>CM066042.1:135401297-137801297 GCA_033557465.1 Ichthyophis bannanicus
AGATCCATCGTGGGGAGGCCCCACTTCAGAAAAAGTTTCTGAACTACCAAGGGATCCAGGCGCCACTCGTGCGGCTGGAGGATTCTGCTGAGTTTGTCCGCCAGGCAATTTTCTTGGCCTGGGAGATAAACTGCCTTGAGAAGAATGCCGTGGCTGACGGCCCAAGAGCAGAGCTCTGTGCTTCTCGACAGAGAAGGAAGGAGCCCGTGCCTCCCTGTTTGTTCACGTAGAACATGGCAACTTGATTGTCCGTCTGGACAAGGACGGACTGGTGAGAAGTCAGGTGGGAGAAAGCCTTGAGAGCCAGACGGATTGCTCTGAGCTCCAGGAAGTTGATCTGCTGCGCAGACTCCCACGTGGTCCAGAGACCTTGAGTACATGCCCCTTGGCAATGCGCTCCCCATCCTAGGAGAGAAGCATCGGTCGTCAGCACTTGAGCCGGCGGAGGAGACTGAAAAGGCATTCCGAGCACCAGGTTCGGCCGATGAAGCCACCACTGTAGAGAAGAGGCCAGCGGGCCGGAGATGCGCACTAAGTCGGCTAGGCCGCCCGTGGCCTGTTGCCACTGCTTGCGAAGGCACCACTGAGCAGGCCGCATATTCAGGCGGGCATTGGGGGTCACGTGGACGGTGGAAGCCATATGGCCGAGTAGTCTCAGGAAGCGCCTGGCGGAGACCAGGGACTGGCTGCGAAAACGGCCGGCTAGGTCCATGAGCCGTTGAGCCCTGTCGAGAGGCAGGAAAGCTCGTGCCTGAAGAGTGTGCAATCTTGCGCCGATGAACTCGAGATCTTGCGAGGGGAGCAAAGTGGACTTTGCGAAGTTTATGACAAAGCCCAAGTACTGCAGAAGAGTCACAGTGCGGTGTGTGGCTTTTGTGACTTCTGGAGAGGACGATGCTCTGATGAGCCAGTCGTCTAGGTACGGAAAGACATAGAGGCCGTGAAGCCGGAGATAAGCCGCCACCACCGCGAGACATTTTGTGAAGACTCGTGGTGCGGAGGATAGGCCAAAGGGCAGTACTCTGTACTGGTAATGATTTCCTGCCACCACAAACCTTAGGTATTGGCGGTGGCTTGGGTGGATGAGGATGTGCGTGTAGGCATCCTTTAGATCCAAGGAGCATAGCCAATCTCCCTGCTGGAGGTAGGGCAGAAGGATTCCAAGGGTAAGCATCTTGAACTTCTCCCTGACGAGGAACTTGTTGAGGTTGCGCAAGTCCAGGATGGGTCTGAGGCCTCCCTTCTTTTTGGTATTAGGAAATACCTGGAATAGAAGCCTTGACCCCTCAGGTGGTGGGGCACCGGTTCCACAGCCTGTTCCTGAAGAAGACTTGCTAACTCCTGAAGGAGTAAGTCCCTGTGCAGAGGGAGTCGTGGAGGTTCTCCCGGGAAATAGGAGGGAGGGACCTGGTGGAAGTGGAGAAGATAGCCTTCTCTCACCACCTGAAGCACCCAGGCCGCTGAGTGATGTTGGACCACCTGTGGGCAAAGTGAACCAGCCGGCCTCCTGTGCTGGGAGGAACCAGCTGAGGGGGAGAGGCTATGCTGATGAAGTCAAAAACCCCCACCCTGCTGAGCAGGGGCCGGTGGTGCAGGCTTGGGGGCTTGCTGCCTACGGGACCCGTTACCCCGTCCCTTGGCCTGCTGACCCTGTTGGGGAGCTGCGGAGGCCTGATATTGAGGGTAGTGTTTATAGGCAGCCGCCTTTCTCGGGTAAAAGGACTTCTTTCCCGAGCCCTTCTTCTTCTGGGAAGGGGCGGAGGTCTTCCTAGAAAGCCTAGTTCTGGTGAGAGTCTCCGTCTCGATTTGTGCAGCCTTTTCAGCCATGGGCTTGCCAAAGAGGTTCTCACCTCGGCAGGGGACATCGACCAACTTGTCCTGCACCCAGGGTTCAAGGTCAGACGACTGAAGCCAAGCCTGTCGGCGGGCACCGATGCCGGCTGCGGCCACTCGAGCCGATGCTTCAAAGCCATCATAGGCTGCTCGAGAAATGAATTTGGAGCATTCCCGAATACCAGTTGTCAAGGCTAGGAACCTCCGCAAAGGTTCCTCGGACAGCCCAGCGGAGAATCCGGCTATCTCTTTAGCCAGGTCTCTAAGGTACATGCCCATGTAGAGCTGGTAGGTCTGGACCCGACAAGCAAGCATAGAGCCCTGGAAACACTTCTTACCTAGGCCATCCAGGTTGCGGGCCTCCCTGCCAGGAGGCACCGAGGAGTGCATCTTCTGGCTCTTAAGCCTATGCATGGCCGATTCCACCACCATGGAATGGTGCGGTAGCTGTGCTTTTTGGAAGCCAGGGCTCTTGCGGACTCGATAGATGGAATCGACCCGCTTGCTTAATACCGGCGACGATGCCGGACTCTCCCACATGCGGAAGAGTAGTCGTTCCAGCATGGGAGGAACCGGTACAGTAAAGTGCTCCCTGGCGGGAGAGTCGTACTGAAGGGCGTCGAGCTCTTCGGCTCGAGGCTCCTCCTCGGGATCCGCAGGGAAGGCCAAAGCCTTGGCCATATCCCTGACGAAGTCCGAGAACCGGGCATCCTCCGGAGGGGACTGTTTCCGAGGTTCGGACTCAGGGAGTCCGAGGGGACACACCGAGTCCGAAAGAATCAGGTGACTCTTCCTCTTCAGACTCCCAGGCCGACTCCGAGGAGGAATCGGTGGGGTCGGTCTGGCGGGCGGAGGCGTCGGCCGCCCCGACGCCGAGGGAGTCGGCGTCGACGACCTCGGTCCCGAACGGGAGGCCGAGGGTGACCTCGACCGAGGATCGACTCGAGCCCGCATGGACTCGAGGATCGGCTCGGTCTCCGGGGTCGACTTAGACGTCGACGTCCCGGCGGTCGGGGCAGAGGCGCCAGCGAGGCTAGCGATCAGTGCCCGCTGCTGGTCCATGAAGGCAGAGTCTGCTCTCCAAGGCCGTCAACCTGAGTCCGACCTCAGGTGACCCAGCAGCCCCCGACTCGGGCCCCGACGGCGTCGGGCCCGACGTCGGACCCCTCGGAGGCGAGTCCAGGAGGACTACAGGACTTACCCGAGCAGGCAACTCCGACTCCAGACGAGGTCGCTTCGGCAGATGCTCCTTCTCCAAAGACCCGGGACGGCTATCGGGGCTATGCGACCTGGCCCTCGCGGAACCAGGAGCGTCCACCGACGCCGCCCTCGCGGGTTTCACCTTCCGATGATGGTCCCCGGAGGGAGAACCCCTGTCGGAGGAACTCCGGCGACTCAGAGCTGGAGCCTCTGGACGCCGAGGCCTCCGACGAGGTCCGGGTACGGGTGGGATCAGCGAAGATTCGTTCCCGCTGATGCCGCCGACTCCTTAACGCTTTGGAGGACATTTTGCTGCAGGCCCCACAGATCAGTTCCTCGTGATCCGGGCCAAGGCAGCGGAGGCAATTATCGTGTGTGTCAGTGAGTGACATATTTCTGTCACACTGAACACACCGCTTGAAACCACTGGCAGCCATCGGGGGAAAAAGGGCCCCTGCAAGGTCAAAGGACCGGGCTGCCAGCGAAAAACCGAAAACGAAACTGACAGAAAAATCAGAAAAAACCGAAAAATAAGAGAAGGACTCGCAACGGCGTCGCGAGTCCGGGCAGGAAAAGGACCGGCGTCGAACCGAGAGAAAAAAGAGATAAATCACGAAAAATCAACTTTTTAGCGGGGACAAGACGGGCACGTCTGTAGGGCTCCGCGGAAAAAAAGACTGGCTAAGATGGCACCCTTGGGCGGGAAGGGGACCGCGCATGCGCGCTGCAATTCCCAAAGGCTTTCTTTGAAAGCTGGGGAAAATTGCTCCGCGAGGGCTCCGTCGGCGCCGACGTCACCCATATGTGAGGACTGACTTCCTGCTTGGTCCTGGAGAAGATCCTGTTTCCACCCTCCTTGTTTATGTAGAACATGACTACTCTGTTGTTAGTCTGCACGAGCACTGACTTTCCCCACAGATAGCCCTCAAAGGCCTTCAGGGCCCATCGGACCACAAGAAGCTCAAGCAGGTTGATCTGCTGTTGAGACTCCCCAGGCGACCACTGCCCCTGGGTGCACAACGCGCTGTAGTGGGCTCCCCACCCCAACAGGGAAGCATCTGTCATCAGGACAAACTCCTGCTGTGGGGTCTGGAATGGCATTCCTCAAAGGAGACTTTGGGGGTCCCGCCACCACTCAGGAGTTGTGGAGACTGCGGGAGACCCGGAGAGGGTCTCTGAGGTGGCTGAAGGGCCTGGCTCCACTGTGCCCTGAGGCACCACTGGGCCTGTTCGCATGTGCAAGCGGGCGTAGGGGACCACATGGACAGTGAGGCCGTGATCCTAGGAGGCACAGCATGGCCTGTGCCGTAACCCAAGCCCTGGTCTGGACCTGGGTCGCCACTGCCCGGAGGTGGTCTGCCCGGTCTGTGGGCAGGAAGGCAGTCGCTTGCACTGTGTCGAGGTGTGCGCCGATGAACTCCAGGTCTGCACTGGCTCGAGTGTGGACTTGGAGTAGTTGACCAAGACCCGAGGCATTCAAGGAGAAGGATCTTGCGTGACACCACAAGGTGGACTTCGCTGATCGATGACCCCATGACGACCAGTCATTGAGGTAGGGGAAGATGGGGTGTTCCCTGCCACCTGAAGGAGGCGGCAGCCGCGGAGAGACACTTTGTGACAACCTGCGGTGCAGACGTGAGCCTGAAGGGGAGCACTCTGTATTGGTAGTGTTCCCCCTGCACCCTGAAGCGCAGGTATTGCCTGTGCTGGGGATGGACTAGAATGTGGGCGTAAGCGTCCTTGAGATCCAAGGAGCATAGGCAATCGCCCTGCTGAAGGAAGGGCAGCAGGAGGCCAAGTGATAACATTTTGAACTTCTCCCACACCAGGAACTTGTTTAGGTTCTGGAGATCGAGGATGGGGCGTAGGCCCCCCCGCCTCTTTCAAAACGAGAAAGTAGCAGGAGTAGAACCCATGGCCTCGAAGGTGCAGCGGTACCTTCTCGACCTCCCGTTGGGACCATTGCAAGAAGGTCTGGTGCGAAAGGAGCCAAGTAGGCTCCGCTGGAGAGAAGGGAGGAGGGCGCTTATCCAGGCAGAGATGGCATCCGTCTCTGACCACCCGGAGGATCCAGGTGTCTGACATGATCAATGCCCACTGAAGGGCGAACAGGGACAGGCGTCCCCCCACTGGCGGAAGTGCTGCTGGGGGGCGAGAGGCTATGCCATCGGTGTCAAAATCCCTGCGCAGCCTGGGTTGGCGCTGGTGGCTGGGCCTTAGGCCCTTTAGGTTTGCAGTGGCCATGCGTACCTCCCTTCCCCTGCGTGCCGGGAGCCGGCGCAGGAGTGGGTGGGAGGGATGGGTAACCCCGGTAGGGGAACCCCTTTCTTTGAAAGAACAGCTTCTTTGCTTACTGCTTCTTCCTAGGGGGGGGGGAAGAGGTCTTACGCAAGAGACGAGTTCAAGTCACAAACTCCCGTTCCTATCTCAGCGTCTTATCTCCATATGTTTACCAACAGTTCTTCGTCGAGTAGGGGATGTCCAGGAGCTTCTCCTGGACTCACTGTTCCAGGTCCAAGGACTGGAGCCACGCCTGGCGTTGGGCCCTGATGCCGGCTGCTGCCTTTCGGGCGGAGGACTCAAACCCGTGATACACGGCACCGGAGAGGTACTTCGAGCACTCCGCGACGCACCTCAGGAGGGTTTGGAACCTGAGAAGGGGTTCACCCCCAAGACCTGCGGAGAACCCGCCGAGCTCCTTGGCGAGGTCACGCAGGAACATGCCCATATACAATTGGTATGCCTGAAAACGGCATGTGAGCCTGGATGAGGGCTCTCGACTCCCTGCCCGGGGGGACCGAAGAATGTGACTTTCGGGCTCTTTTGCTTCCGCATCGCCGACTCCACTATCATGGAGGTTGAAGCTGGGTCTTCCGGAACCCAGGACCACGTTGGACCGTGTACAAGGCATTGAGGTGCTTGCTCGCAATGGGGACCGAAGCAGGTGTCTCCCACAGGCGGAAGAGCAGCCGTGGCAAAATGGGAGGAACTGGAACAGTAAGAGACTCCCAAGGCGGGGACTCATACTGTAGAATATCAAGCACTTCAGCTCGCGGCTCCTCTTCAGTCTACGTAGCCAGGCTGAGGACCCGTGCCATGTCCCGCACGAACATCAGGAATGATGATGTGTCCTCGGGCAGCAAACGCCTCTGAGCCGTGGGTGGGGATGGGAATGAAGGGAGATCCCTATGGGCACGGGTCTCTGGGGAAGTATCCCCATCCGACTCCCAGCTCGAGAGGTCCGAGGAGGAGTCCGATTCAGGCTGGTCACCCCATCCAGAAGCCAAGGCCCGCTTGGAGACAGAGGCCTTGTAGGATCTCGCTCCTGAGGACCAGGAAGGCGAGCGAGACCGACGCCGAGGACCCTCACGAGGCCTGCGGCTCTTGGGGGTTTCCAGGGTGGGTTTCAGTGTCCCTCTCGAGGGAACCTCGGTCTCAAGGCACGGGCCAGTCATGCAGGGCATGAATGCCTGCTGGGCAGCTAGGAAGGCAGAAATGTTGCGCTCTAGTGCCAGCATTCAGGACTCCCACGCAGACGTGGGTCCCGGCGACACCGACACCGGGGTTACCGGGTCTGGCATGGAAGAGGAGAGGGTGTCCTCACCGGGACAACCCTCAGGAGACCGGGAGCCATTGCCGGAGGCCTCTATATCTGTACAAGGTACCTTTTGAGGCTACTCCTCGTCTGACTCCCGGGGACGCCGGAGGGATGAGTGACTGAGCACGGGAGTGCTCACGCTTGTCTGGAGCCCCCGACAGCGACTTTGAGATCTTCTTCTTCTTGCACCTCTCCACTTCAGGGGACCCCTAGTCAGAGTGCCGCCGAGAGTGTGGGGCCCAAGTGGGGGATTCCATCAGCGGAGGGACAACCGAGGGTGCCGCCTTCCAGAAAATGTCATTGGACTTCTGCTTACGACTTAGCAGGGCTTTGGAGGACATTTTCTTGCCAAGAGAGCAGAGCTCCGGGTCATGGTCGGCCCCAAGACACTGAAGACAGCAGTCATGGGTGTCCGTGAGCAACATGTTTTGGAGCAACTGTCACATTTTTAAAACCAGTGGCTATTGGGGCAAAAAGGGCTCCCGCTAGGTCAAGACTTTTGCGGCCAGCGGTAGAGGGGAAAAAGGGCGCGAAGCCCGCAAAAGGAAAGCTTTTACAGAAAAGGATGTCCCCTCGCTCAAGGAAAAAAGAAGAGCAGGAGAGGATGGTAGAGGACCGGTGCTACCGAAAAAAATACAGGCCAGAGGCCGAAAAACCAAACACTTTTTCGGAGGGACAAGGACGTGCGTCCGAGGGCTCTGCGGAAAAAGGAGACTAAGCAAGATGGCACCTTTGGGCGGGAAGAGGACCACGCATGTGTGTCAGCAATCCCAAAGGCTTTCTTTGAAACCTGGGGAATTGCTCCGTGCGAGCTCCATCCATAAATGAGGACTGACTTCCTGCTTGTTCCTGGAGAACCTTATATAAACCCGGCTACACTAACAGCTTTCACTACATCCTCCGGTAACAAATTCCAGAGTTTGATTACACGTTGAGTGAAAAAATATTTTCTCTTATTAGTCTTATATAGGTTACTCTGTAATTTCATTGTATGTCCCCTAGGGGTATGTTTACTAAACCTTCTTAATGTACGCCCGGCGTTAGTGTGCAGGATGCCATATAAGGAGTGGGCGTTTCAGTCTAAAGTAGCAAAAAGGGATTAGCGCGCGATAACGCGCACTGCTGGGCACATTATCGGGCAAAGCGCCGCTAAGCGCGTTACCGCGCGCGGTAATCTTAAGTAGGCGCACAGACATCCAAACATAGAAACAGAAGTGTAGCACAATGGTTAATACACTGACTGATGATACAGGGGTCATGAGTTCGATCCCCCAGTGTGCCTAATGCATAAGGCTGGCTGAGGCATCAGCTTTGACATGTAAGTATTGTTTCCTGAGGCATTTTATTTGTATTTTAATTATTGCTGCCAGCACACACACCCTCACGTGCCGTAACCTAAGGTGCCGCATAAGGCACCCTATAAGGCACTCCATAGGGCACATTATAAAGTGCACTGTCTGCCACGGCACCCTATAATGTCCCCTATAGGGCACCCTATAAGGCGCTCCATAGGACACCTTATAAGGCACCTTATGGTTACAGTACCCTGAGGGTGTTTTGCTGGCAGCACTAATGTACATTAAAAATAGACAATGCTTCGGACAGCCCTATCAAATAACCCCACTGTGGGTTTGAACCCATGACCTCTGGCTCCACAAGCAGTGAAGTAACCAGTGGGCTACAGCTCCATAGCTGCTAGCAAACCCCTGGCTGGCTGCAGAAGGACTGCACGTCACCACACAAACAGTCTGCTGTGGTCACCAGGATAGGGTTAACCCACCCATACCCATGATGCACTGCACATGCAAATCAGCAGTCTACAGATGATCACAAGATGGGGTATGCACCCCCACAGCACCTCGGCCTGGTAGGGGGAACTGACCGTGTGTGGTACTGGCACAGAGTAGCTACACACCGTCACATTGTGCAGGTACTGTACTCACCACCAGGTCCACAGCAGAAATAGCCATGCTGCAGGTCCCCAGCAGTGATAATGTGTGATATAGGTAGTCTAAGCAGACACACCTTGGATACATCTGTATTTCTCAGTCAGGTTTAGCCCTTATGGACCCATAGGAGGATTATGTACCACCCCCCCCCCCCCCCCCCCTCTGGGGCTGAGGGTGGTAAACAGGGTCTCCCACCAACAGATCCACATTCTACCTCCCTGCAATGGTGGCAGTAGAGGGGACCATCAACCCCAGTCCTGCTGGGGAACAGACACCCTACAGGGCAGTCAATGCAGCTCTGTACACATCCATAAAGCAATAGCAGACAGACATTAGGCCTGGATATGCTAAGCTGCACCCCACCACTATCTGATATTCTCCTGCAGCAAGCCTTCAGCCGCTGCACCCTGCAAGGTGTTCCAGCAAGACACATACCAGCTGCAGACAGTCTGCTAGCTAGTCCATAGTGCATGTTCCTGGTGGAAATGCGTGCACCCAGAACTGGGATGTCAGCATACACACCAAGCAGATAAGTCAGTGACTGGGCCCCAAAAGGGAACCCATAAATATCACATGAGAGAAATACTATCTAGCACTATGGGGGAACCTAGCCATGCCGTGGTCACTGCTCAGTCAGGGTGAGAGTGATCTCCCAGCAGAACATGCTGTGGCCACCCTGTCTGTGCAGGTGGTGGCCGGGCACTACAATGTCCCAGCCATTGCCCTATGCCCTGTGCAGATGCATCCTGGCCAGGCCACCCTGTCCGGCTATACCCATGGTACCTTGCTCCTCATTATGCACATTGGCAGGCCAATACTGGCAACAGTGCTGGCAGTGGGCTGTGGAGGGTGTTTGCAGCCACCACACACTGGATAGACAGACACACACTCCCACACCTATGCCAGCATTGTGCTACTATAGAGGTGTTTGGCAGCCCTGGCCACCACACCAGTCCTGGGCACAGTGCAGGCATGGATATGGTACGCAATACTGTTGGGGGTCACTCCCCAGGGTGGTAAACACTGTCAGAGACCAGACCTGAAGCACACTCCACAGACATCAGAAAGGTTGCTATGATGGAGCTCAATCAGCAAACTGTGCTTAACGTAGGAATTGCTACCTCCTATGTTCCACCAGCTATCCTTTTGAAACTGTCGGAAGATTCCCAGCTTCAACTGTTTTGGTGGCCAGAGAATCGAAAGGATGTGAACACTTCAATTGCTAGTATCCCCTTTCTGTGTCCAGTGGTGGAGACCTTTCTAAACTGGAGGAATGTCTTAAGGAAAGTTGAAATAGAAAAGGTGTTAAGGTCTGGTGTCTGACAGTGTTTACCACCCTGGGGAGTGACCCCCAACGTATTGCGTACCATATCCATGCCTGCACTGTGCCCAGGACTGGTGTGGTGGCCAGGGCTGCCAAACACCTCTATAGTAGCACAATGCTGGCATAGGTGTGGGAGTGTGTGTCTGTCTATCCAGTGTGTGGTGGCTGCAAACACCCTCCACAGCCCACACTGCCAGCACTGTTGCCAGTATTGGCCTGCCAATGTGCATAATGAGGAGCAAGGTACCATGGGTATAGCCCGGACAGGGTGGCCTGGCCAGGATGCATCTGCACAGGGCATAGGGCAATGGCTGGGACATTGTAGTGCCCGGCCACCACCTGCACAGACAGGGTGGCCACAGCATGTTCTGCTGGGAGATCACTCTCACCCTGACTGAGCAGTGACCACGGCATGGCTAGGTTCCCCCATAGTGCCAAATAGTATTTCTCTCATGTGATATTTATGGGTTCCCTTTTGGGGCCCAGTCACTGACTTATCTGCTTGGTGTGTATGCTGACATCCCAGTTCTGGGTGCACGCATTTCCACCAGGAACATGCACTATGGACTAGCTAGCAGACTGTCTGCAGCTGGTATGTGTCTTGCTGGAACACCTTGCAGGGTGCAGCGGCTGAAGGCTTGCTGCAGGAGAATATCAGATAGTGGTGGGGTGCAGCTTAGCATATCCAGGCCTAATGTCTGTCTGCTATTGCTTTATGGATGTGTACAGAGCTGCATTGACTGCCCTGTAGGGTGTCTGTTCCCCAGCAGGACTGGGGTTGATGTCCCCCTCTACGGCCACCATTGCAGGGAGGTAGCAATGTGGATCGTTGGTGGGAGACCCTGTTTACCACCCTCAGCCCTGGAGCAGGAGGAGAGAGAGGCGTGTGGTGTGGGGTACATAATCCTCCTAGGGATCCATAGGGGGATACACCTGACTGAGACATACAGATATATCCAAGGTGTGTCTGAGAGAAACTAACCTATCTTACACATTAGCACTGGCTGGGGACTGCGCATGGCCTATCTCTGCTGCGGACCTGGATGCTGGGCAGCCCCACCTCACCCTCAGGGTGAGTGCAGTAACCTAGCACAATGTGACGGTGTGTAGATACTCTGTGCCAGTAACCACACACGGTCAGTTCCCCCTACCAGGCCGAGGTGCTGTGGGGTGCAATACCCCCATCTTGTGATCATTCCTGTAGACTGATTGATTTGTCATGTGCAGTGCATCATGGGTATGGGTGGGTTAACCCTATCCTGGTGACCACAAACAGGACTGTTTGTGTGGTGACTTGCAGTCCTTCCGCAGCCAGCCACGGTGTTTGCTAGCATGCTATAGACTATAGCCCACTGGTTACTTCACTACCCGTGGAGCCAGAGGTCATGGGTTCAAAACACCCAGTGGGTTATTTTGCTAGGGCTGTCCAAAAGCATTATCTATTTTTAAAGTACATTAGTGGCTGCCAGCAATAACACCCTCAGTGTACTGTACCCATAAGGTGCCTCAGAGGGCGCCCATATAGGGCACCTTATGGTTTACCTTCCATATAAGGTGCACTATACATTCTTGCTATGGGAGCTGACTGATAGGGTGCCGAGTCCGTATAAGGTGCCTTATAAATGTGTCCTATGGAGCGCCTTAATAGGGTGCCCTATAGGGGACAATGAGTAGGGTGGCCCAGTGGCGGACAGTGCACTTTATAATGTGCCCTATGGAGTGCCTTATAGGGTGCCTTATGCGGCACCCTTAGGTTACGGCACGTGAGGGTGTGTTTGCTGGCAGCAATTAATTAAAATTACCGCAAAAATAAAACTGCCTCAGGAAACAATACTTACATGTCAAAGCTGATGCCTCAGCCCAGCCTTACATATATGGGCACACTGGGATGGCAACTCATGAACCCCTGTATCATCCCCAGTCAGTGCCTTTAAGACCATTATGCTACACTGCTGTTCCTCCTTGCATTTCAGCCGCGCACCTACTTAAGGATTTCCATGCGTTTTAAATGCACAGGCCTGCCATCAAAAACAGTGCTATGACCTTGCTGTGCCTCATAGGGGGGGGGGGACACCCTATAGTGCACCCTATACGCCACCCTTTCAGCAACATTGTAGGGCGGGCCGTGGGTCAGACAGTGCACTTTAAAATGTGCCCTGTGGGGTACCCTTTATGGGGTGCCTTATGCAGCACCTTATGTTACATGTGCTTTGAGAGTGCATTTGCTAGCAGCAGTAATTAAAATAAAATTAAAAGAAAGCCTCATTAAGGCAATATTTACACATAAATGGTAGGGCCTCAGCCAGCCTTATTCATTGGGCACAGTTGGGGGGATTGAACCCCCACTTAGAATCCCCCAAAGCGGGTCGAATTGAAAAGTTCCATGATTCCACCACTTGAATCTTTTGCAACTCGCAAGTCAATCCGTTTCCTGAAACACCTCGACATCAACAGTGATTTTCTTAATGCAGACCCAGAAGACTGGGAAGAGAATGCATCATTCAAAGATGGTCTGAAGAAAGTAAAAAATCTTCCAGTGATCAACGATGTGGCTGAGCGAGGGGTCAAACTCATTGAGGAGTTCAACGGCCGACACACCACAAAAGAAGAGCAACTCCAGTTCCTTCTGGGTGTTGTCTCGCAACACCATAAGATGTTCCCCACATCGTCAAAGGTCCTTACTAGCATCTGGACCACATTGAGTGCTTGGCAAGCATGATACCCCCGTCTATGAGTGGATAATACCCAGTGGTCTGACGAACCCTGGGGGGGATCCAGGGGCCTGATAGATAGGGACCTTGAGCCACCCCTAAATATTATTTGATTGGCTTCAAACTTTGCACACACTGTTTTCTACATAAATGGAACCAGAATCAGGCCAGGGAGCAAAGAAATTCCTACTTTTATTTTTTCCCCTATGGCAGTGGACCACCCTACTATACACTATATCAACTGACTCACCTTTGCCCACCTGTTTATTCACACTTTCAAAAAAAACATAACAGATTAGTAAGACAAGATCTTCCTTGTCTAAAGCCATGTTGGCTGTCTCCCATTAGGCCATGACTATCTACATGCTGAGTAATTTTATTCTTTATGATGGTTTCTACCATTTTTCCCGGTACTGACGTGAGGCTCACCGGTCTGTAGTTTCCCGGGATCACCCCTCGAACCCTTTTTAAAAATTGGTGTTACATTGGCGATCCGCCAATCTTCAGGTATTAGTGATGATTTTAATGATAGTTCACAGATTATTAATAGCAGGTCTGCAATCTCATATTTCAGTTCTTTCAACACCCTTGGATGTATACCATCCGGCTCAGGTGATTTGCTACTCTTCAGTTTATCTAATAGTTGTATTACATCTTCCCGATGTATCGATATTTCCTTCAATTCTTCCGCACCTTTAAATACCACTTCAGTCATGGGTAACATCCCTACATCTTCCTCAGTAAAGACCGAAGCAAAGAATTCATTCAGTCTCTCCGCTATCCCCTTGTCGCCTCTTAGTGCCCCTTTAACTCCTCTATCATCTAATGGTCCAACTGACTCTCTCACAGGTTTTTTGCTACGAATGTACTTGAAAAAATCTTTATTTCGCGTTTTTGCTTCCGCGGCAAGCTTCTTCTCAAATTCTCCCTTTGCCTTCTTTATCAATGCCTTGCATTTGACCTGCCAGTGCTTGTGCTGTTTCCAGGTTTCATGGTTTGGCTCTTTTTTTCCATTTCCTGAAAGATGCTTTTTTGGCAACAGCCTCTCTGACCTCACCTTTAAACCATGCTGGCATTTCTTTGGACTTCCTTCCACTTTTCTTAAAGCATGGAATACAGCTGGTCTGGGCTTCCAAGATAGTATTTTTCAACAACACCCAAGCTTGATATAAGTCTTTAACCTTTGCAACTGCTCCTTTTAGTTTTTTCTTAACTGTTTTCCTCATTTTATCATAGTCTCCCTTTCGAAAGTTAAAAGGTAGTACTGTGGATTTCTCCAGGACCAAGCAGGAAGTCAGTCCTCACATATGGGTGACGTCGGCGCCGACGGAGCCCTCGCGGAGCAATTTTCCCCAGCTTTCAAAGAAAGCCTTTGGGAATTGCAGCGCGCATGCGCGGTCCCCTTCCCGCCCAAGGGTGCCATCTTAGCCAGTCTTCTTTTTTCCGCGGAGCCCTACAGACGTGGTCTTCTTGTCCCCCGCAGAAAAAGTTGATTTTTCGTGATTTATTTCTCTTTTTTCTTCGGTTCGACGCCGGTCTCTTTCCTGCCCGGACTCGCGACGCCGTTGCGAGTCCTTCTCTTATTTTTCGGTTTTTCTGATTTTTCTGTCAGTTTCGTTTTTCGGTTTTTCGCTGGCAGCCCGGTCCTTTGACCTTGCAGGGGCCCTTTTTCCCCCGATGGCTGCCAGTGGTTTCAAAAGGTGTGTTCAGTGTGACAGAAATATGTCACTCACTGACACACACGATAATTGCCTCCGCTGCCTTGGCCCAGATCATGAGGAACTGATCTGTGGGGCCTGCAGCAAAATGTCCTCCAAAGCGTTACGGAGTCGGCGGCATCAGCGGGAAAGAATCTTCGCAGATCCCACCCGTACCCGGACCTCGTCGGAGGCCTCGGCGTCCAGAGGCTCCAGCTCTGAGCATCGCCGGAGTTCCTCCGACAGAGGTTCTCCCTCCGGGGATCATCATCGGAAGGCGAAACCCGCGAGGGCGGTGTCTGTGGACGCTCCTGGTTCCGCGAGGGCCAGGTCGCATAGCCCCGATAGCCGTCCCGGGTCTTTGGAAAAGGAACGTCTCCCGAAGCGACCTCGTTTGGAATCGGAGATGCCTGCTCGGGTAAGTCCTGTAGTCCTCCTGGACTCGCCTCCGAGGGGTCCGACGTCGGGCCCGATGCCGTCGGGGCCCGAGTCAGGGGCTGCTGGGTCACCTGAGGTCGGACTCAGGTTGACGGCCTTGGAGAGCAGACTATCTGCCTTCATGGACCAGCAGCGGGCACTGATCGCTAGCCTCGCTGGCGCCTCTGCCCCGACCGCCGGGACGTCAACGTCTAAGTCGACCCCGGAGACCGAGCCGATCCTCGAGTCCATGCGGGCTCGAGTCGATCCTCGGTCGAGGTCACCCTCGGCCTCCCGTTTGGGACCGAGGTCGTCGACGCCGACTCCCTCGGCGTCGGGGCGGCCGACTCCTCCGCCCGCCCGAACTGACCCCACCGATTCCTCCTCGGAGTCGGCCTGGGAGTCTGAAGTGGAAGAGTCACCTGATTCTTTTCGGACTCGGTGTGTCCCCTCGGACTCCCCTGAGTCCGAACCTCGGAAACAATCCCCCCCGGAGGATGCCCGGTTCTCGGACTTCGTCAGGGATATGGCCAAGGCTTTGGCCTTCCCTGCGGATCCCGAGGAGGAGCCTCGAGCCGAAGAGCTCGACGCCCTTCAGTACGACTCTCCCGCCAGGGAGCACTTTACTGTACCGGTTCCTCCTATGCTGGAACGACTACTCTTCCGCATGTGGGAGAGTCCTGCGGCGTCGCCGGTATTAAGCAAGCGGGTCGATTCCATCTATCGAGTCCGCAAGAGCCCTGGCTTCCAAAAAGCACAGCTACCGCACCATTCCATGGTAGTGGAATCGGCCATGCATAGGCTTAAGAGCCAGAAGATGCACTCCTCGGTGCCTCCTGGCAGGGAGGCCCGTAACCTGGATGGCATCGGTAAAAAGTGTTTCCAGGGCTCGCTTGTCGGGTCCAGACCTACCAGCTCTACATGGGCATGTACCTTAGAGACCTGGCTAAAGAGATAGCCGGATTCTCTGCTGGGCTGTCCGAGGAACCTTTGCAGAGGTTCCTAGCCTTGTCCACCGGGAATGCTCCAAATTCATTTCTCGAGCAGCCTATGATGGCTTTGAAGCATCTGCTCGAGTGGCCGCAGCCGGCATCGGTGCCCGCCGACAGGCTTGGCTTCAGTCGTCTGACCTTGAACCCTGGGTGCAGGACAAGTTGGTCGATGTCCCCTGCCGAGGTGAGAACCTCTTTGGCAAGCCCATGGCTGAGAAGGCTGCACAAATTGAGACGGAGACTCTCACCAGAACTAGGCTCTCTAGGAAGACCTCTGCCCCTTCCCAGAAGAAGAAGGGCTCGGGAAAGAAGTCCTTTTACCCGAGAAAGGCGGCTGCCTATAAACACTACCCTCAATATCAGGCCTCCGCAGCTCCCCAACAGGGTCAGCAGGCCAAGGGACGGGGTAACGGGTCCCGTAGGCAGCAAGCCCCCAAGCCTGCACCACTGGCCCCTGCTCAGCAGGGTGGGGGTTTTTGACTTCATCGGCATAGCCTCTCCCCCTCAGCTGGTTCCTCCCAGCACAGGAGGCCGGCTGGTCCACTTTGCCCACAGGTGGTCCAACATCACTTCAGATGCCTGGGTGCTTCATGTTGTGAGAGAAGGCTATCTTCTCCACTTCCACCAGGTCCCTCCCTCCTATTTCTCAGGAGAGCCTCCACGACTCCCTCTGCACAGGGACTTACTCCTTCAGGAGTTAGCAAGTCTTCTTCAGGAACAGGCTGTGGAACCGGTGCCCCACCACCTGAGGGGTCAAGGCTTCTATTCCAGGTATTTCCTAATACCAAAAAGAACGGGAGGCCTCAGACCCATCCTGGACTTGCGCAACCTCAACAAGTTCCTCGTGAGGGAGAAGTTCAAGATGCTTACCCTTGGAATCCTTCTGCCCTACCTCCCGCAGGGAGATTGGCTATGCTCCTTGGATCTAAAGGATGCCTACACGCACATCCTCATCCACCCAAGCCACCGCCAATACCTAAGGTTTGTGGTGGCAGGAAATCATTACCAGTACAGAGTACTGCCCTTTGGCCTATCCTCCGCACCACGAGTCTTCACAAAATGTCTCGCGGTGGTGGCGGCTTATCTCCGGCTTCACGGCCTCTATGTCTTTCCGTACCTAGACGACTGGCTCATCAGAGCATCGTCCTCTCCAGAAGTCACAAAAGCCACACACCGCACTGTGACTCTTCTCCAGTACTTGGGCTTTGTCATAAACTTCGCAAAGTCCACTTTGCTCCCCTCGCAAGATCTCGAGTTCATCGGCGCAAGCTTGCACACTCTTCAGGCGCGAGCTTTCCTGCCTCTCGACAGGGCTCAACGGCTCATGGACCTAGCCGGCCGTTTTCGCAGCCAGTCCCTGGTCTCGGCCAGGCGCTTCCTGAGACTACTCGGCCATATGGCTTCCACCGTCCACGTGACCCCCAATGCCCGCCTGAATATGCGGCCTGCTCAGTGGTGCCTTCGCAAGCAGTGGCAACAGGCCACGGGCGGCCTAGCCGACTTAGTGCGGATCTCCGGCCCGCTGGCCTCTTCTCTACAGTGGTGGCTTCATCGGCCGAACCTGGTACTCGGAATGCCTTTTCAGTCTCCTCTGCCGGCCCAAGTGCTGACGACCGATGCTTCTCTCCTAGGCTGGGGAGCGCATTGCCAAGGGGCATGTACTCAAGGTCTCTGGACCACGTGGGAGTCTGCGCAGCAGATCAACTTCCTGGAGCTCAGAGCGATCCGTCTGGCTCTCAAGGCTTTCTCCCACCTGACTTCTCACCGGTCCGTCCTTGTCCAGACGGACAATCAAGTTGCCATGTTCTACGTGAACAAACAGGGGGGCACGGGCTCCTTCCTTCTCTGTCGAGAAGCACAGAGGCTCTGCTCTTGGGCCGTCAGCCACGGCATTCTTCTCAAGGCAGTTTATCTCCCAGGCCAAGAAAATTGCCTGGCGGACAAACTCAGCAGAATCCTCCAGCCGCACGAGTGGCGACTGGATCCCTTGGTAGTTCAGAAACTTTTTCTGAAGTGGGGCCTCCCCACGATGGATCTCTTTGCCAGTCCTTTCAACCGGCAACTTCCTCGCTTCTGCTCTCGGCAGCCGCATCCCCTTCGAGTAGCGGCGGATGCTTTTCTGCTCTCATGGTCGGAAAGCCTTCTCTATGCCTTTCCTCCCATACCGCTAGTCTCTCGAACTCTTTTCAAGGTTCTCCGAGACAAAGCTTCCATGATCCTGATAGCTCCTCGGTGGCCCAGACAACCGTGGTTTCCACTCCTGCTGCAACTAGCGGTGGAGGATCCGTTCCCTCTGGGGTTTCAACCAGATCTCCTAACACAGGATCAGGGGTCACTACTACACCCCAACCTCAGATCTCTACATCTGATGGCCTGGCTGCTGAAAGGGTAGTCCTTGCTCCCCTTCTACTGCCGGCAGAGGTAGAAGAGGTCGT
Source organism: Ichthyophis bannanicus (assembly GCA_033557465.1). Taxonomy (NCBI): domain Eukaryota; kingdom Metazoa; phylum Chordata; class Amphibia; order Gymnophiona; family Ichthyophiidae; genus Ichthyophis; species Ichthyophis bannanicus. Next base: position 135,419,454 of record CM066042.1, read on the forward strand.
CCTAGCTTCCCGGCGACCTTCTACCCGCAAATGCTACGCCCTTAAATGGCGTCGCTGTTCCGCTTGGTGTGCCCAGCAGTCTCAGGATCCCTTCTCCTGCTCGGTGTCGGTGATCTTGCAGTACTTGCTCTACCTCTCTAATCTGGGACTTAAGTCCAACTCCGTCAAAGTTCACCTCAGTGCTCTTTCAGCACATCATGTGCCGGTGGACGGCAGACCTCTTTCCAGCGACCCTCTCGTGGCAAGGTTTCTCCGAGGTCTCCTTCTACTTAAACCACCTCTGCGGCCGCCAGCACCTGACTGGGATCTGAATGTGGTTTTGCAGCGGATCACCTGTCCGCCTTTTGAACCTATGGCTACCTGTTCTCTCCGTTTTCTTTCTTGGAAAACCTTATTCCTGATAGCCCTCACTTCCGCTAGACGCGTCAGTGAATTGCAGGCCCTCGTGTCTGATCCCCCTTACACTCGGTTCTACAAAAATAGGGTAGTCCTACGGACTCACCCTAAATTTCTTCCCAAAGTGGTCTCCCCTTTTCACATCAATCAGGAGGTGGTACTTCCGACCTTCTTTCCCAGGTCACATTCCAGCCGAGCTGAAATGGTCCTGCATACCCTGGACTGTAGAAGGGCATTGAACTTCTACCTTGACCGTACGCGGGAGCACCGTAAAGCTGCTCAGCTTTTTGTGTCTTTTGACCCCAATAAATTGGGGCTCCCGGTCTCCAAGCGTACTCTGTCCATCTGGGTTGCTGACTGTATCGCTTGGGCTTATGGGGCAGCCGGACTCTCGTTAGAAAGTCGGGTCACGGCTCATTGTGTTCGGGCGAAGGCTACGTCAGTGGCTTACCTCCGCTCTGTTCCGTTGGCAGACATCTGCCGGGCCGCTACTTGGTCTTCGAGCCAGACTTTTGCGGTCCATTACTGCCTCGAGAGGGAGTCCCGCAGGGACAGTGCTTTCGGACAGGCAGTCCTCCGAAATCTCTTCGAGGTTTGAGCAACTCCTACCCTCCATCCCGGATGGGGGCTACCGGTGGGTAATAATTCAGTGAAGATTCCTTCCTTCTGTACTGCTGAGCTAGAGGGAGCTCATTTTTGTGCTTAGGGTCTCCGGTAGCCTTAAGCTTGGGAGTCCCATATGTGAGGACTGACTTCCTGCTTGGTCCTGGAGAAAGCGTAGTTACTCACCTGTAACAGGTGTTCTCCAGGAGCAGCAGGAATCAGTCCTCACAACCCTCCCTCCTCCCCTTGGAGTTGCAATCACCTGCTTTAGTTTTTTTGCAAATTTTTATGCTGTCTTTTAGCTATGTCATCTGACTGGCTAAGATGGCACCCTTGGGCGGGAAGGGGACCGCGCATGCGCGCTGCAATTCCCAAAGGCTTTCTTTGAAAGCTGGGGAAAATTGCTCCGCGAGGGCTCCGTCGGCGCCGACGTCACCCATATGTGAGGACTGATTCCTGCTGCTCCTGGAGAACACCTGTTACAGGTGAGTAACTACGCTTTCCTTACTATCCCTCCTCCACTAATTAAATCAAAGGCGATCATGTTATGATCACTATTGCCAAGTGGCCCCAACACCCTTATCTCTTGCACTAGATCTGGTGTTCCACTAAGGACTTGGTCTAATTATGGCTTCCCCTCTGGTCAGTTCATGAACCAGCTGCTCCAAGAAGCAGTCATTTATGTCATCTAGGAACTTTATCTCCCTAGCATGTCCTACCGGGGTAATTGAAATCACCCATTATTATTACTGCGCTGTAACTTTTGTTAGCTTCCTTGATTTCTTTGAGCATTTCATCATCCATTTGTTCATTCTGGCCAGGCGGTCGATAGTACACCCCCACCGCCATCGCCTTCCCCTTTTTACATGGAATTTCAATCCATAGAGATTCTACAGCAAATTTTGTTTCCTGCAAAACTTTAATCCTTTCTGACTCAATGCCCTCTCTAACGTAGAGCGCAACCCCTCCACCAATTTGATCAGCTCTCATTACGATATAGTTTGTACCCAGGTATCACAGTTTCCCACTGGTTGTCCTCCTTCCACCATGTCTCTGATTATTCCAATCACATCTAACCTCTCATTTAGTGCTATATATTCTAACTCTCCCATCTTATTTTTTAGACTTCTAGCATTTGCATACAAGCATTTTAGAGACTGTATTTTATTCATATTAATTTGGCTATTGGTAGACATGGGTAATTTGGGATGTTTAAGCTGTGTCTGCTCCATACTCGAGGGCATTTGGGCTACTTTACTCTTTTTTGGAACCTCTCTGCTTTTGGTACTTTCCTTCAAGGATACATTCTTCCAAACCATCCGCTCTTGGGCGACTGTCGGCTTTCCCCTATTATCTAGTTTAAAAGCTGCTCTATCTCCTTTTTAAAGGTTAATGCCAGCAGCCTGGTTCCATGCCGGTTAAGGTGAAGCCCATCCCTTTGGAAGAGCCCCTCCTTTCCCCAGAATGTACCCCAGTTCCTAAAAAATCCAAACCCCTCATCTCTGCACCATTGTCTCATCCACGCATTGAGACTCCGGAGCTCTGCCTGCCTTTTGGGTCCTGCACGTGGAACGGGAAGCATTTCGGAGAACGCTACCCTGGAAGTTCTGGATTTCAACTTCCTACCTAAAAGCCTAAATTTAGCCTCCAGAACCTCCCTACAACATTTTCCTATGTCATTGGTACCGACATGTACCAAGACAGCAGACTCCTCCCCAGCACTATCTAAGACCTTATCTAGGTGGCACGTGAGGTCCGCTACCTTCGCACCAGGCAGGCATGTTACCAGGCGATCCTCATGTCCACCAGCCACCCAACTATCTACATGCCTAATGATCGAATCACCAACTATAACAGCTGTCCTAACCCTTCCCTCATGGGCACATGGCCCTGGAGAAACGTCCTCGGTGCGAGAGGGTTTTACATCACCTGGAGGACAGGTCCTAGTTAGAGGATCACTTCCTGACACTCCAGGGTGATGCTCTCCTGTCACGTGACCTCTCTCCTCCATGGCAACAGGGATGTTGCCAGACTGGAGGTGGGACTTCAGGACTATATCCCTGTAGGTCTCGTCTATGTACCTCTCTGTCTTTCTTATGTTTTCCAAGTCTGCTACTCTAGCCTCTAGAGAACGGACTCGTTCCCTGAGAGCAAAGAGCTCCTTGCACCTAGTGCACACGTAAGACCTCTCACCAACTGGGAGAAAATCATACATGTGACACTCAATGCAAAAGACTGGAAAGCCCCCATCCCGCTGCTGGACTGCTGTCTGCATCTTAGTTTTAAGTTTTTGTTTAGATCTTTAAGTTCTTTACTTACTAAGGGTTGCTATGGATATTTATACCAATAAAACTGTACCTAATACGTTTAATATACCTTGTTCACCTGAAGCTTAATTAATCTCAGGTCCTTAGTGTATGACTGATTTGGTAACGAGCTTCACCTGAGAGCACCTCCTGTCTTTTAAGATGTGCAAGTACCTATAAAGCTACGATTATCCCAGGGGTGGGTGGGTGTGGCAAGGGAGGGAGGGAAATAACACTTATTAAAAGAGGGCTGCTACACAGTACCCTGTCCTGTGCTGCTGAGGTAAGCTATATTCTTATTTGATTTAAATTATAGCTCAAGAGATAGTGCTGCCCACCTTTTACCCAAAGCCCCACGCTGACAGAGCGTCAGCGTTTCTCCACACCCTGGATTGTAAGAGGGCTCTCTCTTTCTACTTGCAGTGGACTCGGGCCCATCGCAGGTCTGGGTAGCTCTTCGTTTCCTTCGACCCCAGCCAATTGGGTGTGGCAGTCACCAAGCATACCTTGTCCATCTGGGTGGTGGACTGCATCGCCTTTGCCGAGGCCGGGTTTCCCATGGAACGCCGAGTCACGGCTCACAATGTCTGAGCGATGGCGACGTCTGTCACTGGTCTGCGTTTGGTGCCACTGGCAGACATCTACCAGGCTGCCACCTGGTCTTCCACTCACACCTTCACGGTACATTACTGCCTGGAGAGGGAGTCACGTCGGGATGCCGCCTTTGGCCAGGCTGTACTCTGTAATCTGTTCAGGGTTTAAGCAACTCCTGCCCTCTGACCCTTCTTGTTCTGGCTACCGGGAGCGTGGCCATTCATGGACCCGGGGTCCTCGGGCTGCCTTCGGCTTTCACTGGCAACTGCTCATGGTGATGCCATGCCTTTTTCTACAGGTCCTCAGTAGCCTGTAGCAAGGGAGTCCCATATGTGAGGACTGACTTTCTGCTTGTTCCTCGAGAAAGCATAGTTACTCACCTGTAACAGGTATTCTCTAAGGACAGCAGGAATTGGTCCTCATAACCCTCCCTCCTCCCCTTGGAGGTCTATTTTTTGCCATCTTCTTGAAGGGGCTATAGCTATGGCACCTGACTGAGTAAGTCTAAACAACCTACCATGGGGAAAGCCTTGTCACTTGCAGGACCAGCAATATGGAACTCACTTCCTGACACCATAAGAGCTACCACTGAAGCAAAAGACTTTTGGAAGAAGTTAAAAACCTTCCTTTGGTGTAGCCGAGCTCCGTCGAAATCCCGCAAAAGTTGAATTTTAAAGCGGTTCCCTGAGACGCAAAGTGGAAGGAGCACAGGCTCCCGAGGTTGCCATGTCGGCAAGAAAGAAACTGGCTGGGTTCCAGTCGGCATATGCAAAGAAGGAGATGGCGTCGGCGGCTGAACCCGGGAGAGGGGGAGGATACAGCTGGCGAGGAGAGCTCTGCAAGTGAGGAGGAAGTGAGTACGGGACAAGGTGAAGGCGAGAGCATAAAAATCTGGCTACAAACCTTTAAAGCAGAAATGTATGAGGAGTTAAAAGATATGAGGAAAGACTTGGAAGAAACACTGGTAAATATACAACGAGACTTGAGCAGTTTGGGTCAGCGAGTGAAAGAGTTGGAGGAACAAGTGGAGGTTCACGAGGGGGAGCTGCAAGATATGGCGGCAGAGCTGCGCAAGCTAATGGCACAGCACGAGGAAATGAAGGAAAAAATGGAAGAGATCGAGGACAGAGCACAGCAAAATAATTTGCGGGTCCGAGGGATCCCAGAACTGGATCTGTATAAGGACTGTGCACAAATAATGCAGAGACTAAGTTTGCATATGATGAGACTGGAGGGGAAAGAAGTAGAGCAACAAGCTCCAGTTGGTGTGGAGAGAGCGCATAGGAGCTTGGGCCCGAGGAGAGAAAAGCAAGCTCGGGATATCATAGTTTGTATGAGCAGCTTTCCCATTAAAGAAAAGATCTTAAATATAGCTCGGAAGTATGGGCAAATTGCCTGGGAAGGTTGCGAAGTGGAAATCTTTAACGACCTCTCAAGGGGTACCTTGGAAAGAAGGAGGAGTCTGAGGGAAGTGACTGCATACTTAAGAGGAAAGGGCTTAAGATATCGCTGTATGTTCCCATTTGGCTTACTGGCGACAGTAAATGGGGTTTCCAAGAAGCTGAAGACAGCAGAGGAGGCTTGGGTAGTGCTGCAGGAATTGGGGTGTGAGCATCTCTCGAAAGCAAAGGAGAAGGAACGAACGGCGCACAAAAAAGGAAATGGGAGCAAGGGCCAAGTGGCATCGCGATGGCAGAGTAGGAGAAAAGGGGAAGAGATTGAAGAGGATGTCTCAGGAGCAGACGTCGATGCTAAATGAGAGGTGGCAATGGACAGTGCTGAGAGGTGCAGCATTTGAATGGTAAAGAGCTGTAGAGCTCCTTGGACACTGGACGTTTAGGGCAACCATGGGGGAAGGCCGGGGAGGGGAAGAATGGCAGAGATGGGGGCCTGATATCTGATAAAATGGTATATGGGGGTTAAAGGGGAATGTAGGGGGGTAACGGGATAGGACATGACACACACGGAAGATAAGAAGGGAGGGGAGGAAGGTTACGGGGGAAGAGGGGGAGGGGGGATATGATTCAGGGGTTAAGGAGGAAGAGATCGGGGGTAAGGAGGGGAGGAGCGGAATAGGGGGGGAGGGAGGGAGGGAGGGGGTGAAGGGGACACGTCAAGCTGGGAGGGGACATGGGGAAGGTGGAGGAGAGGAGGAAAGGTACAATGATGCGGATTGGGTCAATTAATGCCAAAGGGTTATACTCGCCTAATAAACGGAGATTGCTATTTAGAAATGCTTGGAAGAATGGATGGGATGTGGTGCTTGTACAAGAGACACACTTGAGATGACAGGATGTAGGGAGGATGAAGAATAAGAGATTTCCTGATCAATTTTATTCCTTTAATAAGGAAGATGTAAAAAGGGGGGGGGGGGGTGTGGCGGATTTGGTTAGAGGGGGAAGTGGGATACAAGTGAAGGGGAGTTTCCGGGATAGGGAGGGGAGAATAATGGGAATACAGGGAGTATGGGGGTTAGAGGAAGTCACTGTAGTATCGGTCTATGGGCCAAATGGTAAGCAAATAGAGTTCTGGAAGGAGGTGCATAAGTTGATGGAGGGGGAAGTTAAAGGGAAACTTATTATGGGGGGGATTTTAATGAGGTACTGCAGCCTGGGATAGATAGGGACCCAGGGAGGAGGAATAGAAGAGGTTAAAACAGCTGATGAAATGGTACGATTTGGTAGATGTGTGGAGGGAAATGTATCCCAACAGGAGAGAGTATACATTTTACTCGAACCCGCATAAAAGTTGGAGTAGGATTGATATGATATTAACTGATAAAGAGTGTGTGGGTGTGATACAGGATAGTAGTATAGTATCAATAGTGTGGTCTGATCATGGGGCAGTGGAAGTGGTGATGGGGAAGAGGAGGATGGAAGGAGCGAAATTTTGGAGACTCAATGAGGGTTTGCTCAAACGCCAGGAGGTGGTAGGGGATATAAAAGCTGCGATTAAAGAATATTTGGATTTTAATGATGATGGGGAGGTGAGGGATGTAGTCTTATGGAAGGATTGAAAGCGGTTATTCGGGGAAGGTTTATTATGTGGGGGGCGAAATTGAAAAAAGCTAAACACCAGGAGGAGGAGGAGTTAGGTAAACAACTAAAGGAGGCGGAGGGGAGGTATCAGCGGACAGGGGGGAAGAGGGCGAGGGGGGAAGTAGAGAAGCTACGGGGGGAATTACAAGCACTACAAGTGGAACAAGTGGCGTTTGAAATGCGTCAAGCCCAACAGATCTTTTATGAATTTGGGGATAAGCCGGGGCATCTGCTGGCAAGGAGGCTGAGACAGAAGAAAGCGGCTTTGTTGATACACCAGATACAGGGGAGCATGGGGGAGGTATGCAGGGAGGAAAAGGATATTAGGGAGAGGTTTGCATGGTATTATCAGGAATTATATAAGAAGGAGGAGGGTATAGAGGTGGAACAGGTTCGAAGGTACTTGGAGGAGGTGAATTTGGAGTGCATCCCAGAGGAAGCCCAAGAGGGGTTAGAAATTAGAGTAACAAGGGAGGAAGTAGATAGGGCAGTAAGGGGACTGGTGGGGGGGAAATCACCAGGTTTAGACGGGTTACCCGGGATTTTCTACAAGGTATTTGTAGGGGAGTTGGGGGGGTTAATGGGCAGGGTATTTAACGGGATGCTGGAAGAGGGAGGTTAGTTGACGCCCAATATGTTAACGGCCGGAATTAGTATTATTCCAAAGCCGGGGAAAGATCCACTGAAGTGCAGCTCATACCGACCTATCTCCCTACTCAATGTCGATGTTAAGATATTGGCAAAGATTTTGGCGGAGAGATTGAAGCTACGGTTACCGAAAGTAATTAGGGAGGATCAAGCTGGCTTCATAATGGGCAGGCAAGCAGCGGACAATATCAAAAGAGCAGTAGGGGTGGTGTGGGAGGTAGGGCAGGGAATGGAAGAACTAATATTGATGTCAATTGATGCCGAGAAGGCTTTCGACAGAGTGCATTGGGATTTTCTGGTGATGGTATTGCAGAAAATGGGATGCAGTCCGAACTTGGAAAAATGGATTAAGGGGTTATATGCGGGGCCTAGGGCATGGGTTAAAGTTAACGGTAGTTACTCAGAGGACTTCGAGTTGGGAAAGGGGACCAGGCAGGGGTGCCCACTGTCACCTTTATTATTCGCAATGGTGGTAGAGCCATTGGCGGAAAGGATAAGGGGGAATAGTAGAATAAAGGGGCTGGATAGGGGGGGAATGGGGCATAAAATTTCCTTATATGCACATGATATTTTATTATATCTTAGCCAGCTGCAGGTATCACTACCAGAAGTAATGAGAGAGGTGGAGAGGTATGGGAGAACCTCTGGATTTAAAATGAATGTAGAAAAGACGGAAGTACTGGGGGGTAAAGATTTCTAAGAGGATGGAAGAGCAATTGAAGAGGGCATATCCTCTGAGACAGGTTACTAAGTTCTTGAAATATTTGGGGGTCCAGATACCGGCGAGGTACGAAGATTTATATAAAGTTAATTACCCAAGGGTTCTAGGGGAAATAGCGAAAGATCTTGAGGGTTGGATGAAGTATGAAATGTCTTGGTTAGGTAAGATAGCGGGGATTAAAATGAATATCTTACCACAGCTGCTTTATTTGTTTCAGGCACTTCCAGTGGAAGTCCCGGAGGGGGCCTTGAGGCTGTTACAGCGGAAGGTCTTCAAATACATTTGGAAAGAAAAAAACACCAAGAATAGCGAGGGAAGTTATGTATGCTGCTAAAGCGGAGGGGAGATCGGGGGTCCCTTATTTCAGGGATTATTATAGGGCTGCCCAAGTCCGACATGTAATGGATTGGAGGGTAAGATTGGGAGGGAAACCTTGGATAGAATAAAGGTAAGGGGAGAGAGGCTAGAAGCGTGGTTATGGGCAATTAAGAAAGAAAGGAAAGAATTAGGGGTCGGCTCACCGGCAATGTGGCAGGCAGCAAAGGTGTGGGATGGAATAAGGGCACTGGATAATAAAGAGCGGGGTAGTGAATTTTCTCTGATGGTGCCATCGGGTGGGTGGGGGGGGGGGGTGGAAGGCTTTCCAACCGGGCTGGGAAGGGGGACGATTTGAGGTCTGGCGGAGAAGGGGTTTGGAGTGCTTCTATCAATTGTATGATGAGGGGGAGCTGCAGGGGTTTGAGGAGATACAACGGGTATATTGACTGGGAGTGAAAGATAGAAATGAGTACCTCCAAGTGGGGCATTTTCTAAAAGGAGTGATGGGGGGGGGGGGGGGGGAAAGACTTATCAGCCATAGAGACAATTTGGTATGGGAAAACAGAATCGAGAGGGATGATAAAAGCAATATATAAAGGGATACAGGAACAGAAAAGTGGGAAATTCCAGTATATGGAAGAATGGGAAGCAGAATTAGGAGAAGTTCTGCAAATCACAGAGTGGAAGAAGGTATGGGAACAAATGAAAAGAGCATCATTGTCCAGTAGTATAAGAGAAAATTGTTATAAAATAATATTTAGGTGGTACTATACACCAGAACGGTTACATAAGATATACCCAGGGGTGTCACCGCTATGCTGGAGGGAATGTGGGGAGGTGGGATCATTCTGGCATATCTGGTGGGAGTGCGACAAGGTTCAGATATACTGGGGAAAGATTCAAGACTGGATTCGTCAGAAAGTAGGGTTGGAGTTGGAAAAGAAACAGGAATATGATCTTGCTGTCTTGGTGGGGGGAGGATCACCCTCCGAGCAGGGGGCAAGTGGTTATGGCATGTTTGAGTGCAGCTTGGTGTGAGATAGCGGTGGCCTGGAAACAAAAAGAAGTACCCCTTATGGAACTTTTTGAGAGGAGGTTGAGGCATAGGGAGGAGTGGCCTAGTGATTGGGGCAAGGTACCACACGCCAGAAGGTTGGTGGTTCAAATCCCACTAGAGGACAGCAACCTTGGGCCGGAAGGACTGGGGTTTCTAGTCCCACAGGTGCTCCTTGTAGTCTTGGGCAAGCCACTTAACCCTCCATTGCCCATGTTCCCTGTAAGTATTAGTGTATGTGTCTCATATCCCCTCATGTTAAATGTATCCCCCAACCGCTTTGACCCGGTGAAAAGCGGGATATAAATGCAGCTAAATAAATAAATAAATTGTCCTCATGGAAAAACTCACCGCTGCAAGGAGGGAGAAGAAAGCTAAATTTGAGGTGGATTGGGGAAAGTTATGGCGTGTCATGGAGGGGGGAGGGGGAAGAGGGGGAGGAGGAGGAGGGGGGATGGGGACAAGGGGGAGGACGAGGACGGGGTTGGTGGGTACTAGGTATTGGAATAGGTGGGGGAGTTGGTTTTGTGGGGGTTGTAATGGGGGATAGAGAAATATTGTGGGGGTTTGATGTATGGAGGGTGGAGATAATGTTGTATAAGAAAAAAATGAGGGGATTGTCTCAATGTTTGTTTGAAGTTTGGTTTCATAAATACCTAAATTAAAAAAAAACAACAAAAAAACCTTCCTTTACATAGACTACTTTGGAGACATTACATAACAGCCTGATGGTAGATGCAACCCATCCACAACAGTCACACCGCAGTAGCACCACACCCTTTGAACTGCTAGTAGATTCTGTCCGTTAGCCAGGCTGTAAATAGGTTTCATTATAAATAAGCCTCACTGTAAAGAAGTTAAGACAAGTTCAACCAATCCTGCATGCCTACCCTCCCTCCATTATTATTTTTGAGTTATCCTGTAAATTGCTTTGATTGAAGGAGAAAGCGGTATAGAAAATCTGTTAAATAAATAAAATAACATAACATGGCACCCTTGGGTGGGAAGGGGACCACGCATGCATGGTGGCATTCCCAAAGGCTTTCTTTGAAAGCTGGGGAAATGCTCCGCGCGGGCTCCGTCAGTGCTGACGTCACCCATATTTGAGGACTGATTCCTGCTGTCCCTGGAGAGCACCTGTTACAGATGAGTAACTATGCTTTACACCGGAGCAGGTGTGTCTGCACAAACACGCATATTTTATTAAGTACGTGTGTACTTCATGCTTCTGCCTAGACCTCTGCCCTCCACACGCCCACTGTAAAAGGACATGCTGGTTTGCACTTTTATTAGAGTTCGTTTATGCTCCTAAAACAGTGTTTTAGCCCCAAAATGGTTTCTAAAATTATCCTCCATGTGCTTAGAAAGCAATGGTATACGCCAGGGAGATGTTTGCGATCATTCCAGAGTAACTGGCTGTATATTCTTTCAGTAAAAGTATTTAGGAAGATGGGCTAGTGAGCTAGGGAATTTTCAATTGCTGTGCCAGAACAGTGAAATACTGTCCCTCAGGAGCTCTGTACTGTGGAGAATCTCCTTTCATTTCAGAAGCATCTAAAAACTGTCTTTTTCCCATGACAATCGGGTTTGGGGAGATGGAAGAGATTTACTGTGAGGACGAAGGGAAAACCATCTGATGACAGTGTCAGGGGTCTTTTTTTCACAGTGTTATGTACATGGAGAGTATGCGCATTTAGGATTTTAATATTAGTGGTTATGTATTTGTATGTGTGCTTAACTTTATGTATTTTACTTTTTTTTAACCATCTTGAATGATTTTTGATCAGAATAGCAGTCTATAAATAAATAGATCGCCACACATGCTTTCTCTGCATACTTTGTAGCTGCCTTTTGCACGCTGGTGAGAATGAGCTATACAGAAGCTTGCAGTGCTGTGTGGAGACTCATTATTTACCTCTATACAAGATCATCCTGACAAATATAATCCACAGTAACCTACAACTGGTCTGGGCAATAGATACAAAAATACACTGAAACATCTTTCTAAAGTGACTTTGCTCCAAAGCAGAATTGGTGCCGAAATTATGAATATTCATGATCAAAATAATATAATTGTTTTACAAGTACTGTATTTACTTCAGAGTCAATTATAGCAGTAAGCCGCTTACATACCATCAAAGCAAACTTTGGAGGATCTCTTAAATGGAGGTGCTCTTGAAAAAAACAATAGTGGACTTTTTGGAAACCAAAGGATTGCATCATCCAAGGCAACATGGCTTTACCAGGGGAAGATCATGCAAACAAATTTGATTGCGTTCTTTGACTGAGTGACCAGAGAACTAAATCAAGGGCATGTGATGGATGTGATTATACCTAGATTTCAGCAAAGCGTTTGATACTGTTTATCATAGAAGGCTTATCAATAAACTGCACAGCCTGGGGATAGGTCCCAAGGTGATAAACTGTATCAGAAATTGGTTGACTGACAGACAACAGAAGGTGGTAGTAATCGGAACTCACTCAGAAGAAAAGGTGAGTAGTGTAGTGCCTCAAGGATTGTTCTTGGGACCGATACTGTTCAATATGTTTATGAGTGATATTGCAGAAGGATTGAAGGGAAAAGTCTGCCATTTTGCAGATGAGACAAACATTTGCAACAGAGTGGACACTTCTGAGGGAGTGGACAACACGAGGAAGGATCTACAAACACTGGAAGAATGGTGTAATGCTTGGCAGTTAAGATCAAATGCAAAGAAGTGCAGAGTCATGCACTTTGGAATGCAGAAATCCAAAGGAATTGTATGCAAAAGGGGGCAAAAGGTTAGTATGCATGGACCAGTAGAGGGACCTCAGAGTGATAGTGTCTAAAGATCTCAAAGTGGCAAAACAATGCGATAAGGTGGTAGCCAAAGCCAGAAGGATGCTGGGCTGCATACAGAGAGGAATAACAGCAGAAAGGAGGAGGTATTAATGCCCCTGTACAAGTCGTTGGTGAGGCCTCACTTGGAGTATTGTGTTCGGTTTTGGAGACCATATCTCACAAAGAATATAAAAGGACTTGAAATGGTTTAGAGGAAGGCAACCAGAATGATTTGGAGCCTGCTCCACAGGACATATGAGAAGAGATTTGAAGACCTAAATATGTATTAACCTGGAGGAGAGGAGGGACAGAGGAGATATGATACAGACCTTTAAATACTGAAAGGGTATTAATGAACAAACAAACCTTTTTCAAAGAAGGAGAAGCTGCAAGGTGATAAACTTAAAAGCAACATCCAGAAATACATTTTCACTGAAAGGGTGGTGGATGCTTAGAATGCTCTTCCGATGGAGGTGGTGGGGGCAAATACAGTGATGGAATTCAAAATGGGATGGGACAGACACAGTGGATCTCTTTATAGCAAGAGGATGAAATCAAAGCAAACTTAAATATCTTTTATACATCAATAAATAGAGGGGGCTGACCTTCACAGAGTAGCAGATACAACCCTAAATGCAGGCATAGAGGGGGGGGGGTGAACTGCATGGAGCGGCAGTTACAACTGCTCTAACCACCTTACTGGGCAGACTAGATGGACCATACAGGTCTTCATCTGCCATCATATGCTATGTTATTATGTAATTTATCCCATCATTATATATTTAATTTTCAGGGACACCTGCACAAAAAATTATGATTATCCTGTTATGGTGTACCTTTTTAATGGACTAACTTAATACATCTGTGACTAGCTTTCAAGGGCTATCTGTCTTCATAAGGTTTGTGAAGCAACAGCAAAATTGCATTGGGTTTAAATAGTACGGAGTCCTCTAGGTCTTATGCTTCCTGCACATTCCATTATAGGGGTGGGAGGTTGGAAGATGTTGAAAGGGCTTGTATCTAATGGGTGATAATGATCAGGGAAACTTACAAAACCTAGTTGAAGAATTGAAAAAGAACTCAAGTCAAAATGATCTAAAAACCACAAATCTGTAACTTAGCCATCTGGAAATGCTGGTAATCTAATTTTCTTTAAGATCTCTAATGAAGTCCTGAAAAGATTCGAAGTGGTGATCCTAAAGAGAAGGGAAAATATGATTTGACTACATTAGACAAGCTTTGATTGAGAGATTTGCTAAAGTTTTGCCCGGGTCAACAATTAATGCTAGAGCGTTGTATATCTCTTACACCCTGTTAATGGAGAGGACATTTTTCAGACATCTAATTCATCCACTTACTTTTAGCAGCATTGAGAGAAGGTGTTCACAAGAAAGTGTTTAGGTTAGGAGAGGAAAAGTACATGTATAAATTTCATTTTGACATTTACAAGCATACATTTCCAGAAAAATCCTACCAAAAAGCAGGTGCAAGTGACCATGCATATTTTGCATCCATGGCAATTTTCATACTCGCCCTTTGACAATTGATGTCATGTCTATGATGAAAACCATGCACAGACTTTGCATTAATATAGGCAGTTCGGATATTGCCTCTTAACAAGGACAATTTGATCATGATTTATTTATCTTTAGATTTTTCAATCTGAATCCTTTTTTGATTTTGCAGATGGATGTCTTTGTGATGCTGGTTGGACAGGCAACAGCTGCAACAAAGGTAATTTTAGCCTTAATTGTCATATCTACTGTCAAAGTATTCATTTTGCACTTTATGGAACTATGCTAGCAGAGAAAAGATCCAGGTGTTCCAGGCTATATTCTTCTAATGACCATAGTAATATGCCAGGTCTTCTGCTTCCATAGGCAAATGCTCATTCAGGGTTTCTTGCCACACATCAGGGCTGGCTTCAAGGGATTGAGACACCCTGAGCCAACTTTTGCTTTTGCACCCCCATTGTGTGGCTAGTCTTTTGGTATGAATCATAAAGATGCTAGGATTCATACTGTGAAAATGGCCCACAACAAAAGAAAGCTAGTGTTATAGCTTAAATGCCATTGCTTAGTCGCCAGGAGTCAGCATTGACTCAACAGCACACATGCATGTGCACACACACACACACACATACCACTGCTTATCCAGTTTTTGGACTTGTTTAGATCCCAAAGCTCCTCCCCTTCCATAAACAAGTTTTATCTCTGCTTCTGGTACTGCTGCCCTATCCATCTATGAATATAGCATACTCTGCAACCTCCCTCCTGAGCTCCCCTTGCAGGTTTTTACTTCCCGACTGTTTAATGTGTAGTAGCCATTACCTCAGGCCTGTGCTAACAGTTACTGCATGTTAAAGCATGTGTTAACTGCATAACACACTTTAGTAAAAGGGCCCCTAAGTAACTCGATTGTGTGATTGTTATATCTCACCTTGAGCATTGCTTTATGGAAAATTGAGTAACAGGTCTGGATTTGATTAAAAACTATAGAGGGCTTAGAGGTATTCTCCACTGTGCTCATATTACTCTGCTGGACTCTTGCTGTGTTGCAAAGAACACAGGTATGGCTGAATGCAGCACATGATAGCCATTCTCTCTGAATGTCTCTGAATGTCCCCTACCACCCTTTCAGACCCCCACCATGTTGCTAAATAAGGGTGACCTCTCCCACTGCTGCTGAATCCATCTTACACCACATAGCCTTAAAGGATTTCTCGAAGCTACCTAACCTTCTGTCTGGACGTTTCGTGTATTACAATCTGTACTGCTGCTGAGGCCCAATGTGTCAGATGTCCCTATATAAGAGGGCCACTCCTGACATTTGTGAATGACTCTTTAACATCAGAAGTTGCCACATTGCTGTGACAAGTTTACATGCATAATTAGCTGATCAATAAACAAAATTATATGGACCAAAGGACATACATGTCTATGGTGAACCCATACATGTTTTGCACATCAGCATCAAACCATACAGTCATCTATACAAGGATGGGTGAATGAGAGGGGACTCATATTGGTGCTGATGGGACAAATAGCTCCCCCACTTCTGCCTCATTTTATAACCCCTGCCAAACCCACTCTTCTTACTTAGGATCCCTCTTGGCCTTGCAAGCCCTGTTGGGAGATTTCCCACAGGGAATTATCTTATTTCAGGGCCGCCAGAAATGTCATATTTAGAATAGGGGAGGGGGCAGTGAGGAAGAGTGCCAGGAGCATATTGTCATGTTAAGGTATGGATCCTAGTAACCATGTACTGGAACCTCCTTCAAATACCAGTTCTTTACAAGATAATCCTAAAATACTGTTTTAGCATATAATGCTATTCTTTCCTCCTCACATTAGTGTGTAACCCTGGTTTCTATGGTGATGGCTGCTCTCGAGAGTGCCGTTGTAAGAATGATGGGGCTTGTAACCATGTCTCTGGAATCTGCACCTGTCCACCTGGATACATGGGAGAGTTATGCGAACAAGGTACGTACTAATGCCGTAACTCAAAACTACTGAATCGGGACAAAAACTAAGCAAAATGTAGTATGGAGGAAAAGTAGTTTGTGGGTATAGTGATATAAAGACCAACTTTAGGAAAAAGTGTTTGAACTAAGAACATAATCTACTGCCATATTTGCAAATTGGAAGGCTTTTTTCCCGCAATACTGTACTTCAAAATTTTCATATTTCAGTGATGATGTTTTTGCATTTCTTTGGATTACCACATTGAGAAATGGCTTTTATGCAGTTAAAAGAAAATTGGACTTGATGGACCACCTAATCTTTCTACAATATAACTTAAAATTAATTGTGTTAAGGACAGTAAACGGAAGGAGAAATATACAAATGCATCTTTAAGGAGAACCAGTGAGATGAAAGCAGCCAGTGTTTTCTTTTCTTTTTTTAAACAGATACAAATGTAAATATTTGTGTGTAACCAAATCACTTCATTCAAGTAGAACCTACTTAGCAGCACCTATCTACAGTAATTCCCATACTTTCTGCAATATACAAGGCTGTTGTGATAACTATGTATTAAGGAGAAACAATATACCATATTCACCTGTTAAAAATAAAATTAGTTAAGAAAATCATCAAAGTAGTTGGGTACAAGATTTCTTTATGAAGTAACAAATGCTTAGTGATGCAGTTTTTAGGGCAATTTAGACCCCTTTCTCCATTTTTGCTTAATGAAAGTCTCATCTACCCAACATCTCTCTTTATTCTTATTTTAGTAATGGATAAACTTTCCTGTCCTTTTATTGACTACAATAGTTATTATGTATGTTTTAGCTAAATAAAACAACTAAGCACTTTGACTGTAAAAAGCTATTTCAACATCTGAAAAATAAATGAAACGTTCAAAAAGAAAGAAAGAAAGATATATTGAAGCTACAACATAGCATAGTGTGTTAAGCTATGTGAGTATGTCACAGAACACTGTTAAGTGCCTTTGAGTCGGTGTCGACTTATGGTGACCCTCTAGATAGTTGTCCTAAATTGTGTTCGGTCTTCAGTCAGGCAGCTCATTGTTAACAGAGTGACACCCATAGCTGCTGTTATTGTATTGATCCATCTCATTGCTGGCCTTCCTCTTTTGTGTTGACTTTCTACCTTACCAAGCATGATGTCTTTCTGTAATGATCTCTCTCCTTGCATGATGTGTCCAAGCTTAGGTTTGGTTTGCTCTTAAGGTAGTCCATGGTATACACAGTATTCGTTGCCAGCACCATAATTCAAAGGCATCGATTTTCTTCCTGTCTGTCTTTTTCACTGTCCAACTTCCGCATCCATATAACTGAACATGTTGAATCTTTGTATGGAGAGAGACTTCTCCGCTCTTCAGAATCTTGTCTAGGTCCTTCATAGCCATTCTGCCAAGAGCAATGCGTTGTCGAATTTCTTGACTGCTTGTTGTTTCTTTATTGATATTGGATAACTTTAACCTACTTGGCTCAACTATTTCGATTTCTTCTCCATCAACAATGAAATGATTGATTTTGCCAGTTGCCAGGAACTTTGTCTTCTTTAGATTAAGGTGCAGACCCATTTTAAGATGATGTTCCTTGATCTTGAGAAGCAAATGTTTCAGATTGTCTTCACTTTGAGCCATTAATGTGGTATCATCAGCATAGCAAAGGTTGTTGATGAGTCTTGGTTGTCTTCATACAGTCCTGCTTCTCTGATTTGTTCTGCATATAAATTAAACAAGTAGGGGGAAAGTATGCAGCCTTGTTGTACACCTTTGCTGATTTTAAACCATTCTTTTTCTTTTTGTTCCGTTGGTTCTCTTGCACAACCTTTACATTGATCAAGAAGCAGCAGTTCGATCTGGTGGTCTTGTATACCCATGCTTTTTAATGTGGATCAGTTTCTCATAGTTTACATAGTCAAAAGCCTTGCTGTAGTTGATAAAACACATATAAATATCCTTTTGATATTCTTTTGTCTTTTCAAGGATCCATTTCACATCCGTGATGATATCTCTTGTTCCTTGCCCTTTCCTGAATCCTGCTTGCACTTCAGGCAGTTCTTGTTCCAGGTATGGTTGTAATCTCTGCTGAATAATCTTGAGTCGAATCTTGCTGGCATAGGGGATCAGAGCAATTGTGCAATAATTTCCACAGTCATTTGGATCACCTTTCTTTAGTATTGATATAAACACAGATCTTTTCCAATCAGTTGGCCATGATGTTGTCTTCCAAATTTCCTGGCAGAGCCTTGTAATATGGTAACAGCTGCATCCGATTGCTGTAATACTTCAATGGGAATACCATCAATGCCTGGTGCTTTGTTCTTTGATAAGGCTTTCAGTGCTGCTTCAACTTCTTCTTTCATTACCAATAGTTCCTAATCATAAGGTACAGGTACAGCTGTTGGTCTACTTGATCTTTATGGTATAATGACTCTGTGTATTCTTCCCACCTTTTCTTGATCTTCTCAGCATCATTCAACATGGATCCTTGAGCATTTCGTAGCATTCCAATTTGAGGCTGGAATTTTTTCTTTCACTCTCATAGCTTTAGGAAAGCCAATCTTGTTTCATTAATAGTTTCTGATTCAATTGTATTGCATGTATCATTGTAGAACTTCTTGTCTTGTCTTGCTGCATGTTGGAAATCTCTGAGTTTTGTGAGTGCCTCTTTCTCCTCTGGCTTTAGCGTCTCTGCATTTTTGGGCAATTTTCAGAGTTTCTTCAGTAATCCATTTTGTCCATTTTTGCTTTTTCATCTTTTGTAGAGACTTCTCACTTTCTTCCAACACAACCTTCTTCATGTCATCCCATATCTCTTCTAGAGCTAGGTCTTTTGTATCTAAAGCAACAAATTGATTTTTCAGGCAGTCTTTAAATTCCGGTGGTATATTCTCAAGGTCATATTTTGCTACATTTCATAAGTGGCTTGCTCTTTTTCAACTTTAGCTTGAGTTTGCACACTAGTAGTTGGTGATCTGTACCACAGTCTGATCCAGGCAATCAAGCTTTCCCAACCTCATGTGGTCAGCTAGAGAGGCTCTTCTGTTTTCTCCAGCCAGTTTGACAGGTGCAGGGATTCTCATTTCTATAGGAATTCCTTTTTAGCTATGCTCTTGCTTCTCTGTTTATTTTTCCTTTCTGTTTGTGTTCTTTTTGCCACTTTAAGCTCAGCCATGATGTCGGGTGCACAGAGGTATGTGGCTTGCAACCCTCATTGGGTGAGCTCCACCATTGGCTCATTTTGATTTGAGTATGATGGAGAAGCCTTGGGGCAAAATTTTTCAACAATGTTAGGACTCTCACAGGGGATCTAGGACCCAATGCCGATTTTGCTGCCCCTGCTGCATTTTCCACTTTCCACAATTCTCTTAATTGTTGGGAATAGCGAAGGGGACCAGCCAGCACACAACTCCCAATTGCAGCGTCAGGGGAGGAAGCAGGAGCTGCAGACCCCTCCCGCTCTCCCCACCAAGGCCCAATCGTGCAGCCTGAACTCAGCCTTAAAAGCCGGCACGCTTTAAGAACAAAGCCTCTTCACCTCCGGACCAGCTAGCACACAGCTCCCAATTGTAGTGTCGGGGGAGGAAGCGGGAGCTGCAGGCCCCTCTCGCTCCCCCCATCAAGGTCCAATCAGGCAGCCTGAACTCAGCCTTAAAAGCCGGCACGCTTCAGGCGGGGAACTAAGATGGGAGCCCAAAATCGACAACCTCATCAGTAAATTTGCCCCACAAACTCTCGACCATAAGTTATTAATTCAGCAAGCTAATCTGGGTAAACCCTAACTCCACGCCGGACAGTCTCAAAGTCCTCTTTAGTGTGCTTTCACTACTTTATATGATTGCTGCTACTTAACTCCACATACGTAGACATGTTTTTCATAATTTCTATAATCTACCTGTACTGAATATCATGTAGCCTCTTTAAGTACATTTGCAAATGATTTCGCTAGAATACTGTATCAATTCCTCAATTCTGTATCTTCTTCGCTATTTATCTCATATCCACAACCCTTACACAGTGATACTTTTCTCAGCTCTTGTTCTCTTTCATTGATCTAATTTGTCTCCCACCACTATGATTTTCTGAATCCTTTGTTAAGTACCTCCCTATCTACACCGGTGTTTCTGCCTGCAGTACTCCCATTCTTAATTCCATGTTGCTCCCCTCAACCAAGATAACATTGTTATATAAACACAGAATCTTTCAAGTTGCTCCATGTACCCACACTGTAAGCTGAACCTCTTTTAATGTCTTATGTTACATGCTTTATTACCTCCCACTTTCATTAATCTTAGTAGGTTTAAGAAGCACCATGATGGAATTACTGAAAATGTTTGTTATCCTGGAACATGCTATACTGCACACTCTACATCCTACTCATATCCACACCTCTCATTCACACCTTTTCTCCTCCACCTAGCATCTATGAACCCTCCAACATGCCTATCATACTCTATCACCCCAGACACGACCTTCACAGCTACTCCTATAGATATGCAAACACCGGTAGCGCACTCCCAAACCAGAAAAGACACCCCCACAGACTAATTCATATTAACCTGACACCAAATGATAGACTTCTAAATACCACAAATCCCCACACCTCCCTAAAAATCATTCTTATAAACACCAGATCCATAAGAAACAAAATTCCACTCATTATTGACATTATCACAGATGATAAAAAAAGATTTCTTCTGCATCATTGAAACCTGGCTTTCTGATGCTGACACCGTTCTTCTGAATCGGCTAAGAATACAAGGTTATACCTTATTCAACTGCCCTAGAGATTGCAAAAGAGGAGGTGGCGTCCTCACACTAACAAGATCTGATCTTAACATCTCGCCCACCATTTGCAATAACCTAGAGGGGATGGACATCCTCAAAGTCAAAAATAAGAGCATAGTCATTTGCCTTATCTATAGACCCCATACCCCCCAACTATCAAAACATAACGACAATCCTTGAATCAGTCTGTAGCTCCCCTATAAGAAAACCCCACATCATCCTAGGGGACTTTAACCTAGCTTCCCTCACTAACACTCAAACAGTTAGATTCTATGGAAGAAACGGGATTCCGTCAAACAATAAAATATCCAACTCATATTAAAGGCAACACCCTAGACCTTGTGTTCCTCCCAGAAAATATAACTGTATACCCACAATACCATTCTCCCCCAAATAACTCCGGTCCCTTGGTCCGACTATTCCATAATTTGTTTATCCTTACCACTTCCACCAAGCTCCCCCACACACACTCCTACCCCCTACCAAGGTTCAGACCATTTGACAAAGAGACATTCCTTAATTCAACTATTCCTCAGCTAGATAATAACTCAAACAATCTTAGTGAATTTATAATCATCTGGAACTCCACAATCAATACTGTAGCTAAACCATTAACAACCTCATCAAAACCCAATTGCAAGATATCCGAAAAATGGTACACACCTAATCTAGCCAAGTTAAAAAAGATAAAAAATAAAAAAAACTCAGAAAGATAGAATATAAATGGAGATCAAAAAGTCCACTGAATACAAAACACTATATATCTCAACCTTAAACTCATACAAGGAAGCCATAAACAATGCCAAAAAGATTCATCATACGAAAATCTTTCCAAGGCTATCAACCATCCAAGGGAGCTACGTATTTGAAATCATTAAGTCCCTAACCAAATCTCCTCTCCATAACCCAAATAAAATATCACTCAACCCACAAACTCTAGCCAATCACTATGCAAGCCAGTTTAAAACAAAGAAAACTAACAGTCCCTACCCCCTCCGTAATGCTATCAAATAACCTTATGGAGTGGAATTCTTTTCACCTCTTTACCAGCAAACAACTACTTGACACAATGTCAAAAATTAGTGCTACCACTTCCACTCCCCCCCCCTAGATCCGTGTCCTGTTGCTTGGATTAAAGCGACAAAAACAGAACTATCTCCCTACCTATTGAACATGGTAAACCAATCTGTATGCTAAGGAATCATGTCAAATGACCTTAAACTCACCGCAATTCGCTCCATACTGAAAAACAAGTCCCTTGACAAAGACGACCCTTCCTCATATCGACTCATTGCCAGTATTCCCTTCTTAGCAAAAATCATTTAGAAAGTTGTCCAGCTCCATCTGCAAGATTTTATAGACACAACAGCGCCATTAGATGAACAACAATATGGATTTTGGCCTTTACAAGGAGTTGAAACCCTTTTTTCTCCAGGAACAAGAAGGAAGTCAGTCCTCACTTATGGGTGACATCGGCACCGATGGAGCCTGCGTGGAGCAATTCCCCAGCTTTCAAAGAAAGCCTTTGGGATTGCTACCATGCATGCGTGGTCCTCTTCCCGCCCAAGGGTGCTATCTTGCTCAGTCTCCCTTTTTCTGCAGAGCCCTTCGGACGCACGTCCTTGTACCTCAGAAAACGTTTCGTTTTCCTCGCCTTAACAGGCTCTCTTTTTTCTGGTTGCACCAGTCCTCTATCCGTCCTTTCCCCTGCTCTACTTCAGAGCGCCTGGGGATACACATTTTTCCTAAATTTTTTGTTTTGGGCTCCACTCACTTTTTTCTTTCAAACCGCTGGCTGCATGGGTCTTCAACCTCGCAGGGGCCATTTTTGCCCCCATGGCCACTGGATTTTAAAATTGCGATAGATGCTCTAGGGAACATGTCGCTTACGGACACCCATGACTGTTGTCTGCGGTGCCTGGAGCCAACCATGACCCAGAGCTCTGTTTGCTCTGCAAGAAAATGTCTTCTAATGCCCTGCTCAGTCGTAAGCAAAAGTCTGAAGACATTTTCCGAAAGGCCGCCTCGGAATCCCCGGTGGTGCCCTCGGTCGTCTCTCCTCCAGTGGGTTCACCCCCTGTGGCCCCGCGTTCTCGGCTGCACTCCGAACAGGGGTCCTCCAAGGTAGAATTACGCAAAAAGAAGGCCTCAAAGTTGCTGTCCTGGGCTCATGACAAGCGCGAGTGCTCCCGCACCTGCTCGCTTAGTCCCCTTCAGCGTTCCCGAGAGTCGGACAAGGAGCAGCCCCGTAAGGTACCTCGCAGGAAAATGAAGGCCTCCGGCGAAAGCGCCCAGTCTCCTGAGGGTTGTCCTGGTGAGGACCCCCTCTCCTCCTCGATGCCCGATCCGGTGACCCTGGTATCAGCATCCCAGGGCCCCATGCCTGCGTGGGAGGCATGTATGCTGGTGCTCGAACACAGCGTTTCTGCATTCATTGCTTCCCAGCAGGCAGACACAGACATCTTTTCTGACTTGCGCCCAGAGATCGCAGGTCCCTTGCGTGGGACACCCAAATCCATCCAGGAAACCCATAAGAACATAAGATATGCCATACTGGGTCAGACCAAGGTCCATCAAGCCCAGTATCCTGTTTCCAACAGTGGCCAATCTAGGTCATACGTACCTAGCAGTTTCCCCAAAAGACACAGGTTCCGCAATGCTTGTACTGGGTCAAGCATTGATATCCTGGGAACCTTCTTAGTAATGGTTTATGGACCTTTCCTCCAGGAACTTGTCCAAACCTTTTTTAAACCCAGCTACACTAACAGCCTTTACTACGTCCTCCGGTAACAAATTCCAGAGTTTGATTACACGTTGAGTGAAAAAATATCTTCTTTTATTGGTCTTAAATAGTTTACCCTGTAGCTTCATTGCATGTCCCCTAGTCTTTCTATATTCTGATAACGTAAACAATCGATCTACGTTTACCCGTTCCACTCCGTTCATTAATTTATAGACTTCTATCATATCTCCCCTCAGCCGTCTCTTTTCCAGGTTAAAGAGCCCTAACCTTTTTAGCCTTTCTTCATAGGAGTATCTTTCCATCCCCTTTACCATTTTGATGGCTCTTCTCTCAACCTTTTCTAATAACGCTATATCCTTTTTAAGATACGGCGACCAGAATTGCACACAATATTCAAGGTGCAGTCTCACCATGGAACGAATAAGAACATAAGGTATGCCATAAGATAACCCCCAAGAGCTGCGGGCCTCGTGAGGGTCCTTGACGTTGGTCTCGCTCACTCTCCCATTCCTCGGAGGCGAGATCGTCCAAGGTCTGTGGCTCCAGGCCGCCGGATAGGGTGACCCACCCGGCTCGGATCCCTCGACCGATTTTTCGGACTGGGAGTCCAATGGGGACACCTCCCCGGAAACCCGTACCCACCTTGATCTTCCATCAGACCCCTTGCCGCCTGCATTCCAGCAGTGCTCACCACCCGAAGCCACCTCTTTCTTGGTGTTTATTCGTGATATGGCTTGGGCCCTCAGCCTGGTCACCCAGACTGAGGAGGATCCTCGTGCTGAAGAACTCGATACTCTTTAGATCGAGTCCCCGCCCAGAGAATCCCTCACTGTGCCTGTGCCGCCGATTCTATCTCGACTGTTGCTCCACATGCGGGAGGCCCCAGCCTCGGTCACCATCATGAGCAAGCGCCTTGACACAATGTACAAGGTGCAGCGGGGGCCCAGCTTCCGGAAGACCCAACTCCTACACACCGGGCCGAGAGTCGAGAGCCCTTGATGCCCTAGGCGCAAGGCCTATCAAGGTTCCATGCTCTCTTGTCGCATCCAGGCATATCGATTGTACATTGGTATGTTCCTACGCGACTTGGCTAAGGAACTGGGATATTTCTCTGCGGGCCTCGAGGGAGAGCCCCTTGACAGATTCCGTGCCCTGTTAAAATCAGTGGCCGACTGCTCCAAGCACATCTCTTGAGCCTCTTATGATGGCTTTGAGACATTGGCTCGGGTGGCAGCTGCGGGTATTGGAGCCCGCCGCCAGGCATGGCTCCAATTCCCTGATTTGGAACAATGGGTGCAGGAGAAACTCCTGGACGTATCCTGCCTAGGTGAACAACGTTTTGGTAAGCTGATGGAGGAGAAAGCTGCTGAGATCGAGACGGAGTTTGATACCAGGACCCGTCTCTCCCGCAAGACCTCCACTCTGCCTTGGAAGAAGCAGCCAACTAAGAAGCCCTTCTTCCCCAGGAAAGGTCTCCAGTATCACGGCTACCCCCACGCCGACTGCTCCAGCGCAGGTAAAGCCCGGCCAGGGGCACTGTAAATCAAAGGGCCCGATGGCCCAACCCCCGCCCCCCCCCCCCCCCGCAACCCACTCAGGGGTTTTGACGCCAGCGGCATGGCCCCTCACCCTCCGGCGATACAGCAGCCAGTGGGAAGACGCCTGTCCTGCTTTGCCCCATTGTGGGCACTCATCACCTTGGATACTTGGGTTCTCCAGGTCGTCTGGGAGGGCTATTGCCTCCATTTCGACAGGCTTCCAACCCCTTTCTCTCCAGTGGAGCCTCCTAGACTCCCCGCACACCAGCTTCTACTGCAGCAGGAATTGCACACCCTCCTTGCCCAACGGGCAGTCGAGAAGGTCCCTCCCCACCTTCGAGGTCGGGGCTTTTATTCACCAGTACTTCCTCATCCCGAAAAAGACGGGGGTCTGCGGCCCATCCTCGACCTCCACAGGCTAAACAAGTTCCTGGTGCGGGAGAAATTCAAGATGTTATCTCTTGGCGTGCTGCTGCCTTTCCTCCAGCAGGGCGACTGGCTATGCTCCTTTGATCTAAAGGACACTTACACCCATATCTTGATCCACCCCCAACACAGGCAGTACCTGTGTTTCAGGGTGCAGGGAGAGCACTTCCAGAACAGGGTGCTCCCCTTCGGCCTTGTGTCCGCCCGAGTCTTCATGAAGTTCCTCGTGGCCGCTGCTCACCTTCGGCGCCGGGCGTGCCGGTTTTTCCTTTCCTCGACGACTGGCTCGTTACGGGCTCCACCATCGAGGAGGCCCAGCAAGCGATGTCGCGCACTGTCCTCCTCTTGGAGAGCTTGGGGTTCTTGGTCAACTACCCAAAGTCTCACCTTGAGCCAGTGCAGGCTTTCGAGTTCATCGGGGCGCACCTCGGCAGGCCATTGCCTTCTTGCCGATGGATCGCTCCACCCACCTCCGAGCACTGGCAGCTCGCATCCAAAGCGCCCACCAGGTCACCGCTCGGTCCATGCTACGTCTCCTGGGCCACATGGCCTCGACCGTACTTTTGGTTCCCTACTCTCACCTGCACATGTGGATGGCTCAGTGGTGTCTCAGTGCTCAATGGAGCCAGTCCCTCGGACACCTCAGGGACCCCGTCAGGGTTCTTCCTGACCTCCGCTTGTCCCTGAACAGGTGGCAAAAGCCCCGCAACCTCCTGTGGGGATCGCCCTTTCAGACCCCACAGCATGATGTGGTGCTGACTACAGACGCTTCCCTGTCAGGGTGGGGAGCCCATTGCAAGTCTCTCTGCATGCAGGGGCAATGGTCACCCATGGAGGCTCAGCAGCAGATAAACCTGCTCAAGCTCCGGGCCATCCAGTAGGCCCTGAAGGCCTTCGACGATCTCCTCAGCGGGAAGTTGGTTCTAGTACAGACTGACAACCGTGTAGCAATGTTCTACATCAACAAGGAGGGGGCATGGGGTCGCGCTCCCTCTGCCGGGAAATGGTCCTCATCTGCTCTTTCACCGCCCGACGGAGGATGTCCCTGAGGGTGGCGTACCTCCCAGGTCAGGAGAATGGTCTGGTGAACAGACTCAGCAGAATCCTTCGCCCCCACGAGTGGCAGCTGGATCCCAGAGTGGCAGGCTGGCTGTTTCTACACTGGGGCACTCCAGTGATAGACCTCTTCGCCAGCCCCCAGAACACGCAGCTCCCTCGCTTTTGTGGCCCGGTACCGCACCAGGGCAGGGAGGGCCTCTCTGCATTTCTCCTGGACTGGTCCTCCAGTCTTCTACATGCATTTCCTCCTTTTCCCCTCATTGCGAGGACTCTGTTCAAGGCTCAACAGGACGGGGCATCGTTGATTCTCGTGTCACCCTCATGTCCTCTGCAGCCTTGGTTCCTGCTCCTGCTCTGGCTTTCGACAGAGCCTCCGGTTCCCCTGGGCTCAGCCAGGGACTTGCTAACGCATGAAGAGGGTCGGGTACTACACCAGAACCTAACCTCCCTATCCCTCACGGCCTGGCAGCTGAACGGGTCTCTCTAGCCACTCTGGCCCTTCTGAAGGAGGTTGAGAAAATCCTCCTTGCCGCGAGGAAGTACTCCACTAGGCGGGTTTATGCCTTTAAGTGGAAACGCTTTTCCGTCTGGTGTTCGGAACACCAGATCAACCCCTATTCATGCCTGGTTCGGTGGATTCTCCAGTACCACCTCCACCTCTCGAGGGAAGGGCTGAAGTCGAACTCGGTTAGAGTTCATTTGAGCACCATCTCGGCAAATCACCTCCCCATTGAGGGAAAACGCCTCTCGGGGCAGCCATTAGTCTCCCGCTTCATGCAGGGTCTTCTGCTTTCCAAGCTGCCCATTCATCATCCTCTGGCGGAATGGGACCTGAATGTGGTGCTCATGCAGCTCACCCGTCCACCCTTCGAGCCAGTGGCGACGTGTTTGCATTTGTCCAGGAAGGTGGTCCTCCTGGTGGCACTGACCTCGGCTTACCGAGTCAGTGAGCTTCAGGCGCTCATGGCTGGCGCCCCTTACACCAGGTTTTATGGAAACAGGGTGGTCCTCCAGACCCATCCTAAATTCTTACCCAAGGTCGTGTCGGCTTTTCATCTCAACCAAGAGATAGTGATCCTGACCTTCTTCCTGAGGCCCCACACCGACCAGGTGTTGGTGGCTCTTCACACCCTCGACTGCAAGCGGGCCCTCGCCTTCTACTTGCAGCGTACCCAGACTCACCGCAAGTCTGACAGACTTTTCATGACCTACGATCCCAATCGGCAGGGACAAGCAGTCACCAAGCGCACCCTCTCAGTTTGGATGGCGGACTGCATCGCTTTCACCCACCGTGCAGGGGATTCGAGCCAAAGCGGCCTTGGTGACCTTGCTGCGCTCTGTGCCCATGATGGACATCTGCCAGGCGGCAACCTAGTCTTGCACGAACACCTTCGCTGCCCACTACTGCCTGGAGAGGGAGTCCCGCCAGGACAGTGCCTTCGGCCAGGCTGTACTCCATAATCTGTTCAGGGTATAAGCAACTCCTGCCAAGCTCAGATGACAAGACTTTGACTTTCATACTTTGGACACATCATGCGAAGAGAGAGATCATTAGAGAAAGACATCATCTTGGCAAGATAGAAGGTCAACGCAAAAGAGGAAGGCCAGCAATGAGATGGATCAATACAATAACAGCAGCTACGGGTACCAGTTTGTCAACAATGAGCCGCCTTACTGAAAACCGAACACAATTTAGGATAGCTATCCAGAGGGTCGCCATGAGTCGACTCCGACTCGACGGCACTTAAAAACAACAACAACATCATCACATATATGCTGATGGTATCATGTTGTACTCCCCTATAGACACAGTAAACCCCAACTACGACAGCCTAACAGCATATCTCAATGAAGTAGAAGACTTGCTCCATTCCAATAACATGACCATCAATTACAACAAAACATAAGTACTATTTACCTCTAGAAACCCTAACTTCAACCTACATAACATCACACTCCCAGTTACACATGAGGTAAAATACTTAGGAGTTATTCTGGACAAAACCCTCAACATGACTGCCCACATAAAGCAAACAGCCAAAACCATTTTCTTTAAATTTCAACAACTCAGACCCCTGATTGACACAGATGACTTCAGATCAGTAGTCCAAGCTTTAATCACACCCCACTTTGACTACTGTAATAGCATACTCCAAGGAACAACTAAAAAGAATTTAAACATACTCCAAATGGCTCAAAACATTACCGCCAGAATAAGCTTTAAGGCTCACCTATCTGATCACATCACCCCCATTTTGTACTTTTTCCACTGGCTTCCAGTCCCCAGCAGAATAAAATACAAAATCATAATGACAACATTCAAACTAATCAACAATATAGCACCCTCTCACCTCTCATCCTTAATCCACACACCGCCGGACAATAGGGCTAGAAGACAAAATAACCTTAATATCCTTATAGTTCCTACCTCAATCCGAAAAACTAAGCAGATAAGAAGTAACAGTGCATACTCATATATTGCGCTCACCCAATGGAATACCCTCCCGGAAACACTAAGAAATATCAAAGACCTTCAATTATTCTGAAAGGAATTAAAAATATTTCTGTTTATTCAACATTACAATAACCCCAATCCCACCTCCTTAAGTTTCTCCCACACCAACACGACCTCTAAATTCTTCAGCTCCGACACATCAAAACAGCCATAAGCCCACCCTCACGCAATAACAATTCATGCCATAAGCCAATAATTTAACTGCTATATTCAAGCAGATAATCCCTGCTGCCCACACTGCTGTCCAGAATGATCCACTAATTTTGGAGAGCTCATTGTAAATAGTTATTGTTACAATCTGTTTATTGTAAGTAGTTTTCTATTCTAACTTGGTTCGATGTATTATGTTTGTTTTTACTGTAAACCGCCCCTGATCTCTGAAAGGGGCAGTATAGAAAAACGTTACAAACAAATAAATGGTGAGGTGCCCAAAGACTTTTGTTGGCAGGCACCTGGGATTCTCTGGGACTCCAGGGTGCCTTCTCATCTGGGATGGGCAGCAGTTTCTGAAACAACTTACGGACTGCTTTCAGTCTGTGTTAGCTATATGACAGGCCCCTGCAGGGGGCCTTGACCACCCTTTTGGAGGCTCAGGGCCCTCTGAAGTCTCTCCTTCTAATGATAAGGGGGTCAGGCACCCCCACTGCTTGTTTTCACCTGACCATTCCTCCAACAGTCCATCTTCGTCCCCTGTAGGCGGTGTCTATGGAGAAGGAGGATTCCCTTTCTTCAGTGGATGAAACAATCGAGGAAGGGGAGCTTCCTTTAGCAGTGATGCAGCATTCCACAGGGAGGACCCTTCAACTCTCATTCAGAATACCATGGTGGTCCTCTATTTATGTATTTATTTACATTCTCTTATATACCGCGCTATTCTGCATCAGTGCGGTTTACATTGAACAAACTGAAATTACATTGAACAGGGCATTATAACTTGGAGATAACTATTTTACAGGGAACATGGGCTATGGAGGGTTAAGTGGCTTGTCCAAGACCACAAGGAGCACCTGTGGGACTAGAAACCCCAGTCCTTCCAGCCCAAGGTTGCTGTCCTCTAGTGGGATTTGAACCCCCGACCTTCCAGCCTGAAGTACCTTACCCCAACCACTAGGCCACTCCTCCACTCCAAAGGGAGTCAAAGGAGACAAAGAGCTGGGATGATCGGCAATGGGCTTTTGTCCTCTCCGGGTAGAAAGCCAGTGCTCTCTTACAGCCCAAGGTGTGCAACAAAGCCTCAGCTCTGTTGGCATGAGGCCTTGGGAAGATTGATTAAGATGAAAAGCAGAGACAAGCACATTTCTTAGATAGACCCTATCTTTGAGAAGGTACGGTGTTCCTCTTTTATTTATTTATTTATTTAATAGTATTTAGGTCACGCCTTTCCAATAGTAGTTCAAAGCAAGTTACTTTCAGGTACCATAGGTATTTCCCTATCCCCCTTGTTTCTTTCTCCTCCCCAGTCCTCTGTGACATCTTGTGCCTTCTCAGTGGGAGACACTAGAGCTGAGGCTTAAGAGTACTATGATCCAGCTCAACTGTATCCTCTGCCTCAGGGGAAGATGGATCAGTTGTTTGGGATAACTAGTAGATTCCCTGATCATTGAAATGATGAAACACATTACCATTTTGGTGGAAGATGAAGCTGTGCCAAATGAGTCTTATGACAGGAGAGTTGATGCCCTTCTTAAAAATGCCTTCACAGCTTTGGTCATAGGTACCCAGAGAGCAGTTTATTCGGGCTTGGTGGCCCAAGTGCTCTTAACTGAATCATGCAATTGTTTGAGAGCCCAAAAGTGGTGAGATTGGAGTCTAGAGCATCGGTTGTGGTAGATGCCCTGTATGACTTGATCAGGATCTCCTCTAAGTCTGTGGCTGCAGTCATGGTGGCCCGTAGGTGGCTCTGAACTTGGTTGGCCTGTGCCATATTCAAGCTACAGCTGAGCAAGCTCCCCCTCAAGAGCTAGTTGTTTGTGGAGGATCCGTAGAAGTGAGTGGAAGACTTTAGAGAGGCTCCCTGAAGATAGATTCAGAGATTCCTTTGAAAAGATTCAGCAGGGAACTTGGGGGCATTTCTTGGCCAGAAAAGCTTCTGGCCCACCCTGTTCTTTCTGTGATTCTAAGCCCAAGAAGGGTCAGACCTTTCAAGGCTTCCAGTGTCCCATGACTCAGCAGGATTTCCCTTCAGAATGAGTAAGTCCTCTCAATGAGATCTGGCAGGTCCCTTCTGAGGGACAGGCGATTGAGGAGCAGCTTTGAATGTTTCTGTCAGAATGGGGCCATATCATTACAGACCCTTTGGGTTCTCAGTGCCATCAAAGAAGGATATTACTGGAGTTTGTGGAGCCTCCTTGTGGTTCTCTGGCAAAGAAAGTGGCGGTTGAGTAAACTCTTTAGTGCCTCCTGCAGTTGCAGACTCATACTGTATCTTCCGCGAAGCAGAGATAGTATTCCATTTGCTTTCTAATGCCCATAAAGGGTCCTTCCACCCCATTATGGACCTGAAGACAGTCAATGCCCAGCTCAGAGTGCCACATTTCTGCAGGGAGACCATCTGGTCAGTCATAACTTCAGTCTAGCAAGAAGCGTTTCTCACCTTCTTAGGCCTTTCCAAGACAAACTTCCATATTCCAGTCAGGGAACAGCATCAATGGTTCTTCCACTTCTGCATCCTAAGCCACCATGTCCAGTTTCAGCTCCTACCTTTTGGTCTAGCCAGGGCACTCTGCTCCTTCTTGAAGATCACAGTGATGATGGTGGCCTTTCTGTGAAAACAGGGGATCTTAGTACCACCTGTACTTGAACAACTGGCTGATTCAGTCCAACTCCATGGAGGCATTTAGGATGGACACAATTCAGGTGATCTGGTGGCTGGAAAAACTGAATTGGGTGATCAACTACCATAAGAGCAACCAAGTGCCCTCTGAGGACTTGGAGTATCTGGGGGCTCACTTCGACGCCCCCGAAATAGGGTGTTTCTCACCTCAGAAAGGATGAAAAAGCTGTGGCTTCAACTCAGGAGTTTCTGCTCTCAGGCAGCTCCCATGTTCTAGGACTACCTGCAACTCCTGGGATTGATTGCATTGACCTTGAAGCTTGAAGAATGGTCTAGAATTTGGCAGCTGGGATTTAATGTTAAAAAATGTAAGGTCATGCATTTGGGCTGCAGCAATCCAAGGGAGCAATACAGTATAGGAGGTGAAGTACTTTTGTCCACTAAAGAAGAGCGGGACCTAGGCGTGGTTGTGTCTGATGATCTTAAAGTAGCTAAACAGGTGGAAAAGGCGACAGCAAAAGCTAGAAGGATGCTTGGGTGCATACGGAGAGGAATGGCTAGCAGAAAAAAGGAGGTGATAATGCCTCTGTATAAGTCTTTGGTGCGACCTCATTTGGAGTATGGTGTGCAATTCTGGAGACCGCACCTTCAAAAGGATGTGAACCGGATGGAGTCGGTGCAGAGGGTTGCTACCAAAATGATTAATGGGCTTCATTATAAAGCATATGAGGACAGACTTAAGGATCTTAATATGTACACCTTAGAGGAAAGGCGGGATAGAGGTGATATGATTGAGATGTTTAAATACCTCCGTGGCATAAATGTTCAGGGAGAGAGCCTCTTTCAATTGAAAGCAAGTTCTGCTACGAGGGGACATGGGATGAGGGTGAAGGGAGATAGATTCAGGAGTGATATGCGGAAATATTTCTTTACGGAAAGAGTAGTGGATCCGTGGAATAGTCTCCCAGTGGAGGTGGTAGAGATGAGGACAGTAACTGAATTCAAGAAAACATGGGACCAACACAGAGGATCTCTAAAGGCAAAAAGTGGACTGTTGTAGTTGTTATGGAAGGACAGACTAGATAGGCCATGTGGTCTTTTTCTGTCGTCATATTTCTATGTTTCTATGTTTCTATGACCTTGAGCAGGGCGTCTGTGCACCCACTGCAAGGCCACTTCTGCCTCACTGATCTCCCAGCTGCAAGCTGTTCGATCAACAACTACCTCTCCCCTGAACGATCAAGGAAGAGTTGGCATAGTGGCCACCCTTGATGAACTGGATATCTGTGGAGGCTCTGAATTGGGTGATGGCACTAATGATTCCAGCCTTCTGGGCTGGAAGTGCATTATCAGGGTTAATTTGTACAGGGACTCTGGCACCTTCAGGAAGCCTGGTTAATCAACAGACTAGAGGCCAAGGTGTTCTACCTCGCTCTGGAGAGGTTTCAGACCCTCCTGGAGGGTAAAGTGGTCAGAGTATTCTCAGATAATGGCATGACAGTGACATACATAAACTAGTAAAGCAGCACTTCAGTCAGGGCTCTCTGACACCCCCCCCCCCCCCTCATCTGCCTTTAACACTGGAGAGTATTCTTTTGGAAATCATTCTAGGGATGTAAAGATCACAGACCACTCGGGCAACATTCAGAATAATGTTGGCATGATCAGTCTAGAACTGCAGGCCATAACTCTGAAAATGGAGGCCGCAGAGCAGCAAATTTTGCTCATTGGCACTGTCAAGAAGGAGTCGAGATACTGCCGCCGGGTATTAGGATGGGTTTTGCAAAGGACCGAAGACCTCAAAAACTGATACAGAGGATGTAATGCCAACTTGATAGAGGTCCCTGAAGAATTGGAGGTGGGTGCCATGGAGGACTTTGTGGAACAGATTTTGAAAGCAGCGTTCTCTGATGCTCCACTCTCCATGGAATGGGTTATTTAGAGTGCCCATTGGGTTCCGGGACGATGATGGAGGGAGTGAAGAAACCATGGATTATTCTTGATAAGTTAATTATTGTCAGAGAGTTGCTTTTATAACATGCACCAAAGTAAAACAAGATTATATTACAAGAATGCTAAAATTATGCTCTTTCCTGACTTCTCTGTAGAAACAGACAATGGCATTTCACAATGCAAAGAAGAGATTTTATGCCCATAATATATGCTATTTAGCTCAACTGAAGATTACCTGGAAGGATGAATCAGTGATTTTGGCTCTGCTTTGGAGGCCCAAAAAAATGTTTGGGCACTCATTTTCCTGAGGACTTTGAGGCATGCCATTTCATTTTGAAACAGCACCATGATGTGGATGGAGATCTCCAACCTAAGCCCTCTTATGCTGCCAGTGGTTTTAAGCGGTGTGATCGTACCATGTCCCTCACCAGTTCTCATGATTGCTGCCTCCGTTGCCTTGGGCCGGACCATGACCCCTTGGACTATGGCTTCTGTAAGATGTCCTCCAAGGCCATTGAGAGTCAGCAGCAGCAGCAGGAAAAAAATTCCAGAGGTCCGACTCTGCCCCAGAGTCGCCAGTGACACTGCACTCCAAGGCCCCTTCCAGAACCCCAGGGTGATCTCAACGCCTCAGGACCCAGAGCACCAAATGGAGCACCCTGGAGATGAAATATAAGAAGAAGAAACCCTTGAGGACTGCCTCGGCAGACAGGTCGAGGAAGGTGGATAAGTTCCACTCCCGGCCCCACAGCCCACGCCGTGAGTCTGAGGGGATGGAGCAAGAGTGGCTGACCAAGGTGGCCCAAAAGGCATCGTCAGCCTCTGGCAATTGGCCTCAGACTCCTGAGGCCAACCTAGTTGAGGACTCTCCCTCGTCTGAGCCTGCACCGGGCCCGAAATCCTCAGTGCCCGCACCGAAGGCTATGGAGCCATCTGGACTGGAGACCAGAATGGCAGACTTGGTGTACAGCTTATCTACCTTCATGGCCCAGCAGCAGATGCTGATGTTTGGTTCCTCCAGTTCATCGGCCCCAACCACCGGGCCCTCGATCTAGAGGACCTCCACAGTGGTCGAGCCGATCCTCGAGCGCTACCAGTTTCGGGATGTTCCTTGGCCTTGGTCCCAATCCTCTGGGCCGAGATCCTCCTCAATGAGTGCCTGCGGCTTCGACTGCAGGACCTCTGAGGGACCCGACCCCGGGGCCTGGACCACCCCCAACACATCTACCGACTATGAGTCTTGACTGAAGGATAAAGTGGTATAAAAATATGGTTAAATAAATGAGTCGGATTGGGAGATTGAGGACGAGGAGTCCATGGACAACAGACACCACCGTGATGTGCTTTTGGATCAGTCTCCCACCAAGACCCGGTGCCGGCCCCTGCCTAAGGATATGGCCTTCATCAACTTTGTGTGGGACATGGCGAAGGCACTGGCATTCAACAAGGAGAAGGATCCTCACACAGAGGAACTAGAGATCCTCCAGTACGAAGCCACTCTGAAGGAGGCACTCACGGTGCCTGTCCCTCAAATCCTGGAACGGCTACTCCTCCGCATGTGGGAGACACCTGTATTGATACCCATTGTGAGCCAATGGTTGGACTCTATGTACCGAGTTCGCCAGAGCCCTGGTTTCCAGAAGACATAGCTGCCACATAATTCCATGGTGGTGGAGTCTGCCATGCATCGGCTTAAGAGACAAAAGATGCACACCTTGGTGCCCCAATGGAGGGAGGCCTGCACTATGGATGCCATGGCAGAAAATGCTACCAGGGCTTGATGCTCATCGGCCGGATCCAGGCTTACCAGCTGTACATGGGCATGTACTTGAGAGACCTGGCGAAGGAGCTCTCCGGGTTCTTGTCTGGTTTTTCCAAAGAACCCCTCAAGCTGTTCCAGACCCTGGCCTCAGGTGTCAGAGAATGCTCCAAGTTTATGACTCAAGCAGCCTATGACTGCTTCAAGTCGGCAGCTAGAGTAGCTGCGGCAGGCATCAGTGCCCAGCGCCAGGCCTGGTTACAGTCTTCCGACCAGGAGCAATGGGTTCAGGACAAATTGGTTGATTTCCCTTGCCAGGGAGAGAATCTCTTCGGCAAACCCATGACCGATAAGGCTGCAGAGGGAGACCGAGTTCCTGACGAGGACCAGGCTCTCCAAGAAGACTGCTACCCTTCCCTAATGGAAGCCCTCTTGTAAAAAAAAAAAAAAATCCCCTTACTCGAGGAAGGGCAAGGCTTATGGAAACTACCATCAGTATCAGGCCTTCCCAGCTCCCCAACAGGGTCAGCAGACTAAGGGACAAGGGGCATGACCCTTGTAAGCCCAAGACTCCCAAAACCCAGGCATCGGCTCCAGCCTAGCCTGGTGGAAGCTTTTGACTCCTTGGACATAGCTCTCTCCCCCCCCCCCCTAGGAGGCCCATCCCAGCAGCCCACAGGGGGCTATCCATCACCACTGAAGGTGGTCAGGGAGGGATACTGCCTCCACTTGCTGCAGATGCCCCTCCATTCTTCCTGAGAGAGCCCCCCAGGACTCCCCTCCACCAGACTTTGCTACTACAGGAACTCGCAGGTCTTCTAGAGGACAGGGCAGTGGAACCAGTGCCTCCACATCTTTGGGGCATAGGGTTCTACTCCCGGTACTTCCTCATACCCAAAAGAACGGTGGACCTATGGCCCATCCTAGACTTGTGGGACCTAAACAGGTTCCTGGTGAGATAGATGTTCAAGATGCTGTCCCTTGGAACACTGCTGCCATACCTCCAGCAGGGAGACTGGCTATGCTCCTTGGACTTACTCACATCCTCATCCATCCCAACCACAGGCTTATGGTGGGGGGCAGCCATTACCAGTACAGGGCACTATCCTTCGGCCTAGCTTCCATCCCCAGAGTCTTCACCAAGTGCCTAGCAGTGGTTGTGGCCCACCTCCACTTCCAAGGGGCCTTCATCTTCCCCTACCTGGACAACTGGCTCATAAGAGGGGGCTCAGCCGCCGAGGTGCAGCAGGCCTCAGCCCGCACCATCCACATCCTTCAGTATCTGGGGTTCGTCATAAACCACCCCAAATCCTATCTCCTACCAACACAGGGTTTGGAGTTCAAAGGGACACGGCTGGACACTGTTCAAACCAGAGCCTTCCTGCTTCTGGGCAGAGCCAACCACCTCAAAGCATTGGCTGCAGACATGCAGCACCGACACTTGGTGTCTGCTCGCCTTCTGCTCCAACTGCTGGTCACATGGCATTCATGGTCCATGTTACCGCAGACGCCCGCCTTCACATGAGGCTGGCCCAGTGGTACCTCTGCTCACAGTAGACTCAGGCCACAGACTGGCTGTGAGACAGGGTGATGGCGACATGCTGGATGGCGGACTCCCTCAGCTGGTGGCAAGTACCTTAGCGGCGGCCAAGAGAGCAAATAGAATGCTAGGTATCATAAGGAAAGGAATGGAAAATAAAACAAAGGATATTATAATACCTCTGTATCGTTCCATGGTGCGACCGCACCTTGAATATTGTGTGCAATTCTGGTCGCCGTATCTTTAAAAGGATATAGCGTTATTAGATAAGGTTCAGAGAAGAGCCACCAAAATGGTAAAGGGGATGGAAGGATACCCCTATGAAGAAAGGCTAAAAAGGTTAGGGCTCTTCAACCTGGAAAAGAGACGGCTGAGGGAAGATATAATAGAGGTCTATAAATTAATGAATGGAGTGGAACGGGTAAACATAGATCAATTGTTTACATCATCAGAATATAGAAAGACTAGGGGACATGCAATGAAGCTACAAGGTAAGCTATTCAAGACAAATAAAGAGAAATAATGAACAAACAAACCTCTTCTACAGACAGGGAAGCTGTAAAACTAGAGGGCATAACATGAAGCTGCAAGGGGGTAAATTGAAAGGCAATGTCAGAAAATACTTTTTCACTGAAAGGGTGGTGGATGCTTAGAATGCCCTCCCGATGGAAGTTTTGGGGGCAAATACAGTGACAGAATTCAAAATGGCATGGGACAGACACAGAAGATCCCTTTACAGCAACAGGATAAAATCAAAATAAACTTAACTAATTTCTCAACATACGGGAGTGTCCTACACGGAGCGGTGGGTTCACCCCTAAAACAAAGACATGGAGAGGGGTGGCCTGCACGGAGCAGCAGGTGCACCTACTCTTGCCATCTTACTGGGCAGACTAGATGGATTGTACTGGTCTTTATCTGCCGTCATTTACTATGTTAAAAGAAAATATTTTTTCACTCAACATGTAATCAAACTCTGGAATTTGTTACCGGAGGATGTAGTAAAAGCTGTTAGTGTAGCTGGGCTTAAAAAAAGATTTGGACAAGTTCCTGGAGGAAAGGTCCATAAACCATTATTAAAAAGGGACCCAAGATATCACTGCTTGACCCAATACAAGCATTGTGGAACCTATGTCTTTTGGGGAAACTGCTAGGTACTTATGACCTAGATTGGCCACTGTTGGAAACAGGATACTGGGCTTGATGGACCTTGGTCTGACCCAGTATGGCATATCTTATGTTCACCTTCAGGCTGGGATGTCCTTTCAGGCCTCAGCCCCCCAGAGAGTCCTCACCATGGACACCTCCTTTCTGGGCTGGGGCTCATTGCAAGGACCTCTGCACTCAGGGCAGTTGATCGCAGGCGGAAAGCCAACAGCAGATCAACCTCCTAGAGCTTCGGGTCATATCCCTGGCTCTCTGAGCTTTTCACCACCATCTACAGCTCCAATTGGTGCTAATCCAAATGGACAACCAGGTTGCAGTGTTCTACGTCAACAAGCAGGGGGGCACAGAGTCGTACACTTTCTGCTGGGAGGCAATAGCCCTCTGTTTGTATGCGAACCGCAATGGGATGCTCCTACAGGCAGAATATCTGCCATGCCAGGACAGTATCCTGGCAGACAGGCTGAGAAGGGTCCTCCATCCACATGAGGGCAGCTGGACCCTAGGGTGGCAGGTCTTCCAGCTCTGGGGAACTCCACCGCTGGACCTCTTCACCAACCCGACCAACTCTCAGTTGCCTCACCCATCCCAGGTGGCAGCAGATGCCTTCCTCATCCCATGGACAGAGGGCCTTCTTTATGCCTTCCTGCCTACACTGCAGACGGGTCATTGCTGATATTGGTGGGCCACCGGTGACCCAGACTGTGGTTCCCACTGCTCTTTTGCATGTCCATAGCACCCCCAGTCCCCCTGGGGAGCGACCCCGGAAATATTTTCGCAGGAGGAGGACTCCCTCCTACACACCAATCTGGGTTCTCTGGCGCTAACATCTTGGCTGCTGAAAAGGTAGCCTTGGCCCCTTTCAACCTTTTGAGGAGAGGTTGAGGAGGTCCTCCTGCAAGACCTCCACAAGATGGGCTTATGCCTTCAAATGGTGCAGATTCTCGTGCTCTGTGCAGCTTGTGCTGCAATATTTAGTAACATAGTATATGACAGCAGATCAAGACCAACATGGTTCATCTAGTCTGCCCAGCAAGGCGGCAAGAGTAGGTGCATCTGCCGCTCCATGCAGATCGTCCCTTCTCATGCCTTTGTTTAGGGGTGTACCCACCATTCCGTGTAGGGCACCCCTATTTGTTGAGATATACGAGATAGTTATGCTTATATTGATTTTATCCTGTTGCTATAACTGAATCCACTGTGTGTGTCCCATGCCATTTTGAATTCTGTCACCGTATTTGCCCCCACCACTTCCATCGGGAGGGCATTCCAAGCATCCACCATTCTTTCAGTGAAAAAGTATTTCCTGACATTGCCTTTCAATTTACCCCCTTGTAGCTTCATGTTATGCCCTCTAGTTTTACAGCTTCCCCCATCTTTGGAAGAGGTTTGTTTGTTCATTAATACTCTTAAGTATTTAAAGGTTTGAATCATATCTCCCCTGTCCCTCCTCTCCTCCAGAGTGTACATATTTAGGTATTCAAGTCTTTTTTCATATGTCTGACACAGGCTCCAAATCATTTTGGTCGCCTTCCTCTGAACAGTTTCCAGTCTTTTTATATCCTTTGTGAGATATGGTCTCCAAAACTGAACACAATATTCCAAGTGAAGCCTCACCAGCGACTTGTATAGTGGTATTTAGTACCTCTATCCCAGGCAGGACTGAAGTTCAGCTTGGTCAGGCAGCACCACCTCATCGAGGGCAAGTCTCTCTATATCCAGCCCCTCGTAACCCACTTCCTGCGGAGCCTCCTGTTATCCAAACCCCTTGTCCACCCACCAGTGACAGAGTTGGGACCTCAGTATAGTGCTCTCACTACTCACTGGCCTGCCATTCAAGCCCCTGGCTTCCTGCCACCTGTTACCTCTCATGGAAGGTTGTCTTCCTGGTAGTGCTCATGTCCGCTTGTAGGATCAGCGAGTTTCAGGCTTTGGTGGTGGTGGATCCGCCTTACATGAAGTTCTATAAGAACAGGGTCGTGCTCCACACGTACCCCGTTCCTTTTCAAGATGGTATTCCCATTCTACCTCAGTAAAGAGGTGGTGCTCCCCACCTTCTTTCCGCGGCCTCACGCGAGCAAGACTGTAAGAGGGCCCTGTCCTCCTACTTCCAATGTACCCAGGGCCACCCCCCCAAAGCCTCACAGCTTTTCATCTCCTATGACCCCAGCCAGCTGGGAGAGGCTGTGACCAAGCGTACTCTGTCTACTTGGGTGGCAGACTGCATTGCCCTTACCTATGAGCAGGTTGGGCTCTCGCTGTAGCATCAGGGCCATAGCAGCCTCTGTGGCAATCCTGCGTACTATCCCCATGACGGAAATCTACAAGGCCACCACTTGATCCTTAGTCCATACTTTCGCAGCTCATTACTGTTTGGAGAGGGAGTCTCGATGGGACAGCGTCTTTGGCCAGGCTGTACTCCATCATCTGTTTGGGGTGTAGGCAACTCCTTCCCTCAAACCTTTCTGTGTTCAGGCTATCGGAGTGCTGATTCCTCACTGGACACTTGAATTGCTCGAGAGTCTGTTGGCTTAGGACTCTGTTGCTGCTGCTCACAGCTCACCTTTTCCCGGTCATCCATGGTGTTTTAAAGGTTGTCGATAGCCTGTAGCTAGGGAATCCCATATTTGAGGACCAACTTCCTGCTTGTTCCCAGAGATAGGTGTTCTCCGAGGACAGCAGGAATCGGTACTCACAACCAATGTTCCCTCTAATTTTCTGTAGGCTGTGTGCGCATAAAATATCAGCTGTGCAGCTTTTGAAGGAAGGTTAAATTTTTGTGCGCCACATAACGACACTCGGAGTTATATACTTTAAAATTTGACTACACGTAAGAATACAGTATGTACACCACATTGATTGCACTAGAAAATATTGTAGAACTTGTGAAAACCGTAAATACACAACAACTTTTCAATTTTAAGAATGACTGTGTTGTTTTCTATCAGAATCAGAACCGTAATTTTTGTGCGCTCTGTTGTAAAGTATGTGCGCTCACTCGGCGAGATGTGTGCGCGCGCACACGCGCACAGCTTAGAGGGAACAGTGCTCACAACCCTCCCTCCTCCCCATGTAGTTGCTTTTTGTGTCATTTTTTGCTGTCTTTAGCTATGTCATTTGACCGAGGCAAGATAGCACCCTTGGGCAGGAAGGGGGGACCATGCATGTGTGTATGGTGCATCTCCCAAAGCTGACGTCACCCATATGTGAGGCTGATTACTGCTGTCCCTGGAAAACACCTGTTACAGATGAGTAACTACGTTTTCCTGATACAAGAAACGCATCTGGGAAAGGCAGAGGGTAAGAGAATCAAGGCATCTTGGATAGTATATTCATATCATTCATGTGGCAAGTCTAATAGTGCAGGGATGGCTATAATTATAAGGAGGACTTTTGAATGTCATGTTTTAAAGATGATGTGGGATAAGGCTGGTAGAGCTTTACATATGGAGGTTAAAATGCAGGGTGGTTCTTATTGCATAGTAAATCTGTACGTCCTGGATAAAGTACAGTTGCATTTCATAAGAGATACATTGCAGACAATTGCAGGTTAGACTGTGTTGGTGGGGGAGGACCTTAATGAGGTGATGTCACCTGGATTGGACAGATCAGGAGATGAAGTAGAAAAGAAGGGGAATGCCAAGTGGGAATTTGAGGGGGAGAGGTTGACATATTTGATCTCGGTATTTACTCTGGTTGATGTATAGAGAGCAAGCAAACCTAACCTTTGAGATTATACTTGTTGCTCCCATAAACAGCACAGCTGTAGTTCGAGGCAGTGTATAGAATATAGTGCTCAAATTAACAAAGGCAAGATTGCCACCCTGTGGAAGTTAAAGCAAGAACTACTTCAAGTTAGACAGAGAACACAGAACTCAGACTAGGGATCTTAGAGCAAATCCACAGTGTTAAGGCAGAAATAAACAAACTTTTTTGTGATAGAGGTATAATTTCTCTATAGGAAGGTGGGATAACAATATTATTACTTCAGTGGAATAATTGATAAATTGTTAGCTGCCCAACGAAAAAAAAAAGTTGCTCAGAACACAATCTTGGAGATTAAAAATGAAGTGGAGACAATCAAAACCAGAAGGGAGGGAATTGGACAAGTGTTTGTAGACTAATACACAACTCCAAAAGCAAGGGACTTTTGACTTGGGTGGAGGGGGCGGCCCTTACAGAGGAACAGAGGGTGTTGGTTGCGCCTCTTGGGGATTTAAAATAACGGGATGCTGGGGTGGGGGCAAAATGCCAGGCCTGGATAGACTCCCCATTGAATTTTATAAAAATAAATTGTGGCACATTTTAACACCAAACCTCTTAATGGTGCATAATGAGCTATTGGTTACAGAGTAAGTTGCCTAGGTCTTTTTCAAATTCTCATATTAGAATTAGTCATAAAAAAGAAAAAGAGCCAAAGGCATGTAGTTTGTATCTCCCAATTTCATTAATTAATGTGGATACCGAAAGCTTGGCAGAGATTTTGGCAGAAAGGTTAAATATGGGCATTGCCAACTTGACTGATATGAACATAAGATATGTCAAACTGGGTCAGACCAAGGGTCCATCAAGCCCAGTATCCTGTTTCCAACAGTGGCTAATCCAGGTCACAAGTACTTGTCAGGTTCCCAGAAGGTACTATACAGATAAGCACTGGTTCACTTGTTCATTCTATTCATATAAAAGCTTGCTAAAGAAGATAACGTATTGAAGTTGATAAAAAAAAATTTTTCATAAAAAATAACCATTGGCTATATGTTTAAGAATGAGGTCGTTGATGTACATTTAGGCACCAGTCCATTGACAAAACCTTAAACAATGGCAGCCTACAGTTTCTGAGACCTCTCTCGCCATGAGTTCAAGTACGATACAATATATGCTTTAAGGATATAGTACAGAGTAACATTAATGATAGGTTCCCAGAAGGTACAGATTCCATGCTGCTTGTCCCAGGGGTAAACTATGGACTCATCATGACCTAAAGGGTTTATTAGAGAGTGAAATGTATTTGATTATATATGCAGAATTTTTATTACAATAGGGTATGACAGCAGGCTTTTAACTAGAAGAAAGTCATCCGTTATTAGACTGAAATTTAGATTTTTCATGTGTTGCTACCAAATGTTGTTCTAAACCAGGGGTCTCCAAATCCAGTCTTTGAGGGCACCAAATCATTCAGGTTTTCAGGCTGTCCCTAATGAATATGCTTGAGATAAATTTTAATACAATGGGGGCAGTGCATGCAAATACATTCATTAGGGACAGCCTGAAAACTTGAATAGTTTGATGCCCTCCAAGACTGGAGTTGGGAGATCCCTGTTCTAAACAGTAATAAAATGTGCATGTGCGATCTACAATAATTCTGTTTTCTTTCTGAAGAGTGTCCTATGGGATGGTTTGGCTTAAAGTGTCAGCAGAGGTGTCAATGTGAGAATTCATGTCCCTGCCATCAAGAAACCGGCAACTGCAATGTAGTCTATGAAGTTGAAATGAATAATACTTTATATAAAGGTACTTAATCCACAAGCCTCCTCAGTTTTACACTGAGCCAACTTTGGGGAACATGAATAAAAGAGACTGGGGCAGAAATCACCATATAATGAAAGATTT
The DNA here is from genome assembly GCA_033557465.1 of Ichthyophis bannanicus. Lineage (NCBI taxonomy): Eukaryota > Metazoa > Chordata > Amphibia > Gymnophiona > Ichthyophiidae > Ichthyophis > Ichthyophis bannanicus. Next base: position 135,463,295 of record CM066042.1, read on the forward strand.
TATATAGACCCCTTTCACTGCGGCAGAATGCATTATCAGCCTCCAGATATGCATAATGCTTGTTTTTGACGCACAAAATCACTCTGATATATGCACCCTCTCCAACTGGGTGAAAAAAGTGGGTGGAAAATGCTCAGTGAGAGATGTCAGCATGATCTAAGCCTAAGAAGCCAAAAAAGCTTGCCCACATTTTAAATGCAACTCTTATTTTTTTAAATATAATCTTGAATGCTTCATAGATTAACACCGTAGAATATAATGGGAATAAAGCCAGCATCAAGACCAAGATAGAAAGTGCTTCATTAGTGTCCAAGAGACATATACAACGGCTTAGAAGCATACAGAGCATGAAGAATTGCTAACATGGAAGGTCAGTTCATTTCAGGACATTACAAAATCTCTCTCCCCATCTATGAAACCAGTTTCTTGCATCACTGAATGATGACTGACCTGGCCATTGCCATTGCCCTTCAGCTAACAAATCAGATCGTTCCCTTATTGCAGTCCTTACGCACTGCTTCCAGTAGACATTTTTAAAGTGCCCTAAACTGCAGCAGTATATAACAAATTACATACAAGTAACTGAGGCAACGAGAGACAGTAGGGTCAATTTTCAAAGAGCTGCTGCATTATGAAATTCAATAGCTAATTTTAAACAGTTAATTTTTAGCTGAATTTTCAGTCAAAACTAATGAGCTAAATTTTCGGTTGAATTTCTTAAACCTACTAGAAAAACAATCTGACTGGCTACATTTGGGTTTATTTGTGTTATTCATAGTTGAGTCTTGTGAATCTTGTTTGGTAGCATGTTAACTTGCTAGCTTGTTGCTGGAATTCTGGTACTTTAATAAGCATAAAAGGGTAAAAAATATCCAATAATATAGGAAATATGTAGTAGAATTCATATGCAAAAATATCCACAGTCCAATGCATTAATTTATTTGACATTACGGACACAAACTAATGTACGCTTTTTGTTTTATAGCAAGTCAGTGTCTGGCCTCAGTCTTTTCATCCCGCATCGAAAAGAATCAAACTTTAGGAGACCCATTTTTGACAGAGTAAGGTTTGCATTATTATGTTATTTTTTTATAAATCATGACTATCTCTAAAGTTAATACTAATTACAGGACTTGTACCTGAGAATGTGAAGAAAGGGGGATGGAAAAGGAGCATTGGGTGGGACAGACAGAAAGATGACTTTGTTAGAAGAATTGAAAGTCTTGCATAAAGAAATTAATTTCTACCTCAAGTTTCTACTGTGATATGGGATGCATATTTTGGGTCACACAGTTTGACATCATCTATGCTGCTCTAGTCACAGAAAAGGGAGCAGGACAGCTGTAGGAAGTTCCTGTACTGTACCAGTTTCCTTAGCGTTCCTCCAGTTCAGTCCTCTACCTCTGGGTTGTCAATCTCCTCCTGCAGCTAGGAGACTGGTATGTCAGAATGATGACATCACTGGATATAGCCTGCTGCACTCCCACTTGTATCCCAGTGTAACCAGTCTCCTTGCAGCAGGAGGTGTTGACGAGCCTTAGGGAGAGGCTCTATGGAGGAGTGGATAAGGAGCATGTACTTTTTCTGTCAGGATAGTTAAGTGGGTTGATATTTATTTGGACGGTATCTCTTTAAAAAAAAAAAAAAAAAAAAACCAGAGAAGAAATCAGTGAAGAGGAAGATACCCTTCTTGATCCCTGCCTGTGTCAGTCCTGGGGGTTTCTTCCTGGAGGGGGGTTTTTGGCTCAGGCTCGAGTTTCCCTCCCTCCCCCCGCTTGGCCCAGAGGTCTCACCTCCCGGACCTTACGGAGGTGAGCCCTTCTTAACCGCCGGTAGCTCCGCACAGCTATGCCTCTGTGAGAGGCTGGTCGGGTGTTGGCTGACCTCGCTTGTCTCAGGGCCCGGGGTTGGAGACGCTCTCCGCAGCGATCGAGGGGTGGCAGACAGGACCGGTAAGTGTTCCGCCGGGATCCGTCTGCTCTTTTCATCCCTGCCGCGCTGTTTCGGGGGTCTAAGAACGCCCGCAGTGTTTTGGCGCCTTTTTCCTGCACGGCTTGCAGTCGCGGCGGCCATTTTGTGTGCCGCGCTGCAGCCGTGTGTACGAGCATCGGTTGTCGTTTTTTCTAACGGGACACTGCTGCGTTTTTGATTTGATTAGTTAGCTTTCTTTATATTTCTTTATATTTCTTTGTTGATTGCTTTGTTTCTTTTCTTTTGGGAGGCCTATTTTGTTTGGTTATTTCTTCAGCCTCTTCTGTCGGCCCTGGGTGTTCCCGGGGTGGAAGGGGGGCTGCGGGGTTTTTCTTTTTCTTGGGGGGCTAGCTACCCTTCTGCCCCAGCTCAATAAACTATCTGAAAAAAAAAAAAAAGAAAACAAACTCAAAGCCCAAGGAAGGAGACAAACCTGTACAGAAAAGCCCACTGTACTATACCACCTGGGCATCAGTCCTTAAGGGTGCTGGGTGTCTCCTGATGGCTTCCCGGCCTCGGTGCCTGGTGTGTGGTTCCAGAAGGGGCACGATCACGGACACCGGGGTGTGTAAGGGCTGTACGGCTCTCTCTTCAGAGGTGGAGCTGCAGATGGCTGCCCAAGAGTCTCCGGAGGTGCAGGCGGCGCCCGCGGGGGCGGGCGCTACCTCACCGCGGCTCGCTGAGCAAGAGCCTGATTTAGGATCGCTGCCGGGGCCCTCCGGTGAACCCTTGCAACCTCAGCCGCCAGGTCTCAGTGGTTTCAGTCCGGAGTTTGTCCTTCTTTTGCATCAAGCTTTTTGCCTGCGTCAGCAGGGCGAGAGACAGGCTTCGCCGGCGTCTCAACCTCCGCAGTTGGTAGCGGAAGGTGCGGCGGTCACGGAACAGCCAGCGTCAAAACGGGCACGGCTGGCTGATACGCTGGAGAGTTCCTGGCTGGAGACCCCGGATCCGGAATGGGATCCTGAGGAGAGCTCACAGGATCTGGAAGAAGGAGAGATCCCGGAGCCCGAAGAGCAAGCCAAGCTTATTCGCCTGTTCCGCAGAGAGGAGTTGGCTGCCTTAATATCGGAAACCTTGCAGATGTTACACTTGGCTCCGCCGGCAGCGGTGGAGGACGATTTAGAGGACCCAGTCATTCAAGCGGTTCGTCAGACTCAGGTGGTCTTTCCGCTGCACCGAGTAGTCGAGCGGATGATTCAGGACGAATGGGATAAACCGGAGGCGGGGCTCCGGGGCATTCGTGCTATGGGCCGGTTATATCCTTTGGCTGAAACCGCTAAAGACCGATTCCGAGCACCGCGTCTAGACGCCGTGGTTTCGGCTGTTACTAAAAAGACCACCATTCCCGTAGAGGGAAGTGCGGCCTTAAAGGATCCTCAGGACCGTAAGATTGACGGTCTGCTCAAGCAGGTGTTTGAGGCGGATTCCCTATCGCTTCAAGCCTCCATCTGCGGGGCTTGGGTTGCCCGGGCGTGCTTGCGCTGGGCCCAACGGCTACGCCAATCCCCGCACATGGACCTCGAGGAGGTGAAAGAGCTCGACCGGATGGAGTCAGGTGCAGCCTACCTGGCGGATGTGCATTATGACTTAATTCGAGCGTTGGCCAACAGCACGGCTTCTGTGATAGCGGCCCATCGCTCCTTGTGGCTGCGGAATTGGGCCGCGGACGGTCCTTCGAAATCCCGCCTCAGTAAGCTTCCCTTTAAGGGGGGTTACTGTTTGGGGAGGATTTGGAGAAGTTGGTGAAGGACCTAGGTGAATCTAAAGCGGGCCGTTTGCCCGAGGACAAACCCAAACAGGCCAAGTCTGCCCAGGGGCCTCGGGGTCCGTTTCGGGACTTCAGAAGATTTCGTTCTACCCGGCCTGGGGGTTTCCAGAGAGGGAGGTTTCCCTCTCGGGATCAGGGCTTTCGGGGGTTTCGGGGAGCTAGTAGAGGTTTCTCCTCCCTCCCGGCGGCTTCTGCCCGTAAGACCCAATGAAGCGAGGCGGGTCCCGGCGGTGGAGCCTCCCATTGGCGGTCGGCTTCGGGAGTTTCTGTCCGCCTGGACCCTCATCACCTCAGATCAGTGGGTGCTAGAAATCATTCAGCACGGTTACGCGCTGGAGTTGGCCCGGCCCGTACGAGACGCCTTTGTCATGTCGCCTTGTCGGGGTCCTGCGAAGGCGGCGGCCGTTCGCGAAACCCTGGAAAGGCTCCTTCGTTTGGGAGCCGTCGTGGAGGTTCCCGAGGCCGAGTACGGCTTGGGTCGCTATTCCATTTATTTCGTGGTGCCCAAAAAGGGCGGACAATTGCGTCCCATTCTCGATCTGAAGGGGGTAAACCGCTGTTTGCGGGTCCCGCACTTTCGGATGGAAACGTTGCGGTCGGTCATCGTAGCGGTGCGACGCGGGGAGTTCTTGACGTCCCTAGACCTTTCGGAGGCGTACTTGCACATTCCCATTCGCGATGTGCACCAGCGTTTTCTGCGGTTTGCCCTCCCCTGGGGTCACTACCAGTTTCAGGCCTTACCATTCGGCCTGGTGACGGCGCCTCGGACCTTCACCAAAATAATGGTGGTGGTGGCAGCGGCGTTGCGCAAAGAAGGTATTCTGGTGCACCCTTACCTCGACGATTGGTTGATTCGCGCCAAGTCCGCGGAGGAAAGTCTCCGGGTGACGGACAGGGTGGTGCGGTTCTTGCAGGAACTGGGTTGGGTGATCAACCCGGACAAGAGCCGTTTGCAGCCCACCCAGGTTCTCGAATACCTGGGAGTTCGGTTCGATACGTACAAGGGACAAGTGTTCCTGCCGTCCAAGCGAGCCGAGGGGTTGCGGATTCTGGTGCGGCGCTTCCTGTCGGTAGCGGCTCCCTCGGCTTGGGATTATCTCCGAGTGTTGGGCACCATGGCGGCGACGCTAGAGGCGGTGCCCTGGGCCAGGTTTCACATGCGACCTCTCCAGAGGGCTCTGCTCCGTCGTTGGTCGCATCAAAGGCACTCGCTGAGCAAGCGTCTCCCTTGCCCGGGCCCGGTTCGGCGGTCCCTTCAGTGGTGGCTGCGCCCCTCGTCTCTGGCGGAGGGCTTGCCGTTGGATCAGCCAGAGTGGTTGCCATTGCTGACGGATGCCAGCCTGGTGGGCTGGGGGGCCCACTGCGAGAGTCAGTTTGCGCAAGGACTTTGGACCCCTCTGGAGTCCTCGTGGGCGATCAATCGCTTGGAACTTCGAGCGGTGTTTCGGGCCCTGCAGGCGTTCGAGGCCTTGGTGCGCGGCCAGGCCGTGCGAGTGCTCTCCGACAACTCGGCAACGGTGGCCTACATCAATCGCCAGGGGGGCACCGGGAGTGCCGCAATGGAGACAGAGGCCGCCCTGCTCTTCGCGTGGGTAGAGCTTCGTCTCTCGGCGATTTCGGCAGCTCACATAGCCGGCAAGGACAATATCACCGCGGACTTCCTCAGCAGAGTGCACGTGGATGCCGGGGAGTGGGAACTGCATCCCGCGGTTTTCCGTCAGATTGTCAGGCGCTGGGGAACTCCGATTATGGATCTCATGGCGACCTTTCAGTCGGCGAAAGTCGGCCGATTCTTCAGCAGACGTCGAGAAAGAATGTCCGAGGGCATCGACGCCTTGCTGCGTCGGTGGCCGGAGACCGGCCTTCTGTATGTCTTCCCGCCCTGGGCTCTGATAGGCCGGGGTGGTCCAGAAGATCGGGGCGCATGCGGGACCGGTCCTGTTGGTGGCTCCCGATTGGCCGAGGCGTCCATGGTACGCGGACATGGTCCGTCTGTTGGACGGGGAACCTTGGCGTCTCCCGGACAGGTCCGATCTGTTGCTCCAAGGACCCCTGTTCATGCCTCAGGTGGATCGGTTCTCGCTTACGGTTTGGCCATTGAGAGGGCTAAACTCTTGAAAAAGGGCTACTCATCTGCGGTGGTGGCGACCTTACTGAGGGCGCGTAAGCAGTCCACGTCCTTGGCGTATGTGCGGGTCTGGCGTATTTTTGAGGATTGGTGTTCCCAGCGTCAGGTTCGGCCAGGGTCGGCTTCAATTCCTTCAATCTTGGAATTCCTACAGGACGGTTTTGACAAAGGGCTTGCGGCCGGCTCCTTACGAGTACAGCTGGCAGCTTTGTCCTGTTTTCGCGGCAAAGTCCATGGCCGCTCGTTGGGAACTCATCCCGACCTGCGTCGTTTTCTGAAAGCGGTCGTTCGGGTACGGCCGGCACGCAGAGTGTTCGTTCCCCCGTGGGATCTGAATCTTGTGCTCACGGCTCTGACCGAGTCCCCCTTTGAGCCTTTGCGTCGAGCGTCTGTGAAAGATTTGACGCTCAAAACGGTGTTTTTGGTGGCCATTTGTTCCGCACGGAGGGTTTCCGAACTGCAGGCGTTGTCGTGCCGTGAACCCTTCCTTTCCTTTTCCAGGGAGAAGGTGGTCTTGCGTCCGGTTCCATCCTTTCTGCCGAAGATGGTGTCTCCTTTTCATCTAAATCAGGTTGTTTCATTGCCAGTCTTAGGATCTTTGGGGGGCAATGCCGCGGATCGCGGTCTTCGGCGGCTGGACGTGAAGAGGGCTTTGCGTCAGTATTTGCAGGTTACGGAGTCGTTCAGGAAGTCAGAACGTTTGTTTGTGCTTTTCGGCGGTACTCGTCGGGGCGAAGCGGCGGCTAAAGCTTCTATTGCCCGCTGGCTTAAGGAAGCGATTGCATCCGCTTATGTGCTCCGGGGGCGTGTGGTGCCTACAGGTCTGCGGGCGCATTCCACCCGTGCGCAGGCGTCCTCTTGGGCAGAACATGGTTTGGTCCCCCCGGGGGACATTTGTAGGGCGGCGACTTGGTCGTCCCTGCATACCTTCAGTAAACACTACAGGTTGGATCTGGCTGCGGCTTCGGATGCTCGTTTCGGCTCGGCTGTTTTGTCTGCCGGCTGGAAGGGTCCCTCCCATTGATTACTGCTCTGGTACTTCCCAGAGGTAGAGGACTGAACTGGAGGAACGCTAAGGAAATGATAATTACACTTACCTGTAATTGTAGTTCCTTTAGTGACGACAGTTCAGTCCTCCTTCCCGCCCGGATGTTTCTCGCAGGTTTTACACTTTGTACCGAACAGAAGAGGGTTACAGGTGAGCCTAGCTTTCTTCATTTCTTCTATTTGTGTCCTTTTCCTTGGCAGGGCAGGAGGTAAGAAGGATTGTTGTCAGGGGGGACTTACTGATAATACAGTTGTCTTCATGTTTTGCTACTTATTTGTTGCTCCTTTGAGTCTGCTTTGTTATAGTTTACACTGGGATACAAGTGGGAGTGCAGCAGGCTATATCCAGTGATGTCATCATTCTGACATACCAGTCTCCTAGCTGCAGGAGGAGATTGACAACCCAGAGGTAGAGGACTGAACTGTCGTCACTAAAGGAACTACAATTACCAGGTAAGTGTAATTATCATTAAGTTTCTGCCTGTGGTAGGGGATGGAAGATAAAAACTGCCTCAATTCATTTCTATACAAAAAGTAGTTACAGCCACTGTAGCATACAAACATTAATTCATAGTAACATAGGGGTTACAGAATTACATCTGTCAAACAGCCCTCCGCTCTGGATCACAGGCACACAGAGAACCCTACACATAAACATACACCCACACACACATTCTCGAACATGGCCATGGACGCCCAGATACACAGATGCAAGATTCACATACACACATACAAGTATACATGTAGCGACACACAAAAGCATGCACATATATACAAACATGATGCAAACACACACAAACACAAAACAGATAAACATACAAAAGAGAGGTATGCACATGCACACACAGATTGGAAAGAATTTCATGAGACATGCTCTACATGCTGTCTTCATTTATTTATTTATTTATTTTTATTTATTTCAGTTTTTTATATACCGCACTATTTATAATCAGCGCGGTTTACAGATGAACACAAAGACCAGAACAACAGGCTGTTCGGTATTACATATAACAGGAGTATAAACTTGGATAACATGGGAGAACTATATACATAGAATAAATATTCAATTAGTTCGATAGCATGAAAAAAAACTATTTACATTGGTTGCTATTTTCATTGGTTGCTATTTTCAAACTTGCTAGTTCTCTACTTGAATTCATCACTCTTGTTCAGGTTATTGGAATCTGTTCTATTCCTCTGTTCTTCTATTGTTGTTTTCCCTTTTATTTAAAAAATGTCATCCTTTTTTTACTCCAGGAATAAGCAGGAATGCAGTCTTCACATATGGGTATAGTCTGTACCGAAGGAACCCGCACGAGGGAACGCTCCACAGTGTCCAACAGGAAAGCTTTTGGGAGCACTCCACTGCGCCTGCGCGTCAGCCTTCCTGCCTTCCCAACTCCTCTCCTCAGTTCTTTGTTTTCCATGGAGCCAGCAGAAAGCACCTCTCCTGTCACCACCTGTGCTCTGCCTTTCTGTCAATGCCAATACCTTTGCTGATACTGGCCCCGATATAATTTTTCTTTTTCTTATGTTTCTTCGGTATTTTCTTTTTTCTTTTCTGTCAGGCATTTCACTGCCACCTTAGGCCTCAGCCTAAATTTTTCCGTTTGTCACCATGGACAAATACATCAGTGGCTTTAAAAAATGTTCTAAGTGCTCCGGAACTATGTCAGTCACTGATTCAGATGACTGGTGTCTAAAATGTTTGGGCCCAGACCATATACCTGACAATTGTTCTTTGGGTAAACAAATGACCAAATGAGGCCTAAAGAACAGGACCAAACAATAGGACTCACTGTTTGCCCTGAACTCTATTTCAGTGGTTTCGGCATCATCGAGGACATCTGCATCTTCAGCTGGTTCCCAAGTCTCCAAAAAGTCCAAATATAAACTAAAGATTAAGTCCTCAGCATTGAAATCCAATACAGAGCATCAAGATAAGTCCTTTCATTCATGAGATGCACCGAAAGAGGTATATGCTGACTGGCCAGCCAAACAGCCCCGGCCGGAGGAGCAATCCTCCAAAGCCACACGGGCTCCAGGATGCTTCTGAGGCATCGACCTCCAGAGCGCTACTGGTACCGTGCTGTAGGACGATGACACACAGTCTTTATATATTTTGATGGCGTAAACAATCAATCTACATTTACTCATTCTCGAATCCACCTAGGCATCAATGTCCTCCATCGATCAGTGTTTCTTAGCCTTCGAGAGGACTTTGGTGGAACTCCTGGCTGCTGCAGTACCTAAGGCATCGACAGCCACAGCCAGTCAGGCACCAGCTTCCAACTCCATGCCAGAGCCTCTGCCTCTGATACCAGCCCTGAAACAGATTATCGGCAATTCCACTCCCTCCGATTCCTCCACTGTAATTGGTATCAGTGGGGCCCTACCTCCACTTCCTCCCTTAGAACTGGTAACCGCCATCTGTACCCAGCTGGTTCCCAGTTCAAGTACCGCACAACCTGAACATCAGCATCAACATTTGAGCATCACCATCAGCTCGAGATCGTTGATACTTCAATTTCCTTTCTAAATCTGACTCTGAAGAGACATCGGAGGATCCAGGACCATCTTTGATATCCCCTCCGATCCCTCTCCTCCTCATGCAAGGTGTTGATCCCCGCTAGAGGACATGTCCTTTCCAGACTTCATTAGGGACATGGCAGCGAGTCTCCAGTTCACCCTAGCATCGGAAATGGAACTGAGGGCTGAGGAGTTAGAAATTCTCCAATACCTCTTGACCCCCAAAGAGGCGACAACATTACCGGTGCATCAGATCCTACAGGATCTAATGCTACATATGTGGGAGGTCCCGCTAACAGTTCCGCCTGTTAGTAAATGCCTCGATACTATGTACCAAGTCCCACCATGCCCGGGGTTTCAAAAGCTTTATTTACCACACCACTCGATGGTAGTGGAATTGGCAATGTGATGCATCAAGAGTTCTAAAACTCTTTCATCAATGCCGCCTAGCAAAGATGCCAGAACTCTCGATGCTTTTGGACGTCGCTGCCTCCAGGCATGTATGCTTGCTTCTAGGATTACATCCTACACCCTCTACATGGGTAGGTACCTTGAAGATGTCTCAAGGGATCTAGGAAATTTTGCTCCCATTCTCCCAGATGACAAAACGATACTTACATGAGTATAGTCAAGCAAGCTCAAAATACTTCGAAGTTCCTGACCAGGTTAGCCTTCGATACCTTTGAATTGACTAGCAGCGCTGCTGCAGTCTGCATAGAAGCCCGTAGGATGGCCTGGCTCCAGGCATCGGACTTTGAGCAATGGGTTCAAGATAAATTAGCCAGTATTCCTTGTTCTGGAGAAAACTTTTTTGGTAAGGGTTTGAGAGAAAAGGCAAGAGAACTTGAGGCAGATGATCTCACCCTCAAATGTCTCTCAAGACAGACTTCAGACCCCTCTAGAAGGAAGGCGACTTCCAAGAAGTCTTTCTATACCAAGAAGATTTCTATACCAAGAAGAGATATTACTCTTCTTGCCCATCTCTCTGCTACTTATCAACCTCAGTAACAACAGTAGGAAAGGTCTCAGGGTCCATGTCAGCTTAAGAAGGCCAAGGGCCCCAAACCCCAACCAGTTGCTCAGCCCCAGCCTTCTCTAGACCTCAAGGAGACTTACACCTATTTGCTGATCCACCCTGACTACAGACAGTATCTGTGCTTTCGAGTTCAGCAATTAAGAACATAAGATATGCCATACTTTTCCTCAAAGGAAACAGGTTCCACAATGTTTGTATTGTAGCAAGCAGTGAATTTCCCAGGTCCCCTTTAATAATGGTTTATGGACCTTTCCTCCAGGAACTTGTCCATACTTTTTTTAAACCCATCTACACTAACAGCTTTTACTACAAACTCTGGTAACGAATTCCAGAGTTTGATTACGTGTTGAGTGAAAAAATATTTTCTCTCATCAGTCTTAGATAGTTTACACTGTAGCTTCATTGCATGTCCCCTAGTCTTTCTATATTTTGATGGCGTAAACAATCTATCTACGTTTACCCGTTCCATTCCATTCATTAATTTATAGACCTCTATCATCTCTCCTCAGCTGTCTCTTTTCCAGGTTGAAGAGCCCTAACCTTTTTAGTCTCTTCTTATAGGGGTATCCTTCCATCCCCATTACCATTTTGGTGGCTGTTCTCAAAATGGAAGAGCCACTACCAGTATTGGGTGCTCCCTTTTGGGCTAGCGTCTGCACCCAGAGTATTCACAAAATGCATACTTTTGAGAGTCTTTGTCTTCCCTACTTAGGCAACTGGCTGGTAAAGGAAGAATCCCCAAATTTGTAGAACAGTCACTTTCTTGCACCATCACGGTACTCCAAAGTCTAGGCTTTGTGCTAACTTTCCAAAGTCTCACCTGGTTCCATCACAGCAACTAGAGTTCATCGGAGCACTTTTAGACACTTGTCAGGGCCGAGCTTTTCTTCCTCAGGATTGCTCTGCTCATCTCGTCGAGCTAACCCTCACCATACAAGGTCAAAGTGCTGTGACAGCTCGAGACATGCTGCGCCTTCTGGGACACATGGCTTCCATGGTCCAAGTTGTCCCATATGCCTGCCTGCACATGAGACAAGCCCAATGGACTCTTTCATGCCAATGGACTCAGGCAATTGGACATCACTCCTCCTCTTGTCAACTCCCTTCACTGGTGGTGCTCCTCCCAAACTTTTCTTGGAGGGTCACCTTTTCAGATGCCTCCACCTCAATGCACCCTAATGATGGATGCTTCCAAACTAGGATGGGGAGTACATCTGGACAGTCTCACTACACAGGGGCAATGGACAGTACAGGAATCTCAAATGCAGATCAGCAGATCAGTCTCCTAGAGTTTCATGCTCTCACGAAAGCCTTTCGGGTTTTTCAACCCCAACTTTCGGGCAAACACATCTTAGTTCAGACAGACAACCAAGTACCATGTTTTATGTGAGCAAGCAGGGGGGAATGGGTTCTTATCCCCTCTGCTAAGAAGCCCTTCACCTCTGGTCCTTTGCTATTGCATACCGCATCCATCTCCTAGGCAAACTCAATGTCCTGGCAGACAGACTCCGTTGTATGCTACATCCACACAAGTGGACTCTGCATCAGGGCATGGCATCTTGGATCTTCAATATGTGGGGGATCCCCAGAATAGATTTGTTCGCCACTCCAGAGAATGTGTCTTCTGCTTTTTGCTCAAGGATTTCCTCCAGACACAGTCTGGCATTAGACTCCTTTCTCCTTCATTAGGGTATGGGCCTGCTTTATGCATTCCCGCCACCCCCCCCCCCCCCGATACCCAAAACTCTGTTCAAACTGCAGGCTGACAGGGGCTCCATGATTCTAATAGCCCCTCATTGGCCCCATCTGCTGCTTTGTCTAGCACAGATTCCACCTCTCAATTTGGGTCATGCCCCCCGACCTCCTCTCTCAGGATCAGGGGCAACTCCTCCCACTCCAATCCACAAGTCCTCCGTCTCACAGCATGGCTGCAGAAGGCATGATCTTTGATCTCAACCTCCCTCTACCAGTCAGGGACATCTTGCTGGCTTCCCACAAGCTGTCTACCAGACATTCTTATGCCTTCAAATGGCGACAGTTCACCCTTTGGTGCACCACACAGCAGATTAACCCTTCTAATTGCTCAGTGAAGCATCTTCTACAGTATCTTCTCCACTTGTCTTCCATAGGACTTAAGGCTAACTCTGTTAGGCTGAAATGGCACTGAGATGAACTCTTATCACAGCCCATTGGATAGGCATCCCATTTTCTCACACCCCTTGGTGCAGTGATTCATGTGGGGTCTTCTGCTTTCCAAGCCACTGATCAAACCACCGCCAGTGGCTTGGGACCGTAACGTAGTCCTAGCACAGCTTCTAAAAGCCCCGTTTGTGCCTCTCTCTACCATTTCTCTAAAACGCTTACCTTGGAAGGTCATCTTCCTCGTTGCCCTCACCTCAGCTCGTCGCATCAGCGAACTACAAGTTTTGATGGCAGATTCCCCCCCCCCATACTCAATTACACCATGACAAGGTGGTTCTCCGTACTCATCTGCATTTCCTTCCAAAAGTAGACTCAACTTGTGATCTCGACTAATCTGTGATGCTGCCGGTCTTCTTTCCCCACCATGTGCCTTGAGAGCTGAGGCAGCGTTGCAAACCTTGGATTGCAAGCACACTCTTGCTTACTACTTGGACAGGACCAAGGCTTTTAGGAAATCCTCTCGATTATTATTTCCTTTGACTCAAGCCACTTAGGTCTTCCCATGTTAAAACGCATCCTATCCAATTGGATTGCGAACTGCATTTCTTTTGTCTATGCTCAAGCGGGACTCTCAACAAATAGGGGTGTCCTACATGGAGTGGTGGGTTCACCCCTGAACAAAGACATGGGGAGGGGTGGCCTGCACAGAGCGACAGGTGCACCTACTCTTGCCATCTTGCTGGGCAGAATAGATGGACCATGCTGGTCTTTATCTGCCGTCATTTACTATGTTATGTTATCACTCACAGCGTGAGAGCCATGGCAACATCAGTCACCAACCTCTGTTTTGTCTCCATAGAGGAGTTCTGCTGGTCAGCTACCTGGTTCTCTGTTGACGCTTTCACTGCTCACTATTGCCTTGGCAGGGACTCCTATCGGGACATTGTCTTTGGCCAGGCTGTTCTTCAGCATCGTTTTGGGACTTAATCACAACTCCTACCATTACACTTCTTTGGCATCTGACTCCTTGCTCCGTGCTCTTGCTTGCTGCACTTGAGTCTGCTGTGGCCACTTTGTGTCCATACCTTCTTGGCTCCATTCCTTAGCTTCAAAGATGTATTTTCCATCTGATGACTGGGAGCTAGTGAGTCCCATATGTGAAGACTGCATTCCTGCTTGTTCCTGGAGATAGCATAGTTACTCACCTATAACAGGTGATCTCCGGGAACAGCAGGAATCAGTCTTTACAACGCACCCTCCTCCCTAGGAGTTGTTGGGTATTCTTTTATTTATTTATTTATTTAACAGTTTTTATATACCGCCTTATCATTAAATCAAAGCGGTTTACATCAAACTCACATGTTTACAGAGAACTTATGGAACTTTTAGTTATATTAACTTATGAAGGAGCTAGGGTGGGGAGGAAGGGGTAGAAGTGACATGCAGATGGAAGTAATAAAGCATAACTTATGTACAAAGAATATATATACTATGATGTAAGTTGAATGGGTTTACCTATTCCAGAGTTAGATGGGGTCAATTGTATTCATGGTAAGTGAATACAATTGACCCTACAAACTCAACTGAGGAAAGAAATTGGGAAAGTGGGAAGGCAGATGCGCAGTGGAGTGCACCCAAAAGTTTTCTTTTTGGACGCTGGGCTCCGTCAGTACCAACATTCCTCAGTGGGCTCTGTCAGTACCGACAATACCCATATGTGAAGACTGATTCCTGCTGTTCCCAGAGATCACCTGTTGCATGTGAGTAACTACGCTTTAATGAGTTACTTTACTATATATTTAATTTCACTTTCCCAATACTTGTAATTAACTAAATTTTAAAAAGTGCATAATTCTTTTTGCAGGAAAGCCTGGCTAATACTGAGCTCTAGCCTGTTTCTGCTACTTTTGATCAGTGCCATGGGAAATTTAAGGATGTTGCGGTGCAGCATGAAGGAGAAACGTGGGCATACGTATGCTTATCATCGGTTAGAGGAACAGAATGAATATATAAGTCCTCTTGAGAATTCGGAATTCTTGGTACAGCGGGAGTTCAATGTTGCTCCACGGCAGCTACTTTCAGAGCCATAGATATTTTGAATCATGAAGGAGAAACTCTAAATCTTGCCTTAAAAAAGACAATGTAATAAACTTAAAAACTCAGGAAATATTTTCATCTGGTTACCACCAAACAAAACTGAACCCTCAAAGAAATATTCATTAGTTTTTTACTGCACAATTTTGTAAGTTGAACCAGGGTGTATTTTGAACTGTCCATTGTTCAGAGAAACAAAGGGAAGGTATATTCAAAGAGGTTTAACCAGTTAGCATACCTGCTGACTGGTTAAACCGCGGTCAGTGGGATATTCAGTGGCCCTAAATATGTAATACTGCTGAATATCCCCATTACCCGATTTATATGCCTTGATGTTAAGCGTTTAGCACTGGGGCATTCCAGGGATGGCACCAGAGTTAACCAGCCAGCGACAATATTCAATTGCTGAGCAATTAACTTAAACCAGCTAAAGTCAGACAAAATAAAAGCAGGCCTAACTTTAGTTGGTTTAGCTGTCAGGCCAGCAGCTAAATATTGCCGCTGACTAGATAGCTAAAACACTATCCGGGCATACCAGATATTCAATGCTGGTGGCTGGATATGACCCCGCATTGAATATCTGGGCATACATTAAAGTGGCGATGGCCAGCTGCTTTAAGTATGCTGGCTGCCGCCGTTGAATATCAGCCCCAAAGTTAATATATCATGTACTGGCGTTATTGATGTGTTTAGTTACATAAGATTGTTGTTTAGTCATTAACTAAGAAACCCTAAATAGTGACAGACAATGACTGTCCTCAATAATGAACTATCAGCCCCGGCATTTAAACCTTGCAGAGCTAGAAGAAACATTTGATTGCACTAATGGCCCCTTTTACTAATGTGCATTAAAATTAATGTGCAACAACATCAAACCTCTGAGTTAACTGTTGGGGGGGATTCACAGTATTATTCCATACAATTAACGCAGAGACAGTACACTTACCATGCATGAAATGCATTACAAATAACACAGATGCACTTACACCATCTAGTGAGGCGGTGTTAACTGCTTCACGTTATCTGGTTTGTTAACATGTGCATGATACCATGCATTAACTGTTAAGTATAAGGTGCAGTTCCTGCTCATTCCTCTTTTCATTCCACATGTATAAGTTAATGCAGGAATTAGCTTGTGCTAAATGTTAAGTCTTTGCATTAACAGTTAGTGTGTACTAATTCCTGTATTAAAGCACTTTAGTAAAAGGGGCCCTAAAAGAGAGAGAATTTTACTAAGGAGATTTTCACAGGTAAAAAGCATTTTACGCACATAAATCACCTGTTGAAGAATTGTCTACCCTTTATGCAGGTACAGGTATGTGCTTTGTTTCTCAATATGTATCCTAGCACTGTAGTTAAGTGTTCCTGGGTGAGGTTAAGTCAGGATAGAAACTGCAGGCCCGATATTCAGCACTTAGCTGATGCCACTGAAAACTAAACCCAGATATTCAATGCCAGGGCCATATCTGGCCACTGGCATTGAATATCCGGTTCAGCTGCAGAAGCTGATAACTAACTGGGAAGCGGCGATATTCAGCTGCTGCCCAGTTAACCTCGGCGGCAAAAGTTAGGCATAGCCTCGGGGCATATAGCAGCAGTACCCATGGATATTCAGCAGCACTGATCATATTAGTACCGCTGAATATCCCGCTTAGGGGCATTTACAAGGTTTACATGTCTGTAAATCGTATACATGCCTTTGAATATTGGGCCAATCCTACCCAGCTTTGGAATTTTCAACATTATGAGCCTGATCTTATAACAGAATGCCGATGTGAGAACTCCAGATCTGTGCTTATACTTTGATTTTCACATTATGCAAGGATAGTTTTCCCCTGAAAAAGCAGCCTGCAGGAATAGGATGCGAGTACTTTCATATCCTGTACCATGAGATATTTTTAAAAGAGAAACTTACCTGTCCACCTCCATATCTCTATAACTTTCTCAAAGTTACCCCCCCCCCAGGGGCAATTTTGAAACTGCCTAGCTAGTTTGTAGGTACATAGGTAAAGAGCTGTAAGATGATTTTCAAAGGAAAGCTCCTCCCAGAATTTCTTTTGAAAATTTGGAGTCAACAGACATCACAGGTTTAAAAGTGCCAGCAGGTGCAAAGTAAGTATAGTGATCTCCAAATTAAATCTCCATGTGTACCTTCCCCTCTCCACCCTGCCCGTTTCAATTGTGACTGGATGTGTATTTTGAGCTCGGGGAATTTACCGGAGTAATTTGGGTAAATTTCTTTGAAACTTGATAATTTTCTAAAATTACCTGCACTGTTGCAAAGTCTGTGGGGCATTGTTTACTTGCAGCCTTTGCTCAAATTTTCAGAGTGAAAGTACACTTCCTCTTCGTTTCTCCGGGCCAGTCCAGGAACATGAGGGTAGTCAATCCCTTCTAGCAGCTGAAGACTGAATTCTGAAGTTTTGCAGCTATCAGGTATCTGGCTCCCTCTACTGGCGAAAACCTCAGTCTCTTCAGTCCTCAGCAGCTGTAGGGCATCACTTTTGCTGGCTCCCGGAGACACGAAGAGGATTTAGATTAAATTTTAACTATTTTGCTTTTATTTGCTCTTCATTTCGCTGATTATTTTAAAACTGGGTCCCTAGCAGGGATCTAGATAGGCATCTGGGGATTGGGTTTTTTTCTTTTCCCCTGGTAGCGGAGTCTTCACTCGCAGGGCATGGGAGGCAGAGCCTGCCTCAGGCAACAGCTCCGGTTTTCTCCCCGGGGAGCAGGCAAGTGGTGCTGGGAGCCCCAGAGACCTTCAGGCCTCCTCTGGAAGCAGCTCTCCTCTGCTACTAGCAGCGGTTTGAGGTGTCTGGAAATCAGAGCCGCCTGGCTTAGCGTTCCTGCAGGTACGTGTGTGTAGCGTTTCTTTTTTTTGGGAGAGCACGCCGATTTCGGCGGTTGGTTCTGTTTTCGGTGGCACGGTTAGAGCCAGTAGCGCTTGCATGGGCGGTTGCCTTCTCGGTTCCTCGCGGTTTCGGTTTTTCGCGGAGTTTTTTATTTTTAGTTATTCTTGGTGTTTTCGGCATGGAAACTAGGCCCGAAGCAGGCGTGCATGCAGGGGGCGTTCCAAGCGCTTCGGATTTGGCGGGAACGGCGGCCATCTCGTCTGCAGCCCCAGTTTTGCCTTCTCTTCAGGAGAAACACGCAAAGAGGAAGTGCAAATCTAAGAAGCCAGTGCACGTAGAGGAAGCTCCCCCACAGTCACAAGCTTCAATAATGGGGGATTTAAAATCTTTTTTCTCTGCGGAGTTTATTGTGGCATTACATCAAGCTTACTGCTTGAAGTGGCAACAGGCTCAGGATAACAGCGTTTCCCCTGGGGTGGTGGATCCCTTGGGAAAGCAATTTTCTTTATCAGACCCGGGGAAAGGGTCCTCAAGAATGGCCCTGGGCGCCGGGGGGGGGGGCTCCGATAGCTTCGGGCTGCTCTCCGCGGGGCCCCAGGGACTGGAGGAAGGAGAGATCCTGTCAGAGGCCGGTATGGAGTGGCCTCTCGATTTCGAGGATGCTGAGCAGGGCAGCGAGGATCCTAATATGTTCCGGGTGTTTAGAAAGAGGAGCTCGGGCCGCTGATTGCGCAAACTTTGGCAGCTTTAAATCTGGCCGTGCCAGTGTCGCAGGAAGCACCTTTGGAAGACCCTCTGCTACAAGGTTTTAAATCAGAGCAGAAATGTTTTCCTGTCCACAGGGTCATGAAGCAGATGGTGGAATATGAGTGGGAATGTCCGGAAGCATCCTTGCGGGGGGCCCGGGCTATTAGTCGCTTGTATCCCTTACCGCATGAGGAACAAGAGTTGTTAAAAATGCCTAAAGTGGATGCCTTGGTATCGGCAGTCACTAAGAAGACCACTATCCCTGTGGAGGGCGGCGCGGCACTGAAGGATTTACAGGATAGGAGATTGGAGACCCTCCTGAAGCAGTCTTTTGAGTCTTGTGCGCTGTCTCTTAAAGCGGCTATCTGTGGCGCTTATGTTTCTCGAGCCTCCATTAGATGGATCCAAAGTGATACTGCCTCCCGCCAGGAGGAGGAGGACGGCGCGAAGCTGGAGTCAGCGGCGGCTTACCTGGCAGACACTTTTTATGATCTGGTTAGGATTTCAGCGAAGTCCATGGCGACAGTGATTGCGGCTAGGCGGTTCCTGTGATTAAGGAATTGGGCGGCGGACGCCTCGTCCAAGGCACGGTTGAGTAAGCTTCCTTATAAGGGCACTCTCTTGTTCGGTGCGGCCTTGGAAAAGATTGTTAAGGATCTCCGGGACTCTAAGGGCGGCAGGCTCCCAGAGGACAGGCCGACGGCTCAGAAGCCTAGGGTGCCGCCTAGGGGTTCCGCGTGGGATTTTCGCAGGTTTCGGGGATCGCATTTTGCTCCGTATCCGAGAGTGCGCTTTGGGACCAAGGACCAGTCCTTTCGGGGCGCTAGAGGATTCGGTAGAGGTTATTTCGGTACCCAACAAGGTACAAATAAAAAGCCGCAATGAAACGAAGTTGGTCCAGGCAGATATCCCGGTAGGGGGACGGCTGCAGAGCTTTCTTTCTGTCTGGGCCTCCATAACGTCCGATCAATGGGTACTGGAAATTATTTGCGATGGGTACGCGCTAGAGTTCGCTCGTCCCTTAGCAGAGGCTTTCGTGGTGTCCCCATGCGGGTCGGCGGAGAAGCAGTCGGCGATCTTGGCTACGCTCCACAGGTTGTTGCTCCTTCAAGCGGTGGTGCCGGTTCCTCCAGACCAGCTAGGGTCAGGTCGATACTCCCATTTATTTCGTCGTTCCCAAGAAAGAGGGAACGTTTCGGCCTATTTTGGATCTCAAAAACGTGAATCGCTGTTTGAGGGTTCCTCACTTCCGCATGGAGACGCTTCGATCCGTCATTCGTTCGGTGCAGCCGACGGAGGTGCTTACGTCCATCGATCTGACCGAGGCCTATCTGCATATTCCGATCAGGGCCGAGCACCAATGGTTTCTCCGGTTTGCAGTTCACATGGGTCATTTTCAATTTCGAGCCTTGCCGTTTGGCTTGGCCACTGTGCCGAGGACCTTCACAAAGGTGATGGTGGTAGTGGCGGCGGCCTTGAGACGAGAGAGGGGGTCCTCGTTCATCCCTACCTCGACGACTGGCTGATTCGGGCGCCGTCCGAGTCGGAGTCGCGGTCGGCAACAGCGCGAGTGGTTCATCTCCTGGAACAGCTTGGTTGGGTTATCAACCAGGCCAAGAGCCAACTGCAACCGGTAAGGAGGCTCCTCTATTTGGGAGCGATGTTCGATACGGAGGTCGGCTGCGTCTTTCTGCCGGAATGCCAGGTTCAGAAAATTTTGAAGCAGGTCGCAGCGTTCTTGCATCTCAAGGCTCCAACAGCGTGGCATTATTTGCAACTCCTAGGGTCTATGGCGGCGGCGCTAGACCTAGTACCATGGGCGAGGGCCCATATGCGACCGTTGCAGCAAGCGTTGCTGTCCCGTCGGTCTCCGCAGGATCATCCTCTCACACGCCGATTGCCCAGGTCGCCGGAAGTAAGCGACAGTCTCCGCTGGTGGTTGGATCCGGCCCATCTCAGAGCGGGAGTTCCCTTGCGACAGCCAGACTGGATTCTAGTCACTACCGACGCCAGTCTTCAGGGCTGAGGAGCTCATTGTCAATCCTCCATCGCTCAAGGCTCGTGGCCGCCGGAACTTCGGAATGCTTCCATAAACTTTCTAGAACTCAGAGCAGTCTCCCTGGCCCTTCGTGAGTTTCTTCTTGTGGAGAACAAAGCGGTGAGGGTGTTCTCGGACAATGCGGTGACAGTCTCGTACATCAATCGTCAGGGGGGAACGAGGAGTGTTCTCCTGTTGGAGGAGAGTCAGCGGTTGATGGCCTGGGCGGAAGCGCATCTGGTGGCCCTGTCAGCGGCTCACGTGGCAGGAAAAGACAATGTGCAGGCTGATTATCTCAGCCGTCATGTGGTCGATCCCGGGGAATGGGAATTGAATTCGGCGTTTTTTTACAAGCTGACTCGGTGGGGCCAGCCGGTGATGGACTTGATGGCCACCTTCGACAATGCCAAAGCGAGTTGGTTTTTCAGCAGACGCCGAGAGCGTATGGCGGAGGGGCTGGACGGCCTCGCGCAGCCTTGGCCGGCCGGGAAATTGCTTCGTCTTCCCTCCATGGCCTATGATAGGGAGAGTGATTCTCATTGCCCCAGATTGGCCCAGGAGAGAGTGGTATGCAGATCTCGTTCGGCTCTTAATAACCGAGCCCTGGCGGCTTCCCCTTCGGGAGAATCTATTAGCTCAGGGTCCCCTCCTCATGCCAAATGTGGATCGCTTCTCGCTTACGGCTTGGCTCTTGAAAGGAAGAGGTTAATGCGGAGGGGCTATTCGGCTTCAGTAGTTAACACCCTATTGCAGGCCCACAGGGCTTCTACCTCGTTAGCTTATATCCGTGTTTGGCGGGTCTTTGAATCCTGGTGCGGGAAAAGAGATCTTCGTCCCGGCGACGCGTTAGTACCTCAGGTGCTGTCTTTTTTACAAGATGGGCTAGATAAGGGTTTAGCTCTCGGTACGATTAGGGTGCATTTGGAAGCTATATCCTGTTTTCGAGGTGCCGTCAAAGGTCTTCAGCTATCTTCTCATCCCGATATCCTTAGGTTCTTTAGAGCAGTGCGGAACATTCGTCCGTTTAGGGCCGTTGTTCCGGCTTGGGATCTGAATCTCGTGCTTGAGGCCTTGGTGCGGCCTCCGTTTGAGCCGGCGTCTGACATTTCGCTCCGGAATCTCTCCTGGAAAGTGGCTTTCTTGGTAGCCTTGTGTTCAGCAAGGAGGATTTCAGATCTTCAGGCGTTCTCCTGTAAGGCACTGTACATTCAGTTTTCAGCAGAAAAGGTGATGTTGCGTACGGTTCCCTCCTTTCTCCCTAAGGTGGTGTCCAAGTTTCATATGAATCAGACTATTTCTCTTCCGACGTTTCGGGACCACGGTGATCTCCCTATTGACAAAGTACTCGAGAAATTGGATGTAGGTACGATGCTCAAGAAATACCTTAGAAGGACTAGGTCGTTTCGTAAGACGGAGTGGCTCTTTGTGTTGTTTGCGGGGCCTAAGAAAGGCGAAGCAGCATCTAAAGCTTCTATTGCTCGCTGGGTGAAGCAGGCCATCGTTGCGGCGTATCAGGCAGTTGGCAAGTTGCCTCCGGAGGGGCTCCGTGCTCATTCCACTCGAGCCCAGGCGGCGTCAAGGGCCGAGATGGCGTTGATTCCGCCAGCTGAAATTTGTCGGGCGGCTACGTGGTCCTCGCTTCACACTTTTGCAAGGCATTACCGTTTGGATGTTCAGGCTCGGGGCGATGCAACTGTGGGGGCGTCGGCCATCATAGCGGGCCTGGCAGGTCCCTCCCATGGTTAGGTACTGCTTTGGTACTTCCCTCATGTTCCTGGACTGGCCCGGAGAAACAAAGAGGAAGAAGAAATTAGACCTTACCTGCTAATTGTCTTTCCTTGAGTATTCTCCGGGCCAGTCCAGGACCCACCCGTGCTTCTGGATGCTGCGCGATACTTAGCTTTTTTTCTCAGTTGCAATCGGAGCGGTAAGTAGAATTCACAGCACACGGTATTTCCGCTTCCGGAGCCTTCCTGGGGAGGGCGACGGTCTGTGTGGCTTCCTCGTGTGGTTTACGGGGTGGCTTGCACCACAAAAAAAAAATAAAAAAATAATTTGGTTTTCATGTGCGAGGAGATAATATGCCAGGCACCCACTGTTGTCTGGTGGCTATGTTCTCTGTTTTTTTCTCGTTGCCTGTTCTAGGTTCTCCTTGTTGACTGCTTGGATAGAAATAGACTGAGGTTTTCGCCAGTAGGGGGAGCCAGATACCTGATAGCTGCAAAACTTCAGAATTCAGTCCTCAGCTGCTAGAAGGGATTGACTACCCTCATGTTCCTGGACTGGCCCGGAGAATACTCAAGGAAAGACAATTAGCAGGTAAGGTCTAATTTCTTCATATACTTTCACTTAGGGAGAGATTTACTCCTATTTTTCTGCAGATACTTTTTTTTTAAGACCAAAGCTATGCACATAAGGAGTAGTTTTATAAAGGACTTCCCATGCATAAAGTTTGTTATACGCATAGAAAAAGCCTTCAATAAAAATGCGCTATAATATACGCGCACATAAGTATGCATGTCGACAAGATGGCATTCCAGGGAGTGTAGTTTAAGTGGAGCGATGTGAAGTTGTAATGTACACACATATCTTATAAAATATGCGAGCACACGCACACGTTTACACATGCTACTAGGACTGGATCTGGGAGCTTATTTTATAAAGACACATAGGCACCTATTTATAAAGGCAGCATAAATGCATAGTTTAGTTCTCACTCCCCTAGGATTGCTTACATTAGAAGCAGCTAGCTATCTAGTGAAACTGATCAGCTTGATTTAGTTACTTAGTGGCAGGAATGTTTTCAAAGAGTATAGCTGGAAAAAATACTTAGTATGTGACATTTAAGACAAGATAAAATAGCTAATTAGTTTCAACAAAACTGTAATCTGCATTGAAGGTTAAATCTCGACAGCCTAAGTCCCTTGGTAGAAACCCTAGAGACCAGAAGGTTTTATTTTATTTAATTTATTTATTTAGCTGTATTTATATTCTGCTTTTCACCAGGTCAAAGCGGTCAATTGGGGGATACATTTAACAAGAGGGGATATGACACACATATGCTAATACTTACAGAGAGCATGGGCAATGGAGAGTTAAGTGGCTTGCCCAAGACCACAAGGAGTGCCTATAGGACTAGAAATCCCAGTCCCTCCGGCCTGAGATTGCTGTCCCCAGGTGGGACTTGAACCCCCAGCCCTCCGGCCTGAAGTACCTTGTCCTAACCACTAGACCACTCCTCCCAGTATACAGTATGCAGGTATCTCCAGGAACAAGCAGGAATGTAGTCATCACATATGGGTATCGTCGGTACCGACGGAGCCTGCGTGGGAACGCTCCCCAGCGTCCAATTAGAACGCTTTTGGGAGCATCCCACAGCGCCTGCGTGCTGCCTTCACCAACTGCCTCTCTCCAGTTCTTCTTTTCCCGCGGAGCCAGCAGGTCGTGTTCCTGTCACCGCAGAAGAATTTTCTTTATTTCTTTTTTGTGGTCGCGTCTGCCTTCTTCGACGCTCTACCGGTACCGCCGGTCTTTCTTTTCCTATTTCTAAAAAAAAAAAAAAAAAATCTGTTTTTTTATATTTTCTTCAGATGCACTCGCCTTTTTGGGCCTTAGGCCCAAAAACTTTCCTTAACATGGAAAAACCTGCCTCAGGTTTTAAAACGTGCACCAAGTGTGGCGGTACCACTTCCGTCACCGACACCCATGAATAGTGTTTAACATGTTTAGGTCCTGACCACTCCATCACAGATTGTGTGTCCTGTGTCATGATGTCTAAAAGAGGTCGGCAGAACCGAGCTGCCAAGCTCAGTACCCTGTTTCCCTCTGATGCGGCTTCGGTGGCATCGACGTCTTCCAGGGCTGCTTCTTCCTCCCGTGGATCTCAGGTAACTAAACATAAATCCAGCCGGTCCTCGAAGGGTAGATCTCCTTCTAAGCATCGAGATGCCTCTGGCATTGCCCTCGAGGATTCTGCACCGGCAAAATTACCCCGGTGGGAGGCTTCGGCTTCCAAAGCATTATCGGGGTTCCAGGATGTTCTAGATGTCTCGACCTCGACAGATCTGGTGCCATGCTCTGGGGTACCGGTGGCTTCCAGCAGTACCGACATCCAGGCATTGCGGCATGGAACGCAGTCTGGCGGCTTTCCTTGCGGCATCGACGCCCTTGGTACCGCGACAGACAACTTCACTGGCACCGATAGCATCGGCATCGGTGTCTGCTATGCCGGTACTCTGTCCTCCGGTACCGGTTATTCCCGGTACCGACCTTGGTCAGTATGGGTATCGGGCTCTGCAGGAGCATCCGGACAGATGATACTTCGAGTCCTCAGAAGAATCTGAGGATTCTGAAAGTTCTGTCGATGCAGCAATGCTTCTTCCAGAGGAGTCTTCCTCCCCTAAACGCAGGATGTCTCCTCCAGAGGACATGTCTTTCCAAGACTTCATCAGAGAGGTGGCTCGGGGTCTGTCCATTACTGTGGCCCCTGAAACAGAGCCAAGGGCCAAGGAGTTGGAAATTTTACAATATCCCAAAACTCCTAAGGAGGCAGCTACCTTACCCATTCATGAGATTCTATATGATCTCATGTTGAGGATGTGGGAAACACCTCTTACCACCTCTCCTCATTCTCGTAGGTTAGATACTATGTATCATGTCCCTCCTTGTCCTGGGTTCCATAAGACTCAGCTTCCTCACCACTCTATTGTGGTGGAGTCAGCTATGAGAAGGATTAGAAGTGCAAAAAGACATGCCTCTAATCCTCCAGGACGTGAATGCAGAACCCTGGATGCTTTTGGATGTAGAGTCTTTCAAGCTTCCATGCTTGCTGCAAGAATCAGTTCCTATAAGTCTCTACATGGGAATGTTCCTAAAGGAGGTCACAGATAATTTACAGACTTTAAGTCCTTTCATTTCTGAGGAGAAAAGACAGGACTTTCTCACTTGGGTCAAACGTGCCCAAGATGTCTCTAAATTCTCCAACCGTGCAGCCTTTGACTGCTTTGAGTGTATAAGCAGAACCTCAGCTATTGCTATAGGTGCACGTAGAATTGCTTGGCTCCAGGCATCTGATTTAGAGCTCTGGGTACAAGATAAATTGGGAAATATCCCTTGTACTGGTGAGAACCTGTTTGGTAAAGATTGGCAGGAAAAAGCCAATGAAATGGATGCTGAAAATTCCACTTTGGATAGACTATCCAAGTCCACTGCTGATCCTGTTAGAAAGAAGTTGTTCAAGAAAACATCTTTTTCTAAAAAGAAAAGATTTTATCCCGCTTATGGTCAGCAGGCATCTTCTGCAGGTCAGTTTTCAACCAAACGTCAGCAACCACCCAAACAGAAGAAAGCAAAGGCTGCTAGGCCTCCACCGGCCCAGCAGCCTCAACCTCCTCAGGGCCTTTGACTTTCAGCTAGAGAACTTAGCCTTTCTGGTTCTGGAAGGACCAGAACCATCCACCATTCCAGGAAGGTTATGTCATTTTGCCCCCAGATGGGGGCAAATAACAGCAGAGCATTGGACACTCTCCATCATAAAGGAGGGGTACAAACTTCATTTTTCAAGCATGCCCCCTCACACAATAGTGAAGCAGTTCAATTCTCCGACCTCTCTCATCAACCTGTTAGGTCAGGAGGTTGCCATCCTTCTTGCCCAAGGGGCAATAGAAGAAGTGCCTCTTCATCAACAGGGCACAGGGTTCTATTCCCCTTATTTTCTTATCCCAAAGAAAACAGGGGGATACAGACCTATATTAGATCTCAGAGAATTGAACAAATTCCTTGTCAAGGAGAAATTCAAGATGATTTCTCTCGGAGCTCTGCTTCCATACCTTCAGAGCCAGGATTGGCTTTGTTCTCTAGATCTCAAGGATGCGTACACCCATGTCCTCATCCATCCAACCCACAGAAGGTTCCTTCGATTCCTTTTTCAAGGAAAGCACTACCATTTCAGGGTGCTTCCTTTTGGTCTGGCCTCTGCACCAAGGGTGTTCACGAAATGCATGGCTGTGGGAGCAGCATTTCTCCGCACTCTGGGAATATTTGTCTTCCCTTACTTGGATGACTGGCTCATTCAAGCTCCAACACAGTCAGAGGCCAAGACTTCTCTATCCTGCACAATGCATATCCTTCAGTATTTAGGGCTGGTAATAAACATCCAAAAATCCAGTCTGACTCCCACTCAATCTTTAGAGTTCATAGGAGCTCTTCTGGATACCACAAGGGCAAGGGCCTATCTTCCCCAGGCCCGTTGCCTTCGCTTGGTGCAGTTAGCTTCTCAAGCAGTGCTAAAGCCTCATCTAACTGCTCGAGAAATGTTGCAGTTGCTGGGCCACATGGCATCCACCGTGCATGTGGTTCCATATGCTCGCCTCCACATGAGGGCAGCTCAGTGGACATTATCCACCCAATGGACCCAGGCATCAGGGTGTCTGTCAGACAAAATAGCAAACATAAGTCGCCTCATTTTGTCTCTCCAATGGTGGAGGTCCACTCAAAACCTGTTGTTGGGGTTCCCCTTTCAACAGCCCTTACCCCAATAACTCTCACAACAGATGCTTCTCCAAAGGGTTGGGGAGCTCATCTGCAAGACTACTCCACCCAGGGCACCTGGTCTCCTCAAGAGAGTTGTCTGCATATCAGTCTCTTGGAACTCAGAGCAATTTTCCTGGCTCTGCGAGTGTTCCACTCCCTGCTCAGCTACAAGACAGTCCTCATTCATACGGACAATCAAGTAGCCATGTTCTATGTGAACAAGCAGGGGGGAACAGGCTCTCTGTCGCTTTGCAACAAAGCTTTGCGACTATGGGCCCTCGCCTTTCCACCCATTCCCCTAATTACCAAAACCCTTTTCAAGCTTCAGAGAGACAGAGGCCACATGATTCTCATAGCCCCACATTGGCCACCGCAAGTGTGGTACCCTCTGTTTCTACATCTTTCTCAAGCTCCCTCCCTGGAGTTAGGGTCTGCTCCAAATCTCCTATGTCAGGAGAACGGAATGTTATGGCATCCCAATCCCCAGTCTCTGCATCTCAGGGCTTGGTTGCTGAAGGCCTAGATCTCCAAGATCTTAATCTTTCTCAGCAAGTGAAAGATGTTCTTTATGCTTCCAGAAAACCTTCCACTAGACGCTCTTATGCTTTCAAGTGGAAAAGGTTTACTATTTGGTGTTCGGAAAAGGGTCTTAACCCCCTTGCGATACCTCTGCAATCTTTGCTGGAGTATCTCCTCCATTTATCTAATGCAGGCCTTAAGACAAATTCAGTAAGAGTCCATTTGAGTGCTATTGCAGCTTCTCTTAAACCTCTAAATGGACAACCTATTTCCTCTCAGAGCAAGATTTATGAGAGGCCTCCTTCTAACTAAGCCTCCCATTAGACTACCTCCGGTGGCATGGGACTTGAACCTGGTTCTTGGGCAGTTCATGAAGCCCTCTTTCGAACCTTTAGCTACCACCTCCTTAAAATTTCTTTCTTGGAAGGTTATCTTTCTCATTGCAATCACATCAGCATGCCGCATTAGTGAATTGCAAGCGCTAGTAGCTAATCCACCTTATACCATCATGACAAGGTAGTCCTTAGGACTCATCCACACTTTATGCCTAAGGTGGTCTTGCCTTTTCATCTCAACCAAGAGGTCTGCCTACCTGTCTTTTTTCCAGGACCTCATGCATCAAATGCAGAGAAGAATCTTCATACCTTGGACTGTAAAAGAACTCTAGCTTTTTACTTACAAAGAACACAGCAACATAGAAAGTCCTCTCAACTCTTTGTTGCTTTTGATCCTTCTCATTTGGGACTTCCAGTCTCCAAGAGAACACTATCTAACTAGATTGCTCAGTGTATTTCTTTCGCCTATCGGAGTAAGAACCTTTCTCTGGAGGGCCATGTCACAGCTCACAATGTGAGAGCCATGGCAGCCTCAATGGCTCATCTGAACTCTGTGTCTATTGACGACATCTGTCGAGCAGCCACTTGGGCCTCGGTTCATACCTTCACAGACCATTACTGCTTGGACAAGGACTCCCGCCGGGATGCCTTGTTTGGTCAGGCTGTTCTCAAACACCTGTTCTATACCTAATCAACTCCTACCCACCATCCCTGGTAGGATGCCAGAGATCCATGGCGGGAAGTGGAGCCCTTCTCAGGGACACAACTTCTGGGGTCTCTCCCTGGCACCTAAAGCTAGGGAGTCCCCATATGTGATGACTACATTCCTGCTTGTTCCTGGAGATAGCATAGTTACTCACCTGTAACAGGTGATCTCCGGGAACAGCAGGAATTTAGTCCTCACAACCCACCCACCTCCCCTAGGAGTTGTATCTCTCTATCTATTTCTTTTCCTTTCCCTCGCTCTCTCTCTTTGTCTCAGCTCTAAATCTCAACTGGAGAGAGGCAGTTGGGAAAGGCGGGAAGGCAGCACGCAGGTGCTGTGGGATGCTCCCAAAAGCGTTCTAATTGGACGCTGGGGAGCGTTCCCGCGCAGGCTCCGACGATACCCATATGTGAGGACTAAATTCCTGCTGTTCCCGGAGATCACCTGTTACAGGTGAGTAACTATGCTATACAGTATAAGAAAATTAGACTTTGTTAGGTGACTTAAATCTAAAATAAGATTATTGGCAGAGCCATAGTTTGGGGTGGTGGTGCCCTGCCCCAAATGTTGCGGGTTCTAATCCTGAATTAGTCCTCATACTCCCACTGTCGGTATGATCTTTCTTACCCCCATTGCTCCCCTAAAGTAAGCAGGCAAACTACAATTATGATTAGGCTGCTATTTTATTAACCTCATTTTCCATATTTAATGAATCAGTTTTCTTTTTTTTTTATTTTATATTTATGAATTTTACAATAAATCCAAGCAAATACATTAACTTGAATGGAAATAAGAAAGCTGGTTTACAAAGATAAACAAGTTATCCAACACAGGAAAATATACATAAGGAAATAACAATACCAGCCCCTTCTAAAGCCCACAATATGGGGGGAGAAAACCGAAAAATACCATACGATAAGTGCAAGAAATAAACTGTGGAAATACAGCCAGAATATTATACTGCGCAGTGAATCTATATTACATCAGAGGAACGACGGGCATTAATGACGGCGAGTAGCTGAGACGGGTCATAAAAAACATACATAGCTGAATTCAATTTAACCAAACATTTTGATGGAAATTTAAGAAAAAACTGGCCCCCCAACAGCAGAACGCCAGGGCGTAGTAGGAGAAACTCACGTCTACGCCTCTGAGTAGGTTTAGAGAAATCTGGAAAGACCCTAGTATTTAAACCTAAGAACTGAGAGTCACGCTTCCGAAAAAACATCTTGAGAAACCAGTCCCGATTAGAAATCAATGCAAAGGTAACAATTAAAGTGGCAGGAGTTACAGTATCAATTAAAGAAGTTTCTAACAAGGCAGATACATTTAAAGAATCAGCAACTTCAACCCCAGGAATAATACCCCCACCCTCAACCTTCTTCTTAATAGACAAATAGTAAGCTTTCACCAAGGGGGGGGTGCGAATCCCCCCGAGACCCCCAATACATCCTCCAAATATTTCTTAAACATTTCTTTAGCGCCTATAGACTGAGCCTTGGGAAAATTAACCAAACGAAGGTTAGGGTATCTAGATAGATTCTCCAATTGTTCAACTCTAAGCTGAATAGCCATAACATCTTTCTGATAGCCTAAGGTTGATGTCTCAACTTGAGTTACTTGCTGTTTCAACTCAGTAACCGACGTCTGCAGCATAGAAATCTCCACCGTATGCTGTTGAAGAAAGCCCTGATGTGACTGAATCTGAGATGACATAGTGGAGACCTGGGGAACCAAAAGTTCAGCGAGCTTCACTATTGCCGTCCAAATAGTCTCCAGGGTAAATTCAGCTGGTTTCTCAAAGGAGAAAGGCCCCTGAGCCTGAGTACCCCCAGCTCCAGCCTCCATACTTCTGCCAGACTCCTCCGACTCTATAGAGGGCCCCAAGGGAACCGCTGATGGAAAAGTGGTGACCGGAGAAACAGGCACGGCAATACAGCTGGGCCGCAAAGCAGACCGCCCCTCCGCGGTCCTCTCCCCGTAGGTTCTCTCGGGGAGGAATCACCGTCTGCTTCGGCTTCTCAGCCAACAAGGGTTCTTTTGAAGGGTGCCACTGCTCCGGCGAGGAGATCTCAGGCCCGGAACCACCCGCCGAGCTCGATACAGCCGAGGTGTCCCGAGGGCCGCCAATCGCCGGAGTCTCCGACTGCCGCCGCGGCACCAAAAAAGAATCGAGCGGTCCAACCGTCTGCCCAGGTAAAGGGGTCGAGGTTGCCGGGGTAGACGAGGGTTTCTTCACCCCCTTTGCTTTCCTCTTCCCCATTTATGAAAAGCTGCCGCGGAACACTACCCTCAGTCAGCCATTTTGGAATCTCCATCCCCATGAATCAGTTTTCACCGGACAATGGTACTATAATGAAAAAAAATCACACAGCTGATGTCTTACGCTGGCTTTCATACAGTTTTAAGGAAGAAGAAATTAGACCTTACCTGTTAATTGATGTTCCTTGAGTTGCTCCAGTCCAGTCCTAGCACCTGTGGGTATTCACACCCCACCAGCACCTTGGAGACTGAGCATGTCATGACTTTCATAACATCCACCTAGATAGGCAGCTGGCTCCTCTCACCAGCCTCCAATATTCTATTGACAAAGCAGACTCATGGAAACAACCCTAACAAGTCTTTCAAATAACCAAATTAACTAAATTAACCCCCCTCCCCACCAAGTAAGGAGAGGCAACCATGTTCACCTGTCACAGATGGAATGTGAGCCTCTGGAGACCAGTTACCTCCGTCCTCGTCCTCGCTTTCCACTCTTCAGGAGGGAAAAAATAACTTACTTTCTTTCTTTTTTTTTCTGTAAACTTTTGTAGCACATAAGTGCCCCTATCCCCCGGTCTTATGTGAACTAGATAACTGATGCTAACTGTTAGCACATGGCTATCAGGAAGGGATTCTGGACTGGAGTAACTCAAGGAACATCAATTAGCAGGTAAGGTCTAATTTCTTCTTCCATTTCGTTCCTCCAGTCCCATCCCAGCATCTGTGGGATGTACCACAGCAGTACTACCTTTGGGAGGGACCCACTAATCCGGCTTCCAATACTACGAAACCAAAATATGCCATCTCTGAAGACTGCACAAACGATAATGCTTCACAAAAGAAGTCAAGGATGACCAGGTTGCCACTCTACAGATATCTATTGGTGGCACCAGACTAAACTCCGCCCAAGATGCTGTCTGGGCACAGGTTGAATGTGCCTGCAATTCTATTGGAACCGGCCTATGCCTTAACATGTAAGCTGAGGAAATGGCCTCTCTGATCCATCAAGATATGGATGCAGCTTCTCCCTTATGTGGCCCTCCAAACAACACAAATAGGCGCTCCAACTTGCAGAAGGAGCCAGTGCTCTTCATATATCTCCATAATACGCAACACACATCCAACCATCGCAGGAGTGGATCTGCTGTTGTCCCCTCCTCAGAGAAGACTGGCGGGGACACAGTCTGATTCAGGTGAAAAACTGATAGCACCCTTGGTAAGAAAGAAGGAATAGGCCGCAAGACCACCTTATCCCTTGATATCACGAGATATGACTCCCTGCATGACAAAGCCTGGAGCTCCAAAATCCTCCTACCTGAACAAATGGCCACCAAGAACACAATCTTCAATGTCAAGTCTTTCAGTGTACATGCCATCAAAGGGCTACTCCGTCAAGATGGACAACACCAAATTCAGATCCCATGGCAGAACGATCAAGTGCACCGACGGTCGCACCTGCTTCACTGCTCTGAGAAACCAAACCCACATCTGGGTGCAAAGCCAAGGTTACACCTCTAATTCTGCCCCGATAGCAGGAAAGAGCTGCCACCTGCCTCCCTAAGGAACTGCATGCAAGCCTTTGTCCATACTGGCCTGAAGAAAAACCAGAATCTCTAGTACCAAGCACCTCATAGTGAAACAACCCTATCCCGCACACCAATGTTTGAACATTTTCCGTACAATAATATATATCAGCAAAGTAGACCATCTGTGGGCTTTCAGAAAGGTCTCTATCACCACCAGTGCATAGTCTTTCTTTCTCAAGTGCATCCTCTCAAGAGCCATGCCATAAGCGAGAACTGATCCACCTGCAGCTTTCAAATGGGAGACACCACAGCCTATTGGCCGTCATTCATACAAGATCTGCGTACCACAGCTGCTGTGGCAAGTCGGGGGCGATCAAGAGCACCAGTCCCAAATGCGCTTCTATTTGCTGTACTACCCAGCCTATGAGCAATCAGGGAGGAAAGACATACAGAAGCCCTTCTGTGGGCCATGGTTAGACCAGTGCATTGAGCCCCTCTGACATGCATTCTCCTTCTGTAAAACCGTGCTGCTTTGGCCGAGTCAAGGTTGCCATCAGGTCCATAATTGGCTGCCCCCAACTCTTCACCAACTGCATGAAGACGTTCTGGTTGAGAGTCCACTCCGCTAGGTTGATCCACACGCTGCTGAGATAATCCACTTATATGTTCTCTCAACCGGCCACATGCACAGCTGATAGAACCAACAGATTGCTCTCCGCCCATTCTAGCAACGGTCCTTTTCCAGTTGTACACTGCTTGCACCGCCCTGCCAGTTGATGTATGCCACGTTGTTGGAGAACACTCTCCTAGCCTTTCCCTGCAACAGGTCCTGAAAGCTTGGTAAGGCCAAGAAAACTGCTTGCAGCTCCAGATGATTTATGGGCCACTGCACCTCTTGCTTCAACCACAGTCTCTGCACAAACTGAGCTTTGCAGTGTGCCCCCCCCCCCCTGACCAGGTTGGCATCCATTGTGAGCTGCACCCAATGAGGTGCTTCCAGGGGCATGCCTTTCAGGAGCATGTTGGGTTGTAGCCACCAATGGAGTGCTTGCCACGCTTCCTCCATGCAAGGCAGCTGCCGCGAGAGGGGATGGATCTGTGCTGACCACCTGTGCAGTAGAGCCCGTTGCAATGGTCAGATGTATGCTCGCCCCTCGGGAACGTCCTATTCATCCTGTATCTTACATCGCACGACTCTATGCAATGGGAACACCTTCTGAGATTATCTAACCGCCTGGAACAGTGGGACCTTCAGAGGTGGTTCTTCCTCTGGTGCCTCCGTACAAACATTCAGTACCTCAGAGGACTGCGCTATCAAAGCTGCCAATTCCTCTCTGTGAGAAAACCCAGATGATGCGAGAATCCATAACCGGAGGCCCCCATCTGCGAACTATCTGCGCGAATACCTGCGGGTGCAGTTCTCACTCCCCGGGGTCGACCTGCACTCTGCTGAGAAAATCCGCCGTCACGTCTTTTCCCGCGATATGTACCGCCGAAAGAGCTGGCAGACGGGCCTCCACCCATTCGAACAAGGCCTCTGCCTCGCTTTCCATGGCCACACTGCCGGTGCCTCCCTGGCAGTTGATGTAGGCCACCTTCGCCGAGTTGTCCGAGAGAACCCGCACTGCCTGCCCCCTCACCAACGTCTCTAGGGCTTGCAGTGCGAGCCTCACCGCTCGCAGCTCGAGGCGGTTGATCGACCAAGTAGTCTCGAGAGGGCACCACGTCCCCTGCGCGTACTGCCCCTCGCAGTGGGCTCCCCAACCCAACAGACTCGCTCATAATGAACGGGATCCAAGTGGGCTGCTCCAGAGGAACCCCCATCCGTAGGCTCTCTGAGCACAACCACCATCGGAGAGACAGACGAACCGATTTCGGGCAAGGCAAGCGCTTGTTCAACGAATGCAACTGGTTCGACCAGCGGCGTAACAGGGCTCTCTGAAGTGGCCGCATATGAAACCTGGCCCACAGAACCACCTCCAACGTTGCCGCCATAGTGCCTAAGAGCCGCAGGTACCACCACGCTGACGGAGCGGGAATCCTCAAGAATGAGCGTACGAGCCCCTGCAACGCCTGGACGCGGCGCTCCGGCAAGCACACCAAACCTCTCGCCGTGTCGAAACGAACCTCGAGGTATTCGAGGGATTGGGTTGGCACGAAACGACTCTTTTTCTCGTTGATCACCCAGCCGAGAGACCGCAGCAAAGCCACTACTCTGTCCGTTGCCTGCACACTCTCCGCCTCGGACTTCGCACGAATCAACCAATCGTCGAGGTAAGGATGGACTAAGATACCTTCCTGTCGTAAGGCCACTGCCACGACCACCATTACCTTTGTGAAGGTGCGTGGAGCCGTTGCCAGACCGAACGGCATAGCTCGAAATTGAAAGTGACCCCATGGGAACGCGAACCTGAGGAACTTTTGATGGACCGCTCGTATGGGAATGTGCAAATAGGCTTCCGAGAGATCGAGGGCGGTCAGGAACTCCCCTTGACGAACAGCAACAATGACAGACCGCAAGGTCTCCATCCGGAAATGCGGCACCCGGAGAAAACGATTCACCCCCTTGAGATCCAGAATCGGACGAAGCAAACCGTCCTTCTTTGGCACCACAAAATAGATGGAGTAGCGACCGACGCCGTGCTCGGAAGGAGGAACGGGAATGACCGCACCCAAATCGATGAGCCGACGCAACGTCACCTAAATGGCTTGCGCCTTCTGCACGCCTCTGCAGGGGGAAAGGACAAAGGCGTCTGGAATCGGACAAGCCAACTCCAGCGCATAACCCTCTCTGATTATCTCGAGCACCCACTGATCTGATGTTATTTGGGCCCAGAAAGGAAGGAAGTCCCGTAGACGTCCCCCCTCTGGAGCCCGCCTCGCTTCATTGTGGCTTTCGACCAAAGGAAGAGGACGCCGAGGAGGACGCTGCTGCGAATCCTCTGCCCGCTCCAAGAAAACCTTGGCCTCTGGAGCCATACCGGCCGCGCTGGGAACCCCAAAGGCGGGAAGAACGAAATCTGCAAAAGTCTCGAAACTGACCCCGCGCCGGCGGTAAGTTCCTACCCAGCTTAGGCTTATCTTCTGGCAGTCTACCGCCCTTGGACTCCCCGAGGTCTTTCACCAATTTATCCAGGTCGTCTCCGAACAACAATTTGCCCTTAAAGGGAAGCTTACTGAGTCGGGACTTAGAAGATCCATCGGCCGCCCAATTCCACAACCATAAAGACCTGCTCGCCGCCACCAAAGAAGCCATGCTATTCGCCAAGGTTCGAATCAAATCATAATGTACATCTGCCAAATACTCCGAGCCAGACTCCAGCCGAGTCACCTCTAGCAATCCCTGCTGATCCAATCCAAAGGCTTGCCTCAAGTGCTGAGCCCATCGTAAGCAGGCTCTAGCCACCCAAGCCCCACAAATGGAGGCCTGCAAAGATAAGGCATTGGTCTCAAAAGTCTGTTTCAACAAACCATCCACCTTTTTGTCTTGCGCGTCCTTTAAGGCCGCACTGCCCTCAATGGGAATGGTGGTTTTCTTGGTGACCGCCGACACCGCGGCGTCCACACGCGGCGACTTAAACCTCTCTTTGTCTTTATCCGCTAACGGATAGAGGCGGTTCATAGTCCGAATCCCCCTCAGGCCGGATTTGGGTTGATCCCACTCAGTTTGAATCATTTGCTCCACCACACGGTGCACCAGAAACACCACCTGAGAGTCCCGCACCACTTGAATGAGAGGATCCTCCAACCCGTCCTCAACAGGACGAGGAGCAGTGAGATTGAGAGCGTGAAGAGATTCCGTGATCAAAGGCACCAGCTCCTCTTTACGGAACACCCGAATAATCCGGGCTTGATCCTCGGGCTCCGGGATTTTACCATCTTCCAACTCCTCAACACCAGCCTCCGGATCCACTTCAGCATCAGGATCTTGCCAGCCCAAGTCGTCGAGGTCTAGGTCCAGGGCCCGAAAGCGCTTGATTGAAGGCTGGCCCTCCTGCCTGGCCTCCCCACCTGGGAGAGATGACAGGGGCGACGGCCAAGCGTCCGGCAACTTGCCCGAGCGTCCCAAGCGAAAAGCCTGGTGCATAAGAAGGACAAAGTCAGGTGAAAAATCCGTGAAAGAAGACTCTGCTGTCGCAATCGGCCATGCGCCCCCCTGCCCTTTAGGAGGGGCCGTAGAACCAGATGCAAGAGGGCCAGGAGAGGGATCTCCGTCCGCCTGAACCGCCGGGCTTCCCGGTCCGGACAACTCCTTATGCTCCATTTGTTGTTCTAAAGTTGTGGAAACTGAGGCGCAACCCCTGCAAACCCCAGACTCATCCACCGCCCCCCTGCGCGAACCGCAGATAACTCACTGCGTCCTGGTGGCCATGCAGCCAGAGCAGCCCTCACAAAGAAAAAGAAAAGGACGTGCTGTACTTTGAACTGAAAAGAACCCAAAGAAACCAAAGAAATAAAACACTTAAAAAAAAAAAAAAAACCTAGCAACTGGGAATGGAGATGTCCCCCCCAGCAAAAACGCCAGGTCAAAAACGCGCTAAGTGGAGAAGAAGCACGTTGCAGACCACTTCATGCCGGGCGGGAAAAAACCGGAGCTCTAAAATGGCCGCTGGCACATTTCAGCCGGCGAGAAAAAAATGGCGCAAAAATCAAATAAAAGTTAAAATTAAAGTGAAAGGAAAGCAAAGGGGCAATCAGAGCACTAAAAACACCCAAAACTCACCGCACTTGGGCAGGATCGCGGTAGCCTACACACCACTCGAAGCCTGAGTGGGAGCACGAGATTACACCGGCCTGCCAGTCAGAACAAGAAATGCAGGTCGGAGTGTGAGAGGGAAGCCAGCCTACCGTTTCGGGGCTGCCCAGACTCAGACAGGTGACTGACAAAGCAGAGCTCTCCTCCGGACAGTCTAGGAGGAGTGAACTCGCCTCGGATGGGAAAAGACACGTCGGCAGCAAAGTCAGCAGTGCAGTGCAGACTCGGCCTCCCGATCGTAGCCGTCAATTCCTCAGAGTTAATTTTTTTTTTTAATTTAAAGCTATAGCTACCTATTAAATAAATGAAAGAAAAAGGAGTAGTGCAAAAGAAAATCCCCAAACAAAACTCTCTCTAGTGTTGCCTCCAAGCTGTCCCTAAGTGAGCCTAACCCCAGGCACACACGTCCTCCAGCTGCAAGGAGACTGGACACACTGGGGGCTGAAGGGAGCTCCAGCAGCATACATCCTGGCATAGGAAGATTCTGATTGGTCCAGTCTCCAGGCTGCAGGAGGAGGTGCACTACCCGGATGTAGAGGACTAAACTGGATAACCGCTCAGGAACTGGCTACTAGATAGCACGCAGTTTAGTAAACATACCCTTATAGAAGAACAAGCCACACTACAGCTACATGAAGCTAGGTTCCACATTAGGGGCCATCTCCCTGGAAAAGGATTTAGCAGTCATTATGGAAAATTTGCTGAAATCTTCTGCTCTGTGTACAGCAGTGGCCAAGAAAGAGTAGTTACTCACCTGTAACAGGTGTTCTCCAGGAGCAGCAAGAATCAGTCCTCACATATTGGTGACGTCAGCGCCGACGGAGCCCTCGTGTGGAGCATTTCCCCAGCTTTCAAGGAAAGCCTTTGGGAATGCAGCGCGCATGTGCGGTCCCCTTCCTGCCCAAGAGTGCCATCTTGCTCAGTCTGATGACATAGCTAAAAGACAGCAAAAAACAAAATGAAGGATATGACTGCAACTCCAGGGGAGGAGGGAGGGTCGTGAGGACTGATTTCTGCAGCTCCTGGAGAACACCTGTTACAGGTGAGTAACTACTCTTTCTCCAGGACCAAGCAGGAAGTCAGTCCTCACATATGGGACTCCCCAGCTCTAGGCTACCAGGAACCCTAAGCTGAAAAAATGGCTCCCTCTCAAGAGCCTCAGCATTTGTGATAAGAATGTCCTCTGAGAACGCCCCCGTACGGTAGCCCAACACAAGGGCCGGAGGGTAGGAGTTTCCTAAATCAAAGAGATTACAGAGTACCGCCTGTCCGAAAGCACTGTCCTTTCAGGACTCTCTCTCAAGGCAGTAATAGGCTGCAAAAGTCTGGCTTGAAGACCAAGTTGCGGCCCGGCAGATGTTTGCCAACGGAACAGAGCGGAGATGAGCTACTGATGCAGCTTTTGCCCTGACACGGTGGGCCATGACTCGACCCTGCAAGGGGAGGTCGGCTGCCTTGCACGCCCAGGCGATACAATCTGCTACCCAAGTGGACAACGTACGCTTGGAGACAGGTAACCCCATCTTATTAGGGTCAAAGGAGACGAAGAGCTGAGTAGCCCTTCAATGCCCCCGCGTACGTTCTATGTAAAAAGACAACGCCCTCTTACAGTCCAGGGTATGCAAGACTGTTTCAGCCCGGCTGGTATGCGGTCCGGGAAAAAAGGTCGGAAGAACCACCTCCTGGTTGAGATGGAAAGAGGAGACCACTTTTGGAAGGAACTTCGGATGGGTCCGTAGGACCACCCTGTTCCTATAGAACCGTGTGTATGGCCTATCAGAAACCAGAGCTTGTATTTCACTCACACGTCTGGCCGAGGTAAGAGCCACCAGGAAGAGCGATTTCCAAGAGAGGAAGCATAAATGGCAAGTAGCCATTGGCTCAAACAGTGGGCGAGTAAGTTGTTGCAAGACCACGTTCAAATCCCACTCAGTCGCCGGTGGACGAATCGGAGCCTTGAGTAGAAGCAGACCTCTGAGAAATCGGGACACCAAGGGGTGAACCAACAGAGGCTGTCCTTCCACCGGTGAGTGGTGCACTGACAAAAGCACTGAGGTGGACCTGAACAGAGTTAGACTTAAGGCCTAGGTCTGACAGGTGAAGAAGATACTGCAGTACTACTGGCACAAGGCAAGAGAAATTATCTTCATTGCACTGAGCACACCATACCGTAAACCTACGCCACTTGAGGGCATAGGACTTTCTGGTGGACTGCCTCCTAGGGGCCAAGACCACCTCCTCAACTTCCTTAGGTAGAAGTAAGGGAGCTAGCACTATCCTTTCAGCAGCCAGGCCATCAAATTGAGGGACTTGAGATTGGGGTGCAGAAGGGAACTTTGCTCCTGAGACAGGAGATCATGTTGCAATCCCAGAGGGAACAGAGTTTCCACCGCCAACTGCAGCAGAAGTGGAAACCACGGCTGCTTCGGCCATCTGGGGGCTACCAGAATCACCAAGGCCTTGTCCTGGAGGATCTTGAACAGAGTTTGAGCCACCAGGGGCGTGGGAGGAAACGCATACAGGAGGTCCCTAGACCAAGAGATCAGAAAAACATCTGCTGCCATCCGCAGGGGATGCAGCTGTCTGGAGCAGAACCTTGGCAGCTGATGGTTCAGTGGACTGGCAAAGAGATCGATGGATGGAAGTCCCCAGCGGAGGAAGATCTTCTGGGCCACTAGTGGATTCAACTGCCAATCGTGAGGCTGGAGAATCCTGCTTAGCTTGTCTGCCAAGAAATTCTCCTGATCAGGTAGGTAAACTGCTTTGAAAAACATACCCTGTTTGACTGCAAAGGAGCAGAGATCTCGTGCCTCCTGACATAGGAGCCTGGATCCCGTGCCCCCTTGCTTGTTCATGTAGAACATTGCCACTTGATTGTCCATCTGAACCAGGACAGACTGGTGAGAGAGGGCATGAGAAAATGTTTGCAGAGCTAAGCGGATTGCTTGCAGCTCCAAAAGATTGCTTTGTTGCATGGCCTCCCAAGGAGACCACAGGCCTTGAGTGCACATGCCCTGGCAATGTGCACCCCAGCCCTTTAAGGAGGCATCTGTCGTCAGCACCCTGGTGTGTGCTGGAGCCTGAAAAGGGTACACCCTTGAGAAGGTTTAGCAGATGTAGCCACCACTGTAAGGAGTTCAGAAGTCATCTGGACACCTTTACTCTGTCTCGGAGGTCGCCTGTGGCCTGCGTACACTGATCTCTGAGGCACCATTGAGCAGCCCACATGGGCAGACGGGCATTCGGAGTCACATGTACAGTGGATGCCATGTAGCTCAAGAGCCGCAGGTAGTGCCTGGCGGAGACATGAGAATTTCTTTGGAAATGGTTGGCCAAGTCCATCAGTCTGTGGGCCCTGTCTTCGGGTAAGTAAGCTCTTACCTGAAGGGTATCTAATCTTGCCCCCATAAACTCTAGGTTCTGAGAGGGGAGCAAAGTGGACTTTGCATAGTTTATGACAAAGCCCAGATGCTGAAGAGAGACAGTGCGAAGAGTGGCTTGTCGGGCCTCCTGGAGAGACTGGCACCTGATGAGCCAGTCGTCCAGGTATGGGAAGACAAAAATTCCCTGATTCCTGAGATAAGCCGCCACCACTGCCAGGCATTTAGTGAAAACCCTGGGGGCAGAGGTTAGGTCAAAGGGAAGTACCCTGTACTGAAAATGGTTTCCTCCCACCACAAATCTGAGATATTGTCTGTGGTCTGGATGAATGAGGATGTGAGTATAAGCATCCTTTAGGTCAGGGGTCGGCAACCCGCGGCTCCGGAGCCGCATGCGGCTCTTTCTCACCTTTGCCGCGGCTCCGGAGCACACTGCCCGCCCAGTATTTAAACGTGGCGTTATGGGCTCCCTCCATGTCAGCTCCCTCCCTTCTTCTGCAGCCGCGGCTCCCTGCCTCTTAGGGAACCGCGGCTGTGCTTTTAAAATCATCTCGGAGCCCTTCCTGTCTTGACGGGCTCCGTGCAGCATTGTCCCGCCTCTAAAGTTTGGAGGCGGGACAATGCTGCACGGAGCCCATCAAGACAGGAAGGGCTCCGAGATGATTTTAAAAGCACAGCCGCGGTTCCCTAAGAGGCAGGGAGCCGCGGCTGCAGAAGGAGGGAGGGGGGCTGACATGGAGGGAGGGAGCAGATATGGATGGAGGGAAGGGGGCTGATATGGATGGAGGGGGCTGACATGGAGGGAGGGAGGGAGGGGGGCTGACATGGAGGGAGGGAGCTGATATGGATGGATGGATGGAGGGAGGGAGCTGACATGGAGGGAGGGAGGGAGCTGACATGGGAGGGAGGGGGGCTGATATGGAGGGAGGGAGCTGATATGGAGGGAGGGGGGCTGACGGAGGGAGGGAGCTGATATGGATGGAGGGAGGGGGGCTGACATGGAGGGATTGGGGAGGCGGGCTGACATGGAGGGAGGGAGCTGATATGGATGGAGGGAGGGAGGGGGCTGACATGGAGGGATGGAGCACTGGTAATGGGGTTGAGGGGACGAGCACTGGAAATGAGCTGATTAGGGGAGGCTAGGACTGGTAATGAGCTGATTAGGGGAGGCTAGCACTGGTAATGGGGTTGAGGGGGGATTAGCACTGGAAGCGAGCTGATTGGGGGGCTTTGACTGGGCATGGGCTGATTGTGGGGAAGGGAGGATAGAGCTGCTGGCCCTGGAAGATAACTGGGGGCTAAGGCTACAAATGGGCTGATATGAGGGAATGGGAGAATGGAACTGGATCTGAGAGGGGCTGCCATGGTATTTGTACTAGAAGGGACTGGTCAGTGGGGAAGGAGGGGGACTGGAAGGAAATGGACACCAGTGGCAATCATGGGAATGCAAGTTGACATTGGAAGGTACTGGGAGTGAGGACTGGAAAGGGGCTGATATTGGGGAGGGTTACTGGGACTGGAAATAGGCTGATGGAAAGAAGTGAAGAAAACGAAAGAAGAGATAAGAAATGGCAGATGGACCATAGACCACAGAAAGAGAGCTAAGAGAAGACAGGAAAGCAGAAGCCTCAGATCGGGACCAGCATGATCAAAGAATAAATTGGTCAGACAACAAAGGTAGAAAAAATAATTTTATTTCATATTAGTAATTTGACTACAAAATCATCATAATTTTGAAATCAAATATTGTTACTTGTTGTTGTGATATTTTCTGGCGTATTTTTTTTGGTGTGTCTTATACGGCGAGTATAGGCCAAACACCTATATTTTAACAGGAAAAGTAGGGGGTCGTATATAGCATTAAGGTAAGAAACAATATATGCAGTGTTAGATTTGTTTTAAATGTCGCAATGGTTTTGCGGCTCCCAGTTTTTTTTTTCCCTTCGGAAACGGGTCCAAGTGGCTCTTTATGTCTTAAAGGTTGCAGACCCCTGCTTTAGGTCTAAGGAGCATAGCCAGTCTCCCTGCTGGAGGTATGGCAGCAGTATCCCAAGGGTAAGCATCTTGAACTTTTCCCTCTCCATAAACTTGCTTCAGTTTCGCAAGCCTAGGATAGGCTGGAGGCCTCCTGTCCTTTTTGGTACCAGGAAGTACCTGGAGTAGAAGCCTTGCCCTTCCAGGTGGTGAGGCACTGGTTCTACCACCTGTTCCTTTAGAAGACTTGCCAACTCCTGAAGGAGGAGGTTCCAGTGTAGAGGGAGTCTTGGAGGCTCCCCTGGAAAGTAAGAGGGGGGTAGCTGGTGGAAGTGGAGCATGTAGACCTTTTGGACTATGCTCAGTACCCAGGTATCCCCTCTGATGGCTAGCCACCTGTAGGCGTACAGGGTCAGCAGACCTCCTGTGCTGAATGGAGCCACCGGCAGAGAAGAGGCTATGCTATGGGAGTCAAAACCCTGCTCCCTGCCCCTTGGAGCTGACGGCTTGGGGGTCTTCTGCCTATGGGGCCCATGCCCCTGCCCCTTGGCCTGCTGGCCCTGTTGGGGAGCTGGAGAGGCCTGATATTGAGGGTAAGATTTGTAGGCAGAACCCTTCCTCTGGAAAAAGGGCTTCTTTCCCGAGCCCTTCTTTTTTTGAGAAGGGGCAGAAGTCTTTCTGGACAGCCTTGTCCTGGTGAGAGTCTCAGTCTCGATTTCTGCAGCCTTTTCAGTCAAGGGCTTACCGAATAGGTTGTCACCTCGGCATGGGACATCGAACAACTTATCCTGCACCCATGACTCCAGGTCCGATGACTGTAGCCAGGCCTGACGGCGTGCACCGATGCCGGCCGTGGCTACCCAGGCCGAAGCCTCGAAGCCATCATAGGCTGCTCGAGAGATAAACTTCGAGCACTCTTGGATCCCTGTCGACAAGGCCTTGAACCTCTGCAAGGGTTCCTCGGAGAGGCCAGCTGTGAACCCAGCATTCTCCTTTGCCAGGTCTCTTAGGTACATGCCCATGTACAGCTGGTAAGTCTGGACACGGCAAGATAGCATAGAGCCCTGAAAGCACTTTCTATGAGGGCATCCAGGTTCCGGGCCTCCCGGCCGAGGGGCACCAAGGAGTGCATCTTCTGACTCTTCAGGAGGTGCATGGCCGATTCCACAACCATGGAATTGTGTGGTAGCTGCGCCTTTTGGAACCCAGGGCGGTTACGGACTCAATAAATGGAACCGGCGCCGAGGCTGATGCCTCCCACATATGGAAGAGCAGCCGTTCCAGCATCGGAGGAACCGGTACAGTAAAGGCTTCCTTCGGAGGAAAATCATACTGGAGGGCATCGTGCTCCTTGGCTCGAGGCTCCTCCTCGGCATCCACAGGGAATGCCAAAGCTTTGGCCATGTCCTTCATGAAGTCCGAGAACTGGGTATCCTCTGGGGGAACCTTCTCCGAGGCTCGGACTCCGGAGAGTCCAAAGACTCCTCGTCCTCCGTCTCCTACAATGACTCCTCTGAGGAGGAGTCGAGCAGCTCCGGCCATATGGGCCTCGGAGCCACCCGCCCCGACACCGAGGCCACCGGTGTTGACAACCTCGGCACCGCATGGGAGGTCGAGGAGGACCCTGACCGAGGATCGACTCGAGACTTGATGGACTCGAGGATCGGCTCAGTCTCCGAGTTTGACTTAGACGTTGAGGTCCCGGTGGTTGGGGCAGATGCACTGGTCAAACCGGCCATCAGCACCCGCTGCTGATCCATGAAGGCAGCCAAGCTGCTCTCCAAGGCCGTCAGCCTGAGTCCAAGCTCAGGAGACTCAGCAGCCCTCGACTCGGGCCCGACGGCTCTCCCAGAGGAGAGTCCACGAGGACAACAGAACTTACGTGATTCGGGGACTCCGGCTCCATGCGAGGTAGTTTGGACAGCCTCTCCGACTCTGAGAACCCGGGGCGGCAGTCAGGGCTCCGCGATCTGGCCCTCGAGGACCCAGGGGCCTCCACTGACGCCGCCCTCACGAGCTGCTTCTTCCTTTTGTG
Organism: Ichthyophis bannanicus; assembly: GCA_033557465.1. NCBI lineage: Eukaryota > Metazoa > Chordata > Amphibia > Gymnophiona > Ichthyophiidae > Ichthyophis > Ichthyophis bannanicus. The sequence goes on from CM066042.1 coordinate 135,507,674, forward strand.
CTCCCGGGTGGGAGACCCCCTCTCAGAGGAACCACGACGGCGCTCGGGATCAGACTCCCGAGATGTCGAGGCCTCTGACGAAATTCGGGCCTGGCCGGACGCAGACTCTGAAAAAATTCTCACGTTGATGCTGACTGCTCCGAAGTGCCTTCGATGACATTTTGCCGCACGGGCCACAGACCAGCGGGTCATGGTCTGTCCCGAGGCATCGGAGGCAGCAGTCATGTGTGTCGGTGAGAGACATACGTTTCTTGCACCGATCACATTTTATGAACCCGCTGGCAGCCATCGGGGGAAAAAGGGCTCCTGCAAGGTCAAAAGACCGGTCTGCCAGTGAAAATAACAAAAAAAGGTGTGAACGCTAGTCACAAAGGTCAAAAACCGAAAAAAGAAATTCCGGATTCGATACCGGTGTACCGAGCCCAGGAGGGAAAGGGAACCAGCATCGAACCAGATAAGAAAAAAGCGAAAATCGCAGAAAAAAATCTACTTTTCCTGGGTGACACGAACTCACATCCGTTGGGCTCCACGGAAAAAGAAAGACTGAGCAAGATGGCACCCTTGGGCAGGAAGGGGACTGCGCATGTGCGCTGCATGCCCAAAGGCTTTCCTTGAAAGCTGGGGAAATGCTCCGCACGAGGGCTCTATCGGCGCCGATGTCACTCATATGTGAGAACTGACTTCCTGCTTGGTCCTGGAGAAAGTTAATATAATGCTAGGAATTATAAGGAAAGGAATGGAGAATAAGACAATGGATATAAAATGCTTCTTTTATCACTTCATGGTGCAACTGCACCTCGAGTATTGCGTGAAGTTCTGGTCACCGTATCTAAAAAACAATATAGAGGAATTAGAAAAGGTATAGAGGAGAGTGAATAAAATGATAAAGAGGATGGAGGGGAATGGAACAACTAAATATGAATTGACAATTTACTCCTTTAAAAAGTACAAAAACTAAGAGACATGTAGTGAAGCTACTAAGTACAAACAAAGAAACATGACGGCAGAAAAAGACCACATGGCCTATCTAGTCTGACCTTCCATATCAACTACAATAATCCTCTTTTTACCTTCAGAGATCCTCAATGTTTGCCCCATGCTTTTTTGAATTCAGATACTGTCCTCGAGTCCACCAACTCCACTGGGAGACTATTCCACGCATCTACAACCCTTTCCGTAAAGAAATATTTCCACATATTACTCCTGAGTTTATCCCCTTTTATTCTCATGCTATATCCCCTTGTAGCAGAGCTTGCCTTCAATTGAAAGAGACCCTCCTGTTCATTTATGCCACGGAGGTATTTAAAATGTCTCTATCATATCGCTCCTATCCCGCCTTTCCTCTAAACTCTAAAGTATACATATTAAGATCTTTAAGTCTGTTCTCATATGCTTCTTAATGAGGACCATTAACCATTTTAGCAACCACCCTTTGCACTGACTCCAACCTGCTTATATCCTTTTGAAGGTGTGGTTTCCAGAACTGCACACAATACTCCAAATGAGGTCGCACCAGAGACTTAAACAGAGGCATTATCACTTCCTTTTTTCTGCTGGCCATTCCTCTCCATATACACCCAAGCATCCTTCTAGCTTTCACCGTCACCTTTTCTACCTGTTTAGCTACTTTAAGATCATCAGACACAATTATGCCCAGAAGTACCTCACCCCCTACACTGCACCACTCCTTTGGATTTTTGCAGCCCAAATGTATGACCCTGCATTTTTTTAGCATTAAATTTCAGCTACCAAATTCTAAACCATTCTTCAAGCTTAGCTAGATCCCTCCTCATGTTATCTACTCATTCCTGGGTGTCTACTCTATTGCAGATTTTGGTATCATCTGCAAATAAGCAAACCTTACCCAACAGTCCTTCTGCAATATCACTAACAAAGATGTTAAAAAGAATCAGACCAAGGACAGATCCCTGTGGCACACCACAGAGTGAGCTCCATTTACCTGTACCCTTTGTCGCCACCTACTCAACCAATTTCTAATCCAATCAGTAACTTTAGCATCCATCTCTAGGGTGCTCAGTTTGTTCATAAGTCGCCTGTGCGGAATGGTGTCAAAGGCTTTACTGAAATCTAAATACACCATATCTAGGGCGCTCTCTCAGTCCAACTCCCTGGTCACCCAAAGAAATCAATCAGATTTGTCTGACACGACCTGCCTCTGGTGAATCCATGCTGCTTCGGATCCTGCAATCCATTGGATTCCAGAAACCTCACTATTCTCTCTTTTAGTAGCCTTTCCAATAATTTACTAACCACAGAGGTTAGACTAACCGGTTTGTAGTACCTTTAAGACTAATCGGAGAAAATATTATTTTCACTGAATGCATAATTAAGCTCTAGAATTCATTGTCGGAAGATGTAGTAAAAGCTGTTAGTGCAGCTGGGTTTAAAAAGGTTTGGACATGTTCCTAGAAGAAAGTCATAAACCATTATTAATGTGAATTAGAAAGCCACTTCTTCCTTAGCATTCTGCTAGATCAGTCCAGTAGATGGAGACAGACTCGAGCAACTTTCAGTGATATCATCACTTTGTATATCCACTAGTGCAGCACTGAGAAGCCAGTATTTTTTGCCTCCAGCAGAGCTCACTTGATTATTGCAATGTTTTGTATGTGGGTCTGCTCAAGCAAGCCATTCGTCGTCTGCAGGTGGTACAGAATGCGGCCGCACGGGTCTTGTTGGGGGCACGGTATGGATCATGCATTGCCATCATTGAGGCAGCTGCATTGGTTGCCCATGTGGGCCTGATGCCATTTTAAGTTATTGGTTATTGTTTCAGGCTGTGTTGGAGGGCCACCCAGTGTACCTTAGTGATATGTGGCATTGGTATGTGCCACGTCGGGACTTGCATTCGTCTCAAGGTCGTCTATTGCAGGTGCAGGGTTGGGTGATGCACGCTCAGTCACTGGACGGTTGTGCCTCTTTCACGTTGTGGGTAAAGAGGCGTGGAATATGCTGCTGGCTGGTGGCGGGCAATGGATGGTTTGTGTTTGTTTCGGAAAATGTTAAAGACATTTTTATTTTCAGAACATGATGAGATAGGGATTTGTTTTTTTTATTAGGTTGGGTTGGGGGGGTAATTCTGTGTGGATGTTAGAGGTTGGGGGGGTTATGAATGTGTATTTGTATATTGTTGTTTTTATGTGTTTGTACACTCTGTGGATTGGCATTGCCAGATTGGGGTTATTCTATGAATAAATGAAATTAAATGTGAAATGAAAGGTGTGTGGACTGTTGTGGCAGTGCAGATAAGCATGACTCTCCTGGCCTACACTACGGTGCAGTAGTAATTGAGATTAAGTCTGGCAAGGACCAACATTGCTCGGCATGTGGGTATGCCCATTTCTTCTGGAACTGACAGATACTCTGGATTCATACTGTTTGCTATGGGTTACTAGCAGTTGGTGGGCCAGAAGAGGAGCAGGAGGACCCTCAGGAGATCAGTAGGCTTGGCCCAGACCCCATTCCCTCTTGCTATCCTTAATGGCATGCTCTGTATTTTTTCAGAAATGTTTCTGATTTCTATTTCTCCCATTGGTTTCAAAGGACAGTATTTAGCTTGCAGTCCAGGACCCGCCTTGGAAGACTCTCTACAGGTTTGGGGGATCCAGCTATTGTTAAAGGCCTGTGGTCTGACACCAATTTCATCATGGTAAGAGAGCCAAATACTGCTCACATTATTTGAGGCAAAGTTGTTAGTGGTTAATTTTTTTTTTCGTCTTGCTTACTGCTTGGGAAGTTTCATGTTGGCTTCTCTGGAGTGCTGCACCGGAGGATATACAGAGTGAAGACATCACTGAAAGTTGCTCAAATCTGCCTCTACCTCTTGCCAAGAGAGGATAACCCACTTGTCTAGACTGGTCTAGCAGAATTCAAGAAGAGTACATAATTAGGTATATAAAATATATCCTTATCCCTAACACAAGCAGCATGGAGTCTGTCTAGATTTTTGTGATCCTGACAGGTAGTTGTGACTTAGTTGGCCACTGTTGGAAACAAGCTATTGAGCTTGATGGATCTTTGGTCTGATCCAGCATGGCACATCTTATGTTCTTCTAGGGAGGAGGTGTTTCTGAGTAAATTCTCTCTTGACCTGATCTTGGATGCCCTCTCTCCTCCCTGCCAAAATACCCTTATTTGGCAGCTCGACCTCCTAGTGGTAGTACCACAAGACTACTGCTAAGGATCACGGACACCATTTTGAACCCAGTGTTGCTGGAGCGACTGGGGATTGCTCCTGCTCTCACTACACCACTGGGGACCTCCATTGCTCCTGCTCCCACTACACAATTGGGAACCTCCAATAACAGCCTAGGGAGGCCAAACAGGGGGCGGTATGAATCGGGAGGAAGTATGGATGTTGAAGGGGAGATATGAATGTCACTGGGGTGATCAGTGTGGGGAGGAGATATGGATATTAGCCTTGCACCTGCCCCTTCAAGCAGCCACTTGCATGTGCCTGAGGCAGGTGTAGCTGACATCCAAAATGTGTTTCCCATTTTAGAATGGGACTATATGTGGATAGAAAACATGTTGATATTTAAAGCCCACTCAAACCATGTCCTTCCTATCCAAGCCCCCTTGAAATTTGGATGTGGTGTATATCTCCGCATGCAAATAGCAGCTTTCTAAAATCACTATTTGCATTTAGTCCATCTACATGCGCAAAACCAATCTACATGTGCAAATGACCTATTTGTACATGGAGATGCTTCTAAAATAAGGGCCTTTAGCTAAAAAAGAACCTTGATAGGTAGAGGCGATTCAAAAGAGGACCACCAAAGTGGTGCATAGATTATACTACAAGCCTTACAAAGAGGAGCTGAGAGAGTTAAAAATGCACTCTATGGAACAGTGCTTCTCAACCTTTCTTCTGCTGTGACATGCCTGACAGACCACGTTCATGTATGTGACACACTGGACACTACAATTTATTTTATTTATTTATTTAACAGGTTTTTTATACCGCCTTTTCCTTAAATCAAAGCGGTTACAAAGACATACAAAAGCTAAACATAGGCATGGGAAGTGAAAGGTGGGATACATAACATGGTGAACTATTACAAAAAACACAATGTAGAGAGGTTACAATTAATATGAGTTGGTTAAGTGTCATAGCCGTAGTGCTCAATGAAAAGAACGAACTTTAGTTGTTTTCTGAATTCCTTCAGTTCCTCAATGGATCGTAGGTCGGGGGGGAGAGAGTTCCATATTTGAGGGGCCGATATTTGATGCTGAACAAAAAATAAGGGAGCTCAAATATCATTTTATTGTAATTAAAAATGACGCAAGAGAAATATCAACTCTCTTTAACAGAACTGCTATTGAAATCAAAGTTATTTAATAGTTTCTCTTCACAAACATTTTAATCTTTGCTTATTTTATCACTGAGGAATCCGGGACAAACGTGCTACACACATGATGGACAAATTCACACTAACTGTCAAAGTTAAGAATTATTTTACCTGTTTTGGAGTATATACAGCACAGATCAGAAAGAGCAAGGATATTTCCTGTACAGTTTGCCATATAAAAAAATATATTCAAAATGTGGTACCACTTCAGCATATCTGAATGTAACTCAGCTTGAACTACTACTAGAAATTACATCTTTTCCTTTCGTTATTTTTCTCTTCATTTCCTCTCTATCCACTCATAGCTATACTTCAGCTTTCCTTTCACTAGCTTCTTCACGCTCAAATCCTGTCTGCCTTTCTTCCATTTCTTACCCACCTATTATCTTCCCATTTTACACTCTCACTCTTTCCTAATCAAGCCACTCCTTCTTCTGTCTCTCTCTCCTTCTCCGTCCCTCTATCTTCCCTCACTTTCACATAGTCCCTCAAATTCCACTGCCAACCATCTGTACGCCACCATCTTCCCAGCCCTCATACACTTTCTTTGCCTCTTGCCCCTTCATCACCTCCCCTCCCTTCTCTGTCACTCATCCCTCCTCCTTGTCATCCAGCCCTTTATCTACCCTATCATTTTCATATCAGGCGTGTGCACAGCCATAAAAGTTAAATTCATGCTTGTTTAAAACAATTCTTTCCTGATGTTGGGCATTTGTTTAACTTTGACTCTTACCCCCATGCCTCTTTTATTTCTCCTCTCTAGGGCCTCTGCTTCCACTTCTATCATCCCTTCACAGATCCATCCTTTTGCTCTCTTAACCCTTTCCCAGGGCCTGCAAGACCTTTACAGTTCCACATGCTCTATCTGCCCCACTTCACCTTGCTATGTCTTGTATGAAATACCCTAGCACATCTAACACACCCTTGCACATATTCCCCATCAGGTTCCTTGCCCTCACTGCCACACAATCCTTGAATTCTATTCAGTCTCACAGTCCCCACTCTCACTATTCCCAAGTCCCCATTTCAGTCCCCATATTCCCACCCAGTCTCATAGCCCCACCCTTCTTCATTTCCAAGTATACACCTAATCTCAATTCTGAAAGCCATTTTTCTTGGGGGAAGAGGGATCCTTGCCACCCTTAGGGTCTCTTTCTGTAGTGATACCAGTGCACTAAGCTCATATCTTCTCTCTCATGCTCCCCAGACTCACTCCCTCTCTTAATCCCACCATATTCTCCACCACTATATAATGTCACCCACTAACGTACACAGAGGCTAAAGAGGGCTTGGGTCGTTTGATGGGGCAGTATTTTTATGGCTGTTAAGCTCCTATGAAGGCATTAGCCAAGCCTTCTGGTTCCTGTAGTTTTTACCATTAGCCAAAAAGTGTAGTTGAAGCAGAGGGTAAGGTTTAAACTCAGGCTTTATTCCCCGTCCGGGGTGGATTCATAACCATGGAACATAAAGGAGGTCAGACCATTCGTCTGATAACACAATTAAAGAAAATACTTTGAACAAAACTCAGCTTTCTTCAGCATTAAACAACAGCACAAAAAGTAACAGAAAAACAGTTCCTTTCACTCACGTAACTCTTGCACCTGTTTCTTCTCATAAACAGTTCTGGCTGCTTTTAACACAGAGACGTTACACAATCAGATAAAGTGTACGTGCAATCCATTTCATTTTCCTCTAAAACTTCTCCAGGAAATTCAATCTGCATTCCCTCCTCATCAGAGTAAACTTCTGGCTCCCAATTGCCGTTGAAGTTAAAATGTCTCTGTCGGGGAGTTAAAACATTCTCTTCCTCCACTATACTAGTGGCCTGTGGGAAACTACCGTATTTCTTGTAGTTGGGTTCTTGAGAGCTACAGAGCTCCTGGTAAGTACAGAGAAAGTCAGGGTGTTTCAAACCCCTCTTACTAGGGTAAATACGCCTACCTTTAGGCACTGCTACTTCCTGCTTTCTCGGATGAACACAGCTCTGCCTTGAAGCTCCCTTTCCACGGTGTTTATCTGAATCATTCACATGTGCTTCAGGGTAAATGTTTTCCCCTTCTGCCCTTCTGGAGTTAGACAATTTGTATCCTCTAGCCTTGGCTGTTGGACTGCCTTCTCTATTTGCCTCACAGCAATGCTCCTGGGGATACTGGGAGGCTGTGCACTGCTGTTCCCAACAGCTTCTCTGGAAGTCACCAACCTCATGTGCCCCGGATATTCTCCTTGGCTCTGTCCTCACAGCTCTACGGACACTGCTCTCAAACTCAGCAGTTCCTATTGCTTCTCTCCTTTTCTCCTTCCTCTTCTCTCTACCTGCCGGTAAGTGAGTCTTAAATATGTTCAAATTGGTGTTAGCCTGGGCTCTGCCCCCATGCAGGTGCTCTTCATTTTCTAATGAATTCTGTGCTCCCTTTCTGTTCGGGCATTCCCTAACACCTCGTGGCTTTGTTTTCATTTGTTGCTCATAGCAACCTTTTCCCATGTGTGAGCCTGAGCTGTCAGTTTCCCTTATGTTTTGCTCACAATCCCCTACTTCCATGGGTTCTGATGGCGCTACCTCATGACAATAAGAACATAAGATATGCCATACTGGGTCAAACCAAGGTCCATCAAGCCCTGTATCCTGTTTCCAACAGTAGTCAATCTAGGTCATAAGTACCTAGCAGTTTCCCCAAAAGACACAGGTTCCACAATGCTTGTATTGGGTCAAGCAGTGATATCCCGGGTCCCTTTTAATAATGGTTAATGGACCTTTCCTCCAGGAACTTGTCCAAACCTTTTTTTAAACCCTGCTACATTAACAGCTTTTACTACATCCTCCAGTAATAAATTCCAGAGTTTGATTACACGTTGAATGAAAAAATATTTTCTCTTATTAGTCTTAAATAGGTCACCCTGTAGCTTCATTGCATGTCCCCTAGTCTTTCTATATTCTGATGACGTAAACATCGATCAACGTTTACCCATTCCACTCCATTCATTAATTTATAGACCTCTATCATATCTCCCCTCACCCGTCTCTTTTCTAGGTTGAAGAGCCCTAACTTTTTTAGCCTCTCTTCATAGGGTTATCCTTCCATCCCCTTTACCATTTTGGTGGCTCTTCTCTGTACAACGCTATATCCTTTTAAAGATACAATGACCAGAATTGCACACAATATTCAAGGTGCAGTCGCACCATGGAACGATACAGAGGCATTATAATATCCTTTGTTTTATTTTTCATTCCTTTCCTTATGATACTTAGCATTCTATTTGCTCTCTTGGCCGCCACTGCACACTTGGCGGAGGGTTTTAACATGTTATCCACAATGACGCCTAAATCTTTTTCCTGGGGGGTGGTTCCCAATGTAGAACCTTATATAGTGTAACCATAGTTTGGGTTGTTCTTTCCTAGGTGCATAACCTTGCACTTGTCCACATTTAAATTTCATCTGCCATTTGGATGCCCAGTCTTCCAGTCCTCATCGGTTCCACAGTGCTTGTATTGGGGCAAATAGTGGATTTCTCATATCCCCTTTGATAATGGTTTATGGACCTCTCCACCAGGAACTTGTCCAACCCTTTTTTAAACCCAACTACACTAACAGCTTTTACTATATCTTCCGGTAACGAATTCCAGAGTTTAATAAGAGAAAATATTGTTTCACTCAATGCGTAATCAGTCTTAAATAAGTTACATCATAGCTTCATTACATGTGCCCTAGTCTTTCTATATTTTGATAGTGTAAACTATCAATCTACGCTTACCCGTTCCACTCCATTCATTACTTTATAGACCTCTATCATGTCACCCTCTCAGCTGTCTTTTTTCCAGGTTGAAGAGCTCTAATCTTTTTAGCCTCTCTTCACAGGAGTATCCTTCCATTCCCTTTACCATTTTGGTGGCTCTTCTCTGTACCTTTCCTAATACCACAATGTCCTTTTTAAAATACGGCAACCAGAACTGCATACCATGGAACGATACAGAGGCATTATAATATCCTTTGTTTTATTCTCCATTCCTAGCATTCTATTTGCTTTCTTGGCTACCACTGCACACTAGGCGGAAGGTTTCAACATGTTATCCACGATGACATCTAAATCTTTTTCCTGGGTGGTGGTTCCTAATGTGGAACCTTGCATCGTGGAACCATAGCTTGGGTTGTTCTTTCCTAGATGCATAACTTTGCACTTGTCCACATTAAATTTCATCTGCCATTTAGATGCCCAGTCTTCCAATTTATCAAGATCCTCTTGCAATTTTCCACAATCCTCATTGGTTTTAACTACTTTAAATAGTTTTGTGTCACCTGCAAATTTGATAACCTCACTCGTTATTCCCATTTCTAGGTCATTTATGAATATGTTAAAAAGCAGTAGACCTAGCACAGATCCCTGGGATACTCCACTAGTCACCTTTCTCCATTGGGAAAATTGGCCATTTAGCCCTACCTTCTGCTTTATATCTTTTAACTAATTCCTGATCCACAATAGTACACTGCCTCCTATCCCATGACTCTTTAGTTTTACCAAAAGTCTCTAATGAGGGACCTTGTCAAAGGCTTTCTGAAAGTCCGGATACACTATATCAACTGACTCACCTTTGTCTACCTGTTTATTCACACCTTCAAAAAAATAACAGATTAGTAAGACAAGATCTTCCTTGTCTAAAGCCATGTTGGCTGTCTCCCATTAAGCCATGACTATCTACATCTCCAGTAATTTTGTTCTTTATCATGGTTTCTACCATTTTTCCCGGTACTGACATCAGGCTCACAGATCTGTAGTTTCCCGGATCACCCCTGGAAGCCTTTTTAAAAACTGGTGTTACATTGGCCATTCTCCAATCTTCAGATATTATGGATGATTTTAATGATAGTTCACACATTACTAATGTAATAGCAGGTCTGAAATCTCATATTTCAGTTCTTTCAACACCCTTGGATGTATATCATCCGGTCCAGGTGATTTGCTATGCTTCAGTTTATCAAATAGTTGTAATACATCTTCCTGGTGTAACGATATTTCTTTCAATTCTTCCGCAGTATCACCTTTAAATACCACTTCAGTCATGAGTAACAACACTACATCTTCCTAGTAAAGACCGAAGCAAAGAATTCATTCAGTCTCTCCGCTATGGCCATGTCCCCTCTTAGTGCCCCTTTTACCCCTCTATCATCTAATGGTCCAACTGACTCTCTCAGGTTTTTTTGCTACAAATGTACTTGAAAAAGTCTTTATTATGTGCTTTTGCTTCCACAGCAAGCTTCCTCTCAAATTCTTTCTTAGCCTGCCTTATCAATGCCTTGCATCTAACTCGCCAGTGCTTGTGCTGTTTCCAGTTTTTGTCATTTGGCTCTTTTTTCTGTTTCCTGAAAGATGCCTTTTTGGCAACAGCAGCCTCTCTGACCTCACCTTTAAACTATGCTGGCAGTTTTTTGGACTTCTTTCCACTTTTCTTAAAGCGTGGAATACAGCTGGTCTGGGCTTTCAAGATAGTATGCATCCTCTCCTTCTTTCTCCTTTCAGCACCCCTTCCTCACCAGTCCCCCTTTTAAAAACGTATCCTATTCACTCAATAATCAGTGAGTGCAGGGGAGTTTCCTCAGGACAGTGGCCAGAGGAGTTAACAGGACCCCATATTTCAGGGCCAGGTTCAAAACACTTATCATAGTCACAGAATATGCAGGAGACAGAATTCCCAACCTGAGTTTGTGACAATAGTGATTGCAGTGAAAGCACAGGTAGATTCAAGAGTGTGGGACGGGGGGGAGGAAGGGAAGCAGACCTGCAACTTTTCCAACTTGGGTCAGTGGCAAAAACTATCACCTGAAGGGGATGGAGGATAGGAAGCAGAATTGGTGAGCAGTTGTGGGGATGTCAAGTACTTGTAGCTTTCTTTAGCCTGGAAGCACATATGGTTGTAAGATAGCAAGTTCATGCTTTGCTTATGTAAAATTTTTGATGACACACCTCTCATCTCTTGGTGACATACTAGTGTATCCCCACACACTGGTTGAGAACCACTGCTGTAGAAGCAACAGGAGAACCAGAAGATTTAATACAGGCATTCAAATATCTAAAAAACTTAAATAAAGTACCAAAAGGCAGCTTTTCCCATAAGAAGGAAAGCTCAAGAACAAGGAGTTGTCATATTAAACTGACGGGAAAAACAAAAGACATGCAAGAAAATATATTTTGCTGAGAAGGTGATGGATGCCTGGAACAGATTTCAAGTTGAGGTATAAGCTCCAAAATATTGATAGAATTTGATGTTGACAAGGGGGTCATGTGAGGATGGCCGACTCAATGTACACCCGTGCACTGAGCTTCTCTCCATCCCCAGACAACTTGGGAAAAGAACTTGACAAAAACCTTGAAAAGACACGGCAAACATGCAACAAGTGATAGCGGGACAACAGCCACATTAAAAAGAGACAGCAAAACCCCTGAGGGGAGAGGGAATGCTGGCAAAAACACCCTGTGTGCTAAAGGAGAAGGCCCTGGGAACCAACATGGTGACGGAGGAAGATACCCTGCTGGTGGCCATATATGAAGCAGCGATGCAAGAGCTAACTCAAAACTGTAGTCTTAGCAGACATAAGAATATCACTGCTTGACCTAATACAAGCATTGTGCAACCTGTGTCTTTTGGGGAAACTGCTAGGTACTGTGATGGGGCCCGTGTAAATGAGCCCTTTAAAACCCCATATAGGCGGCTGCCTAGGGTTGTGTAAATTTACCCTGCTTCAGCTATGTAAAAACAGAGTCTTGTGGTCAAGGTAAGGAAACAAAATATGGGTTTATTCCCCGTCCCGCTCGGACCTTCTTCCAAAAGGACAAAAACTCAAAACACAGCAATGCACAAAACGGAAACAGAACTTCTTTTCTTTGTTATCTTCACAAAGTATGTTCAAACAGGTTAACACAAAACAGTGTGAATATTCTTGTAGCATATGTTACAGTCCATCGGAATGGGCTCTGAGGGGAGGCTGGTATTCTCCCACACCATCCCCTCAGACTCACTTCCCAGTCCGTCTATATCTGACTCCTCTCCTATATAGGAGTCTGGCTCAACCTCTTCTGAGAGATCACTGTTACTGCCTGCATTCACTCCTTTAAATCCCAGGTTATAACTCCCTGGCTCGAGGAAAGCTCTCTGCTGATCCTCCTCATGCAATGAATGTTTGGGATATCTCTCCCTTACCCCATTACTCACAGGGCCACGCCCTTTGCCACAGTCTTGGTACTCGTACCTTTGTTTAACAGAAGAAGATTCCCTTTTCTGTACCTTGGTGCTCTTTCTGGCTCTGGGGTTGTAGTCACTCCTTCCCCCGGCTTCCCAGTCAGGCTGAGAGTTAATAAACTCTGTATCAGGTTTCCAGCCTTGCTCTGGCTTACAGCAGCGTTTGGAGTTCCCTCCTCTTGGTACACTCCCCCTGGGCTGACCTGTGCTCTGTGACTGATAGCGTCCTCCTGAGCTGCTGCTACTTCCTGGTTCCCGGGTTGCAGGTTCCCTTCCCAGCAAACCTCTGCACTTTCCCCTGCATGTGACCTGGGAGTCCTCTCTGCTGAACTCTCTGCAGCTCTCGTGGATATCCCTGGGGATCTTCCTGTGTCTCACTCTGTGGCTTCCTGTGTAGCCCTCTGTGGGGCTCTCCGGGTAACTCTCTGTGAAGCTTTCCAGGTGACCCTCTTTATTCTGACTAAAGCCCTTCCTTTTATGGTCCCCAGCCCTGCACGTAACGTCAGGACTAGGAGACAGGTGCTCTTGATGAGCCCTTGGCTTTTGCTGTAGTAACGGCATTTTCTGTTCAGCTGTTTTTATCTGTCCTGTATCCATTTCTACAGCTGAATCAGAGGTAAGCTCTTCATTTTCCTGAATTTGTATATGGTTTATTTTACCCACTGCATCACAGTACTTATGACCTAGATTGGCCACTGTTGGAAACAGGATACTGGACTTGATGGACCTTGGTCTGACCCAGTATGGCATATCTTATGTTCTTATGAAATGCCATACTGGGTCAGACCAAGGTCCATCAAGTCCAGTTTCCTGTTTCCAACAGTGGTCAATCCAGGTCACAAGTACCTGGCAGGTTCCCAGAAAGACACAGATTCACAGTGCTCATCCCAGGATAAGCACTGGATATCTTGGGTCCTCTTTAATAATGGATGATGGACCTTTCCTCCAGGAACTTGTCCAAACCTTTTTTAAACCCAGCTACACTAACCGTTTTTACTACATCCTCTGGTTGGTAATTCCAGAGTTTGATTACGTGTTGAGTAAAACACTCACCCGTCTTCAAAGCTCCATAGTTGATCTGAAAGGCAGTGTAGAAGCGCAAACGGTGCGGCTCCAGCAGCTGTAAGATTAAGTGAAGCAAAACGAGCAAGGGGCAGAGGCGCTGATCATCAGGGTAACAGCATTGGAGCGTACAAAAAGAAAACTCTTGGAAAAAGTCAATGATTTAGAGAACAGAAATCAGTGAAACAACATAAGGTTGGTGGGTCTGCCAGAGAGCATTAGAGAGGAAAATCTCTGGGACATTGTAGAGACATGTCTCCCTGCACAACTAGGCCTCCAGAAAAGGGGAGAGAGCATATCAGAGTGGGACACAGATGTGAGGAAGCAGGCAGGCTGCGATAGGCTGGTGGCGCGCATACTCAACTTCGCAGAAAAACATAAGCTGATTGTGTTGTACAGAAACAAGAGGACTTTAGAATACCAGGGACATACAGTGTTACTTTTCAACAATTACTCTACAAAGGTTGCAGATAGAATAGTTATGGCTCTCTACTGCTCTATTTTGGTGTGAAAAGGCATCCGCTTTGCACTGCAATACCCCGCACGGGTAAGAGTAACTCAGAACAATCAGATGAAGCTATCTGAAACAGTGGCAGCCCTAAAAACTTTCGTTGATGGCTTACAGGTGGAATGACCGGAAGACCATTCGGAACTGTACGGTCCAGTTGGAGAGTATTCAGTTCACTGTTTATGGCTAATGGCTTAAAGTTTATATGCAGTTTGGTTAAAGAGTTATGGAACCAGGAAGGCCCAGAGGGACACATAGTGGGGCACAAAAGTTGAAAACACATGGTAACTGTGAAAAGGACAGAGGGGCACTTCCACACTCTGACAAGGCCACAACAGTACAGAAGAAGGGCCAAACACTTCAAAATTAAAGTGAGGGGTGAGCAAAAGAACGCTAGAGATGAACATTGGCTAATGGAGTGACGCAGATGACAGATCTCACCAATTGCACTGAGCAGACGACCGAAAAGGGGTTGCCTTTTTACCTAATGTGAAGGGGAACGCAGTCTACGAGACATTAAAACTATACTGATTGCACTTGGAAACGGAGAATGTGAAACTAGATAATTGGGAAAAATCGTATTGCTAAAGCAGTTGCCCCCGTTACAGCTTCTGCCTCGGTCCAGACTGAGGTCCTAATGCCAGTTGAAGGACCAGTTCCATGTGCAGGGTGCCTGCATGCTGAAGCTCTGAGGAAACAAGTGGAGGAACTCAGAGAGGAGGTGGCGAGGCTGAGGAGCATTCAAGACAGTGAGAAGTACATTGATGAGATGCTTCTTGCAGCAACCAAGCTCTCCAGCACAGGAGAAGATGGGTGCCAACAGAATGTCGATGGTTGGACACAAGTCACCAGGGCCTGCAAAATCACCAATCCAACTTCTCCAGCCCTTGAATTGAAGAACCATTATGCAGCCCTGGAAGTGGAGGAGGTGAAAGCATCCCTGGAAAGGGAAGAACCAGAGTTCAAGTACCCCAAAGTTGCAGAATCAGTGACCAGAAGGAAACGAAGGGTAGTGGTGGTGGGAGACTCTATTCTGAGGGGTACTGAGGCGTCCATCTGCCGACCAGACTTGATGTCCAGGGAGGTATGCTGTCTGCCTGGTGCCAAAATCCAAGATGTTACGGAGAGTTTGCCGAGACTCATCAAGCCCACTGACTATTACCCAATGTTGCTAATCCATGTTGGAACAAATGATACTGCCAGGTATACCTCGGAACGTATCAAAAGTGACTTCATGGCTCTGGGACAGAGGGTGAAGCAGTTAGGTGCACAGGTGGTGTTCTCTTCAATCCTCCCTGTTGAGGGTAAAGGCCAAGGTAGAGAGGCTTGCATCCTGGAGATGAATGCATGGCTGCGTGGATGGTGTCATTGAGAGCGTTTTGGTTTCCTAGACCATGGGATGCTGTTCCAAGGGTTGCAGAGCAGAGATGGCATCCATCTGTCCAAGAAAGGTCAATGCATCTTCGGTAGTAGACTGGCTAATCTACTGAAGAGGGCTTTAAACTAGATTCGTTGGGGATAGGTGAAGAAAGCCCCCAGGTAAGTGAAAGCCCCCAGGTAGGTGATACATTAAATACCTTTATGGAAATGGGTAACAGGGGTAACATATGGATAGCAGTGTGTATAAATGCCCGTAGCATGGGAAATAAGATCACTGATGTTGAAGCTTTGGTGGGAGTGGCTGACTTGGATTTAGTGGCAGTTACAGAAACATGGTTCACAGAAAACCATGACTGGGATGTAACTATACCTGGCTATACTTTATTCAGAAAGGACAGGGTAGGAAGAAGGGGAGGAGGAGTGGCACTATATGTAAAAACTACTATAAAAGCTTTGGAATTACAGAGCTTAAAAGGGAGAGAGGAGGCATTGTGGGTTAAACTAGAAAAAGAGGGAAAGAGAAATCTATTTGCATTGGTGTGATATACAGACCTCCCTCACAAGAGGAAGAGGTGGACAGAGAGTTAATTGAAGACATACGCAGCATTGCTAGGAAAGGGGAAGTGCTACTGATAGGAGATTTCAATATGCCAGATGTTGATTGGCACATTCCTGCTGCAGTATCATCTAGAAGTAAGGAGATCCTGGATTCTCTACAGGGAGAACTATTCAGGCAATTGGTAATAGACCCCACACGTGAAGGGACCATACTGGACTTGGTGCTTACCAATGGTGAAAGTGTTTCTGATGTTGTAGTGGGAGATCATTTTGCATCCAGTGATCACCAGATGGTGTGGTTCAGTATTAGGACTTCGGCTGTTAGAATCTATTCCAAGATGAGGATCTTAGACTTTAGGAAGACTAACTTTGCGAAGATGGGCCAATACCTCGGGGGGTCGTTAGTGGGATGGGAACAGCTGGGGGATGTAGAAAAACAGTGGGCAAAACTGAAAGGGGATATTTTAAGGGCAACCAACCTTTTTGTTAAAATGGTAAATAAAGGCAAAAGGAAAAGGAGACCGCTATGGTTTTCTAAGGAAATAGCTGAAAAAGTGAAGAAAAAGAGGGAGGCCTTCATGAAATACAAGAGATCACAGAGAGAGGAAGACAGGCATCTGTATTTGGAAAAACTTAGAGAAGCTAGCAAAGTAGTCAAGAAGGCAAAGATTCAAAAGGAGGAGGAAATAGCCAATGCAATAAAATGGGGGGATAAGACATTTTTCAGATATATTAGTGAGAAGAGGAAGGGCAAGAGTGGTATTGTCAGACTCAAGGGTGCAGGGGGGGAATATGTAGAAGCTGATAAGGATAAAGCGGAATTGCTTAACAAATATTTTTGTTCTGTGTTCACAGATGACGAACCAGGACCAGGAGCAGGACCTCAGAAAACACCCACAAATAGGAACAGAAGCGAGGGACATCTTGAACAATTTTCAGAAGACTGTGTTCGTGAGAAACTAGCTCAACTTAAAGTAGACAAAGCGATGGGACCGGATGGGATACACCCTAGAATACTGAGGGAACTTGGGGACGTTCTAGCAACTCCACTGACTGACCTTTTCAATGCCTCGTTGGAGTCGGGAGTGGTGCCAAAGGACTGGAGAGAGGCTCATGTGGTGCCTGTACACAAAAGCGGAAGTAAGGATGTGGTTGAAAACTACAGGCCGGTTAGTTTAACTTCGGTGGTGAGTAAATTATTGGAAACGCTGCTGAAAGAGAAAATAGTGAGATTTCTGGAGTCCAGCGGATTACAGGATCCGAGGCAGCATGGATTCACCAGAGGCAGGTCTTGTCAGACAAATCTGATTGATTTCTTTGACTGGGTGACCAGGGAGTTGGACCGAGGGAGAGCTCTAGATGTGGTGTATTTAGATTTCAGTAAAGCCTTTGACACTGTTCCTCACAGGCGACTTATAAACAAACTGAGCAACCTAGGGATGGACCCTAAAGTTACTGCTTGGGTTAGAAATTGGTTGGGTGGGAGGCGACAAAGAGTACAAGTAAATGGAGCTCACTCTGAGGAGAAGGATGTTACCAGTGGTGTGACCCAGGGATCTGTCCTTGGTCCGATTCTTTTTAACATCTTTGTTAGTGATATAGTGGAAGGGCTGTCGGGTAAGGTTTGCCTCTTTGCAGATGATACCAAAATCTGCAATAGAGTAAACACTCAGGAAGGTGTAGATAACATGAGGAGGGATCTAGCTAAGCTTGAAGAATGGTCTAGAATTTGGCAGCTGGGATTTAATGTTAAAAAATGTAAGGTCATGCATTTGGGCTGCAGCAATCCAAGGGAGCAATAGAGTATAGGAGGTGAAGTACTTTTGTCCACTAAAGAAGAGCGGGACCTAGGCGTGGTTGTGTCTGATGATCTTAAAGTAGCTAAACAGGTAGAAAAGGTGACGGCAAAAGCTAGAAGGATGCTTGGGTGCATATGGAGAGGAATGGCTAGCAGAAAAAAGGAGGTGATAATGCCTCTGTATAAGTCTTTGGTGCGACCTCATTTGGAGTATAGTGTGCAATTCTGGAGACCGCACCTTCAAAAGGATGTGAACAGGATGGAGTCAGTGCAGAGGGTGGCTACTAAAATGATTAGTGGGCTTCATTATAAAGCATATGAGGACAGACATAAGGATCTTAATATATACACCTTAGAGCATAGGTGTCAAACCTGTCCTGGAGGGCCACAATCCTGCCAGGTTTTGGGATAGCCCTAATGAATATGCATGAGATATATATGCATTAGAGATAGCCTGCCAACCTGACTGGTTTGTGGCCCTCCAGGACTGGATTTGGAGACCACTGCTTTACACCTCTGTCATTTAAGATGGTGAGTGGGCAAGGTACAGATGTCCTAGACATCAAAAGGGTAGCTAGAATGTGTCATATTCATCCTCGATTCTCACCACCACCAAAAAGATGTCTAATGGACAATATTTTGGTGGTGGTGAGAAGTGAGGAGGAATGTGACAAATTCTATCTAACCTTTTTGATGTCTTGGACATCTGCACCTTGCCCACTCACAATCTTAAATGACAGAGGTGTAAAGCAGGGGTCTCCAAATCCAGTCCTGGAGGGCCACAAACCAGTCAGGTTGGCAGGCTATCTCTAATGCATATATATCTCATGCATATTCATTAGGGCTATCCCAAAACCTGGCAGGATTGTGGCCCTCCAGGACAGGTTTGACACCTATGCCTTAGAGGAAAGGCGAGATAGAGGTGATATGATTGAGATGTTTAAATACCTCCGTGGCATAAATGTTCAGGGAGAGAGCCTTTTTCAATTGAAAGCAAGTTCTGCTACGAGGGGACATGGGATGAGGGTGAAGGGAGATAGATTCAGGAGTGATATGCGGAAATATTTCTTTGCGGAAAGAGTAGTGGATCCGTGGCATAGTCTCCCAGTGGAGGTGGTAGAGATGAGGACAGTAACTGAATTCAAAAAAGCATGGGACCAACACAGAGGATCTCTAAAGGTAAAAAGTGGACTGTTGTAGTTGTTGATATGGAAGGACAGACTAGATAGGCCATGTGGTCTTTTTCTGTCATGTTTCTATGTTTGGTATCATGGGGGAGAGAAAGGAGAAGATAAGGACATAGACATGGGAGGGAAGGAGGAGGGGAGGTATGAATGAGTTGGCGTGTCTGAAAGTTTAAGGGTATGCATGATAAATGCAACGAGAGAGGGGGAATGGGGAGGAGAAGTGTCAGTGCAACATAATGGATAGGGAGGGGGTATCTGGGTCTGAGCCAAGGGGAGGTGCCATAACCAGATGGGGGGAAGGGAGAGGAGAAATGGGGAGGGGAGGGATACAGTGAAGGTCAAAAAAGAGGAGAACCACTCCGAGCCTCATGGGGCACCACCGGACAGGAAATGTGGGCTACGGCACTCTGTTGGGAGGTGCTGGAGGCCAATACTAGGAGCAAAGGAAACTTAAGGCATACCTAGAGAGAGCACTGGATAATAATAAGATCAAAGTAATTACACTCAATGTAGGGGGCATTAACCCGCCAGTGAAAAGCACAAAACTCCTAAAGTTCTTTCAGAGGGAGATTATGCAGGAGACACACCTAAGCGATACAGAACACCGGAAGCTATGCAGAGGATGGGTGGGGGAGTATGGCTTGGCATCATACAATGGCAGGCAGAGAGGTGTGGCCACCCTTAAAACAAATTAGTAACTTTTATGATACACAAGTGTAGATACCTTATTTTAGGGGGAGAATTGAATAGCCAAAGAGTGGTCCTATGTAATCTATACGCCCCTAATACCTATCAACATAGGGTTTTTTTCTTCAGTACTGGCGAAAGTAGTGAGCTTTGAGGGATACCAGTCTATAATAGGAGGGGACTTTAACCTGCCCAGAGACCCAATACAGGATTGTAAACTACCAAGACAGAGAGTATAAAGGAACTAGAGCGGAAATTGATTTTGCAGGTTTCTCCTCCTATGCTGATCTTGTCCCATTCCTTTGATTGCCGGATCCTTAGGGCCAGGGGCTCCAGCGTTAAAATGGAAAGGGGTGGTGATAGTGGATACCCCTGCCGTGTTCCCCTGTGCAAACAAAAGGGCTCGGACAGTTTGTCATTAGCAAAGATTTGTGCACGGGGTTCGTAATTGAGCACCCGAACCTAGTCGAGGAACTCCCCCTTATTCTATATTTGTTCACCACCCAAAACATGAAGTCCCAAGACACATTGTCAAATACCTTTTTGGCGTCTAGACTCATGATGATTTTATCGCCTGTTTTGGTTTGGGCTGCATATAGTAAACTAAGGGCTCTGAGAATGTTTGCGATGCAAACCTCCCCGGTACAAAACCTACCTGGTCTGGATGTATTAAGCGAGGCAAGTAGTGGCTCAACCTGTTTAGTCAGGATAGTGGCCACGTATTTAACATCCTGGTTGATTAGTGAGATGGGTCTATAAGAGCCTACTAGCACAGGATCTCTTCCTAGTTTTTGGCAGAATCACCACAGTAGCGTGGTTTTGTCTGCCTCACAGCGAGCCCAGTCTCAGGGCTTCTGAGCATTGCGCCATAAAAGGTGCTACCATTTGCTCCCCCAAAATCTTGTGGAACTTGGCTCCCAGGCCGTCCAGCCCTGGGGCCTTCGCTAGCTTCCCAGCCCTGACTGCTTTTCAGCACTTCCTCTTTTGTAAAGGGGACATTTAGGCTTTCCCTTTCAAAGTCTTCCAACTTTGGTAGTTCTAGGCCTTGAAAAAAAACCTCTCGATTAACCTCACCCTGCCTTCCTTTCCCGTACAGCTCACTGTAATATTTTTGAAATTGCTGCAGTATGGCTTGTTCTGTTCCATGTACCACCCCCTTGGGAGTCCCGAATCTCTTTAATCATATTCTTTTTCCTGGCTGTGCTGATCAATTTGGCCAGTAATTTCCCACTTTTATTTCCCCAACCGTGGTGTTGGTACTTATACATGCAAATGTACCCTTCTGCCCTCTGATTTAGCAAATCATAAAGCTATTTGCGTATTTCTAGATATGTCTGCTTCTCTTAGTCGCTGTATGTGTTGCCAGCAGGAGTGTAGGTCCCTTGTTAATTCTAATAGTTTTATATCTCCTTTCCATTTCTTATGGGCTGTATAGGCCAGGATTTCTCCTCTCATAGTAGCTTTGGCTGCTTCCCATAGTGTACGACTATCTGCATCTCCCCTGTTGTTCTCCTGCCAGTACTGCCTTCACTCATTGGTGGAAGTTTGTGTCCCTGTACAGGGTGGGGTTCATGCGCCAATGGTGGTTTCCTTGTTATGACACTGTTTTGTTTAACCTAATCATCATCCATACTGGTTCATGATCTGACAGCCCAGAATCCCTGATTTCCGCTTTCTCCAAACCCCAGAACATTATGTCAGCTATTAACAACAGTCTATTCGGGCATAACGGTTGTGGGGGGCTGAATAGTGGGTTACATCTATTTCTCCTGGGTGCAGTGTGCGCCATACATCTACCGGCCCCAGTCCTTTCATCAGGAACCCTACCCCTTTATACGCAGAAGATATGCTGCTGTTCTTGAGCAATGTTAGCAGGGACATTGGCAAAGTGATGGACACCATCACCCAGTTCGGGACATTCTTAGAGCTGTGTATTAACTGGGGAAAATCAGAGGCTATGGCGGCCTCGAGAACATGGGTATGCCAGGTGAAAACCAACTTCCCTCTAGGGTGCGCGAAGGATTACCTGAAATACTTGGGCATCTACTTACACAGAGACCCTGAGAAAGTAGATCACAAAAACATTGTGGAAAGATTGGAAAGTATTAAAAGCCTATGCAGCCAATGGAGAGTGCTACCGCTCTCCTTGTTTGGGTGAGTGGCACTAGTAAAAATAATGATGCTGCTGTGGGTTCTTTACCCCCTTCAGATGATTCCTATATGGATCAGAGGAAAAGAGGATAAGCTTTACAAAACAATGATTACATCTTTTTTTGTGGAAGGGCAAAAGAGCAAGGCTAAGCTGTGCCAAACTAGTCATGGCCAAAGAAATGAGGGGAGGGACTAGGACTCCCAGACCTTCGGTTATATAATATGGCCACTCCCATGAGATGGATACAAGAGATATACATGGAAAGAGAAAGATATGTGCCTCGTGACTTTTTTGACGCTGGCTACACACCATATAAATATATGAATCTATTGCAAGAGAAAGTATGGCAACAACACAGAAGGTCGAGGAAGATTTGGTACTTAAACTCGCTACAAAAGGCCTGGTGTTGGTGGAGAAACCAAATAGGAGGGACAATGGGCCAATCACCATTCTAGTAACTAGTGAGAAACCCAGAATTCCCCCTGGGGTTGGAAGGGGGGGGGGGGATCTTCCGCTTATGGGAACAGATGGTATGTAGAGAGCTAGGACAACTGCTGGAATTGGGAAGAGCATGCTTTCCCACATTCGAAAATATGCAACACAAGTGGCACATCCCTAATTCTTTACTTATTTACAATGCAGACATTATACCATGGGGCGGGGGAGAAGGAAACAAGAGGACATGCTTGCTATACACCATTAGATAGGACATTCCGAGGGACCTCTGCTAAGCTGAACAAAGTATCACACTGGTACCGGTTAGCCAGATCCTGGAAGTCAGATAAAGGGATGATCTCCTTGGCCGAGAAATGGGCAAATTAACTCAGGGAATCAGTGACTGAGGAAGAGTTAAAATGGTTATTTGCAGGAATCCCAAAGGATACTCCAGATGCCAATCTGCAGGAGACACAGTTTAGAATCCAAATGTTAGTGTTACTCTGTACTATATCAAAGAAGTGTAGAATATATCGTACTAGGACTCATGGCTATAGAGGTCTCAGAAACCATAGGCTGCCATTGTTTTTTAATCTGCAATGGACTAATGCCTAAATGCACATCAATGACCTCTTTCTTAAACTGATAGCCAAAAATTATTTTTTATACAAAAATTTTGTCTGCTTCAATATGTTATTTCCATTGGCAAGCTTTATATCTATGTAATAAACCAGTGAACCAGTGCTTATCTGTATGGTAGTTTCCCGACGCTTGTTCATGCGCTATGTCACGCGTTTCACCACTTTGGTTTCATCAGGGGAGTATTACGAATCTGCACTCTGGTATCACTGAGATGGTTCGAATTTGCGCTATCTGGTGCTTGCTGTTGAACTAACTAGAACAGCAAGCACCAGATAGCGCAAATTTTAACCATCTCAGTGATACCAGAGTGCAGATTCGTAATACTCTCCTGATGAAACCAAAGTGGTGAAACGCGTGACATAGTGCATGAACAAGCGTCGGGAAACTACCATACAGATAAGCACTGGTTCACTGGTTTATTACATAGATATAAAGCTTGCCAATGGAAATAACATTTTGAAGCAGACAAAATTTTCATATAAAAAATAATTTTTGGCTATCAGTTTAAGAAAGAGGTCATTGATGTGTATTTAGGCATTAGTCCATTGCAGATTAAAAAACAATGGCAGCCTATGGTTTCTGAGACCTCTATAGCCATGAGTCCTAGTACGATATATTCTACACTTCTTTGATATAGTACAGAGTAACATTAACATTTGAATTGATACTCTGAAAAAAGTGACCATTTTACCATTTGTTACCTACAGTTTAGAATCCTACACAGAGCCTATATATTTAGAGAGAAAGAGACACGGATGAAACTATGGGAGACCCCTGAGTATATTAGGTGCGGAGGGAAATGGAGAACTTTATCTCTTATGTTCTTGGAGTGCCCGGTGCTGACCAGCTATTGGGAAAAAAGTGTTAAAACAAATAGAGCGTACTGGGTCTTGCGATTAAATGAACATATACTGCTTTATTATTTGGAGAAGAACAACCTATGAAAAGTAAAGGGGTGGGCTCAGAGGGCAGATTTGGTAAGGTGGCCCTATTGATGGCAAGAAAGGTGATACTGACCAAATGGGTGGATAAAGTGGCACTTGAAATGGCTGGCTAGGATGAGAACAATGGCAGCCTGGATGTCACACGCCACCCCAGAATACAGATCGCCACATCAAAGACAATATACTCAGTTATGGCTGAAAGTAGAAATAAACGGGGCCAGGTGAACACCGGTGGGGTCAGATGGGGAAGTGGGCGGATGGGAGGGGGGGAGACAGGAAGGGGAAGAGGGAGAGGGAAAAGGGAAAAGCAGCTTACCAGGCCCATCTTAAACACTGGAAAAAGGCTATGGCTCAAACACCAAAGGTGGGGACAAATGAGCCTGGAGCTTTGGGAGAGGGGAGCCCTCAGGGGGACCGTAAGATCAGGAAGAAAACCCAGGAAGTGTTGAATTGTATTTAAGCGATTCAAGATGGGGGGAACCCAGAAGAAATACATGGGACTTGACATTGTATCTTGCCAAGTGACTACATGTATAAGAAGAATGACTTTAATAGTTTTAATATGTAAATAATGGTGTGAGGTGGCTGCAAAAATAAAATAAAAAAAAGAATTTGATGTTGACATGGCATATGTGCATAGGAACTTTAGTGGAAGAATGAAGGAGATGACAGAAAAATTAGTAAAACTTGTGACAAAATAGTAGGCAGGTACAAATGGGCAGAATGGGTGGGTATGACAACACAATCCTTTTCTACTAACATTTTTAATGTGGATAATAAATCATAGTATTGCAAAAAGCTTAAAATCACCTTTTCCTAGAACTCTTCAGATATAACACTTTTGTGTACTGTTCTGTCTTTGCGTTAAGAATGTTATGAAGTCACATGCCTTAAGTGGTTGATGCTTTTGCCACACTAATTGCACCTCTCTGTAATGTACACACAAGTTCATCATAATTACATGAGTTTCATTTTTATATACATTGTAAGCAACAGGTTTCATGTAAATCAAATTGATTGTTGTAAAAAATGTATTTAATTGTACACCACTTTTAGTCTAATATAAAGCATTATAAAGATTTGTTAAATAAATAAATATTAAATAAATAATTGCACCCATTAATTTGCTCCATGCCATTAGTGATTTTTATAAACCTTTATCATATCCACTGAGTAATTTCTTCCCAGTTGAAGAGCCTTTCTTTATAAAGGAGCCATCTCATTCTTTTTATCTTTTTTTGTTGCCCCTTTTATTTGGGGTTGTTCTTTCTAGAGTTCTGTTATGTCTTTTATGATAAAAGGCACACAGTATTGAGAAGGTATTATTACTATACAAGGGCCTTAAGCTTGTCTCACTTTTAATCTCTGTTCCTTGCTGATCATTCCTAACATTTCCATTTGTTTTCTTGGATGATGCTGCACACTAAGCTAAGAATTTCCATATACTGTCCACAGCAACTCTTGGAGAGTCTGGATAGTTATTATCAGTGGAAAAGCTAACTTTATCATCCCAGTTCTTTATTACACTAATTCTATTATTTGTAATAATTTGTTCTTTATTCATTTTTCAACACAAACATACATCTGCACATCTGAGGACCACAACCGGTCGATCAAAATCTTCCTTCCTATACATTAGCAAGCTAACTTCCTCCAACAATAATAAAATAATAATAATAATAATAAGTATGAGATAGTGATTCATTCCTCCCTCCTCCCTCCCCTCCCATTCCCTCTAGCCCACCCCCCCACCCCCCTCTATCGAAACTCCCACACTTTCCCGCCCTTTTAAACATTTAACAGTATACCATATACATTGTATATATCATAATCCTTGTGAACTGGTTACATTTTTAAACCTTTTTAAACATTTCAATAGTGATGCCTTTAAGCAGGTAGTGATCCAAGTCATTACATCCTTACAGTGCCATCGCCTTCTGCTTTCTCACATCAATATTCCACCCCCCCCCCCCCACTGTACATACCGCTCCCACACCTTGTTATACTTTGTAAGAGTGTGCTTTCTGTGTGCTTCTATCGCACAGAAGCCCCATATCTGCTCCATTCTCCCCACCACCTCTTTTAACGGGGGTACCCCAGTTTTTTTCCACCAGCGGAGAAGGCTCATTCGGGCGGCGATTACGCAGTACCCCTGTAACCTCCCCAACTCTTCACCTCCTCATTCAGTATTACCAACCCCGGCGTGAACTGTACCCCCACCTTAGTAATATCCGCTGTGAGACTTTCCACAGCTGTCCAATAGTCCCGTATAATAGGGCAACTCCAGATCATATGTAACAGGGCCCCCCTTGCCCCACATCCCTTCCAACAGTGCTCCGAGCTTTCTGGATACAGCGCATGGAGCCACACCGGGGTCCAATACATTCTCAAATGTAGCTTATAACTATTTTCTAACATTGCTGTCCCCGGGGCCAGCCTGTGAGCTCTAATATAGATACTGTCCCACCTCGTAGGGTCCCATTGGCCTCCCAGCTCCTCCTCCCATTGCTGTTGGCTACAAATTATCCCCAGCTTGTGTTCCCCCAGAAGCTTATATAGCTTTGATATTATCCGAGTAATCACCCCCCTTTTCCCCTATCATCTCCTCAAATGGTGTGGGCTGCGCAGACCAATCCTTTTTGACCTCCTTCTGCGGCAACCAATACCACATACCAGTATATGCATACCTGTCTCACTCATCCTGATGATACTGCTTCTGTAGTTCCTCAAAGCTCCGGATGCCTCCCCCATCCTCTACCATTTGGCCAATTTTCCACAACCCCTTCCGCCCCCACCTCTTAAAAACCCCCACCGCCTCCCCCATCCTACCCTCTGCCACCGTCTGAATATAAGTCTCCCTGGAGTACTTCTTCCCCCCCCCCCATCAAATACCTTCTCCATTTCACCCAGACCTGTCTCATGAGCTCCATATATGGGTTCTCCTCCCCCTACCTCCTAGCCCCAGGATCCCAAATCCAAGCCTCGGTACTCACGTCCTCCTCTCCTTCCATGCGTACCCACCCTGGGTGCTCCAGCCCCTCTTTCCACGCAAACAGTGCCCGGAGTTGCGCCGCCTCATAATATCTGAACAAAGATGGGAACCCCCAGCCCCCCTTCCTCCCTAGTCCTATACATGGTGGCCCTGGCCACTTTCGGGCGCTTCCCATCCCAAATAAACTGAATAAGTAGATTTTGCATCTTGTCTATTTCCTTTTTTGCCATTCTACACGGCAAGGACATATACACAAACAGCAACCTCGGCAGGATATTCATTTTCACAACCGCTATGCGGCCCAGCCATGACAGATACAGTCCCCTCCATCTAGATAGATCCTGTCTAATACTTTCCACCAGTCCCTGATAATTCCATTGCTTAATCCTAAATACAGGAGTCCCCAGCTGGATCCCCAAATATCGAAAACTACCCCCCACCCACCGGAACCTAAAATTTTGCCGCACACTCTCCTCCACTCTAGGCACCAAGTTAAACCCCAACATTTCAGTTTTACCTTGGTTCATTCGATATCCTGCTATCCGGCTATACCGCTGAATGACCTTCATTAACACTGGCAACGTTGTAAGTGGTTGCGTTAAGGTAAAGATAATATCATCCGCAAATAACCCAATCTTTTCCTCTCGCCCCCGTATCTCTACCCCTTTTGTCTGCTTCTTGCCTAATGTATATGGCAAGCGGTTCGATAGCCAACGCAAACAGTAAAGGAGACAACGGGCATCCCTGTCTGGTGCCCCTATGAAGCTCAAAACTATCTGAGTATCTGCCATTCACTCTAACTCTAGCCCGTGGCCCCTGGTACAATGCTCTTATCCAACTGATATACTGCATTCCAAACCCCATTTTCTGTAGTACTTGAAACACATATGGCCACTCCACACGGTCAAACGCTTTTCCTGCATCCACCGTGACCATCACTGCCGATTCTTTAGATCTCTGAAGATGCCAAGCTGTATTCAAAATCTTTCTCACACTGTCACTTCCCTGTCGCCCCTTGACAAAACCCGTCTGATCTGGATGGATCAACTGCGGCACTACATCTTGGATCCGGTTTGCCAATACTTTCGCCAAGATTTTGGCATCCAAATGTATTAGAGATATTGGTTGGTAAGATCCACATACCCCCTATCTTTACCAGGCTTTGGTAGTATCGTAATGCCGGCTTCCGCCATAGACTTTGGGAGATTATCCCCTTGGAGAACCCTATTCACTACCTGAGAAAAGATAGGCATAATATGTTCAGACATTACTTTATAAAACTTTGCGGTATACCCGTCCAAGCCTGGTGCCTTTCCAGTTTTTAACGTGGCTATAGCTCTTCTTACCTCCTCCTCCTGAATCTCTTGCCCTAAGTGGTCCCTCTTCTCCTCATTCACCTGTGGCAGATGACACTCCTTCAGGAACTCTTCAATCTTCTCCACCCCCACCGTTGTTTCATTTTTATACAAATTCTCATAAAATTCCCTAAATATCTTCCTGATAACCTTGGTGCGGTGTTCTATTTCTCCTTTATTATTCCTAAGCCCATCTATGAAAGCTGCTTGCCTCCTTGCCTTTAGACAACAAGCTAAAAGCCTCCTGCCCTATTTCCCCCCTAATTCTATTTTTAGTTTAGACACCAACATTCACTCCACAGTATCTCAACATGATTACAATTACATAATATCCATATTATATTAAACTAAAATACTTGCTGCTATACTTTTAACAATATGCATTTTTCATTATTCAGACCTCAGGGTCGAGTGAAGTACAGTAAGAACACTCCCCGGAAATACTTCATCACTAGCTTCCTTTACCGAAACGAGTGACCTCACTAACATGGCGTCATCAACAGCATTTCCCATGCTCATTAAATTCGTAGTTCTTTAAAAAGGCTCAATTCGCTTTCAGTTAGACTGAATTTCTATCACATTCAATCTCATAACATAAAATGTTAACCGCAAATGAAATATTGACTCCAAACTGGACGTTAATACGAACGTTAGAAATAGTCTTCAGCGGTCCCATCCTTTCCTTGGGCTATACAATTGGCGCTCAAGGAGTGTCACTTCCGGTAGGTGAGGTCAGACCTTTCTTAGGCCGCCATTTCAGGTTGGCGAGCTTGGGCTGGACAGCTTAGTTAAATAAAGTTTTGTGAGCTTGTGTTATTGTTTCTTAGACGCCTGCAGCCAAGGCCGCGGCTTTTCTCGGGTGCATGAACGCCTTTGAAGGCCTTGAAGCTGCGGAGTAGAGTGGCAGCCATGGCTGGTAATTTCGATTCAGAGGACCGCGGGAGCTGGTACTGGGGGCGGCAGAACCGGCAGGAGGCGGTGAATTTGTTGCAGGGCCAGCGGCACGGTGTGTTTTTGGTGCGGGATTCCACCACGATACCTGGAGATTATGTGCTGTCCGTGTCCGAGAACTCCAAAGTGTCGCATTATATTATCAACAGTGTGTGCAACAATCGGCAGAGCGGGCCCGGTGAGTTCCGGGGGCCAGGATGGGGGAGGGCGCGTCCTGCCTCGGCTTGTGCTTTGAGTGTTTTGGGTGCCGACCGCATTGTATTATCAACAGTGGATGCAACAATCAGTATTTATAGTAAATCATATACAATAACCTTTGTAGCTGCGTTAATGTTCGTAGTAAGCAGTAGGCTTTTTTTTATTCCAGTTTTTACTGGCACCTCTTTACAAAATGGTAGGAAACTATCATTTAATGGCTGATTTTAATCTATTTTATGTAAGAGACTGCAGGGTTATAGTGACAAAACTTCACGCAGTTATGTCTGCAGAGTTACAGAAGTGGTGTTAAGTTCGTATTCATGTAGTATAATAAGGCAGGGGTATGATAGACTGCCTCTAGACATGTATTTTTTTTCTTAAGTGTTAATTTGCAAAACTTTCCCTCCCATAGAAACAGAAGGGGAGAAAAGCCCTAACAAATCTAGAGGGTAATACTCACACGCTGTAGTAATATAGAGATGTTTAATACTATCATAGCAACGAGATGTATGTAATCTGCCAAGTGTGCGCATGCAAGCCATATAATCATCTAGTGAAAATAGATCAGACAATGAAATGTTTAATGAGAGGAAGTGTTAAGACTTGCAGTCCGAAAGGTAGTGAAGTTTAATTGAAGATAGGGATAATTTCCCTATGTAAATCTGGGCTTATTGAATCTGTGTCCCAGTTCCTAAAACAAGCAGTAAATTGATAGTTGAGTGGGTGATAGTGGCTACTGAATAGCACGAACTACATTGCTAAAAGTGCCACAATACCATAGCAACTGAGGTAGTCATATCAGAGGACACCCAAAATAAAAACTTGCCAAATTGAGAAAATAGAAAATAAAAGGCCTTACAGTCTATCCAGTCTGCCTGTCAACAATGACTACTAAACTCCAGTTCTTTCCTCTCTGAGATCTTCTGTGCTTGTCTTATGCCTTCTTGAATTCAGATGCTGTCCTTTGTCTTCTTAACTAAGGAGTTTTCCCACATGTCCATTACCTTTTCTCCTAACTCTACCCTCTTCACCCTTGCCCTTTGATCCCTTGTTCCAGAGTTTTAAATACATTGTAGAAGTCCTGCCTCCTGTGCATTTATACCTTGAAGGTATTTAATTACTTCCGTTATATCTCCTTTATCATGTGCATACTTTTGAAAACAAGGAATATATGATATTTAAATCTTTGAGTTTGTTCCCATATGCTGTATGACAAGGACTGACTCAACTGGTTTATATCCTTTTCCCCTCCTGGCCATTTCTGTACACTCATGTATCCTGGCTTTCTGCCCTTGCCATATTTACCTGTTTGGCCACCTTAAATCAGATATGATCACCCTCACATCCACTCCCTCCTTCAAGTACAGAAGAACTTCAGTGCTGTACTGTACCTCTTCCTTGGGTTTTTGCAGCTCTAATGCACGGCCCTTCATTTTTTTTAAGCATTAAGTAGTAACTTCTGAGCTCTAGTCCATTCTTCCAACTTGGATCCCTCCTCATGTTATATACACACCTTCCTAGTTGTCTACCATGTTACAAATCTCAGCATTGTCCTTAAGAGACAAATCTTTCCCAATAGTTCTGCAATATTGTTTACAAAATCTTGATGAGAACCTGACCCTAGATTGATGTCTGCAGAATACCATTAGTAACACCTCTTTCATTAATGTGAGCTCCCGTGACCCTTTTGTCATCTCTGATTCAACCAGTTTCTAACCTAGTCGCTTTAAGTTCTAAACCAAGGATGCCCAATTTATAATTTGATTATACAGAACTATGTCAAAGCCTTTTTGAAATCTAAGTACACTGCGTCTGGCACTCGCCTCTGTTCACACAGTCAGAGAAATTGATTATATTCATCTGATAAAATCTACCTTTAGTAAAGCGCTGCTGCCTTGGATCCTGTAATCAGCTTTCGAAAATTGCATTATCCTCTGTTTCAGCATTGATTCCATTAGTTTACTTGCCACAGGATAGGTCCAATTGCCTCCTTACTTTCACTTAAATATGTCATTTAACACTAGAAGCCCCAGAGTGTGTCAATTGACGCAAATGCATCTTCGAAGGTTTATACCAGCGCCACTACTAGAACCATGTCAGTTATGTAATGATGTCACATACTGCACGTAGTAAACAAATAAGTAACTTCAAATTAATTCACATCTGCATTTCATGTTCAACGCAGTCGTCGTGATAATGCATCAGTTGACGCACTTTGGAATTTTTAGGTAAAATGCCTTTTTATGCACTACAAAACAGCACATGTACCGTTACAGACACTGATTAAGGAGAGGGGCAATTTTTGTTATGCCATTTTTATGCAGATACACATTTGCCTGCTATGCATTTATGCCTTAGTTTCAGAATAAACTAAGGCAAATAAACAAAAGCTGTTCCAAAACAAATTGGGGATTACTTCTGTTAATATATGCCTCTGTGGAGTTTCCACTTGATAACTAATTGCCTGCCTTTTTCTTATCCTGCTAAACCAGTCCAGATGAGCAAGTTAATGCTCTCCAGCCAGCTTGTTGTCATTTGTATGTACAGTATAATGGCGTAACACTGAGGAAAGTCAGTCCAGCAAATGGTAAGGTGTGTTGACTGACTGGTGCAACAGTGCAGATAGGTCTGTCTCTCTCTTGGCCCAGATCATGGTCTTGTGACCTGTGTCTGAGACCTCGTTGCAGCATTTGCTTGGAACTTGGATATGCACTTTGTCCTGAGTCAACAGTCTCCTTGTATACAGTGCTGTTCTTATCGCCCCTCCAGTCTAGTCCTGAAACTCTGGGGTTTAAGCACCACCTCCTGCAGCCTGGAGACTGAGCCCGTCACTCTTTTGATGACACTGGCATAAGTAGCCCAGGAACCACCTCCTTGCCTCAGTTATCTTGGTCTCCAAGCAGCTGGAGAAGTCATGAGCCTGGGGGTCAGGACTCACTAGAGGAACAAATAAGGAACAAAAGCAGTTACTTTTTTAAGTTTAAAAAAAAAAAAAAAAAAGAAGAGAGAATATCTCTAAAAGATAATTGGAATATAGGACAGACTGAGCTGCTGCTGAGAGCTGCCCCCCTTCTCCCCCCTTTCTGGAGCCCCCTTTTGATAGTGGCAGGAAAGTGTGTGGGAGCTGTCTGAGGGGCCTCCGGCTCCCAAACTCATTGAAAGGGTGAGGAGCCGTGAGACGGAGTGTTGACAGGCAGCGTGAGTGAGAGGACTTGAGAGCACAGGCCTTGTCAGCAGCGATCCGACATTTTACTCACCGCCGCGGAAGCTCCTCGAGGTGAGAGACGGCGAACAGGTGAGTTTGCTCGTGCTAGTGGGGGCTGTCAGTGCAGCTGAGGAGGTCTCAGCGCGGGCAGTTGGGATCCGGCAGCGGTGCCGTTTGGCACGTGTTGGCAGTGGATCAGTGAAGGAAGGCCCGGAACACGTGGCGGCCGCGTGGGAAGCCGTCAGCGCCACTGTTGCTTGGTACCGGAGCAGTTTGAAGTGATTTGGAACGGCTTCAGGGAGCAGTTGGTTTTATTCAGAGTGCATTTTTGAAGGGTCAGAAAGGATTTTAGACTGGTTGGCGTTTCTTGAAAAAAAATAAAACGGGACTGTGTTGGCTGTGCAGAGGCTGATTTCAGAGTTGAGAGATTCAAGTTTTTTTTTCAGTTTAGGCCATGCCTTCTAGGCCTCAATGTTGCCTTTGTGGGGCACGAAGGGGTTTGGTGTCTGAAGCCGGGGTGTGTACAGGAGGCAGCCTCTGTGGAGATTCCCATGGAGGAGGGAGGCGAAGTTCAGAAAGGGGTCCTTCCTTCTTCTCCTGAGCCTCTTTCTCCTTTGCCACCGCTGGAACCGATAGCGGGACCGTCTTCGGCCCCAGACCTTCCCCGGCACAACTTCTTTTGCAGGGGAGTTGTCGGCGATTTTCTCGCAAGATTTTGTGGCTCTTCTGCAACAGGCCCTCGGTAGGGGGTTAAGAGGATCTGGTAGCAGTGCAGGAGAGAAGGAACTGGGGGTAAAGCGGCCAGGAACGTCTCTGAGTTCAGGAGCTGAAGGTGTAGCAGCTAAAAAGACTAAGGTAATGAGAGACGCGGAGACACAGTCGGAGGTTTTGGAAGACTTAGAAGAGGAGGATCTTGAGGAAGGTGAGCTCACAGAGCAGGAAGATCAGGCAGAGGTGGTAAGAGTGTTTCGGCGAGAGGAGTTGTCGGTGCTTATCACGGAAACGCTTAAGGCGCTTAACATTCCCTGTGCGGGTTCAGCGGAGGACTCCACTCTGGAGGATCCGTTGTTGCAAGCGGTTCGAAAGTGCCAGAGGGTATTTCCAGTGCATAGAGTGGTGCGGGAAACGATCCAGGAGGAATGGGATATGCTGGAGGCAGGGCTGAAAGGGGCCAGGGTGATGGTTCGCCTTTATCTGTTGGTGGATCAGGATAAAGATCTATTTCAATCTCTCAAGGTGGATGCGGCGGTGTCGGCAGTTACTAGAAAGACAACTATTCCAGTAGAAGGTAGTGCCACGCTTAAGGATGCCCAGGACAGGGGATTAGATGCTTTGTTGAAGCAGGTGTTTGATACCAATGCGATTTTCATGCAGGCTTTGATTTGTGGAGCTTGGGTGGCAAGAGCATGTCTGTGGTGGTCCCAGAAAATTCAAGGGGTTTCTGGTGAGGATACTGTCGAGGAGGCTGCCCGGTTGGAGTCCAGGGAGGCTTACTTGGCGGATATTTATTATGATCTTATTCAGGGCCTGTCAAAAAGTATGGCGTCGGTTATAGCTGCACGAAGGTATCTGTGGCTCTGTAATTGGGCAGCAGACAGTTCTTCTAAAGCAAGACTAGGTACGTTTCCTTTTTAGGGGTAAGCTACTCTTTGGAGAGGATTTGAATAAGTTAGTGAAGGACCTGGGAGAGTCGAAGGGCGGAAGATTGCCGGAGGACAAGCAGAAGCAGGGGCATCCAAGGGTGGCGATCAAGAGTCAGCAGAGGGAGTTTCATCTGTTTCGCTCGGCGAGATTTGGTCAGTTTCAGAGAGGATGGTTTCCCTACAGATCCCAGGGGTTTCGTGGGATTAGAGGAGCAGGTAGAAGATTTGGTGCTTCCTAGACTGCGAATCTCAGAAAGTCACAATGAAACAAGGAGGACCCAGGTAGGTTTGGTGCCCGTGGGGGGTAGCCTGCGGGATTTTTATCCGGCTTGGGTCCAAATTACGTCAGACCAGTGGGTGTTGGAGGTTATTCGGGAAGGCTATGCTCTTGAGCTTCAACGCCCAGTGGTCGATTCCTTCGTTCAATCTCCCTGTGGGACACAGTCAAAGCTGTCAGCGGTAAGGGAGACTTTGGAGAGACTTCTGGCTCTCAAGGCAGTGGTGCCGGTTCCCACAGACCAGTACGGATGCGGTCGATACTCCATATACTTTGTGGTTCCAAAAAAGGAAGGATCGTTGCGTCCGATTCTGGATATCAAACGAGTGAATTGCTGTCTCCGGGTGTCTCATTTTCAAATGGAGACTCTGATCAGTTATAGTAGCGGTAAGGCAGGAGGAGTTTCTCACGTCCTTGGATTTGACAGGCTTATCTGCACATTCCAATTCGCATGGAGCATCAACGGTTTCTTAAGTTTGCAGTTCCCATGGGTCACTTTCAGTTCCAGGTGTTGCCGTTTGGTTTGGCAACAGCCCTGCGAACATTCACCAAGGTGATGGTGGTGGTAGCAGCGGCATTGCGCAAGGAAGGGGTGTTGGTTCACCCTTACCTGGCCGATTGGTTGATTCGAGCGAAATCAAAGAGCGAGGAGGCTACCGTTCGAGTGGTGCAGTTTCTGTGAAGCCTCGGGTGGGTAGTCAATGTGGCAAAAAGGTTCTTGCCGTTGCAAGATCTGGAGTACTTATGGGCTCTGTTTGACACCAGGGCCGGAAAGGTTTTTCTGCCATCTGTGAGGGCGAGGGGGCTAAGGAAGTTAGTCCGTGCTTTTCTGCAGAAAGAGGCTCCCACGGCATGGCATTATCTACAGCTTCTGGGAACGATTGCGGCAACGCTAGAGTTGGTGCCGTGGGCCAGAGCCCACATGCAGCCGTTACAGAGAGCATTGCTCAAGACGGTGGTCATTCAGACGGACCATTTGTCGCATAGGCTGCCTTGTCCGCCAGAGACAAGGCGAGCTCTCCAGTGGTGGCTAGGGGCAGGGTGTCTGGAGACAGGGATGCCTTTGGAGTTGCCGGATTGGGTACCACTGATGACCCATGCCAGTTCGGCTGGGGGGCACACTGCGAAGGAAGTTTCGCCCAGGGGCAGTGGATGTCTCAGGAGGTGAGTTGGGCCATCAACAGGTTGGAGCTAAGGGCGGTGATTCTGGAGCTTCAAGCCTTCCAGGGGTGTTTCCGTGGGAGGTGGTCAGTCTTTTCTGACAATGCGACAGCAGTGGCCTATATCAATCGGCAGGGAGGCACCAGCAGTATAGCTCTCGAAGAGGAGGCGGAGGAGCTGTTGAGCTGGGCCGAGCTACATCTGGTGGCCTTGTTGATGGCTCATGTCGCAGGAGTGGACAATGTGGCGGCCGGGTTTTTTTTGTTTTTTTTTTGGTCGAGTCAAGGTGGACCTGGGAGAGTGGGTTCTCCATCCAGAGGTCTTCGACTTACTGGTGAGTTGGTGGGGGATGCTAGTAATATGGATCTCATGGCGACATTCGAATCTGCAAAGGCCAGTCGGTTTTTCAGCAGAAGACGGGAAAGGATGTTGGAAGGTCT
Organism: Ichthyophis bannanicus; assembly: GCA_033557465.1. Classification (NCBI taxonomy): domain Eukaryota; kingdom Metazoa; phylum Chordata; class Amphibia; order Gymnophiona; family Ichthyophiidae; genus Ichthyophis; species Ichthyophis bannanicus. The sequence goes on from CM066042.1 coordinate 135,543,849, forward strand.
GGACGCTTTCATACAGAGCTGGCCGGAGGGACCGCTTTTGTACGCGTTTCCTCCCTGGGTGTTGATAGGTCGAGTGTTGCAAAGGATAGAGAGTCACGGGGTCAAGTGATCCTGATTGTGCCGGATTGGCCAAGAAGGCCGTGGTATGCCGATCTGATTCGTCTCTTGGTGAGGCGGCCGTGGAGGCTGCCGGTCAGAAAGGATCTGTTGGTACAGGATCCGTTGAATATGCCTTAGGTGGATCGATTCTCTTACGGCTTCATTCTTGAATGGCGAGGCTACGAGCCAGGGGATACTCAGAGGCGGTGATTTCTACATTGTTAAAGGCCAGGCGTAGGTCTACTTCAGTGGCATATGTCCGGGTCTGGCGAGTGTTTGAGGTGTGGTGTGAAGGGTGGCAAGTGCAGCCCTTGAAGGCCTCTGTGTCGCAAGTTTTGTCCTTCCTGCAGGATGGTTTGGAGAAAGGGCTTGCGGCAGCAACATTGCGGGTCCAGCTGGCAGCGTTGTCCTGTTATCGGGGTAAGGTTCAGGGGATGGCGCTTGGGACTCTTCCGGATGTTAAGCGGTTTTTGCGAGCGACGTTACTGTTGAGACCTCTGTGTAGGGCAATGGTGCCCAGTGGGATCTTACTGTAGTGCTGGAGTCATTGGTACGGGAGCCATTTGAGCCGTTAGGTAAGGCTACTTTAAAGGATCTTACTCTTAAAGTGGTGTTTTTGGTGGCCATTTGTTCAGCAAGAAGGATTTCGGAGTTGCAAGCTTTGTCTTGCAGGGAGCCATTTTTGTCCTATGACAAAGTGGTATTGAGGACAGTCCCTTCGTTCTTGCCTAAGGTGGTGTTGTCTTTTCATGTCAATCAGGTGATGTCGTTACCAGTGTTTGAACAGGAGAGTCGGGTATCATCCAAGGGTCGGCTGAGACTATTGGATGTGCGACGAGTGTTGAAGGTGTATTTGCAAAGGACAGCTGTATTCCGCAAGACAGATTGTCTTGTTTGGGGGGGGTCGAGGCAAGGAGAGGCGGCCTCAGTCTTCCATTGCAAGGTGGCTTAAGGAGGCTATTGCATTCAGCTTACGTGCTGAAGGGTAAATCCGTTCCGAGGGGTCTGAGGGCTCATTCGACGAGAGCGCAGGCAGCTTCCTGGGCGGAATTTAGCTTGGTGCCGGCAGTTGAGATTTGTAAAGCGGCGACGTGGTCGTCTTTGAATTCTTTCGTCAAGCATTACTGTCTGGATGTTCAGGTGGACAGGGATACTCAGTTTGGATCAGTGGTGCTTAAGGCTGGTCTGGCAGGTCCCTCTCGTTTTAAATTGGTTCACTGCTCTGTTACATCCCCAGAGGTTCGGGACTAGACTGGAGGGACGATAAGGAAGGTGAAATTAGATTTACCTGCTAATTGTGGTTCCTTGAACTCCAGTCAAGTCCCGCATCCCTCCCTGGTCCTAGTTTGTTGGACTGTATCTGAAGCAAGGAGTTTTTATAGAGCTAGGTGGCGTAAACGCCTAGAAGGGCGGCAGTCCAGAGAAGGAGCAGCATTATCTTGGGGGGGGGGGGGGGATGATAAAGGCAAGTCCTTTAGCGTGGGGTGAATAGCCCTGGGCAGTGCAAAGTCTGTGGTTAGTCTGTTCGAGATGTTTCCAGCAGTAAGTTGCAGTTTTATTGGATACATCATTTAGTTTTTATATAGTCATAGTAACCATTTCTTTTGCTGATATTTTTTTTTAAAGTAGATTTATGGCGTATACTTGATGAGTCTGCTTTTGGCAAAAGGTTACTGAGGCAAGGAGGCGGTTCCTGGGCTACTTATGCCAGTGTCATCAAAAGAGTGATGGGCTTGGTCTCCAGGCTGCGAGAGGAGGTGCTTAAACCCCAGAGGTTCGGGACTAGACTGAAGTTCTCAAGGAACCACAATTAGCAGGTAAGTTTAATGTCACCTTACTCATGAGTTCCAGCACTAATGGCTGGAGAGTAGACTGGAGGACCACACAAGGCCCTTGAAGGGGGTTGGTAAGTCTGGGCCGAGGCTCTCTTCCCTCTCATTGTCCTGTTTCTGCGTATTGTTTTTTGTTTATCCTTTCAAATTTTTATTGTTTCTCTGTCCTTTCTGCATGTATAAAAGTACCTTCAAAAAAAGAAATAAAAATCCATCTGTCAGGTAGCTGGGCTTTCCCAGACCCATATGGCTGACTGAGGCGGCTCTTCTCATGTTTTTTTTCCAGACAACCTCACAGGTGCAGGGCTTCCTTTTTTGCTGCAGGGATTTTTTTTTAATGACATCATAACTGCTGCGATGACAGGTGCATGATGGTGTGCTGTCTAGTGAGTTTAGTGGCTGGCTGTCCACCCCCTCCTTTCTCCCTGAGTGTGATAGAGAAGACTTGGGGCACATGTTTTTGGCAGTGTTGGGACCCACCCAGGGAGCCTTGATGCCGGTTCTTGCTGCCTCTGCTGAGTCATGATTTTTCCACTGGTGACCCCCTGAAGGGGGGGGGGGGGCGTGGTAAAGCTGCTGCAGACTCAAACTGGCAGAACTCTGAGGGCCATCATGGGCCTTAGGTCCTGTTCTTAGCTGACCTTTGAGAAGCAACTCCCACAACAGCTCATAGGCTGTCTTTGTGTATGGCAGCCCCCCTTGTGGTGGTCTGAGGCTCTGGCCTCCCCTATGTGGGATTCAGGGCCTCCTAATGGCAAGTGGGTTAAGGCTTCAGCCCTTCATTTTCACCTCTATTCCTCCAAGAGCCCAGTCCTGTCCCCTCTTAAGGAGAGATTGGAGAGAAGAGGATTTTGTGTCCACAGCAGGTGAAGAAGGGGAGTTTCTGCCTGGCGGAGAGGATCTATTTTTCACAGGGAGGGCCTTTCTCTCCTTATTCAGGATGCCATGATTGCTTTGTGCATTATGGAACCCCCTCCAGAGAAGGTTTCACAAATGGTCCGTCCTTAGAGGGTTTGCGGCATCCCTCTGGCTTCTTTCCCCTCCCTGAGCTCCTGTAAAAGCTGCTACTATTACTATTAAACATTTCTATAGTGCTACAAGGCTTACGCAGCACTGTACATATACATGAAGAAAGATGATCTCCAGGAACAAGCAGGAATGAGTCTTCACATATGGGTACGTCGGTACCGACGGAGCCTGCGCGGGAACCATCCCCAGCGTCCCAAAAAAGGAAAGCTTTTGGGAGCATCCCACAGCGCCTGCGCGCTGCCTTCCCGCCTTTCCTAACCGCCTCTCTCCAGTTCTCCTTTTCCGCAGAGCCAGCAGGTCGTGTTCCTGTCACCGCTGAAGAAGTTCTTTATTTCATTTTATTTCTTTGGTCGCGCGTCTGCCTTCTTCGACGTCGGACCGGTACCGCCGGTCTTTTCTTTCTTTTCTTAAAAAAATAATAATTCTTCCGTTCCACTTTCATGTATGTTTTTGTCTCTTTGGGCCTTAGGCCTAAGAGAAATTTCCTCATGGAAAAGCCCGCCTCCGGGTTTAAAAAATGCACTAAGTGCAGCGGTACCATTTCTGTTACAGACACCCATGACTGGTGTCTTTAAATGTTTGGGTCCTGACCATTCCATCACGGATTGTGCGTCTTGTTCCATGATGTCTAAGAGAGGTTTACAGAACCGAGCAGCTAAGCTCAATACCCTGTTTCCCTCTGATGCGGCTTCGGTGGCATCGACGTCGTCCAGGGCTGCTTCTTCCTCCTATGGATCTCAGGTAACCAAACATAAATCCAGCCGGTCCTCGAAGGGTAGATCTCCCTCCAAGCATCGAGATGCCTCTGGGCTTGTCCTCGAGGATCCTGCACTGGCAAAAGTACCCCGGCGGGAAGCTCCGGCTTCCAAAGCTCCTCCTATGGGGTTACAAGTTGACATCGATGGCACGGCCTCGACCGATCACCTGTTACAATGTTCTGGGGTACCAGTGGAATCTGCCGGTACCGACTTCCAGACATTGATGGCGTCGATGGATCATAATATTCTGACCATGCAGCAGGCCATCACGGCATTCATTCAAGCTGTGACGCCGCTGGTACCGCAACAGGCCCTGTTGCCGGTACCGGCACCGATTTTGGTGCCGGTACCGATGACATCGGCTTTGGGGTCGACTGCACCAGTACCCTGTCCGATGATGCCCATCGGTACCAAACCGGTACCGATCACTCCCGATGTCGATACCACTCGGTACGCGTATCAGGCTCTACAGGAGCATCCAGACAGGCGATACTTCGATTCCTCCGAAGACTCTGATGCATCGGAGGCTTCTGTCGAAGCATCGGTACTCCTTCCTCAAGAGCCGCCTTCTCCAAAAAGAAGAATGTCTCCTCCAGAGGACTTGTCTTTTCAGGACTTTATAAGAGGTGGCTAAGGGGCCCCCTGAGTCAGAGCCTAGAGCCAAAAAGTTGGATATTTTGCAATATCCCAAGGCTCCTAAAGAGGCAGCCACTTTGCCAGTTCATGAGATCCTTTATGATCACATGTTGGTCATATGGGAGACCCCTCTCACTATCTCTTCCCACTCTCGTAGGCTAGACACCATGTACCGTGTCCCGCCTTGTCCTGGGTTTCATAAGACTCAGCTTCCTCATCACTCTATTGTGGTGGAGTCTGCCATGAAAAAGTTAGTGCAAAAAGGCACTCCTCTACTCCTTCAGGGAGAGAATGTAGAACCTTAGATGCTTTTGGCAGAAAAATCTTTCAAGCCAGTATGCTTGTTGCCAGAATCAACTCCTATAGTCTCTATATGGGGATGTTTCTAAAAGAAGTTACAGATCACCTGCAAACTTTCCTCCCTTTTCTTCTAGAAGATAAGAGGGAAGAGTTTCTCACTTGGCTTAAGCATGCCCAAGATGTTTCCAAATTTTCCAACCGTGCAGCCTTTGACTCTTTTGAGGGTGCCAGCAGAGCTTCGGCTATTGCCATAGGCGCACGCAGAATTGCTTGGTTACAAGCTTCTGATCTGGAACCTTGGGTCCAAGATGGATTGGGAAATCTTCCTTGTACAGGTGAAAACCTTTTTGGCAAGGATTGGCAGGCAAAGGTCACACAGATGGATGCAGAAAATTCTGCTTTGGATAGGCTTTCAAAGTCTACCTCTAATCCTGTCAAGAAGAGGTTGTTCAAAAAGCCATATTTTCCCAAGAAGGGAATATATTATCCTGTTTATGGTCAACAGACATCTTCTTCTGCAGGTCGTTTTGCTGCAAAGCGTCAACAACCTAAACAGGCCAAGCCTAAGGCTGCAAGGACTCCTGTAGCCCAACAGCCTCAGCCGCCTCAGGGCCTTTGACTTGCATCTAGAGAACTTAGCCTTTCTGGCTCTAGCAGAACCAGAGCCTCTCACCATTCCAGGAAGGTTAGCTTTCTTTGCTCCCAGATGGGAACAAATCAAAGCAGAGCAATGGACCCTCTCCATCATAAGGGAAGGGTACAAACTTCATTTCTCAAACCTTCCTCCTCACACCATGGTGAGACAGTTCAATTCTCAGACATCTCTCCTCGACCTTCTGGGTCAAGAGATTACTACCCTTCTTGCCCAAGGGGCAATAGAAGAAGTACCCCTTCTTCAACAGGGCTCAGGGTTCTACTCCTCCCTACTTTCTTATCCCAAAGAAAACAGGGGGCTACAGACCCATATTAGATCTCAGAGAATTGAACAAGTTTCTATGCAAGGAGAAATTCAAGATTTCTCTAGGTACTCTCCTTCCATACCTTCAGAGTCAGGATTGGCTTTGTTCTCTAGATCTCAAGGATGCGTACACCCATATACTCATCCATCCAACACACAGAAGGTTCCTTCGGTTCCTTTATCAAGGGAAGCACTACCAATACAGGGTACTTCCTTTTGGTCTGGCCTCTGCTCCAAGAGTGTTCACAAAATGCATGGCAGTAGTAGCTGCATTCCTACGCACTCTAGGAATATTTGTATTCCCATATCTGGACGACTGGCTCATCCGAGCTCCATCCCAGTCAGAGGCCCAGACTTCCCTAACCTGCACAATGCGTGTTCTGCAGTGTCTGGGACTGGTGATAAACATTCCAAAGTCCCAACTCACCCCTACTCAATCTCTAGAGTTCATAGGCCCTTGCAGTTGTGGTATCCAGCAAGGCCCCTATCTTCCCCAGGCCCGTTGCCTACGCTTAGTGCAGTTAGCCTCCCAGATTCAGTTAAAAACCCATTTAACTACTCGAGAGATGTTACAACTGCTAGGCCACATGGCATCCACTGTGCATGTGGTCCCTTATGCTTGCCTTCATATGAGGGCAGCTCAATGGACTTTGTCCACCCAATGGACCCAGGCATCAGGGGGTCTGTCAGACAAAATAGCAACCTCCAGGCGCCTCTTTTGGTCTCTCCAGTGATGGAAGTCCACTCAAAATCTGTTGCAGGGGTCCCCCTTCCAACAGTTGTTACCCCAAGCAACCCTTACAACAGATGCCTCTCCAAAGGGTTGGGGAGCTCATCTTCACGACCTCTCCACCCAGGGCATTTGGTCCCCACAGGAGACCTCTCTACATATCAACATCTTAGAGCTCAGAGCAATCTTCCTGGCTCTCAGTCTTCCATTCCCTGCTCAGCTACAAGACAGTCCTCATTCACATGGACAACCAAGTAGCCATGTTCTATGTGAACAAGCAGGGAGGGGCTGGCTCTCTGTCGCTTTGCAACGAAGCTCTGAGATTGTGGGCCTTTGCCAGAGAGCATCAAATTCATCTTCTGGCAGTATACCTTCCAGGAGTTCAAAACTCTTGGGCAGACAGACTATTGAGTTCTGCTTCCACACGAATGGTCCCTTCATATGGACCAGATAGTCAGTCAGAATCTTTCAAATTTGGGGAACCCTGGACATAGACCTCTTTGCAAGTCCATGGAATGCCAAACTTCCCTGATTCTGTTCCAGAATTCCGTGTCAGGGAGTTCAGGCCAAGGATGCCTTCCTCCTTCATTGGGGTCAAGACTTCCTATACACCTTTCCACCCATTCCCCTAATTCCCAAGACCCTGTTCAAGCTTCAGAGAGATTGAGGTGCTATGATCCTCATAGCTCCACGATGGCCACGCCAAGTGTGGTACCCTCTACTCCTGCATCTCTCTCAAGCTCCCTCCCTGGACTTGGGATCTGCTCCAGATCTCCTGTCTCAGGAGGGGGGAACATTGTGGCACCCAAACCCCCAATCTCTCCATCTCAGGGCTTGGTTGCTGAAGGCTTAGACCTTCAAGATTGGCATCTGTCTCAGCAAGTGAGGGATATCCTTCATGCTTCCAGAAAGCCTTCTACTAGGCATTCCTATGCTTTTAAATGGAAAAGGTTTACCATTTGGTGTGCTGAGAAGGGTTTTAACCCTCTAGCAATACCTTTTGAATTCTTTACTAGAGTATCTCCTGCATCTTTCCCATGCAGGCCTCAAAACGAATTCAGTAAGGGTCCATTTGAGTGCTATTGCAGCATCTCTCAAGCCTCTCAATGGACAACCTATTTCCTCTCATCCTCTTATTGCAAGATTCATGAGAGGCCTTCTTTTAACTAAACCTCCCATTAAACCACCTCCAGTGGCATGGGACTTGAATCTGGTTCTTGGTCAGCTCATGAAGCCTCCTTTTGAACCCTTGGCCACTACCTCCTTGAAATTTCTTTCCTGGAAAGTTATCTTTCTTATTGCAGTCACCTCGGCTCGCCGCATCAGTGAGCTGCAGGCCTTAGTGGCTAATCCACCTTATACACGGTTTCATCATGATAAGGTAGGACCAATCCACACTTTATGCCTAAAGTGGTCTCACCTTTTCATCTTAACCAAGAGGTGTACTTACCTGTCTTCTTTCCAGGCCCTCATGCATCAAGTGCAGAGAGGAATCTTCATACCCTGGATTGTAAGAGGGCTCTTGCCTTTTACTTACAAAGGACACAGCAACATAGAAAGTCTTCTCAACTCTTTGTTGCTTTTGATACCTCTCATTTGGGACTTCCAGTCTCTAAGAGAACACTGTCCAATTGGATTGCTCAGTGTATTTCTTTCGCCTACCAGAGCAAGAACCTTTCTCTGGAGGGCCATGTCACAGCTCACAATGTGAGGGCCATGGCAACCTCTGTGTCCATCGACCAGATCTGTCGAGCGGCCACCTGGGCCTCAGTTCATACCTTCACAGCCCATTACTGCTTGGACAAGGACTCCCGCCGGGATGCCTTGTTTGGTCAGGCTGTTCTCGAACACCTGTTCCATGCTTAATCAACTCCTGCCCTCCATCCCTGGTTGGATGCCTGAGATCCAGGGGAGGAGGTAGAGCCCTTCTCAGGGTCTCACAACCTTGGGGATCTCCCAGGCATCTCTAGCTGGGGAGTCCCCATATGTGAAGACTCATTCCTGCTTGTTCCTGGAGATAGCACATTTACTTACCTGTAACAGGTGATCTCTGGGAACAGCAGGAATAAGTCTTCACAACCCACCCACCTCCCCTAGGAGTTGTATCTTTCTATCTTTCCTTTCCTTTTCTCTCTTTCTCTTTCTTTGTCTCAGCTTTAAAACTCGAACTGGAGAGAGGCGGTTGGGGAAGGCAGCGCGCAGGTGCTGTGGGATGCTCCCAAAAGCTTTCCTTTTTTGGGACGCTGGGGAGCTTTCCCGCGCATGCTCCGTCGGTACCGACGTACCCATATGTGAATACTTATTCCTGCTGTTCCCAGAGATCACCTGTTACAGGTAAGTAACTGTGCTGTCCCTGCACAACAGAGCTTACAATCTAAACAAGACAGACAATACAGTAGGTGAGTATAGGGAAGAGTAAGGAGATACATGGAGAACAAGGGATCAGGATCCAAAAGCAGCCTCAAAGAAGTAAGTGTTTAGCATGGATTTGAAAATGAGCAGAGATGGAGCCTGACGAACGGACTCTGATAGTTTTGTTCCAAGCATAAGAAGCAGCAGGGTGAAAGGATCAAAGTCTGGAGTTGGCAGTGGAAGAAAAGAGCATAGAGAGAAGCAAGCCAGTGGAAGAACGGAATTTACGAGGAGGGGTGTAGGGAGAGAAGAAAGGTAGTGGGGAGCAGCAGAATGAATCCATTTGTAGGTTAGAAGGAGAAGTTTGAATTGTATATGGAAATAGAAGGGGGCCAATGAAGTGACTTGAGAAGAGGGGTTATATAGCAAGGCTGATGGAAAATTGGGTGCATAGCTGAGTTCTGAACATATTGAAGGGGAGAGAGATGACTCAGAGGGAGACCAGCAAGGAGGAGGTTGCAATATTCTTAGATGGGAGGTGATTAAAGAGCGAATAAGTGTCTTAGTAGTGTGTTCAGAAAGGAAGTGATGGTTTTTGCTAATGTTATAGAGAACGAAACAGGTTTTAGCAATCAGCTGGATGTGAGTGGAGAAGGAGAGGGGAGGAGTCAAAGATAACCCCAAGGTTGTGGGCTGAAGAAACAGTAAGTAGAAAAGCGTTAGCTACAGAGATAAGGAAGGGAGGGGGGAGTGTTTAGGGGGAAAAATAAGTTCGGTATTGGCCATGTTCAACTTCAAATGGCGATGAGACATCCAGGCAGCGATGTAAGATAGGCAAGCATAGATTGACCTTGAAGTGCTGAAGAAATATCAGGTGTAGAGAGTTGAGTCATCAGCAGAAAAATGGTATTTAAATCTATGGGAGGAGTTGAGAGCACCAAGGGACTGATTAGAGAGAGAGAAAAGGAGAGGGCTCAGAACAAGACCCTTCCTTATCGTCCCAACCTCTGGAGCAGTAGAGGAGGAACCATCGGAATGAAAAGTGAAAGGACAGCACAGAGCCCCTAAAATCAAGTGAGGACAATGTGTTGAAGAGGAGGTGGTCAACATTGTCAAAAGCAGCAGAAAGGTCAAGAAGCATGAATACTGAGTAAAGACCTCCGGATTTAGTCAGGAATAAGTCGCTGGAGACTTTGGCAAGAGCTGTTTCAGTAGAATGTAAGGGACAAAAGCCAGACACTAGTGGATCTAGAAGGGCTTTAGAGGAGAGAAATTCAAGGCAATGGTGGAAAAATGCAGGTTCAAAAAGTTTAGAAATGAAGGGAGATGGAACGATAATTAGAAGGACAAGTAGGGTCAAGTGAAGTTTTTTTGAGGGTGAAGGTGTGACCACAGCATGCTTGAAGGCTACTGGCCAGTTGCCGTTGAGAGCGCTAGATTAAGAATATGAGAGATGGAAGGGGTGACAGAGGAGGAGATGGAATTAAGGAGATAAGTGGGGATAGGATTTGAGGAACAGGTAGCATGTTTAGAGGAGGAAAGAAGGTGAGTGGTTTACTCATCAGAGATGTTAGAAAAGGACAAAAGGGTAGCAGAGATTGAGGGGAAGAGTTGGTATTGAAGACGGGGAAGAGGAGATAAAGCTGATCTTGTGGGGAATTGGAGTGTAATCTTGTGGCTTTTGTCATGGAAGTAGTCGGCTAGGGTTTGGGCAGAAAGGGAAGGAGGGGTAGGAGGCAGAAGTGCCTTGAAAGAGCTGAGAGTTGAAAAGGGATGGCGAGTGTCCAGAGGCAAGAGTTAGTCATATGGACATTGTAGTTTTGCTTGGCAAGTGCTATGGCTGACTGGAAGGAGGTAAGCATGAATTTGAGGTGGTGAAAGTCAGGGTGCAGAATTTGAGCCAGATATGCTCACCTGAGTAGGCACAGGAGCGTAGATAATGGATAGTCAAAGACAGCCAGGGCTGAGGTACAGTGCACCTCATAGGACGTGGCATGGGTGGAGCAAGAGCATCCAGAGGAGAATGAAGTATCATAGGAAACTACAGCCTCAACAGTTTTAGAAGACAAGGTGGAGAAAGGTAGTGAGACAATAGTGGAGAGGGCTGACGGATCAATATTGAAGATCTCTAAAAACGTAGGAGGAGACTGGGCAAGATTGAGGCAGGGGAGTGATGAAGAGTGAAGGTTAGTAGGTGATGGTCAGATAAGAGAAGGACTGTGATACGGAAATTAGAGGGTAAGCAATTGGAGAAACAAGGTCAAAACTGTGACCGTGTAATTAGTGGGGACAGCATAGCAAAGCAGGAGGTTGAATGAGGAAGTAAGGGGAAAGGAGCTTAGAAGCATAGGTGTCAAAGGGTTATCTGCATGACTATTAAAGTTTATTAATTTAAAAGTATTTATATACCGCTTTTGTCCTGAAATCAAAGCGGTTTACACTTCAAACAATAAAAAAATAAAAACTCATTGTTAGTAGGGATTGGGCAATTAAGGAAGGGGGAGGATGAATCCAGAAAGGAGAGCCATGAAAGTCAGCGAGAGAGGAGGATTTGTCGGGGGGTCTATAAATAGTAGCTATCTTGAGAGGTAAGGGATTTAAAAAAAATAAAAAAAAAGCAAACAATGGATTTCAAAGGAGGAAAGGGAACAAGATTGAGGTAGGAGGGGTTGACATTGGCGAGAAGGAGAAAGTAGAAAACCAACACCACCACCATGGCCAGTGGCACAAGGAGTGTGGGAGAATTGGTAGCTGCCATGACGATAAGAGTTAGGAGATGGAAAGCGTTAGAGATAAAGAGATCGTGAGCAAGGTGAAATTAGACTTACCTGCTAATTGTTGTTCCTTAAGGAATTCCAGTCCAGTCCCGCATCCTTCCCAGATATGCGTTTAGTTGAACTTCAGGCCTGAAGCATAGAGAGATGGTATGGTATGATAAGCCTTATGGCTCATATAGGGAGGGTGATAAAGATCCCCAAAAGTATCACCCTCCCTATATGAGCCATAAGGCTTATCATACTATACCATATCTCTATGCTTCAGGCCTGAAGTTCAACTAAACGCATATCTGGGAGGGATGCGGGACTGGACTGGAGTTCCTTAAGGAACAACAATTAGCAGGTACGTCTAATTTCACCTTCCTTATCGTCAGTCCAGTCCCGGAATCTCTGGGATGTAACAGCAGTAAAAACCTTTAACGGGTGGTTCCTGCTAGGCCAGCCTGAAGCACTGCCGCACCAAAACGGGTATCTTTCTGCCTGTATATCTAATCTATAATGTGTTACAAAGGAATTTAATGATGACCAAGTAGCCGCTTTACAGATATCCACAGGCGGCACCAAACTGTACTCGGCCCAGGACGCAGCTTGCGCCCTCGTTGAATGCACCTTAAGCCCATCAGGAATTGTTCTACCCTTTAACAAATACCCTGAAGCTATAGCTTCCTTGAGCCACCTAGCAATAGAAGCCTTAGAAGCTGCCTGACCTCTCTTTGCACCTCCAAAAAGAACAAACAGTCTATCTGTCTTACGGAAGTCCTGTGTTCGTTTCAAGTACGTCTTTAACGCCCTACAAACATCTAACAGATGCAACTTCTTGAATTGATTCTCTTTGGTATCATTTTCAAATACTGGTAACGAAACTTCCTGATTGATATGAAAAGCTGACACCACCTTGGGTAGAAATGAAGGCACTAATAATAATAGAAAAGGTTTTCTACAAGATAATGCTTGCAATTCCTAAATTCTTTGAGCCGACAAAATAGCTACTAGAAAAACTACCTTGAGCAACAGATCCTTTAATGATGCTCGAGACAACGGCTGAAACGGTTCACGTACTGGAGACTCCAAGACGGGACGCTTGGTCTACACAGCAACGTCAACAACGAAACTGCTCTCAAACGCTTCACATCCGGATGTGCTCCTAGCACTTCCCCTTTTATTCTTCCTCTGTAACAAGATAGACCTGCCAACTGCATGTTCAATGACACCGGTGCTAAACCTTTTTCAAATCCTTCTTGCAAGAAAGATAGAATTTGAGAAATAGAAGCTTTTAATGCTTTAAAACATTTGTCTTCACACCACGCCTCAAATATTCTCCATGTACGAATATAAGCCAATGAGGTAGATTTCCACTTTGTTGAAAGCAAGGAAGAGATCACTGCCGAAGAGTATCCCCTGGCCTTTAACCTCGCCCTTTCAAGAGCCAAGCCATAAGCGAGAATCGATCCACCTGAGGCATGTGTAACGGACCCTGACTCAACAGATCTTCTCTCATCGGTAAGAGCCATGGTCGGTCTACCAATAACCTTATGAGATCCACGTACCATGAACGTCTTGGCCAATCCGGAGCTATCAATATTACTAGCCCCTTGTGCCATTCTAGTCTTTGCAGAACACACCCTATCAATACCCACGGAGGGAAGACGTACAGAAGCTGCCCTCACACGGGAATAAAATCCGCCTGGGTTTTCCTTATATCATTGTGACTTTCTAGAGATTGAAGAGGAAGAGGATGTCGCAAATCCCCTGTTTGCACCTCAAAACCCCATATTCCTGAAATATTGACACCCTCTCTGAAATTGACCGAAACGTGGGGAACGAAAACGACAAAAATCTCTGTATAGGCCCCTAGACGCCTGAATTGGACGCCCTTGCCTCTGCCTGTCCTCTGGCAGCCTGCCACCTTTAGAATCTCCTAAGTCCTTTTACTAATTTATCTAAGTCCTCCTCCCCAAAAAGGAGTTTACAGGAAGCTTAGTGAGTCTTGCTTTAGAAGAAGCATCTGCAGCCCAGTTACGCAGCCATAAATATCTTCTAGCTGCAACAACAGAGACCATACTCTTTGATAAACACCTAATAAGGTCATAATGAATGTCAGCTAAATAAGCTGCACCAGTCTCTAACCTAGACGCTTCTGTCGCAGAGTCTTCCACATTATTTCCATGCACACGCTGAGACAACAAAGACATGCTCTGGCTACCCATGCTCCACAAATTGAAGCCTGAATCGATAGGACGTTTTAACAAAGTGTCCAATTTCCTATCATGGCTATCCTTAAGAGCGGCACCACCTTCCACCGGAATTGTAGTCTTTTTGGTAACAGCTGATATCGCTGCATCCACTTTCGGAGATTTAAACAACTCCCGATCCTGACCTAGTAGAGGATATAATTGAGCCATTGCCCTGGACCCCTTTAGTCCAGCTCCAGGCATATCCCATTCTTGTTGAATCATTTCTCTTACCACTCTGTGAACGGGAAAAGCCCTTTGCGTTTTCCTAAATGCTTGCAACAAAGGATCCTCCAATGTAGAATCCTCCTCCTGGTCCTGACACTGGCATATTAAGTGCTTTTAAGAGTTTCCATAATCAACGCTGGTAACTCTTCTCGACAGAAAACACAAACTACTCTGGACTTATCCTCCTGATCCGTGAGTTCTCCCTCTTCTAATTTGTTTTCAACATCCAAATCCGGATCTAAGGATCAGAGTGAATCTCTTCAGAGGTTAAGGAATGCTCCTATAGATCCTTTCCTGTTTTAGCCTTCTTAACAGGAACGGAACCCTCAACAACTTCCAAAGGAATAGCCAACCACATTTTCCCAAGATCAGCTACAACAGAGGGTAGGGAGCTCTTTTGACCATTTCCAAGTGTTTGTTGAAGCAGCGATACAAAATCCTGTGAAAACGGCGCCGCCAAACCAGATGAAAAAATTTATGGCACTTGCGGCACATCTGGAACAGAAGTCCCTGCTACAGGTTCTGGTAAAAGCTGCGGAGGAGAATTAGCGCCCATTAAAGATAAGGGAGCAAGTCTAGCCCCCTTAGCACTGGATTCTAAGACCTGCTCCACATCTGCAGTTTCCTGAACACAGGATCTACAGACCCTCGAGTCAGATAATGTCCCTCTTCTAGAGCCACAAACCAAACACTGTGGCTTAGAAGGCATTATTCCAATGTAGTTTCAAATCACACTACTGACAATATATTTAATTATTAGTATCCTTTTTTTTTTTCTTTTTTTTTTTTTAAACAGTCAGCAAACAGCTTAAAATGAAATAAGACTACCTAAAAGCAAATACAATTTTTTTTATATCCTTTGAAAAGAAGATTCCCTTACAAAGAAACACAAGAAGAATGAAAACCCCATTCAACTCACTGTTTGCCATTTTCACATTCACCTACTGTTTGGCGTTTCACCGTGCATGTGCTAAAAACAGCGTGGCCTGCAATGAAACCAACTGCCACTGGAGAATAACTGCGCAGCAGAAAACCAGCCCCTTGAATCTTATTTCCAATCATCTGGCTCCCCGACGCCATTTTCAGCGTCGGAAGAGAAACCGGAAGCGCCGCATAACCAGGAAGTAAAAATTGAAAACTTGGCGGCTCAATAAAAAAAGACGCGCCTCTCAGAAAACAGTGCTTCTTAGAAAACAGCACTTATCAGACAACAGCAATGAGCTGTCTTGACTCTGCCAGTAAGTACTCCTCACCTATAGTAAGTAGGTTCGGGAGACTTGTTAAAATGAATTGAGCCAGCCAGAAAACAAACGCGGCTTTAAAACCGGCAGAGAAGAAAATTTAAAGGAGAGATGAGGGGCACGTCTTTGGCTGCACTGTTTAACTAAAATAAATTTAAAAAATACTTAATTGTCCCTCCAGTGAGCCTAGAATCTCTAGGCTCAACAAATTGGAGCAAGGAGGTGGTCCCTCGGGTATTTATGCTGGTAACATCAAAGAATGTCATTGTTCAGTCTCCAAGCTGCTGGAGGAACCTATATCCTAGAGATTCTGGGACTGGACTGGAGAGACGATAAGGAAAAGGAAGTTTATTAGATATGGAATGTGCATTCCATAAGGCACATGAGAAAGGGAGAGAGGAGGGGGGAAGGAGAGGAATATGAATGAGATTGGAGTAGTTAAGAGGGAACTATTAAGGGAGTAAGAGAGAATCTAGGGGGGCCAGGGTTGGGATTAATATTACCGGAAGAGTGCAAGGTGCAGAGGAGACGGCATGACGTTAACGAGTGTGAGGTCCTTTCAGAGAGAACAGGGAGGGGTGAATGAGAGGAAGAAAAAAGGTGACGCTCGAGCTGAAGGAAAGGGTGGAAGATAAGATGGGGAAGAAATGGGGAGAGGGTGGTAAGGAGGGGGGTTAAGTTGTTGGAATAAGGGGGAGAAGGTTAGGGGTGTCAGTAAAAGGGGAAAAATGGTGTGGAGCCATAAGAAAATGGAGAGGAGGGCAGAAGACAGAAGAAAATAAATGAAGGATTGAAGTATAGGTAGGAGGAAGATTGAGGGAGTACTGGAGGTAAAAGCAAACCTAAGAAGTGGCTGAGAGGAGGGTGAGGTTGTCAGAGCGAGAGCTTGTGTTCTCTCAGTGGAAGAAACCAGAGCTGGGGCACCATGGTCCTGTTTTGGCTGTAACCTCTGTTCCAAGGGGAGATGGAACAGCTTTTTGGTGTCAGTAAGGTGGATGGCCCTGGACACAGTGGTGATGAAGTACATGACCAGTATAGCCTCTAAGTCTATGGTGGGGGCTCTGGCTCTGGAATTGGAATGTGATGCTGCAGCTCAGCAAGTTCCCATTCCTTATCCTGCTAGACCAGTCAAGACAAGTAATGGCATCAATAGTGTAGCACTGAGAGAAGCCAGTATGCATTTTACATGACCATATGGCAAGGTATGTAGACTGGTGCAGCAGTTTTGATAGGCCTGTTTCCCATAGCCCAAACTATAATCCAGTGCCCTATGTGACACAGACCTGTAAACCCTTGTTTCTTGGAGCAGAGAGCTTGCCCTGTATGCAGCATTTGCTACCCATGGGTTCTTGTGGCTTGGTGGACCAGAAAGTGGACAGGAGGGACCCCAAAGGACTCCTGAGAGGGTTTGGTAAGTTGGGCCCATGTACCCCTTCTCTCTCGCTGTCCCCTGGGGTTTTTTTGTCTGATTTTTATTTTTTCCTCCCATTGAATTCAGTGGGTTGTATTTTGTACTCTTGCCGCTTGCAGTAAAGTAGCTAAAAAAACTTTTTTTTTTCATCATCCAGCTAGACCTGGGGTACTCCACTATTCACCTTTCTCCAACCCAAACTGCACTTACACAATGTATGGTTCCACATTAGGAATCACCACTCAGGAAAAGGATCTGGACATCATCGTAGATAGTACATTGAAACTCTCCACCCAGTGTGCAGCCGCATCCAGGGAAGCAAAAAAAATGCTGGGCATCATAAGGATAGAAATAGAAAATAAAATGAAGGATATTATAATGCCTCTATATCGCTCCATAGTGCAACCGCACCTTGAATATTGTGTGCATTTCTGGTCACCATATTTTAAAAAGAATATAGCAGAATTGGAAAAGGTAGAGAGAAGTGCAACCAAAGTGGTAAAGGGGATGGAAGGAGATATGATAGAAGTCTATAAATTAATGAATGGAATGGAACGGAACGGGTAAACGTAGATCGATTGTTTACGTTATCAAAATATAGAAAGACTAGGGGATATGCAATGAAGCTACAGGGTAAACTATTTAAGACTAATAAAAGAAAATATTTTTTCACTCAACGTGGAATCAAACTCTGGAATTTGTTACCGGAGGATGTAGTAAAGGCTGTTAGTGTAGCTGAGTTTAAAAAAGGTTTGGACTAATTCTTGGAGGAAAGGTCCATAAACCATTATTAAGAAGGGACGCAGGATATCAATGCTTGACCAAGTACAAGCACTGTGGAACCTGTGTCTTTTGGGGAAACTGCTAGGTACGTATGACCCAGACTGGCCACTGTTGGAAACAGGATACTGGGCTTGATGGACCTTGGTCTGACCCAGTATGGCATATCTTATGTTCTTACCAGTCCAGTTGAGTGGTGTGATTAGTAGTGTGCCCTAGGAATCGGTCCTGGGGCTGATACTATTCAATGTATTTGTGAGTGATATTGCTGAAGGACTGAATGGAAAAGTCTGTCTTTTTGCAGATGACATGAAAATTTTCAACAGAGTGGACTCCCCTGAGGTAGTGGGTAACATGAGAAGTTTTGCAAAAGCTGGAAGGAATGGTCTGTTTGGCAGTTAAGATTTAATGTGAACGCACGGGATGCAGAAATATAAGGGAATTGTATGAGATAGGGGGGCAATAGGTTGGCATGCAAGGACCAGGAGAAGGACCTCGGAGTGATTGTTTCTGAGGATCTCAAAGTGGTGAAACAGTATGACAAGGTGATGGCTAAAGCCAGAAGGATTCTGGGTTGGATTATTGAGAGGAATTAATCAGCAGAAAGGAGGAGGTACTAATACCACTGTACCTCCTTCTGGTGAGGCCTCACTTGAAATACTGTGTTCAGTTTTGGAGACTATATATCACAAAGGATATAAAAAGAATGGAAACAGTTCAGAGGAAGGCGACATGATTTGGAGCCTGTGCCAGAAGACTATAAAAAGACATGTCAAGACTTAAATATGTATACTCTAGAGCAGGGCCGGATTTACCTTGAGTGAGGCCCTACGCCAACAAAAATTGTGGGCCCCCAGCAGGGGCGGCCCAAGGGGGGTGCGGGGCCTCATTTGCATAAGGGGCCTCATTTGCATAAATATTTGCATAATGTTACCATATACTAACTTTTAGTAAACGTGCCTCTTAATGAGTGTATGGATAAAGAAAGACTAAAAGATTTCTACATTACTATAATCCAGTGCCAACTGCCAGACACATTAGGAACTACTACAAACACTGCCCATTTAGAACCCATAGTAAACCCGCCGTATCCTAACAGCACTACCAGGACTCACAAAGCACCATACTCTAC
This sequence comes from Ichthyophis bannanicus, assembly GCA_033557465.1. Lineage (NCBI taxonomy): Eukaryota > Metazoa > Chordata > Amphibia > Gymnophiona > Ichthyophiidae > Ichthyophis > Ichthyophis bannanicus. The sequence continues at coordinate 135,562,343 of CM066042.1, forward strand.
CAATCAAAAGGCAACACTGCAAATATTAAACCAATACATTTCAGAGAACAACAATACATGACCTACTGGGGAAAGAGAACAAGTGGCAATGTCAAATAGGAATTATATAAACAGAACACCTCAGCTCAGTTACACATGCAGAACATAGACCATCACCAAACAAGTAATCACAATTTAGAAACAGGAAGACAATAATTAAACTGGGAATCCCAAAAGCCAAACTTGGAATGTACAACACTGTAGAAATAAAGCTATACATTAATTTGCTCTTGTACTAAACAAAGCGCAGACGTTAATGATGCACATTTACCAGAGCTGACATATTCCAATTAATAAATTCAAAATAAAGAGATATTTTTCTACCTTTTGTGCATTTTTTTCAGCTGCAATTGCTCCAGCCACTTTCTTCTGGTTTCTTCGTGTCTTCTGCTAACTCTCCATCATCTGCTGTCCATTTGTCCTTTCTTCTCTCTTCTAGATTTTTTTCCATTCTCTCTCTACATCTGCTTTAACATACTAATCTTTCTCCTTTTGCTCTTTCCTCATTCCTATTTCATCCACTCAAATTTTACCCCTCCATCCTCATCCCCACTTACTCTCCCAATACCCGGCCAATTGTAGATTTTTTATCCCTCCCACACAAAATATTTTTCCCTTCTCCATTTTACTCTTCCAGCCCCATCCCATTCTAATCGTCCCCCAACATCAGCTCCCTTCTAGTTCCAGCCTCACCCAGCATCCATTCCCTTCTAGTCCCTGCATCAGCCCATTTCTAGTCCTAGCCATCCATCAGCCCATTTCCAGACCTAGCAACCCCCCAACCCACTACCAGTCCTAGCCCCCCATCAACCCACTTACAGTCCTTAACCCCCCATCACCCCATTTTCAGTTTAAGCCCCCCCTATAACCCATTACCAGTCCTAACCCCCATCAGCCCACTTCCAGTCCTAACCCCATCAACCCATTTCCAGTCAGCCCCCCATAGCCCATTGCCAGTCCTAACCCCCCCCCCATCAGCCCACAGCCCATTACCAGTCCTAACCCCATCATCCCACCTCCAGTTTTAACCCCCCAGCCCATTTCCAGTCCTAGCCCCCCATAGCCCATTACCAGACAACCCCCATCAGCCCACAGCCCATTACCAGTCTTAACCCCCCCAAAGCCCATTGCCAGTTCTAAGCCCCCCCAAAGCCCATTGCCAGTTCTAAGCCCCCCCAACAGCCCACAATCCCTTACCAGTCCTAACCCCATCAGCCCACCTCTAGCCTTAACCCCCCCCAGCCCATTTCCAGCCCCAGCCCCCCCAATAGCCAATTACCAGTCCTACCCCCCCCCCCATAGCCCATTACCAGCCCCAGCCCCCCCATTAGCCCATTACCAGTCCTACCCCCCACCCCCTCCCCCCGTCGGCCTAAAGTAAAATTTAATTTAAAAAAAAAACCTGGTGGCTGCCGCCGCGGGGCCCCCTCTGCTGCCGCGGCAGCACGGACTGACCCGCGGGGGCCCCGTCTACAAGCTGAAGCCGTCGGTTCGGTTCGTTCTTCCCTCCCTCCCTCCGTGCAGGCTGTGAGAGATGCGAAGGGAGAGCGTCTCCTCGCGTCTCTGTTAAGCCCGCAGGGGCTGATGGGAAATTTCCCATCAGCCCCTGCGGGCTTAACAGAGACGCGAGGAGACACTCTCCTTTCGCGTCTCTCACAGCCTGCAGCCTGCACGGAGGGAGGGAGGAACGAACGAACCGAACCGACGGCTTCAGCTTGTAGACGGGGCCCCCGCGGGTCAGTCGGTGCTGCCGCGGCAGCAGAGGGGGCCCCGCAGCGGCAGCCACCAGGTTTTTTTTTTTTTAAATTGTATTAAAAAAAAATGAACTTGTTCGTTTTTTTTGTGGGCCCCTGCCGGCTGTGGGCCCTACGCCATGGCGTACATGGCGTATAGGTAAATCCGGCCCTGCTCTAGAGGAGAGGAGGAACAGGGGAGAGATATGATACAGACCTTTAAATACTTAAGGATTATTAATAAACAAACCCTTTTCAAATATGGGGAAGCTGTAATACCAGAGAGCACAATATGAAGCTGCAAGGGGGTAAACTGAAAGGCAACATCAGAAAATACTTCTGCACTGAAAGGGTGGTGGATGCTTAGAATGCTCTCCTGATGGAAGTGGTGGGGGCAAATACAGTAACAGAATTCAAATTGGCAAGGGACAGACATAGTGGATCCCTTTTTTGTAGCAACAAAATAAAATCAAAATAAGCTTAATTGTCTCTGACATCTCAACAAGTGGAGGTGACCTGCATGGAGCCGTGGGTACATCCCTAAACAAAGGCATGTGGAGGAGTGACCTGTACGGAGCGGTGGATGCACCTACTCTTGCCACCTTGCTGGGCAGACTAGATGAGCCATGCTGGTCTTTATCTGCTGTCATATGCTATGTTACTATGTCTTCATTAGGTATTACCACAGATGCAGCACTGAGAGAAGCCGGTATTTGCTTCCAGCAGGTGGCATGGTGTGTGGATCAGAGGTACGTCTCTGGCTGCGCATCCAGACGTGATGAGTTTCCTTCAGGCTGTTAAGCAGGTCAGGTCTTCACTGCGTCCAGTGGTACCTCCTTGGGACCTGAACTTGGTGTTGGGAGCATTAACGGGGCCACCGTTCGAGCCTCTGAGGGATGCTTCCTTGAAGTATCTGACACTAAAAAACTATGCTTGGTGGCTGGCTGCTCGGCGAGGCACATTTCAGAGCTGCAGACTTTGTCATGTAGGGAACCATTTCTGGTGTTCCACTGAGGAAAGGTGGTGGTGTGGACAACTCTCTTATTTTTCCCCGAAAGTGATGATTCCCTTTCATGTTAACCAGCCAGTTTCTCTACCGTTGTTGTGTGGGGAGAACACCTCTTTTTTTGGGGGGGGAGAGGAGTTCACAGCTGCGGCTTATGGACACCAGGAGGGTGCTCCGACAGTACCTAAAGTGGATGGAGTCTTTTCAGCAGTCATACCCCCCTCTTTGCCCTGTTTGGCAGATGTTATCAAGGGGAGATGGCATCAAAGGTGTCCATAGCACGCTGGCTGAAGGAGACGATTGCCTCAGCATATGCATTGCGGTGTAGACTAGTTCTACATGTGCATTCAACCAGGGTGAGTGGCATCCTGGGCAGAGGAGTGTCTTGTGCCACCCAGGGAGATTTGCAGGTTGGCCACTTGGGCGTCATTGCATGCGTTCATGAAGCACTATCGGCTCAATGCGTGGGAAGAGGTGTGTTTTGGATCAACAGTGTTACAGGCCGGTCTGGCGGTTCCCACCCCTTAGGTGGACCATCCCATGCATCTGGACTGGACTGGAGGGATGATATGGAAGGTGAAATTAAGCTAATTTGCCTTTCTTTGAATCCCTCCAGTCCAGAACCTGCCCTTCTGTGCTTGTTTGGTCTGTCTGGTGGTGGTGTCTGTTTTGGAGGTAGTGTGTTGGAGCTTGGAGTCCAAGGGGCTCCTAGTCTTCCCTTTTGGGAGATGCTGGTGTTTAAAAAAAAAAAATGTCTATTGGGGCGGAAAAAAAGAAAAATGAGGACACCCGTTTGTTTTTGCTTTGGGTGAAGAAATGTTATGGTTCTAGGTTGGAATGACCAGTTGGATCAGGGTTGGCTTAAATTCTGCTTTGGTACTCTAATACTGGCCAATTTTGTGATGCACAGCACCCTTTAATAGATGACATTAATGAAGTTTGTCATACTTCATTTCCATGGTGGGGGGGGGGCACAACCCATGTGACTGGACTGAAGAGATTGCAGGTAAGGCATAATTTCACCATTCAAGCTGTTGCAAAGAATTGTTACCAGGGGTATGTGCATTTTTTTTCAGTCCCCCCCCCCACCCCCCTTTTTTACTGTTTGGGAAGTGTCATACTGGCTTCTCTTAGTGCTTCAACAGCATATATAGCGGGTGATATCTATCATCACTGAAAGTTGTTGAAGTCTGCTTCTACTTGCTGGCAAGGGAGCATAATCCACATATCTGGACTGATCTAGTAGGATTCAAGGAAAGAAAATGATATAAGTAAAATTGTACTTTTTAAGCCCTTTGGGGAAATACCTATTGTACCAGTGTGTAACTCGCCTTGAATATTGGAAAGGTGTGAGCTAAATAACAAACCTAAAATACATAATACTTTTGCACGTTTTTTTTCTACGTTCATGGTTGAGATAGATACATTTTAAGATAACGTAGAGAATATTTTCCCATTTGCTTAACCTCCATGCTTGATCAGAAATAACTAGAACTAGACGCAGGCTGCTAACTTAAGTTTTTTTCTTAGGAAATTTAAAATGTAAATAAGTAGGTGGCTCCAATTTATGCAAATGAAATTGAGATAAATATAGTAATTGGAACTTTTTGCAAAAAGATGCTTCAAGAATTAATTCCAGTTTTAAGATTATATATTGCACCATCTTGTCTTAAATATTTTAACTTTTCTCTTACTATTTCCTGTGTACAGAGCAGTTTCTCCTAATATGAGCATAGTGCTTCACTATGCTGATAGCCTTAGATTTTTCGTGGGCGCTAACTATTTTCTTAACACAGTTATAAAAGCTTCCTGTATGGTCTTTATTTTCTGATTCGGTGAATAAGATGACAGTGGTTCCCAAACTGTAGATTACATACCCAGTGGATGGGTCACAAAAAGGGCTGTTCCTGAGCGGTAGTCTAGTTTAGTCCTCCACTTCCGGGTAGTGTACCTCCTCCTGCAGCACGGAGACTAGACCAATCAAAATCTTGCTCTCATACCGTATCCTGCTGGAGCTCCCATCAGACCCCCAGTGTGTCCAGTCTCCGTGCAGCAGGAGGACTTGTGAGCCTGTAGCTGGGCTCACTTAGGGACTTTGAGGCAACACTTGTTAGTTTTTTTCCTTGGGGTTTATTTTTCTGGTATACCTTTTTTCTTTCCTTTTTTTTTTTTTTTTTTTTTTTTAGTAGCAGCTGTCCCTTTAATTTTAGTAAGCAGCTTTCTAAAGGGGGGGCTGTTTGAGGCACCTGCTCTGCCCGCTTCTGCTCTCCGAGTCTGTGGGGGATCTGCAGGCAGCGGCTGACTATTGATCTCCCTCCTGGACAGTACGGAGGTGAGATCTAGTCTGGACAGCCCCATTGCTCCGGGTCAGCCGGCCGTAGGATTGTCATGGCGTGGGCTGCATTCCACGGTAGCTGCGATTTTCTCTGCCGAATTGGGGCTGTACCGCGGTGCCGCGTCTTCTCAGCGTTTCGTCGGAGCCGCGTCCTTGCAAGCAGCGGTGAGTCTCACAGCATCAGCTGTGCTTTTAGCGGCGATTTTCTTTTGTTCTTTATTTTGGGGCTGTTTTCCGTGTCGGGCTGCGGATCGCGCGGTTTTCTGCATTGTTTTAGTTTTCCCGCCAGTTATTTCCTCAGCAGTGGGTGCCGGCGGCCATTTTATCGCGCCGGACTCCGTTTGCTTTCCCGTGTTTTTTTTCAGTGGTGTGAGGAGCTGCTGCGGCTGCCCTTTCCAGTTTCTGGTTTTGTTTACAAGGCTGAAGCCCTCTGTCTCATCGGATTCCTTCTCTTAAACAAAAAAACAAAAAAAAACACGGAGTAGAGGCAGTCACGTCAAGGCCTTGTCCTGCAGGTCTTCTCAGCTGTTTTCTCCACGAGCCTGCTTCTTTCATGGCGTCTCGGCCCCAATGTTTGGTCTGCGGTTCTCGCAGAGGGGCTATTGCAGATTCTGGGGTTTGCAAGGGCTGTTCTTCAGTTTCTTCAGCCCTCGAGCTCCAAATGGCTGACAAGGTCGTTTTGGGTCCAGATAGCCCGGCCAAGCAGCCTGTCCTGATGCCATCTCCTGGGTCTCCATTGCCAGTCTCTCCTGAGGCGTCAAAAGGACAGGGACCTTCGTTGCCCGAAGCTCCGTCAGGCTCTTCTTCGCTGGGTTTTTCGCCTGATTTTATTCTCTTGATGCATCAGGCCTTCCAGCTAGGCCGTCTGGGCAAGATCCCAGAGTCCGGGGTTGCTTCTTCGCTTTTTTCCTTCCCGTTTGGGGGACGAAAATCAGTGTTCTGTCTCTCAGCCAGTTAAGCGCTCTCGCTTGTCCGTTGAGTGTACTGACGCTGACTGGCCGGAGTCTGATCTGGCGCTGGAGTCCGACGACTTTGCTGATCCGTTGGAAGAGGGAGAGATTCCGGATCCCGAGGATCAGGCGCGGATCATTCGCGTATTTCGGAAAGAGGAGTTGGCTCCGTTAATTACGGAGTCCCTTCAGGCCCTTAATCTGGCTTCCGTCCCTTCGGCGGAGGATGAGGGTCTGGAAGATCCCCTCATCCAAGCAGTGCGAGACTCTCAGCTGGTTTTTCCCGTCCATCGTGTGGTAACTCAGATGATTCAGTCTGAATGGGATCAGCCTGAGGACGGGCTGAAAGGCATTCGTACAATGAACCGGTTGTATCCTCTGGCTGACAAGGACAAGGACGAGTTTCGGTCTCCGCGGGTTGATGCTCTGGTTTCGGCGGTCACTAAAAAGACTACAATTCCGGTCGAAGGCAGTGCGGCTTTGAAAGATCCGCAAGACAAGAAGGTGGATGGTCTGTTGAAGCAGGCCTTTGAAACCAATACCTTGTCTCTGCAGGCCTCTATTTGTGGGGCCTGGGTGGCTCGAGCCTGTTTACGGTGGGCTCAGCGTTTACGTCAGGATGCCCCCTTTGACCAACAAAAGATGCTCGAAGTGACCCGTTTGGAGTCTGGTTCAGCGTACTTGGCGGATGTTCATTATGATTTGATTCGCACTTTGGCTAACAGCATGGCGTCCTTGGTGGCGGCGCGCCGGTCTATTTGGTTGCGGAATTGGTCTGCGGACAGTTCCTCTAAGTCACGACTCAGCAAGCTTCCTTTTAAAGGGAAGTTACTGTTTGGTGAGGATTTGGATAAGCTAGTGAAGGATTTAGGAGACTCCAAAGGAGGTAGGCTGCCGGAGGATAAGCCTAAGCTTGGCAGAGCTACGTCTCTCCCAAGAGGTTCTTCTCGTGACTTTCGCAGATTTCGCTCATCTCGTTTGTGGAGTTCCCAAAGGGGCCGCGTTGGGTACCGGTCTCAGGGGTTTCGCGGCTTCCGGGGAGCCGGCAGGGGATTTTCCCCTGCGGCCTCCTCGGCTTCATCCTCTTTCTCTCGCAAGCCGCAATGACGCCAGGCGCCTTCCGGAGACGTGTCCAGTTATCGGGGGCCGTCTTCGGAATTTCTTGCCAGCTTGGGCCCGAATCACCTCAGATAAGTGGGTGTTGGAGGTCATCCGAGAGGGCTATGCCCTCGAATTTGCCAGTCCTCTTCGAGAGTCCTTCGTTCTGTCTCCCAGCAGAGGCCCGCACAAGGAATCCGCTCTTCGCTTGACGTTGGATCGGCTTCTCGCTTTGGGTGCGGTTGTTCCCGTCCCGGCGGCCGAGCGCGGGCTGGGTCGTTACTCTATTTATTTCGTGGTGCCAAAGAAGGGCGATACTCTCCGTCCCATTCTGGATCTCAAAGGGGTCAACCGTTGTCTTCGCGTTCCTCATTTCCGCATGGAAACTCTCCGCTCCGTCATTGTGGCGGTTCGGAAGGGAGAGTTCCTCACGTCTCTGGATTTGACCGAGGCTTATTTACACATTCCCATCCGGCCGGTCCACCACCGTTTTCTCCGGTTTGCGTTCCCCTGGGGTCACTTTCAGTTTCAAGCTCTGCCTTTTGGATTGGCAACCGCTCCGCGTACATTCACCAAGATCATGGTAGTCGTCGCTGCGGCATTAAGGCGGGACGGGATCCTGGTCCACCCTTACCTGGACGACTGGTTGATTCGTGCGAAGTCCAAAGAGGAGAGCTTGCGGGCTACAGAAAGAGTGGTGTCTCTTCTGCAATCGCTAGGCTGGGTGGTAAATACGCAGAAGAGCCAGTTGGTGCCGACTCAGAGTCTCGAATATCTCGGGGTTCAGTTCGACACTGCGAGAGGGTTGGTTTGCTTACCGCTACGGCGTGTTCAGGCCTTGCAAACCCTGGTGAAAGCCTTCCTCAAGATGTCCGCTCCCTCGGCTTGGTGGTACCTGCGAGTGCTGGGGACGATGGCGGCTACTCTGGAGGTGGTTCCCTGGGCCCGGTTTCACATGCGACCTCTACAGAGGTCGCTCTTGCGACAATGGTCGAACCAGTCGGATTCGCTCAACAAGCGGTTGCCTTGTCCGCTCCGGGTTCGTCAGGCGCTACGGTGGTGGGGGTGCTCCCGGACGTTGCGTGTGGGCATGCCCCTGGAACAGCCTCACTGGATCCCAGTGATTACGGATGCCAGTCTCCTCGGCTGGGGTGCCCACTGTGAGGGTTGCTTCGCGCAGGGGACTTGGTCGGCTCAGGAGGTCTCCTGGTCGATCAACCGGCTAGAGCTTCGCGCGGTTCGGAGAGCCCTGGAAGCCTTCGAAGCAAATCTGCAGGGCGGAGCGGTCCGGGTTCTTTCGGACAATTCGGCGACGGTAGCCTACATCAACCGGCAGGGCGGCACGGGAAGTGTGGCCTTGGAAGAGGAGGCAGACGCGTTATTCCAATGGGTCGAGCTTCGTCTGTCGGCGCTATCGGCAGCGCATATCGCAGGGAAAGACAATGTCATGGCGGATTTTCTCAGCAGGGTGCAGGTGGATCCCGGAGAGTGGGAGTTAAACTCTCAGGTCTACGCGCAGATAGTTCGCCGGTGGGGCCCTCCGCTGATGGACCTCATGGCGACGTTTCAATCGGCCAAGACGGGATGCTTCTTCAGCAGACGAAGGAAACCCATGTCCGAGGGCATAGACGCCCTTATTCAGCCGTGGCCCAGGAGCGGCCTTCTGTATATCTTCCCGCCGTGGGCGTTGATCGGCAGAGTCATCCAGCGCATCGAGGCGCATGGCGGTCGGGTGTTGCTCGTGGCTCCGGATTGGCCCCGGCGTCCCTGGTACGCCGATTTGGTACGCCTGGTCGACGGGCATCCCTGGAAGCTGCCGATACGGACGGATCTGCTGTTGCAAGGTCCGCTGAGGATGCCTCAGGTGGATCGATTCTCGCTTACGGTCTGGCCATTGAAAGGGCTCGCTTAAAGAAGGGCTATTCTGCCGCAGTGATTTCTACACTGCTACGAGCTCGCAAGTCATCCACTTCTCTCGCATATGTCCGCGTATGGCGCATTTTTGAGGACTGGTGTTCGCGTCGGGGCATTCGAGCGGCGACGTCTACTGTTTCCATCATTCTCAATTTCTTGCAGGACGGTTTTGATAAGGGGCTCGCGGCCAGTTCTTTGAAGGTCCAGCTGGCGGCACTCGCCTGTTACAGGGGCAAGGTGCTGGGGGTCTCGCTGGGGAGACACGCGGACGTCTAGCGTTTCTTGAGAGCCGTCGGCCGACTTCAACCTTCCCGCAGGGTTGTCGTTCCTCCTTGGGATTTGAATTTGGTCTTGAAGGCTTTGGCTGCTCGACCGTTTGAGCCGTTGCGGCAAGCGTCGGTCAAGGATCTCACTTTGAAAACTGTTTTTCTCGTGGCCATTTGTTCAGCGCGGCGAATTTCGGAGTTGCAGGCGCTTTCGTGCCGGGAGCCGTTTTTGTCCTTTTCTCATGATCGCGTGGTTTTGAGACCGGTGCCTTCTTTTCTACCTAAGGTAGTCTCTCCTTTTCATCTGAATCAAACTGTCTGTCTTCCAGTTTTTCACTCTGATACAGCGAATGCGTCTGGGGGCGGTCTGCATTCCTTGGATGTTCGACGGGTTCTCCGCCGTTATTTGAAAGTTTCAGAAGCCTTCCGTAAGTCAGATCGCTTATTTGTTCTTTTTGGCGGACTGCGCAGAGGCGAGGCTGCGGCCAAGTCGTCTATTTCCCGGTGGATTAAGGAGGCGATTGCTGCCGCTCATCTTCTGCAAGGCCGAGTGGTTCCCGTGGGGCTGCGGGCGCACTCTACTCGGGCGCAGGCAGCGTCGTGGGCCAAACATGCTTTGGTTCCGCCAGTGGAGATTTGCAAAGCGGCTACTTGGTCGTCCATGCATGCTTTCAGTAAGCACTACCGCTTGGATGTTTCGGCCGCTTGGGATTCTTGCTTTGGGTCGGCGGTTTTGCGCGCCGGGTTGCAGGGTCCCGCCCGTTCCTAACTGCTCTGTTACATCCTGGAAGTGGAGGACTAAACTAGACTACCGCTCAGGAAATGGAAATTACACTTACCTGGTAATTGTAGTTCCTGAAGGGTCTAGTTTAGTCCTCCTTCCCTCCCATATCTCAGGTTCGCTCTTGCGGCGCGTTTTTTGTTTTCTGATGCCTGTCGGCGCGCTGGCAACTCGGAGTCGGTGCGCTCTTTCTGATTTTGTCGGAGGTCTCTCTTCGATTGAAGAATTAAAACATGCTATTCGGGTTTTTTTTTTGTCTCGCTAGCTGTCTGCGAGCTTTCATGGGCGACGGACGCGCGGGGCAGAGTCTAGGCTTCCTTGTTTGGGGAGGGGGTCACTTTCTCAGCGCAGGAATGTTATTAGTTCATGGTTCCTGTTTATACTTTCTTCAAGTGTTGCTTCTTTGAGCCTGCTTTGTTAATAGGTCACTGGGGGTCTGATGGGAGCTCCAGCAGGATACGGTATGAGAGCAAGATTTTGATTGGTCCAGTCTCCGTGCTGCAGGAGGAGGTACACTACCCGGATGTGGAGGACTAAACTAGACCCTTCAGGAACTACAATTACCAGGTAAGTGTAATTTCCATTTCCCCCTTCCTTCTAGAGCTCTACTATAACCTATTTCCATTGGTGGCAATTAGCATGAGGCCTGTGAGTCAGTAAATGTTCAGAGGCCCTGTCGCCGCCTCCTGTTAGTCTGGAAACCATGCACAAAATCTGTGATAGGTGGGGGAGGGGATAGTCAGAGCGATTTAATTCGGTTGGCAGACCTGCTTAACCATATTAAACACATTGACCAAGATATTCAGCAGCCCTAGCAATATTAGTGCTGTCACTGCATTCCCCAATTTAACTGGCTAGCATCGTGGTGGTTCAGGGGCAGCACTAGGCAATAACTGGACAACGGCAATGTTGAGCCACTGCCCGGTTATCACAAAATGGCAAAAGTTAGGCCAGCCTTTACAGTGCCTAACTTTTCACTGCTGAAGCTAACCAGACAGCTGATTATCACTGCTGCCTGATTTAGCTTCTATGCAATTCAGGTCTTAGCTTCAGCCCCCCCATCCCTCAGGGGTGCACATCCTTGTGCTAACTGTTGCCATTACTGCTGCTACTGCCTGCTTTCTTGGTTTGGATGAGTAGATGAGAGGAAAAGGGGAAGTGGGCTTTGCAGTTTTGTGTTCATCTAGTGTCAAGTGAATTTTTTAAATACTAAAATTGGGTCATATTGGATAAAAGCTTGAGAAGCACTGACATAAGATTTGAAACAGTATGCATTGTGAAATGAAAGTCAAGTCTACATTTAATTTGTAATATCTCTTAAAAAAAAACAAAAAACAACCACCTAATGCTGTATGTGATAGGGCAAAAGTTCTTCCATTTGGATTTTAGAACTTATTTGCCTTTAGCAAATCCCAAGTTCAAGACTACTTACATATATGGATGGATCCTTGAAAAGACAAAAGAATACCAAAAGGATATCCAAATGTGTAGTATTGACTATAGCAAGGCTTTTGACTGTGTAAACCATGAGAAACTCTGGGCCACATTAAGAAGTATGGGTATATCAGAACACCTGATCATTCTCTTGCACAACCTTTATATTAATCAAGAAGCAACAGTTTGAACGGAACCAGGAGAAATAGAATGGTTTAAAATCAACAAAAGTGTACAACAAGGCTGCATACTTCTCCCTATCTCTTTAATTTATATGCAGAACAAATCATCAGAGAAGCAGGACTGTGTGAAGACAACTGAGGTATGAAGATTGGTGGAATACTCATCAACAACCTTCGCTATGCTGATGATACCACATTACTGGCTGAAAGTGAAGACTATTTGAAACATTTGCTTCTCAAGATCAAGGAATATAGTCTTAAAATGGGTTTGCACCTTAACATTAACAGATCGTTGTCAGCATGTCCGTACCGGTCCCTCCACCTCCTCACCTTTCCTTCAAGAAAAAGGCATTCCACAGGGATCTTCACTTTCAGCCCTACTATTTAACATTTACATGCAGCCCATTTGTAACCTTATACGCTCATTCAACATTAACTGCCTAATTTACGCCGACGACGTCCTGCTCTGTACGCCGTTCCTGTTAGATAAACCAGACTTATCACCCCTCTCTGCCTGTTTTGATGCTGTTACAGATTGGCTACACTCACAGAAACTAAGGATAAATTTCAAGAAAACAGAGGTCCTTTTCCTCACAAAAAATACAACTTACATACCACCCAACTCCCTTAGTCAGAGACGCGGAACTCCTAAGCAAGCCTACAATTCGGTATCTGGGAGTTATACTCGACCAACAACTCAATATGAAGGCCCAGATAGGCAATATGGTCAAGTCCATATACAACAAAATAAGGACGCTTCGTCACCTGAGACAACTGCTAGATCCAGATGACTTTAGAACAGTCTTTCAAGCTTTAGTAACCCCGCATTTTGATTACGCAAATGCCATACTACACGGCCTTCCAAAAAGCACTATAAACCCTCTGCAACTAGCTATGAACTCAGCTGCCAGAATCCTACACGGAGCATCAAGGAGGGACCATATAACACCAATTCTGAAAAATCTACACTGGCTCCCAGTCCATAGTAGGATTGCCTTTAAGGTGCTGACGCTGACTTACAAAGCCATTAATAAGTGCTCCTCCACATTACTCACAGATCTTATTCAGACCACACCCCCTAACAGGGCAAGAAGATCAGCCGCTATCAACACCTTGATCCTTCCGAGACAGATCACGAAATGCTCACAAGCAGCTAGGAGCAGAGCATTCGTGCTTTATGCACCTAGTTGCTGGAACGCCCTACCCCCCAGCTATCAGGGCCATCAAGGACATCTCCCAATTCAGGCAGGCACTTAAACATCACCTTTTCCTACAGCACTACAATTACCAAGAACGCCTCCTACAGCCAGCCACGCCCAGTAGCCCACACATACAACACTCAAGCAATAACTACTTAAAACTGAATCCAAGTCGACCAGACCCTGATTCCCCCCCCCCCCTGACAAGTAGATAATTATCCACTCCAATGACTACATGTGCTTAGTTAAGCCAACATGTAATGATTGAGCTATTCTTTAGCATATGATGTTAGCCTATTTTGTATATAGTTACCCTGCTCATCCCTGTACATAACCCCCGGTTACATTATTATACTGTTTCTACACTGTTATATTGTAAGTCCAGTGCAGACATCCTGCACTGCACAGTTATGTTGTATGTAAACCGCACTGATGATAAAGAGCGCCGTATATAAGAAAATTAAATAAATAAATAAACATTAAGAAGACAAAGATCCTGGCAACTAGCAAAATGAATGTTCATCATTGATGGAGAAAAATTTGAAATAGTTGACAGCTTTAGCTTATTTGGATCAACAACCAAAGAAAGGACTAGCAGTCAAGAAACCCGATGACGCTCTTGGCAGAATGTCTGTGAAGACCTAGACAAGATTCTCAAGAGCAGAGATGTCTCTCTCCATACAAAGATTTGACTTGTCCGGGCCATGGTATTTTCAATAACGTCATATGGTTGCAAAAGTTGGACAGTGAAAAAGACAGACAGGAAGAAAATTGATGCCTTTGAATTATGGTGCTGGTGATGAATACTTGTGTATATCGTGGACTGCCCGAAGAACGAACCAGTCCGTACTAGAGATCAAACCTAAGCTTTTCTTAGCTCAGATTACAAGACTTTGGCTTTTATACTTTGGACACATGCGAAGAGAGAGCATTTGAGAAAGACACAATGCTTGGCAAGGTAGAAGGTTACCGTAAAAGAGGAAGGCTGGAAATGAGATGGCTCGATACAATAAGAGCAGTTATGTATACCACTCTATCAACAATGAGCCGCTTGGCTGAAGACCGAACAAAGTTTTTAGGTCAACTATCCAGAGGGTCGCCAGGAGTCAACACGGACTCAACATCACTTAACAATATGAACCATTTCCTTGTTAAAATATGCTCAGTCTAAGTTCTACTTAATGCAGTTAAGGGTGAAGGACTTGCCCAAGGTCACAATGTATCAGTGGAAAAGGGGGATTTGAACCCTGGATTCCATGAATGACCAATTTTATATCTTCATAAATGTGTATTGCATTCCAGATGGTCTTTCAAAGCCTCATTTTCTCCTTCAGGATGTATGGATAGCATAGAGAAGTCATGTCTAGTGTAACCTACCTGTTACTAGTTTTCATTCTGAATTCGTCATTCCTTATCATTCCTCCAGTCCCGTACCAGTGGGTTGTCTCACCCTGCCAGCAGCTAAAGGCTGAGCATGTGCCAATTGCGAGGCCATCCCCACAGAACAAGAAGCTAGTAACCGCACTAAGCTCTCTACCAAAGTGCCCCCGGTACTGTCCACTACCTGAATATCGGTCCCGATCTGTCACTTAGTGCTTTTTGAACGTTGAGAGAAGAAATTCTGCCCCCTACCCATGCAGACTCGCAGGTCAGGCCAACCTTACTCCAGCTGCTGGAGGCTGAGATACTGGCCTTGGTGGGCAGTACTGGACCCTTAAGTAGGGTGACATCACCAAAAGCTTGAGCATGTTCGGCCTCAAGCTGCTGGCAGGGGGAGACAACTCGCTGGAACGGGACTGTCTGGAGTCATTCACGGAAAGCAAATTAGCAGGTAAGTCTAATTTCAGAATTGTGAAATTTCTATAGCTAATTGTTACATTATTTACTTAAAAACTGTTAACCTGAGCAGTTGCACTACTTTCATTTTTTAGTTAATACCTGAATCTGAAACCAGAATAACCTATTCTGATATTTTGCAGTAACAGACTAAGCCAAAGCAAATGGTAGCACTTTGAAAAAATTGAATGTGTATTGGAAAAAGCTGCAAGACAGGTGTTGTCCCAAAGAAATAACATTGTTATTGTTGCTTTACTAACCTGCTGCTTTTGTGTTTTTAGGATCGAACCCTTCCAGATTCCGAATAGGGGATCAGGAGTTTGAGTCATTACCTGCTTTGCTGGAATTTTATAAAATACATTACTTGGACACTACAACCTTGATAGAACCTGTATCCAAATCGAAACAGCATGGGGTTATCCTGAGGCAGGAAGAAGCGGAGTATGTGCGAGCTCTTTTTGACTTTAATGGTAATGATGAGGAAGATCTACCATTTAAGAAAGGAGACATCCTAAGAATTCGGGATAAACCTGAGGAGCAATGGTGGAATGCAGAGGACAGCGAAGGAAAGAGAGGGATGATACCTGTGCCTTACGTCGAGAAATGCAGGCCCGCCTCTGCTTCAGTACCAGCTCTGATTGGAGGTAACCAGGAAAATTCCCACCCCCAGCCACTGGGTGGGACGGAGCCAGGGCCCTATGCCCAGCCCAGCGTCAACACTCCGCTCCCTAACCTCCAGAATGGGCCTATTTATGCCAGGGTTATCCAGAAGCGAGTCCCCAATGCCTACGACAAGACGGCCTTGGCTTTGGAGGTATATAATGGAAGGAAAGAGATCTGTGAAAAGGATGCTCCCTTTCAGATGCAATTTAGTATTTAAGGGTTTTAATGGGGAACTGTTCTTTGCTGAAGAATAAGTATGTTTTAAGCATTTTCTGATGCATAGTTTTGAATTTTTTGTTTAGCATATTAGCCAACAAAATTGTAATGACATGCACCATTTTGCTTTTTTGATGATCAGAAATCAGGAACTCCTGATTTTTGACTTGCCCTTACTGCCACTTTTGTCACCTGATTCAATTCACATTCTCTCTCAATTTACCAGGTATAACTGAATAATTAGAATGAAGAAGAATCATTTTTGGTTTTGAAAAGTATAATGAAATGCTCTTCTAGTGAAAAAGCTACTGTGACATTCAGGCAGAGCTGACTGCTTCTCTTTAGAGTAATAGAATATTGAGCATGTTGAGACCTGAGCACTGGCATTGACCCCCCACCAACAGCATTTGGATAAGGAAATGAGAGATGGGAAATAATTGGTATTTAATTCTGTTGTAGGCTTCATATATTAATACATATTTTTGTATCTAGTCTTATTGTAGCTTTTTCCTAAAAACACAAAAACCCTTCCTTATTCCTCCAGTCCGGTCCCGACCTGTGGGTAGTCACCACTGTTCCCTCTAAGCTGTGCGCGTGTGCGCGCGCGCACACCTCGCCGAGCGAGCGCACATACTTTACAACAGAGCGCACAAAAATTATGGCTCTGATTCTGATAGAAAACAACACAGATGTCTTAAAATTTAAAAGTTATGATTGTAATTACTAGAAATTTCCCACTTCATTTAGTAATCGTCTATTTTCATTTAATTTGATTAAAATCAGTGTGGTGTACATACTGTATTCTGATGTGTAGTCAAATTTTAAAGTATATAACTCTGAGTGTCGTTATGTGGTGCACAAAAATTTAACCTTCCTTCAAAAGCTGCACACAGCTGATATTTTATGCGCACACAGCCTACAGAAAATTAGAGGGAACATTGGTAGTCACCTCTCACCAGCAGCTTGGAGACTGAGCATGTCAAACTCTGATATCACCACACATAAGTAGCTAGCTGGCACCTCCCACCAGCCTCCAGTATCTGTCTCCAAGCAGCTGGAGAGACGTGACTTCAAGAACAGGGACTCGCTGAAGGGACAACTAAGAAGTTGGTGGTAAGTGCTTAGTTTGGGAAGTTATTAGCTAGAGAGCTGGTTCTTGAGTTTTTCAGTGGAGGTGATCTAGCCTCAATAAAGCCTGTTTAATTTATTTATTTTAAACTTCAGAACCTAAGACTGGTGAAAGTGATTAGACACTAAAGGCTTTGCCAGTGGGAAAACACAATTTTGTCTTGGCTGGTTTTGGTAGACTCTGCAGTTCCCAAGCCTGTGGGGGAGGGAGTGGTGTGAGGAAGTGCAGATGGTTGCAGAACCTGTCATCCATAGATTTGGCTGGTTCCAGGTTCCCCGATGCCGTTGAAGCTAGTTGGTATTGCTGTGTGTGAGGCTCTCTGGTCAGCCACACACGTGAACAGAGGGTTTTCCTGCTCAGCACGGTGTTTGGACAGAGCATAGTGAGTGTTACCAGGCTTCGAAGGGATGTTGCTTGCCTTAGGACTGAGGCCTTCACTCCTACCTTTAGCAAGAATGCTGCCATATCTCCAGGAACAAGCAGGAATGAGTCTTCACATATGGGTACGTCTGTACCGACGGAGCCTGCGCGGGAATGCTCCCCAGCGTCCAATCAGAAAGCTTTTGGGAGCATCCCTCAGCACCTGCGTGCTGCCTTCCCACCTTTCCAACTGTCTCTCCTCAGTTTTCATTTTTCTGCGGAGCCGGCAGGACGACGTCCTGTCACCGCAGAAACTTTTTTCTTTAATTTTTTAATTTTTGTTTTCTTGTCACGGCTGTTTTCCCGCCGCCGCCGGTGGGGTTTTTCTTTTCTTTTTCTCAAACTGAGGGAGAGTTTTCCCTCAGTTTCTATCTTACAATTTTTTGGGCCTATAAGGCCTCTCCATCATGGAGCCGCCTTCTCCTAAGAAGTGCCTTCACTGTGGAAATACTGTTTTCTTTTTAGAATCCAATGACTGGTGTCTAACCTATTTGGGTCCTGACCCTTTTTCCCCTGAATACAATTCTGTGAGAAGAGATTCTCTCTTTCGAGTTTCCCTCGATACCGTTTTCCCTCCCTATGGCAGGGCACTGGCCATTTCTTCTCTACAGGATCAGGTAACCCACAAACAGTCTGTTAAGACTAGCCAATCCTTGAGTGGTAAGTCTCATGCTAAGCATGCTGACGGCCCCGGCCTTGCCCTCAAGACCCCATTGGCATTAAAACCCCGGCGGGAGTCTTCGGGCTCCAAAGCAATTCAGGGGTTTCAGGTTGTTCCTGGGGCTCACCCCTCACAGAAAATACCTGAGCCATGCTTGGTGGTGGCATCCGCTTCGAGCGTTACCGATACCCTGGCATCGGCACCGGTGTTGAGTGATCCGCTCTTCACCAGGGATCGTCATCTGGCGTTCTCGGTACCTTCGTGACCGATCGAAACGTCCCAGATTGACGTTCCAGTATCAGCAGTACCGCCGATACCACCACCGACGTCGGTACCCTCTAGGCATACATCGATAGACTCGCTTCCTTCGATGCCGAGTCTAGAATAGATTTCTAGTCTAGAGGACTGGGTACCGACACGTCTCGGAACCGATGTTCACTGATTCCGCATGCACGGTACCGAGGATAATCACCAGGGGTTTTTAGTTACCTCGGTACCGCTTGAGCAGCCTCCGATGACTGCTTCGGTGTCGGTTTCGCCTTCTATTCCGGCACAACTACCGGTATCGATACCGGTACCTGCAGTATCATCGGAACCAGCTCCTTCCATGCCTTTTTCACCTGGATCGCTCCTCTCTATACCTAGTTTGGAGTCGATACCTGGCATGGATGATGCACTACTGACTGTCTCAACTCATAACGGCCAGTTCCAGTGTCCATCCATTACAAATTCCTGTTCTGCACCGGTCAGGTACATCTTCCGGTGCCCAGGCTACCTTTTCAAATTTAGCCTGTCCAGGGATGGTTCCCATCGGAGATCCTTCTTTTCAGAAATTTCTCCTTGACATGGCAACCTTCCTTAATATTCCTATCCCTGGCTATGAGTCTTCTCAGGGTTTTTCTGCAGAAAAGGAAAATATAATGCTTCCTTTACATCACTCTTTGCAGAATCTTCTTCTGAGAGTATGGGAAAAACCTTTAACGGTTTCTTCACCTCCTACAGCAACTGATCTTCTGTATCAGGTGCCCCCCTCTCCAGGATTTCAAAAGCCTCAACTTCCCCATCATTCCATTGTAGTGGAATCAGCAATGAGGAAGGTAAAAAGCAAGAAGAAACATTGTTCTTTCCCGCCAGGGCGTGCATCTAGAACACTGGATGCCTTTGGACGTCAAACCTTCCAAACATCTATGCTGGCAAAAAGGATTCTCTCATATATTTTTTATGAGTATCCCTTCAGGAGATCACAAAGAAATTCTCTTTTGACTCCTTTTCTTTCAGAGCCCAAGGCTGCAGACTATTCCTTACTACTTAGTCATAGCCAAAATATCTCTTGGTTTCTTTCTCGTGCTTCCCTAGACTCTTTTGAGTCTGTTAGAACTTCTGCTATAGCCATAGGAACACGTCGTAAAGCCTGGCTCCAAGCATCAGACTTGAGTAGATGGGCACAACAAAGACTGAGTAATACTCCTTGTACTGGAGAAAATCTCTTCAATAAGGAGTCCTTACGTCAGGTTGCTCATTGCTCCACTGACTTTCCTGTTTCTGAGGGCCATCCTAAGCCCTCTCCTTCCTCAGCAGGTAGGAAATGCCCTACCAAACCTTCTTTCCCTAAAAGAAAGAGGTTTTCCTCTTCTCCTGCCCATCATTCAGATGTTCCCAAGCAGGGGAAGTCTCGCCCTGGTCTGAAGAATCCAGACTCTAGCCAGGCTGAATAAACACAGTAACCATAGGTTTCTGATTAATCTTTTTATAACTACAGTTAACTTCTTTTCAGCAGAAGTTTTTCACTGTTTTTTTCCATTCAAAACTCTGCTCAGGGATTCCTATCCTCAGGAAATCCATTTACTCTTCAGTATGCTGAACTGTCAGGATATTCATGTCTATAAATTAAAGGGTTTTCCACCTCTTCCTGACTAGAAGAGAGGTTAGCAACTATCACATGATAGTTTCTCTGTGCCAGCATGAATTTTTCCTTCCAAGGACTTACCATGTGGTAAGTCCTTCTTCAGCTTCTATCTCTACCCTCTTCGCCAGGGTTTCCCCTGTAAGAGTGGTACCATACCATTGAAAGACTTTTCTTGTCTTTCTTTTCACTGTAGAGTTTCTTCTCCTGAGTAAACTCCCTTCTTTATCTGGGCAGCTCAGCAGACGGAGACAGCTTCCTTTCTTTGTTCAGTCTGTTCTCTCTGTTTGACACAGACCGACTCTCTCTGTTGTCTTATTCAGTAACTGCCCATGCAGGAGTTCCAGTAATTGACTACTGGTACTTTTCCACAAGTTCCTGTCTAGCCTTCCACCACTCCTGTCTAGCCTTAATAGTGATTCCAAGACAGTTTTCTACATCTTTCTTGGATAATCCTTTTCACTACAGGCTTCTTACACTATCTTCTACCCTTGCCATCTCCAATCTCTCTGGGTTTGTCAACGTAGTGGACGTGGCTGTCGGTTTTCTCCATCATATCTTGAGTGGTCTTCTCAGAGTATCAAACTATGTTAAACTCAATGTAAATACTCTAATGTAACTGAACGTCAATATATAAATGGACTCTTTGGCAATATATCTTAAATGTGCTCCTTATGTAGATTATATTAAATCACTGTTACACGAGAACTTTTCTTTAAAGGATTTTTTAAGAGGATTTTTGTAAATCAGCTGTAGTCTCAGACTCTGATGGTACTCGAAACCACAATCTCTGTGGAAAACAAGGTGTGCTCCATTTGCATCAATGACTACTAAAGGACTTGCCTTTCCTCTTTTTTTTCTTCTTTTTATCTGAACAGTGAAAATATCGTGCACAAATATCACCAAAATTCCTCTGCCTAGTGTTTCTTAAAATCTTAAAAATTCAAGCTTATCTTAGCTCCATTGATGTATCTTCTTGCTCCAAACCACAAATTAATGTGTTCTCAACGCCTTCCCATGGCGCCCATTTTAGCGTTTCTCTCCTTAAAGGAGGTTCATCAGGAGAATCTGAGAATGGAAATGCAATGACATTAGGAGCGCTAGGATTACTTGTACTAAATATTGACTTCCTTCCGAAGTTAAAGGAAATTTCTCTCCCACAACGTTCCCCAACAGATTTTTAAATTCATAAAACTTTGAGGAGCCAAAGAGTACTCACTTACTGATGCTGCCCACGTCTCTGTCTTTCACCTTGATGCCAAAAAAAGCCGCGTATGCGGCTTTGACAAAGCAGCTGACTTTTATATTGAATACAGAACTCTCACTATCTACATACTTGCCACTCAACTGAAGCGTTCAGTCCTAGTGGTTGCACGGTGTTAACCCTAAAAATCCACCTTTGTTCTGCATAAAGCAGCGTTTCATCCAGAGTCCTCCCTCTTTTAGGGTGTAAAATTTGTTCAATGCAGAAACATCTTAAATGCTCAAATTTATGCTGAAATTCTTCACAATGCTGGACAATCGGGGCTGACATATTTTTACAATGAAGTCGGCTTTTATGTTCACACATCCGAACTTTAAAGGACCGACTGGTCTTTCCAATGTAAAATAAATCGCAGGGACAGCGAATGGCATACACCACTGATTTCAGAAGTACGCGTTGTAGCTTGTTTTAAACTGTAGGTTTTGCCATGACAGAGGAATTCAGTTAACTCAGTTGTTATATTACAGATGTTG
Source organism: Ichthyophis bannanicus (assembly GCA_033557465.1). Classification (NCBI taxonomy): domain Eukaryota; kingdom Metazoa; phylum Chordata; class Amphibia; order Gymnophiona; family Ichthyophiidae; genus Ichthyophis; species Ichthyophis bannanicus. The sequence goes on from CM066042.1 coordinate 135,583,845, forward strand.
CACTGGCCACAACAACTGAGTTAACTGAATTCTTCTGTCATGGCAAAACCTACAGTTTAAAACAAGCTACAACGTGTACTTCTGAATCAGTGGTGTATGCCATTCGCTGTCCCTGCGATTTATTTTACATTGGAAAGACCAGTCGGTCCTTTAAAGTTCGGATGTGTGAACATAAAAGCCGACTTCATTGTAAAAATATGTCAGCCCCGATTGTCCAGCATTGTGAAGAATTTCAGCATAAATTTGAGCATTTAAGATGTTTCTGCATTGAACAAATTTTACACCCTAAAAGAGGGAGGACTCTGGATGAAACGCTGCTTTATGCAGAACAAAGGTGGATTTTTAGGGTTAACACCGTGCAACCACTAGGACTGAACGCTTCAGTTGAGTGGCAAGTATGTAGATAGTGAGAGTTCTGTATTCAATATAAAAGTCAGCTGCTTTGTCAAAGCCGCATGTGCGGCGTTTTTTGGCATCAAGGTGAAAGACAGAGACGTGGGCAGCATCAGTAAGTGAGTATTCTTTGGCTCCTTAAAGTTTTATGAATTTAAAAATCGGTTGGGGAACGTAGTGGGAGAGAAATTTCCTTTAACTTCGGAAGGAAGTCGATATTTAGTACAAGTAATCCTAGCGCTCCTAATGTCATTGCATTTCCATTCTCAGATTCTCCTGATGAACCTCCTTTAAGGAGAGAAACGCTAAAATGGGCGCCATGGGAAGGCGTTGAGAACACATTAATTTGTGGTTTGGAGCAAGAAGATATATCAACGGAGCTAAGATAAGCTTGAATTTTTAAGATTTTAAGAAACACTAGGCAGAGGAATTTTGGTGATATTTGTGCACGATATTTTCACTGTTCAGATAAAAAAGAAAAAAAAGAGGAAAGGCAAGTCCTTTAGTAGTCATTGATGCAAATGGGGCACACCTTGTTTTCCACAGAGATTGTGGTTTCGAGTGCCATCAGAGTCTGAGACTACAGCTGATTTACAAAAATCCTCTTAAAAAATCCTTTAAAGAAAAGTTCTCGTGTAACAGTGATTTAATATAATCTACATAAGGAGCACATTTTAAGATATATTGCCAAAGAGTCCCGTCTATATATTGACGTTCAGTTACATTAGAGTATTTACATTGGGTTTTCTCCATCAGCCAGTTCTACATCCCAGTTCTCCTGCATAATGCTCTCTGCAATCCTACTGAGAAGCTTTCCACTATGGGCCCTTGCTAGAGAGCATAGAGTTTCTCTAATGGCTATCCATCATGGTTGAAAAAGGCTTCCTCAGTCATCCCCTATGACTGTGAGGGTTCTTCACACCCTACTATCTTCTTTTTAAAGAGGGAAAAGGACATCAGCCTTCTCCACGTGAAAGTCTAAGAGTTATCCCATTCCTATAGGGAATATACTCCTTCCTTTTTTTTTTTTTTTTCCTTGCAGCTTGTCCTCATGGTATCCTAGTACTTCAAGGACAGCACATATGAATCTGGAAAACTCCTGATACCTCCTTTGTCCCTCATGTAGGTCAAACTGGTATCTCATTCTATGCGTTTCTGTCCTTTTACCATGCTGGAGTTCCACAGGACTCCGGACTTGCTGTTTACAGACTGATATTATCCTCTGTTTTTTCACGTAACCATCCTGGTTATTCACTGGATAGCATTCCTTTACCATCATCTCTGGGTGAACAGATTCTCTATATCTTCTCAAGTAGGTTTCACCTCCTTGTTCTTAGATGAATCTTTTCCCTTCACATCTCCATGTGAATGTCCTGGTATGCATAGCTCTGTCTGCTTAGTTGCAGGCATCTATCTTTAGACCTATATATTCAGGTGTATCTGTAGATGTATCTGTCTGTTAGATAAGTGTGCATATGCTATGCCCTTTGGATCTCATTATAAATATATCTATATATCTATATACCTATCTATATCTATATATATATACACACATATGTGTGTATCTATCCAGATACTTATTATAGGTCGATATGTATTTCCATACTTATCTCTCTGTCTATGCTCATAAAGGTTTTTACCTTCCTGTATGTTTCTAACAGTGGGCTTGCACAGCTTCATACTGTTCCACGGTAGGTTTCGGATATTATGCACACAATCACTGCTGTGGTACTGACAGCCCTACCGTATCCTAGGTTTATGTATCCCTGAAGCTCCATGCCCCAATGTCTTCCTACCTCTCACCAGTTAGGAAAGACATGGTGGATCTTCAGTGGATTTCAAATTCAATTCATCAAACATCTGTCCTTTCTTGGGAGTTTGGGGTTCTCTTCATACCCTTTCCTCCCTCGAGGACTAGGTCTGTTTGTCCAGATCGGTCAGTCTTCCTCTTTTGCTCCTACCTCTGAATACGTCTGTAGCCAAAAGAGTTTTCAGTTTCCATGAAGCTTCCCACTGAAGACCTGCCGTGTTTGTGCTATCCCAATTGAATCCTGAGGTCACCTCTCACTTCCAGATGTTGACCTCCACCTTCGCTCCAGTGAAGTCACCTTGAACATTATTCTACTGGATCCCCAGTAGACTCCATCAGCCTCTCTACTTCCTGCAATCCAGTAGGTGAGCGTCATATGGTGATTGTTCATTTCAATATTATGGTGATTGTTCATTTCAATATATCTTTTGATAATGATCATACATACAAGGACTCCTTGTGCGTAGTCCTTTCTTAGGTTAGCTGTTTTTTCTGCAGCTCCTCTCTTTTCAACTCCTGCCCTCCATCCTCAGGATGCCTGGCCATATGAGGTGTAGCATGTTTCAATCTTCAACATGTTAGGGCTCCAGGCATCTTAGCTTGGGAGTCCCCATATGTGAAGACTCATTCCTGCTTGTTCCTGGAGATAGCACAGTTACTTACCTGTAACAGGTGATCTCTGGGAACAGCAGGAATAAATCTTCACAACCCGCCCACCTCCCCTAGGAGTTGTATTTCTATATCTTTCCTTTCCTCTTTCTCTCTCTTTGTCTCAGCTATGAAACTCAACTGAGGAGAGACAGTTGGAAAGGCGGGAAGGCAGCACGCAGGCGCTGAGGGATGCTCCCAAAAGCTTTCTGATTGGATGCTGGGGAGCGTTCCCACGCAGGCTCCGTCGGTACCAACGTACCCATATGTGAAGACTTATTCCTTATCGTTCCTCCAGCTTAGTCCTCTACGCATGGGTTGTGCACCTCCTCCTGCAGCATGAAGACTGGACCAATCAAATTTCAGCATCACTGGATACAGCATCTCTGTTATCTTCTCCATCCCAGTGTGTCCAGTCTTCATGCAGCAGGAAGACGTGAGTGAGCCTGGCTGGGCTCACTAGTTGTCAGTTAGGTTGTTAGATGGTAGCTAACCTTTTGGTGGTTTGATTTTGGGCTCTATTAGAGCTTCTATTCCTTTATTAGTTTATGGGGTTCTTGTACCTTTAAATTTTTTAATCTCTTCGGCTTTCCGTGGGGGGGGGGGGACCCGAGGGAGGTCTCTCCTCTGTCCTGCCTCAGCGGTTTCGTTTGCCTGTTCTATTTTTCTTACTTTAAGGATCTCTGCCCCAGGGATATTCGGGGCAGAGCTCCGGCGGCAATTACACTGCAGCACTCCTCTGAAAGAGGTAAGGTGTGCGCTGGGGGACTGTCGGTGGATTTTGGCGGCAAGGCGCAGGGCACTCGCTGGGAGGCTGCCTCTCCGCTGATCGCCGGCGTTTAGGTCTGCTTTTATTTTTTCTGTGCTTGCGGCGCCCCAGTTTTTGTTTTTTGAGCAGCAGAAGTGGGACAGACTGCCTCCGGCGTCGGTTGCTCAGCCGCGTAGGTTTACCCGATGCCGGGGAGAAAGCGCGCCAAAATGCTTTTCTTCTTTGCCGCGGCCATTTTGTGAGCCGCGGTTTCATCTCCGTGTGTGACACACGCGGCTGGGTTTTTACTTTTTCTCGGTCCTTGTGGGCGCCGTAGGGGATTTTTTCTCCAGGCTGTTTGAATTCTCCCTTTTGTATTGCTAGTTTATTTTATTTTATTTTGTGTTATTTCCTTTTAGTTTGTTCTGGGGCCATTATCCTTCGGGAGCACAGAGCTGGCTTTCATTTCGCTGCTGTTTTGAAGCATCAGCAGCAAATGTGTGCACCCTTTTTAGCTCAGACCTCAAAAAATTTTGATATCAAAAGGCGGGCCACGTGCCATTACGCCCTTCTTCAGACTGCCCTAGGCGTCTGGAGTCTGGGGTGCAGTTTCTTTTTCTTGCCGTGACCTGCGGCATTGTTTTCCATCCTTGCATTTTGGGATTTTTGGTATAGAGCCAGGGTTGACCCTGCGGCTTCAGGCCGAACCTTGTCTGCACTTGGGGTGCGACGAAGGGTGAGGTCCATGCCAGCGGGCTCTTGCTGCGTCATTTGTGGATCCCGCAGGGGAGCGGTTCCAGAGACGGGCGTTTGTCACCGCTGTGCCTCTGTCTCTCGCACTATGGAACAGCGCCTGGAGAGTTCCTTGGCTGCCGCATCTCAGAAAGGCTCCGACGCGGTGGAATTGGAGTCCCCCCTGGAGGGGCCGTCGGGGACGGCTTCGACGGCGCCTTTAGGTGCTGGAGCGCAGGCGGAGCTCGCGGCTTTGCCCATGGAGGATTTTTCTCCCGATTTTGTGTTGCTGATGCACCAGGCGTTCTGTCGTAAGCGTCAGAGCATGGGCGTTTCTCCGGGGGCGACCACGCAGTCCCCTGCGCCAGGACTTGCGTCTCTCGGGGCCTCAGCGCCCAAACGTCAGCGTTTGCATGACACTGTTCAGTCGGAGACGGATTGGCCCGAGGGCGAAGATATGGACTTCGACTTGGATGCAGAGGGGGAAGCCTTAGAAGAAGGCGAACTCCCGGAACCGGAGGATCAGGCTAAAATTATTCGTGTATTTCGACGGGAGGAGTTACCCGCGCTCGTAGCTGAAGCGCTTAACACCCTAGGTTTGACACCTGCGCCGTCGGTCGCTGAATCTGATGGGGTCGACCCCATCATTCAAGCGGTGCGGCAGACTCAGGTGGTTTTTCCTATACATAACGTCATCCATCAGATGATTCAGACAGAGTGGGATACCCCGGAATCGGGCCTCAAGGGTGTTAAAGTTATGCGCAAGCTCTATCCTATGGCAGATGCGGACCTTGAGCGGTTTCGCTCTCCCAAAGTGGATGCAGCGGTTTCGGCTGTGACTAAAAAGACTACTATACCGGTGGAAGGTAGTGCGGCTTTACGGGAGCCGCAGGACAGGAAAATGGATGGACTCTTGAAGCAGTCCTTTGAGGCGGACGCGATGGCGCTGCAGGCCTCCGTTTGTGGGGCTTGGATTGCTCGGGCCTGTCTTCGCTGGGTTCAGCGACTTCGACAGGTGCCGGCCCTGGAATCCGAGGATTTAGGTGAGCTCCAGCGCTTGGAGTCTGGTTCCGCATATTTGGCGGATGTTCATTACGACCTTATCAGGGCGCTATCCAATAGTATGGCGTCTGTGGTAGCTACGCGCAGAGCCCTTTGGTTAAAAAATTGGGCAGCAGATGGTTCTTCCAAGTCGCGGCTAGGCAAGCTGCCTTTCAAGGGTAAGCTGCTGTTCGGAGACGATCTTGACAAATTGGTCAAGGATTTGGGGGAATCCAAGGGCGGTCGTCTGCCTGAGGATCGGCCAAAGAGGGGAAGATTCCCTTCTGTCCCTCGAGGTCAGCCTCGGGACTTTCGTCGGTTTCGCTCTCCCCGCTACGGGGGGTTTCAACGCGGTCGGTATGTCTCCCGGACCTCCAGCTTTCGAGGTTTTCGAGGAGCCAGTCGCGGTTTCGCAGCAGCTTCTCCTGCCGCCGCCCGTAAGCCCCAATGAAGGGCAGCGGGTCCAGGCGGAGATTCCAGTGATCGGAGGGCGTCTTCGATGTTTTCTCTCCGCTTGGGCTCGGATAACGTCCGATCAATGGGTTTTGGAGATTGTTCGAGACGGGTATGCCCTGGATTTGGCCAGACCCGTACTCGATTCCTTTGTGGCGTCTCCCTGCCGTGGAGCTCGGAAGACAGCTCAAATCCGACAGACCCTCGATCATCTGCTTCGGCTGGGAGCGGTGGTTCCCGTACCGCTGGAAGAATATGGTCTCGGAAGGTATTCCATTTATTTCGTGGTGCCAAAGAAGGGTGGGACTCTTCGTCCCATTTTGGATCTCAAAGGCGTGAACCGCTGCCTGCGGGTTCCGCACTTTCGGATGGAAACCTTACGATCCGTGCTTGTGGCCGTGCGCAAGGGCGAGTTTCTCACATCGCTCGACCTCACCGAGGCTTATCTCCATATTCCTATTCGGGAGGCGCATCAGCGCTATCTCCGATTCGCTCTCCCCTGGGGGCACTTCCAATTTCAGGCCTTGCCATTCGGCCTAGCAACCGCTCCTCGAGTCTTCACCAAAATCATGGTGGTCGTGGCAGCGGCTTTGCGCAGAGAGGGAGTGCTGGTGCATCCCTATCTGGACGATTGGTTGATTCGAGGCAAATCTCGTTCGGAGAGCTTGTCGGCGACAGCGCGAGTGGTAGATCTGCTGCAATCCCTCGGCTGGGTCGTCAACCCGCGAAAGAGCCAGTTGGTTCCGACACAATCTCTCGAGTATTTGGGGGTGATCTTCGATACTCACAGGGGCTTCGTCTTTCTTCCCGAACGCAGAGTGAGGGGTCTTCAATCCCTCGTGCGCCAGTTTCAGCAAAACTCAGCTCCGTCGGCCTGGCTCTACCTACAGTTGCTGGGAACGATGGCGGCGTCCTTGGAGGTAGTGCCGTGGGCTCGTTTTCACATGCGGTCTCTTCAACGGGCCCTGTTGCGTCGTTGGTCCAATCAGTCCGATTCCCTGAGCAAGCGTCTCAGATGCCCGGCGAGAGTGTGCCGGGACTTGACATGGTGGATTCGGCCGACCTCGCTCAGCGCGGGAATGCCCTTGGAGCAGCCGGTCTGGATTCCGCTGTTGACGGATGCTTGTCTGACGGGCTGGGGGGCGCACTGCGGAGCCCACGTGACGCAGGGTCTCTGGTCTGCGGAGGAGAGCGGTTGGTCGATCAACCGCTTGGAACTTCGGGCAGTCCGGTTGGCGTTACAAAGCTTCGAGACCCTGATATCGCACAAGGCGGTGCGGGTCCTTTCCGACAACGCGGCGGCAGTGGCATACATAAATCGGCAAGGCGGCACCGGCAGCTCAGGCCTGGAAATGGAAGCCCGGTCGCTCTTCGAATGGGTGGAGCCCCGGCTACAGGCCATATCGGCCGCACATATTGCCGGGAAGGACAACGTGACGGCAGATTTCCTCAGCAGAGTACAAGTGGATGCCGGAGAGTGGGAGCTCAATCCGACGGTGTTCGAGCAGATAGTTCTGCGTTGGGGGCAGCCGGTGATGGATCTGATGGCCACGTTCCGGTCTGCAAAGGCGGCTCGATTCTTCAGCCGTCGAAGGGAGCCGATGTCGGAGGGCATCGATGCTCTGTTGCAGGACTGGCCTTCAAGGGGTCTTCTTTACATCTTTCCGCCTTGGCCGCTTCTCGGACGCGTGATTCAGCGCATCGAGTCTCACCGGGGTCGGGTGCTGTTAATAGCACCGGATTGGCCTCGGCGTCCTTGGTATGCCGATCTCATAAGGTTAGTGGACAGTCCCCCGTGGCGGCTTCCCCTGGACCCGGAACTGTTATGTCAGGGTCCGCTTCGAATGCCGCAAGTGGGGAGATTCTCTCTTACGGCCTGGCTATTGAAAGGGCGCGGCTGAGGAAGAAAGGTTATTCAAAGGCGGTCATATCGACTCTGCTTCAGGCCCGCAAGAGGTCCACTTCCCTAGCCTATGTGCGTGTCTGGCGTATTTTTGAGGACTGGTGTTCTCGGCGTCAGGTGCGAGCGGCTACGGCTTCTATTCCGCTGTTATTGGACTTTCTGCAAGATGGCTTTGCCAAGGGTTTGGCCGCCAGTTCCTTACGGGTGCAGCTGGCAGCGCTTTCCTGCTACAGAGGAAAAATTCAGGGCGTGTCGCTGGGCGCTCATGCTGATGTGCTACGCTTCATGAGGGCCGTTTCCCGGCTCCGTCCGGCCCGTCGCATTACTGTCCCTGCGTGGGATCTCAACTTAGTCTTGCATGCTCTCAGTGCGGCTCCCTTTGAGCCACTCTCGCGGTGTTCGGTTAAGGATCTTACACTTAAGACGGTGTTCTTGGTGGCAATTTGCTCCGCTCGGCGCATTTCGGAGCTTCAGGCTCTTTCTTGCAGAGAGCCTTTTCTTTCTTTCTCCGATCAGAAGGTAGTTCTCCGCCCAGTACCTTCTTTTTTGCCTAAGGTGTCTTCTGCATTTCATTTGAATCAAGTAGTCTCGCTTCCAGTCTTTCCCGCGTCGGAAGAACAGGGTTCCGATCGGGGGCTCAATCGATTGGATCTTAAGAGAATTTTGCGTCGATATTTGAAAGTTACTAGCGTTTTCCGCAAATCCGATCGTTTGTTCATTCTCTTTGGCGGAGCTCGCAAAGGTGAGGCGGCGGCGAAAGCTTCCATTGCCCGCTGGATTAAGGAAGCGATTGGCTCGGCCTATTTGTTGCGAGGTCGGGTTCCGCCGGTCGGTCTGCGGGCTCACTCTACCAGGGCGCAGGCGGCGTCTTGGGCGGAGTTTAGTTTGGTCTCGCCGGTGGAGATATGTAAGGCGGCCACATGGTCTTCTCTCCACACTTTCAGTAAGCACTATCGTCTTGACGTCTTGGCGGCGGCCGATGCCAGTTTTGGTTCCGCTGTGTTGCGTGCCGGCTGGCGTAATCCCGCCCGTTAGTCTGCTTTGTTACATCCCATGCGTAGAGGACTAAGCTGGAGGAACGATAAGGAAATAGAAATTACACTTACCTGGTAATTGTAGTTCCTTGAGAGACGACAGCTTAGTCCTCCTGCCCTCCCCTGTACACCTATTTTGGATCGGCACGCATTTGATTCAGAGTTGGTTTTCACAGGTGAGTGTGTTTTTCTTTTTCTTTCTTTTTCTTTCTTTTCTCTCTCTGGCTGCTTCTGCGGAGACAGTGGTGAGACCTCTTCTTTGGGTCTCTTTTCAATTGTTTAATATGGTAAATAATTGCATAAAGGAATGGGTTAAAAAAAAAAAAAAAAAAAATAATAATTCATACACAGCTTTGCATTCTGCAGTTGGTTTGTCTGCTTAAAGGTTAGCTATTTTTTTTTCTGAGTTTGCTTTGACAGTAGTTCACTGGGATGGAGAAGATAACAGAGATGCTGTATCCAGTGATGCTGAAATTTGATTGGTCCAGTCTTCATGCTGCAGGAGGAGGTGCACAACCCATGCGTAGAGGACTAAGCTGTCGTCTCTCAAGGAACTACAATTACCAGGTAAGTGTAATTTCTATTTCCTGCTGTTCCCAGAGATCACCTGTTACAGGTAAGTAACTGTGCTTTACTTGACTGCCGCAGCCACGTGTTGGGGAGGGCTTGCAGGTACCTTCCCTCGCGTTTCCTTTTTCCCATCGTTTACTTTGCATTCCTGCACTCAGCCTATTCTCATCAACTGTCCTTTAACTAAATTGCTGCCACTTAAATGGCTGCCTGCCACTGAAATATTTACAGTAAATCTATTTCCTAGCCAAAGGAACCTTGGGGCTGGAGGGCTAGCTTTGGTGCAGCATAGCCAATTTTGTCTTTTTCCTTCTTCTCTGAACACTATGCCCGCTAGGCTACTTGCTTAGCCTGTTGCTCCCGCAGGGGCATGGTCTTGACCATGGGCTTTTGTTGGGGCTGCAAAGCAGAGTCCCGTTAAGGGCCTGCTGAACGAGAGGGAGGGCTGGGTCTTGGGGGAATTTAGTGCTGGTCACCCTCTGGAGGGCCACTCCTAGCCTGTGGCGGGGGGGGGCGTCCGTATCTAGTCATGGGGGGCAGGGGCAGCCTGACCTCCCCTCCCTCCATCTTAGGAGCCCAGGGGTATGATCACTTGATTTCCCAGACCTTCCACGTCTAAAGATTAATCTGTGAACACCCTCCGGGGGGGGGGGGGGGTTCGCCTGAGTTTGTCCTCTATGCATAAGGAGGGAGATACCAATTATCAGAAAGGAAAATATCATAATCGAAATTGCAAGAAACAGAGCTAGGCTTCTACACATCTTGCATTTATAAAGGCAAGCAGCTGGAAGGGCTCATAAATATATCGGTCCTTTTTATATATTTTTTTTAACTAAACATTTGCATGGATTCTAAAGAAAAAGATGCCCCCCTCCCTCCCAGCTGCAAAACCCCAGGGCGCAGTAATAAAAAAAAAAAAATCAGTAACATTAACTAAATCCAGTTGAGGCAATTCAGAATCTACGGGGAAAGCCTCTCCTCCCCTTAGGAAGATAGAAAATATTTTTACCATAGGAGGTAATGTCTCCCACAGAACTGCCAACACATCCACCAAATACTCATTGAACATATTTCTTGCTGGAATAGACACAACACGTGAAAAACTAATTAAATGTAAGTTATTGGCACGAGAAGCATTTTCCAGTTCTATTTTCCTATGCATTGCTGTAAAATTCTTAATGAAGGATTCAGTTTGACCCTCTAGCAATAGCGTCTTAGCCTTAAATCCAAAATCTCTGCAGTAGGAACAGCTACCGATTCAGCAAGCTGATCAATTTTAGCAGTATTTTCATTAACTTTAACAGCCATAGATGATACTTGTGGTAATAAGGCTTCCCCCCCAATGACACAATAGCCGTCCATATAGATTCCAGAGTAAAACGTGCCGGTTTAACAAATGTAAATGCTGCAAAACTTCCTGCTTGGGGAAAATCCAGCCTTCATTCCTGCAGACCCACTGACCCTCTCCAGGGACTAGTCTCCACTTGTTGACGCTGCTGCCTAAACGTGTTGAGACTGATCCAGGGCAGAGATCCCCCTCTGCCACAAATATACCCATGCCTGGCCCTCGCAACACCACCGCTTCACACTCTACCAAAGCAAGCCGTGGCAGCAGGCTTTCATCGGGTGTGTACTGTAAACATGCTGCCTTTTGGTGCCGGCCGGGGGGGGGGGGAGGGAGTTGACGAGTCCGAAGCTACCACCGGGCTACCCAGCCCCGGTGAAGCAACAGCCGGACATTCATCTGCCAAACCTAAATGTTGAGGTAGCTGAACTAAGAAAATGTCCAAAGGGCCAATCATCCCCACAGAAACAGGCGTAGAAGCTGCAGGGGTAAGAGGACTTCAAAACCTCTTTAGCATTGTGCTTTTTTTCCCCATAGATAATCTGTCCCCTCACTATTGCCTCGCTGCAGCCATCTTAACTTGGCTCCTCCATTCCCATTACCTTGGCTGATGCCTTTTATAATCTCAGGGGCTTGTCCAAGGGTATGGCCTCAGCGGTTATCTCTTGCCATTACTTGTGGTTGTGAAATTGGTCTGCAGATGTCTTCTCCAAGTCGAGACTGAGCAAACTGCATTTTCGGGGGAAGCTTTTGTTTATATTTTTATTAAGCAGTTTTCATTGTGACCAAATACTGGAACTATTTTAAAACCATTATCAATTCACACTACATGTTCCTCCCCCCCTTAATATGCTCTTTTATTAACAATTTCCAACCTATTCCTATCCCCATCTACCCCCCTCCTCCTATGTCTTAACTCTATCTTCATATATCTACATCAACATCAACAATAGCTGCCCTTGCGTCAGTCCTGAGCCAGACATTTTATCCCTTGCTGGTCCTGAACCAGAGAGGGCCATAGGGGATAACACAAGCAAATACCACTCCCTTACTCCCATCCACCCCATCCCCTGCCACCTAGACTGAAGTCCCTCCCCATTACCCCCCCGACTTCCTCCTCCCACCCCTTTTCCCATCTTCCCTGCATAGATAAACCAGTACTCTGCTCCATAATCTCTTAAATCTGTCAATTTGTTGCCATCGGGTTGCAGTCAATTTTTCCATTACATATATCTGTTGCAGTCTTTCCACGCAATGCTCCACTTGTGGGAGATTTCTTTGTTTCCACCGATTTTAAGCCAGATCAAAGCGTGATGCACTTATGCATACCATTATTTGCCTCCCTTCTCTCTGTGGATCCCCATCTCTCCACCATCCCATCAATTAGCCACTTGGGCTCAATGCCTCTTCAACCCCCACTACCTCCCGAATCCATTCTCTAATCCCCTTCTAAAAGAGTGTTTTCCTTCTCGTTTCTCCGGGCCAGTCCAGGGAACGTTAGGGTTGTCAATCCCCTTCAGCAGCTGAGGACTGTAAACCAAATTTTTGCTATCAGACTAAGCCACTCCCCCCTTGCTGCACTGCTCTAGTCTTACAGTCCTCAGGAGCTGAATAGGACGTAGGTTCCGTGCCTCTCCCTACTAAAGGAGCTGATAGTTCTGTGAATGGGGATAATTGGTTAGCAGATTGGCTCTGGCTGAGCTATACTATGCTATATTTCCCTAGCGCACCTTCTCTGATCTAACTAAATGTAGCCGGCAGAGACAGAGCAGGCTGATTTAAGCAGCGTTAGGGGCAGAGCCTGCCTCAAGTTCGCTGGCCGCTGTGGCTTTAAGGACGTTGGCCTGGGAGCCCCAGATTCCACCTGTCCTTGCCTTGAGTCGTGGTCTCCGGCTCCCGCTAGCTGCGGGGAAGCGGAGACACGACGAGGAGCGCTAAACTCAGGTACGTCTCTTTCCATAATGCACCAGATCGTTTACCGGCTTAGTTGTTGCTGGTGCGGTTTACTGGCAGGAAATAGTCTTGGAGTCGGCGGGTTCGCGGTGTGCGCATGCCGGCGGTTCGCAGTTTTCTGTCAGCGGCGGTTATTTTAGCGGCTAGCAGTTCCAGTTTTAACGTTAATTAGCTCTTTCCACGTGTTTTCGCTGGTCAGTATGGAAGGCAAGCCGGGGTTTAAATAGGGGGAGAAACCTCAGGTTACCTCAGAAAAAGCGGGAACGGCGGCCATGTTGGGGGAGCCGGCTGTTTCTCCCACGGGTCAACCTAAGCACGTTAAAAGAAAATCTAAGTCACATAAAGATTCTCCGGCGCCTGTCAGCACAGCACCAGCCTGTCCTGAAGCTCAGGAACAGGTTTCTTCTTTATTTTCGCCGGACTTTATTTCGGCGTTGCATAAGGCCTATTTATTGAAAGCCTCACAGGTGCTTAGTCCCTCCCTGGCTGCTCCTGGTGGGGACAGGTTAAAGCCTGAGGTGGCTATAATGGATCCGGGGGAGAGTCCTTCCCAGAATGTGACCTTACTGGGAGCTGGCCTGGACAGCACGGGGCCACAGGTCTCGATGCCTCAGGCGCTAGAGGATGGTGACATCATCTCGGAGGCAGGCATCGACTCCTGGCCTATAGAGCTAGAGGAGGGTGAACTAACACCGGGCGAGGACCCTAATGTCTTTAGGGTTTTCCGTAAAGAAGAGCTGGGAGCTCTTATTACGCAGTCCTTAGCAGCTCTAAATATTGTTATGCCCTCGGTGCTGCAGGAGCCGTTAGAGGATCCGTTGTTGCAAGGGTTTAAGACTGAGCAGCGCTGTTTTCCGGTTCACTGAGTGATTAAGCACATGATGGAGTCGGAGTGGGAGTTCCCCAAGGTTACGCTTCGGGGTGCTCGCGCTCTGGGACGTCTGTACCCGATTCCAATAGAGGAGAGAGAATTATTAAAAATGCCTAAGGTGGATGCCTTAGTGTCAGCGGTAACGAAGAAAAGACTAAGATACCCGTAGAAGGGGGAGCAGCGCTTAAGGACTTGCAGGATCGTAAGCTGGAGGTGCTCCTGAAACAGGCGTTTGATTCTAGTGCGCTGGCTTTGCAGACATCCATTTGCGGGGCATATGTTTCCAGAGCTTTGATCCGTTGGCTCCAAGGCGACTCGGCGGCGGAGTCCGCGGAAGGCTCGTCAGTGGAGGGAGCTAAGTTGGAGTCGGCCGCAGCTTACCTCGCAGACGCCTTCTATGACTTGGTTAGAATCTCCGCAAAATCTATGGCTTCGGTGATTGCGGCCAGACGTTTTCTTTGGCAGCGGATGCTTCATCCAAGTCCCTGCTCAGCAAGCTCCCCTACAAAGGCAAGCTGCTTTTTGGGGAAGCCTTGGAAAAGATAGTGAAAGATCTTGGGGACTCCAAAGGGGGTCGCTTACCAGAAGACCGTCCTAAGACGCCTAGGGCGAACATACTGTCTCAAGGGCAAGGTCGAGATTCTCGCCGGTTCAGAGGGGCACGCTTTGCTCCCTATCCTAAGGCTCGCTTCGGCCCTCGCAATCAATCCTTTCGAGGTGCGCGAGGCTTTGGCAGTTATTTCAATGCTCAGCAAGGTCCCGCAAAGAAACCTCAATGAAGGTCGGCTGGTCCAGGTAGAGAGTCCTGTAGGAGATCGATTGCAGGGGTTTCTCTCTGCCTGGACCGCGATTACGTCAGACCAGTGGGTGCTAGAGATAATTCGAGAGGGGTATGCGTTGGAGTTTGCGCACCCATTACGGGAAGCCTTCATGATGTCTTCCGCAGGAACAGAACAGAAAAAGCAGGCGGTCAACGATACGCTTCAAAGGTTGTTGCAACTGCAGGCAGTAGTGCCGGTACCCCAAGACCAGTGCGGACTAGGTCGATACTCGATTTATTTCGTAGTGCCCAAGAAAGAGGGTTCTTTTCGGCCCGTGCTCGATCTCAAGCAGGTAAATCGCTCCTTGAAGGTAACTCATTTTCGGATGGAGACGCTCAAATCCGTTATTCGAGCGGTGAGACGGGGGAATTGCTCTCGTCGGTAGATCTCATGGAAGCTTATCTGCATATTCCAATCAGACCGGATCATCAGCGTTTTTTGAGGTTTGCGGTGCCCATGGGCCATTTTCAGTTTCGAGCCTTGCCATTCGGCTTAGCAACAGCTCTTTGGACGTTCACAAAGGTTATGGTGGTAGTAGCTGCGTCGCTACGCAAGGAAGGTGTCCGAGTGCACCCTTATCTCGACGATTGGTTGATCAGGGCAGGGTCTCTTCCGGACGCGGTAGCAGCGACTGCTCGAGTGGTGCAAGTCCTGGAGCAACTCGGTTGGGTAGTCAACCTTTCGAAAAGTCAGCTGAACCCGGGACATCGGCTTACGTACCTAGGAGCATTGTTCGACACACAAGTGGGATCGGTGTACCTGCCCGAAAACAGGGTGCTGAAGATCATGCAGCAAGTACAGGCTTTCTTGCAGCACCCGGCTCCTTCGGCATGGCGGTACCTGCAGCTCTTGGGGTCCATGGTGGCGGCTCTGGAGCTGGTTCCGTGGGCCAGGGTGCATATGAGGCCTCTGCAGCAATCTTTGCTGACCAGGTGGTCTCCTCAGCTTCAGCCTCTCGCAAAGGTTGGTTTGCCCAGAAATGGTGCGATTCAGTCTACACTGGTGGTTGGACGCCAGTCATCTACAAGCAGGGGTGCCGTTGGAAGATCTCAGTTGGGTGTTGCTCACCACAGACGCCAGCTTATCGGGCTCGGGAGCTCATTGTCAGGCTCGAGTGACGCAAGGTCTATGGTCGGTGCTCGAAAGCTCTTGGTTGATCAATCGGTTGGAGCTCAGAGCAGTACGTCTCGCCCTTCAACACTTCCAGTCCTTGATCGAAGGAAGAGCGGTCCGAGTTTTCTCGGACAATGCGACAACGGTCTCATATATCAATTGGCAGGGCGGGACAGGCAGTGCGGTCTTGCTAGAGGAGAGTCAACAACTGATGAGCTGGGCGGAGAGTCATCTCCTAGCCTTGTCGGCGGCTCATGTGGCAGGGAAAGACAATGTGCAGGCGGATTTTCTCAGTCGACATCTTTTAGATCCCGGAGAGTGGGAACTGAATGCAGCGGTGTTTCATGGCATTACCCAACTCTAGGGGCCTCCAGCGATGGATCTGATGGTTACTCTGTCCAATGCCAAGGCGTCTCGTTTCTACAGTAGACGCAGGGAGCGCATGTTGGAGGGTCTCGATGCTCTCGTTCAGCTATGGCCAGCAGATCTCCTGCTGTATGTGTTCCCTCCGTGGCCTCTGATCGGTCGGGTAGTCCAACGCATTGTGAACCACGCAGGGAGAGTTTCTCATAGCACCGGATTGGCCCAGAAGGCCATGGTATGCGGATCTGATTCGACTGTTGGTGGATTCTCCGTGGCACCTGCCGGTCCATTGCAACCTTTTGAATCGAGATTCGATATTGATGCCGCAAGTGGATCGCTTCTTGCTTACGACTTGGCTCTTGAAAGGAAACGGCTAAGACGCAAAGGGTACTTGGCTCCAGTGATAGCCACCATGTTGGGTTCGCGCAGTAGGTCGACTTCGTTGGCCTACGTCCAAATATGGTGCGTGTTCGAGACTTGGTGTATGCAACGTAGTATTCGTCCCTTTTTGGCGGCGATCTCGCACATCTTGTCTTTCCTGCAGAGTGGTCTGGATAAGGGATTAGCACTGAATACACTCAAAGTGCATTTAGCGGCCTTGTCCTGCTATAGAGGTGCAGTGAACGGGCATCGGTTGACTACGCATGTCGATATACGACTTTTTTTCCGGGCGTCTGGTATTCTCAAACCTCCATTGCGCCAGGTGGTTCCAACATGGGATTTGAACAGCGTTCTAGAGGCCCTAACGCAACCTCCATTTACCTCAACGTTGTCAGGGGGGGTTTGAAGGAATTGTCCTGGAAAACGGCATTTCTGGTCGCCTTATGTTCAGCGAGACGCATTTCTGACTTGCAAGTGCTTTCGTGTAGAGAGCCTTACCTGCAGTTTTTGGCGGAAAAGGTGGTCCTGCGTCCGGTGCCCTCTTTTCTTCCTAAAGTAGTTTCAGCTTTTCATTTAAATCAGTCGGTGTCGTTGCTGGTGTTTTTCTGACCTCATGGGCTCTCCGATGGATAGTGCGCTCAAGATCTTGGCAGAGTGTTGAAAAGATACCTCAAAGCCACTAAGCTTTTCCGTAGATCAGATTGTTTGTTCTTTTCGGAGGGCCACGTAAGGGGGTGGCGGCATCAAAAGCGACCATTTCCAGGTGGATAAAGCAGGCCATAATATCAGCGTATGAAGCCAAGGGAAGGTCGCCTCCAGAGGGTCTCAAGGCCCATTCTACGCGGGGTCAGGCGGCATCCTGGGCAGAATATGCCGCAGTTCCTCTGGTAGATATTTGTAGAGCCGCCACCTGGTCTTCGTTGCATACTTTTACGAAGCAGTACAGGTTAGATGTTCACGCCAGGGAGGATGCGAGAGTTGGAGCTGCTGCTATAGTCGCAGGGCTCGCCGGTCTCTCCCAACTTTAGATACTGTTTTGGTACTGCCCTATCGTTCCTGGACTGTCCCGGAGAAACAAGAAGGAAGGAGAAATTAGACCTTACCTGCTAATTGTCTTTCCTTGAGTTTTTTCTCCGGGCCAATCCAGGGCCCACCCAGGTTTTATCTGGAGTCCGTTAGGTCTTTTTGTTTGGGTAAAGCACGCTACATGTACCAGGGTCCTACATGACGTTTAAGAGCAGGGCGCCTGGTTGGCGTGGATTTTGGGGCTCCCTCCAGTAGATCATGGAGGTTGGATTTCAGAAAAAAGAGAAAAAAAAAATATGCGGTCCATGGCTTAGTTTTATCAGTGAGGTTTTTACCTTGGGGAAATGTGCATAGTTCTCAGTGTTTGGGTTCTTTATTTTTTCTTTATTTTTCTAGTTTCACAGTTCAGTTATTAGCTGCTTTGGCAATAGGAGACTGGAGCAGTGCAGCAAGGGGGAGTGGCTTAGTCTGGTAGCAAAACTTTGGTTTACAGTTCTCAGCTGCTGAAGGGGATTGACAACCCTATAGTTCCCTGGACTGGCCCGGAGAAAACTCAAGGAAAGACAATTAGCAGGTAAGATCTAATTTCTCCATCTTTGGGCAGGCTCACCAAATATGATAGGTTCCCTCCTCCCCACACACTCTCCAACGTTGTTTTGATGTTGCTGGGAACATTTTATGTAGGCAGCTGGGTATATAGTACCATCTCATAACAACCTTGTACCAATTTTCCCTTATAGCCACCAATAGGGGTAGTCTTCTGACCTGATAAAAAGTTTTTCCACTGTCTTTCCTCAATTTCCAACCCCAAATCTTTTTCCCATTCTATTATGTACCTATGCTTATTGCCCAGGGTCCCCTGTATTGCTTTATACAGGGCTGAAGTTAAACCCAGGAAGGTCCTTTTTCCGTACCATATTACTTCCAACTGTGTGTAGTCCCGCTCAAAACCTCCCCTCCCAAATTTCTGCTTTAGAAAATGCACTACCTGCCCATAATGGAATTTATCCCCCTCCCTCAGCCCAAACTCCTCCTATAGGTCTTCAAAGGGTACCCATTTCCCCCGTCTATGAATTGGTAAAACCACTTTAGCCTTGCCCTTGCCCATTTTCTATACACTCTCCCTTCCCTCCCAGGTTGAAACTCCCCCCTATAGCACAGCTCCCGCAACAGAGAAAACTGGACTCCTAGCCCCTTTCCTTCTACTTCCCTAATTTTATCCCACACTTGGAGCAATTGACTTACATATGGGTTATCCCACACCTTGGCTCCTCTCTCTCCATTCCAGGGGAGGCATTCTAGAGGCTTCCCTCCTCCAAATGCCTCTTCCATAGCCATGAAATTCTTCACTTTTACCCCTCCCCGCCAATCCATCACATGCTGGGCCTTGATGGCCTAGTAGTACGTTTGAAGGTTTGGCACCCCCAGCCTGCCCACCTCTCACCGTCTGTACATAACAGCTCTCGCTATCTGTGGTGGCCGTTTCCTCCAAATTGATTTACCTTCCTCTGGGGCTCTCTCATGTGGGCCTGAAGTAATATTATACCCTTGGCAGAAGATTCATCTTTACCGTCGCTATACGGCCCAACCATGATATTTCTGCTTTTGCCCATCCCTGCAGGTCCTTATCCACCTCCTTCCACAGCTTGCTGTAATTAGCTGTATATAAGCTCTGTGGCTGGGCCAGTATATTGACCCCTAGGTATTTGATGGCCATTCTAGCCCACTTTAAAGGGGGTAACAATGCTTCCTCTTCATCTCTCCAGGCCAGTCCAGGAAATCAGAATCGAAGGGGCAGCAGAGGCAGAGTCTGCCTCGTGGAAGGAGCGTGGCCGAGCGCGATCAACTTCATTGCCGAAGGGGAGCCTGTCTGGGGAGCCCCAGAGCACAACTCCACACTCCTGCACCGACCAATCATTTCCACTTGCGGCAGACGGAGGGTACAGTTCCCGGCAGCAACGCACATTTAGGTACAGTCCCCGATCAGGAGTCAAGCAGCTTGCAAGTTGTTTGGGGGTGAGCTGATAGTGAAGGAGGCCATCTCGTGCATGCGTGCATTTCCGACAGTATCTGTGCAGTGTGGAGGTAGCCGCGGATTATCCTCTGGGGGGGGGGGTGTCATACATGCTTTAGGCACAGTAGCAGAAGTGAGCGTTTCTTAGCAGGCTTAATGGAGGACAAGGCTGTTCCCACAGACAGCGCTGGCTCGGTCATATCAGGCTCAGAAAAGGTGGGAACGTTGGCCGTTTTACATGCTGCGGCCGTTTCTCCCGCGCCTCACAAGAAACAGGCTAAGTCCAAATCAAAGGCCAAAAAAATAGCGACTCCGGAGCAGGTGATGCAGACGGGGGAGTCTGGGCAGCAACAGAGCTTAGAAGCTCTTCTCAGCGGATTTTATTTTATCGCTGTATAGGGCCTATTGTTTAAAGATTTTAAGCAGACTCGGGGGGGGGGGGGGAGGGTTCTTGCCAGTGTCTGCCAATGGCACCAGAGGCCAAAATAAAATTGCTGGAAGATCCCGGGGAAGGGCATTCTCGTGGGGGTCTGGAGAAGGAGACTGGTTTTGACTGGTTCAGTCATCAAGCTCAGCAAGCTCCAGAGCACCGAATGGTGAAGGATGGCGAGCTCCTGTCAGATTCGGGGAAGGATCCCTGGGCTATGGATCTGGAAGAAGGAGATTCCTCAAGGGGATGATCCTAATATGTTCAGGGTGTTTCGCAGGGAGGAGTTGGGAGTGCTTATTGCTCACTCTGGCAGCGCTGAACATAGCCTCATCAGTGGTTCAGGATGAACCACTCGAGGATCCTCTTCTCCAGGAGTTCAAGACAGAGCAGAAGTGTTTTCTGGTTCATAGGGTCATCAAGCAGATGATAGTCGGAATGGGAATGTCCAGAGGCTACCCTAAGGGGCAGGCGCTCATTGGGATGCCTGTATCCGATTCCATAGGACGAGAAGGATCTGATGCGGATGCCCAAGGTGGATGCTTTGGTCTCGGCAGTGACTAATAAGACCACGATCCCGGTGGAAGGGAGTGCGGCTCTGAAGGATTTGCAGGACCGGAGACTGGAGGCCATACTCAAGCAGGCCTTTTATGCCAGTGCATTGGCCCTGCAGGCCTCTATTTGTGGGGCTTATGTGTCTAGGGTAACCATCTGTTGGCTCTAGGGAGAAGGACATCCCAGAGGGGGCCAAGTTGGATCAGTGGCGGCCTACCTGGCTGATTTTGGTGCGGATTGCCGCAAAGTCCACGGCGTCCCTGGTGCTGGCCAGGCGGTTTCTTTGGCTGAGAAACTGGGCGGTGGATGCCGCATCTAAAGCTTGCCTGAGTAAGCTGCCTTATAAGGGCAAGCTGCTCTTTGGAGAGGCATTGGAAAAGATTGTCAAGGATCGAGTGATTCAAAGGGAGGCAGGCTCCCGGAAGATAGACCAAAGGGTCCAAAACCGAGCGGGCTGCAAAGAGCGCAACAGCGAGATTTTCACAGATTTCAACCTTCACAGTATGGGCCATACCAGAGGGGTCATTTTGTGGCCAGGGGGCAGCCCTTTCGAGGGGCGCGAGGGTTTAGTCGGGAATATTTCAATTCCCAACAAACTCTGCCTAAGAAGTCGCAATGAAGTGGGAAGCTTCAGGTGGAGTTGGCAGTAGGAGGTTGCCTGCAGCGGTGGTTCTCCGCCTGGACAGTAATTACAACAGACCAGTGGGTGTTGGAGATTGTTCATGAGGGGTATGCGCTGGAGTTTTTCAAGTCTCTGGCGGATGCTTTTGTGGCATCTCCATGCAACGCACTGGGAAAGAGAGACGCTTCAGCGATTACTGAGCTTACAAGCTGTTGTGCCAGTGCTGTATGACCAGTGCGGCTCAGGTCGATACTCCATATATTTTGTGGTTCTGAAAAAGGAAGGGTCCTTTCGGCCCATTCTCGATCTCAAGCACATGAATGGCAGTTTAAGGATTCTGCATTTCTGGATGGAAACGTTGCGGTCAGTGATTATGGCAGTAAGACCAGGGGAAGTGCTATCTTCAGTAGACCTTACAGAGGCATATCTGCACATCCCTATCAGACCGGAGTATCAGCGGTTCCTGTGGTTTGCCATCCCCATGGGGCATTTTCAGTTCAGGGCGCTGCCATTTGGATTGGTGACTGCGCCGCGCATGTTCACGAAAGTGATGATGGTAGTTGCAGTGGCTTTGAGGCTCGAAGGAATACAGGTGCATCCGTATCTGGACGATTGGCTTATTCGGGCAGAGTCTGAGGAGGAGTCTGTCAGAGCGACCAAGCGGGTGGTCGCATTTCTAGAGGAGCTTGGTTGGGTAGTCAATGAAGCCAAGAGCCAGCTGCAACCAAGAAGACAATTGGTGTTTCTCGGGACTTTGTTCGACACAGAGTTGGGTGTAGTGTCACTTCCCAAGGTCAGGGTGCAAAAGATTCAAGAGCAGGTGCGCAGGTTCTTACTCCTGAAAGCGCCGACGGCGTGGCGCTATATGCAGCTGCTAGGGTCCATGGTGGCTGCCTTGGACCTGGTTCCATGGGTAAGAGCACATATGCGACCTGCGCAACGGGCTGTTCTCTCTCGCTGGGCGGCCCAGGAGCATTTGCTGTCACAAAAGCTGGTGTGCCCGGAGGAGGTGAAGACCAGCTTGGCATGGTGGCTGGAGAGCGTTCAAATCCGTGCCGGTATGCCCCTAACACAGCCGGACTGGGTGTTTGGTGACAACAGACGCAAGTCTCTCAGGCTGGGGAGCACACTGTCTTTCTCAGGTGGTGCAGGGCTACTGGTCGGCAGTCGAAGCCCAGTAGTCGATCAACCGTCTGGAGATGAGGGCAGTGCAGTTGGCATTAGCGTTTCGAGAGTCTGGTGTGGGGAAAAGCGGTTTGTTTTTCTCAGACAACGTGGTAACAGTGGCCTATATCAACCGACAAGGCAGCACGGGAGCTGCATCATTAGCAGAGGAGAGCCAAATGCTGTTGGGCTGGGCGGAGAGTCATCTGCTAGCCTTGTCAGCGGCGCATGTAGCAGGCAAGGACAACATGCAGGCCGACTATCTCAGTCAGCATACCTTGGATCCCGGAGAATGGGAGCTAAATGCAGCGGTGTTTCGTGACATTGCGAGTTGCTGGGGGCAGCCAGTCATGGATCTGATGGCTGCTCTCTCCAACACAAAGGCAGAGCGGTTTTTCAGCAGGCGCAGGGAACACATGTCGGAGGGCCTCGATGCTCTGGTGCAGCCCTGGCCGGTGGAGGGGCTGCTTTGTCTTCCCTCCATGGCCAATGATCGGCCGATTGCTACGTCGGATAGAAAGTCACAACGGGCTGGTGATTATGGTGGCTCCAGACTGACTGCGAAGACCGTGGTACGCGGACCTGATGCGGTTAATAGTGGCTCTGCCTCTGCTGCCCCTTCGATTCTGATTTCCTGGACTGGCCTGGAGAGAATTTAAAGGAAAGACAATTAGCAGGTAAGGCCTAATTTCTTCTTCAACCTCTCCAAAATCTGTTTTGGTAGATAATCAGTCTTTGTCTTGTCCAAGTTCATTTTGAATCCTGAAACTTCCCCATATTTCTTTAGCTGGAAAGGTCTCCTCCGGGTGAGGCACCACCAGCAAAACATCATCCACAAATAACGATATTTTATGCTGGCGCTCCCCTGTTAATTATACCTTCTCATCTGCTCTTACTGCTCGTGCCAGGGGCTCAATTGCAATAGCAAACAATATGGGGGGACAAAGGGCACCCCTATTGGGTCCCTCTTTCTAATACAAGAGCAAGGGTATACCTCCTGTTTAATCTTTATCCTTGCTCTAGGACCTCGATATAGGGCCTGTACCCATTTTACGTACTTCAGGCCTATGCCCATCTTTCGCATTACTGAAAATAGGAAGTCCCAGTCTACTCGATCGAATGCTTTTTCTACATCCATAGAGAGCACCATAATTTCCTCCCTCTGATGCTGCGCTGCCCAAATGGCCTCTAATGCCGGTGTCTTCCCATTATGACCCCTGTTTGATCAAGTCTTACCAATATGGGCATCCACCTTGCCAATCTATTTGCTAGCACCTTTTGCAAAAATTTTTATGTCCTCATAGAGCAGGGAGATAGGGCGATACGCCCCACAAAGCAGGGGTTCCCCCCCCCCCTTCGACAGCAATGTAATTCCTGCTGTAAGCATGTCAGTGGAGAGGTGCCCCCCCTATTTCCTGTATGCCATTAACTACCCTTAACAGGATCTCCATAAGATCATCCCCAAAGGTTTTATAAAAAGCTACCGTGAGCCCATCTATTCCTGGTGCTTTCCCGGTGGGCAGTTCTTTGAGGTCATGTTCGACTTCCTCCCTCATCTCCACCTCCAGGGCCTTCCTCTCAGTTTCCTCCAAGCTAGAGAGCTCTATCCCTTTAAAATATTCTTCCCCCTGTGTTGGGGTCCCCCCCTCCCTCCGCTTGTATAAGTCCCGATAAAATTGTCAGAATCTCTCCCCAATTTGTTTCTCTGTCTGCAAAATCTCTCCATTTTCACTCTTTATTGCTGTTATGGTTGCTTGGGCGTTTTCTCTTACACAGTTTTAGCCAATAATCTCCTGGTGTTGCTGTCTCCAAATATCCCCAAGGTTGGTGATTTGATTCACCACCCCTCTCGCCTTTTTGCTTCCATCCCCTCCCTTAGACTGTCTATCCCACTTTGGCTGAAGTACTAAATTAAAATCCCCCCTAAGATGAGCTTCCCTTGGACATATTTAGCAAGTAATTCCCAGACCCCTCTCCAAAAATGCGCCTGCCTCTCATTGGATGCATATACATTGGCTATGGTTACTTTCTCTCCCTGCCAGTCCCCTCCAAGTAACAGAACCCTTCCCTCTTTATCCCATATGACATTACTCACCCTAAATGTACTACCCCGTCTTAGCAGTATAGCTATACCCCCACTTTTTACTCTCCCTATTACCCCTGGGGCCTCCAAAATACTGGTGTGGCTAGGTCGCCCTCCTTAACAACCCCTCATCCTTTCTCCTCAGGTGGGTCTCTTGTACAAGTATAATCTCCCATCCCAGCCGCTCTGCTACTTTAAACATTTGGTGTCTCTTGCATGGATTGTTAAGCCCCTTAGTGTGTGTTTGATCCTATCAGTCCCATCGATCCCTTCGAACAGCGACTGGTCTCTCTCCTTCTGTCTTCCAAACCCCTCCCCTATACTGGAACCTCCCCCTCCCCACCCCCCACTTTTCCCACCCCCCTGCATTAACATTCCCTCCAGAGTAATTGACATGTTCCCGGTGACTCAGCTCTGGGTGCTCTACCACCACTACCCTTGTTCCTACCCCTTCCTTCTATCCCCCCCTGCCCCCATAGCCCCACTGCTATTATACTTTGCCCACCTACTGGGGGCATCGCCCTCCCCTTAGGGTTAGGATTGATTGGGGGTAACTATCATTCGCACCATCCACCCACCCAGTGTTCCGCAACATAGGTATACCCTTCTGCCCGTTATTACCCCCTAATGTCGTCCCCCCCCTTACTTTTGAGATTACTTTTCCAGACCTGCTTATAATCCTTAACGAGGCTGGGAGTTTAAATTCCCTTATCCCAACATGCTTCTTGGGGGCCCACATTCATTCCTTCCTTCCATTCGGTATTCTACCTTGCAAACAATCCCTCCCCCCCTATATCCCCCCACATTCCTCCCCCCCCCTTACTTTCATCATTTCCTTCCCCACAAGCCTCCCACATAAAGCAATAAATCATACATATAAAGCTCCCATATGTCCCAACAAGCTTCTCATAGTCCAGGATCCCCAACTGCAGGTTGCTGCTCCTTGCCCCTGAATAGCCTGGTTAGCCTTCTGCTTTTGTTCACCACATGTTGCCACTTCAACCCTGTATTCTTTGAAGATGGCTTCTGCTTCTTTGGCTGATTGCTCGGCATGGCCTCAGGCAGATTTTTCACTCTCGTCCTTGAGTGCTTGCCACACTTCACCCACACTCTGAATTAGGTGCAAAATTCCCTGTACAGTCACCAAGAGTCCAAAAGGGTACAACCATTTATATCTCCATCCTTCTCTGAGCAGCAGCGATGTTATCTCTTGCAGTTCCTGCTGTCGCTGGAGCGTGCCTGCAGACAGATCCTGAAACAGCTCAATTGCACTCCCTTTCCACTTGAAGGGCCCCAGTTTGCGTGACGCTGCTAAAAGCTTCTCCTTCATCTTAAAGGATCTCATGCAGGCTATCACATCACACTGTCTGTTTTCCCGCACGGGACCCAGACCCTGATGCGCTCTGTCCATTTGCAGCTGCCTTTCATCCCATTCAGCTGTGGGTTCCGCTGCCTTCAACAGTGCACCAAATAATTGCAGCAATGCTGCTTTGCAGTCCTTCTATTGTGGCTCTTCAGGGATACCCCTTACGTGCACATTGCAGCGTCGTAACCTGTCCTCCATCTTTGCTTTTAGGAGATCATGTGCTTGTTTCAGCTAGGCCCAGCATACCTGCCTGCTGTTCCAGCTGTTCATTTTCCTCCACTCTTGCTCCTAGGTCCCTCAGGTCTTGTCTTAGGGCCCCCAGGGTCGCCTTCAATTCAGTCTTAAATTGGTTCATTTCTGCTTTAAGATCCTCTTTGAATTCTGTTAGCCAGTCCTTCAATGCCTCTGGGCCTCCGCTAGGCTCTAATCCTGCTGCAGCGCTCTCGATGTCTTTGGATGCCATTTTGTCCTCTTGGTCTATCATTTGGGCTGATCCTGCACGTACAGGGATTGGTATTCCGACAGCCTCTAGTTAAAAAAAAAAAAAAAATCGCCCCCCTGACCATCACATCCGCTGCTGGGCCGTTGGTTGATCACATTTTGGGATATCGCCGCTTGTTATCGCTGTATTCCTACAAGTGCCTCGGAGCTCCCTTGGAAGGCTGCCATTTTGCCTCCTGACATCGCCAGAAATTCCGGAAGCTTTTGTTTTGGAGAAGATCTGAAAACGTTGGTGAAGGATCTGAGTCCAAAGGCTCCAGGAAGACAGGCAAAAACTCCATGGCTCTAGTGTGTGGGCAGTCACGGGACTCCTGCTGTTCTCGTGCAATCTGTTTTGCACCCTATCAGTGCGACTGCTTTCCTTCCCAGGGGATGGCCTTTCAAAATTTTTGAGAAGCAGGCAGGGGTTTCTACCCTCCTGCATTCAGCAACCAAGAAGACACATCTATGCCAGGAAAGGCCCAGGGCGGGTTTGTTCCTGTGGGAGGTCAGTTGTGGGATTTCTACGCAGCCTGGGCTAAGATCACTTCCGACCAGTGGGTATTGGAAATTATCAGAGAGGGATATGTGCTAGAATTTGCTCGGTCCCTCGTGGACACCTTTGTCAGTTCCCCTTGCAAGATGCCTCAAAACCTCGAGGCCATGAGGGGTCACCCTATAGTACTTGCTCACTTTGCAAGCCATGGTGGAGGTGCCCAGAGGTCAATGTGGGTGTGGTCAATACTCCATATATTTCGTTGTGCCCAAGACAGAAGGTTCCTTTTGGCCCATATTGTGTATCAAGCATGTAAATCGCTGCTTATGGGTGCCTAGATTTTGACATGGAAACACTCCAATCGGTCATAGGGGCAGTCAGGAAAGGAGAATTCCTAACCTCGGTCTCTCACAGAGGCCTACTTGCACATTCCCATTCGGCCCAAGCATTAGCAGTACCTGCATTTTGCAGTGCCAGTGGGATACTTCCAGTTTCAGACCCTGACGTTCAGGCTGGCGACCGCCCCCACACCTTCACCAAGGTGGTGGTGGCAGGACTCCAAGAAGAGGGGTTCTCGTGCATCCTTACATTGATGATTGGCTCATCTGGGCGAAATCCAAGGAAGAGAGCGCACAGGCCATGGAATGTGTCATCACTTACCTGCAAAGTCTCGGCTGGGTCATCAATTTTGCCATAAGCAGACTCCAGCTTAAGACTTGGTGTATCTGGGAGCTCGGTTTCAGATGGCCATAGGCAGAGTATCTCTGCCGCGGGACAGAATGATCACATTGTAGTGTCAGGTCCGTCAGTTCCTCCACGTGAACACACAGGCAGCGTGGCGTTATCTACAACTGCTGCGGTCGATAGCTGCATCACTCGAGCTGGTGCCATGAGCTTGTGCTACATGAGAGTACTGCAGAGGGCGTTGCTGCGACTGTGGTCAGCTCAGCACTACCAACTCTCTCCCATCAGTTGTCCTGTCCGGGGTCGGCTTGGATAGCTTTTCGTTGGTGGCTTCAGTCAGACAAGCTGTGAATGCCCATTGAGACTCCACAGAGGCCTGTTGTGATGGGTGGCACACTGCGAATCCTAGTTAGCCCAGGATCTCTGGTCCCCACAAAAGAGTGCATGGCCTATCAGTTGGTTGGAGATGAGAGCGGTGTTCTTTGCGCTACAAAATCTTATCTGTGCAATAGATGGCACAAGTCAGAGCTGGATCCATGACCTCAGAGCCATTTCCACTGAAACAAGGCGTACCTCAAGGTTCATCCCTATCTGCATTGCTGTTTAACATCTACATGCAGCCCATCTGCACATTAATTCGATCATTCAATGTCCAATGCCTAGCCTATGCAGACGACATCCTCATTTACACACCCTTCAAGATTGAACAACCTGATTTCTCCCCATTATTAAGATGCTTTGAAGCAGTGGCAGACTGGCTTCTCTCTCAAAACCTACGAATTAACCACAGTAAAACAGATGTTCTCTTCGTCACGAGAAACCAGAAGTTCACGCCTCCTCCCTCACTACAAGTCAACAACACAGAACTTAAGGCAAAACCCACAATTCGCTACCTAGGTATTACCCTCGACCAGAGACTAGACATGTCAGCACATATCAAAAACACCACAAAAGCGATTTATCACAAAATCAGATCACTATGTCATCTCCGACCACTACTGGACTTCCCTGATTACAGATCAATCTTCCAAGCTCTAGTTATTCCTCACCTCGACTTTGCTAACATCATCCTTCAGGGACTTCCACAGTCGACTCTAAGCCCTCTCCGACTTGCCATGAACTCTGCTGCGAGGGTTCTGGTAGGTCTATCAAGGTCAGACCATATAACACCAGTCCTGAAGAACCTACACTGGCTACCTCTGCAGGCTAGAATCAACTACAAGACTCTAGTCTTGACATTCAAAGCCCTCAAGAACCAGCCACCCACGCCCATCAGTAAACTTCTCCACATCACTCCAGCCAATAGATTAAGGAGATCTACATTGATGAATACCCTTGAAGTCCCTAAGTCAGTGACAAAATGTACAAAGACAACAGCCAGTAGAGCCTTCTCCATTTTCACACCTATGGCCTGGAACGCCCTCCCAGCAGAAATCCGAGCTATCTCCAATCTACCGTTATTCAGAAAAGCTCTCAAACACCATCTGTTCCTGCTACATTACCCGGATAATAATTCTAGAAAGCACACAGCCATCACCTTACCCTCCTACCTAGCCTTCCCCATTGATCAGCCTCCCTTAGAAAATGGTTAATCTCCTTTCACCTTTCTTCTCTCCCTTACCCCGGAGCTTAAGCATCTGTCTACTATCATTATATGTCCAGTAAGAATGTCCTTAATTTGTATATAGTTTTCCCGGTTCTTCCAAGTTTACTACCCCTGTTCAATGTAAACTCAATGTGACCTGCTGTATTGTTGTATGTTTTGTTCAATTGTAAACCGCACTGATTACAATAGCGCGGTATATAAGAGATATAAATAAAATAAATACAGAGATTTTGATCCCTTTTGCAGGGGAAAGGTGGTAAGCCTTCTCAGACAATGCCACCACAGTGGCTTATATCAGTCACCAAGGGAGCACAAGCAGCATGTAGCTGGAAGAGGAGATCAGTCCGTTGCTGGCATGGGCTGCAGCCAACCTGCAAGCAATCTCGGTAGCGCAGGTAGCTGGCAAGGAGAATGTGATGGCAGACTACCTCGGTCGGGTTCGGCTGGATCCGGGAGAGTGGATGCTCAATTGGTGAGCCATTGGGGTCAGCTGATCATGGATCTGATGGTGGATGGTGACTTGCGAGTCTGCCAAGGCGGAGTGTTTTTAAAGCAAAAGATGGGAGCACATGTCGGAGGGACTCGATAGCTGGTGCAGAGGTGGCCAACAGGGGGCCTGCTCTGTATTTCCTCCATGGGTGCTCATTGGTCGAGTGATACAGTGGATAGAAGCGCATCGTGGGCCTGTCATTTTCGTAGCTCCCAACTGCTACGGCAACACTGGTATGCTGATCTGGTCTGGCTGGCAGTCAATTGTCAGTGGTGCCTGCCATTCCAAGATGACCTCCTAATGCAGGGTCCAATCCCAGTGCCTCAAGTGGCTTGATTTTCACTTACAGCCTGGCTCTTGAACTGGCTTGGTTGAGAAAACTGGGCTATTCGGCCTCTGATCTCAACCTTGAATGCCCAGAAGCATTCCACTTCCCTGGCTTACGTTCAGGTGTGGAGAATCTTCGGGGATTGGTACACGGAACATGGTTGTCCTCTCTCGGCTTCAGTGCCAGACGTCCTTGCCTTTTTGCAGGCAGGATTGGATAAAGGTCTGGCTTTCAGCTCTCTCCACATGCAAGTAGCAGCTCTCACCTATTATTGCAGTGAGGTCCAGAGGTTTTCCTAGTGGCGCACCCAGATATCAATTTGGTTCTTGCGGGCAATGAAACATGTCCGTCCTCCGGTCCAGGCAGTGGTTCCTCCTTGGGACCTCAACCTCGTTTTGTCAGTATTGATGGAAGAACCTTTTGAGCCTCTGAGAGCTTGCAACTTGAAAGGATCTCATGTTGAAGACTGTCTTTTTGGTGCCTTTCCAGGGAAAAGGTAGTGCTGTGGCAAGTGCCTTACTTTCTTTCCAAAATGCTGTTGGTTTTTCATCTCGATCAACAGGTTACGTTGCCAGTGTTTTGCTGAAGCAGAGGATCCTCTATTACAGTGCCTCAATGTCTGTGGTGTTTTGCGACTGTATTTAAAGCAGACTGAAACATTTTGTCAGTCCAATCATCTTTTTGTTCTCTTTGGAGGACCACATAAAGGGGAGGCAGCTTCAAAAGCATCCATCTCATGTTGGGTGAAGGAGGCTCTCCTCTGCCTACATTTTGCGGTGCAGGGAAGAGCCCAGAGAATTGCAGGCTCATTCAACCCGTGCTCAAGTGGCCTCATGGATGGAATACAGTTTGATCCCACTGGGGAATATTTGCAGGGCGGTGACTTGGTCATTCTTGCATACTACTTTTTTTTTTTTTTTAAGCATTATTGCCTGGATGTGCAGGCAGCAGGGGATGCGTGTTTTGGTTCAGCAGTATTTCAGGCTGGGCTCACGGGTCCCTCCCGAGGTTAGTACTGCTATGGTACGTACTATAGGTCGGGACTTGACTGGACTGGAGGAACAATAAGGAAGGTGAAATTAGGCTTTACCTGCTAATTGACTTTTCTTGAGTTCAGTCCAGTCCAGCCATGGACCCTCCCTGAATTCTCTTTGCCTATGGCATAATGGTGTTCCCGGGCCTGAAGGTGGTCAGTTATTTGGTCCAAAAGTGGCACAGGGAGCCTTCGACCTGGGCAGCCCCATTGGGGGCGGTCCATTTCCTCCCAGAGGACATGTTCTACAGATATAAAAAGGTAATGTGGGGTTTTGGGGTTTTTCCCCACTACTATTGCTAGTGGGCTGTGATCATTTCTTAAAAATCTTGCAATTCTTATTTGGGGGGAGGGAATAGTGTGTTTGGGGTTTTTTTTTTTTGTTTTTTTTCTCTTTCTATCTGTGGAAGGAGGAGAGTTCTGGGGTGTTGGTTGAAACGCACATTCTTAATTGTTGCTCCTGTGAGTCTGCTTTGTCAATAGGATACTGGAGGCTGGTGGGAGGTGCCAGCTACCTATGGGCGCTGATATCAGTTTGACATGCTCAGTTTCCAAGCTGCAGGTGAGAGGTGACTACTCACAGGTCGGGACTGGACTGAAATGTAGGTCTAGTCCTTTCATGACTAGACCTATATTTCATTGTAAACCAATGATAGTACAAAAACCTTTGGAGGCAGTCTAATCATTTTCTGGGACAATAGAACATTTCTCTTCTATGTCTGTCAGCATTTTAGAACTCGCGTTTATTTTATCTTAAGTCCTGCAATGTTTTCTGGACAGAATTTATACAAACCTTTTCAGAAGTGTAGCTTAATTGCATAACATTTCCTGGAAAGAACAGGACCATCTTGCACACAGTATAGAAAAACATTTTTGAACGTTTAGAATCACAGACATGGTTAAAAGATTCTAAATTCTACCTGTCAACTGATGACCAGATTGTTAATGTGAACAAAAAACAAACTTTGAAATGCCTTTATGCAAATGTTAGGAGTCTTGAAAAATAAGATGCGAGAGTTAGAATGTATTGCACTGAATGAAAGATAAAATTTAACATTTCAGAGACCTGATTGAAGGAGGATAACCAGTGGACCATTGATACCAGAGTACAAATTTATATCGCAATGATAGGGTATATCAAATTTGTGAAGGAGTGGTGCTATATGTTAGAGGGCATTGAGTCAGGTGGGATTAACATTTTTTGTAGGAAACCAAATACATGGTAGAACATTCCCACTTCCATTCCTTTCCCCTTCTTGAATTTCTATCCATAGAGATTCTGCAGACTGCCTGTCCAGAATGAATAGAAGTAATTCTTGTTACCCATTACTGTGTTGGATGATGAAATGCTGACTTCAATTACCCTAGTATCAACTGGGTCAGTGTTACATCAGGACATGCTAGTGAAAGATGAAATGAGTGCTTCATAGCACATCTGGTTCAAGAACAGACACAAGGAACTATTTTAGACCTAGTCCTTGGTGGCATGCAGAATCCGGTACGAGAGGTAACCATGTAGGGGCCACTTGGCAATAGCAGTCATAATACTATCACATTTGATTTAATGGAGGGAGGACAGCAAGAAAAGCAACTGTGCTAGCAATTTCCTTTCAAAAGGAAGATTATGATATGAGGAAGATGGTTAAGAAAAACTAAACGGCACAATTGCAGAAGTTAAGAATTTACATCAGCCCAGAATGTTTAAAAAATACTATTTTTTGGAAGCCCAAACTAGATGTATTCTGTGCTTTGAGATGGGGCAGGAAGGCCAAATGATTGCTGGCATGGTTTAAAGGTGAGGTCCAAAAAGCTGTTATAACCAAAAAGCATCATTCAGAAAACAGAAAAAAGGAGCCAAATGATGAAACTAGGAAACCTAAGCACTAGCAAGTTAGATGCAAGGCACTGATAAGGCAGAGAATTTGAAAAAGTATGCTGTGGAAACACAAACTCGTAACTCCTTTAAAGTGCATTTCTAGCAAAAAAAAGTGAGTAAGTTGGACAGTCAGATAAAAGGGGCTTTGAGGGAGGACGAAGGCTATAGCAGAGAGACTGAATGAATTCTTTGCTGTAGTCTTTATGTAAGATGATGAAGGGAAGTTACCCATGCCAGAAATGATATTTCCTGAGCGGTCCTCCAGTTTAGTCCTCCACATTCGGGTAGTGCACCTCCTCCTGCAGCCTGGAGACTGGACCAATCAGCATCTTCGGTATGATGTATGCAGGCGGAGCTCCCATAAGCCCCCAGTGTGTCCAGTCTCCTTGCAGCTTGAGGACGTGTGTGCCCGTCCTGGGCACACTTAGTGACACTTGGGGAAGCAACACTAGTTAGCTTTGGGTGTTTGATTTTGGTTTTTCACTTCCTTTCATTTAAATAGGTCTCTGTTTCTTTAAAAAAAAAAAAAAAAGAGATTCAGGGGGCCTCCAGGGAAGTCAGTCCTGCACTGGGCTCCTTCCTTCCTGACCGGAGTGATTTGGCAGTCAGGTTTGATCTCTCCCCTGGACAGCACGGGGAGTAGAGCTACCCTGCCCAGACAGCCCCTTTGTATTGGGCTGCTTTCTGACTATCTCCGTTTCTGCTGCTGCCGGGTAGGAGACTTGTTTTACCTCTCTGTCCCAGGTGCTGCAGCGCGCTCCCGTGCCTGCCCCAACGAGGTGAGTCGGCTGCCATCGGGGTCTCGTCTCGGCGGGGGGGGGTCCGAGTCCAGGATTTTTATTTTCTTCCTTCCCCCTACCTTTCTTTTGGCGTTCTTTTGCTGTACCTTTCATTTATTTTATTTTCCTTTATTTTTCGCGCCGTTTTTCAGCGCGGGTGCATGAGTCCGGCGGCCATTTTGTAGCCCTGAAGGGGGTTTTCCCGCCGGCTTCAACACTTGTGCACGGGCTTCCCTGACGTTTTTCGGGTTATTTCTTTTGGCGATTTTGTTCAGGACACTTTCAGGATTCAGGGGAGTATTTTATTTATTGAAAAAAAAAAAAATAATAATAATAAATTCCAAGAAACCCCTTTCTGTTGATTGGGCTAGTTTCTTCAGTTTTTTTCTTCCCTGTGGGATCTATTTGCCTGGCTTTGCTGAGATACTGTTGCATTGCCATGACTTCCAAGCCGCAGTGCGTGATTTGTGGGTCGCGCAGAGGTGCGGTGGCGGACTCTGGCATCTGCCGGAGCTGTGCTTCAGTTTCGGCTGGCTTGGAACATCTTCCGGAATTGAAGGAGCTGCCAGAACCTGTTGGACTTCCTAATCTCTCGGAAGAGGACCCTTCGCCTGGCTCTCGCCCGGCTTGTCCTGCTCCCTCTTCTAATGGCCAGCCTTCCGAGTTATTAAGTACTGCTCTTGCATCCCCATCCGTGGATTTTTCCCCGGATTTTGTTCTCCTCATGCACCAGGCTTTTCGCTTGAGCCGGTCCGGTCACTTGTCTGAGGCTTGGCCAGCGCCTCTCCCCTCCCCTTCCTTGGGAGAGGTCCGCCGTTCTTCTCAGCCGGCCGCCAAGTGGTTCAGATCCCTGGATTCTGAACTGGACGCCGTGGGTTACCCTGATTTGGAAGCGGAGGGTGATCCTGATGCTGAGGGTGACGATCTGGAGGACGGTGAAATCCTGGAACCTGAAGACCAGGCGCGGATTATTCGCGTTTTTCGTAGGGAAGAGTTGGTGCCTTTGATCACGGAGTCTCTGCAGACCCTCAATATGGCCGTCACTCGCCCTCTAGAGGAGGACGGTTTGGAGGATCTGCTCATTCAGGCGGTGCGAGACTCCCAGGTGGTGGTTCCTGTGCACCGTGTGGTGGAGCAAATGATCCATTCTGAGTGGGAGCAACCGGAGTCCGGATTGAAGGGCATTAGGACTATGAATCGTCTATACCCCTTGGCCGACAAAGACAAGGGCTTGTTCAAATCCCCGCGGGTTGATGCTGCGGTGTCGGCAGTGACTAAGAAAACCACCATCCCGGTGGAGGGTGGTGCTGCCTTAAAGGATGTGCAAGATAAGAAGGTAGATAATTTGTTGAAGCAAGCCTTCGATACCAATGCCTTGTCCCTCCAGGCCTCAATTTGTGGCGCTTGGGTCGCTTGGGCCTGTTTGCATTGGGCGCAGCGCCTGCGTTCAGCCTCTGGCTTGGATCAGCAGGGGTTGTTGGAGCTCACCCGCATAGAATCGGGGTCGGCGTACTTGGCGGATGTGCATTATGACTTAATTAGGTCATTGGCTAATAGCATGACTTCTTTAGTGGCGGCGCGCCGGTCCATCTGGTTGCGTAACTGGGCGGCCGACGGCTCTTCAAAGTCTCGTCTCAGTAAGTTGCCCTTCAAGGGCAAGTTGTTGTTTGGGGATGCTCTAGATAAGTTAGTTAAAGACCTTGGTGAATCTAAGGGTGGTAGGCTACCGGAGGATAAGCCTAAGCTCAATTGAAATTTGCCACCTGCGCGCGGCCAATTTCGAGACTTTCGTAGATTTCGCTCTTCCCGTCTTTGGAGTTCCCAGCGCGGTCGCTTTGGAGCACGATCGCAGGGGTTTCGTGGTTTCCGAGGAGCAGGACGGGCTTTCTCTGGAGCCGCCTCCTCTTCTTCGTCTTTCTTTTAATCGCAAACCACAATGAAGCGAGGCGGGCTCTGGAGGGAGGTCCGGTCATCGGGGGTCGCTTACGCGACTTTCTTCCTTCTTGGGCCCAAATTACCTCAGATCAGTGGGTGTTGCAGATTATCGAACAGGGTTATGCGCTGGAGTTTGCGTGCCCGCTCCAGGATGCCTTTGTTCTGTCTCCCAGCAAAGGCGATCAGAAGACTCGGGCCGTCCGAGTGACGCTATACATCGTCTATTATCCCTAGGGGCGGTAATTCCCGTTCCTCCTTCCGAGCGAGGCGCCGGTCGCTACTCCATCTACTTTGTAGTTCCAAAGAAGGACGGATCTCTCCGTCCGATCTTAGATCTCAAGGGCGTGAATCGTGCTCTCAAGGTTCCGCACTTTCGGATGGAAACTTTGCGGTCTGTCATCGTGGCGGTGCGGCAAGGGGAGTTTCTCACGTCTCTCGATCTCTCCGAGGCTTATTTACACATTCCCATCCGGGAGTCTCATCAACTGTTCCTCCGCTTCGCGTTTCCGTGGGGTCACTATCAATTTCGGGCCATGCCGTTTGGTCTAGCTACTGCTCCCCGTACCTTCACAAAAGTGATGGTGGTAGTGGCAGCGGCCTTGCGGAAAGAGGGCATCCTCGTTCACCCGTATCTCGACTATTGGTTGATTCGGGCAAAGTCCAGCGACGAGTGTGTACAAGTCACGAGCAGAGTGGTGTCTCTGCTACAGGATCTCGGATGGGTGGTCAACGAGCAGAAAAGCCGTCTGCTGCCGACTCAGGACCTAGAATACCTGGGGGTACGTTTCGACATGGTCAGGGGGTTGGTGTGTTTGCCGGAGCACCGTGCCCTGGCCTTACAGAGTCTAGTCCGCCTCTTCCTCCGCTTGCCTGCTCTGTCCGCTTGGTGGTACCTCCGTCTCCTCGGCACGATGGCCGCGACCCTGGAGGTGGTTCCTTGGGCGAGGTTCTATATGCGTCCGCTTCAGAGTGCCCTGTTACGCCGTTGGTCCAACCAGTTCGACTCATTGAACATGAGGTTGCCTTGCCCGAAGCCGGTTCGTCGGTCGCTCCGGTGGTGGCTCTGCTCGAAAAACCTACAGATGGGGCTTCCCTTGGAACCTCCTCTTTGGGTTCCGTTCACGACGGATGCCATCCTCTCCGGCTGGGGGGCTCACTGCGAGGATCGCTTTACGCAGGGGACGTGGTCTCCCCTGGAGGCTTCTTGGTCGATCAACCGGCTCGAACTTCGGGCGGTGAGGCTCGTCCTGATAGCCCTCGAAACCTTGGTGCTCGGGCGGCCGGTGCGCGTTTTATCGGACAATGCGACGACAGTGGCCTACATCAATTGCCAGGGGGGCACCGGCAGTGTGGCCTTAGAATCTGAGACGACGGCTTTGTTCTCTTGGGTACAGACTCGTCTGCCGGCGATCTCGGCGGCGCATATAGCGGGCACAGAAAATGTGCAAGCGGACTTCCTCAGCAGAGTGCGGGTAGACCCCGGGGAATGGGAACTGAACCCGCAAGTTTATGCGCAAATAGTTCGTCGGTGGGGACCTCCCGTCATGGATCTCATGGCGACGTTTCAGTCGGCGAAAACGGGACGCTTCTTCAGCAGGCGGCGAACGCATGTCCGAGGGGCTCGACACCCTCATTCAGCCGTGGCCGGCGTCCGGTCTTCTTTATGTCTTTCCTCCATGGGCGTTAATCGGTCGGGTCGTTCAGCGCATAGAGGGCCACCGGGGACGGGTGTTGCTGGTAGCTCCGGACTGGCCCCGGAGGCCTTGGTATGCCGACCTGGTCAGGTTGCACGACGGCGTTCCTTGGCCCCTGCCCGCGCTACCGGATCTGCTTCTTCAGGGTCCACTGCAGATGCCCCAGGTGGCTCGATTCTCGCTTACGGTTTGGCCATTGAGAGGGCTCGGTTGAAAAAGAGGGGTTACTCCCCTGCGGTGATTGACACTCTCCTTCGGGCGCGCAAGACGTCCACCTCTCTCACTTATGTGCGCGTGTGGAGAATTTTTGAGGACTGGTGCTCCAAACGTGGTGTACGGGCGTCGACGGCGTCCGTGCCCGTTGTTTTACGTTTTCTTCAGGATGGCTTTGATAAGGGTCTTGCCGTCAGCTCTCTGAAGGTTCAGTTGGCGGCCCTCTCCTGTTACCGTGGCAAGGTGTTGGGGCTTTCTCTCGGGGCTCATCTGGACGTACAACGTTTTCTCAGGGCGGTTTTTCGTTTGCGCCCTTCGCGTAGAATCTCCGTCCCGCCGTGGGACTTGAACCTCGTGCTGCGGGCTTTGGTTCAACAGCCGTTTGAGCCTCTCCGACGGGCGTCTCTTAAAGATCTGACTCTGAAGACCGTTTTTCTCGTGGCCATTTGTTCTGCTAGGCGAATTTCTGAGCTACAGGCGCTTTCGTGCAGGGAGCCCTTTTTGTCTTTTTCCCAGGATCGTGTGGTTCTTCGGCCCGTTCCTTCCTTTTTGCCCAAGGTGGTTTCGCCTTTTCATTTAAATCAGGCGGTTTTCCTTCCGGTCCTGCCTGCCGTTTCCGACAGTCCGGCGGACAAGAGACTTCGCTACCTGGATGTGAAACGCATTCTTCAGCATTACTTGAAAATAACCGCGGCCTTCCGAAAGACCGACCGCTTGTTCGTGCTTTTTGGCGGCGCACGGAAAGGTGAGGCGGTGGCTAAAGCCTCTATCGCGCGATGGGTCAAAGAGGCGATCGCGTCAGCATATCTGTTACAGCATCGGGCTGTCCCGGAGGGGTTGCGAGCCCACTCCACCAGGGCTCAGGCGACGTCCTGGGCAGAGCTTAGCCTTGTTCCGCCAGCGGAAATCTGTAAAGCGGCCACGTGGTCTACGTTGCATGCTTTCAGTAAACACTACAGGTTGGATGTGTTGGCCGCTCGAGATTCCTTGTTTTGGTTCGGCTGTTCTGCGCGCCGGCTGGCAAGGTCCCGCCCGGTGTTGACTGCTCTGTTACATCCCGAATGTGGAGGACTAAACTGGAGGACCGCTCAGGAAATGGAAATTACACATACCTGGTAATTGTAGTTCCTGGAGGGTCCAGTTTAGTCCTCCTTCCCTCTCGCGTATCAGGTTACCTATTGCGGCGCGCTTGGCGAACAGCTCGGTCTGGGAGTGGTTTTCTCTGCTCTTCTCTGCCTTTCTCTGTCCTTTTTTTCGGCCGCGCTTCCGGTCCGTTGGTTTTTTTTTACGGGTTCTCTTCCAGCCTTTTCCCTTGGGGGTCTGGGTTTGGGCTGTTCTTTTTCTACCGGTGCGTTGGCAGTGGCGTAGTGCAGCGGTCTGGCTTCCTCGTTTGGGGAGGGGTTGGACCTTCTTGGGGACAAAGTTTTCGCTTTGGTTTGCGTGCCTTTTTATAACAGTGTTATGTGTTGCTTCGTTAAGTTTGCTTTGTTACTAGTTCACTGGGGGCTTATGGGAGCTCCGCCTGCATACATCATACCGAAGATGCTGATTGGTCCAGTCTCCAGGCTGCAGGAGGAGGTGCACTACCCGAATGTGGAGGACTAAACTGGACCCTCCAGGAACTACAATTACCAGGTATGTGTAATTTCCATTTAAAGGTGATGTATTGGAATAATTCAACCAGATCTCAAACTTAGACGATGTAATAGGGCAATTTGACAAACTAAAGAGTAGCAAATCACCTGGACGGGATGGTATACATCCTGGGATGCTGAAAACTCTTTAAAGAGCTAGGGCAATTGGCATTGATGCAGGAGACCCATCTGCAAAAACAAAATGAGGGGCTATTGAAGTCCCGGAGATACCCAGAGATGTGTATTTGGCCTTTGACCTTCATGGGTGAAATATAGCGGGAATGGGAATTTTGTTTTTCTAAGGATTTGAATGTAAAGGCTCAAAAGGTTTTGAAGAATAAAGGTCATTATAGCCTGCTGAGGATTAAAATTTACCAGGATGAATGGCATTAGTAAATGTTTGTGCTCCTAATGGGTCTCGGATGTCCTTTTTTTCAGGAGGTTTCTGTTCATTGGGAGGAGGGGGAGATTGTGATAGGGCGATTTTAATATAACGTCGGCATCCACTTTGGACAGTATTGGAAGTGAGGTGAGACACAGGGAAGACCAATTTAAGCACAAAGTTTATGATACTCCCTAAAAACCACATACCCCAATGAATCATCCTGGTGGAGGTTGGAATAGTGTGTGTGTGGGGGGGGTGTGTTTGTGTTTTTTTTTCTTTTCAAACTCGCATCAGTTACTCCTGAATGGGGAGTGGCTTATCAAGATGGCGGCGTGAGCAGTTTCGAGCTGACTATGCCTAAACAAAAAGGCAGGCCAAAGGCTCCTCCCGTGGAGTCTCTGCCTGCTAATTCTGCTGGACCGATGGATCGTTATGTGCAGCTGATGGAGCAAAAAAGAGGGGAGATTCGAGCAGGTGGTGTTGCACCGGTGGTGGTGGATCCGGAGCTACCTGCCCTGGATGTATCTCTCTCCCCGGATGAGCGCGTACCTCCTCCACGTGTCAACCCTCCAGATACTCCTCCGGTGAGAGGGGAGGCGGCCCTGTCGGGAAGTGGTAGTGCCGCCTCTTGTGAGCGGGCTCCGCTCGAGGAGAGTCCTGGAGTACAGTCGTTGGATATGAGGCCTGTGGAAGAGGGGGTTACACTTTGTCACAGAGCTGTGGGAGTAGGCGTGCAGAAACCCCTCTTGTCGGTTGAATCATCAAAAGGTACTTTTTTGAAACGCCCGAAGGTGATCTCATTGGAGACGATTTGGGAGGCGATTTTGCATTTATCCTCTGTCAACATGTGGATTTGGAGACTTCATGTTTGGAAAAGTTGGAGACTCTGTCTGTTGGAATGCAGAGTGAATTAGTTGACCTTCGCGTGAAGATCCAGGCTGGAGAACAGAATGGGACTCGGGTTTCTGAACTATCTGAATCTGTTATCAAAGACAATGTAGCTATGAGAATGAAGTTGGAAAATGCTGTGAGGACTTCCAATATTAGATTGTTAAATTTTCCTGTGGTTTTGGAGATTTCCCCGGTTGAATTGTTTAAATAATATATACGTGATACCTTAGGTGTGCCGGTTGATTTGACTCCTCTGATTGTGAAAGCTTATTTTCTGCCTGGGGGTAAGGAGGTTAAGAAAATTGAAGGTACTTTGGAAATGGAAATGGATATCTTAGATGTATCTGCTCTATTGCAGTCACCTAAGGAGGCAGACTTGAAGGTGTCCACTATGATAATGTCTTTTGCTATACCATCAGATAGAGACTGGATACTGAAATTTATATTTTAAGAAGCGTTCAGTGTTTGTTTATGGGTAAAAAGATTGTTATATTTCCTGACGTCTCTAGAGAGACCCAGAAAAGGCGTAGAGCTTTTTTGTTAAGACCTGCTATTGTTCAGATGGGCGCCTCTTTTCTATTACGATTTCCCTGTAAATGTATTATTCGCTTTAATGAGCATAAGTGTGTATTTTTTCAACCAAGAGGAGTTATCAGCATTTGTTAGCTCTCACATTGTGGCATCAGTTCCTCAGTGATTTAGTCTCATCATTGTTAGGATGCTTTGTCCTCCGCCTTCATTCTAGTTTCATATGTGTTTTCTTGTTAATTGGAGTTGGAGGATCCACCTGTCCTCGTATCTCTAATCCAGTCACCCCCCCCCCCCCCCACTGTTTTGTGGGCTAACTATACTCTTGTGTTGTATTGTAGTGGTAACCCTTTTTTTCCTTTAATTCTTGTGGTGCAAGTGTGTGGTTTTTTTTTTCTGTACAAGCGTTTGCTTGATTGTTGTGAAATTTCATAAATAAATAATAAAAAAAGGAAAAAAAATGTTACTCCTGAATAGGTCTGGTGCTGGGGTCTCATTCCTTGTTGGCTGGAATAGAGACGAAGATTGGCAGTATCACATGATTGGACCATGCACCGGTGCGGGTATGAATGAAAATTAAATTTGGAGATGGTGGAGTGTGTGCAAATTTTGGAAGAATGAACAATGGTTTGAGGGATGCATAGGTGCATTGGCACTAGGTCATGTATTGGGGAATATTTTGCTCTGAATGATGGGGAGGTTGGGAGAAGGACTTTCTGGGATGGGTTTATGTTGGTAGTGAGGGGGAAGCTGATGGGTTGGGGAGTAAGGAAAAAGGAGAATGCCTGAGAATTTGGACCAAGTGGAGCTGGCTGGTTTATGGGTGGAGTTGTGAGGAGAATTGGTATCTAAGATTGTGAATTATTGCAGAGTACCCCCACACGCAACCTCCATTCACGATACATAAACCGCCTTCACTTCACCCCCCCCCCCCCCTCCGTTAATGTGCACACCTGTAATCTGCTCGTCACTCAGCTTTTTTTCCTTGGTCCCACCCTTTGGAATTCCCTGCCCACGCCACTCCGCCTAGAACAGAATTATTCCACATTTAAAGCCTCATTGAAAACACACCTCTTCGCATCTGCCTATAATCTCCCAGACCCACACTGATGACCTGGTGTTATCTATTTTATTTATTTATTTATTTATTTGTGTGCTTTTCTATACCGCCCCTTCCAGAGATCAGGGGCGGTTTACAAAGAACAAGTAAAACCAATTGAAAACTTTGAACATTGAATTACATAGAACATTTTTAGCACAAAAATAACTGATACATGGAACATGTTTAAATATTTACAGAGAACTATTTACAGCAGTGGTTTATAAATTACTAAATATATAAGAGAACAATGTACTACTGGAGTGGTGAGTGATACTTTGAGTTAGGTAGGAGAGGTAAGAGATACTTTGAGTTAGGTAGGATAAACTTGCGTCAGTTGTGTCGTGTATTCTTGTGTTGTGTGCAAGAGTGGGCTGTAAGTTGTAGTAGTGTTGGGCGAAGAGATGTTTTAAGCTCCTTCCTAAAAGAAATAAGATCTTTAATCTCTCTCAGGTTGAGTGGTAGCTTGTTCCATGACTGGGTGCATAATAAGAGAAGGCAGAATTCAATGTTCAATGTTTTCAATTGATTTTACTTGTTCTTTGTAAACCGCCCCTGATCTCTGGAAGGGGCTGCTTCTTCTGTTTTCTAAGGGGGTATGAATTAATGTTGAAAGATGTGAGGGGGCTAGGTCATTAATGAGTTTAAAAACGGTGACTAGGGTCTGTCTGTAGTCCTCTGCTCTGTCCTGTCTGACTGCCTGCTACCTCTCTTTTCTGTCATGATTGTATTTCTCTTTCTTTTATGGCCTAGAGCCCACTTTAAATGTTACCCTCCATTGTAAACCGCTCTGATGTTAATAAAGGGCAGTATATCAAGAGAAAATAAACATAATCAAGCAGGACATGTATTCGCTAATAAATTGCAACAAAGACAGGAATGCTGACATATTAGGGAGTACAGGACAATTGAGGAGACCTGGTTTTCTTGGGAGGAGGAGGTTCTGGGAGTGTTAGAAATATTATGTGAAGTTATGTGCCCATAGGCTGGGAGCACCGTTAACTATAGCTATCTGAATTCCATTGAGCTTCCTGGTCTGAATTAAAGAAATTTCCCCCCCCCCCCACCTCTTCAGTAATCAAGAAACTTAAATTAGTGAAAGCCCCTAGATCGGATGGTTTGAGTACGTTTTATAAAATATTTGGTGATCTGGTGACTTTATTAAATCAGACCAAAGATGGGGGGGGGGGGTGTTACGATGGCTTAGGTGAGAATTTTGGTCCCACAAAAAGGAAGGGAAGGGTCCCAAAGAGTGTGGGTCTCTCTGCTGAATTTACTGTAGACATTAAGATTTTGGCAAATAGATTGATCCCTGTGATTACCACTCTGATACTTCTGGGTCAGTCTGGGTTTATTTTGGATAGGCAGGTTGGTGATGTCTGTCATGGCATTGAGGCAGGGAAGGAAGCCACCTATTGTCTATTGATGCCAAGAAGGCCTTTGACCAAGTTGGTTGGCCTTTTCTGTTAGGGGTACAGGACAATCGTGGAGACAGTTTCCTGGGGAGGAAGAGAAAATGGACTTTGGGCCTATCTGAGTTAGAAGCCAGATACCCTCGCCCTAGGGCTTGTACTAAGTTAAATTGGGGCTGACTCATGTTTGTTTGAAATTGGGAGGGGAATGAGGCAGGACTGCCTGACGTCTCCACTATTTTCCCTGTCTGTCAAGCCTCTGGTAGCTAGCTTAAGAGAAAGCGTTGACATGTGGGGTATTGAGGTGGGTGGGTGAAATTACTGGATCGCTCATTTTGCTGCTGATATGTTTACAGTGGGTAGGCTGCAAATGTCTTTACCTTAGTGTGGGAAATGGAGTATGGGTGACTTGCCAGCTTTAAAACTAACATCCAGGGGGGCTGCTGATGTCTCCATCCAAAATGGTTGCTTGAGCCCAAGCTCCAGCTGGTCCAATGTGGAAAAAGCTCTGACTTTGCCCCAACTCCTTGTGTGCAATCACAAAGTGTCTCTCCATGCAGGTGATAGCTTTTGTATGGCGGTGAAAGGGAAAGTGGATTTAAGACTGCTTACGCCGGAGCATACTCCACATCACACTGGACCCTAGATAAAATGGCAGCTGTGACCACTCGCACCATAGGGAGGAAATCCAGAAATGATGCGAGCAAGGAAACGCCTGCCGACTTTGCCCAAGCAACCACAAATATGTAAGAGGCAGCCTTC
The DNA here is from genome assembly GCA_033557465.1 of Ichthyophis bannanicus. Lineage (NCBI taxonomy): Eukaryota > Metazoa > Chordata > Amphibia > Gymnophiona > Ichthyophiidae > Ichthyophis > Ichthyophis bannanicus. Next base: position 135,627,606 of record CM066042.1, read on the forward strand.
CAAGCTGAAGTACATTCATGGTTTAAGGAACTAAAAGCAGACATCTCTCACGTTTAGGGAAGAAGTGGTGGGCAGTATCAAACCTACGAATGGAGATGGGTGAACTCTGAAAGAGAGTTGAGAAGATCAAGGAATGTTGAGACGAACAGGTGGAGACCATGCACTCTCTGGAACATAAATTAACTGCCTTGGACAAGCTGATAGGAGCTGGCTGAAAAAGTGGAGGACTTTTAACTGGTCAAGGAGAAATAACTTAAGGTTCCAGGGAATGCCTGGGGAAGCTGACTTCATTAACTGCAAACTTGTTGCCCAAAACCTCTCAAAAGCACTGCTTCTGGCGGTAGGGACTGTTGTGGATGGCTGGGACTTTCAGATTGATCACGCACATTGGATTGCAGGGCCTACTGGGCTCAACAATAAGCCAAGAGATATTGCTTGCTTTCATTATGGAGTGAAGGAATGGGTAGTGGCCAGAGCCCAAGTCACTGGCCTGTTTAAATGAGAATCCTGTAACATTACTCCAACTTGGTACAAGCAGTGCTGCAGAAATGCCATGAAATGCTCAATGTGCTTTCAAAACTGTAAGAAGGGATATGAGATGGCCAGATCTTCCCTTTTGGGCTTATGGTTTACCCTGAAAGAGAAAAGATGGAGGGTACACTCAAGGGGGAAAGCTGTCCGTGTGCTGGCTGATGCTGGGGTGGCAGGTTTGGCTTTGGGACTAGTGAAGGACATGACAGAGGAAGGATCGCCCATGCTAGCAACGAAGTCACACATGGGACATGCCAACTTTGGCAACAATCTAGAGAGGCAGAGTCAAGGCCAGTTGAGCCGTCGGTCCTTTACAAATGCATGAAGACCTCAGCAGATAGGCTTTTGTATTCTCTGGAACTGGCATGCTGGGCCAGTGTGGGCCTTGATATGGTATGGAAAAACCTCCAACATGCTGGATTCTTCCCCCAGGCCTATAAAAGATGGGATGAAGGTGTGAGTTAAGGCGGGGCGGGGGTGTTGGTGGGGAACTATTTGATCTGTTTGACTTGTTTGTATGGTGGGTTAGCTGTTAATGGTGCGAAACAGGTAACTGTGATCGCTGGTGGATAGGGTGGGAAACAAATATAGGTGGGAACCAATTTCTGATGAAGGGTTTGAGCTGGGGAGAAACTGGTGGTGACATGGGGAAGTTAACAGTTGTGTGTTTTGAGTATCCTGGTGTTGAGAATGAGATAGGGAGGGTGTGAATGAGTTAAAGAATCTACTAACATCTTATTTCGGTAAGATGGGAGGCAAAGTGGGTTTGGAGTAAGGATTATGGGCCAGGCCGTTTTCATGTTGAGGGCTACAGTCCTAAAATGGTACTCTGACCAGGGCGAGGGGTGGTTTCTAGTTTGGGGTGTGTGATTGGGAGTGGGTGGGCATATATGATAGAGAGCGTAGGCTGGGTGAAGGAGGGGAGAGGAGATCAAGGTTAGAACCTTCTCTGTAGGTTCAAAGCCCAACTAAAGATACTTATTTAGTATTGCCTGTGACATTGACTTATCCCCGATCCACCTGGCTACTGATTTTCCTCTGTTCTTTTGCTGTTATTTTCTGTGAGCTTTCCTATCTAACCAATTGGCGTGTGGGTTTTTTTTTTCTGAGTTTTCTCATTTATTGTTTTTATTGTTAACTGCTCTGCTGTCCCCCCCCCCCCCTTAAGGCGGTATATCAAGTTATAATAAATTAAATGAAATTCAAAATAGTAACTCCGAAAGTGCAAGGCCTTAACTCCCCATTTAAGAGGCAGAAACTTTACAAAGAGATGTTATGACAAAGGGCATCAATATATTCTTACTGCAAGAGACCCACTTCAAGCCTACGAAGCTTGGTAAGCCACAAGAACTTTCATTTGAGGCTGTATGCATCAAATACAGTTGAAAGGAAAAAAGGAGGGGTGGCTGTTATTTGATGCAATGTTGAGGATTGAGGTAGGAGAGGTGATCCGGGACAGAACAGGGAGATGCTTGCTGGCAAGATTGCAGATTGAGGGAGAATGGTTCAAAATTATTAATGTATATGCCCCAGTGGAGCATGGAGGGAGGGGGGACGATTTTGACAAATTGGGAAAAAAAAATGGCTAGCATGGGTGAGGGATTACTGCTTATGGGAAAAGACTTTAATATGACATGGGAACCAGGGAGGGGAAAACACAGGTGGGGGGACTGGTTGCAGGGTCGACAGAGCCAGATTTAAAGGCTTTTTAAGGAGAAGGGCGGGGGGGGGGTAGATGGTGGCATCTGATGCATCCAGGTAAGAGGCAATTCTCTTTTCACATGTGCATGGATCCTATTTCAGGATCAACATGATCTCCAGGAACAAACAGGAATGAGTCTTCACATATGGGTATCGTCGGTACCGACGGAGCCTGCGCGGGAACGCTCCCCAGCGTCCTTAAAGAAAGCTTTCGGGAGCATCCCACAGCGCCTGCGCGCTGCCTTCCCGCCTTTCCTAACTGCCTCTCTCCAGTTCTTCTTTTCCGCGGAACCAGCAGGTCGTGTTTCCTGTCACCGCTGAAGAATTTCTTATTTTCTTTTATTTTTCTTTAGTCGCGTGTCTGCCTTCTCGATTCCGCACCGGTACTACCAGTTCTTTTTCTTTCTTTAAAAAAAAAAAAGAAAACTTCTACTTTTTCAGTGCATTTTTCTTCTGGGGCCTTAGGCCTACAGACATATTTTTCCCTCATGGAAAAACCCGCCTCCGGGTTTAAAAAATGCACAAAGTGCAGTAGCACTATTTCTGTCACCGACACCCATGACTGGTGTCTAAAATGTTTAGGTCCTGACCACTCCATTGCGGATTGTGAGTCCTGTTCTATGATGTCCAAAAGAGGGTTACAGAATCGGGCAGCTAAGCTCAGTACCCTGTTTCCCTCCAATGCAGCTTCTGTGGCATCGACGTCTTCCAGGGCTGCTGCTTCATCCCATGGATCTCAGGTAACCAAACTTAAATCTGGCCGGTCCTCAAAGAGTTCATCTCCCTCTAAGTATCGAGATGCCCCCGGGCTTACTCTTGAGGATACCACACCAACAAAGTTACCCCAGCGGGAGGCTCCTGCTTCCAAAGCACTACCTATGGGGTCATAGCAGGTTGACATCGATGGCACGGCCTCGACCGATCACCTGTTACAATGTTCTGGGGTACCGGCAGTTTCTACCGGTACCGATTATCCAGACATTGGTGGCGTCAATGGATCAGAATATTCTGACCATGCAATGTGCCATCACGCCATTTATTTAAGCTGCAACGCCTCCGGTACCGCAACAAACCACGTTGTCAGTACCCGTACCGATTCTGGTACAGGATCCAATTCCGGTTCCGATACCAGTACCGCTTGCATCGACATCAGCGGTACGCTATCCAGTGATGCCTATCAGTACCGGCCCGGTACTGATTACTCCTGATGTCGATACCTCCCGGTACACGTATCGGGCTCTACGAGAGCATCCAGACAGTCGATACTTCGATTCTTCTGAAGACTCTGACTCTTCAGAGGCCTCAATTGAAGCATCGGGGATCCTTCCTCAGGAACCCTCTTCTCCAAAAAGGAGAATGTCTCCTCCTGAAGACTTGTCTTCTCAGGACTTTATTAGGGAGGTGGCCAAAGGCCTGTCCATCTCAGTGACCTCTGAGACTGAACCTAGAGCCAAAAAATTAGATATCCTACAATATCCTAAGGCTCCTAAGGAGGCAGCCACCTTACCAATACATGAGATTCTTTATGAACACATGTTGAGTATATGGGAGACTCCTCTTTCCACCTCCCCTCATTCCAGAAGGTTGGACACCATGTATCGTGTTCCTCCTTGTCCTGGGTTTCATAAGACTCAGCTTCCTCACCACTCCATTGTGGTAGAGTCTGCCATGAAAAAGATCAAGAGTACAAAAAGGCACTCCTCTGCTCCTCCAGGAAGAGAATGCAGAACCCTAGATGCCTTTGGCAGGAAAATCTTCCAGGCCAGTATGCTTGTAGCCAGAATCAACTCCTATAGTCTCTATATGGGGATGTTTCTGAAAGAAGTTACAGATCATCTGCAAACCTTATCTCCTTTTATGTCAGAAGATAAGAGAGAAGAATATATCACCTGGCTTAAACATGCACAGGATGTATCCAAGTTTTCCAACCGTGCAGCCTTTGACTCTTTTGAGGGGGTCAGCAGAGCCTCGGCTATTGCCATAGGTGCACGCAGAGTTGCTTGGTTACAAGCCTCTGATTTGGAATCCTGGGTACAGGATGGTCTAGGTAACCTTCCCTGTACAGGCGAAAACCTGTTTGGCAAAGATTGGCAAGCAAAGGCCAACCAGATGGATGCTGAAAATTCTGCTTTAGATAGACTTTCAAAGTCTACTACTGCTCCTTTCAAAAAGAGGTTGTTCAAAAAGGGATCATTCCCAAAGAAAGGGAAATTTTCTTCTTATGGTCAGGCCTCTTCTCAAGGTCGTTTTGCTACAAAGAGACAGCAACAACCAAAACGGGCCAAAACCCATGCTGCGAGGATTGCTACGGCCCAACAGCCTCCTCAGGGCCTTTGACTTTCCACTAGAGAACTTAGTCTTTCTGCCTCTAGAACATCCAGAGCCTCTCACCATCCCAGGAAGGTTAGCTCACTTTGCTCCCAGATGGGAACAAATCACAGCAGAGCAATGGACCCTCTCCATCATAAGGGAAGGGTACAAACTTCATTTCTTAAACCTTCCTCCTCACACCATGGTGAAACAGTTCAATTCTCCAACATCTCTCCTCAACCTTCTAGGTCAGGAGATTGCTACCCTTCTTGCCCAAAGGCAATAGAAGAAGTACCCCTTTTTTAACAGGGTTCAGGGTTCTACTCCCCCTATTTTCTCATCCCAAAGAAAACAGGGGGCTACAGACCCATATTAGATCTCAAAGAATTGAACAAGTTTCTATGCAAGGAGAAATTCAAGATGACTTCTCTCGGAACTCTCCTTCCATACCTCCAGAGTCAGGACTGGCTTTGTTCTCTAGATCTCAAGGATGCGTACACCCATGTTCTCATCCATCCAGCACACCGAAGATTCCTTCGCTTCCTGTACCAAGGAAGCTTCCTTTCGGTCTGGCCTCTGCTCCAAGAGTGTTCACAAAATGCATGGCAGTAGTAGCTGCATTCCTACGTACTCTAGGGATATTCGTATTCCCATATCTGGACGACTGGCTCATCCGAGCTCCATCCCAGTCAGAGGCCCAGACTTCTCTAACATGCACAATGCGTGTTCTTCAGTATCTGGGACTGGTAATCAACATTCCAAAATCCCATCTTACACCTACTCAGTCTCTAGAGTTCATAGGGGCCTTACTGGATACCACAACTGCAAGGGCCTATCTTCCCCAGGCCCGTTGCCTACGCTTGCTGCAGTTAGCCTCCCAGATTCAGTTAAAATCCCATTTTACTGCTCGAGAGATGTTGCAACTTTTAGGCCACATGGCATCCACGGTGCATGTGGTTCCCTATGCTCGCCTTCACATGAGAGCAGCTCAGTGGACCCTATCCACCCAATGGACCCAGGCATCAGGTTGCCTGTCAGACAAAATAGCAACCTCCAGTCGCCTATTTTCATCCCTCCACTGGTGGAAATCCACTCAGAATCTGTTGCTGGGGTCCCCCTTTCAACAGGTGTTTACCCCAAGCAACCCTTACAACAGATGCCTCTCCAAGGGGTTGGGGGGCTCATCTTCAAGATCTCTCGACCCAGGGCATCTGGTCTCCACAGGAGACATATCTTCATATCAACCTCTTAGAGCTCAGAGCAATCTTTCTGGCTCTGAGTCTTCAACACCCTGCTCAGCTACAAGACGGTCCTCATCCACACGGACAACCAGGTAGCTATGTTCTACGTGAACAAACAGGGAGGAACTGGCTCTCTGTCGCTTTGCAACGAAGCTCTGAGATTGTGGGCCTTCGCCAGAGAGCATCAAATCCATCTCATGTGCAGAGAAGGGTCTCAACCCTCTTGCAATACCTTTGCATTCTTTACTAGATTATTTGCTGCATTTATCCCATGCAGGCCTTAAAACAAATTCAATCAGAGTCCATTTGAGTGCTATTGCAGCATCCCTTAAGCCTCTCAATGGACAACCTATTTCCTCTCATCCCCTTATAGCAAGATTCATGAGAGGCCTTCTTTTGACTAAACCTCCCATTAGACCACCTCCAGTGGCCTGGGTCTTGAATCTGGTTCTTGGCCAGCTTATGAAGCCACCCTTTGAACCCTTAGCCACTACCTCCTTAAAATTCCTTTCTTGGAAGGTAATTTTTCTAATTGCAGTCACCTCAGCTCGCCGTATCAGTGAGCTGCAAGCTTTAGTGGCTAATCCTCCTTATACAAGGTTCCATCATGACAAGGTAGTCGTCAGAACTAATCCACACTTTATGCCTAAAGTGGTCTCACCTTTTCATTTGAACCAGGAGGTCTTTTTACCTGTCTTTTTTTCCAGGACCTCATGCATCAAGTGCAGAGAGGAATCTTCATACCCTGGATTGTAAAAGAGCACTTGCTTTCTACTTACACAGGACACAGCAACATAGAAAGTCCTCTCAACTTTTTGTTGCTTTTGATCCTTCTCATTTAGGACTTCCAGTCTCTAAGAGAACTCTGTCCAATTGGATTGCTCAGTGTATTTCCTTTGCCTACCAAAGTAAGAACCTTTCTCTGGAGGGCCATGGCAACCTCTATGGCTCATCTAAACTGTGTCCATCAACCAAATCTGTTGAGCGGCCACTTGGGCATCGGTTCATACCTTCACAGCCCATTACTGCTTGGACAAGGACTCCCGCCGGGATTCCTTGTTTGGTCAGGCTGTTCTCAAACACCTGTTCCATACCTAATCAACTCCTACCCTCCATTCCTGAACTGGATGCCTGAGATTCATGGGTAGAGGTAGAGCCCTTCCCAGGGACTCACAATCTGGAGATCTCCCAGGCATCTCTAGCTGGGGAGTCCCCATATGTGAAGACTCATTCCTGCTTGTTCCTGGAGATAGTACAGTTACTTACCTGTAACAGGTGATTTCTAGGAACAGCAGGAATAAGTCTTCACAACCCACCCACCTCCCCTAGGAGTTGTATCTCTCTATCTTTCCTTTCCTCTCTCTCTCTCTTTGTCTCAGCTTTAAAACTCGAACTGGAGAGAGGCAGTTAGGAAAGGCGGGAAGGCAGCGCGCAGGCGCTGTGGGATGCTCCCAAAAGCTTTCTTTAAGGATGCTGGGGAGCGTTCACGCGCAGGCTCCGTCGGTACCGATGATACCCATATGTGAAGACTTATTCCTGCTGTTCCCAGAGATCACCTGTTACAGGTAAGTAACTGTGCTATGTGGTAGGGGAAATAGGGAGTGGTGCATATTGGGGGTGGGGCAGATATGGATGCCATCACATGGTTCAACCACACCCCTGTGGAGGTGAGGTTGACGGTAAGCAGAAATGGAGGGGGGATCTGGTACTGGAAACTGAACGAATTCCTGTTGAAGGATGTCCAGATGGTAAGAGGTAGAAGGGCTTATACAATAATTTTTCAAAATGAATAACATCGGGAAGGTGGAGTGGAGTACAGTGAGGGATGGGTTTGAAGCCACACTGAGGGGTCTCTTGATGAAACAGACTAGGATCAAGAGAAAAATGGGAGAAGCTCCTTTGGTTGCGGTGCTTTTACACACCACGGGAGTAGGCTGACACCAAGGATGTGGGATTGAGGGGGGGGGGGGGACCTTAGAAGGCAAGTGTTGGCAGCCTGTGCTAAATTAAACACACTAGAAGCTGAAGAGATCTGGTATCAAATTAAGCTATTAAGACAAGAATTTTTGAAAGGGGAATAAAACGGAAATTCTTAGCTTGGCAGTTATGATAGCAAAAATTTTGGTCCCAAATCCTGGCAATGGAAGGGATCTTGGGGCTCAATTTACCTCAAATGAGAGGAAATGAGGAAAAAGTTAAGTTCTCTACGAGAGGCTGTACAGGCTCGCAACTACCAGCAAGGACATAACTAGCTTTTCCTTATTGTCCCTCCAGTCCAGTCCTGACCTCTGAGTAGTCAACTTCCACCAGCAGCGTAGAGACTGAGCATGTCATCTTTTTGATGACATCAGTGTACTTAGGCAGCTAGCACCACCCACCAGCCCCCAGTAAGCTAATCTCTAGCTGGAGCAGGTGATCCCAGGGTCTGGGCTCACTAAAGGGACAACTAAGGAGATTTTACTACTTTTTAATTTTTTCCTCTGATTTGGCTAATCTATTTCTTCTTCAACAATCATAAGGCAATAAAGGACGCTTGTAGTTCTTAAAAAAAATTTCTTCCAGAGTGGCAGCTTTGGAGGCAGAGACCCTTCTCTGCAGAGAAAGGGGGCTGATCTGGGCTCTCTAGAAGCTGCTGTGGCCCCAAACCAGTCGTCGGGTGAGGAGCCACTGACAAAAACAAGACTGGTCACATTTGCAGTCCTGCAAGCAAGCTCCCACCTCAGCGCTGAAGCCGCTCAGTTGGGCTTAGCACAAGGTGGTGAGAATGCCAAATGGAGAGAGGATAAACAGAACAAAGATCAAGAGGACGGGTGAGACCGGTAGCCGAATGCCCTGCGGAGAGAATAGCAGGGGGGTTTCATTTTAATCGCAGCTTCAGCTCGCCCTATGGAACTGCGAGATGTCTGTCCCTCAAAACAGGAGCGTGGAAAAAAAGCACCATTTCTTTTCTTTTTTTTTTTCTCCAAACCAGTCAGCACGGGAACACTGCGGGGGAGAGGGGGCCTACTCTGACCCTGTGGCTGTTCCTCTGCATTTTTTTTAATTTTCACTTTTCTGCTTCCTTTTGTTTTTCATTTTTTATTTCAGGCTGCTAGGGGAACCCAGGTGAAGACAGTAAGGAAGTGGTGGGAGAGGTAGAGAAGGTGCACAAAAGGCCACCTTTTCTCCAGGCCTAGCTATGCCAGCGCGGGCCACAGTCTCAGTTACGAGCATATGCCGCAGCTGTGAGGCGGCTACCCGAATGGCTTACAGTGCTATTCAAGCGAACTGCACAGACAGTTTGGTGTCAGCGGGCTCTGAGGGGGGGCTCGCAGTCCAGGAGGGGCAAAGGTTCACCCTTCTTGGGGGCGGTGTTGTCAGCTTGCTGTGAGGAGGGAACCACTTTTGCCCCTCCAGTGTTGGAACATTGTGGTATGGAGCACTCTTCTCCCATGCCTTCCACATTGCAAATGCCATTGGGGGAACTACCCCAGGGAGAGTTTGTTGCATGAAGCAATGTGAAATGGCCTCCCCCCCCCTCACTTTGGTAAGGGGATGCCAATAGTAAAGGCCTTGCTGGATGACCAGCCGGCCTCAAGCAAGCGCAGAATGGAGGAGGAGCCAGATGAGGAGACAGGCTCCCTTTATTAGGAGGATGTGGAGTATCTGAAGAGCCCCGGGGAATCTGGAAGAAGGAGGAATCACACATAGCCTGCTTCTTCCACTGGGAGAAATTGGCCACCCTGATATCTCAGTTGTTGCAGTCGGGTGTTTAAGTAGTTGATCCAGGAAGAGTGGGACCTCCTGGAGGCCGGGCTTAGGGAAGCTAGGACCATGGCTTGGCTTAAGGAGTGGGAGCTTCTGCATTCCCCAAAGGAGGATGCCATGGTGTCTGCTGTCTACAAGAAGACCACCCTTCCGGTGGAAGGAAGTATCACGCTCAGGGATGTGCATGACAGAAAGATATTCTGTTGAAACAGGCATTTGATATTGATGCTCTATCCCTACAGCTGTCAGTATGTGGGACACTTGTGGCCGGAGCTTGCCTGTGGTGGACACAGGGCATTTTGGAGCCAGCAGAGTACTCACCGGAGTCCCCTACAGCAGTGGCAAAGCTTCAATCGGGGGCTGCGTATCTGGTGGATATCTCTTATGATCTTAACGGAGGCCTTTCTAAGAGCATGGCCTCAGTGGTGGCAGTGCGTAGGTATTTGTGGCTGAGGAATTGGTTGGCAGATGTTTCCTCTTGAGTCACGATTAAGTAAGCTACTCTTCAAGGGTAGGCTCTGCTTCAGAGAAGCGTTGGATAAGTTAGTTAAGGACTTGGGAGAGTCAAAAGGAGGACATCTCCCAGAGGATAAGCAGAAGTGCTCCGTGGTTGTGGCGCAGGGGCAGGCACAAAATGTTCTGCGTTTTCTGTGCTATGCATTTGGCGCCATACCAGAGGGGTCTCTCTCCCTCTCGAGAACAAGCTTTTTGGGGGTTTTGAGGGGCTGGGTGAGGATACTACTCAGCCTCCACTTCCTCCGCCCTGAAAAAGCCACAATGAAGCGAGGCAGGCCCAGGTGGAGGTGGAGTCATGGGAGGCCAGCTACATGACTTCTACCCAGTCTGGGCCAAGATCACATCCAACCAATGGGTCTTAGAGGTGATAAGGGAGAGTTATGCACCTGAGTTCTCAAGAACTTTTTTCCCTTTGTAATATAGTCTCCTGCAAAGCTTGGGGCAAGGCGCAGGTGGCATGAGACACCTTGGAGCGGACTATCCTGCGGGATGCCGTGGAACAAGTTCCCTGGGACTACTACAGCAGTGGTCGATATTCCATTGATTTTGTGGTGCCCACAAAGAAAAGCCCCTACTGACCCATTTTTGAACCCAAGTATGGGAACCAGTGTCCCTGGTTCCATATGGTGACACTCCTGTCTGTCATTTTGGCCATATGTGGGGGATAGTTTCTCACCTCCCTTGACCTTATGGAGGTGTATTTGCACATTCCCATTTGTTCAGAGCATTATCAGTTTCTCCACTTTGCGGTGCCCATGAGACACTTCCAGTTCTGAGTGTTGCCATTTGGCCTGGCCTGGCAGCAGCTGCGCTGCATCAAAGAGGAAATATTGATCCATCCTTACCTCGACAGTTGGCTCATTTGGGCAAAATCAAAGCAGGAGAGCAAGCAAAGTCTCAACTGGGTAGTCAACTTGGCCAAGAGTCAGCCGTTTTTGTTGCAGGACCTGGAGTATCTCGATGCCGCCTTGGATATCCTCAGCGACAGGGGGTTTCTTCTAGGGCAGCAAGCACAGGCGCTCTATCACAGAGGGCATCAATTCTCCTGAATGCCACACCGATGGTGCCCAGTATATCTGCAGATGTTGGGTACCATGGCAGTGACGATCAAGCTGGTCCCTCGGGTGTGTTGCACATATGAGACCACTACAGAGGGTGCTGCTGCGAAGCATCCTCTCGTGCAGCAGTTACCCAATCATCGGGTGATGAGGGAGTCGCTCAGGTGGTGGCTGCACCCAGAGGACCTAGCAGTGGGAATGCGTCTGGAGTGTCCACACTGGGTGCAGCCAATGATGGACGCCAACCTCTCTGGCTGGGGCACACATTGCGAGGGCCACATTGATCAGGGTTGGTTATCACTGGAAGAGAGCGGCAGGCCCATCAACTGACTGGAGATGTGGGCAGTCTTCCTCACCCTGCAGGCCTTCACTCTTTCCTCCAGGGGAAGGCGGCGAGGGTCTTCTCAGACAACGCCTGCACCATGGCTTACAAAGGAGCAAGGGAGGTATGCGGCTGGAAAGTGACTCCCGGGCCCTTATGGAGTGGACAGACAACCACCTGCAAGGCAACTCGATGGCATATGTCGTGGGGACAGAGAACGTGACAGCTGACTCTTTGAGTCAGATTCATCTGAACCCAGGAGAATAGATGCTCAACAGCACAATCTTCTCTTGGATAGAGCACTGGTGGGGTGCACCATTCCTGGATCTCATGGTGACCTTTGCGCCTGCCAAAGCGAGCTGATTCTTCAGCAGGAGGAGAGAGCAAATGTCAGAAGGATTGGATGCGCTCAAACAACGCTGGCCCATGGAAGGAGCTGCTCTAGGTCTCCTCCCTCTCCCTCCCTCTTCTGCCCTCTCCCCCATAGGCGATCATAGGGTGGGTCATGCAATGCATAGAGGTGCACTGGAGAATGGTGATGCTCATTGCCCCATATTGACCGAGAAAATTGTGATATGCAGACCTGGTTAGGCTAACGGTGGATCGCACGTGGCTCCTTCCATTCCAGGTAGACCTGTTGATCCAGGGGCTGGTCCGAATACCCCAAGTGGATCGGTTCTCGCTGACGGCTTGGCTCTTGAAAGGGCTAGGTTGAGAAAGCGGGGATACTCTTAAGCTGGATTTCGACTTGTTGCAGGCGCTGAAGAAATCCACCTCATTGTCGCATATCCACGTGTGGCGTATGTTTGAGGCCTGGTGCATGCAGCTACAGTGCCGTCCTTTGTCTGTATCAGTGCCTGATGTGTTGGCTTTTCTACAGGCCGTCTTGGAGAAGGGTCTGGCCTGTGGAGTGTAGGTAGCGGCCATTACTTGTTACTGCGGCAGAGTACAAGGAGTGTCTTTGGGGACAAATCTGGACATGGTTCGGTTTTTGATGGCAGTTGAGCAGTTCCGACCTCTGCAATCAGTGGTGCCGCCTTGGACCTCAACTTGTTTTTTTATCAGTGATGGAGGAAGAGCCGTTTGAGCCTATGGACTTGCGCACACTGAAGGATCTGATGCTTAAAACGGTGTTCCTGGTAGCTGTCCACTCTGCTAGAAGGATGCGGAGCGCCAAGCCTGGTTGTGCCGTGAGCCTTTTCTCTCCATATGATTATTGCATCCAGTTTGGTCATTTTTGCCAAAAGTGATGTTGGTGATCCATTAGAACCAGCTGGTGGTTCTGCCAGTCATGTCAGAAGAGGGCTCGGATCATGGACATGCAAAGAACTTTGCAGCGTTATTTGAAGAGAACGGCTCCTTTTTTTTGGAGTTCAGACAGGCTGGCTGTGCTGTTGGTGGAGTACGTCAGGGGGAGGCGGCTCAAAGGTGTCCATATCCCAATGGATTAAAGAAGTGTTTGCTGGGGGGCACTAGTGAGCCCGCGAAGGAATGGCTGCTTACTGATCCAGCTCCGTTCTAGGTTTCCCCCTAGCATCGCTAACACAGGCAATTGAAGCAAAAAAACATCCCCGACGTACCTGAAACGGAGCCCTGATCTCCTGGGGACTCTTCCTGGCAACTTTTGCAGGTTGATCGGAGGCTTTTGAAGCACCCCTTCGATAGTGCTGAGTGCTGCGGTGGTGGCTGACGCTTGTGCTGATTGTGTCTGCAGCTCCGATTCCGGATTCTGAGCGGGTGGTGCGATCGGGAGCTTTTGCAACGTCCAGCATTGCCATCCACGGACTCTGGACCGCGGGTAGATCTGACTGCACCCCCACGGACGCCGGAGAAGTGTGCGGCATCTGTGTTGCTTACTGCATATTCTGGGGCATCAGAGAGATCTATGCAGAGGGAGTCCCTGCATCCTCCAGCTTGCTAACCCACTGTGTGCCGGCAGGTGAGTGGTGGCTGAAGCGGAGTTCCCTGTCCGCTGAGGGAGACCTGACTGGGGGGAGGAGTGACCATTACCACGTGCTTGTGGAACGCAAAGCTGCATCTGCGTTCCAAGCACTTCGCGCAGGAGACTGCCCGCCCGGAAGTAGTCATCCGACCTGAGCCTGTCCTACAGCATCCTTACATGATAAAGATAGCTGCTCTGTGACCTGGAGAGGTGCCTGGGCCTTCTAGCCATGTTAGCTACTCTGATTCTTCACCTCTATAGTTGTTGGAGCTGAGTGTGAATGAGCTGGTGTGACTGGCTGGAGTGATCTTGGAGCGCCATCTGCTGGGCTGAAGTGGAATCTTTGCTCTCCCACTGGTTAAAGCTACAGGTAGCCTTTTTCTGTCTCCATATAGTTTTTGCCCTGCGCCTGGATTGTGTGATCCTGAGACCTTTGGCTATTGCACAGGGGTAAACTTGAAACCCGGAGGGGTGCTGCACGCCTTTACCTGACCTGACGAGGGGAGAGCGTGGGACCATATGGCAGCTAAAGCAAAGAGGCTTGAGGCCAGGGAGACACTGCGGGCCTCTCAGCGTTTGAGTAAAACTGACCCTCCTGGCAGTTCTCCTGACCGGCAGCCCTCAGAGGGCTCGGATGATGAGACACTCAGTGAACTTGAGCAGGGTCGCGTGGCGCCTCCTGCCCACGCCCTTTTGCAGAGGGAGCTTCGCAGGGGCTTTGAGGAGCTTGCAGGTGAATTCCGCTCCATGCGAGAAGTGATGAATACAATTGCGGAGTTACGCGGGGACATACGTGACCTGGGCTCCCGAGTGGAGGAAGTCGAGACCAAAGTGGAAGATCAGGCTGGAGCCCTGGTGGACCTAAAATGCACAGCTGATCGACACCAATCCCAAGCGATGGAACTGACTTACAAAATTGATGACATTGAAAATAGAACTCGGCGAAACAATGTGAGGTTCTGGGTCATCCCGGAGGCTGTTGGGGGCGCAGAAGACCTGGTGGTGGTGCTTAAGACATTGATGGCCGAGCTGCTCACAGCAGAGGAACTTGGAACACGGGGAGCTACGATGGAGATTGAAAGAGTACATCGTGCTTTGGGAAAGCCTCCTAACAACCAGCCGCGGGATGTTATTGCCCGATTTTTGCGGTATGCTGATGCAGAGCTTCTTCTGCGGAGGGGCCGGGAGAAGATAGCGATCCGCTTTCAAGGTGCGGCAGTCTCTGTGTACCAGGATCTTTCTGTGTTCACCCTGGCTCGCCGGAGGGAGATGAAACCAATAATTATGGTGCTGAACAACAAAGGGATTCACTACTCCTGGTCTTTTCCTTTCAGGATGAACTTTGTTCTGGATAATAAAGAAATTTCAGCAAAAGACCACACCGAGGCCTGGAGGGCACTGCGCCAGGCAGGTCTCGTGGAGGATAATGCGTTGCCAGCGCCTCCCGCTTTCAAGCCTCAAACATCAAGATGGACCCGGGTGGGCAAACACGCATAAGTTAATTGGGACCTTGAGTCTTGATCTGGGGGAGTTCCTAGGGTCTGTTATGTCAGGAACTCTGCTTTTTTCTTGTTACATTATCTAAGCTTTGTAACTACTTATTTTGAGATTTCTGCACTAAATGTAATTCACAATTTTGGGGATTATGATGAATGTTGCTTACTTTATGCAGGATAGGTGGGGGGAATGTTTGGGGCAGTGGCTTCATGATTTGCCATTTACGGGGGTGAACTGATGCTAAATGTTGCTGTGATACCTAGTCTGCGGGGGGGCCTGGTTGGAGCTGGATCTGGGATCAGTTTACCGTGCCCCGCCGTATGTGTGGGCTGGTGGTACTGATGGGTTGGGGGGGAGGGGTGGGGAGGTGAGGGGGGGAGGGCTTATATTAATTTAAGGGGTGAGGTGCAGTCGAAAATTAGGAGTGCTTATATGAATGACCCATGGGGGAGGTTGGGTAGGAGGCTACTGTGTTGGTTTTTTTTGTTTGTTTTTGTTTTTGTTTTTACCCTGCGGAGGTACAAGATTGGGGGGGGACCAGGACCATCCGGAGAGGGGGAGAGCGCAGGGCAGTGGGGGTAGGGTAGCTATTTGTCAATGCTGAGTGGTATCTTTTAATGTGAAGGGTCTCAATTCCCCGGGAAAGCATTCCTTGCTGTATACTGAGCTACGCTCCCTGAAAGGGGACATTGTGTTTCTGCAGGAGACTCATCTCCGGAGCAGCAATCAGGGTTGGTTAAAAAGAAAGCCGTACTCCGAGGTGTGGGTTGCGTCTGACTCACAGGGCCGGAAAAAATGTGGGGTGGTAATGCTGTTCCACCAGGGGTTATCTTTGCGGGTGGAGGATGTTAAGAGGGATGATTTGGGGAGGTGGCTTTTTATGAATGTTCGCTTGGAAGGCCATCTCATAATGTTAGCCAACATTTATGCCCCCAATACTGGCCAAGGGAACTTTTTTGCTCGGTTAAAGGGTCTGTTAGCTGAGTTTGCGAAGGGCCCTATTGTCTTGGGCGGTGACTGTAATGCACATATGGTACCCCATCTGGACTCGACGGGCCAGGCCGGACCGGCGACTAGTGGAACTAGCCGAGCGTTACGGAGGCTTATGATTGATTTGGGCTTGCGTGATATTTGGAGAGATACGCACATTGGGGATAAGAGTTATACCTATTACTCCCATGTTCATAGGGTACATACCCGTATTGACTATTTTTTGTTAGACTGATTGATGGAGGGGAGGGTGGAGGCTGGGCATGGAACACTGACCTGGTCCGATCACGCCCCCTGCTGGATTACTCTCCCTGCGGGGGTGTGTGGGGAATGATGCCAGCAGTGGCGTTTAGATAGCCGCTTTTTTCGGCGGCAACACGCTGTTCAGGACCATGGCCATTTTATCAGCGATTTCTTTGCAATAAATGATAATGGGGAGGTCCCGTTGTCCACGGTCTGGGACGCATTTAAAGCGACGGCTCATGGCCGCTTGATTGCTGAGGCAGCTCGCACTCGGAGGGCCTCGACACGGGAATCTCATCACCTAACAGAGGAAAGTAGGCGTCTTCAATTGGAACACGCCCAGACAGGTTCTAAGAGGGTCTGGCGTCAATGGCGAGTAGTGCGGGCCAAATTGGATGCGTGTGCGCAACGAGACCTGGAACATATGCGTTGGAAGCTGCGGCAAACGTCTTATGAGCAGGGGAATAAGGTCGGGCGCTACCTTGCTCTGCGGCTTCGCCAACAGCACACCTCAAGGGTGGTACGTGAGCTTAGGGACTCCGGGGGCCGTCTACGGGTGGTTTCTCAGGAGATTTGCGAGTTATTTGCTACTTTCTTAGAACAGTTATATAAAGCTGAGTCTTTTGACTTGCTCCGTGCCCGGGCCTACCTTAGTGCTCTTTACCTCGACTGGCGGAATCTGTTAGAGAACAATTGGATGCGGAACTTACAGTGGAAGAGGTGGACATGGCAATTCGACATTTAAAAGCGGGGAAGGCACCGGGCGCGGACGGGTTCCCGATGGAATATTATAAAAAATATAGCGCCCAACTGGCCCCAACCCTGGTGGTGCTTTTCAATGAGGTTTTGCGGGGGGGGGGGGCGGCCCTCCGCCTCCCTCCCAACGCGAGGCCCTTATCGCGGTTATTCCTAAGCCGGGTAAGCCCCTGCAGGAAGCAGCTTCATATCGTCCTATCTCCCTGCTGAATGCCGACGTGAAAATATTGGCATCGGCGCTGGCGGCACGACTAAACCGTGCACTTCTGACTTTGGTGCATCCAGATCAGGTTGTCTTTGTTCCGGGCCGCCAGGCGGCCGACAACATTAGGCGAATGTTGCAGGTGATTCACGTGGCCCGGCAGGATCCTCAACCTGCCCCCCTAGTGGGAATTGATGCTGAGAAGGCCTTTGATCGGGTCAGCTGGGGTTTTCTCTGGTGTGTGTTACAGGAGATGGGGATTGGGCCCAATTTTATGCGTTGGGTTCGCTGTCTTTATCAAGACCCTACTGCATCCGTCCGGGTTAATGGGGGTCAATCTGGATGGTTTGCGCTGGAAAGGGGAACTCGGCAGGGATGCCCGTTGTCCCCGTTGCTGTTTGCACTGGTGATGGAGCCCCTGGCACAGAGCTTTCGTGAGCATCCGGATATTCATGGCGTCCGGGTGGGTACCTCTGATTATAGAATAGCGCTCTCTGCGGATGATATCATTTTGTCGCTGGTGGACCTGGTTACCTCTCTCCCGACTGCAATGCAGATTTTTGATGCTTTTTTGCAGGTCTCTGGGTTCAAAATCAACTATACGAAATTAGAGATTTTGAGTGTAGGGGTTCCCGAGGTGATTTGCCAACAATTGAAGGCTTCCTACCCTTTTCGCTGGGTATCGGGCGCTCTCCACTATTTGGGTGTCAATTTGACGATTGATAGGGGTGCGCTATTTAAAGCCAATTATGGGCCTTTAATTCAACAGGTGAAGCGCGACTTGGAATCCTGGGCCAAACTATTGATCTCCTGGTTTGGGCGTATTGCAGTGGTAAAGATGGTGGTTGCCCCATGGTTTTTGTACGTTTTCCAGGTTCTTCCTATACCTTTAACTCGTGGGGTCTTGGCCACCTGGCAGACCATGCTCCATGAAATTTATATGGCGTTTTCGGCACCCACGCATTGCGCACCAGATTCTTTTTGCACACACACGTCGCGGAGGTATGGGGGCGCCCAACCTTCAGTGGTACTATGCGGCGGCACAGTGTCGCATGGGGGTGGAGTGGATGGACACTGCTAGTACTAAACGTTGGGTACAAATGGAAATGCAGCTTTCGGGGAGTGCGGGATTGGGGGACCGATTGTGGCTTGGCTCCAAGCTACGGGGGGCCTCACGTTCAAGTAACCCCTACATCTCTCATACTCTGTTGTTGGGACCCCGTGGGGTGCTTATGACTCCCCTGGCGCCTATTGTGGATAATCTTTCTTTCCCCCCCCCGGGATGACTGATCCAGCCTTTCGGTTGTGGGGCCATAAGGGCCTTAGTCGTGTCGGTCAACTTTTTGAGGACGGTACGATGCGTTCTTTTCGCTCGCTTCAGGCTGAGTTTGAGCTTCCCGCCGGTCACCTTTATCAGTATACGCAGGTAACTCATTGGGTGCAGGACCGCACGATTCGGTCGCAGGTTGCCCACGAGCTGTCAGATATTGAACGCTTTTGTGAGGCATGTACCACTACAAAGGGCCTTACTGCTGCCCTGTATACACATCTTCAAACCCAGCAGACGCGACCAGGTACACATCGAGAACAGTGGAATCGCGAGCTGCAGTCAAATTACACTGAGCAACAGTGGGAGCAGCTTGAGAGTCGACTCTGGGAAAAATGCAGTGGCCGTTAATGCCCATGAAACCAATTATAAACTGCTTTATTGCTGGTATATGACGCCGGTGCGGGTTGCCCGGGCTTATCCCGGAGCGTCTGGTCTGTGTTGGCAGAATTCTGGCCGGGAAGGTAACATGGCTCATGTCTGGTGGCTTTGTCCGCGTATACAGACCTATTGGAGGGGGATCCAGTACCGCCTACAGCAACTGGTGGGGTTGACTATCCCCTGGGACCCGGGTATTTTCCTTTTTGGTGCTAATGTTCCTGGTGCACGGACTCCCCAGTTAGCGTTGATCCGTCATGGTCTACATACGGCTCGCCTGGCCTTGGCAGCTGTTTGGAAGCAAACCTTGCCCCCAGCCCTTGCTAATTGGCTGAAGCGGATGTGGGAGACTTATACTATGGAGCAGGGGGTGGCAGCTGGAAAATCGCGAGTGCCACAATTTGAGCAAGTGTGGGAGCCTTTTGTTCTGAAGTATGGTTCACGCTCTTAAGATTATTTATTTATTATTTATTTATTTATTTATTACAGGCTCTTATATACCGCTCTATTCAGAATCAGCGCGGTTCACAATATAACAACATACCATAACAACAAACTGTTAGGTTTTACAGAGAACAAGGTCAGAGAACTTGGAACTTGGAATCTCTGCTTCTTTTTGTTATTGGTGATACAGGCCCAACGGTTTTTTCCTTTCTTGCTGCGGAGTCTCTGGCTCTATCTCCTCATGCGTGGCCTGTCGCAATGGTGCCTCACACTCTCCTTACTCCTTGAGGGTAACGTGGGTACTTTTGGGGTTGTTAGACGCAGGGGGGTGGTGGTAGGGGATGGGGGGGGGTAGAGGGGTTCTGAGGGGAGGGGGGTTGGGGGGTGGAGGGAACAGGACAGGAGTTTTTCTCTAATTCGGAGTCTTGTGGGTAATAGGAGTGGGAGGGGAGGGGTGTAAGGGGGATAATGAGAACAAAGGGGGGGGGAAGGCCCTGTTCATTTCATTCTTGGTTCAACGCAGATGTTCTTTTGTATATGTATGCTGTATGCAGCCGATTTGGTTGTTGTTTGTTGTACTTGTTTGCTGCCTTCTAATAAAAAGTGTTTGCTTCCACTTACCTGTTGCGCTGTTGGTACCTGCAGGATTATGAGCCCATTCACCTTGGATTCAGGCAGCTTCGAGAGTGGAAATGGGTTTGGTTCTGCCAGGAGATCTTTACAGGGCGGCACCGTGGTCGTCACTCCATACCTTTTCTGAACCATTATCGCCTGGATATTCAGGTAGCGGGGGACGTGAAATTTTGGTGCGCAGGGATTCAGGCCAGGCTCGCAGGTCCCAACCTCTGGTACATCTCAGAGGTCTAGACTGGACTGGAGGGACGATAAGGAAGGTGAAATTAGGCCTTACCTGCTAATTGGCTTTTCTTGAGACACTCCAGTCCAGTCCTGGAACTGTCCCTGATTCCATATAGTGGATGGCGTGACCAACCCGGGCCTGAAGAAGATCATCATTATGCAGATGGTCCCTGGGAGAGTGTATACTCTGTACTAGTGGCTCGGGAGCCTTTTCTTGCAGAGCTACATTTTCTTTGGTACAAAGAGATAAGAAAATATTTTTATTTTTTATTTATAAATGTTTGGCTTAACTTCATGGTTCGTGCTGCTCTTTTTTCCAGGAGCAGCAGTAACAGTGCCCCTATCAGGCAGGCGCTAAGAATTCTGAAGGTACAGTTCCTCCTGGGGGAGGGGAGTAGGGTCCCTATTTGATTTGGGGGGCCTGATTATAGGTTTGAAGGGTGTCATATAGTCTTTATTCAAATGTAACAACTACTTATTTGTTGCTCCTGTGAGTCTGCTTCGTCAATAGGTTACTGGTGGGTGGTGCCAGCTGCCTAAGTACACTGATCAAAAAGATGACATGCTCATTCTCCAAGCTGGTGGTGGAGGTTGACTACACAGAGGTCGGGACTGGATTGTAGTTCTCAAGGAAAGCCAATTAGATAAGGCCTAATTTCACCTTTTGGACTCTGCACTACTCAGTAAATTGGAAAGGAAGTAGTAGCGGAGTTAGAATGAGATTGGGGAAGAGGAAGTAACCCTGGCTATCAGGGCTCTTAAACTCAATAAAGCGCCAGGTCTTGATGATGGTCTCGCAGCACTAAAATAAGTTACCTATGTGTGCTTTTAAATAATGTGTTTGTATCGTTTTAGGCACATACATTTAGATTTCTGGCCTGTCAGACCAGGAGGCTAGATCTTTCCTACTCAAAAAAGGACTATAGGTTTTCCAACAGTGATTAAAATTAGATGTATGAATTTAAAAATTGTTGGTACCTCTACAATACTAGTCCAAATAGTCCACACAATTCACATAATTCAATCACACTGGTGATATCTTTGTTTCTTAATATGTTCCCCATATGTTGTATATCACAATACAGTATTTAAAAATGTCATAGGAAAGGATTTTTTACTATTCATGTAAATTGTTAGCAGCATAGGCACTGTATAAAGTGTACTTATAACGTTTACTACATTATTGAGATTATAACTCTGCTTTATTAATCCTTTAGTCAGAGTAGAGCTCTTTAGACTACTCCACACGTGAAATACACCATAAGTTCTTTGTGAGTATTTATCTACATAATCAAATGACTCTCACTGTCCTTCAAATATTCCCAACAGTGTTCAAAATTTCATTTTTATTCATGTTCTTGTCCTTTGTTGCCCTGCGTTTTGTATTCTCTCATCTTCTATTTTTTATCTCTTATGTCTTTAAACCAAGCATCTATGTTCCTGTTTTATTGTAAAAATATTGTTTTTTAAAAAATACTGTTTTCATTGTATAAATGTTATATCGTTCAGTTTATTTTACTTTATTTCATTTTACAAGCTGCATACCCCCTAAGGAAGGCGTTGCTGAAACGCGTTGGGGTTTATCTAATAAAGATTCCTGTGACCATCACACGTCTCTTGCTCTCTGTGTTATGTTGGGAATGTGCAGATACACATCCGTGAGGTCGAGAGACGTCAAGAATTCTCTGCTCCTTACTGCCATATTGCTGATCTCTGTTTCCGTGTGGAAATGTGGTACCCAGTGACAGCGGTTCATGCCCTTGAGGTCTGGAATCGGGCGAAAGGAACCTTCCTTTTTGGGCACCACAAAATAAATGGTTTATCGACCGCTGCCGTACTGGTCTCACAGAACCGGTTCCACGGTTCTTAGCTGCAGGAAACGAGTCAAGGTCACCTGCTGCCGACACCACTGTGTCCACTTTGGGCAATCAAAGGAGCTCTCGTTCTTGCTCTGGTAGCGGGTACAGGCATTTCATGGATCGCACCCTTTTAAGGCTGGCCTCTGCACTCATCCTGGATCATCTATCATACTACACTATGTACTGGGAAGACTTTCCGCACCACCTGGAGCAGTGGATCCTCCAGTCTCTCTTCCTCTGCCGGGAGCTTAGCGGGCATATTCAGAGCCTTGAACTCCAAAATGAGCGCCGGCAGCTCCTTCTGGCAGAACGCCCGAACAGTCTGGGCCTGATCCCTCTGTTCTGGGATCTCTCCTTCTTCCAGCTCCTCCTTCCAGCTCCTCCTGACAGATCTAGCTCCATGTTGAGGTCATCCCTATCCAGCCCCTCTGACAATGGCAATTGCTGCCACTCCTCTGAGCCTCTAGCCCGCTTAGTCGCCACTGCCCCTGACTCATTCTCTTTTGCGTCCGATGCCCTCTTAGCTCCATGATCCAGAGCTGAGGGAGCCGCTTGCCAAGCCCCATTGACATAGCAAAACACCTTAAGCAAAAGACAGACAAACTCTGGTGAGAACTCCCCTGGGAGCCCTGTTACTCCTTGGGCTTGAGAGGTGGATGGTCCGACCATCGTGCAGGGACCAGGGCCCAGATCCGTTGAAGGTAACATGGTGCCCCCTGCCTCCAGGTTCTCTTGCAATCAGGAGGGACTCTCCTGCTTTGTCTTGTCCTGTAGGCTGTGCTCCATTGACCTTGCCTCTTGCATGCAGTCTAGGCAGACACCTGCCTCCAAGACCGCTCCCTATCGGATCCCACATATCTTGAGGATTTTTAGATTGCACTGCCATGTTTTGCAAAGCTATGAAATGGACCATGTGCTGATCCAATCAGACTCTGACGCTTTCTCCGAGTAAAAGTTTGTTTTTATTATAAATACCAGTGGCTGTAAGGAGTACAGCTTCCCTTACAAACAATATCACATTTAGTAGGTACAGAGTCTGGGCTAAGAGACAAAAGCTGATCATGTTAGGTTACTCACTGACCATAGACAGATGGAAGGATTTCATTTGTTTCCTATCCACTGTCTAATTATATACATTTCTTGTATGCTGATGCTTCCTGTTTAACACTAGCTACACAAGTTACCCAGCACTTTTTCCTGCTTATCTTTCATTTACTTCTGACGTCTTTGCCTGATCCTTCTCAGGAATAAGTTAGTGTCTCAACAAACTGTCGCTTACATCTCCTGACCCACCTGAGCAGGTACAACAGTTCTCTGAAATCTGCCCAGCAACAAGACAATGGCACATTTAGTTAGGCTTTTGCCACATGTCTGCATCAAGTCATTGTGCACTGAATATGTTTTGAGCTGTATAACGCCAGGAATGCTTAAGGATGTTGTATGAAGTGTGGGTTCCCCTTGATACCATCATATACCAGGTACTGCAGTATGGCCGGCATGGTGGGAAAGGCTGCGGGTACCCCCCCAGGAATGCCCTCAATCTATACCCGGGTAGGTAGAAGGATCGCTAGCACAGTGCACCTCCACGGGCTTGGGCATGGAGCACTAGAGTACCTGAACTAGAATAAAATAAAACAAATTTACCAAAATCTAATTAATGGAAATTTTAAATTTAAAAAACTGCAAATGATCCCCTAGGAAGAAGCTGCGCTGTCCTGCTTTTATTCTCCAGTGGCTGCCTCTCCCAGGCGTGCAAGCCTGAAGAAGAAATTGTGCCTAAACACAGCAGGGGGAGTTTCCCTCGCCACTGCAGGCTCCCAAACATGTTCTGGCGGTTGCTAGGGGTTCCTGCTGTCGTCCTCGCTTCTTTCCTTGGAACCTCTTTGCTGCGTGGCTTTTCTACCCCTCACGTTCAGCCTTCCTTCCCGGCTTCGGCGCTGAGGGGGCAACTCAGGGCTGCCAGGTTTCACTCCGATCAAGCCACTGCTGCCCCTGTGGCGACTCCTCACCCAGTAACTGGTTCGGGAACTGCCAGAAGTCAGGTCTCTATGGAACTCCCCCCCTGAAATCCTGGGGGGAGGAAGGGAGAAGGAATATCCTCCCCTCAACACTGTTGTCTCCCGGGATTCTTTCTGATCTGTCCCTGGGTATTATTTTTCCTTTTTCATTTCTTTTCTGCTTTTAAAAACAAAGAAACCTGCACCTTAACTGGGGAAATTTTTAAAAAGGAGACTCTAACTAAACCTATCTCCTTGGTTGTCCCTTCAGTGAGTCTAGCACCCTGGTTCACTACCTCCTCCAGCTGCTTGGAGACTGAGCATACTGGGGCTGGTAGGTGGTACCAGCTGCATAAGTACACGGGTGTCATCAAAAAGATGACATGCTCAGTCTCCAAGCTTCTGGAAGAGGTACACTACCCAGAGGTGTGGGACTGGACTGGAGGGATGATAAGGCAAAAAGGAAATAGCAGACCTGCTGTCATTAAAATAGTCTGTAGTGCCTGAAGATTAGATAGTGGCCAACATAACGCCAACTTTTTAAAAGGTTCTCAGGGATGATCTAGGAAACTACAGACCGAGTCTGGTGGCAGTGTCAAAGGAAAAGGTAGAAACTATCATAAAGAGCACAATTACTGAACATATGTCATGGTTTAATGGGAGAAAGCTAATAGGAATTTAGCCAAGGAAAGTCTTGCCTTACATTTACTGTATCTTTTTGAAGGTGTGAATAGATGGGCAGATAAACCATATCAAATGGCTCACTTTTATCTGGATTTTCAGAAAGCCTTTCCTCATGAGAGAGATGAGGAAATTTTTAAAAGTCATGGGATCTGAGTCGGTGTACTATTGTAGATAGAAAACAAAGTAGGGCTAAATGGCCAATTTTCTCGATGGAGAAACATGAATAGTGGAGTATCCCACTAGAGGACAGCAACCTTGGGCCGGAAGGACTGGGGTTTCTAGTCCCACAGGTGCTCCTTGTGGTCTTGGGCAAGCCACTTAACCCTCCATAGCCCATTTTCCCTGTAAAATAGTTATCTCCAAGTTATAATGCCCTGTTCAATGTAATTTCACTTTGTTCAATGTAAACCGCACTGATGCAGAATAGCATGGTATATAAGAGAATGTAAATAAATAAATAAAATCCCAGGGATCTGTGCTGGGCTGCTGCTCTTTTAACATATAAAATCTGCAAATGGGAGCAAGTGAGGTGATCAAATGTGCAGATGACATAAAATTATTCAAAGTTGTTAAATCACAAGAGGATTGTGAAACATTACAAAAGGACTTTGAGAAACGAGAAGACCGCACTTGTCCATATTAAATTTCATCTGCCATTTGGATGCTCAACGTTATGCAGTTGGGGAAGAACAGTCCAAATCTACAGTAACATGATGCAAGGTTCCACATAGAAATCACTACCCAGGAAAAGCATCTAGGCTGATCATGGATATGTTGAAAAATTCTGCCTAGTATGCAGCAGTAGACAAGAAAAAATAGAATGCTAGGAATCGGAAGGAAAAGAATGGAAAACAAAACCAAGGATATCATAATGCCTCTGCTTCATGATGCAACTACACCTTTAATATTCTTTGCAGTTCTGGTTTCTATATCTAAAAATGCATATAGCAGAATTCAAAAAGTACAGAGAAGGGCAACCAAAATGACACATGGGATGAAGAATACCTCTGTGATAGGCTTAAAAGAGTAGGGTTAGGGGGGCGCTAGTGAGCCTGTGAAGGAATGGCCGCATTCTAGTTTAGCTCTGCCCGGGTTCCCCCATTATGTTGCTATCAATTGCATTTCAATAGCATAGTTCCCCGTGATTAATCTGATCTGGACTGCTGGAAGTTTGCTGAAGCGCTCTGAGCCCTGGTGAGGTGGTCGGCAGTGCGTGGTGTGTCTTGAAGCCCGGAAACTTACATCCCTGTAGCCGGAGCTGCTCTGTCACTGCTGGCTCCCGACGTTGCTTAGCGCAAGGCTCTTCTCTCAGCGATCCCAATTAAGGGCTCTCTCAACGTTGCTGCTTTGGGGCCTGCCATTTGGAGATAGTGAGGAGCCGGAATGTGCTGACTGGGCTGCCTGCCTCATTGCTGAGAGCTGGAGAGGTGAGGGGTATCGGCTCCCCGGCGATACCGGTGCTTTGGCTACTTCCAATTCTTTGCTCTGCCTGCCGCAAGTGCGCCCCGGAGAGGTGAGAGCTCCGTGATATCCAGTGTGGGGGGGCTGATTGAATGCCAGTACTGTGGTTGGGTGCCTCAGCGGCCATTGCCATGCGGTCTTGGAACGCATGACTCCATCTGTGTTCCAGCCAGCCGCGGCAGGAAAAACTCACGTGGGCTGCAGCCAACGAATCAGCCTTTGGCTCCCTCTGCCCCAGCGTTTCTGGAGTTTGTTGCTTTGATTGGGGATTCTTCTCCTGTCTCTTGCCCTGTGCAGCTGAACTTGTGCTCACTATCCCGGACGCCATCTCCCTCTGTGTCTGTGACTTCTCTCAACATTGCTCCGAGTACTGATCTGCATGCTGGCATCCTAGTGCTGCCTTTGGATTTTTGATTTATCACTGTCTTCGGTGCTCCAGGAAGCATAGCACCTGAATAACTTGCAGGGTCCTCCGGAGTCTACTGAGCGTTGCTTTCTGCCTTTTAGGAGTACTGCCATCTGCTGGATACAAGCGGGACTTTGCCTCACATTACTTCCACGTGTTCCCAATACTACGCTCTCACTGCTCTGAAGCCTCGTGGGGTAGACAACATGGCTACTAAAGCCAAGGGCCTTGAACCCCGGGATGGTGTGCGGGCTTCCCAACGCCTGCACGGCAAGAATGGAGCGCAGACTACCCTGCCGAGAAAGGCGTTGTCTGGCGGTTCTGGGGATGACACAGTGAGTGAGTTTGAACAAGATCCCGCAGCACCCTCCTCTTATGCCCTCTTGCAGCAGGAACTTCGGGGCTTTGAAGAGCTAGTGACTGAATTCCGCTCCATGCGCGAGGGGGTGATGAGCTCAGTGGTGGAACTCAAAGCGGATATAAAGGACCTGGGCACTCGGGTGGAAGAGGTTGAGACGAAAATTGAGGATTATGATGGTACCCTGGTGGATTTACAGTGTGCACTTGACCGACAGCGGGCACAAGCATTGGAACTGACTTATAAAATTGATATTGAAAACAGATCTCGCTGCAACAATGTGCGCTTCCGAGGTGTCCCCGAAGCGGTGGGGGGCACTGAAGATCTCCGGGTGGTGCTTAATACCTTGATAGAGAAGTTAGTTACGCCCGAGGAGCTTGCATCCCATGGTTCTGGGCT
Source organism: Ichthyophis bannanicus (assembly GCA_033557465.1). Classification (NCBI taxonomy): domain Eukaryota; kingdom Metazoa; phylum Chordata; class Amphibia; order Gymnophiona; family Ichthyophiidae; genus Ichthyophis; species Ichthyophis bannanicus. Next base: position 135,654,833 of record CM066042.1, read on the forward strand.
GGAGATTGAGAGGGTACACCGTGCATTGGGGAAGCCCCCAAATAGCAAGCCGCGTGATATTATTTATTATTGTCAGATTTCTGAGATATATAGACGCGAAGCTTCTGCTGCGGCGGGGCTGAGAGAAAAAAGTGATTCACTTTAAGGATTCATCGGTGTCGGTGTACCAAGATCTCTCTGTCTTCACGCTGGCCTGCCGGAGGGAGATGAAGCCCATCACAGCGGTGCTGAATAATAAAGGGATACGTTACTCTTGGTCTTTTCCCTTTCGGATGAACTTCCTTTTGGGTAACAAATTTCAGCCAAAGATTCTACGGAGGCATGGAGAGCACTGCGACAGGCGGGGTTAGTGGAAGATAATGCGCTCCCGGAATCTCTTGCCTCCACATCCTAACGCTGTAAATGGACTCGGGTGGGAAGATCCACTTGAGACTCCTGGGACTGCTTGGGATAGACTCCCAGCCATTGAAGGACTTCTCTCGACCTCTCTGGATATGGAGAAGCGTTTAGTGTTGCATGTTTGCATAGGGTAGCAATGTATTATACTGGTTGTTAAACTTCTCAAGGTTTCAGGTACCCATGGGGCATGAGAAACTTGTTTTGTTTTATGCTGGGGGGAGAAGTGGTCACTGGGATAGGGGGAGGGAGATGAAACCCATTGTCATCTGCTCTCAACTTGCAGACGGGGGGTATATCTTCACGGTATAGGTAAATATTTTCTAGCATGGGGAACCGGGTGGAGCTGGGTAAGGGGTTAGCTTTACTGTGACCTGTTTTGACAGGCAGATGGTACAGCTGGGCGGGGGGAATGGGTGGGAGGGGAGAGAGTTTCATATAAGATGGCTTGGAGGGGAAGGGAAAGGGGGGAGGGTTTTATGGATATCCGCTGAAGATGGGGATTGGGTATGGTGGGGATGGGGACTGTCTTGGAGTGTTGTCAAAAGTTGGGGCAGTGAGAGAATGTTTCTATTGTATCAGAATACTGGTTTTGCGGGGTGGGGGGCCTATGGCGGCAAAATAAGTTGATGATCTATGTTGAAAATAATTTCTCTGAATGTAAAGGGTCTCAATTCTCCAGGTAAGCGCTCCTTGCTGTTTGCAGAATTGAGATCCTTGGGAGCGGATATGGTATTTTTGCAGGAGACACACCTCCGTCCCAGCAACCAAGGGTGGTTAAAACGCCAGCCTTATCAAGAGGTCTGGGTTGCTTCCGATGCCAAGGGACGAAAGAAGTGTGGTGTCGCCGTGCTCTTTTACCAGAGCCTGTCCCTCAGGGTTGAAAGGGATATTTTGGGATGGTGGCTCTTCTTGAATGTACGCCTGGAAGGTCGTCTGTTAACGTTGGCCAATGTATATGCTCCGCATGCCAGCCAGGTGTCCTCCTTTGCGCAGCTTAAAGTGCATTTGGCAGAGTTTGCAACTGGTCCTATCATCCTGGGTGGGGACTGTAATACTCATCTGATCCCTCATTTGGATTCGACGGGTAAAGTTGAGAAGGGGCCACAGGGGCCTAGTAAGGCGCTGCGGACCTTAATGCGGGATTTAGGCTTGAGGGACGTTTGGAGAGATATGCATGAGGGGGAAAAAAGCTATACGTATTATTCGCCGGTTCATCAGGTCCACACCCGTATAGATTATTTTCTATTAGATCAGTGTTTGATGAGAGGGGGGGGTCGAGGCTGGACATGGGACGCTGACGTGGTCGGACCATGCTCCGTGCTGGATCAGCCTACCTGCATCTTTTTACAATGACCAATCTCGACTCTGGCGTTTAGATACTCGTTTTTTGCGGCGACCGCGAGCTGTTCAGGATCACAATCTTTTTCTAAAAGACTTTCTTGAACTAAACGACACCGGTGAGGTCCCCTTGCCCATGGTGTGGGAAGCCTTTAAGGCTACCGCGCGGGGCCGTCTGATAGCAGAGGCAGCCCGTACTCGGCGGGCCTGGCGGCAGGAAAGCAGCCAACTGGCGGCAGAGTCTCGACGTTTTCAACTGGAGCATGCTCGGACGGGCTCTAAGCGCGTTCTGCGTCAGTGGCGGGCAGTCCAGGCTAAGCTGGGGGCCTGTCAGCAGCGTAACTTGGATAATATGCGACGGAAAGTGCGCCAAACTTTTTATGAGCAGGGGAATAAGGCTGGTCGGTATCTCGCCCTACGACTCCGCCAGCAGCACACCTCGAAGGTAATTCGTGATTCTCGGGGGTGTAAGCGGTTGATCTCCAGAGAGATACGCAAAGTCTTTGCTGAATTTTTGGAGCGACTGTACAGAGCTGAGCCCGTTGACTTGCATCAGGTGCAGGAGTATTTGCGGTCAGTTGCTCTGCCGCGGCTGACAGACGTGGATGCTGCTTACTTAGATGCTGAACTTACCGTAGAGGAGGTGGAGACAGCAATCCAACGGTTGAAATCCGGGGGGGCGCCGGGCACGGATGGCTTTCCCGCTGAATATTATAAAAAATTTAGAGTGCAGCTGGCGCCGACTTTGACGGTGCTTTTTCAATGAAGTGTTGAGGGGGGTATCGTTGCCCCCCTCCCAGCGTGAAGCTATTATAGCTATGATACCTAAGCCGGGTAAACTCCTACAGGAGGCGGCTTCTTACCGCCCAATCTCCTTGCTCAATACGGATGTGAAAATCCTAGCTTCTGTATTGGCAGCTCGACTGAATCTGATCTTGCCGGCTTTAGTACACTCTGACCAGGTCGGGTTTGTGCCTGGCCGACAGGCGGCGGACAATATCCGACGGATGCTTCAGGTTATCCATGCTGTGTGGCAGGACCCCCAGCCGGCGATTTTGGTAGGAGTTGACGCTGAGAAAGCTTTTGATCGCGTTAGCTGGGGCTTTCTGTGGAGTGTCCTCGACGTGATGGGGTTTGGCCCTAACTTTCAGCGTTGGGTTCATAGCCTGTATCACGAGCCTAGGGCATGTGTCCGCATTAATGGGGGTCAGTCTGCAAGTTTTGCCCTGGAACGGGGCACCCGGCAGGGGTGTCCCCTATCGCCATTGCTCTTTGCGTTGGTGATGAAACCCTTGGCACAGCGTTTTCGTGCTCATACCGATCTACTGGGTGTTCGAGTGGGCTCAGTGAAATATCGGATAGCTCTTTTTGCAGATGATATAATATTGTCCCTGGCGGATCCGATTGTATCTCTCCCTATTGCTATGCAACTTTTTGCCGCCTTCTCTCGGGTTTCGGGGTTTCAGATTAACTACACTAAATCTGAGATCCTAAATGTTGGGGTCTCCGACGCGGTCTGCACACACCTGCGGGCAGCATCTCCCTTCCTTTGGGTCACGGGTATGTTACGCTATTTGGGAGTGAATCTTAACGGTTGACCGTGCGGCTCTCTATAATGAAAATTATACCCCACTCCTTCAGCGGGTTAGACAGGATCTTGAGTCTTGGACTGGGCTAATGTTGTCCTGGTTTGGGCGTATTGCGGTGGTTAAGATGGTGGTTCTTCCGAAGTTCCTTTATCTTTTTCAGGTGCTTCCTATCCCGCCTCCGCGGGGCGCTTTGGCTGCTTGGCAGGCCCTGCTGATGAAGTTTGTTTGGCGATTCCGTCGACCCCACATAGCGTGTTGAACTCTATATATGCAGACCCGTCGTGGAGGTATGGGGATGCCCAACCTCCAGTGGTGGTATACGGCGGCGCAATGTCGTGCGGGAGTGGAGTGGATGGACACTAACAGTCCCAAACGCTGGGTTCAGTTGGAGCATTGTCTTTTGGGGGGGGGGGCTGGGAGATAGGCTATGGATCGGTTCTGGTTTGCGAGGGGGCCTGCGCCCAGACAACCCCTATATTCTGCACACTCTCCAGTGCTGGGATAGGTCTTTTCGGTCTCAGCGGACAGAATTGACTCCCCTAGCGCCCATTGTGGATAACACTTTGTTTCCCCCAGGGATGAGTGATCCGGTGTTCCGAGTGTGGGGGCATAGGGGGCTTAGCCGAGCTGGACACCTGTTTGATGAGGGCTGGCTACGCTCTTTTCGGGACCTTCAGGAAGAGTTTGAGCTGCTGGATTGTCATGTCTTCCAGTATACGCAAGCGGTTCATTGGGTGCAGGCTCGGGCTGTTCACTCTCAGGTTGCTCGTGACTTGTCAGATGTTGAACATTTGTGTGAAGGGAGCACCACTACAAAAGGTCTTATTGCTGCCTTGTATGCTCAGCTGCAGGGGCGGCATTCGGGCCTCGAAGCATAGAGAGCAGTGGAATCGCGACCTGACTCTTCATTATTCGGAGCAGCGTTGGGAGCAGGTTGAGGGTAGGTTGTGGAGAAGCTCGGTGGCGACTAATGCCCGTGAAACGAACTATAAAATTCTCTATCGCTGGTGTATGACCCCTGAGCGGATTGCGCGTGCCTATCCTGGGGCCTCCGCCTTATGCTGGCGGAATTGCAGACTGAAAGGCACCTTGGCGCACGTCTGGTGGTTCTGTCCTCGTATTAGCACCTTCTGGAGGGGGATCCAATATCGCTTGAAACAAATGGTTGGGCTGCACATTCCCTGGGATCCGGGTATTTTTCTTTTTGGTGTGAATGTTCCGGGAGCCCGAACCCCTCAGCTAGCTTTGATTTGGCATGGTTTGAATGCGGCCCGGCTAGCGCTAGCGGTGGCTTGGAAGCAGACCCTGGCACCCTCCTTCTCTAATTTGGTTAGAGCGGATGTGGGACACGTACGCCATGGAGCGTGGGGTGACGGCTGGCAAACTACGCCTGCCTCAGTTTGAACGAGTATGGGACGCCTTTATTTTGAAGTACAGTTCTTGAAGGTCCTGGGGCCATCTCCGCTCCCTGGCTCTGCTGGCTAGGCGCATCCATGAGAGGTGTTGTCTTTGGGCATTTCCCCCATTCCGCGGGACCCCATATGGTGATGCTCTCTCACTAACCTTATTAAGTCTGAAGAGTCTGAGAGGAAGGGGAGGGGGGAGGGTGGGTAGGGGGATTAGGGGGGTTTGGGTGGGTAGCTACTGGTGGTGGGTAGGGTGGTTTGGGACTGATACTGCGTAATCCGCGGGGAGTAGGAGATTTCATCAACCACAAAAATACAAAAAAAAAGGGGCTCGGTGTTTTGCTTGTGAGTTCTCACTTGTTATGCTTGTTTATGTATTTTGCTTGCAACTTATGATCTTACTGTTTCTCTGTACCTTTGTGTTGCCTTTTAATAAAAAAAAAGAGTAGGGTTCTTCAGCTTGTATAAGAAATGGCTGAGGGGGAGATATGATGGTCTATAAAATGAGTGGAGTGGAATCGGTAAATGTAGATCCTGTTTTTCTTCAAAAAGTAGAAAGATTAGGACATGCAATGAAGCTACAATATAGCACATTTAAGACTAATGGTGATTTTTTTTCACTCAACGTATAATCAAACTCTGGAATTCATTGCCAGAGGATATAGTAAAAGCTGTTAGTGTAGCTGGATTTAAGAGGTTTGGACAAGTTCCAGGAAAAAAAGTCCATAAACCATTATTTAAGGGGACTGTGGAAATCCACTGCTTACCCCTAGGATGGGCAGCATAGAATCCATTTAGCTTTCGGGAACCTGACAGGTACTTGTGAGGTGGATTGGTCACTGTTGAAAACAGCATACTGGGCTTGATGGACCTTTGGTCTGATCTAGTATGGCATATCTTATATTCTTATGATTCTTGAGTTAGTAAAAATAATTTCCTCTTTTTCTTTTTCAGGTCGGTGAACTAGTAAAGGTGACAAAGATTAATGTGAGTGGTCAATGGGAGGGAGAGTGTAATGGTAAATGTGGTCACTTTCCATTTACACATGTTCGACTGCTGGATCAACAGAACCCAGATGAGGACTTCAGCTGAGTGTTGGTTACCAGCTTTCCTCGTGGATGGGAACATACCCTACTACTTTTTTTCCAACTGCCATTTAGACTGTTTCCTACAGATTTCAAGCACAGTGTAGGTTATTTGACTTTTCCTCATCCCTGTGGTTGAACTTCACCATTCCTTTCCAAGGTTTTGAAGGTTCAGGGTACGAACTTGCATTTCCTCTGAAGAAGCAGAATTTGAATAGATTCTTAGCTGTAGAATTCTGCTTTGCTGTCCATGTGCAGAATGCTGTGTATTTACTTGTATCAGCCTTTTGTTAAAGGGGGCGTGGAGAGAAGCAATTTTTTTTTCTCATGTTTTCTTTTTTTGTGTGTGTTGTGTGCAGGAAACTTCCTGCACCAGGCAGGGATAGAGGCAACAGCTCTGCACATCTGCTTTTGCTATATTTTCTTCTGCCTGTTCACAACACTATAATTACTTCCTTCAGAGTCCAAGAACTGCTTTCAATCTAGCAAATCATGTGCAGTACTAATCTGAATATATTTGATGGAGTACATATTTGCATACATGTTTGTTTGACAAACTTGAGATTTAATTATATTTCAAGATGTTAGAAATATCTTTGCATGTCATGCAATACAGCCATTGCTCCATCTGATTTGAACAGGAATTCAAGAAAAGTTTGCTCTTATCCTTCTCGAGAAAACAATTATGTGCATATAAGTAATGACTATCCAACAAAGGCTCGAGTTGGTAAGCTCTGTTTGTAGCTGAGGTAAAACCAATAATTTGGTATTGTTCATAAATCTTGTACTCTGAATTACTTTTAGATATGAGTACACCAAATTGCTGCCCAGAAAGTTGCAGGTGAATGTTTCCAGTAAGTTTCAGTTTTAAGTAACAGTTCTATATCTCTTAAAGATCAGTATAAGATGTTCTGTATCGCTACAGTGAACAGAACAATATTTTACTAGAAAATTAGAATATTTCCTCTAATTGAAGATACTTAGGATTATTTGGGTCCAGATCATATTTAATTACTCAAAAACAAACTGTAGTAGTTACTAAAGATTTCTGATATATTTGATCTTGTCTTCACTGTGTGAAATAGACCATAGTGTATAACTGCACTGTGAAAAGTAATGTTAGCTTTTTCATAAAAAACTGAAGTAGTTTCCTGGTGTGGACCATGGTGTACAGTCCCCGTTCCATAGAGTCCCAAATTGATATCCAGCAACCAAGTGGCAGCTTTTCTTGTAAAAAGTATAGCATTCTAAATTGTAAATGTTCAAAGTTTGATCATCAAAATTTACCAGAAGATAGCTTCCTTCATTTTCCTACTGTAATCCTGGATCTTACAATAATGGGGGTACTAGAGTGAGTCCATGCTTTTAAGAGGAGTGATACTGGTATTGGAAGCTGTTTTAACACTCATGACTTTAATATTGCTGCAGTACATTTCTGGAAAATTTAAATTTTTTGAATCTATAACTGTCAGAAGTTAAAAGTACCTATCTGCTTTAATCTTTGGGTTTAAAATTGTCAGGTAAGGGGAATTGCTTACAGTGCAAGTAGTTGATTTATTTTTGTGCTGAACATATGCTGCAATATGAATGGAAGTATGGTGTGTATGTGAAGATGTGCTGGACAATACAGGATGTGTAAGAAATGGAGGCTATAAATGGGCAAACAATAGAGATGCCTATAGGTTCTAAAACTATTTAATACTAGTAAGCTGTGGAAGTTAAAGGTCTCTGGGCTAGGCTAGTAAAGGTGGAGCAAACCATGGAGTTTTAACTCCATTCAAAAGAGAAGGAAAATCACAATACTGTCACATTCAAAATAGAACATAAAAATTTTAGTATTGCAAATGTTTTCTTTCTCAAGCCAGTCAGTGTACAGATGGATGGATGTAGGCCATCAAAATTGTATACAAAAAGTTCATCTGAAATAGAATGAAATTTACAGAGATTTTCTCATACTGGGTGGTATTTAGGAACATCCTTTTTTTAGAGAGAGAGAGTCTGTATTGAGAAACTATCTCAAAATGCCTGCTGTTGTGCAATACTTGGGAACTATTTCAGAGTTTAGTTATAGTAAATATTGAAACCAGTAGCAGTTGAACCAACTTATGTGTTTTACAAGATAAATGAAACTTGCCCTAGCAGCCTAGTAAACCTAGCTATGAGCTATAGTACACTGTAAAAACCACCTGTTGTGACAAAAAAAGTGCTTAAAGAGATCACATCTATGACCCTATGGCACCATTATTTTGTTGTCCTGAACCCGCATCCCCTGCAGCAAAGAGAACTGCCTTGGTTGTTAAAGCTGCTAAAATATAATGGATAACCATCAGTATGGTGAAATAAGCAAATTATCAGATCAGAGTTTCTTCCAAAAAGGAGCTCTTGTGAGTCTCTAAATAAAAAATATCCCATTCTTTAACATCTAGTTGAATTGAGAATTCATTTCATTTGTTAATATGATGATTTAATCTAGTCTTTCAGTGGTACTAGTATATTTGAGAGCTCAGTTGGCAGTTAAATACATTCTGCTTTTATAGTTCATTCTTGAAGAGAAATCCCATTAAAGGTTTTTAAAGTTTCTACTGTCTCTTCCATTTGTGTATGTATTTAAGCAGTATTGCCATAATGGTGACCTTTATCACAGCCCCATAGAGGCCTCATACGATAACAGAACAAGATTTCTTAAGACAGGTGGTGTGACCATAATAGGTTATAGTCCAAAAAAGTGTGAATTATAAAACATACAGATAAGAGAATGGGCATGCCAGGATGGACAAATTTAGAAAACTTGGAACACAGCTCAGAACTGACTGACACCCCCCCTCCCTTTCATTGTCTGTACTTGTTCTCTTAATTTTTGCCTATTCTGCGCTTGTATTTGTCTTCCTATTTTGGTTGAAGAGGGGTCTTTTTGGAGGGGAGGTGGGAATGGAAGGTAAAGGAACAGTGGTGTTCTGCCTATCCTTAGTGCTTCCTGTGGCCTCCATTATCATCCTTTGGGGATTTTTGTTTTTGTATGTGTCTTATTTTAACTTTTGCTGTGCCTGGTTTTGTTTGGGTTATGTGGTGGTTTTCTTTTTTTTATTGTGTTTTTCATTTTTATTTTTTTGATATACTATGATGCGTTGACTGCTGCTGACTGAGACACTAAATAGAGTTGCCTAGACCCAGGTTAGGCATGGACTGTATAGTCTTAAGTCAGTTGCTCCAGCAGCATTGTATTCAAAATGGCCTTCATTTAAAAAGTGTCGACCATGGATGGGTGGAGAAGGGGGGTTCTTTTTCGCTTCCACTATTTGTCTTTCTGTCCCCCTCTCATTTTTTTCCTCCTCATTTAGTTTATCCATATTCTCCCCCATCCATTTTCCTCTAACCCTTTCTATCTAACTTCTTGGGTTTTTTTTCCCCAACCTTTGTTTCCCTTACTGCACCGCCACCTCCACCTCTCCATGTCATAGCATTTGATACTTTGCTGGGCCACAGCTGCATCTCCTGCTTTCCTTGGCCCAGGAGCTGACATGTCACCAGATTGCAGCTAAGACTGTTGGTAGGCACCAGGAATTAGTTAATTTGCCTGGGTGATCAGGCTTTCTCCAATCCTGGATACATGACACCCAAAGGTAAGCAATGCAGCTGAGAAACGGGCTGCTTGAAGTCATTTTCTTCTTTTCTCCTGCCCTCCCAATTTAGTTCCGTTATTGCAGTAATAGTGCTAAGTAGGGCCATGCACTGGGACACCTTCCAGAACTCTGTAATAATAGACCCTCAATCCAGCCACAAGGCCTGATTCTTAAATGATTTATTCCTTACCTCTCCTGTCCATGACCCCCTTTTCCATAGTTGTGCAAGAGCTGTGAATGCTGCCTCTTTGTTTGATTTCATTAAAAAATCTCAGTACATGGACACATTATCCTCCTGGCCATAACTATAGTCATTAAATTTTTATTAGGAGGTTTAATTCACCTGTATTGGAAATAATTAACACATTGGAAATAGTTATCACACTGGCAACGCAGTTCTGAATCTTGAGCAAAAGGCTTTAAAAGCGGGACTGTCTTCCATTCATAGCCCAGATCTAGCCATAAAGAGGCCAAGAATCAATCGGCCAGCTTGCTTGTCCCTGTACATGGACTTGCTTATTGAAGCAGAATCTGAAGAATGATTTCAGCGTCAGTGTTTGGTGTCTCATCTGTGGTTAAATATAGCATCATATACCCATTAACTTTCTTTTAAAATAAAGACGTATCAACTTGTTGACTGTTTTTACATACACACATAAATGTATAGTTTTAAATTATATTAATAAACCTATATGTTACCATTTGATATTTATTTATTTTGAGCAAGGTCTGTAAATTACTTTGGTGTGGAACTTAGGATTTGCTTATAAATGAATGTATTTTCCTTGCCCAAAATCTTTTGTAGAAGGTCAATGGAATGGCTATGACGTCTCTGCATGGTGGTATCTACATAATTAGTTGCTCCTATAAGTTTTATCCCATCTGAAAGCAATCCATTAAAGTATTTGTAGATAAACTTATCTAGGTATCAAAATGTTTTTCTTCCCCTTTCTGTATATGGGGATGGTATAATTTTTTTTATAAGAATTATGTTTGCAGTTATTTTACAAAAAACAGAACCGTGCTGGCTTTTGTTACTGATTGGTAGCTGTGGAAGAACACCTGAAAAAAACCCTGATTTCCTCTTACAGCGTTTTAGAGCAGAAAAACACCAATTGTGTTGCCTGTTAAACAAGGTGTTTCTAAAATACTTTTGTACCAGGAGCAGAAATTCTTTATTGTAATTATCTGATCCCTTTAGTATATTATATTAATGCCTCGTTAGCCCATCAGTTAAGAATATCAGTATTTTCATGGTAATTGACAAAATATTAATTGGGAGATAGGAAATGGCACATTGCATTTGAAGATTCACTCTTTTCCAGATCAGTCCTTAAATAAGGAAGTAGTCCATTTTCTGCTCAGTTGAATCTTTAGGATGTAAATTAACATTTTCTACAGCACGTGTTTTTCTTTTTTATATCTAAAATCAAGAGTCAAAAATCAGAAACAGGATGTAGGTGATAGCTTTTCTTTGGACCAACATTTGTGACTCTATTTTTGATAGCGATTCCTCCTTCATGAGGTTGATACGCTGACCTAGTCAGAGTCTCTGAGCTTTTTATTGGGCTGAATACATCACCTGTAACTTGTTTGACCCTTTAGTTCTACGTATCTGTCAACTTTAATTAAAATCAAGGGAATGTAAAAATTGTACTCTGACTTCAGTTTATATAATTTAGGAAAGTAATTTTTGCATTCTTAAACATTTATCATTTTGCTTCAAGATAAATCTCAATTTGGTTATAAAACTTAACTTCTCCTCTGTAATTCCAGTGCTAACCACTGGGAAAAGACAGCTTGAGCATGGTTATGAGCTTCCTTTAATCCTAATGTTCTGATACATTGTCTAATTACAGCGCACTTATTATGGCATAGTTGAATAATCTCTGAATATGCCAAGTTGACTAAGTATTGTTACCTAATTTTAGTAGTCTTTATTTGACCTGGTTAAAACTGTATTGATCTGTAGGAACCTTTCTTGTTAATAATGCAAATAGATATTTTCATTGACTTTTAGCTCTGCATTGTGATGTTTATTGGGGAAGAGATTGGCAAACCCATTTGGAACATAAACATGTGCCAATGTATTATAACACTATACACTTTTTCCACAGCTCTGAACTGTTTATTTTTCTTTTTAGTATGTAGTATTGTATGTTAATAAGTAGAAATAAAAGAAATTTGACAAATCTACAAAGTTGTGGTCCATTTACTATAATGGTTTCTTAACTTCATATTTCAGAGTTTCATTAGTGTGAACATTTTACAGAAGAAGTAGGGGAAAACAGTTGGAGTGGTGCTTTATACAGATCCCAAGGGTGGGTTCTTCAGCACTTTTCCAGGAGATGCAATTTCAAATTCTTCACCGGGGCTATCTTACCAGGGCTCAAAGTGACAAATGTAAATTTCAGACTGAAACATTGAGGCATGCTTTTTTTGTAATATCCTAAGCTGGAGGAGTTGTGGGGCTCCGTACTGCAGTGCCTGACCAGGTTAAGAAACAGGTGCAGTGGACCTATAGTATACTAATGCCTGGGGGATGAATGCCCATTGAGAGAGCAGAATATCTACCAGGTAGATGGAAAACTTATTATGACTGGCATCTGGGTGGCTAGGAAGCTCATCTTGCAGTGCTAGGTGGGGGAGGCAGCTCCCTCATTCTCCTACTGGATAAGGGTGAGCACACAGTAGCAGACCTACTCTGTGTTCAGTTCTCCCAAGTGGGTGCGCTACCAACGACTTTGGATGCAATTTCAGAATACCTATCTACAGGCAGCCGGGAGGGGGGAAGGAGGAGAGATTTAATCATCTGGGGAGAAGAGGCAATGGAGGTTATTTGATACCCCACGTGTTAGAAGTCCGCATAGAATTTGGATATGAATACAGAGGTCCGCAGGTGCTGGAGGACTTATGCCGATGTTTTGACCTCTACCAACTGTACTGTTCTGGAACTTCTGTAGTTTACTGTATGTACGAAGTATGTGTTTTTAGAGGGTCTTTATTGGAAGTTAATCAAGATGTTTAAAAAAGTGAACTTTTAAGTTTTATAATTATATCAGAAATGCAAACTGGAATTTTGTGGCATAGAAGATATTTTGGGGCTGAAGTTGTTGTGTAGGCCTAATAGGACAAAGAATAAAAGAATGGCATCCGTGTGAGATGCGTGTTTTTTACTTTAGTGGTTAAAGAAACTATTTTCCAAATTGTCCCTATAGTACAGTCCAAACAAGTAGGTTATGCTCACCAACCAGCAGGTGGAGACTGAGAAACACAAACTTTCAGTTCAGTACAAGTAGCCTTTGCCTACTGACCTGAGCCAGTATTTCTCAGTCTCCAGCAGGTGGTGAGCATTGCCTGTGCTGTGGTCTGTGGTGCCAGGGACATGAATGATTTCAGGCCTGGGGTACAAAACCTTGAGGTTCTAGGTCCCTCCCCAGTCAGCCCCCTCTTGCTGGCTTCCTCCTTTACCCCTCCCCAGCTTCTGGGAGGGGGCTGGAGGTAGAAGCATAGTCTGGTCCTTTAAGGCCTAAATAAGGAGACAGACCAAAAAAAAGCCAAATGGAGCAGGCATGGACTAGCAGCATGGGGCAAGAGAAATTTGAAATTATTTTAAATAGGTGTTAAAGCGAAGGGACAGATCAAAGGGGCATTTTGAAAGACTCCCTCTATCAAAGCAAAAGGCTGTGTGAATCACCCAGGAAATTGGTTACAGATTACCTTAGAAACACAGGACTGGGTACTGTGTAGCAGCCAGCTTTTAATAAGTTGTCTTTCCCACCCACCCCTGGGATAACTCTAGCTTTATATAGGTGGTTAAACCTCTTAAAGAGAAGGAGGTGCCATATTCTCCAGGAACAAGCAGGAAGTCAGTCCTTACTTATGGGTGACGTCGTCGCCAACGGAGCCTGCGCGGAGCAATTCCCCAGCTTTCAAAGAGAGCCTTTGGGGTTGCTGCCACGCATGCATGATCCTCTTTCTGCCCAAAGGTGCCATATTGCTCAGTCTCCCTTTTTCCACAGAGCCTTTCGGACACACATCCTCGTCCCTCAGAAAAAGTGCTTTTGTTTTTGGCCTCTGGCCCTCTTTTCCAGTAGCACCGGTCATCTTCCATCCTTCCTTTAGCTCCCTTTTTCCCATGCGAAGGGACGTTCTTATTCTAGTCTTTTTTGGAAAACATTTTTCTTCTGGGCCTTTTCATGCCATTTTCAACTGCTGGTCTCAAAGGTCTTTGACCTAGCAGGAGCCTTTTTTGCCACAATGGCCACTGGTTTTAAAAAATGTGACAGATGCTCCAAGAACATGTCTGCTGTCCAGCGAGATCTGGGGTTCCAGAAGGCCCAGCTTCCCCACACCTCCGATGGTGGTCGAATCGGCCATGCAGAAGCTCAAGAGCCCGAAGACTCATTCGTCTGTCCCGCCAGGCAGGGAGTCTCGTACCCTCAATGCCCTTGGGTGCAAGGCTTATCAAGGCTCCATGCTGTTATGCCACATCCAAGTTTACCAATTATATATTGGAATGTTCCTCCGTGACCTCACTAAGGTGCTCTGAGGCTTCCCGGCAGGCCTTGACAGATATTATCTCTGATGCTTTCAGGCCCTCAGTCTGTCGGGGAATGCTCGAAGTACCTCTCGTGAGCAGCGTACGACTGCTTCGAGTCTTCCACCTGGGTGGTGGCGGCTGGCATTGGGGCCCACCACCAGACTTTGCTCCAGTCCTTGGACCTGAAACAGTGGGTTCAGGAGAAGCTCCTGGATGTCCCTTGCCTTGGGGAGCAGCTATTTGGCAAGCCCAGGGGAGGATAAGGCTGCGGAGACTGAGACAGAATACATGACTTGTACCTGCCTCTCCCAGAAGACTTTCTCCCTCTCCAGGAAGAAGCAGCAGAACAAGAAGCCCTTTTTCAAACAAAAGGGGCTCCCGTACAGGAGCTACCCAGCCTATCCGCTGGCGTCTACCCCCATTCAAGGCCAGCAAGTCTGCAGTCCACAGTCCTCTCAAGCCGAAGGGCCCGAAGACCCAAGCTCCGGCTCAGCCAGCCTCAGGATTTTGATGCCATCAGCATAGTCTTTTGTCCTCTGGCAGGGAGACTATTTGTCGGGGGCATCTGGTCCGTTTCTCCCATAATTGGGAGTCCATCTCCACCGACGTCTGGCTTCTCCAGGTCATTCGGGTGGGCTACTGCCTCCATCAGGACCAGGCCCCCCCTCCCCAGTACTTTCCTGGGGAACCACATCTGCTTCCCCAGCACTAGGCCCTCCTCGAGGATGGCGCAGTAGAACCAGTCCCACTGCAACTCCGAGGATGGGGGTTCTACTCCCGATACTTCCTTGTTCCGAAGCGAATATGGGGCCTTTGGCCCATCCTCGACCTGTGAAACCTAAACAAGTTCGTGGTGCAAGAGAAGTTAAAGATGCTCTCCCTTGGAACTTTAACTGCCCTACTTCCAGTAGGGCGACTGGCTATGCTCCTTGGACTTAAAGGATGCTTACACGCACATCCTTGTCCATCCCAAACACAGAAAGTACCTCCACTTCATGGTTCAGGGAAACCATTAGTAGTACAGGGTACTTCCCTTCGGCCTCGCATCCGCCCTGCGGGTCTTCATGAAGTGCCTGGCCATGGCTGCAGCCCATCTGTGGCTGCAGGGCATCTTCATCATCTACCCGCACCTAGAGACTGGCTCATAATGGAATGCACGGCCTTCGAAGCCAGACAGGCCACTGACCGCACCATTTACCTCCTGGAGCATCTGGGGTTCGTGATCAATTACTCAAAGTCCCACCTCACTCCAGTTCAGTCCCTGGAGTTCATTGGGGCTCACTTGGACACCCTCCAGGCCATGACTTTTCTCCCTCAGGACAGTGGACCGCCTCATGTCCCTGGTGTCAGAGATACAGTGCCGCAGCTCCATCCCGGCCCGGACGATGCTTTGTCATCTTGGCCACATGGCCTCCATGGTCCATGTCATGTTCAATGCCCATCTCAACATGTGGGTGACGCAGTGGTGCTTCAGAGCGCAATGGGCGCAGTCGACTGGCCATTTCCGGGACCCCGTCTCGGTCTTTCCCAGCATGGTGAAGTTTCTGGCTTGATGGCAGGAGTTTCAGAACCTGCTTCGTAGTATGCCCTTCCAAGCTCTGACGCATCAGGTGGTCTTGACCACGGATGCCTCCCTGGCGGGAGGGGGAGCCCACTGCGAGGGATGGCGCACTCCGGGATTTTGGTCTTACAAGGAGTCCTGGCAACAGATCAACCTGCTGGAACTCTGGGCAATTTGCCTCACTCTCCAGGCTGGTCCAAATTGATAACCAGGTCACGCTGTTCTATGTAAACAAACAGGGGGACACCGACTCCCACAGCCTGTGTGGAGGCGATAGTCCTATGCTCTTTCGCAGTGAGCCAGGGTATGACCGTCTGGGCCACCTACTTCCCGGACTAGGACAATGCATTGGCGGACCGGCTCAGCAGGGTCCTCCGGCTGCATGAGTGGCACCTGTGTCCCCGAACGGTGCAGCGCCTCTTTTTCAGCACTGCGGGACTCCGGACCTGGACCTGGACCTGGACCTGGACCTCTTTGCCAGCCCGGAGAACTCGCAGCTCCCTCTGTTCTGCAGTCACTTCCCGCACTGGGACAGGGTAGCTCCTGATGCCTTTCTCATCACCTGGGACATATGGGGTTGCTATATGCCTCCCCCCCCACCCCCCTCATTGCCCAGATCCTTCTCAAGGTCCAACAGGACAGGGCTTCAATGATTCTCATAGCCCCAAGGTGGTCCAGGGCAGCCCTGGTTCCCCCTGCTACTCTCTCTCGACCGAGCCCCCCGGTCCTGCTCTGTTTCTCACTGGAGCTGCTGATGCAAGAGAAGGGTCTGCTTCATACCAATCTGAGGTCCCTGTCTCTCACAGCTTGGCAGCTGAGTGGGTCGCTCTAGCTTCCCTACATCTCCCTGTGGAGATCGAGGACATTCTTCTAGCCTCGCGTAAGGACTCGACCAGATGGGCTTACGCCTTCAAGTGGCATGAGTTCTCAGTGTTGTGCTCAGAGCTCCGAGTGGACCCATTTTCCTGCCCTACCGGCTTGGTTTGCAGTACGTGCTCCACCTCTCGCAGTCTGGACTGAAGTCTGACTCAGTCAGGGTTCACCTGAGTGCCATCTCAGCAAACCACCACCCCATCGAGGACAAACCTCTTTTGGGGCTGCCGCTTGTCTCTTGTTTTCATGCAAGGCCTGCTTCTTTCCAAGCCCCCCCCCCCCCCTCCTTGGGACCTCAATGTGGTCCTCACACATCTGACCAAGCTGCCCTTTGAGCCCATGGCTACCTACTTGCCTGCTGCGGCATCTGTCGTGGAAGGTGGGCTTCCTGGTGGCTCTCACCTCCGCCCAGAGAGTCAGTGAACTCCAGGCACTGATGGCCAAGGCCCTGTATATGAGATTCTATAGGAAGTGGGTGGTCCTGCATACTCGCCCCAAGTTCCTTCCGAAGGCTGTCTCAGATTTTCATCTCAAGCAAGAGATAGTGCTGCCCATCTTTTTCCCAAACCCCCCCTCCCCCTGCTGACCGAGTATCAGCAATTCTCCACACCCTGGTTTGTAAGAGGGCTCTCTTTCTACCTGCAGTGGACTCGAGCCCATCGCAGTTCTGGGCAGCTCTTAGTTTCCTTTGACCCCAGATGATTGGGGCTGGCGGTCACCAAGCATACCTTGTCTATCCGGGTGACGGACTGCATCGCCTTTGCCCAGGCCGGGTTTCCCCTGGAACACCGAGTCACGGCTTACAATATCTGAGCAATGGCGACATCTGTCGCTAGTCTGCGCTCAGTGCTACTGGCAGATATCTGCCAGGCCGCCACCTGGTCTTCCACTCGCACCTTCATGGTGCATTACTGCCTGGAGAGGGAGTTCCGTTGGGATGCTGCCTTCAGTCAGGCTGTTCTCCATAATCTGTTCATGGTTTAAGCAACTCCTGTCCTCTGACCCTTCTTGTTCTGGCTACTGGGAGCGTGGCCATCCATGGACCCAGGGTTCTGGGCTGCCTTTGGCTTTCACTGGCAACTGCTCATGGCTCTCTCATGTCTTTACAGGTTCTCAGTAGTCTGTAGGTAGGGACTTTCTGCTTGTTCCTGGAGAAAGCGTAGTTACTCACCTGTAACAGGTGTTCTCCAGGGACAGCAGGAATCAGTCCTCACAACCCTCCCTCCCTCCCCTTGGAATTGCTGTATATTTTTGCCATCGTCTTGAAGGGGCTATAGCTATGGCACCTGACTAAGATGGCACCCCTGGGGAGGAAGGGGACCATGCATATATGGTAGCATTCCCAAAGGCTTTCTATGAAACCTGGGAAATGCTCTGCGCAGGCTCTGTCAGTGCCGATGTCACCCATATGTGAGGACTGATTCCTGCTGTCCCTGGAGAACACCTGTTACAGGTGTGTAACTGTTTTGTGTCCATTTTATCATAATTTAGCTGTAAGCCATTCTCTGTCAGCCAGGATGAGATAGCAAATTCTGATAATGTACTGAAACTCCCACTTGTATCTCCTAAAGTAAATGGAACAAATAATAAAAGATCAGCATAAATCTGGAAGAAAAATATTAATTTGATGCAATAGGTGACACAAAGGAATCAAACATTGAAGAATGTTAAGGAAAGAGAGTAACCTTGCAGAACACCCCATGCAATGCAAACAAATTGGACACTTCATCAGCCATCAAAACCCTCTGTGAATGACCAGAGAAAAGAGTGAAACCAAGGAAGTACTGATCCACTAAATTCAGAGTAGCCAATTGTGCCACTAGCAGCTGTGGATAACACCGTCAAACACAGATGTGATATCAATTTAAAAAAAATGAACCAGGTCTATCTAGACCCTGTAACAACTGGTTAAATAGTCTCCAACTATGTCCTTCGGGAACCATGCTGATAAGAGTCAAAGATATGGTTCAGCTACTAAATTGCCCAATTGTGGACAAACATGCTCAATAAGTTTTTCCCTATAAATGGGAGGTTAGAAACAGGCTGAAAACTTGCCTGTGATAAGTGTGCATTTATTAATTTTGGGAGAACCACTGCACGCTTCAAACTAGCGGAGAGATATCCCTTTGTCAGTAAAGAAAATGCTGAACTTATCAAGTCATCTTTACCAATCCTGCAGGAATTAAATCCTGCCCAATCTTTATGATTTTGCTCCAGGCATTCACTAAGAATATGACCACAGTTGTGGCTGCACAGAGGTTCATGTGGCTGGGTGTTGTGTAACTGGTCAGCCGATGTGTCCTCCAAGGCACCTTTTTAGTAAGCTTTCCTTTGTGAGGAAGTTGCTGTTTGAGGATTTGGAAAAGTTAAGTATCCTGGAGACTCCAAGGTGCCTAGGCTCCTGGAGGACAGTCCCAAAGATACTAGCAGAGTGGCTTCCACTCTAGATCGAGGACATGATTCTCAGAAATTTCATCTGGCCATGTCAACCAACCTGCAAGGATCCCAGTTCCTCCCTTGGGGCCAGTCCTTTTGGGGAGGCCGTTGAGGTGGCAGAGAGGGGCCTACTAGAGGTCCTGGGATCTCCAAGTCTTCTCAATGAAGGTTTGGGGGTCTTGGCAAGGATACAATTAGTAGGCAGTTGTCTACAGTAGTTTTACCCTGCCTGGCCCAGATCATGTCAGATGCCTGGGTGTTGGGACGTGATCTTGGATGGCTATGTCCTCGAGTTAGTATGGCCCCTCGGACACCTTTTATGGTCTCTCCTTGCTGGAGTCCAGGTGTGGGCAGTGCAGCTTACTCTTGGCCTGCTGCTGCTGTAGTTCCAGAACCTCAGGAGAAATGGAGCACAGGTCGGTGGTATTCAATATACTTTGTTCCCAAAAAAGAGGGCTCTTAGTGGCCTATTTTGGATCTGAAAGGCATGAGCAAGAACCCAAAGGTTTCCTACTTCCACATGGAGACTGTTCGTTTGTGATAGTGACTGCCCAAAAGGGGAACTTCTTAATCTCTTTAGATCTGAGCAAAGCTTATCTTCACATTCTCATTTGTCTGATAACCAGTGTTTTCTGCAATTTGTGGTCCCGATGGGCCATTTTCAGTTTCAGGTCCTAGTATATCTCGAGGACTGGTTGATTCGAGTGCTCAGGAGAGCCAAGAGACAACGGACCTGATAGTCACTGTCAGGATTTAGGTTGGGTGGGCAACTTTGTGACTAGCAGGATGGGTGCCCTCTGAGTCCTTGGAATATCTGGAGGCTCACTTCAATACACAACAGGGCATGGTGTTCCTGCTAAAGGGCAGCATGATGAAGTTGCAATCCCAAGAGCTTGTGCTGCTGAGAGTCCTTTTCCCAAGAGTGTGGAATTACCTTCAGGTCTTGTGCTCAGTAGTGGGTACACTGGAGTTGGTACCATGGGCTAGGTTGTACATGAGGCCTCTCCAAACAGTGGTGTCCATGACAGTCCGGCTTTCTCTGTAGGTGAGGCCAGAGCAAGATTGCAGTGATGGCTGAATCCAGCACAGCTTACGGTATGTATGTCTCTTCACTCCCCAGATGCCAATCTGTTTGGCTGGGGAGGACAATTGTCTGTCTTTCTCGGATGGTTCAGGGCAGGTAGTAGCATGAAGAGAGTCACTGGCCAATCACTTGTCTGGAGACACAAGCAGTATGTCTGGCTTTGCAAGCTTTCCTTCCCCTCGTGCACCACAGGGAGGTGAGAATCTTGTCAATGTGATAGTGGTGACTTACATCAATTGTCATGGTGGTATGTGGAGTTTGCTCATTGCTCCAGAGGCAATTCCTCTTCTGCATTGGACAGAGGTTCACCTGCTGGCTGATGTGGCCAGAAAGGAAAATGTGCAAGCGGATTACTTGAGTCGCCACTTGTTGGACCATGGGAATGGTAATTGTTGAAGTATCCCAACTGATTGGGGAGTGCCGATGATGGATTTGATGGTGGTCACAGTGAATGCCAAGGTGAGCTGGTTCTTCAGCTGGCACATGGCAGAAGGGATCAACATGCTGGTCCAATCTTGATTTGGTGCCAGTCTTCTCTATCTTTCCACCATGGCCATTGATAGACAGGGTCCTTCAACGAGTGCATTCTCACCCTGGGTGAGTGGTGTTTGGTGGCTCCAAATTGGCTGTGGTGGCCACGGTATGCAAATCTTGTTTGTCTATTGGCGGTGGATTCCTTTCCACTCCTGGTGGCAGAGGAGCTTCTGACGTAGGGGCCCATTCCAATGTTGGACATGGATCTGTTCTCACTTATGGCCTGGCTCTTGAAAGAAGAGGGTACAACACTAACCAAGCAAATACCACGTAAGATGCAGAAACCAGTCCAGAGGTGTGGTATAGTGGAAAAATGAAACCTTTATTAAACAAATGCCAACCCAACACAGGCCATGTTTCGTCACGGGTTTTGCTGGCATATACTCAATAACAGACCATTGAAATAAAGGGTCTTATAATTTACTGTTCAAGAATGTTTTAAATCTGTATGTTCTTGTCTTCAGCGATCAACGCTTGTGAGTATCAAGAGCATTAGAGGCCTCTAATGCTCTTGATACTCACAAGCGTTGATCGCTGAAGACATTATAAGACCCTTTATTTCAATGATCTGCTGTTGAGTATATGCCAGCAAAACCCCTGACAAAGTGTGACGAAACACGGCCTGTGTCGGGTTGGCATTTGTTTAATAAAGGTTTCGTTTTTCCACTATACCACGCCTCTGGACTGGTTTCTAGCTCTTGAAAGGGCATGCTTAAAGCACAGAGGATACTCCTCCTCCATGTAGCTGACACTTTTTTTTTTCTACAGGTACAAAGGCATTTGACTTTGCTGGCCTGTGTGTGGGGAATATTTGAAGCTTGGTGCAGTGAGTGTGATGTTTGATCTTTTAGGGCCTTGTTTTCTTAAGTTTTGGAGTTCTTGCGGGTGGGGCTGGACTTGAATTCCTTGAAGGTGCTGGTTGCAACTTTGGCCTGTTTCTGGGATCTGGTCCAGGGTCAGTACCTGGTTTCTCATACGGATGTGGTTTGTTTCTTTAGGGCAGTTAAACATCTGAGACAACCTTGTCGCCCATCATCCTATCCTGGGATCCCACTTTGGTGATGCCTCCTTTTGAGTCTCTTAGAAGTGCCTTCCTGAAGGATTTGATTGTGAAGGTGGTGGTTATGGTTGCAATCTGCTTGGCACAGCAGATCTGAGTTGTAAGCTGTATCATGTAGAGATCCCTACTTGGTGATATAAGAAGGTGGTGATTCTCCTGGAGCCTTCCTTTCTGCCTTGTTTTCCATTTCAGCCAGACCTTTCATGGGTCACAGGAATCTGCCGTCAGATTCTGCATTTGCTTGACAGTCTGAGGTCGCTCAAGGTACTTGAAGGTTACTCAAGTGTTAGGACATTTGAAGTGGATTTCCTTATCGTCCCTTCAGTTCAGTCCCTCACCTCTGGGTTGTGCACCTCTTCATGCAGAATGG
Organism: Ichthyophis bannanicus; assembly: GCA_033557465.1. NCBI lineage: Eukaryota > Metazoa > Chordata > Amphibia > Gymnophiona > Ichthyophiidae > Ichthyophis > Ichthyophis bannanicus. The sequence continues at coordinate 135,676,731 of CM066042.1, forward strand.
AGACTGGGCATGTCAGAACTGTGACACCACTGTAGATATCCTGCTGGCACCTCCCACCAGCTCCCAGTGTGTCCAGTCTCCATGCAGCTGGAGGTAGTGAGCCTAGGTGCTGGGCTCACTAGAAGTAATCAATTTAACAAAAATCCTCTCAAGGGGCAAGAAAACTATACATAAAAAATAGGTACAACCCCAATCAATATGACCCAAAAACAAACAAAACCAAAACCATAAATATGCACAAAAAATATATGCACAAAAAAAGGCTCAGGACTAGCCGTTTACTGGTATAGGAGGAAAAAAGACCTCAGTATCTCCCTGCACAAAAGTGACAGGAATCAAGTCTGTCAACAGACGCCAAACGTCTAAAGAAACTGAACAGACTGGAAATTACATCAACGGTCATAAAAAAACCTCCAACCAGCAGGCTTCCGAGCTAAGAAATGCTAACGTCACACAACATTAACAAAAAAGGCTCCGGACACTTATCTTTAGATGATAACAGTCACTTAATGATGATGATGATGATAAAAATAATTATGAAGATGTTGAATCAAACAGTGATGAGCTGAAAACATCTGATGTCGGAGTTCCTTATCACCTGAAGTACAACATTGTAGAAGCTTACTTCGACGAGGTTTTCAGCTCATCACTGTTTGATTCAACATCTTCATAATTATTTTTATCATCATCATCATTAAGTGACTGTTATCATCTAAAGATAAGTGTCCGGAGCCTTTTTTGTTAATGTTGTGTGACGTTAGCATTTCTTAGCTCGGAAGCCTGCTGGTTGGAGGTTTTTTTATGACCGTTGATGTAATTTCCAGTCTGTTCAGTTTCTTTAGACGTTTGGCGTCTGTTGACAGACTTGATTCCTGTCACTTTTGTGCAGGGAGATACTGAGGTCTTTTTTCCTCCTATACCAGTAAACGGCTAGTCCTGAGCCTTTTTTTGTGCATATATTTTTTGTGCATATTTATGGTTTTGGTTTTGTTTGTTTTTGGGTCATATTGATTGGGGTTGTACCTATTTTTTTATGTAGGGCTCACTAGAAGAGCAGATAAGGAGCTTTAGGCAGCTTAGCTAGGGTTTTTAGTTTGGGTTTTTTTTCCCCCTCCCTAAAACGTTTTTCTTTTGATCTGTAGCTTTAAAGCTTGTTAAAAAAGAGGGCTGAGAGGGGATTGGAAGGGATTTAGAGGACTCTTTTCTCCCTCCCATTTATTTCTGTTCCCTTTGCCTGTTCCCCCCCCCCCCCCTCGTTGGCACGGAGGGGAGTTCTTTAGCAGGCTTTTCATCTCCTTACTGACACAGTTTTTTCTGTGCTGCAGATTTCCAGTCAAACTGTCATCGGGTCTCATTTCTCTGCTGCTGCTGACAGCTGACAGCCTTTCTGAACTGTGCTACTCATCTGGAGTGGAGGAGTGGCCTAGTGGTTGGGGCAAGGTACTTCAGGCCGGGGGTTCAAATCCCACTAGAGGATAGCAACCTTGGGCCGGAAGGACTGGGGTTTCTAGTCCCACAGGTGCTCCTTGTGGTCTTGGGCAAGCCACTTAACCCTCCATAGCTCATGTTCCCTGTAAAATAGTTATCTCCAAGTTATAATGCCCTGTTCAATGTAATTTCAGTTTGTTCAATGTAAACCGCACTGATGCAGAATAGCGTGGTATATAAGAGAATGTAAATAAATAAACAAATAGGAAGCCGCCTGTTTTTATTGGGGTGCACAGAGGATCTGAAGGTCTCGGAGGAAGAGGTGAGTGTTTAAATCTTTGCTGCTAGTGTCCCTGTGAGCGTTTTTGAGGCCTGCTGCCGAGTGTGAAGCATATTCTGTGGGTTAGCAGAGCTCAGGATCTTAGTGGGCCTTTTTCCTGCTGTTTTTTGTCACAGTGCTCTTTTTCTTTGCTGACAGCTTTCTTTAATTCTTGTAGTTTTCTGATTACTTGAAATTAATTTTGATTACTTTTAATTTTCAATTAACTTTTCAATGTTTTGGAGCTCTTAAAGGGCCAGTACAGAAAAGTGAATAAAAAAGATGAGATGATTCTGCACGTTCTTGTTTTGTTGCCCTTTTTGGTGGTCTGCAGGAGCCATTTCCTTTTACTATCCAGTCTCTCAGATCCCGTAACGCTAATGCCTACATGGCCACAATGCCTGGTTTGTGGCGCCCATAGGAGCTCGGTCTCGGATGTGGGGGTGTGTCATGGCTGTGCTTCTGAGACGCTTACTATGGAGCAAGAAATGCAAGATTGGTATAAAGAAGGCACTGCTCTGATGGCGCAGGGTACTGCCGCTTCTGCGGAAGGGGAGTCTCTGCGTGAGTCTCCGTCTGCTCTTCCTACTTCAAATTTGGCTTTGCCTGCTAATTCTGCCACTACCATGTTGTCTGGGGCAGCTTTCGAGGGTTTCTCCCCAGATTTTGTGCTGCTGCTTTATCAGACTTACTGTTTGCAACAGCAGGGGACAGTCGCAGATGCTTCGCTTATTGGGGCGGCAGGAGGCCAAGCAGCCACCGAACGTTTTGGTGGTAGTGATGATTGACCGGTTAAGGGGGCCTGGTCAGTGGAAGATCAGCCTTTTGGTTTGGACTTGCCGGATGCAGAGGACCTTGAGCAGAGCCGGATGGAGGATTGAGAGGCAGGTGAGATTCAGGAACCTGAAAATCAAACAAGGTTTATCCAGGTCTTCCGAAGGGAGGAGCTGACAGCGCTCATTACGGAGTCCCTTCAGGCTCTCAACCTTTTGTCGGTGGTAGCAGCGGAGGATGAGGGTTTGGAGGATCCTCTCATTCAGGCGGTATGAAAGTCCCAGGCGGTTTTTCCTGGTCACCGTGTGGTTAAGCAGATGATTCAGGATGAATGGGATGTGCCGGAGGCAGGCTTGCGTGGTGTGAGGTCCATGAATCGTCTCTATCCCTTGGCGGATCAAGAACAGGAAGCATTTAATTCTCTGCATATCGATGTGGCAGTTTCAGCGGTCACGAAGACTACCATTCCAGTTGAAGGCAGTGCGGCTTTGAAGGACGTACAGGATCGGAAGGTGGATGCCTTGTTGAAGCAAGCTTTTGAGGTTAATGTTCTGGCTTTGCAGGCCTCTATTTGTGGAGCTTGAGTTGCAAGAGCCTTCAGCCTGCCCATACCAGCTGCCTTTAACGGCTTTAAAACAGTCACTTCCACTGGTGCGCCCGTGCCTGAGGGCCTCGCCAGAGGCCCCTTAGGCGTAGGACCGTGTAGGGCTGTTTAAAATGCTGCTACATTGGTTCTGTTTGCTGTGGAGATCGGAGCGTTGGTGTCGACAGTGAAGGTTGTGAGTGGGAGCTTAAACACCTGGTGGTATGATATCTACCTCTTCGGATGCTATGTGGAGCATTTCTTCTTTTCTCCTCTATTCCTTTAACTATCACTGTATCTCTTATTCTGTCCTATCTAATTAATGGCGTTCTTTTCATATTTTCTGTAACTTTTATGTAATATTGTAAACCGCTCTGATGCTTTGGCTTGAGCGGTATATCAAATGTAAAAACATAAACTTGAGTCAGGTTCCACATATTTGGCCTATGTACAATATGATCTTATTAGAGGTGTGGCGAATAGCATGGCTTCCTTGGTAGCCGCACGCCACTATCTTTGGCTCAGGAACTGGGCAGCGGACGGTTCTTCCAAGTCACGTCTTAGCAAGCTTCATTTTAAGGGGAAGCTGTTGTTTTGAGAAGATCTTGATAAGCTGGTCAAGGATTTGGGGGATTCTAAAGGAGGGCGCTTGCCGGAGATTAAACTGAAGCAGAGCCGAGCCCCGTTACCTTGCTGTGGGCAACCTTGGGATTTCAGGCATTCTCCAGGACCAAGCAGGAAGTCGGTCCTCACATATGGGTGATGTCGGCGCCGACGGAACCCCCATGTGGAGCATTTCCCCAGCTTTCAAAGAAAGCCTTTGGGAATGCAGCGCGCATGCGCGGTCCCCATCCCGCCCAAGGGTGCCATCTTGCTCAGTCTTCTTTTTTCCACGGAGCCAGATTGACGTGTTTCGTTTTCACCCGAGGAAAAAATTGATTTTTTGGCTTGGACCTTTGTTTTCTTCGGTTCGACACCGGTTTCCCTTTCCCGCCTGGGCCCGGTATGCCAGTATCGAGCCCGGACTTCATTTTTCGGTTTTTGTTTGGGACTCACTGGAGTCCGAGCCTCTGAGACGGCCCCCCCCCCCCCCGGAGGACACTCTGTTCTCGGACTTTGTGTGGGACATGGCCAAGGCCTTGGCCTTCCCCGTGGATCCCGAGGAGGAACCTTGAGCCGATGAGCTCGAGGCCCTGCAGTATGACTCTTCCCCCCACAAGGAGGCCTTTACTGTACCGGTTCCTCTTCCACATGTGGGAGGCGCCGGCCTCGACGCCGGTTCTGAGCAAGCGGGTCGATTCCATCTATCGAGTCCACAAGAGCCCCGGGTTCCAAAAGGCACAGCTACCGCACCACTCCATGGTTGTGGAATTGGCCATGCATCGTCTGAAGAGTCAGAAGATGCACTCCTTGGTGCCTCCCGGCCGGGAGGCCCGGAACCTGGATGCCCTCGGTAGAAAGTGCTTCCAGGGCTCAATGCTTGCTTGCCGTGTCCAGACCTACCAGCTGTACATGGGCATGTACCTTCGAGACCTGGCAAAGGAGATTGCCGGGTTCTCTGCTGGTCTCTCCGAGGAACCTTTTGCAGAGGTTCAAGGCCCTGTCATCGGGAATCTGGGAGTGCTCGAAGTTTATCTCTCGAGCAGCCTATGATGGCTTCGAGGCTTTGGCCTGAGTAGCCGTGGCCGGCATCGGTGCACGCTGTCAGGCCTGGCTACAGTCATCGGACCTCGAGCCATGGGTACAGGACAAGTTGGTCGATGTCCCCTGCCAAGGTGAAAACCTCTTTGGCAAGCCCATGGCTGAAAAGGCTGCAGAACTCGAGTCTGAGACTAGGCTGTCCAGGAAAACCTCTGCCCCTTCTCAGAAGAAGAAGGGCTCGGGGAAAAAAGACCTTTTACCCGAGGAAGTCATCTGCCTACAAATCATACCCTCACTTTCAGGCCTCTGTAGCTCCCCAACAGGGTCAGCCAAGGGGCAGGGACATGGGCCCAGTAGGCAGAAAACCCCCAAGCCACCAGCTCCTGCACAGCAAGGAGCGGGGTTTTGACTCCAGTGGCATAGCCTCTCCTCTTCAGCTGGCCCCTCTCAGCACAGGAGGCCGGCTGACCCTGTATGCCCACAGGTGGTCAGCTGTAACAAGGGATACCTGGGTGCTAAGCATAGTCCAGAGAGGCTATCTCTTCCACTTCCACCAGGTACCTCCCTCCTACTTTCCAGGGGATCCTCCAAGACTCCCTCTGCACAGGGACTTACTCCTGCAGGAGTTGGCAGGTCTTCTAATGGAGCAGGCGGTGGAACCGGTGCCCCACCACCTGAGAGGTCAAGGCTTCTATTCCAGGTACTTTCTGGTACCAAAAAGGACAGGAGGCCTCAGGCCCATCCTAGACTTGTGCAATCTCAAGTTCCTGGAAAGGGAAAAGTTCAAGATGCTTACCCTTGGAATCCTGCTGCCCTACCTCCAGCAGGGAGATTGGCTATGCTCCTTAGACCTAAAGGATGCGTATACTCGCATCCTTATTCATCCAGACCACAGACAATATCTCCGATTTGTAGTGGGAGAAAACCATTACCAGTACAGGGTACTCCCTTTTGGCCTAACCTCAGCCCCCAGGGTTTTCACCAAGTGCCTGGCGGTGGTGGTGGCTATCTCAGAGTTCAAGGACTCTTTGTCTTTCCATACCTGGACGACTGGCTCATCAGGGGTCAGTCTCCACAGGAAACCAATCAAGCTACCCTGCATACTGTGTCTCTTCTCCAGCATCTGGGATTTGTCATAAACTTTGCAAAGTCTGCTTTGCGCCCCTCACAAAACATGTTCATAGAAGCAAGGCCTTTATCTCCAGGAACAAGCAGGTATGAGTCTTCACATATGGGTACGTCGGTACCGACGGAGTCTGTGCAGGAACGCTTCCCAGCGTCCAATCAGAACGCATTTGGAAGCATCCCAACACGCCTGCGTGCTGCCTTCCCGCCTTTCCCAACTGCCTCTCCTCAGTTTTTGTTTTTCCGCGGAGCCGACAGGGCGTCCTTCTGTCACCGCAGAAAATTCTTCTTTTATTTTTTAGTTTTCTTGTGGTTGCGGCTGCCTTCCCCGACGGCACTGGTACTGCCGGTGTTTCTTTTTTTTCTTCAATTTATTCCTGTTGGGGAATAATTTTTTCCCTCTTAGTGCCTGACGGGGTTTTCCTGGCCTTTTAGGCCTACCCCTTTTTTCCTCATGGAAACGCCAGCCACTATTCCTAAGAAATGTTCAAACTGTGGCGGTAAAAAACGTATTTTAGACACTCATAACTGGTGTCTATCCTGCTTGGGTCCTGACCACTTTTCCTCCGGAGTGTCCCTCCTGCAATAGTATTGTGGGAAGAAGTCTTCAGCATCGAGTTCCCCTCGATACGCGGTCCCCATCCAACTTCAGGGCACCGACCACCTCTTCTACACGGATCAGGTAACCCAAAAACAGTCTCTTAAGACTAGCCAGTCCTCGAGTGGTAGATCTCATGCACAGCATAGAGATGCCTCTGGCCTTGCCCTCAAGAACACACTGGCTTTAAAACCCCAGTGGGAGTCTTCGGCCTCCAAAGCCTTTGTGGGGTTTCAGGTTGTTCCTGAGGTTCACCCCTCACAGAACATACCTGAGCCATGCTCGGTGGTGGCATCCGTTTTGAGCGGTACCGATACCCCGGCATTGGCAATGGTGTTGGATGAAACATTCCTCACCAAGGATCGTAGTCTGGCGTCCTCGGTACCTACGGGGCCGTTGGATACGCTGCAGACCGACCTTCCAGTATTGGTATCGATCCCGGTACTAGTACCGATGTTGGTACCCTCCAGATGTGCATCGATAGACTCGCTTCCTTCGATGCCGAGTCTGGAATCGATCTCCAGTCTGGAGGACTGGGTACCGACTCGCCTTGGTACCGACACCAGACTGTACCAAAGGCACGGTTCCGATGATCCATGTTCGGCATTGACGGTTCTTTCGATACAGTTAGAGCCGTCACCGGTTGGCCTTCTTCCACCGGTATTGGATACGGTACCGGTATCCTTTTTACCATCGTTGTCGGTACCTTCCATGCTTCTTTCATCAGGCTCGCTTCCCTCGATACCGAGTCTGGAATCGATTCCTGGCATGGACAATATGCTACCGACTGTTGCTGGTCCCGACCTCCTATGGTACCGGCAACCATCCTCTAAGGATCCCATACTCCACCATTCAGGATCTTATATTCCTATAAAGTTGGATAGATCCCTGGGTGCCAATGCTACTTCAACAGATCTAGCCTGTCCAAAAGGATTTCCCTCTGGGGATTTTTCTTTTCAAGCTTTTCTCTTGTATATGGCAAAATCACTTGCCATTTCTATACCTGGACAGGATCCTACACAAAGGAATACAGAATCCCTGTATATTCCTGGGAGAGCAAAGGAGAACATCATGCTTCCTTTGCATCATTCCTTGCAGGATCTCCTTCTACGAATGTGGGAAGCTCCTTTAACGGTACCCCCACCTTCTAGGGCAACTGATCTTCTATATCAGGTGCCCCCCTCTCCAGGTTTTCAAAGGACTCAACTTCCTCATCATGCCATTGTTGTAGAATCAGCAATGAGGTGAGTTAAGAGTACTAAAAAGCACTCTTCTTATCCGCCAGGTCGTGAGTCTAAGACTTTAGATGCCTTTGGATGCCAAACCTTCCAGGCATCCATGCTTTCAGCAAGAATTCTCTCATATATTTTCTATATGGGTTTATCTCTTGAAGAGGTCATAAAGAAATTACTGTTTTTGACTCCTTTTCTTCAAGAGCCCAAAAGTGCAGACTATTCCTTACTGGTTAGTCATGCTCAAAATATCTCTAGGTTCCTTACTCGTGCTTCCCTAGACTCCTTTGAGTCTGTTAGCAGAACTTCTGCTATAGCTATAGGGGCACGACGTAAAGTCTGGCTCCAGGTTTCAGACTTGGACAAATGGGCACAAGAAAGACTGGGAAATACTCCTTGCACTGGAGAAAATCTCTTTAACAAAGAGTCTTTACTCCAAGTTGCTCAGTTAATTACTGACATTCCTGTTTCCAGAGGCTGTTCTACGCCTTCCTCTTTCCCAGTTGGTAGGAAATGTCCTACCAAACTTTCTTCCCTAGGGGGAAAAAGTTTTATCCATCTTCTGCCCATCATACAGATGTTCCCAAACAGTGGAAACATCGCCCTGGTCTGAAGAAACCACAACCTCAACAGGATCAGCAAACCCAGCAGTCGCAGGGTTTCAAATAGATCATCATTACCTCTCTTGGTTGCTGGTTAGAGTGGCAGTCTGCTTCTTTTCACTTGAAGTATCTGCACTAATTTTATCCTAACCTTTTCTGGATATCTCTTCACGAGACATCTTTTCTTTTACTCTAAGAGTCTTTATGGTGATCATGCCCATACTTAACAGGTTTCTCTTCCTCTTTGGGGAAAAGAGAAGTGACAATTATCAATAAGAGTTTTTTTTCCCTGTACTGGCATGTATCATCTTACTTTTCAGTGACTTTCTGCATAGTCAGTCTCTTTCAACTCTCTTACCTTCCTCTTACTACAACATTCGGTTTGTAAGAGTGGCTCTTTTACACTGGTAAGCCCCTATGGTCCTCTACCTATTCCACAGGGGGATTCTCCCTTCCAGAGTTGTCTCCCCCTTTATTACCTTAGGGCAGCTCATCAGACAATAGGAAGTCCTACCATGTCTGTTTCTTTTCCCAATCTAAAAAAGGAGGAGAAAAGAAATTTTCTTCCGCTGCCCTGGTAGTTGCTGCAGATACAGCAATTCCTAGTGGTTAAGCCACTGGTTCTATTCACCACACAACCAGGGTCTCCCCTCCACTAGCAATCCTTCTAGCCTCAGTGCTAAACCCCAAACAGGTTATTAACCTTGTTTAGAAACCCTATTATCACAGACTGGTTGGTTAACTTCTATTCTCTGCCCCTTGTCCTTGGCAGAATAGTTAAGTTGCCCACTGGCTTTAAACAGTCAGTTTTTTCTTCTAACCAACCTGCAGTATGCTCTCTGCAACTCTACAGAGTAGCTTTGCACTATGGGCCCTTGCTAGAGAGCATTAGTATTCTGCCTAGCAGATGACTCTAGATGGTTAGGAGGGGTTCCCCCAGTCATGTTCTCATGGCTGGTAGGTGTTCCCTACCCTTACCATCTCATCTAAAATCTCTTTTGAGACATAAGATACAGGCCTTTCATCATGTGAAAACCTAAAGAATGGCCAATTCCCTGGCTTGGCCCATATCTCCTTTGGACTCTCGCCAGAGAGAGTTTTCTTTCAGTGGCAGCTCAAGGACGCCTGATACCCATCTTGCCCTTATAGGCAGGTCACTATGGTATCTTATTTCACTGGCGCCCTCTATCCAATCACCATACTGCATTTCTGAAGAGATCTGGACTTGCTGCCTGCAGACTGAAGTTATCCTCTGCATTTTTCATGTAGGCCATCCTGGTTACTCAAGAGCTCGATTTCTGAAAGGAATCTAGATTCCTTCTTGTCAGGGAAACCATTCCTCTGACTCTGTCAGTCATAACCAGGGAAAGGATTCTCTATGCATCTATTCAAGCAGGTATCACCCTTCTTGCTATTAGATGTATCTTTCTCTCTCCCCATATTCCTAGGGGGATCTAGTTCTATAGGCATCTCTCCATCCACATACTGGGAGACATGTGTCTATATGCCTACATATTCATATACAGATATATCTCACTAGATATCTATCTATCTATCTATATATATATATATGTGTGTGTGTGTGTGTATTCCTAAATATATACACCTATAGGGTATATATATAGAGAAACACTTCAGCGCACACCAGGCCCACATGTTATCGATGTGGACCTTCAGCAGCAAAATCTATCTCGACGATTACAGTCCCACCATCCTCCTGACCTTAAATGTGCACTAATAAATGCACGATCAATAAGGAAAAAATGGCTAGCACTAACTGATATGCTCTCAGCTCATAACCTTGATATCCTATGTGTCACTGAGACATGGCTTTCAGCCGCGATCCTTCACCAGTGTGTCCCGCCTAATTTCTCAGTCCACTCTTGTCACAGAGCTGACTGTCGTGGCGGAGGAGTACTTATCCTAACAAAAGCCGACCTCAAATTTCGGCTTGCCGCCTCAAGCAGCACCTCTACCCTTGACTCTGTTACCATTACAAATAAACAAATCACTATTAACTTGCTCTGTAGAACTCCATCATCATCTCCAGATGACTTAGCAACAATAATTGATCTTGCTTGCAACACCACGAATTTGCATACTCTAAACTGGATATTAGGTGACCTCAACCTCCCCGTCATTCAGGACAGCCACACCAATGCCTTTATTGATGCTCTCAGTGATCTAGGCTATGTTCAACTTGTTGATATCCCTACCCATATAAAAGGCTACTCACTTGATCTTATCTTTGCACCACAAACAGCCCTCACACATTTGCACCAGTCTCACCTAAACGTAAGTGCGGTTCCCTGGTCGGATCACTTTCTGATAAGATTCCAGATTCCAATTTGCACCAACTCCTCCAAATCCATACCTGAAGATAAACCCATATCAGAACATTTAAAGCGCTTCCGCCCTTTTAACAGAGAAGATATTCTAAAGAGGACACAGAATCTATTTGACCCTCCTCTTCAAAGCCTCGATGACATGGTCGCCGCTTGGAACTCAAGCCTAGATGCTGTGATCCACTCACCTACCATGAACAAAGCACCACATAAGAAAAAGAATGCCCCATGGTACTCCCAAGAACTACGTAATTCGCTCCTTCAACTCAGATGACTTGAGAGACGCTGGCGACGATCAAGAACAGCTGAGAGCCATGAGGCATTTACAGCACAATTAGGAAAACATCGGTTATCTGTAGCATCAAGTATGAAACAATATCATGCAAAAAGACTACAACGCTCCTTGAACAAACCCCACAAGCTTTTCCAAATTGTGAAATCTCTAGCAAAGGAGCCATCTCAAGAGAACTTACCCTACCCAGACTCACAAGAATATGCTTATTACTTGCGTAAGAAAAGTAATCAGCTTGCCCAACCTGCTAAGCCCCCCATACCAGCCAGCCTACTTTTCTCCATCCCACAACCTCCTCTTGGTCATTTCTTGAGTGGGTCCCAACACACTATCACATCATTTTCTACTCCGACAGTCATTCAAGACACTATCCTAAACATAAACACTACAACAGCACCCTCCGATCCGTGTCCAGCTCCCTGGATAAAGGCCCTGCGTGCCGAGCTCAGCCCATTCCTATCCAAATTGATTGATGTATCGTTCTCTACTGGAACATTCCCTCGAAGCCTGAAACAGACGGCTATCAGACCACTCCTAAAAAACAGTAAGTTGGATCCTTCGATGATGGAATCCTACAGGCCTATCTCCAGCATACCTCTCCTATCGAAAATCATTGAAAAGATTACCCAACGCCAATTATAAGATCACATAGATACTAATGCACCCCTGCATGCATGGATTTCGCGAAGCACATGGTGTTGAAACATTACTCACAACCTTATTCAACACCATAACCTTAGGGCTCAATAACATCAGACAAGGCTTTGCACTAATCTTCATGGACATTGCTGCTGCATTCGACACCGTAGACCACGAAGTTCTCCTGCTACGCCTCAGAGAGAAGGGAGTTCATGCTTCAGCTTTGTCATGGTGCGCTTCATACCTCACTGATCGCTGGCAACATGTCCGTTCTGGCCCCTCCAACTCCGATTCCTTCCCCCAAACTAAAGGTGTTCCACAGGGCTCATCTCTATCCGCCTTACTATTCAATGTCTATATGCAACCCATTTGTGATCTCATCCAATCATTTAATATCAACTGCCTGGTCTATGCTGACGACGTCTTGATGTACATGCCAATTTCGACAGAACATCTTGAACTATCCCCACTTATCAGGTGCTTTGACGCTGTCACAGACTGGCTAAATGCACAAATGCTTAAGTTAAATTTCAAAAAGACAGAAGCCCTTTTTGTCACCAGGAATCCGGCTTTTACTCCACCCCTGTCTATCAAGGTTCGCGACGCAGAGATCATATGCAAGACTACAGTAAGATACCTAGGTGTAACACTTGATTAGCAACTTAATATGAAGGCTCATATCAAAAACATAAAGTCGGTCTACCATAAAATCCGGACTCTCCGCAATCTGCGTCAACTGTTAGAGCCTGATGACTTCCGAACTGTCTTTCAGGCCCTAATAATGCCTCACTTTGACTATGCCAATGCGATCTTGTATGGTCTACCTAAGTGCACGACTAACCCCTTACAACTTGCAATGAATTCAGCTGCAAGAATCCTTCATGGAGCCTCAAGAAGTTCTCATATTACCCCAATACTAAAACAATTGCACTGGCTACCCATACAAGCCAGGATCTCATTCAAGATCCTAATTATGACCCATAAAGCCATCAAGAAATACCCTGCTACTGCCATTACTGACCTAATTTCAATCACACCTCCCAATCGAGCAAGGAGATCGAATGCCGCAAATACTCTCATATTACCTAAGGCAAGCACGAAGTGTTCTCAATTCACTAGATCCAGAGCCTTCTCCTTCTTTGCTCCATCCTGCTGGAACGCACTACCAGCAACTATCAGAACCATCAGTGAACTCTCCCAATTTAGGAAGGCACTGAAACGTCGCCTCTTTCTTCATCACTACGATGTTGCAGTCTTCCCCCCACACCCACCCACTCTCACATCTCAATGCAGCACCTCAAACTCATGCACGTCACATTCCCAGACTGATCACTCGCAATCACACCTTCTCCTCCAACCACCATGAGAAACTTATGCAGTGCCGCATAACTCATTATATTGTTGCATAAAGTAGACTGTATTTATTCATTGTTAAGGGACTGGTTATTTATACCCCATTTTACCTGTTATACCTGCTTAATGCATACCCAAGTTTAATTTTCCTGTTTAATGTATACCCAAGTTATTATACCTGTTTCACTGTAAGCACAAATCACAAAATTGAGATGTGCAACTCTTATGTTCATTGTAAACCGCACTGATGTCGAATAGCGCGGTATAAAAGAGACTGCAAATAAATAAATATATACCCTATAGCTGTATATATTTAGGAATATATATATATATATCTACATACATATATAGATATCTAGTGAGATATATCTTTTAGGTAGATATGTATCCACATACTTGTCTGTCTGTTTAGGTTCAGATATCCATACGTTCCTATATGATCCTGACAGATGGACACTACCCCTATCAATGCTGTGTCAGCATACTTAGGGTTCTACACATATAACCACTTCCTGTGGTAACTAACAAACTTTTTCCTTACCATAACCTTTCAGGGTTAGGTACCTCTGAAGCTCTCCATGTACCTTTTTTCTTTCCTAATTGGCCCCTTTTTAGGAAAGACATTGCGGAACTTCAGTTAATCTAAAGCTTAGCGCTTCCTAAGTCTGTCCTTACTTTCTTATCAGATAACAGGGGTCTCCATACCCTTTCTCTCCTACATGGACTAATTCCATTGCCAGTCCAGATGGGTCAGACTCATTTTCCTTTTGGTCCTAGGATTCTACTGTTCTTGGACCAAAACAGCTTAAGCTTTGTCTAATAGTACCTTCTGCGTATTCCGCTGAAGCCCTACCTCTTTATACTACCCCAGTTTCCCCTGGGGCTATTTCTCACCCTGAAGGGTTCTGACCTCCACTTGTTTCTTCTACTTCTATTACCTCTACTTCTCAGTGAGGTACTCCTTGAGGTTTTTCACTGGCTCTTCTAACAGATCCATATGAACCTCAGTAGACTTTGCAATGCCAACAAGAGAGGCCCATACTACTAAATGCCCTCTATACAGGGTCTTCCTCTATAGAAGTCCTGTTCTAGTCCAGCTGTTCCACAGCACCTTTTCTGTATTCAACTCCTACCCTCCATCCCCAGGATGCCTGAGGTTCTGAGGAGTAGCATGGCTCTTTCTAGATTTGCAACATGCTAGGACTCCCTCTGGGCATCTCAGCTTGGGAGTCCCCATATGTGAAGACTCATTCCTGCTTGTTCCTGGAGATAGCACAGTTACTTACCTGTAGCAGGTGATCTCTGGGAACAGCAGGAATAAGTCTTCACAACCCACCCACCTCCCCTAGGAGTTGCATTTCTCTATCTCTATATTTCCCTTCCTTGCTCTCTCTCTCTTTGCCTCAGCTTTAAAACTTAACTGAGGAGAGGCAGTTTGGGAAAGGTGGGAAGGCAGCACGCAGGAGTGGTGGGATGCTTCCAAAAGCGTTCTGATTGGACGCTGGGAAGCGTTCCCACGCAGACTCTGTCGGTACCGGCATCCCCATATGTGAAGACTTATTCCTGCTGTTCCCAGAGATCACGTGTTACAGGTAAGTAACTGTGCTTTACCCGTGGACAGGGCCAACAGACTGATGGATCTGGCCAGACAGTTCCACAGCAATTCTCTAGTCTCCGCCAGACAATTCCTAAGGCTCTTTGGCCACATGGCATCCATGGTCTATGTAACTCCAAATGCCCGTCTGCACATGAGGCCTGCTCAGTGGAGCCTAAGGACTCAGTGGCTGCAGGCAACCTGACGGACAAAGTGAGGGTGTCCAATCTACTGGCAGATTCTCTGCAGTGGTGGCTTCATCTTCCGAATCTACTGCAAGGGGTGCCTTTTCAAGCCCCTCCAGACTCTCAAGTGCTGACAACCTATGCTTCTCTTCAAGGTTGGGGTGCGCATTGCCAAGGGGCATGCACTCAAGGCCTGTGGTCTCCTTGGGAGGCCACACAGAAAATCAATTTCCTAGAGCTCAGAGCAATCCGCTTAGCCCTGCAGACTTTCTCTCATGTCCTCTCTCACCAGCTTGTCTTAGTTCAGACGGACAATCAAGTTGCTATGTTCTATGTGAACAAGCAAGGAGGCACAGGGTCCTGACCTCTTTGTCAGGAAGTACAGGACCTGTGCTCCTGGGCAGTCAAGCATAGCATAGTTCTCAAGGCGGTCTATCTCCCTGGACAGGAGAATTACCTGGCAGACAAGTTGAGCAGGATCCTACAGCCACACGAATGGCAGTTGAATCCTCTGGTAGTTCAACAGATCTTCCTAAAATGGGGTCTTCCCACCATGGATCTGTTTGCCAGTCCACTGAACCGTCAACTGCCCAGGTTCTGCTCCAGACAACTGCATCCTGTCAGTAGCAGCGGATGCTTTTCTCATACCATGGTCTACAGGCCTTCTATATGCGTTTCCCCCCACGCCTCTAGTGCCCAAAACACTGTTCAAAGTGATCCGGGACAAGGCCTCGGTGATTCTGGTGGCCCCCAGATGACCAAGGCAACCGTGGTTCCCACTTCTTTTACAGCTAGCGGTGGACTCTCCTCTTCCTCTGGGGATGCAACCCGATCTCCTGTCTCAGGAGCAGGGATCTCTCTTACACCCCAATCTCCAGTCCCTCAATCTGATGGCCTGGCTGCTGAAAGGGTAGTTCTAGCACCCTTACTGCTGCCTAGGGAAGCGGAGGACATGGTCTTGGCCTCTGGGAGGCAGTCCACTCGGAAGTCATATAATCTTAAGTGGGGTAGGTTCTCCACCTGGTGTGCCCAGCACAAGGAGAATCCTTTCTCATGCCTGGTACCTGTGGTGCTGCAGTATTTGCTGCACCTGTCCAATCTGGGCCTTAAATCTAACTCTGTTAGGGTCCACCTCAGTGCTCTCTCAGCACATCACTCCCCGGGTGGAGGGTCAGTCTCTCTCAAGCCACCCTTTGGTAGCTCGCTTCCTCAGAGGCCTGCTTTTGTTTAAGCCTCCAGTTCATCCACCTGCCCCTGAGTGGGATTTGAATGTGGTCTTGAACAACTTACTTGCCCACTATTTGAGCCTATGGCTACTTGTCCTTTCGCTTTCTTTCCTGGAAAGCGTTGTTTTTGGTAGCTCTTACCTCAGAGAGGCGAGTAAGTGAGCTTCAAGCCCTGGTGTCAGAGGCACCATACACTAGGTTCTATAGGAACAGAGTAGTCTTATGGACTCACCCTAAGTTCCTTCTAAAGGTTGTCTCCTCCTCCCACCTCAATCAGGAGGTGGTTCTTCCAACTTTCTTTCCCAGGCCGCATGCTGGCTGGGCTGAGATGGTCTTGCATACCCTGGACTGTAGGAGGGCGTTGTCCTTCTACCTTGACCATACACAGGGACACCGAAGAGCTGTTCAGCTCTTCGTCTCTTTTGACCCTAATAAGTTGGGGTTACCTGTCTCCAAGCATACCCTTGTCCATTTGGGTAGCAGACTGTATCACCTGGGCGTACAGGGCAGCCGGCCTTTCCCCGCAAGGTCGAGTCACGGCTCACCTTGTCAGGGCGAAGGCTGCATCAGTGGCTCATCTCTGCTCTGTTCCGTTGGCAGACATCTGCCGGGCCGCTACTTGGTCTTCAAGCCAGACTTTTGCGGCCCACTACTGCCTCGAGAGGGAGTCCCGCAGGGACAGTGCTTTCGGACAGGCGGTACTCCGTAATCTCTTTGCGGTATAGGCAACTCCTGCCCTCCAGCCCTGGTGTTGGGCTACCATTCGGGGGCATTCTCAGAGAAGATTCTTTTTCACACATGCTGAGGCTCTAGAGGGAGCTCATTTTTTCAGCTTAGGGTCCCCGGTAGCCTTAAGCTGGGGAGTCCCATATGTGAGGACTGACTTCCTGCTTGGTCCTGGAAAAAGCGTAGTTACTCACCTGTAACAGGTGTTCTCCAGGAGCAGCACGAATCGGTCCTCACAACCCTCCCTCCTGCCCTTGGAGTTGCAGTCATATAATTTATTTTGTTTTTTTGCTGTCTTTTAGCTATGTCATCAGACTGAGCAAGATGGCACCCTTGGGAGGGAAGGGGACCGCGCATGCGCGCTGCATTCCCAAAGGCTTTCTTTGAAAGCTGGGGAAATGCTCCGCATGGGGGCTCCGTCAGCGCCGACGTCACCCATATGTGAGGACTGATTCCTGCTGCTCCTGGAGAACACCTGTTACAGGTGAGTAACTACGCTTTTTCGTACCTCCCGTTTGGGAGATTTTCAAAGAGGACGATTTTCCTGTCGAGGCCAAAGTTTTAGGATTCCGGAGAGCAGGCAGAGGATTTGCTAGTCCCTCTTCCTCGGGTTTTCGGAAAGCACAATGAAGCGAGGTGAACCCGGTTATAGTGGTGGTTAGTCAAGGGGAGTTCTTGACATGTCTCGATCTCACCGACGCATATGTACACATTCCGATCAGGCCAGATCATCAGAGGTTTCTAAGATTTGCGCTACCATGGGGGCATTTTCAGTTTCAGGCGTTGCCCTTCAATCTGGCAATGGCTCCGCGCACCTTCACCAAGGTGGTGGTGGCGGCTCCTCTTAGGGATGAACTAATACTCCCATCTTCCAATCTCGACGACTGGTTGATTCGGGCAAAGTCCAGGGCCAAGAGTGTGCCAGTTCCAGAGTGGTAGAGCTCCAGCAGAGTCTCGGTTGGATGGTCAATATGGCCAAGAGCCGATTGGTTCCGATGCAAGTTCTAGAGTATTTGGGAGTTTGATTCGACACTCGTGTGGGATCGGTTTTCCTGCTGGATCTCTGAGCCCAGGGCCTGCGGTTTCTGGTGTATGATTTTTTTTTGAGGACTCATGCACCATTGGCCTGGCACTATCTCCATGTGTTAGGGACAACGGCGGCGACTCTGGAAGTTGTGCCGTGGGCCAGAGCTCACATGCGCCCCTTATAGAGGTCGCTGCTCCGTCGATGGTCTCACCAGAATGACTCTGTCCAAGCGCCTCCCCTGTCAGTTGTGGGTCAGGGAATCTCTTCAATGGTGGCTTCATCTGCAGAATCTCGCGGTGGGCATGCCTCTCGAACAACTGCAGTGGATGCCAGTGTTAACGGATGCTAGTCTCGCAGGATGGGGAACTCATTGCGGAGAGCTCTTCACGCAAGGCTGCTGGACCGAGCAGGAAGTCAAATGGTCCATCAATCGGCTGGAGTTGCGAGTGGTAGCTCTAGCGCTTTGGGCCTTCGAATCCACCTTACGGGGTTGAGCGGTTTGAGTACTCTCTGACAATGCCACAATGGTTGCGTACCTCAGTCATCAAGGGGTGGAAAGTCTCTTCAACTGGGTAGAGCCTCGGCTTCATGCTCTGTCTGCGGCGCACATTGCGGGAACGGACAATGTGACGGTGGACTTTCTCAGCCGGGTTCGAGTGGATCCTGGAGAATGGGAGCTTCATCCTGAGGTGTTTGCTCAGATTGCCCTCAAGTGGGGATCTCCGGTTATGGATCTCATGGCGACCTTTCGGTCGGCCAAAGCCAGTCGCTTTTACAGCAGACGATGAGAATGAATGTCAGAAGGTCTAGATGCCTTACTCCAACAATGGCCCACTCACAGTCTCCTCTACATTTTTTCCCCCTTGGGTGCTCATAGGACGAGTGGTGCAGCGGATGGAGGCTCATCGGGGAAGAGTGCTTCTAGTAGCTCAAGATTGCCCTCGTCATCCGTGGTATGCCGATCTGGTGCATCTGCTTGACGGGGAATCGTGGCGGATGCCGCTAAGGGAGGAACTGCTGTTTCAGGGTCCTCTACGAATGCCTCAGGTACATCGGTTCTTGCTTACGGCTTGGCCATTAAAAGGGCTCGGTTAAGGAAGAAGGGTTATTCCAAGGCGGTGATTGACACCTTGCTTCTGGCCAGAAAGAGGTCCACTTCCTTAGCATATGTGCGCGTCTGGTGTGTTTTTGAGGACTGGTCTGCTCAACGTCAGTTTCGTCCGGCCTCAGGATCTGTACCGACAGTGTTGTTTCTTGCAAGACTGATTTGATAAGGGATTGGCTGCCAGTTCGTTAAGGGTGCATTTGGCAGCTATTTCTTGTTTATTGAGGAAAGGTGCAAGGAGTTCTTTTGGGGGTCCATGCCGATGTCTGTTTCTTGAGAGCGGTATCCTGTCTACGTCCTTCACGCAGGGTGGTTTCTCCACCTGGTTTTAGGAACCTTGACAAGGGAGCCCTTTGAGCCTTTGCATCAGGCTTCCCTAAAGGATTTGACTTTGAAGACAGTATTTTTGGTAGCCATTTGCTCTGCGTATCGAATCTGAGTTGCAGGCTTTGTCCTTTCGGGAATAGTTTCTGACTTTTTCTAGGGAAAAAGTGGTGTTGCGTCCCGTACCATCTTTCCTACCAAAGGTAGTTTCGCCATTTCATGTGAATCAGTTGGTCTCTTTGCCCGTTTTGGGGGAGACTGCGTCGGACTGTAGTTTGCATTTGTTAGGCATTAAAAGGGTACTTCGTCAATACCTGAAGGTCTTGGAGTCCTTCCGCAAGTCTGACCGTTTGTTCTCTTTGGTGGGCCGCGTAAAGGTGAAGCGGCAGCCAAAGCTTAAATTTCTAGATGGGTTCGTGAAGCAATAGCATCAGTTTATATCTTGCAGGGTCGTCAGGTGCCCTTGGGGCTGTGGGCTCATTTTATTAGAGCGCAAGCGGCTTTGTGGGCAGAGCATAGCTTAGTTCTGCCGGTTGAGATTTGCAGAGCAGCCACTTGGTCTTCCTTGCATACTTTTGGTAAACATTACCGCCTGGTTGTTCAAGCGGTGGGAGATGCCTGTTTCGGGTCGGCAGTTTTGCGGTCTGGGTGGACAGGTCTCTCCCAATAATTTACTGCTCTGTTACATCCCAGAGGTGAGGGACAATAAGAAAAGAGAAATTAGACTTACCTGCTAATTGTTGTTCCTTGAGGAACTCCAGTTCAGTCCCGATTCCTGCCCGGTGGTGTTTTGGTCAGCTTCCGCAAAGCCTGTTTTGTGATGTGCGGTGACTACACTCCAGTAGGAGAAGTTCAGCAAATGTGGTCTGTATTCAGGCAAAGTATACCTTGTATTCTTTCTTCTCTCTCCTTTCTGCCCTATTTCTGCAAACAGGAGATGGAGCGTTATCCTCTCATATACTGGGGTTTAGTTCAGTGTTAGAGTTAAATTGTATTTAATATTATAGTTACTTATTTGTTGCTCCTTTGAGTCTGCTTTGTCATTAGATCACTGGGAGCTAGTGGGAGGTGCCAGTAGGATATCTACAGTGGTGTGTCAGTTCTGACATGCCCAGTCTCCATGCTGCGGGAAAAGGTGCACAACCCAGAGGTGAGGGACTGAACTGGAGTTCCTCAAGGAACAACAATTAGCAGGTAAGTCTAATTTCTCTTTTTGTCCTATTTGTTGGCTAAGGAAGGGCAAAGTTGCTTATAAGGCCTCTATTTCTCTTTGGATAAGGGAAGCTATTGTGTCCCTTATTCACTGAATTATCAAGCCATTCCAGCAGGTTTGCAAGTGCATTCCATGAGAGCTCAGGTGTCTTCCCAGGCAGACTTTGATCTGGCTGCCCCAATACATTTACAGGGCAGCAACAGGATCATCCTTTCACTCTTTTATATGTCCTTATTAGTTGTATGTGCACACCAGGCAGGACATAGTAGTAGTAACAGCCAAGCACCAAAGGCTATTACTAATAATTTGTATAGCGCTACAAGGTGTATGCAGCATTGTACATATAGATGTAAGACACAGTCCCTGATCATCAGAGCTTACAATCTAATCAAGATGAAAAAACATCACAGAACTGGGGACTAGAGTAGGGCAAGATCCACATAAATAGTGGACAAAAAATGAGGAGCATCAGGATCCAAAAGCAACCTCAAAGAGGTGGGTCTTCAGCCTGGACTTGAATAGGGTCAGAGAAGGAGCCTGATGCACTGACTCAGGTAGTCTGGTCCGGGCATATGTAGCAGTAAGGCGGAATGAACAAAGTCTAGAGTTGGCAGTGGCTGAGAAGGGCACAGATAAAATGGATCTGCCAGAGGAGTGGAGTTCCCGATTAGGAGTGTAGAGTGAGATAAGAGGAAAAGTAGTGAGGAGCCACAGAATGAATGCACTTGTAGGTAAGTTGGAGAAGTTTGAACTGGATGCAGAAACTGAAGTGAAGTGAGTTAAGAAGAGGGGTTACATGAGCAAAGTGACACTGGTGGAAAATAAGCCATGCAGCTGAGTTATGAACAGATTGATGGGGAGAAAGATGATTCAGAGGGAGACCAGTGAGGAGCAGGTTACAATAGTCAAGACAGGAGGTGACTAGTGAGCGGCTGAAGGTCTTAGTAGTGTGTGTGGATAGGAAGGGATGAATTTTGCCAATTTTATAGCTAAAACCTGTCTCTTTTTTTTTTTTTCTTCTATCTGTTGGATGCGTACAGAGAAAAGATGACCCCAAGATTGCAAGTTGAGGAAACAGGGAGGAGTGTAGTGTTATCCACAGAAATAAAGAAGGGAGAAAGGGAGGGGTAGGTGGGTTTAGGAGGAAAGATAAGGAGCTCAGTTGACAGTTGGCATGTTCAGTTTTAGACAGCGGTGAGACATCCAGGCATCCTAGATGCCTGGAGAGATTTCAGGTGCAGAAAGGTAGATCTGAGAGTCGTCAGCATAGAGATGGTACTGAAAACCATGGGAGGAAATAAGCACATCAAGGGACTGAGTGTAGAGAGAGAAAAGGAGAGGTCCCAAGACAGAGCCCTGAGGTACAGCAACTGAAAGCAGGATGGCAGCAGAGGAGGATTCACCAGAACATACACTAAAAGTGCAATAGAAATGAGAAGAAAACCAGGACAGAACAGAGCCCCTAAATCCAAGCGAGGACAGGATATTGAGGAGAAGGTGGTGATCAACAGTGTCAAAGTCAGCAGAAAGGTCAAGAAGGATGAGAATCTAGTAGAGGCCTTTGGATTTGGTAAGGAACAAGTCACTGGAGACTTTGGCAAGAACTGTTTCTGTGGAATGTAGAGAACAAAAGCCAAATTACAGTAGATCCAGAAGGTCTTGAGAGAAAAGAAAGTCAAGACAGTGGCAGTGAACAGTTTGTTCAAGTAGTTTTGGAGCAAAGGGGCAGAGAGAAATAGAGAGGCCAAAAACTGGAAGGACAGGTAGGATCTACTAAAGGCTTTTTGAGCAGGATGTAACTACAGCGTGTTTGAAAGCCACAGGAACAGTTGCAGTGGTAAGCAATAGGTTAAGGATATGATAGATGGAAGGGATGAAGGCAGCTTAGTAGACAGGTGGGAATGGTATCGGAGGAGAAAGTAGTTTGGAGGAGGAGGAGGAGAGAAGATTTGCAGTTTCCTCTTCATTAATTTCAGAAAAGGAAGAAAGGGTGACCGAAGTGAAGGGAAGGATTTGGGATTGAAAAGGGGGAAGACGAGGTGAGGTGACCTTGCGGAGAATTTAAGGCTAATCTTCTGGACTATGTCACAGAAATAGTCAAGTTCTTGGTAGACAGTGAAGGAGGGATTGGGGGAGGAGGTACCTTGAGGAAAAAAATTGAGCATAGCAAAGAGATGGCAAGGATCAGAGGCAAGAGAGTTAGTCTGATGGACCTAGTACTTTTGCTTAGCGAGTGCTATGGCTGACTAGAAAGAGGTCAGCATACATTTGAAAATGCAGGTAGTCAGCAAGAGTAAGTGATTTAAGCCAAAGGTGCTCAGCTGAGTGGGCACAGGAATGTAGGTAGCGGGTTGTCAAGGACAGCCAGGGTTGAGGTACAGTATGCCTCATAGGGCATGGAATGGGAGGAGCCAAGTGCATCCAAAGCAGAAGTGAGTATAGCGTTATAGAAGTATACTGCCCTATCAATGGACTCAGATTACATAGTGGAGGAAAGAGGTGAGAAGACAGCAGTGGAGAGAGTTGAAGCGTCAATAGTATGAAGATTCCTAAACATGTTGGTGGAGATCGGGTGAGGCCAAGTTGGGGGGTGGTTAAGGGTGAAGGTTAGCAGATTATGGTCAGATAAGGGCAGAACTGAAGTAGAGAAATTGGAGGGTGAGCAGTTGGAAGAAAAGATGAAGTCAAGGCAGTAGCCATGCTTGCGGGTAGGAGAAGGTAGAGCACAACTGGACTTTGAATAAGAAGGTTAGGGAAAGGAGCATTAAGGCAGAAGGTCAGCAATGTGAATGTTAAAATCCCCAAGAATAAGGGAAGGGGAAGATGCATCCAGAAAGGAGGAAAGCCAGGAGTCAAAGTCAGCAAGAGAGGTAGAGGTGGACTTGTTGAGGGGTTGTTTAAATGACAGCTACCTGGAGAGCTAGTGGAGAAAACAGGCGGATGGCATAGACTTCAAAGGAATTAGATGGAGGCAGGAGGGGATAAAATCAGCAGGAATGGGAGAGTAGGAATCCAATACTGTCACCACGGCCAATGGACCGAGATGTATGGGGAAAATAGGTAGCTTCTGTGACAGAGGGCAACGATTGAAACAGAATCTTCAGGGAGAAGCCAAGTTTCAGTAAGAGCCAGGAGATATAGAATATTAGAGATAAAGAGGTCATGAATGAAGGCAAGTTTATTGGAGACAGAATGTGCATTCCACAATGTGCATGAAAAAAAGAGAGGAGAGGGATATGAACCAGATTAGAAAGGTTACACATTGATTTGTCCTGGGAGTGTGAGAGCCTAGGGTGGTCATGATTGGGGTTGACATGACAGGAGTAGGAGAGAATGGGGAGGAGAGTATGCGGCATGATGGAAGCAAGGGTGAGGTTCCCTCTGTGAGAGTGGAGATGGCTGAATGAGAGGAAGGAAATGGTGACGTTCAAGGGCAGATGATAACATAGATGACAAAATGGTAGGGGAGGTGGGGACAGTAAGGAGTGGGTAATGAGAAGTAGGGCCATGGAACTGTTGGAATGAGGGAAAATATTAGGGAGAATTGACATAAAAAACACATTGGAGAGGGAGAAGAGGAGAGAATGCAAATCAAAGGAGATACAGGTGGAGAGGAAGGATAAAGCCCTGGTGAGTTCAGGTGCACCTGAGTAATTGTGTCAATGAATAGAGGAAGGCTATGAAAGAATGTTAAGTGGTGGGGGGGGGGTACTAGTTGAGAAAGCTAGCACTGCAGAGAGCAGGAGCTGAGTATAGGACAGCCTGGGGGGGTGCAGAAACTCAGTTGCCAACAAGGTAATTGTGTGGCTTTTATCTACAATCTCTCTGCCTGAAAGCTCTTAAAGGGGTTTTGGTTATCATCTGTAAAAGCCAATTGTTTTTGTTTGTTTTTTTCTATGCTGCAAAGAGGGAATTTTTTATGCTGTTGGGCAAAAAGCTCTGTCAGAGTCTATTGTTTTTTGTTCCATTCACAGTAAGCTCTTTGAAGTCACTGTCCTCATCAGGTGTGTGTTCCCTCCCCCCCATGTGAGCAGTCGCTTTACAGGGCAGCTCCCCAATTAGCTACACACAGGGACCCTGAACAGCATTGTTAGAACACACTTAAAAGAGATTAACTGCTTTTTCTCTGAAAGGGCAGATGAGAAATAGGCAGCTATTTTGGTAGGTCTCTCTTTTATTTCAACAGGTACCAAAGATCCATCAAATGGCACATGGCAGGGAAGAATCATATTGCCAGAGCTGATGCCCCCATTACAGCCTCTGCCTAGACAGAGATCCCTATGCCAGTTAAAGGACAGGTTCCATGTGCAGGATGCCTGCATACTGAAACTCTCAGAAAAGAAGTGGAGTGGAGAGAAGAGGTGACGATGCCTAGGAGCATTTAAGAAAGTGAGAAGTACATTGATGAGGTGTTTCTTGAAACACCCAAGCTCCCCAACAGAGGTGAAGATGGGAGCCTGCAGAATGATGAAAGCTCGACAAGTCACCAGGGCCTGCAAAATCACCAATCCAACTCCACCAGCCCTTGAACTGAAGAACCATTATGCAGCCCTAGAAGAGGAGGAGATGAAAGCATCCCAGGAAAGGGAAGAACCAGTGCTCGAGCACCCCAAAGTTGCATAATCAGTGACCACAAGGAAGTGAAAAGTAGTGGTGGTTGGTGACCCTCTTTGGAGGGGTACTGAGGCATCCATCTGCTGACCGGACTTGATGTCCAGAGAGGTGTGCTGTCTGCCAGGTGCCAAAATCCAAGATGTTATGGAGAGTATGCCGAGACTCATCAAGCTTACTATTACCTGATGTTGCTCATCCATGTCTGCACTAATGATACTGCCAGGTATCCTTTTGTGCTTATCAAAAATGACTTCATTGATCTGGGACAGAGTATGAAGCAGATAGATGCGCAGGTGGTGTTCTCTTCAATCCTCCCTGTTGAAGGTAAAGGCCAAGGCAGAGAAGCTCGTATCCTGGCGATAAATGCATAGCTGCATGGATAGTGTCATCAAGAGCGTTTTGGTTTCCTGGACCTGGGATGATCCAAGGGCTGCAGAACACAGATGGCATCCTTCTCTCCAAGAAGGATTGACATTGTCTTCAGTAGCCAACTGGCTAACCTATTGAAGAGGAGTATAAACTAGATTAATTGGGAATGGGTGAAAAAGCCCCCAGGTAAGTGAAACATTAAATATCTCTATAGAAATGGGTACAAGGGATAACATCTGAAAAGTGGTATTTATAAATGCCTGTAGCATGGGAAATAAGATTCCAGATGTTGAGGCTTTAATGGAACAGGCTGACTTGGATTTAGTGGTGGTTACAGAGACATGGTTCATGGACAACCATGACTGGGATGTAATTATACCAGGTTATACCTTATTCAGGAAGAATAGGGTAGGAAGAAGGAGAGGAGGAGTGGCATATGTACAAATAACATTAAAACTATAGAATTACAGGGCTTAAAAGGGAGAGAGGAGGCACTGTGAGCTAAACTAGAAAGAGGGAAAGGGAAATCCATTTACATTGGCATGATATACAAACTCCCCTCACAGAGAGATTTAGACACAGATTTAATAGAAGACATATGCAGCATTGCTAGGAAAGGGTAAGTGCTATAGGTGATTTCAATATGCCGGATGTGGATTGGTACATCCCTGCTGTGGTGTCATCTAGAAGTAAGGAGATCCTAGATTCTCTACAGGGAGAACTATTCAGGCAACTGGTAACAGAACTTGCATGTGAAGGGGCCATACTGGACTTGGTGCTTACCTAAGGTGAAAGCGTTTCTGATGTTATAGTGGGAGATCATCGTGCATCCAGTGATCACCAGATGGTGTGGTTCAGTACTAGGACTAGGTCTGAGAAAATCCATTCAAAAGCAAGGGTCTTAGATTTTAGGAAAACTATGCCAAGATGGGCCAATACCTCAAGGAGTTGTTAGTGGGATGGGAACAGCTAGGGGATATAGAAAAACAGTGGGCATAACTCAAAGGGGATATTTTGAGGGCAACCAACCTTTTTGTTAGAAAGGTAAATGGCAAAGGAGGCCACCATGGTTCTCAAAAGCAGTAGCTTAAAAAATGAAGAAGAGGGGGAGGCTTCATTAAATACAAGAGATCACAGAGAGCAGAAGACGCATTTGTATTTGGAAAAACCTTAGATAAGCTAAGATGCTAAAAGAAAAGGAAATAGCCAATGCAATAAAATGGGGGGATAAGACATTTTTCAGATATGTTAGTGAGAAGAGGCAGGGCAAAAGTGGTATTTTCAGACTCAAGTGTAAAGGGGAGTTATATGTAGAAGCATGAGGATAAAGCGGAATTGTTTAACAAATATTTTTGTTCTGTGTTCACAGATGAAGGGCCAGGAGCAGGACCTCAGAAAACACCCTCTAATAGGAACAGAAGCGACTGGGATCTCAAATGATTTTCAGAAGACTGTATTCGGGAGGAACTAGCTAAACAAAGTAGAC
Organism: Ichthyophis bannanicus; assembly: GCA_033557465.1. Classification (NCBI taxonomy): domain Eukaryota; kingdom Metazoa; phylum Chordata; class Amphibia; order Gymnophiona; family Ichthyophiidae; genus Ichthyophis; species Ichthyophis bannanicus. The sequence continues at coordinate 135,703,531 of CM066042.1, forward strand.
AAAGCGATGGGACCGGATGGGATACATCTGAGAATACTGAAGGAACTTGGGGATGTTCTAGCAGTTCTACTGACTGACCTTTTCAATGCCTCTTTGGAGTCTAAAGTGGTGCCAGAGGACTGGAAAGAGGCACATGTGGTCCCTTTACACAAAAGCGGAAGTAAGGATATGGTTGAAAACTACAGGCTGGTTATTCTTACCTCTGTGGTGAGTAAATTATTGGAAATGCTGCTCAAAGAGAAAACAGTGAAGTTTTTGGAGTTCAATGGATTACAGGATCGGAGGCAGCATGGATTTACCAGAGGCAGGTCTTGTCAGACAAATCTGTTTGATTTCTTTGACTGGGTGACCATGGAGTTGGACCAAGGGAGAGCCCTAGATGTGGTGCATTTGTATTTCAGTAAAGCCTTTGACACTGTTCCTCACAGGCAACTTATAAACAAACTGAGCACCCTAAGAATGGACCCTAAAGTTACTGCTTGGGTAAGAAATTGGTTGGGTGGGAGGCGACAAAGAGTACAGGTAAATGGAGCTCACTCTGAGGAGAAGGAGGTTACCAGTGGTGTGCCGCAGGAATCTATCCTTGGTCTGATTCTTTTTAACATCTTTGTTAGTGATATTGCAGAAGGGCTGTCTGGTAAGGTTTTCCTCTTTGCGGATGATACCAAAATCTGCAATAGAGTAGACAACATGAGGAGGGATCTAGCTAAGTCTGAAGAATGGTCTAGAATTTGGCAGCTGATTATTGCTAAAAAATGCAGGGTCATGCATTTGGACTGCAAAAATCCAAAGGAGAGCAGTACAGTGTATGGGGGGGGGGGGGTACTTCTGTCCACAAAAGAAGAGCGGGACCTGGGTGTGATTGTGTCTGATGATCTTAAAGTAGCTAAATGGGTAGAAAAGGCGACGGCGAAAGCTAGAAGGATGCTTGGGTCATAGGGAGAGGCATGGCCAGCAGAAAAAAGGTGGTGATAGTGCCCCTGTGTAAGTCTCTGGTGCAACCTCATTTGGAGTATTGTGTTCAATTCTGGAGACTGCGCCTTCAAAAGGATATAAACAAGTTGGAGTTGGTATAGAGGGTGACCATTAACATGGTTAGTGGTCTTCATTATAAAGCATATGAGGACAGACTTAAGGATCTTAATATATATACTTTAGAGGAAAAGCAGAATAGAGGAGATATAATAGAGGTGTTTAAATTTGTCCATGGCAAAAATGCACAGGAGAGCCTCTTTCGATTGAAAGCAAGTTCTGCTCTGAGAGGTCATAAAGTGAGGGTGAAAGGGGATAGTCCCAAGAGTAATATGCAGAAATATTTCTTTACGGAAAGAGTGGTAGATGTGTGGAATAGTCTCCCGGTAGAGATGAGGACAGTATCTGAATTTAAAAAAAAGCATGGGACAAACACAGAGGATCTCTAAGGGAAAAGAGGGGACTATTGTAGTAGTTGATATGGAAAGGCAGAGTGGATAGACCATGTAGTCTTTTTCTGCCGTCATGTTTCTATGATACACAGTGACAAAACAGAACTACAGACAGAACAATAACTAACAATTTAAATTCTAAACAGGCACAGAAGTGCCTGAACAGAGCATATACAAAATTAGCAGAGGCTTGCAAAGAGGGTGCTCTCACCAAGCAGGAACCACTACATGAAGAGTCAGCAGCTCAGACAGGAAAGCTTCTGGACAAAGCCCCAGTAGAGGGAGGGGCTGGGCAAGTGCTGAAGGCAGATCAGTGTCTCAGCACTCACCACCCATCGTTAGTACTGCTTTGGTATGTCTTGTGCATCTGGCCTGGAGGGACAATTAGGTAAAATTAGGGCTTACCTGCTAATTTTTTTTCCTGGAATCCCTCCAGTCCTTTCCAGGGCCCACCTGGGACTCCTTTTGCTGTGAGTTGCTTCTGTCTCGCCTCTGTCTTTCAAGAGTGCTGGTGCTTGAGCAGGTGAGGTCAGAGCGGTCTGTTCTGTTGGGGTTTCCGGTTGTTGCAGTTTTGTTGCTGGGAGTTCTGCTGTATTTTCCTATCAGTTGGAGGCCTTGGGCATGTGTTAAAAAAAATATATATATGTAAATATAAAAGAAATGCATAGATGTTGATGGAGAAGAATAGGAGTGTGGTATTCCATTCTTCTGCTTTGACTGACTGTGGATAGGTGGTACAGGCTTCTTATGGGATGATGATTCAGGTCCGTGTGTCTGTCTCTATCTGCTGGTAGGTGAACACAATCTATGCAATTGAACTGGATTGGAGGGGCTCTAGGAAAGAAATTTTAGCAAGCAAGCAAGCAAGACCTTATTTCACCTTCCCTCTCCCCTGGGCAATTGAGGAGCAACAGGGGTAATGGTTGTAGTTCCACCACTGGATGGCTGGGGTATGGTTAGAAGCACTAGTTGGAGCACTTGAAATGCTAGGAATCATAAGGAAAGGAATGGAAAATTAAAAGGATATTATAATGTCTCTGTATCGCTCCATGGTGTGGCCGCACTTTGCTGTACCTTTTTCTAATTCGGCTATATCTTTTGTAAGATATGGCACCTAGACTTGTGCACACAATATGCAAAGAGCCTCCAAAATGTTGTAGGGGTATCCTTCTATCCCCTTTAAGGAAAGGCTTAAAAGGGTAGGACTCTTTAGCTTGGAAAAAAAGACAGCTAAGAGGAGATATGATAGGGTTCTATAAATAATGAATGGGGTGATGTGCTGGTCCCTCTTCACAAAAGTGGCAACAGAAGAGGTGGCAAACTATAGGCCAGTAAGTTTTACTACAGTGGTGGGATAAGTAATGGAGATGCTGCTGAAAGAAAAGATAGATAGTGTTTTTTTCTGGAAGCCAATGGCTTTACCAAGGGAAGTTTATGCCAAACAAATTTGATCTGAATTCTTTGACTGGGTGACCAGAGAATTAGATCAAGGGTATGTGATGAATGTAGTCTTCTTAGATTTCAGCAAGCCTTTGGTACTGTTCCTCATAGGAGGCTTGTGAATAAACTGAGCTGCCCTGGGGATGGATCACAAGGTGGTGAACGGGATCAAGAATGATTGACTGTTGACACACTACAGAGTGTAGTGTTGAATGGAACTCACTATGAAGAAAGGAGGGTGATTAGTGGAGAGGCTCGGTGATTAGTCCTGGGACTGCTACTGCTCAGTGTCTTTGTGGATGTTATTGCTGAAGGGTTAAAAAGAAAAGTTTGCCTTTTTGTAGATGATATGAAGATATGCAACAGAGTGGACACTTTAGAGGGAGTAGACAACATGTGAAAAGATCTATAAAACTTAGAAAGGTCAAATGCTTAGCTATTGAGATTTATTACAAAGAAGTGCAGCGTGATGAACTTGAGATACAGAAACCCAAAGGAGCTGCACATGATAGAGAACGAGAGGTTGGTGTGTACGGACCAACAGCCGGGACCTTGGAATGATAAATCTGAGAATCTCAAGGTGATGAAGCAGTGGGACAAGATGATGGCTAAAACCAGAAGGATATTAGGCTGCATACAGAGAGGAAGAAGGCGGTATCGGTGCCTCTGTACAGATCGTTGGTGAAGCCTCACTTGGAGTATTGTGTACAATTTTGGAGACCATACCTTACAAAGGATATAAAGACTTGGAATGGTTTAAAGGAAGGGAACCAAGATGGTATGGTGCCTGTTCCAGAAGGCATATGAGAAAAGACTTGAACACATAAATATGTATACACAAGAGGAGAAGGGGGGGGGGGGGGAGAGGGAGGCGATACAGATATTTAAATATTTAAAGAGTATTGATGAACAAACCTATTCAAAGACTGAGAAGCTACAGAACTAGAGGGTATGAAATTAAGTTGCAAGGAGGTAAACTTAAAAACAGCACCAGGAAATACTTTTTCAAAGGAAGGTGGTGGATACCTGAATGCCCTCCCAAGGTGGTGAGAGCAAAAACGGTGATGGAATTCAAAAAGGCATGAGACAGACATAGTGACAAGAGGATGGAATCTAAGCAAACATAAGTAACTTTATAAATAGAGAAGGTTAACCTGCCTGCAGAGGCAGGTATAACCTTAAGAAAAAGGCATAGAAGAGGAATAACCTGCACAGAGCAGCAGGTACAGCTCTATAACTCTGGCACATTTAAGTCTGACTGAAGAAAATATTTTTTCCCTCAACACATAATAAAACTTTTGAATTTGTTACCCAAGGATGCAGCAAAAGCTGTTGGTGTAGCTGGGTTTAAAAGAGGTTGGTACAAGTTCTTGGAGAAAAAGTCCATAAAACATTATTAAAAAGGACCAGGAAACTCCATTGCATACGCTGGGATAAGCAGCATTTATTTATTTAACAGGATTTATATACTGCTTTATCCTAAAATCAAAACGGTTTACAATGAAGTTCAAAACTTACAAAAAACAAGGGAAGGAACAAACAGGGATTATATTCAATTATCTACAAAGCCTAAATATAAGAACATAAAAAGGTAAAAATAAAAATAATGTATGGCATGTCTTATGTTCTCTGATGCAATCTGAAGATCCAGGGGTGCAATGCCTGGTCCATTTGGCCCAGAGACTCTGCTCCCTCAGGAGGCTTCATGGAGGCTCTTCTGCCAGGAAGCCAGGGTGATCAGTTGCACTCTGGTCAGGCCTCTTCTAGTGGATGAAGTGGCTTGTGTGTTCTTGGATACTACTAATTTGTGTAGTGCTACATAGAATACGCAGCACTATACAGACATATATAAGAGACAGTCCCTGCTCATCAGAGCTTACAGTCTAGTAAAGACACACATCACAACTGGGGACTACGATATATCTAGATGAATGGTAAAGAAAGACACGAGATTCACAGGAGTCCGAGGGGATCAAGATCCAAAAACAGTCTCAAAGAGGTGATTTTTTTTATTGAAGTTTTTTAGTAAACTTTTTCATCATTTTACAGTGTCTGCTTCTTTTTTCCATACATTATAAATACATTAATACTTTTATATAACTGTTGCTTATTACACTACATAATTAACCTACAACATTCACTGTGTTTACTATATACATCCCCCAAGCTCCTACAGAGAATCTTATACATTTTCACACCTCCTGTTTTTATTTGTCCCTTGTATCCACTCTATGGGTATTCCATGTAATCTCTTTATATGTTATTTGTTATTTTTTACCTCTTACCCTCCCCTCCCCTTTCTCATCATCGTTTATGGGTAGATCAACCCTTCCTGTTCCCCAATTCCATTCTCTGGGTAATAAGCCATTCACTGCACCTTCTCCATATTCATATAAATGTATCCTTTGCATGTTTTTTATATGCTGCAATTTCACACATACACCAAAGCTGCTCCAGTCAACTCTTTATATCTTCAATCATGGGTACCTCAGGCTGCTTCCATTTTGCAGTTAGTGCCATACTTGCTGCACTCACACAGTATCCCAGAAATTGTTCCAAATTGTGATCCCCTCCTATATCTACCTCATTTAGTATCACTAGGATAAGCTCCATTTGCACTTCTACCCTAGTGATTTCATAATACAGACTTTCCACAATTGTCCACATTTTCTGTATCTTGGGACAATCCCAAAGAAGATATTTTATGTCCCCCCCCTGTCGCCACACAACTTCCAGCACTTCACTCCCAACTGCCCTTTAATTGCTTGCAATTGTGCTGGTGTCTAGTACATTTGGAGTCTCACTTTCAGACTATTTTCTAAGAAACCTGTTCCAGGTGCTATTTTCCTCATCTGTGCAATAATCTCCTGCCATCACTTATCATCCCAGGGGCCCAGAAGCTCTTGTTCCCATTTTCGATGGCACTCTACTCGCCCACTATCTAGCTTCAACAACTCTCTGTATAGTAGGATACTTTTCCCTTTGGCACCCCCACTGTTTCCATAATATGTTCAAATGGTGTTCCTTATCGTCCCTCCGGTCCAGTCCCGCACCTCGGAGTAGTGCACCTCCTCCAGAAGCTTGGAGACTGAGCATGTCATCTTTTTGATGATATTAGTGTATATATGCAGCTGGCACCGCCCACCAGCCCCAGTAAGCTCAGTCTCCAAGCAGCTGGAGGAGGTTGTGAGCCAGGGTGCTGGACTCACTGCAGAGACAACTAAGGTTTAGTTAGCGTTTGCTTTTATTTCCCCTGTTAAGGTGCAGGTTTCTTTGTTTTTAAAGGCAGAAGTAAAAAAAAAAAATCAGAAGGAACAGAGAAATTAGGGACAACAGAGCTGAGGGGAGGATATTCCTTCTTCCCTCTCCCCCCCCCCCAGGATTTCGGGGGGGGGGGAGTTCTGTGGGGGCCTTCCTCAGTCTGGGACTTCTGGCTGCTCCTGAACCCGTAATCGGGTGAGGAGCTGCTGCAGTTGCTTGACAGGAGTGAAAGCTAACAGCCCCGAAGGAAGGCTGAGTGCGAGGGGTAGAAAAGCCATGCGGCAAAGAGGCTCCAAGGTAAGAGTGGGGGGGGGGGCATCAGGAACCCCTAGCAACCGCCAGAACACAAGGAGACAGAGAGCGGCCTGCAGCAGTGTAGGAAACTCCCCCCTGCTGCATTTAGGCACGATTTCTTCTTATTCAGGCACACATGTGTTTAACCCCCTGCTGTGTTTTGGGTGCCTGGGAGAGGCAGCCACCGGAGAATAAAGCAGGACAGAGCAGCCTGTTCCTAGGGGGCTATTTGCAGTTTCTTTTTAATTTCAGTTTGTTAATTACATTTTGGTTTTATTTTATTTTAGTTCAAGTATTCTAGTGCTCTGTGCCTGTGGAGGTGCACTGTGCTGGGGATCCTTTTACCTACCCAGGTAGAGATTGAGGATGTTCCTGGGGAGTGCCCCCAGCCCTTCCCACCATGCTGGCCAGACTGCAGTGCCTGGTATAGGATGGTATCAAGGGGCGTGAACCCCACTTAATCCTTAAGCATTCCTTGTGTTATACAGCTCAAAACTGATTCAGTGCACAATGACTTGATGCAGACATGTGGGAAAGGCCTAATCAGATAGGCCATTGTTTGTTGCTGGGCGGATTTTCAGAGGGCTGTTGTGCTAGGTCAGGTGATGTAACTGGCACTTGGAGGAGACATTGTTACTTTCTCCTGAGAATGGTCAGATAAAAAGTCAGAAAGAGAAATAGACAAGTGTTAAAAAAAAAAAAAAGGGAAAGAGGTGCTGCATATAGGTTTGACAAAACAATAAGTAGAAAGAAAACAAAACTGAACGCTAACATTTGTAAGTATAGTAATGTGCAATGAAATGTCGGAAGCGTAGCCTTGAGATACTATGCACCTCTTGAAGCTATCAATTCCATTTTGCTCAAATGTTGAGCCCCCAAAGGAGCTAAAAAACAAGGTAAAACACCACCGTTAAAGTGTAACCCTTAAAATTGAAATGAATGAATATTATATAAAAATATTTTGTGTCTTTGTGAAAAGGAATTACAACAAGATATCGTTGCTTAACAATCTGACACAGCACTGCATTTCGGGCTGTCAAAATGTTCTTCGCCCTGCTTCAACGCTCAAGCTACCGCATCAGAAAAAGTCCATATGTGAATTGCTGAAAAAACGCCAGCGCATGCTCAATGGCAATCTGACACAGACAGCAGGATCCAGCAGTTTAAATAGCCAAAAAGAGAGGGAAAAAAAAGTTCCCAGTGATATACTGACTTTAAAAGTTTGTGTATTAAATTATGAACCTTATATAAATCAAAACTCTGAAATAAGGATATTATTAAAGCACACTAATCCAATCCAATTCTCTGTTTAAGCCGTGCGGTTGCACAGTAGACCACTTGAAAATCCATTGTTGTTCTAAAACTTGAAGTTGTTGTTCTCTATCACCCCCTTGAGGGTGCTGAGGCACCTGGTCCAACACTCGCCAATTAAAATCCTCAAAGAGATGGTGAAAATCCAAAGAATGTTGAACCATGGGAGCTGATAGTACAGAATTTTTCAACCGAGAAGAATGTTCATTCAAACGAATTCGAACTGAACGAATGGTACGGCCAATGTATATTAAATTACAAGGGCAGATTAACATGTAAACAACATGAGAACTGGAACAAGTAGTGTACCATCGGGCTGAATGGGTGAAAACTGAATTAGGAACTACCCATTGCAACCCTTCAATTGTCCGTTCACAATGAGAGCAAGATCCACATCTATAGTGCCCCAAAGTAGGTGGGTGGTCAATCCTTCTATCCAGAGGCGAGGAGGTAATGCCCACTATGTCCCGTAAATTGGATCCCCGAGAATGTGCAATTTGTAACGACTTTTGAAAGCATGGATGTAGTTGCAATATATGCCAATGCTTGAATAAAATTTGTTTAATTTGTGGAGAATGAAACATATATGGTATGACTCCCACAAAAACTTGAGAGATATCTTTAACATTGGGAAACTGAGAAGAGAGCAGCCATTCTCGATGAGTGAATTTAGCTCTTACAAAAGCTTGCCGAATAACCCGCTTTGGGTAACCACGTTGTAACAAGCGCCGAGATAATTCATGGGCATGAAGCAAAAAATCTTCCATAGTGGAGCAAATGCGCCGAAGTCGAAGGAATTGCCCATATGGGAGACCATTATGATTCTTTTCGGATGAGGATAGCGTTACATCGGTTCTTTCGTAAACTGATTGTGACTCATTTTTGTGCTACTCATGAGATGGGCATTGATATTTCTGTGGTAAAACCACCATCTCGTTGGATACCGTCAGAGGCTCCTGATCCATTGATTTTGGCTTACCAGCAATTGGTACTTCAGGACGTACAAGCTTTTGAGAGATCTGCTTCACGAACCCGATATTATAATTTGTCCACAGCTCAATGGACTGCAGCAAAACAACTTCGGGACAACAATTCTCTAGTGATTCGCCGGGCTGATAAAGGTGGAGCTACGGTGGTTCAATCATATGCTCAATATCGCAGTCATTTATTGGATCAGCTCAACGACACAGCTTATTATACTCAACTGCATGGTGATCCTTTTGTTGAATTACAATCTACTATTCACACTTTACTTACGCAAGCTTTAGATCGTCATTGGATCACAGCAAAGGAATTTGGCTTTTTGTTTTTGAAACATCCTAAAACTCCGTTCATTTATACGGTCCCCAAAATACATAAGTCTTTGTCCACCCCTCCGGGCAGACCTATTGTTTCATGCCGGGGATCGGTATTAGAACCGTTGTCCAAATTCTGTGACAAATTTTTACAGCCTTGTGCTCAACGTGTAACATCTTTTTTGAAAGATACAACTCATTTTTTAACCAAGCTTCAAGATCTTCAGGGTGATAGTACCTCTTGGTGGTTAGCTTCTTTAGATGTCACAGCAATGTATACCAACATCAATCAGGATCAAGCCTTAGAGGTGATTACACAGTTGGATCTTGCTTTGCCAGACCGTATCCCCCATTCCTTTTTCATGGAAATGCTTACCTTAGTTCTGACTCGCAATTATTTTCAGTTTGAACAACGAACATATCATCAGGTTCAAGGAATAGCGATGGGGGCTACGGTTGCCCCGTCAGTCGCCACTCTGTATATGGCGGATTTTGAGTCATCGACAGTCTACCCTTCTCCATGGTTCACTTATGTTGTTTTATGGGTGAGATTTCTAGATGACATTTTTTTCTTATGGCGGGGCACGGAGGCAGCTTTGCACCAGTTTGTTGAGTGGTTAAATTCTCTCCGGTCAAACTTATCTTTCACTTTACAATATGATTTTTCTCAAATCCAGTTTTTGGATGTTACAGTTTTTAAGAGTCAAGATTCTTTACAAACGACTTTATATAGGAAGCCTGTCCAGCGTAACACCCTGCTGTACTATTCCAGTTTCCACCCTGGTCCTTTGAAAAGAGGTCTCCCATATGGGCAATTCCTTCGACTTCGGCGCATTTGCTCCACTATGGAAGATTTTTTGCTTCATGCCCATGAATTATCTCGGCGCTTGTTACAAAGTGGTTACCCAAAGCGGGTTATTCGGCAAGCTTTTGTAAGAGCTAAATTCACTCATCGAGAATGGCTGCTCTCTTCTCAGTTTCCCAATGTTAAAGATATCTCTCAAGTTTTTGTGGGAGTCATACCATATATGTTTCATTCTCCACAAATTAAACAAATTTTATTCAAGCATTGGCATATATTGCAACTTCATCCATGCTTTCAAAAGTCGTTACAAATTGCACATTCTCGGGGATCCAATTTACGGGACATAGTGGGCATTACCTCCTCGCCTCTGGATAGAAGGATTGACCACCCACCTACTTTGGGGCACTATAGATGTGGATCTTGCTCTCATTGTGAACGGACAATTGAAGGGTTGCAATGGGTAGTTCCTAATTCAGTTTTCACCCATTCAGCCCGATGGTACACTACTTGTTCCAGTTCTCATGTTGTTTACATGTTAATCTGCCCTTGTAATTTAATATACATTGGCCGTACCATTCGTTCAGTTCGAATTCGTTTGAATGAACATTCTTCTCGGTTGAAAAATTCTGTACTATCAGCTCCCATGGTTCAACATTCTTTGGATTTTCACCATCTCTTTGAGGATTTTAATTGGCGAGTGTTGGACCAGGTGCCTCAGCACCCTCGAGGGGTTGATAGAGAACAACAACTTCAAGTTTTAGAACAACAATGGATTTTCAAGTGGTCTACTGTGCAACCGCACGGCTTAAACAGAGAATTGGATTGGATTAGTGTGCTTTAATAATATCCTTATTTCAGAGTTTTGATTTATATAAGGTTCATAATTTAATACACAAACTTTTAAAGTCAGTATATCACTGGGAAATTTTTTTTCCCACTCTATTTGGCTTTTTAAACTGCTGGATCCTGCTGTCTGTGTCAGATTGCCATTGAGCATGCACTGGCGTTTTTTCAGCAATTCACATATGGACTTTTTCTGATGCGGTAGCTTGAGCGTTGAAGCAGGGCGAAGAAAATTTTGACCGCCCGAAATGCAGTGCTGTGTCAGATTGTTAAGCAACGATATCTTGTTGTAATTCCTTTTCACAAAGACACGAAATATTTTTATATAATATTCATTCATTTCAATTTTAAGGGTTACACTTTAACGGTGGTGTTTTACCTTGTTTTTTAGCTCCTTTGGGGGCTCAACATTTGAGCAAAATGGAATTGATAGCTTCAAGAGGTGCATAGTATCTCAAGGTTACGCTTCCGACATTTCATTGCACATTACTATACTTACAAATGTTAGCGTTCAGTTTTGTTTTCTTTCTACTTATTGTTTTGTGATTTATAGGGTAGAAATTGGTGTTAGGTTGTTTGTTTGCATATAGGTTTGAAGCAGCTCCAGCTCTGGGGAAAACAGGTGTGCATACAAGAAATGTATGTAATTTGAAAGACAGTGAGTGGATTGGACGCAAATGAAATCCTTCCATCTATGGTTAGTGAGCAACCTGACATGATCATCTCTTGTCGTTTAGCCCAGATTATGTGCCTATTAAATCTGTAATATTGCTTGTAAGGGAAGCTGTACTCCCTTATAGCCATTTGTAGTATTAGAAGAAAAACGTAGACTTTGCTCGGAGAATGTGTCAGTTTGATTGGATCAGGGCAAGGTCCATTTTATATCTTTAAGATACAACACTGCAGCGCAATCTAAAGATCCTCAAGATATGCAATCCTCGATGTGGTGTGGTCTCGGAGGCAGGCGTCTGCCTAAATTGCATGTAAGAGGCTGTCAGGGGAACAGGACCTGCAGGATGAGAATGAGGCAGGAGAGTCCTCCTGGTTGCAAGAGACCCTGGGGGTGCCATGTTATCTTTAACGGATCTGGCCCCCGGTCCCTGCACGATGCCTGGACCATCCACCCCTTGAGCCCAGGGAGCAGTAGGGCTCCTGGGGGAGTTCTCACCGGCGTATTACCTACCAAGTGGCTCTTCAGCCCCGGAACACAGAGCTAAGAGGATGTCAGACGCAAAAGAGCACGAGTCAGGAGCAGTGGCGTCTAAGCGGGTTAGAGGCTTAGAGGAGTGGCAGCAATCGCCGTTGTCGGAGGGACTGGATGGGGAAGACCTTGACACGGAGCTAGATCTGCAGGAGGAGTTGGAAGAAGGAGAGAGCCCAGAACAGGAGGATCAGGCCCAGATTGTATGGGTTTTCTGCCGGGAAGAGATACCAGTGCTCATCTTTATGCTTATGTTTATGCAATTTCTCGATATACTGCCCAGGCCGAAGGCCATTAGGGCAGTTTACAATCACTACAAGCGGGTACTGATACAATTCCTCGTCCCCAAAGGGCTCACATTCTATGTGTACCTTGGAGACCCTCAAGGCCCTGAATATGCCTGCTAACCTCCCAGCAGAGGAAGAGGCACTGTAGGATCCGCTGTTCGAGGCGGTATGGAAAGCGCAGAAATTCTTACCGATACATGTAGTAGTAGGTCAGATGATCCAGGATGAGTGAGATCTGCCGGAGGATGGACTTAAAGGGGTGCAATCCATGACGCACCTATACCCACTGCCGGAGCAAGAACGAGCTCCTTTGATCACCCAAAGTGGGCGCAGCGGAGTTGGCAGCAGTTGAAGAGACCTTGATTTGTCTCCTGCAGCTGAGAGTCATGGAACTGGTTCCGCGAGACCAGTATGTCTGCGGTCTATGCTTCATGTATTTCATGGTGCCCAAATGGAAGGTTCCTTTTGCTCAATTCTCGACGTCGAGGGCATGAACTACGGTCTCCCGGTACCGCATTTTCACAGTACTAATGGAGGTAGGAAGCGGAAATTTTGGGCGACTCTCGATCTTGCAGAGGCATATCTGCACGTTTCCATCCATCCAGAACATCGGCAGTTTCTCCACTTTGCAGTGCCAAGGGGCCATTTACATTTGGAGTGTTGCCATTCGGCCTGGCGACCACCCCCATACCTTCACCAAGGTCATGGTGGTGGTGGCGGCAGCTCTCCACAAGGAAGGGGTTCTCGTCCACCTATACCTAGACGATTGGCTGGTCCAGGCGAAGTCCAGGGACGACAGCGAAAAGAACAACAGCATGGGTGGGAGAGTTCCTTCAAAGTCTCAGTTGGGGTCAACCTGACCAAGAGTCAGTTACGGCTGGCCCAGGAGCTAGAATATTTGAGAGCATGCTTTGATACCTGAGTGGGCAGGATTTTCCTGCCAGTTTGCTGGGCACAGGAGCTACGACAGTGGATATGGCAGGTCCTGAAGATGGCAAGACCATCAGAGTGGCAGTATCTGCAGGTTCTGGGGACCATGGCGGCCACTCTCAAGTTAGTCCCATGGACAAGAGCGCATATGCAACTGCTGCAGAGGGCTCTGCTCAGACGATGGTCCCATTAGAGTCAACCTCTGTCCCAAGTACTCCCCTGCCTGCGGAGCGCCAGGAGAGCCTTCAGTTGATGGCTGCATGTGGGGAGCCTGGAAGGAGTCCCCGGTGTGGGTTCCTCTGATGACCGATGCTAGCCCGTCAGGTTGGAGAGCCCATTGCGAAGGACACTTTGTTCAGGAACAAGAGTCCACAGGAGGCCCTGTGGTCGATCAACAGGCTTGAGATGTGAACGGTGACCTTGGTGCTAGAAAGGTTTGAGCCATGGGTGCAGGGGAAGGTTTCGAGGTCCTGTCAGACAATGTGACCACGGTGGCTTACATCAACCGGCAAGGAGGCACAGGCAGCACAGCCCTGGAGGAGGCCGAAAAGCTGTTCAGATGGGCAGCGATTCGTCTCCAGGCATTATCGGCCGTGCACGTAGCAGGAGTTGACAGTGTGACGGCAGCCTACCTCAGCTGAGAGTGCATGGACCTCGGAGAGTGGGACACACCGGTCATGGACCTAAAGGCAATGTTTGAGTCGGCCAAGGCCTGACAGTTTTTCAGCAGAAGAAGAGAGGAAGTCCAAGGGCCTGGATGCTCTAATTCAGCAGTGGCTCGAAGAGGGTCTTCTCTGTTTTTCCCCGTGGGCGCTCATAGGCCGGTTAGTGCAATGGCTAGAGGTGTACCAGGGATTTGTAATTCTGGTGTCACCAGACTGGCCAAGGTGCCAGTGGTATGCTGACCTGATTCGGATACTGGTGATTTGACTGTGATGGCTTCCAGTTGGAAGGACCTCTTGACGCAGGAGCTGCTTCGTATGCCCCAGGTGGATCAATTATCACTTACAGCATGGCTCTTGAAAGGGCGAAGTTGAAGAAGGATAATCAGGCTCAGGGATAGCGACCTTGCTACAGGCCCAGAGGTGGTCTACAAACCTGGCATGCATCTGCATATGGTGCAGAGAGAGGCAGGCGTGCCCTTCCACTGCCTCAGTCCCGGACATCTTGGCGTACTTGCAATCCAGTTTTGATAAGGGCCCTCCTATTTAACTTGTACCTGCAACCGATAACGAACATATTTAAAAAACACAGGATTAACCATTTTATATATGCCGGTGACATCATGCTTGCTATCCCCATAACTATTAAAAACCCTACATATGACTCACTATCCAAATGCATGGCTGAGACCTCCTCCTGGATGGAATCTAACTACCTCAGCATCAACCTCAAAAAATCAGAGGCAATGTTCGTAACAAGGTCATCTATGACTGAGAACACTTACCCGGAAACAATCACAATCAACAAAACCACCATACCGGTTAGAAAACAGGTAAAATACTTAGGAGTAATAATAGACCACACTCTCACCATGCTACCACACATAAAACAAACAGTAAAAACCATTTTCTATAAACTTAAAACTATTCAGCACCTAAGGCCACTCCTCGAAACACAAGACTTTAGATCTGTAGTAAGTACACTGATCACCCCTCACTTCGACTATTGCAATAGTCTCCTAATAGGCCTTCCTCAAAAAAGCACATACCTTCTACAAAGAGCTCAAAATATCTGTGCAAAAGTAATTGCTAAAGCTCGCCTAACAGACCACATAACCCCAATACTGCTAGAACTCCACTGGCTCCCTATAAACAGCCGAATTAGATACAAAATTATCCTAACAACCTATAAACTCATAAATGACATAGCCCCCTCACACCTATCTACACTACTGCACTCTCCAACCTCGACAAGAGCCCACAGACAAAACGCAGCCCACTCCCTTATCATACCAAAAGCCATCCGGAAAACTAAGAAAACCACTAGCTCCAGAGCATTCACATTCACTGCTCCTACACTCTGGAACGACCTCCCTATAGACCTTCGCACCATAAAAGACCTCATCCAATTCAGGAAAGAATTAAAGACCTACCTGTTCACCAAACACTTCGAAATCCCCTACTCCCCCAAAGCCAGCTCCACAACAAACGTGGTCACACATGCATAAACTCCCTTAATCCCAAAAATTCTAACTACATGTCTGTCCCCCTCCCCATACACGCCCCAATTACGACATAAAAGGAATTAAATTCCAGCACCTACACCAGTATCTGCCCTATACACCACACACAACCACTGTAAATATACATTTGTAAAAAGTTTGATGTTTGTTTTGCTTTAATTACCTACAAAGTTAAATTTATTGTTCAATGTAAATAGTTGACTTCTATTGTTCAATGTAAAATGTATACAAATGTGTACAAGACTGTTAAACTGTTATATGTAAACCGCCCTTGATCTCTGGAAGGGGCGGTATAAAAGAAAATAGTTAAATAAATAAAAAAATAAAATAAAAGGGTCTAGCTGTCAGTTCTTTGAGGGTGCAAATGGTGGTGATTTCTGGTTATCGTGGGAAAGTCCATGGGGTGCTGTTGGGTACACACTCAGACGGGCTGAGCTTTCTAGGGGCGGTGACCCACCTCCATCTGCCAAAGAGGGCAGTGGTACCGCCTTGGAATCTCAATCTGGTGCTGACAGTGCTGTCTGGGGAACCCTTTGAGCCATTGAGTCAAGCTTTCCTGAAGGATTTGACTCTGAAAATGGTATTCCTGGTGGCAATTTGCTCGGCATGCAGGATTTCAGAGCTTCAGACCCTGTCATGCCAGGAGCCATTCCTTTCCTTCTCCAGGGAAAAAGTGGTCCTACACCCAGTACCTTCATTTTTGCCCAAGGTGGTGTAAGCATTTCATGTAAATCGGGCCGTTTCTTTACAGGCTCTGGCGAGCTCGGATGTGGGCGAGAGCGGATATGGGCTCTGCCACTCCACAGCTGTGCCACTTGGATGCAAGGTATATGAAAAGGGCTTCGTCCTTTTGGAGATCAGACCGTCTGTTGCTTCTGTTTGGCGGGTCATGCAAAAGTGAGGCGGCAGCTAAGCTTCCATTTCCAGATGGATCAGTGAGGTAATCACGCCTGCATACGTCTTTTTTTTTTTTTTAATTTATAATTTTTTATTTTATTAACAACCAACACAGCATACATTACACAACAGAAGCCGTGAACCCCCCCTCCTATAACCAATATACATTCTATACATCAATCCCCTTAGCCAGTGATCCTTGGGGAGGCCCCGGTGCCTAATGCCTTCCCCTGTATCCGTCATTTCCCCCAGACCCCCCCCCCCCCCGTATACGTAGGTGTCCAATTATATACAATATACAATTTAACCCTACTTTTACCACTTTACAATATCCCAAGCCAAAATTCTCCCCACCCGCCACCCATCCATCCTCATTCTACTAACCCCCCACCCTCCCACCTGCCAAAGTTTTCCATTATAAAACCCCCCACGCCAGCGTAATGCCACCAATCTCCCCCTTCCCCCCCCCTCTCCCCCCTACCCCATCTCACCTCGAGACCTCCCCCTCCTCTCCACCCTCCATTGTTCATATCTTTCCCACACCTTATTATATCGTGAAACAATATGTTTTTGATGGGCTTCTATCGCACAGTATTCCCAAAGCTGCTCCATTCCCCCCACCACCTCCGCTAATGGGGGAACATCCGGCTTCTTCCACCAGCGGAGAAGACTCATCCGCCATGCAATTACGCAATATCCCTGTAGTTTCCCCCTGTCTTTCCCGCCTTCCCCCGTCCCCCCCTCATTCAATATTACCATACTAGGAGTAAAGCCTGTCTGCACCCCTGTAATGTCCGCCGTGAGCCTTTCCACCCCACTAACGCCTGCATACATCTTAAAGGGTAGAGTAGTGCCGGCGGGGTTGCAGATGCATTCCATGAGGGCTCAGGCAGCCTCGTGTAGTTTAGTTCTGCCGGTAGAGATCTGTAGGGTGACATACTTTATCTGAACATTTTTGCCTGGAGGTCCAGGCGGGGGGGGGGGGGGATGCTCGTTTCGGATTGGCAGTGCTTCAGGCTGGTTGTGCGGGTCCCTCCCATTAGTTTAACTGCTCTAATACATCCCAGAGGTGCGGGATGGGACTGGAGGGACGATAAGGAAAGAGAAATTAGACTTACCTGTTTATTGTTGTTCCTTGAGAAACTCCAGTTCAGTCCCAGAACCCTCCCTGAGTGCTTTCTGTGATAATCTATGAACACCCCAGTCCTGAAGCTGGTTCCATTGGTAGAGGAAGTGGCCAGGTGGAGTCGGGGAAGGGTGTGTAATCAGTGTTTGGGGGAGGGGCGGACCAGAAGAGCTGTCGGTGGCTTGCTTCCCGCTGGTTGGAGTTGCTCAAACATTCAACACGTATGCCTCCCCATCCTGGAGGGGGGGGGGAATGGGGTATCCTTTCCAGGGGATGTAAGGGGTACTAGTTTATTTAGACGTAGAAGTGTTTTGTTACATGTTTAACTACTTATTTGTTGCTCCTCTGAGTCTGCTTTGTCAATAGGTACTGGGGCTGGTGGGCAGTGCCAGCTGCATATGTACACTAGTATCATCAAAAAGATGACATGCTCAGTCTCCAAGCTTCTGGAGGAGGTGCACTACCCAGAGGTGTGGGACTGGACTGGAGTTCCTCAAGGAACACCAATTAGCAGGTAAGTCTAATTTCTCTTTATTGGTAGCTTTAAGTCACTGTGTATTTTAGTTTGACTCATAAAGTAATATATTTTAATGTATGCATAATAATCTTTGGGGTTTAGGTTTTATTGCTCCTGTAATATTGCAAAGGGTAGTATTCCTCCCTCTTTATTTAATAATTGTCCAAACCACTGCAACCCTTTACGCTGCCACTCCTGTAATACTACCTCTTTGAATTCCAGGGTTAAACACTCTTGTTCCCACTATAAAGGACCTACTGGAGTACTGTTTAGCTCCCATAAGTTTACGCCTAGCTCCCCCTCCATATTTGCTTTGTCAAGGCCATGTATGGATTTTCAAATTCCCCTTTGCCATCATTATGTTGTGGGTCCCATATCCAAGCTTCCAACTTCTCATTTCCTTTCTGCTCCATTTGCATCTAGTGAGGACTTCCCCATCCCAGACTACCAATGCTCAAAGTTGGGCTGCTTGATAATACTACTCTACATTAGGAATACCTAGCCCTCCTTCCTCTCTTCAAATGAACATTGTTTTCCTAGAGGCTCTGGAAGCTTTCCCTACCCAAATAAATTCCATTATCATATTTTGGAGTTTTTTATATATGTTTTTGATTACAGCACAAGGTATTGAAGCAAACACAAATAATATTTGTGGGAGTACATTCATTTTAATTGCTGCTATTAGCCCCAACCATGACAAATACAGCCCCCCCCCCCTCCATTTCTGCAAGTCTTTCTTTATGGTCTCTATCAAGTTCTAATTTTTAAGATGCTTTGTTGTGTTCCCAAGTTGTATGCCGAAGTATCTAAATGAGTTCCATACCCACTTAGAGAAACCATTCTGCAATCTTCTTTCTTAATCTTCTGGGAGATTGAAACCCAAGATTTCTGTTTTACTTACAGTGGAATCTCTGGCTATAAAATGAATGTATTGTTCAATTTCCCACATTAGTACCAGCAGGGTAAAAATGACATCATCTACAAATACTACTATTTTTGTTTCAGTGGCTCCTATCCGCACTCTCTGAATATCTATCTGCCTTTGGATACGTTCCACTAATAGTTCTATCACCAGAGCAAATAGCAGTGGTGATAAAGGGCATCCCTGCCTTGTCCCTCTCCCTAAGTTGAATGTTTCTGAATATCCTCCGTTTACTCTGATACGGACTCTGGAATTGGTATATAAAGTTCGGATCCACCCGATAAAGCTACTTCCCAAGCCCATTTTTTCTGGTACTTGCAGCATAAATGGCCATTCTACTCTGTCAAATGCTTTCTCAGCATCAACTGTAACAGAATGCCTTCTGCCCGGAGGTTTGTAGCTGCCATGTTATATTTAATATTTTCCTGAATATTGTCTCCTCCTTGTCTACCCTGCACAAACCCTGTTTGGTCTTTATTCGCTAATTTGGGAATCTCTCCTTGCAGCCTGGTCGCCAGTATTTTTGCATCTAAATTAATGACATTGGTCTATATGATCCGCATACCGTTATATCTTTGCCAGGTTTGGGTAGGGTGGTTATCCCTGCCTCAGTCATAGTGTCAGGAAGCCTTTTATTAGCCAATATATCTTTAAAGACCACAGTTAGTAAGGGATTTAATTTGTCTTTAAAAACTCTGTAGAATTTAGCTGTAAAACCATCTAAGCCAGGGACTTTACCTATTTGAGGGTCTTGATAGCCTCCTGCACCTCCTCCCTGCTAATCGATTTATCCAATTTTTCCATGTCTGTTGTGTCTATGAATTTTAATTCACAATCCTCTAGATATCTGGTGCTTTTTAAATCCCCTGTTTGATTTCACTACTGTATAGCTTACTGTAATACTTCCTAAACACTAGTCCAGTATTGTATATCTCCAAGTCCAACAGACAGGTGTCTAATAGTACTTTCAGGTCCCTCTGGTGGTCTTCCTAGCTTAATTCACTCTCAAAGATGACCTCCTCTACCAGGGAGGTCTATCTCTGGGGTTCCCCTGTACGTTAGGGTGAGTGATCTGGTGAACACCCCCCCCCCCCACCCCGTCCATGTTTGGTGGGAACCCTTCCCATGCTGGAGTCTGCCCCCCCCCTCCTGAGCAAATCTCCCCTCTCTGAGTCCAAAGTAGCCCTCACCAAGGTCCTTTGTAACAATACAAAATGTGAATGATATTCAAATTAGGTCTGGAATATGCAAATGACATCTTCCCAACATCCTTCAGTTTACATATACATTGATCATTATAATAAATTCCCCCATTTAAGTCTCTGATTCAGCTGGGGTGCGTACCAGGTGTGGAATTACCTGAACGCCCCGCCACCTCCCACATAGCTGCTTACTGCTACTATCACACCAAGTCTGGTGGGTTATCCACCATCTGAATGTCCATGGGTGTCTCTTCAGGGACTAGCTGTTGCTCATTTCCCAGCTCCATCTCCTCCTCCTATTGGGGCTCCCCTCGATCCTCAACAAGGGGGTCTACCTCCATGGGGGTCTGGGCCAAGTCCCTCACCCCCCCTTTCCACTTCGCTCTCATCCCAGGTGGCATTAGGGAGCCAGACCCTATGTCTCCTAGCCGGGGAGGGAGCAAGAGTTCGGGGTCCTTCCTTGGCCCCTGGGTGTCCTCGTCCGCTGCTCTAGGCACCCCCCTCCTAGATGGGTCCATACCTCCAGAATCGGGGCTGGCTGGGGTCCCCCAGGAGTCCTGCAGTGATGGGACATACACCCCCATCACAAGCACTTTATAGTGTTTTGTTGTGTTCTGGCCTTGAGCCTGCTTGCTAACAGTCGTCCAGCCCTATTGCCACCCTCAAAATAGTTTTGTTTAAGGACATTTAAGTCATGCACTCTAGAGCTTGTCCACAGCCTACTAAGCTCCACCCTTCACATTTTCAGTTCCTCCAATACCTTAGGGTCTCGATCACACTGGTGACTCTCTTTTACACCTTTGATATTTTGCAATATCTCACACTCCACCTTTTGTTTTTATTTTTTACTGCAATCCTTATCAGGTGTCCTCTTACAACTGCTTTTAACCCATCTCATAGCATGCCCGAGTCCACTTCCCCATTCACATTAAAATTAATGTATCCCCCAAGCACTTTGTTAATGTACTCCACATTGCCTTCCTCTTCTAGAAGAGAGTCATTAAGTCTCCAGAATTTGAGGCTGTTATCCTGAGCTCTCAAAGCAAAGGTTACACTCATTGGGGCATGGTCTGTCCAGATGATGGACCTATGCTCCACTTCCTTTACCTTAGATATCCAACTCCCGCTTGCCCAAATCACATCTAACCTGCTGTATGAGTCATGAGGGTGTGAGTAGAATGTGTACTCCCGCCTTCCAGGGTTCCTACATCTCCAGGGATCAATCAAACCCAGTCTTTCCTTCAATGGAATCAAACTCTGTCTCTCTCTTTTCCCCCCATTGCCACGCCCCCACCGTTATCTAGGTGAGGATTCACAGTTAAAGTCACCTCCTAGTATTATTGGGGCACCCCCCAATTGCGCTAACTCTCCCAGTAGTCTATCATAGAATTCTACTTGTCCTCATAAACAGAGAAAGCACAGTTACTTACCTGTAACAGGTGATCTCCGGAACAGCAGGAATTAGTCTTCACATATGGGGTTTGTCGGCGCCGACGGAGCCCACACGGGAATGCTCCCCAGCATCCAATCAGAAGGCTTTTGGGAGCATCCCTCGCGCCTGCGCGGTAGCTTCCCGCCCTTCCCACTGCCTCTCCCCAGTTGCGTTTAATAGCTGAGACAGAAGGAGAGGATAGGAAGGAAGAGAGAGAGAGAGAGAGAGAGTTACAACTCCTAGGGGAGGTGGGTGGGTTGTGAAGACTAATTCCTGCTGTTCCGGAGATCACCTGTTACAGGTAAGTAACTGTGCTATCTCCAGGAACAAGCAGGAATGAGTCTTCACATATGGGGGACTCCCTAGCTGAGGGTGCCAGAGGAGATCCCAGAATGCGCGCCCCTGGACAGGGCGGCATCGCCCAACCTGGATCCCCGGCATCCCCTGAGGGATGGAGGGTAGGAGTTGAGAAGAGTTGCCAAGGCACAGCAACCGAAGACTACAGGGGAGTCTTCAAAACCACGTCAAATATCATTAAACCGTTAATGATCTAGCACAATCTAGAGCTTACCTACTGGATTGTAGAAGGCAGAGCTGCGACGGGTACTGTAGATGCAGTAGCGAAGTCTTCAAGGGAACTTCACCGCAGAGAGGACGAGGTTCCCAGTCCGGGCGTGCTGGAGACGCAGGTGTCAACCGGCACCGGAAAGACGGCAGGTCTTCACGAGGAGCTCTAAGAGAAGCTGAGAACTCCAGTAGGAACAGAGTCCCCAATCTGGAGGACTAAGCAGAAGACTGACCGATCTGGGAGAACCCAGCCCGGAGAAGAACAGGAGTGTACCCCGGGATACCGAGGGGTACACTGTCTACCCTAGCCGGCAAGTGATAGGAAGACATTGGGTTCGAAAACCTCCAGACAAGGAGGCGTAAACCAAAGGGCTGTTGACTTCACAGCAAGTTTAAGCATAACCGGTCCGAGCACCCGAGCCGCAGAACGCAGGCAAGCGGGCCGGCCGGACCCCGTAAGAAATAACAAAACGTCAGTACCGACAATTGGGAGATAGTCGGTAAGACACAGGGCGCTATAACATTTCCCAAAAGCGCCCACCTGTACCGATATATATCCAATAACAGGTACAGATGTATATCGGGCTATAGGTGTGCCCGGAAGCGCCCACCCAGGTTACTAAACCGGTATGCACACGTGAGAACGATACTGCCAACTCGGACCGGCCCTCGATCCACAGGAGGGCGCCCACCTGGAAGGTGGCGGGGGGGAAGGGCCATCCAAAGTGATGGGCCGATGTGCGTGGTGCAGGGCAGATCGGCGAGAGTAGCAGTATGGTTGCGTGACCGCCAGATCAGTTGGGGAGGAGCACATCAGGAGTACGTAGGCCCCTGAGGCGTCCACCTGACAGCCACACAAAAAAAAACACACGTGTCCTCCGTACCACAGGGAAGGCAGGAGGATAGAAAACCCTATAGCCACGGCGTGACCGTGGGGGTCATCTCCGGCCTATATAAAAAAAAACCTTGGGGGTAGGGCCAATGCCCTCCGCCGCTCCTAAGAGTGCAGGGAGCGGAGCCGGGGATCGACATGGGTCAGTGGGACTCCTGTCCACCGTAACCTGACAGACCCAGGGGTTTCTCTGCGAGAGCGGAGACACAGACCAGGGGGGGGGGGGTCCGCCCCTGTCGAGGATTGGTTCGGGCCATGCTCGGAGAGTAGCGGCCAAGGCCTACACTGGGAGAAGGAGATTCGGTGCGCGATCCCCTCAATCCGGGGGAACCAGGCAGAGGGGAATCCGAGGGATGTACCCGAGGGTAAGTCCGAAGAAGACTAGCATGGCCCTGAGGAGCCAGGCTAAGCTAGTGTGGGAAGGGTCCCCCCCCCCGGGGGAGGGGGCTCCATACCTCCAATCAAGCAGCCGAACCGCTTGTCACACTGAAAAGAACCCCAGTGTAGAACTGGACAGTAACTTCTGGTAAGAGGAGTTAAACGCAAACTGCTGCATACCGGAGCCTAAGGCTGCTTGGCATGGGCAGCCTGGCGCGAGCCCTGGCACTGCCGACCGGTGTGAGACGTCCCTGGCATGGACGCACCCGGCAGGTGGGCAGAAGGATGAAACTTCCTCTTCTTCGGAAAGGAGGGTCGGGAAGGACATTTCCTACCCCCGGGAGAGGGGGAGGGCCGCGGGCGGCCAGTGCCAAACAGGTCGGCGGAGCACTGAGCAACCTGACGCAAAGCCTCGCCATTGAAGAGGTTCTCCCCGGTGCACGGGGAACTACCCAGATTATGTTGTGCCCAGCTGCACAAGTCGGAAGCCTGCAACCAGACTGTACGACGCGCCCCTATGGCGACAACAGAGGGACCTGCTAACTGACTCAAAAGAGTCCACGGCAGCCCGAGAAAGAAACCAAGAGATATTCCTGCAATGGTAAAGAAGCAAGGAATAGTCAGGGGCCCGAGGGGCCGACACAAAGGGAGACAAAAGAGATAACCTCTCGGTGACCTCCCGAAGCGCCAGGCTCATATAGAAAATATATGAGAGAATCCTGGAAGCCAACATGGACGTTTGGAAGGTTCGCCGCCCAAAGTTGTCCAGAGCTTTAGCCGCACGATTCGGGGGGCAGGAAGAGTGCTTCTTCTTGCTTCCGACCTTCCTCAGGGCCAATTCCACCACAACGGAATGATGGGGAAGCTGGTGCGTCTGGAAACCCGGAGAGGGGGGCACCCGATACCGGGCATGCATGGCTGTAGGCGGCGCCGGTACCTGTAAGGGCGAGCGCCAAATCCCGAGCAGGAGATCCCGCAGGGAGGGATGTAGAGGAAGCATTACGGCTGCCTGTTCCGCAGGACCCGGACTTAGCGAAGGGCCCGGGATAGGAATGGCGAGCAAGTCCGCCATGTCAAGGAGGAAGTCCTGGAAAGACGGCTCTCCCAGAGGGGCTATCCCGGGGGAGGCCGAGGTGGAGGGGCCCGCTTGAACATCAGGGGACCCACCGTGCTGGTGCACGGGAGGAATCGCTCTAAACAGAGGAAGGTACTGACAGTCCCAATTCGAGGCAGTCGGTACTGCATCGTCAGAGCCCCGGATTGACTCCAAGTGGGGCATCGAAGGGAGCGACGTCCCCGACAGGCCCGCGGGACTCGGCCTCGGCCCCGACTCCGGGGGCGGGGCCGCCCCCGGGGCAATCCGCAAGGGCAGCTGGAGTGGTGCCGAGGCAGCTGGAGAGCAGGCGAGCGCAGCACTGCGCCGTCGGAAGAGACCGGGGTCGGATCCAAAATACGTCGGAGCCACGCTTTCCAGACTGTAGATCGATTCGAGGCTGGGCATCGAACCGAGCGACGCCTCCTTAGGGGCCCCGGTGTCGGCGGCCGCGCCGGTGCTGCCACTCCCGCGAATGGAGTCGGGGTCGTGACGATCGGTGCCGAGGGCAACGAGGGCTTCCCAGGCCGAAACTCGGCGAAGAGGGAAACACCCGAAGTTGGTTCCGACGTCGGGAGATAGGCCCTTCTAGGCGCCGGGGTTCTGCCCGCACCTGTTTTATTGAGCGGGAAACCCTTACGGGGCGTACTACGCGGCCTCGAGGGTACCAAGGTAACCCGCCGACGAGCCCCGGCGGGGAGCGAGACGCCCAGCCCCGGCTCTGCGGCCGCGGCGCTTCTTTGGGTCAACTCGACCGAAGGTCCCGGGTCCCGCGGGCAAACTCTAGTGACGAGTGGAGCACTCGACGCCCGCATAGATGCCGGGAGGTCGGTGGCATCTGGGGGAGGCCCCGGCCCCGCGCAAGATGGGGGTGCCGACCCGCCCGACCGGGATAGATCGATTGGCTCCGCAGGTGGAGCACGGAGGCGACCTCTGGCGAAGAACGGGGCCCTTGTTCCTGAGACCGCCGCCGGAGGGGCGGAGCTGATCAAGGCCAGTACCGCCCCCGCGGAAGCCGGGGACGAGTCGATCGGCCCTGATGGAACTGAGGGCACCCGGTGCCGATCCCCGGCGGGGAGTGGGGCCACCAACTCCGACGACTTGGTCCCGCTCGAAGCGGTCACCACCTCTGCGCATGGCGGGCGGTTGTAGAGAGCTACTGCAAAGTGTTTATTCTGTACGGCGAAGCTCCTGATGAAGCCGGTTTTTACGGCGAAACGAAGGCTTTCGTAGAGCAGAGGTCGTTTGGGGACTACTGTGATTGAGGAGTTTGCTTTGGAGTTGGTTTCCCGCGTCGGAGGCGGCGTTTATGCTGACCCGTTTGTTATCGTGCATCTGCTTGGGAGGCACAGAACACAGTCGGTGGCAAGACTTCAGTCAGAAGCTAAGTTATTTGCATATTATGATGGTGTTATTTATTACACTTTTATAATTTTGATAATTATTTATCTTTGTAGGTTACATCTGGGTTGCCCAGGCTGCGTTCAGCCATATTTGTACTTTGTGTGCAAATTATTATAGACGCTTTTACATTTTGGTAGTATGTATGTGAAAGGATTATGTAGAGAATGTATGGTAGGTGATGATAGAGTATTACTTCAGATAGGTTTTGACAAGACTTTTCCTGTTGAAAATTGGGTGGTTAAGTGTAATGGTGATATTTAATAAAGTTAGGGATATGGAGGAGGCTTGACCAGTGATGCGAGCGTTTATCAACACCCTATGGTAAAATTCGCCACATGAGGGGTTGTGCCTATCTGAGGTCATTATGCCTGGTATTGGTAATTGAAGTAGTTTTGTGTATTAAATTGATTTAGTTTATAATAGATAGTATTGAGAGCAATTGGGGGGCGTTTGGGTTATTTTGGAATTAGCTCTCCACAGCAATTGTGAGGGGTGTGGGCACGCCATACCGGGTCAGGTTGGTCCGACGATCCCCGGTGAAGAGTGGAACACGACACCGACGCCGATGCCGGGGAATCGGCACCGCCAAAAGCGGGTACCGCCCCCGCGCAGGGCCGGGATGCCGTAGAGCCAGACTGGGTCGAGTCGATCGGCCCCGAAGGCACCGAGGACACCAGCTGACAGTCCCTGGCGAAGAGTGGAACACTCGACGCCGGCGCCGAGGGATCTGCACCGCTCGAAGCGGGTGCCACCCTCGGGCATGGCTCGAGAATGTTCTGTGAGGAGCGAACCTCAGGAACAACCCGAAACCCCGTGGAGGCTCTGGAGCCCGAAGACTCCCTCCGGGGTGTAAGGGACTGGAGGGGAAAGCCGGAGCCGTCGTCATGCAGCGCATGAGACTCACCCCTCAAGGCTCGGTTAGTCTTAACAGACTGTTGTTGGATTACCTGATCCTGGCGAGGAGAGAAAGCCGACGACCGCACCTCAGAGGGAAAGACGTCATCGAGGGACACTCGAAACAGGGAGGGTCTTCTCCCGACGCTGAAGCCCGGGGAACCGTGGGAGAAGGGGTCAGGGCCCAAACAGGAGAGACACCAGGCGTTGGAGTCGAAGAAGAAGACAACGTCTCCACGGTGGGGGCACTTCTTAGGGGAAGAAGGCTCCATGCTGGAAAGCCCGGTAGGCCTCAGAATAACACGAGGAGGATGCTCCTCGAAGGAAAATAAAGGAAAACAAAAAAATAAGGAAAAAGGGGGCACCAGCAGTGCCAGAGTCAGCGGGAAAAAAAACGCGACCACAGGAAACAAGAAAAGAAGAAAAGTTTCTGCGGTGACAGGAGGTACGTCCTGTCGGCTCCGCGGAAAAACGAAAACTGGGGAGAGGCAGTGGGAAGGGCGGGAAGCTACCGCGCAGGCGCGAGGGATGCTCCCAAAAGCCTTCTGATTGGATGCTGGGGAGCATTCCCGTGTGGGCTCCGTCGGCGCCAACGAACCCCATATGTGAAGACTCATTCCTGCTTGTTCCTGGAGATTCCATACTTCGTTCCCTCCCTCCTTCAATCGTACCCCCGCTGTCCCTCCCTCCTTATTCCTGTATTCCCCTACTACCTTGTCTTTAACTTTTTCACTCAGCAGTATGCTTATTCCTCCTTTCTGCGGCTCAGCACGACACTCTGCTAATAGAAAATAGGGATAATGCTTAGTTTGAAACATTTTCTCTTGCCCCACTTTAAGGTGTTTACTGAATACAAAGGATGTCAGCTTTCGCTCGTATTCCTTTCCATTCTATTAATCTGCGCTTATGCTATGTTCTATAGTAGTTGTTGTCAAAGATTGTTGCCCCACCCTCTGCCCCTCCCCTTTCCTTCCTTCCATCTTGTTACTTGATATACCACCTGATTTGTTCCTATCACCCTACCCACCCAATTCCCCTCCCCCTCCCCCACACTTCTGGGCCTCTTGTGGCGTAGTGCTCATCTTTTTGGATCTTTCCAGCCTCCCTCATCTGTCATCCGATCATTTGCCCCACACTTATCACCATCTCCCCTCCTCTTCCTTAATAATTCCACACTCTCTCCCCCTCCTCCCACATTAAGTCCCATAACATCCTAATATTTTAATTGTGCATTATTGTTATACATAACATGCTACTTTGAAACTCTACCTCTCCTTCATAATAGTATCATGCTTGCATAATTGTATGTCCACAACATTTCTACCCCTTACTCACCCTAATAACTTTACTTTCTTGGTTCAGTATGTCCTTTTTTTTTCTTTTCTTAAACATTGAGGCCTCAGTCCTTATTGTCCTCAGGATGTAACATTGGTACGGATCTCTCTTTACTTCTTTGGACTTCCATTTGATCCCATGCCATTATTTCCCTGCAGTCCATGATAAGAATTGGATCTACAGCCTGGATGTGCAGGCTGGGGCCTCAATTCCAATTAGCCACACATCCAGCCCACATACCTGGCCTGCCAGGCTCCTGAATGGAGTCACAGTGCCATGGCATCCTGTTGCCATGGCACCACGGCTCCATTCATGAGCTGCGATACCCTGCTGCAGAAAACAATCTTCTTTCCCCGCAGCCTGACCTGGCCTTCCATGGCTAGAAACACCCTGCGCCCTCCTTACCAGGCCCGGCAGTGTCATTTTGTTCTGTCCAGGGGGCCTTATTCCACCTCCGAGGTGGAATAAGTCCCCCCCTCCCTCGGAATCAGTCCTGTTCATCCAGGTTTGCTGTCTGCCCACTGCCCGCCCTTCCTCCCACAAACAGAGCTCTCCTGTACAAATCGCCAGTTCATAAGGGAAGCTCTGTCCCTGTCAGGCTGCCTGGACAATTAGCAGGTCTGGACATCTGGTCCAGACCGCTAAACGGTGTTCAGGATGACCCCAACAGCCTCTGTTACCCTCTTACTGTTTTTGAATTCAGGGTCCTCTGGGAGCCCTCTGATTCTTAGATTGTTCCTTCTTGTTCGATTCTCCAGGTCTTCAATTTTATGTAGTATTTGAGCTTTCCATTTATCTGTTTCTTTGATTTTGGTCCTGCAATGCCATTTGTTGTTTCTGTATTTGCTCTATTTTTTTTATCGTGCTCCTCCACCCTATGTACCAATTCTGCCACCTCCTCTTTTAGTTAGAAACATAGAAAAATGACGACAGAAAAAGACCACATGGCCTATCTAGTCTGTCTTTCCATATCAACAACTACAACAGTCCCCTTTTTTCCTTAAGAGATCCTCTTTGTTTGTCCCATACTTTTTTTAATTCAGTTACTGTCCTCATCTTTACCACCTCCACTGGGAGACTATTCCACGGATCCACCACTCTTTCCGTAAAGAAATATTTCCGCAAATCACTCCTGAATCTATCCCCCTTCACCCTCATCCCATGTCCCCTCCCAGTGAGATAAGTGGCTCTATCAATGGGGAGAAATGTGTTTTCAATAAACCAGGGAAGCAATAAACTAACTCTAAACTCCATAATGGAGTAGATAAAAGCAGTTTCTTTATATTGTAGATCAATTTTTATTTCATATTCACACAATTTCAGTTAATATTTGTAAATGATCAATACAACTACCACATAGCTCAACTTAAAGTAGACAAAGCGATGTGACCAGATGGGATACACCCTAGAATACTGAGGGAACTTGGGGACATTCTAGCAGCTCCACTGACTGACCTTTTCAATGCATCGTTGGAGTCGGGAGTGGTGCCAAAGGACTGGAGAGAGGCTCATGTGGTGCCTTTACACAAAAGCGGAAGTAAGGATGTGGTTGAAAACTACAGGCCGGTTAGTTTAACTTTGGTGGTGAGTAAATTATTGGAAATGCTGCTGAAAGAGAAAATAGTGAGGTTTCTGGAGTCCAGCAGATTGCAGGATCTGAGGCAGCATGGATTCACCAGAGGCAGGTTTTGTCAGACAAATCTGATTGATTTCTTTGACTGGGTGACCAGGGAGTTGGACCGAGGGTGAGCCTTAGATGTGGTGTATTTAGATTTCAGTAAAGCCTTTGACACTGTTCCTCACAGGCGACTTATAAACAAACTGAGCAGCCTAGGGATGGACCCTAAAGTTACTGCTTGGGTTAGAAATTGGTTGGGTGGGAGGCGACAAAGAGTACAGGTAAATGGAGCTCACTCTGAGGAGAAGGATGTTACCAGTGGTGTGCCCCAGGGATCTGTCCTTGGTCCGATTTTTTTTTTTTTTTTTAATTTTATAAACCAAACATTACATTAATAATCCGTAGCAACGGAATCTTTTACCCCACATTTCGTATCCACATCTACCATATGGTACATTTTTAGTCTCATTATACAATATTTCCCCACCCCTCCTCCCCCCCAATTCCTGCCATAATCTCAAATACCCCTATTTCAGCTCATAGCTTCCCACCGAACATAATTTCCCCATACTTTGAAAAATTGTTGTGGTCTGTGATTTTTTAAAGCTGTTAACTTACACAGAAGGTAGACATTATCCAGTGAGGCTTGATAGTCCTCCATCGTTGACACTGATTTTTGCTTCCATCTTCTTGCGATTAATAATGCACATCCTAGACTGAGGAATGTATTTTCTGAGTTATTTATATTCCCCGGCTTTATCCCCAACATTGCAACCTCCGGGTGTGGAGTGATGTTTTTCTCTATGATTGCAATTAATAAACTGAAGACCCCCACCCAGATCTTATATAGAGTCTCACATTGCCACCAGTTATGGAGATAACTCCCCCTCTTGCCACATTCCCTCCAGCACGTATCCTCCATCCCCTTGTACATATGGCACATTTTCTCAGGTGTTAAATGCCACCTATACATTACTTTATAGTTATTTTCGATCAGATTAGCAGCTAGAGGCCCCTTATATCTGGTATGGAAGATACGGCTCCATTGGGCCTCATCCCAACATTCCCCCACATCTTGTTCCCACTGTTTCTGGAAACCCTTTTTGGAGCCGTCCCCCTCCATCATATTATAGAATTTAGTCAACATTTTTTTCTTCTGTCCCATCAAAATTACTTTTTCAATTTCCGTCGGGTCGCCCTTAAGTTCAGGTAATATTTTGTATCGAAGATAATGACATATCTGATGATGTTGATAGTTATCTATTGCTTCTAATCCATATTGCTTCATCAGTACTGGGAATTCCTTTATCCGCTTACCTTCTAAGAGCTGTCCTATATGGGTCAGTCCCTTCTTTGCCCATTTATCAAATGGAATTTTCCCCACTGACGGAGGGAAGTCAAAATTCCCTGTAATAGGAATCAGTCTGGATACCCTCCTCGCTCCCAGCCAATTACGTTTCCACTTTGTCCACAGTCACAGGGTCCGTTGCACAAATGGATTTTTAAAACGCTCTAACCCCTTCCCCTCTTGGGGAATCCACAACCAATCCCCCAGCTTCCCTTCCGGAAACTCACCGTTCTCCATTTGCACCCCACTCCTTCCCTTCTTCTGCACCCCAATCCACAATGGCACTAAGTTGTGCCGCTTCCACATATCGTTGCATATCTGGTATGGCCATCCCCCCTCCTCCTTCTTGTTAGTAAGAACCTTCCAGGCCACTCTATTTCTCTTCCCCCCTCCTATAAATTTCATAATACGCCTCTGAATTTTCATTAAGAACTTCCTAGACACCCCCACAGGTAGGGCCCTAAAGAGATAGAGCCATTGGGGTAGGATCATCATTTTGATCGCCGAGATCAGTCCCAGCCAAGACAGCCTCTTACTCTCCCACATCTCCAATTCCTTCATCTTCTTTTCCATATTACCAAAATTAGCCTGAAACAACTCTGCCTCATTGGATGTTAGATTAATTCCCAAGTATTTTACGCTATTCTGGGCCCATTTAAAAGGGAATTTCCCCTGAATTTGCTGTTGCGTCTGCTTTGTTGCTAAGATATTTAATATCTCAGATTTTGCCGCATTTATCTTAAATCCAGAGTATTCCCCAAACTCCAACATATTATAGACTGCTGTCACCGAGTCTTCTGGTTTTGTCAAAATGAATAATATATCGTCCGCAAAGAGTGACACTTTACTCTCAAGTGCCCCCACCATTACTCCACTTATATTAGGATACTCCTAGACCCGTTGCGCTAAGGGTTCCATTGACAGCACAAACAATAATAACCTAGTGTGTCTTATTTTGTGCTAATGAATAAATTGCACTCACTCAAATCCAACTACAAAGAAGGTGTTTTTTTCATCTGAGCCCAAGTGATATCTAACTGAACTACCTTTCCCAGAATGCATGTAAAGGCATCCAGTTAGAAAAAAAGGCCAGAAGTTGAAGCACCACAGTGACAAAAACAAATCCACGCCCCCCATACCAAGGTAAGGGGCTAAGGGCGTGACAATATATAGCACTAAATGAGAGGTTAGATATGATTGGAATATCAGAGACATGGTGGAAGGAGGACAACCAGTGGGACACTGTGATACCTGTGTACAAACTATATCGTAATGATAGAGCTGATCAAATTGGTGGAGGGGTTGCGCTCTATGTTAGAGAGGGCATTGAGTCAGAAAGGATTAAAGTTTTGCAGGAAACAAAATTTGCTGTAGAAACTCTATGAATTGAAATTCCATGTAAAAAGGGGAAAGCGACGGCAGTGGGGGGGTACTATCGACCGCCTGGCCAGAATGAACAAATGGATGATGAAATGCTCAAAGAAATCAAGGAAGCTAACAAACGTTACAGCACAGTAATAATAATGGGTGATTTCAATTACCCTGGTATCGACTGGGTCAGTGTCACAGCAGGACATGCTAGGAAGATAAAGTTCCTAGATTAAATAAATGACTGCTTCTTGGAGCAGCTGGTTCATGAACCGACCAGAGGGGAAGCCATATTGGACCTAGTCCTTAATGGAACACCAGATCTGGTGCAAGAGATAAGGTTGTTGGGGCCACTTGGCAATAGTGATCATAGCATGATCGCGTTTGATCTAATTAATGGAGGAGGGATGGTAAGGAAATCCACAGTACTACCTTTTAACTTTTGAAAGGGAGACTATGATAAAATGAGGAAAATAGTTAAGAAGAAACTAAAAGGAGCAGTTGCAAAGGTTAAAGACTTACATCAAGCTTGGGTGTTGTTGAAAAATACTATCTTGGCAGCCCAGACCAGCTGTATTCCACGCTTTAAGAAAAGTGGAAGGACGTCCAAAAAACTGCCAGCATAGTTTAAAGGTGAGGTCAGAGAGGCTGTTGCCAAAAAAGCATCTTTCAGGAAATGGAAAAAAGAGCCAAACGACAAAATCTGGAAACAGCACAAGCACTGGCAAGTCAAATGCAAAGCATTGATAAAGCAGGCAAAGAGAGAATTTGAGAAGAAGCTTGTTGCGGAAGCAAAAACGCGAAATAAAGATTTTTTCAAGTACATTTGTAGCAAAAAACCTGTGAGAGAGTCAGTTGGTCCATTAGATGATAGAGGAGTTAAAGGGGCACTATGAGGCGACAAGGCGATAGCGGAGAGACTGAATGAATTCTTTGCTTCGGTCTTTACTGAGGAAGATGTAGGGATGTTACCCATGACTGAAGTGGTATTTAAAGATGCGGAAGAATTGAAGGAAATATCGATACATCGGGAAGATTTATTACAACTATTAGATAAACTGAAGTGTAGCAAATCACCTGGGCCGGATGGTATACATCCAAGGGTGTTGAAAGAACTGAAATATGAGATTGCAGACCTGCTATTAGTAATCTGTGAACTATCATTAAAATCATCTCTAATACCTGAAGATTGGAGGATCGCCAATGTAACACCAATTTTTAAAAAGGGTTCCAGGGGTGATCCGGGAAATTACAGACCGGTGAGCCTCACGTCAGTACCGGGAAAAATGGTAGAAACCATCATAAAGAATAAAATTACTCAGCATGTAGATAGTCATGGCCTAATGGGAGACAGCCAACATGGCTTTAGACAAGGAAGATCTTGTCTTACTAATCTGTTATGTTTTTTTGAAAGTGTGAATAAACAGATGGACAAAGGTGAGTCGGTTGATATAGTGTATCTGGACTTTCAGAAAGCCTTTGACAAGGTCCCTCATCAGAGACTTTTGGCAAAACTAAAGAGTCATGGGATAGGAGGCAGTGTACTACTGTGGATCAAGAACTGGTTAAAAGATAGAAAGCAGAGGGTTGGGCTAAATGGCCAATTTTCCCAATGGAGAAAGGTGAATAGTGGTGTACCCCAGGGATCTGTGCTGGGTCTGCTGCTTTTCGACATATTCATAAATGACCTGGAAAGTGGAATAACGAGTGAGGTTATCAAATTTGCAGATGACACAAAACTATTTAAAGCTGTTAAAACCCAAGAGGATTGTGGAAAATTGCAAGAGGATCTTGATAAATTAGGAGACTGGGCATCAAAATGGCAGATGAAATTTAATGTGGACAAGTGCAAAGTTATGCACCTAGCGAAGAACAACCCAAACTATGGTTACATGATGCAAGGTTCCACATTAGGAACCACCACCCAGGAAAAAGACTTAGGCGCCATTGTGGATAACATGTTAAAACCCTCGGCCCAGTGTGCAGCGGCAGCCAAGAGAGCAAATAGAATGCTAGGTATCATAAGGAAAGGAATGGAAAATAAAACAAAGGATATAATGCCTCTGTTTCGTTCCATGGTGCAATCGCACCTTCAATATAGTGTGCAATTCTGGTTGCCGTATCTTAAAAAGGATATAGCATTATTAGGAAAGGTTCAGAGAATAGCCACCAAAATGGTAAAGGGGATGGAAGGGTTCCACAATGAAGAAAGGTTTTCGTCCCAACCACAGCACTGAGTCTATCTTGCTCTCTTTTCTCAATGAAGTCCATGTTGCACATGACCAAGGCCGCATCTCTATTGCCGTTTCCTTAGATTTATCTGCTGCTTTCGACCTTGTAGATCACCCCACTCTTCTGACCCGCTTACACGACATTGGGCTCTTTGGCTCTGTTCTTTCTTGGTTTCACTTATTCCTCTCCCACCAAACCTTTTCTGTTTCCACAGGTTTTTCCTCCTCTCCTCCCACTCCCCTCCCTTGTGGTGTCCCCCAGGGTTCTGTCCTTGCCCCCCTTCTGTTTAACATCTTTTTTGGCCCCCCTCGCACTCCTAGTTCAGCAGCATAGTATTTCGGCCCACTATTATGCAGACCATATTCTTCTTCTTCACCACAAGGACCCTTCTGCCCCAGATCTTGCCCCCCTTAACTCCTGCCTGGCTTCAGTGTCCTCCTGGTTTTCCACTAATCTGTTGCACGTGAATCTCACAAAGTCATTCGCTATTTGGTTTACTTTTGGTGCCCCAACTCCCCCTCTTGCCCCCACCTTGTCCTGTGCCCCACTACCGGTAGTTTCCTCCCTGCGTTATCTGGGAGTCACCCTAGACTCTGCCCTATCCTTTAAAGACCGTATTTCCTCTGTTGTACATCGATCCTTTTACACCTTACGTCAACTCCGTGCCATCCGTCCCTTTATATCAGTCTCCTCCCTGTCTACACTGTTACTGTCCCTGGTTGTATCCCGCTTGGACTACTGCAATGTTGTCCTCGCCGGTCTCCCTCAAACCCAATTGCGAAGGTTACAACTAGTCCACCATACAGCTGCACGCATTCTCACTCACGCTTCCCGCTTCGACCACATTACCCACATTACTCCCAGGAGGGAGGAGTAGCCTAGTGGTTGGGGCAAAGTACTTCAGGCCGGAAGGTCGGGGGTTCAAATCCCACTAGAGGACAGCAACCTTGGGCCGGAAGGACTGGGGTTTCTAGTCCCACAGATGCTCCTTGTGGTCTTGGGCAAGCCACTTAACCCTCCATTGCCCATGTTCCCTGTAAGTATCAGTGTATGTGTCTCATATCCCCTCGTGTTAAATATATCCCCCAATTGTGTTGTGACCGCTTTGATTGAAGGATAAGACGGTATACAAAAACTGTCTAAAAAAAAAAAATAAAAAAAAAATAAAATCTTGATTCACCTACACTGGCTTCCCCTTGTTTACCATATTCAGTTCAAAATCCTTATTTATGTGCACAAAACCCTCCACACTGGTGTACCCCTCTACCTTGCCAATTTAATACATCTTCATTCGTCTCATTGTTCCCTCAGATCAGTCCATTTGAACCGCATGTCCCTTCCCTTCCCCTCACAGGCTCATCTTGAGTCCACCCGCTCCTCAGCATTTTTCTTTTTGGGTCCGTGACTCTGGAACTCGCTTCCCGTCGCCCTCCGTTTAGAACTCTCATATAAAACTTTTAAGGCTAAGCTGAAGTCCCACCTTTTTTGCACCGCTTTTAACCTTTCCCTTCCACCTGCTCCCCTTTCTCCCCCACCCCGCTGAACCTGAATGTACTGAACTCTGTTTCGTTCTCCGCTGTATTACCTGTCCCTTTACTCTATCTCTCCACCCTATCCTGTCTCTTCAATTTTTTGGCGTTCTTTTTCCTTTTCAGCGGCCCATATATTTTATTATTGTACACCGCTCTGGTGCCACTGGTAAAGAGCGGTATATTAAATGTGCAAATAAAGATAAAGATTCAATATCTGATGACTAAGTTGTTCCACAAGTTGTACACAATTTTCTTTATCTTTACTCTCAGGAGTTCCCTGGATTCTGATATTCACCTGTTGCGATCTATTTTCAAGATCCTCTATTTTCCGCCATAACTCATTTTCTTCCCCCTCCATGGCACAGCATTTCGTTTGTATTTCTTTTATTGTACTTTCTTGCTCCTCTAGTTTACTCTCCACATCATCCAGCCTTTGTCCCACTTCCCTCACATCCACCCTCAACTCCTCCATCCAAGTTTGGACTTCTGCCTTGAAGTGGGCTAGGTCTTGCCTTAAGGTGGAAAACCACCCCTGTAGCTCTCCTTTTAGGCCTGCAAATTCACTGTCCCGGTGCACATCTGCCAGCGCTACCGCTCCTGCTTCTTCCGCGTTCGTCGGACTCGCATATAGCGCCGCCATCTTTTCCCTGCTGCCCCTCCACTCGCGGCTTTAAAAGCGTATGCTTTTAAATCGGTTGTGCTCTTCTTCGCCGCTGCCATCTTCAGGGGTTGTACTCCACCTCCGGTGCTGTCCCGTGGCGTTTCCTCTCTACCGGGGGTTGCTATTTAACAGGTATTTACAAATTACTGACGGAGCTCCACTTCTAAGCTGCAGTCTCAGTCTGTGGCGTCATTTCCTCCCTGGTCTGATTCTTTTTAACATCTTTGTTAGTGATATAGCGGAAGGGCTGTCGGGTAAGGTTTGCCTCTTTGCGGATGATACCAAAATCTGCAATAGAGCAGACACCCAGAAAGGTGTAGATAACATGAGGAGGGATCTAGCTAAGCTTGAAGAATGGTCTAGAATTTGGCAGCTGGGATTTAATGTTAAAAAATTTGGGCTGCAGCAATCCAAGGGAGCAATATAGTATGAAGTGAAGTACTTTTGTCCACTAAAGAAGAGCGGGACATAGGGGTGGTTGTGTCTGATGATCTTAAAGTAGCTAAAGAGGTAGAAAAGGCAACGGCAAAAGCTAGAAGGATGCTTGGGTGCATACGGAGAGGAATGGGTAGCAGAAAAAAGGAGGTGATAGTGCCTCTGTATAAGTCTTTGGTGCGAACTCATTTGGAGTATAGTGTGCAATTCTGGAGACTGCACCTTCAAAAGGATGTGAACAGGATGGAGTCGGTGCAGACGGTGGCTACTAAAATGGTTAGTGGTCTTCATTATAAAGCATATGAGGACAGACTTAAGGATCTTAATATGTACACCTTAGAGGAAAGGCAGGATAGAGGTGATATGATTGAGATGTTTAAATACCTCTGTGGCATAAATGTTCAGGGAGAGAGCCTCTTTCAATTGAAAGCAAGTTCTGCTATGAGGGGACATGGGATGAGGATGAAGGGGGATAGATTCAGGAGTGATATGTGGAAATATTTCTTTACGGAAAGAGTAGTGGATCCATGGAATAGTCTCTCAGTGGAGATGGTAGAGATGAGGACAGTAACTGAATTCAAAAAAGCTTAGGACAAACACAGCAGATCTGTAAAGGTAAAAAGGGGACTGTTGTAGTTGTTGATATGGAAGGACAGACTAGATAGGCCATCTGGTCTTTTTCTGTCGTCATATTTCTCTGTTTCTATAAAGCTACAATTATCCCACGGGTGGGTGGGTGTTGGGGAGGGAGGTTAATAACACTTATTAAAAGAGGGCTGCTACACAGTACCCTGTCCTGTGCTTCTGAGGTAAGCTGTGACCAACTTCCTGGGTGATTAACAGTCCTTGCTTGGACAGAAGGAGTCTTTCAAAATGGCCTTTTGAGCTGCCACTTGGCATTAACACCTATTGAAAATGTTTCACAGGTCTCTTGCCCGCTAGGTAGAAGGCCTCTTTGTAAAGGTCTCTAGAAGACTCTTTGTTGCTCAAGAATACTGACCCTGTTTTACCTTTTATGTTAAGTTATATTCTGATTTGATTTAAATTAAAGCTCTTTGCTGCTGCTAGGCTCTGACTTATTATGAAATTTAAACTACAAGCTCTATGATGGGTTCTAAATTTAACCAGAAAGCTCGATTCTGTGTTTTAAATTTAAACTAAAAGTACTTTGCTGATACTAGGCCCTGAGTGAGTATTAAATTTAAACTACAAGCTCTCTGCTGGGTATGAAATTTAAACTTAAACTGCTGCTACTAGGCCCTGACTGATTTAACAAATACACTGGGTTCACAGATTAATCAGCTTTAAGATGTCCCTTCAGACAAAAAAAACAGAAGTATATACTCACAATTGCAGATCTCTCTCCAGAAGTAGCAGTCCCCCTTTCTAGTCCTTCAAGACTTGCCAGCAGGTGGAAACAGATCTGAGCAACTTTCAGTGTTGTCATCACATGGTATACCCTCTGATGCAGCACTGAGAGAAGCTAGTAGGACATTTCTCAAGCAGTAAGCATGACTGAAAAACTCAGACATTATTAAACACAAATATCTTTGCCACAAAAAAACACGAGCACGCATTTGACTCTCTTACCATGATGAAATTTGAGTCAGACCATGGAAATGCTTATTCTTGCCATTAGAAACTCCATGACCCAGCAGTTTAAAAGTTAGCAGAAACGCGGGAACAGAGAAATGTTCCCGTGGCTGCTTTCATTTTTGAAGTGGCGGGTGGCTAGTGATGGCGTCCCCCCACACCCTCCTGCAGTGCTTTCCCAGCTCCCAGGTAGCATCAGCCCTGGATGCTGCCTTCGTTTTTCCATTTTGACCAGACTCTAGGTTCTGCCTTTCTTCTCAGAGAAGGATCTTCAAAAGGATTGATTCTACTGGACGTACAGAGGGTATTACTCAAATGCATGCCCATTGTTAATTCCTTCCACTGGTTGAATCTGCAAGGAAAGTACTATTCCTGCTGCAATTCTGCAAACAAAATTTAAACTCCTGTGTCAAAAAGTCCAAATTATGCAAAATCCTGCATGCTTTGTCAAAATAACAAAGCATATTGTTTTTGATTGATATGCAATTTAAAATACAATACAGAATATAAACAAAAAGGTGCAAAATTTTGAATTATTGTGTGCAAGATTCCAGCAGGAGTAAAGTAATGGCGGAGGTCAAATCCTTTATTGTCCACTGGCTTAATTGGGCCATTGGAGCAATGTGCATTCTGGCTGGTAAGTGTGTCTAGGAATGAGTCAGAGCTCACCCCATGAGGTTTCCTGTTCTTCAATGACTGCCTTTGTGAAGCCCTACAGGCTGTTTGTGAGAGTTATTCAGTTCCTTGATTCGTGCTAGACTACTCCAAGACCTGTGCTGGAAGGCTCCTACTGCAGGTTTGGAAGCCTGTTTACCTGCCTTTTGGTTGTGTTGTCGATATCAGTGCCTGGAAGACTTTCTGCAGGTCTGGGGGTCTAGGTGCCGTATATGTCATTTGTAGTCTTGAAGGACTACAAAGAGGACTGCTACTTCTGGAGAGAGATCTGAAATTGTAAGCATTTACTTCGGGGAATTTTTCTAAGGGGCTTGTTTACAAAGCTGCGGTAGTGGTTTCTGATCGTTATTGGAGCCACGGCCCCATTGATTTCAATGGGGCCGCGGCTCCAATAACGATCGGAAAATGCTACTGCGGCTTTGTAAACAAGCCCCTAAATCTTGGGGAAAAAAGAATTCTTTAGATTAAAGCTAATTAATCTGTGATCCCAGTGTACTTGTTAAATCAGTCAGGGCCTA
The DNA here is from genome assembly GCA_033557465.1 of Ichthyophis bannanicus. NCBI lineage: Eukaryota > Metazoa > Chordata > Amphibia > Gymnophiona > Ichthyophiidae > Ichthyophis > Ichthyophis bannanicus. Next base: position 135,743,446 of record CM066042.1, read on the forward strand.
GTAGCAGCAAGAGTTTTTAAGTTTAAATTTAAAACACATCATAGAGCTTTCTGGTTAAACTTAGAACCCAAGACTCCCTCTATCAAAGCAAGGGCTGTGGGACTCCCCCTGGAGATTGGTCACAGATTACCTTAGAAGCACAGGACAGGGTACTGTGTAGCAGCCAGCTTTTAATAAGTCTTCTTTCCCTCCCTCCCCGACACCCACCCACCACTGGGATAATCATAGCTTTATAGATGATTAAACCTCTTAAAGAAAAGAAGGTGCCATATTCACTCTCAGGTGCAGCTGTTTATTCTCATCAGCATACATTTGGGACCTGAGATTAATTAAATTTCAGGAGAACAAAGTACATTAACCTTTGAGAGGCCGCTCATAGAAGCAATTGCTTCTAATACTTGTTATGTATTTTAGTACACTACATGTAAATATGTCAAATATAAATTTTCAGCTAATTTGGATATGTACTTCCTAGGAAAAAGCATGTTCCATTTGTGGAACGTTGGCCCCTCCAAGCGTCATTTTTTCAAAAATTTTAATTGCTTTTTTTACTGAATATCGTAAACTGGAAACAAACAAATGCTTCAATTAAGCAATTTTTAAAAGTAATTAGACACAGACGGAGATGACTGTACAGAATAAAGCTTGAAGGGAAAATTTCAGCGAGAGTGAAAATCCAGAAAACACTTCTCGTGCAGGCGCTTGCCACAAAACTGGCACCATTTTTTTGTATTCTTCGAGCAGACAATGCAACGACCTTGCCTTGTAGAAGACAAATAGTGACTGGTGTTAGCTGAAGCTGTAATAGCAGAGAGAATCAAAGCTGTTGGGCCACCTTTTCGAGAACGATAGCCCTCGAGTCCAACTTTCATAGCCACCAAAGCAACCTCGCGGCGGAAATCCAAGCGACTCAGGGCTTGTTTGCCCAAAAGATGACATTGCAAATGCCAGGCAGCAACAACGGCCATATTTAGACCATTGGCAAACAAATTCCACCACCATTTTTTGCTTCGTAATTTAGGACAGTAGCTACCTAGCAAACGATCTAACAAGTCGACACCACCCATACTTTGGTTATAAGCTCCAATCAATTTTGGCTGCTTGATAATGATTTTTTGCTTTTGTTTGACAGAATATCGACTGGCATTTTGAAGAGGTTTTGGCCGCATCCAATTTGACATGACTGTAACCACACTGTTGTCATTCCAACGGACACACACCACATTACCATCACCACGGTAATCATATTCGCCACGAGGCTTTTTGGCAAGCTCCTTTGAAGAAACCAAGGGGCACTTGCTGGTACGGTTTTCACGAACAGTTCCAACAGCACGAAAGCCTTTTGCTTTCAGAACAATCATGGGATCATATGAAGTGAAATAGTTGTCAAAAAACAAGCTGTGATGATTTGGATTTTCAACAACTGATATCAAATCAAGAACAACTCTAGTGCCAAGTGGAACACTGTACTGAGGACCATCTTTTTCCTTGGCACCGGTGTAAATTTGCATCGAAAATGGATACCCAGCAGGGCAGCACAACATCCACACTTTGCAACCGAATCGAATTGGCTTACTTCGAATAAACATTTTGCAACTGTGGTGCCCGTAATATGGCACCACTGATTCATCAATACTCAAGTTTTCACTGAACACTCCACCGACTTTCACAAACTGTGCTGTGAGGTGATCGTAAAATGGCTCAATTTTTGCTACTTTTCCAGGTTGCAAATTGAGATTATCAACAATGTGGAAGTAAGTTTTCAAATCCCGGAAACGTTTGCGACTCATTATCTTTGGGACAATATTATTGTTCAAATCCTCAGCGGTCGACCAATAGTGACTTTCTTTGGGCAACTGGTACTGGTGGTATCCACTGAGGAGCAAAATGCCAAAAAAACGAATCAACTCGTCCCCATTTGTATCAATATTTGCCAATTTCTGCTGGAGCATAAATATTGGTCATACTGGCAAGATGATCAACGTAATCATCACCAAAAAGTTGCATAAAGAGGTCAAAGGGAGATTTATCAATCAAATCAGTGCGAAGATCGGCTAATTTTTCGGGAGATGCTTCTGGCATTGGAGTCAAAACGTCGTCCCTCTTCATCCATTTTGGGGTTGATTTTATCCACTTACGCTTTTTTGCTGGTTGAGCTGACTGATAATTAGATAAGAGCTCACTGTCACTGTCACTTTCTACCAGCTGATCACTTCCCTCGGATTCCACATTAGCAACTTTTTGAATATCCAGATCTAATTCACCACACACTTTGCCAGGCTCAATAGACTCCAAATTTTCTTCATCAATTTCTTCAATGTCTGAAGCAGCCATTTCATCATTGGGTGGCAAAATCAAAATGTCGGCTTCTTCTACATCTGAATATTCCGCAATGCGTGTTACTGCTTCTTGAAGCAACAGGCAACGGTATTTAGGCATTATAACTATATAGAATTAGTTGAATAACAATCATGCAAAAAATATGGCAGAAATTGTAAAATGAAAAAAATTACACCCGGAAGTCCCAACGTTCCACAAGTGGAACACACGGAAAGAAGTAATCACAAAAACATGAATAGGTTACCGACATGCATAAAACCTGACCAACACACTCATAAAACATTCCAGAGTATGAATCTCACCCTAATAAGACAGACGGACATGTGAGAACAAAATTGTAGAGGGATATATTACATAAACCATAAAGTGCCAACTTTGGTCTACTTTGGCATACTGTAGAAGGGGGTATATCGCCAATTGGAAAAAAAAATTATTGCTCAAGAGGGTCAATGTCTATAAACCCATTGACAAAGTTTCATCTAATTTGCTTGAAAATTGATAAAGCTATATCATTGCAAAAATATGTTCCACATGTGGAACGTTGGCGCCTAAAAGGTTAAACATAATAGGTGCAGTTTTATTAGTTTAAGTGTCCCTAGCAACCTTTAGTACGTAAGGAACTTGAATATATAAAATGGAAATTACACTTACCTGGTAATTGTTGTTCCTTGAGGAACTCCAGTTCAGTCCTCCACCTCTGGGTTGTGCACCTCCTCCTGCAGCATGGAGGCTGGACAAGTCAAATTTGTGACATCACTGGGTATACACTGCTGGTCTTCTCCCATCATCCTCCAGTGAACTACTGACAAAGCAAACTAAAAAGGAGCAACAAATACACAGCTTAAGCATTAATCACAACTGCAACTTAACCTTTAACTGTTAAATTTAAAGTCCCCCCCCCAGAACCGAGCAAGACTGCTAGAAAAAAAAAAGGGAAGGAAGACCCTAAAGAGATCTGAGAAAGGAAGGATACCAAGTAGATCCTTCTGAACAACTGTGATCCCTCTCCAAACTAAAAAAAAGAAAGGTACATCTTAGCGATCTCATCCTCGGGTGGAAATGAGAACTGAACTGGAGTTTCCTCAAGGAACAACAATTATTAGGTAAGTGTAATTTACATTTCCTTATTGTTCCTCCAGTCCTCCACCTCTGGGATGTAACAGAGCAGTAATCCTTGGGAGGGACCCTTTTCAGCTCTAATGCAGCCCCACTGAAGGAAACAGGCAACACTCGTCACCTGAACCTCCATGCAATAGTGGCTACGGAAGGAATGGAAGAACGACTAAGTCGCCGCTTTGCAAGTCCACACAGTCGGAAGCCAGCTACGATCCATCTAGGAAGTTGCTTGCACTTTAGAACAAAAGGAGCCCCCCTGCTGCAAGTACGCCCAATGCCCAGACCAAAGACATGCAGATGTTATTGTATCCCGGATCCAACTGAATAGTGATACTTTGGCTGCTGCTTCCTGTTTCTTTTTTTTTTTTTTTCAAACTCCTGAACAAAGAAACCAACGATCCGAATTTCGGAAGGCCTCCGGTACTTTAACATATGGTCGCGGCACTCCCTCTATATCTAAGCGATGCAGACTACAAACTGAAGTATTCTCCTCCAAGAATCTCAGAACTGGAAACAAAACCGACTGCATCATGAGAAAGGGGAACTATCTTGGTTAAATGGCACGGAACAATCCGTAAACCATCCTGCCCCTAGGGAAGGACAAGAACGGTTCTACCCAAGACCAGGCCTGCAAACTCAAACTCAGCGAGGCAAACTAACAGCCACTAAAACACTGTTTCTAAAAACCCTAGACCGAAGCCTGAAGCAAGAGTTCCAAGGTTCTCTAGTGATCGTCTGCCCCGCCAGGACGAAATTAGTCCCATGAAGGAGCCCCCAAATCTTGGACCGGCTGGAGCCTACAACCCCGAGAACCTTAGTAACTGGAGCCAAGGCAGTCTGGACCTACCGCTGAGCAAATCAGTCCTCGAATACCCACCATCCCCGCACCTACAATAGGGAATGGTACTTTTAGCCATCTCGACATAAGGACGCTATCCCGTCCCAGAATAATCTTACTTCCTCAATCTTGACTGTTCGATTGCTAGACCGCAGCGAGAATCGATCCACCTGATACATACGAATAGGACCAGAGGTCCACAGATTTGTCATTACGATCAACAGCCCCGGCTTCCCGTCCATTAACCTGACCAGGCTGGCACACCACGGATGTCTTGGCCAAACTGGCGCCACCAACACCACTCTCCCTCAATACGCCACTATGCTCTGAATCACTTGACTTTATGAGAGGCACGGGGGGGAAGAAAAATATTGAGAAGAGCGATGGCCATGCCTGCATCAGTGCCTCGACACCGTCCGCAATCCTTTCTCGCCTACTGTTGTAACCAACGAATTCTCCTTTTCCAAAAGAAAGACTGCCATGGAATCCCCTGGCCGGAGGACCCCGTCTGATGACTATCTGTACGAATACTTCCGGATGAAGTTCCCCATCTCTGGCCTCTATCTGGACTCCCCTGAGAAAATCCATCATCAGAAGTACAGCTCCTGCAAAATGCGCCGCCAAAGTGCCTGTAGATGAAGCTCCACCCACGCAAACAGAGCCTCTGATTCCTCTTCCATGGCCGCCCTGATTGCCTATCCGTACTGGCTCAGGGAAGCCACTGATGCAGATTTGTCGGACAGCCCTGAGCCTGCCCGATGCTTCACTTCGAACTCACCCGCTGGACGAGCAAGACCTACCGCTCTCTGCTCCGAACAATTGTTGGAGCAAGCAAGAGGTCCATTGGACCATCATCACATACGAACCGATCCCTGCAAAGAGCTCCCTAGCCTGCGCGGTTCGCCTCCGCCAACATCAGGGCCTACTGCGGATGTTCTAGCGGCATGCCTGACTGGCTGAACTTCTGGGATCAGTTGTACTGTGAAGGTATCACCTGACCTGCGCGAAACATGGGAGACATTTGTTTAGCGGCTCGTTCTGGCACGACCTTCTCCGTGACAAATGTTTTTGTAAGGGGACGCCTGCGAGCTCTGGCCCACGGAACCACCTCCAGAGTTGTCACCAACGTCTTGAGTAGCCAAAGCCAGCTTCACCCCAAACCTGAAAAATAGCTGTTGAAAACCCCTGAGTTCTCCGCTCCAGTCAAAACAATGTTCCCTATTGATGGTCGAACCGTGCCCACAAAAACTCTGACTTGAGACAGACTGAGCGGCCTTTGACCACCCCGACTACTTAACCTCTAGCCTGAAATAATTTTTTTTTTTTTTTTTATTCTGGACGCAACACGTACACTCTTGGCCCTGGACTTTGGTCGAATCACTCTATTGCTGAGGCGAGGGAAACTAAGGTTGCTTCATTCCGCAGAGCTGATGCAATCGCTACCATCACCTTGGTGAAGGTTCGCGGGGCCATTGTCACCCAGAGGGCCTGTCGGCCCTTGATAGGTATCTACGGGAAGCCAATACTATAAACTTGTGATGAGCTGTGCTATCAACACTTGGAAATATCCTTCTGTAGGTTCAAGGGATGGGACAAACTACCTGCCGACCCGTCCCCACTACCAAACGCACCAATTCCATACAAAGGCAGACGCCCGAAGACAGCCCTTTTCTTCCTCGAGATCAGGCAGGGATGGAACGGCCCATCTTTCCTTTGGAACCAAGAGATAGTTTGAGCGGCATCGAATGCCGAAAAATTCCCAGGAACCTGGCCCAACCACTCCGAAGTGCAACCTACGATCCGAAGTTCACCAAATTGTAGACGAACGTAGCATTGCTATAAGAGAGCATAGCCTCCCTTACAATCAATACTACTGCCTTAATACATACTCTGGGCCACTGAGAAGGGATGACCCTATCAGGTTACTCACTGACCATAGACAGATGGAAGGATCTCCTTTACCTCCTATGCACTGTCAAATTACATACATTTCCTGTATGCCAACACTGCCTGTTCTCCTCAGAACTGCAGCTGCTATAACCTTTGTGCATCATTCTATTTAATTATGTATCTTAAAAACATATCTTCATAGTTGTCCCTGACTTTCCATCGGACCCTTCTCAGGAGTAGTACCAAAGTATTTACTAACTGCCTTTGAGAACATCCACATCGCCCTCTGAAAGTTACCCAGCAACCAAAAGAGCCTATCAGAATAGCCCTCTCTCACCTGTCTGCATGAAGTCATCGTGTACTGAATAAGTGTTGTATCTTAAAGATATGGACGGACCTTGTCCTGATCCAATCCACGTAACACTTCTCCGATTAGATTACGTTTTATACTAAACTACTAGTAAAGCCTTAACCGGTCAGACCACCTGACCAGGTCCAGAGCGTATCTGAAGAACCCTTTCCCACATGACCGCATCAAGTCATTGTGCGCTGAACGAGTCTGGAGCTGTACTACACCCAGAATACTTACGAATTAGATGGTAATCACACCCCTTGATACCATACCAAAACAGCCACTGCGGCTTGACCATCATGGTGAGAAGGACTGAGAACACTCCTGAAGAACTCCCTTAAACTGAACCTGGTATGTACCAGGATTTCCAGTCCTGTAGATCTGCATAGACTCAGGTATCAGCTGTTGAGGAAATAAAAATTAACTCAATTTTCATCAACTAAAGCGCAACTGGTCCCCTAGGAAGAAGGCTCTGTCCTACTTTATTCTACGGCGTTTGTCTCACCCCAGCACGCAAAACACCACCAGGGAGTAGTCACCTGCGAGCCTGAAAAAAGAAAACACTCCTAAATGCCGCTGGTTGCCATAAGCCAGAGGTCTCTGGGCCCTCGATTGCGAGATCCTGAAGAAATCAGCATTGTAAGGGAATGTCCCTACCTCCCTTGATACAGCTGAAGTGTCCCGCACCCCACTTTACCTGCTCGTCAGTAGATTGGGGAAATTACAATGAACCCCTGGAGTCAAAGTGGACCAAGGACCTGGGGTACCGAACATACAGGCCAAGGCAAGAACAAAAGTATTAGTCACCAGTGGACAGGGAGAAATCTTCCATATGCGGTTGCACTGAAGAACGCCTCTCTAAAAGAAAGCCTATTTTTTTTTAAACTCCTTTTACTGTTATCACTTTAACTGTACCACTTCTAACCCGAGAGAAGTAAACCAATCAACCTAATGCCAACTAATAATAAAAACGATGGTGCAAGGATGAGGGTTTTGGATTTGTTTAGGAACTGGGGAACATTCTGGGGAAAGGAGGGCTCTGCCTAAGGGATGGGCTTCACCTTAACTGGGATGGAATCAGGCTGCTGGCATTAACCTTTAAAAAGGAGATAGAGCAGCTTTTAAACTAGATAATAGGGGAGAGCCGACAGACACAAGAGCGCATTGTTTGGAAGAATGTATCCTTGAAGGATACGACCAAAAGCAGAGAGGTTCCAAAAAAGAGTAAAGAAGCCTAAATGCCCTCGAGTATGGAGCAGACTGAGCTTAAAGATCCCAAATTACCCATGCCTACCAATAGTCAAATTAATATGAATAAAGTATCTAAAATGCTTGTATGCAAATGCTAGAAGTCTAAAAAATAAGATGGGAGAGTTAGAATATATAGCACTAAAGGACAGTTTAGATATGATTGGAATCTCAGAGACATGGTGGAAGGAGGACAACCAGTGGGACACTGATACCTGGGTACAAACTATATCGTAATGATAGAGCTGATCAAATTGGCGGAGGGGTTGCGCTCTATGTTAGAGAGGGCATTGAATCAGAAAGGATTAAAGTTTTGCAGGAAACAAAATTCGCTGTAGAATCTCTATGGATTGAAATTCCATGTAAAAAGGGGAAGGCGACGGCAGTGGGGGGTACTATCAACCGCCTGGCCAGAATGAACAAATGGATGATGAAATGCTCAAAGAAATCAAGGAAGCTAACAAACGTTACAGCACAGTAATAATAATGGGTGATTTCAATTACCCTGGTATCGACTGGGTCAGTGTCACAGCAGGACATGCTAGGAAGATAAAGTTCCTAGATTAAATAAATGACTGCTTCTTGGAGCAGCTGGTTCATGAACCGACCAGAGGGGAAGCCATATTGGACCTAATCCTTAGTGGAACACCAGATCTGGTGCAAGAGATAAGGTTGTTGGGGCCACTTGGCAATAGTGATCATAGCATGATAGCGTTTGATCAATAATTAATGGAGGAGGGATGGTAAGGAAATCCACAGTACTACCTTTTAACTTTCGAAAGGGAGACTATGATAAAATGAGGAAAATAGTAAAGAAAAAACTAAAAGGAGCAGTTGCAAAGGTTAAAGACTTACATCAAGCTTGAGTGTTGTTGAAAAATACTATCTTGGAAGCCCAGACCAGCTGTATTCCACGCTTTAAGAAAAGTGGAAGGAAGTCCAAAAAACTGCCAGCATGGTTTAAAGGTGAGGTCAGAGAGGCTGTTGTTGCCAAAAAAGCATCTTTCAGAAAATGGAAAAAAGAGCCAAATGATGAAAACTGGAAACAGCACAATCACTGGCAAGTTAGATTCAAGGCATTGATAAGGCAGGCAAAGAGAAAATTTGAGAGGAAACTTGCTGTGGAAGCAAAAACACGTAATAAAGACTTTTTCACGTACATTCGTAGCAAAAATCCTGTCAGAGAGTCAGTTGGACCATTAGATGATAGAGGAGTAAGGGGGGCAGTAAGAGGGGACAAGGCTATAGTGGAGAGACTGAATGAATTCTTTGCTTTGGTCTTTACTGAGGAAGATGTAGGGATGTTACCCATGACTGAAGTGGTATTTGTAACGGGTCTGTTCCTTGTTGGTCACTCCAGGCCAGGGAAGTCCCAAACTCCTGGATTGATGCTTTAAGAACTAGGAAATAGGCTGCTAGGGAATCAATATATCCCTGCAGCAGCCGAGTCCAGGTATATTGTCTGCCTGCATGTGTAAAAGCCATCAGGGGCTGCGTTTGGGGGTCCACGGGCACGCTAAAAAAAGCGTTGGCCAAATCTATTACAGTGAAGCATTTAGCATCTACTGGGATAAGGGTTAACAATCCAGCAATATCCGGCATCACCGGGGCTAATGGAACAACCAATTAATTTACTGCCCAAAGGTCCTGGGTAAAACGGAACCCCTCCCCTTTGGGGACGGGATTCACAGGCGTATTGAAAGGAGATACAGTGGGAACAACTATCCCTGCGGTGACAAACTCAGCAATCATGGATCGTAAAGCTTCATCTTTTGCACTAGACAAAGGATACTGCCTAACACAAACAACCGCCGTGGGATTTTTTAGTTTGGCAACATAAGGGGTACATGGAACCAACCCAGAATCGGTAGGAAAGGAGGCCCATAACGAAAGAGGGACCTGCTCCAGCACCGATGCTGTATCAACATTCTCCAATTCCAGCCAGCTGGAGCAGCGTACCACAGATGAGGGTTCGGGACTTTCCTGGCCTGGAGTGACCAACAAGGAACAGAACCGTTACATTATTTAATGGTGATACTGTGGAGGAATAGAAAGAAATATCGATACACCGGGAAGATGTATTACAACTATTAGATGAACTGAAGAGTAGCAAATCACCTGGGCCGGATGATATACATCCAAGGGTGTTGAAAGAACTGAAATATGAGATTGCAGACCTGCTATTAGTAATCTGTGAACTATCATTACAATCATCTGTAATACCTGAAGATTGGAGGATGGTGAACGTAACACCAATTTTTAAAAAGGGTTCCAGGGGTGATCCAGGAAACTACAGACCGGTGAGCCTGATGTCAGTGCCGGGAAAATGGTAGAAACCATCATAAAGAACAAAATTGCTGAACATGAAGATAGTCATGACTTAATGGGAGACAGCCAATATGGCTTTAGACAAGGAAGATCTTGTCTTACTAATCTGTTATGTTTTTTTGAAGGTGTGAATAAACAGGTAGACAAAGGTGAGTCGGTTGATATAGTGTATTTGGACTTTCAGAAAGCCTTTGACAAGGTCCCTCATCAGAGACTTTTGGCAAAACTAAAGAGTCATGGGATAGGAGGCAGTGTACTATTGTGGATAAGGAAATGGTTAAAAGATAGAAAACAGAGGGTAGGGCTAAATGGCCAATTTTCCCAATGGAGAAAGGTGAATAGTGGTGTACCCCAGGGATCTGTGCTGGGTCTGCTGCTTTTTGACATATTCATAAACGACCTGGAAAAGGGAATAATGAGTGAGGTTATCAAATTTGCAGACGACACAAAACTATTTAAAGTTGTTAAAACCCAAGAGGATTGTGGAAAATTGCAAGAGGATCTTGATAAATTGGAAGACTGGGCATCAAAATGGCAGATGAAATTTAATGTGGACAAGTGCAAAGTTATGCACCTAGGGAAGAACAACCCAAACTATGGTTACATGATGCAAGGTTCCACATTAGGAACCACCACCCAGGAAAAAGAGACTTAGGCGTCATTGTGGATAACATGTTAAAACCCTCGGCCCAGTGTGCAGCGGTGGCCAAGAGAGCAAATAGAATGCTAGGTATTATAAGGAAAGGAATGGAAAATAAAACAAAGGATATAATGCCTCTGTTTCGTTCCATGGTGCAATCGCACCTTCAATTCTGGTCGCCGTATCTTAAAAAGGATATAGCATTATTAGAAAAGGTTCAGAGAATAGCCACCAAAATGGTAAAGGGGATGGAAGGATTCCCCTATGAAGAAAGGCTAAAAAGGTTAGGACTCTTTAACCTGGAAGAGACGGCTGAGGGAAGGTATGATAGAAATCTATAAATTAATGAACAGAGTGGAACGGGTAAACGTAGATCGATTGTTTGTTATCAGAATATAGAAAGACTAGGGGACATGCAATGAAGCTATAGGGTATACTATTTAAGACTAATAAAAGAAAATATTTTTTCACTCAACGTGTAATCAAACTCTGGAATTTGTTACCGGAGGATGTAGTAAAGTCTGTAAGTGTAGCTGGGTTTAAAAAAGGTTTGGACAAGTTCCTGGAGGAAAGGTCCATAAACCATTATTAAAAAGGGACACAGGATATCAATACTTGACCCACCACAAGCATTGTGGAACCTCTGTCTTTTGGGGAAACTGCTAGGTACCTATGACCTAGATTGGCCACTGCTGGAAACAGGATACTGGGCTTGATGGACCTTGGTCTGACCCAGTATGGCGTATCTTATGTTCTTAACCTAATGCCAACTAATAATAAAAACAATAAACACATTCTCCCATAAGATACCAAAAGAAATAAAAAATGCTGTTACAGGATGCGGCCTAACCGCTTCATAGCAAACGCGCGGGAAAAGAACTGGGCACCGCACCTGCCGGCATGAGAGTCGCCGCCAAAGCCCGAACTCGACCTCCAGCTGTTTACATCTGTCAGCATCAACAGGCATACCATTTTACTAAACTACCAACTTTGTATCCATGCCAGACCTGTCAGCGGAGCTGTGGCAAAGAGACCAGTGCTGCTCCCGCATGATTTTTTTTTTTATACAAAAAAAATCTGGCAACGCAGGCTCACAGCCAACAGCCTCACCTATACGAGAATCGCATAGGTTTTGAGTAGAAATCTATAATATCCGTTTACAGTGTAAAGTAAACTGCCTCCGCTAAGAAAAGATGTGGGAAGAAACAGTCTCAGGTCCCTGAACACCGTTTTCCGCCCAAATCAACGCTGCCGACATCCACTTAGGCCCAAGGCTGCCCCGCTCCAATAATAAAACTACAGGGCACTCACCTCATCGTCCGGCAATCAGACTCCGCTCTTTGACCTACTCCTTGCATTAACGATGTATCCTACTATCAGAGCTGCAGCCGCACAAAGGAACAAACGCCAGCTCCTGCAATAACCGTCGTCTTCAGAAGCAGCGCAACAGGAGCTGTCCACTGCCTTTGCTTCACTCCTCCCCGAGCAGATTTGGGAAGGAGAGCTAGCTGGACCAAAGGAACAGGCTGACGGAACAAAGACAATGAATCTTCCCATTTGGACCTGTCCTCTTAAAGAACTCGTTTGCCTGCCTTCTTTTTTTTTTTTAAACCAACTTAATTCCAATGTAGACTACTTCTAAAATCCAAATAAAATTAACTTAAAGTTAGCTAAAAGTAAACTGCAAACCAAAACTATCTATCCAAATGAAATGCTCCTTATGTGTTTCTCTAGTGAGCCCAGCACCTAGGCTCACTACGTCCTCCTGATGCATGGAGACTGGACACACTGGAGGATGATGGGAGAAGACCAGCAGTGTATACCCAGTGATGTCACGAATTTGACTTGTCCAGTCTCCATGCTGCAGGAGGAGGTGCACAACCCAGAGGGGGAGAACTGAATTGGAGGAACGATAAGGAACATAACCTTAAAGCAAAGATGCAGACAGCAGTCCAGCAGCGAGATAGGGGCTTTCCAGTCTTTTGCTTGAGTGTCACATGTATGATTTTCTCCCAGTAGGTGAGGGGTCTTAAGTGTGCACAAAGTGCAAGGAGCTTTTTGCTCTCAGGGAATGAGTCCGATCTCTGGAGGCTAGAGTAGCAGATTTGGAAGACATGAAGACGAGACCTACAGGGATTTAGTCCTGAAGTCCCACCTCCAGTCTGGCAGCATCTCTGTTGCCATGGAGGAGAGAGGTCACGTGACAGGACAGCATCACCCTTCTGTGGCAGGAAGTGATCCTGTAGCCAGGACCTGCCTCCAGGTGATGCAAAACCCTCTCACACGAAGGACGTTTCTCCAGGGCCATGTGCCCAAGAGGGAAGGGTTAGGACAGCCGTTATAGTTGGTGATTCGATCATTAGGCATGTAGATAACTGGGTGGCTGATGGAAATGAGGATTGCCTGGTAACATGTCTGCCTGGTGCGAAGGTAGCGGACCTCACGTGCCAACTAGACAAAGTCTTAGATAGTGCTGGGGAGACGTCTGCTGTCTTGGTACATGTCGGTACCAATGACAAAGGAAAATGTGGTAGGGAAGTTCTGGAGGCTAAATTTAGGCTTTTAGGGAGGAAATTTAAATTCAGAACTCCCAGGATAGCGTTCTCTGAAATGCTTCCTGTTCCACGCGCAGGACCCAAAAGGCAGTAAGAGCTCCAGAGTCTCAATGCGTGGATAAGACAATGGTGCAAGGATGAGGGTTTTGGATTTGTTAGGGACTGGGGAACATTCTGGGGAAAGGAGGGGCTCTTCCGAAGGGATGGGCTTCACCTTAACCAGGATGGAACCAGGCTGCAGGCATCAACCTTTAAAAAGGAGAGAGAGCAGCTTTTATACTAGATAATAGGGGAGAGCTGACAGTCGCCCAAGAGCGCATGGTTCGGAACAATGTATCCTTGAAGGATACTACCAAAAAAAGGAAGATAGGGCACATCAGCAGAGAGGTTCCAATAAAGACAAAGGTAGCCCAGATACCCTTGAGTACAGAGCAGACAGAGCTTAAAGATTCCAAATTGCCCCTGCCTACCGATAACCAAATTAATATGAATAAAATCGTCTCTAAAATGCGTGCATGCAAATGCTAGAAGTCTAAAAAATAAGATGGGAGAGTTAGACTATCTAGCATTAAATGAGAAGTTAGATATGATTGGTATCTCAGAGACATGGTGGAAGGAGGACAAGTGGGATACTGTGATACCTGGGTACAAACTTTATCGCAATGATAGAGCTGATCAAATTGGTGGAGGGGTTGTGCTCTATGTCAGAGAGGGCATTGAGTCACAAAGGATTAAAGGATTTGCAGGAAACAAAATTCGCTGTAGAAGCTCTATGGATTGAAATTCCATGTAAAAAGGGGAAGGCGATGGCAGTGGGGTTGTACTACAGACCGCCTGGCCAGAATGAACAAATGGATGATGAAATGCTCAAAGAAATCAATTAAACTAACAAAAGATACAGAACAGTAATAATAATGGGTAAGTTCAATTACCCCGGTATTGACTGGGTCAGTATCATGGCAGGACATGCTAGGGAGATAAAGTTTCTAGAAAAAAATAAATGACAGCTTCTTGGAGCAGCTGGTACATGAACCGACCAGAGGGGAAGCCATTTTGGACCTAGTCCTTAGTGGAACACCAGATCTGGTGCAAGAGATAAGGTTGTTGGGGCCACTTGGCAATAGTGATCATAGCATGATCGTGTTTGATTTAATTAATGGAGGAGGGATGGTTGGTAAGGAAATCCACAGTACTACCTTTTAACTTTCAAAAGGCAGACTATGATAAAATGAGGAAAATAGTTAAGAAAAAGCTAAAAGGAGCCGTTGCAAAGGTCAAAGACTTACATCACGCTTGGGTGTTGCTTAAAAATACTATCTTGGAAGCCCAGACCAGCTGTATTCCACGCTTTAAGAAAAGTGGAAGTAAGTCCAAAAAACTGGCAGCATGATTTAAAGGTGAGGTCACAGAGGCTACAGTTGCCAAAAAAGCATCTTTCAGGAAATTGAAAAAAAGAGCCAAATGATGAAAACTGGAAACAGCACAAGCATTGGCAAGTTAAATATGCAAGGCACTGATAAGGCAGGCAAATGGAGAATTTGAGAGGAAACTTGCTGTGGAAGCAAAAACGCATAATAAAGACTTTTTCACGTACATTCATAGCAAAAAACCTGTGAGAGAGTCAGTTGGACCATTAGATGATAGAGGGGTAAAGGGGGCAGTAAGAGGGGACAAGGCTATAGTGGGGAGACTGAATGAATTCTTTGCTTTGGTCTTTACTGAGGAAGATGTAGGGATGTTACCCACGACTGAAGTGTTATTTAATGGTAATACTGCAGAAGAATTGAAAGAAATATCGATACACCAGAAAGACGTATTACAACTATTTGATAAACTGAAGAGCAGCAAATCACCTGAAGCGGATGATATACATCCAAGGGTGTTGAAATAACTCAAATATGAGATTGCAGACCTGCTATTAGTAATCTGTGAACTATCATTAAATTCATCTGTAATACCTACCGGTGAGCCTGACGTCAGTACTGGGAAAAATGGTAGAAACCATTATAAAGAACAAAATTGCTCATCATATAGATAGTCATGGCTTAATGGGAGACAGCCAACATGGCTTGAGACAAGGAAGATCGTGTCTTACTAATCTGTTGTGTTTTTTTTGTAGGTGTGAATAAAAAGGTAGACAAAGGTGAGTCAGTTGATACAGCGTATCTGGACTTTCAAAAAAGCCTTTGACAAGGTCCCTCATCAGAGACTTTTGGCAAAACTAAAGAGTCATGGGATAGGAGGCAGTATACTATTGTGGATCAGGAACTGGTTAAAAGATAGAAAACAGAGGGTAGGGCTAAATGGTCGCTGATTTTTGACATATTCATTTTTGACCTGGAAAAGTGAATAACGAGTGAGGTTATTACATTTGCAGATGACACAAAACTATTTAAAGTTGTTAATACCCAAGAGGATTGTGGAAAATTGCAAGAGGATCTTGATAAATTGGAAGACTGGGCATCCAAATGGCAGATGAAATTGAATGTGGACAAGTGCAAAGTTAGGCACCTAGGAAAGAACAACCCAAACTATGGTTACACAATGCAAGGTTCCACATTGGGAACCACTAGCCAGGAAAAGGATTTAGGCATCATCGTGGATAACATGTTAAAACCCTCCGCCCAGTGTGCAGCGGCGAAGAGAGCAAATAGAATGCTGGGTATCATAAGGAAAGGAAAGGAATGGAAAATAAAACAAAGGATATTATAATGCCTCTGTTTCATTCCATGGTGCGACTGCACCTTCAATATTGTATGCAATTCTGGTCGCCGTATCTTAAAAAGGATATAGCGTTATTAGAAAAGGTACAGAGAAGAGCCACCAAAATGGTAAAGGGGATGGAAGGATACTCCTATGAAGAGAGGCTAAAAAGGTTAGGTCTCTTCCACCTGGAAAAGAGACGGCTTAGGGGAGATATGATAGAGGTCTATAAATTAATGAATGGAGTGAAATGGGTAAATGTAAATCGACTGTTTACGTCATCAGAATATGAAAAGACTAGGGGACATGCAATGAAGCTACAGGGTAACCTATTTAAGACTAATGAGAGAAAATATTTTTTCACTCAACTTGTAATCAAACTCTGGAATTTGTTACCGGAGGATGTAGTAAAAGCTGTTAGTGTAGCTGGGTTTAAAAAGGTTTGGACAAATTCCTGGAGGAAAGTTCCATAAACCATTATTAAAGAGGACCTGGGAAATCCACTGCTTACCCCGGGACAAGCATTGTGTAACCTATGTACCTTCTGGGAACCTGCCAAGTACTTATAACTTGGATTGGCCACTGTTGGAAACAGGATACTGGGCTTGATGGACCTTGGTCTGACCCAATATGGTATTTCTTATGTTCTTACTCAGGAGAGGTGATGGATTCCATTAAGGAGTTGAAGGTGGGGAAGGAGCTTGGGTTAGATGTTTTTTTTTGGTCTGGGTTTTACAAAAAATGTTAAGGGGATATAGTCAACCTCTTGGTTGAGGTTCTAATGTTGTCCATAAGCGGGGAAGACTACCTGGTTCTACAGAGACAGCAGAAATCACTGTTCTCCCTAAATCGGGAAAGGATGTAATAGTGTGTAGCTCCTATAGGCCAATTCCCTTAATCAACTTAGATGCTTCTGCAAGCGAGTATCCAGATCTTGGCACCTATCTTATTTGATTCATCAGGACTAAACAAGTTTCATTCCTGATCAACAAACCTCCCATAATGTTAGGAAGGTGCTTAATGTGTTATGGGGAGCCAACAACATAAAGAGCCCTGCATGCTTATGGTAATAGATGCAGAAAATAAACTTTGATAGGGTGGGATTGGGGGTTCATGTTTCAGATGCTTGGATGGTAGGGCTTAGAGCCAAGTATTGTGGGTGGATTGCTCTGAATATTGGGCTCTAAAGACTCAGTGCAGTAAACTGTGCTATGCTCTAGTGCAGCACTTTGTTAAAGATTTTCCTGGGCTAGTCTTGCTCCCTGTTGCAGAAAGCAAGCTAATGCTGGAAAATTGCAAGCAAAACCACTGCATTAAAGCATATCACAGTAAGCATACAAATCACCTGCAAAAAAATGAATTTTAAATTCCTCATAATGCAAAATAAATAAATACATACATACATATATAAATACTGCGCTGAAACTTAGCACAGTTTTCTTTTTACTCTTCTTTTAATGCTGTACCTTTATATCAGCTTAAGGCAGGCGTGAAGATACAGTAGGGAGAAAAAAGATCTGCTGAGGTGAAGTTTGACATTTCATTTCAAATAACCAAAACAGACCACCCAATCGTAGCTCCTCCTTCCCAATCCTAACACTATGGTGGCCCCAAATCCCCCACCTACTTGAACCAGATTACCCTGGTGGTCCAGACATTCTAATCACCTTCTCCAGGTACCTCTCACTTCTGCTCTGCGCTGTCATCACAGGAAACTGCCTTATATAGCAGACTGACCCCCAGAATGCATTCTGGAATGTACAGCATCCTAGGATGTACTGCTCAGGCTCTGACATTTTCCAAGAGGGCAGGGTGGAGACAAGTATGTGGGCATTGCTCCTGACCCCCTCCCCCCCCCCCCCCAAGGTGTGTGATCAGAATGCTTCCAGGAGGTAAGGGTCACTGGGCACCAAGGTAGTTTGTTAGGTTCATAGGGGGTAGGGGCCACCAGAGTACTTTGGTTTGGGGGTGTGGGGGATTTGGGGCTATCATAGTGTTGGGGTTGGCATGTGAACTGCGATCAGGTGGTCTGTCTTGGTCATCTGAGGTGAAGTGTTAAACTTTACCTTTGATGATTTTGAAGCAATTCACTCCATGTGCACAGATCTGTCTTGCTTCGCGGAGTTATTGAGCACAGCTTATTTGCATTCCGTTTGCTTACAGTATTGCTGTGTGAAAAGTCCATGTTAAACCTACTTTAGGAAACTCTGCATTAGAGCTTTAGCGCTAGACTCTCTAGCAAAGGGTTTCTGCATGGAGCTGTAAGATTGGAAGCCCTAGAGGGGGAGAGGGAAATACTTACATTTAGGTATATTAACTCACCTTGTGCCAATACTGGAACGGTTTAAGTTCACTCTAAGTAAATATTTTTTATATATTAGGCTACTCCTCCACTGTTACTATCTATCTATCTATCTATCTATATATATATAACAGTGGAGGAGTAGCCTAATGGTTAGAGCTCTGGCTTGGTAATCAAGAGACCAGGGTTTGATCCCCCTGGATTACTAGGAGTCAGCATTAACTTGAAGGCACGCCTTGCATATATAGTGACTCCAGGCCAAGAAATCACAGTTAAGCATTAAAAACAAATGCAAGACTAATTGGGTTAAAATGCTTATCTAATTCTAAACGTTTCTGATATAAATGGATAAATTTTTTTCTTCCTATCTTAGGTCTTTAAGTTGCATATTGCAGAGGTTGGGGGCCTGCTACCAAACAGCAAGTTCCCATTTTAGTTTGCTTGAATGTCTAGAGTAGGGGTTCTCAACCCAGTCCTCTAACATACCTAGCCAGTATTTTTTTAGGATAACCACAATGAATTTGCATGTGGGAGATTTGTATACGCTGCCTCCTTTGTATGCATATCCATCTCATGCATATACATTGTGGCTATTCTGAAACCTGACTGGCTAGGTGTGTTCTACGGAACCCCTGCTCTAGAGAGAAGCAATAGGTAAGTATTAGTGTCCAGCTCTGACATTTTTGTTGCTTTTAATACACTGGACTATTTGCTTCCAGAGCCCTAATCCAGGGCTGAATCTAGAGTTGGTCCAAAGTATTGGAGACCTAGGTGAACCTCAAACTTTACACCTACTCTGGCTCTCAAAATCTATTATTTAGCTTTGAATAGCCTCCAGAGTTTGTTGTCCTAGATGACTACTTAGTTTGCCTAGTTGCTGGGCCAGCCCTACCATAACCATTAAGCTGCATATTTTAAATGCAATTTCTTCATTAAAGATGGCTGTACAATTTCCCCCTAAATTAGTGTTGCATTCTGCTTTACTTCTAATTGTATTTATACCCTAAAGTTTGGGCTTCCTAAACTTGCTAAGGGCTCGTCTTTGGGTAGGGAAAACTGGACCGATGCCCAGGTTAACTATGAAACAAGCAGTGTTTCAAGTATTACTGGCATAAGAAATGGTTTGGGCAGCTAGTGGGAGAGAGAATGAAGTTTTTGTAAAAATGGGGGAGTGTCACAAATAAGGTAGAAAAAAAATAACCGGAGGAACAAAATTTCCTCTAGAACCAGCTCTGTACAGGGCAGTGCTATAATCTACTTGACAACTCAGCAGAGTTATAACAACCTTCTTCAAAGAATGAAAGACTCTTCAGAATGAGTAAATTTAGCAGATGTGATAGGAATCTATGTTCATTTTATTTATTAACTGTGGTTAAGTGCTGTCAAGTCGGAGGTGACTCATGGCGACCTAAACTGTGTTCAGGCTTCAGTCAGGCGGTTCATAGTTGACATCCATAGTTGCCGTTATTGTACCGATTATTGGGTTCCTTTAGGCAGGTAACATTAACTGGAGAAAAAAAGCCCTATAACAAATGCCATAAAATACCCTGGATTACTACTTAAGTCAAATATAACTTTACTTAAATACAAACAGAATGAAACTTTTTTTTTTCAAAATTGTAGAATCCCTTTCTTAAATTTATATCGGAAGGTAACTAATTTATGCTATTGTCCAAGACCACCAATCCCCCCACCACTCATTTTTAAGTTCCAGGATGAGCAGGCACGTTTTCAGTCTTCATTTCTATATTTTTTTCACGACTAAGGAGCACCTTTTTTTCTCCAATTTGAAGAGAGACGCAACGTCATCCTTCATCCCAATGTGCCGATACAGCGTGGCGCAGAGTCTAGTACCATATGTCTTCCACCTTAAGTATTACAAATACAGCTGGACTAATAGGACTAACGCACAGAGCCTCGGTCTTACTTCACTCTTTTGAGGTGGTCCCCAGACAAGAATTCCTGCTGTACTAGGTGTGGGAACTGGAAGACCCAACCTTGCCGCGTCTAGTCTTTCTTTTCGCGGCTACCTAGGGCGTGGCAAGAACACTAGCGCAACCCCGCAAAACAGCACTCACCGCCCTGGTCACCAAAGCTCCACCTCCACCTGCCGCGCCTGCAGTTGTTGCCTGGGAACAGTTGCTATAGAACTCGGCGATTCTATGCTGCGTGCGCAGGCGGAAGTGCCCGGATCAAGGTCCCGCCATCTTTCTCTGGACAGAGAGAGAGAGGGAGGTTGAGGTGTTGATAGTGAGAGATACAATCACTTTTCATCCGCTTAGTAGAGCTCTCCACCCCTTACTAGCAACAAGCATGGAAGAGCGAGAGGATTTAGTATACCAGGCCAAGCTAGCCGAACAGGCTGAAAGATACGACGGTAAGCTAAGGACACCGTGAATTAATCAGAACTCTGTGCAGAAAGGAGAGACGAAACAAAATGGCGGAGTGTCTGTGATCTGGGATGAGGAGGAGCAGGTGGGAGTGGGGACCTTCTGGGTGGCCTGAAAAGTCGGGGAAAATCTACCGGTTAGCGGAAAGCAAGGTGATGAGTGTCGTTAGGATGTAGGGAGCCAAAGTGAATACTGGTGTCGTGGGCGTACAACGGCAAGAGTAGAGGGTATAAAATGGCGGCCGGGAAAGGGGGCAATTTTGGCGTGAACTGACTAGGAAATAGCCGAAGACATTACTCCCTCTTGGAGGAAGTATTGATGTCCAGCCTTGCCGAATGGAAACAGCCTTGAGAGTGCAGGGTGCTGGCACCCTGTGCTCTAACAGCAGACTGGAAGATGGCGACTTGGGTGGGGGAGCAGTGCTGGTCGGGCAGTCTTTTCTCGGGGGATGGGGTGGGGCGTGTCCCCGGTGCAACTACGGACTTTGCGACTTATCCTTCACGAAAACTGGTGCATAGAAAAGGAAGCAGGTCTTCTAAGCCTGCGGTCCCTGGGGAGGTACGGGTAAGGTCCCTCTGGCTCATTCATTCTGTAGTGGGAGGTGATGGGAGCCCGAGGGCGGGCAGAGGGAGCAGCTGTATCTAGGATTCATTCATTCATTCATTCATTTTTCCCTTCATCTCACGTAATTGCTCTTTCTAAAGTGGATTTGGTGTCTCATTTTTGAGGGGGTGATGGAAATGTTTGGAGCAGGTGCTGAAAACAGAATTTGTACAACCATTGTTGGTGTTAAGCCATAATTTTGCCAAACCCAGCACTAGAACCAAACGTATGCTTGTCAGCTGTGGAAGTTCATTAGATTTCTGGTGGACTGCTATATTTTGGGGCAATAGCTTAAATGGATTTAGCCTTATAAACGTGCATGAACAATACTTCTAGTATTTTTACCTCTGGCAGACCTCATTTGCTAGTATTGTTAGTTATGCGCCCTACTGAGGTTGCTGTTAGGCATTTAGTTAAAACCCCATCATGGATACTGAGTGTTGCCCTAACTAGGATCTAATGCTTGAAATGTTTCTTCTTAGCCAAGAATCACTTTCCTGTTAAGAAAATTACTGGAATAACGATATCTATCCAAAGCTTTTTTATGATTATATTTCCACGAAAAAAAGTAGCATAAAATAAGAGAAGCAAGTATATTGTTGAATTTGTTATTTTTAAAATGTTTTTGAGAAAATATATGTATATAGTTTATTTTTTTAACAAGTGTAAGTATCTGTATTGGACCTGGAGAAAATTGGAATCTCTGTGGGTTAATAACTTTTGCTGGGCCAACTTATGAGATGGAATGGTGGTAGTGTATGAGCTTTTCAGACTACACAACTCTTCTCACATGTGGCAGCGCTGCTGAAGGAGGCATTCTATATCTGAGAACCTATGAGGAGAGATTTTCATAGTTGAGGCCTTTGAGATATGTATAATGGAGATTTGATTAGTAGAAGCTTAGTTGTTGGAGGTGTTAGTAATATTGAGAACAGGGTGTTGATATAGTACATTATAAGGACTGTGGATAGCAGGTGTTCAAAATGGTGACCTAAAAAATGGGGTCCTGCTGAAAGCTTCTTGGGAGGGAGGCAGTTTTAATGCCCTGCTATGCACTCTGTTTTGCCTCACACCCTTCTTTCTCAATCTGATCCCTGTACCTGCTCCCCAGTCTTCTCACCACACCACCTAGTCTTTTCCTCTGCTTGCCTCTGTCCTCTTTGATGGCAGAGAGAGTGCTCCTACTTGTCTCCTCTGGGTGAAGTCTTTCAGACAGAGACTGAAGCCAGCTGGTGGAGAAGAGGCAGGTAAGCACATTCCCCCTGCTGGTCTGGTAGGGGTGAAAGCAAGCTGACAGGCCTGGAGATTATTTGGTAACTGTAAGGCTGATGGTAAGAGACCTGTGAAGAAGGGAAAGAGGTTGGTGCCCAAGCCTGTTTTTCAAAATGTGTCCTGACTTTTATGACTATGATAAAACCAGGCCTCTGGTGAAAGGCTAGGTGTTTTGGTTCATTCCATTATTTTCTTGTTTTCTATAAAGATTAGCGCTTTCACCAAAGAAAATTAACAATTCTTAAGAACATAAGATATGCCATACTGGGTCAGACCAAGGTCCAGCATCCTGTTTTCAACAGTGGCCAACAGTTTCCCCAAAAGAAACAGGTCCCACAGTTCTTGTATTGAGGCAAGCAGTGGATTTCCTGTGTCCCCTTTAATAATGGTTTATGGACCTTTCCTCCAGGAACTTGTCCAAACCTTTTTTTTTTTTAAACCTGGCTACACTTAACAGCTTTTACTACATCCTCCGGTAACAGATTCCAGTTTGATTACACATTGAGCAAAAAAAATATTTTCTCTTATTAGTCTTAAATAGGTTACACTGTAGCTTCATTCCATGTCCCCTAGTCTTGGTTACAAATAGAATTTGAGACTATGGATTTGTATAATAGATATGTAGAGGGTATCATTCTTTAACATCTGATGGAAAAGAATTGGAGTTCTAAAGCATTTATATCCATCTCTTATATCAAGATTTACAATTCACATTACAAAATGGTGCTGCTTAGAGTAAAACATTTTAAAACTGTGCTTCATATTAATCCGTCCAGAGGTATATAAGAGCAGAAATGAGGTAGAGGCCTTGACAATTTTTTGTTTAGATGTAGGAGTCAGTGATTGTGGCCTCCTTGTGCTGCCCCCTCATTGTCTCCATTTTCCACTGAAGTTCAGGAGCAGAGGGTGGGGGTGAATTTCCTCTGGGGTGGTCTACCACAGCTAAAGCTGCTTTTCCATTCTATGTCCAAGGGGGAAAAAAGTTTAGTAAATTGTGTCCTTAATGCATGCTATAGGCAGAATACACAGCTGACAGCTCCCCCTCCCCATTCTGTTAACCTCATTGTCATGCAGTCTTGCAATCTCTCTCTCTCTTCCCATCTTGTCACCTAGTCTTGCGCCTCCCCAGTCTCGATCCTCCCTTAAAATCCTAGTCTTGCACCTCCCCATTCTCGATCCTCCCTTAAAATCTGCCACTCCTATCTCCTGAAATCGTTAGCCCACCAAACCTCCCCCAGTTTTCTTGTATGGTAGCAGGGGCTAAAAGAGGTATCTTTAAACAGAAATACATAGATTAAATTATAGCTTTAGATAGTAAGTGTGGGTGTATGATACAATGGTTTATCTGTCACTGGGGGATGTGGCAGTGGATGTGGGCCTGCAGTGCATTTGCGTGTGGGGTGCAGATGTGGGGAGCCTGTGGGTGTGGTGTAAGAGGATGGGGTGCACCTTAGGCCCTTTTTGTCCTGAGCATGCATCTTCACCTCTTCAATCCCTTGCACTCTTCCCCCCCCCCTCTAGCCTCGCTCCTCTCTCCTGCAGCCTCCCCACTCTGCCCCCTTCTAGACTCCCTTCTAGCAACCCGCTAACACCCCCTATTCCCCTCCAGCTTTCTCCTTTTTTTTTTTTTTTTTTTTACGCTACCCCTTTAAATTTTTGCTGCATCCTTTGCCTTCCCTCCCCCACCCTTTTATTCTTTAAAAGCCAGCTGGAATTTGGGCCATAACCTCTCTTCCCTTTTGCCTGCAGGAGATTGGATCCCTGTGGGCAGGCAGGGTTTTTGTCACAATCTCACTTAAAAAGGGGGAAGAAGGTGCCAGGTGCAAATTTCTGGTCACCATGGTGACCTGGCACTTAGGATTTGTTGATCCTTGAGTTAGATGTTTAAAATGTAATACTAAAATATACATGGATTTGAGAAAGAGATCTGACTTCTTGATTGCAAGGTTAAGTGTTATTGGGTGACTCAAACTATATTTTAATAATTTGCTTGTGTGCTGAAGTATTTAAATACTAACATTCCTTATCTTGCTAGACGAGACATGTGGGTTATGCTCTCTCGCCAGCAAGTGGAGGCAGACTTGAGTAACTTTCAGTGATGTCATCACTTGGTATAGTCACTGATGCAGCACTGAGAGAAGCTAGTATTTGCCTTCAACAGGTGGCGAGGTGTTTGGACTGGTGCATCAGTGCACATAGATCTGTAGACCTAATGTTCTCGGAGCTTGGCTATGCTCTGGAAGCCGATAGCTTGCCCTCTATCTAGCACTGCTACCCACAGGTTTCTAGTACTTGGAAGGCTGGAGAGGAACAGGACTAATCCATGGGGCCCTGAAGGGGGGCTTGTAAGTCAAGCCCAGGCCCCACCTTCCTTCTTGCTATTCTCTATCTGCAGCCTCCAAAGCCCACTGGGGGGAGGGGGTAGGCTCACCTGAGAGAGAGATTATATATTTTTATCTCCCATTGAAATGGGCGAATGTTTGGCTCTTGCTGTTTTTAATAAAGCATTTCTAAATTAGAAGAAAAAATGCTTTTGCCTTTTGGTAGCTGGGCCTCTCGGGCCAGTCTGGGGTTTCCCTGGTCAGCCTAGCAGGTAATGGGATTCCTATTTTGCTATGGCCCTGCTTTTTTTTTGTTGTTGTTTTTGGTGATCTTTTAAAAAGTTGCTGCTGTAGTGTTCAGCTTTGTGGCCTGATGCAGTCTGTGATCCCTAGCACAGGAGTCTCCAGCTCCAGTCCTGGAAGGCCACAAACCATTTAGGACATCCTGAAAACCTTAATGAATATGCATGAGAGATTTGCATGCACTGCCCCCATTGCATTCAGATTTATCTCATGCATATTCATTACAACAGAAAATATCACACTGAGTTAAATATAAAAGTCACCACAATACTCTGGGACTCTCTATACTTAATATGACACACATACAAACCAAAGTATATTTCCTTATTGTTCCTCCAGTCCAGTCCCGCACTTCTGGGTAACGTACCTCTTCCAGCAGCCTGGAGACTGAGCATGCCACATTTTGAAGACACTGGTACTTATTCGGTGGGACCGTCCACACTCACCAGTATACTCTGTCTCCAAGCAGCTGGTGGTAAGCCAGGGTGCTGGGCTCACTGTAGGAACAACTAAGGAGCTAGAGTTCAGTTAGCTTTGGGGTTTTTGTTTGGTTTCTTTTTATTTTGCACAGACTACTAGTTTAAAGTTTGAAAGAAAAAAACAGATTCGGTGAAGGAGCGGCCCCCTCCCTCCCCTCCCCTTGCTGTTTGGGGGTGGTGGTGATGTTGAGGCTTAAGCAGGGCAGTGGCAGTTCCCAAACCCATCAGTGGGTGAGGAGCCACCGGAGCTGATAAGGCAGCGATCTGAGGCAGTCTTCCTCCCGAGGCCTCAGCCGAAGCTGCACTGACGGCTGAGCTCGGGAGTGTGTGCAAGCGCTGGTTCCCGGAAGGTGAGTCGGGGGGGGGGGGGGGGGGACGACGGACGGACTGACTTGTTTGGCTGGCTGCTGCTGTGTGCATCGTTGGAGTGGTGGGACTCCGCTGACTCAGGAACAGCCTGTTTTTTCCCACTGAGGCCTGCAGCTGTGTGGTGAGCGATGCAGGATGGCGCGGTTTGAGGATCGCTGGGTTTCTTCAGTTTTTTTTTCTTTTTGTTTCCCGCTGTTTTGCCTTTGCTTTTGCTGTTCCATGGTGAGAGTGGGCTCTGGGTCCCCAGGGGCGTTTTCTGGGTGGTTTGAGGCACTCGCTGCCGAAGGTCCATACTTCTAAAAAAACAAAACAAAAATAACCCAGGAAAGAGAGGGCAGATCAGTCAGCTATAGCCTTCAGCAACCTTGATTGGGGCATGGTGGGCTGAATACTTTTTCTGGAGTTCATTGGGACCTGGCTTGGGGCATATAGCCCTCACTATAGCATTATGCCAGCTAGACCATAGTGCCTTGTCTCTGGATCATGTCGGGGCACAGTCTCTGAAGAAGGCATTTGTAGGGACTGTGCAAGAGGCCACCTCCATGGAGCAATCTCTGCAGGATGAAGGGGGTCACGAGTCATCGTCTCCTTGCCTAGTGGTGGCTCAGGAGTTAGGTGCTGGGCAGGTAGGACAGGAGCCTGCCGTGTGCCCTCTGGCAATCCCGGGTCCCTCTGCAGCCTCAAATCTGACAGAAGTGGGACTTCCGGGTATGTTTTCCCCAGAATTTGTGCTCCTTCTCCATAGGGCCTTTTGCTTGCGTCATCAGGGCATGGTGTCCCCCTCAGCGTCTCAGCAAGACTCGGAGTGTGAGCTGGCATGGTGCCAGCAAAGAGGGTCCAGTCTGAGGAGGAGGGACACGGTTAGCCCTCATTGTTAGGAGATCTGGAGGAGGACCTCAACACGGAGTATGAAGGAGAAGATGAGCTGGAAGGGGAGTTCCCTGGTCAGGAGGATCAGCCACGAGTGGTGCGAGTTCTTTGAAGGGAGGTGTTACTGGCGCTCATATCGGAGTCACTCTGAATATGGCCTCGGGCCTCCCCATGTCGGAGTTGTCTTTGGAGGGCCCTCTCATACAGGTGATATGTAAAATTTATTTTTTTAACAGGTCTTCTATACCATCTTATCAAAGCGGTTTACATGGGACAATTACAGCAACTAGCTGTTCGGCAGATGATACAGAACAAATGGGATCTCCCAGAGGCTGTCCTGAGAGGCGCTCAAGCCATGGCACGTGTCTACACACTGGCGGATCGGGAGCTTTTCTGGTCCCCAAAGGTGGACGCAGCAGTCTTGGTGGTTACCAAAAAGACGACTATCCTGGTGGAAGGTAGTGCAGCCCTTGAGGATGTCCAGGATCAGAGGTTGGACACCCTCTTGAAACAGGCTTTTGATGTGAATGCTATCTCGCTGTAGGCCTCGGTGTTCGTAGCCTGGGTTGCTAGATCCTATCTACACTGGTCTCGGTGGCTTTAGCTTCAAGGGGAACCGGACCAGATAGGTGGCCAGATTGGAGTCTGTGGTGGCTTATCTGGAGGATGTTCACTATTTATTTTATTGTTTTTCTATACCGCACTATTTATCAGCACGGTTCACAGGCAACAAGAATTGTGCAATGTAGAACAGTTTAACATTGAACTTACAATGAACAGGGAAATTAAAACGTGAACAAGTGAAATATTACACTATATACAAATTAGTATAAGGGATGCACCTGAGATTTGGCGATGTTTACAAACTGCCATGGTGGCTAAATACATATACATATTTGTATTGTTAATCCGGGGTTGTAAAGGGGCGGGTTGTCGGGGGAGGATAGTTAAGGTGCTCTGATTATGGTGCTAGAGGCGTTTATTCTGTGGGAGCTGCTATGGGTCGGTGTGTGGATGGCTAGGTGATATTGCCTGAATTAGAGAAGTGTTGCAGGAAGAGATGATGTTTGAGTGTCTTTCTGAAATGGGGGAGGTTGTTTATGGCACGGATATCTGGTGGGAGGGAGTTCCAGCAAGAGGGTGCATATAGTGAAAAGGCACGCTTTATGGTAGTCTTGGAGCATTTGGTGATGGCTTTTGGGAGAAGTATGGTGTTGCAGGCTATTGATCTCCTTGATCTATTGAGGGGGGTAGGCTGAACGAGGTCTGAGAGGGAGGTGGATGTGCTTCTGTTGATTGCTTTGAATGTCATTGTTAGGACCTTAAATTTGATCCTGCAATGGACAGGGAGCCAGTGCAGATATGGTCATTTCTAGATGTTCCGTATAGGGTTCTGGCTGCCGTGTTCATTGCGAGCTGCAGGGGGTTTAGCGAACTCTTTGGTAGGCCGTGCAGAATGGAGTTGGCGTAATAGAAATGAGGCATTATTAGGGCTTGAAAGATTGTTCAGAAGTCTTTTGGCTCTAGAATCAGTTTCATGTGGCGTAGTATCTGAACTTTGTGATAAATTGCCCTTACAGTATTGCCTATCTGGGTGTTCATGTCGAGTTGCTGGTCAAGTGTTACGCCCAGGTATCGTATCGTTGTCTTGGAGATGAGTTCTGCGTCGCATACCTTGAGCGATGAAGGTGGGGTGAACGTCTGGTCTGCTGATGAATAGAGCCTCTGTCTTTTTGAAATTTATTTTGAGCTTTTGAGTTTGTAGCCAGTTTGTGACAGCATCGAAGCATGTAGCCAGCTGCGAGAGGTCTGGGTGATCTGTGGATATTGGAGTGAACATTAGGACGTCATCAGCATATACTAGGCAGTTAATGTTGAATGACCGGATGAGGTTGCAGATGGGTTGCATATAGATGTTGAACAATAGGGCTGAGAGTGACGATCCTTGCGGAACCCCTTTTTCTTGCGGGAAAGGAGCTGATACAGAGGGGCCACAGCGGACATGCTGCCATCTGTCGTTCAGATATGAAGCGCACCAGGCGATTGCCCTGCCGTGGATGCCCTTATCAGCAAGGCGGGATAAGAGTAGCTTGTGGTTGACGGAGTTGAAAGCTGCCGTGATGTCAAGGAAGATGAGAGCAAAGCCTTGTCTGATATTGTCCAGCCCAATGGTTAGGGTGTTAAATAAGGTTGTCAGCAAGGTTTCTACTCCATGTGACTCCCTGAATCCATGCTGGCAATGGTCAAGGGGTGCGTTTGTTCGATATGATGAGTGAGCTGATGTTGGACTATTTTTTTCCATGATTTTGGCTAGGAGCGGGATGCTCGATATAGGCCTGTAGGAGTCCATCTTTGCGGGGTCTAGCTTACTGTTTTTCAGCAACGGTCTTATTGATGTTTGCTTTAGGCTCCGGGGAAATGTCCCAGAAAGGAATGAAATACCTATCATTTTGGACAAGAAAGGACTAAGTTCAGTCTGTAAGGTTTTTATCCAGTGTGCTGGGCATGGGTCATTTGGTGCTATGGTAGTATTTATATTCGTGGTGATGTCTTGGATATCTTTTATAATTGGAGGTGAGAAAAGGTAATGATATGTTGGGTATCCACTGGGATTCAAGGGGGGGGTGAGGGGGGAAGTACAGGTGATTCATCAAGGGGATGCGTGCTTGAGGGAGTGGTAGGATGGCTTGTTTTGGCTCGTAGATAATCTCCATATTCCTGTGGGTCTGGGAGGTTAGATTGGCTGGGGGAAGGTTCCTTTGCTAAAGTTTTGACAAGATTGAAGAGTTCATGTGGTTTGTTTATGGATCGTTGCAAGACTTCTGCGTGGTACTGCTTCATTCTCGTGGAAGCATCTGTTCTGTGGGCATCTAGATGGGTGGAGTAGGCATCGTGGTTTTCGGTTGATCTTGATCGACGCCATCATTTTTCAAGCTGTCTAAGTTGACAGAGGGATGCTGTTAGATCGGGAGAGTACCAGGGTGCCGCTGCCTTTTTGCCAGAGGATTTATTGCTGGGAGGAGCGTCGATTACAGCATTGAGCCTCTTGTTCCATAAGGACAGCATCTCATCTAAGTTTTGTTTGGGTGATTCTTGGAAAGGCTGTGCTCTTTCAAGGATTTCTTCGTTGAATGGACGGTAGCGTTTAGCAGTTGATGTGGCCGGTTCGTTTGAGGAAAGGGGGCTATTGGTATAGGGTGAGCAGGTATTGAGAATCTGATTAGACTGTGGTCGGACCATGGCACTGGGCTTAATGAGAGATTGATTTTGTGTGTGGGGTGGGTGGCTACTTATGGAGCGAATATAAGATCAAGCATGTTTCCCTTGGTATGGGTGGGGGAGTCGACCAGTTGGGTATAGCCTAGTGCTTTAAGGGCGTTGAGTGTCTTGCAGGGCAGGAAGGTTGAAGTTGCCCAAAACGCAGTTTGCTGTGTGTGGGTTGCTGGGGTTGCAGGCAAGGTCGATGATTGATTATGGAGAGATCATCCGGTGATGGGGAAGGTGCTCTGTATAGCAAGTTGATGCAGTAGTGTTTGTTTGCTATGGAGATGTAATTGAGGTGAGGGGTACTATTGGATGTGATTAGCTGAAATTGTAGGTCGTCCTTGGTCAGGATAAGTGCTCCATCACCTTTTCGGTAGGTTCTGTGACATGACTATGACCTCATTAGGAGTCTTTCAAGCAGCATGGCCTCCATTGTAGTGGTCCACTGTTACTTGTGGCTTCAAAACTGGGCGGCGGATTCTTCTTCCAAGGCTCGACTTAGTAAGCTGTCCTTCAGAGGAAGGTTACTGTTCGCAGAGGACTTGGATAAGCTGGTCAAGGAGCTCGGGGAGTTCAAAGGTGGACGGTTGCCTGAGGATAAGCAGAAGTAGCCTCGCAGCGCTTCGGCGGCCCGGGGGAAACTGCGCAACTTCAAGCATTTTCATTCCACATGGTTTGCGCCTTATCAAAAAAGGAAGATTTCTGGCTAGAGGACACGGGATTTGAGGCTTTAGAGGAGCAGGGCAGGGATTTGCCTCCGCAGCTCTCTCCGGGCCCAAGAAGACACAATGAAGCAAGGGGGCACAGGCTGCAGTGCAGCTGTAGGGGGTTGGCTGCATGAATTTTACCCAGTCTGGGCCCAGATCACCTCTGACCAGTGGGCTTTGGAGGCTATCCGCAAAGGTTATGCCCTAGATGTAGCTCAGCCAGTGGGTAACTCCTTCGTGTTATCCTTGCAAGACACCTGCCAAAGCAGCAACAGTGGGGGAGACCCTTTCTCGGCTGCTGCAGCTCAAGGCTGTGGTGCTTGTCACCTCTGACCAACGAGGGTCCGGTCAGAACACAGTTTGTCATGGTGGCAAAGAAGGATGGGTCCTTTCATCCCATTCTCGACATCACACGGGTCTATCGCTGCTTGCACATCCCGCATTTCCACATGGAAACCTTGCGTTCGGTCATAGTGGCTGTCTGGAGAGGGGCGTTCTTGACATCACTCATAGAGGCATATCTGCATATTCCTATGTGGCCAGAACACCAGCAGTTTCTTCAGTTCATGGTGCCCATGGGGTATTTTCAGTTTCAGGCGCTGCCCTTCAGTCTCACCATGGCTCTCCACACGTTCCCCAAAGAGGGGGTGCTGATGTATCCATACCTTGACAACTGGCTCATCCGTGCAAAGTCCAGGGATGAGAGCAAGCGTGTGATGTCGCGAGTGGTGCAGTTCTTCCCGTCTCGGTTGGGTAGTCAACTTTGCAAAGAGTCAGTTGTCTCTGTTGCAAGATTTGGAGTACTTGGGCGTGTGCTTCGACATCTAGAAGGGGGAGGTTTTTTTTTTCTCCCAGACCTACGTGCCCAGAGTCTGCAGCGGCAAGTGAGGCTCTTCCTAGGGATGTCTGAGTCAACGGCTTGGCATTATCTGCAGGTTCTAGGCACCATGCACGAACTTGTTCCGTGGGTGAGGGCATACATGCATCCTCTCTAGAGGGCGTTACTCCAGCGCTGGTCGCACCAGATGCATCCTCTGTCCTGGAAGCTACTGTGCCCGCAGGAGGCCAGCTAGTCGCTCCGGTGGAGGTTGTTGCCGGAGAATCTGTGTGTTCCGGTGATGACAGATGCAAGTCTGTCTGGCTGGGGAGCCCATTGCAAGGGGCATATGGCACAGGGGCAGTGGACTCCATGGGAGACGAGTTGGTCTATCAACCGCCTGGAGATGAGGGTGGTGGCTGTGGTGTTTCGGGCCTTCCAGCCATGGTTGCAGGGGAAGGCGGTACGGGTTCTCTCGGACAATGTGACCATGGTGGCCTACATCAACCGGTAGGGCGGTACAGGCAGCACGGCCCTGGAGGAGGGGGCCGACGAGCTGTTGGTCTGGGTGGAAGATCATCTCCAGGCCTTGTTGGTGGCTCATGTCGCAGGGGTTGCCAATGTGGTGGCAGACTACCTGAGTCAGGTACACGTGGACCCTGGTGAGTGGGTGCTCAATCAGGTGGTGTTTGTCCAGGTGGTGTTTGTCCAGGTGGTGTGTTGCTGGGGTCCTCCTGTGATGGATCTGATGGCAACATTCACAACCTCCAAGGCGAACCAGTTCTTCAGCAGACAAAGAGAGCGGATGTCAAGAGGATTTGGAGGCCCTTGTGCAGAGGTGGCCCACAGAGGGGGACTCTGTGTTTCCACCGTGGGCACTCATAGGTCATGTCGTGCAAAGAATCAAAGCTCATTGGGAGTTGGTCGTTCTGATCGCTCCGGATTGGCCAAGACATCTGTGGTATGTTGATCTTGTGAGGCTTCTGGTGGATTGCCCGTGGCAGTTGCCAGGGCGGGTGGATCTTCTAAGGCGGGGCCTGCTGCTGATGCCTCAGTTGGATCGGTTCTTGCTTACAGCCTGGCTCTTGAGCGGGTGAGGCCGAGAAAGAAAGGTTAATCAGCCTCCCTGATTTCAACCCTGTTGAAGGCAAGGTGGTGGTCTGTTCGGGTCTTCTGTATTTTTGAGGCGTGGTGAGCGGAGAGGCTTATGCGTCCGTCCTCCACTGCTAAGCCCGACATTTTGGCTTTTCTGCAAGCTGGTTTCGAAAAGGACCTGGTGACCAGCTTCTTGAGGGTGCAGTTGGCAGCGATTGCCTGCTATCGTGGAAAGGTTCAAGGGGTGGTGTTGGGGATGCATCTGGATGTGGTACGTTTCCTGAGAGTGGTCCACCTTGGTGTCTGGTGGTTCAGCCATGGGATCTCAATTTGTTGTTGGTGGCGTTGAGTGGAGAGCCTTTTGAGCCACTGAGTCGAACTTCACTGAAGGACTTGACTCTTAAAACACTGTTCCTCGTGGCAATATGTTCGGCACGCAGGATCTCCGAGCTGCAGGTCCTGTCTTGTCAAGAACCGTATCTCTTCTTTTCTAGGGAGAAGGTGGTGCTTTGTCCAGTGCCTTTGTGTTTGCCCAAGGTGGTTTCGGGGTTTCATTTGAACCAGTCGGTTTCTCTGGCGATCCTGGATAGTGCGGGGAGTGGCGCAGACGGTGGTCGGTTGCGTCATTTGGATGTGCATCGCATCCTGGGGAGGTACTTGCAGAGGATGTCTTCCTTCCTTCTGAAGGTCGGGTCGACTGTGTTTGGAGGGCTGCAGAAGGGTGAGGTGGCGGCCAAGGCCTCAATTTCTAGGTGGATTAGAGGCGATTGCATCAGAGTATGTCTTGAAGAGTAAGCAGGTGCCGGTGGGGTTGTGGGCCCATTCTACTAGGGCTCAGGCGGCCTCATGGGCAGAGTTTGCCTTGGTGCTGCTGGTTGCAACTTGGTCTTTGCACACTTTTGCTAAACATCGTCCGGATGTCCAGGTGGCAAGTAATGCCTGTTTTGGGTTGGCAGTGCTTCAGGCTGGCCTGGCAGGTCCCTCCCTTTAAGTTGACTGCTCTGATAACGTCCCAGAGGTGCGGGATGGGACTGGAGGGGATGACAAGGAAGATGAAATTAGACTTATCTGCTAATTGTTCCTTGAGGAACTCCAGTCCAGTCCTGGAGCCCCACTCAGAGTGCAAGTGTGTTTTTTGGGATCTGGGGCCTGAAGAGGTGTCAAGGTGCTACTGGCCCTGGGCAGGGGTGGGTTCTGTGAGGTCAAGGTGGAGGTTGGGCCAAAGGGGACTGTTGTCTCATATACACATCTGCTCAAGGGCACCCAATTGGGTGGCAGGTACACTCCCTCTTTTGGGGGGAGGGGAGAGTCTCCGATTAGGGAGGGTGTTTGTCTGCTGTTCTGTAAGGGAAGTTATGTTTTAAGTAGACAGAAAAAAATGTTTTCTTATTTGTTGCTCCTGTGAGTCTGCTTTGTCAGTAGGTTACTGGTGAGTGTGGGCAGTCCCATGGAATAAGTACCAGGGTCACAAAATGTGACATGCTCGGTCTCCATGCTGCAGGAGGAGGTGCACTACCCAGAGGTGCGGGACTGGACTGGAGTTCCTGAAGGAACAACAATTATCAGGCAAATCTAATTTTGCCTTATTAAAACCAGTAAAACTGGTCCAAATCTCATATTCAAAAGGGCAACAGACGTTTTCTCCCCAGTTGAATGTATGAACGAACATCTGTTGCCCTTTCGATTGGTTTCCTAAATGAGATTTGGATCTGTTTGTTTTTAGTGAATACTTTAGTTTGTATGTGTTATGTATATAGAGGGATTGAAGATATGAGAGTACTTTGACTTTGATGCATATTTATTAGGGATATCCTGAAAATCTGACTGGTTTGTGGTCTTCCAGAACTGGAGTTGGAGATTTCCTCTCAGTTTCTTTTTCTATCTTTAGCCAGTGAGGCCTGGAGACCAGCAGCTGCTGAAACAGCTCCTTGGCTGTCCTTCTAGTCTTTAGCTACTTAGCAACACCCAGGGCTTTATCTCCCCTATGGGCGAACTGGGCCCTCGGGTGACACTGCCACAGCTGTTCCAGGGGCTAAATACCTCCCCCATCTCTCCCATTCAGCTAGTGGGAGTACCATCTTATCCCCTTAAGGGTAGGTTAGGTGGCAGAAGATCCATCTCATGTTTGGAAGGGAGTCTGAGGGGAAATTCCCCTCTTGAAGGGTGAGGACCCATCAGTCATCTCTCTGTTCCACTGAGAGAATCTCTTGGCGGTGGTCTATCCTGTATGTCAGTGTTGGGATTCTAGGAGCCTGCAGCCAATCCACTGTCTAGGGGCGAATCCCATTGTGGAAAGCATTATAAAACAGGAAAACACACAGAGTTAATTAATATCAGACACTACAAATACATTCCCACATTTAATAACTTTCCAATAACAATCTCCACTTATACGCTATACAACTATATCGGCTCAAATTTTCCACAATGCTCTTTTATAGAATAGGCCAGCCAGTGTTCCAAAAGCAGCAGCACCACATAGAACAGGGAAGAAATGGCCTCAAGGTGTTCTTTATGCGGCAGAACACAGCCATAGGGAGAGATATAGAGATGCACATCATTGGCCTAAACTCCCCATAAATTTACTTTTAATATAATTGAACATAGGTAATAGAGTATCGTAAAAATACTTTTTCCAGTCATTTTTCGAAAAGTTCTAATTCGATTTCAAATCTTTCAATCTTTTATTCTTAATAAAAGCAATTTGAATCAACCAACCCCTTTGCCACACAATAAGGTGGTACACCTTAATATTGATATGGCAAACCACAGGACCTCAAACTGTGTGAATATAAACCTCTAAACACACCATCCAATGGGCAAACTCCTGCAAACAAAGTAGAGATTTAAGAATTTTCAAAAGCCACTTCAACAAGATCCCGACCAATTTACTTTAGCTTTTCAACTGCCGACAGCTGGCAAATGCTGCTCCTGCCCAATAAAAATCTTCATTCACCTGTCTTGACTTCTTCAGGAGCAAAGAAAATTGCAGCCAGGAAAAATCCCATGCACGAATAAGTGGCTGACAGCACTATTTTTAAAGGGACTGTCTGCCAATCAGAGAGAACTGACCCAAATAAAGTGATAGGAACTACTCAAAAGCAGCTAACATTCAGATGGGGGAGCGTGCTTAGAGAGCCACACAAACCTCACCAGCAGAATCATTAGATTACCAAAAAAAACCCCATTCTATTTTGCCATTTAAACCTACAGGTTCAAGAGTGTTTAAAATTAAAATCCAGTGGTGGTCTCGTTGTAATAGGATCTTTCCATGATCAACACCTTTGATATTTATAGGCACAAAATCTATTGCCATACAGCAGAGGTCCTAGAAACTATGATCATTTTGTAGACCATGCAGAACAAAATGTGTGCAAGATTTTAAAATAATTTTATGTTGTGACAAACTCAATTGTCGTACAGTTTTCCCAATGTAATAATTACATGGACAATGAATCAGGTACACCACATACATTGAAGATTAAATGTATATTCTATAAAAGGGTATTGTGGAAAGTTTGAGCTTTTGAGCAGATATAGCTGTACAGTGTATAAGTGGTGATTCATTATTGGAAAGTTATTAGATTCTGGAGAGCATAAGATGCCTATCAGGGTTCTTATTGCCAGTGTCTTTTGAGAAGCTCCTGTCTCCCAGTGGGAAAATGGTCCTCGCGGGGTTGAAGACCCTGAGTTGCTGGATCAACTCTGTGCTGCCACAAATGGATTCCCTAGCCACGATGGTGATGAAGCACATGTTCCTTATCGTCACTCCAGTCCAGTCCCTTTACTTCTGGGTTGCGTAACCCTTCCAGCAGCTTGGAGGCTGAGCCCATCCTTTTTGAGGATGGTGCGGTATAAATACCACTGGCACCACCCCCAGATCCCAGTATTCTCAGCCTCCAAGCAGCTGGAGGGTTCCGTAAGCCAAGGGCTTACTGGAGTCTTCTATTTGTTTTGATTCCTTTATTTAGTCTATTTACTTTAATTTAATTAGTCTTTAATTTGGTTTTAGTTTACTTTGCTTTAATTTATTTGGCATTTGAGCGCTTTTGGTGCTGTGCCTTTAAATTCTTCTTCTCTTCCCCCCACCCCCCCTTCCTCCTCGGAGCCCTCAGACCCGGAGGAGGTGGTTTGCCTGTAGCAGCGAGGAGGACCGGGGAGATCTCCTCTTGCTTGCTCGACCGGCCGGCACCCCGGGACACTTCCCCGAAGGCCTGCCCTGCCTCGTGCCGAAGCCCTCCGGGTGGCTGAGCACTTGAGGCGGCGCCGTGACTTCCCCACGGTCTTACCGGCCTCGCGCTGCAGTTCCTGGAGCGGAGGGGCAGTGTAGGCAGCTTCGGAGCCCAAAATCCAGCGCTGAGTCAAGCGGCGGCCGCAAAAATCATAAAGCAAACCAGTGGAGTGCAGAGACGCTGTCCTCCGGTTAGGCCTCCACGTGGTTGCGGCCTACCACGTGTTGAGCCAACGGAGAGCGTTGACTTCCTCTGGCCTGGACAACGTGCTGAAGGAGCATCCAAACAGCAAGTACTGGGGAGGAACTAAAACGCTGGTTTTTGGTTTTAATTTTAATTTAATTTAGCTTTACTTTAATTTTAATTTCTTTGCTAATCCTTGCTGTGGGGGTTTTAACAGATTGGGGGAGGGGAGGGTGCATTGAACGCTGGTTTGCCCCCCCCCCCCCCGATTTGAATTTCTGCAATCTTTGAATGCAATTTTCTTAAGCCTGTTCTTTAAGCAGTGATTCAGTTATTTGCCTCAAAAGGACATGACTGGCAAGCCACGGTGCCCGTCCTGTGGCACTCGGAGGGGTACTTCCTCGGAAGCAGGGATCTGCAGGGGTTGTGCTGCAGTGGCTACTTCCGTGGATCAAGAAATTAACTTGTTCGTGGCTCAAGCTGCTCAGGGGTCAGGAGACCCTCTGGAGGGGGAAGGAGGGTCCCAATTCGCTCCGCCTCTGTCCCTCCCCTCCACTTCCGTTGGGGAGGGGGGTGTCGGGGGCCGCTTCTCTCCTGATTTCGTCCTTTTGCTACACAAGGCCTATTGTATGCGCAAGCAGGGGCTTGGGGCAGGAGAGCCGAGCATGACGATGGAAGGCAGGTTGGCCAGACCATTGAGGGCAAGCACCCAGGACTCCGGGGTACCGCTCAAGCGTGCAAGGCTGATGAGCGAGGAGCCTCTCACGTCCCTTTCCCAGGGCACTCCAGAGGAGGAGGACTCAGACAAAGAATTAGGTGAAGATGAGGAGGAGCTCGAAGAGGGGGAGATCCCTGAGGAGGATTAGTCTCGTATAATTCGAGTTTTTTGTCGAGAGGAGCTACCAGCATTGATCAATGAGTCCCTGAAAGTGCTCAGTGTGGCCTCGGATGCTCCAGCAGAGGAGGAGGCATTGGAGGATCCTTTAATCCAAGCCATTAGGAGGTCTCAGAAGGTCTTTCCTGTCCACAGGGTGGTGCGTCAGATGATCCAGGAGGAATGGGATCAACCAGAGTCAAGTTGAGGGGTGTCCGGTCTATGGCTTGTCTATACCCTTTGCCGGAACCAGACAAAACTGCTGAAGTCACCCAGGGTGGATGTGGCGATATCAGCAGTGACAAAAAAAGAGAACTATCCCGGTCGAGGGTAGCGCGGCCCTGAGGGATTCTCAAGATAAAAAATTGGATACGCTGCTGAAGCAAGCTTTTGATGTGAGTGCTCTTGCCTTACAGGCCTCTGTGTCGGGTGCTTGGGTGGCTCGGGCCTGTTTGAGGTGGTCCCAACAACTTCAGTTAGCGGAAGGTACCGCAGAGGAGACACACAAGCCACTACAGCTAGGTTGGAGTCCGGGGTGGCCTACCTGGCGGATAGTCAGTATGACCTCATCAGGAGCCTAGCAAAGAACATGTCCTCTGTGGTAGCAGCTAGGTGTTATTTGTGGCTACGTAATTGGGCGGCCGATGCCTCTTCAAAGGCACGCCCGAGTCGTCTTCCTTTTAAAGGGAAGCTGTTGTTTGGTGAGGACTTACATAAGTTGGTAAAGGACCTTGGCGAATCTAAGGGAGGCAGGCTTTCGGAAGACAGACCGAAATAAGGGCGCTCCCTAGCTCTGGTGCAGAACCAACCAAGGGATCCTCGGAGGTTTCGTCCAGCCAGGTCGAACCCCTTTCCTAGGGACCGTTTCCCTTCAAGGGGTCAAAGCTTCAGAGGGTTTCGATGAGCAGGTAGAGGTTTTGGGACCTCTTCCTCCTCCTCGGGACCTAGAAAACCGCAATGAGATAACGGGGGTCCAGGAGGGCGGACTGCCGGTGGGGGGTCTGTTAAGGTAGTTTCTTCCCGCCTGGTCCCGGGTCTCATCCGATCAATGGGTCCTGGAGGTGATCCGAGAGGGTTATTCTCTCGAATTTGCAAAGCAAATACTTCCAGCCTTTATTCAGTCTCCCTGCGGCTCTTCAGTAAAGAGGGCAGCGATAGAGGCAACTCTTTCACGGCTCATAGCGCTCGGAGCTGTGGTCCCTGTGCCGCCATACCAATACGGTTCAGGACGGTACTCGATTTATTTTGTGGTACCAAAGAAGGAAGGCTCCTATCGCCTAATCTTGGATCTAAAGCAAGTCAATCGCTGTCTCAAAGTGCCTTATTTCTGGATGGAAACTCTAAGATCGGTCATCAGGGCCGTAAGGGGCGGGGAGTTCCTGACTTCATTGGATTTGACGAAAGCCTATTTGCATATACCGGTCAAAGTCCCATCAACAGTTCCTGAGATTTGCAGTGCCAAGAGGTCATTTTCAATTCCAGGCTCTGCCCTTCGGTCTAGCTACGGCTCCAA
Source organism: Ichthyophis bannanicus (assembly GCA_033557465.1). Lineage (NCBI taxonomy): Eukaryota > Metazoa > Chordata > Amphibia > Gymnophiona > Ichthyophiidae > Ichthyophis > Ichthyophis bannanicus. The sequence continues at coordinate 135,783,050 of CM066042.1, forward strand.
GGACTTTCACCAAGGTGATGGTGGTGGTGGCTGCGGCCCTACGAAGAGAGGGAATACTAGTGCATCCCTATCTGGATGATTGGCTGATACGGGCAAAGTCAGAAGAGGAAAGTTGCTCGGCCACTGCCAGAGTGGTAGAAGTTCTGGAAGAGTTAGGGTGGGTCATCAATTGGGTAAAGAGCAGGTTGATGCCCTCCCAGGAGCTTGAGTATCTCGGAGCAAGGTTCGACACCAACAGAGGCAGGGTGTTCCTGTCCAAGACGAGATCAAGGGACCTAAGAATCTTGGTCACGCAGTTTCTGAGCAGATGAAGTCCTATGGCGTGGCATTACCTTCAATTGCTGGGAACCATGGCGGCAGCAATAGAGGTAGTACCGTGGGCCAGGGCTCACATGCGGCCCTTGCAGTGCGCCCTGTTGCATCGTTGGTCCCATCAGCATCATCCTTTGTCCATGCAGCTGCCCTGCGCTCCTTGAACCAAGAAGGCCCTCCAGTGGTGGCGGTGCCCAAGGAATCTGGATTGCAGGATGCCTCTCGAGCCTCCACAGTGGTTACTGTTGACAATGGATGCCAGTCTAACAGGTTAGGGAGCTCATTGCGAGGGCCAGTTCGTCCAGGGACGCTGGACATCGTTGGAGTCACAATGGTCCATCAACAGATTGGAATTACGGGCGGTAGCCCTTGCGCTCAGGGCACTTGAGTCCTTAGTGCTATGAAGAGCAATTCGCGTCCTCTCCGACAATGTCACCGCGGTGACATTACATCAACCACCAGGGCGGCACAAGCAGTCCCGCCTTGGAGAAGGAAGCGGACGGCCTATTCCAATGGGCCGAGGTCCGGTTGGAGGCTCTTTCAGCTCAGCACGTGGCCGGCACAGACAACATTATGGCCGATTACCTCAGCAGGTGCAAGATAGACCACGGTGAGTGAGAGCTGGAGCAGGAGGTCTTCGACCAGATAGTAGCCCTTTGGGGCCCACCAGTCATGGATCTCATGGCACGGTATTCTTCCGCTAAGGTAAGCCGATTTTTCAGTCGAAGGAAGGAAAGGATGTCCGAAGGCTTAGATGCTCTGGCCCAGAAGTGGCCTTCAGAGGGTCTCCTATATGTGTTCCCCCCATGGGCTCTTATCGGAAAGGTTCTTCAGCGGGTGGAGGCTCACCAAGGTTTGATAATCCTCATAGCCACGGATTGGCCTCGCCGCCCCTGGTATGTGGACCTGGTGAGATTGATTGCCGACCGGCCTTGGCGGCTTCCCTGCAGAAGGGATCTGCTGAGGCAGGGCCCGGTTCGGATGCCTCACGTGGATCGATTCTCGCTTACGGCCTGGCTATTGAAAGTGCGCGGCTCCTGAAGCGGGGTTATTTGGGATCGGTAATCTCGACTCTGAGTGTTAGAAAGCGCTCGACCTGTCTCTCCTATGTAAGAGTTTGGCGCATCTTCGAAGCATGGTGTGTGGAGCACCGGAGGAAACCTCTTTTGGCCTCTGTTCCGGAGGTTCTGGAGTTCTTACAAGCGGGTTTTGACAAAGGCCTAGCGCACAGTTCCTTACAAGTCCAGTTGGCAGCCATCTCTTGCTATAGAGGTAAGGTCCGCGGAAAGTCATTAGGGGCCCACGCGGACGTGTCCAGGTTCCTAAGAGCGGTTAGGCGTCTACGTCCTCAGCAGAGATCGGTCATCCCCCCCTTGGGATCTCAACCTGGTGCTAAATGCCTTGACCAAGGAACCTTTTGAGCCGGCAAAGGAAGCCTCGCTAAAGGATTTGACTCTGGAGACGGTTTTTCTGGTCGCTATTTGCTCAGCCAGACGTGTCTCCGAGCTTCAGCTGTCCTCCCAGCCCCCCTTTCTTTCATTCTTCAAGGATAAGGTGGTCTTACGGATGGTACCTTTTTTCTTGCCCAAGGTAATCTTCCCCTTTCATGTGAACCAGACAGTTACGCTCCCGTCCTATTCAGCGGAGGGACAAGAGGGGAGGGACAGGAAGCTGCGCCTTCTGGACGTTCAGAGAGCTTTGAAGCGTTACCTCTCCCGCACTGCGCCTTTTCGAAAGTCCGACTGTCCATTCAGTTTGGAGGGCGGCCAAGGCTTCCATCTCCAGGTGGATCAGGGAAGCTATTGCTTCCGCCTATATCCTCAAGGGGAAGCAGGTTCCAGGGGGGGCTGTGCGCTCATTCAACTCGGGCGCAGGCTACCTCTTGGGCAGAATATAGCTTAGTTCCGGTGCTTGACATTTGTAGGGCGGCTACATGGTCCTCGCTGCATACCTTTACCAGACACTACAGACTGGACGTGCAGAGTTCAGCTGACTCTCGGTTTGGGGACGCGGTACTCCGGTCCGGGATAGCGGATCCCACCCAAGCTTGAACTGCTCTGTTACATCCCAGAAGTAAAGGGACTGGACTGGAGTGACGATAAGGAAAACGTAATTAGACCTTACCTGCTAATTAATGTTCCTGAAGGAACGACAGTCCAGTCCCTGATCCCTCCCGGTTCTTCGATTGGCATAATGGCCTATTAGATATGTGAGGATCAGCGGACCAAATTCAGGGCCATGTCAAAGTGGAAGGGCCCCTTGGTGCAGATCCGGCGGGCCGGGGTGAAGGATGGCTCGGTCAGAATCAGGTAAACCTCCTCCTTCCCTCCCCCTCCCTTTTTTCTCGTTCTTGACCTTAAAAAAAAAATATATAAATAAATAAAAATAAAAGGGGAAAACATTGGGAGAGTGAGTTGTGTGGTTTTGTGGTGGTGTTTTGTATTGGCTATTAATTAATTGAATTCTCGTTAAGTCTGCTTTTTCATTAGATTACTGGGATCTGGGGGTGGTGCCAGTGGTATTTATACCGCACCATCCTCAAAAAGGATGGGCTCAGCCTCCAAGCTGCTGGAAGGGTTACGCAACCCATAAGTAAAGGGACTGGACTGTCGTTCCTTCAGGAACATTAATTAGCAGGTAAGGTCTAATTACTTTATTCCAGTGGAAGGCAGTACAGTGCTGAAGGAGGTAGAGACCCTCCTGAATGCCTTTCATGGTTTTGACCTGGAGTTCCCAAAAAGCCCCCTCTGCTGGTTTCATGGCTACAGCAGTTCTGCTCTTGCTGCTGGATAGCCCTGAAGTGGTCAGACTGCAATTTGGGGCTTTTTTTTTTCCTGGCAGGCACCTTTATGATCTGATCAAGAAGACCTCCATATTTGTGGTAGCTAGATGGTGGCTTTGGTTGCAGTACTGGTCTGTGGACGTAGCCTCCAAGTTGCATTTCAGCAAGTTTCCATTTTGGGCAGGCTGCTGTTTTGGAGAGAATCTTAAAAAAAAAAATAGTAAAGGACCTGGACAAGGCCAACCCTCAGAGGCTACCTCAGGGTAGTCAACCCCCACCAACAGCTTGGAGACTGAGCATTTCATGTTTTGATGACATCAGGGTACTTGGGTAGCTGGCAGCAGCCCCAGTAAGCTCAGTCTCCAAGCAGCTGGAGCGGGTGATTCCAGAGATCTGGACTCGCTGAAAGGACAGTTGAGAAGCCTGTTAAGTTAATATTTTGTTTTCTAGTTTACCCCCTCCCCCAACCTTCATTGGGTGGTACAGCTCACTCCTGTTGGGGCAGTTATTGGGGTCCCCTTCAAAGAGGCAGTATTTGGTAAGCTCGAGGGCTTCACGTTAAATGTGTGTTAGATTTTTATCTATTTATTTTAATCATGGCAGAGGCTTCCAGGTGCTTTTAGTACGGCTGCAGTGGGGGGGGCAGAGAGAAGTGAATCCGCAGCTCTCCTTCACACTCCTGCCTCTGCGCCGAAGCCGCTTAAGGGGCTTGAGGAGGGGGAGTTCAGCTGCGGACAACTGCTTGACAGTGGTGCGAAGGAAAGGGGCCGACATGCAGCCGGTGCCTGGAAGGCTTCCTTTAACTGTGGCAGATTTCACGTTAGTGTTCACACAATCTTAGGTTGCTCACAATAAGCAGTGAGCTGCTGGCTAGCTAAGCGGGAAGCTGCACCATTTTGTTTTTCTGAGTGGGGAAACTCTGAGTTCCTTTTCGTCCCTCCTGTCCAGTCCCGCACCACTGGGGTAGTGTACCTTTTCAAGCAGCTTGTCAGATGACACCCTTGTACTTATACAGCTGGCACTGCCTACCAGCCCCAGACTTTGCAGAGTCTCTTGGAGATGCCTTCATGGAATCTCCCTGTAGCTTGCTCAAGTGAGTAGCAGTAACAGACATCTTACAATGCCTCCTGAAGTTGACTATCATATCCCTGGTTTCTATAAAGCCAGGGTCAGGGCCAGTATTCCATTTACTTTATGATGCATAAGAAAGGAGTGGTCAATGCCAAGCTCAAGATTCTCCGTTTTCAAATAGAAACTATTCACTCTATCATACCAATTTGTTTGAGGGAGTTCCTTACCACCTCTGGATTTTGCTGAGGCCCGTTTTCATATCCCCATCAGACACCAACAGCAGCAGTTCCTCCGCTTTTGCATCTTGGGCCAATATTTCCAGTTCAGGGCTTTATCACCTCTCCTTGCACTTTCTCAAAGGTAGTGGTGATAGTGGCAGAGTTCTGTCATACATTAGAGTGTGGCGAATCTTTTGAGGCCTGGTGTGCAGAGCGACAGTATTTGACCATGGGTGGCCAACTCTGGTCCTGGTGCACCACAATCCAGCCTGGTTTTCATGATAGCCCTAATATATATTAATGCGATAATGTATGCATCCACTGCCTCCCATTGTATGTATCCTTTTATTTATTTATTTAACAACTCTTATATACCGCGCTATTTGTTATCAGTGCGGTTTACATATAACAAAGGTTGCACAGTCAGAGGACTGTTCTGTGTTTACATTGAACAGGAGTTTAAACTTGGAGCAACAGGGTAACTATAAACATATGTACAAAAACACAGATTAGGTTGTGATATTCAGGAAGGGCTAAGGCAGGCTCAAAAATATTTGAGACAGGGTTATTTATATAGAGCATGAAAGGTTTGTGGGCATTGGTGTGTGGGTGAGCAGAGGCAGGGTGGATGCTTGTGCAAAGTGAAGTAGAAAAATGTGGTGGGTGTTTGCGTTACGGAACTGAATAAGGTCTTTGATGTATCTAATTTCTGGTGGAAGTTCGTTCCAGCATTTTGGGGCGTAGAAGGCGAAGGTTCTTTTCTTGGTCGTCTGGGTGCACTTGTTGATAGTGCCTGAAGTGCTGCCCTTCCTGCAGCCCAGATTTGAAAAAGGTTCCTTAAAGGTGCAGGTGGCAGATTACTTGTTACCATGGAAGGATCCAAGGGGTAGTGTTGTGGGCACATTGGGATATCGTCTGGTTTCTGAGGGCAGTGAAGCAGCTCCAGCCACCATTGTGGGCAGTGGTTCCTTCCCGAGACCTCATCTTGGTTTTATCAGTGTTGGCGGAAGAGTCCTTTGAAGCCTCTGAGCTTTTGTACTCTAAAGGACTTAACATTTAAAACGGTTTCCCTGGTGGCTATTTGTTCTGCCAGGAAAATTTCAGAGCTCCAAGCTTTGTCATATAGGGAGCTGTTTTTCTCCATCTCAAAAGAAAAGGTGGTGCTCCGACTGGTGTCTTGTTTTTGCCCAAGGTCCTATCTGTTTTTCACCTGAACCAGCCAGTCGTTCTGCTAGCACTCTCAGGGACGGGGGGGTGGGGGGGGGTGTCTCTGATCTACAGCTAAGCCTTTTGGACAAACGGCGAGTGTTGAGGTGTATTTAAAGAGGACTGCTCTGTTTTGGAAATCAGATCATTTGTTCGTCTTGTTTGGAGGTACACGTAAGGGGGAGGCAGCAGCCAAGGCCTCCATCTCTAGGTGGATTAAGGAAGCTATCGCATCAGTGTATTTGCTGAAAAGGCAGCCTGTGCCAGCAGGGCTGCGAGCTCATTCAACCAGGGCTCAGGTAGCCTCGTTGGTAGAGTATGGTTTAGTTCTGCTGGGAGATAGGACGGCCATGTGGTCCTCTCTCCACATCTTTCTGTGAAAGCTTTTGTCTGGATTTGCAGGCGGCTGGAGCTGCACAGTTTGGTACGGCAGTAATTCAGGCTGGACTCGCAGGCCCCTCCCATCGATAGGGACTATATGTTACATTCCAGACGTACGGGACTGGACTGGAGGGAGGATAAGGAAGGTGAAATTAGGTGTTCCTTATCGTCACTCCAGTCCAGTCCCTTACTTCTGGGTTGCGCAACCCTTCCAGCAGCTTGGAGGCTGAGCCCAACCTTTTTGGGGGATGGAGCGGTATAAATACCACTAGGACCACCCCCAGGCACCAGTATTCTCAGCCTCCAAGCAGCTGGAGGGTTCCGTAAGCCTAGGGCTTACTGGAGTCTCCTTTTTATTTCCTTTTTTTTTTAGTCAAATTTACATTTACTTTCTTTATTAATTCTTCATTAATTCTTTGTTTGAGTTTTAGCAGGCCTGTGCCTTTAAATTTTTGCTTGCTCTCTCCTCCCTCCCTCCCCCCCCCCCCCCCCGACTGACCGGGCCGGGGATCGGAGGTGGTTTCCCTGCAAGCAGCAGTGGAGAAGATCGCATAAAGCTCCTCTGCTGCTTATCCGGCCGGCTCCTGCTCAATTCTCTCTTTTCAGCCCTGCCTTGCCTCGCGCCGAAGCCCTCAGGTGGCTGAGCGCTAGAGGCAACACCGCGTGTTCAAGCTCCCCGCAGGCCCCGTCCCGGAGCAGAGGGACGCAGGGTTGAGCTCCGGTGGCCGCGCTTCCAGCGGGAGGCTGTTTGAAGCGGCGGTCGCGGCTCTAAGGCAATCGCGGGGTCCATCCCTCTTTCGGCAGGCAGAAGGAAGATCGGGGCTAGGCAGACTCGCGACTCCCGTTTTCGGCTCCACGTGGTGAGGCCTACCACGTGTAGAGCCAACGGTGGCAGTTCGCAGATTCGGGCCTTTCATCAGCAAAGCTTCAAAATCGCAAGTACTGGGCATTGCCTTAAGGGATAGTCTAAAGACGATTTTAATGTTTCTTTGATTAATTTAATAGTTTTAATGTGACTTGTTATTTTTACATTTATTTGTTTTGATTCTAAGTTCAAGATTTAAAGAGAAAATTATAATTCAAATAGTGGAGAGAGCACATATATTTGTATTAAAGGAACGGTTTAACTCTCCCCCTGCCTAGACCCAGTGTTTCAGCCCCGAGGTTCAGGAGGGCCTACTGTAACCCCCCCCCCCCCCCCCAAGCTCATGACGACCAAGCCTAGGTGTCCATCCTGTGGCACCCGGCGGGGTACCTCCTCGGAGACAGGGATCTGCAGGGGTTGTGCTGCAGTAGCTGCCTCCGTGGAGCAAGAAATCAACTTGGCCATGTCACAAGCTTCCCAGGGCTCCGAAGACCCCCCTACAAGGGGAAGGGGGTTCCCAGCTACCTCCTTCTACGTCCTCGGATTTATCCACCCCTTCCCTGCCCCCCATCTCCTGTCCTACCGGGGGAGAGGAATCCGGGGACTTTTTCTCCCCAGACTTCGTACTGTTACTACACAAGGCCTATTGCTTACGGAAGCAGGGCTTGGGACCAGGGGATTCTGGATCGGCAGCAGAGGTCAAATCGACCAGGCCCACGAGAGTAGGCAATGCAGAGCCAGGAATCCCGCCTAAGCGCCCCCGGCTGAGCTCCGAAGAACCTCCCCCATCCCTCTCACAGGATATCCCTGAGGGAGAGACCTCCGACAGGGAGTTCGATGAAGAAGAGGAGGAGCTTGAAGAAGGGGAGATCCCTGAGGAAGATCATTCACGTGTAATCAGGATCTTTCGTCGGGAGGAACTCCCGGCACTGACTAATGAATCCCTGAAACTTCTCAATGTTGCCTCGGACACGCCGGCAGAGGAGGAGGCGTTGGAAGATCCTCTAATCCAGGCCATCAGGAGATCACAGAAAGTTTTCCCTGTCCACAGAGTGGTGCGTCAGATGATCCAGGAGGAATGGGATCAACCAGAGTCAAGCCTAAGGGGAGTCCGATCCATGACCCGCCTATATCCGCTCCCAGAGTCGGATAAGAGCTGCTGAAGTCCCCCAGGGTGGATGCGGCGGTATCAGCTGTTACGAAGAAGACTACTATCCCAGTCGAGGGCAGCACAGCCCTACGAGATTCTCAAGACAGGAAATTGGATACACTTTTAAAACAAGCCTTTGATATTAGCGCTCTGGCATTGCAGGCCTCCGTCTCAGGGGCCTGGGTAGCTCGGGCCTGCTTAAGATGGTCTCAACAGCTTCAATCAGCAGAGAGCTCCGTGGAAGAGGCGCAGGCCAACGCTTCTAGACTAGAATCAGGAGCGGCCTACTTGGCGGATAGCCAGTATGACCTCATCAGAAGCCTGGCCAAGAACAGGGCATCGGTTGTGGCTGCTAGGCGTTATCTCTGGCTACGGAATTGGGCCGCCGATGCCTCCTCCAAGTCACGCCTCAGTCGCCTCCCATTTTAAAGGAAAGCTGTTATTTGGGGAGGACTTAGAAAAGCTAGTAAAGGACCTGGGCGAATCTAAGGGAGGCAGGCTCCCGGAAGACAGACCGAAGCAAGGGCGTCCCCTGGCCCCGGCACGTAACCAATCAAGGGAACTCCGGAGGTTTCGCCCACCCAGGTCTAACCCCTTCTCCAGGGGCCGCTTTCCCTCAAGGGGTCAAGGTTTTAGAGGGTTTTGAGGTGCAGGGAGAGGCTTCGCCGCCCCTTCCTCCTCCTCGGCCTCTAGAAGACAGCAATGAGACAACGGGGGTCCAGGGGGCCGGACTGCCAGTCGGCGGCCGCTTAAGGCAGTTTCTTCCCGCCTGGTCCCGGGTTACATCCGATCAATGGGTCCTAGAGGTGATCAGAGAGGGCTACGCTCTCGAATTCGAAAAACAAATACCGCCAGCCTTCGTTCTGTCTCCCTGCGGTTCCCCTGCAAGGAGCGCGGCGATAGAGGCAACTCTCGCCCGACTAATAGCTCTCGGGGCCGTGGTCCCGGTCCCACCGGACCAGTACGGCTCAGGTCGGTACTCTATCTACTTCGTGGTCCCAAAGAAAGAAGGGTCCCTTCGCCCGATACTGGATCTAAAGCAGGTCAATCGCTGCCTCAGAGTACCTCACTTCCGGATGGAGACCCTACGTTCAGTCATAGCAGCCGTAAGGGACAGGGAGTTCCTGACGTCCCTAGATCTGACAGAAGCCTACTTGCACATACCAGTCAGAAAGTCTCATCAACGTTTCCTGAGATTCGCTGTACACACAGGTCACTATCAATTCCAGGCTCTACCTTTCGGTCTAGCTACGGCCCCAAGAACCTTTACCAAAGTGATGGTGGTAGTGGCGGCTTCCCTACGGAAAGAGGGAATACTAGTGCACCCTTACCTGGACGATTGGTTAATCCGGGCAAAGTCGGAAGAGGAGAGTCGCTCGGCAACGGCCAGAGTAGTCCAAGTTCTAGAGGAGCTGGGGTGGATCATCAACCGAGCAAAAAGCAGGATGACCCCCTCCCAGGAAATCGAATACCTTGGAGCAAGGTTCGACACCAACAAAGGCAGAGTCTTTCTGTCACATACAAGATCAAGAGACCTAAGGCTCCTAGTCACACAGTTTCTGCACAGAAGGAACCCCTCAGCGTGGCATTATCTTCAGCTCCTGGGAACCATGGCCGCGGCGATAGAGGTAGTTCCATGGGCCAGGGCCCATATGCGGCCTCTGCAGCGGGCCCTGTTGCGGCGTTGGTCCCCTCAGCATCATCCATTGTCAATGCAGTTACCCTGTGCTCCACGGACAAAGCAGGCACTACACTGGTGGAGGAGCCCCAGAAATCTGGACCGCGGGATGCCTCTCAAACCTCCTCAGTGGTTACTATTAACGACGGATGCCAGTCTATCAGGCTGGGGTGCACACTGCGAGGGCCAGTTTGTCCAGGGTCGCTGGACACCGTTGGAAGCTCAATGGCCCATCAACAGGCTGGAACTACGGGCCGTCGTCCTAGCCCTCAAGGCTCTCGAGACCTTAGTGTGGAAAAGAGCAATTCGCGTCCTCTCCGACAACGTCACAACAGTGGCATACATCAATCACCAGGGCGGCACCAGCAGTCTCGCCCAAGAGAAGGAGGCGGACACCCTGTTCCGCTGGGCCGAGGTTCGGTTGGAAGCACTCTCAGCTCAGCACGTGGCCGGCACGGACAACGTCACGGCAGATTACCTCAGCAGGTGCAAGATAGACCAAGGAGAGTGGGAGCTGGACCAGGGGACCTTCGACCAAATAGTTGCCCGGTGGGGTCTTCCGATCATGGATCTCATGGCACGATTCGAGTCCGCCAAGGTAGCTCGCTTCTTCAGCCGAAGAAGGGAAAGAATGTCCGAAGGACTGGATGCCCTGTCCCAGAAGTGGCCGTCGGAAGGGCTCCTCTATGTGTTTCCCCCCTGGGTTCTAATCGGAAAGGTCCTCCAGCGAGTGGAGGCTCACCGGGGATTGATAATTCTCATAGCACCGGATTGGCCACGCCGTCCCTGGTATGCGGATCTGATGAGGCTACTCGCCGATCAGCCTTGGCGTCTCCCCTACAAAAGAGACCTCCTGAGGCAAGGGCCGGTTCTAATGCCTCACGTGGATCGATTCTCGCTTACGGCCTGGCTATTGAAAGGGCACAGCTCCTGAAGCGGGGCTACTCAGGAGCGGTAATCTCGACGCTGCTGAAGGCGAGGAAGTGCTCAACCTGTCTCTCCTACGTCAGAGTTTGGCGCATCGTCGAAGCATGGTGTGCGGAGCACCGGAGGAACCCTCTTTTGGCCTCGGTCCCTGAGGTCTTAGAGTTCTTGCAGGCAGGTTTTGACAAGGGTCTAGCGCCCAGTTCCCTAAGGGTCCAGCTAGCTGCCATCGCCTGCTACAGGGGGAAGGTCGGCGGGAAGTCCCTAGGGGCCCACTCGGATGTTTCCAGGTTCCTTACAGCCGTGAAACGACTGCGTCCTCAACGAAGGTCGATCATCCCCCCCTGGGACCTTAACCTAGTATTAAATGCCTTGGTCGGGGAACCCTTTGAGCCAGTTAAGAGAGCCTCCTTAAAGGATCTAACCTTGAAGACAGTCTTTCTGGTCGCTATATGCTCGGCCAGGCGGGTCTCAGAACTCCAAGCGCTTTCCTCTCAGCCACCCTTTCTATCCTTCCTCAAGGACAAGGTGCTTCTAAGGATGGTGCCTTCCTTCTTACCTAAGGTTATTTCTCCCTTTCATGTTAACCAGGTAGTTACTCTCCCGTCCTTCCCGGCCGAGAGGTTAGAAGGAGGGGAGAACAAGCTTCGCTTACTGGACGTTCAGAGGGCTTTGAAACGTTACCTCTCCCGTACAGCTTCCTTTCGGAAATCTGAACGCCTTTTCATTCAGTTCGGGGGTCCGCACAAAGGGGAAGCGGCCGCCAAGGCCACCATCTCCAGATGGATTAGAGAGGCTATTGCCTCCGCCTATATCCTGAAAGGGAAACAGGTGCCAGGGGGCCTGCGGGCGCACTCAACCCGGGCTCAGGCTACCTCTTGGGCAGAATTTAGCCTAGTTCCCCTGCTGGATATTTGTAGGGCAGCGACCTGGTCCTCCCTCCATACCTTTACCAAGCACTACAGGCTGGACGTACAGAGTTCAGCGGACGCTCGGTTTGGTCTTGCGGTTCTTCAGTCCGGTATGTCGGACCCCACCCAGGGTTGAACTGCTCTGCTACATCCCAGAAGTAAGGGACTGGACTGGAGTGACGATAAGGAAGAATCAATTAGATCTTACCTGCTAATTGGTGTTCCTGAAGGAACGACAGTCCAGTCCCTGGTCCCGCCCGGTTCTCCGACATCTGTTAAGGCCTATTAGACCTGTTAGTCAGGGCCGAGCGTGAGGCAGGTGCTGGGGCGAGGGGCCCAAGGGAAGGACGGCATGGACAAACGCAAGTTAACCACCTCCCTTCGTGGTCCTCCCTCTCCTACTCCTAATTCAAAAAAAAAAAAAAAAGTTCAAGTTGTTAGTTATAAGTAGGGGTTTGCCTTTCGGGGTGTATTTACGTAGGTCTTTAGGGGAAGTTTTTTAAGTCTGCTTTTTCATTCGATTACTGGTGCCTGGGGGTGGTCCTAGTGGTATTTATACCGCTCCATCCCCCAAAAAGGTTGGGCTCAGCCTCCAAGCTGCTGGAAGGGTTGCGCAACCCAGAAGTAAGGGACTGGACTGTCGTTCCTTCAGGAACACCAATTAGCAGGTAAGATCTAATTGATTCTTACCTGCTAATTGGTCTAGTCCTGGAACTATTTCTAATTGCGTAGAGATGTTAGCGACCCTGGGCCTGACGAAGGTGCTCATTATGGATTTGGTCCAGAGGATTACAGATTGAATCTGAGGCATCAGAGGTTTGGGAGTCTCTGCTGGAGAGCTGCATTACTTTGGTAACGCTTTAAAAAAAAAAAAAAAAAGTAGCTTCTGTATTTGAAAGTACAAAGGACAGGTAATGTTCCTCGTTCCGGGGAAGAAGGGCCCCTGGTAGGGTTGGGGGAGAGAGGGGGGTGGGGGGACAGGTTTAGCAAGGTGGTTTGTGTGTGTTTGTGCTTATTTTTGTAAATATCTGCTTCCTTATCAGTCTTCCAGTTAAGTCCTTCACCTCTGGGTAGTGTACCTCCTCCTGCAGCATGGAGACTGGGCATGTCAAAATTGTGACATCACTGGATGTACGCTGCTGGTCTCTCATCAGCCCCAGTTTGTCCAGTCTCCATGCGCAGGAGGACGTAGTGAGCCTAGGTGCTGGGCTCACTAGAGGGACAGATAAGAAGCATTGATTAGGATAGTTTAAATTTTGGGGATTTTTCTTTTCTATTTTTCACTTCATTAAAAAAAGAGTTGTAATTTTGCTGGGTTGGATACAGCTTTACTTGCGGCCATCACCTCTCAGATTCACTTCATTTGAGCTGCTCTCCCCTCCTAGATCGAACGGAGTGGAGTTGTGCTGCAGTGCTGTCAAGTGGTCTGTCAGCTCCAGGGGTCACGGTGTCTGTGTCCTTTAAGGCAAAGCTGGGGCCAAAGAGCTATCTCCGTGACTTCTGCTCCTGTTTCTCTGGGAGCAGCATCACGGATTGCAGGGCTGCCGATCGCATCAGCGAAGTGAAGAAGTCTTTTGGAGGCGTTTGTTGGCCCGACGTGCAGGTGAGTGTCCCGGAGAGGGACAGAGCAGCAGGAGGGTTTCTGGACCGCATCAGGGATTCGCGTCGTTAAGCTGGCCCGGTGGTTGTTCATGGGTTTTTCTTCCTGTACCTTTTTCTGTCTGTGAGGCAGCAACGGCTCGGTTCTCAATGTTCAGGATAGATTCAGTTAATTTCAAGTGGTTGAGTTTCATTCAAGTTAATTTCGTTTAATTCTGGTTAGATTGGATTTATTTTTGCTTTTAGAGTTTTGATTTTTTTTTTTTTTGACTTAAAAGAAGCTCAGAAAAAAAAAGGTAGAAACTGTTTTTTCATTTTGAGGGTGAATCCTTCAGTACTAAGAGATTTAAGTAATTCTATAGCCCATGCAGTCACTTCCACGGTATTTGGTGTGTGGCACGCGCAGGGGTGCAGTCTCAGACACAGAACTCATATAAAACAGCTTTTACTTAGCTGAAAAGTAAATGAGTTCTGTATTAAAATTGGAAGGGCAACAGTGGTGAAAAGATGTTTCCTTTTTACTGAGTTGGCATTTCCGACAAAAAGATGATGAAAAAATAATTATATTGTTGGGCCATTTTGAGAGTTTGGGTATTTTTTATTTGCTGTTACCTCAACAGTCGGCAAGGCGGCATGGGAAGTGCGGCCATGGAAGAGGAAGCAGGAGCTCTGTTTGCCTGGGTGGAGCCTCGAGTACAGGCAATCTCGGCAGCGTACATAGCAGGGACGGACAATGTGATGGCAGATTTTCTCAGCAGAGTCCAGGTGGATGCCAGAGAATGGGAACTTCATCCGGAGGTGTTTGCCCAAATAGTCCACAGGTGGGGTCCTCCTATCATGGATCTCATGGCGACTTTTCGGTTGGCCAAGGCAAGTCGTTTTTACAGCAGAAGACTGGAAAGTATGTCGGAAAATTGCATGGTCTACTGTTTCCCCCGTGGGCACTCATAGGACGAGTGGTTCAGCGCATCGAAGCACATCGGGGGAGAGTAGTGTTAGTGGCTCCAGATTGGCCGAGGCGTCCATGGTATGTGGACCTAGTTTGCCTACTCGACGGGGATCCTTGGTGACTGCCAGTGACGGCAAATCTTTTGATTCAGGGACCTCTTTGAATGCCTCAGATGGATCGGTTCTCGCTTACGGCTTGGCCATTGAAAGGGCGAGGTTAAGGAAAAAAGGATCTTCGGCAGCAGTGATTGCGACCTTGCTTAGGGCCAGAAAGAGATCCACATCCCTAGCGTATGTGCAGATATGGTGGATATTAGAGGACTGGTGCTCTCAGCGGTAGGTTCATTCTACCACAGTTTCCGTTCCTATGGTATTAAGCTGCTTATAGGACGGTTTTGATAAGGGCAGCTAGCTCCTTAAGGGTCCAGTTGGCAGCTCTTTCTTGCTTTAGACGTAAAGTCCAGGGGGTGGCCCTGGGCTCCCACGTCGATGTGATTCGATTTTCTAAAAGCGGTATCTCGGCTACAACTTTCTCACAGAATGGTAATTCCTCCGTGGGATCTCAACTTGGTTCTGGGGGCGTTGACTAGAGAACCCTTCGAGCCCTTGCTCCAAGCTTCGATCAAGGATTTAACTTAACAGTGTGTGTGGTGGCCATTTGTTCGGCGTGCCGAGTTTCGGAGTTGCAGGCTGTGTCTTGTTGGGAGCTGTTCTTGTCTTTTTCCAGAGAAAAGGTGGTCTTGCGTCTAGTACTGTCTGTGGGTTTTTGTTTTTTTTGCCCAAGGTAGTTTCGCCTTTTCATATGAATCAATCGGTTTCGTTGCCAGCATTGGGGTCTACAGAAGAGAACGCTTCGGACCGTAGTCTTTGTCGGTTGGACATAAAGAGTTTTGCGCCAATATTTAAGTCTCGGAGGCTTTCCGTAAATATGATTGACTATTTGTCCTGTTTGGAGGGCTGCTTAAAGGAGAAGCGGTAGCCAAAGCTTTAATTTCCAGATGGGTCCGAGAGGCAATAGCGTCCGCATATATTTTGCAGGGTTATCAGCTGCCCGTGGGGTTACGGGCTCACTCTACTAGAGCGCAAGCGACTTCTTGAGCGGAGCATAGTTTGGTTCTGCCAGTGGAAATTTGCAGAGCGGCCACTTGGTCGTCGCTCCATACTTTTAGTAAGCACTATCACCTGGATGTCCAGGAGGCTAATGATACCTGTTTCGGGTCAGCAGTGTTGCGATCCGGGTGGACAGGTCCCTCCCAATGATTACTGCTCTGCTACATCCCAGGGGTGAAGGACTAAACTGGAGGACCGATTAGGAAAGAGAAATTAGACTTACCTTCTAATTGTTCCTTGAGGAACTCCAGTTCAGTCCTGATTCCCGCCCGGGGATGGATGGTTCAGATGGTGGTTTTTGTCTGGGGGGAATATCAGTCTCGATATGCGTAAAACTATTCTAAGTTTCTGGATCACTGTGATTACTTTCTTCTAGCTTCTCTGCCTTATTTTGTTCCTGGAGGGAAGAGAAAGTAAGAAATGACGTCCCCCCCCCCCTCTTAATTTAGGGGGGGATTTAGTTTAGTTGTTAAAACTTGAAATTAATGCTATAGCTACTTATTTGTTGCTTCTTTGAGTCTGCTTTGTCAATAGGATACTGGGGCTGGTAGGTGGTGCCAGCTGCCTAAGTACACAGAAGTTATCAAAAGATGACCTGCTCAGTCTCCAGGGTGCTGGTGGGGGTTGATTATGCAGAGGTACGGGACTGGACTGGAAGTCCTCAAGGAAAGACAATTAATAGGTAAGGCCTAATTTCACCTTCTCATACTTTAACATTACTTAAATTTCGCTTGACTTTTGCTGCTCAAACAGATATACATTTTAGAATTGTACTTACCT
Source organism: Ichthyophis bannanicus (assembly GCA_033557465.1). Taxonomy (NCBI): domain Eukaryota; kingdom Metazoa; phylum Chordata; class Amphibia; order Gymnophiona; family Ichthyophiidae; genus Ichthyophis; species Ichthyophis bannanicus. Next base: position 135,798,985 of record CM066042.1, read on the forward strand.
GAGGCTCTTACATGCAACCAATCCATTCCAATACCTCTCTCAGTCCAGTCCAGACGAGTGGAGTGGTGCTCATCTACCAACAGGTGGAGACTGAGAACACAACTTCAAGTGAGCTATAAGCAGCCTGTGCTAGCTGGGCAAGCCAGTAGTCTGCAGCAGGTGGATAGAGGAGCATAGCCTGTGCTGTGGAGCTCCCCCCCCCCCCCCCTGCCATTGCCAATTTGTCAGGCCTGGGGTGCAGAACCTGGTGGACTGGGTCCCTCCGCCTTCTCCCTTAGCCTCCAGTGGGCTGCTCCTCTCCTCCCCAACATTTGGGAGGAGACTGGGAGTAGAGCAGCTTCCTGGACAAAAAAAAGTGCTCAGACTGGCTGCCATGGCACAAGGTAAGTCTGGGTTTGGCTCCGGAGAGGGCGGTGCTTGCTTTGGTGGAGTCTCTATGGGGCCTATGGGGTGAGTCCAGTGTGGCAGCCACAGGGCACAGCTCTCTGAGGTCGGGCTATGCCGTGGCTGCCTGTGAGAGCACTCTGCTGCTGTTGATGGCCTCGGGGAAGGTCCTGGGGGTCAGAACAAAGTGCATCCAATGATTGAGAGTAGTCTGGGGATAGCAGTGGAACTGTGGTTTTGGGAACCGCTGCGATTTAGAACTCCTCGGGGGCAGCTCCTCAGGAGTCTCTGGAGCTCTCCATTTTGCAGCCTGTGGCTGTTTTACTGGGAGCATCGGTTGTGATGGGGGGGGGGGGGAATACTAAGGGGCCTAAGGGCTCCCCTTTTCTCCCCCAAATTTGTTCTATTACTCCATTAGGCCTCCCTGTTGCACTGTGGCCTGGGGGAGGACTCCTCTGGCTCCCCAAGCTCCTGGTGGATAAGGGCTTTGAGGCCCAAGTGGCAACGAAGCACCCATGCTGGGACAGATTGGAGGAGGACTTGAATGTCTGCCCCCTGGGATCCTTGGACAGTATGGCAGACTTCTTGGAGCCGTCAGAGGAGATAAAAGAAGGGGAGAACCCCCCGTGGGGAGGATCCCAGGTTCTACAGATCTTCCACTTGGATGAGCTCACTTCCCTGATTGCCGAGTCCTTGACGGTCCTGCATATTGCAGCAGAACCAGGCTGGAGCCCACTGATCTCTCAGGAGGACCTGCCAATGGGGGGCATCCGTAGGGCCCCTATGCTTGTCCCAGCCTATAGGGCCTGAAGGCTATGATCACGGAGGAGTGGAAATTCCTGGACGTGGGTTTGTGAGTGGGCAGGAGCATGGTTCTGCTCTATCCAATCCCCCCAGAGGAGAAGGAAACGTTGCACTTGACAAGTGTGCATGTGCTTCTAACAGCAGTTATGTGTAAGATCACCATCCTGGTTGAAGGTGGTGTGGTCCTGAAGGACCCTCCTGAATAGGAAATGGAAGCCTTGCTTAAGCAGGCCTTTGAAGTGTCCATGCTGGTTCTTCAGGGGGGCCATCTACATGGCTTGGGCCTGCCTCCAGCGATCTCACTGGCTCGGTTAAAGTCGGGGTTAGCCTTTCTGACAGACTTAATGTATGATTTACTGCTAACCTCTGACAAGGGCATAGCGATGCTGGTTTCTGTGCATAGACTGTGCAACTGGTTGGTTGATGGGGGCTTCAAGACGAGGCTTAGCAGGCTCCCCTTCACAGGGAAGTTACTGTTTGGGGAGAACCTGGGAAAGTTGGTTGAGGATTTGGGATCTCCAAATTGCCCAAGCTGCTGGAGGACAAGCCTAAGGAAGTCTGGTGTGGGGCTCCATTGCATGGTCAGGGTTGTGACTCGTGTCATTTTCAGTCTTCCTGGGCCTTCAATCCGCAGACGTCCCAGTTTTTGCAGCAGGGTTCTTCCTTTTGTAGAGATTTCTGGAGGAGTCTGAGAAGGGGCCCCCGGGACACTTAGTGTCTCTGAACCCCCCCCCCCCCCAATTAAAGTACAGGGGCCCCAGTGGGAATTCAGCCTGTGGTGTTTCCTCCCTGCCCTGGCCCATCACATCTAACACTGGGTGCATGAGGTGATCTGAGACCGGTATGTTCTCGAGTTTGCTAGGCCTCTTCCGGATGCCTTCATGATGTCGCCCTGCTGTGCCCTTGTGAAGGCTCAGTCGGTGGAGCAGATGCTCCACCACTTGCTGAGCCTGGAGGCTATCTGCCTGGTCCCATGAGCAGAATGGGACTTGGGCCAATATTCTATCTACTTTGTGGTTCTCAAGAAAGAAGTCCGGGCATCCCATTCTTGATATGAAAGGGATCAACAGGGCCAAAAGGAGACCTTATACTCTGTGATAGTGTGGTTCAGCAGGGAGAGTTTCTGACTGAGGCCTAATTACATATCCCTATCCAACTTGCCCACCAGAGATTTCTGCAGTTCACGCTGCCCAGGGGATACTTCAGGTTTCACCTCCAGGTTTTCACCAAGGTCATGGTGGTGGTGGCGGCAGCAGACTTAAGCAGGCAGGGGGTCCTCATTCATCCTTACTTAGGCGATTGGCTAATATGGGCCAAGTCGTTTTGGGAGAACCTTGAGGCAACAGAGCAGGTGATTCATTGCCTCCAGGTCCTGGGCTGGGTAATCAACCTGGTCAAGATTAAGATAGAACCACCTCCGTCCTTGAAATATCTGGGCATGCTGTTCGCTCCCAGAGGGATGATCTTCCTTCCTGAAGGCAAGATTGAAAAATTGCAAGCCAGGGCTGGAAGCTGTGGAGGGTTCCCTGCCCAAAGGCATGGGACTACCTCCTGGTACTGAGTAATGTTATAATGAGGCCTTTACGTAATCTAGCGAACCTTATCTGTCTTCCCTATTTCTGGTCTGCCTAGACATACTTCTCACTCTTAGGCCTCCTGCGCTCCCTAATTATTTCTCTCATGTTAGGTCTAGGCCTTCTCGCAACTTATCCAACCTTGTTCAGACTCTTCTTCTCTCCCCGTCTGCCCTCCCCTTCTCTTGTGCCTTATGGAACGTTCATTCTATCTCTAACAAACTTGCTTTTGTACATGACCTTTTTATTTACTGCTCATTTCACCTCTTTGCCTTAACTGAGACCTGGCTTCTTTTTGATGACACTGCATCTATTGCCGCTCTTTGTCATGGCGGCTATAAGTTTTCCCACACTCCTCGTCCCACTGGGCGTGGTGGGAGTACTGGGTTTCTGTTGTCTACCTTTTGTCACTTCCAGACCCTCATGCCACCTCACTCTCATTCCCCTCTGTCCTTTGAATTCCACTCCATCTGCTTCTTCACTCCTCTTCCACTCCGAGTCGCTGTTATCTATCGTCGTCCTGACATTTCCGTGTCTACTTTTTCTTTCTGATTTTGATTCTTGGCTTTCTACCTTCCTTCACCCTTTCTTTGCCACTTATTCTTGGTGACTTTAACATTCATGTTGACAGCTCCTCTGATCCCCCTGCTTTAAAGCTTCTCTCCCTTACCTTCTCACATAACCTTCAACTCTGTTCCACTGCCCCCACTCACCGACATGGTCACTGCCTTGACTTAATTTTCTTCTCTTACTGCTCACCCTCCAGTTTCTGTAACTGTCCTTCCTTTATCTGACCACCACCTTTTAAGCCTCACTATTCATCATTCCCTGCCCCAGCCTCATCCTGTCTGCTCTAACCTATTTAGAAACCTTCTTGACATTGATCCTTTAGCGCTCTCCTCTATTTCCTCATCACTTTCATCCACTCTGCTTTCCAAATTTGAGGCTGTGGCCTCTTATAACACCACTCTCCTCCTACCCTTGATACTCCTGCCCCCCCCCCCCCATCCCCCTTCCTGTTAGGTGTTCCTCTCCTCAGCCCTGGCTCTCCTCTTGTGCCCGCTCTGCTGAGCGTGCCTGGCTCAAATCCCACTCTTACCCTGACTTTCTCCACTTTAAATTCATGCTCTTCTCCTTCCAATCAGCCATTGCACTTTTCAAACAAATTTACTTCCTCCATCTAACTAACTCTTTCCTCTAATCCTCATCTCTTTAGCACACTCAATTCTCTCCTCAGTGTGCCTCCACCCCTGATCCCTCCCTCCCTTCCTGCCCAAACCTTAGCTGACTACTTCCATGACAAAATCCACACAATCATCCTCTAGTTCCCCCCCCCTCTCCTCTTCCCTCCCCAAACTTCTGCCACCCTTTCTTCCTTCCCTATGGTCTCTGAGGAAACGTCGCTCCTTCTCTCTTCATCCAAACCTACTACATGCTCATCTGACCACTTCCCCACCCACCTCCTTAGCTCCATCTTTTCAACTATCGTCCCTTCTATTTCTCATATTCTTAACCTCTCTCTCTCCACTGCAATTTTCCCTTCTGACTTCAAGTACACTGTGGTTACACCCCTCCTCAAAAAAAATCCTCACTTGATCCCACCTGTCCTTCTAACTATCGACCCATCTCTCTCCTTCCTTTCGTTTCTAAACTACTTGAGCTTTCAGTCTATCACCGTTGTCTTGATTTCCTCTCTTCTCATACCTTCTTGGATCTTTTACAATCCGGCTTCCGTCCCCTACACTCCACTGAAACTGTTCTTACTAAGGTCTCTAATGATTTGTTCTTGGCAAAGTTCAAAGGCTTTTACTCTGTCCTCCTCCTTGATCTTTCTGCTGCTGCCGTTGACCATAACCACCACCTTATCACCCTATCCTCACTTGGATTCAAAGACTGTGTACTATCTTGGTTCTCCTCCTATCTATCCCAACATTCTTTCAGTGTGTGCTTTGATGGCTCCTCCTCTTCTTCAACCCCACTACCTGTAGGTGTTCCTCAGGGTTCCGTCTTAAGTCCACTTCTCTCTCTATACCCAATCCCTTGGCACCCTTATCTCTTTCCATGGCTTTCACTATCTCTATGCTGACGACTCTCAAATCTATCTTTCTGCACCTGTTATTTCTCCTGAAATCCAGTCTAAGATCTCTCTGCCTCTCTGACATTGCTACCTGGATGTCCCACTGCCGCTTAAAACTGAACATGGCCAAAACTGAACTCCTTATCTTTCCCCTGAATGCTTCCCCTCCTCTTTCCCCTTTCTCTCTCTGTCGATAACTCTGTAATCCTCCCCGTCTCTTCAACACCTAACCTTGGTATTATTTTTGATTCCTCTCTTTCTCTTCACATATCCAGCTCGTTGCTAAAACCTGCCGTTTCTTTCTATACAATATCTCCAAAATTCACCCCTTCCTCTCTGTTGACACCACTAAATTGATTGTCCACTCCTTAATCACCTCCCGTCTTGATTATTGTAACCTTCTCCTTGCCGGCCTTCCTGCAAGCCACCTCTTTCCTCTTCAGTCAATTCAACACTCCGCTCGACTCATTTTCCACCAGTCTCGCTTTTCCCACATCACTCCTCTCCTCATGTCGCTTCCGTCTCCGTATCCAATTTAAACTTCTCCTCCTGACCTATAAATGTATTCACTCTTCTGCCCCCCAGTACCTTTCATCTCTCCTTACACCCCCCTCTCGGTTGCTTCGCTCTTCTAATAGTCTTCGTTTATCTGTTCCCTTTACTCGTACTGCCAATTCCAGACTTTGCTCCTTCCAACTTGCAGCACTCTTTGCTTGGAGTAGTCTTCCTATCTCTGTGTGCTAGGCGTCCTCCCTGTCCATTTTCAAGCACAGACTAAAATCCAACCTCTTCACTATCGCTTTTCGTTCCTGTCTTGACCTATCTTGATCTCTCTATCAACATTTGCTTACTTTGTCCTGCAAATTGTATTTGTATTATATAACTTATTTTGTTTTCTGTCTTATTAGATTGTGAGCTCTGAGCAGGGACTGTCTCTCTTGTATGTTTGTACAGCGCTTCATATGCTGCGGTGCTTTATAAGTGTTTATTAATAATAATAATAATAATAATAATAATACTGAGCTCTTTGGCAGCCACATTGGAGCTTGTGCCCTGGGAAAAACTGTACATGAGAGCCCTGCTGAGGGACCTTCTCTCACAGTGGTCCCCGCAGTGGCAGTCTATTGAAGTGTGCTTTTCTCTCCGGGAGCTGGCTTGGCTGAGCCTGACTTGGTGGCTTACTTTGGGAAAAACTCATGGTAGACATGTCCCTCGAATCCCCAGATTGGGAGGTGGCGGTGACCACAGATGCCAGCCTGATTAGCTGGGGCAGACATCTCAGTGGCTCAGGGTAAGTGGACCATGGAAGAGAGCCACTGGTCAATCCGACCACCTTGGAGACACAAGTGGTGTGACTGGCATTGCTGGAATTCCTGCCATTGATCTGCCACAGGGCAATTGAGAGTGTTGTCAGACAATGTGACAACAGTGGCAATCGGAGTGCGAGCATAGCGGCAGAGGAGGTTCCATTGCTACAGTGGGCGGAGGCCTACTTGCTGGAGCTCTTGGCCTCCCATGGTAGGCCAAATGTCCAAGCAGATTGCCTAAGTCACACCTCTCTGGATCCTAGGGAGTGGCCGCTGTTGTAGGCGGCATTCCAGCAAGTAGTGGCATGCTGGGGTCAGCCGGTGATGGACTTGAGGGTGACCCAGGCAAATGCCAAAGCACAGCGCTTCAGCTGGCACCCTAGTGTAACCTTGGCAGAAAGTGGCCCTGTTGTATGTCTTCCCTCCTCCAACCTGGCTGCTCATAGGGCACATCCAACATTGGATATGTCTCATTGGGGGAGGGTAGTACTTCAGTTTGTCCCCGACCGACCATCCCTGGTGTGCAGACCTTATGCAGCAGCTAGTGGCCGAGCCGCATTGCTTGCTGGCGGCAGTGACTCTTGAGAGGGTCCGGTTGAAGCAGAGAGGTTACTTGCCCCAGGTTATTGATACCTTGCTACAGTCCCACAGGAGGTCAACCTCTCTGGCCTATATGTGTATTTGGTGTATTTTTTAGGGCTAGTGTGAGGGGCACAGCATTCATGCTCTAGGGGCCTCTCCCAGACATTCTGGCCGCCTTGCTAGCGGAACTCAAAGGGCTAGCACTGGGCTCCCTGGGAGTCCAGGTGGCAGCCTTAGTGTTTCAAGGGCTGGATCCAGGACCAATCCTTGGCGGCACACATTGATTTGATTCTTGTTTCTGGTGAACCAACTTCGTCTGGCGCCCCCCCCTCCCCCCCACGACCACCGATCAATGGTTCCCTAGTGGGATCTCAATTTGGTGCTCTCAGCCCTGGGGGCATCTCCCTTTGAATCTCTTAAAGAGTGCCACAGTGAAGTATTTGACCTTGAAGGTGGTCTGTTGGCCATCTGCTCCGCACGTCACATTTCCAAGCTTCAGGACTTGTTGTGCCGGGCTGCTTATTTGCTTCTCTGTAGGGAAAAGGTAGTCCTCCGTCCTGTGTCTTCCTTTCTTCCCAAAGTTGTGTCCAGTTTCTACCTCTGTCTGATGGTGACCTTGCCCCTCTCCTCTGCGACAAGTGACACTGAGGGGGGGGGGGTCATCATCTTCATAAGCTGGGTGTCTATAGAAAGCATAAGTGGTATCTTAAGGTGACTTGGGCCTTTTGGTGGTCTGAAAGGCTCTTTGTATTTGGTGGCCTCTGCAAGGGCAAAGCGGCTTCCAAGGCTTATTTCCCAGTGAATCTGGGAGGCCATTGCGTCGGCATATCTGCTGAAAGGGTGCTAGATGCCTGCAGACTTGTGGGTGCATTCCATGTGGGTGCAGGCATTGTCCTGGGTGGAGTTTGGTTTCTCTCTAGGATATTTGTAAGGCAGTGACCTGGTTGTCACTTCATGCCTTTGCGTGGCATGATCTGCTGGGCCTGAACATCCAGATGGATGCAGAGTTTGAGCCAAGGGTCCTACAGGCAGGGGTTTTGGCTCTTTTGCATCATTAGTACTGCATTGCTACGTCCCACTCATCTGGACTGGACTGGAGACCCTAATTTTACCTTCCAGTACATCCCTCCAGTCCAGGTCCCACCTGGAGTATGGTTTCTGTGGGCTCCTCTCGCGTCTTGTTTTGCAGAGAGATTTTTGGGCAAATGCTTAAGGAGTGGCACATATTTATGTTGAGTTTTTTTTGTCCAGTTGGCTTTGGATTCTGGGCTGTGCATTTTTTTGTTTAGGGTTTTTTTGGCTTACATGATTTTACAAAAAAAAAAGAAAGATGAAAAGGAGGTGAATCTAAGAAATTAGTAAAGATGTGGTGGAAGTGTATCTTGGTGTACCAAATTTTTGCTAATGTGGTTTGGAGGGCCTAAGTTTCTTGGAGCTTTTTTTTCTGTAAGATCTTGTAATCTGCTCCCTCTTTGTGCTGAATTTTGAGGAGCATTAAGTTACTGGAGAACTGGAATTTGTACTCCTATTTTCTTTGCTTTGTGATGTTCCTACTGGCGTGCTTGGCTAGCAAAGGCTGCTTGTAGTTCACTTGAAGTAGTGTTCAGTCTCCATCTGTTAGTAGAGGAGCATAACCCCACTCGTCTGGACTAGACTGGAGGGACTCGAAAGAAAATTAGCAGGTAAAGTCTAATTTTACCTTTTGTCGATGCTGCATTAGCACTTGCCAATTACACCTGACCTGCCTGCAGGTTTTGTGTTTCTGTATCAGGGTTTTGATGGCACAATAAACCAGAGCAAAGCAGCCAGCAAACTTTACAGGTGAAAAAAATGCCATTAGATAATTCCGTAATTCCAGCATACTGATCACATGTTGACTGCGATGCCAGTGAAGCAGCAAGTTTAAAACTTTGTGTACACACAGGACCTTAAATAATAGTATTCCATTCAGTGCAGTTGTTCAGACTGTGTTTTATGGTCCCCAAGGATGACTATCCAATATTGCTCTCTAACAAGTAAAACCCTCTGATCTCCTCCTCCTCTTCCTCCCTCCCCGCCCCCTGCTTTCAGGCATGCAGTCGGTGATAATCCGTCACAGTTGCATAAAGGTATGGTTCTCAGCAAGACAATGAGGAACTAAAGCTGTTTCTACTTTAGTCATTAACCGACTTGTGCTCCAAGGGTGAAGCTAATTTTTTTGAAAATTCCTTTTCCAAGGATTCCAGTTTAAAAAAAAAAAAAGTTCCTAAATTTCGCACATCCTTTCAAACACTCCCAGGGAGACCTTTGTGGTACAGTATTGGATCCAAGAGTGGGTTTTATTTGTCTCAAAACCCCCAAGTTTTAGGCCCAATCATACATAAAGGATATAGCTGGCTGATTTATTCAAATGCCATAAAATATAAATAAATCACATCCCAAATGTTCCTGTGGAGGAGTTTAGTCACCCTGGACTTGGAAGCTTGGTATACTAATATCCCACAAAGGAATGTTCTTGACCAAGTAAGCCATGTCCTAGAGACCGGCTAGTGCACTGCCCTCTACGGTCGCAGGACCACCTCTGGGGGATTTCTCCCCAGGCTTCGTTTTGATAATGCATCAAGCCTATTGCTTGCGGCAGCAGGGCAGGTTGTCTGAGCCATTCCACTTTGCGACCCCGGTGAAGTCTTCTGGGACGGAGGAGGGAGTCAACAAGGTGGCGAGGCCCCTAAGAGGGCTAGGCCACTAGATCTTCCATCTTCGGACCTGGAGTGGCCTGAGGCGGAGGAGGCAGAGTTCGAACTTGAATCGGGTATAGAGGAGCTTGAAGGAGGAGAAATTCCGGAGCCGGAGGACCAGGCGAGAATCATTCAGGTCTTCCGGAAGGACGAGCTTACGGCGCTCATTATAGAATCCCTGCAGGCGCTCAATCTAGCTACGGGGCAGCCTGTGGAGGAGGAGGGGTTGGAAGACCCCCCTCATTCGAGTGGTGCAAGAATCTCAGGTGGTGATCCTGGTTCACCAGGTAGTTGATCGGATGATCCAAGATGAATGGGACCTGCCAGAAGCGGGTCTGTAAGGGGTTAGGACCATGAACAGGCTCTATTCCTTAGCAGACAAGGAAAGATTTTGTTCCCCTCGAATAGACGCAGCAGTGTCAGTGGTCACGAAGAAAACTATTCCGGTAGAGGGCAGCGCGCAGCTTTGAAGGATGCACAAGATAGAAAAGTAGATGGATTGCTGAAACAAGCCTTTGAGGCGAATGCTCTTTCATTTCAAGCCTCTATTTTTGGGGCTTGGGTGGTGAGAACGTGTCTTAGATGGTCACAACGTTTACAACAATCTTCTCATCTGGAGCAAAGGGAGGTGACTCGGCTGGAATCTGGCTCCGTATATCTGGTGGACATCCACTACGACTTGATTAGAGCATTAGCAAATAGTATGTCATTGGTAGCTGCTCGATGTTACCTATGGTTAAGGAATTGGACGGCTGATGGTTCCTCCAAGTCGCTTCTCAGCTCCCTTTCAAAGGTAATTGGTTAAGGAAGACCTGGACAAATTGGTTAAGGACTTGGGAGAGTCCAAAGGGGGCAGACTCTCAGAAGACAAGCCTAAGCAGGGGAAGTCCATGCTGGCTGCTCGGGGCCGGTTTAGGGATTTCAGGAGATTTCATACGTCTCGCTTAGGAGGCTTACAGAGAGGAAGGTTTGCTTCTAGAGCCCAGGGGTTTCGTGGAGCAGGACGAGGTTTCGCAGCGTCAAGTCGAAAATCCCAGTGAAGAGAGGCGGGCCCAGGTAGGAAGCCAACTGATTGGAGGGCGACTTCGGGAGTTCTTTCCTGCTTGGGCCCAAATAACATCCGACCAGTTGGTGTTGGGAGATAATTTGCGAAGGTTATGCTCTAGAATTGGCTCGTCCGGTCCTGGATTCATTTGTGCTTTCATCCTGCAAAGATCGGCAGAAATTGCTAGCGGTATGGCAAATGTTGGACCAGCTGTTACAATTAGAAGCAGTTACGCTGGTTCTGATAGCAGACTACAGCTTAGGTCGCTATTCCATTTATTTCATGGTGCCAAAGAAAGACGGGTCCCTCCGGCCAATATTGGATCTAAAAGGGGTGAATCGCTGTCTTCGGGTGCCGCATTTCCGATTGGAAACCCTTACGAGTGGTCATTGTGGCAGTCCGTCAAGGAGAATTCTTGACTTCCCTCGATCTCACAGAGGCGTATTTGCACATCCCAATCAGAGCAGAACATCAAAAGTTCCTAAGGTTCGTTCTTCCGTGGGGGCATTACCCTTCGGGCTGGTGACGGCTCTGTGCACCTTCATGGTGGTTAGCGGTGATGTTGCGAAAGGAAGGCATTCTGGTTCACCCTTACCTCGACAATTGATTGATTTGGGCAAAATCCAAGGCCGAGAGCCTGCAAGCCACGGACAAGGTGAAGTTTTTTTGCAGAATCTCGCCTGGGTGGTCAGTTCGGCCAAGAGCTGACTAGTGCCATCCCAGGTTCTCGAATATCTGGGGGTGTGCTTCGACACTCAGAGGGGCTGTTTTTTTGTCGGATCTACGGGCTCAAGCTCTACGACAGCTGGTACGCAAGTTCATATCCACCCCAGCCCCTTCAGCGTGGAGTTATCTTCTCATCCTGGGGACAATGGCGGCAATCCTGGAGGTAGTTCCGTGGGCCAGATATCATAGCACTCATTGCAGAGGTCACTGCTTCACCGGTGGTCCCACCAGAACGATTCGCTGAACAAGCGTCTTCTCTGCCCCCTCAGTCAGACGGTCCCTTCATTGGTGGCTTTGCCCAGGAACTCTGGAGGCGGGACTGCCCCTGGAACAGCCGCAGTGGCTCCTGTTGCTGACAGATGCGAGTTTCGCGGGATGGGGGGCTCATTGCGGGGATCTCTTTGCACAAGGGATTTGGTCCGCCCAGGAAGGTCAATGGTCGATCAACCGGCGCAAGCTACGAGCAGTATTTCTAGCACTTCAGACGTTCGAAGCACAGGTGAAAGGCCGAGTGGTACGGGTGCTCTCGGACAATTCCGTGACGGTGGCCTACATCAATCGGCAAGGCGGAATGGGAAGCATGGCCATGGAAGAGGAGGCGGGGCGCTGTTCGCTTGGGTAGAACCGCGACTGCAAGCGATCTCGGTGGCACACATTGCAGGAAAGGACAATGTAATGGCAGATTTTCTCAGTGGGGTCCGGGTGGATGCCAGGGAATGGGAGCTACATCTGGAGGTGTTTGCTCAAATTGTCCGCAAATGGGGGCTGCCGATTATGGATCTCATGGCAACCTTCCAGTCAGCAAAAACGAGTCGCTGCTTCAGCAGACGACGAGAGAGGATGTCGGAAGGGATTGATGACCTGACGGCCACTGTTGCATCAGGGCTTCTCTGTGTTTCCCCCATGGGCACTCATAGGACGAGTGATTCAGCGCATCGAGGCAGAGTTCGGTTGGTGACTCCAGACTGGCTAAGACGCCCGTGGCATGCCAATCTAGGTCGGCCGCTCGACAGGGATCCTTGGAGGTTACCGGTGTCGGGGAATCTATTGCTTCAGGGTCCGCTTCAAATGTCTCAGGTTGATCGGTTCTCGCTTACGACTTGGCCATTGAAAGGGCGAGGTTGAAGAGAAAAGGTTATTCCGGGACGGTTATTGTGACTTTACTTCGAGCCAGGAAGAAGTCCACTTCCCTCGCGCATATGGCGTATTTTTTGAGGACTGGTGTTAACGGCGTCAGGTTCGCGCGGCTACGGTATCCGTTCCAACTGTGTTGAGCTTCCTTCAGGATGGCTTTGATAAGGGTCTGGCAGCCAGTTCTTTAAGGGTTCAGTTAGCGGCCCTGTCTTGCTATAGAGGAAAAGTCCAGGGAGTGGCCCTAGGTTCTCATATCGATGTTCTGCGTTTTCTGAAAGCAGTGTCTAGGCTTCGGCCCTCGCATAGATTAATAGTGCCGCCGTGGGATCTCAACTTGGTTCTAGGGGCTTTAGCTCAGGAGCCTCTTTGAGCCATTACACCAGGTGTCAGTTAAGGATTTAATGTTAAAAACGGTGTTCTTAGTGGCCATCTGTTTGGCGAGGTGCATCTCGGAATTGCAGGCGCTGTCCTGTAGAGAGCTGTTTTTGTCATTTTCTAGGGAAAAAGTGGTGCTACGCCCAGTTCTGTCCTTTTTTGCCAAAGGTGGTTTCTCCGTTCCACCTGAATCAACCGGTATCCCTTCTGGTACTAGGTTCGGCAGTGGACAGTGTCTCAGACCGTAGTTTATGCCGCTTGGACATAGTGCTGCAGCACTATTTAAAGATCTCGGAAATCTTTCGTAAGTCTGAGCGTCTATTCGTACTGTTTGGAGGCCCCTGGAAAGGGGAAGCAGTGGTGAAAGCTTCAATTTCCAGATGGATCCAAGAAGCAATTGCGTCAGCGTATATTTTGCAAGGTCGCACAGTTCCAGTGGGTTTACGGGCTCACTCTACTAGAGCACAGGTGACATCCTGGGCGGAGCACAGTTTGGTTCCGCCAGTGGAAATTTGCAGAGCGGCTGCTTGGTCGTCCCTTCATACCTTCAGTAAGCATTATCGCTTGGATGTTTTGGCATCTAATGATGCTTGCTTCAGGTCAGCGGTGTTGCAATCTGGGTGGAAAGGTCCCTCCCAGTGATCACTGCTCTCTTACATCCCAGAGATGGAGGACTGAACTGGAGGAACGATAAGGAAATGGAAATTACACTTACCTGGTAATTGTTCCTTGAGGAACTCCAGTTCAGTCCTCATTCGTGCCCGGGGATGGTTGGTTTGGGAGCTGAATTTCAGTCTGGGGGGAGTACCAGTCACTGAGTGGGTAGAACCCTTATAGTCTCAGGATCACTCTGTTTCTGTCTTTGTTCTTTCCCTTCCCTTTCTTTGGCTCGGTTCAAGGGGGGAATGGGAAAGTGTAGGAAGCAGGTCCCTTCTTTCTTGAGGGGATTAGTTATAAGATTAGTTGTAAGTCAAGTTCTAAGTTCTGGTTGAGTATAAAGTTGAAATTCATATGATCACTACTTATTTGTTGCTCCTTTGAGTCTGCTTTGTCAATAGTTCACTGGGGCTGATGGAAATGACCAGCAGGCTACATCCAGTGATGTCACAGTTTTGACATGCCCAGTCTCCAAGCTGCAGGAGGAGGGGCACTACCCAGAGGTGGAGGACTGAACTGGAGTTCCTCAAGGAACAATAATTACCAGGTAAGTGTAATTTCCATGTGTCAGCTGTTTCAATTTCTTCTCCATCAGTGGTGAACTTATTTTTCCTTAGCATTCCTCCAGTCCAGTATTGGAATTCTGGTTTTGTGCACCTCTTCCAGCAGTCTGGAGACTGAGCACGTCATCCTTTTGATGACCACCACCTATATATAGCGCTGGCATCTCCCACTAGCCCCAGTATGCTCTGTCTCCAAGCAGCTGAAGGTAGCAGTGAGCCAGAAGTCTGGGTTCACTGGAAGGCAACTAAGGAGTTAGGTTTATTGGTTTCATTTGGTTTTCCCTTGGGTTTGTTTTGGTTCCCTTGCCCTTGAGGCTCGTTCCTGTTCCTTATCGTTCCTCCAGGTTAGTCCTCAACCTCTGGGTTGTGTACCTCCTCCTGCAGCTTGGAGACTAGGCATGTCAAACTCATAACATCATTGGATATAGCCTGCTGGTCTCTCCCATCAGCCCCCAGTGTGTCTAGTCTCCATGCAGCAGGAGGACGTAGTGAACCTACGTGCTGGGCTCACTTGGGAAACAGATTAGGAGCAGTTAGTCAGGATTTAGTTGGTTTTAATTTAACTTGCTATTGTTGCCTTCTTTAGGTTAAATCTTTTAAATTTTAATCAATTTAATTTTAATTTTGCTTTAATTTTATATTTTAGTTTCATAATTTAATATTGCCTAATTTGAATTGGTTTAAAGTGAGGCTCTGCCCCTTTAAATTTTAGGTTCTGCTGACTAGCATCTCTGCTATGATTGCCCTTCGCTCACTCTGTGCCTGGTGATGATCTCTCCCCCAGGACACTAGGGGGAGAGCTCTGTGGTCCATACCTGCACACTGGGTGTGTGCACGGCGGCAGATTATTGTCGCGGCGGGAGCCTCAGCCTGTGGCGGTTTCTTCAGCTGGCAGGGCACTGCTTGCCGTGACTGCTGCTCCCGGCGGCACAGGTCGGCAGCGCGGCTTGGAAGCAGTTCACCCCGGAGCAACAGCGGGGTGTTGGCTGTATCCCGACACCGCAGGGGAGGTCCTCAAGCCCGAACGTGGTGTTTGGGGTTGTTACAGCAGCGGTTGGATTTGGCGCCAAGCAGGCCTGCCTGGGATCGGTGCCATTTTCTCAGCGCGGCGGATACCTCGTGGCGGAAGACACGACGGCCCGCGCTTGGACAGACGCCGCCGTTCTACACAGATAAGGAATTCCTTCATTTAATTTAATTTTTTCATTTAATAATGTATACTGTAGTTCAATTTTTCATTTGATTTATAATTTACTTGGCTAATCCCTTGTCAACTTGGCTTTTGGGGGTTTGCTTCATCTTGTGTGCTTGTTGCTTTTTGTCCGCGTTCTGGCAGTTAACAGCTCCTGTCAGAATCAGGGAACAGTAATTGGGTTAGGCCATTAAGTTAAGTCTGCGATCAGTAAAACAGCATTTAAGCAAAGCCACCTGCCCTTGTGGTCTGATTGCTGTTGTGAGATTTGTACTGTAAACCTTTCTGGATGAAAAAGATGTTAACCCTTCGTTTTCTTAATATCCGGGGGGGGGGGAGGGGGGGACGACATGGTGCAGTAATCACCTATTCTGGGACTTGACACAAGTCTCATAAGGTAGATGAGTTTTTGAAGGTAACTCAAATCGGCCCTCAAAAGATTTAAGATGGTAGAAGATCGTTTTGCATCTTATAGGGCGATTTAATACCATTTGCATTCAATAATAATAAGACTTAAACGGTAAACCAAGAAAGGCCTGTACTACTGTCTTTGGCCGCCAGAAAGCAGCTGATACACTCAATAGTGCCTTTCTGTGACCAAGTGTATACAGCAATCAGACTAATCTCTGCAAGGTGGAAAAAAAATGGGTCTTCGCACTAAACCAGCAGCTGTCATGTTCTGCAAATCAAGATTATATGTCCAAGAATCTAAATCCTTATTTTCTGTATTGTTTGGTTATAGTGCCCTAAAGATCACCAGATAGCAGCGCTGCTCGTGAAGCACATATATTATTCAGTGCTACTAGCCCTGTGGGGTTGGGTAAGATACGAAGTCGCATTCATCTTCGGATTTACACAAGCAGCAACCTCTAAGACCTCCAGTTGCAAGGCTGCCTGTGTCTCCTGCCTCTATTGCTCTGCTTGCAGGAATTGGGGTGGGGGGGGGGGGTGCCTGGGTGTTTCATGTCTCCCTTTACCATGTCCATCCCAGGAACGTATGCTGTCTCCCTGATTTGTCAGCAGATGAGAGATTCTCTATGTAATGTAGTGCGTGCAGGAAATTCTCATCCATTTCTAGAGCCTGTGCAATTGGAGCAGAGTTTTAAGCACTTAACGGGGACACTACTCCATCTGTGCCGTCTTGTTAAAGGGCCTGTGCTGGGAATAAAGAGAAGTGGTTCTGGTTAGCACAGTCTGGGGCTTAGCGTTCCAGGGCATTGGAAGGTTTCATGGCGGAAGTCAATACTCGCTGACTGTGCCATGAATTCAACCTATGTTCTACCATGCTTGCTGTCCTGTGTTTGGGGGACAGGAGCTGGGTCACCCGTGTAGGTAGATGTGCAGTTTGTAGGTACTCACAGTTGGCTAAGCATGATTTTTTGGGTGCGCTCACTGTAGGGTGAGTCTGCGTGTCCGCACTGTATTCTCATGCTAAGGTATTTTGTCCAGCAATGGGAGATGTCCATTGTGCTAAGGTGAGGGAGGTCCTCATTGTGTTACATGGGGTTGGAGATGCAGGAGTGAGCCGTTCTGATGAGGTAGTGTCAGTCACCAGCTTCCCTTTCTCTTGGGCTTTAATCCCAAATTCTAGCCCCTCTGTCCCTGCTGGCCAGGAGGCAAGCTCCCAGGCCACCGGGACAACTGCTTCTCAGTCTCTTCTCAGTGATGGCAGAGGGACTAGGAGAACAGGAAGAAGACTAAGTGCCAGCACAAGCACTAATGTCACTCCACTGCCACTGTTCTAAAGTCATTTATTTATTTGAGTATGCGTTTTTTCTACAAGTCAAGGTCGGATACTATCGGATACTGTATTTCTATTTTCCTTGTTCCTGAAGGGCTCACAATTTAAGTTTTTGTATCTGCGGAGGTTTAAATAGCTTAACCAAGACCAGAAGGACTTCCTGTGGGACCAGAAACCCTAGTTCTTATGGCCCGGGGTGGTGGTTCTCGAGTGGGATTCAAACCCTTGGCCATCTGTTGTCTTGCGCCAACCACTAAACCTCCCCTCCTGCCAAGACATCGCTGAGTCTCACTGCTTCGTGTGAGCTAGCCACAGGTCCATAGGGCTAGGCTCAGCAGCTTACATCCAAGGCAGAGACCTTGGGGAGGTTCCGGTCATAAGATTGCAGGAGAGGCCATTCTGGGTCAGACCAGGCTCTTTCGAGTCCAGTGTCCGGTTTCCTGTGGGGGTCAATCCAGATTTTGAGGACTTGGCAGTTTTTTCCAAAAAGACAAATAGGCTTCACAATGCTTATATCGGAGCAAGCACTGGATTCATGTATGTTCATAGAGTTCTGTTACATGTGCAACAGATGTGGCGCTCTGTTAAGTTGTGTGCTTTCTAGACCATCTGGAATGGGGGGGGGGGGGGGGAAGAAAGATGGTATATAAATTTGAGTAAATAATTTTTCCCAGCTTCCCTTTCATAAAATGTTATGGACCTTTCCTCTGGGAGTTTGGCCGAAACTGTGTTAAACTCAGTTACATTTCGGAGATCCTTTTGTGCACGGCTCTTGGGGTACGTAGGAGACTCAGTGGTCAATCAACCGACTGGAACTGCGTGTGGTACGCCGGGCGTGGCAGGCATTCGCAGCTCCGGTGACAGGTCAAGCGGTGCGGGTACTGCCCGACCACTCCGCGACTGTGACCTGTATCGATGGCTGGCTGGAACCGGAAGTGTGGCCATGGAGGCCGAGGCACAGGGTCTGTGTGTGCGGATAGAGCCTCTGCTCCCAGCGTTCTCGGGGCTGCATATGGCAGGAAAGGACGAGGTGACGGCGGATTGCCTTAGCAGAATCCGAGTATATGCCGGAGAATGGGGGTTGCATCCGGAGGTGTTTGCACAGATCGGTCGCAAATGGGGGCAGCCCATAATGGACTTCATGGCAACGTTTCAGTTTGTGAAAACAGGTCGCTTCTTCAGCAGACGATATGAAAGGGTGTCTGAAGGCATCTACGCATTTATACGACAGGGGCTGTCGTCCGGTCTTCTCTATTTCTTCCCCCGGGAGTGCTCATAAGTTGAGTGGTTCTGCGTATCAAAGCGCATCGGGGAAGGTGTTGGTGGGGGCCTCGGGCTGGCCTCGGCACCCGTGGTACGCCGACCTCTTACGATAGCTCGACGGGAACCCAGGGAAGGTTACCATCGATGGAGAATCTATTGCTACAGAGTCCCCGTCGAAGGCCTGAGCTTAAAAAAAAAAATCTACGTCCCTGGCATATGGGCGTATATGGTGCCTTTTTTTTTTTTAGGGCAGGGGCTCGCGGAGGCACCTTTGTGCAACAGCAGTGTCAGTGCCCTTGGTATGTATTTTTTTTTTTTTTTTTTCTGCAGGACGGGTTTGATACGGGGTTAGTAGCCAGGTCCTGGAGAGTTCAGTTAGTAGCTCTGTCTTCCTATGGGGACATCAGGCAGAGGGGCTCTCGTTCACAGGTCGCTGTGGTATGCTTTGGAGGAAGAGGCAGCGAGGAGTCTGGTGGGTAAGCGGAAGCCCATCTTCAAGCATTGTCGGCAGCACACATGGCTGGAGTTGACAATGTGACGGCAGACTACCTAAGTCGTGTGCAGGTGGATCACGGCGATTGGGCGCTCTGCCCGGAGTTCTTTTCACAGATAGTGGACAAATGGGGCATTCTAGTCATGGATTTCATGGCGAGATGGAGTTTGGCCAAGTCATCCAGAGAATAGAGGCTCACCAAGTGTTGGTCATCCTCATCGCCCCGGATTGGTCTCAGTGCTTGTGGTATGCCGATCTGATGCTGCTCCTCATGGACTATCTTGCAGGCTTCTAGAGCGGGAAGACCTGCTGACACAGGAGCTGATCTGTATGCCTTAGGTGGGTCGGTTCTCGTTTACGGCATGGCTCTTGAAGGGGTGAGATTGCTACAGAGGGGCTACTCGGGTCTGGTGATTGCAACCATGTTGAAAGCCCAAAAGAGGGCCACCTTTCTCGTACGTCAGTGTGACGTATATTTGAGGAATGGTGCTCAGCAAGGCAATGCTGCCCATCCTCTGCTACCCTTCCAGACATTTTAGCGTTTTTGCAAGCTGGGTTTGAAAGAGGTTTAGCGGCTAGTTCTCGAAGGGTCCACCTGGCAGTCATTTCTTTTTATCGCGGACGAGTACAAGGAGGACTGCTAGGAGTGCACCCAGATGTGGTTTGTTTTCTGAAAGCAGTGAAACGTCTTCACCCTTCGTGTGGGGTGGTGGGTTCTGCTCTGGGATCTTAAACTTGGTCCTGGAAATGCTCACAGGGGAGCCCTTTTAGCCTCTGGCTTGAGCTACTCTGAAGGACTTGACGTTAGACACTGTTCCTAGTGGTGATTTGTTTTGCTTGAAGAATCTCAGAGCTGCTGGCTCTCTTGATGGTCTGTTTCTTGATGGTCTGTTTCTTCACTTCGCCAAGGACAAGATGGTGCTTCGACCGGTTCAGTCTGTCTTACCCAAGGTGGTGTAGGAATTCTACGTGAACCAGCTGGTTTCCCTTCTGGCGCTGCCTAGCATAGGGGAGGATGCCGTGGGCTTTCGCCTGCACAGTCTGGGCGTCTGTAGAGTCCTGAGGTGGTATCTGAAGAGGTTGGAGCCATTCCGTAGATCCGACCGATTGTCTTGTTTAGAGGGCCGTGAAAAGGGGAGGCGGCAGCATAGGCCTCTGTTTACCGTTGGATCAAAGAAGCTATTGTGTTAGCTTGTGTTGAGAGGTAGGGCAGGTCTGTGGGCACATTTGACTAGGTCTGGTGGCTTCATGGGTGGAGTCTAGCCTGGTGCCTCCAGCAGAGATTTGTAGGGCAGCGACATGGTCCTCCTTGCATACCTTTTTTTTTTTTCTAAGGATTATCATCTGGATACCCAGATGGCAGGAGATCCCATTGATGGTAGTGCTCTGTACATCCCAGAATTTTGGGACTGGACTGGAGGTACGTTAAGGAAAGTATAATTAGAGCTTACCTGCTAATTAGCATTCCCAAAAGAACTCCAGTCCAGTACCGGATCGCTCCCTCAGGATTTATGTGGGTTTCAGTGTCACAGTCCTGGCCAGGAGGTCTGGCTGCAAGGGGGAGGAGGAGATCTGGGCTCTCCCCCTCATCCCCTTTTTTGCTTGGTGACAAGGTGGGGTGGCAGTAGCGGAAGTGGGTCGATGCTCTGTGTGCCGTGCTCTCTCTCGTTTGTATGGATGCTGTGGCTTGTAGACTCGGGTAGGTCTCCTTGGTAAGTGGGGGAGGTGGGAAGTTCCCCCGGGTGGGGAGAGGATCATAGGTGGTTAGCATTATTGTTTAACTTATTTGTGGTTCTGGTGAATCTGCTTTGTAAATAGGTTATTGGATCTGGTGGGAGGTACTAACGGAATATATAGGAGGTGGTCATCAAAAGGATGATGTACTCAGTCTCCAAGCTGCTGGAAGAAGCGCACAACCCAGAATTCCGGGACTGGACTGGAGTTCCTTCAGGAACGCTAATTAGTAGGTAAGCTTTAATTCCTCTTCATCTCTCCGGGCCAGTCCAGGAACTGTAGGGTTGTCTATCCTCTCCAGCAGCTGAGGACTGAATTCTCCAAGTCTTACTGACAGACTACCCATCTCCCCGTGGTGTCAGACTGTCTATCAGTCCTCAGCAGCTGGATAGGACATGTTCTGACAGGCTCCTGGTGAGGCAGAGAGGAATCAACGGGGAAAGAAGGACAGAGCGTAACCTTTCTGGCCTGAAGGGGCCCTAGCAGGGTTCAATTAACAGGATCAGACAGAATATCAGGGTTTCAAAGATTAAAAAACAGCCACCCCCCCTCTTGTTCGAAACGGAGACGGCTGCAGGGAAACCTGCTTTACTGGGCAGCAGAGGCAGAGCCTGCCTCGTTAAGCAGCATCAGGCACAGCCAATTGAAGGGGGGGAGCCCCAGAGTCCAGCCCCGTTTGTGTAAGAACCCGAACTGCCTCTAACAATAGCAGCGCGAAGAGGTAGTCTGGAGTGTGGCCACAGCCGGAAAGGTTTTGGAGGTAAGCAGCGCTTGGTTTAGGCAGGCCTCGGGGGTGGCATGTGGGATCTGTTGCTGTCGGAAGGAGCGGAGAGTTAGCAGTGTCAGTGCATGCGGCCGGAGTCGGCAGCGTGTGTGCTGTGTGGAAGTCGCTGGGGGCTGTCCGTCTTAGGTTGTTGCCAGTTTTGTGCGCGCCGGGGTAGTCGGGTGGCCAGACTGTTAGGAGACAGCATGGAAGACAGTAGAACTTCACTTAGTTTTTTTGTAGTTTAGAAAGCAAGCCATATTACTAGCTTGAAACAACTCATCCAGAATACAGAACTCGACGACATGTCACTTTTCGGGTTGCAGTAACAATGTTTCAACCCTGCTTCAGGTCCAGTTCGATTCTGGCAATGCCAAAAGCTGTAAAATAACATGGAGGGAACCCCACCTTTTACCGGCTTCGGCGTCTGTCATGCTTAACCAGCAACAGCTATCAACCAAATACAGGATCTTTTATATTCAAGGGAAAACCCTCATTGGGAAAGCAAAAAGTTATCCTGACCAAAACCCCATGTCAGTATACCAGTCCACTTGTGCATTTAAACCACCAGGGGTAACAGTATTCAGACGATATATCCATCTCTGTTCCATTAGTTGCAAACGTTGTTCCCGATCTCCTCCCCTCGGGTCTGCTGGTACATGATCCAAGACCTGCCAGTGAAGAGACTCAAAACTATGAGCAAACTGAATGCAATGCTCAACCATAGGGGCTGCAAAGTTTTTAGTCTGCAATCTGGAAGCATGCTCCGAAAGCCGTATTCCTTATCGTTCCTCCAGTGCAGTCCTCTACGTCTGGGTTGTCAATCTCCTCCTGCAGCTTGGAGACTGGTATGTCAAAACTGATGACATCACTGGATATAGCCTGCTGCACTCCGCCTTCCATCCCAGTGTTACCAGTCTCCACGCAGCAGGAGGACTTGAAGAGCCTTGTAGCAGGGCTCTCTGGAAGAATGGATAAGGAGCTGTTGGTATAGTGTAGCTAGGGTTAACATTATTAACATTATTTATTTGGGTGCTGTCTCTTTGATTTTTTTTTTTTTTTTTTTTTTTAAACGGGGAAAGCACCTCTGCTTAGTCCGGCTCTTTTGCTCCTTGCCTTGGCATGAGAAGTCTTTTGGGGGTTCGGGCTCAGGAATTTCGAGTCCCCCCCCCCTTGGAGCACGGAGGTCTCTCCCCCAGGACTGTCGGGGGAGCGCCTCTCTTGACCTCAGGCCGGTGCGGTAAGCTCCATGCGATTCCGCTTTTATCCGGGCAGCTGCGGAGAAAGCCGGTAAGCCTTCTGCCGGCTTCGGCCAGGTGTTCTGCGGGGGAAAGTCTTACTTTCAGGTAGGGTTCCCGTGGTGTGTTTGGTGCCTTTTTTTTGCCGGCGCGGCGTCTCTCGGCGGCCATTTTCTGAGCCGCGGGAGAGACCGCGTGTAGGAGAACAGCCGGCCGTGCAGCTGCGGGTAGCAGTGCAGTCAGCTCCTGGGGGCCCGTTTTCCTTTGTTTCTCCTCTTCTTTATTTGATTTTTTGTTGCTTTTATTTTTGGGTTGCTTAATTTTATTTTTAGGGGTCTCCTTCATCGTTGTTTCCTCTTCCTTCAGTTTTCCCGCATGAGGGGGGGGGGAGCTGGCTGACAGGACTTTTTTCTCCTGGTGCTGCTAGTGTGTTTAAAAAAAATATATATATATTCAGTACATAAGAGGTCAGCAGAGGTCTCTCTCTTCACATAATCTGTTTTACAAAAAAAAAAAAGGGCAGTTGGGCTCTGCGGCCTTGGCTCGTTGACCTTATGGCAACCAGACCCCAGTGTCTTGTGTGTGGCACCCGAAGAGGGACGTTGGCGGATACTGGCGTTTGTCGGGGTTGCGCAACGCTATCATCCGCCGTAGAACAGCAGATGGATCTGCAGGAGTCCACTGAGACGCAGGGAGCGCCAGCTGATGGCCGGGCTGTGTCCCCGTGATCTGTGTCACAGGGGGCCCCGGTAGAGGAGTTGCCAGGGCCTTCTGGAATCTCCCTACCCATACCGTCGCCGGCCCTCGGTGAATTTAGTCTGGAGTTTGTGCTGCTCATGCATCAGGCTTTTTGCCTAAAGCGTCAGGGGGCAGCAGTGGGTCCTGCGTCACCAGCATCGCCCCAACCGCAGCTAGAGGCCGCGGAGGATTTGGGTGAGGGTCCTTCGGTGACTAAGCGGGCGAGAACCAGGGACCCTGTGCTGGCTGAGGCATCTTGGCCTGAGGTTTCCGTCCCGGATTGGGATCCGGAAGAGGGTACCCAAGATCTCGAAGAAGGGGAGATTCCTGAACCTGAAGATCAAGCTACGATAGTTAGGGTCTTTCGTAGGGAGGAGTTGGCTGCTTTGATCTCGGAAACATTGCAGATGTTGCATCTAGCACCGCAGGTAGCGGTGGAGGAGGAGCTGGAGGACCCGGTTATCCAGGCAGTCCGACAAACTCAGGTGGTGTTTCCAGTACACAAGGTGGTGGACAAAATGATTCAAGATGAGTGGGATAAGCCGGAAGCAGGGCTGAGGGGCTTGCGGACCTTGAAGAGATTATATCCCATTGCCGATAAGGATAAGGAGCGGTTCCGGTCTCCGTGGGTGGATGCGGTGGTTTCGGCGGTTACAAAGAAGACCACCATTCCGGTGGAAGGCAGTGCGGCCTTGAAAGATAACCAGGACCGTAAGGTGGACGGTTTGCTCAAGCAGGTTTTTGAGGCGGATTCTATGTCGCTACAGGCGTCCATCTGTGGGGCATGGGTGGCCAGAGCTGCTCTACGTTGGGCTCAGAGGTTACGTCAGTCTCCTCATTTAGATCTCGAGGAGCTGAAAGAATTGGATCGCCTGGAATCAGGGGCAGCTTACTTGGCTGATGTTCATTACGGTTTGATCAGGGCACTGGCTAATAGTACCGCGTCTGCGGTAGCTGCCCGGCGTTTATTATGGTTGAGGAATTGGGCGGCGGATGGCCCGTCAAAGTCCCGTCTTAGCAAGCTGCCCTTTAGGGGAGGTTTGCTCTTTGGTGACGACTTGGATAAGTTGGTGAAAGATCTGGGAGAGTCCAAGGCGGGTCGTCTTCCGGAGGATAGACCGAAGCAGGCCAAGTCTGGCCGAGGCTTTCGTAGTCAGTTTCGAGATTTCCGGAGGTTTCGTTCCCCTCGTTTCGGAAGTTTCCAGAGGGGTAGGTTTCCGTCTCGGGCCCAGGGCTTTCGAGGGTTTCGGGGAGCGAACAGAGGTTTCGCTTCCGTCCCTGCGACCGCTGCCCGTAATGAAACGAGGCGGGTCCCGGCGGCGGAGACTCCCATAGGCGGACGACTTCGGGAGTTTCTTCCCGCCTGGACCCACATCACTTCCGACCAGTGGGTGCTCGAGATCGTGCAGCACATCTATGCCCTGGAATTTTCGAAACCCGTGTTGGATTTGTTTGTCCTGTCGCCGTGCCGAGGTCCTCAGAAAACGGCAGCGATTCGCGGAACCTTGGAGCGTCTGCTTCAACTGGGGGCCGTGGTAGACGTACCCAAAGCCGAGTACGGTTCGGGTCGATACTCGATTTATTTCGTCGTGCCAAAGAAAGGCGGCACATGGCGCCCTAGCCTAGATCTGAAGGCCGTGAACCGTTGCCTGCGCGTCCCACATTTCCGGATGGAGACTCTCCAGTCGGTTATTGTGGCGGTGCGTCAAGGAGAGTTCTTGACGTCTCTGGACCTTACGGAGGCGTATTTGCACGTTCCCATCCGTCTCGAACATCAGAGGTTTTTGCGGTTCGCCTTTCCTTGGGGGCACTATCAGTTCCAGGCATTGCCTTTCGGGTTGGCCACTGCGCCGCGAACCTTCACCAAGATCATGGTGGTGGCGGCGGCAGCGGCGTTGCGCAAGGAAGGCATTCTCGTTCACCCGTATCTCGACGATTGGTTGATCAGGGCCAAGTCCGAGGAAGAGAGTCTTCGGGTGACCGACAGGGTAGTGACCTTTTTGCAGAGTCTCGGTTGGGTGGTCAACCCGGCAAAAAGTCAGTTGAAACCAACCCAGGTCCTCGAATACCTCGGGGTTCGCTTCGACACCAAGAGAGGGCAAGTGTTTCTGCCACACAAGTGGGCCGAAGGGTTATGGCACCTAGTCCAACAGTTTCGGTCGGTGGGTGCGCCGTCAGCATGGGACTATCTCAGAGTTCTAGGCACAATGGCGGCCACGTTGGAGGCGGTGCCCTGGGCCAGGGTCCATATGCGGCCTCTGCAACGAGCTCTGTTTCGCCGGTGGTCACATCAGACCGATTCCTTGAGCAAACGCCTCCCTTGTCCGCTCGCAGCCCGGCGCTCCCTTCGGTGGTGGTTGGTCAGGTCGTCCCTGGCAGCGGGCATGCCACTGGAGCAGCCGGTATGGGTACCGTTGTTGACGGATGCCAGTCTAGCGGGCTGGGGAGCTCATTGCGAGAGTCAGTTTGCGCAGGGGCTTTGGTCTCCGCTGGAAGTATCATGGTCGATCAACCGTCTGGAGCTGAGAGCAGTGTTCCTGGCACTGCAGACGTTCGAAGACCTACTCCGCGGCAGGCCCGTAAGGGTGCTCTCCGACAACTCAGCGACGGTGGCGTACATCAACCGCTAGGGCGGCACGGGAAGTGCCGCCCTGGAGGCGGAGGCAGACGAGTTGTTCGCCTGGGTAGAACTTCGGTTGCCGGCGATCTCGGCAGCGCACATTGCCGGAAAGGACAATGTCACCGCGGACCTTCTCAGCAGGGTGCATGTGGATGCAGGGGAATGGGAGCTGCATCCCGACGTCTTCGTGCAGATAGTCGAGCGTTGGGGTCCACCGGTGATGGATCTCATGGCGACCTTTCGGTCAGCAAAAGTCGCCCGGTTCTTCAGCAGGAGGTGCGAGCGGATGTCCGAGGGCATAGACGCGTTGTTGCGCCCGTGGCCGCCGGGTCTTCTGTACGTCTTTCCCCCATGGGCGTTGATCAGCAGAGTAGTACAAAAGATTGGAGCGCACCAGGGGAGAGTTCTGTTGGTAGCGCCCGACTGGCCGAGACGGCCTTGGTATGTGGATCTGGTGCGCCTGTTGGAGGGCGTACCCTGGAGGCTACCGCAGCGGGCGGATCTGTTACGACAGGGACCGCTGTTCATGCTGCAGGTGGATCGATTCTCGCTTACGGTATGGCCCTTGAGAGGGCTAAACTGAAAAAGAAAGGCTATACGTCAGCAGTTGTGACAACCTTGCTTAGGGCGCGGAAGCATTCGACATCCTTGGCGTATGTGCGCGTGTGGCGTATCTTTGAAGATTGGTGTTCCCGTCGTCGGGTCCGAGCTCTCACTGTGTCCATTCCGGTGGTCTTGGAGTTTTTGCAGGATGGTTTTGATAAGGGTCTCGCCGCTAGTTCCTTGCGCGTCCAGTTGGCGGCCCTGGCCTGCTATAGGGGTAAGGTCAATGGGGTGCCTTTAGGGTCGCATCCTGATGTAGTTCGTTTCTTGAAGGCGGTCACTAGGTTGCGGCCAGCGCGTAGGGTGTACATTCCGCCGTGGGACCTCAATCTCATCCTCGCGGCTTTGGTTAAGTCACCCTTTGAGCCTTTGCGCCGGGCATCCCTTAAGGATTTGACGTTGAAGACGGAGTTTCTCGTGGCCATTTGTTCGGCTAGAAGGATTTCCGAGTTGCAGGTGTTATCGTGCCGGGAGCCTTTCTTATCTTTTTCGCGGGAGAAGGTGATTCTCCGTCCGGTGCCGTCCTTTTTGCCTAAGGTGGTTTCCCCTTTTCATTTAAATCAGGCGGTTTGTTTGCCCGTTCTTGGAAAGCTGGAGAGTGGCAGTTCGGATCGCAATCTTCATCTTTTGGATGTTCGCAGGGTCTTACGTCAATATTTACGGATTACTGAGTCCTTCCGTAAGTCGGATCGGTTATGTGTACTGTTCGGCGGAGCACGCAAAGGGGAGGCAGCGGCGAAGGCTTCCATCGCTCGGTGGGTAAAGGAAGCGATTGCCTCCGCTTATTTGCTTCAGGGTCGAGTGGTACCTGTCGGTTTACGGGCCCATTCCACAAGAGCGCAGGCGTGTTCCTGGGCGGAGCACGGTTTGGTTCCGCCGGGTGACATTTGTAGAGCGGCGACATGGTCGTCGTTACATACTTTCAGCAAGCATTACAGACTTGACGTCGCGGCAGTGGCCGATGCTCGTTTTGGGTCGGTGGTTTTGTCTGCTGGCTGGAAGGGTCCCTCCCAATAATTACTGCTCTGGTACATCCCAGACGTAGAGGACTGCACTGGAGGAACGATAAGGAAATCATAATTACACTTACCTGGTAATTGTAGTTCCTTGAGTGACGACAGTGCAGTCCTCATTCCCGCCCGGAGATTTCTAGGAGGTTCCAGCCGAGGTAAGGGACAGGAGTAAGTTACAGGTGAGCTCTGTTTTTCCTTTCTCTTGTTTGAAGTATTCACTTTCTCTATGGCAAGGCAAAGAGTACGAAAGCCTGCTCGGAGGGGGTGGCTGTTTAGGTGTTTAGTTATTTTGGTTTCACCTATTTGCATTGCTGGTAGTTGGCTACTTATTTGTTGCTCCTGTGAGTCTGCTTTGTTAATAGTTTCACACTGGGATGGAAGGCGGAGTGCAGCAGGCTATATCCAGTGATGTCGTTTTGACATACCAGTCTCCAAGCTGCAGGAGGAGATTGACAACCCAGACGTAGAGGACTGCACTGTCGTCACTCAAGGAACTACAATTACCAGGTAAGTGTAATTATGATTTTTGACAGGTCGTTTTGTCTGCCCCACGTAGTATAGTAAACAGGGGCATATCAAGTAGACCACAAAAACAGAAGAGCAATCAATATGCCAGGATGATGAGTATATTCGACACTTTCGGGTGTCAGTCCAACCAGGGCCCGTTAGCGAATTATTGCAATGTGCACAGTGTCCACAATAAAAGTGCCCTTTCTCCTCGTGTGAAATCTCCGGATGGTCCAGCCTGTGAGTCGTTCTCATTACCATATCTTTCAAATTGGCTTTTCGCGAATATGCAATTTGTAAATGCTTTCCACGGAAGTACAAATGAAGCCCCAAAACTGGCCAATAACGATGTAGCAGTTTCACCACTCCTGACATTCCACAGGTGTAGGGAAATACCCCAATTATGGTATCCTCAGAGTTCCTAGGCCCCAAAGAAGAAAGGAGCCATTCCCGATGCACAAACCAGGCTCTCTTATGTGCCTTCCTTACAACTGAAGGAGGATGCCCCCTCTGTAATAAACGCCGGACTAAATCCTCAGCCTGTAAACGGAAGTCGTGCAATGAGGAACAATTTCTACGGAGGCGCAAAAACTGCCCAAAGGGCAATCCTTGTTTCAATGCCTTCGGATGAAAACTTCCATATCCCAGGAGTGTATTTCGTTATACAGATTTTCAGTATAAGGACGTCTCAAACCCCAAAGGGGTCAGACTAACCGTAATATCCAGGAACTGTATCTTAAAGTTCTCAATTTGTGCAGTAAACTGAATATTGATCTTGAAAGTATTAAGCCTTAAAGAATTCTGATCTGCTTGCGTTCCTGTCCACAAAAAGAAAATGTCGTCCAAGAACCTTTCCCAGAACGGAACCAACTTGAATGAAGGATCTGAATAAATGTAAGTTGTCTCAAAATCATCCATATAAATCGTCGCTGTCGACGGGGCAACGGTTGCCCCCATCACTATCCCAAATTTCTGCTTATAGAATTGCCGCTGGTACAGAAAAAAATTATTCAAAACCAAATCAAGTAAATCAAGCAAAAAAGATCGAGGGATACGCTCCGGCAAGTCCAAGGGATAATCCTTTAGGCAAATAAGAACCACCTCCTGATCTATATTCGTATATAAGGGGACTGTACATCCAAAGTCACCGGATACCTATAGGAAGCAAAATCAATACAATCCTTTATCTGGTTCAGGAAATCCCTGTATCCTTAATATAAGATTTCACCTTAGCCGCAGTTGGTTGCAAGAAAATATTGCAGAACTTAGAAAGTGGCTCTAGGAGAGAATCTCGGCAAGAAACAATTGGGCGCCCTGAAGGATCCTGTAAGGTTTTATGAATTTTAGGGACCAGGTAAAAAATTGGGGTTCTTGGATGCTTCTTTACCAGGAACTCAAACTCCGGCTTGGTAATCCAATTTTTGCTCAAGGCACTACCAACCACTTAGAGCCACTTTCTAAGTTCTGTGATATTTTCTTGCAACCAACTGCGGCTAAGGTGAAATCTTATATTAAGGATACAGGTATTTCCTGAACCAGATAAAGGATTGCATTGATTTTGCTTCCTATAGGTATCTGGTGACTTTGGATGTACAGATACAGATTTGTATCAGGATCTTAGTGGTGTAGGGTTATATAGTTTTGGTTCTGATAGGTTCATGATTTTTCATTCGTAAGCATGGAAGACAGAGCAAATGCAGTAGGTCCATTGAGTAGCTGGCTGAGTGCGAGGGAAAAAGCGGGACCGGCGGCCATTTTGGAGAAGGCAGCCGTCTCTCCCGCCCTCCTGGGGAAACCGGATTAAAGGAAGGCAAAAGTTAAGAAGCATAATTTGAATGTGCCTACTACCCAGATTCCTGGTCCAGGGCTTCAGGGGGGCTTTGGAGTCTGTTTTTACTGCAGATTTCATTCTCACTACATAAGGCTTACTGTTTGAAGCTTGAGCAGGGGCAGGACAAGGTTTCTCCCCCAGCCTGTCGGGGTTGCTGAAAGCAGATGAGGTTACCGTGGACTTAGGTGAAGGAACCTCTAGGAGAGGTTTGCTAGGGGAGGCTGAGGCCGATGGCTTCAGTCAACAGCCTCCTATGCCTCGGGTAGCTGAGGAGGGGGGAGCTTCTCTCCCAGGAAGACTTAGAGCAGTGGGGGGCTGACCTGGAAGAGGGAGAGATTCCTCCAGGTGAGGACCCCAATGTTTTTAGAGTCTTTCGGAAAGAGGAACTGGGGTCTCTTATTATGCATTCGCTAGCGGCCCTCAATATTGCATTACCGGCGGTGCAAGAGGAACCCTTGGAGGATCTGCTGCTTCAGGGTTTTAAAGCGGAGCAGCGCTGTTTCCTGGTCCATAGAGTAATTAAGTAGATGGTGGAGTCTGAATGGGAATGCCCGAAGGCCACTCTCAGGGGGGCGCGGGCCATAGGTAGACTGTACCGAGTGCCGCAGGAGGAAAACGTTACTACGAATGTCGAAGGTGGACGCGTTGGTTTCAGCAGTGACAAAGACGACGATTCTGGTAGAGGGCGGTGTGGCCCTTAAGGAAGGATCTGCACGATAAGAAATTGGAGTTGCTGCTGAAGCAGGCGTTTGATGCTAGTGCGCTTTCCCTGCAGGCCTCAGTTTGTGGGGCCTATTTGGCACAGGCCTCCATTCGTTGGCTCCAAGGAGAGCCTAACCCAGAGGGGAAGGACGGTTCCTCTGCGGAAGGTACGACGCTGTAATTGGCGGCGGCATACCTTACCTGGCAGATGCCTTCTATGATCAGGTACGGATTTCGGCGAAGCCCATGGCGTCAGTGGTTGCGGCAAGGAGGTTTCTCTGGCTGAGAAGCTGGGCCGGCGGAAGCTTCTTCTAAGGCTCGCCTTAGTAAGCTACCGTATAAGGGCAAGCTGCTCTTTGGGGAGGCTATGGAAAGATTATTAATGATCTGGTGGACTTTAAGGGGGTCGACTCTCAGAGGACCGTCCAAAGGGCCCAAAGCTGGGAGGGCTGCAGAGTTTCGCAGATTTAGAGGGGCTCGTTTTGCGCCTTAGCAGGGTCGCTTTCAGTCAAGAGGGCAGTCCTTTCGAGGAGTGCAAAGTTCTGGCAGAGGTTATTTCAGTGCCCAGCAGAGCTCCTCCAATGAAACACGGAGGTTCCAGTAGGAGGCTGCTTGCGAGACTTCCTCTCCGTCTGGACCACCATCACCTCAGGCCGGTGGGTACTGGAAATTATCTGTGAAGATTATGCACTGGAGTTTGCTCAGCCGTTGTCGGATGCTTTCATTGTATCCCCTTGTGGTTTGCAGGCAAAGGCGGACGCCATTCATGCTACGCTTCAGCGCCTGTTGCGGCTGTAAGCGGTAATCCCTCTGCTGCCGGACCAGTGCGGGTTCGGTCGATACTCAATTTATTTTGTAGTTCCCAAAAAGGAAGGTTCCTTTCAGCCTATTCTGGATCTCAAACACGTAAACCGCTGTTTAAGGGTGCCACATTTCCGTATGGAGACGCTTCAGTCAGTGATTTGTTCCGTAAGACGTGGCGAGTTGCTGTCCTCCATAGACTTGACGGAGGCCTATGTACACATTCCCATCAGGCAGCAGCATCAGAGGTTTCTGTGCTTTGTGGTGCCCATGGGGCTTTTCAGTTTCGGGCGCTACCGTTCGGGCTGGCGACGGCACCCCACACCTTCACGAAGGTGATGGTGGTGGTGGTGGCGGCGTTGAGAAAGGAGGCATCCTAGTGCATCCCTACCTGGATGACTGGCTGATTCGGGCTCTGTCGGTTCAAGATTCGGTCAACGCAGCGGTGCGAGTGGTAGAGGTCCTGGAACAGCTTGGTTGGGTAGTGAACCAAGCCAAGAGTCACCTGGCTCCAGTACAGCGCCTTGTGTACCTCGGAGCTTTGTTCGACGGCCGTAGGGACTGTGTTTCTGCTAGAGTTCGGAAGATTTTGAAGCAGGTAACCGCATTTTTACGAGGAAAGGCTCCAACAGTGTGGCGTTACTTGCAACTGCTGGGCTCCATGGCAGCGGTGTTGGATCTGGTCCTGTGGGCCAGGGCGCATATGTGTCCCCTGCAGCAGGCCCTGCTTTCCAGGTGGTCGCCACAGACTCATCCGCTGAGTCAGAGGTTAGATGTGTCGGAGGCGGTCTATAACAGCTTGCATTGGTGGCTGGTCACAAAGAATCATCAAGCAGGGGTGCTGCTGGAACACCCGGAGTGGGTCCTGGTGACTACGGACACCAAGCCTTTCCAGCTGGGGAGGGCATTGTATGTTGCAAATAGTGCAGGGGGGATGGCTGCCGGAAGTGAGCGGCTGGCCCATCAATTGTTTGGAAATGAGAACGGTGCGCATAGCTCTTCAAAGGTTCGATGCCTTAGTAACGGGAAAGGCGGTGCGCTTGTTTTCCGACAATGCAGTAACGGTATCTTATATCAATCGACAGGGCGGTACTGGCAGTGCAGCTTTGTTGGAAGAGAGCTGCTAATGCAGTGGGCAGAGGCTCATTTGATAGCGTCGGCAGCTCATGTAGTTGGAAAAGACAATTTGCAGGCCGATTTACCTCAGTCGGAATGTGGTGGATTCAGGAGAGTGGGAGTTAAATGCGGCAGTTTTTCACGACATCACGCTGCGGTGGGAGCAGCTGATCATGGATCTGATGGCCACTCAATTCCAAGGTGCATCGGTTTTTCAGCAGGGGCAGAGAACCCATGTCGGAGGGGCTCGACGGGTTGGTTCAGCCTTGGCTGTCAAGCGGGCTGCTCTGTTTCCTCTGTGGCCCATGATCGGTTGGGTCATTTGGAGGATAGCTCGGCACGACGGCAAAGTGATTCTCATTGCTCTGGATTGGCCAAGGAGACAATGGTAGGTGGATTTGGTGCAGCTTCTGGAGAACACTCCCTGGCCATTGCCCAGCAGGAGCAACCTATTGTACCAGGGTCCTCTGTTAATGCCACAGGTAGATCGCTTCTCTTACGGCTTGGCTCTTGAGAGGGAGCGGCTGAGGCGTAGAGGTTATTCTGCTGCGGTAGTTTCCACAATGCTAAAATCCAGAAGGACGTCTAAGTCATTGGCGTATGTTTGGATTTGGCGCATATTTGAAGGTTGGTGCAACAAGGGCAGCATTCAGCCTTTCTCAGCAATGGTGCCGCACATCCTGTCATTCCTGCAGAGCAGACTGGATAAGGGTCTCGCACTCAGTACTTTGAGAGTTCAGGTAGCGGCACTGGCTTCTTTTAGAGGTAAGTTACAGAGAGGAGTCTTATCCCTCCACCCGGATGTGCTCAGGTTTCTAAAGCAGTTAAGAATGTGCGACCGCCAGTAAGACCTGTGGTTCCGGCTTTGGATTTAAACGTGGTCCTTGAGGCGTTGACGCAACCTCCTTTTGAGCCTGCGGGAGCGGTGGCACTGAGGGAGTTCTCGTGGAAGACAGCGTTCTTAGTAGTGTTGTGTTCAGCTCGGCAGATCTCCGATCTGCAGGCGCTTTTGTGTAGGGAGCCCTACATCCAGTTTTCGGCAGATAAAGTAATGTTGCGCCCTGTTCCTCCTTTTCTGCCGAAGGTAGTATCGGGGTTTCATGCAAACCAACTGATTTTCGCTTTCCACTTTTCGGAGTCATGAAGGCACTACTATGGATGGATCGTTGAAGAAGCTGGATCTAGGTAGAGTGCTCCATCAGTATCTCCAGAAGACTGAGGCGTTTAGGAAGACGGATAGGTTGTTTGTGCTTTTTTGGTGGACCTTGGAAAGGAGAGCCGGTGTTTAAGGCCTCGATTGCTCGTTGGGTAAAGCAAGCAATTGTAGTGGCGTATAAGATGGCGGGGAAGTTGGTGCCTGAGGGGCTTTGAGCGCATTCCACGTGGGGGCAGGCAGCATCTTGGGCTGTGTTTGCTTTGATTCCGCCAGTGGATATTTGTAGAGAGGCTACATGGTTGTCCCTTCACACGTTTGCGAAGCATTATAGGTTGGATGTTCAGGAGAGGGGAGACATGAAAGTGGGGGCCGCGGCCATAGCAGCAGGTTTGGCAGGTCCCTCCCGATATTGAGTACTGCTCTGGTACTGCCCTACAGTTCCTGGACTGGCCTGGAGAGACGAAGAGGAAGAAGAAATTAGGCCTTACCTGCTAATTGTCTTTCCTTGAGTAATCTCCAGGCCAGTTCAGGGCCCACCCGGATCAGGGACAAGCCACAGAAGAATGACCTGCTTGGGTGTCTGTCGCTTAAGGTTGCTCAGTGCGCTAGCCGGGCTTGAGCGGTAGTGATTTGGCCTGCCGTCCAAGGCCTTTTCGGAGGGGAGGGCTGGCTATGCAGCTCCCTGTCGCATCCTGGAAGGCGGCATTAGAAGCGGTTAAAAAAAAAAAAAAGAAAAGGAATGAGAGGAATAAGAAGAAAAAATTCAAGATATTAGGAGTGAGATGCAGTAAGGCTTAGGTGGTGGTTTTTTGGAAGTTACGGTTAGTGTTGATTTTAGGGATACAGACTGCTTTGACAATAGTAGATTGAGTCTCTGACACCAGGGGGAGATGGGTAGCCTGTCAGTAAGACTTGGAGAATTCAGTCCTCCAGCTGCTGGAGAGGATTGACAACCCTACAGTTCCTGGACTGGCCTGGAGAGAACTCGAGAAAAGACAATTAGCAGGTAAGGCCTAATTTCTTCTTATATTTATCTCCAGGAACAAGCAGGAATGAGCCTTCACATATGGGTACGTCGGTACCGACGGAGCCTGTGTGGGAACGCTCCCCAGCATCCCAAAAAGGAAAGCTTTTGGGAGCACCCAACAGCGCCTGCGCGCTGCCTTCCTGCCTTTCCTAACCAACTCTCCTCAGTTTTTCTTTGCCGCGGAGCCAGCAGGTCGAGCCCTGTCACTGCTGAAGAAGTTCTTTATTTTATTTTATTTCTTTGGTCGCGTGTCTGCCTTCCCCGACTCCGGACCGGTACCGCCGGTCTTTTCTTTCTTTCTTTAAAAAAAAAAAAAAAAAAAATCTCGATATTTTTCCTCACTTGGTGTATTTTTCTTAAGGCCTCAGGGCCCACAAGAAAATTTCCCCCATGGAAAAACCAACCTCCGGGTTCAAAAAATGCACTAAGTGTAGCGGTACTATTTCTGTTACAGATACCCATGAATGGTGTCTTAAATGTTTGTTTGGGTCCTGAACACTCCATTCCGGATTGTCCGTCCTGCTCCCTAATGTCTAAACGGGGGTTACAGAACCGAGCAGCTAAGCTCCATGTGCTCTTTTCCGCTGAGGCACCGGCAGTAGCATTGACACCTTCCAGGTATTCTTCTCCTGAAGGATCTCAGATAACCAAACATAAACCTAGCAGGTCCTCGAAGGGTAGATCTCCTTCTAAGCATCGAGATGCCTCCGGGCTTGCCCTCGAGGATCCTGCACCAGCCAAACAACCCCGGCGGGAAGCTCCGGCTTCCAAAGCTCCTCCTATGGGGTTACAGGTTGACATCGATGGCAAGGCCTCACCTGTTAGATTGCTCTGGGGTACCGGCACCTTCTCCCGGTACAGACTTCCAGGCTTTCATGGCGTCGATGGATCAGAATGTTCTGTCCATGCAGCAGGCTATACAGTCCTTCATTCAAGCTGCGACGCCGATGATATCACAACGAGCTCCATTGTCGGTATTGGCTCCGGTACTGCTACCGGCACCAGCGCTGATGCCGGTACCGACTGCATTGACATCGACCAGGATACCGACTGCTGCAGTTCCTTGTCCAGGGCTACTTCACGGTACCGATCCGGTACCGGGGACGCC
This sequence comes from Ichthyophis bannanicus, assembly GCA_033557465.1. Classification (NCBI taxonomy): domain Eukaryota; kingdom Metazoa; phylum Chordata; class Amphibia; order Gymnophiona; family Ichthyophiidae; genus Ichthyophis; species Ichthyophis bannanicus. The sequence continues at coordinate 135,834,576 of CM066042.1, forward strand.
CGATGTCGATACCACTCGATACGCGTATCGAGCGTTAGAAGAGCACCCTGACAGGCGATACTTCGATTCCTCTGATGATTCTGATACATCAGATGAGTCTCCTGACGTATCCATAGCCCTTCCTGAGGAGCCGCCTTCTCCAAAACGAAGAATGTCTCCTCCAGAGGACTTGTCCTTTCAAGACTTCATAAGAGAAGTAGCTAAAGGACTCTCTATTTCAGTAACCTCTGAATCAGAGCCTAGAGCAAAAAATTAGATATTTTAGGATACTCTAAGGCTCCTAAAGAGGCAGTCACCTTACCAATTCATGAGATTCTTCATGAACACATGATTGATTTATGGGAGACTCCTCTCACACTCTCTCCTCATTCTCGTAGGTTGGACACTATGTATCGTGTCCCTCCTTGTCCTGGTTTCCAGAAAACTCAGCTTCCTCACCATTCCATTGTGGTGCAGTCAGCTATGAAGAGGATAAAGAGTACAAAGAGACACTCTTCTGCTCCTCCAGGAAGAGAATGCAGGACCTTGGATGCTTTTGGTAGGAAAATCTTCCAGGCCAGTATGCTTATTGCCAGAATCAACTCATATAGCCTTTATATGGGTATGTTTTCTGAAAAAAGTGGCAGAAAAGCTGCACACTCTCTTCCCTTTTATTCCAGAAGATAAAAGGGAAGAATTCCGCATGTGGCTTAAGCATACTCAAGACATCTCCAAGTTTTCAAACAGGGGCAGCCTTTGACTCCTTTGAAGGTGCCAGTAGAGCCTCAGGCATTGCCATAGCTGCTCGCAGAATTGCTTGGCTCCAGGCTTCTGATTTAGAACCCTGGGTTCAAGATGGCTTAGGAAATCTGCCCTGTACAGGTGAAAATCTGTTTGGCAGAGAGTGGCAAATTAAAGCCACTCAAATGGATGCAGAGAATTCTGCTCTGGATAGACTTTCAAGGTCTACCTCCATTCCTGCCAAGAAAAGACTTTTAAAAAGTCTTTTTTTCAAAAAGGGCAGGTTTCCTTCCACTTCTGGCCAACAATCTTCTACAGGTCGCTTTACCGCTAAGCGTCAGCAACCTAAGCAGGCCAGGCCTAAATCTACAGGGGCTGCTATAACCCAGCAGTCCCAACCCCCTCAGGGTTTTTGACTTGATGCTAGAGAACTTAGCCTTTCTGGCTTTAACACAGCCAGAACCTCTCACCATTCCAGGAAGGTTAGCTCCATTTTGCTCCCAGATGGGAGCAAATCACATCAGAGCAGTGGACCCTCTCCATCATAAGAGAGGGCTACAAACTTCATTTCTCAGACCTTCCTCCCCACACCATGGTGAGACACTTCAATTCTCCCACATCTCTTCTCGACCTTTTAGGTCAGGAGATAACTACCCTTCTTGCCCAAGGGGCAATAGAAGAAGTTCCTCTCCTTCAACAAGGGTCAGGGTTCTACTCCCCCTATTTTCTCATTCCAAAGAAGACGGGGGATACAGACCCATTCTAGATCTCAGAGAATTAAACAAATTTCTATGCAAGGAGAAGTTCAAGATGCTTTCTCTGGGCACTCTCCTTCTATACCTTCAAAGTCAGGATTGGCTTTGTTCTCTAGATCTCAAGGATGCGTACACACATGTTCTCATCCATCCATCTCACAGAAGATTCCTGCATTTTCTTTTCCAAGGAAAACATTACCAATACAGAGTGCTTCCTTTCGGTCTGGCCTCTGCCCCAAGAGTGTTCACCAAATGCATGGCAGTAGTTGCTGCATTTCTACGCACTCTGGGAATATTTGTCTTCCCATACCTGGACGACTGGCTCATCCGGGCTCCATCTCAGTCAGAGGCCCAGATTTCCCTGGACCGCACAAGGTGCATTCTGCAGTATCTGGGACTGGTGGTAAACCTCCCAAAGTCCCAGCTCATCCCTACTCAGTCCCTGGAATTCATAGGGGCCTGGTTGGATGCCACCACTGCAAGGGCCTACCTTCCTCAGGCCCGTTGCCAACATCTAGTGCAGCTAGCCTCCCAGATTCAGTCAAAGAGCCACTTAACTGCTGCAACTGCTGGGCCACATGGCTTCCACAGTACATGTGGTACCCTATGCTCGTCTACACATGAGAGCAGCTCAATGGACTTTGTCCACCCAGTGGACTCAAGCTTCAGGAGCTCTCTCAGACCAAATAGCAACCTCCAAACGTCTCTTTTGGTCTCTCCAATGGTGGATGTCCACTCAATCTGTTGCTGGGGTCCCCCTTCCAACAGTTGTTGCCCCAAGCAACCCTCACAACAGATGCCTCCCAGGCAGGTTGGGGAGCTCATCTACAGGACCTCTCCACTCAAGGCACTTGGTCCCCTCAAGAGACCTCTCTTCATATCAACCACTTGGAGCTTCGAGCAGTTTTTCTAGCTATCAAGGTCTTCCATACCCTCCTCAGCTACAAGACAGTCCTCATCCATATGGACAATCAAGTAGCTATGTTTTATATAAACAAGCAAGGAGGAACTGACTCTCTTTCGCTTTGCAACGAAGCTCTAAGATTGTGGGCCTTCGCCAGAGAGCATCAAATCCATCTCCTGGCAGTATATCTCCCAGGAATCCAAAACTCTTGGGCAGACAGACTCAGTCGAGTTCTGCTTCCACGCGAATGGTCCCTGCACATGGATCAGGTACTCAAAATCTTTCAAGAATGGGGAACCCCGGACATAGACCTCTTTGCAAGTCTGTGGAATGCCAAACTTCCCCGGTTCTGTTCCAGAATTCCGTGTCAGGGGGCTCAGGCCAAGTATGTCTTCCTCCTTCATTGGGGTCAGGGCTTCCTGTATGCCTTTCCACCCATTCCCTTGATTCCCAAGACTCTGTTCAAACCTCAGAGGGATCAAGGATCTATGATCCTCATAGCTCCACGCTGGCCACGCCAAGTGTGGTACCCTCTGCTTCTGCATCTCTCCCAAGCCCCCTCCCTGGACTTGGGAGCTGCTCCAGACCACCTGTCTCAGGAGGAAGGGACTTTGTGGCACCCAAACCCCAAGTCCCTTCACCTCAGAGCTTGGTTACTGAAGGCCTAGACCTTCAAGACTTGAATCTTTCTCAGCAGGTGAAGGATATCCTCCATGCTTCCAGAAAACCTTCCACTAGGCGTTCCTATGCTTTTAAGTGGAAAAGATTTTCCATTTGGTGTGCTGAAAAGGGTCTTGACCCTCTGGCACTACCTTTAACTTCTTTGTTAGACTATCTCCTGCATCTCTCCAATGCAGGACTTAAGACAAATTCAGTAAGAGTCCATTTGAGTGCTATTGCAGCATCCCTTAAGCCCATCAATGGACAACCTATCCTCTTATCTCAAGATTCATGAGAGGCCTAACTTTAACTAAACCTCCCATTAGGCCTCCTCCGGTGGCATGGGACTTAAATTTGGTTCTTGGTCAGCTTATGAAGCCACCTTTTGAACCCTTAGCCACTACCTCCTTGATATTTCTTTCCTGGAAGGTTATTTTCCTCATTGCAGTCACTTCTGCTCGCTGCATCAGTGAACTGCAGGCCTTAGTGGCTAATCCACCTTATACAAGGTTCCATCATGACAAGGTAGTCCTTAGGACAAATCCACACTTTATGCCTAAAGTGGTCTCACCTTTTCATCTTAATCAAGAGGTATATTTACCTGTCTTTTTTCCAGCTCCTCATGCATCCAGTGCAGAGAGGAATCTTCATACTCTGGATTGTAAAAGAGCTCTTGCTTTTTACTTACATAGGACACAGCAACATAGAAAGTCTTCCCAGCTTTTTGTTGCTTTTGATCCTTCTCACTTGGGACTTCCAGTCTCTAAGAGAACACTGTCCAATTGGATTGCTCAGTGTATTTCTTTCGCCTACCAGAGTAACAACCTTTCTCTGGAGAGCCATGTCACAGCTCATAATGTGAGGGCCATGGCCACCTCTATGGCTCATCTAAATGCTGTGTCCATCGACCAGATCTGTCGAGCAGCCACCTGGGCCTCTGTTCATACCTTCACAGCCCATTACTGCTTGGACAAGGATTCCCACTGGGATGCCTTGTTTGGTCAGGCTGTCCTCAGACACCTGTTCCATTCTTAAACAACTCCTGCCCTCCTTCCCTGGATGGATGCCTGAGATCCATAGGACGACGCAGACCCCTTTCAGGGTCTCATATCCTTGGGGATCTCCCAGGCATCTCAGCTAGGGAGTCCCCATATGTGAAGACTCATTCCTGCTTGTTCCTGGAGATAGCACAGTTACTTATCTGTAACAGGTGATCTCTGGGAACAGCAGGAATAAGTCTTCACAACCCTCCCACCTCCCCTAGGAGTTGTATCTCTTTTCTATCTTTCCTTTCCTCTCTCTCTCTATTGTCTCAGCTTTAAACTCGAACTGAGGAGAGTTGGTTAGGAAAGGCGGGAAGGCAGCACGCAGGCGCTGTGGGATGCTCCCAAAAGCTTTCCTTTTTGGGAAGCTGGGGAGCGTTCCCGCACAGGCTCCGTCGGTACCAACGTACCCATATGTGAAGACTTATTTCTGCTGTTCCCAGAGATCACCTGTTACAGGTAAGTAACTGTGCTTTGCCAGTTGTTAGGATCTTTGTCGTTACGCTAAGGTGCAGACTGATTTTAAAACTGTTCCTTGATCTTGAGAAACAAATGTTTCAGATAGTCTTCACTTTCAGCCATTGATGTGGTATCAGCATAGTGAAGGAAGTTGTCTTCCACCAATCTTCACACATCGGTTGTCTTCATACAGTCCTGCTTCTCTGATTTGTTCTGCATATAAATTAGAGGTAAGGGGAAAGTATGCAGCCTTGTCATACACCTTTGTGATTTTAAACCATTCTGTTTGTCCTAGTTCTGTTCGAACTGTTGCTTCTTGATCAATATAAAGGTTGTCCAAGAGAGCGATCAGGTGTTCTGGTATACCCATGCTGCTTAATGTAGCCCAGAGTTTCTCATGGTTTACACAGTTAAAAGCCTGTCTGTAGTCAATAAAACACATGTATATCCTTTTTGTATTTTTTTGTATTTTCAAGGCATATCTGTGGACTTTATATGCCAGCCGAGATATTTTATTGCAGGCTCAGAAGAAACCTAAAAGTGGATAAGCTTGTGTTTTTAACAATTTCCAAATTTGGCTTCTCAGGTAGCTGGGGACATACTTAAAAACTGGCCTATTTTAGCGCCGCATGAGACTTTCAAAGACTAAACTTGTTCAGCTTTTAAACGTTGCAATATCAAGAACATGGGAGTGCATGTCCATGTGGGGGGTTAATCTCAGGCTTCTATTAACATTTTGTCATTATCCTTGTAACCATTGTTCCTGCTAACCTGCGCTGGGTCCGCTGCCAACATTCCTGCCCGGGGGGGGTGGGGCAGAGCGTCTATCGCTCTGCCCCTCCCCCCGCCAGCAGGAATGTTAGCGGCAGACCCAGCGCAGGTTAGCGGGAACATTGCTTGTAACCATTGTTCTTTCTGTGATAGACAATTTTGGATGTCTGTTTCAACTGGTAAAACGTATGCTTTAAGATACAGCACAGGTTGTACATCTTCATTTGTTTATATAATTGAATGTCCCTGCAATCTTTGATATGTGGGCAAGACTATACATCAGATTAAAACCTGACTGAGTACAAGAGTCTGTTAATAACTAAAGTAGAAACTGCTCCTTTAATTCACATTGTTTGGGAACCATACCTTTATGCAACTGTGATGGATTATCATTGTGTGCCTGAATGCAGGAAGGTGGGAGTTCGGAGGGCTTTGAGAGCAATATTGGATATTCACCTTTGGGACTGTAACACAGCATGATCTGAGTGATAGTATTCCATTCAGTGCAATCATTTAAGGGCCTGTATGTGTGTACATAAAGTTTTTTCAACTTGCTGCTTTACTGGCGTCATGGTGCTCAACTTATGACTTGTACATTGGAAGTATGGAAGGATTTAATGGCGTTTGTTCCTTATCGTTCCTCCAGTTTAGTCCTCATCCTCTGGGTAGTGAACTACCTGTGGCTTGGAGACTGGGCATGTCAATAACTCATGACATCACTGGATATAGCCTGCTGGTCTCTCCCATCAGCCCCCAGTGTGTCCAGTCTCCATTGCAGCAGGAGGACATAGTGAGCCTAGCTTCTGGGCTCACTTGGGGGAACAGATAAGGAGCATTTAGCGTGACAAATTCTATTCAGATTTTACTTTTAATTTTACTTTTAATTCAGTTACCTTTGCTTATTTTTAAATTTGAGCCTGGCTCTTTAAATTAGTAGCAGCTCTTGCCTTTCCTCCTTGTCAGTTATTTTCACTTGCTGGCATTTGCCAGTGTGGATCTCTCTCCCTTGACGGTACGGGAGAGAGCTCTGGGACCCGTACAGCCACACTGAAGCTGTGAGATGGAGCCTCTCCTTTGTTGCGGGATTTTACTTTTACTCTGTGGAACCGGCTGAGCGGTCCTCGCCGTGGCTGCTGGGCGCAGCAGCGCGGTTTGAGGATCGGATGAATTCAAGGCGGTAGCAGCAGGCTGTGTGGCTTTCGGCCCTGCAGGTAAGGCCTTCGGGCTCTGTTGGTCTGCTGAGGCTTCCTTTTTGCAGCAGCAGCTGTTCTTAGCGCCAAAATTTGTTGGCAAAGGGGCGGCCATTTTCTCTCTAGGTATTTGGACCACGTGGCGAACTGCCTGTGTGAGGAAGATGACAGGCAGGATAGCTAGATTTTTAGGTCTAGTGTTTTTCTTTTATTTGTAGGTGTGTTGAGGTTCGGGGGGTTCATCAGCCTTAAGGGGGCTGTTGTCAATCCTCTTTATTTTTAAGTTTATTTTTAGTTTTATAGGACAGCAGTTTTGGCATTGATCCCTGATGCCACATGTTCTCTCCCTCCTAATCCTGTCTCTGAGGAGCATCTGTTAAGTCCGGGATATTAGACAAATTGCCAGCTTCCTTATCGTCTCTCCAGTCCAGTCCCCTGTCTTCTGGGTTGTGCAACCCTTCCAGCAGCTTGGAGGCTGAGCCCATCATCGCTTTGATGATGCTGGGGTATAAATACCACTGGCACCACCCACAGGCACCAGTAATCTCAGCCTCCAAGCAGCTGGAGGGTCCCAGTAAGCCAAGGGCTTACTGGAGAGTCTAGCTTTGCCATTTCTTTTAAATTTTACCTTAAGTTATTTGTTTTCATTTTAATCTTACTTTGTGTTTATTTTCTTTCTTTTTGGGGGCTCTGCGCCTTTAAAAATCGGAACTCTCTCCTCCTCCCCCCCTCCTCGTCATTTCTCCTCTCTCTCTACTCACGCTCACGGAGCGGAACGGAGGAGGACTTAGAGACCGCGGGGGAAAAAAAGGCTTCTTCCCTTGCGTGCACGATGAGGCAACTCAAGTTTTTATTCCTGATGCCTGCCGCCTCGCGCTGAAGCCTGCAGAAAGGCTGAGTGCTTGAGGTGGCGCTGTGGCCCTCCAGATGGCAGCCTGCCTCGTGCTGAAGCCCGCGGAGTGGCTGAGCCCTGGAGGCAGTCCTGGGAGCCGAAAACGTTAGTAAAGACCCATTTACAGCAGAGAGGGGTCTGAGTGCATTGCACGGCGGCCGAGGGCTCTGGTAAGTTCTCATTTTTGATATCGGGCCTATTCCGCGTGACCACGGCCTACACACACGTGGGAAACCACCTGGAGGCACTTGGTTTTCTTGCACCGGTATATGGAGGGGGAGAGGAACAGGCAAACAGCAAGTATTTGGGTCATTCCATGTCAAGTGCCCTGCTCGACCATCTTGGATTTTGCTGAAATTTGTATGTACACTACCATGTGTCTCAAACTAACTTTGGTAAAATTTTAGATTCTCTCGTGGAATACTTTCTGAGATATAGTTGTTTGTCTGATCACATACCTTGACTTTGTACAGTACGAGTCTGAGATTTCAGCAACTTTGAGACCCTATATTTTCTTTGCTATTTTATTATAAAAAAATGAAACTTGACTATCCTGTACAACGTTTTGCGCTCTATTTAATGATACTAATGATTTTGTTTTGAATATGTCGGAAGTAGATATATTGCAGCAAAGTCAGCCAAAAAAATTGACGTTCTAAAAAAATTAAATTAGACATTATGCAGCTTCCTAAATCAAGTAAAAAGTATGAAATTTTGCACATAATACCTCTATGTACTGAAGTTCTTGAATTTATAATTTCATGCTCTTAGCATTCTCCGTTAGTTTACAAATTAAGTGTAAAGTTGATGATTTTTTGCAAAAACGTAAAAATAGGGTATTTTTAACCTCCTTTTACACAAAAGTATCTTCTAAAATCGTTTTGAAACTAATTTCATTAGAGCATGTTTTAAGCTTTCTAGAAAAGCGGATTTAATTTACTAACCCTGGCATACAATACCCTGAAAAGAGGTCTAAACATAGCGGACATTACCATGCTTGACAAAGGCATGTAATTCAACCTGCAGTTCTAACGTTATCCAAATGTTATATTTAAAGCTCATTTATTTCCATAGGAGTTGCTCAATAACTGTTAAGTGTATATATATCGTGAGCTTAACGTATAGATTTTCAGATTAGCATTAGTTGGTACACATTTACTAATTAATTTACTTCAAAATGGACATCGACGAATCACTTGAACAATCCTCCTATGCCTGAATGTACCGTTGGACAAAAATTGTCATCAAAATGTTACCATGGCTCATTTTATTCCAATAAAACTGGGCTCAATTCTGTGAGCTGCTTGTCAGCAAGCGAGAAATTCCTTATTACTCGACGATCAGACTGACAGTATCTGCTTGCATCACCAAGCACAGTATCTCAGCAAATATGAAATGAACCAAAAGTCGTGTTGCAATCCTTTTGAAAAGCAGAATCACGTCACTAAAAGTGGATTATCAAAAGTAACTTTAGCCATGTCTGAGGGCTTGAAATAAGTGACCAAAATGAATGTAAAGCCAGGCCAGAAAATTTGCATCAGATGCAAAGCAAAATATGCTTCTATGGTTGAAGCCACAGCATCTTCATCTTCGGATGATTTTGATCCAGATGCCTTGGACACCCTTGATCAAAGCTCGACTGCTTTAGGCACTTCTCCATTAAAAATATGAAGAATAAGCAGTAGAGACAAAGCTGGCTATTTGAAACAAAAGACTGAGTGCACAGAACGTGGTAACAAAAAAAGTCTGCTGCTGGAGTGGCTGACAACGTTGAACAATCTAGTCTGTCTGCAGAATGCAGTCTATGAAGCGATTACACTGAGCTTATTAAAGAAATGAAAACAAAGATTGATATATCCAATAGGTCAACAAAAGTTCAATTGTTGACTTTGGCCCCAAAAAGTTGGTCAATAAAGGAAACAGCAATGAAGTTTGGTGTTTCTGAACGTATGGTCAAAGTGACCCGAAAAGTCAAGAAAGACAGACATTTGTGCTTTACCTGATGCAAAAATTGGCAAACCATTATCAGAGGAAGTCGCTAAAAGAGTGAAGGATTTCTATGAAGATGATGAATTTAGCAGAATGTGTCCTTGCAAAAAAGACTGCATTTCAGTGCGACTCGATGGTGTCAAAGTTCAAAAACAAAAACGGTTGCTGTTGTGTAATCTTAGAGTTGTATGTAGCATATCATAATAAATTTGGAGCAGAAATCATTTTTTCAAAATTCTGTGATCTCAGGCCCAAGTGGTTTGTGACTGTTTGGTGCTTCAGGCATGCATTCTGTTTGCGTCTGCAGTATACATCAGAATGTAAAGCTTATGCTACAAGGTGCAAATATTAGAGGGCTACAAGCTGCTAATGGAAAAGACACTGTGACCTGAATTTCAAGGAATGTATGCTACAAAGATGTCAAAGCTGCCCTGGCGAAGAATCACTTGTAGCGTATTTGGATGAAATATTCCAGGATTATGATGCAGAGGAATCAATTGAATTCAAACAATGGATTCACACTGACCGAGAAACACTGGAAACAAGCATATTAACAGTGGACAACTTTGTTGAAAAACTTTCAAGCAAAATTTGGAAGCTGACAGGCCATCATTTTGTTTCAAAACACCAAAGTGAATATCTGAAGTCACTGAAAGCTGACTTAAAAGAAATGGAGTTCATTGTTTTGATGGACTTTGCCGAAAATTACTCATTAGTTGTCCAAGATGTTGCCCAGGGCTTTCACTGGGAAAATTCACAGGCCACAGTACATCCATTTGTTGCTTATTATGCAAAGTGGGCACCTTGCAAATTGTTAATTGTTGCAGAATTTCCGATCATATGCAACATGATATCGTGTCAGTACACGTGTTTGTTCAGAAGTTTATCAAATTTTTGTTGACCCAAGCAGATGTTACAAAAATATACTACTTCAGTGATGGCTCAGCAGCGCAATATAAAAACTACAAAAACTTTGTCAATTTATGCGATGACAAAAATGATTTCAATATCGAGGCTGAATGGAACCTTTTTCAGCACAAGCCATGGAAAATCACCTTGTGATGGGGTTGGTGGCACAACTAAATGTTTGGCAGCCCGAGCAAGTCTACAAAGACCTTCGTCTGACCAAATATTGACACCAAAAGATCTGTATAACTTTTTGTGACCAAAATATACACAGGATTAAATATATTTGTCGCAAAAGATGAAATTGAAAAAAGCAGGAAGTTTCAAGAAGAAAGGTGGAAAGAAAGCAGCACAATAGCTGGCACTAGAGAGCATCACCTATTTGTATCAGTTGACTCAAACTTGGTTTGTCAGCAGAGTTTCAAATGATACAATAAGTTTTTTAGCCAGAATTTCCAATACTGCTATTTTGTATTTGAAATTTGTATTTGTTCCTTGGTTGCTACGTAGCTTGCATCTATGACAACAAATGGTGGATTGGCAATGTTGTTGAAGTTTCAGCTGAGGAAAATGATGCATTGATAACAATAATGCATCCTCAAGGTCCTGCTCATTCGTTTTATTGGCCAGAAAGGCAAGATGTTTGCTGGATTCCAGAGCAGCACCTCATTAGCATGCTCCCTGCACCTTCAGTTACATCATCTGGCCGACACTATCAATTCCCAGAACCCATTTTGAAGGAAGTGGCTTGCAAACATAACATAATGTAAAAAAATTGCTAGCATTAAAATTGAGGCGAATACTTCGGCTTGGGAATCTAGGATAAGATGCCCAATCATTGGCTTGGGAACCAGCTAGACACCCACTGAAGGCTTTGGAACCTCAAATAAGAAACCAAATTAAAGGCTTGGGAACCTAGATAAAGAAACCCACCCGTGGCTGGTATTGCACAGCTATCGGGCGTGACCTCTATGGCGATGGGGTTGCCAGTTCATGTTCCTGAACTGGTAGTGACAATGTCACCATGGACCAACGCAATACAATATTGATACTTGTTTTAACATTTTTATATTGAAAAATTATGATCCAAAAAATTAACAATAATATAATGAAATATACGCTGTTGCCATGGCAAAGTTCGATGAATTTGGGTCTCTTTTTAGAGCACTGTATGCCAGCGTTAGTCAATCAAATTAACTTTTTTAGGGAGCTTAAAACATGCTCTTTCTAATGGTGGTAGTTTGAAAACGTTTCTAGAAGATACTTTTGTGTAAAAGGGAGTTAAAAATACCCTATTTTTAGCCCTTTTGCAAAAATTATCAACCTTACACTTAATTTGCAAATTAATGAAAAGGGCTAGGAGCTTGAAATTATAAACACAAAAACAGTACCACGAGATACTATGCCTCAAATTTCATGTTCGTTGTTTACTTATTTCAGGAGCTATGCAATGTTAAACTTTTAATTTTTTTAGGCCGCCAATTTCTTTGCCTGACTTTGGTGCAGTGTGTCTATTTCTGACACAATCAAAAAAGATTATTAGTCTCATTAAAAAGAGCGCAAAAAGATGTGCAGGGTAGTTAAGTTTCACTTCTTATAAACAAATAACAATATTAGGTCTCAAAGTTGCTGAAACTTTTGAATTGTACTGTACATGTTCAGGCTATGGGGTCAAACAAACGGCTATATCTTAACAGGTTTAACACCATAGAACCTAAAACTCTACCAAAGTTCATTTGAGACATGGGGGGCTCTAAATATAAAATTTAGTCAAAATCCGTGATGGTCATGCGGGGAGCACTAGACTACTTGACATGGAATGACCCAGATGTCCACTATGATTTGATTAAAGCATTAGCGAATAGTATGTCCTCATTGGTAGCCACTTGGCATTATCTGTGGCTAAGAAATTGGTCGGCCGATGGTGGTTCTAAGTCGTGTCTCAGCAAGCTTCCTTTTAAAGGGAAGTTGTTGTTTGATGAAGATTTGGATAATCTGGTTAAGGATTTGGGAGAATCTAAAGCAGAATGCTCCCGGAAGACAAGCCTAAGCAGGGGAAGCTCGAAGAGGGAGAGATTCCGGAAGAGGAACATGCCCGAATAGTGAGGGTATTTCGCCGGGAGGAACTCCCTACATTGATTTCTGAGTCGCTGAAGGAACTCAATATAGCTTCGGACGAGACAGCAGAGGAGGATCCCTTAGAGGATCCTTTGATCCAAGCCTTTAGGAGCTCGCTAAAGGTCTTCCCAGTGCACAGGGTAGTGCGGCAGATGATCCAGGAGGAATGGGATCAACCCGAATACAGCCTGAGAGGGGTGCGCTCTATGGCTCGCTTATACCCATTACCAGAGCCAGACAAAACTGCTGAAGTCTCCTAGAGTGGATGCGGCGGTCTTGGCAGTCACAAAAAAGACTACTATCCCAGTTGAGGGCAGTGCGGCCCTGAAGGATGCCCAGGATAGGAAGTTAGACACGTTGCTGAAGCAAGCCTTTGATGTTAGTGCCCTCGCCTTGCAGGCTTCGGTGTCAGGAGCCTGGGTATCAAGAGCCTGTCTGAGATGGGCCCAACAACTGCAGCTTGCTGATGGCCTGGCAGGTAGCGCGCAGGAGGATGCGGCACGCATGGAATCCGGAGCGGCCTTCTTGGTGGACAGTCAGTACGACCTCATCAGGAGCCTAGCAAAGAATATGGCTTCGGTGGTGGGAGCTCGGCGATATTTGTGGTTGCGCAATTGGGCAGCGGACGCCTCCTCTAAAGCGTGCCTGAGCCGACTCCCCTTCAAGGGGAAGCTTCTATTTGGGGAAGATTTGGAAAAGTTAGTGAAGGATCTAGGCAAGTCCTAAGGGAGGTAGGCTTCCTGAGGACAGACCTAAGCAAGGCTGCTCGCCAGCTCCCGCCAGGAGTCATCCAAGGGACTTCTGCAGGTTTCACCAGTCCAGGTCGAACTCCTTCCCTAGCGGCCGGTTTCCCTCTAGAGGACAAGGTTTCAGGGGGTTTTGCCGAGCCAGTAGAGGTTTTGGGGCTGCCTCCTCTGCGGGTTCCAGAAAACCGCAATGAGGCAACGGGGGTCCGGGAGGAACTCTGGCCGGTGGGGGGCCGGCTAAGGTTTTTTCTTTCCGCTTGAACTCGAGTCACATCCGATCAATGGGTTTTGGAAGTGATCCGAGAGGGCTATGCTCTCGAATTTGCAAAACAGGTGAAGCCAGCCTTTGTTCAGTCCCCCTGCGGTTCGCCAGCAAAGAAAGCAGCGATAGAAGACACTCTTTCAAGGCTTATAATGCTCGGGCGGTGGTTTCCGTTCCCAAATACCAACGCGGCTCGTGTCGATACTCCATTTATTTCGTGGTACCGAAGAAAGAAGGAACCTTTCGGCCAATCCTGGACCTGAAACAGATCAATCACTGCCTCAGAGTACCCCACTTCCGAATGGAAACCCTGAAGTCGGTGGTTGTGGCTGTTCGGCGGGGGTGGGGGGTGGGGTTCCTTACTTCCTTACTTCCTTGATCTGACAGAGGCATATTTACATATTCCGGTCCAGAAGGCTCATCAGCAATTTCTGAGATTCGCGGTCCCAAGAGGGCATTTTCAGTTCCAGGTTCTACCCTTCGGGTTAGCAACAGCTCCTCGTACGTTCACAAAGGTTATGGTGGTGGTTGCGGCAGCTCTGCGAAAAGAAGGAATTCTAGTACATCCCTACCTGGACGACTGGCTGATCCGGGCGAAGACAGAAGCAGAAAGTCGCAAGTCAACGGCCAGAGTAGTAGCATTCCAAGAGGAACTGGGGTGGGTTATCAGTCTGTCAAAGAGCAGATTAATACCCACGCAGGAGATCGAGTACCTAGGGGTAAGGTTTGACACCGACAAGGGGAAGGTGTTTCTTCCAAAACAGAGGTCGGGCACCCTGAGAATCCTCTTGTTGCAATTTCTGGCCAGGCGGAACCCTTCGGCCTGGCATTACCTTCAAATTCTGGGAACCATGGCAGCAACGTTAGAGGTGGTACCGTGGGCCAGAGCGCATATGCGGCCGCTTCAACAGGCATTGTTACGGCGCAGGTCCCATCAACATTATCCTTTGTCCAAACAGCTGCCCTGTTCCCTGCAAACCAGGAAGGCTCTTCAGTGGTGGTTCTGCCCAAGGAACCTAGATCACGGAATGCCCCTCGAGCCTCCGCTGTGGGTACAGTTGACGACGGATGCAAGTCTAACCGGCTGGGGGGGCGCGTTGCGAGGGCCAGTTCGCTCAGGGTTGCTGGTCTCCGAGGGAGTCGCGGTGGCCCATCAGAAGACTTAGAGTTGCGGGCAGTGATCTTGGCTCTCAGAGCACTCGAGTCTTTAGTTCAACAGAGAGCTGTTTGGGTTCTCTCCAGCAACGTTAAGACAGTGGCCTACATAAACCGCCAGGGAGGAACAAGCAGCCCGGCTTTAGAGGAAGAGGCAGACAGCCTATTTCAGTGGGCAGAAGCCCATTTGTCAGCGCTATCAGCACAGCACGTGGCCGGAATAGACAATGTCACGGCCGATTACCTGAGCAGATGCAAGATAGACCATGGACAGTGGGAACTCGCTCAGGAGGTGTCTGATCAAGTGGTAGCCCGCTGGGGCCCTCCGGTCATGGACCTCATGGCTCGTTGGCAATCGGCCAAGGCGAGTCGATTTTTCAGTCGCAGGCGAGTCGATTTTTCAGTCACAGGAAAGAAAGGATGTCGGAAGGTCTGGACACTGTAGTCCAGGAACGGCCTTCAGAGGGTCTCCTATGTTTTTCCACCCTGGGCCCTCATAGGAAGAGTCATTCAGAGAGTGGAAGCCCACCAAGGATTGGTAGTTCTCATAGCCCCGGACTGGCCACGGTGCCCATGGTATGCAGATTTGGTGAGGCTAACGGTCGATCGACCGTGGCGGTTATCCTACAGAAACGACCTGTTACAGCAGGGGCCGGTGCGGATGCCCCACGTGGATCGATTCTCGCTTACAGCCTGGCTATTGCAAGGGCTCGGCTCAGGAAGCGAGGTTATTTGGGATCGGTGATTTTGACCTTGTTAAGCGTGCGGAAGCGTTCAACCTGCCTTTCCTACGTGAGGGTTTGGCGGATATTTGAAGAGTGGTGCGAGGAACAACGAAAAACACTTTTCAACTTCCGTCCAGGAAATCCTGGAGTTTTTGCAAGCTGGATTCGAGAAGGGTCTAGCAGCGAGTTCCCTTCGGGTCCAGCTAGCAGCCATCTTGTGCTACTGGGGTAAGGTCAAGGGGAAAGCCTTGGGTGAGCACGCAGACATTAGCAGGTTCCTACAAGCGGTTAGGCGACTATGACCCCAACAGAGGTCAGTAATTCCTCCATGGGATCTTAATCTCGTGTTGAAGGCCTTAACCGGGGAGCCTTTCGAACCAGGGGGAAAGGCCTCCCTAAAGGATTTAACTCTGAAAACAGTATTTCTGGTGGCTATCTGTTCGGCTAGGCGTGTCTCCGAACTGCAAGCTCTGTCGGCTCGCCCCCCTCCCCTTTCTTTCCTTCTTTAAGGACAGGGTAGTCTTGTGGACAGTTCCCTACTTTTTTGCCTAAGGTCATTTCGCCCTTTCACGTGAACCAGGTTGTGTTGTATCCCTCCCATCCTTTTCTGGGGAAGGAAAGAATGGGGTCGTAAGTCCGAACGCTTATTCATCCAGTTCGGGGGACCGCACAAAGGGGAAGCGGCAGCCAAGTCTTCCATCTCTAGGTGGGTCAGGGAGGCTATTGCTTCTGCCTATATCCTCAAGGGGAAACAGGTCCCTGTGGGCCTTAGGGCGCATTTGACTAGGGCCCAGGCAACGTCTTGGGCGGAACATAGCTTGGTTCCTCCACAGGACATTTGCAGAGCAGCGACTTGGTCGTCGCTGCATACCTTTGTCAAGCACTACAGGCTGGATGTTCAGTCAGCGGCAGATGCTAGTTTCGGAGAGTCCGTGCTTTGGTCTGGGATGGCGGATCCCTCCCAGGTTTGAACTGCTCTGTTACATCCCAGAAGACAAGGGACTGGACTGGAGAGACGATAAGGAAGAAGTAAGTATTCTCCAGGACCAAGCAGGAAGTCAGCCCTCACATATGGGTGTCATCGGCGCCGATGAAGCCCCAGCGGAGCATTTCCCCAGTTTTCCATGAAAGCCTTTGGGAATGCTGGCACACATGCGTGGTTCCCTTCCTGCCTAAAGGTGCCATCTTACCTCAGTCTTTTTTTTTTTTTTTTCCGAGAAGCCCATCGGACGTGTGTCCTGTTCTCCCAGATAAAAGTGATTTTTTTTTCTTCGGCGATTTTCGCTATTTTTTTCTCCGGTTCGACACCGGTTCCCCTCCCCTTGAGCATAGCCTCTCCTCCACTGCTCTCCCCACCCTGCACAGGAGGTCGCCTCGCCCTCTTTGCCCACCAGTGGCCCCTTATCACCGGGGACAGTTGGGTGCTGGACATAGTCCACAATGGCTATGCCCTCCATTTTCACCAACTGCCTCCACCATATTTTCCAGGGGAGCCTCCAAGGCCTCCCCTGCACACAGACCTCCTTCTAAAAGAGCTTCATGGTCTGTTGGTGGACAGGGCGGTAGAGCCTGTGCCTCCCCACTTGCAAGGTCACGGATTCTACTCCAGGTATTTCCTGATACCCAAATGAACCGGTGGCCTTCGACCCATTCTGGACCTCAGAAACCTCAACAAGTTCCTAGAGAAAGAAAAGTTCAAGATGTTTACTCTTGGAACCCTTCTGCCCTACCTCCAGCAGGGAGATAGGCTATGCTCCTTAGATCTAAAGGATGCGTACACTCACATCCTCATTCATCCAGACCACAGAAAGTACCTCAGGTTCATTGTGGGCCAACTCAGCAGGGTGGGGGTTTTTGACTAGGGAACCATTATCAGTACAGAGTACTACCTTTTGGCCTATCCTCCGCTCCCAGGGTCTTTACCAAGTGCCTGGCAGTGGTTGCGGCCTACCTAAGAAATCAAGGCATCTTTGTCTTTCCCTATCTGGACGACTGGCTCATCAGGGGTCAGACGTCCCTGGAGGCCAGATAAGCCACCCTCAACACCATTGCTCTGCTTCAAAAGGTGGGCTTTGTCATAAACTTCGCAAAGTCCACTTTGCTCCCATCCCAGAACTTGGAGTTCATAGGGGCAAGGTTGGATTCTCAACTGGCAAAGGCATTCTTGCCAGAAGACAGGGCTCAAAGGCTGATGGACGTGGCAAAGCAGTTTCTGAACAAGTCCCTGGTCTCCGCCAGGCTCTGCCTCAGGCTTCTGGGTCACATGGCTTCGACAGTATATGTGACTCCCAATGCCAGGCTCCATATGAGGCTTGCACAGTGGTGCCTTCGGTCTCAGTGGTCTCAAGCCATAGGCCACTTACGAGACAAGATAAAGGTGTCCAAACGCCTTTTGGCCTCCCTCAGCTGGTGGCTACATCCACCCAATCTACTCAAAGGCATACCCTTCCAAATGCCAGACTACTCAGTTGTCCTCACCACCGACGCCTCTCTGAAGGGCTGGGGTGCTCATTGTCTGGACAAGTGCACCCAAGGCCTCTGGTCTCCCTGGGAGGCAGCCCAACAGATCAATCTGCTGGAACTTCGAGCTATCTGCTTGGCTCTCAGAGTTTTTTCTCCAGCCCTGGCTCACCGCTCAGTCTTGATTCAAACAGACAACCAGGTGGCCATGTTTTATGTGAACAAGCAGGGCGGCACTGGGTCCCAGATCCTTTGTTGAGAGACTCAGGACCTTTGCTCCTTTGCCCTGAAGCACCACATGCTTCTCAAGCCGGTGTACCTCCCAGGTCAGGAGAACTGCCTGGCCGACCGGTTGAGCAGGATTCTGCAGCCCCACGAGTGGCAGCTGCATCCCCTGGTGGTTCAAAAGATCTTCCTGAAGTGGGGTCTCCCTTGGATAGATCTCTTTGCCAGTCCAGTAAACAAGCAGCTACCCATGTTCTGCTCCAGGCAACCACATCCTTTGAGGATCGCACCAGATGCTTTTCTGATGTCCTGGTCTCAGGGCCTCATGTATGCGTTTCCTCCCACGCCCTTGGTGGCCCGAACTCTGTTCAAGATTCTTCGGGACAAGGCCTCGGTCCTGCTGGTAGCTCCCAGATGGCCGAGACAGCCTTGGTTTCCTCTTCTGCTTCAACTGGCGGTGGATCCCCCACTGCCTCTGGGGTTGCAACCCGACCTTCTCTCAGGAGCAGGGTTCCTTACTACACCCCAATCTCAAGACTCTCAATTTGATGGCCTGGAGGCAGCAAGGGTAGTCTTGGCTCCCTGGGGCCTGCCTCAGGAAGTTGAGGAGGTTGTCCTAGCCTCTAGAAAACAGTCCACTAGGAAAGCCTATGCTCTCAAATGGAAGAGGTTTTCTGTGTGGTGTCAACTACGTACAGAGGATCCTTTCTCCTGTACTGTACCAGTAGTGCTTCAGTACTTACTGCACTTATCAAATCAGGGACTCAAGTCCAATTCTGTTCGGGTCCACCTCTCAGCTTTAGCAACTCACCACTCACTGGTGGAGGGACATTCTTTGTCAGGTCACCCCTTGGTGTCCCGCTTTCTCAGGGGCTTGCTTTTGCTCAAGCCCCCCATCCGTCCTCCTGCTCCTGAGTGGGAGCTGAATATGGTCTTGCAGCAACTGACTCGCCCACCCTTTGAGCTGATGGCTACTTGTCCACTGTGCTTCCTCTCCTGGAAGACACTCTTCCTGATAGCCCTTATCTCGGCTAGGCGAGTGAGTGAGCTTCAGGCCCTGGTCCGTGATAGGCCTTACGCCAGGATTTATAGGAACAGGGTAGTCCTCAGGACTCATCCCAAGTTCCTCCCTAAGGTTGTCTCCTCTTTCCACCTCAATCAGGAGGTGGTTCTTCCAACATTCTTCCCTAGGCCTCATGCAAGCCAGGCTGAAGCAGTCCTGCATACCCTGGACTGTAGGAGGGCCTTATCCTTCTACCTTGACCGTACGCAGGGGCATAGAAGGGCTACTCAGCTCTTTGTATCCTTTGACCCCAATAAGTTGGGGTTAGCTGTGTCCAAGTGTACCTTGTCTATCTGGGTGGCTGACTGTATCACCTGGGCTTACAAGGCGGCTGACCTTCCTTTGCAGGGTACATAAGAACATAAGATATGCCATACTGGGTCAGACCAAGGTCCATCAAGCCCAGTATTCTGTTTCCAACAGTGGCCAATCTAGGTCATATGTACCTAGCAGTTTCCCCAAGAGACACAAGTTCCACAATGCTTGTTCTGGGTCAAGCATTGATATCTTTGGTCATTTCTTAATAATGGTTTATGGACCTTTCCTCCAGGAACTTGTCCAAACCTTTTTTTAAACCCAGCTGCACTAACAGCCTTTGCTACATCCTCCGGTAACAAATTCCAGAGTTTGATTACACGTTGAGTGAAAAAAATATTTTCTTTTATTAGTCTTAAATAGTTTACCCTGTAGCTTCATTGCATGTCCCCTAGTCTTTCTATATTCTGATAACGTAAACAATCGATCTACGTTTACCTGTTCCACTCCGTTCATTAATTTATAGACTTCTATCATATCTCCCCTCAGCCGTCTCTCTTCCAGGTTAAAGAGCCCTAACCTTTTTAGCCTTTCTTCATAGGAGTATCCTTCCATCCCCTTTACCATTTTGGTGGCTCTTCTCTGAACCTTTTCTAAAATCGCTATATCCTTTTTAAGATACGGTGACCAGAATTGCACACAATATTCAAGGTGCGGTCTCACCATGGAACGAGATAGAGGCATTATAATATCTTTTGTTTTATTTTCCATTCCTTTCCTTATCATACCTAGCATTCTATTTGCTCTCTTGGCCGCCGCTGCACACTGGGCCGAGGGTTTTAACATTGTATCCACAATGACGCCTAAATCTTTTTCCTGGGTGGTGGTTCCTAATGTGGAACCTTGCATCGTGTAACCATAGTTTGGGTTCTTTCCTAGGTGCATAACCTTGCACTTGTCCACATTAAATTTCATCTGCCATTTTGATGCCCAGTCTTCCAATTTATCAAGATCCTCTTGCAATTTTCCACAATCCTCTTGGGTTTTAACAACTTTAAATAGTTTTGTGTCATCTGCAAATTTGATAACCTCACTCGTTATTCCACTTTCCAGGTCATTTATGAATATGTCGAAAAGCAGCGGACCCAGCACAGATCCCTGGGGTACACCACTATTCACCTTTCTCCATTGGGAAAATTGGCCATTTAGCCCTACCCTCTGCTTTCTATCTTTTAACCAGTTCCTGATCCACAATAGTACACTGCCTCCTATCCCATGACTCTTTAGTTTTGCCAAAAGTCTCTGATGAAGGACCTTGTCAAAAGGCTTTCTGAAAGTCCAGATACACAATATCAACAGACTCACCTTTGTCCAACTGTTTATTCACTCCTTTAAAAAAACAACAGATTAGTAAGACAAGATCTTCCTTGTCTAAAGCCATGTTGGCTGTCTCCCATTAGGTTGTGACTATCTACATGCTGAGTAAGTTTATTCTTTATGATGGTTTCTACCATTTTTCCTGGTTCTGACGTCAGGCTCACCGGTCTGTAGTTTCCCGTATCACCCCTGGAACCCTTTTTAAAAATTGGTGTTACATTGGCGATCCTCCGATCTTCAGGTATTAGAGATGATTTTAATGATAGTTCACAGATTACTGATAGCAGGTCTGCAATCTCATATTTCAGTTCTTTCAACACCCTTGGATGTATACCATCCGGCCCAGGTGATTTGCTACTCTTCAGTTTATCTAATAGTTGTAAGACATCTTCCCGATGTATCGATATTTCCTTCAATTCTTCCGCATCTTTAAATACCACTTCAGTCATGGGTAACATTCCTACATCTTCCTCAGTAAAGACCGAAGCAGAGAATTCATTCAGTCTCTCCGCTATCGCCTTGTCGCCTCTTAGTGCTCCTTTAACCCCTTTATCATCTAATGGGCCAACTGACTCTCTCACAGGTCTTTTGCTACGAATGTACTTGAAAAGGTCTTTATTTCGTGTTTTTGCTTCTGCAGCAAGCTTCTTCTCAAATTCTCTTTGCCTGCCTTATCAATGCCTTGCATTTGACATGCCAGTGCTTGTGCTGTTTCGTCGTTTGGCTCTTTTTTCCATTTCCTGAAAGATGCTTTTTTGGCAACAGCCTCTCTGACCTCACCTTTAAACCATGCTGGCAGTTTTTTGGACTTCCTTCCACTTTTCTTAAAGCGTGGAATACAGCTGGTCTGGGCTTCCAAGATAGTATTTTTCAACAACACCCAAGCTTGATGTACGTCTTTAACCTTTACAACTGCTCCTTTTAGTTTTTTCTTAACTGTTTTCCTCATTTTATCATAGTCTCCCTTTCGAAAGTTAAAAGGTAGTACTGTGGATTTCCTTACTATCCCTACTCCACTAATTAAATCAAAGGCGATCATGCTATGATCACTATTGCCAAGTGGCCCCAACACCCTTATCTCTTGCACTAGATCTGGTGTTCCACTAGGGACTAGGTCTAATATGGCTTCCCCTCTGGTCGGTTCATGAACCAGCTGCTCCAAGAAGCAGTCATCTAGGAACTTTATCTCCCTAGCATGTCCTGACGTGACACTGACCCAGTCAATACCGGGGTAATTGAAATCACCTATTATTACTGCGCTGTAACTTTTAGCTTCCTTGATTTCTTTGAGCATTTCATCATCCATTTGGTCATTCTGGCCAGATGCTCGATAGTACACCCCCACTGCCATTGCCTTCCCCCCTTTATATGGAATTTCAATCCATATAGATTCTACAGCAGATTTTGTTTCCTGCAAAACTTTAATCCTTTCTGAGTCAGTGCCCTCTCTAACATAGAGCGCAACCCCTCCACCAATTTGATCAGCTCTATCGTTACGATATAGTTTGTACCCAGGTATCAGTGTCCCACTGGTTGTCCTCCTTCCACCATGTCTCTGATATTCCAATCATATCTAACCTTTCATTCAGTGCTATATATTCTAACTCTCCGATCTTATTCTTTAGACTTCTATCATTTGCATACAAGCATTTTAGAGAATGTATTTTATTCATGTTAATTTGGCTATTGTTAGACATGGTTAAATTGGGATCTTTAAGCTCGGTCTGCTCCATACTCGGCATTTGGGCTACTTTACTCTTTTGTGGAACCTCTCTGCTTTTGGTAGTATCCTTCAAGGATACATTCTTCCGAACCATCCGCTCTTGGGAGACTGTCGGCTTTCCCCCAATATCTAGTTTAAAAGCTGCTCTATCTCCTTTTTAAAGGTTAATGCCAGCAGCCTGGTTCCATCCCGGTTAAGGTGAAGCCCATCCCTTCGGAAGAGCCCCTCCTTTCCCCAGAATGTTCCCCAGTTCCTAACAAATCCAAAACCCTCATCTCTGCACCATTGTCTCATCCACGCATTGAGACTCCGGAGCTCTGGCTGCCTTTTGGGTCCTGCGCGTGGAACAGGAAGCATTTCGGAGAATGCTACCATGGAAGTTCTGGTAGGGTCACGGCCCATCGTGTCAGGGCAATGGCTGCCTCAGTGGCTCATCTCTGCTCTGTGCCCTTGGTAGACATCTGCAGGGCTGCAACTTGGTCTTCAAGCCAGACTTTTGCAGCCCACTACTGTATGTAAAGGGAGTCCCGTAGAGACAGTGCTTTTGTCCAAGCAGTACTCCGGAATCTCTTTGCGGTTTAGGCAACTCCTGCCCTCTGTTGGGCTACCGGTGGAGGTTGTGTCCTTGAAAAGCCTCTCTTTGCTGCTGGGACTAGAGTTCTCTTGTTCAGCCTGGGTTACTCGGTTGCCCAGAGCTAGGGAGAGACAATATGTGAGGACTGACTTCCTGCTTGGTCCTGGAGAAAGAGTAGTTACTCACCTGTAACAGGTGTTCTCCAGGAGCAGCAGGAATCAGTCCTCACAACCCTCCCTTCGCCCCTTGGAGTTGCAGTTGTACATTGTTTGTGTTTTTACATTTTTGTGTGCTCTTCTTAGCTATGTCATTTGACTGAGGTAAGATGGCACCTTTAGGCAGGAAGTGAACCGTGCATTCGTGCCAGCATTCCCAAAGGCTTTCATGGAAAGCTGGGGAAATGCTCTGCTGGGGCTTCATCTGCGCCGATGACACCCATATGTGAGGACTGATTCCTGCTGCTCCTGGAGAACACCTGTTACAGGTGAGTAACTACTCTGACCTTACCTGCTAATTAGTGTACCTGAAGGAACTCCAGTCCAGTCCCTGATCCCACCCTGGTTTCTTCAGTGACAGAATTCCTTTTTGAAGGGAGAACTCCGGACCGAAGACAGGAAGCGAAGAGGAGATCAAGGAGCCTGTGCGAAGGTTCCGTTGGCATCTTGTCCGGTTAGGACTGAAGCCTGTGGAGTTGCCAGGCAGGGGTGGGGGCTAGCGCGGGATCAGGTAAGCTGCCTCCTCTCTGCCTCCTCCTCCTTCCTCTCTGCACTCCCATCTTCCCTGCGAGGGAATTTAAAAAAAAAAAAAAATAAAAAGGGGGTTTTGGTTTGTTTGGTTATGTTTATGAAGTTATGGTTACGTACGTTTCTTCCGATCAGTCTCCTTTTTCAATAGGTTACTGGTGCCTGTGGGTGGTGCCAGTGGTATTTATACCCCAGCATCATCAAAGTGATGATGGGCTCAGCCTCCAAGCTGCTGGAAGGGTTGCACAACCCAGAAGACAAGGGACAGGACTGGAGTTCCTTCAGGAACACTAATTAGCAGGTAAGGTCTAATTACTACTTTTAGGTTCTTCAAGAGCAGAGCCCTAACTTGTAGTTGGAAGGAGGGACAGGCTGGAAGTGTGCTTTTGTGTATTCTATAGTGAAAGTTGCCCAAACGCCTGTGGTTTCACAGGGACAGGAAACCTTAGGATATAAATAAATAAATATATAATAATATCAGTTAAACTGTCAACGAAGAAGTGCCTGTGCTACGGTCTATGGCAGGGGTTCTCAACCCTGTTCTCGGGACCCACCTAGCCAGTCGGATTTTCAGGATAACCACAATGAATGTGCATGGAGAGATTTGCATATAATGGAGGCAGTGTATGCAAATCGCTCTCATACATATTCATTGTGGTTTTCCTGAAAACCCTACTGGCTAGGTGGGTTCCAAGGACAGGGTTGAGAACCCCTTGTCTATGGCCACCAGAGGGCAGCTGGTACACTCAATAGTGCCTTTTTGTAACCATGTGTATGCAGCCATCATCAGATTGATCTCTGCAAGTCAGGGAAGAAATAACCACAGAGCCACCTCATGGGCTCTCAGGGGTTAGTGACTAAACAAGCAACTGTAATATTCTGCGAATCAAGATTATATGACCAAGATTTAAAGCTCTTAACTTCTGTATCATTTGTCGGGCTCTGGTGCCCTAAAGGCCACCGGATGGCAGCGCTGCTCATGAATCGCATATAGTATTCAGTGCCCCCATCCCTGGGGGGTTTGTAAAATGCAGAATCGTATTCCTCATCAGGTTCACACAGGCAGCAACCTCTAAGACCTCCACTTGCAAGGTTGTCGGTGTATCCCACTGCTATTTCTCTGACTGCAGGAAGGCCAAGGAGGGGGAGGGGGTGCCTGTGTGTTTCATAGCTCCACTTAGCATGCCCTTCCCAGGAAATTTTCATCTATTTCTAGAGCCTGTGCTGTCAGAGCAGAGCTTTAAGCACTTAGCAGGGGTACTGACCCGTCTGTGCCATCTTGTTAAAGGCTGAGGGTGAAGAGAAGGATGTCTAGGTAGCACAGTCTGGGGCTTAGTGCTCCAGGGCACTGGAAGGTTTCATAGTGGAAGTCAATACTCTGTGTATGCTCCATGTATTCAGCCTATGATCAAGCGTGCTCACTGCACTGTGTTTGGGTGACAGGTGCTGGGTCACCCGTATATTTAGATGTGTATTTTGTATGTGCTCACAATTGCTTAGGCATGATTTTTGGGTGCACTCTTTGCAGAGTGAGACTGCATTTCTTTGCTCGGACTGTATTATCAGGCTAAGGTAATTTCTCCAGAAATGGGGGGGGATGTCGATTGTAATAAAGTGCATGAGGTCCTCATGGTGTTACATGGGGTTGGAGATGCAGTTGGGGGATCTGCTGTGGAGTGAGCCGTCCAGAGGAGCTACAGTGTCATTCACCAGTTTCCCTTTCTCTTTGGGCTTTGCTCCCAGATCCTAGCCCCTCTTTCTCTCTGATGTCCAGGACGCAAGGTCCCCGGCCCACTGGACAATCTATTCTCAGCCTTTTCTCAATGCTGGCAGAAGGACTGGGAGAGCGAGAAAGGAAGACTAGGAACGAGCACCAGCTCTGATGTCTTTCCATTGCCAGTGTTTGTTACGGTCACATTCCCAGTCAGTTATTTATTTGAGTATATTGATTGCCTACAGGTCAGGGTGGCATACAGTCGATCACGGTATTTCTATTTTTCCCTTGTCCCTGAAGGGCTCAGTTTGTTTTGGTACCCGAGGCAGGGGGTTAATTCGCTTAATGAAGGCCAGAAGGACCACCTGTGGGACCAGAAACGCCAGTTTTTATGGCCCAAGGTTGGTGGTCTCGATTGGAATTCAAACCCTTGGTCCTCTGGCAACTTGCCTCAACCACTAGGCCACACTGCTCCGTGTGAGCTAGCCATAGGGCCAGGCGCAGCCTGTCACTTCCAAGGCAGAGACCTTGGAGGTCCCGTTCATGAGGATACGAGAAATGCCATGCTGGGTCAGACCAATCTCTTTCAGGTCCAGTTTCCTGTTTCCTAGAGTAGCCGATCCAGGTCAAGGACCTGGCTGGTTTCCAAAAAGACGAATAGGCTACTCAATGCTTGTATCTGGGCAAGCGGTAGATTCATGTATGCTCCTATTTTAAGGGTTCCGATGCATGTACAACAGATGTGACTCTCTGTTGGGTTGTGTGCCTTGTAGAACATCTTGAATTCGTGAGTTGGTATAAAAAAAATAATTTCCAGCTTCTCTCTAATAAAAGGTTATGGACCTTTTCTCTGGAAGCTTGGCTAAAAACGTTGTTAAACTCCGCTACGTTTGGAGATCGTTTCGCGCAAGGCTCTTGGAGTACACAGGAGACCCAGTGGTCAATCAACTGACTGGAAATGCAAGCGATACGCTGGGCGTTGCAGGTGTTCGAAGCTACGGTGAGAGGTCGAGCGGTGCAAGTACTGTCCGACACCTCCATGGCTGTGGCCTACATCAGTCGGCAGGGCAGAACCAGAAGTGTGGCCACAGAGGCCACGGCAGAGGGTCTCTGTGTGTGTGTATAGAGCTTTGGATGCCAGTGTTTTTGGTGGCGCATGTTGCGGGTAAGGACATTGTGACGGCATATTTCCTCAGCTGGGTCCAAGTAGATGCTGGAGAATGGAGTGGCATCCGGAGGTGTTCGCACTGATGGTCGCATGTGGTGGGGACAGCCAGTAATGGACTTCATGGCGGCGTTTCACTCTGCATAAACGGGTCGCTTCTTCAGCAGACGACGCGAAAGGAGGTCGGAAGGCTTTGGGGCACTGTTTCAACAGCGGCCATTGTCGGCCTTCTGTCTTTCCACCAGGGGCACTCATAGGTCGAGTGGTTCTGCGTATCAAAGCGCTTCGGGGAAACGTGTGGTTTGGGGCCTCGGGCTGGCCGAGGCGCCCGTGGTATACCTGCCTCATACGGTTGCTCGACAGGAATCCATGTAGGTTTCCGATATTGGAGGTTCTGTTGCTATGGCGTTCCCTTCGAATGCCTCAGGTGCATCGGTTTTTGCTTACGGGGTGGCCATTTAAAGGGCAAGCTTAAGGAAAAAGAGTTGTTCGGCAGCAGTCTTTGCCACCTTGCCGCAAAAAAAGTCTACGTCCCTTGCATATGTGCGTATATGGCGCATCTTTGAGGACGGGTGCTCACGGGGGCACGCTCGAGTGATAACAGTGTCAGTTCCCTTGGTATTAAGTTTTCTGCAGGACGGGTTTGGTAAAGGCAGGTCCTGGAAAGTTCAGTTCCTATTCGCTTCTCCGGGCCAGTCCAGGGACAGGTAGGGTTGTCAATCTTCTATAGCTACTGAGGACTGATCTGAAGTTTTGAGAGGTGAAGCCACTCCCCCAGAGGGTTACCCAGCAGTCTATCAGTCCTCAGCAGCTACAGAGGATCGATTCTCTGCTTCTCCCTCAGTTTGCTAATTGCTGTTTGTTCTTTTATTGTTTTCTTACTTTATATTGGCTCTAGCAGGGCTGATATATTTCTAAGGTCCTTGGGTGTAAATTGGTAGCGCTGTGCCTTTAACAGCGCGGGAGACGTCGAGTGAGTTTTCATACCGGTGAGAGGCAGAGCCTGTCTCACTTCACCGGCTCCGTCTCCGTCGGCAGAGGAAAGATTTCTGGGAGCCCCAGTTAGTGCCTCTGCCGAAGAATATTCAGTGAGTCTGCCCTTTCCCGCTGGCTGCGGGTCTGCCGGCTTCCTGTCTCATTTCCCTCAGCGCGGTGAGTTGTTTTTTTTTGTTTTTACTTAATTTCGGCGCTTCTGTCGGCTCTGTCTTCCGGTGCCTCGGGCGGGATTTCTTCGAACTGTCCTTCGTTCTCGTCGGGAGTCTTTCTTTTTTCAGTGCTCTCCGCGTGTGTTTGAATGGCTGACAAGATGGAGCAGGCTTTAGAGAGCTCTTCGTTGCCTGCAGAGAAGGCGGGAAAATCGGCCATTTTGCCGGTGCCTGTCAGCTCGCAGACAGAGCAGTCCCGACCGCACAAAAGAAAGACAAAGTCCTCTAAAGAGCCTCTGCCAGTTTCTCTGCCTGCAGATGTCTCTGTAAGGGCTCCAGAGGATGTTTCTTCGTTTTTTTCGCCGGAGTTCATTCTGGCTTTGCATAAAGCATTCGTACTTAGGTCGGCTCAGCCAGACCATGCGACAAGGGGTTCCCCTCCTGCGATGGTTCCCAATAAGATACAGGGTGCAGAGGATCCTGGGGAAGGCCCCTCTAAGCCTAAAGAGGGTCTGGCAGATCCTTTGGGCTCTTTTATAACACAGGAATCTCTGCTGACAGGTCAATCTGTCTCAGATGAGGGTGTAGATCTCTCTTTAGATCAAGATCCTGAGGAGTTGGAGGAGGGCGAAATAGCTCCGGGGGAAGATCCAAATCTCTTTAGGGTTTTCCGTAAGGAGGAGCTCGCTGCGCTTATTGCACAATCTTTAGCGGCCCTGCATCTAATTCCTCCTTCCTCCTCTCAGGAGCCGTTAGAGGATCCTTTATTGCAAGGCTTTAAGTCTCAGCAGCGCTGTTTTCCCTTGCATCGCGTCATTCGGCAGATGATTGACTCCGAATGGGAGTGTCCTGAAGCTACTCTAAGAGGGGGGCGCGCTCTGTCTCGTTTGTACCCCCTTCCGCAAGCAGACCGGGACTTATTCCGTATGCCTAAAGTGGATGCTTTAGTGTCGGCAGTCACTAAAAAGACTACCATCCCTGTGGAGGGCGCAGCAGCGCTTAAAGATCTGCAGGATAGGAAATTGGAGGTGCTTCTCAAGCAAGCTTTTGAGGCTAGTGCATTGGCTTTACAGGCAGCGGTTTGTGGGGCCTATGTTTCTAGGGCCTCTATTCGCTGGCTGCAGGGGGACGCAGCGGGAGATTCCGCTTCGGAGGTTCCGGATTCCGCAAAGTTGGAATCGGCGGCAGCTTATGCGGCGGATGCATTTTATGATTTGGTTCGCATTTCGGCCAAGACCATGGCCTCTATGGTGGCGGCTAGGCGTTTCCTGTGGTTACGTAACTGGTCTGCGGATGTCTCCTCGAAGGTTCGCCTTAGTAAACTGCCCTTTAGGGGTGGGTTACTTTTTGGCGAGGCCTTAGAGAAGATTGTGAAGGATTTGGGAGACTCCAAGGGCGGGCGTTTGCCGGAGGATCGGCCTAAGCCGCTCCGGGCTGTGGGAGCGGGGCGAGGCTCTTCCCGGGAATCCCGCAGATTTCGTGGTGCCCGCTTTGCGCCTTATTCACGGGGGCGCTCAAGTTTTCGTGGTTCGTCCTTTCGCGGAGCCAGAGGTTTCGGCCGATCTTACGAGACGGCCTCCCAACCGTCCGTTAAGAAATCGCAATGAAGGTCAGCAGGTCCAGCCGTTAGTTCCTGTAGGCGGCCGCTTACAGGGGTTTCTGGCGGCTTGGACCGCAATTACTTCGGACAAGTGGGTCCTCGAAGTCATTCAGAGAGGTTATGCTTTGGACTTCGCTTGCCCGTTGCAACCCGCATTCATACTCTCTCCTTGTGCGCCCGGAAAGAAGATGCACGCCATTTCCGACACGCTCGGGCGTCTGTTGCAGCTGCAGGCGATTGTTCCAGTGCCGTTGGACCAGTGCGGCTGCGGTCGATACTCGATCTATTTTGTGGTTCCAAAGAACGAAGATTCTTTTCGTCCCGTACTAGATCTCAAAGGTGTAAACCGTACTTTGCGGGTTCCACACTTTCGCATGGAAACCCTGCGTACAGTGCTTCGGGCGGTGCAACCGGGAGAATTTCTTTCTTCCATAGATCTCACAGAGGCGTATCTTCATATTCCCATCAGACGGTCTCATCAGCGCTATTTACGTTTCGCGCTTCCCATGGGACATTTCCAATTTCGCGCCTTGCTGTTCAGTCTAGCGACGGCTCCGCGTGTTTTCACAAAGCTGATGGTGGTCGTAGCAGCGGCGCTTCGGAAGGAAGGTATTCGAGTACATCCATATCTCGACGATTGGTTGATCCGAGCGGATTCTCGGGAAGCGTCTCTGGTGGCGACGGCGCGAGTAGTCCAACTTCTCGAGCAGCTCGGGTGGGTGATCAATCACGCCAAGAGCCAATTGATCCCGCAACAGCAGTTGACTTATCTCGGAGCCTGCTTCGACACGGAGCGGGGGCACGTTTCGTTGCCCAGTGTGCGGGTGCAAAAGCTTTTGCGACAAATTCAGACCTTCCTGTCTCCAAGATCCGTCAGCGTGGACCTATTTACAGGTCTTGGGTTCCATGGCAGCTGCTCTAGATCTGGTGCCCTGGGCCAGAGCACACATGCGCCCATTGCAGCAGGCGCTCCTTTCCCGGTGGTCGCCGCAGCTTCACCCGCTGGGGCAGCGCCTTCCCTGTCCAGATCCTGTCCGGCGCAGTCTTCAGTGGTGGTTGCTTCCCGAACATCTTACGGCAGGGGTTCCATTGGAGGAAACCTCCTGGATCCTGGTTACCACCGATGCCAGTCTGTCCGGCTGGGGAGCGCACTGTCTAGATCAGGTCGCTCAGGGGGCATGGTCTCCAGAGGAGAGTTCATGGTCGATCAACCGTCTCGAGCTACGGGCGGCTCGCCTAGCCTTGCTTCGCTTCGAACCGTGGCTCAGGGGCAAGGCGGTAAAAATTTTCTCGGACAATGCGGTGACGGTCGCTTACATCAATCGGCAAGGGGGTACCAAGTCTCCCGCCCTTCTGACCGAATGTCTGGAGCTGATGGAGTGGGCGGAGTCCCATCTCGCAACTATCTCGGCGGCGCATGTGGCTGGCAAGGACAATGTCCAGGCCGATTATCTCAGCCGAAATGTGCTAGATCCCGGGGAATGGGAACTGAACGCGGCCGTTTATCACGATCTGACGCTCCGGTGGGGTTCTCCAGTGATGGACTTGATGGCGACGTTTGCGAATGCCAAAGTGGGCAGATTTTTCAGCAGACGCCGAGAGCGCATGTCGGAAGGTCTCGATGCTCTCGTGCAACCATGGCCGCCAGACTCCCTCTTGTATGTTTTTCCTCCCTGGCCAATGTTGAGTCGGGTCATTCAGCGGATTGCACGTCACCCGGGGCGGGTGATTCTCATAGCGCCGGATTGGCCTCGTCGTCCCTGGTATGCCAATCTCGTTTGGCTACTCATAGCTCCGCCTTGGGCCCTTCCGGCTCGGATCAATTTGTTGCATCAAGGGCCGATTCTCATGCCAAAAGTGGATCGCTTCTTGCTTACAGCTTGGCTCTTGAGAGGTCTCGGTTGAAGCGGCGAGGTTATGCTGATTCAGTTATTGCCACGTTGCTGCACTCAAAAAGGCAAGCAACTTCTCTGGCCTATGTTCGGGTGTGGCGTCTGTTTGAGATGTGGTGCGCTCAACGTCATATTTTTCCAATGTCGTCTACCTTGCCTCAGCTTCTCCTTTTTCTTCAAGATGGCTTCGACAAGGGTCTGGCTCTCAGTACCCTTAAGGTGCAGGTGGCGGCGCTTGCCTGTTTTCGGGGGTACGTTTGCCGTCGGCGTCTTTCGGCGCTTCCGGATGTCCAACGTTTTCTTCGGGCAGCGCGGCTTCTCCGTCCGCCACTGCGTCCCTTAGTTCCACCTTGGGATTTGAATGTGGTGTTGGAGGCCTTTTCGCATTCTTCTCTGGCATCTCAAAGTTTTCGTGAGATCCGCGAGTGTTCTTGGAAAACGGCCTTTCTGGTCGCTTTGTGTTCCGCTCGCCGGATTTCCGATCTGCAGGCCTTGTCGTGCAGGGAACCTTATCTTCAGTTTTTGCCAGAACGGGTGCTTCTCCGGACAGTGCCGTCCTATTTGCCTAAGATTGTCTCCGTTTTCCATGTTAATCAAACGGTGGTTTTGCCAGTCTTTACGGAGTCGTCCGGTTCGCCCATGGATCGGGCGCTCAAGCGATTAGATCTTGCGCGAGTTTTGCGGACGTATCTTCGGGTTTCAGAGACTTTTCGGAAGACGGATCGGCTATTTGTGCAGTACGCCGGGTCTCGGAAGGGTCAACCAGCCTCCAAATCCACCATAGCGCGGTGGGTTCGCAGTGCTATTGTTGCGGCGTACACGGCTAAAGGAATTTCTCCGCCGCTGGGCTTACGGGCTCACTCGACTCGGGCTCTCGCCACTTCCTGGGCGGAGTTTGCATTGGTTCCGCCTGTTGATATATGCCGAGCGGCTACGTGGTCGTCCTTGCATTCTTTTACTAAGCATTACCGCTTAGATCTTCAAGCCCGTGACGATGCGAAAGTGGGGTCTGCGGCTATTGTCGCAGGTCTTGCGGGTCCCTCCCATCATTAGGTACTGCTTTGGTACTACCCTACCTGTCCCTGGACTGGCCCGGAGAAGCGAATAGGAATAAGAAATTAGTTCTTACCTGCTAATTATCTTTCCTGGAGCTTTCTCCGGGCCAGTCCAGGGCCCCACCTCTATTGGCTTAAGAGAGATTTTTCGGTCAGAGGTATTCCTTGGGGCTTTCCGATTTCGCGGTGAAAGAGTGGGAGATTCTATACTCCTGTAATTTATGTAATTTATGTAATTATTAATTTAGAAAAAAAGAAAAAAAAAAAAAACCAAAAAAACCCCCCAAATTTGTAGACGTTATTGCTGGTTCCATTTTGGACGCCTTCTTTCATGGCTTCTACTTTGTTCAAGGACTATAGAAAGTTATCAGTATTTTTCAAGGGTTATCTATTTCTTTCAGTTCTTCTTTCTTGTAGTGCTTTGTCACGTGTAGACTGCTGGGTAACCCTCTGGGGGAGTGGCTTCACCTCTCAAAACTTCAGATCAGTCCTCAGTAGCTATAGAAGATTGACAACCCTACCTGTCCCTGGACTGGCACGGAGAAAGCTCCAGGAAAGATAATTAGCAGGTAAGAACTAATTTCTTATTAGCAGCTCTGTCTTGCTATAGGTGCAGAGGACAGGGAGTGGCTCTCATGCACAGGTCCATATGGTACGCTTTCTCAGGCGGTTACCAGACTGTAGCCCTCTCATAGGATATTAATTCCACCAGGGAAGCTCAAGTTGGTTTTAGGAACGTTACCTAGCACGCCATTGGCCCTTGCAACAGGGGTAGGTTAAGGGTTTTGCCTTGACGGTATGTTTGATGCTCATCTGTTCGGCGAGGCGATTTTTGGGGTTGCAGGCGTTGACTTGTCAGGAATAGTTTATCTGTCTCCAGACAGAAGGTGGCCTGGCGGCTAGTTCCTTCGTTGCCGAAGGTGGTTTCTACGTTCACCTAACTAAAATGGTCTCTCTTCCAGCGCTAGGTGCGGCGGAGGGAAGCGTATTGAACCATAACTTGTGCTGTTTGGACGAGTCCATTTCTGGATGGATTGGAGTGGCGAGTACGTCGGCTTATTGTCTATGGGACCGTGAAGTCCCAGGGAGCTTACGAGCTCACTCTACCAGAGTGCAAGCGTCTTCTTGGACGGAACAGTTTGGTTCTGCCAGTGGACATCTGTAGGGAGGCCTCTTGGTTGTGTCTGCATACTTTCAGTAAGCACTACCGCCTAGATGTTCTGGAGGCTTAATGATGCTGTTTTCAGGGAGGCGGTGTTGAGATCCGGCTGGAAAGGTCCCTCCCAATGATTACTGCTTTGATGCATCCCAGAGGTTGAGGACTAAACGGGAGGAATGATAAGGAAATAGGAATTACACTTACCTGGTAATTGTGGTTCCTTGAGTGACTCCAGTTTAGTCCTCATTCCCGCCTGGGGATGGGGTCTTAGCAGTGGTTTTTCTGTTGGGGGAAGTGCAAGGTTAAAAGTGGATATAGGCCTTCATTGGTGGTCAGTCATTTTGATGCTTCCATTTGTTTTGCGTTATATTATGATGATATATATTACATATATTGGTATATTGCTCTGGATTGTTTAGGGCTAGGCGTTCGACGGAAAGGAGTACATTCTGGAAGGAGAGTAGTAGGTAGATAGGTTATATGTTCTGTGTGCCCTTGAATATAATGTTAAAATCAGTAACTTTTTTTTTTTTTAAACTTTTGCTCCTTTGAATCTGCTTTGTCAATAGTTTACTGGGGGCTGATGGGAGAGACCAGCAGACTATATCCAGTGATGTCATGAGTTTGACATGCCCAGTCTCCAAGCTGCAGGAGGAGGTTCACTACCCAGAGGTTGAGGACTAAACTGGAGTCACTCAAGGAACCAAAATTACCAGGTAAGTGTAATTCCTATTTTTTCACCTGAAACGTTTGCTTGTTGCTTTGCTGTGGGTTGATGCCTTTATCTCCAGTTTATTCATGCCGCTAAACCCCTGACACAGATACTTGAAACCTGTGAGCAGGTCGGGTGCAATTAGTGTCCGCTAGTGTAACATCGACAAATGGAGTGTTCCTTATCGTCCCTCCAGTCCAGTCCCGAACCTCTGAGTAGTGCACCACCTCCAGCAGCTTGGAGACTGAGTACGTCACATTCTTGAGTAGCAGTACTAATACCACTGGCTCCTCCTATGAGCTCCCAGTACACTCAGTCTCCAAGCAGCTGGAGGACGTGGTGAGCCTTAGAGGCTCACTGAAGGAACAAGTAAGGAGTTTTTAATTTCTTACTTATTTGAGTTCTTTGTTGATTAAGTTCTTTAAAAAAAAAAAAAAAAAAGGCAGGACAACACTTTCAACGGAGGTTCTTCAGTTATTTCCCTCTTTATTTACCTCTGTGAAAACTTATTTTCCTCTGCACAGTAATCCCGGTGCTTTGGCGGCTCCTGATCACGTCAGCGGGTGAGGAGCCGCCATCTCTTCCCTGCAGACTATTTTTGGTGCTGCTCCCCCCCGCTCCCCCCTCCTTCGCGCCGAAAGCTGGCTGAGCACGTGGGAGATTGCAAGGCCCGTTCTGCTGTTGCCCTTCTCTTTCCTGCTGCTCGCACCACGATCGGAGGTAGGCTGGGGATCTTTATTGCATTATTTTAGAGAACAAGACAAAAATGCAATGTGTGCCTTCGAGTCAGTCCTGACTCCTGGCGACCCAGAAGCTCCTGGGTTTTCTTGGCAGTGTCACAGAAAGTAGATTGCCAGGCCTTTCTTCTGAGGCAATGGAGGGTTAAGTGACTTGCCCAAGGCTGCAAGGAGTGCTAGTGGGAATCGAACCCTGGTTGCTTACTATGCCAGTGCTCTAACCACTAGGCTGCTACTCCACTCCAGAAAACAAGACAGCTGAGGGGATTCCGGATGCGATTTTCTGTAGCGGTTTGCCGCCTCGTGACTTTTACAGCGGGCCGGTGTGGGAAGACGGTTCGTGGGCCTGCTTACCACATTTTTCCCCCACACTTCATTTAAAGCCTCTGTTTGCACCGTGTATTAGTCTGGGGCCTCAGCTACACATTTATTTAAGGTTTGTGTACTGTGAGCTGCACTTCTCTCTTTACGTTTTGCCTTTCCTTGCTGTATTTTGTGGGTTTTTTTTCCTCTTAACCTTGCAGAAGGTATATCTGAAAGCAGTGTGGCAGCGATATAGTAGTTACTCAATGCCTGCCCTCCCATAGTGCTTGGTTTGTGGTACCAGGAGGGGAGCTGTTTCAGACGCAGGTGTGTGTCGCACCTGTGCTTCAGAGGCCATGGATATGGAGCAAGCGCTTCAAGAAAAAAACAGGCAACCTGTGCCCTCAGCACCTCAGGTTCCTGTTGGACCTGCAGAGTTGCTTCTTCCTGCAGAAACTTTCTTCTCCATGTGAGTCAGGTCCTGCCATTCCGGGCCCCTCGACTTCTCTCAATCTGGGAGAATTGACTTTGGGAGGGTTTCTCGCCAGAATTTATACTTTTGCTAAACCAGACCTTTTGTTTGCGCCAGCAGGGGGTCCGTACTGGCCCTCCTGTCAGTGCTGCTCTGGTGGGGCACACTGGTTCGCAAAAGGGAGAAGTCTCTGGTCCCGCACCAGCGAAGAGGACCAGGTTGGGTGAGGATCACCCACTTTTCTCTGATTTGGCCAGGGTCGGATGAGGTAGGACTGGATCCAGAGTTGGAGGCTGAGGAGTTGGAGGAAGGTGAAATTTTAGAGTCGGAAGATCAGTCACGCATTGTCCATATATTTCGGTGAGAGGAGTTACCTGCTCTGATTGCGGAGTCCCTTCAAGCCCTCAATTTACCAACTGGTGGTCCAGTGGAGGAGGACGCTTTGGAAGATACGCTCATACAAGCAGTGAGGCATACTCAAGCGGTCTTTCCTGTCCACCGGGTAGTTTAAACAAAAGATACAGGATGAGTGGGATTTGCCGGAAGCAGGCCTTGGGGGAGCTAGGGCCTTCTCTAGTCTTTTTCTGCTTTCAGTTCAGGAGCGGGAGGAGTTTCGCTCTCCTCGCATGGATGCAGCTGTGTCAGCTGATTCAAAGAAGACTACTATTCCAGTAGAGGGCAGTGCTGTCCTGAAGGATGGTCAGGACAGAAAATTGGATACACTGTTGAAACAGGCTTTTGATGTTAATGCCTTGTCATTACAGGCTTCTATTTGTGGGGCCTGGGTGGCCAGAGCCAGCCTTCATTGGTCCCAACGACTACAGCAGCTGGAGAGTGTGACTCTTGAGCATGGGGCTGAGATTGGTAAGCTAGAATCGTGGGCAGCTTACCTGGCGGATGTTCACTATGATCTCATTTGCAGTCTTGCTCAAAGTATGGCATCAGTGGTGGCTGCTCATCGCTACCTATGGCTGTGTAATTGGGCTGCGGATTCTTCTAAGTCCTGTCTTAGTAAACTTCCCTTCAAGGGGAAACTACTGTTTGGGGAGGACCTAGACAAGTTGATCAAAGACTTGGGAGAATCCAAAGGAGGACGCCTGCCGGAGGATAAGCCACAGCAGGTGCATACTTCTGCAGTGCCTCCAAGGCCAGGCACAGGAATTTCGACGTTTTCGTACCTCCCGTCTTGGGGTTTCAGAGTGGAAGATTCTCTTCCCGAAGTCAAGGATTCAGAAGTTTGAGGCGCAGGCAGAGGATTTTCTGCCCCCTCAACCTCTGGTTTTAAAAAAAGTCACAATGGAGAGGAGGGCCCAGGCAGGGGAACAGGCCGTGGGAGGTCGGTTACGGGATTTTTATCCTGCTTGGACCCGCATAACTTCTGACCAGTGTGTGCTGGAGGTCATCTGTGAAGGTTATTCCCTCAAGTTCGCATGACCAATAACCAATTTTTTTTATCGAATCCCCCTGTGGGACATTGGACAAGGCCCTGGCGATAAAGGAAACTCTGGCTCGACTACTGCAGCTGAGAGCAGTGGTTCCGGTACCCAAAAGCCAATATGGATGTGGTCGGTACTCAATTTATTTTGTAGTACCAAAAAAGGATGGTCCCTGGCGTCTGATTCTGGAACCGTTGTCTGCGAGTGCCACATTTTTGCATGGAAACATTGCGGTCGGTATTGGTAGCTGTGAGAAAAGGGGAGTTCTTACGCTTCCGTGAGATCTAGGGACGTTATCTACACATCCCTATCAGGTCCGACCATCAACGATACCTGCGGTTTGCAGTACCGATGGGGCATTTTCAGTTTCAAACATTTGCCTTTCGGGTTAGCTACGGTGCCTCAGACATTCACCAAGGTCATGGTGGTTGTAGCTGTGGTGCTACGAAAAGGGGTGCTAGTGCATCCTTATCCCGATGACTGGCCGATCAGGGCAAAGTCCAGGGATGAGAGCATACGAGCCACTGTCCTGGTGTTGCAGCTTCTGGAAAGCCTGGGCTGGCTGGTCAATCGGGCCAAAAGCCGGTTGATCCCTTCCCAGAATTTAGAATACTTAGGAATCTGATTCGACATGTGAATAGGGGCAGTTTTTCTGCCAGAGCACTGGGTACAGAGTTTACAGCTCCTGGTGCGGACTTTTTTGCGGCGCATGAATCCGTCAACCTGGCAGTACCTACAGTTATTGGGAACTATGGCGGCAGCTGTGGAGGTGGTGCCCTAGGCAAGACCGCATATCCGTCCTTTGCAGAGGGCTCTACTTCGTCGGTGGTCGCATCAGACAGACTCCCTGACCCAGCGTCTTCCATGTCCAGAGGAAGTCAAGGTGGCTCTTTATTGGTGGCTCCAACAAAAAAATCTGACTGACATTTCTCTCGAGCAGCCGGAATGGATACCAGTTCTCACCAACGCCAGTCTGTCGGGCTGAGAGGCTCACTGCAGGGGTCTCTATGCTCAGGGAACTTGGAGCCTACAGGAGTCTGCTTGGTCAATCAACAGACTGGAATTGAGAGTGGTATTCCTGGCGCTCAGGGCTTTTGAGAAGATTCTCCTAGCCCGGTCTGAGAGTCTTATCGGACATCGTGACTGCAGTGGCATATCTCAATCAACAGGGAGGCACAGGCAGTGTGGCGCTCGAAGAGCTGTCGGAAAGACTATTTCTCTGGGCAGAATCTCGACTTCAGGTGTTGTCGGTGGTGCATATCGCCACTTCCAGTTTTGAGCGTTGCCCTTTGGTCTGGCAACCACCCCTGTACCTTCACCAAGGTCATGGTGGTGATGGTGGCAGCTCTCCACAAGGAAGGGGTTCTTGTCCACCCAAACCTAGACGAGGTCTTCCTCAACATGAGGAGAACCTCCAGGAAACCCGTTCAGCCACCAGGCTGTGAGGAACAAGGCCAGGTTCGGGTGCCGCACCCATCCGTCGTCCTGCATTAGCAGGCCCGGAGCACAGCCCAGGGGGACTGGAGGCTCCGTTGACAGTCTGAGCAGGAGCGGGAACCAGGGCTGTCAAGGCCACGAGGTAGCTATGAGGATCATTGATGCCCGGTCCCGCTGAGCCTTGAGGAGGGTCCTCGCAATAAGAGGAATGTGAGGGAATGCATAGAGCAGGCCAGAGGACCAGCTCAGAAGGAACGCATCTGGGCCCTCCCTGCTTGGGTGCGTCACCGGCCTGCAGAAGTGCGGGAGCTGTGTTCAGCAGACTGGCAAATAAGTCCATAGCTGGAGTCCCCCACCGAAGGAATAGCCAGCCGCTCATCCCCAGATCCAGCCGCTATGCTTGAGGGCGGAGGATTCTGCTGAACCTGTCTGCCAGGACATTCTCCTGGCCCGGGAGGTAGACCACCCCGAGGGTCATTTTCCGGCAGGTGAAGGAGCAGAGGACCGCTTCCCGGCAGAGGGAGTGTGATCCGGTCCCCCTTTCCTTGTTGACGTAGAACATCGCCACGCAGTTGTCGGTTTGTATGAGCACTGACCTCCCCTTGAGGTGGTCCTCGAAGGCCCTTGGCCTACTGAATCGCTTGGAGCTCAAGCAAGTTTATCTGCTGCTGTGACTCAGGCAACCTAACGGAGGCATCCTTTGTCAGCACCATGTTGTGCTGCGGGATCTGGAAGGGCAACCCCCAGAGAAGGTTGCAGGGGTTGTGTCACCAACCCAGGGACAGCCGAAGACTGTAAGAGACCCGTACAGGGTCCCCCAGGTGGCCAAATGGATAGACTGGGCACTGAGGCACCACTGAGCTGTCCACATATGCAGACAGGCTCAGTTCAGTGGGCACAAGCTTTCCCTTACCTCGAGCCCTATCAAGCAGATGACAAGGGAAGGACAAAAATCCAGCAACTCATCAGCAAGGTGGCAGGGTAGTGAGGACTGATTCCTGCTGTCCCTGGAGAACACAGGTTACAAGTGAGTAACTACGCTTTCTCCAGGAACATGCAGGAAGTCAATCCTCACTTATGGAACTCCCCAGCTACAGGCTACCAAACCTGTAACCAAAAAACGCCTCCAGAGTTGTCGAAGATAGTTTCGGCCTTTCAAATGAATCAGTCTGTCACGCTCCTGATTTTTGCAAGGGGGGAGACTGGCAAGGACAGGCACTGCACCTGTTGTATATGCGCCGCACACTCCAACTATTTGAAGCACACAGCATAGTTTCGCAAATCAGATCAGTTGTTTGTCATCTTTGGGTGTCATCTGCAAGGGGAAGTAGCCTCCTAAGCTGCTGTGGCACATTGGATCAAGGAGGAGATTGTGGTGGCATACCTGTTGCAGTGGAAGCAGCCACCGTAAGGCCTACAGGCACATTCCATGAGAGCGCAAACTGCCTCTTAGGCAGAGTGTACGCTCGTGTCTCCTATAGATATTTGCTAGACAGTGATGTGGTTGTCACTGCATACCTTTGTCCATCGTTACCATCTAGATGTGCAGGATATAAACAGGATGGAGTCAGTACAGAGGGTGGCTCCCAAAATGGTTAGTGATCTTCATTATAAAGCATATGAGGACAGACTTAAGGATCTTAATATGTACACCTTAGAGGAAAGGCAGGATAGAGGTGATGTGATTGAGACGTTTAAATACCTCTGTGGCATAATGCACAGGGGGAGAGCCTCTTTCGATTGAAAGCAAGTTCTGCTATGAGGGGACATGGGATGAGGGTGAAAGGGGATAGATTCAGGAGTGATATGCGGAAATATTTCCGTATAGAGTGGTGGATCCGTGGAATAGTCTCCCAGTGGAGGTGGTAGAGATGAGGACGGTATCTGATTTAAAAAAAGCATGGGACAAACACAGAAGATCTCTAAAGGAAAAAGGGGACTGTTGTAGTTGTTGATATGGAAGGACAGACTAGATAGGCCATGTGGTCTCTTTCTGTCATTTTTCTATGTTTCTATGGCCCGGTATGCGCGGTTTGGAGCTTTGTTAGTACAGGTTGGGCTTGTGTGTCTCACCCAGACTTCAACTTTGGTACGTCCCGCATGTCGGGACTGGACTGGAGGGATGATAAGGTGAAATTAGACTTACTGCAAATTTGCTTTCATTGAATGCCTCCAGTCCAATCCCAGACTCGCCCAAGGTTGTATAGTGGTGGTGGTCCTCTGTCTTCGTTGAAAGTAGTGGGCTGAGGGCATTCCTTCGTTGCCTTGGGTGTGGCTCAGGTGATTCCAGGTGTGTGCTCAGTATAGCGGATTTGCACAGACATTTCTTTGTCAGGTGCCAAACCATACAAGAGAAAAGCGACCTTTTTTTTTTTTTTTTAATATAAGGAATTCAAGAAAAGCAACTTAAGAGGTAAGTCTAATTTCAGCTTACTGCCCAGAGTTTGTTCTGCTCTAGCTTGCTTTCTGTATCTGGAAAACTTGCACTGGGAAAATCTCACACAACTCTACACTAAAGCATAGCACTGTTTACTGTTTAGAGTTGTCTGTGGTTTTGAAGATGGTTGTAAATACAGCTGAATACCTGTGACAATATGTAGTAAAGTGTACCCTTTTTCCATTTTTGTAACCTTTTCTTTTTCTCCTCCCTCTCCTCTCCTCTATTTTAGCTGTTTAAAATTAACCACCTGTTTGTATTTGGAGTAGGTAAGAACAATTGAGTTATTGAAACAGATGTTGCGAAATTATTTCATAATTTTTTTCCCCTCAGAAATGGTTGACTGTATGAAGAAAGTTGCAGGAATGGATTTGGAGCTGACAGTGGAAGAAAGGAATCTGTTGTCTGTCGCATATAAAAATGTTATCGGAGCCAGAAGAGCATCGTGGCGAATAATTAGCAGCATTGAACAGAAAGAAGAGAACAAAGGTGGAGAAGATAAACTTAACATGATCCGAGGATATCGACAAATGGTGAGATTTAAGCTCTTGATTGCTTTTTTCCTTTAGTATATCACACTACACCATAGAAAAGGATTAAAGAAAGGAGAAAAAAGTTAGCTACAAGTACTTAATTTAGGTAAATTGTAATAGTGATTTTTAAGCATATGAGTTTCACCAGATATTTAAAAAAAAAATTGTGCAAACCCATAATTTTAAAACTAGGGAAAAAGTTATTTTCCTAATCATTCCTCCCCTCCAATCCAGACGAGTGGGTTATGCTCATCCACTAGCAGGTTGAAACTGAGAAACAAAAACCTAAAGATCCTATGAGTAGCCTGTGCCACTTGGCTACAGCCAGCATTTCTCAGTTTCCAGCAGATGGTGTGGGCTTAGCCTGTGGCTGAGATTGAATTTTTTGTATCAGGGGTCCAGGGGTGCAGAGCCTGGTGGTCTGGGTCCCTCCCCCCATTCTCCCCTAACTGCACCTGGAAGCTACCTTGTTCCTCTTCCCCCATCTTTTGGGTGGGGGCCCGGGGCTTGAGACACTTTAAGGCATTCTTATTGCCTTTTGTCTGTAAAGTTAAAAAAAAAAAAAAGAAAAAAAAAAAGAAAAAAAGGATCAGGAAGCTCAGTAACAGCGGCAGTGCAGTGAGGCTGCCTGCTAAGCTGGGCTGGTGCTGGAAGGGGATGTGGGGTGGACAGGGGAGCAGAGTGCCACGAGATTGAGTGCACATGACTGAGCTGGAAGTCCACGGCTGGTTGTGATTTGCGGCTGCCATCGGGCACAGCTCTTTGTTGAGGGGCTGTGTGAGAGAGCGGCTGCTGCAGATCTTCTCTGGCAGCCAGATTGTGTAGGGGATGGTTAAAGAGACACCTGTGGACCGCAGTCGTGCCGTTTTTGCTAGTGCAGGCCCCCAGTACTTTGGTGGGAATGGTTGCCATTTTAGCCGTAGTTGCTGCAAGTCAAGTAGTATTCTGGGAGCTTGCGATTTTACAGCCGGTACAGCAGTTTTCAGTTTTTCAGGCTGGGGGGTTCAGAAGGAGACTCAGTAACAAGGGCTTCTCGTTTTCTCCAGAATTTGTTTCTGCTGCATCAAGCCTGTTGTCTGAAGCAGGGCCAAGTGGGTGGGGTCTTGGCTGGGGGGGTGGGCTCCCCAGTGACCTGAGGGAGGCCCTCCCCTGCAGCGGTTACGTGGCCTCGCATGGAGCCACTGGGTGCAGAGGAGGATGCAGCCTCTGTTGGGTCCCTAGATTCCTGAAAGGAACTCCCAACAGGGGATGAGGGGGATGAGAACCTGTCTTTGTGCGAATCTTCTAAAGGGATGAGTTGCCCTCCCTAATTTCCCTCCAGTCCAGTCCTGCACCTCTTGGGGGGGGGGGGGGGTAGTGAACCTCTTCCAGCAGCTTGAAGACTGCGCATGTCGCGTTTTTTTTTTTTTTTGACACTAGTGTACTTAAGAAGCTGGCACCGCCTACCAAGCCCCAGTATGCTCAGTCTCCAAGCAGCTGGAGGAGGTAGTGAGCCAGGATACTGAACTCACTGAAGGGACAACTAAGGGGAGATAGGTTTAATTAGAGTTCCTGAGCGGTCCTCCAGTTTAGTCCTCCACATCCGGGTAGTGCACCACCTCCTGCAGCATGGAGACTGGACCAATCAGAATCTTGCCATCCCAGTATGTATGCTGTTGGAGCTCCCATAAGCCCCCAGTGTGTCCAGTCTCCTTGCAGCTGGAGGACGTGTGAGCCTGGCACTGGGCTCACTTTAGGACTTGTTTGGCAACACTAGTTAGGTTTCTATTTTATTTTTGGGTGTCCTTTTACTTTCTTTTGGTTTAATTTAGGGGCATGTTAAAAAAAAAAAAAAAAAAAAAAAGGA
Organism: Ichthyophis bannanicus; assembly: GCA_033557465.1. Taxonomy (NCBI): domain Eukaryota; kingdom Metazoa; phylum Chordata; class Amphibia; order Gymnophiona; family Ichthyophiidae; genus Ichthyophis; species Ichthyophis bannanicus. The sequence continues at coordinate 135,877,934 of CM066042.1, forward strand.
AAGAGCCGAGCCCTTCACTGCCCTTCTGCCTCGGTCCTGGCTGAGCGGATCTGAGTGCAGGCAGCAGTCTGTGAGATCTCTCCTCCTAGATGGCACGGAGGAGAGATCGGGCAAGCGTGGCTTCGCACCCTGCTCTAAGGGTTTGCAGGGCGGAAGTTTATGCGGCAACGGACGCCCTTGTACAGGTCTTTTCCGGCTCCGTTTTTGGAGCGTTCCGGGCTGGAGCAAGGCAGAGCGGCGGTAAGCGGAGCGTAGCTACCCGGCCTCGGTAAGTTATTTATTTTTTGCTAAGCCTCCATCGCTCGGCATTGCTCTGTGCCGCTTTGGTTTCTCCGGGGGAATTTCGTGCCTTTTTGACACTAGCGTCGAACGCAGCCATTTTATGAAGTTTCCCGCGCTGTGCGGGGGACCGGCTTGCGGCGTGTGTGGCGACGTGAGCTTCTCTGTTAGGCAGCTTTGAAGGCGGCGATTTGCTTATTCCTTTGTTTGCTTGGCATTGGTTTTCCCTTTTGTTTTCTTGCTTGAAAAAAACAAACAAACCAACCAAAGATATTCTGTTTGCCTTCTGCCTCATACTGCGTTTTGCTGAGTCTCTGCCTCTCTCTCTCTTTCTTTGGGGCTAGGTGTTTCTTGTGTTTTTTTTCCTGTTTCATGGCCTCTAGGCCACAGTGCATTGTCTGCGGATCCCGCAGGGGGACGGCCTCTGAGTCTGGGATTTGCAGAGGCTGCGCCGCTATGTCCTCAGGTAGAGCAGCAAATGGGCAGAGCGCTCCCAGCCCCTGTAGATCCTGTGGTACAGAGGGGATCCGAGCCGTCTCAAAGAATGCCAGCGGCTTCGCCTCCAGTTATGCCCGGGGGCCCGTCGGGTCCCCTGCCACTGGTGGCTGAGACATCTTTGGGGAATTTCTCCCCGGATTTTGTTCTCCTTATGCATCAGGCTTTCCGGTTGGGGTGTCTTGGAAAGTTACCGGAAGCCTTGGCGACCTCGGCTCCCCCGCCTTTCTCTAAAGGGGAGACTGCGAACGGGCACTGTTCCCTCTAAGCTGTGCGCGTGTGCGCGCGCGCACACCTTGCCGAGCGAGCGCACATACTTTACAACAGAGCGCACAAAAATTACGGCTCTGATTCTGATGGAAAACAACACAGACATCTTAAAATTTAAAAGTTATGATTGTAATTACTAGAAATTTCCTGCTTCATTTAGTAATTGTCTATTCTCCAGGACCAAGCAGGAAGTCAGTCCTCACATATGGGTGACGTCGGCGCCGACGGAGCCCTCGCGGAGCAGTTTTCCCCAGCTTTCAAAGAAAGCCTTTGGGAATTGCAGCGCGCATGCGCAGTCGCCTTCCCGCCCAAGGGTGCCATCTTAGCCAGTCTTCTTTTTTCCGCGGAGCCCTACAGACGTACCCGTCGTGTCCCCGCGAAAAAGTTGATTTTTACTCATAATTCTCTTTTTTTTCCTTCGGTTCGACGCCGGTCTTTTTCCCGCCCGGACTCGCGACGCCGGTCACGAGTCCTCTTCTTCTTTTTCGGTTTTTTCTGACTTAGTCAGTTTCGTTTTCGGTTTTTCCCTGGCAGCCCGGTCCTTTGACCTCGCCGGGGCCCTTTTTCCCCCGATGGCTGCCAGTGGTTTCAAGCGGTGTGGTCAGTGTGACCGAAATATGTCACTAACTGACACACACGACAATTGCCTCCGCTGCCTGGGCCCGGATCATGAGGAAATGATCTGTGGGCCCTGTGGCAAAATGTCCTCCAAAGCGTTGAGAAGTCGGCGGCATCAGCGGGATAGGATCTTCGCTGACCCCAGCCGTACCCGGACCTCGTCGGAGGCCTCCGCGTCCAGAGGTTCCAGCTCGGACCGTCGCCGGAGTTCCTCCGACAAGGGTTCTCTCTCCGGGGACCATCGACGGAAGGTGAAACCCGCGAGGGCGGCGTCGGTGGACGCTCCTGGCTCCGCGAGGGCCAGGTCGCATAGCCCCGATAGCCGTCCCGGGTCCTTGGAGAAGGAGCACCTCGCCTGGAGTCGGAGCTGCCTGCTCGGGTAAGTCCTGTGGTCCTCCTGGACTTGCCTCCGAGACCGCCGACGTCGGGCCCGACGCCGTCGGGGCCCGAGTCGGGGGCTGCTGGGTCACCTGAGCTCGGACTCAGGTTGACGGCCTTGGAGAGCAGACTGTCTGCCTTCATGGACCAGCAGCGGGCACTGCTCGCTGGCTTTGCTGGCGCCGCTGCCCCGACCGCCGGGACGTCGACGTCTAAGTCGACCCCGGAGACCGAGCCGATCCTCGAGTCCATGCGAACTCGAGTCGATCCTCGGTCGAGGTCACCCTCGGCCTCCCGTTCGGGACCGAGGTCGCCGACGCCGACTCCCTCGGCGTCGGGGCGGCAGGCGCCGCGCCCTGCCCGGGCCGACCCCACCGATTCCTCGTCGGAGTCGGTCTGGGAGTCTGAAGAGGAAGAGTCACCTGATTCTTTTCGGACTCGGTGTGTTCCCTCGGACTCACCTGAGTCCGAACCTCGGAAGCAGTCCCCCCCGGAGGATGCCCGGTTCTCGGACTTCGTCAGGGATATGGCCAAGGCTTTGGCCTTCCCTGCGGATCCCGAGGAGGAGCCTCGAGCCGAAGAGCTCGACGCCCTCCAGTATGACTCTCCCGCCAGGGAACACTTTACTGTACCGGTTCCTCCCATGCTGGAACGACTACTCTTCTGCATGTGGGAGAGTCCGGCCTCCTCGCCGGTCCTGAGCAAGCGGGTCGATTCTATCTATCGAGTCCGCAAGAGCCCTGGCTTCCAAAAAGCACAGCTACCACACCATTCCATGGTAGTGGAATCGGCCATGCATCGTCTTAAGAGCCAGAAGATGCACTCCTCGGTGCCTCCTGGCAGGGAGGCCCGTAACCTGGATGGCCTTGGTAAGAAGTGTTTCCAGGGCTCTATGCTTGCGTGTCGTGTCCAGACCTACCAGCTATACATGGGCATGTATCTCCGGGATCTGGCTAAAGAGCTAGCCGGATTCTCCGCTGGTTTGTCCGAGGAACCCTTGCGGAGGTTCCTGGCCTTGTCCTCTGGCATTCGGGAATGCTCAAAATTCATATCCCGAGCAGCCTATGATGGCTTTGAAGCATCGGCCCGAGTGGCCGCAGCCGGCATCGGTGCCCGCCGACAGGCTTGGCTTCAGTCGTCTGACCTTGAGCCCTGGGTGCAGGACAAGTTGGTCGATGTCCCCTGCCGAGGCGAAAACCTCTTTGGCAAGCCCATGGCTGAAAAGGCTGCACAAATCGAGACGGAGACTCTCACCAGGACTAGGCTTTCTAGGAAGACCTCCACCCCTTCCCAGAAAAAGAAGGGCTCGGGAAAAGTCCTTTTACCCGAGAAAGGCGGCTGCCTACAAACACTACCCCCAATATCAGGCCCCGGCAGCTCCCCAACAGGGCCAGCAGGCCAAGGGACGGGGTAACGGGTCCCGTAGGCAGCAAGCCCCCAAGCCTGCACCACCAGCCCCTGCTCAGCACGGTGGGGGTTTTTGACTCCTTAAGCATAGCCTCTCCCCCTCCGCTGGCTCCTCCCAGCACCGGAGGCCGGCTGGTTCACTTCGCCCACAGGTGGTCCAGCATCACTTCAGATGCCTGGGTGCTTCAAGTTGTAAGAGAAGGCTATCTTCTCCACTTCCACCAGGTCCCTCCCTCCTATTTTCCGGGAGAACCTCCACGACTCCCTCTGCACAGGGAATTACTCCTTCAGGAGTTAGCAGGTCTTCTACAGGAGCAGGCGGTGGAACCGGTGCCCCACCACCTGCGAGGTCAAGGCTTCTATTCCCGGTATTTTCTAGTACCAAAAAGGACGGGAGGCCTCCGACCCATCCTGGACTTGCGCAACCTCAACAGGTTCCTCGTGCGGGAAAAGTTCAAAATGCTTACCCTTGGAATTCTTCTGCCCTACCTCCAGCAGGGAGATTGGCTATGCTCCTTGGATCTAAAGGATGCCTACACGCACATCCTCATCCACCCAAGCCACCGCCAATACCTAAGGTTTGTGGTGGCAGGAAATCATTACCAGTACAGAGTACTGCCCTTTGGCCTGTCCTCCGCACCGCGAGTCTTCACAAAATGTCTCACGGTGGTGGCGGCCCATCTCCGGCTTCACGGCCTCTATGTCTTCCCGTACCTCGACGACTGGCTCATCAGAGCAGCGTCCGCTCCGGAGGTCACCAACGCCACACGCCGCACGGTGACTCTTCTGCAGTACTTGGGCTTTGTTATAAACTTCGCAAAGTCCACTTTGCTCCCCTCACAGGATCTCGAGTTCATCGGCGCAAGGCTGCACACTCCTCAGGCACGAGCGTTCCTACCGCTCGACAGGGCTCAACGGCTCATGGACCTAGCCGACCGTTTTCGCAGCCAGCCCCTGGTCTCCGCCAGGCGCTTCCTGAGACTACTCGGCCATATGGCTTCCACCGTCCATGTGACCCCCAATGCCCGCCTGAATATGCGGCCTGCTCAATGGTGTCTTCGCCAGCAGTGGCAACAAGCCACAGGCGGCCTAGCAGACCTAGTGCGCGTCTCCGGCCCGCTGGCCTCGTCTCTCCAGTGGTGGCTTCATCGGCCGAACCTGGTACTCGGCATGCCTTTTCAGTCACCTCAGCCGGCCCAGGTGCTGACAACAGATGCATCCCTCCTGGGCTGGGGAGCACATTGCCAAGGGGCACGTACTCAGGGCCTCTGGACCACGTGGGAGTCTGCTCAGCAGATCAACTTCCTGGAGCTCAGAGCAATCCGCCTGGCTCTCAAGGCCTTCTCTCACCTGACCTCTCACCAGTCCGTCCTTGTCCAGACGGACAATCAAGTTGCCATGTTCTACGTGAACAAGCAGGGGGGCACGGGCTCCTTCCTTCTCTGTCGGGAAGCGCAGAAGCTCTGCTCTTGGGCCGTCAATCACGGCGTTCTTCTCAAGGCCGTTTATCTCCCAGGCCAAGAGAATTGCCTGGCGGACAAACTCAGCAGGATACTCCAGCCGCACGAGTGGCGCCTGGATCCCTTGGTAGTTCAGAAGCTCTTTCTAAAGTGGGGCCTTCCCACGATGGATCTCTTTGCCAGCCCTCTCAACCGGCAACTTCCTCGCTTCTGCTCTCGTCAGCCACATCCCCTTCGAGTTGCGGCAGACGCTTTTCTACTCTCATGGTCGGAGAGCCTTCTGTACGCTTTTCCTCCCATCCCGCTAGTCTCTCGGACTCTTTTCAAGGTCCTCCGAGACAAAGCCTTCATGATCCTGGTGGCCCCTCGCTGGCCCAGACAGCCGTGGTTTCCACTCCTGCTGCAATTAGCGGTAGAGGATCCATTCCCTCTGGGGTTACAACCGGATCTCCTCACTCAGGATCAGGGGTCTCTGCTGCACCCCAACCTCAGATCTCTCAATCTAATGGCCTGGCTGCTGAGAGGGTAGTCCTTGCTCCCCTTCTCCTGCCGGCAGAGGTGGAAGAGGTCGTCCTAGCTTCTCGGCGACCTTCTACCCACAAATGCTACGCCCTTAAATGGCGTCGCTTTTCCGTTTGGTGTACCCAACAGTCTCAGGATCCCTTCTCCTGCCCGGTGTCGGTGATCCTGCAGTACTTGCTCTACCTCTCTAATCTGGGACTTAAGTCCAACTCCGTCAAAGTTCTCCTCAGTGCTCTTTCAGCACATCATGTGCCGGTGGACGGCAGACCTCTTTCCAGCGACCCTCTTGTAGCGAGGTTTCTCCGAGGTCTCCTTCTGCTTAAACCACCTCTGCGCCCGCCAGCGCCTGACTGGGATCTGAATGTGGTTTTACAGCGGATCACCTGTCCGCCTTTTGAACCTATGGCTACCTGTTCTCTCCGTTTTCTTTCTTGGAAAACATTGTTCTTGATAGCCCTCACTTCCGCTAGACGCGTAAGTGAATTGCAGGCCCTCGTGTCTGATCCCCCTTACACTCGGTTCTACAAAAATAGGGTAGTCCTACGGACTCACCCAAAATTTCTTCCAAAAGTGGTCTCCCCTTTTCACATCAATCAGGAGGTGGTACTTCCAACCTTCTTTCCCAGACCACACTCCAGCCGAGCTGAAACGGTCCTCCATACCCTGGACTGTAGAAGGGCATTGAACTTCTACCTTGACCGTACGCGGGAGCACCGTAAAGCTGCTCAGCTTTTTGTGTCTTTTGACCCCAATAAATTGGGGCTCCCGGTCTCCAAGCGTACTCTGTCCATCTGGGTTGCGGACTGTATCACTTGGGCTTATGGGGCAGCCGGACTCTCCTTGGAAGGTCGAGTCACGGCTCATTGCGTTCGTGCAAAGGCTACGTCAGTGGCTTACCTCCGCTCTGTTCCGCTGGCAGACATCTGCCGGGCCGCTACTTGGTCTTCGAGCCAGACTTTTGCGGTCCATTACTGTCTCGAGAGGGAGTCCCGCAGGGACAGTGCTTTCGGACAGGCAGTCCTCCGTAATCTCTTTGAGGTTTGAGCAACTCCTACCCTCCATCCCGGATGTGGGCTACCGGTGGGTAATAATTCAGCGAAGATTCCTTCCTTCTGTGCTGCTGAGCTAGAGGGAGCTCATTTTTGTGCTTAGGGTCTCCGGTAGCCTTAAGCTTGGGAGTCCCATATGTGAGTACTGACTTCCTGCTTGGTCCTGGAGAAAGCGTAGTTACTCACCTGTAACAGGTGTTCTCCAGGAGCAGCAGGAATCAGTCCTCACAACCCTCCCTCCTCCCCTTGGAGTTGCAATCATCTGCTTAGTTTTTTTGCAAAATTTTATGCTGTCTTTTTTAGCTATGTCATCTGACTGGCTAAGATGGCACCCTTGGGCGGGAAGGCGACCGTGCATGCACGCTGCAATTCCCAAAGGCTTTCTTTGAAAGCTGGGGAAAATTGCTCCGCGAGGGCTCCGTCGGCGCCGACGTCACCCATATGTGAGGACTGATTCCTGCTGCTCCTGGAGAACACCTGTTACAGGTGAGTAACTACGCTTTTTCATTTAATTTGATTAAAATCAATGTGGTGTACATACTGTATTCTGACGTGTAGTCAAATTTTAAAGTATATAACTCCGAGTGTCGTTATGTGGCGCACAAAAATTTAACCTTCCTTCAAAAGCTGCACACAGCTGATATTTTATGCGCACACAGCCTACAGAAAATTAGAGGGAACATTGCAAGCGGGGATGCCCCGAAACCTGCCAAACGGCTGCAGTCCACGGAGGTCGAGCAGCTGGATATGGAGTGGCAGGAGGATGAGCTTGCTGAGCAGGAGCCTGAGGTCGTTGACGAGCTTGAGGAGGGAGAGATTCCGGATCTCGAAGATCAGGCTAGGATCATTAGGGTGTTTCGTAAAGAGGAGCTGGTACCCCTGATTACGGAGTCTCTCCAAACTCTTAATCTCGCTGTAGTGCGTCCCGTGGAGGAGGACGGACTGGAGGATCCCCTTATTCAGGCGGTCCAGGAGCCTCAGATGGTGTTCCCGGTGCACAGGGTTGTAGAGCAGATGATTCAAACCGAATGGGACCAGCCGGAGTCGGGCTTGAAGGGCATTAGAACAATGAACCGGCTCTATCCGTTAGCGGACAAGGACAAAGGTTCCGGTCGCCATGGGTGGATGCGGCGGTATCGGCTGTTACCAAGCGGACGACGATTCCAGTTGAAGGCAGTGCTGCCCTTAAGGATACACAAGATAGAAAAGTGGATGGTTTGTTGAAGCAGGCCTCTATTTGTGGGGCCTGGGTGGCGAGAGCCTGTTTGCGATGGTCTCGGTGTTTGAGGCAGGACCCGCGTTTGGATCAGCAGGGACTGTTGGAGGTTACCCAGTTAGAGTCCGGGTCGGCTTATTTGACAGATGTGCATTATGACTTGATCAGAACTTTGGCAAATAGTATGGCGTCCCTAGTGGCGGCACGGCGGTCTATTTGGCTGTGAAATTGGGCGGCCGATGGGTCGTCTGACTTAGTAAGCTCCTCTTTAAGGGCAGATTGTTGTTCGGGGACGATCTGGACAAGTTGGTGAAGGACTTGGAGTCTAAAGGGGGCAGGCTGCCGAAAGATAGGCCTAAGCAGAATAAAAGTTAGCCAGCCGTTCAGGGCTCCTTTTGAGACTTTCGTCGCCTCCGCTCTTCCCGCCTTGGGAGTGGACAGCGCGGCAGGTTTAGTTCTCGGCCCCAAGGCTTCCGGGGGTTTCGGGGAGCGGGCAGAGGTTTCGTGTCAGCTTCCTCCTCGTCCTCCGCTTCCTTTAGTCGCAAGCCACAATGAAGCGAGGCGGACCCAGGGGGAAAATCTAGTAATTGGGCGACGCCTTCAGAACGTTCTTTCTTCCTGGGTCCAAATAACCTCAGACCAGTGGGTGCTGGAGATAGTCCAGGAGGGCTATGCGCTGGAATTAGCCTGTCTGCTCGGGGACTCCTTTGTCCTCCCGCCCTGCCAGGGTCGACAGAAAGAGCTGGCGATTCAGGTGACGTTGGATCATCTTCTGGCCCTGGGGGCGGTGGTTCCCGTCCCAGGGGCAGAATGCGGTTTAGGTCGTTACTCCATTTATTTCGTGGTGCCAAAGAAGGATGGTTCTCTCCGGCCTATTTTAGATCTCAAGGGTGTGAATTGTTGTCTCAGGGTGCCTCATTTCCGCATGGAGACCCTCAAATCCGTCATAGTGGCGGTGCGCCAAGGGGAGTTTCTAACATCTCTAGATCTCAGGGAGGCTTATCTGCACATTCCGATCAGTGCAGCCCATCAAAAATTCCTGAGGTTCGTGCTCCCGTGGGGGGATTACCAATTTCAGGTGCTGCCATTCGGTTTGGCTACGGCCCCGTGGATCTTCACCAAGGTCATGGTGGTGGTGGTGGCAGCGGCCTTGCGGAAAGAGGGTATCCTGGTTCACCCTTATCTCGACGACTGGTTGATTCGCGCAAAGTCCAAGGTCGAAAGCGTTCGAGCCACGGACAGGGTGGTGGACCTGCTGCAGAGGCTCGGCTAGGTTGTCAACATACAGAAGTCAGTTGCTGCCTTCTCAGGCCCTCGTACCTTGGGGTTCGCTTCGACACGGCGAGAGGATTGGTGGTGTTATCGGATCGCCGCGCTCTGGCCTTGCGCAAGCTCGTTCGCATGTTTTTAGGGATTCCCGCGCCTTCCGCTTGGTGGTACCTACAGCTGCTGGGGACAATGGCAGCGACTCTGGAGGTGGTTACGTGGGCCAGATTTCATATGCGGCCGCTGCAGAGAGCACTTCTGAGGCGCTGGTTGAACCAGTCGGATTCATTGAAAAAGCAATTGCCCTGCCCGAGGCGGGTTCGTCAGTCCTTACGGTGGTGGCTATCTCCAAAATCGTTGCAGGCATGTCTGCCCCTGGAACAACCAGTTAGGCTCGCATCTGTCATCAGAGGGATCCAAACGGGCTGGGGAGCCCATTGCGAGGGTTGGTACGCGCAAGGGGCATGGTCAGCCCGGGAAGCTTCTTGGTCCATCAATCGTCTTGAGCTGCGGACAGTGCAGCTAGCGCTGCAGAGTTTCGAGTGTTTGGTGACCGGACGAGCAGTGCGGGTGCTCTCGGACAATTCAGCGACGGTGGCGTACCTCAACAGGCAAGGCGGTACAGGAAGTTTGGCCATGGAGGAGGAGTCGGAGCAGTTCGAGTGGGTGGAGCCTCGTCTGTTGGCCATTTCAGCGGCGCATATCGCGGGCAAGGACAACGTGATGGCAGATTTTCTCAGCAGAGTGCTGATGGACGCCTGCGAATGGGAGCTTCACCCGCAGATCTACGCGCAAATAGTACGCAGATGGGAGGCTCCGGTCATGGACATCATGGTGACTTTTCAGTCGGCAAAAACAAGCCGGTTCTTCAGCAGACGAAGGGAACGCATGTTGGAAGGCATCGACGCGCTCATTCAGTCTTGGCCGGAGTCCGGTCTCCTCTACGTCTTCCCGCCGTGGGCTCTGATTGGCCGGGTGGTTCAACGCATAGAAGCGCATCGCGGCCAGGTCTTGCTTCGGATTGGCCCAGATGCCCCTGGTATGCGGATCTGGTGCGGCTGCTCGACGGCAGGCCGTGGAGGCTCCCGCCCTTAGTGGATCTTCTGATTCAGGGTCCGCTGTGGATGCCTCAGGTGGATCGGTTCTCGCTTACGGTCTGGCCATTGAGAGGGCTAGGTTGAGGAAGAGGTTATTCTCCGGCGGTTATTGCCACTCTTCTTCGCGCAAGGAAATCCTCGACTTCGCTTGCGTATGTGCGGGTGTGGCGGATTTTTGAGGACTGGTGTTCTTGGCATCAGGTTCGGGCGGCGACGGCTTCCGTACCTGTGATCCTCAGTTTTTTGCAGGACGGTTTTGAGAGAGGGTTAGCAGCCAGTTCCTTGAAGGTGCAGCTGGCGGTGCTCGCGTGCTACCGGGGCAAGATTCTCAGGAGCCCACTGGGGGCGCACTCGGATGTTCAACGTTTTTTTAAGGCGGTGTTCCGGCTGCGTCCTTCGCGCAGAGTGTCGGTACCCCCATGGGACTTGAATCTGGTGTTACGGTCCTTGGTTCAGAAACCCTTTGAGCCGCTCAACCAGGCGTCCATTAAAGATTTAACGCTGAAGACGGTTTTTCTGGTAGCCATTTGTTCAGCAAGACGAATTTTGGAGTTGCAGGCTCTGTCGTGTAGAGAGCCCTTCTTATCCTTTTCTAGGGATAAAGTGATTTTGAGGCCTGTCCCTTTCTGCCCAAGGTAGTTGCCCTGTTCCACTTGAATCAATCCGTTTTTCTGCCAGTGTTTAACTCGACGGCGGAAGATGCTGCAGGCCGGGGTTTGCACCGTCTGGATGTGCAACGAGTGTTGCGTCGGTACCTTGCGGTTTCGGAGTCATTTAAGTCCGACCATCTGTTTGTGCTGCGAAGGCGTCCATTTCTAGGTGGATTAAGGAGGCAATCGCCTCGGCGTACGTTCTGCAGGGCAGTGCGGTTCCACTGGGGTTGCGGGCTCACTCTACTAGAGCGCAAGCGACATCCTGGGCAGAACATAGCCTTGTTCCGCCTGTGGAGATTTGCAGAGTGGCGACCTGGTCGTCGCTTCATGCTTTCAGTAGGCACTACCGGTTGGATGTGTTGGCTGCTCGGGATGCTAGTTTTGGTTCGTCGGTGTTGCGTGCCGGTTGGCAAGGCCCCGCCCGGTGTTAACTGCTCTGTTACATCCCGGATGTGGAGGACTAAACTGGAGGACCGCTCAGGAAATGGAAATTACACTTACCTGGTAATTGTAGTTCCTGGAGGGTCCAGTTTAGTCGTCCTTCCCTCCCAAGAGACAGGTTTGTTGGTGCGGCGCGCTTCGTGTGCGAGGGAGAACTGTTTAAGCGACTTTTTTTTTTTTTTCGGGCTTTTTGGGGGGGAGCCTTGCGCTCTCTCCATTTTTTGTCGCATGTTCGGATCGTTTTGGTCGGTTGCTGGGGCTACCTTTTGGTTCCGGTAACGAGGCAGAAGCAATGTGCAGAGGTCTGGCTTCTTCGTTTGGGGAGGGAGTCTGATTAACGGTAAGGGGGGTAAGTTAGCTTGTAGTTAGTGTTTTTACTTGACTAATGTGTTGCCTCTTTAAGTCTGCTTTGTTAATAGTTCACTGGGGGCTTATGGGAGCTCCAACAGCATACATACTGGGATGGCAAGATTCTGATTGGTCCAGTCTCCATGCTGCAGGAGGAGGTGCACTACCCGGATGTGGAGGACTAAACTGGACCCTCCAGGAACTACAATTACCAGGTAAGTGTAACTTCCATTTTGCTTGTTAGTTCCCCTTTTAAGGTGCATGTTTCTTTGTTTTTAAAGGCAGAAAAAAAAGAAAAAAAATCAGAAGGATCAGAAATAATCCAGGAGACAACAGGGCTGAGGGAAGGATATTCCTTCTCCACCCCCCCTTCCCCCCCAGGTTTTCGGGGGGGGGGGGGGAGGGAGTGGAGTTCTGTGGGGGGGCCTTCCTCAGTTCAAGACCTCTGGTAGCTTCTGAACCTGTTATCAGGTGAGGAGCTGCTGCAGGGGCAGGAGTTGATTGACAGGAGTGAAAGCCTGCAGCCCCGAGTTACTCCCCCCTCAGCGCCGTAGCCGGGAAGGAAGGCCGAGCACAAGGGGTAGAAAAGCCACATGGCAAAGAGGCTCCAAGGTAGGAGCTAGGGGGAGGAGGGGGTGGAGACAGCAGGAACCCTTAGCAACCGCCGAACACAAGGAGAAGGCTGGCTTGCAGCTGTGTGTTTGGGAGCCTGCAGCAGTGTGGGGAAACTTCCCCCGCTGTGTTTAGGCGTGATTTCTTCTTCTCCAGGCCCACATGCTTTTTAGCCCCGTTTTGTGTTTTGGGCACCCAAGAGAGGCAGCCACCAGAGAGAGAATAAAGCAGGACAGAGCAGCTTCTTCCTATGGGGGCCATTTGCAGTTTGCTTTAAATATCCTTTTATTTTAGTTGAGGTACTCTAGTGCTCCTTGCCTGAGCCCTTGGAGATGCACTGCGCTAGGGATCCTTTTACCTACCCAGGTTCAGATTGAGGGTGTTTCTGGAGAGTGCACGTAGCCCTTCCCACCATGCCGGTCAGACTATACTGCCTGGTATGGAATGCTATCTAGGAGGGTGAACCCCACTTCATGCCACATCCTTAAGGGTTTTTTTTGAGCTGTATGACACAAGGAGTGCTTATTCAGCGCACAATGACTTGCTGCAGACCTGTGGAAAAAGCCTAGCTGTGCTATTGTCTTGTGGCTAGTCAGATTTCAGAGAGCTGTTGTGCCTGGTTAGGTGATATAAGTGACAGGTTTGAGACATTGTGACTTTCTCATGAGAAGGGTCAGGCAAAAAGTCAGAGACAGAAATAAGTGAAAGATAAGCAGGAAAAAGTGCTGCATAGAGGTTTGTAGTAGCTGCAGTTTCCTTATCGTTCCTCCAGTTCAGTCCACCACTGGGTAGTGCACCTCATCCTGCAGCTTGGAGATTGGGCATGTCAAATCTGTGACATCACTGGATGTAGCCTGCTGGCATCTCCCCATCAGCCCCAGTGTGTCCAGTCTCCATGCAGCAGGAGGACTTAGTGAGCCTAGGTGCTGGGCTCACTTGAGGGACGAATAAGGAGCCTTAGGGTTTCAAATTCTTTCTTGTTCTATTTGTTTGGTTTGTCTTTAGGTTACTATACCTTTAAAAAAAAAAAAGACAAAGCTCTGCCTCAATCCGGTGCCCCTTCTTCTGCTCCGTCTGCCTTCTTAGCTCGTTCATCGGGTCGGCTCTCCCCTCCTTGACTGTACGGAGGGGAGCCCAACAGGGGAGTGACAGACAGAGAGAGAGAGAGAGAGCGCAGCACTTCACGGTTCAGTTCTGGTGCGGCGTCTGAGTCAGTGCAGCGAGAAGGCCTGTTCTCACCATGCTCATGCTGCTCACAGTGGGGGCGAGCAGCGTAGCGGTTTGCAGAACACGGAGCAGAGCTGAAACGGCAGACCCTGAGAAGGGCATTCAGCGCCTCCAAGGTGAGTGCCTTGTTTTAGAGCAGTTTGTTTCGGTGGGGCAGTAAGCTGCGGTGAGGAGAATTTGGGCATAAAGGAGCCGGCTGCGGACCCGGGCTGTTTCCCGCACTTGGCAACAGAGTGGCAGCAGCAGTGTTCAGCACGCTGGTGCACAAGCAGTTCAGAGGGAAGTTAAGTTCTCTTGGAGGGTTGAACTAAGTTTCCTGTGGTTAGCTTTGGGTCACTTTTCTTTTGAGCATTAAGGTGACTAGGGTGGTTGTTTTTTTTTTTTTAAAGCTTTGGTTCAGGGGCATCAGAGTATTGGGGTTCTTACCTCATGCTTTCCCGATCCCAGTGGATCTCGTAGAGGCACGGTGTCTGATGCAGGATTCTGTAGAGGCTGCGCTGCGACTTCGGCGACGATGGAGCAACATTTTGAGGAGAAGACCTTGCGGGAGACCCACAGCCCTTCGGCTAGACCTGAGGGGGGGCTGTCAGTGCAGAGTCCGTCATTGGCTTTGCAGGAGATACCAGCAGGACCCTCTAGCGCTGGTCCCTCGGCACCACCTGAGCTGTCGCTGGGGGATTTTTCCCCGGATTTTGTCTTGATAATGTATCAAGCCTTTTGTTTGGGGTGGCAGGGGAAGGGGCCGGAGCCAGTGGTGGTTCCACAGCAGCAGACAAGCCTGGAGCGGAACAGTGGTGAGCTCGCAAGACTCCTGAAGAGGGCTAGACTGCTGGACCATCCGCTTTCAGATAGGGAATGGCTCTTGGCAGAGGACACCGGGTTGGATCTCGAATCGGGGATGGACGACCTGGAAGAAGGTGAGATCCCAGAGCTGGAGAATCAGGCGAGGGTATTCAGAGTCTTCCGGAAGGACGAGCTTAACGGCGCTGCTCATGGATGCACTACAGACGCTCAACCTGAGTGCAATCCAACCATCCGAGGAGGAAGGTTTAGAGGCCCCTCTCATTCAAGCAGTGAGACAATCTCAGGTGGTGGTTCCGGTTCACCGGGTTGTTGATTGTATGATCCAGGATGAAGGGGATCTTCCAGAAGTGGGGTTGAGGGGGGCGAGAACGATGAACAGACTCTACCCCTTGGCAGACAAGGAAAAGGAGAGGTTTTGGTCCCTGTGTATAGATGCGGTGGTGTCAGCGGTCACAAAGAAGACCACTATCCCTGTGGAAGGCAGCACGGCCTTGAAGGATGCCCAAGACAGGAATGTGGATGGGTTGTTGAAACAAGCCTTAGAGGTGAACGCTCTGTCGCTCCAGGCTTCCATTTGTGGGGCTTGGATAGCGAGAGCTTGTCTTCGGTGGTCTCGACGTTTGCGACTGTCCATTCGACAGGAGCAGGAGCAATTGTTGGAGGTGACAAGGATGGAATTTGGCTCTGCGTATCTGGCAGATGTTCACTACGATTTGATTAGAGCCTTAGCTAACAGTATGTCATCTTTAGTAGCTACCCGACGTTACCTGTGGCTAAGGAACTGGTCGGCCGATGGTTCTTCTAAGGCGTGTCTCAGCAAGCTCCCCTTTAAAGGAAAATTGTTTGGGGAGGACCTGGATAAACTGGTTAAGGATTTGGGAGAATCCAAAGGCAGGAGACTCCCAGAGGACAAGCCGAAGCAGGGGAAGACTCTGTCGGCGGCGCGGGGCCAGTTTTGGGATTTCCGAAGGTTCTGGACATCTCGGTTAGGAGGATTCCAAAGAGGTAGATTTGCTTCTAGGACCCAGGGGTTTTGTGGGTTTCGAGGAGCAGGCAGAGGCTTTGCAGCATCCGTGGGGCCGTCGACTAGAAAGTCACAATGAAACGAGGGGGGCCCAGGTAGAGAGTCAAAAGATTGGAGGTCGACTTCGGGAGTTTTTCCCTGCCTGGGTCCAAATAACTTCCGACCAATGGGTGTTGGAAATGATACGCAAAGGTTATGCTCTTGAATTGGCTCGTCCCGTACTAGATTCGTTCATACTTCCCCTTGCAGAGGAAGGCGGCAAACGTTGGATCGGCTCTTATAACTGGAGGCAGTGGTCCCAGTGCCTCCAGAGGATTTCGGGGTCGGTTGTTACTCCATTTATTTTGTAGTTCCAAAGAAAGAAGGTTCACTCCGGCCTATCCTGGATTTAAAGGGAGTGAATCGGTGTCTTCAAGTGCTTCACTTCCGAATGGAAACCTTATGATCAGTGATAGTGGCGGTTCGGCAGGGAGAGTTTTTGACCACCCTAGACTTCACCGAGGTGTACTTACACATCCCGCTCAGGCAAGCGCATCAAAGGTTCTTGAGATTCGCACTTCCGTGGGGACATTTCCAGTTTCAGGCTTAGCCCTTCGGTCTGGCGACAGCTCCACGCACCTTCACCAAAGTCATGGGGGTGGTTGCGGCGGCGCTGCAGAAGGATGCACCAAAACACCTTCCTTATCTAGACAATTGGTTGATTCGGGCAAAGTCCAAGCTCGAAAGCGCACAGGTGACGGACAGGGTGGTAAAGTTTCTGCAGAGCCTCGGCTGGGTAGTCAATTTTTCCAAGAGCAGCTTAGTCCCGTCACAGGTCATAGAGTACTTGGGAGTACGCTTTGACACACAGCGGGGAGCAGTGTTCCTGCCGGCCCGCCGAGCGAAAGCTCTTCGACAGTGCGCAGATTCTTGTCCACTCCGGCGCGGATCTATCTTCAGATACTAGGCACAATGGCGGCGACACTAGAAGTGGTTCCTTGGGCCAGAGTGCACTTGCATCCATTGCAGAGGTCATTGTTGCGGCGCTGGTCTCATCAGAACGATGCCCTGAGCAAACATCTCCCCTGTCCTCTGCGAGTCAGGCGGTCTCTCCAGTAGTGGCTTTGCCCGGGAAACCTGGAGGCAGGCTTGCCCCTGGAGCAACTGCAGTGGCTTCCGGTGCTGATGGATGCGAGCCTCTCTGGTTGGGGAACCCATTGTGGGGATCTCTTTACGCAAGGTACTTGGACTGACCAGAAGATCCAGTGGTCGATCAACCGTCTAGAGCTACGGGCGGTGGCTCTAGCACTTCAAGCCTTCGAAGCCAACGTAAAAGGTCGGGCGGTGCAAGTCCTGTCGGACAATTCTGTGACTGTGGCTTACATCAATTGGCAGGGTAGAACGGGAAGCGCTGCCATGGAAGAGGAGGCAGAAGTGCTGTTCGCCTGGGTGGAGCCTCGAATCCAGGCGATCTCTGCAGCGCACATCGCAGGAACGGACAATATTATGCCAGATTTTCTCAGCAGGGTCTGTGTGGATGCCGGGGGATGGGGAGCTCCATCTGGACGTGTTTGCTCAGATAGTTCACAGATGGGGACTGCCGATCATGGATCTCATGGCGACTTTTTATTCCACCAAGGCGAATCGCTTCTACAGTCTGAGATGAGAACGGATGTCGGAAGAGATTGGCCATCGGCCAATGTTGCATGAGTGCGTCAATCTCATCTGTCTTTCCCCCGTGGGCGCTCACAGGGCGAGTGGTCCAGCGTATCGAAGCTCATCGGGGCAGGGTGCTGCTAGTGGCACCAGATTGGCCGAGATTGCCGTGGTATGCCGACTTGGTCCGACTTCTCGACGGAGTTTTGTGGAGGTTGCTGGTAATGGAGGATCTGTTGATGCAGAGTCCGCTTCGAATGCCGCAGGTGGATCGGTTCTCGCTTACAGCCTGGCCATTGAAAGGGCGAGGTAAAAGAAGAAAAGGTTATTTAGGAGCCATTTTTGCAACCTTGCTTCAGGCCAGAAAACTGTCTACATCCCTGGCATATGTGCACATATGGTGTGTTTTTGAGGACTGGTCTTCGCAACGGCAGGTCCGGGCGGCTACGGTTTCCATTCCTTCGGTATTAAGTTTTCTACATGACTGTTTTGATAAGGGTTTGGCAGCCAGTTCGTTGAGAGTTCAGCTGGCTGCTCTGGCTTGCTATAGAGGCAAGGTCCAGGGAGTTTCCTTAAAGTGATGTCTAGAATCTGGCCCTCTCACAGAATAGTGGTGCCTCCATGGGACCTCAATTTGGTTTAGGAGCGTTGACAAGGGAACCTTTTGAGCCCTTATCGCAGGCTTCAGTCAAAGATTTGACCTTAAAGACAGTGTTCTTGGTAGCCATTTGTTCAGCTCAACGAGTTTCGGAGTTGTAGGCTTTGTCCTGTCGGGAGCTGTTGTCTTTTTCCAGGGAAAAGGTTGTGTTGCGTCCAGTTCCATCATTTTTGCCTAAGGTGGTTTTGCATTTTCATGTGAATCAGTCAGTGTCGTTACCGGTATTGGCGGCTTCAGAGGAGGGCTGGTTGGACCGTAGTCTACGCCTTTTGGATGTCAAGAGTTCTGCGTCAATATTTGAAGGTCTCGGAGCCCTTTCGTAAGTCAGATCGGCTCTTGAGGCCCTCATAAAGGGGATGCAGCAGCTAAAGCTTCCATTTCCAGGTGGGTCCAGGAAAAGTCTGTGTATATCTTGCAAGGCCGTCCGGTGCTGGTTGGCTTACGAGCGCATTCTATAGTGCAGGCGTCGTCATGGGTGGAGAATAGTTTGGTTCCACCTGTGGAAATTTGCAGGGCGGCGACTTGGTCGTCGCTCCATACTTTCAGCAAGCATTATCGCCTGGACGTGCAGGCATCAAGTGATGCCTGTTTCGGGTTGGCAGTACTGCGATCCGGATGGAAAGGTCCCTCCCAATGATTACTGCTCTGCTACATCCCAGTGGTGGAGGACTGACGTGGAGGAACAATAAGGAAATAGAAATTACACTTACTTGGTAATTGTTGTTCCTTGAGGAACTCCAGTTCAGTCCTCAATCCTGCCTGGGGAGGTATCATTTTAGCAGTTTGCCGTCAGTTACAGGGGAGAGTTCTCTGGTTTACTAAGAGGGTAATAGTGTTGGGGATTACGGAACTCGCAGTGTTGCTTTCGCTCTGACCTCTGTCTTTCTCTCTCTTTCTTCCTGGGGAGAAGGGACAAGGAGAGGGTTGTTGATTTTCCCCTTCTCTTGAGGGGACTTAGTTTGCAAAGTTGGAGTTAAAGTTTAAAGTTTAGAGTAATATTTACTGTTTTAGCTGCTTATTTGTTGCTCTTTTGAGTCTGCTTTGCCAATAGTTCACTGGGCTGATGGGAGATGCCAGCAGGCTACATCCAGTGATGTCAGATTTGACATGCCCAGTCTCCAAGCTGCAGGAGGAGGTGCACTACCCAGTGGTGGACTGAACTGGAGTTCCTCAAGGAACAACAATTACCAAGTAAGTGTAATTTCTATTTTTTGTTCTGGGAAAAACAGGAATTACCTGTATTTAAGAAATGTATATAACTAGAAAGATGGGAGCGAACACACGGAGAGCAGACAACTAAACAAGCCAACAAACACAAGCAGCGAGTGGTGTATAGGAGGTCACAGGTGCTTTATTGAATGAAGAACCCCAATGCGTTTTGGCCTAAGCCACCTTCAGGGGGGGCTACACATCCTCAAAGAAAATACAATACAATTAATAAAAAACATTAAATAAAAACACAATAAAGGGAACATTTTACATAGATAATAAATAAAAAAATAATAAAATGAATCTCCCATAAGAATATAATATTAAAAAGCATCAACAATCCAAGGCAAATTAAAAACATGGCTGTTATATCACCATATATGTAAAATGTGAACACACATGAATGGAAAGCAAAAGCAGAGAGATGAGGAGGAACTAAAATGTGTGTTTATAATAAAGAACAAATTGAAAAAAGGTAGACGGGATAAATGCAACCTTTTTTCAGTTTGTCCCCTTATCCCGCTGATTTAGCATTCATCCCACTGTTTTTAATCCGTTTTATATTACGTTAGATAGCCGCTATGTCCCTTGCCATCGGCATTCCTCCGGTTTAAATGTCTATTGGCTGTCATTCCCTATTTTGCTTTCTTATCATAGAATAGCAATGGTAGTACAGTCAGTCTTTGAGGTCTGGTTTGGGTTTATCATGGGCTTTCCGCTAGGTGTGGAGTGTTATTTCTTTCATAGTTTGGTTTTTATTTTATTATCTCTTACAGACCTGACTTTATGTACTAGTTTTTTCAATTTAATCTACAGTGTGCCATCGTGAGTATTATGAATTGTTCTTTATTATAAGCTTAGGCCTGAAGAAGGTTTAGGCTGAAACTCGTTGGGCTTCTTCATTCATTAAAAAAACCCTGTGACCTCCTATATACCACTTGCTTATTGTGTTTGTATAACTAAAAAGATAGACCCAGTCGGTGGATAAGAGACACATGAAATCCTTCTATCTGTCTATGGTCAGTGAGTAACCTGACATGATCATCCCTTGTCTTAGTCCAGATTATGTACCTACTAAATTTGTGATATTTTATTTGCTTTTATATACCACCTCTTCCAGAGATCAAGGGCAGTTTACAATGAACATAACACAATTATAACAGAACTCACTTTTAACATCTTAAAAGCTGTTTAGCAAAAGAGCTAAACATATTAAAGTAACTTATTTACAGAGTATTTTGGAATATACTAGCTATTCCATTTTCAAAGGGTGATATTGCTTGTAAAGGAAGCTGTACTCATAAAAATGTAAACTTTTACTCAGAGAAAGTGCCAGAGTCTGATGGGATCAGTGCATGGTCCATGTCATATCTTTGAGGTATAATACGGCAGCGCAATCTAAAAATCCTTAAGAGATATGCGGGACCCAACGGGGAGCAGTCTCAGGGGCAGGCGTCTGCCTAGACTGCACACAAGAGGCTAAGTCATTGGAGCAGGGCCTGCAGGACGAGACGAGGCAGGAGAGTCCTTCCCTATTGCAAGAGATCCTGGAGGGTGGGGGGTGCCGTGTTACCTTCAGCTGATCTGGCTCCCAGTCCCTGCATGATGACCAGGCCATCCACCCCTCAAGCCCAGGGAGGAGTGGCAGCAATCGCCATAGTTGAAGGGGCTGGATGGGCAAGACCAGCACAGAGCTAGATCTGCAGAAGGAGTTGGAAGAAAGAGATTCCAGAACAGGAGGATCGGGCCCGGATTGTTCGGGTGTTCCGGGAAGAGCTGTTGACGCTCATCTTGGAGTCCCTCAAGGCCCTGAATATTTTCCACTAACTTCCTGGCAGAGGAAGAGGCGATCCGCTGCTCCAGGCGGTGCGGAAATTGCAGAAAGTCTTCCCAATACATGGAGTAGTATAACAGATGATCCAGGATGAGTGGGATCTGTCGGGGGGGTGATCCATGACGTGCCTATACCCACTGCCAGAGCAAGAACAAGAGCTCCTTCGATCGCCCAAAGTGGACAGCAGCAGTGTTGGCGGCAGTAGACGAGATCTTGACTCTTCTCCTGCAGCTAAGAGCTGTGGAACCAATTCCGCGAGACTAGTACAGCTGCAGTTGATATGCCATGTATTTTGTGGTGCTCAAAAAGGAAGGTTCCTTAGCGTCCCTCCAGGCTAGTCCTGAACCTTTGGGGTCTTGCTCCTCCTCCAGCAGCTTGGGGACTGAGAAACGTCACTTCTTTTGATGCCACCCGGTATAAGTACCCCGGATCCGCCTCCTGGCATCAGTATTCTCTGTCTCCAAGCAGCTGGAGGACTAGTGAGCCCGGGGATAGGGCTCATATAGAGGAGCAATTAAGCAGTTTGGAAAAGGATTGTAGAGAAGGTTTTTAAAGCTGGAAGGGGGGAATAGAGTTTTAGTCAGGCTCTGTGCTGAGCTGCTTATTTCTGCCTTTCTCTTCTGCCCTCTCGCCCCCTTCTCCCCCCCCCCCCCCCAAAGCACTCTTGTCTTGCTGGTTTTTCGGGGAGATCTACCTTGTCATACTGAAGGGGAGAGTGTACTGCCCTCCGGTTCCCGATCTCACCAATTTGGGTGAGGAACCGGCAGGACGACGACGGGCAGGAAACGGGTGACGGCCTGCGGGTTAAACGCCGAAGTCAGTTACCGGCGAGAGACTGCAGGCTGTGCTGTGTGCTGATAGCTGTTCCAGCCCCGGGCACTGAAGCTGCGATCCCGGCTGAGCGCAGTGTGGCTGGATCGGATACCTGGAGAGGGCTGAGGCGAGGTAAGGGGCTGCGGTCGTCGGGGCTCTCAGACCGTGTGGGCAGACAGCGGTAGGCCGCGCCTCATGGAAATCGCACGTGCGCGGGAAGCCTTTTTGTTGCAGTGACAGGGTTTTTTCAGGCTTCATTTTTGCTGAGGGAAGCCTCGTTTTTCGGTTTGAATTTGAGAGCAGGTTAGGCAGTGCGGGGAAGGTCCCGGTGGTTTAAAAAACAAAACAAAAAACTTAACGGAGAGACAGGTGGTTTAGTTTTTGCCTGGCAGTAATTCGGGGACAGGGGTGGAAGGTGTACCCTATTTTCCTGTTCTGGCGGCATGCCGTCAAAATCACTCTGTTTGCTTTGCGAATCCAAGAGAGGGGCTGTTTCCGACGTTGGTGTCTGCAGAAACTGTTTTAGGGAAGCAGTTTCCATGGAGCAGGGGCTGGGAGATGGTGTGGAGAGCCCAAGGGAGGGCACTTCAGACCTCTCTGAGCCAAAGGCGTCGGGGGAACCCATTCTGGAGCCGGTAGCGGGGCTGTCGTCCCTACAAGGGGGGTCAAGGCTCGCAGGGGCAGCTCCCAGGGGGCTTGGAAGCAATTTTTTTTCACCACAATTTGTGTCTCTGCTTCAACAGGCCTTAGGAGGAGCGCAGTATAAACCCAACTCAAGCTTGACAGAGGGAGGCTTGGGGGATAAGCGGCCCGGAACTCCTCTGAGTTCAGGGGGGTCGGGGATTCCCGCATAGAGGCTCCGGTCTGGGAAGGATCTGTCCGGTCAGTCCGTGTCTTCCGAGGCCGTTGATTTAGTCAACCTAGGGCAGGATTTGGAGTTAGAGGATGACTTGGAAGAAGGAGAGATTACCGAGCAGGAGGATCAGGCGCAAGTGGTCCGAATTTTTAGGAGAGATGAGTTGCTGGTGCTCATATCTGAAACGCTTAAGGCGCTTAATATGCCTACAGTGGGTCAGCCAGAGGAGGCAGAGTTGGAGGATCCGTTGTTGCAGGCTTTTCGTAAGTCACAGAGGGTTTTCCCTGTACACAGTGTTTAAGGAAATGATTCAAGGAGAAGGGGATACACCGGAGGCTGGGCTAAAGGGCTCCAGGGTGATGTCTCGGCTCTATCCTTTAGCAGAGCAGGATCGTGAGGAGTTCAAGTCTCCTAAGGTGGATGCCTCGGTGTCGGCTGTTACGAAGAAAACCACTATTCCGGTAGAAGGGAGTGCGGCGCTGAAGGATGCGCAGGACAGGAGGTTAGACACCTTGTTGAAACAGGTTTTTGATGTCAATGCGCTGTCCCTTCAAGCATCCGTCTGTGGAGCTTGGGTAGTCAGGCTTGCCTGCGTTGGGCTCAGGCTCTTCAGACCGGGCAAGCGGTGGATTCGGCTGCCGAGGCGGCCAGGATAGAGACGGGGGCAGCTTATCTAGCCGATATTCATTATGATCTCGTTCGCGGGTTGTCCAATAGCATGGGTTCGGCGATAGCGGCCAGGAGGTATCTCTGGTTACGAAATTGGGCGGCAGATACTTCTTCCAAATCAAGGCTTAGTAAACTTCCATTTAGAGGGAAGCTTCTGTTTGGAGAAGACCTGGAAAAGCTGGTGAAGGATTTAGGGGAGTCCAAGGGTGGTAGGCTCCCAGAGGATAAGCAGAAGCAAGGTCACTCGGGGCAGTCGGCTAAGGGGCAGCAGCGCGAATTTCGGCGTTTTCGTCCCCCTAGGTTTGGACAAATGCAAAGGGGGCGCTTTCCCTTTCATAGTCAAGGCTTTCGAGGCTTCAGAGGAGCGTGTAGAGGCTTTGCGGCCTCTTCTTCGTCGTCCTCCAATCTCCGGAAATCGCAATGAAGCCAGAGCGGTCCAGGCGGAGCAGGGGCCGATAGGAGGTCGCCTGTGGAAGTTTTATCCTGCCTGGACCCAAATCACGTCCGATCAGTGGGTACTGGAAGTTATCCGAGAGGGGTTATGCCTTGGAGCTTCAGTGTCCAGTGACAGATTCTTTTATACAGTCCCCGTGCAAAGCGCAGGCCAAGTACGCAGCGGTAAAGGAGACCCTAGACCGTCTGCTTTCCCTTGAAGCGGTGGTTCTGGTATCCCCAGACCAGTGCGGCTGCGGTCGGTACTCCATTTATTTCGTGGTGCCCAAGAAGGAAGGGACCTTTCGGCCAATTTTGGATCTCAAACGCTTAAATCGCTGTCTGAGAGTCTCATTTTCGGATGGAGATATTGCAATTGGTCATAGTAGCTGTACGCAAGAGCGAGTTTCTTACGTCCCTCGATTTGTCGGAGGCGTATCTGCATATTCCCATCCGACAGGAACATCAAAAGTTAAGGTTCGCGGTTCCAATGGGACATTTTCAGTTTCAAGCGTTACCGTTTGGTCTGGCGACGGCGCCGCGAGCTTTCACCAAAGTGATGGTGGTGGTGGCCGCAGCGTTGAGAAAGGAGGGCATCCTGGTGCATCCTTATCTGGACGATTGGTTAATACGGGCAAAATCCAAAGAGGAGAGCGAAGCGGCCACAGTCAGGGTAGTGGCGTTCTTGGAGAGCCTCGGTTGGGTAGTCAATCAGGCCAAGAGCAAGTTAAGTCCATATCAGACCCTGGAGTATCTGGGAGCTCGGTTCGATATGAGGATTGGACAGGTGTTTCTACCACAGGGCCGGCGCAAGGTTTGCGGTGTCTGCTTCGCAAGTTTCTCCGAAGAAGGTGCCCTACGGCCTGGCACTACCTGCAGGTGTTAGGAACGATGGCGGCAACTCTCGAAGTGGTGCCCTGGGCGAGGGTGCACATGAGACCGCTGCAAAGAGCGTTGCTCAGACGATGGTTCCACCAGAACGACACTGTCTCAGCGGTTGCCCTGTCGGCCGGAGACGCGTCTCTCTCTGCTATGGTGGTTACGGCCGGAGACTTTAGAGAAAGGGATGCCGTTGGAGGTGCGGGATTGGATTCCCCTGACCACAGATGCCAGCCTTTCCGGTTGGGGAGCGCATGTCCTGGGGAGGTACGCATAGGGTGTGTGGTCCGCTCAGGAAAGGACCTGGTCGATCAACAGGCTGGAGTTGAGGGCGGTAGGTCTGGCGCTCGAAGCGTTTCGGGAGTGCCTTCACAGAACAGCGGTGCGAGTATTCTCCGACAATGCGACAGCGGTGTCCTAGATCAACCGGCAGGGGGGCACCAGCAGTATGGCGCTGGAGGCCGAAGCCGATCAGTTGTTCGAGTGGGCCGAAAGGCATCTGTTGGCAGTGTCAGCAGCGCATGTCGCAGGAGTGGAAAATGTGGAAGCTGATTTTTCTGAGTCGAGTAAGAGTGGATACGGGGGAGTGGGCCCTCCACCCACAGGTGTTTGAGATGCTGGTGCGGCGGTGGGGCACCCCGGTCATGGATCTCATGGCGACTTTTCAAACCGCAAAGGCCAGTCGATTCTTCAGCAGACGGGAGAGGATGTCGGAAGGCCTAGATGCCTTAATTCAACCGTGGCCGGAAGGCCGACTGCTTTACGTGTTTCCGCCGTGGGTGTTAATCGGCCGGATTCTGCAGCGCATAGAGCTTCAGAGGCCCAGTGATTGTAATCGCCCCGGATTGGCCAAGGCGGCCGTGGTATGCTGATCTGATCAGGCTTCTGGGAGACGAGCCTTGGAAGCTGCCGGTTCGGAGGGACCTGTTAGTACAGGGACCGCTCCTGATGCCTCAGGTGGATTGATTCTCGCTTACGGCTTGGCTATATTGAAAGGGCAAGGTTGACGGCAAGAGGTTATTCGCCGGCAGTGGTAAACATGTTGTTGAGGGCTCGTAAGCGATCAACTTCTTTAGCGTATATCCGTGTTTGACGAGTGTTCGAAGCTTGGTGTGTGGTCAACAAGGTTACGGCTTTGAAAGCTTCGATTCCTCAGATTCTGGTGTTTTTGCAGGAAGGATATGAAGGGATTGGCGGCTGCTTCCCTGAAGGTGCAGCTGACGGCTCTTTCCTGCTACACAGGTAAGGTAGGACGACGGGCGCTAGGGCGACATCCAGATGTCAAGCGGTTTTTGAGAGCGGTTGTGCTGTTGCGTCCTCCGTATAGGCAGCTGGTTCCGAAGTGGGACTTACATTTGGTGCTGGAAGCGTTTGGTGCGAGCGCCTTTTGAGCCCTTGGCGAGAGCGTCTTAAAAGGATCTTACCTTGAAAGTGGTGTTTCTGGTAGCTATTTCGTCCGCCAGGAGGATTTCGGAGTTATCCTGTAGGGAACCCTTTCTGGTTTTTAGTATTGAGGCCAGTACCATCTTTTTTTTGCCCAAGGTGGTTTCGCCGTTTCATGTAAATCAGGTGGTGTCTCTGCCGGTGTTTGTGGAAGGCGGGGGGGGGGGGGGCTACCACTGATAAGCAGTTGCATAGATTGGACATTCGGAGAGCTTTGAAGAGGTATTTGAATGCTACAGCTTCGTTCCGTCGTTCGGATAGACTGTTTGTGGTGTTTGGGGGTCCAAACAAAGAGCAAGCTGCGTCGAAAGCTTTGATTGCTAGGTGGATTAAAGAGGTGATTGCGTCCGCATATATTTTAAAAGGTAAACCTGTTCCGGATGGTTTACGGGCTCATTCGACTAGAGCGCAAGCTACGTCTTGGGCAGAATATGGTTTGGTTCCGGCAGTGGAAATTTGTAAGGCAGCTACTTGGTCTTCCTTGCATTCCTTTATTAGGCATTATTGGCTGGATTTGCAGGCAGAGAGGGATGCCTATTTTGGATCAACGGTGTTTCAGGCGGGGTTAGCAGGCCCCTCCCGTTGATTCTTTGCACTGCTCTGTTACATCCCCAAAGGTTCAGGACTAGCCTGGAGGGACGCTAAGGAAGGTGAAATTACTTACCTGCTAATTGTTGTTCCTTTAGGAACTCCAGGCTAGTCCTGTATCCCTCCCGAAAGTTTTAAGTGGCCTAGCGCCTGAAGCAGCTGATGTGTAACAGGTAAGCGTGTCGAGAGATGTTACCGCGTTGGGTCTATGGAGGGAGGAATTCTTCTTAGGGGGGTGGATAGGGATCCTCTTTATCTTTCATGTCAGGAAATGGGGATCTCAGCACGTTACATAAGTTATGGGGGATACAAGGATTTCCATAGTGTTCGTCCCATTTAGTTCTCTTATCAGTTAAGTTCAGGTTTAATTGTTAGTAGATTTACTACTTAATTGTTGATCTCCAGGAACAAGCAGGAATAAGTCCTCACATATGGGTACGTCGGTACCGACGGAGCCCGTGCGGGAAAGCTCCCCAGCTTCTTAGAATAGAAGCTTTTGGGACCTCCCACTGCACATGCGCACTGCCTTCCCGCCTTCCTGAACAGCTCTCCTCAGTTTCTCTTTTTCCGCGGAGCCAGCAGGTCGTGTTCCTGTCACCGCTGAAGAAATTGTTATTTTATTTGTTTCTTTAGACCGCGTACCTGCCTTCCCCATACCGATACCGGTATCGCCGGTCTTTTCTTTCTTTCTTTAAAAAATTATAATTCTTTTTTCTTATTTTTTAGCTTTTTGGTCACTTCAGAGAGGCCTCTCGGCCTACTCAATTTCTCCTCATGGAGAAGCCAGCCCCTGGATTTAAGAAGTGTACCAAATGTAATGCTGTTATTTCAGTCACAGACACCCATGACTGGTGTCTGAAATGTTTGGGGCCTGACCATTCCATACCGGACTGCCCATCTTGCTCCCACATGTCTAAACGTGGGCTGCAGAACCGGGCCAACAAATTCCATGTGCTGTTTGCTTCAGAGAATACAGCATCACAGTCATCCAGGTCTTCTTCTCCGGATGGATCTCAGGTAACCAAACCTTCTGTGGGCAAGTCCTCAAAGAGCAAATCTCCTTCAAAGCATCGAGAGGCTCTTAGCTTAGAACTTGAGGACCCTGCCCCAGCCAAACAACCCCGGCGGGAAGTCCAACTTCCAAAAACGCCAATTCAGGGGTCTCAGGTTGATATCGATGCTACGGCCTCGACAGATCACCTGTTAGCCTGCTCTGGGGTACCGGGTCACTCCGGTACCGACATCCAGGCAGCTATGGCGTCCATGGGCGATACTGTACAGTCCATGCAGCAAGCCGTCATGGCTTTCATTAAAGCTGCAACGCCATCGGTTCCGCTTTCAGCGGTTCCGGGCCCGATACCGGTATCGTCCGCCATGCCGGTATCGAGGCCGTCCACCTCTAAACGCAAGTCGGTACCGTATGGGCTTTCGCTCCATACCGGTTCCATACCCGATACGCCCGATATCGATACCGATCGGTACGCGTATCGTGCGTTAGAGGAAAGCACCGATTCCTCTGAGGATTTTCACTCCTCTGATGATTCTGCTGAGTTTTCACTCAACTTACCTGAGGAGCCCTCTTCTCCTAAAAGGAGAATGTCCCCTCCAGAGGATTTGTCCTTCCAGGACTTTGTTTTAGATATGGCTACAGCCCTTTCTATTACCACATCCTCTGAAAAGGAACCCAGATCCAAAAAACTGGATATTTTGGGATACTCAAAGGCCCCTAAGGAGGCAGTTACCCTGCCTATCCATGAAATCCTTCAAGAACAACTGATGGATTTCTGGGAAAATCCTTTGACTTTGTCTCCTTATTCCCGTAGGTTGGACACCATGTATAGGGTCCCTCCTTCTCCTGGTTTCCAAAAGACTCAATTGCCCCACCACTCTATTGTGGTGAAGTCTGCAATGAAGAAGATTAGGAGTACCAAAAGGCACTCTTCCACCCCTCCAGGACGGGAATGTAAGACTTTGGACTCTTTTGGTAGGAAAATTTTCCAGGCTAGTATGCTTATAGCCAGGATTAATTCCTACAGTCTCTATATGGGCATGTTCCTGGAGGAACTTGCCAAAAAGGTGCGGCATTTTGCCCCCTTTATCCCTGAGGATAAAAAGCAGGGATTCCTTTCCCTAGTGAAACAACTCTTAGAGGTTTCTAAGTTCTCTAATAGGGCAGCATATGATTCCTTTGAGGGAGCCAGTAGGGCTTCGGGCATTGCTATTGCAGCCCGACGTCTTGCTTGGCTCCAGGCCTCTGATCTGGAACCTTGGGTTCTAGATGGCTTACGGAATCTGCCCTGTACAGGTGAGAACTTATTTGGGGAAGAGTGGCAAATCAAAGCCACCCAGATGGATGCTGAAAATGCCACCTTGGAAAGACTTTCAAAGTCCACTTCAATTCCTACTAAGAAAAAGTCTTTTAAAAGGCCTTACTATAAGAAGGCCAGAGTTGCTTCAAATACTGGCCAGCAGTCTTCTCAACCTCGCTATACTGCTAAGCGTCAGCAATCCAAACAAGCACGAGCTAAGCCTGCAGCAGCTACTGTAGCTCAGCAGGCTCCAACCCCTCAGGGGTTTTGACTTGCTCCTAGGGAACTTGCCACTTCTGGTTCTAACACAACCAGAACCTCTCACCATACCCGGAAGGTTGGTTCACTTTGCTCCCAGATGGGAACAAATCACAACAGAACAATGGACCCTCTCTATCATTCGAGAGGGTTACAAACTTCATTTCTCCAGCCTTCCTCCCCATCATATGGTGAGACCATTCAATTCTCCCCCATCTCTCCTAACCCTGTTGGGTCAAGAGGTTTCCTCTCTTCTTGCCCAAGGGGCCATAGAAGAGGTTCCTCTTCCTCAACAAGGGTCCGGTTTCTACTCCCCTTATTTTCTCATTCCAAAGAAGACAGGGGGATTCAGACCAATCCTAGATCTGAGAGAATTGAACAAATTTCTCTTCAAGGAGAAATTCAAAATGCTGTCTCTCGGCATTCTCCTTCCTTACCTCCAGGGTCAGGACTGGCTTTGTTCTCTAGACCTACAGGATGCGTATACACATATACTCATCCATCCATCCCACAGAAAGTATCTTCGCTTTCTGTTTCAGGGAAAACATTTCCAATACAGAGTACTCCCCTTCGGTCTAGCCTCTGCTCCAAGAGTATTCACAAAATGCATGGCAGTCGTAGCCGCATTTCTAAGAGGCATGGGAATCTTTGTCTTCCCATATCTGGACGACTGGCTCATCCGAGCTCCAACTCAGTCACAGGCCCAGATTTCCCTGGACCACACAAGGAGCCTTTTGCAGTATCTGGGACTGGTAGTAAACCTTCCCAAGTCCCAACTCATCCCTACTCAATCTCTAGAATTCATAGGGGCCCAGTTGGACACCATCACTGCAAGGGCCTACCTTCCACATGTTCGAGGCCAGCGCCTCCTGAGTTTGGCCTCCCAAGCTCAGTCCAGCACTCACTTGACAGCCAGGGAAATGCTACGCCTACTGGGTCATATGGCCTCCACAGTGCATGTGGTGCCCTATGCTCGTCTTCATATGAGAGCAGCTCAATGGACCCTGGCCACTCAGTGGACTCAGGCGTCAGGAGCGCTCTCAGACCAAATACAAACCTCCGATCGTCTGTTTTGGTCCCTCCACTGGTGGACTTCCACCAAGAATCTGTTGTTGGGGGCTCCATTTCAACCATTGCTACCCCAAGCAACCCTCACAACAGATGCCTCCCAAACAGGGTGGGGAGCCCATCTGCAAACTCTCTCCACTCAGGGCACTTGGTCTCTACAGGAGACCACCCTTCATATCAATCTTCTGGAACTGCGAGCAATTTACCTTGCCCTCAAGGTCTTCCACTCCCTCCTAGCCAACCTCACTGTCCTAGTTCAGACGGACAATCAGGTGGCCATGTTTTACATAAACAAACAAGGAGGGACGGGCTCTCTGTCGCTTTGCAACGAAGCTCTAAGACTATGGGCCTTCGCCAGAGAGCATCAGATTCACCTGCTAGCAGTGTATCTCCCAGGAGTTCAAAACTCTCGGGCAGACAGGCTCAGTCGAGTTCTGCTGCCACACGAATGGTCCCTACATTTGGACCAAATAAACCGAATCTTTCAGGAATGGGGGACCCCGGACATAGACCTCTTTGCAAGTCCGTGGAATGCCAAACTTCCCCGGTTCTGTTCCAGAACTCCGTGTCAGGGAGCTCAGGCTACGGACGCCTTTCTCCTGAATTGGAATCAGGCATTCCTATATGCCTTTCCACCCATTCCTTTGATTCCCAAGACTCTGTTCAAACTCCAGAGGGATCATGGAACTATGATCCTCATAGCTCCACGCTGGCCACGCCAAGTGTGGTTCCCTCTACTTCTACAGCTCTCCCAGGGATCCTACTTGGATCTGGGAGCTGCGCCAGACCTCCTGTCTCAGGAGGAGGGGACTTTGTGGCACCCAAACCCCAAATCCCTTCACCTCAGTGCTTGGTTACTGAAGGCTTAAGCCTTCAAGACTTTCATCTTTCCCAACCAGTGAAAGATATCCTTTCTGCCTCTAGGAAACCCTCTACCAGGCGTTCCTATGCTTTCAAATGGAAACGTTTTTCCATTTGGTGTGCTCAGCAGGGTCTTGACCCTCTGGCACTTCCTTTGAATTCTCTTCTTGATTATCTCCTGCATCTATCCAATGCAGGCCTCAAGACGAATTCGGTAAGAGTCCATTTAAGTGCTATTGCAGCATCCTTGAAACATATAAATGGACAACCTATCTCCTCTCATCCTCTTGTTGCAAGATTCATGAGAGGCCTGACTCTCACTAAACCTCCCATCAGACCACCCCCGGTCGCATGGGATTTGAATCTAGTGCTCGGTCAACTTATGAAGCCACCTTTTGAGCCAATGTTTTCCACCTCCTTGAAATTTCTTTCCTGGAAGGTCATCTTCCTCATTGCAGTCACTTCGGCTCGCCGCATCAGTGAGCTGCAGGCTTTAGTGGCTAATCCACCTTACACAAGATTTCATCATGATAAGGTGGTCCTTAGGACGAATCCCCACTTTATGCCTAAAGTGGTCTCGCCTTTTCATCTTAATCAAGAGGTATATCTACCTGTCTTTTTTCCAGCTCCTCATGCATCCAATGCAGAGAGGAACCTTCATACTCTGGATTGTAAAAGAGCTCTCGCTTTTTACCTTAATAGGACTCAGCCACATCGAAAGTCTTCTCAACTTTTTGTGGCCTTTGATCCTTCCCATTTGGGACTTCCAGTCTCCAAGCGTACACTTTCCAATTGGATTGCTCAGTGTATTTCTTTTGCTTACCAGAGCAAAAACATTTCTCTGGAAGGCCATGTCACTGCTCACAATGTGAGGGCCATGGCAACTTCTATGGCTCATCTGCACTCTGTTTCCATAGATCAGATCTGTCGAGCCGCTACCTGGGCCTCGGTTCATACCTTCACAGCCCATTACTGTTTGGACAAGGACTCCCGCCGGGATGCCTTGTTTGGCCAGGCTGTCCTCAAGCACCTGTTCCATTCCTAAACAACTCCTGCCCACCTTCCCAGAATGGATGCCTGAGATCCATACGAAGATGGCGAACCTTTACAGGGGATCCCATGCATCTAAGCTAGGGAGTCCCCATATGTGAGGACTTATTCCTGCTTGTTCCTGGAGATAGCACAGTTACTTACCTGTAACAGGTGATCTCTGGGAACAGCAGGAATTAGTCCTCACAACCCACCCACCTCCCCTAGGAGTTGTATCTTTTATCTATCTATCTTCCTGTCCTCTCTCTGTTGACTCAGCTATAAACTCGAAACTGAGGAGAGCTGTTCAGGAAGGCGGGAAGGCAGTGCGCATGTGCAGTGGGAGGTCCCAAAAGCTTCTATTCTAAGAAGCTGGGGAGCTTTCCCGCACGGGCTCCGTCGGTACCGACGTACCCATATGTGAGGACTAATTCCTGCTGTTCCCAGAGATCACCTGTTACAGGTAAGTAACTGTGCTCTCTGGTGAGTTTGCTTTGTCAATAGGTTACTGATGTCAGGAGGCGGATCCGGTGTACTTATACCGGGTGGCATCAAAAGTGATGTTTCTCAGTCCCCAAGCTGCTGGAGGAGGAGCAAGACCCCAAAGGTTCAGGACTAGCCTGGAGTTCCTAAAGGAACAACAATTAGCAGGTAAGTCTAATTTCACCTTCCTTTCACCCGATTTTCAACATCAAGGGCATGAACTGCTGGCTCTCGGTACCGTATTTCCACATGGAAATGCTGGGATCAGTAATAGCGGTAGGAAGCGGCGCGTTCTTGACACACTCGATCTCACGGAGGCATATTTGCACATTCCCATCCATCCAGAACGTCAGCAGTTTCTCTGCTTTGCAGTGCCCTTCAGTCTGGTGACCACCTCCCATACCTTCACCAAGGGTCATGGTGGTGGTGACAGCAGCTCTCCACAAGGAAGGGGTTCTTGTCCACTCATACCTAGACAATTGGCTGATCTGGGCAAAGTCGGGGGATGACAGCAAAACAGCAGCAGCTCAGATGGTGGAATTCCTTCAAAGTATCGATTTGGGGGGTGGGGGGTGTCAACCTGACCAAGAGTCGGTTATGGCCGGCCCAGGAGCTAGATTATTTGGGAGCATGCTTCGATACCTGCATGAGCAGGGTTTTCCTGCTGGATTGCCGGGCAAAGGAGCTATGACAGTTGATACGGCAGTTCCTGAAGATGGTGAGACCATCGGCATGGCATTCTGTAGGTTCTGGGGACCATGGTGGCCACTCTTGGGCTAGTCCCATGGGCAAGGGCAACATGCGACCACTGCAGAGGGCTCTGCTCCATTGGTGGTCCCATCAGAGTCCACGCGTGTCCCAAGTACTGTGGAGCACCAGGCGTGCCGTTAGGTGGTGGCTGCACCTGGGGATCCTGGGGGCATGCCATTCGAGTCCCCTGTGTGGGTTCCGCTGATGACCGATGCCATTCTGTCAGGTTGAGGAGCCCATTGCGAAGGACACTTCGTTCAGGGACTGTGGAGTCCATAGGAGGCCCCGTGGTCTATCAACAGGTTTGAGATGTGAGTGGTGACCTTGGCGCTAGAAGGTTTCTAGCCATGGTTGCAGGGGAAGGCAGTCCAAGTTCTCTTGGACAGTGCAACCACAGTGGCTTACATCAACCAGCAAGGAAGCATGGGGAGTGCAGAGGAGGAGTCCAAAAGGCTGTTCGGATGGACATTATCTCCAGGCATTATCAGCTATGCACGTAGTGGGAGTTGACAATGTGATGGCAGACTACTTCACCAGAGTGTGTGTGGACCCCAGAGTGGCAGCTCAACCAGGGGGTGTATGAGCAGATGGTCCACATCGGTCATGGACCTAATGGCAATGTTAGTCTGCCAAGACCTACTAGTTTTTCAGCAGAAGAGGATGTCTGAGGATCTGGATGCTCTAATTCAGCGGTGGCTCGAAGAGGGTGTCTCCTATGTTTTTCCCCCGTGGGTGCTCATAGGCCAGGTAGTGTAACGGATAGAAGCGCATCGGAGTTTAGTAATTCTGGTGGCACTGGACTGGCCGAGGCACAGTGGCAGATCGATTGTGGCGGCTTCCGTGTTGGAAGGACCTCTTGACGCAGGGGGCTGCTTCACATGCCGCAGGTGAATCTGTTCTCGCTTATGGCATGGCTCTTGAAAGGGTGAGGCTGAAGAAAAGGATATCCAGGCTCGGTGATAGTGACCTTGCTACAGGCCTGAAGGAGGTCTACAAACCTGGTGTGCATCTGCATAGGGTGCATCTTTAAATCATGGTGTGGAGAGAGGCAGGCGCGCCTTTCCACTGCCTCCGTCCCGGATATCTTGATGTACCTGCAGTCCGATTTTGATAAGTCTAGCTGTCAATTCCTTGAGGGTGGAACTGGCAGCGATTTCCTGTTATCACGGGAAAGTCCACGGGGTGCTGTTGGGTACACACCCAGACATGCTGAGATTTCTAAAGGTGGTGACCCACCTCCGTCTGCCAAGGAGGGCGGTGTTACCCCCTTGGTTTCTCAATCTGGTGCTGACTGTGCTGTCTGGGGAACCCTTTGAGCCATTAAATTGAGCTTCCCTGAAGGATTTCACTCTGAAAATGGTATTTCTCCAGGACCAAGCAGGAAGTCAGTCCTCACTTATGGGTGACGTCGGCGCCGACGGAGCCCTCGCGGAGCAATTTTCCCCAGCTTTCAAAGAAAGCCTTTGGGAATTGCAGCGCGCATGCGCGGTCGTCTTCCCGCCCGAGGGTGCCATCTTAGCCAGTCTTCTTTTTTCCGCGGAGCCCTACAGACGTCCCCGTCTTGTCCCCGCGAAAAAGTCGATTTTCTTCATTATTTTATTCTTTTTTCCTTTCGGTTCGACGCCGATCGCTTTCCCGCCCGGACTCGTGACGCCGGTCTCGAGTCCGCTTACTTTTTTCGGTTTTTCTGACTTAGTCAGCTTTCGTTTTCGGTTTCCCTGGCAGCCCGGTCCTTTGACCTCGCAGGGGCCCTTTTTCCCCCGATGGCTGCCAGTGGGTTTAAGCGGTGTGGTCGGTGTGACCGAAATATGTCACTAACCGACACACACGACTTTTGCCTCCGCTGCCTGGGCCCGGATCATGAGGAAACTGATCTGTGGGCCCTGCAGCAAACTGTCCTCAAAGGCGTTGAGGAGTCGGCGGCATCAGCGTGAGAGAATCTTCGCTGACCCCAGCCGTACCCGGACCTCGTCGGAGGCCTCCGCGTCGAAAGGCTCCAGCTCGGACCGTCGCCGGAGCTCCTCCGACCGGGGTTCTCCCTCCGGGGACCATCGTCGGAAGGAAAAACCCGCGAGGGCGGCGTCGGTGGACGCTCCTGGTTCCGCGAGGGCCAGGTCGCATAGCCCCGACAGCCGCCCCGGGTCCTTGGAGAAGGAAAACACATCCCGACGCGGCCTCGCCTGGAGTCGGAGATGCCTGCCCGGGTAAGTCCTGTGGTCCTTCTGGACTCGCCTCCGCGACAGCCGACGTCGGGCCCGACGCCGTCGGGGCCCGAGTCGGGGGCTGCTGGGTCACCTGAGCTCGGACTCAGGTTGACGGCCTTGGAGAGCAGACTGTCTGCCTTCATGGACCAGCAGCGGGCACTGCTCGCTGGCCTCGCTGGCACCGCTGCCCCGACCGCCGGGACGTCGACGTCCAAGTCGACCCCGGAGAGACCGAGCCGATCCTCGAGTCAATGAGAACTCGAGTCGATCCTCGGTCGAGGTCACCCTCGGCCTCCCGTTCGGGACCGAGGTCGCCGACGCCGACTCCCTCGACGTCGGGACGGCTGGCGCCGCACCCTGCCCGGGCCGACCCCACCGAGTCCTCGTCGGAGTCGGTCTGGGAGTCTGAGGAGGAAGAGTCACCTGATTCTTTCCGGACTCGGTGTGTCCCATCGGACTCACCGGGGTCCGAGCCTCGGAAGCAGTCCCCCCCGGAGGATGCCCGGTTCTCGGACTTCGTTAGGGATATGGCCAAGGCTTTGGCCTTCCCTGCGGATCCCGAGGAGGAGCCTCGAGCCGAAGAGCTCGACGCCCTCCAGTATGACTCTCCCGCGAGGGAGCACTTTACTGTGCCGGTTCCTCCTATGCTGGAACGACTACTCTTCCGCATGTGGGAGAGTCCGGCCTCCTCGCCGGTCCTGAGCAAGCGGGTCGATTCTATCTATCGGGTCCGCAAGAGCCCTGGCTTTCAGAAGGCACAGCTGCCACACCATTCCATGGTAGTGGAATCGGCCATGCATCGTCTTAAGAGCCAGAAGATGCACTCCTCGGTGCCTCCTGGAAGGGAGGCCCGTAACCTGGATGGCCTTGGCAAGAAGTGCTTCCAGGGCTCTATGCTCGCATGTCGTGTCCAGACTTACCAGCTCTACATGGGCATGTATCTCCGGGATCTGGCTAAAGAGCTAGCCGGATTCTCCGCTGGTCTCTCCGAGGAGCCCTTGCGGAGGTTCCTAGCTTTGTCCACGGGCATTCGGGAATGCTCAAAGTTCATGTCCCGAGCAGCCTATGATGGCTTTGAGGCCTCGGCTAGAGTGGCCGCAGCCGGCATCGGTGCCCGCCGACGGGCTTGGCTTCAGTCGTCGGACCTTGAGCCCTGGGTACAGGACAAGTTGGTCGATGTCCCCCTGCCGAGGCGAAAACCTCTTTGGCAAGCCCATGGCGGAAAAGGCTGCACAAATTGAGACTGAGACTCTCACCAGGACCAGGCTTTCTAGGAAGACCTCCGCCCCTTCCCAGAAAAAGAAGGGCTCGGGAAAAAAGTCCCTTTTTACCCGAGGAAGGCGGCTGCCTACAAACAGTACCCCCATTATCAGGCCCCTGCAGCTCCCCAACAGGGCCAGCAGGCCAAGGGACGGGGTAACGGGTCCCTTAGGCAGCAAGCCCCCAAGCCTGCACCACCAGCCCCTGCTCAGCAGGGTGGGGGTTTTTGACTCGCTCAGCATAGCCTCTCCCCCCCCCGCTGGTTCCTCCCAGCACCGGAGGCCGGCTGGTTCACTTCGCCCACAGGTGGTCCAGCATCACCGCAGATGCCTGGGTACTTCAGGTCGTGCGAGAAGGCTACCTTCTCCACTTCCATCAGGTCCCTCCCTCCTATTTTCCGGGAGAACCTTCGCGCCCCCCTCTGCACAGGGAGTTGCTCCTTCAGGAGTTAGCAGGTCTTCTGCAGGAACAGGCGGTGGAACCGGTGCCCCACCACCTGAGTGGTCAAGGCTTTTATTCAAGGTATTTTCTGATACCAAAGAGAACAGGGGCCCTCAGACCCATCCTGGACTTGCGCAACCTCAACAAGTTCCTTGTGCGGGAGAAGTTCAAAATGCTTACCCTTGGAATCCTTCTGCCCTACCTCCAGCAGGGAGATTGGCTATGCTCCTTGGATCTAAAGGATGCCTACACGCACATCCTCATCCACCCAAGCCACCGCCAATACCTAAGGTTTGTGGTGGCAGGAAATCATTACCAGTACAGAGTACTGCCCTTTGGCCTATCCTCCGCACCGCGAGTCTTCACAAAATGTCTCGCGGTCGTGGCGGCCCATCTCCGGCTTCACGGCCTCTATGTCTTTCCGTACCTCGACGACTGGCTCATCAGAGCAGCGTCCGCTCAGGAGGTCACCAACGCCACGTGCCGCACGGTGACTCTGCTGCAGCACTTGGGCTTTGTCATAAACTTCGCAAAGTCCACTTTGCTCCCCTCACAGGATCTCGAGTTCATCGGCGCAAGGCTGCACACTCCTCGGGCACGAGCGTACCTACCGCTCGACAGGGCTCAACGGCTCATGGACCTAGCCGACCGCTTTCGCAGCCAGCCCCTGGTCTCCGCCAGGCGCTTCCTGAGACTGCTCGGCCATATGGCTTCCACCGTCCATGTGACCCCCAATGCCCGCCTGAACATGCGGTCTGCTCAATGGTGTCTCCGCCAGCAGTGGCGACAAGCCACAGGCGGCCTGGCAGACCTAGTGCGCGTCTCCGAGCCGCTGCTCTCGTCTCTCCGGTGGTGGCTCCGGCAGCCGAACCTGATATTCGGAATGCCTTTCCAGTCACCTCAGCCGACCCGGGTGCTGACCACCGATGCATCCCTCCTGGGCTGGGGAGCACATTGCCAAGAGGCACGTACTCAGGGCCTCTGGACCACGTGGGAGTCTGCTCAGCAGATCAACTTCCTGGAGCTCAGGGTGATCCGCCTAGCTCTCAAGGCCTTCTCCCACCTGACTTCCCAACAGTCCGTCCTTGTCCAGACGGACAATCAAGTTGCCATGTTCTACGTGAACAAGCAGGGGGGCACGGGCTCCTTCCTCCTCTGCCGGGAGGCACAGAAGCTCTGCTCTTGGGCCGTCAGTCACGGCATTCTCCTCAAGGCAGTTTATCTCCCGGGCCAAGAAAATTGCCTTGCAGACAAACTCAGCAGGGTCCTCCAGCCGCACGAGTGGCGTCTGGATCCCTTGGTAGTTCAGAAGCTCTTCCTCAAGTGGGGTCTCCCCACGGTGGATCTCTTTGCCAGTCCTCACAACCGGCAGCTTCCTCGCTTCTGCTCTCGTCAGCCACACCCCCTTCGGGTTGCGGCGGACGCCTTTCTGATCTCGTGGTCGGGGAGCCTTCTGTACGCTTTCCCTCCCATCCCGCTGATCTCTCGGACTCTTTTCAAGGTTCTCCGAGACAAAGCCTTCATGATCCTGGTGGCCCCTCGCTGGCCCAGGCAGCCGTGGTTTCCGCTCCTGCTGCAACTGGCGGTGGAGGATCCAATCCCTCTGGGGGTACAACCGGATCTCCTCACTCAGGATCAGGGGTCCCTTCTGCACCCCAACCTCAGGTCTCTCAACCTCATGGCCTGGCTGCTGAGAGGGTAGTCCTTGCTCCCCTTCTCCTGCCGGCGGAGGTGGAGGAGGTCGTCTTAGCTTCGCGACGGCCTTCTACCCGCAAATGCTACGCCCTTAAATGGCGTCGCTTTGCAGTCTGGTGTACCCAACAGTCTCAGGATCCCTTCTCCTGCCCGGTGTCGGTGATCTTGCAGTACTTGCTGCACCTCTCTAATCTGGGACTTAAGTCCAACTCCGTCAAAAGTTCACCTCAGTGCTCTTTCAGCACATCATGTGCCAGTGGATGGCAGACCTCTCTCCAATGACCCTCTCGTAGCGAGGTTTCTCCGAGGTCTCCTTCTACTTAAACCATCTCTGCGCCCGCCAGCACCTGACTGGGACCTGAATGTGGTTTTGCAGCGGATCACCTGTCCGCCTTTTGAACCTATGGCTACCTGTTCTCTCCGTTTTCTGTCTTGGAAAACACTGTTCTTGATAGCCCTCACTTCCGCTAGGCGCGTAAGTGAATTGCAGGCCCTCGTGTCTGATCCCCCTTACACTAGGTTCTACAAGAATAGGGTAGTCCTACGGACTCACCCAAAATTTCTGCCTAAAGTGGTCTCCCCTTTTCACATCAATCAGGAGGTGGTACTTCCAACCTTCTTTCCCAGACCACACTCCAGCCGAGCTGAAACGGTCCTCCATACCCTGGACTGTAGAAGGGCATTGAACTTCTACCTTGACCGTACGCGGGAGCACCGTAAAGCTGCTCAGCTTTTTGTGTCTTTTGACCCCAATAAATTGGGGCTCCCGGTCTCCAAGCGTACTCTGTCCATCTGGGTTGCGGAGTGTATCTCTTGGGCTTATGGGGCAGCCGGACTCTCCTTAGAAAGTCGAGTCACGGCTCATTGCGTTCGGGCAAAGGCCACGTCAGTGGCTTACCTCCGCTCTGTTCCGCTGGCAGACATCTGCCGGGCCGCTACTTGGTCTTCGAGCCAGACTTTTGCGGTCCATTACTGTCTCGAGAGGGAGTCCCGTAGGGACAGTGCTTTCGGACAGGCAGTCCTCCGTAATCTCTTTGAGGTCTGAGCAACTCCTACCCTCCATCCCGGATGTGGGCTACCGGTGGGTGATAATTCAGCGAAGATTCTATCCTTCTGTGCTGCTGAGCTAGAGGGAGCTCATTTTTGTGCTTAGGGTCTCCGGTAGCCTTGAGCTTGGGAGTCCCATAAGTGAGGACTGACTTCCTGCTTGGTCCTGGAGAAAGCGTAGTTACTCACCTGTAACAGGTGTTCTCCAGGAGCAGCAGGAATCAGTCCTCACTACCCTCCCTCCTCCCCTTGGAGTTGCAATCGTCTGCTTATGTTCTTTTTTGCAAATTTTTATGCTGTCTTTTTTAGCTATGTCATCTGACTGGCTAAGATGGCACCCTCGGGCGGGAAGACGACCGCGCATGCGCGCTGCAATTCCCAAAGGCTTTCTTTGAAAGCTGGGGAAAATTGCTCCGCGAGGGCTCCGTCGGCGCCGACGTCACCCATAAGTGAGGACTGATTCCTGCTGCTCCTGGAGAACACCTGTTACAGGTGAGTAACTACGCTTTTTTTGCAAAAACGTAAAAATGGGGTATTTTTAACCTCCTTTTACACAAAAGTATCTTCTAAAATCGTTTTGAAACCAATTTCATTAGAGCATGTTTTAAGCTTGCTAGAAAAGCGGATTTAATTTACTAACCCTGGCGTACAATACCCTGAAAAGAGAGCTAAACATAGCGGACATTACCATGCTTGACAAAGGCATGTAATTCAACCTGCAGTTCTAACGTTATCCAAATGTTATATTTAAAACTCATTTATTTCCATAGGAGTTGCTCAATAACTGTTAAGTGCATATATGTCGTGAGCTTAACGTATAGATTTTCAGATTAGCATTAGTTGGTACACATTTACTAATTAATTTACTTCAAAATGGACATCGACGAATCACTTGATAACAATCCTCCTATGCCTGAATGTACCGTTGGACAAAAATTGTCATCAAAATGTCATCATGGCTCATTTTATTCCAATAAAACTGGGCTCAATTCTGTGAGCTGCTTGTCAGCAAGCGAGAAATTGCTTATTACTCGACGATCAGAAGTTGACCTTACAGACAATGACAGTATCAGCTTGCATCACCAAGCACAATATCTCAGCAAATATGAAATGAACCAAAAGTCGTGTTGCAATCGTTTGAAAAGCAGAATCACATCACTAAAAGTGGATTATCAAAAGTAACTTTAGCCATGTCTGAGGGCTTGAAAAAAGTGACCAAAATGAATGTAAAGCCAGGCCAGAAAATTAGCATCAGGTGCAAAGCAAAATATGCTTCTATGGTTGAAGCCACAGCATCTTCATCTTCGGATGATTTTGATCCAGATGCCTTGGACACCCTTGATCAAAGCTTGACTGCTTTAGGCACTTCTCCATTAAAAATATGAAGAATAAGCAGTAGAGACAAAGCTGGCTATTTGAAACAAAAGATTGAACGCACACAGAACGTGGTAACAAAAAAAATGTCTGCTGCTGGAGTGGCTGACAATGTTGAACAATCTAGTCTATCTGCAGAATGCAGTCTATGTAGCGATTACACTGAGCTCCCTGCACCTTCAGTTACATCATCTGGCCGACAGTATCAATTCCCAGAATCCATTTTGAAGAAAGTGGCTTGCAAACATAACAATGTAAAAAAAATTGCTAGCATTAAAATTGAGGTGAGTACTTCGGCTTGGGAACCATATAAGATACACAATTTAGGCTTGGGAACCTAGGATAAGATGCCCAATCATTGGCTTGGGAACCAGCTAGACACCCACTGAAGGCTTTGGAACCTCAAATAAGAAACCAAATTAAAGGCTTGGGAACCTAGATTAAGAAACACACCCATGGCTGGTATTGCACAGCTATCGGGCGTGACCTCTATGGCGATGGGGTTGCCAGTTCATGTTCCTGAACTGGTAGTGACAATGCCACCATGGACCAACGCAATACAATATTGATAATTTTTCAATATAAAAATGTTAAAACAAGTATGATCCAAAAAATTAACAATAATATAATGAAATATACGCTGTTGCCATGGCAGTGTCCGATGACTTTGGTCCTCTTTTTAGAGCACTGTATGCCAGCGTTAGTCAATCAAATTAACTTTTTTAGAGAGTTTAAAGCATGCTCTTTCTAATGGTAGTAGTTTGAAAACGTTTCTAGAAGATACTTTTGTGTAAAAGGGAGTTTAAAAATACCCTATTTTTAGCCTTTTTGCAAAAATTATCAGCTTTACACTTTGCAAATTAATGAAAAGGGCTAGGAGCTTGAAATTATAAACACAAAAACAGTACCACGAGATACTATGCCTCAAATTTCATGTTCGTCGTTTACTTATTTCAGGAGCTATGCAATGTTAAACTTTTAATTTTTTTAGGCCGCTAATTTCTTTGCCCGACTTTGGTGCAATGTGTCTATTTCTGACACAATCCAAAAAGATGATTATTAGTCTCATTAAAAAGAGCGCAAAAAGATGTGCAGGGTAGTTAAGTTTCATTTCTTATAAACAAATAATAACAATATTAGGTCTCAAAGTTGCTGAAATTTTTGAATTGTACTGTACATGTTCAGGCTATGGGGTCAAACGGCTATATCTCAACAGGTTTAACACCATAGAACCTAAAACTCTACCAAAGTTCATTTGAGACATGGGGGGCTCTAAATATAAAATTTCC
This sequence comes from Ichthyophis bannanicus, assembly GCA_033557465.1. Lineage (NCBI taxonomy): Eukaryota > Metazoa > Chordata > Amphibia > Gymnophiona > Ichthyophiidae > Ichthyophis > Ichthyophis bannanicus. The sequence continues at coordinate 135,920,184 of CM066042.1, forward strand.
TGAGCGGTCCTCCAGTTTAGTCCTCCACATCCGGGTAGTGCACCTCTTCCTGCAGCAAGGAGACTGGACCAATCAAATTCTCTAATCCATGGAATGTATGCTGCTGGAGCTCCCATCAGGCCCCCAGTGTGTCCAGTCTCCTTGCAGCAGGAAGACGTGTGAGCCTGGATCTGGGCTCACTTAGGGCTTGACTTAACCACGCTAGCTATATTTCTTTTTCTTTGGGGAGTCCTTTGTTTTGTTTTGCTTCTTGCCCTTTATTTTCTTTTTATGTAGATATCGCTTTAAAAAAAAAAAAAAGAAAACGGAGCTGAGCCGTACTGCCCTTCCTCCCTCTTTGCAGTGTTTACTGAGGCAGCATTTCTCGATCGCTCCCCCTGGACAGTACGGGGGACTGATCGGACACTCACAGCAGCTCTTTCCCCTTCCGTGCCTGCGGGTGCTGGAAACGGCGTTTTGAAAGTTAAGAACATAAGAACATAAGAAATGCCATACTGGGTCAGACCGAGGTCCATCAAGCCCAGTATCCTGTTTCCAACAGTGGCCAATCTAGGTCATACGTACCTAGCAGTTTCCCCAAAAGACACAGGTTCTGCAGTGCTTGTACTAGGCCAAGCATTGATATCCTGGGTCCCTTTTTAATAGTGGTTTATGGACCTTTCCTCCAGGAACTTGTCCAAACCTCTTTTAAACCCAGCTATACTAACAGCCCTTACCACATCCTCCGGTAACAGATTCCAGAGTTTGATTACACGTTGAGAGAAGAAATATTTTCTCCTATTTGTCTTAAATAGTTTACCCTGTAGCTTCATTACATGCCCCCTAGTCCTTCTATATTCTGAATAGCGTAAACAATTTATCCACGTTTATCCGTTCCACTCCATTCATTAATTTATACACCTCTATCATATCTCCCCTCAGCCGCCTCTTTTCTAGGTTAAAGAGCCCTAACCTTTTTAGCCTCTCTTCATAGGAGTAGCCTTCCATCCCCTTCACCAATTTGGTGGCTCTTCTCTGTACTTTTTCTAATAACTCTATGTCCTTTTTAAGATACGGTGACCAGAATTGCACACAATATTCAAGGTGCGGTCGTACCATGGAGCGATACAGAGGCATTATAATATCCTTTGTTTTATTCTCCATCCCTTTCCTTATGATACCTAGCATTCTATTTGCTTTCTTGGCCGCCGCTGCACACTGGGCGGAGGGTTTTAACATGTTATCCACGATGACTCCTAAATCTTTTTCCTGGGTGGTGGTTTCTAATGTGGAGCCTTGCATCTTGTAACTATAGTGTGGGTTGTTCTTTCCTAGGTGCATAACTTTGCACTTGTCCACATTAAATTTCATCTGCCATTTGGATGCCCAGTCTTCCAATTTATCCAGATCCTCCTGCAGTTTTCCACAATCCTCTTGGGTTTTAACAACTTTAAACAGTTTTGTGTCATCTGCAAATTGGATTACCTCACTAGTTATTCCCTTTTCCAGGTCATTTATGAATATGTCAAAAAGTAGCGGACCCAGTACAGATCCCTGGGGTACTCCACTATTCACCTTTTTCCATTGGGAATATTGGCCATTTAGCCCTACCCTCTGCTTTCTATCTTTTAACCAGTTCCCGATCCACAATAGTACACTGCCTTCTATCCCATGACTTTTTAGCTTCGCCAAAAGTCTCTGATGGGGGACCTTGTCAAAAGCTTTCTGAAAGTCCAGATACACTATATCAACCGACTCACCTTTGTCTACCTGTTTATGCACACCTTCAAAAAAACAGATCAGATTAGTAAGACAAGATCTTCCTTGTCTAAAGCCATGTTGGCTGTCTCCCATTAGGCCATGACTATCTACATGCTGTGTAATTTTGTTCTTTATGATGGCTTCTACCATTTTCCCTGGTACTGACGTCAGGCTCACCGGTCTGTAATTTCCTGGGTCACCCCTGGAACCCTTTTTAAAAATTGGTGTTATGTTGGCGACCCTCCAATCTTCAGGTATTACAGATGATTTTAATGAAAGTTCACAGATTACCAATAACAGGTCTGCAATCTCATATTTCAGTTCTTTCAACACTCTGGGATGTATACCATCCGGTCCAGGTGATTTGCTACTATTCAGTTTATCAAATAGTTGTAATATATCTTCCCGGTGTAGCGATATTTCTCTCAATTCCTCTGCAGTATCACCTTTAAATACCACTTCAGTCTTGGGTAACACCCCTACATCTTCCTCAGTAAAGACGGCAATCTTCAACTCTATGAGCTCAGTTTCCCGGCGGTCTTTTGGCTGCCGGGTTGTGCATTCAGCACCGCTCCGGTTCGAGCGATTTCGCTGTTTTTCTAATCTTTTTTTCTACCTGCTGGGGTAAGTGCCTTCCTTTTCAGAATGTCCCTGTAGTTTTAATTTATTTTTCACTCGCGTCGGGCAGTCTTTTGTTTTTGGCACCCTTTTTTTCTTCGTTTCTCCGGTCCCGGCGGCCATTTTCTTATTTGTTTTTAAGGTCCTGACTCTGCGGTCTCTCGTAGGCCTCTGGTTTTTGGGGTTTTTAGTATTTTTTGGAGAGTCTGCATTTCTCTTTTTACTTTTTACCCTTCTTACCCTCGAGTTAAAAAAAAAAAAAAAAAATCATCATACGGAGAGGAGAAGATTTCTAGTCTGGGTATAGTGTCTTTTGTCTTACCACTCTCTACATTTTTATTTCCCTGGCAATGGAGTCGAGACCGCAATGCGTGATCTGCGGATCTCGTAAGGGCATAGCTGCCGAGTCAGGAATTTGTAAGAGCTGTGCTGCGGTGGCCTCTCAGGCGGAACAGCATGTGGAAGGTCCAGCGCTGGCAACTGATGTACTCCCTTCCCCGTCTGCTGAGGGGACTTCTTCTCAGGGTATTCGCCTGTCCCCAGATCCTAGCTCTTCAAAGGGGCTGGGTTCTGCACTGCCAGCAGAAGGGGCAGAGTCTTTTTCTTCTTTGAAAGATTTTTCCCCTGATTTTGTTCTGCTTATGCATCAGGCTTTCCAACTGGGGCGCTTGGGTAAGTTACCTGAAACTTTCTCCGCTCCTTTGCCTCTGTCACTACCCGCGGCGGAGGGAGCCGGTCGAATGGCGCCCCGACCACCTAAAAGGTTGCGGTCCCTGGACTTAGACCCGGAGGAACTGCAGTGGCACGAGTCTGAAGCGGCTCTCGACGCAGAGGACCTGCTTGACGACTTAGAGGAAGGTGAAATTCCTGAGCCTGAGGATCAGGCTCGCATTATTCGGGTGTTCCGGAGGGAAGAGCTGGTTCCCTTAATTACGGAGGCCCTGCAAACCCTCAATCTCGCCTCGGCACCCTCGGTTGAAGAGGAAGCTTTAGAGGATCCTCTCATTCAGGCAGTTCGACAATCGCAGGTGGTGTTTCTGCTACATAGAGTGGTGGATCAAATGATTCAAACTGAGTGGGATCAGCCTGAATCGGGTCTGAAAGGTATTCGGACAATGAACCGTCTGTATCCGTTAGCGGACAAAGACAAGGATAAGTTCAGGTCTCCTCGGGTAGACGCGGCAGTGTCGGCGGTAACCAAGAAGACCACTATCCCGGTTGAGGGAAGCGCCGCATTAAAAGATACTCAGGACAGGAAGGTGGATGGACTTTTGAAACAGGCCTTTGAAACCAATGCCTTGTCATTACAAGCATCTATCTGCGGGGCGTGGATAGCTCGAGCTTGTTTAAGGTGGGCTCAGCATTTGCGTCAAACTTCCCTTCTCGATCAGCCAGCTTTGCTCGAAGTTACGCGATTGGAATCGGGATCTGCTTATTTGGCTGATATCCATTATGATTTAATCAGGTCCTTAGCTAACAGTATGGCTTCTCTGGTAGCGGCGCGGAGATCCATCTGGCTGCGGAATTGGGCAGCGGACGGCTCGTCCAAGTCTCGTCTCAGCAAGCTGCCATTCAAGGGTCGCTTGTTGTTTGGGGACGATCTCGATAAATTGGTGAAAGACCTTGGTGAGTCTAAAGGTGACAGACTACCGGAAGATAAGCCTAAGTTAGGTAGAGGTTTGCCAGCTTCTCGAGGTCCATTCAGAGACTTTAGGAGGTTCCGATCTTCCCGCCTTTGGAGTTCTCAGAGAGGCAGGTTTGGATCTTGCTCACATAATTTTCGAGGTTTCCGGGGGGCAGGTCGAGGCTTCTCAGCTACAGCCTCCTCTTCCTCCCTTTAATCGCAAACCACAATGACGCGAGGCGGGCCCTGGAGGGACCGCAAGTCATCGGGGGTCGTCTTCGGGATTTCTTACCTTCTTGGGTCCAGATAACATCCGATCAATGGGTGCTGGAGATAGTCCGAGAGGGTTATGCACTAGAGTTTGCCTTTACACCCCACGACTCCTACGTTCTGTCACCCAGCAGAGGTCCATTAAAGGAACTCGCCATTCGCTCTACTTTTGACAGGCTCCTGGACTTGGGGGCGGTTATTCCTGTTCCAGATTCCGAGTGCGGAGCCGGTCGTTACTCCATTTATTTCGTGGTGCCCAAGAAAGACTGTTCTCTCCGTCCTATCTTAGATCTCAAGGGTGTGAATCGTTGTCTCCGAGTTCCGCACTTTCAGATGGAAACTCTCAGGTCCGTCATAGTGGCAGTGCGACAAGGGGAGTTTTTGACTTTGCTGGACCTGGCGGAGGCCTACCTCCATATTCCGATAAGACCGATTCATCAGATGTTTCTTCGGTTCGCTTTCCCTTGGGGCCACTATCAGTTTCAAGCATTACCGTTCGGTCTTGCCACAGCTACTCGCTCCTTCACCAAAGTCATGGTGGTAGTGGCAGCAGCGTTGCGAAAAGATGGTATTCTGGTCCACCCGTATCTCGACGGCTGGTTGATTCGAGCGAAGTCCGTTACGGAGAGCTTACAAGCAACGGACAAGGTCGTACATTTTTTGCAGGACTTAGGATGGGTGGTCAATGCCAAAAAGAGTCGTCTGCAACCTTCTCAAATGCTCGAATATCTCGGGGTTTGTTTCGACACGAACAGAGGTTTGGTGTCTCTACCGAGGCGCCGCGCGCAAGCCTTGCGACGTCTGGTTTGGACTTTCTTAGCGATTCCCGCTCCATCGGCCTGGTGGTATCTCCGTCTACTGGGGACCATGGCGGCAACAATAGATGTAGTTCCTTGGGCCAGGTTTCACATGCGTCCGCTACAGCGAGCCCTCTTGCGTCGCTGGTCCAATCAGACGGACCCGCTAAGTCGCAGGTTGCCCTGCCCGAGCCGGGTGCGCAGGGCGTTGCAGTGGTGGCTTTGCCCACGGTCCCTTCAGATGGGCCTGCCTCTGGAGCAGCCGACTTGGTTACCGGTCATAACCGATGCAAGCCTAGCGGGCAGGGGAGCCCACTGTCAGGGTCGTTATGCTCAGGGAACTTGGTCGGCACAGGAACTCCAGTGGTCGATCAACCGGCTAGCGCTGCGAGCTTTCGAGTCGATAGTGTTACATCAAGCTGTGCGCGTTCTGTCGGACAAGGCGGCACCGGAAGCGTAGCCATGGAGGAAGAGGCTCAGGACCTCTTCGAATGGGTGGAAGTGCGCCTTGTCGCCATTTCAGCTGCGCATATCGCCGGAAAGGACAATGTGATGGCAGATTTTCTCAGCAGAGTCCGGGTGGATGCCGGAGAGTGGGAGTTGCATCCGCAGATTTATGCACAAATAGTTCGTCAATGGGGCTCTCCGATCATGGATCTCATGGCGACCTTCCAGTCGGCGAAGACCGGTCGGTTTTTCAGCAGGCAGAGAGAACGCATGTCCGAAGGACTCGACGCCCTCATTCAACCGTGGCCAGAGTCCGGCCTCCTGTACGTGTTTCCTCCATGGGCGTTGATCGGCAGAGTGATTCAACGCATAGGAGCGCACCACGGCAGGGTTCTTTTGGTGGCCCCGGACTGGCCCAGGCGTTCTTGGTATGCTGACCTGGTGCGGCTTCTCGACGGGGATCCATGGAAGCTTCCCCTTCTCGGGGACCTCCTAGTTCAGGGGCCCCTGAGCATGCCTCAAGTGGATCGGTTCTCGCTTACGGTTTGGCCATTGAAAGGGCTCGATTGAAAAAGAAGGGTTATTCACCGTCAGTTATTGCCACGCTACTTCGAGCCCGTAAGACTTCTACATCGCTTACGTATGTACGCATTTGGCGTATTTTTGAGGATTGGTGTTCGACGCATAACCTTCGAGCAGCAACGGCTTCCGTGGCCGTGATTCTCAGTTTCTTGCAAGACGGCTTTGACAAGGGTCTAGCCGCTAGCTCCTTAAAGGTTCAGTTGGCGGCTCTCGCGTGTTATCGTGGTAAAATACACGATCTCTCTCTTGCGGCTCATGCGGATGTGCAGCGTTTTCTTAGGGCCGTGTTCCGGCTGCGACCTTCGCGCAGGGTGACTATTCCTCCTTGGGATTTGAATTTAGTGTTGCAAGCCTTGGTTCGGAAACCTTTTGAGTCTTTGCGCAATGCTTCCGTAAAGGACTTAACCCTGAAAACGGTTTTTCTCGTCGCCATTTGCTCTGCGAGGCGCATTTCGGAGCTTCAGGCGTTGTCCTGTAAGGCTCCCTTGTCCTTTTCTCGGGATAAAGTGGTTCTGCGACCAGTGCCTTCCTTTCTTCCGAAGGTGGTTTCTCCGTTTCATTTGAATCAATCCATTTTTCTACCGGTTTTCAATTCGGACCAGTCTGCGGGCGCCGACGACGGTCTCCACCGGTTGGATGTGAGCAGAGTTTTGCGTCAATATCTGAAGGTTTCTGAAAGTTTCCGTAAGTCAGATCGTTTGTTCTGTTCGGTGGAGTTCGAAAGGGGGAAGCAGCGGCAAAATCCTCCCTTTCCCGCTGGATTAAGGAAGCCATCGCCTCGGCATATTTGTTGCACGGTCGGTCTGTACCGGTGGGTCTACGTGCTCATTCTACTCGAGCGCAGGCAGCTTCATGGGCGGAGTACAGTTTGGTTCCGCCAGTAGATATTTGCAAAGCGGCTACTTGGTCTTCGCTCCATGCCTTTAGTAGACATTACCGGTTGGATGTCCAGGCGTCACAGGATTCTTGTTTCGGTTCGGCGGTACTGCGCGCCGGTTGGCAAGGTCCCTCCCGTTGATTACTGCTCTGATACATCCCGGATGTGGAGGACTAAACTGGAGGACCGCTCAGGAAATAGAAATTACACTTACCTGGTAATTGTAGTTCCTGGAGGGTCCAGTTTAGTCCTCCGTCCCGCCCAAGAGTCTAAGACTTGTCTTTTTCTGTCTGGCGCGCTACCTCGGTGGGACAAAGTTTCTGAGACGTGATGTACTTCCCCCTCTCATACTGCAGGTACTTTCTTGAATCAGTAAGTCCTTTATTCGTTGTAGGTGCTGCAGTGTCTTCGTTGCTTCAGGTAAAGGGGGCCGAAGCAAGGTACAACGTTCTGACTCTCTCGTTTGGGGAGGGGGTCAAGTGCTATTGGGGGGCATCAGTCTGTTTATTTTGAGTTGCTTACGTGTTTCGTTGAGTCTGCTTTGTTACTAGTTCACTGGGGGCCTGATGGGAGCTCCAGCAGCATACATTCCATGGATTAGAGAATTTGATTGGTCCAGTCTCCTTGCTGCAGGAAGAGGTGCACTATCCGGATGTGGAGGACTAAACTGGACCCTCCAGGAACTACAATTACCAGGTAAGTGTAATTTCTATTTAGTCAAAATCCGTGATGGTCATGTGGGGATCCCTAGACGATTTGATTAAAGCATTAGCGAATAGTATGTCCTCATTGGTAGCCACTTAGCATTATCTGTAGCTAAGAAATTGGTCGGCCGATGGTGTTTCTAAGTCATGTCTCAGCAAGCTTCCTTTTAAAGGGAAGTTGTTTGATGAAGATTTGGATAAACTGGTTAAGGATTTGGGAGAATCTAAAGGCAGAATGCTCCCGGAAGACAAGCCTAAGCAGGGGAAGTCCCTGCTGACTGCACGGGGCCAGTTCAGAGATTTGAGGTTTTGTACTTCTCGGTTAGGAAGTTTTCAAAGAGGAAGATTTGCTTCTAGAGCCCGTGGGTTTCGGGGAGCAGGTAGAGGTTTCACAGCTACCGCTGCAATGTTGGCTCGAAAGCCACAATGAAGCGAGGCGGGCCCAGGTAGGAAGTCAAACGATTGGAGGTCGGCTTCGGGAATTCCTTCCTGCCTGGTTCCAAATAACGTCCGACCAATGGGTGTTGGAGATAATACACGAAGGTTATGCTCTCGAATTGGCACGTCCCATGCTAGATTTGTTTGTGCTTTCCCCTTGCAGAGGTCGGCAGAAAACGTTGGCAGTACGACAAACGTTGGATCATCTCTTGCAGCTGGGAGGAGTTGTGCCGGTTCTGCCAGCAGCTTAAGGTGTCGGTTGTTACTCCATTTATTTCATAGTTCCAAAGAAAGACGGTTCTCTCCGGCCTATCCTGGACCTAAAAGGAGTGAATCGCTGTCTTCAAGTGCCTCACTTTCGGATGGAAACCTTACGTTCCGTAATAGTGGCGGTCCGGCAGGGAGAGTTCTTGACCTCCCTAGACCTTACTGAGGCGTATTTACACATTCCAATCAGAGCAGCTCATCAAATGTTTCTAAGGTTCGCTCTGCCACGGGGACATTACCAATTTCAAGCCTTGCCCTTCGGTCTAGTGACGGCCCCATGCACCTTCAAGGTTATGGTGGTGGTTGCGGTGGCGCTGCGGAAGGAAGGTATTTTAGTCCACCCTTACCTTGACGATTGGTTGATTCGGGCAAAGTCCAAAGTCGAGAGCGTGCAGGTTACGGACAAGGTTGTGAAGTTACTGCAGAGTCTCAGCTGGATAGTCAATTTTGCGAAGAGCCGTTTAGTCCTGTCCTAGGTTCTAGAGTACTTGGGGAGTGCGCTTCGACACGTGGCGGGGAGCTGTGTTCCTACCGGATCGGCGAGCTCAAATCCTTCAACAACTAGTGCGCAGATTCATGTCGCCTCCAGCTCCACACTGATGGAGCCGATCTTTGCGAGCTTGGAACAATGGCGACAACCCTGGAGGTAGTGCCATGGGCCAGAGCTTACATGCGGCTGTTGCAGAACTCGTTGTGGCGCTGGTCTCATCAGAACGATGCTCTGAGCAAACGACTCCCCTGTCCTCTTCGATTCAGACGGTCCTTCTAGTGGTGGCTTTGCCCAGGAAATCTGGAGGCGGGCTTGCCCCTGGAACAACTGCAATGACTTCCGGTGCTGACAGATGTAAGCCTCGCAGGTTGGGAAGTGCATTGTGGGGATCTCTTCGCACAAGGTGCTTGGAGCGAACAGAAGACCCAGTGGTTGACCAACCGTCTTGAACTACGAGCAGTGGTTCTAGCACTTCAAGCGTTCGAAGCTGAGGTGAAAGGTCAGACGGTGCGAGTGCTTTTGGACAATTCCACGATGGTGGCTTACATCAGTCAGCAGGGCGGAACAGGAAGCGTTGCCATGGAAGAGGAAGCAGGGGTGCTGTTCGCCTGGGTGGAGCCTCGAATCCAGGCAATCTTGGCGGCGCACATCATGGGAGCGGACAATGTGATGGCAGATTTTCTCAGCAGATGCCGGGGAATTGGAGCTCCATCTGGACGTTTTTGCTCAGATAGTCCACAGATGGGGTCCTCCGATCATGTATCTCATGGCGACCTTTTATTCAGCCAAGGCGAATCGCTTCTACAGCCGAAGGCGAGAGGGGATGTCGGAAGGAATTGATGCCCTGATGCAACATTGGCCATCATCCGGTCTTCTCTGTCTTCCCTCCGTGGGCGCTCATAGGACGAGTGGTTCAACGCATCGAAGCTCATCGGGCAAGAGTGCTGTTGGTGGTACCAGATTGGCCGAGACGTTCATGATATGCTTATTTGGTCCGGCTTCTCAACAGGGATCCTTGGCGATTACCGGCAACGGAGAATCTGTTATTTCAGGGTCCGCTTCAAATGCCTCAGGTGGATCGGTTCTCGCTTACGGTTTGGCCATTGAAAGGGCGAGGTTAAGGAAAAAAGGTTATTCTGGAGCGGTCATTGCGACTTTGGACCAAAAAGAGGTCCACATCCCTAGCATACGTGTGACTATGGCGTATATTTGAGGACTGGTGTTCTCGGCGACAGGTCCATTCTTCCACGGTTTCTGTTCCTATGGTATTAAGTTTCTTACAGGACAGTTTTGATAAGGGCTTGGCAGCCAGTTCGTTAAGAGTCCAGCTGACAGCTCTGTCTTGCTATAGAGGTAAAGTCCAGGGAATGTCCTTGGGCTCTCAACGTCGATGTGGGGCATTTGCTAAAAGCAGTCTCTAGGCTACGGCCTTCTCGCAGAATAATGGTGCCCCTGTGGGATCTCAATTTGGTGGTAGAAGCGTTAACTAGGGAACCTTTTGAGCCCTTACCCCAAGCTTCAGTCAAAGATTTGACTTTAAAGACAGTGTGTTTAGTGGCCAACTGTTCGGCATGACGAGTGTTGTAACTGCAGGCGTTGTCTTGCTGAGAGCTGTTTGTTGCCTTTTTCTTTTCTAGGGAAAAGTTAGTGTTGTGACCAGTTCTGTTGCTTTTGCCAAAGGTAGTTTCTCCTTTTCACATGAATCAATCGGTTTCGTTGCCAGTATTAGGAGCTTCGGAAGAAAGTGTCTGACTGTAGTTTACGTCGTTTGGACGTAAGGAGAGTTCTGCGTCAATATTTGAAGGTTTGAGTCCTTTCGTAAGTCTGAATGCCTATTCGTTCTATTTGGAGGTCCCTGTAAAGGGGAAGTGGCAGTTAAAGCTTCAATTTTCAGATGGGTCCGAGAGGCAACAGCATCTGCATATATTTTGCAAGGTTGTCCGGTGCCAGAGGGCTTACGGGCTCATTCCACTAGAGTGCAAGCGACGTCTTGGGCAGAGCACAGTTTGGTTTTGCAGAGCGGCGACTTGGTCTCGTCTCTCCATACCTTCAGTAAACACTATCGCCTGGATGTTCAGGCAGCGAGCGATGCCTGTTTCGGATCGGCGGTACTGCGATCCGGGTGGAAAGGTGCCTCCCAAGGATTACTGCTCTGTTACATCCCAGAGGTGGAGGACTGAACTGGAGGAACGATAAGGAAATAGAAATTAGACTTGCCTGCTAATGTTGTTCCTTGAACTCCAGTTCAGTCTTCAATCCCGCCTGGGGATGATCGAGTCAGTGGTGGTTTTTTGGTTGGGGGGGGGGGGGTGTACCGGTCACTAAGTGTGTAATAATCTTAATAGTATGGGGATCGCTGTGATTCTTTTTCTCTGACCTCTCTCTGCTTTCTTTCTTGCTCTGATCATGGGGAAAGAAGAAAAGGCCAGGAGGAGTTTTTTTTGTTTCCCTCCTTACTTCAGGGGACTCTAGTTTAGAAGTTAAAGTTGAGTTTAAAGTTGTAATTAATACTATAGCTACTTATTTGTTGCTTTTTTGAGTCTGCTTTGTCAATAGTTCACTGGGGCTGATGGGAGAGACCAGCAGGATACATCTAGTGATGTCACAATTTTGACATGCCCAGTCTCCATGCTGTAGGAGGAGGTGCACTACCCAGAGGTGGAGGACTGAACTGGAGTTCCTCAAGGGACAACAAATAGGTAAGTCTCTAATTTCTATTTTTCTGGTTACTTGGAATTAATTTTGATTACTTTTACTTTTCAATGTCTTGGAGCTCTTAAAATGACAGTACAGAAAAGTGTAAAAAAAAAAATCTGCATGTTTTGTTGCCCTTTTTGGTGGTCGGCAGGAGCCATTTCCTTTACTATCCAGTCTCTCGGATCCCATAGCGCTAATGCCTATGCGGCCACAATGCCTGGTTTTTGGTGCCTGTAGGGGCTTGGGCTCGGATGCGGGAGTGTCGTGGCTGCGCAGCTGAGGCGCTTACTGTGGAACAAGAAATGCAGGATCGGTCTAAAGAAGACACTGCTGGTGGCGCAGGGTGCTGCCGCTTCTGCGGAAGGGGAGTCGCCGTCTGCTCTCACAACTTCAAATTTGGCTTTGCCCAGTAATTCCGCCACTCCCATGGTGTCTAGGTCAGCTTTTGTGGGTTTCTCCCCAGATTTTGTGCTGCTGCTTTATCAGGCTTACTGTTTGCGGCAGCAGGGGGCAGTCACGGATGCCTCACTTCTTGGAACGGCAGGAGGCTAAGCAGCCACTGAAAGGTTCGGTGGTAGTGATGGTAGACCGGTTAAGAGGGCCCAGTCAGTGGAAGATCAGCCTCTTGGTTTGGACTGGCCGGATGCAGAGGACCTTGAGCTGGAGCTGGAAGCCGGGATGGAGGATTTAGAGGAAGGTGAGATTCAGGAACCTTAAGATCAAGCAAGGATTATCCGGGTCTTTCGAAGGGAGGAGCTGATAGCAATCATTATGGAGTCTATTCAGGCTCTCAACCTTTTGTCGGTGGTACTAGCGGAGGATGAGGGTTTGGAGGATTCTCTCATTCAGGCGGTATGAAAGTCTCAAGCGGTTTGTCCTGTTCACCATGTGGTTAAGCTGATGATTCAGGATGAATAGGACGTGCCGGAGGGTGTGAGGTCCATGAATCGTCTCTATCCCTTGACGGATCAAGAACAGGAAGTGTTTTGTTCTCCACATATAGATGCAGCAGTTTCAGCGGTCATGAAGAAGACTACCATTCCAGTTGAAGGCAGTGCGGCTTTGAAGGACGTACAGGATCAGTAGGTGGATGCCTTATTGAAGCAAGCTTTTGAGGTTAATGCTCTGGCTCTACAGGACTCTATTTGTGGAGCTTGGGTTGCAAGAGCATGCCTTCGCTGGTCACAGCGTTTGCAGCAGCCATTTCAGCAAACGCAGGAGCATCTAGCTGATGTGACAAGACTCGAGTCAGGTTCTGCATATTTGGCCGATGTCCACTATGATCTTATTAGAGGTTTGGCGAATAGCATGGCTTCCTTGGTAGCCGCATGCTGCTATCTTTGGCTCAGGAACTGGGTGGCGGATAGTTCCTCCAAGCCACGTCTTAGGCTTCCTTTTAAGGGGAAGCTGTTTGGAGAAGATCTTGATAAGCTGGTCAAGGATTTGGGGGATTCTAAAGGAGGTCGCTTGCCGGAGGATAAACCGAAGTAGGGCCGAGCCCCTTTACCTGCCTGTGGGCAACTTCAGGATTTCAGGCGTTTTTGTACCTCCTGTTTGGGAGGGTTTCAAAGAAGACAGTTTTCCTCTCGAGGGCAAAGTTTTAGAGGATTCCAGGGAGCAGGCAGAGGATTTGCTAGTCCCTCTTCCTCGGCTTTTCGGAAAGCACAATGAAGCGAGGTGGACCCAGGCAGGAATTCAGCCGGTAGGGGGTCGAATTTGGGAGTTTCTTCCTGCCTGAGTCCAGATAACATCCGATCAGTGGGTGTTGGAGGTCGTTTGAAGGTTATTCTCTCGAGTTTGCCCGTCTGGTAGTCAACTCTTTTGTCATGTTGCCGTGCAGGGGGCGAGAGAGGACGATTGCGGTACGGGAGACTGACTCGTCTTTTGCAGCTGGGAGCAGTGGTTCCGGTTCCATGAGAGCACTACGGTATCGGTCGATACTCAATTTATTTCGTGGTGCCAAAGAAAGACGGGGCCTTCCACCTGATTCTGGATCTTAAGGGGGTAAACCGCTGTTTGCGGGTACCTCATTTCTGAATGGAGACCTTTCGTTCGGTTATACTGGCGGTTGGTCAAGGGGAGTTCTTGACGTCTCTCGATCTCACCGAAGCATATTTACACATTCCGATCAGGCCAGATCATCAGAGGTTTCTAAGATTTGCGCTACCGTGGGGGCGTTTTCAATTTCAGCCGTTGCCCTTCGGTCTGGCGACGGCTCCGTGCACCTTCACCAAGGTTATGGTGGTGTTGGCGGCGACTCTTTGAAAGGAGGGAGTATTAATTCATCCCTATCTCGACAACTGGTTGATTCGGGCAAAGTCCAGGGCCGAGAGTGTGCGAGTGACAGACTGAGTGGTAGAGCTCCTACAGAGCCGATTGGTTCCGATGCAAGTTCTAGAGTATTCGGTAGTTGGCTTCGACACTTGTGTGAGATTGGTTTTCCTGCTGGATCTGAGTCCAGGGCCTGCGGCTTCTGGGGTGCGATTTTTGAGGACCCGTGCACCATTGGCCTGGCACTATCTCCGTGTGTTAGGGACAATGGCGGCAACTCTGGAAGTTGTGCCATGGGCCAGAGCTCACATGTGTCCTTTACAGAGGTTGCTGCTCCGTCGATGGTCTCACCAGAATGACTGTCCAAGCACCTCCCCTGTCCATTGCGGGTCAGGAAGTCTCTTCAGTGGTGGCTCCGCAGAATCTCGTGGCAGGCATGCCTCTCGAGCAACCGCAGTGGATGCCAGTGTTAACGGATGCCAGTCTCGCAGGATGGGGGAACTCATTGCAGAGAGCTCTTAGCGCAAGGCTGCTGGACCAAGCAGGAAGCCAAATGGTCCATCAATTGGCTTGAGTTGTGAGCGGTAGCTCTAGTGCTTCAGGCCTGCGAATCCACCTTACAGGGTTGAGCGATTCGAGTGCTTTCACCCAATGCTGCGACGGTTGCGTACCTCTATCGTCAAGGGGACACGGGAAGCACGGCTTTGGAAATGGAGGCAGAAAGTCTCTTCAGTTGGGTAGAGCCTTGGCTTCAGGCTCTGTCTGCAGTGCATGTCAGTGGACACTCTCTCAGCCGGGTTTGAGTGGATCCTGGAGAATGGGAGCTTCATCAGGAGGTGTTTGCTCAGATTGCCCTCAAGTGGGGATCTCCGGTTATGGATCTCATGGCGACCTTTCGGTCAGCCAAAGCCAGTCGCTTTTACAGCAGATGACGAGAACGAGTGTCGGAAGGTCTAGGTGCCTTACTCCAACAATGGCCCACTCGTGGTCTCCTGTTTTTCCCCCTTGGGCGCTCATAGGACGAGTGGTGCAGTGCATTGAGGCTCATCGGGGAAGAGTGGTTCTAGTAGCTCCAGATTGGCCTCGTCATCTGCGGTATGCCGATCTGGTGTGTCTGCTCAATGGGGGAACCGTGGCGGATGCTGCTAAGGGAGGATCTGCCTCGGGCTCTTCTACGAATGCCTCAGGTACATTGGTTCTCGCTTACGGCTTGGCCATTGAAAGGGCTCTGTTAAGGAAGAAGGGTTATTCCAAGGCAGTGATTGACACCTTGCTTTGGGCCAGAAAGAAGTCCACTTATATGTGCGCGTCTGGTGTGTTTTTGAGGACTGGTGTGCTCAACATCAGTTTCGCCCATCCTCAGTATCTGTACCAACAGTGAGTTTCTTGCAAGACTGGTTCGTTAAGGGTGCAGTTGGCAGCTATTTCTTGTTATCAAGGAAAAGTGCAAGGAGTTCCTTTTGGGGGTCCATGCTGATGTCTGTTTCTTGAGAGCAGTATCCCCAGGGGCAGTTCTACCATTAGGCCAACTGAGGTGGTGGGGGAGCTGGAGGGGAGCGGAGGGGGGGCTGGAAGGGAGCTGACACCCAGGGATGGCACTGGAAGGCAGATGGACAGGTGAGAGAGGGTATCTGGAAGGGAGCTGACATGAGAGGGGAAACTGTGGACTGGTGTTGGTACTGGGAGGGTGGCTGTAAAAGGGGCCGATACTAGGGAGAGTTATTGGGACTGAAAGGCTGATGGGGGAAAATGTAGAAAGCAAAAGGAGAGACAAGAAATGGCAGATGGACTATAGACCATAGAAAGAGCTAAGAGAAGACAGAGGAAAATGGAAACCTCAGATCTGGACCAGCATGATCAAAAATCATCAGATGACAAAGGTAGAACAATTTTATTTTCAATTTAGTGATTGGACTTTGCTATCTATATTTCACGTAGTATGGGGATCTGCATCTCTTATCTGGTGTGGCACCACATGCGGAATCTGGCTTCTTGGGGTTTCATTTTAATTTTTGTCTACATATTTTTATTTTTGCTTTAGGTTGTGATCACTTATTCTGTACTTGGTGAGGGTCTGTGTTCTGAGTGTGCGACCAAGGCCAGGTGTTCTGTTAACATGGAGTTTGTACATAGGGATCTCTACAATAGTAATTTGACTTGTTCAGCTTTTCAAATAGGTGTATGGATGTTTTGGGGCCCATTGCAGTGTTTATAGTGCTGCTTTTTTCTTGGTAGCGACGTCGCGGCTTGAAGGGCTGCCATCCCAAACGGTAAGACGCGCTTTCTTGCCTTTTCGGAGACGCAGTGAAGAGGACCAAGAGAGCAGTCAGCCGGTGAGTCTTTGGCAAGTTTTGGCGCCAAAAACCAGCTGACAGGCTTCACGGCCATTTTTGTGCACTCTGTTAGCACCGCGTGATGGCTGAGTGCAGAGGATAACATTGGGAGGAACGCACATGGCACGGCCCTGAGACGCATTCGTTAATCTTGTTTTTTTGTTTTCTTAGTTTATCAAAATATTCAGCATGTAGTTAAAGTATTCCAGGAGTCTAGGGTGCAAATGCGTTTTCCCTTGGTCCCATTTTCAGATTAATCTTAACAGGGTATCGAGTAAATACAATGTAGGCGTCTCTGTACCGGTAGGCCTTTATATACGGGTCCCGGGGAAAGTAGCACGCATTTTTACATCTGTATCAGAGCAGGGGTGATATAGGCATGTATGGGTCACAGAGCGGTGAAGGTATGACATTTATGCTTTAGGTTATAGGTAGCAGATTGAGATAGGTCACTGGGGCTATGACCTGACCAATGGTTTGCACTACACGCATTACCAAATGAGTTTCAGGGTAGAAAGGAGTCTGATTTCTACTTCTGGATCACAGAGGTGTTTGGCTACCCCTGAAATAGGCACCCTAGTGCCACTTCCAGGCTCAGAAGCCATATGTGCTAGTGTGTCTTTGTGCTTACTTTTCTTCTTGCAGGCGCTGAGACCATTTTATAAAAGGTTACTGGAGTGTGGTGTTCGCTGCTTTCCCAGTTCAAATAAACAGATGTAGTTAGTGGAGGGATGCCTTGGGTGCATTCTTTCATACTGCATGTTATGCTAATTTGGACAGGCGCTTTAGAAAGCCGGTGACTATCCCAGCTGCAGGGCCGTGAGGCATCCCTACCAGGGGAGGCTCAATTCTTCCAACTTTAAGAGCCTGCAGAAACTCCTGGCAGACAGTGCTAGAGTTATTCAGCTTTTGCATCTCTTGACAACAATCATAAGATCAGGTATCTTGGAAGAGTTGTATGTTTCAAGTTGGGGCTTTACAGTTACAGGAGGGCCCAAGATCAAGTTAGGTAACTGGCGGATCTCAGGCTAGCATTGGGTTAGCATGACTTTGTTCTGCTGGTATAGCTGATCATGTTAGAGTTGAAGAACTTGGGAAGCCATCCATGGAAGGCCATAAAAAAAAGATGCATAGTAGTTTGAACTGGTTTCCTTGGGTCTCAGAGGCAGTTCCGCAGTTTTTCATTCCCTAAAATAAAATAGAAAAAAAAAAAAGTTCGTGGTTTTCCACTAACTTTTGCAGTTGGTGGTGGTACTGCAGTCAGAGTTAAACGGCATGGACTACAAGAGTAGCTAAGCTCTCCTCTTGTCTTCGTCTGTAGGGGGGAGTTTAGGATCTGGTAAGCAGAGCTTCTAGTTCATATGTCCTTGACCATGCCTGGCGCTTAGAAGCTGTGGTTTGGCCTACTGTTCTGGACCTTCCTAACAGTGGTGGTGATTCCTAAGGAGCCACTTAGTTTTTGTCGTTTCAGTTCAATAGATTTTATTTTAGTTCAAGTACTCCTAGTGCTCTGTGTCAGTCTGTGGTGGTACTCTGTGCTGGGGACCTTGTTACATACCGGGGTGCAGATTGAGGGAGCTCCTGGGGAGGGGCCCCAGCCTTTCCCACCATGCTGGCCAGACCACAGTGTCTGGTATAGGATGGTATCAAGGGGTGTAACGCCCACTTAATCCTTAAGCATTCCTGGTGTTATACAGCTCAAAACTTATTCAGTGTACAATGCCTTGATGCAGGCATGAGGGAAAGGCCTAGTCAGATAGGCCGTGGTTTTTTGCTGGGCAAATTTCAGAGTGCTGTGGGCCTTGTCAGGTGATCTAAAAGGCAGTTGATTGATACTTGTAAATTATTCCTGGCTCTGATTTTCTATCAGACCCTTCTCAGGAGAAAAGGAAAAAAAGAAAAAAAAAAAACAAAAACAAAACCCCGGCATATAGGTTTGTAACAGCTACAGTTCTGTGGAAAACGGGAAGTAGTTGTATACAAGACAGGTATGTAAGTTGAAAGATTGTGGATAGGGAGCAAATGAAATCCTTCCATCTGTCTATAGGCAGTGAGTAACCGGACATGCTCATCTCTTGTCTATTAGCCCAGATTAGGTACCTATTAAATCCGTAATATTGCTAGTAAGGGAAGCTGCACTCCCTTATAGCCATTAGTAGTAGTAGCACAAAAGTAAACTTTATTGGAGAATGTGTCAGTTTGATTGAATCAGGGCAAGGTCCATTTCATATCTTTAAGATACAACACGGCAGTGCAATTTAAAAATCCTGAAGATGCGCAGTCACCGATGTGGTGTGATCTCGGAGGCAGGTGCCGGCCTAAACTGCGAGCAAAAGGCGGTCATAGGAGCAGGACCAGCAGGATGAGATGAGGCAGGAGTGTCCCTCCCTGTTGCAAGAGACCCTGGGGGCGGGGGGGTACCAGATTACCTTCAACAGCTTCGGCCGCATCAGCCCGCCTCGAACAAACGACTGCTCGGCCTGTCCCGGGTCAGGCAATTCCTTTGGTGCCTGCTTCCCGAATCCCTGAGAGCAGGGATGTCTCTGGAGTAGCTCCCTTGGTGGACAAACACGAGATTCGCGGGATGGGAAACATGTTGCGGAGGTCCCTTCACACAAGATACGGAATCTATGCAGGAGTGCAAATGGTCCACCCACAGACTAGAGCTGAGAGCGGTCGGGCTATCGCTAGAGAAGTTCGAAGCTACTATGAGAGGTCGAGCAGTGCGCGTGTTCTCTGACAACTCCACGACGGTGGACTGCTTCCATTGGCAGGGTGGGGTAGGAGGGGTAGCCAGGAAAAACAGACGCAGGGGCTCGTTGCTCCTGGCTGGAGTCTCGTCTATGAGCGAATTCAGTGGCGCACATTGCAGAACAGGGCAGTGTGATGGTGGAATCTCTCAAGCAGGGTCCCAGTGGATGCTGGGGAATGGTGGTTGCATCCGGACAGGTGTGCGCAAATAGTTTGCAGATGGGGATCTACGATCATGGATCGTAGGGCGACATTTCATGCAAAAAAAAAGAGGTTCTTCAGCAGATGCCGAGAGAGGAGGTCAGAAGGAAGCGACACCTGGATGCAACCCGAGCTTGCGTCAGGTCTACTCTGTCTTTCCTCTGTGGACGCCCATAGGACGTATGGTGCAGCATATCGAAGCGCATCACGGAGAAGTGTTGTGGGTGTTCCAGACTGTTCAAAACGCCCGTGGTATGCCGATCTCATAACGTTACTCGTCGGACATCCCTGGAGGTTAACGACGTTGGAGCATCGGTTGCTACAGCGGCCGCTTCGGATGCCTCCGGTGGATCGGTTTTTCGCTTACGGTGGTGCCATTACAAGGGCAGGTTTCAAAAAAAAAAAAGGCTCTGCTGGACCGGTCATCACGACTTTAGTTCGAGCAAGGAAAGAGCCTACGTTTCTTACATAGATGCGCATATGGCGTACTTTTTAGACGGGTGCTCGCGGCGTCACGCACATGCAGCTACTGTATCTGCCTCTTTGGTGTGACATTTCCCGTAAGACGGGTTGGATAAAGATCTGGCAGTCTTTTCATTGAGCGTTCACTTGGCAGCTTTGGCTTGCTATAAAAAAAAAAAAAATCCAGGAAGTGGATTTAGGTTCGCTTGTTGATGGGGTACGTTGCTTAAAGGGGTTAACCCGGCGGTGGTTTCATCGTAGAATCACGGTTCCGCTGGGGGATATCAACTTGGTTCTAGGAGCGTTTGCTATGGAACCACTGGAGTTCTGCCTCCAGGTGTTGGTGCAGGACTTAACCTTCAAGTAAGTGTGGTTGGTAGTCTTCTGGTCCGCAAGACAAAGTTCGCAGTTACAAAGTTCGTGTAGGAAGTTCGACCATTTTGTCCATGGAGGTTTTCTCTGTTCCGCCAAGTCCAACAATTTCTCTTCCAGTTCTCGCTTCGATGGAGGGGAATATGTTCGGACTGTGGTTTCACCACGTGGGTACAAAAAGACTGCTTCCACAGTATTAGAGGTTCAGGAATGTTTCACAAGTCGGGCAGCTCATTCGTGGTGTTCGAAGGTTCCTGTGAAAGAGAGGCTGCGGTAAATGCGCCCATTTCCTGATGGATTAGAGACAGTTGCGACAGCATATCTTTGGCAAGGTCATTCAGCGCCGGTGGGCTTAAGAGCTCACTCTCTTCTAGGGCGTAAGTGATATTCGGGGCGGTGTGCCCTTTGTGTCCACCGGTGGAATTTGGTGGAGTGGACACTTGGTCTGTTCTCTTTGCTTTCAGTAGGGTCTGCCGCCTCGAGGTCTTGGCAGTGTTGCGATCTGGGTGAAAAGGTCCCGCCCATTGATTACTGCTCTGATACATCCCAGAGGTGGAGGACTAAACTGGAGGAATAAGGAAATGGAAATTACACTTACTTGGTAATTGTAGTTGCTTGAGTGACGTCAGTTTAGTCCTCATTCCCGCCCGAGGAGTGATCATTTCAGAGGTTATTTTCAGGGAATGAGGGGCATCCATTTCGGGGAATGGGAAAAAAAAGCATTTCGGAATCTGGATCGCAGTGAGTATTGGTCGCTGACCTGTTCTACTTCCTTTTTAAGGATTGGTGGTTTAGTTTTCACTTTGTGTGTTTGTTACAGTTACAGTTAAATTATAGCTGCTTGTTGATTGTTCCTTTGAGTCTGCTTACTAGTACACTGGGGTTGATGGGAGATACCAGCAGGCTACATCCAGTGATGTCACGATTTTGACATGCCCAGTTTCCAAGCTGCAGGAGGAGGTGCACAACCCAAAGGTGGAGGACTAAACTGTCGTCAGTCAAGGAACTACAATTACCAGGTAAGTGTAATTTCCATTTGGCCTTGCAGATCTTAGTGACTTTAGTAGGGTTTTATATTAGTTTCCAATATGCCCGGTACTGGAGAATGTTTGTTGGTGAGATGACCAGAATCAGATTTATTTTACACTTTTTTTTTTTTTTTGAGTTCTGTGGGTGAATGTCCTACCTCTGCTCTGCACCCATTGTTGAGGAGAGGGTTCTGTGAATGCAAAATGTAATGTTCAGAAAGAAAAAGCAAGCACCATAATGCAGTTTATAACAAAATACAAACAAATTATAATTTGGAGTGTTAAACTGCTGTGGTTCTTGCTCTTTCTTTTAGTTCCTTTGTGTGTGAACATCTTGCATTTGCTCCACATTATCTAATTGACTTTTTGATTTGGTTCAGTCCCTGACTGGCGTTTTGAGAGAGATCCCCACCTGGGAGGAGGGTGCGCCATCTCATCCCTTGCCTCAGGCAGCAGATTGCCTTGAGCCGCCCCTGGGTATCCCGTCTACGTCCTTCGCGTAGGGTGTTTTCTCCTCCGTGGGATCTCAACCTGGTTTTAGGAGCCTTGACAAGGGAGCCTTTTGAGCCTTTGCATCAGGCTTCTCTAAAGGATTTGACTTTGAAGACAGTATTTTTGGTAGCCATTTGCTCTGCACGTCAAATCTGAGTTGCAGGCTTTGTCCTGCCGGGAACAGTTTCTGGCTTTTTCTAGGGGAAAAAAGTGGTGTTGCATCCCGTACCGTCTTTCCTACCAAAGGTAGTTTCACCATTTCATGTGAATGAGTTGGTCTCTTTGCCCATTTTGGGTGTTTCGGGGGAGACCGCTTCTGACCGTAGTTTGCGTTTGTTAGACATTAAGAGGGTACTTCGGCGATACTTGAAGGTCTCTGAGTCCTTCCGCAAGTCTGACCGTTTGTTCGTTCTCTTTGGTGGGCCGCGTAAAGGTGAAGCGGCGGCCAAAGCTTCAATTTCCAGATGGGTTTGTGAAGCAATAGTGTCAGCTTATATCTTGCAAGGTCATCAGGTGCCCTTGGGGCTGCGGGCTCATTCTACTAGAGCGCAAGTGGCTTCATGGGTAGAGCATAGCTTAGTTCTGCCGGTTGAGATTTGCAGAGCAACCACTTGGTCTTCCTTGCATACTTTTAGTAAACATTACTGCCTGGATGTTCAAGCGGCTGGAGATGCCTGTTTCGGGTCGGCAGTTTTGCGGTCCAGGTGGACAGGTCCCTCCAAATAGTTCACTGCTCTGTTACATCCCAGAGGTGAGGGACTGAACTGGAAGGATGATAAGGAAAGAGAAATTTAGACTTACCTGCTAATTGTTCCTTGAGGAACTCCAGTTCAGTCCCAATTCCCGCACAGGGGTCTTTTGGTCAGCTTTTGCAAAGCCTGCTTTGTAATGCATGGTGACTACAATCCAGTAGGAGAAGTTCAGCAATTCTGTCCTATTTCTGCAAACTGGAGAGTTATCCTCTCATTTATGGAGTTTTAGTTCAGTGTTAGAGTTAAATTGTATTTAATATTATAGCTACTTATTTGTTGCTTCTTTAAGTCTGCTTTGTCATTAGATCGCTGGGAGCTGGTGGGAGGTGCCAGCAGGATATCTACAGTGCTGTCAGTTCTGACATGCCCAATCTCAGTGCTGCGGGAAGAGGTGCACAACCCAGAGGTGAGGGACTGAACTGGAGTTCCTCAAGGAACAACAATTAGCAGGTAAGTCTAATTTCTCTATCTCCAGGAACAAGCAGGAATGAGTCTTCACATATGGGTACGTCGGTACCGACGGAGCCTGCACGGGAATGCTGCCCAGCTTTCAATCAGAAAGCTTTTGGCAGCATCCCTCGCGCCTGCGCAGTGACTTCCCGCCTTCTCCACAGCCTCTCTTCAGTTTTCGTTTTTCCGCGGAGGCGGCAGGATGTCGTCCTGTCACCGCAGAAACTTTTCTTTTAATTGCTTTAATTATTTTAATTTTTTGTTTTCTTGTGGTCGCGACTGTTTTTCCCGCTACCACCGGTACCGCCGGTGGTTTTTGGGCTAAAGTCTGAAAAACTTTTCTTCAGTTTTTTTGCCTTAACTCTTAGGCCTACTAGGCCTTTTTCATTATGGAGCCTTCTTTTCCTAAGAAGTGCATCCGGTGTGGAAACACCTGTTTCTTTTTAGACACCAATAGTTGGTGTCTCAACTGTGTGGGTCCTGACCCTTTTTCCCCTGACTTGTCAGGAGATAATCTTGTGAGAAAACCTTCAGTATTTAGAGTTTCCCTCGATACCGTTTTTGCTTCGGCAGTGAGGGTACCCGGTTTCTCATCTTCACAGGATCAGGTAACCCAAAAACAGTCTGTTAAGACTAGCCAATGCTTGAGTGGTATGTCCCATGCCCAGCATGGTGACGGCTCCGGCCTTGCCCTCAAGAACCCATTGGCATTACCCCTGCGGGAGTCTTCGGGCTCCAAAGCGTTAGAGGTTTCAGGATGTTCCTGGGGCTCACCCCTCACAGAACATGCCTGAGCCATGTGCGGTGGTGGTATCCGCTTCGAGCGGTACCGAGCCTCCGGCATCGGCACCGGTGTCGAGTACTCTACTCTTCACCAGGGATCGTCATCGGGCATCCTCGGTACCTTCGGGACCGATCGATACGCACCGCATTGACTTCCCTCAATCTCAGCCATGCTCTGGGACGGTACCGGCGTTGATCGCTTCCGATACCCTAGCATCGGCATCGGTATGGATGGGTGCTCATCGGGTATCCTCGGTACCGTCGGTATCGATCGATGTCACCCAGGCTGCCTTAGTGCTATCGGCATCGCCGATCCTACCACCGGCGTCGGAACTGTCGAGACATGCATCGCTAGCCTCGCTCTCTTCGATACCGAGTCTTGAATCGATATCGAGTCTAGAGGACTGCGTACCGACGCGTCCCGGAACCGACTCCTGTCGTTTCCAAATAGGTAGTTCCGAAGATCCTAGCCATAACTCCCTCATGATCTCGGTACCACTACAGCAGTTCCCGATGGCTACTTCACCTGCTAGTCCTTTATCAGTAGCGATGTTGATGCCTGTTCTTGCACCGATGCCTAGTTTGGAACCCATACCTGGCATTGGTGCAGTACCTTGTCCGTCCTCTGATACTCAGGCTCTTTCTTTGGCCTATCCAGGAATACTTCCCATAGGAGATCAGTCTTTTCAGGCTTTTCTCCGGGATATGGCAGCCTTTCTTAATATTTCTATCCCTGGTTGTGATCCTACTCATGGCTCACCGGCACAAATGCAAAATATACAGTTTCCTTTACAAAGGATCTCCTTCTCAGGATATGGAAATCACCCTTACGACTTCCTCAAGTTTCTACTGACCTTGAGGTTAGGTACCCAGTGCCACCCTCTCCAGGGTTCCAAAAACCTCAACTTTCTCATCGTTCCCTTGTAGTGGAATCAGCACTGAGAAAAGTTAAGAGCAAGAAGAAGCATTCTTCTTTTCCGCCAGGTTGTTCTTCAAGGACACTCGATGCTTTTGGCCGTCAGGCCTTCCAAAACTCTATGCTGGCTTCCAGAGTTCTCTCATATATTTTTCACATGAGTCTAACACTCCAGGAAGTCACAGAGAAATTGTCTCTCTTGACCCCTTTTTTACCACAGCCCAAAGCTGCTGATTATTCCTTGCTCATTAATCACAGTCGGAATATATCCTGGTTCCTGTCTCGTGCTTCTATAGACTCTTTTGAGTCCGTTAGCAGATCCTCTGCTACTGCCATTGCAGCACGTCGCAGAGCCTGGCTTGAGGCTTCAAACTTGAACAAACGGGCACAAACTATACTAGCTCCTTCTCCTTGTACAGGGGAAAGTCTTTTCAATAAGGAGGCTTTACGTCAGGTTGCTCAATGCTCCACTGACTCTTTTTCCACTAGAAACCATTCTAAGCCGCCTCCTTCTTCAAAGAGTAGGAAATGTCCTGCCAAACCTTCTTTCCCTAAGAAAAGAAAGTTTCATTCCTCTCCTGCCCATTATTCGGCTGTACCTAAACAAGAGACGCCTCAACCTAGTCTGCAGTCCTCCAGTTCTGGCCAGTCTCCGCATTCCCAGCAACCATAGGGACCGGGAATTGTAACTTACACTTTCCTTCTACATCTCAGAAGTTTTTTCAGTGTACTACCCTGTCAAAAAAAACAAACAAACAATTATTTTGTTCAGGGACTACACACTTCTCCTCTTCTTACTCTCTAGAAGAGCAGTTGTAACTATCACCTGATAGTCTCTATCCCAACTGAACATTTTTTCCTTCAGTTGACTTCCCCATGGGTACGTCACCCTACAACTACTTGAGCACTACCATACCGAACTACTTCTCTGGCAAGCTCGTTTCCCAGACAAGGATAGCAGATATCCCCTCCTTTTTCTTGTCTGTTTTTTCTTTTTCAACACGATGGTCTCTTTGCTGTTTCCGTCAGCAGCTCTGCCTGCAGGAGTTACAGTAATTCTCTTGCTGAAACTTTATCCAAGTTCCAGTCACTCCTTCAAACCTTTGTCTACCCTCAGTAGTGATTCCAAGCTGTCTTGGATCCTCCTACTTGTTTAGACTTTCTCACATCATTCTACCCATCTCCTTTTCTAGGATATGGCAACCTACCTGACTTTCAGTCAGTTTATCTCATAGCTCTCCTGCACAATGCTCTCTGCAATCTTCAGAGGAGCTTTCTACTATGGGGGCCTTGCTACAGAGCATTGGCCTTGTCTCTGAAGTTCCTCTTTTATTAGAGAAGAACTTATAAACCCTTCCTATACCTGAGAGGGTTCCCCGCACCCCCCCCCCTTTTTAAATTGGGGTGTTACCACGTAATCTCAGCTCTTCTACGTGAAGATCCAAGACATCCACCATGTCAGTGTTCTGTGGAAATCCCGCATTGTTCCTTACAGATTCCTATCTTCATCTGTTCTTACCAGAACATCACAGGATAACTAGTTGGATTGCCTTCCGGCATCCCTCACTCCATGAAAATAGATTCTCTATACATATCCCAAGTAGGCTCACCCTCTTGTAGGATGCAGAATCTTTTTCTTTTCTATTCCCCATGTACAATTATGGGGCTGCATGGTAGACATGTATCTCAATCTGTTGTCTTGTATGTAGCATCTCATATGTCTACATACTTATCATTACTCTGGTGGTGCTAAACCATGCCCCACAAATTTCCATATGTATATTTATATATTATGTATGTATATATATTAATATATATATATCTATTCAAGCCACATATATATCTCCCCATATATATGTGTTGCATGGGGGGCTTCTCAAGGGTTGGTCAATCGTCTTCACTATCACCCTTACTGTCTATACTACATGTTTTACCTCTTAGAGGTTTTAGACAGTCTATTGCCCTACGTCCCAGTCCAAATTATGATACAGGACGTGTTAAGCCCCAACAACCATTTGGTGCTAACATTTCCCATTTTTTCTTTGACCTTGAAGCATCCAGCTTCAATATTTTTTCCTATCTCTCGCCAGCTAGGAAAAACGGTGTACATCTTTATCTTTGAGTACACAGCTGTTCTACTTAGGAATAGGGTTTTTTTCCAGTTCCCCTCTTCCTGCCAGGACTGGGCTAGTTCTCCAACTCCATCAGTCTTCTTCCTTTAGTCCTCAATGTTGTTAACCTTATGCCTAAAGGAGTTTTCAGCTTTTTTCCATAAAGCTTTCCATTGAAGACCTGCCGTCTAATCCTACCCAGTTGACACCTGGATCGTCTACTACCTCCAGGTCTGGACCTTCATCCTCACTACTGGAAGGTCACCTTGAAGATTCAGCCACTGCTTATCCAGTAGACTCCATCCTGCTTCCTACTTCCTACAATACAGTAGGTAAGCTACATATTTTAAGTGTACATTAAATGTGTTTAATGCTACTCATCATATATACCAAGGACTCCTGTAGTCTGTAGGACCCTCTAGTCCTTGGCTGTGCTGTTTCTTTCCTCACAGCTCCTTTATTGTCAACTCTTACCCTCCATCCCACATTGGATGCCGGGGATTCCTGGAGACAAAATGCACCCCTGATCCAGGCACTTGCATTTTTATGGGATCTCCCCCTGGCATCTCCAGCTAGGGAGTCCCCATATGTGAAGACTCATTCCTGCTTGTTCCTGGAGATAGCACAGTTACTTACCTGTAACAGGTGATCTCTGGGAACAGCAGGAATTAGTCTTCACAACCCTCCCACCTCCCCTAGGAGTTGCATCTTCTAATTCTTTCCTTTTCTCTCCTCGCCTTTGTCTCAGCTCTGAAACTCAACTGAAGAGAGGCTGTGGAGAAGGCGGGAAGTCACTGCGCAGGTGCGAGGGATGCTGCCAAAAGCTTTCTGATTGAAAGCTGGGCAGCATTCCCGTGCAGGTTCCGTCGGTACCAACGTACCCATATGTGAAGACTAATTCCTGCTGTTCCCAGAGATCACCTGTTACAGGTAAGTAACTGTGCTTTCTGTCTCCCTGTAAAGCTCGATCCAAAGCAGCAGCAGTTCGAGTAACCCTAACCCCGACTACTACAGCTCGGGGCCGTGTTGCCGGTTCCGCAAGAGCAGTACAGCTGTGTTCGATATTCCATTTACTTCATAGTACCGGAGAAGGAAGGCTCCTTCTATCCGATGCTCTATCTCAAGCAGGTGAACCGCTGCCTGCGGGTTCCGCATTTTCACATTGAGACTCCGCACTCTGTCATTGTGGCTGTCAGAGTAGGGGGGTTCTTAACGTCCCTAGACTTGATGGAAGTGTATCTGCACATTCCCATACGTTCCGAACACTAGCGGTCCCTTCGCTTTGTGGTTCTGATAGGGCACTTTCAGTTTGGTGCGTTGCAGTGGTACCATGTATCTTCACCAAGGTCGTTGTGGTAGCGGCGCTCTGCCAGGAGGGCATTCTGGTCCATTCTTTCTTCAACGACTGGCTGATTCGAGCAAAGTCCAGGATGGGGAGCAAGCGAATGATAGCTCGGGTGGTACAGTTCTTCCAAAGCCTAGGTCGCGTGGTCAACTTGGTCAAGAGCCATTTGGCTCCGTCTCAAGATCTTGAGTACTTGGGGAACTGCTTCAATGCCAACAAAGGAAGTGTGTTTCTCCTGGCCCAGCGTGCTCAAGATCTTCAGGCTTTAGTGCTTTAGTTTCTGAGGAGGACAGAGCCTACAGCCTGGCACTCTTCAGCTTCTCGGAACCATGGCGGCGACTCTTGAACTGGTGCCTTGGGCAAGGGTGCACATGCGGCCTTTGCAGAGGGCCTTGCTCAGACAGTGGTCACACCAGACTTGGCTGTTGTCTCAGAAGCATCCTAGACTGAAGGCGGTCAAACGGTCCCTCAAGAAGTAGCTGTGTTCAGAGAATCTTTTGAGGGATACCCTTGGAAGTGACCACCGATGCCAGCCTTGCCAGTTGGTGAGCCCATTTCAAAGGGCACTTTGCTCAGGGGTGTTGGAGTGAGGAGGCGGCCAGTTGGTCAGTCAACAGACTGGAAATGTAAATAGTATCTCTGGTGTTCTGGGGTTTTGAGAGGAGGTTGCAGGGAAATGTGTACGGGTCCTTTTGGACAGTGCGACCATGGTGGCCTATATAAACCACCAGGGTGGCACAGGCAGCACTGCCTTGGAGGAAGAAGCCGAGGGGTTGCTAAGGTGGGCAGAAAGCCACCTCCAAGTTTTGTCGGCAGCACATGTAGCAGGTACAGACAACAGCAGATTACCTGAGCTGGGTGCAAGTGGGTGCACAACCAGCAGGTTTTCGCTCAGGTGGTAAGCCGCTGGGGTCCCCCAGTAATGGATTTGATGGCAACCTTCCAGTCGACCAAGACTACCTGCTTCTTCACAGCCTCTTCTCCACCAGGTCTTGCTCGCCACAGAACTCACAGGCTTGCTTAGGGACAGGGCAGTGGAACCTGTATCCCAACACCTCTAGGGTCAGGGGTTCTACTCGAGGTATTTCCTTGTCCCAAAAAAGAACAGGGGGCCTCTGGCCCATTCTGGACCTGCTCAACTTGAACAACTTCCCGTTGAGGGAGAAGTTCAAGATGCTCTCCCATGGAACTCTGCTGCCCTTTCTCTGCCAGGGGAGACTGCCTCTGCTCCTTGGATGTCAAGGATGCTTACACCCACATTCTGATCCACCCTTCCTACAGGCATTACTTGAGATTTGTGGTGGGGGGGGGGGGGAGGGGGGTGCAGCACTACCAGTACAGAGTGCTATCGTTCAGCCTAGTCTTCTCTCCAAGGGTCTTTACAAAATTCCTGGCAATCGTTACCACCCATGTGCACCTCTAAGGGGTCCACGTCCTCACCTGGATGACTGGCTTATCCGAGGCAGCACACCCCTCTAGGCCAGTCAGGCCATAAGACTCACTATCCACACTCTGCAGCATTTGGGGTTAATCATCTACTGCCCCAAGTCCAGCCTCTCCTTGGTCCAAGACCTGGAATTCATAGGGGCCTAGCTGGACATTCTGTGGGTCAGGACCTTTCTCCCTGTGGAAAGAGCCCACCGCCCAATGCAGCTTGCAAAGGAAATGCAGGGCTGCAGGTCTGCCAGCTCGCCTGCTCCTCTGTTAGGCCACATGGCCTCCACGATTCACATTACGCCTCTGGCTCGCCTGCACATGCGGGCAGTTCAGAGGTGGCTCGATTCCCAGTGGATGCAAGCCACAGGCAGGGACATTGTGAAGGCCACCCATTTGGTGGCCTCCCTCACCTGATGGCAGTCCCCGCACCACCTCAGGGCAGGGATGCCCTTCCAGTCACAGATTCCTCAGAGGGTCCTGACAACAAACACATCCCTCGTGGGCTGGGGCGCACATTGTGAGGGCCAGTGCACCCAGGGCACCTGGTCCCCAGAGGAATCCCTCCTGCAAATCAGTCTTCTCGAGCTCAGGGCCATCTTCCTGGCCCTTCAGGCCTTCCACTGCCTCCTGAGTAACCTCCCGGCCCTCTTACAGACAATCAGGTTGCCATGTTCTATGTGAACAAGCCAAGGGGGCACGGGTTCATACTCCCTCTGTCAGGAGGAAGTGGCCCTCCACTCCTTTGCTGTGCACAACCATATGCTCCTGAGGGCGGTGTACGTACCAGGCTAGGACAACCGCCTGTCAGACAACCTCAGCAGGGTCCTTCGGCCACACAAGTGGTGCCTGGACCCCAAGGCAACCCGGAGGCTTTTCCACCTCTGGGGCAGACCTTGGCTGTACATGTTTGCCTTCCCAGACAACTCACAGCTGACAAAATTTCTGTCCTCAGCTACACAACAGGAGGGTGGTGGCGGATGCATTCCTGATCTCCTAGTCACAGTGGCTGCTTTATGCATTCCCACCGACCCCTCTGATATCCAAGTGTCCTTTCAAGATCCAGAGCGAGCACACTTCAGTAATCCTGATTACTCCCAGGTGATCCAGGCAGGCAGCCTATTTCCACCTGCTATTCTCCCTGTCAGTGGCATCACCAGTACTACTGGGCTTTGACCCGGGCCTCCTGTCTCAGTGGGAGGGGGGGGGGGGCTCCTTGCACACCAACCTGGGGTCTGTAACGCTGACAGCATGGCTGCTGAAAGGGTAGCACCGGCCCCCTTTCAACCTCCCAGGTGAGGTCGAGGAGATCCTAATGGCCTCCCGGAAGCCAGAAGGGCTTATGCCTTCAAGTGGAGGAGATTCTGTCTGGTGTGCAGAAAGGAATGAGAATCCATTCTCCTGTTGGGTAAAACTCATGCTGCAGTACTTACTGCATCTCTCACACTCAGGCTTGAAGTCTAATTCAGTGAGGGTGCATCTCAGCGCTATAGAGCAGAAACCCCTTTCGGGCCAGCCTTTGGTCTCCGAGTTCCTCAGGAACGTCCTGCTATCCAAGCCCCGTCTGCCCTCCGGCAGCGGAATGGGACATCAATGTGGTGCTCTTCCAGATCACCAGGCTGCCGTTCGAGTCTTTGGCCGCCTGCCATCTGAGATACCTTTCCTGGAAGGTGGCTTTCTTGGTGGCTTTGACGTCCTCTTGCAGAGTAAGCGAGCTGCAGGCCCTGGTGATGGACTCGCCCTATACCAGGTTCTATACAAACAGAGTGGTGCTTCGTATGCAGCCCAAATTTCTCCCAAAGGTGGTGTCTGCTTTTCACCTCAGTCAGGAGGTGGTTCTTCCCACAGCCGCACGCCGGCAGGGAGGTGGTCATCTTGCATACCCTGGATTGCAAGAAGGCTCTGTCGCTTTATCTACAGAGGATCACGAGCTATCAAAAAGCTCCTTAGCTTTTTATCTCTTATGATCCCAGAAGACTGTGGCTACTGCTGACCAAGTGAATCCTGTCCATTTGGGTGGCGGACTGCATAGCCCTGGCTTATGAGCAGGCTGGTCTCTGGAGCACCAGATCACTGCTCATCGCGTGAGGGCTATGGCCACATTGTTGGCCAACCTACGCTGTGTGCCAGTACAAGAAATCTGTAAGGCTGCCATGTGGTCTTCATGCTTTCGCAGCTCACTACTGCCTAGAAAACGAGTCCCACAGGGACAGTGCCTTTGGCCAGGCAGTAATCAGAAGCATTCTTGTGTGTGTAGGCAACTCCTGCCCTCCAGCCCTTCTGTATTCAGGCTACCAGTTATGGTGATACTGGATGCTGGGGTCTGTAGAGTCTGTTGGTAGGGACTCACCTGCAACTCGCGGCCTTCCTTGGGTCACTGTTGATGCCGTCGTGGTTTGGTCCCTGGCAGCCTGGAGCTAGGGAGTCCCATATGAGGACTAACTTCCTGCTTGTTCCTGGAGAAAGCATAGTTACTCACCTGTAACAGGTGTTCTCCAGGGACAGTGGGAATCAGTCCTCACAACCCTCCCTCCTCCCCTTGGAGTTGCCTACTTTCTTTTCTCTTTTGCTTAAGCTATGTCGTCTGACTGAACAAGATGGCACCCTTGAGCAGAAAGGGGGACCACGCATGCGTGGTAACATTCCAAAAGGCTTTCATTTGAAAGCTGGGGAAATGCTCTGCCTGGACTCAGTGCTGATGTCACCCATATGTGAGGACTGATTCCTGCTGTTCCTGGGGAACACCTGTTACAGCTGAGTAACTACGTTTTCTCCTCATGTCCTCCCTGGCTGAGACATGTGAGTTTGATCTCGCGAATGCAGTGTTCCCTGCTATGTCTTTGGTCAGTGGATTCAAGCAGTATGGCAAATGCCCCTGCACCATGTCCATTATGGACTGCCACAGCTGCTGCATTTGGTGCCGACCACGACAACTCTTCTTGCCTGCTCTTCCTGCAGATGTCTGCCAAGAGCCGGAAGAATTGTGAGCAGCAGCAGAAGGAGCTGCTTGGCTCGAAGGCCTCTGCTACAGGGCTGGCCTCGAGCATGGAGTCGCTGCCCTTGGGACTGTGTCAGATGACTTGCATCATGCAGGCATTTTTGATCTGAGGTCATGGAATCTCGGACCTTGGATTGTTCTCGGAGGAACACCCCCCCATCCCGGCGGGCTGGAACCATTCTCAGTCTAAATCTGATCCCGGAGCCATAGGTAAATCGTTAGATACCCAGGCTCAGAACCCTTGACCCGATGCAGAGGGCGATGGCCAGTAGCTGCCCTCAAAGCTTCCTCGGTGGGAGTAGACTCTTTGGGGGATCAGGCCCAGGCCCAGTGTCCTGGTGCAATCAACCATCAGTGACTCCCTCTGAGAGACCTGGTCATGGGCTCGATGTCAGACCCAAACCAGCTGCTGTAGAGCCTACTGGCATAGAGGCCAGGATGGCAGCCTTGGAACGCAGGCTGGTTACTTTCCTCAAGGCACCATGAGGCACGACACCCAGAGTCTGAGGAGTTTGCACCCAGCACAATACCCTCCACTGTGATGACCTCCCCAGAGAACATCTATCCTGTCTTGGAGTGGTTCACTTATTCTGAGTTGAGGCAGTTGGTGTCCCGCTCGAGGCTTGACTTGCCCCCACCTGAGGCACAATTCGCCCCAGAGTACCTTGAAGCCCGCATGTCGGGCACTATGCTCCCTGGCGTCGGAAGCTCATTGGTTTGACTACCCGGGACCCACGGTCTCCTTCGGTTCAGAATTGGGTCAGAAGACAGTTGCCTAACACCATGCTGCATAGGGATGTGCCATCAGAGCCATCTCCTCTGCAGGAGCGCCCGAAGACTTTGCGTTCCTCCTCTTCATCTATGGGACGTTGAAGGCCTTGACCTTCGTAGCAGAGCTTCATGCTGAGGACTTAAAGATCCTCCAGTACGAGGCCTCTCCGAAGGAGGCACTGATGGTGCCGTTTTCCCCCCCCCCCCCCCCCCGGAATGCTTGCTGCTCAGGATGTGGGAGAGCCTGGTGTCTGTGTCCATAGTGAGCTGGCAACTTGATTCCCAGTATCTATTTGGCATGAGCCCTGGCTTTCAGAAAATAACAGCTGCCTCAACTCCATGGTGATGGAGTCGGCCATGCATTGGATCAAAAGTCAGAAGATGCACGCCTTGGTGCCCCCTGGTAGGGAGGCCTTGCACCATGGATGGATTTGGCAGGCGGTGCTACCAGGGCTCGATGCTTGCTGCCCGCATCCAGGCTTACCAGCTGTACATGGGCATGTACCTGAATGACCTGGTGGAGCTTGCCAGGTTCTTTGCTGGGCTGGCAGGCAAATGTTCCCTCTAATTTTCTGTAGGCTGTGTGCGCATAAAATATCAGTTGTGTGTGCAGCTTTTGAAGGAAGGTTAAATTTTTGTGCGCCACATAACGACACTCAGTTATATACTTTAAAATTTGACTACACGTCAGAATACAGTATGTACACCACATTGATTTTAATCAAATTAAATGAATACAGAAGATTACTAAATGAAGTGGGAAATTTCTAGTAATTACAATCATAACTTTTAAATTTTAAGATGTCTGTTTTCTATCAGAATCAGAGCCGTAGGTTTTGTGCGCTCTGTTGTAAAGTATGTGCGTTCGCTCGGCGAGGTGTGTGCGCGCGCACACGTGCACAGCTTAGAGGGAACAGTGCTGGCAGGAGAATCCGTCAAGCGCTTCCGGATCCTCTTTTCCTCCGTCAAGGAATGCTCCAAATTTCAAACTTGGGTGGCCTTCAACGGCTTTGAGTCTGTGGTCAGCATTAGTGCCCACTGCCTGGCTTAGCTGCACTCCTCTGACTTGGAGCAGTAGGTACATGACAAACTGGCCAATGTCCCCTGCCTACGAGAGAACCTCTTGACAAAACCCCATCACCAACAAGGCGGCCGAGCTGGAGACAGTTCTTGACCAGGATTAGGCTGTCCAGGAAGACCACTGACTCTTGCTGTTGGAAGGCTTCAGGGAAGACCTTCCACCCAAAGGGGAAAAAGGCTTATGAGAAATATGCTCAGTTTCTGGCCTATCAGACTTCCCAACAGGGGCAGCAGACCAAGGGCCAGGGACATGGCCCCTGTAAGCAGAAAGCCCCCAAGCCTCAAACAGCACCCTGGCTGTAGTCTTGGGGCAGGGGGTGCTTTTTACCCTGGGTTATAGCTTGTCTTCCCCCAAAAGGCCAGGGCCCAAAGCACACATTTAGCCCACCTCTGGCTGGCCATTACCATTGATTGCCTGGATCTTGCAGTTAGTACGATAAATATCTTCTGCAATTCAATCAGATGGCTCCTCCCTTCTTTCCAGAGGAGCTTCCCATGATCTCCCTGCACAGATAGCTCCTGCAGAAGAAATGAGTCCCTACTTGAGGATCGGGCAGTGGAGCCAATACTCGGCCCATCTGGGATACAGTATTCTACTTCAGGCACTTTCTTTTCCCAGAAAAGGCATACAGCTATCACCGCATCTGCGGTCAAGGAGAAGTTCAAGAAGCTGTCCCTTGAAACATTGCTGCCCTACTTCCTCCTGGAAGACTGGCTATGCTCCTTGGATCTCAAAGATGCTTATACCCCCCCACATCCTCATACACCCCTGGCAGAGTCAGTACCTCTGCTTTGTCATCTGAGGCTGCCACTACCAATACAAGGTGGTTCCCTTTTGTCCTTTCCTCAGCCTCCAGGGTGTTCACTAAGTGCTTAGTGGTCATTGCTGCTAACTTATAAAAGCAAACTCTCCAGAGGAGGTATGCAGCATAGCCTACTGTACCATCAGGGTGCTGCAGACTCTGGGTTCATAATTAACTTTCCAAAGTCGCATCTGTTCCTGATTCAGTGCCTGGAGTTCATCGGAGCCCTTCTGGACTCTATGCAGGCCAGAGCCTTCCTCCATCGGGACCAGGCGCAGTGCCTCATGTCCCTAGGAGGGGAGGTGCAGAGCCATTCATTGACCCTGCAGGCATGTCTTGGGATGCGACAGGCCCAATGGACTCTGAGCTCTCAGTGGATGCAGGCCATGGGCCATCCAAAGGATCTGGTTTGCATCGCATGGCCTTTGTGCCCTCTCTTGCCTGGTGGTGAAGCCAACCAAACCTCTTGGCTAGACTACCCTTCCAGGCTCCTCTGGCACAGTGCATCCTCATTATGGATGCTTTCAAACTTGCTGGGGAGCCCACTGTGACTGTATACAGTTGCAGGGCGCCTGGACCCTGGAGGAAAGTGCCCTCCAGATCAACTTCCTGAAACTCCGGGCTGTGACGAACGCCCTCTGGGTGTTCTCCAGGACCAAGCAGGAAGTCAGTCCTCACATATGGGTGACGTCGGCGCCGACGGAGCCCTCGCGGAGCAATTTTCCCCAGCTTTCAAAGAAAGCCTTTGGGAATTGCAGCGCGCATGCGCGGTCCTCTTCCCGCCCAAGGGTGCCATCTTGCTCAGTCGTCTTTTTTCCGCGGAGCCCTACAGACGTTGCCTGTGAATCCCCGCTGAAAAGTTGATTTTTCTCTATTTTCTCTATTTTTCTTCGGTTCGACGCCGGTTCTTTTCCCGCCCGGACTCGCGACGCCGGTTGCGAGTCCGTCCTTTATTTTTCGTTTTTTTGTCCTTTGTGACAGATTTCGCGCTTTTTTCCTTTTTTCCCTGGCTGCCCGGTCGTTCGACCTCGCAGGGGCCCTTTTTCCCCCGATGGCGGCCAGTGGTTTCAAAAAGTGTGACCTCTGTAAGAAACTTATGTCTCTTACAGACACTCATGACTTCTGCCTCCGCTGCCTCGGCCCAGATCATGACCCCATGATCTGCGGGCCATGCGGCAAAATGTCCTCAAAAGCATTGAGGAGTCGGCAGCACCAGCGGGAGCGTATCTTCTCTGACCCCGGCCGGACTCGGACCTCGTCAGAGGCTTCGACGTCTCGGGACTCTGGTCCTGAGCATCGTCGGAGTTCCTCTGAAAGGGGGTCTCCTACCCGGGAGCATCATCGGAAGAAGAAACCCGCGAGGGCGGGATCGGTGGACGCTCCTGGTTCCTCGAGGGCCAGGTCGCATAGCCCCGATTCCCGTCCCGGGTCCTTGGAGTCGGAAAGGCCATCAAAACATCCTCGACTCGAGGTGGACTTGCCCGCTCACGTAAGTACTGTTGTCCTCGTGGACTCGCCTCCGAAGGACCCGACGCCGTCGGGGCCCGAGTCGGGGGCTGCTGGGTCTCCTGAGCTCGGACTCAGGTTGACAGCCTTGGAGTGCAGTTTTCTGCCTTCTTGGACCAGCAGCGGGCATTGATCGCTGGCCTCGCTGGCGCTTCTGCCCTGACTGCCGGGACGTCGACCTCCAAGTCGACCCCAGAGACGGAGCCGATCCTTGAGTCCATGAGGGCTCGAGTCGATCCTCGGTCGAGGTCTCCTTCGGCCTCCCGTTTGGGACCGAGGTCGTCGACGCCGACTCCCTCGGCGTCGGGGCGGATGGCATCAGTGCCCGCCCGACCAGAGCCGGTCGACTCCTCCTCCGAGGAGTCGGCCTGGGAATCTGAGGACGAAGAGTCGCCTGGTTCCTTTCGGACTCGGTGTGTCCCTTCGGACTCCCCCGAGTCCGAACCTCTGAGATGGTCCCCCCCCGGAGGATACCCGGTTCTCGGACTTCGTCAGGGATATGGCCAAAGCCTTGGCCTTCCCTGTGGATCCCGAGGAGGAGCCTCGAGTCGAAGAACTCGATGCCCTCCAATATGACTCTCCTCCGAAGGAGGCCTTTATTGTACCGGTTCCTCTAATGCTGGAACGGCTTCTCTTCTGCATGTGGGAGAGCCCGGCGTCGTCGCCGGTGTTAAGCAAGCGGGTCGATTCCATTTATCGAGTCCGCAAGAGCCCCGGGTTCCAAAAGGCACAACTACCGCACCATTCCATGGTGGTGGAATCGGCCATGCATAGACTGAAGAGTCAGAAAATGCACTCCTCGGTGCCCCCGGGTAGGGAAGCCCGAAGCCTGGATGCTCTCGGTAGGAAGTGCTTCCAGGGCTCTATGCTTGCTTGTCGAGTCCAGACATACCAGCTCTACATGGGCATGTATCTCCGAGACCTGGCTAAGGAAATTGCCAGGTTCTCTGCTGGTCTCTCCGACGAACCTTTGCAGAGGTTCCAGTCCTTATCTACTGGTATTCGGGAGTGCTCCAAGTTTCTCTCGAGCAGCCTATGATGGTTTTGAGGCTTCGGCTCGAGTAGCCGCGGCCGGCATCGGTGGACGCCGCCAGGCTTGGCTTCAGTCGTCCGACCTCGAGCCCTGGGTACAGGACAAGTTGGTCGATGTCCCCTGCCGAGGTGATAACCTCTTTGGCAAGCCCATGGATGAGAAGGCTGCACAAATCGAGACGGAGACTCTCACCAGGACTCGTCTCTCCAGGAAGACCTCTGCCCCTTCTCAAAAGAAGAAGGCCTCGGGGAAAAAGCCCTTTTACCCAAGGAAAGGTGCTGCCTATAAATACTACCCTCAGTATCAGGCCTCACCAGCTCCCCCACAGGGAAAGCAGGCAAAGGGACGGGGTAATGGGTCCCGTAGGCAGCAAGCCCCCAAGCCTGCACCACCGGCCCCTGCTCAGCAGGGTGGGGGTTTTTGACTTTCTCAGCATAGCCTCTCCCCCTCAGCTCGTTTCTCTCAGCACAGGAGGCCGGCTAGTCCACTTTGCCCACAGGTGGTCCAACATCACCACAGATACCTGGGTGCTTCAGATAGTTCAAAAGGGCTATGTTCTTCATTTTCACCAGGTACCTCCCTCCTACTTTCCAGGGGAGCCTTCCAGACTCCCTCTGCACAGGAACTTACTCCTTCAGGAGTTAGCGAATCTTGTTCAGGAACAAGCCGTGGAACCGGTGCCCCACCACTTGAAGGGTCAAGGGTTTTATTCCAGATACTTCCTGATTCCGAAAAGAACAGGAGGCCTCAGACCCATCCTAGACTTGCGCAACCTCAACAAGTTCCTGGCAAAGGAAAAGTTCAAAATGCTTACCCTTGGAATCCTGCTGCCCTACCTCCAGCAAGGAGACTGGCTATGCTCCTTAGATCTGAAGGATGCGTATACTCATATCCTTATTCATCCAGACCACAGACAATACCTCAGGTTTGTGGTGGACGGACGCCATTACCAGTACAGAGTACTGCCTTTCGGCCTATCCTCCGCCCCCAGGGTGTTCACCAAATGCCTAGCAGTGGTGGCGGCCTATCTGAGACTTCAAGGTCTCTTTGTGTTCCCATACCTGGACGACTGGCTCATCAGAGCCCAGTCTGCCCAAGAAGCCACTCAGGCTACTCATCGCACGGTGGCTCTGCTTCAGCACTTGGGATTTGTCATAAACTTCGCAAAGTCCACTTTGCTCCCCTCTCAGGATCTAGAATTCATCGGCGCCAGGTTGGACACTCTTCAGGCGCGGGCCTTCCTGCCTCTGGACAGGGCCCAAAGGCTCATGGATCTCGCCAGCCGTTTTCACAGCAATTCCCTGGTCTCGGCCAGGCAATTTCTGAGATTGTTCGGCCATATGGCTTCCACGGTCCATGTAACCCCCTATGCCCGCCTGAACATGCGACCTGCTCAATGGTGCCTTCGCAAACAATGGCATCAGGCCACTGGGAGCCTAGCGGACTCCGTACAGATCTCCGACCAGCTGGTCTCCTCTCTGCGGTGGTGGCTTCACCTGCCAAACCTAGTGCTCGGGGTGACTTTTCAGCCCCCTGCACATTCTCAGGTCCTGACGACCGATGCTTCTCTCCAGGGCTGGGGAGCACATTGCCAAGGGACTTGTACTCAGGGTCTCTGGACTCCTTGGGAGTCCGCTCAGCAGATCAACTTCCTGGAGCTCAGAGCCATCCGCCTAGCGCTCAAAGCCTTCTCTCACCTGATGTCTCACCAGTCAGTACTGGTCCAGACAGACAATCAGGTTGCCATGTTCTACGTGAACAAGCAAGGCGGAACCGGCTCCTTCCTTCTCTGTCAGGAAGCACAGAAGCTCTGCTCTTGGGCCGTCCATCGCAACATCGTCCTCAAAGCTGTCTATCTCCCAGGTCAAGAAAACTATCTGGCAGACAAACTGAGCAGGATCCTCCAACCGCACGAGTGGAGATTGGATCCGCTTGTGGTTCAGCGGATCTTTCTACGGTGGGGCCTCCCCACCATGGATCTGTTCGCCAGTCCTCTGAACCGGCAGCTTCCCAGATTCTGCTCTCGACAGCCGCATCCTCTCCGGGTAGCGGCGGATGCTTTTCTGATTCCATGGTCCACAGGCCTCTTGTATGCCTTTCCACCCATGCCTCTGGTGTCTCGGACGCTCTTCAAAGTTCTCAGAGACAAGGCATCGATGATCCTAGTGGCTCCCCGGTGGCCGAGGCAACCTTGGTTCCCGCTTCTGATGCAGCTGGCGGTGGACACCCCTCTTCCTCTGGGGTTTCAGCCCGACCTCTTCTCGCAGGATCAGGGGACGCTCCTGCACCCCAACCTTCGGTCCCTTCATCTGATGGCCTGGCTGCTGAAAGGGTAGTCCTTGCCCCTCTCCAGCTGCCTCCAGATGTGGAAGAGGTCGTCTTGGCCTCCAGGAGGCCTTCCACCCGGAAGTCCTACGCTCTTAAGTGGCGTCGGTTCTCCGTCTGGTGTACATAGCAGTCGCAAGACCCCTTCTCCTGTTCAATGTCAGTGGTCTTGCAGTACTTGCTTTCCCTTTCCAATCTTGGACTTAAGTCCAACTCGGTCAAGGTCCACCTCAGTGCTATTTCTGCGCACCACCTACCGGTGGATGGTAGGCCTCTTTCCAGCCACCCTCTGGTGGCTCGTCTTCTCCGGGGCCTCCTACTCCTTAAACCACCTTTGCGACCGCCAGCCTCGAACTGGGATCTCAATGTGGTTTTACAGCGGCTTACCTGTCCGCCTTTTGAGCCTATGGCTACCTGTCCTCTTCGTTTTCTTTCCTGGAAAACCTTGTTCTTGGTGGCCCTCACTTCTGCTAGACGCGTGAGTGAGCTGCAGGCCCTGGTATCGGATCCTCCTTACACTAGGTTCTACAAGAACCGGGTAGTCCTACGGACTCGCCCTAAGTTTCTTCCTAAGGTGGTTTCCCCTTTTCACATCAACCAGGAGGTGGTACTTCCGACCTACTTTCCCAGGCCACACTCCAACCGAGCTGAAATGGTCCTGCCCACCCTGGACTGTCGAAGGGCGCTGAACTTCTACCTTGACCGTACGCGGGAGCACCGAAGGGCTGTTCAGCTCTTCGTGTCTTATGACCCCAACAAGTTGGGGCTCCCTGTCTCCAAGCGTACTCTGTCCATCTGGATTGCGGACTGCATCGCTTGGGCTTATGAGGCTGCGGGCCTCGTGCTGGAAGGTAGAGTCACCGCTCATCGTGTTCGGGCGAAGGCTACGTCAGTGGCTTACCTCCGCTCTGTTCCGTTGGCAGACATCTGCCAGGCCGCTACTTGGTCTTCAAGCCAGACTTTTGCAGCCCATTACTGCCTGGAGAGGGAGTCCCGCAGGGACAGTGCTTTCGGACAGGCAGTCCTCCGTAACCTCTTCGAGGTATAGGCAACTCCTACCCTTCATCCCGGATGTTGGGCTACCGGTTGGAGAAGTATTCAGAGAAGATTCCTTCCTTCTGTGCTGCTGAGCTAGAGGGAGCTCATTTTTGTGCTTGGGGTCTCTGGTAGCCTTAAGCTTGGGAGTCCCATATGTGAGGACTGACTTCCTGCTTGGTCCTGGAGAAAGCGTAGTTACTCACCTGTAACAGGTGTTCTCCAGGAGCAGCAGGAATCAGTCCTCACAACCCTCCCTCCCTCCTCCCCTTGGAGTTGCAGTTTTTATGCTTTCGTTTTTGCTAATTTTTGCTGTCTTTTAGCTGTCATCTGACTGAGCAAGAAGGCACCCTTGGGCGGGAAGAGGACCGCGCATGCGCGCTGCAATTCCCAAAGGCTTTCTTTGAAAGCTGGGGAAAATTGCTCCGCGAGGGCTCCGTCGGCGCCGACGTCACCCATATGTGAGGACTGATTCCTGCTGCTCCTGGAGAACACCTGTTACAGGTGAGTAGCTATGCTTTCTGCGCCCACCTGCTGGGTCAGGTAGTGCTAGTCCAGAGGGACAACCAAGTAGTGATTGTTCTATATCAACAGACAGGGGGATATGACTCATACCTCCTCTGTCTGGAGGCAGTTCATCTATGGAATTTCATCATGGGGAATGACATGACCGTCTGGGTGATCTACCTGCCGAGCCAGGACAATCTGCTTGCAGATTGGCTCGGCAGAGTTTTACAGCCTTACGATTGGCGACTCAACCTGGAGGTGGCCATCTCATCTTCGAACATTGGGGGACCCCGATGTTGGACCTCTTTGCCAGCCCTGAGAACATGTAACTGCTGTGCTTCTCAAGGAGGCTGGCCCCATGTCACGTGGCAGTGGATGCCTTCCTCCTGAACTGTTCCGGAAACCTTCTGTATGCATACCTGCCTACTCCAAAACCTTGCTTAAGGTTCAGTTGGACAGGACCTCCATAATCCTCATTGCCCCTCGGTGGCCCTGACAGCTGTGCTTCCCTCTGCTCCTGTAGCTGTCATGAGCAGCCCTGATACTTCTGGGCCAGGACCCAGACCTGCTCTCACAGGAGAACAGGACCCTTCTCCATGTCAACCTCTGGTCCCTTGCCCTGACTGCATCAATGCTGAATTACTAGCCATAGCGCACATCCGCCTCTCCTGAGAGATGGGGGACGTTCTACTGGCATCGCACAAGGAATCTGCACACCACGCATATGCATTTTCCTGCATCTTATCTGGAATGGTCTGAAGTCTAGTTCTGTCAGGGTGCACTTCAGCACACTTAGCGGTACATCACCTTATCATCAGCCAGCCTGTCTCTATGCACCCACTGGTGGGCCGCTTCATGAGGGACTTCTCTTGGGACTCCCTGTATGCCCATCACCGGTGGCGAGGGACCTGAACATCATTCTTGGGAAGCTCATGGCTTATGGAAAGTAGTGTTCTGGTAGCACTCACTTCAGCCAGAAGAGTCAGTGAGTTGCAGGCGTTGGTGCCTCACGCCCCCTACACCAGGTTCCACAAAAACAGGGTGGTTCTCTGGACACACCCTAAATTCCTGCTTAAGGTGGTATCCGCTTTTCATATGAACCAGGAGGTGGTCCTTCCACCTTTTTCCCAGTCCTCACGCCTCCCGAGCAGGATTACAAGAGGACTCTGTCCTACCTTTTGAGGACACAGCCCCATAGCTGCTTGTTGCAGCTGTTGGTCTCCTGTGACACTAACCGGCTCGAGGTTGCAGTCTCCAAACGTACTCTGTCTACTTGGATGGGAGACTGCATCTCCTTCACCTACGAGCAGGCTGGACTCTCCCTGGAGCATCACTTTACTGCACACAACGTGAGTGCCATGGCGGCCTCCGTGGCCCATCTGTGCTCGATCCTGCTGGTGGACATTTGCAGGGCCACCAACTGGTCTTTCAGTCCATATTTTCACAGCATATTTCTGCTTGGTAGAAAGCTCATGGTGCGACAGCGCTTTCAGCACTTCATCAGCTCTTATGGGAATAGTGCCTTACCTTCAGCCTGTTGTATTCAGGTTACCGGTGAAGTGATTCCATGGTCAGTGCTGCAACTGTCTCTGGTCTTCAAGCCATTTTGCACTAATTGCTGCCCTGCATGGTTTGCTTTTTTTTTTTTGCATCTGTGGCTCCTACAGGTATTTTCAGTAGCCTGTAGTTTGGGAGTCTCATATGTGAGGACTGACTTCCAGCTTGATCCCAAAGAAAGCGTAGTTACTCGCCTATAAGTGGTGGTCTGCGGGGACAGCCGGAATCAGTCCTCACAACCCCCTCTCCTCCCCGTGGAGTGTGGGTTTTTTCTTTTTTATGCTTGATTAAACTATGTCATATTGAACT
Source organism: Ichthyophis bannanicus (assembly GCA_033557465.1). NCBI lineage: Eukaryota > Metazoa > Chordata > Amphibia > Gymnophiona > Ichthyophiidae > Ichthyophis > Ichthyophis bannanicus. The sequence goes on from CM066042.1 coordinate 135,963,360, forward strand.
AAGATCACATCCTTGGGCAGGAATGTGACTGTGCATGCATGCTCTAACTCCCAAAGGCTTTCTTTAAAAGCTAGGGAGTGAATCTATGTGGGCTCTGTTGGTGCCGACGTCACCCATATGTGAGGACTGATTGCTACTGTCCCCGGAGAAAACCTGTTAACAGGTGATTTACCTACGTTTACAGAATTTACAGGAAAAATCTAAATCAATATTTGAAGCAACAGCACAGAAACAGCAGGCTAACTACAAATATGGGTAGAAATGACAAATCAAGTAATTGCTGAGGTGGCACGCTATGATCTTACAAAAGAGACCAAAGCTGCAGGATCAGTAAATACATATTTAATGGATCTATTTTACGCCTTTACAGGGAATCTTAAGAAAGAAAAGGCTACCTAGTTGTCTCAATAGAAGGATGTTCTTCCTCCACATCTGAGTTTCCTTGAAGACCTCGGGGAAAAATCCAGACTTTATAGGAGCAGAGGAGTAGCCTAGTGGTTAGAGCAACTGCCTAGCACCCAGAAGATCAAGGGTTTGATTCTCACTGGCACTCCTTGTGACCTTGGGCAAGTCACTTTAGCCCCCATTGCCTCTGAAGAAAAGGCCTGGCAATCTACTTCCGGTGATACATTGCTAAGAAAACCCAGAGGCAGCTTGGGTTACCAGGAGTCAGCACTGACTTGACGGCACTGAAAAAAAACAAACAAACCAACCAAACAAACAAACAAAGCATCTCAATGCTGGAAAAATAGCCACATGAGCCAATCACAATCAAGGTCGCAGGTCTTGCTAGTTCAGAATCTGAGGTCTCAAGGACCGTAAATACATCCAAAATGTCCATAGAAACTGCCTCATCCCTGGGACTGTTCTTGATGGTCTCTACCCAAAGGCACATAGAAAATCTTAGAAATTGGAGGAATAGCTTTAGGAAACTTTCAAAACATCCAACAAATATCTCTTGAACATCCCACAAGGAGAAGTAAGAGGAACTTAGTCAATTTTCCTAATCCTCACATTCGCTTGTCTAATAGCATTTTCCAACACCTCTACCTTGTTCCGAAGAAGAGAATTATCTTTTACCAAACGTTTCTCTGATCCAACAATTTTAACCAAAGTCTTTTCAAACTTGTGAATCTGTACCTTTATTCCCTGAACGTCTTCGTCCAATTGCAATACCCGTTGATCAACAGAAGAGATCTTCACAATCTCTAGGAACAAGCAGGAATGAGTCTTCACATATGGGTATCGTCGGTACCAAAGGAGCCTGCGCGGGAACGCTCCCCAGCGTCCAGTAAAAAAGCTTTTGGGAGCATCCCACGCGCCTGCGCGCTGCCTTCCCGCCTTTCCCAACTGCCTCTCTCCAGTTCTTCTTTTCCGTGGAGCCAGCAGGTCGTGTTCCTGTCACCGCAGAAGAAGTTCTTTATTTTTCTCTTTATTTTTCTGTCTCGCGTCTGCCGCCTTCTATGTTAGACCGGTACCGCCGGTCTTTTCTTTCTTAAAAACAAAACAAAACAAAAAACTTCAACTGTGCATTTTCAGTTTGGGCCTTAGGCCTGAATATTTTTCTCCTCATGGAGAAGCCCGCTTCCGGGTTCAAAAAGTGCACAAAATGTGGCGGTACTATTTCTGTCACCGACACCCATGATTGGTGTCTAAAATGTTTGGGTCTTGACCATTCCATCACGGATTGTGTGTCCTGCACCATGATGTCTAAAAGGTCGGCAGAACCGAGCAGCCAAGCTCAGTACCCTGTTTCCCTCTGATGCAGCCTCGGTGGCTTCCAGGGCTGCTTCTTCCTCCCATGGATCTCAGGTAACCAAACATAAATCTAGCCGGTCCTTGAAGGGCAAATCTCCCTCTAAGCATCGAGATGCCTCCGGGTTTGTCCTCGAGGATTCTGCACCGGCAAAATTACTCCGGCGGGAAGTTCCGGCTTCCAAAGCATTGTCTATGGGGTCACAGGTTGACATCGATGGCTTGGCCTCGACTGATCACCTGTTGCCGTGTTCTGGGGTACCGGTGGCCTCCACTGGTACCGACATCCAGACTCTGGTGGCGTCGATGGATCAGAAGATTCTGTCCATGCAACGCACCCTAATGGCATTTATGCAGGCTTCGACGCCTCCGATACCGCAACAATCTCCGTTGCCGGTACCGACTCCGGCACTGGCATCGTTCCCGGTGCCGGTACAGATTGCATCGGCTTCGGTGTCGACTGCAACGGTACCCTGTCCTATGATGCCCATCGGTACCGAACCGGTAGCGCTTACTCCCGATGTCGATCCCACTCGGTACACGTGTCGGGCTTTACAGGAGCATCCAGACAGGCGATTCTTAGATTCCTCCGAAGACTGAGTCGGAGGCTTCTGTCGAGGCACAGGTACTTCTTCCTCGGGAGTCTGCTTCTCCAAAAAGAAGAATGTCTCCTCCAGAAGACTTGTCTTTTCAAGACTTCATTAGGGAAGTGACTAGGGGCCTCTCCATTACAGTGGCCCCTGAGTCAGAGCCTAGAGCCAAGCAATTAGATATTTTACAATATCCTAAGGCTCCTAAAGAAGCAGCTACCTTACCTATTCATGAGATTCTCTATGATCTCATGTTGAGCATGTGGAGACTCCTCTTAACACCTCTCCTCGTTCTCGCAGGTTAGACACCATGTACCGTGTCCCTCCTTGTCCTGGCTTTCATAAGTCTCAGCTTCCTCACTACTCTATTGTGGTAGAGTCTGCCATGAGGAAAATAAAGAGTGCAAAGAGACACTCATCTAATCCTCCAGGACGTGAATGCAGGACCCTTGATGCTTTTGGCCAAAGGGTTTTCCAAGCTAATATGCTTGCTGCCAAAATCAACTCCTATAGTCTCTATATGGGGATGTTTCTAAAAGAAGTCACAGATCTGCAGACTTTAGCCCCTTTTATTTCAGAAGATAAAAGGCAGGAATTTCTGACTTGGCTGAAACATGCCCAAGATGTTTCCAAATTTTCCAACCGTGCAGCCTTTGACTCTTTTGAGTGTGTAAGCAGAGCCTCGGCTATTGCCATAGGTGCACGCAGAATTGCTTGGTTACAAGCCTTTGATTTGGAGCTCTGGGTCCAAGATGAACTGGGAAATCTTCCTTGTACAGGTGAAAACCTTTCTGGCAGGGATTGGCAAGCAAAGGCCACTCAGATGGATGCTGAGAACTCTGCTTTGGATCGACTTTCAAAGTCTACCTCTGCTCCTGTTACTAAAAGGTTGTTCAAAAAGGCACCTTTTTCTAAAAAGGGAAGATATTATCCTGCTTATGGTCAGCGGGCATCTTCTGCAGGTCGTTTTGCTGCAAAGCGTCAGCAACCACCTAAACAGGCCAAGTCAAAGGCTGCCAGGCCTCCCACGGCCCAGCAGCCTCAGCCTCCTCAGGTCCTTTGACTTGCAACTAGAGAACTTAGCCTTTCTAGCTCTGGGAGAACCAGAGCCCCTCACCATTCCAGGAAGGTTGGCTTACTTTGCTCCCAGATGGGAGCAAATCACAGCAGAGCAATGGACCCTCTCCATTATAAGGCAAGGGGTACAAGCTTCATTTCTTAAACCTTCCTCCCCACGCCATGGTGAAACAGTTCAATTCTCCAACATCTCTCCTCAACCTTCTGGGTCAGGAGATTGCTACCCTTCTTGCCCAAGGGGCAATAGAAGTACCACTTCTTCAACAGGGCTCAGGGTTCTACTCCCCTTATTTTCTTATTCCAAAAGAAAACAGGGGGCTACAGACCCATATTAGATCTCAAGAGAATTGAACAAGTTTCTATTCAAAGAGAAATTCAAGATTTCTCTCGGTACTCTGCTGCCATACCTTCAGAGTCAGGACTGGCTTTGTTCTCTAGATCTCAAGGATGCGTATACCCATGTCCTCATCCATCCAACACATAGAAGGTTCCTTCGGTTCCCTTTTCAAGGAAAGCACTACCAATACAGGGTGCTTCCTTTCGGTCTGGCCTCTGCACCAAGGGTGTTCACGAAATGCATGGCAGTAGTAGCTGCATTTCTTCGCACTCTAGGAATATTTGTTTTCCCATATCTGGACGACTGGCTCATTCGAGCTCCATCCCAGTCAGAGGCCCAGACTTGTCTAACCTGCACAATGTGTGTCCTTCAGTATTTGGGACTGATAATAAATATCCCAAAATCCCATCTCACCCCTACTCAGTCTCTGGAGTTTATAGGGGCCTTGCTGGATACCACAACTGCAAGGGCCTATCTTCCTCAGGCCCGTTGCCTACGCTTGGTGCAGTTAGCCTCCCAGATACAGTTAAAGTCCCATTTAACTGCTCGAGAGATGTTACAACTATTAGGCCACATGGCATCCACCGTGCATGTGGTTCGATATGCTCGCCTTCACATGAGGGGGCAGCTCAATGGACTTTGTCCACCCAATGGACTCAGGCATCAGGTTGCCTGTCAGACAAAATAGCAAACTCCAGTCGCCTATTTTGGTCTCTCCAGTGGTGGAAGTCCCCTCCAAATCTGTTGCTCGGGTCCCCTTTTCAGCAGTCGCTACCCCAAGCAACTCTGACAACAGATGCTTCTCCAATGGGTTGGGGAGCTCATCTGCAGGATCTCTCCACCCAGGGCATCTGGTCTCCACAGGAGACTTCTCTGCATATCAATCTCTTGGAACTCAGAGCAATATTCTTAGCTCTCAGTGTTCCATTCCCTGCTCAGCTACAGGACAGTCCTCATCCATACGGACAACCAAGTAGCCATGTTCTATGTAAACAAGCAGGGAGGGACTGGCTCTGTCGCTTTGCAACGAAGCTTTGCGACAGTGGGCCTTCGCCAGAGAGCATCACATCCATTTTCTGGCAGTATATCTTCCAGGCGTTCAAAACTCTTGGACGGACAGACTCGGTCGAGTTCTGCTTCCACACAAGTGGTCCCTCCACATGGACCAGGTAGCCAGGATTTTTCGAATTTGGGGAACCCCGGACATAGACCTCTTTGCAAGTCTGTGGAATGCCAAACTTCCCTGGTTCTGTTCCAGAATTCCGTGTCAGGGAGTTCAGGCCAAGGATGCCTTCCTCCTTCACTGGGGTCAAGACTTCCTTTAGGCCTTTCCACCAATTCCCCTGATTTCCAAAACACTATTCAAGCTTCAGAGAGATCGAGGGACCATGATCCTCATAGCACCACATTGGCCACGCCAAGTGTGGTACCCCCTCTACTTCTGCATCTCTCTCAAGCTCCTTCCCTGGACTTGGGCTCTGCACCAGATCTATCCCAGGAAGAAGGAACGTTATGGCACCCAAACCCCCAGTCTCTCCATCTCAGGGCTTGGTTGCTGAGGGCCTAGACCTTCAAGATTTTAATCTCTCTCAGCAAGTCAGATGTTCATGCCTCTAGAAAGCCTTCTACTAGACGTTCCTATGCTTTCAAATGGAAAAGTTTTACCATTTGGTGTTCGGGGAAAGGTCTAAACCCTCTTGCAATACCTCTTAATTCCCTACTAGAGTATCTCCTGCAGGTCTGAAAACAAATTCAGTAAGAGTCCATCTGAGTGCTATTGCAGCGTCCCTCAAGCCTCTCAATGGACAACCTATTTCCTCTCATCCTCTTATAGCAAGATTCATGAGGCCTTCTTTTAACTAAACCTCCCATTAGACCACCTCCAGTGGCATGGGACTTAAACCTGGTTCTTGGCTAGTTTATGAAGCCACATTTTGAACCTTTAGCCACCACCTCCTTGAAATTTCTTTCTTGGAAAGTTGTTTTTCTCATTGCAGTCACCTCAGCACGCCGCATCAGTGAGTTGCAAGCTTTGGTGGCTAATCCACCTTATACAAGGTTCCATCATGATAAGGTAGTCCTCAGGACCAATCCACACTTTATGCCTTAAGTGGTCTCGCCTTTTCATCTGAACCAAGGGGTATATTTACCTGTCTTTTTTTCCAGGACCTCATGCATCAAGTGCAGAGGCATCTTCATACCTTGGATTCTAAGAGAGCTCTCGCTTTTTAGTTACAAAGAACACAGCAACATAGGAAGTCTTAACTTTTTGTTGCTTTTGATCCTTCTCATTTAGGACTTCCAGTCTCTAAGAGAACACTGTCCAACTGGATTGGTCAGTGTATTTCTTTCGCCTACCAGAGTAGGAACATTTCTCTGGAGGGCCATGTCACAGCTCACACTGTGAGAGCCATGGCAGCCTCAATGGCTCATCTGAACTCTGTGTCCATCGACCAAATCTGTCGAGCGGCCACCTGGGCCTCAGTTCATACCGTCACAGCCCATTACTGTTTGGACAAGGACTCCCGCCGGGATGCCTCGTTTGGTCAGGCTTTTCTCAAACGCCTGTTCCATTCCTAATCAACTCCTACCCACCTACCCTGGTCAGATGCCAGAGATCCATGGGAGGAGGTAGAGTCCTTTTCAAGGACACACAACCTGGGGTTTCTCCCTGGAATCTACAGCTAGGGAGTCCCCATATGTGAAGACTCATTCCTGCTTGTTCCTGGAGATAGCACAGTTACTTACCTGTAACAGGTGATCTCTGGGAACAGCGGGAATAAGTCTTCACAACCCACCCACCTCCCCTAGGAGTTGTATCTCTCTCTTTCCTTTCCTCTCTCTCTCTTTGTCTCAGCTTTAAAACTCGAACTGGAGAGAGGCGGTTGGGAAAGGCGGGAAGGCAGCACGCAGGTGCGTGGGATGCTCCCAAAAGCTTTTCTACTGGACGTTGGGGAGCGTTCCCGCGCAGGCTCCGTTGGTACCGACGATACCCATATGTGAAGACTTATTCCTGCTGTTCCCAGAGATCACCTGTTACAGGTAAGTAACTGTGCTTTTAACAATTTCAACATCGGAGCTAACTCTCTGCTCAAGTAAGCATAGCTTGCCAAATAGTCTCTAGTGAAAAACACTTCCGGTCGAGACAAAGGAAGACTATGTATAGGAAAAGAAGCTCCTAACTGAGCTGGAGACTTTCCAGAGAACCGCTGTGCAGGAGACAATAGGGAAGCAGTCGCCTCAGTTGGCTGACTCAGCACTACCAGACTCTGTTTTTGGTGCCCTCTGACAACTTCAGCCATCTGTTGGAAGAATGCAGTGGCTCCCTCAACAGTGCTGCTGGCCGCCTTCCTCAGGCAGGCATATTATAAAAACATAAGAAATGCCATACTGGATAAGACTAAGCTCATCAAGCTGTTTCCAACAGTGGCCAGTCCAGGTCGCAGGTACCTGGAAGTTTCCTGAAAAGGTGCACAGGTTCTCTACAAATGCTTGTATTGGGGCAAGCAGTGGATTTCCTGGGTCCTTTTTAATAATGGTTTCTGGACCTTTCTTCCAGGAACTTGCCCATACCTTTTTTAAACCCAACTACACTAATAGCTTTTACTACATCCTCCAGTAACAAATTCTAGAATTTTATTACGCTTTTAGTGAAAAGAAATTTTGTCTTTATTAGTCTTAAATGGGTTACACTGTAGTTTCATTGCATGTCCCCCAGTCTTTCTACTTTTCAATGGCATAAACAATCAATCTACTGTACATTTACCATTCCACTCCATTAATTTATAGACCTCTTTCCTCACCCGTTTCTTTTTCCAGGTTGAAGAGCCCTAACCTTTTAAGCCTCTCCTCTTAGGAGTATCCTTCCATCCATTTACCATTTTAGTGGCTCTTCTCTCTACCTTTTCTAATTCTGCTATATTCTTTTTTTAAGATACGGTGACCAGAATTGCACACACTATTCGAGGTGCAGTCACACCATGGAATGATACAGAGGTATTATAATATCCTTTGTTTTATTTTCCATTCCTTTCATTATGATTCCTAGCATTCTGTTTGCCTTCTTGGCTGCCGCTCATGCTGACCTGGCTAGGAGCTTAGGAGAAGCCTGTGATTGCGTTGGGAATCCGCTGCTCCGGGCTTAGATGTTTCAAAGCCAGAAGATGGGCCAGGGCTCCCAGTGTCACTCCAGAGCTAATTCCCTGCATATTAGAGCGGAGAAGGTAAGGAACAGTAGAGGCAACAATCGCTGGGGCTTGACCAGGCTGTAGAGGAGGCTTAGCCTTGGGTTTGCCCTTGCATTTCCCCATCAGACCGACATGCTCAGCAGTCAGCGTCCGCCATATTGGAATGCCCAGCCTTTGAACTTCTGACAGTTGGCTTTGTGTGCTGGTTGTTTTGCACATAGTTGTACTTTGGTTTTGTTACGCTCAGTGAAGTTTGTGCGGTCAAGTTCTTGACCATTTGTTCAAGTGGCAGGATGATTTATTTATTTACATTCTCTTATATACTGCGCTATTCTGCATCAGTGCGGTTTACATTGAACAAGCTGAAATTACATTGAACAGGGCATTATAACTTGGAGATAACTATTTTACAGGGAACATGGGCTATGGAGGGTTAAGTGGCTTGCCCAAGACCACAAGGAGCACCTGTGTGACTAGAAACCCCAGTCCTTCCGGCCCAAGGTTGCTGTTCTCTAGTGGGATTTGAACTTCTAGTTCTGTCTCCACCTCTCCTGACGGGGAGCACAACCCGCTTGTCTGGACTGGTCTAGCAGGACTCCAAGAAAGGACATCTGGTAAGTAAAATGTTACCATATGGTTGGCTCAGATTTAAAGGTGTTGCATTCACAAAGATATGGTTAGTTTTATTTATGTTCATATCATGCATTGCTAGGTGGGTGAATATGGGGGGTGTGGTTTTTTTTTTTTTTTGTTGTTGGTAACTAATTTTTTGTTTACTGTGTTTTTCCAGGTTGAAACTGAGCTGAAATCAATTTGCAACGACATTCTGGATGTACTGGACAAACATCTCATTCCTGCTGCGACCACTGGCGAATCAAAGGTTTTCTATTACAAAATGTGAGCTTCTCATTTAAAAATATTTTTTTTCTGTGATAGTTCATTTAAAGCACTAGATAGATTTAATAAGGTGTTCCAGTTCATCCTTCCAGTTCAGTCAAGACGTGGGTTATGCTCCTCCGCCATCAGATGGAGACTGAACAAACTCCAAACTTCTCTCAAGTAGTCTGTGCTCCCCTGCAGAGACATTATTTCTCAGTCTCCAGCAGGTGGATGAGCCTAGCCTGTGCTGTTTGTTTTGGGTGCTAGGTCATTGTTTTGGGGTACAGAAATCTCTGATACTGGATCCCTCCCCCTGTCTCTACCCTAGCCGCTCCTTGGGACCTTCTGGGTGGTTAGGAAGTGGTTGCTCCCTCTTCTCCCCTTTCCTCATCTTCTGGGCCAGGGGTTGAGCCTTTAGTGCTCTTGCGTTGTGTTTAGGCAAAGTGTAACATAAAATAGAGAGGCAGGCAGCAGTAGGATAGTGGGACCTTCTTGTTTGTGTGTCTCTTTTTGGGGTGGGGGGTGTCACGTAGCATGCAAATGGCGAAGGCAGAGGGGCCATTGTGCAGCATTTGGCAGCTGCCAGAGACTGCTCTCCGTAATATGGCTTTTCCACATCTGCATTAGAGAGAGCACCGCTGCCGCAGAGATCTTGACTGGTAGTTCAGCAACTTTGGAAGCAGTCGTAGGGAAACTTTCTTGTTTTCTTCAATTAAGGCAGAGCTCTGAGGGCCTGGGCGGACACGGGGTCTCGCGTCTTTTTGTGTTAATCTTTGGTCCAGCTGTGCTTGCCAAAGAAAACAAATACATAGAGAAAAAGGCGGCCTTAGGTGCCAGGGAGGCAGGCAAAAGGGCAGTGGCTGCAGTTTGGGCTGATGCTTCTCGGGGAGGACCCAACATGTCCTTGAAGCCATCCTACTTGGCTTGTGGATCTCGTATGGGTTCTGCTGTGGCTGTGAAACAGTAACCTGCTCAGTGGAAGCAGAGTTGCTGGAGGACAGACCTGGTAAGTCCCAGGGAGGACGGGAAGGGGAAGAGATCCTCAGCCCTCTGGAAAGTGCAGTTTGCTTCCACCTTGTGCAGCGGTACAGTCTGGGAAGGGAGGGTGGTGAGAGCATGACGCCTCCCTCAAGGAGCCTTATGTGCAAGGAGAAGAGATTGGGTAAAGCTGCTTCAGCTAAGGGGGGGGGGAACTGCAGATGTCCGTCTGGAATGGTTTACACTGGAGTTTTATCCTCGTCGTGCATCAGGCTTTTTCTATGAGGCAGCATGAGGGCAGGGGCCTGAGGGGGGGCCCAGGAGAGAACCAAGAAAAGTTCCTTTGTATCCCTGTCAGCAGATAGAGTGGAAGGAGAACCAGGGCCAAGCAGGCGGTGACTGGAGGAGGACATTTGGGATGAGATAGGGTCCGTGCACTTGGAGGAGGCAGAGGCCCTGAAGGCAGAGCCTGAGAACAAGATGGACCTAGAGGAGGACGAGATTCCCCAAGGGGAGGATTCTCAAATTATACAGGTCTTCCGTAGGTAGGAATTGGCGGCTTTGATTGCTCATTCATCGAAGGCGCTTAATGTTCGGATGGAGGTGCCAGTGGATGAAGAGCCTCTGGAGAACCTCAGGCTGTCAGGGCAACGAAGAGTTTTCTTCCCCTACATTGGGTTATCTGGCAGATGATTCAGGATGAATGGAATGTCCCAGAGGCCACTCTGAAGGGTACCTGAACGGATGGCCTGGCTTTTTCCTCTTCCGGATAGAGGAGATGATCTTGCATGCCCCTAAGGTGGATGCAGTGGTCTCCACAGTCAAAAAGATGACCACGATTCCTGTGGATGGCGGTTCGGCTCTTAAGGACATACAGGATAGAAAGCTGGAGACCCTCCAAACAGGCATTTGATATCAATACTCTATCCTTGCAGGCTTCGGTCTTGGCACTTTTGTGGCACGGGCATGTTTACGCTGGACACAAGGAATCTTAGAGCATGCAGGAGACTCCCAGCCCCTCCGGCTGAGGCAGCAAAGCTGGATCTGGAACGGCATACTTGACAGATGCCTTCTATGACCTGATTAGATGCTTATCCAAGGACATGGCCTCTGTCATAGCTGCTTGAGTATTTGTGGCTGCAAAATTGGTTGGCGGATGTTTCCTCCAAGTCCCCAGCTCAGTAAACTCCCATTTTGGGGCAGGCTGCTGTTCGGGAAGGATCTAGAAAAGTTGGTAAATGATCTGGAAGTGTTTAAAGTAGGGAGATTTCACGAGGACAAGCAGAAGCCCACTCGGTCTACAACCCTGCTGTGTGGGCAGCCAATGACTTTAGGCATTTTTGTGTAGTTGATTTCACACTGTATCAGAGGGGTTATTTCCCCCTCCAAGGAACAGACCTTTTGGGGGTTTTGAGGATCAGGCAGGGTTTACTCCTTCCTCGACTCTGAAGAAGTCAGTGAAGCGAGGGGGACTCGGGCAAGTGTAGATCCTGTGGGCAGTTGGCTGTGGGATTTTTATGCCACTTGGGTTTGAATTACTACCAACCAGTGGGTGCTAGAGGTCAATCGAGAGGGTACGCCTTGGAGTTTGCATGGGCTCTGGTGGATGCTTTCATCAACTTGCCATGCAGAGCATCCTGAAAACTCCAGGCTGTATGAGAGACTCTTCTCAGTCTGCAAGCTTTGTAGATGGTGGTGGACATGTCGGAAGACTAGTGCGGATATGGTCGATACACCATATGGTTCCTTAGAAAGAGGACCTTAAGCATATAAATCGCTGTCTGCGGTTGCCCTGGTTCGATATGGAAATGCTTCGGTCAGTGATTGTGGCAGTCCAAGCAGGGGGGAGTACTTAACATCGCTCAATCTCAGAGAAGTGCATATCCCCATTCGGCTCAACCATCAGCAGTTTGAGGTTCACGTTGCTGATGGGGCATTTTCAATTTCAGGCATTGTTTGGACTGGCTATGATGTGCCCTGCCTGTTCATCAAGGTCATGGTGGTGGTGGTGGGAGCGGTACTCTGTCAGCAAGGAATTCTGGTGCATTCTTACCCGGACAATTGGCTCATCCGGGCAGAGTCCAGGGAGGAAAGCATGCAGGTCATGTTAAGAGTAATAGATTGCCTGCAAGGTCTTGGCTGGGTGGTTAACTTTTTTTCCAAGAGTTGCCTGCAGCCATCCCAAGATTTGGAATATCTTGGAGTACAGTTCCGGCCAGATGTCTGTCCAGATATCCTTGCCATTGGATTGGACGCACAAAATGCAGGGTCAATCCAGCAGGTTCTTCAAATGCAGGTTCCAATGGTGTGACATTTTACAGGTTCGAGTCTCCATGGTGGCATCATTCAAACTGGTGCCCTGGGCTTAAGCGCACATGACTGTTAGAGAGTGGTATTAACGCAGATGGTTGGCTCAACTTAATCTGCTCTCCACTCCACTGCCATGTCTGGGGGTGGCTTGGAAGGCCCTCAGGTGGTGGTTTCAGCCTGGCAAGCTGTTAGTGGGCATGCCCCTGGAGGTGCTGCAATGTATCCCACTGACAAGGTGCTAGTCTTGGGGTGATGGGCACACAGCAAGGCCCAGATAGCTCATGGACTTTGGTCACCGCAGGAGAGTGTGTGGTCCATCAACTGCTTGGAAATATGGGTGGTATTCTTGGCCCTGCACGAATTTCAAGTTTTTCTGCCGGGAAAGGCAGTGATAGTCTTCTCAGATAATGCCACCAAGGGAGCACAAGCAGTGCACAGTTGGAGAGTGAAATGGGTCTGTCGTGAGAATGGGCAGAGAGCAATCTGGTGGTGCTCTCAATGGTACACATGGCTAGCAAGGAGAATGTGGTGGCTGACTACCTCAGCCGGGTCTCTCTCAACCTTGGACAAGTGAATGAGCCAGTGTTTGCTCAGTTGGTGAGGTGCTGGAGGCTGCTGATCATGGATCTGTTGGCATCCTTCGAGTCTGTGAAGGCGGTCCAGTTTTACAGCAGAAAAAGTGCATGTCTGAGGGGCTTGACATGCTGGTAAAACAGTGGCCCATGAAGGGGCTGCTCTGTTCCTCCCCCCCCCCTCCCCCCATGGGCACTCGTGGGTCGAGTGATGCAGAGGATTGAGGCTCATAAAGGACTTGTGTTGCTGATTGCCCCGGACTGACTGAGGCGGCCATAGTATGACGATCTGGTGGGCTGTCCGTAGCGTCTGCTGGCGTAAGCCAACCTTCTCTTGCAAGGTCCAATCCTCATGCCTCGGGTAAATCAATTCTTGCTTATGGCGTGGCTCTTGAGAGGGCTCGGTTGACGCATCAAGGCTATTTAGCCCCAGTCATTGCGATGTTACTGAAGGCCTGTAAGTGCTCTACTTCGTTAGTATATGCTCGCGTGTGGAGAGTCTTTAAAGGCTGGTGTGAGGAGCAGAGCTATTTCCTCTGAAGGCTACTGTTCGGTGATTCTTGTCTTCCTTCAGGGTGGGATTGGACAAGGGCTTGGCTTGCAGTTTGCTACAGATGCAGGTAGCAGCTATATCCTGTTATCGTGGTAGAATTCATGGGGTTTCACTGGAAGCTCATCCAGATGTGTTTTCGGGTGGTGAAGCAAGTTAGACCACCAGTAAGGTCAGCAATTCTGCCTTGGGATCTCAATTTGGTTCCGTCAGTCTTGACGGAGGCATCCTTTTAGCCTCTGCAGGGGATGCTCCTTGAAAGATCTTACATTGAAAACAGTCATTTTAGTGGCTGTATGTTCAGCCAGGAGAATCTTGGAGCTTCAGGAACTGTTGTCGAGCTCCCTTTCTTGTGGTGTTGAGATTGGTTCCTTTTCTTCCTAAGATGCTGGTTTTCACCTGGATCAGTCATTGTGTCTGCCATTTTTTTTCAGGCACAGGGGGATGGTGGAGGATCCCCTTCTATGCAGGCTGGATGTCCATCGCGTTCTGTGGCAGTATCGGAAGGCGACTGAGCCTTTTCAGAAATTGGATCGATTGTTTGGCAGACTATGCAAGGGCTTCCAAGGTCTCCATCTCACGGTGGGTACGGGAGGCCATCTCCTCGGCCTACCTGTAATGGCAACGGCTGCCTCGGGGGTTGCAGGCTCATTCGACATGGGTGGAGTTCAGTTTAGTTCCGCTGTTGGACATTTGCAAAGCGGCGACTTGGATCCGTGGAGATTGCTGACATCAGACAGTCAGCTACTTCAAGGGCCGCTGCGGATGCCTCAAGTGGATCAGTTCTCGCTTACGGTCTGTCCATTGAAAGGGCGCGTTTGAAGAAAGGTTATTCAGGAGCAGTCATTGCAACTTTGCTTAAGGCTCGGAAGTTGTCTACGTCTCTGACATATGTTTGCATTTGGCGCATATTTGAGGCTTGGTGTCCCAGGAGGCAAGTGCATGCAGCAACCACGTCTGCTGCAGTGATTTTGAGCTTCTTGCAGGACGGTTTCAAAAAGGGCCTGGCGGCCAACTCCTTGACGGTTCAGTTAGCAGCGCTGGCTTGCTATAGAGGCAAGGTGCAGGGCATAACCTTAGGGGCACATGCTGATGTTCACATCACACTACGGACCTCTGCCAAACACACCTACCCAACTAGAAAATGGATAATACAATGTCAGTCCTCATAAACCAAATTGGATTTGACATAGGATGTGAAACCCAAATGCTTATATATTATGATTCACCCATGTCACACTCACCACTGTATTTAGTTCTCATTTTGATCCCTGTAAATAGTTCTTTTATGTTCCATGTAATGTAATATAAGTAATGGTTTTAAGCTGTTCACTGTAAAAACAGACGTTGACCTGTTTTATGTTCCATGTAAACCGCATTTGATCGCTGGAAGGTGCGGTATATAAGAAACTGTTAATTAAATTAAATTAAATTAAAATGATGTGTTGTGTTTTCTCAGGGCAGTGACGAGGTTATGTCCTTCGCGTAGGATTGTGGTCCCTCCGTGGGATCTCAACTTGGTTTTGGCAGCTCTGACTAGGGAGCCTTTTGAGCCCTTACAGCAAGCGTCCATGAAGGATTTAACCTTGAAGATGGTGTTTTTGGTGGCCATTTGCTCAGCGAGGCGAATTTCTGAGTTACAGGTGTTGTCATGTAGAGAACCGTTTCTCTCGTTTTCTAAGGAGAAGGTGGTACTCCGTACGGTTCCTTCCTTTTTGCCCAAAGTGGTTTCTCCGTTTCATGTGAACCAGACGGTTTCCCTTCTGGTGCTGGGTTCGTTAGAAGATGTTGCGACGGACTGGGGATTGCGTCGGTTGGACTTTAAAGTGAGTGTTGCGTCGGATCTCCAGGAACAAGCAGGAATGAGTCTTCACATATGGGTACCGTTGGTACCGACGGAGTCTGCACGGGAACGCTCCCCAGCGTCCAATTAGAACTCTTTTGGTAGCATCCCACCACGCCTGTGTGCTGCCTTCCCGCCTCTCCCAACTGCCTCTCCTCAGTTTTCGTTTTTCCGCAGAGCCGGCAGGACGTCCTCCTGTCACTGCAGAAAATTCTCCCTTATTTTTTGTTTTTTCTTGTGGTTGCGTCTACCTTCCCTCGACGCACCGGTACCGCCGGTGTTTTCTTCTTTTCTTTTACAAATATTTCCTTCTGTAGGAAATTTTTTCCTATTTAGTGCCTGACAGGCTTTGGCCTGCTAGGCCTCTCCTTTTTCCCTCATGGAAATTCTAGCCAATAGAAAGTGTTTTAACTGTGGCACTACCAAATTACTTTTGGACACCCATAATTGGTGCCTTCTATGTTTGGGACCTGAACACAATCCGCTGGACTGTCCCTCCTGCACTACTATTTCTCCAAGAAGTTTTCACCATCGAGCTCAACTCGATACGCTGTTCCCCTCTCTCCTGAGGGTACCAGCTCCATCTTTTTCAAAGGATCAGGTAACCAAACAAGTCTGTAAAGACTAGCCAGTCCTCGGGTGGTAGATCTCATGTACTTCATAGAGATGCCTTTGGGCTTGCCCCCGAGGACATTTTGGCTTTAAAACCCCGGCGGGAGGCTTCTGTCTCCAAAGCACTAATGGGGTTTCAGGCTGTTCCCGGGGTTTTCACCTCGGTGAACATGCCTGAGCCATGTCCGGTGGTGGTATCTGCTTTGAGCGGTGCCGGTACCCCAGCATCAGCAATGGTGCTGGATGAAACATTCCACACCGATGATCGCAGTCGTGCGCTCTCGGTATCCTCGGTGCCGCTAGAGCTGCTACCGACCGGTCTTCCCACATCGGTCCCGGTACCGATGCTGGTATCCACGTCGGTACCCTCCAGATATGCATCGATAGACTTGCTTCTTTCGATGCCGAGTCTAGAATCGATCTCTAGTCTGGATGACTGGGTACCGACTTGTCTCGGTACCGACTTCAGACGGTACCGTAGACATTCCACCGATCAAGGTCTGCCACATTCGGTTTCCACGGTACCGATAGTGCCATCAGACTGATCTTCATATATCGGTGTCACCGACGGTACCGATCCCGGTACCAGTATTGACATCAACATCGGTGTCGGTACCTCCCATGCTCCTTTCACCCGGCTCGCTTCCTTCCATACCGAGTTTGGAATCGATCCCTAGCATGGACGACTTGCTACCGACGAGTTGTGGTACCGGTTTTTAGCGGTACCAACAACTATCTTTCAAAGATAATCCGATGCTCCACCCCTCCAGATCTTCTATTCTACAGAATCTGAATGAGCGGATGGGTGCTAGAGCTAGTTCTTCAACAGATCTAGTTCGTCCTCCTCTTCCTCGGACTCCCCTCTGGGGAGATTTCTTTTCAAGCTTTTCTGCTTGATATGGCTAAGTTACTTGCCATACCTATACCTGGTCAAGACCCTGCACAAGGGGATCCCACAACCTATACAGATCCCCCTGCAATCCAAAGGAAGTCATTATGCTTCCTTTGCATCAGACCTTGCAGGATCTCCTATTTAGAACGTGGGAAACTCCTTTAACGGTATCCCCACCTTCTAGGGCAACTGATCTTCTATACAAGGTGCCCCCTTCTCCAGGTTTTCAAAAGCCTCAGCTCCCTCATCATTCTCTGGTTGTAGAATCAGCAATGAGGCGTGTTAGGAGTACTAAGAAACATTCTTCTTATCCGCCAGGTCGTGAGGCTAAGACTTTAGATGCCTTTTGGACGTCAAACTTTCCAGGCATCCATGCTTTCAGCAAGAATCCTTTCATATATTTTCTATAGGGGATTATCTCTTGAGGTCACAAAAGATTTATTGCTTTTTGACCCCTTTCCTCCAAGAGCCTAAAAACAGATTTTTCTGTTAGTCAATCATGCTCAAAGTATTTCTAAGTTCCTTACTCGTGCTTCCCTAGACTCTTTTGAGTCTGTTAGCAGAACTTCTGCTATAGCCATAGGAGCACGACGTAGAGCCTGGCTCCAAGCTTCAGACTTGGACAAATCTGTACAAGATAAACTGGGAAATGCTCCTTGCACTGGAGAGAATCTCTTTAATAAAGAGACTTTACTTCAGGCTGCTCAGTTAACCACTGACACTATTGCTTTACAAGGCTTGTCTTTGCCTTCCTCTATCCCAGTTTGTAGAAAATCTACTACTAAGCTTTGTTCCCTTAATGGGAGAAGGTTTTATCCATCTTCTACCCATCATACAGAGGCTTCTAGGCAGGGGAATCAACCAGCCAGGCTCAGGAAACCACAACCTCAACGGGTTCAGCAAACCCAGCAGCCGAAAGGTTGCTGATAAACTCTTCCCTGAATCCTTTTTCCTCTTTGAGGTTTAGATCCTGTAGTTTGCTTCTTACCTCTACATCGGTTCCATCCAAAAATTTACATATGTCCCTCTCAAAGAAACATTCTGACTATTAGCTCAATGAGCTTCTTAAAATGATTATGCTTTACAAGTAGTACAGTTACTCCTCGTCCTCTGAACTACACAGAGGAGTAACAGCTGTCAGTAAGGTTGGCCTTTACCTTTGACTTTTCTCCTGTATCAGCATCTCTCATACTACTTATCGAAGATTTACTCCACAGTCAGTCGTCTTTTCAACTCTGCCACTCTTCTTAAGACATTTGGTCTCTAGGAGTGATACCACTTTGAGGGCTTTTCCGTAAGCCCCTAAGTTTTCTTTCAGAGTTGTCTCCCCCTTGCATTCTTATTTTTCCTGGCAGCTTCTCAGACAATAGCGGAGTCTCACCACTCCTACTTAGGTCTGTATTTCTTTCCCAATCTTGGGACCTAAGATGTCTACTGCTGCCCTATCAGTAGTTAGCATTGCAGGGGCTCTTACTGGTTAGATCACTAACTTGCTGACCAAGCAGCCAAAGCTTGTCCTCCCATGTCAATTGTTTCTGGCCTTACCACCAGATCCCAGATGGTTTAAGAACCTTTTCTGGCTATTGTTGCAGACACATCACCTTACCTTCTATCCTTAGCCTTCCCCAATCCTTGGGCTTGGCGGAATAGTCCATGATACCTACTGGCTCTTAAACACCAGTTTTTTCTTCTGCTTAACCTGCAACATGCTCTCTGCATCTCTACGGAGCAGCTCTACACTATGGGGCCTTGTTAGAGAGCACATATTGTCAGATGGTTAGGAAGGGCTTTACCTAGTCAGGCCTGCTGGGTTCTCCCTGCCCTTATTTCCATTAAAGGCTTCTTAAATAAAGGTCACAGGCCTTTAATTCAGGGAAGACCTAAAGAATTATCCAATTCCCTGGTTTGCTTCACATCTCCAGGGGACCCCGTCACCAGAGATGTTTTTTCTTTCAGTATAGACCATCTCTGTCTGGAGTTTTTCCTTCCATCCTCAATTCTTCATGGCGTGATCCATGTTGAGCACAGTAATGCACCATACCCTTTGTACCCTCATCAAGGGTAAATGTGGTATATTTATTTCATTGCATCTTTCTCCAGCTACCTGCTGGAGTTACGGAAGGATTCCGACTTACTGTCTGCAGATTGAAAACCTCCTCTGCATTATCCAGGTAGGTCTCCATTCCCGGTTATTCAGGGGCTAGAGTTCTTAGACTCTAAACTTCTCTTGCCAGTGAAAGAACTCCCTTGGCTTCCTACCCATAACCAGGAAATATGGATTATTTTAATATCTTCTCAAGCAGGCCCCCCCTTTTTGTTGCTAGATAGATCTATATATATTTATTTATTTATTTTATGTTTACATGTATATGGACATCTGCATCCGTGCCTATATATATAATATATATATATATAATCTCGATCTCTCTATCTGTATTTACCTATCTATATATTGCAATATATCATAGTGGGTAGATATGTCTATATACTTTTTCTGTCTGCCTAGATATCTATATCTATATTCCCCTACGGATCTGACAGATACTCTCTATCCCTTCCATGCTGTCCCAGCATACTTAGGATTCTCCATAATCAACCACTTCCTGTGGTAGTTGAGTTCTTGTACCATGACCTTCAGCTTAGGTACACCTGAAGCCCTCCATATACTTTCCTTGCCAGTTAGGAGGGACATTTTCTGAATCTTCAAAAAATGGGAGGCTACAATGCCTCATTACTCCTATCCTTCTTTGTTATCGGATATAGGGATCTTCGAAGCTCCCTTCTCCTACAAGAACTATGTCTCTTAAAGTCAAAAGAGCTTCAGTTTTATTTAATAGAGACTTCTGCGTTTTCCGCTTAGTCCTACCTCATTGAACTACCCCAGTTCCACTGGGATTCTTTCTTCTCACCCTAAGGGTTCTAACCTCAACCTGTTTTCTGCACAGTTTTACCTCTCCTTACATTGAGGTACTCCCTGGGGATGTCCTGTTGGTTCATATCCACAAATCCACATGAACCTCCATCTACCCTTTTACAATGTCACCAGGTGAGGTCCATATTGGTTTATTGCTCTTCAGTATTACCACTAAATATCACCTGCACAGAGATTCCTATCTAGGCATCCTGTTTGGTCCAGCTGTTCCACAGCACATCTTTTTAGTTCAACTCCTACCCTCCATCCCTAGGATGCCTGGGGTTTCGGTGAAATAGCATGGCTCTCAGATTCACAACATGCTGGGACTCCTCCAGGCATCTTAGCTTGGGAGTCCCCATATGTGAAGACTCATTCCTGCTTGTTCCTGAAGATAGCAGTTACTTACCTGTAACAGGTGATCTCTGGGAACAGCAGGAATAAGTCTTCACAACCCACCCACCTCCCCTAGGAGTTGTATCTCTCTATCTCTATCTTTTCCCTCTCTCTCTCTGTCTCAGCTTTAAAGCTTATTGCAGGCGTGGTGGGATGCTCCCAAAAGCGTTCTAATTGGATGCTGGGGAGCATTCCCGCGCAGACTCCGTCGGTACCGACGTACCCATATGTGAAGACTTATTCCTGCTGTTCCCAGAGATCACCTGTTACAGGTAAGTAACTGTGCTTATTTGAAGGTCTCAGAGGCGTTTCTCAAATCTGACCACCTGTTTTGTACGGTGGAGTTCGTAAGGGGGAGGCAGCAGCGAAGGCCTCCATTTCTTGATGGATTACAGAGGCGATTGCTTCGGCTTATCTGTTGTCGGGACGACAGTTGCCAGGTGGTTTGCGAGCTCATTCTACCAGGGCGCAAGCGGCTTCCTGGGCGGAGCACAGTTTGGTGTCACCTGTGGAAATTTGTAGGGCGTCTACTTGGGCCTCTCTTCACACTTTCAGTAAACACTACTGCCTAGATGTCTTGGCAGCCAAGGATGCTGTATTTGGGGCAGCAGTGTTGCAGGCCTGCTGGAAGGGTCCCTCCCGATGAGTACTGCTCTGTTACATCCCAGAGGTGGAGGACTAAACTGGAGGACCAAAAAGGAAATGGTAATTACTCTTACCTGGTAATTCTTCCTTGAGGGATGACAGTTTAGTCCTCATTCCCACACGGGATAGTAAATGGAGCTAAGCAGTGTAGGTTCAGCTTGCCGAAGGATAAGATTACCGGTAGGTAGATGGGTTTTTTGCCTAAAATTCTTCATCTTCTCTGATTTCTTTCTGTTCTATCTTTTGGCGCAAGCAGAAGGCGAGGGCACAAGAAGAAAAGCCTACCTTCCAAAATGACAATGTATGTTGTATAATATGTTAGTTTTATTAGCTACTTATTTGTTGCTCCTTTGAGTGTGCTTGTCAATAGTTCACTGGGAATGATGGGAGGGAGCAGCAGGCTATATCCAGTGATGCCACTCCTTTGTGACATGCCAGCCTCCAAGCTGCAGGAGGAGGTGCACAACCCAGAGGTGGAGGACTAAACTGTCGTCCTTCAAGGAAGAACAATTACCAGGTAAGTGTAATTACCATTTACTTGCTAATTTTCTATCTCCAGGAACAAGCAGGAATGAGTCTTCACATATTGGTATCGTCGGTACCGACAGAGCCTGCACGGGAACGCTCCCCAGTGTCCAGAAAGAAAGCTTTTGGGAGCATCCCACAGTGCCTGCGCGCTGCCTTCCCGCCTTCCCTAACTGCCTCTCTCCAGTTCTTCTTTTCCACGGAGCCAGCAGGTCGTGTTCCTGTCACTGTTGAAGTTCTTTATTTTTCTTTATTTCTTTGGTCGCGCGTCTGCCTTCTTCGACGTCGGACCGGTACCGCCGGTCTTTTCTTCTTTCTTTTAAAAAAAAAAACAACAAAAAAAAAACCTACCGTTTCCCACTTCTGTGCATTTTTTCCTAATGGGCCTTAGGCCTAGAAAAATTTTCCTCATGGAAAAGCCCGTTTCCGGGTTTAAAAAGTGCACGAAGTGCAGCGTTACTCTTTCTGTCACCGACACCCATGACTGGTGTCTAAAATGTTTGGGTCCTGACCACTCCATCACCGATTGTGAGTCCTGTTCCATGATGTCTAAAAGAGGTCGACAGAATCGAGCAGCCAAGCTCAGTACCCTGTTTCCCTCTGATGCAGCTTCGGTGGCATCGACATCTTCCAGGGCTGCTTCTTCCTCCCATGGATCTCAGGTAACCAAACATAAGTCCAGCCGGTCCTAGAAGGGTAGATCTCCTTCTAAGTATCGAGATGCCTCCGGGCTTGCTCTCGAGGATCCTGCACCGGCAAAATTACCCCGGCGGGAAGCTCCGGCTTCCAAAGCCTCATCTATGGGGTCACAGGTTGACATCGATGGCGTGGCCTCGACCGATCACCTGTTGCCATGTTCTGGGGTACCGGTGGTTTCCACTGGTACCGACATCCAGACATGGGTTGCGTCGATGGATCAGAATATCCTGACCATGCAGCGTGCCATTACGGCATTCATACAAGCTGCGACGCCTCCGGTACCGCAACAAACTCCGTTGTCTGTACCGGTTCTGGCACCGGTTCCAGTGCCGGTACCGATTGCATCGACATCGGCTTCGGTGTCGACTGCAGCGGTACCCTGTTCTGTGATGCCCATCGGTACCGATCACTCCCGATGTCGATACCACTCAGTACGCGTATCGGGCTCTGCAAGAGCATCCAGACAGGCGATACGTAGATTCCTCAAAAGACACTGATGAATCAGAGGCTTCTGTCGAAGCATTGGTACTCCTTCCTCAGGAGCCCTCTTCTCCAAAAAGAATGTCTCCTCCAGAAGACTTGTCTTTTCAAGACTTCATTAGGGAAGTGGCCAGGGGCCTCTCTATTTCAGTGGCCCCTGAACCAGAGCCTAGAGCCAAGAAATTTGATATTTTACAATATCCTATGCCTCCTAAAGAGGCAGCTACTTTACCAGTTCATGAGATCCTTTATGATCACATGTTGGGCATATGGGAGACACCTCTTACTACCTCCCCTCATTCTCGCAGGTTGGACACCATGTACCGTGTTCCTCCTTGTCCTGGCTTTCATAAGACTCAGCTTCCTCACCACTCTATTGTGGTGGAGTCTGCTATGAAGAAGATAAAGAGTGCAAAAAGACATTCATCTAATCCTCCAGGAAGAGAATGCAGAACCTTGGATGCTTTTGGCCGGAGAATCTTCCAGGCCAATATGCTTACTGCCAGAATCAACTCCTATAGTCTCTATATGGGGATGTTTCTATAGGAAGTTACAGATCATCTGCAAACTTTATCTCCTTTTATCTCAGAAGATAAAAGGGAGGAGTTTCTCACCTGGCTTAAACATGCCCAGGATGTTTCCAAATTTTCCAACCGTGCAGCCTCTGACTCTTTTGAGTGTGCCAGCAGAGCCTCGGCTATTGCCATAGGTGCACGCAGAGTTGCTTGGTTACAAGCTTCTGATTTGGAACCCTGGGTCCAGGATGGATTAGGAAATCTTCCTTGTACAGGTGAAAACCTTTTTGACAAGGATTGGCAAGCAAAGGCCACTCAGATGGATGCTGAGAATTCTGCCTTAGATAGACTTTCAAAGTCTACTTCTGCTCCTGTTAGAAAAAGGTTATTCAAAAAGGCTTGCTTTCCCAAAAAATGGAAATATTATCCTGGTTATGGTCACCAGGCATCTTCTGCAGGTCGTTTTGCTGCAAAACGTCAGCAACAACCTAAACAAGCCAAGCCTAAGGCTGCAAGGACTGCTACGGCCCAACAGCCTCAGCCTCCTCAGGGCCTTTGACTTACAGCTGGAGAACTTAGCCTTTCTGGCTCTAGAAGAACCAGAGCCTCTCACCATTCCAGGAAGGTTAGCTCACTTTGCTCCCAGATGGGAACAAACCAAAGCAGAGCAATGGACCCTCTCCATCATAAGGGAGGGGTACAAACTTCATTTCTTAAACCTTCCTCCTCACACCATGGTGAGACAGTTCAATTCTCCAACATCTCACCTTGACCTTCTAGGTCAAGAGATTGCTACCCTTCTTGCCCAAAGGGCAATAGAAGTATCCCTTCTTCAACAGGGTTCAGGGTTCTACTCCCCCTATTTTCTTATCCCGAAGAAAAGAGGGGGCTACAGACCCATATTAGATCTCAGAGAATTGAACAAGTTTCTATGCAAAGAGAAATTCAAGATTTCTCTCGGTGCTCTCCTTCCATACCTTCAGAGTCAGGATTGGCTTTCTCTAGATCTCAAGGATGCGTACACCCATGTCCTCATCCATCCAACACACAGAAGGTTCCTTTGGTTCCTTTATCAAGGAAAGCACTACCAATACAGAGTGCTTCCTTTCGGTCTGGCCTCTGCTCCAAGAGTGTTCACAAAATGAATGGCAGTAGTAGCTGCATTTCTACGCACTCTAGAAATATTTGTATTCCCATATCTGGACGACTGGCTCATCCGAGCTCCATCCCAGACAGAGGCCCAGGCATCCCTAGCCTGCACAAGGCGTGTTTTTCAGTATCTGGGACTGGTAATAAACATCCCAAAATCACATCTCACCCCTACTCAGTCACTAGAGTTCATAGGGTCCTTGCTGGATACCACAACTGCAAGGGCCTATCTTCCCCAAGCCCGTTGCCTACGATTGGTGCAGTTAGCCTCACAAGTTTTTTTTATTTTTTATTTTCATTTCTTATATACTGCACTATTTGCGATCAGCGCGGTTTACATAAAACAGTATCTGACAATAAACAAAAGTCAGGTCGTTACATTGAACAGGAGCAAGTAACTTGGAAAACAGGGTAAACTATATACATATGTGGTGCATTGAATAGGGGTAACTATATACATGTACAAATGAAATTATTAGGTATTGATCATACTTGGGGGCGCCCTAATCAATGGTGGCTGGGGTTCAGGGGAGTCAGTGAGGTATTTGATAAAGAGAAAGTGTTTCAAGGCCTTCCTGAACTGGCTCAAGTTGGGGATTGCTCTGATGTATGGTGGTAGGGAGTTCCAGAGACTTGGGGCGCATAGTCTGAAGGCTTTGCTCGATGTTGCTTTGGAGCATTTTGTCGTGTCTCTCGGTATCACTAGCGTGTTGGCTACTATGGATCTCCTAAGTCTGTTTGGTGTGGGTGATTGGATGATGTCACATAGTGAAGAGGAGGAGAGCCCCTTGGTGGCCTTGAATGTCATCACTAAGGTCTTGAAACTGATCCTGGCTTGAATGGGGAGCCAGTGTAGCTGCTTCAGGAGGGGTGTGATATGTTCTCTTCTTGGAGCTCCGAGGAGAATCCGCGCAGCACTATTCATGGGTAGTTGTAGGGGGTTTAAGGTGGCCTGAGGGAGTCCTTGTAGGATAGCGTTAGAATAATCAAAATGAGGAATAATGAGGGTTTGATAGATGGTGCGGAAGTCGCTTGGTTCGAGTAATGGACCTAAGTGTCTGAGGGATCTGATCTTGAAGTAGATCGCTCTGACAGTGTTGGCTATGTGTTGCTTCATGTTGAGGTTCTGATCCAGTGTGACTCCGAGATAACGTATAGCTGATTTTACTTGCAACTCGGCGTTGTTCACTTTCAAGTAGCTGGGTGGTGTAAACTCTGGATTTCTGGAGATGAACAGGACCTCTGTTTTCTTGTGTTGGATGTGCAAATTTTGAGATAGGAGCCATTCGGATATTGTGTTGAAGCACTTAGTCAGAGGGGTAAGGTCTGGGCAGTCCAGGGATATCGGCAGGTACAGTAGGACATCATCGGCGTATATCATGCAACTCACATTGAACGATCTAATGATGTTACAGATATAGATGGGTTGGATATAGATGTTAAACATAAGTGATGATAGGGAGGATCCTTGTGGAACTCCTTGACTTTGTAGGAATGGCTCGGATGTGGACCCGTTTGCTCGAACGTATTGCCATCTTCCAGACAGGTAAGATCTGCACCACTCGAGAGCTGTTCCACTGATGCCTTTTTCTCTTAGCCGACATAGGAGAATTTCGTGGCAAACCGAGTCGAAGGCCGCTGCTATATCTAAAAAGATGAGTGCAAAACCTTGACGTATGTTGTCAGTGCCTGAAATTATGGTGTCAGAGTTGTGAGTAGTGTCTCCACTCCGTGTGACTCTCTGAATCCATGTTGGGATGAATCTAGGGGGGCATTGGTATCGATATGATCTTGTAACTGTTTGTATACTATCTTTTCAATGATTTTAGCGAGCATCGGGATGCTGGAAATGGGCCTGTACGACTCCACCTTTTGTGGGTCTAATTTGGCGTTCTTCAACAGAGGTCTAACGGAGGTCTGTTTGAGAGTAGATGGGAAAGACACAGTGCTAAAAGATAGGCCTATCATATTGGCTAAGATCGGGGCGAGGTCACATCGCAAATCCCTTATCCAGAATGCTGGACAGGGGTTCGAGTATGCAGTGGAAGTATTTAGGGTTGAGAAGGTGTCTTCTATAATTCTCTTTGAAGGTGTAACAAAGGTAGTTAGAGATGCTGGGAACTCTTGTTCGTTGGAGGGGTCCGGTATCACCATTTTTTCGGTCTTGCACAGTTTAGATTGCATAAAGATGGCATAGTCCTGCGGGTGTATACTTCCAGGGTGCTCTGGGGTGGGTTCTTTGGCAAGAGATTTGACCAAGTTGAGCAGGTCGTGCGGCTTATTTAATGACCGTTTCAGGGTGTCTGTGTGGTGGTGTTTCATCTTGACTATGACGGCCCTGCGATGTGTGTGTAGGTGCTGGGTGTATGCTGCTTGGTCACTGCTGGTACGTGACTTCCTCCAGTGCTTTTCCAGTCTCCGTAGGAGGGTTAGTGATGCCCTTAAGTCGGCTGTGAACCATGGTGCCGATTATCTTCTGTTTGGGGCTTTAGTTGTTGGGTGATGGATTGCGATTGCGCTGAGTTTGCTGTTCCAGGTGGAGATCAGTTCCTCTAGGTCTAGTGAGGTCTTATCAAGGAGTGTGTTCGTTTCAGCCAGGATACGTTCTTTATTAAACGGGTGAAAACTTCTGGCAGTTGGGTTAGAGTTCTTACTTAAATCCACATTGGGTCTTTGTGGCTTGATGAGGGTAGGAATCTGGAAAGTGATGAGCTTGTGGTCAGACCATGGTACTGCTGTTAATGAAAGCTTGATATTTTGTGCTTGCTGAAGCACTGCTTGTGGGGCGAATATGAGGTCGAGAATGTTACCCTTTGAGTGTGTGGGTTCTTGTACCAATTGGGTGTATCCCAAGATGTCTAGTGCTTCTATGAATGCAGCTGCTTGATTGTCCCGTAGGGATGGCAGATTGAAGTCACCTAGGATCCAATTTGGTTTATTTGGACCCTGGGTGTTGGATGCTATGTTTATGATATTAGAGAGGTTGTCCGGATCTGCAGAAGGCGCTCTGTAAATCAGGTTTATAGAGCAGGTGTTGTTGGAGATAGTTACTGTTTCAAGGGTGTTGATGCTGTTGGATTCAACCATTTTGAACTGAAGGTCAGATCTGGTGATAACTCCTCCACCCCTCTTGTTCTGCCTGTGGCTGGTGAAAGCAACAAAGTTAGGTGGTAGTAGTTGAGTATGGTGTCTTCCGGTGAGAGCCAGGTCTCAGTGATCATGATGATGTCTAATTTATGATACATTATCGTTTCAGTGATTGCTGGCCATTTTTTGCGAAGTGAGCGAGAGTTAATGAGTGCACACTTCAGGCTGCTAGTGTATGGGCTTTTACTTTGTTTGGTTTTCAAAGAATTTTGTAGTGGGATATGTACTAGGTGGTGGCGGTATGGATAGCTAGCTCCATGAGAGTGGTTGTGGGAGTCATCTGGCCATTTTCTTCCACTAGTCAAAACTATTGGGATGTGATTCTGTGTTGTAAGAAGTGCCAGTGAGGTGGATGGTAAGATTGTGAGTAGAAGGTAAAGACTCATTAGGGTGATGATTATGTGATCCATTTTGAGTTTTTCTGAGCCAGTTCAGGTGAGGCAGGGGTTTGTGTAGGAAGGGTGAGTTTGGTGTGGCCCCTGGCTAAGGATATTTTATTCAGGCGGCTGTTTCTTCTGTGATGTGGGAAAAGAGAGTAAGTGTCCTCTCATAGTTGTGGGTTATGGCAGGAGTAAGATTCTACTAACGATAGTAATGGCAGGAACACAATGATACTCACAGTAGCAATGGCAGGAAAACAGTAAAGCTAAACAGCAATGCTAGGAATCCAATGATACTAAACAATAGCAGTGGCTGATGAGGCTCAGTGACTGGTTCTGTTTTTGTCTGTTGGGGTCAGAATGGCGTTTTACCATGTAGGATACAGGTGATATGATCCTATAGTGAGCTTATCTATTCAAAGTAAAATAATTGATTCTTATACCCTACATGAAATTAGATCTGATACAGGTACAATATTAAATAGAGCAGATTATTGCAGTGTAGATGTGCAGAAACTACATTAACTGACGCAAACACAATATTAGGAGAGGACAGGTGGCACCCCTCTCTATTGGCTAGGAGGCTATAGTGCAGATAAACTGTTGACAACGTATTCAAATTACTTGCAGACTATAACGGATAAGGAGTATCGTTAGGGATATTATAAAGTACCTGAGAATACTGTGTGTGCAGTCAGTGGGGAGTTGTTGATACAGGCAATGGAGGGTGGTTGATGCAGGACGAGATAGCAACTATTTAAGTTCAGTTAAAGTCCCATTTAACTGCTCGAGAGATGTTACAACTGTTAGGCCACATGGCATCCACCGTGCATGTGGTTCCTTACACTAGCCTTCACATGCGGGCAGCTCAGTGGACTCTGTCCACTCAATGGACCCAGGCATCAGGGGGCCTGTCAGACAAAATAGCAACCTCCAGTTGCCTCTTTTGCTCTCTCCAGTGGTGGAAGTCCACTCAGAATCTGTTGCTGGGGTCCCCCTTTCAACAGTTGCTACCCCAAGCAACCCTTACAAAAGATGCCTCTCCAAGGGGTTGGGGAGCTCATCTACAAGATCTCTCCACCCAGGGCATGTGGTCTCCACAGGAGACGTCTCTACATATCAACCTCTTGGAGCTCAGAGCAATTCTTCTAGCTCTGAGTCTTCCACACCCTGCTCAGCTACAAGACAGTCCTCATCCACACGGACAACCAAGTAGCCATGTTCTACGTGAACAAGCAGGGCGGGACTGGCTCTCTGTCGCTTTGCAACGAAGCTTTGAGATTGTGGGCCTTCGCCAGAGAGCATCAAATTCATCTCATGGCAGTGTATCTTCCAGGGGTTCAAAACTCTTGGGCAGACAGACTCAGTCGAGTTCTGCTTCCACACGAATGGTCCCTCCATGGGGACCAGATAGCCAGGATCTTTTGAATTTGGGGAACCCCGGACATAGACCTGTTTGCAAGTCCGTGGAATGCCAAACTTCCCCGGTTCTGTTCCAGGATTCCATGTCAGGGAGTTCAGGCCAGGGATGCCTTCCTCCTCCATTGGGGGCAAGACTTCCTCTATGCCTTTCCACCCATTCCCCTAATTTCCAAGACACTGTTCAAGCTTCAGAGAGACAAGGGGTCTATGATCCTCATAGCACCACGTTGGCCACGCCAAGTGTGGTACCGTCTACTTCATCTCTCTCAAGCTCCCTCCTGGACTTGGGATCTGCTCCAGACCTCCTGTCCCAGGAGGAGGGAACGTTGTGGCACCCAAATCCCCAGTCTCTTCATCTCAGGGCCTGGTTGCTGAAGGCCTAGACCTTCAAGATTTGCATCTTTCTCAGCAGGTGAAGGATATCCTTCATGCTTCCAGAAAGCCTTCCACTAGACGTTCCTATGCTTTTAAATGGAAAAGGTTTGCCATTTGGTGTGCAGAGAAGGGTCTTAACCCTCTTGCAATACCTCTGAATTCTTTACTAGACTATTTGCTGCATTTATCCCATGCGGGCCTTAAAACAAATTCAGTAAGAGTCCATTTGAGTGCTATTGCAGCATCCCTTAAGCCTCTCAATGGACAGCCTATTTCCTCTCATCCTCTTATTGCAAGATTCATGAGAGGCCTTCTGTTAACTAAACCTCCCATTAGACCACCTCCAGTGGCATGGGATTTGAATTTGGTTCTTGGCCAGCTTATGAAGCCACCCTTTGAACCCTTAGCCACTACCTCCTTGAAATTCCTTTCCTGGAAGGTTATTTTCTCATTGCAGTCACCTCAGCTCACCATATCGGTGAGCTGCAAGCCTTGGTGGCTAATCCTCCTTATACAAGGTTCCATCATGACAAGGTAGTCCTCAGGACTAATCCACACTTTATGCCTAAAGTGGTCTCACCTTTTCATCTGAACCAAGAGGTATATTTACCTGTCTTTTTTCCAGGACCTCATGCATCAAGTGCAGAGAGGAATCTTCATACCCTGGATTGTAAGAGAGCACTTGCTTTTTACTTAGAAAGGACACAGCAACATAGAAAGTCCTCTCAGCTATTTGTTGCTTTTGATCCCTCTCATTTAGGACTTCCAGTCTCTAAGAGAACTCTGTCCAATTGGATTGCTCAGTGTATTTTTCGCCTACCAGAGTAGGAACCTTTCTCTGGAGGGCCATGTCACAGCTCACAATGTGAGGGCCATGGCAGCCTCTATGTCTCACCTAAACTGTGTCCATCGACCAAATCTGTCGTGCGGCCACCTGGGCCTCGGTTCATACCTTTACAGCCCATTACTGCTTGGACAAGGACTCCCGCCGGGATGCCTTGTTTGGTCAGGCTGTTCTCAAACACCTGTTTCATACCTAATCAACTCCTAGCCCCCATCCCTGGTTGGATGCCCGAGATCCATGGGGGGAGGTAGAGCCCTTCTCAGGGACTCACAACCTTGGAGATCTCCCTGGCATCTCTAGCTGGGGAGTCCCCATATGTGAAGACTCATTCCTGCTTGTTCCTGGAGATAGCACAGTTACTTACCTGTAACAGGTGATCTCTGGGAACAGCAGGAATAAGTCTTCACAACCCACCCACCTCCCCTAGGAGTCGTATCTCTCTCTTTCCTTTCCTCTCTCTCTCTGTCTCAGCTTAAAACTCGAACTGGAGAGAGGCGGTTAGGTAAGGTGGGAAGGCAGCGCGCAGGCGCTGTGGGATGCTCCCAAAAGCTTTCTGGACGCTGGGGAGCGTTCCCGCGCAGGCTCCGTCGGTACCGACGATACCCCTATGTGAAGACTTATTCCTGCTGTTCCCAGAGATCACCTGTTACAGGTAAGTTACTGTGCTTTCCTGGAGTCTGTCCAGGACCCACCCAGGACTTGGTTTATGTCTTCTGCTGGTCTTGTGTCTGTTCTGAAAGAAGAATCAACTGGCAAGAACTTGCCTAGAACGGGCAAGTTCGGGCCAGTTGGTTGTCTGTTCCCCCTTTTTTCCTTTTGGTGTTTGATCGGTTTTGGGGGTCCCGTGGCGCTGTGTGCGTATCCCGTGGCAGACTCTAGGCCTGATGGAGCTGTGCATGTCTTTGGGGTGCATGTTTCATTGCAGGGCTAGTGGAGATTTGGGCTTCTGAGACTGTTCTGCTACTTTGTGAGGTTCATACTGGCTCTGTAGGGGAGCACAGGCTACTTGAGAGAGGTTTGGAATTTGTTCTCAGTCTGGACTGGACTGGTGGGACTCCAGGAAAGAAGATTAGAAGGTAAGGCTTAATTTCACCATGTATTGCACTCTTAATTGTGGCTAAATATGCCTTTATTTAGGTTTTAAAGTGCGGCTGATTCACTTTTGGAATCCTTTTCTAAGTGGGATTGTATGGCTTGATCTAGGCATTGTTAAACTCTAATTCTAAAGAGAATAGGGAGAACCAGGCTGAGCATCAAATAAGGAGACAAAGTGTGAAGAGCTTTAGATAGAGCAGGTGGAAAGAGTGTTGTTGAATTGGCTTGGGAGTGGAGTAGATGGGTGCATAGGGACAGAAAGAGAAAGATATACATGGGCATTTACATTTCTTAAAGGTATAG
The DNA here is from genome assembly GCA_033557465.1 of Ichthyophis bannanicus. Classification (NCBI taxonomy): domain Eukaryota; kingdom Metazoa; phylum Chordata; class Amphibia; order Gymnophiona; family Ichthyophiidae; genus Ichthyophis; species Ichthyophis bannanicus. Next base: position 135,994,828 of record CM066042.1, read on the forward strand.
ATAATGTGCAAGGGGCAATTTTAAGTGGGAAGGAAGTTCCTTTTTACCATCCAAGACCAGTCCATAATGCATGGGTTATACCCGTTTAGCCAGCAGATGGAAGGAGACTTTAGAGCCGTGAGCTCTGACCTATAAGAGGCACACTGCAGCCACTTGCTTTTCAGTATTTTCTGTCTCCAGCAGATGGTGACAAGGCATTGTGTGTAGCATAGGATTGATCTGAGTCAAAGCTTCTGGGTCCAGATGGAGAATTAGCAGTTGAGTTGGTGTAGTCAGGATTCGTTTGCCAGTTGGATGTGACTGCATGCCTGGGGATTACTGGAGGACTGCAGGGAACATTGAATTTATTTACACTAACTTTCTGTTCTTCCTGCCTCTCTTCCCTTAATATGGCCATTTAAAAAAAAAAAGTGTTCTGTCTGGACAGGCAGAGTGCTGAGGAGTAACTGAGCAGTCTGCTGGACTGAAGAACCTTGAATGGAAGGGGGGAATGGTGTGAACACATTCATGCTGGGAGTGGCACAGACAGAAAACTGTGCTGAAGTTTAAAGTGGTGTGTACTGGAAGCTAGCTGATCGCTGGAGCTCTAGCAGAGAGGCATTTTAGTCAGCGGGGCAGGATTGGTTTGGTTGGTCAACAGGGAGCTGCAGGACTTTGTGCTTGGATCTTGCTGCATGAAGGGAAGAACAATTATTCAAAGTTGTTAAAATACAAGAGGATTTTGAAAAATTGCAAGAGAACCTGGAGAAATTTGGAGACGGCATCCAAATGGCAGATGACATTTAATGTGGACAAGCGCAAAGTTATGCAGTTAGGGAAGAACCCAAACTATAATTAGAAGATGCAAGGTTCCACATTAGGAATCGCTACCCAGGAAAAAGATGTAGGTGTCGTCAAATACATTGAAACCCTCTGCCCAGTTTGCAGCAGCCAAGAAAGCAAGTAACTAAAACCTACTGCTCTTCTAATTTATTTAGCCATCTCCAGGAACAAGCAGGAATAAGTCCTCACATATGGGGTACGTCGGTACCGACGGAGCCCGTGCGGGAAAGCTCCCCAGCTTCTTAGAATAGAAGCTTTTGGGACCTCCCACTGCACATGCGCACTGCCTTCCCGCCTTCCTGAACAGCTCTCCTCAGTTTCTCTTTTTCCGCGGAGCCAGCAGGTCGTGTTCCTGTCACCGCTGAAGAAATTGTTATTTTGTTTCTTTAGACCGCGTACCTGCCTTCCCCATACCGATACCGGTATCGCCGGTCTTTTCTTTCTTTCTTTAAAAAATTATAATTCTTTTTTCTTATTTTTTAGCTTTTTGGTCACTTCAGAGAGGCCTCTCGGCCTACTCAATTTCTCCTCATGGAGAAGCCAGCCCCTGGATTTAAGAAGTGTACCAAATGTAATGCTGTTATTTCAGTCACAGACACCCATGACTGGTGTCTGAAATGTTTGGGGCCTGACCATTCCATACCGGACTGCCCATCTTGCTCCCACATGTCTAAACGTGGGCTGCAGAACCGGGCCAACAAATTCCATGTGCTGTTTGCTTCAGAGAATACAGCATCACAGTCATCCAGGTCTTCTTCTCCGGATGGATCTCAGGTAACCAAACCTTCTGTGGGCAAGTCCTCAAAGAGCAAATCTCCTTCAAAGCATCGAGAGGCTCTTAGCTTAGAACTTGAGGACCCTGCCCCAGCCAAACAACCCCGGCGGGAAGTCCAACTTCCAAAAACGCCAATTCAGGGGTCTCAGGTTGATATCGATGCTACGGCCTCGACAGATCACCTGTTAGCCTGCTCTGGGGTACCGGGTCACTCCGGTACCGACATCCAGGCAGCTATGGCGTCCATGGGCGATACTGTACAGTCCATGCAGCAGGCCGTCATGGCTTTCATTAAAGCTGCAACGCCATCGGTTCCGCTTTCAGCGGTTCCGGGCCCGATACCGGTATCGTCCGCCATGCCGGTATCGAGGCCGTCCACCTCTAAACGCAAGTCGGTACCGTATGGGCTTTCGCTCCATACCGGTTCCATACCCGATACGCCCGATATCGATACCGATCGGTACGCGTATCGTGCGTTAGAGGAAAGCACCGATTCCTCTGAGGATTTTCACTCCTCTGATGATTCTGCTGAGTTTTCACTCAACTTACCTGAGGAGCCCTCTTCTCCTAAAAGGAGAATGTCCCCTCCAGAGGATTTGTCCTTCCAGGACTTTGTTTTAGATATGGCTACAGCCCTTTCTATTACCACATCCTCTGAAAAGGAACCCAGATCCAAAAAACTGGATATTTTGGGATACTCAAAGGCCCCTAAGGAGGCAGTTACCCTGCCTATCCATGAAATCCTTCAAGAACAACTGATGGATTTCTGGGAAAATCCTTTGACTTTGTCTCCTTATTCCCGTAGGTTGGACACCATGTATAGGGTCCCTCCTTCTCCTGGTTTCCAAAAGACTCAATTGCCCCACCACTCTATTGTGGTGAAGTCTGCAATGAAGAAGATTAGGAGTACCAAAAGGCACTCTTCCACCCCTCCAGGATGGGAATGTAAGACTTTGGACTCTTTTGGTAGGAAAATTTTCCAGGCTAGTATGCTTATAGCCAGGATTAATTCCTACAGTCTCTATATGGGCATGTTCCTGGAGGAACTTGCCAAAAAGGTGCGGCATTTTGCCCCCTTTATCCCTGAGGATAAAAAGCAGGGATTCCTTTCCCTAGTGAAACAACTCTTAGAGGTTTCTAAGTTCTCTAATAGGGCAGCATATGATTCCTTTGAGGGAGCCAGTAGGGCTTCGGGCATTGCTATTGCAGCCCGACGTCTTGCTTGGCTCCAGGCCTCTGATCTGGAACCTTGGGTTCTAGATGGCTTACGGAATCTGCCCTGTACAGGTGAGAACTTATTTGGGGAAGAGTGGCAAATCAAAGCCACCCAGATGGATGCTGAAAATGCCACCTTGGAAAGACTTTCAAAGTCCACTTCAATTCCTACTAAGAAAAAGTCTTTTAAAAGGCCTTACTATAAGAAGGCCAGAGTTGCTTCAAATACTGGCCAGCAGTCTTCTCAACCTCGCTATACTGCTAAGCGTCAGCAATCCAAACAAGCACGAGCTAAGCCTGCAGCAGCTACTGTAGCTCAGCAGGCTCCAACCCCTCAGGGGTTTTGACTTGCTCCTAGGGAACTTGCCACTTCTGGTTCTAACACAACCAGAACCTCTCACCATACCCGGAAGGTTGGTTCACTTTGCTCCCAGATGGGAACAAATCACAACAGAACAATGGACCCTCTCTATCATTCGAGAGGGTTACAAACTTCATTTCTCCAGCCTTCCTCCCCATCATATGGTGAGACCATTCAATTCTCCCCCATCTCTCCTAACCCTGTTGGGTCAAGAGGTTTCCTCTCTTCTTGCCCAAGGGGCCATAGAAGAGGTTCCTCTTCCTCAACAAGGGTCCGGTTTCTACTCCCCTTATTTTCTCATTCCAAAGAAGACAGGGGGATTCAGACCAATCCTAGATCTGAGAGAATTGAACAAATTTCTCTTCAAGGAGAAATTCAAAATGCTGTCTCTCGGCATTCTCCTTCCTTACCTCCAGGGTCAGGACTGGCTTTGTTCTCTAGACCTACAGGATGCGTATACACATATACTCATCCATCCATCCCACAGAAAGTATCTTCGCTTTCTGTTTCAGGGAAAACATTTCCAATACAGAGTACTCCCCTTCGGTCTAGCCTCTGCTCCAAGAGTATTCACAAAATGCATGGCAGTCGTAGCCGCATTTCTAAGAGGCATGGGAATCTTTGTCTTCCCATATCTGGACGACTGGCTCATCCGAGCTCCAACTCAGTCACAGGCCCAGATTTCCCTGGACCACACAAGGAGCCTTTTGCAGTATCTGGGACTGGTAGTAAACCTTCCCAAGTCCCAACTCATCCCTACTCAATCTCTAGAATTCATAGGGGCCCAGTTGGACACCATCACTGCAAGGGCCTACCTTCCACATGTTCGAGGCCAGCGCCTCCTGAGTTTGGCCTCCCAAGCTCAGTCCAGCACTCACTTGACAGCCAGGGAAATGCTACGCCTACTGGGTCATATGGCCTCCACAGTGCATGTGGTGCCCTATGCTCGTCTTCATATGAGAGCAGCTCAATGGACCCTGGCCACTCAGTGGACTCAGGCGTCAGGAGCGCTCTCAGACCAAATACAAACCTCCGATCGTCTGTTTTGGTCCCTCCACTGGTGGACTTCCACCAAGAATCTGTTGTTGGGGGCTCCTTTTCAACCATTGCTACCCCAAGCAACCCTCACAACAGATGCCTCCCAAACAGGGTGGGGAGCCCATCTGCAAACTCTCTCCACTCAGGGCACTTGGTCTCTACAGGAGACCACCCTTCATATCAATCTTCTAGAACTGCGAGCAATTTACCTTGCCCTCAAGGTCTTCCACTCCCTCCTAGCCAACCTCACTGTCCTAGTTCAGACGGACAATCAGGTGGCCATGTTTTACATAAACAAACAAGGAGGGACGGGCTCTCTGTCGCTTTGCAACGAAGCTCTAAGACTATGGGCCTTCGCCAGAGAGCATCAGATTCACCTGCTAGCAGTGTATCTCCCAGGAGTTCAAAACTCTCGGGCAGACAGGCTCAGTCGAGTTCTGCTGCCACACGAATGGTCCCTACATTTGGACCAAATAAACCGAATCTTTCAGGAATGGGGGACCCCGGACATAGACCTCTTTGCAAGTCCGTGGAATGCCAAACTTCCCCGGTTCTGTTCCAGAACTCCGTGTCAGGGAGCTCAGGCTACGGACGCCTTTCTCCTGAATTGGAATCAGGCATTCCTATATGCCTTTCCACCCATTCCTTTGATTCCCAAGACTCTGTTCAAACTCCAGAGGGATCATGGAACTATGATCCTCATAGCTCCACGCTGGCCACGCCAAGTGTGGTTCCCTCTACTTCTACAGCTCTCCCAGGGATCCTACTTGGATCTGGGAGCTGCGCCAGACCTCCTGTCTCAGGAGGAGGGGACTTTGTGGCACCCAAACCCCAAATCCCTTCACCTCAGTGCTTGGTTACTGAAGGCTTAAGCCTTCAAGACTTTCATCTTTCCCAACCAGTGAAAGATATCCTTTCTGCCTCTAGGAAACCCTCTACCAGGCGTTCCTATGCTTTCAAATGGAAACGTTTTTCCATTTGGTGTGCTCAGCAGGGTCTTGACCCTCTGGCACTTCCTTTGAATTCTCTTCTTGATTATCTCCTGCATCTATCCAATGCAGGCCTCAAGACGAATTCGGTAAGAGTCCATTTAAGTGCTATTGCAGCATCCTTGAAACATATAAATGGACAACCTATCTCCTCTCATCCTCTTGTTGCAAGATTCATGAGAGGCCTGACTCTCACTAAACCTCCCATCAGACCACCCCCGGTCGCATGGGATTTGAATCTAGTGCTCGGTCAACTTATGAAGCCACCTTTTGAGCCAATGTTTTCCACCTCCTTGAAATTTCTTTCCTGGAAGGTCATCTTCCTCATTGCAGTCACTTCGGCTCGCCGCATCAGTGAGCTGCAGGCTTTAGTGGCTAATCCACCTTACACAAGATTTCATCATGATAAGGTGGTCCTTAGGACGAATCCCCACTTTATGCCTAAAGTGGTCTCGCCTTTTCATCTTAATCAAGAGGTATATCTACCTGTCTTTTTTCCAGCTCCTCATGCATCCAATGCAGAGAGGAACCTTCATACTCTGGATTGTAAAAGAGCTCTCGCTTTTTACCTTAATAGGACTCAGCCACATCGAAAGTCTTCTCAACTTTTTGTGGCCTTTGATCCTTCCCATTTGGGACTTCCAGTCTCCAAGCGTACACTTTCCAATTGGATTGCTCAGTGTATTTCTTTTGCTTACCAGAGCAAAAACATTTCTCTGGAAGGCCATGTCACTGCTCACAATGTGAGGGCCATGGCAACTTCTATGGCTCATCTGCACTCTGTTTCCATAGATCAGATCTGTCGAGCCGCTACCTGGGCCTCGGTTCATACCTTCACAGCCCATTACTGTTTGGACAAGGACTCCCGCCGGGATGCCTTGTTTGGCCAGGCTGTCCTCAAGCACCTGTTCCATTCCTAAACAACTCCTGCCCACCTTCCCAGAATGGATGCCTGAGATCCATACGAAGATGGCGAACCTTTACAGGGGATCCCATGCATCTAAGCTAGGGAGTCCCCATATGTGAGGACTTATTCCTGCTTGTTCCTGGAGATAGCACAGTTACTTACCTGTAACAGGTGATCTCTGGGAACAGCAGGAATTAGTCCTCACAACCCACCCACCTCCCCTAGGAGTTGTATCTTTTATCTATCTATCTTCCTGTCCTCTCTCTGTTGACTCAGCTATAAACTCGAAACTGAGGAGAGCTGTTCAGGAAGGCGGGAAGGCAGTGCGCATGTGCAGTGGGAGGTCCCAAAAGCTTCTATTCTAAGAAGCTGGGGAGCTTTCCCGCACGGGCTCCGTCGGTACCGACGTACCCCATATGTGAGGACTAATTCCTGCTGTTCCCAGAGATCACCTGTTACAGGTAAGTAACTGTGCTATCTGTGCAGTCAAACTTACTTTTTTTTTTTTGGTCTGTGCAGACACTACAATCGCAGCCCTCTTCAACACTTCTGCCCGTGGGGGTTGGGATCCCTGCAGGCAGACCCCAGCTGCTCAAGTGCTCTGACCCACAGGCACCAGGTCCAATTTCTGCTTTTTGTTGTCTCCATTGCAACCTGGCACCTGGGGTTTGTCAAGCCCTAGAGAAATTTTTTTTTTCATTCATTGTGTAATCAAACTCTGGAATTTAACAGAGGATATAGTAAAATGTTTTTGTAGCTGGGTTTAAAAGATATCTGGACAAACTCCTGGAGGCAAGTAAATAACCAATATCAGAGGACCTGGGATAGGTAGCATGGGATCTGTGTACCTTTTGGGGAACCTGACAGATACTTGTGACCTGGATTGCCCGCTGTTGGAAACAGGATACTGGGCTTGATGGACCCTTGATCTGACCCAGTATGACATTTTATGTTCGCAGCGCAGTGATGGCTGAAATGGCATGGGAATTTATGTACTATGTGCCTTGAGAGGGTATTGGGAAATCTTCATTTTCTGTTTTATTGTTTGGGGTGTGATTTTAAAAAAAACAACAAAAAAGGCCCCTACGTTAACAGCTGCTCTAAATCTACTTGTAGCCTGTCCTAACTTCAGTCAAAGCCATTGGAAAGTGGCCATTTTGTCTCTTCAGGGCTTGGAGATTTAACATGGCTCCTGAAGGAGATGTATTGCCATCTTTGCCTCTTTGGCAGACTCAAGGGATCACTTCCACAAATGATTCCTTTATGCAGCTTGGTGGGTGGGAGGGGAGCTCCTGAATCTTTTTTTTCTGCTCTACAAAGTATCCTAGCTTGGAAGGGTCAGAGGACTAAGATGCCCAGTCTAGAGTTTCTAAAACAAATTCTGAATGATATGGTTATTCTCCAGGAACAAGCAGGAAGTCAGTCCTCTCATATGGGTGACGTCGGCACCGACAGAGCCCTCATACGGAGAAAATTCCCAGCTTTCAAAGAAAGCCTTTGGGATTGCATCACGCATGTGCGTCCCCTTCCTGCCCAGGAGTGCCATCTTGCTCAGTCTCCCTTTTTCTGCGGAGCTCCATGGATGTTGTCCAATTTCCCTCGCGGAAAAAGTGCGTCAAAACTGCTGAAGATTATCTTCTTCGACCCGGTTCGACGCCGGTTCCCCTTCCTGCCTCTGCTAGGTACACCGGTATCGAGTCCGGTCAGTTTTTTCGTTTTTTGTCCTTAGTGACTAGCGTTCGCACTCTTTTTCTTTTCACTGGTAGCCCAGTCGTTTGACCTTGCAGGGGCCCTTTTCCCCTCCATAGCTGCCAGCGGGTTTAAGAAGTGTGATCGGTGTAAAACGTTAGTCCTTCACCGACACACACAACTGCTGTCTCTGCTGCCTCGGGCGCGACCATGACCTAAAGGTCTGTGGCCTGTGTGGGAAGATGTCTTCCAAGGCATTTAGGAGTAGGCAGCAGCAGCGTGTGAGGATTTCCTCCGAGTCCGCATCCTCCCGGGTCCGGACCTCTTCAGAAGCCTCGACGTCTCGCAGGAGCTGCCTGAACCCGAGCGTTGGGTCTTTTGAGCAGGGGTCTCCCTCGCGGGAACACTGGAGGAAGAAGAAACTCGTGAGGGCGTTGTCGTTGGATGCCTCTGATCGACCTGGGCCCTCGAAGACCAGGTTGCGGAGTCCTGACCGCCGCGACCTGGGCCCTTGGAGTCGAGCGGTCTGCAAAGCTGCCTTGCATGGAGCTGGAGACGCCGAGGTAGGTAACTGCTGTTGTCCTCATGGATTCTCCTCTGGGAGAACTGGCCTCAGGCCCGAAGGCTGCGGAGCCTTCTGAGCTTGGTCTCAGGATGGCAGCCCTGGAGTGCAGCATGTCTACCTTCATGGAGCAGCAGTGGATGCTGATGGCCAGTCTTACCGGTCCATCTGTCCTGACCACCAGGACCTCGAAGTCCAAGTCGACCCTGGAGGCCGAGCCGATCCTCAAGACTCTTCGGACTCAAGTCAATCCTCGGCCGAGGTCGCTGGTGCCCTTGGCATTGGGGCGGTCGGGACCGAAGCCCTCGCGGCCAGAGCCGCTCGATTCCTCCTCGGAGGAGTTGGCATGGGAGACAGAAAATGAGTCCCCCCTCCCCCCCGGACACCCATCGGACCCGGTATGTACCATCGGACTCACCAGGTTCCGAGTCTCGGAGAAGGTCCCCTCCGGAGGATACCCGGTTCTTGGAATTTGTCAGGGACATGGCCAAGGCTTTGGCATTCCTGGCGGACGCCGAGGAGCTCAAAGCCCTCCAGTATGACTTTCCCCCTCGGTAAGCCCTTACTGTTCCGGTTCCTCCGATGCTGTAATGGCTGATGCTCCGCATGTGGGAGTCGCCGGCCTCGATGCCTGTTCTCAGCAAGCAGGTCGATTCCATCTATCGACGCTGCAAGAGCCCTGGGTTCCAAAAAGCACAGCTGCCACACAACTCCATGGTTATAGAATAGGCCATGCACAGGCTCAAGAGCCAAAAAAATGCACTCCTTGGTGCCTCCTGGTCAGGAGGCCAGGAACCTGGACGCCCTCGGCAGAAAGTGCTTCCAGGGCTTGATGCTGTCATGCTGGGTCCAGACTTACCAGCTGTAGATGGGCATAAGGGATCTGGCAAAGGAGATTGCTGGGTTCTCAGCTGGCCTCTCCGAGGCACCTTTGCAGCACTGCAAGGCCTTGCCCACCGGGATTCGGGAGTGCTCGAAGTTTGTCTCGAGCAGCCTATGACGGATGGCTTTGAGGCTTCGGCCCGAGTAGCTGCGGCCAGCATCAGTGCAAGCCGCCATGCCTGGCTAATGTCGTCGGATCTGGAGCCATGGGTTCAAAACAAGTTAGTCGATGTCCCTTGCCGAGGTGACAACCTCTTTGGCAAACCCATGACTGAGAAGGCTGCTGAGATATCAGAGTACTTGACCCAGACAAGGCTCTCCAAGAAGACTTCTGCCCCTTCTAAGAATGGCTCGGGTAAAAAGTCCTTTTTCCCGAGGAACGGTGCTGCTTACCACAACTACCCCACTTACCAGGCCACCCCAGCTCCTCAATGGGGGCAGCAGGCCAAGGGACAGGGGCATGGCTCGTGTAAGCAGAAGACCCCCAGGCCCTGACTCCGACCCAGCCGGGAGGGGATTTTTGACTCCCAAAGCATAGCCTCTCTTCCACCAGTGGTGAGGCCTTGCAGAGAAGGAAGGCTGACCCTGTACGCCCACAGGTGGCCAGCTATCGGATACTTGGGTCCTGCAAATAGTCCAAAGGGGCTATTTGCTTTACTTCAGCTAGGTACCATCCTCTTTCTTTCCAGGAGAGCCTCTCAGACCCCCTCTTCACAGGGACCTCCTCTTGCAGGAGTTAGCAGGTCTTCTAGAGGATCAGGTGGCGGCGGAACCGGTGCCCCACCACCTGCAGGGAAAGGGCTTCTACTCCCTGTATTTTCTGATACCAAAGAGAACTGGAGGCCTAAGGCCTATCCTCCGACCTGCAAAACTTAAGCGAGTTCCTGGTGAGGGAAAAGTTCAAGATGCTTTCCCTTGGAATATTGCTGCCTTACCTCCACCAGGGAGATTGGTTATTCTCCTTAGACCTGAAGGATGCCTATATGCACATCCTCATACATCCAGACCACATACAATATCTGAGATTTTTAGTGGGAGGAAACCATTTTCAGTACAAAGTACTCCCCTTTGGCCTAGTCTCTGCTCCCAGAGTGTTTACCAAATGCCTGACCGTGGTGGAAGCCTTCCTCAAATGAGGGATTTTTGTCTTCCCTTACTTGGACGACTTGCTTATCAGGGGCCAGTCGCCTCAGGAGGCCCAACAGGCCACTTCTCGCACCGTCAACATGCTACAACGTCTAGGCTTTGTCATAAACCACACAGAGTCTACTTTGCTCCCCACTCAAAACTTAGAGTTCAGAGGAGCAAGACTAGACACTCTTCAGACGAGGGCTTACCTGCCAGAAGACAGGGCACAGAGGTTGCTGGCGCTGGTACACCAGGTCAGACACAAGTCTCAGGTCTCAGCGAGACACTTCCTACGCCTCCTGGGCCACATGGCCTCCCCGGTATATGTGACCCCAAATGCAGGTCTCCACATAAGAACAGCTCAGTGGTGCCTCAAATCAATGGACACAAGCCACCGGCAGCCTCTGAGACAGGATAACAGTGTCCAAACGACTGGTGAAGTTGTTGCAGTGGTGGCTTCAGCCACCCATCCTGCTCGAGGGAGTGCCTTTTCAGACTCCCTTGCACACAAGAGTGCTAATGACAGATGCCTCCTTGCTGAGCTGGGGAGCCCATTGCCAGGGATCATGCACTCAGGGGCTGTGGTCTCCTCAGACTACACACCAAATCAGCCTCTAAGAGCTGCGGGCGATTCACCTCGCTCTTCAAACCTTAGGTCATGTTCTTTCACATCAGTCTGTCTTGGTGCAGACAGATGGCCAGGTAGCAATGTTCTAGGTGAACAAGCAGGGAGGCACAGAGTCTCATATCCTATGTCAGGAGACCCTGGACCGGACCTCTGCTCCTTTGCAATCAGGCAGGGTATGTGTCTCAAAGCAGTTTACCTGCCTGGTCAGGAGAACTTCCTAGCAGACAAGCTAAGCAGGATTCTCCAACCTCACGAATGGCAGTTGAATCTGGAAGTGGCCCAGCAGGTTTTCCACTGCTGGGGACATCCGTCCATAGATCTCTTTGCCAACTGGCCTCAAGGAGGCAGTCCACTAGGAAATCCTTTGCCTTCAAGTGGTATAGGTTAGAGGTGTGGTGTACCCAGCACAACGAACCCCTTTCTCTTGCCTTGTACCAGTGGTGTTGCAGTACTTGCTTCACTTCTCAGAATTAGGTCTCAAGTCTTAACTCTGTCAGGGTCCACCTGAGTGCTTTGTCAGCAAATCACTCTCCACTGGAAGGACAACCTCTTTCGGCTCACCTCTTGGTGTCCAGATTCCTCAACTTCTACTAAAAACCCCCGGTTCGTCCTCCAGCAACTGAGTGGGAGTTGAATGTGGTCTTGGAGCAGCTTACTTGCCCACCTTTTGAACCGATATCCACTTGCCATCTGCGCTTCCTCTCCTGGAAGGTGCTCCTTCCTGGTGGCACTCGCATCTGCCAGACGTGTGAGTGAGCTACAAGCTCTCGTTTCTGATAGACCGTACACACGGTTTTATATGAACAGAGTGGTCCTTCCGAAAGTGGTCTTTGTTCCACCTCAATCAAGAGGTGATTCTTCCAACCTTCTTTCCCAGGCCGCATGCCAGCTTGGGTAGAGGCGGTCCTGCATACCCAGGATTGTAAAAGTATGTTGGCCGCCTACCTGGAGCATACGCAGGGACATCGAAGGGCTACTTACCTCTTTGTCTCTTATGACCCCAGTAAGCTGGGTCTACCTGTCTCCAAGCACAAGTTGTCCACCTGGGTGGCAGACTGCATCACCTGGGCGTACAGGGCAGCCGTTGCAGAGTCGAGTCACTGTGCCAGAGCTAAGGCCGCATCAGTGGCTCACTTCCGCTCTGTTCCGCTGGCAGACATCTGCCGGGCCGCCACCTGGTCTTCAGGCCAGACTTTTGCAGCCCATTACCTCTTGGATAGGTAGTCCCAACGGGACAGTGTTTTCGGCCAGGCGGTATTCCGTAACCTATTTGAGGTTTAGGCAACTCCTACCCTCCGACCCTTTGGTGTCAGGCTACCGGGGGGTGTTGCGTTCTGGCTGAATTCCTATTACGGCTGCTGCGGCTCTTCTAGAGGGAGCCACTTTTCAGCTATGGGTTCTCGGTAGCCTATAGCTAGGGAGTCGCATATGTGAGGACTGACTTCCTGCTTGTTCCTGGAGTAAGCGTAGTTACTCACCTGTAACAGGTGTTCTCCAGGGACATCAGGAATCGGTCCTCACAACCCTCTCTCCTCCCCTGGAGTTGCAGTCCTTTGATTAAATGTTATACTTTTGCCTTCTCTTTAGCTATGTCATTTGACTGAGCAAGATGGCACCCTTAGGCAGGAAGGGGACCATGCATGCGTGATGCAATCCCAAAAGCTTTCTTTCAAAGCTGGGGATTTTCTCCTCACGAGTGGTCCTTTAGTGCCGACGTCACCCATATGAGGACTGATTTCCTGCTGTCCCTGGAGAACACCTGTTACAGGTGAGTAATTACGCTATCCAGTTTTTTGGAAAAGAGAACATTGACTGGAGATCTACCGAAAAGGGATGACCTCTCTGTGATACGAGCAGTGGCATGCGAAGGTTTCCCGGAAGGATCCGACTGAAGACTGGACTCTGTCCCCAGATACCACCCTCATCATGGATTCCCCTTCGGGGGAGCTGGCGTCTGGCCTGAATCCCTCTGTGCTGGTGCCGAAGGCTGCGGAACCTTCTGGTCTGGAGTCCAGAATGGCGGCCCTGGAGCGCAGTTTGTCTCCCTTCATGGACCAGCAGTGTGTGCTATTGTCCGGTTCATCTGCCCCACCACTGGGACCTCGACGTCCAAGATGTCCCCGGAGGCCGAGCCATTCCTCGAGGTTCTTTGGCCTCGAGTTTATCCTCAGCTGTGGTTGCAATCTGAGTCCCGCTCGACGAAGATCACGGTCATTCCCGGCAAGTTTGCTGGGCACAAGCTGCAGGGCATCAGGGGCCCTGAGGCCCATGGAACAACCCTTCTGCAAGTCCTGGGAGACAGGGGACGAGGAGTCCCCCGATGCCTGTTGCCACTGTGATGTCCCTTCTGACTCTACCATCTTGGAGCCTTGGTGGCGGTTCCTGCCCGAGGACATGGGCTCTCTGGATTTTGTCAAGGACATTTTTAAGGCCGTGGCATTCTCAACAGAGTCAGAGGACGACCTTCGGGCAGATGAGTTGGAAATCCTCCAGTACGAGGCCCCTCTGCGGGAATCGCTCACGGTGCCCATCCCTCTGATCCTGGAACGGCTAATGCTCCGAATGTGGGAGACACCGGCTTTGGTGCCGGTGGTAAGCAAACGACTCGACTCAATGTATCGAGTCCACTGGAGCCCGGGCTTCCGAAAGTCACAATTCCGCATAACTCCATGGTAGTGGAGTCAGCCATGTGTCGGCTGAAAAGCCAAAAGATGCACTCCTCTGTTCCCTCTGGCAGGGAGGCATGCACCTTGGACACCCTCGGCAGAAAGTGCTACCAGGGCTCAATGCACATCTGCCACATCCAGGCCTACCAGCTGTACATGGGCATGTACCTGAGAGACCTAGCAAAGGAATTCGGAGTTCAGCTGGTCTCTCTGAGGAACCCTTGCAGTGATTCAAGTACCTAGCTAAGGCATTCCGTGAGTGCTCCCAATTCATGTCTCGAATGGTCTATGATGGGTTTGAGTCAGCGGCTCAAGTAGCCACGGCAGGCATCGGTGCATGCCACCAAGCTTGGTTACATTCGTCCGACCTCAAGCAGTGGGTTCAGGACAAATTGGTCGATGTCCCCTGCTAAGGAGAGAACGTCTTTGGCAAACCAATGACTGACAAAGCTGCCGAGCTGGAGACCGAGTTCATGACTTCTCAAGCCACACCTGCCATAGAGCAGACCGCAGAGGAGGCGGTGCACTCATTCTAGTTAGGACAAACCTCCATTACCAGACAACCAGCTCCACCAGCTCAACTCATCTTGATACAATTACTATAGCTAACAACCATAATACCGTTAACCTGATCTACAGGTCTCCCTCCTCATCCACTGATGATCTGGCAACTATAATTGAACTAGCCTCAAAACACACGCAAGCCAAATTGGATACTTGGAGACTTTAACCTGCCAGCCCTACAGGATACCCACTCCAGAGCTTTCCACGAAGCACTCAGCAACCTGGACTACGAACAAATGCCCCCACACACCAAAAAGGAAACACACTAGACCTTATCTTCAGCCCTTGACCTGAGGTCAGACCAGACCATAATTTCAATGTAATTATTTCCCCGGTACCATGGTCTGACCACAATCTAATCAGTTTTCAACTACCTATGCATCAAGACAGAGAACAAACTTCAAAACTAACCGAAATAGGAGTAGCCCACACCAGATGTTTCAGACCCTTCGACAAAGAGGAGATCATCAAAAATGTCCTTCCCGATATCAGGACTACATCACCGAACCTTGAAGATGTGTTAGCCTCATGGAATAACATCCTGAATTCCTTTGCACACATACCTATCCAAACTAAGTCACATACCATGGATAAGCAACCAAAAAAGAAAAAACTTGCACGCTGTGGTACACCACTGAACTAAAGACCTCACTGAGAGCTCTGAGGAAACTAGAAAAAAAATGGCAACGAACCCGGTCCCCAACAGACCTGACGTTCTACAACTTCCACCTGCAAGCACCTCGGAATCTAATATCCATTAAAGTTAAAGAACACCACTCCGAACTGCTAAGCCGTTCCTTGAACAAACCCCACAAATTGTTTAACATAGTGAAGAATCTAACAAAGGAGCCTCCTTCTTCCCTATCAACCTTGATACACCCGCAAGACAATGCAGACTACATGATAGCCAAAACCAACAACGTTAGCAAAGTTAAGCTATCCTGCTCCACTAAGAATCCACCCAAGCAACTCACCACCTCCTCGACACCGACAGATACAAGCATCGAGAGCATCATAGCTAACATCAATGCCACCACTGCCTCTAACGACCCTTGTCCAGCTTTCTGGATAAGGTCACTGTGTAATTAATTCAGCCCGATAATAGCTAAAATAATTGATCTCTCCTTCTCCGAGAAAATTCCCTTCAAGCCTTAAGCAGGTATCCATTAGACCCCTCTTGAAGAACTCCAAATTAAACTCCCAGAAGGTGGAATCATACCGACCTATATTGAGTATCCCGCTGCTAGCAAAGATAATTGAGAAGGCTGTCCAACGGCAAATACAGGATCATGTTGACTACAGCTCCCCTCGACCCATGCCAACACGGCTTTAGGGAATCCCATGGTGTTGAAACGCATCACACGCTTATAACTGGGATTGACAATATCAAGCAAGGATATGCTTTAATTTTCTTAGACATCGCTGCTGCATTCGATTCTGTAAACCGCGAGCAACTCCTAATACGTCTCCATGATAAAGGGATAAGTGAATCAGCATGGCGATGGTGTAAATCTTATCTACACACAAACAGCTGTTGAGAGCAAAAAGGTAAACCAACAATAAAGAGAACTGCTCTCTATATAACACTCAAAAAAATTACCTTAATATAAGTATTCAAATATCAATTACAGGCACAATGACCTCAGATGGCACAACCCCTCATTTAGTGAAAATTCACCATAGGGTGTTGATAGACGCTCACATCACCGGTCAAGCCTCTACTAAATTCACCAATCCAACTCACAAAAAGCTTACAAAATTCCCTTAACCTCCATTATTTAACCAATGGGAAAAGCATATCTAAATCTAAACAAATATATTGCACACCCACAACCATTCACAACCCCTTATAAAATCAATCATCCCACTCATAAAAAGAATCTATAACATAGATACACGCAAGGTACTGGTGGGGCTAAACACAGCCAAGGCAGCCCAAAGGAAACACCTGCAAGAATAAAGCCAAAAGATAGAATAATACAGTTAACACCACCAACATAGTATTGAAAAACTTCTCATAACTGAAGTATTGCCGCCGGCTGGGTCCTCTGCCCTTAAAGAAGACACGTAGCACAAGGGGTCAGCTCCAACCTCCAACGCGGGAAATAAACATCACAGCAATTAACAGCACTGCCATTCATCACCAAAAACGACCGCAGCTCTACAAAAGCTTTCGTTTCGCTGTAAAACCGGCTTCATCAGGAGCTATGCTGTACTAAAGTAAACGCTACACAATGGCTTCTCAAAATTTCCCGCTAACACAAAGTCGGCATATGACGCGTCAATTATCATAAACCACCACCAATCAAAACGTCCCTATCTCATGACGTCATTTAAAAGCCACATATCCCAACAAACACCACATCAACACTATTGGAACTGCACAGTGTAAAATTCCCTGAACCCGAACATCTGACGCTAAGCGCTAGCTGCAACAAAGGAAAACCATATCAGAAAAATAAAGTCCATTCCAAACAGTCATTCAGACCGCCGGGATGCAATGTATCCAGTTCAAAAATCCAACGTTCCTTCTGTAAAAGCAATTTTTTACGATCTCCCCGCCGAAGATTAAAAGGCACATATTCTAAAACAGTGCAACGAAGATCTTCAAACTGATGACCAAGTTCTATACAGTGTTGGACCAACGGAGTATCAAACCGTGCCTTCAAGCTGTATTTATGCTCAGCCATCCTTATCTTCAAAGCCCTTGAAGTCTTCCCAACATACAATAACTGGCATGCACACCATAAGGCGTAAACTACATAATCGGTACTACAAGTTGTAGTTAAATTTTTCACCCTCCGTTGATACTTCTCACAAATATGCATACTCATAATACCACAAAAGGAGCAATGTTGGCACGCCAAATGACCTGATGTAAGTACTGGAATGGCAATGTCACGCCATAATACAGATGGACACAGACTGTCTTTAAGGTTACGTCCACGGCTATATGCCATCCGCAGTTCACACGTAGAAAGTTTAGGATGCCGTTTAATAAGATTCCAATGCTTCCTTATTGATGCAATCCGAGAAGATAAACTTGAAAAGGGTAAAACACAAGTAACAGTGGACAAAGAAGTCTCAGTAGGTACCTTACTGGCAGGATGAAGCAACCACTCACGATGGTTATATTTAGCTCTTCTATAAGCCTTATGCAGAACTTCGGAAGGGTATCCCCGTTCCAAAAATTTACACATCATTCGTTTAGCTTGATATTTAAATTCACCATCCATAGAACAAATACGTCGACATCTTAACAATTGCAAGTAAGGCAAACTGCGCTTCAGATGCGGAGGATGAAAACTGGAGAAATGCAGTAAAGTATTTCTATCCGTCGGTTTGGAATAAAGTGTAGTAACAAAAAAATACCGTTGCTTGAGAACCTTCACATCTAAAAAATGTATTTCGCTCACTTGAATATTAATGTCAAATTTAATAGAAAAATGACAAGCGTTCAAATAGGCAAAAAATTCTTCCAAATGTGCCCTAGTGCCCCTCCACAAAAGGAAAATGTCGTCAATATACCTGTACCACCGTACAATAAATTGATTATACTGAGATGGATAAACATAATGGTCTTCATAATCGCTCATGAACAGATTAGCCAGAGAAGGTGCAAAAGTGGCACCCATCGCTGTTCCTGATACTTGCTGAAAAAAAGTATCCTGATAAAGAAAATAATTCTCTCTCAACGCTAAATTTGCCAAAGTCAGCAACAGAGGAGTGGGTACGCGGTATGGCTGTGCTCGAGCATCCCAAACCTGTAGAACCGTCAAAGCCTCTCCTTGGGGAATAGAGGTATACAGAGCTGCTACATCCAAACTTGCCATAAATGACACCTGTTCGACAAAACACTCATCTTCTAGAAGTTGCAAAAAATGAGTAGTGTCTCTCACATAAGAGCGGATTCTAGGAGCTTCATCTTTCAACAAAAGAATCCAAAAATATTCCCACCCGTTCCAATAATGAATCATTGCTTGATAAAATAGGACGACCGGGAGGGGATACCATACTCTTATGAATTTTCGGCAGAATATAAAAAGCTGGTACCTTAGGATGCTGTGGAGTCAGGAATAGTTTTTCTTTATTCGTCAAATAGCCCATATCATAGGCTTCAATAATGACTGCCAAAAAACGTGCTTGTAAAACCTCAGTGGGATCACTCAACAAAATTTTATAGTGATTAACATTATTCAATTGTCGCCATACCTCATTCTCATAATCAGTAGTGTTCATAATCACCACCACTCCACCCTTATCAGCACGTTTAATCACTTATGTGAGAGACACTACTCATTTTTTGCAACTTCTAGAAGATGAGTGTTTTGTCGAACAGGTGTTATTTATGGCAAGTTTGGAAAAGCCTGCCTCAGGATTTAAAAAGTGCACAAAATGTGGCGGTACCATTTCCGTCACCGACACCCATGACTGGTGTCTAAAATGTTTGGGTCCTGACCATTCCATAACAGATTGTATGTCCTGTTCTATGATGTCTAAAAGGGGTCGGCAGAACCGAGCTGCCAAGCTCAGTACCCTGTTTCCCTCTGATGCGGCTTCGGTGGCATCGACGTCTTCCAGGGCTGCTTCTTCCTCACATGGATCTCAGGTAACTAAACATAAATCCAGCCAGTCCTCCAAGGTTAGATCTCCTTCTAAGCATCGAGATGCCTCTGGCGTTGCCCTCGAGGATTCTGCACTGTGTCACCAGTAACCTCCCCAGAGCCAGGGGCATGTAGGGTAGGTCAGCCTGGGCTATCCAAACTTAGGAAGCAGGGTAGTGCAGTTGGCCCTGCACTGCCTTCTGGGAGTTGTAGTCCCTCTTTACTCTCTAAGCCAGGAATAATTGTAGTCGAGTGGGTTAGGCAAAAATGACAAGGTTTTATTTCCCCTTCCGGGTGGCTTAATTGCAAATAAAATTAAGGATAAAAATGACCATACTTCTGACATAAAGAAAAACAATTCAGGAACATAAACAGCTTCTTTGGCTTTCAGCTTTCAACATACAGTGTTCAAAACAAACTTAAAATGCAGCAGTCCCTTTTCAAACAAAGGCAAACACTCTTGCTTTTTCCACTGCTGTTCTAACAGCCTTGTTAACAGCTAGTTCAGCAAAGTGATATGACGTGATCAGCTAGGGAAAGCGTGCAATCTATCTGCTCATCTGATGTCTGGTAACAAACTCTGTCTGCATTTCCTCAGTCACTTTCAGATAGGTAAGTTTGTGGATAGTTATACGGTGTTTCAAAATGCAGTCTCTCTATTTCCCCGAGACTTCTCTTCACCGGGTTCAAAAGAGCAGGGTGGAGCATTACCGTATATATGGAATTTAGCATAGGGAGAGTCCAGCAAATCTTGGCAATCACAAGGGAAACTTTCAAACCTAGTTTCCTTTCTACACGGTTTATACAGCCTACCTTTTGGCTTCTTCACGGAAGGATTTCTTAGCACAGCTGGATCAGCAAGGATTTCACACACCGGCTGTGTGTTCCTGCCTTTTAACCTTTCCTTTTTCTCAGTCATACAAATGTCCTCCAGCCAGCACGTCTCTCTTAGGCTGGTCTGGGAGCACACACAATCTCCTTTCAGGTAGTCTCTCCCACTGGCTGCCTTCACAATAAGACCTCGGTCTAGGATTGCTCCCACTTGGCTTTTGGGCACGGGCTCTTTGCGACTTTGTTACTCTGGCTTCCTGTGCTGAGTCTCTCGTCCTCGTCTCTCCCTCTCTGGACCTGAAGCTCTCCGTTCTGGAACTCTCTTCTGGTCTCCTTCTCCAACTCCAGCTGGTTCTCCCTCTCCAGCTACAGCTCTTTTCTGGTGAGTACTTTTTATATCCCTGTTTCTTAGGGCTTAACTGCGCCCCTCCCCCAACCAGGTGCTTCTCCTTAATCCCTGAGCTCGGGGCTATGTTGCAGTTTGGGCGTGTTTTTTTCCCCTCGTGACTCACTCTGTTTATGTTGTCCTTGGCAACCCTGGGCCATGTGCTCTGCCTGGCTGTCAGTTTCTGAAGCAATCTCTTCTGCTTCACCCAGTTCCATAGCCTCGGAAGGATCCTCTACATGACAACCGGCAAAATTACCCCGGCGGGAGGCTTCGTCCTCTAAAGCATCATCAACGGGGTTCCAGGATGATCTTGATGGCGTGGCCTCGACAGATCTCCTGGTGCCATGCTCTGGGGTACCAGTGGCTTCCACCGATACCGACTTCCAAGCATTGGCGGCGTCGATGGATCAGAGGATTCTGTCCATGGAATGCAGTCTGGCGGCTTTCCTTGTGGCATCGACGCCCGTGGTACCGCAACAGACTACTCTGCCGGTACCGGCTCTAGCATCGCCATCGGTACCGGTGGCATCGGCATCGGTGTCCGCTATGCTGGTACTCTGTCCTCTGAAGCCCTCCGGTACCGATACCCCGGTACCGGTTATTCCCGATACCGATCCCGGTTGGTAGACGATACTTCGATACCTCTGAGGACTCTGAGGATTCTGAAGAGTCGGTCGATGTAGTGATGCTTCTTCCACAGGAGGAGTCCTCTCCTAAACGAAGGATGTCTCCTCCAGAGGACTTGTCTTTTCAAGACTTTATCAGGGAGGTGGCTCGAGGCCTCTCCATCACAGTGGCCCCTGAGACAGAGCCCAGAGCCAAGGAGTTAGATATTTTACAATATCCTAAAACTCCTAAGGAGGCAGCTACCTTGCCTATTCATGAGATTCTGTATGATCTCATGTTGAGTATGTGGGAAGCACCTCTAACCACCTCTCCTCATTCTCGCAGGTTGGATACCATGTATCGTGTCCCTCCTTGTCCTGGTTTCCAGAAAACTCAACTGCCTCACCACTCTATTGTGGTTGAGTCTGCAATGAGAAAGATTAGAAGTGCCAAAAGACATGCCTCTAATCCTCCAGGACGTGAATGTAGAACCCTGGATGCTTTTGGAAGAGTTTTCCAAGCTTCCATGCTTGCTGCGAGAATTCTTATAGTCTCTACATGGGAATGTTCTTAAAAGAAGTCACTGATCATTTGCAAACTTTAAGTCCTTTTATGTCTGAAGATAAAAGGCAAGACTTTCTCACTGGGCTCAAACATGCCCAAGATATCTCCAAATTCTCCAACCGTGCAGCTTTCGACTCCTTTGAATGCGTAAGCAGAGCCTCAGCTATTGCCATAGGTGCACGTAGGATTGCTTGGCTTCAAGCATCTGATTTGGAGATCTGGGTTCAAGATGAATTGGGAAATATCCCTTGTACAGGTGAGAACCTGTTTGGTAAGAATTGGCAAACAAAGGCCAATCAGATGGATGCTGAAAATTCTGCTTTGGATAGACTATCCAAATCCACAGCTGCTCCTGCTAAGAAAAGGTTATTCAAGAAAACACCTTTTTCTAAAAAGGGAAGATTCTATCCTGCTTATGGTCAGCGGGCATCTTCTGCAGCTCAGTTCCCTACCAAACGTCAGCAATCATCCAAACAGAGCAAAGCAAAGGCTGCTAGGCCTGCTCCAGCCCAGCAAACTCAGCCCCCTCAGGGCCTTTGACTTTCCGCTAGAGAACTTGGCCTTCCTGGCTCTGGAAGGACCAGAGCCCTCCACCATTCCAGGAAGGTTGTCACTTTGCTCCCAGGTGAGGGCAAATTACAGCAGAGCATTGGACATACTCCATCATAAGAGAGGGGTACAAACTTCATTTTTCAAGCTTGCCCCCTCTCACAAGAGTGCACCAGTTCAATTCTCCAACCTCCTTCCTCAACCTGTTGGGGCAGGAGGTTGCCACTCTTCTCGCCCAGGGGGCAATAGAGGAAGTGCCTCTTCAACAACAGGGCACAGGGTTCTACTCCCCCTATTTTCTTATTCCAAAGAAAGCAGGGGGCTTCAGACCCATCTTAGATCTCAGAGAGTTGAACAGATTCCTAGTCAAGGAAAAATTCAAGATGGTTTCTCTGGGAACTCTGCTGCCATACCTTCAGAGTCAGGATTGGCTTTGTTCTCTAGAGCTCAAGGATGCGTACACTCATGTTCTCATCCATCCAACTCACAGAAGGTTCCTTCAGTTCCTTTTTCAAGAGAAGCACTACCAATACAGAGAGCTCCCTTTTGGTCTGGCCTCTGCACCAAGGGTGTTCACGAAATGCATGGCAGTGGTAGCTGCTTTTCTGCGCACCCCAGGGATATTCGTCTTCCCTTACCTGGACGACTGGCTCATTCGAGCTCCCACTCAATCAGAGGCCAAGACTTCTCTAACCTGCACAATGCGTATCCTTCAGTATTTAGGGCTGGTAATAAACATCCCAAAATCCAATTTGATCCCTACTCAGTCCCTGGGGTTTATAGGATACCACAAGGGCAAGGGCCTATCTTCCCCAGGCCCGTTGCCTTCGCTTGGTGCAGTTAGCTTCTCAAGCAGAGTTGAAGCCCCTCCTAACTGTTCGAGAGATGTTACAGTTGCTAGACCACATGGCATCCACCGTGCATGTGGTAGCATATGCTCGCCTTCACATGAGGGCAGCGCAGTGGACTTTATCCACCCAATGGACCCAGGCATTAGGCTGCCTGTCAGACAAAATAGCAAACACAAGTCGCCTCATTTTGTCCCTCCAGTGGTGGAAGTCCCCCTCAAAACCTGTTGCTGGGGTCCCCTTTTCAGCAGTCTCTACCCCAAGCAACTCTTACAACACATGCTTCTCCAATGGGGTGGGGAGCTCATCTGCAAGACCTCTCCACCCAGGGCATCTGGTCCCCACAGGAGACTTGTCTACATATCAGTCTCTTGGAACTCAGAGCAATCTTCCTTGCTCTGCGGGTTTTCCACACCCTGCTCAGCCACAAGACAGTCCTTATCCACACGGACAATCAAGTAGCCATGTTCTATGTGAACAAGCAGGGAGGAACTGTCTCTCTATCGCTTTGCAACGAAGCTTTGCGACTGTGGGCCCTCGCTAGAGAGCATCATATTCATCTTCTGGCAGTTTTATCTTCCAGGCGTTCAAAACTCTTGGGCAGACAGGCTCAGTTGAGTTCTGCTTCCACACGAGTGGTCCCTACATATGGACCAGGTGTCCAAGATTTTTCAAATTTGGGGAACCCCGGACATAGACCTCTTTGCAAGTCCGTGGAATGCCAAATTTCCCCAGTTCTGTTCCAGAACTCTGGCTCAGGGAGCTAAGGCAAGGGATGCTTTCCTCCTTCACTGGGGTCAAGACTTCCTCTATGCCTTTCCACCCATTCCCCTAATTCCCAATACCCTGTTCAAGCTTCAGAGAGACAGTGGCCACATGATTCTCATAGCTCCACATTGGCCACGGCAAGTGTGGTACCCTCTGCTTCTACATCTCTCTCAAGCTCCCTCCCTGGAGTTAGGGTCTGCTCCAGACCTCCTCTCTCAAGAGGACGGAAAGTTGTGGCATCCCAATCCCCCGTCTCTGCATCTCAGGGCTTGGTTGCTGAAGGCCTAGATCTCCAGGATCTTCATCTTTCTCAACAAGTGAAAGATGTTCTTTATGCTTCCAGAAAACCTTCCACTAGACGTTCTTATGCTTTGAAGTGGAAGAGGTTTACCATCTGGTGTTCTGGGAAGGGTCTTAACCCCCTTGCCATACCTCTAGAATCTTTGTTGGAGTATCTCCTCCATCTGTCTAATGCAGGCCTTAAGACAAATTCAGTAAGGGTCCATTTGAGTGCTATTGCAGCTTCCCTTAAGCCTCTAAATGGACAACCTATTTCCTCTCATCCTCTTGTAGCCAGATTCATGAGAGGCCTCCTTTTAACAAAGCCTCCCATTAGACCACCCCCGGTGGCATGGGACTTAAACTTGGTTCTTGGTCAGCTTATGAAACCTCCTTTTGAACCTTTGGCTACCACCTCCTTGAAATACCTTTCTTGGAAGGTTCTTTCTCATCGCAATCACATCAGCACGTCGTATTAGTGAATTGCAAGCACTCGTAGCTAATCCACCTTATACAAGGTTCCATCATGACAAGGTGGTCCTTAGGACTAATCCACACTTTATGCCTAAGGTGGTCTCGCCTTTTCACCTCAACCAAGAGGTCTACCTACCTGTCTTTTTTCCAGGACCTCATGCATCAAGTGCAGAGAGGAATCTTCATACCCTGGACTGTAAAAAGAGCTCTGGATTTTTACTTACAGAGGACACAGCAACATAAAAATTCCTCTCAACTTTTTGTTGCTTTTGATCCTTCTCATTTGGGACTACCAGTCTCCAAGAGAACACTATCTAACTGGATTGCCCAGTGTATTTCTTTTGCCTATCAGAGCAAGAACTTTTCTCTGGAGGGCCATGTCACAGCTCACAATGTGAGAGCCATGGCAGCCTCAATGGCTCATCTCAACTCTGTGTCTATTGACGACATCTGTCGAGCAGCCACTTGGGCCTCGGTTCATACCTTCACAGCCCATTACTGCTTGGACAAGGACTCCCGCTGGGATGCCTTGTTTGGTTAGGCTGTTCTTAAACTCCTGTTCCATACTTAATCAACTCCTACCCACCATCTGTCATGGGATGCCAGAGGTCCATGTGGGAAGTGCAGCCCTGTCCCAGGGACACACAACTTCTGGGATCTCTCCCTGGCATCTAAAGCTAGGGAGTCCCCATATGTGAAGACTCATTCCTGCTTGTTCCTGGAGATAGCACAGTTACTTACCTGTAACAGGTGGTCTCTGGGAACAGCAGGAATAAGTCTTCACAACCCACCCACCTCTCCTAGGAGTTGTCTCTCTCTCTATCTCTCTTTCCTTTCCCTCTCTCTTTGTCTCAGCTCTAAAACTTAACTGAGGAGAGACAATTGGGAAAGGCGGGAAGGCGCTGTGCGATGCTCCCAAAGGCTTTCTGATTGGACGCTGGGGAGCGTTCCTGCGCAGGCTCCGTCGGTACCGACGAAACCCATATGTGAAGACCTATTCCTGCTGTTCCCAGAGATCACCTGTTACAGGTAAGTAGCTGTGCTTTCCAGCTTTTTTCATTGGTCCAGAGAAAAAAGGCGCTAGCCATCCTATTAGAATTTCCCATTTTCAGATTGTGCCATTGCAGTCAGGTATTTCTGCATTACATAATGGAAAAATCTCATCGTCCGTAGATGTGGGTTTATTCACTCCTACCAGAAGTTGGAGACTGAGAACACTGGTTTGATGTCGCTGTATCAGGGTCCTGTGCAGCCCTCATCTCTCTAGTATTTCTCTGTCTCCAGCAGATGGAGGTTGTTTAAACCTGTGCAGTCTGAAGTTAACAGGAGAAGAGGATGACAGCTTTTGTTTGGTGCATAGGTTGGTCATTGCTGGCATCAAATCCCCAGGATGCAGAACCTGGTAGTATCAGGCCACTCTCCCTTTCCCCCACCTTCCTCTGAATTTTGGGAAAGTATGAGAGCTCCCTGATAGCCCCCCCCCCCCCCTTTCCATTGCCTTTTGAGGTTGAAGGTGAATCCAGGGGGTGAGATGGCCGGGAGAGGTATGCTGCTTGTTAGGGGTGGGGGGGGGGGGGGGCGGGCCTGGAGACCCATCTCTGCAAGAGTGAGTACTTTAGGGAGGGAAGTGATCTTGGTGCCCTCTGGAGCTTGGTCGGTTCATGAGACCACCATTGCCAGTGCTCAATGAGTGTCTCGTGGGGGTCTCTGTTTCCCTTTTTCCTCCACGGTGCACACACCATGCTGCACAGGTTTAATTGTGGATGGAGGCCAGGTAGCATAGTTTCCAGTTTCTCCTGAACACTGCACAAGAGGCCAGCCAGCTACTGCAATCGGTGTTGGTAGATGCAGCAATGATTTGTTGGCAGGCACTGTTCTTTAACATAATAAGCCGCTTTTTGACCTGGGTCACAGTTGGGTTTCTATGCTCACCACTGGGAACAGCAAGTAGAGTTGTCTGCAGTGTTCGGCTGATGTGCTTTGAACCTTTTGCTCTGCATGGAAACCTTTTGTGCTGGGCTGCTTGGCTCTAGACAGCAGACTCCATAATCGAGGCAGAATAGTAGGAAGCTCTATTTAACACTGCCAAAGACCAGCAAATGGCTAAGTGATTCTTTTCGCCTTTTCTGGATTCTAGGTAACAGGCAGTGGCAGGGCTGGGGATTGCTGGTGTCAGTCGGGCTGAGGAATAATGAGCAGTGTTAGGCCTGGGGGAGGATTTCCCCAACTGTGGCATCTGGATAGTATTGCCCTTTCATAGCACTTCAGAGGGTTACCTGGATCACCCAGTTTACTTGATGGAGACACTTTTTTTTTTTTTTTTTTTGGATGGCTGTATTTTCTTTTAGAGGGTTTTTGGCAAGCCCAATGTAAATGACGACTCGCATACTAAACAGGGAAAAAAATCCTTGTCACGTGGAGGAGAGAGGATTCTTTCTCACACAGAGGACGCAGTATTTTATGAGGCACAGCTGAGAATGGGGGGTTGCCGTCTGTCATTACTCAGCAATCTATTCACTGAGGATTTTCTTGAAGATCCATCTTGTAGTGCAAGAGCCCCTTTCCAGCTTATCCTGCTAGACCAGTCCAGACTAGTGGGTTGTGTCCCCCTGAGGTTTGATGTCTGAAAGCTAAGCATTCTTCTATTTCAGGGGTCTCCAACTCTGTCCTGGAGGGATGCAAACCCACAGGTTTTCAGGAGATAAATTGTGAATATAATGGGGGCAATGCATGCAAATGTCCTTAATGAATATGCATAAGATATCTTGACAACATGACTGGTTTGCGGCCCTCCAGGACTGGAAATGGAGACCCCCTGTTCTAGTTTGATTGACAGGGATCTGCTAGATGGTTTGGGTAGGTAATAATCCTTGCTGCAAGATGCCTTTCCTAGAGGTATAAGGTTTGAGGTCTGCCTCGGAACATAAAACGAAAAAGATACGGTAATGTAGTTTTCTAGTTAGAAACTTGGATGGTGAAAGCAAAGGGCAGAAACTAGGTATACACTTGTCCTGTTGGTGTGGTTTTAGTTCTTTCTTGTGCAGAAATTTAGAGGAACGTGCTCAGTTTGGCTGCATGCCACTTTATCCATGGCTGCCCCACAGTTTTGGAATGCTTTGCCAGCAGAATTGTGCTGCATATTGCATATTCTGTTTTTTTGGAAAAAAAAAATGAAGGTGCATTTATTTCAGCAAGTCTTTGCAGTCTTTTGCATAAACTAATCTTAATATGTGATGTCAGGTTATTTCTTGTGTTAACAGGCTTGCAGGTTTATATGTTTTTGAGGCATGTTCATGTCATTTTATGTTTGGTTATTGTTTTTCAAGTGTAAATTTTATGTACATTTTTAATCCGCCTAGGTATTAATGTGGAATATTAACTTTTTAAGTATAAGTACTAATACGTTTTCACTGGTTACCCGTTCAACGTAACATCCAATACATATTCCTTATCTCTCTAGTTCATTCCCAAACCTCTGGGTAGTGTACCTCTTCCAGCAGCTTGGAGACTGAGCATGTCATCTTTTAAGGCACTGCTCCTTCTCCAGTACACTCGGTCTCCAAGCAGTTGGAGGTGGTGAGCCAGAGGGCTGGACTCGCTGAGGACATCCTAAGGAGCTTTTTCTAGTTTGTGTTTTTGATTTGCCTATTTAAGCCTCTGCTGAGAGCACTTTGTTTATTTTTAAACTATCTAGAGAAAACAAACCCCCCCCCCCCCCCCAAAAAAAAATAGAAGACACGGTCTGGTCAGAGGCAGCTCCCTCTCCTCACTTGATTCGGGTTGGCGGGGTGGTGAGCAGAAGGTGGTCTGGCCCGGGGGATCCTGCGGTTTCCGAACCCACAGTGGGGTGAGGAGCCGGCGGCTAAGTTTGGCTTCATACCGGCAGCAGTTTCGGTCCTCCAGAAGTCCCATGGCACCGAAGCCTTCAATTTGGGCTGAGCATTGCGGGGCATGGCAGACAAGCACAATGCGGGAATCTGCCTATAGTTGGAAGTTAGTTCTCTGGTGTGGGAAACTGCTTGGGGCATCACGTGGACGAAATACAGCTGGGGAACGTTGTGCCACGCTTGAGCAGTTCAGAGAGATGGCGGTTTTGCGGCCTGTCTTCTTGCCAAAGGCCTGATCAGTGCAGGATTTTTTCCTGCTCAAGCTGTTGGCCATGTGGTGAGGCTCATGGCGGTGCAGGGGGATACAGGGCAGTGTTTCACTTTTTCTTCGGTTTTGGTGTGCGCTTTCTCTCTCTCTCTCCGGAGATCGCTTTATTAAGTGTTCTTACAAAGAAAAAAAGACAATGGAGCAGAGGAGAGGGGCTGTTTCTTGCCCTGTTCAGTGTGGAGAGCACTGCTTTCCTGTTTGTTTCCTGCTCTGTTTTGGGGGGAGAAGGTAAACCCTTACTAGCTGGAGGGAGGAGCAGGCTGGTTCCAGAGCTCAGACACTAGTCTTTAGATTGCAGGTATGCCTGCTAGGCCTCAGTGTCTGGTTTGTGGAACCAGGCAGGGTACCGTTTTGGAGGTGGGTGTCTGTAGGGGGTGTCCCCAGGAGGCCACCGCAATGAAGCAGTCCTTCCAGGATAGGTCAGAACAGGGAGGTCCTCAGGCCCCTGCCTCTGGACGGGCAGATTGCTGCAGGGGTCCTGCCTGTTTCACAAGAGCCTTCTCCCTTGGCCCTGGCCATTCCTGGGCTATCCTCTTCCTAAAGTCTGGTGGAGGGGGGTATCTCGTGGATTTTTTCACCGGAGTTTGTGCTGCTGCTCTACCAGGTGTTCTGCCTGCACCAGCAGGGGGTGACGGGAGCGCCTGCGTCCTTAGCTCAGAGAGAGAGGAGGTCGGAAAGGCTTGGTGAAAAGCCAGCTATCCTGCTGGCTAAGCACTCCAATTTTGCGGAGGATGGGCACTCTCTGGTGTTGGAGGATCTCGAGGGGGAGGACCTGGACATGGAGCTTGAGGAAAGAGATCCTGGAACAGGGAGACCAGGCCAGAATAGTCGGGGTCTTCCGTAGGGAGGAGTTGCTGATGCTTATCATGGAATCATTGAAGGCACTTAATATGCCTGTGGGGCCTGCAGCGGAGGAGGATACTCTAGAGCAGGAGCGGGCAGTTCTGGTCCTGCAGGGCCACAGACCAGTCAGGTTTTCATGATGTCCCTAATGAAGATTCATGGACCTATTTCCATACAGTGGAAGACAGTGGATGCAAATAGATCTCATGAATGTTCATTAGGGACATCATGAAAACCTGACTGGTCTGCGGCCCTCCAGGACCAGAATTGCCCACCCCTGCTCTAGAGGATCCTCTTCTGTGAGCAGTGCGGACAACACAGTTTGTTTTCCCTATTCATAGGGTAGTATGGCAGATGATCCAGGATGAGTGGGATCTGCCGGAGACGGGCCTTTGGGGGATTAGGTTTATGGCGTGCCTCTATCTATTGGCAGATCAGGAAAGAGAACTTTTATGGTCTCCAAAGGTGGATGCAGCAGTCTTGGCTGTCACTAAGAAGACGATCCCTGTAGAAGGTGTGGCGGTGCTGAAAGATGCACAGGATAGGAAGTTGGATGTGCTGTTAAAACAGGCCTTCAATGTCAATGCCCTTTCCCTCCAGGCTTCCATTTGTGGAGCTTGGGTGGTGCAGGCCTGCCTCTGCTAGTCCCAGCGAGTACAACAGGAGGACGTTGACCGGGGGTGGGGTGGGGGGGGGGGGGGAGCAGCCTGGTTGGAATCTGGGGTGGCTTACCTAGCAAATATTCATTATGGTTTCATTAGAGGACTTTTGAAGAGTATGGCCTCAGTAGTTGTGGCCTGCCATTATCTGTGGTTCTGTAATTGGGCAGCGGATCGTTTTTCCAAGGCCCAACTCAGTAAGCTGCCTTCCCGGGGCAAGCTGCTGTTTGGAGAGGACCTGGAAACGTTGGTCAAAGACTTGGGAGAGTTTAAGGCAGGTGACTGCTGGGAGGACAAGCAGAAGACAAGCCACGTTTCCTCAACCCCAGGGGTCAGCAGCGGGAATTCTGGCGTTTTTGGTCTCCATGCCAGGCTCCTTTCCAGAAGATCTGATTTCCTGCTAGGTTGCAAGTGTTTCGAGGCTTTCGTGGAGCAGGGTGCGGATTTGCAGCTTCTCCATCCGCCAGGCCTAAGAAGTCCCAGTGAAGCGAGGGGGATACAGGTGGAGGTGCAGCCTGTGGGAGGCCGACTGCAGGACTTCTACTCCACCTGGGTCCAGATCACCTCCAGTCAGTGGGTAATAGTTGTTCAGGAGTTGTATGCCCTCAAGTTCACTCAGCCAGTGGCCAGCTCCTTCGTGCAGTCTCCATGCAAGGCATGGGCCAAGGAGATGGCGGTATGAGACAACTTCATTGTGGCTTCTTCGACTAAGGGCCATAGTGCTGGTTCCCCCGGACCAGTATGGCTACAGTCAGTACTTCATTTATTTTGTGTTGCTGAAGAAAGACTGGGTCTTCTCGCCCAATTCTTGACCTCAGATGTGTAAACCACTGTCTGCAAGTACCACATTTTCACATGGAGACCTTGTGGTCCATCATAGTGGCAGTCCTCAGTGGGGAGTTCCTGATGTCCCTCGACCTAACGGAGGCGTACCTGCACATTCCCATACGGCCAGAACATCAGCAGTTTTCAGGTTTGCAGTGCCCATGGGGCTTTTTCAGTTCAGGGCGCCGCCCTTTGGGCTCGCGACAGCTCTGCGTACCATCACCAAAGTCATGGTGGTGATAATGGTGACGTTGTATGCAGAGAAGGTGTACTAGTGCATCTGTACCTAGACTGCTGGCTCATTCGGGCAAAGCCCAAAGAGGGAAGAGAATGTGCAACAGCCCGGGTGGTGCAATTCCTTCAGAGCCTGGGTTGGGTGGTCAATGTTGCCAAGAGCCAGTTGCACCGTCTCAAGTCTTGGGGGCACACCAACACACAGGTGGGGAGAGTCTTCCTGTCAGAGCAGTGAATGTGGGAGCTTCGACGCTCGATGCGGGAGTTCCTCAGGAGGTTAGAACCCACAGTGTGGCATTACCTTCAGCTCCTGGGCACCATAGCAGCCACTCTCCAGATGGTACTGTGGGCAAGAGTGCATATAGGGCCCTTCCAAAGGGCGCTGCTCCCATGTTTGCCTCAGTCTCATCCTCTTTCCCAGAGACTTCCCTGTCCGCAGGGGGTTATGAAGGCCCTCAGGTGGTAGCTTATGAGGGAGAATCTGGAAAAAGGGATGCCCCTCGAGGCGCCAGCCTGGATCCCGTTGGTGATGGGAGTCTCTCCAGTTGCTCATTGCCAGGTACAGTTTGTACAGGGGCAGTGGAGCCCACAGGAGGCTTGCTTGTCTAGCAACATGCTGAATATGTGGGCTGTGGCCCTAGTGTTGCGGAGCTTCGAGGCAAGGTTACAGGGCGCAGCAGTATTGGTTCTGTTAGCCAATGCAACCACGGTAGCCTATATCAACAAGCATGACGGCACAAGCAGTGCACCCTTGGAGGCGGAGGCCAAGGCCCCTGATCTGGGCAGAAGGTCACCTCCAAGCTTTGTCAGCAGCTCATGTGGTGGGAGTTGACAATGTCACGGCAGACTATTTGAGTCGCGTGCAAGTAGATCCCGGCTAATGGGTGCTCATTGAGAAGGTGTTCGACTTGCTCGTGTGTTGCTGGGGTGCACCTGTTATGGATCTGATGGCAACATTTTTGAGAGTGCCAAGGCAAATCGCTTTTTCAGCAGGAAAAGTGAAAGAATGTCTGAAGGCTTGGACACCCTGGTGCAGCAATGGCTGACACAGGGGCTCCTCTACGTGTTTCTGCCCTGGCCTCTCATAGGCAGGATGGTTCAAAGGATCAAGGCACATCTTGGGATGATGATTCTCATCGCCCTGGACTGGCTGCGATGGCCATGGTATGTGGATCTGGTGAGGAGTCTGGCAGATTGTCCGTGGCAGCTCCGGCAAGGGTGGATCTCTTGTCACGGGGCCGGTGCTCATGCCTCAGGTGGATCGATTTCTCCAGGACCAAGCAGGAAGTCAGCCATCACATACGGGTGATGTCGGCACCGACAGAGCCCCCGTGCAGAGCATTTACCCAGCTTTCAAAGAAAGCCTTTGGGAATGCAGTGCACCTGTGCGGTCCCCTTCCCACCCAAGGGTGCCATCTTGCTCAGTCTTTTTCCACAGAGCCCAACGGACGTGAGTTCGTGTCACCCGGGAAAAGTTGATTTTTTTTTTTCTGCGATTTTCACGTTTTATCAGGTTCAACGCCGGTTCCCCTTCCCGCCTGGGCTTGGTACACCGGTATCGAGTCCGGAGTTTTGATTTTCGTGTTTTGTCCTTCGTGACTAGCATTCGCGCTCTTTTTGTGCTTTCATTGGCGGCCCGGTCTTTTGACCTTGCAAGGGCCCTTTTTTCCCCAATGGCTGCCAGCGGGTTCAAAAAGTGTGATCGGTGCAAGAAACTTGTCTCTCACTGACACACATGACTGCTGCCTCCATTGCCTCGGGCCCAACCATGACCCACTGGCCTGTGGCCCGTGCGGCAAGATGTCGTCGAAGGCGCTTTGGAGCCGTCAGCATCAATGTGAGCGAATTGTCTGACTCCGCGTCTGGCCTGGCCCGGACTTTGTCAGAGGCCTCGACATCTCAGAAGTCTGACCCCGAGCGCCGTCAGGGTTCCTCTAAGAGGGAGTCTCCCGCCTGGGAGCACAGAAGGAAGAAGCAGCTCGCGAGGGCGGCATCAGTGGTGGCTCCTGGTTCCTTGAGGGCCAGGCCACGTAGCCCTGACTGCCACCCCGGTCTCTCAGAGTAGGAGAGGCCTTCCAAGTTACCTTGTGTGGAGTCGGAGTCCCCGAGTCACGTAAGTACAGTTGTCCTCGTGGACTCGCCTCTGGGGGAGCTGCTGTCGGGGCCTGAGTCGGGGGCTGCTGAGTCTCCTGAGCTTAGACTTAGGCTGACGGCCTTGGAGAGCAGCTTGGCTGCCTTCATGGAACAGCAGCGGGTGCTGATCGCCGGTCTGACCGGTGCATCTGCCCCAACCACCGGGAACTCGACATCTAAGTCGACCTCGGAGACTGAGCCGATCCTCGAGTCAATGAAGTCGAGTCGATCCTCAGTCAAGGTCTCCCTCGACCTCCTGTGTGGAGCCGAGGTCATCGGGACGGAGGAGTCGGCGTGGGAGATGGAGGACGAGGAGTCCACGGACACCTTCTGGACTCGGTGCATCCCTTCAGACTCACTGGAGACCGAGCCCTGAGTTCGAAAAGGCGCAGCTACCGCACCACTCCATGGTTGTGGAATCGGCCAAGCACTGTCTGAAGAGTCAGAAGATGCACTCCTCGGTGCCCCCCAGCTGGGAGGCCTGGTGCTTCCAGGGCTCTATGCTATTTTGCCGTGTCCAGACCTACCAGCTGTACATGGGCATTTACCTACAAGACCTGGCAAAGGAGATTGCCGGGTTCTCAGCTGGCCTCTCCGAGGAACCTTTGCAGAGGTTCAAGGCTTTGTCAACAGGGATTCGAGAGTGCTCAAAGTTTCTCTCGAGCAGCCTATGATGGCTTTGAGGCTTCGGTCCGGGTAGCCATGGCCGGCATCGGTGCACGCTGTCATCAGACCCAGAGCCATGGGTGCAGGACAGGTTGGTCAATGTCCCTTGCCGAGGCGAAAAGCTTTTCGGTAAGCCCATTACTGAAAAGGCTGCAGAAATCAAGACTGAGACTCTCACCAGGACAAGGCTGTCTAGGAAGACTTCTGCCCCTTCTCAAAAAAAGAAGGGCTCGGGAAAGAAGCCCTTTTTCCCGAGGAAGGGTGCTGCCTACCAATCCTACCCTCAATATCATTCCTCTCCAGCTCCCCAACAGGGCCAGCAGGCCAAGGGACAGGGACAGGGGCAGGGACATGGGCCTCGTAGGCAGAAGACCCCCAAGCCGCCAGCTCCAGCTCCTGCACAGCAGGGAGCGGGGTTTTGACTCGCACAGCATAGCCTCTTCTCCACTGCTGGCTCCACTCAGCACAGGAGGTCGGCTGACCCTGTATGCCTACAGATGGCCAGCTATCACAGGGGATACCTGGGTACTGAGCATAGTCCAGAAGGGCTACATGCTCCACTTCCACCAGCTACCCCCCTCCTACTTTCCAGGGGAGCCTCCAAGACTCCCTCTGCACAGAAACCTCCTCCTTCAGGAGTAGGCAAGTCTTCTAAAGGAACAGGCGTTGGAACCGGTGCCTCACCACCTTAAAGGACAAGGCTTCTACTCCAGGTACTTCCTGGTACCAAAAAGGACAGGAGGCCTCCGGCCTATTCTAGACTTGCGAAACTTAAACAAGTTTCTGGAGAGGGAAAAGTTCAAGATGCTTACCCTTGGGATACTGCTGCCCTACCTCCAGCAGAGAGATTGGCTATGCTCCTTAGACCTAAAGGATGCTTGTACTCACATCCTTATCCATCCAGACCACAGACAATATCTCAGATTTGTGGTGGGAGGAAACCATTTTCAGTACAGAGTACTTCCCTTTGGCCTATCTTCTGCCCCCAGGGTTTTCACCAAATGCCTGGCAGTGGTGGCGGCTTATCTCAGGTATCGGGGAATTTTTGTCTTCCCATGTAGTTGTTATGGAAGGACAGACTAGATAGGCCATGTGGTCTTTTTCTGTCATATTTCTCTGTTTCTATGTTTCTACCTGGACGACTGGCTCATCAGGGGTCAGTCTCTCCAGGAGGCCAGACAAGCCACTCTTCGCACTCTCTCTCATCTTCAGCATCTGGGCTTTGTCATAAACTACGCAAAGTTCACTTTGCTCCCCTAGAGTTTATAGGGGCAAGATTAGACACCTTGCAGGCTAGAGCTTACTTGCCTGAGGATAGGGCATACAGATTGATGGACTTGGCCAACCAGTTCCAAAGCAATTCTCAGGTCTCCGCCAGGCACTTCCTGCGGCTCCTGGGCCACATGGCATCCATGGTGCATGTTACTTCAAATGCCTGTCTGCACATGCGGGCTGCTCAGTGGTGCCTCAGCGCTCAGTGGGCGCAGGCCACAGGCGACCTCCAAGACAGAGTAAAGGTGTCCAATCCACTCTTGGACTCCTTGCAGTGGTGGCTACATCTCCCAAACCTTCTCAGGGGGGTACCTTTTCAGGCCCCAGCACACACCAGGGTGCTGACGACCGATGCTTCCTTAAAGGGCTGGGGTGCACATTGCCACGGCACATGCACTCAAGGCCTCTGGTCTCCTCGGGAGGCCACACAGCAGATCAATCTTTTGGAGCTGCGAGCAATCCGCTTGGCTGTACAGACTTTCTCATGCCCTATCTCACCAGTCTGTCTTAGTTCATACAGACAATCAGGTAGCAATGTTCTGTGTGAACAAGCAAGGGGGCACAGGGTCCAGACTTCTATGTCAGGAGGCACAGGCCCTTTGCTCCTTTTCAGTCAAACAAGGCATGTTTCTCAAGGCAGTTTATCTACCTGGTCAGGAGAATTTCTTGGCAGACAAACTAAGCAGGATTCTCCAGCCTCACGAATGGCAGTTGAATTCACTGGTGGTCCAGCAGATCTTTCTACGATAGGGACTTCCATCCATCGATCTGTTTGCAAGTCCACTGAACCGTCAGCTGCCCAGGTTTTGCTCCAACACAAAACTGAACCCAGTGTCAATAAATAACCAGATAATCAGAACAATTTTTTGTCGGAATGGCCAGCTTGGTGTAGAGGAAAACACCTCTCACCTCCGTGGCCCATCCATTTTAATTAAAGAATTTTGAAAACAGCTGATACTTAGCTGGTCGTGGTTAAATCAGGCTGCTTCTATGCTGTCACCAACGGTAGTTCCAAATACGACGTGGCACGTTTTGGGGACACCTCCGTAAAAGCCCCCTGCTTCAGGTGAAACCACTGTTCAACCTTAAAACATTTCTGAATAATGCGGTTTTTATAACCCAGCCATCACAGCACGTTTGCTCTGCTTTTGTTAGACTCACCCCTCAGGTAAGTTTTTTGAACACAGAGAAGCCAATCAGAACAGAAGGAAGAGGAACCACCAATCAGACCTCTTCCCTGACTGAATGACTTTGAAATAGTATGCCAATCTACCTGCATATTTAAACCCATTGGATGTACTGTATTTAAATGAAAAATCCATTTTTGTTCAAGATTTTGTAAAATTTGAGCCCGATCGCCACCCCGAGGGTTAAGTGGCATGTGGTCCAAAATTCGCCATTGGAGCACCTCAAAAGTTATGAGTTTTCCAAGCAGTGATCAACCAATGGTGCTGTCAGTCTTTGTGCGCAGCCGAGAAGCATGTTTCCCCCAAGCGTAACTTGAAGGTCCGTGAAGTCTGCCCCACATAATAAAGTGTGCATGGGCAGACAAATACACAACAAAATCAGTGGTGCAGTCTGTATGCCAACGAGTCTGATACTTTCTCTGGGTACGACTATCAATCCAGACTGGACCGGATAATGTGCTTAAGCAATAATTACAAGATTCACTTGGAAAATGACCAACATTTTCATGTCTCAAAAGTGGACGATCAAGAGGGGCTGTAGTCCTCACCAATAGATCCCTCAGATTTGCTTTCTGGGAATAGGCTATTTGCAGTTGTTTTCTAAAGCAAGAATGTAGCCCCAAAATGGGCCAAAACCTATGAACCAGTCCAATGACCGCTGATGCTCCTTTCATATAAGGAAAAATACCTGTTTTATCATTCAACGGTGCTGAAATATGAGAACCAATTAGCCATTCCCTATGCATGTAACAGGCCCGTTTATAGGCTGATTTAACCACCTTACTGGGTAACCGCTACTATTTCATACACTACTAAAACACAAGTGCTTATCTTTAAAACGTTCCCCAACGCCAACTTCAGGCGCCCTCTCCAAAAACGTTTCACTCCTCGTGGAGCTTCTTCAGGGGGTTTGTGAATAACACACCTATAGAAAACATTCGCCACAATATTGTATACCTTAATCATTTCATGTTTGAGCTTAAAACACACATACCAGTTGTAAGCATTTGCAAAGATGCTGCCCATGTCTGTTTCTCTATCAACTTCTAATCAGCAGTTACTGTCAGCAAACACCGCGCATGCGGACTACACTAACCCTCTAGATATTTAAACCCTCCAGTAGTGACGTCAATTGGACCATTCAGGACTTACTCCTCCCATTGGGTAATACTAGTCCTCACGTACAGACCCCCCATTCAATGCTGGAATTCAAACCTGCCTGCACCAGAGTCTTCAGGTTAAAAATCCATCGTTGCTCGTGTATCAAGAGTGTTTGTTCTTGCGTTTTACCATACATTGCATATTGAACCTGTTCTATACAGAAACAGCGCAAATCGCAGAGCTCGTGAGAAAAATCTTTACAATGTTGTACCAAAGGTGCTGTCAAAACATTACAATTTAAACGGCTTTTATGTTCCATTATCTGCACTTTAAAAGGTCGAGAGGTCTTCCCTATGAATAATAAATTACACGGGCATCGAATTGCATATATCACCGAACTAGAGGAGCATGTTGTATGATGTAAGTTGGCATTGGGGAACGTTTTAAAGATAAGCACTTGTGTTTTAATAGTGTGTGAGAAAAATGGTGAAGGGCATAAAATACCTAACATATGAATTAACTAGTATCCAGAATAGTCGTTGATGCAATGAGCGCTATTGATGGTATTTAAAATACTGTTTGATCTATGCGCTACAGATTCTGAGACTTACTGGTGTAATACCATTGAATAGTATAGAATTTGCTCACACTACTGTTTTCATTACCACGTGAATGTTACTGTGGAGCAATCTTTAGATTGGTCTTCACCAGAGCATATATTTATAATTCAATCAACAGTGCTGGCCCTTGAAAGGGCAAGGCTGAAGCAGAAGGATTATTTCGGGCCCGTGATCTCAACCTTGCTCTGGGCCAGGAAAAGGTCGACCTCGCTAGCCTTAGTACGCGTCTGGCTTATTTTTGAGGCTTGGTGTGCAGAGAAGCAGGAGCGGCTGGCCTCGGCCTCTATCCTGGAGGTCTTGAGTTTCTTGTAAGATGGATTTGATAAGGGTCTGGCTGCAAGCTCGTTGCGGGTGCAACTGACAGCAATTGCTTATTATTGTGGGAAGGTCCAGGGCGTGGCCTTGGGCTTGCACCCAGATGTGTTGCGTTTTCTGAGGGCGTTAGCCCGTTTGCGTCTGCCACATAGGGTGGTGATTTCACCTTGGGATCTCAATTTAGTCTTGACGGCATTGACGAGGGAGCCCTTTGAGCCGTTAAGCCAGGCCTCATTAAAGGACTTCTCTGAAAACAATCTTCTTGGTAGCGATCTGCGTGCTGAATCTGAGTTACAGGCCTTGTCTTGCCGGGGGCCATTCCTGTCCCTTTCCTGGGAAAAGGTGGTTTTGCGTCTGGTTCTATCTTTCTTGCCAAAAGTGGTTTCAGTGTTTCATGTGAATCAGTCGGTGTCCTTGCCAGTTCTTGGGGGGGGGGGGGCTCTGGAGAGAGTGCCTCAGAGCGCAGCCTGTGCTTCCTGGATGTGAGGGAGAGCTCTCAGACATTACTTGAGGGTGTCAGTTTTTGCAAGTCTGATCGTTCATCCTGTTTGGAGGTCCACGTGGGGCGAAGCAGCGGCCAAGTCCTCCATTTCCAGATGGATTCAGGAAGCAATCGCGTCAGCTTATATGTTGCAGGAGCCGTTAGGTTTGCTGGCCCATTCTACCAGAGCTCAGGTGGCTTTGTGGGCTGAGTATAGTTTGGTGCATCCGGTAGAGATTTGTAGGGCGACTACCTGGTCTTCTCTATACACCTTCAGTAAGCATTATCGTCTGGATATCCAGGCGGCAGGGGTTGCCTGTTTTCGGATCGGCGGTTTTGCGTGCTGGTCTGGCAGGTCCCTCCCATTAGGTTACTGCTGTTACATTCCAGAGGTGTGGGACTGGACTGGAGGAATGATAAGGAAAGCGAAATTAGACTTACCTACTAATTGTTCCTTGAGAAACTCCAGTCCAGTCTCGGATCCCATCCGGAGTCTTTCTACTAGTGTGTGGCTCGGTTGCTGCGGTTTGCAGTGCCGGGGCAATGGGGAATCGCAAGACTTTTGTAGTTTAGAGGTGGTTCATGCCCCTTCTGCCTCTCTTCGGCGACAGGCGGATAACCGGATAGGTTACGGGAGTTCTTGTCCTTTTTCTCTGCTTTTCTATCTTTCGTGCTCTTGCGCTCTCATGCTCTCGGGAGGGGGGGGGGGGGTGGAGACAAATTCTCCCTTGGTTGTGAGGGAGGTAGATGTTAAGTGGGTTGTTGGCTACTTATTTGTTGCTCCTGTGAGTTTGCTTTGTCATTAGGTGGTGGGAGGTGTCAAGCGGTATTAGTACGAGTGGCTTCAGAATCTGATATGCTCAGTCTCCAAGCTGCGGGAGGAGGTGCGGGACTGGACTGGAGTGCCTCAAGGAAC
Organism: Ichthyophis bannanicus; assembly: GCA_033557465.1. NCBI lineage: Eukaryota > Metazoa > Chordata > Amphibia > Gymnophiona > Ichthyophiidae > Ichthyophis > Ichthyophis bannanicus. Next base: position 136,034,372 of record CM066042.1, read on the forward strand.
AACAGTTAGCAGGTAGGTCTAATTTCACTTTGTGGGTGATACCAAAATCAGCAATAGAGTTGACATCCAGGAAGGAGTAGATAACATGAGGTGGGATCTAGCTATGCTTTTAAATGGTCTAGAATTTGACCGCTGAGATTTAATGCTAAAAAATGCAGGGTCATGCATTTGGGCTGCAAAAATCCAAGGGAGCAGTAACAGTGTATGGGGTGAAGTACTACTGTTCACAAAGGAAGAATGGAACCTGGGTGCGATTGTGTCTATCTTAAAGTAGCTAAACAGGTAGAAAAGGCGAATGCAAAAGCTAGAAGGATGCTTGGGTGCATCAGGAGAGGAATGGCCAGTAGAAAAAATGTGGTGATAGTGCCTCTGTATAAGTCTCTGGTGTGACCTTATTTGGAGTATTGTGTTCAGTTCTCCATACCACCTTAAGGATATAAAGAGGTTGGTGCAGAGGGTAGCTACTAAAATGGTTAGTGGCCTTTGTTATAAAATGAGGACACACTTAAAAATCTTAATATGTATACTTTAAAGGAAAGGCGGAATAGAGGAGATACGATAGACGTTTAAATACCTTGATGGCATGTTTCTATAAATGTACAAGTGGAGAGCCTCTTTCGATTGAAAGCAAGCTTTGCTACGAGGGGACATTAGGATGAGGGTTAGACTTGGGAGGAGTTAGACTCGGGAGTAGTATGTGGAAATATTTCTTAATGGAAAGAATGGTAGATGCATGGAATAGTCTCCCAGTGGAGGAGGTGGAGACTAGGACAGTATCTGAATTCAAAAAAGTATGTGACAAACAGGATTTCTAGAGGTAAAAAGGAGACTTTTGTAGTTGATATGGAAGGGCAGACTATATGGGCCATATGGTCTTTCTGCCATCATGTTTCTATGCAATGTTCTGTTTCTAATGGGCCCATGACTTCTGGGCCTAATTGGAGAACTGGTTCCCCAGAAAAATCCTCACAGTAGGAATACCTTAAAGTTCAGGTTCCTTCCCTCTCTCACCTGGCCAGGGGGAAATACCTAGAAGAGTCCAGGTCCTTTCCCTATCTCCTCTGCTCTCCCTTTCTTTATTCCTCCCTCTTCTCTTGTCCTGGGTGGGGAGAGAATGGATTTTTCCTTCCACCACCAACCAAAATAAGTGCTGAGGTGAGGGGCAATCCTTTCCTTATCGTCTGTCCAGTTCCATCATCAGGGTTGGCAGGCCTCACCAGCAGCTTGGAGAATGAGCATGTCACAAACCTGTCATTAGCATACAAGGGCAGCCAGTAGCATCTTTGTCCCCCAGTATTTGTCTTCAAGCAACTGGAGAGACGTGACTCCTTAGGGGGACTCACTAAAGGACAATTAAGACTAAGCTAGGTTCACTTAAAAAAAAAAAAAAAGAAAAAAAAGAAAAGGAAATATATATAAATAAAATTAATAGTGGTTTTCTTTTGTGAGAAGCCTTGTTTGGGACCTTCACAACAGTTGCTGCGGATGGTGGCGGCCCATTTGAGCCCAGTGCAGAGGTGAGGAAATAAGCCAGGGCACAGGCTGTAACACTGTAAGGCATACCGGAAGCAGAAAGGAAGCCAGACGGTAAGACCCTCTCTTGCAGAAAAGAGGTCTTGCCTTGTTCATTGTCCTTCCGGCTTCTGAACCCAGCAGAGTAGGTGAGAAGCTGTGCAGTTGCTGGAGATGGCAGTTGCTGCCCTCTGGAGGTTCCTGCTACCACCGACGCCAGGAAGAGGCTAAGCGGAGCCTGTCAGTTTTGGCAGCAGGGAAACCGCGGCTCAGCAGAGGCTCTTAAGTGGATTTTTCTCATTGAACGGCCTGTTTATGTGGTTTTCTCTTTGTCAGGGGGCACCCTGATAGTTCCTGGGACTTTGGGGCGGCCTCGTGGCAGTCTGCAGTGCCCCTTAGTCTATGTGGGTAAAGATCGACCATTTTATTTTTTGCCTCGAGAGCTGAGCAGGTAGTGATTTTAAACCTTTCCTGCGGACGTGGGGCTGTGTCAATCTTGGGGTTTTTTGTTTATTTTTATGGAGTTTTTTCATACTTTATCAGCAGGGTACTCATTCTTTTTAACCCTTTATCAGGGGACCTATATTAAGAAAAAAAACCAACTCAATCCCTTTTTTCCTTTCTGCTCTTTCCTCCTCAAGCCCTCATAGGTTTTTAATCAGAGGCTGGAGAATTCATGCTAGGCCTATGTGCATGGCATGTGCTTTCCAGAGGGGGGAAACTCTCCTTAGAGGGGGGGATTTTCCCATGGGTGTGAGGCAGAAGCACACCCCTTGGGGAATAGTCTAGCAGAAGAGGTGCCTGACAGACAGAGGCAGGAGGTGGCCTCTAGTAGGGAGATGAATTCCTGCCTAGGTGAGGAGAGGGGTGTGGTGGCAGGGTCCCACCCAAAGAGGAAGGGACAAGGTCGACCTGCAGGGGCAGATATAGACCCCACAGCTCCTCGCCTCTCTGCTTTGCAACAGCAGGAGTTGGATAGCGAGAGGCAGGGCCCTTTCTCCCCAGTGTTGTCCTGCTCATACTTAAGGCCTTCGGTATGTGAGCAGGGGCCACTGGAAGCTTGTCAGAGGCCTGATGGGGTCCAGAATTGAGGGCCTTATCAGTGACCACTGGAACTGAGGATGAGGCATCTATGCATTGCAGGCGGGGAGAGGAGGACCCATGGGATGAAGTGGGGTCCATATAGTCCAAGGAGGCAAAGGACCCTGGAGCTGGAGCAGAGATTTTGGACCCAGAGGAAGGCCAGATTCCACAGGAGCAGGAACCACAGATTTTGAGGGTCTTGAGGTGCCAAAGGGCTCTCCTCATTGATTACCCAATCTTTGAGGACATTGATCATGGGCACAGGGGGCCCAGAAGAGGAGGAATATCTAAAGGATCCCCTGGTCCAGGTGGTCAGGAAACCATCAGAGAGGTGTAGCCTCCTGGTTAGTGCATTGTCCTCATAAGCAGGGGACAAGGGTTCAATTCCCACTTGTTCATTCAGATGGCTGACCAAGCAGAGGCTACAAGAGGAGTGAAACATTCCCGAGGGTGGACTATGTGGCATATGAACATGGCATGTCTAAACCCACTCCCGGAGCAAGTTTAGCTCGCCAAAAGTGGACACTATGGTCTCAGCAGTGACCAAGACCACCATTCCAGTGGAAGGCAGTATGGCCTTCAGATGTTCAAGATCATAAGCTAGAACCCCCACTGAAACAGGCCTTCGATATTAATGCTATCTCTTGGCAAGCCTTAGTGTTATGGTGCTTTGTGCCAGGGGCTTGCTTGTGCTGGGCCCAGGGGCTCCTGGCTGAACTGGGAGGTGGTGGGAAGCAGCTCACCACAGGAGACCACAAAGTTGGAATCGGATGCAGCATACATGGCAGATGTCTTTTTATGATTTCATTAGGTGTTGGTCTAAGGGTATAGTGGCAGGGGTGGCCGCTCGTCACTATTGGTGGCTCCATAATTGATTGGCAGACATTCCTCCAAATCTCAGTTGAGCGTACTTCCCATCAAGGGCTCCTAGTCTCCTCCAATCGGTGCTTGCTGGAGGTCGAGAGGGCTATGCGCCTGACTTCAAGCAACCGCTGCCGGCGGCTTTTTCTTCAGTCACCCTGTGGGGGTTCTCGCAAGTTCAGAGCAGGGCGGGAAACCAAGGGGGGGGGGGGGCTACAAGAGCTGTGGGCTTGACTGCTGCAAAGGGACCGCAAAGCCAAGGCGGCTCGGGATGATACGCCATCTATTTCTTGGTGCCCAAAAGGATGGAGTCTTCAGCCCATACTGGATCTCAACACATGAAACGTGGTACCTGGGTACCACGTTTTTCCGCAGGGTGACCCTGCGGTCGTTGATGGTGGCTGTCAGGGAAGGAGAGTTCACCTCCCTGGACTTCATGGAAGCCACCCTGCATGTGCCCATTAGGCCAGAACACCAGCGGTTCTTAAGGTTCACGGTTCCTAGGGAGCATTTTCAATTCTCTGCACTGCCTTTTGGTCTGGTGATAGCCCCCCCCTGCCCACCTCCACCAAAATCAAAGGTAATCTAGGCCCAAGAGCAGCTTACTGTCGAGGCAGGAGCTGATCTGTCCGGAAAGTTCAGTTCCAGACAGCAGGGCATAGTGGCATTGCCCTGTCCAGGCACGTAGACTGCACCTGCAACTTGGATTGTTTCCTCATAGCAAGGTTTCCGATGGCCTGACCTTATCTTCAGCTCTTAGAAACGATGGCAGTGACCACTGAAGTGGTCCCTGGACCTGGGCTCACATGAGACCTCTGCAGTGGATATTAGTGAGGAGGTGGTAGGTACAACGTCACCTGTTGCAGTAGTGCTGCTTTGTCCAGCACCAGTTGGACTACGGCCGGAGAAGTTGCTAGACGGGGATACCCTTGTGGACTCCTGATGGGATTCATAAGAACATAAAAGATGCCATACTGGGTCAGACCAAGGGTCCATCAAGCCCAGTATCCTGTTTCCAACAGTGGCCAATCAAGGTGATAAGTATCTAGCAGTTTTTCCCCAAAAGACAGTTTCCACAAAGCTTGTATTGGATCAAGCAGTGAAATCCTGTGTCCTTTTTAGTAATGGTTTATGGAACTTTCCTCCAGGAACTTGTCCGACCCTTTTTTTTTTTTAGCCCCAACTACACTAACAACTTTTACTACATCCTCCAGGAACAAATTCCAGAGTTTCATTACATATTGAGTGAAAAAATGTTATCTTATTAGTCTTAAATAGGTTAACCTGTAGCTTCATTGCATGTCCCCTAGTCTTTTTAATCTCCAGGAACAAACAGGAATCTAGTCTTCACATATGGGTATCGTCGGTACCAATGGAGCCTGTGCGGGAATGCTCCCCAGCGTCCAATAGGAAAGCTTTTGGGAGCATCCCACAGCGCCTGCGTGCTGCCTTCCCAACTGTCCCTCTCCAGTTCTTTGTTTTCTGCGGAGCCGACAGGTCGCACATCCTGTCACCGCAGAAAATAATTCTTCTATTCTTCTTTTTTGTGGTCACTTCTGCCGCCTTTCGACGCTACACCAGTACCGCCGGTTCTTTTCTTTTTTTCGAACCCCCCCTCCCCCCTTTCTGAAGTCTTTTCCATGCGCCATTTTGGGCACTAGGCCCAACGTTTTCCTTTAAAATGGAAAAACCCGCTTCGAGTTTTAAAGTGTTCCAAGTGTGGTGGTACCATCTCCGTCACCGACACCCATGAATGGTGCCTCAAATGTTTAGGTCCTGACCACTCTATTTCGGAGTGTGTTGCCTGTGGGATGATGTCAAAAAGGGGCCGGCAGAACCGAGCTGCTAAACTTAGCACCCTTTTTCCCTCCGATGCAACCTCTGTGGCATCCAACGTCTTCCAGGGCTTTGCCTTCCTCCCATGGATCTCAGATAACTAAGCATAAATCTAGCCGGTCCTCAAAGGGTAGATCTCCCTCTAAGCATCGAGATGCCTCTGGTGTTGCCCTTGAGGGACTTTCACCGGCAAATTGCTCCGGCGGGAGGCTTTGGCTTCCAAAGCACTAACGGGGCTCCAGGATGTTCTTGAGGCCTCAACCCTCAGCAGAACTACTGGTGCCATGCTCTGGGGTACCGGCTGCTTAATCTGGTACTGATACCCAAGCATCGGCAGTGTCGATAGATCAGAGATTCTTGGCTGTTGAACGCAGTCTGGCGGCTCTTCTCACAGCCTCGATGCCCCTGAAAACCGCTTCAGACAATTCAACCGGCACCGACTCTGGTACCAGTACCGACTGCATCGACATCGGCAGGTATTCTACCGGGACAGTCATGCTTATCCATCTGGTATCGACAAGTTGGTACCAGACCCCTCCGATGCTGACTTCGATCAGTACCAGTACCGTGCCTTGCACGATCACCCGGATCGGAGATACTTTGAATCCTTGGATGAGTTTGAAGACTCTGAAAGCTCTGCCGATACCAGAGTACTTCTTCCTGAGGATTCTTCTTCTCCTCAGCGTAGGATGTCTCCACTAGAGGATATGTCCTTTCAGGATTTTATCCAAGATGTGGCTCGGTCTTTCCAGCACAGTGGCTCCTGAAAAAGAGCCTAGGGCAAAGGAATTGGAAATCCTACTCTAAAGCTCCCAAGGAGGCAACTACCTTAGCTATTCGTGAGATCTTGCATGATCTCATGTTAAGGATGTGGGAAATACCTCTAACCACATCTCCTCACTCTCAAAGACTCAACACCATGTATCAAGTTCTTCCTTGTCCTGGGTTTCAGAAGACTGATACCACACTATTCCATGGTGGTGGAATCAGCTATGAGAAGGATCAAGAGTGCAAAAATGCATGCATCTAATCCTCCAGGACGTGAGTGTAGGACTCTTGACACCTTTAGACATCAAACCTTCCAGGCTTCCATGCTTTCTGCTAGGATCAATTCCTATATATTATATATGGGAATGTTCTTTAAGGAGGTCACGGGAGATTTAGAGCTTATGAGCCCTCTTCTTCCTGATAAGAGGCAGGATTACCTTGCCCTTGTTAAACATGCTCAGGATGTTTCCAAGTTTGTGAATTGTGCAGCCTTTGACTGCTTTGAGTGCATAAGCAAAACCTCTGCTATTGCCATAGGTGCACGTAGGATTGCCTGGCTCCAGGCATCTGACTTGGAACTTTGGGTACAGGATAAACGAGGGAATATTCCTTGCAGAGGAGAGAATCTCATTGGCAGGAAAAAGCTAATGAGAGAGATGCTGACGATATCACTTTGGATAGATTGTCTAAATCTACAGCTGATCCTGCAAGGAAAAAATCCTACAAGAAACCATTCTTCAGTAAGAAGTAGTTTTATCCGTCCTATACCCAGCAGGGGCTCGTTTAGGTCAGTCTGCCCAAAAGGGACAGCAGCAACAACCTAGGCAAAGAAAAACAAAAGCTGCTAAGCCTCAACCAGCTCAGCAGACTCAGCCTCCACAGGAGCTTTGACTCCTATCTAGAGAACTTTTGCCTTCCTGGTCCTGAACGGCCCAGAGCCTTCCACCATTCCAGGAAGGTGTTATCATTTTGCCCCCAGATGGGATCAGATAACAGCAGAAAATTGGACTCTGTCTATTGTAAGAGAGGGGTACAAGCTTCATTTCCTCAGCATGCCCCCTCCTACAATGGTAAGACAGTTCAATTCTCAGACCTCTCTCAGTGACCGATTAGGTGAAGAGGTCACTATGCTTCTTGCCCAAGGGGCAATAGAAGAGGTACCCATTATCCAACAGGGTACAGGGTTCTACTCCCCCTATTTCCTTATTCCAAAGAAAACAGGAGGACACGGACCCATTTTAGACCTCCAGAGAATTGAACAAATTCCTGTTAAGAGAAGTTCAAAATAATTTCGGTCTGGCCTCTGCACCAAGGGTGTTCATGAAATGCATGGCAGTAGTAGCTGCATTTCTCCGCACTCTAGGAATATTCGTATTCCCATATCTGGACGACTGGCTCATTCGAGCCCCATCCCAGTCAGAGGCCCAGAATTGTCTAACCTGCACAATGCCTATCCTTCAGTATTTGGGACTAGTAATAAACATCCCTAAATCCAATCTCACCCCTACTCAGTCCCTGAAGTTCATAGGGGCCTTACTGGATACCACAACTGCAAGGGCCTATCTTCCTCAGGCCCGTTGCCTACGTCTGGTGCAGTTAGCCTCCCAGATTCAGTTAAAGTCCCAATTAACTGCTCGAGAGATGGTACAACTATTAGGCCACATGGCATCCACCGTGCATGTGGTTCCATATGCTCGCCTTCATATGAGGGCAGCTGAATGGACTTTGTCCACCCAATGGACTCAGGCATCGGGTTACCTGTCAGACAAAATAGCAAACTCCAGTCGTCTATTTTGGTCTCTCCAGTGGTGGAAGTCCTCTCAAAACCTGTTGCTGGGGTCCCCTTTTTAGCAACCTCTACCCCAAGCAACTCTCACAACAGATGCTTCTCCAAAGGGTTGAGGAGCTCATCTACAAGATCTCTCCACCCAGGGCATCTGGTCTCCACAGGAGACTTCTCTGCATATCAATCTATTGGAACTCAGAGCAATATTCTTAGCTCTGAGTGTTCCATTCCCTGCTCAGCTACAGGACAGTCCTTATCCATACGGACAATCAAGTAGCCATGTTCTATGTAAACAAGCAGGGCGGGACTGGCTCTGTTGCTTTGCAACGAAGCTTTGTGACTGTGGGCCTTCACCAGAGAGCATCACATCCATCTTCTGGCAGTATATCTTCCAGGTATTCAAAACTCTTGGGCGGACATACTCAGTCGAGTTCTGCTCCCACACGAGTGGTCCCTCCACATGGACCAGGTATCCAGGATTTTCTGAATTTGGGTAACCCCGGACATAGACCTCTTTGCAAGTCCGTGGAATGCCAAACTTCCCTGGTTCTGTTCCAGAATTCCATGTCAGGGAGTTCAGGCCAAGGATGCCTTCCTCCTTCACTGGGGTCAAGACTTCCTTTATGCCTTTCCACCAATTCCCCTAATTCCCAAAACTCTATTCAAGCTTCAGAGAGATCGAGGGACCATGATCCTCATAGCACCACATTGGCCACGCCAAGTGTGGTGCCCTCTACTTCTGCATCTCTCTCAAGCTCCTCCCCTGGACTTAGGCTCTGCACCAGACCTTCTGTCCCAGGAAGAGGGAACATTGTGGCACCCAAACCCCCAGTCGCTCCATGGCATAGACCTTCAAGATTTTCATCTCTCTCAACAAGTCAGAGATGTTATTCATGCCTCTAGGAAGCCTTCTACTCGACGTTCCTATGCTTTCAAATGGAAAAGATTCACCATTTGGTGTTCAGAGTAGGATCTAAACCCTCTTGCAATACCTCTGAATTCTCTACTAGAGTATCTCCTGCATCTATCCCATGCAGGCCTGAAAACAAATTCAGTAAGAGTCCATTTGAGTGCTATTGCAGCGTCCCTCAAGCCTCTCAATGGACAACCTATCTCCTCTCACCCTCTTATAGCAAGATTTATGAGAGGCCTTCTTTTAACTAAACCTCCCATTAGACCACCTCCAGTGGCATGGGACTTAAACCTGGTTGTTGGCCAGCTTATGAAGCCACCCTTTGAACCTTTAGCCACCACCTCCTTGAAATTTCTTTCTTGGAAAGTTGTTTTTCTCATTGCAGTCACCTCAGCATGCCGCATCAGTGAGTTGCAAGCTTTGGTGGCTAATCCACCTTATACAAGGTTCCATCATGATAAGGTAGTCCTCAGGACCAATCCACACTTTATGCCTAAAGTGGTCTCGCCTTTTCATCTGAATCAGGAGGTATATTTACCTGTCTTTTTTCCAGGACCTCATGCATGAAATGCAGAGAGGAATCTTCATACCTTGGATTGTAAGAGAGCTCTCGCTTTCTACTTACAAAGAACACAGCAACATAGAAAGTCTTCTCAACTTTTTGTTGCTTTTGATCCTTCTCATTTAGGACTTCCAGTCTCTAAGAGAACACTGTTCAGCTGGATTGCTCAGTGTATTTCTTTCGCCTACCAGAGTAAGAACATTTCTCTGGAGGGCCATGTCACAGCTCACAATGTGAGAGCCATGGCAACCTCAATGGCTCATCTGAACTCGGTGTCCATTGACCAGATCTGTTGAGCGGCCACCTGGGCCTCGGTTCACACCTTCACAACCCATTACTGTTTGGACAAGGACTCCCGCCGGGATGCCTCGTTTGGTCAGGCTGTCCTCAAACACCTGTTCCATTCCTAATCAACTCCTACCCACCTACCCTGGTTGGATGCCAGAGGTCCATGGGGGGGAGGTGAAGCCCTCTGCAAGGGCACACAACCATGGGGTCTCTCCCTGGCATCTGCAGCTAGGGAGTCCCCCATATGTGAAGACTCATTCCTGCTTGTTCCTGGAGATAGCACAGTTACTTACCTGTGATAGGTGATCTCTGGGAACAGCAGGAATAAGTCTTCACAACCCACCCAACTCCCCTAGGAGTTGTATCTCTCTATCTTTCCTTTCCTCTCTTTGTCTCAGCTTTAAAACTCGAACTGGAGAGAGGCGGTTAGGAAAGGCGGGAAGGCAGCGCGCAGGCGCGGTGGGATGCTCTCAAAAGCTTTCTTACTGGACGCTGGGGAGCGTTCCCGCGCAGGTTCTGTCGGTACCGACGATACCCATATGTGAAGACTTATTCCTGCTGCTCCCAGAGATCACCTGTTACAGGTAAGTAACTGTGCTTCCTCTGGAAGGCCATGTCACAGCTCACAATGTGAGAGCCATGGCAGCCTCTATGGCTCATCTTCACTCTGTCTATTGACGACATCTACCGAGCAGCTACTTGGGCTTCGGTTCATACCTTCACAGCCGATTACTGCTTAGACAAGGACTCCTGCCTGGGATGCCTTGTTTGGTCAGGCTGTTCTTCAACACCTGTTCATACTTAATCAATTCCTACCCACCATCCCTGATAGGATGCCAGAGATCCATGGGGGGAAGTGGAGCCCTTTCACAAGGACACACAACTTTCTGGGGGTGCTCCCTGGCATCTGCAGCTAGGGAGTCCCCATATGTGAAGACTACCTTTCCTGCTTGTTCCTGGAGATAGTATAGTTACTCACCTGTAACAGGTGATCTCCGGAAACAGCAGGAATTTAGCCTTCACAATCCACCCACCTCCCCTAGGAGTTGTATCTCTCTATCTCTCTTTTTCTCTCTCTCTTGTCTCAGCTTTAAACTCAACTGGAGAGGGACAGTTGGGAAAGGCGGGAAGGCAGCACACAGGCACTGTGGGATGCTCCCAAAAGCTTTTCTATTGGACCCTGGGGAGCGTTCCCGCCCAGGCTCCGTCGGTACCGGCGATACTCATATGTGAAGACTACATTTCTGCTGTTCCCGGAGATCATCTGTTACAGGTGAGTTAACTGTGCTTTCTGATGTAAACAATTGATCTACGTTTACCCATTCCACTTCATTCACTAATTTATAGACCTCCATCATATCTCCCCTCAGCCGTCTCTTTTCCAGGTTGAAGAGCCCTAAACATTTTAGTCTCTCTTCATAGGGGTATTTATCCATTCCCTTTACCATTTTGGTGGCACTTCTCTGTACCTTTTCTGATAATGCTATATCCTTTTTAAGATACGGCGATCAGAATTGCACATATTCTCCAGGACCAAGCAGGAAGTCAGTCCTCACATATGGGTGACGTCGGTGCCGACGGAGCCCCCGTGCGGAGCATTTCCCCAGCTTTCAAAGAAAGCCTTTGTGAGTGCAGCACGCATGCGCAGTCCCCTTCCCGCCAAAGGGTGCCATCTTGCTCAGTCTTTTTTCCGCGGAGCCCAACGGACGTGTGTCGTCACCCGGTAAAAAGTTGATTTTCCTGTGTGGATTTGTGTTTTTGCCTGGTTCGACGACTGTTCCCCTTCCTCCTGGGCCTGGTACACCAGTATCGAGCCCAGAGCTACGTTTTTCTGTTTTTGTCCTTCGTGGCTAGCGTTCCCACTTTTTTCTCTTTTTCACTGGCAGTCCAATCTTTTGACCTTGCAAGGGTCCTTTTTCCCCCGATGGCAGCCAGCGGGTTCAAGAACTGTGATTAGTGTAGGAAGCTGATGTCTCTCACTGACACACATGACTGCTGCCTCCGGTGTCTCAGGCCTGACCATGACCCAGTGGTCTGTGTCCTGTGCAGCAAAATGTCCTCTAAGGCACTGAGGAGCCGTCAACATCAGCGTGAAAGACTCTTTTCTGACTCAGCGTCCGGCCGGGCCCGGACTTCGTCAGAGGCCTCGACATCTCGGGAGCCGACCCTGAGCGCCGTCGAGGCTCCTCTGAAAGGGGGTCTCCTTCGAGGGAACACAGAAGAAAGAAGAAACCTGCGAGGGCGTCGTCGGTGGATGCTCTTGGCTCCTCAAGGGCCAGGTCGCATAGCCCCGACTGCCTTCCCGGGTCCTCGGAGTCAGAGAGGCCTGCCAAGTTGCCTCGAGTGGAGCTGCAGTCCCCGAGTCATGTGAGTGCTGTTTTCCTCGTAGACTCCCCTCCGGGGGAGCCGCCTTCGGTTGATGGCCTTGGAGAGCTGCTTGGCTGCCTTCATGGAGCAGCAGCGGGTACTGATCGCCGGTTTGACCGGTGCATCTGCCCCGACCACCGGGACCTCTGCATCCACGTCGACCCCGGAGGCCGATCCGATCCTCGAGTCGATGCGGTCTCTAATCGATCCTCGGCAAAGGTCCCCCTTGGCCTCCTGCTCGGGGCCGCGGTCGTCGACACCGGTGCCCTCAGAATCGGGGCGGATGCCATCGGTGCCCGCCCGGCCGGAGCCACTCGATTCCTCCTCGGAGGGGTCAGAGTGGGAGACGGAGGACAAGGAGTCCCCGGATACTTTCCAGAACCAGTGCGTCCCATCGGACTCAACGGAGTCCGAGCCTCGGAGACTGTCCCCACCGGAGGACACCTGGTTCTCGGACTTTGTGCGGGACATGGCCAAAGCCTTGGCCTTCCCCACAGATCCCAAGGAGGAGCCTCGAGCCGAAGAGCTCGAGGCCCTCCAGTATGACTCTCCGCCTAAGGAGGCCTTTATTGTACCGGTTCCTCCGACGCCAGAACGGCTGCTCTTCTGCATGTGGGAGGCACCGGCCTCGGTGCCAGTTCTCAGCAGACAGGTTGATTCCATTTATCGAGTCTGTAAGAGCCCTGGGTTCCAGAAGGCACAGCTACCGCACCACTCCATTGTTGTGGAATCTGCCATGCCTCGTCTGAGGAGTCAGAAGATGCACTCTTCAGTGCCCCCCAGCCGGGAGGCCCGGAACCTGGATGCCCTTGGTAGAAAGTGCTTCCAGGGCTCTATGCTGGCGTGTTATGTCCAGACTTACCAGCTGTACATGGGCATGTACCTTCGGGACCTGACAAAGGAGATTGCCGGGTTCTCAGCTGGCCTCTCTCAGGAACCTTTGCAGAGGTTTGTCTTTGTCATCTGGGATTCGAGAGTGCTCAAAGTTTATCTCTCGAGCAGCCTATGATGGCTTTGAGGCTTTGAGTCAGGCCTGGCTACAGTCATCGGACCTCGAGCTGTGGGTACAGGACAAGTTGGTTGATGTCCCCTGTTGAGGTGAGAACCTTTTTGGCAAAGCCATGACTGAAAAGGCTGCAGAACTCGTCTGAGACTCTCACCAGGACAAGGCTATCCAAGAAAACTTCTGCCCTTTTACCCAAGGAAGGCTACTGCCTACAAATCCTACCCTCATTTTCAGGTCTCTGCAGCTCCCCATTAGGGTCAGCAGGCCAAGGGGCAGGGACATGGGCCCGTAGGCAGAAAACCCCCAAGCCATCAGCTCTGGCTCCTGCACAGCAGGGAGCGGGGTTTTGACTCCCATTGCATAGCCTCTCCTCCTCGGCTGGCTCCTCTCAGCACAGGAGGCCGGCTGACACTGTATGCCTACAGGTGGTCAACCATAACGGGATAACTGGGTGCAGAGCATAGTCCAAAATGGCTATTTGCTCCACTTCAACCAGTTACCCCCCTCCTATTTTCCAGGGGAGCCTCCAAGACTCCCTCTTCACAGGAACCTCCTCCTTCAGGAGTTGGCAAGTCTTCTAAAGGAGCAGGCAGTGGAACCGGTGCCTCACCACCTGAGAGGCCAAGGCTTCTATTCAATGTACTTTCTGGTACCAAAAAGGACAGGAGGCCTCAGGCCCATCCTAGACTTGCGAAATCTCAACAAGTTCCTGGAGAGGGAAAAGTTCAAGATGCTTACCCTTGGGATACTGCTGCCCTACCTCCAGCAGGGAGATTGGCTATGCTCCTTAGACCTAAAGGATGCTTATACTCGCATCCTCATTCATCCAGACCACAGACAATATCTCAGATTTCTAGTGGGAGGAAATCATTTTCAGTACAGGGTACTTCCCTTGGCCTAACCTCCGCTCCCAGGGTTTTCACCAAGTGCCTGGCGGTGGTGGCGGCCTATCTCAGAAACCAGGGCATCTTTGTCTTCCCCATACCTGGACGACTGGCTCATCAGGGGTCAGTCTCCACAGGAGACCAGGCAAGCCACCCTTCGCACTGTATCTCTTCTCCAGCATCTAGGCTTTATCATAAACTTTGCAAAGTCCACTTTGCTCCCCTCACAGAACATTAGAGTTCATAGGGGAAAGACTAGATACCCTTCAGGCAAAGGCTTATTTGCCAGAGGACAGGGCCCACAGACTGATAGCGTTGGCCAATCAGTTCCAGAGCGGTTATCTGGTCTCTGCCAGAAACTTCCTAAAGCTCTTAGGCCACATGGCATCCACGGTCCATGTAACTCCGAATGCCTGCCTGCACATGAGACCTGCTCAATGGTGCCTCAGAGCTCAGTGGGTGCAAGCCACAGGCGACTTGAAAGACAAGATAAGGGTGTCCAAGCTACTGACAGCCTCCCTACGATGGTGGCTGCATCTCCCAAACCTGGTTCAGGGGGTGCCTTTTCAGGCGCCTCCCCACACAGGTGCTGGCAACCGATGCTTCCCTTCAGGGCTGGGGTGCACATTGCCAGGGGGCTTGCACTCAGGGCCTCTGGTCTCCTGGGGAGTCCACACATCAGATCAATTTATTGGAGTTGCGAGCTATCTGCTTAGCTCTACAAACTTTCTCTCATGTGCTCTCACCAGTCTATCTTAGTTCAGACAGACAAGTGGTGGTCTACGTGAACAAGCAAGGGGGCACATGCTCCAAGCTTCTGTGTCGGGAGGCACAGGCCCTGTGCTCCTTGGCAATCAAACACAACATGTTTCTCAAGGCAGTTTACTTGCCTGGCCAGGAAAATTGCCTGGCAGACAGATTGAGCAGGATTCTACAGCCTCACGAATGGCAGTTGAATCCTCTGGTGGTCCAAGGGATCTTCCTAAGATGGGGTCTTCCAACCATCAATCTCTTTGCGAGTCCACTGAACCGTCAGCTACCCAGGTTCTGTTCCAGACAACCGCACCCTCTGCAAATAGCAGCAGATGCGTTTCTAATCTCTGGTCTACGGGACTACTGTATGTGTTTCCTGCCACGCCTCTAGTGGCCCGAACCTTGTTCATGGTTCTTCAGGACAAGGCCTCGGTGATTCTGGTAGCCCCCAGATGGCCGAGGCAGCCGAGGTTTCCACTCTTTTTGCAGTTGGCTGTGGACACTCCACTCCCTCTGGAGGTGCATCACGACCTCCTGTCTCAGGACCAGGGGTCTCTCCTGCACCCCAACCTCAAATCCCTCAACCTGATGGCCTGGCTGCTGAAAGGGTAGTTCTAGACCCCTTCTGCCTAAGGAGGTGGAAGAGGTGGTTTTGGCCTCTAGGAGGCAATCCACCCGAAAATCTAATGTCAAGTGGTGTAGGTTCTCCACCTGGTGTGATCAGTGCCAGGAGGATCCTTTTTCGTGCCTGGTTCCAGTGGTGCTGCAGTACCTGCTCCACCTTTTGGACCTAGGCCTTAAATCCAACTCTGTTCGGGTCCACCTCAGTGCTCTATTGGCACACCACTCACAGGTAGAGGACCAATCTCTGTCGGGCCACCCCTTGGTGTCCCGTTTCCTCAGAGGCCTGCTTCTGCTCAAGCCTCTAATCTGTCCACCAGCCCCTGAGTGGGATTTAAAGGTGGTCTTGCAACAGCTTACTTGCCCACCGTTTGAGCCGATGGCTACCTGTCCTTTACGCTTCCTTTCCTGGAAGTCCTTGTTCTTGGTGGCTCTTACCACGGCCAGGTGTGTGAGTGAACTACAAGCTCTGGTTTCTGATAGACCGTACACACGGTTCTATAAGAACAGGGTGGTCTTGCGGACTCACCCTAAGTTCCTTCCGAAGGTTGTCTCCTCCTTCCACCTCAATCAGGAGGTGGTTCTTCCAACATTCTTCCCCAGGCTGCATGCCAGCCAGGCTGGACTGTAGAAGGGCGTTGTCCTTTTACATAGACCATATGCAGGGGCATCGAAGGGCTACTCAGCTCTTCATATCTTTTGACCCTAATAAACTGGGGTTGCCTGTCTCCAAGAGTACGTTGTCCCTTTGAGTAGTGGATTGTATCGCCTGGGCGTACAGTGCAGCCGGCCTCTCCTTGCAGAGTTGAGTCACGGCCCACTGTTAGGGCGAAGGCCGTGTCAGTAGCCCACCTCCGCTCTGTTCCGTTGGCAGACATCTGCCGGGCCACTACCTGGTCTTCAAGCCAGACTTTTGCGGCTCACTACTGCCTCGAGAGGGAGTCCCGTAGGGACAGTGCTTTCGGACAGGCGGTACTTTGTAATCTCTTTGAGGTTTAAGCAACTCCTACCCTCTGGCCTTTGTGTTGGGCTACCGTATGGGGTGCGTTCTCAGAAAGGATTCTTTCACGGATGCTGACGTTCTAGAGGGAGCTTATTTTTCAGCTTGGGTTCCCAGTAGCCTTTAGCTGGGGAGTCCCATATGTGAGGACTAACTTCCTGCTTGGTCCTGGAGAAAGAGTAGTTACTCACCTGTAACAGGTGTTCTCCAGGACCAAGCAGGAAGTCAGTCCTCACATATGGGTGTCATTGACGCCGATGAAGTCCTAGCGGAGCATTTCCCCAGCTTTCCATGAAAGCCTTTGGGAATGCAGGCACGCATGCGCGGTTCCCTTCCCACCTAAAGGTGCCATCTTACCTCAGTCTCTCTTTTTCCGAGAAGCCCACCGGACGTGTGTCCTGTCATCCCGGATAAAAGTTAGATTTTCTTCGGCGATTCTCGCTACTTTTTCTTCTCCAGTTCGACGCCGGTTCCCCTCCCGCCGGGTTCGGTACACCGGTATCGAGCCCGTTTCTTCTTTTTCGGTTTTTGCCCTTTGTGGCTGGCGTTCGCGCCCTTTTTTGCTTTTTTCCCTGGAAGGCTGGGCCTTTGACCTCACGGGGACTCTTTTTTCCCCCGATGGCATCCAGCAGTTTTAAAAAGTGTGATCGGTGTAAGAAGTTGATGTCTCACTGACACACATGACTGCTGCTTTCGGTGCCTCGGTCCTGATCACGACCCTAAGACGTGTGGACCATGTGGGAAGATGTCTTCCAAGGCACTGCGAAGTCGCCAGCAGCAGAAAGAAAGGCTTTTTTCTGACTCAGCCTCCGGCCGGGCCCGGACCTTGTCTGAGGCCTCGACATCTCGGGATTCGGATCCCGAGCGCCGTCGTGGCTCCTCGGACAGGGGGACCCTCGACCGGGAACGCAAGAGGAAGAAGCGGCTCGTGAGGGCGTCGTCGGAAGAGGTCCCTGGCTCCTCGAGGGCCAGGTCTAAGACACCCGACCGTCGCCCCAGGCCCGTTGAACAAGAGAAGCCTGCCAAAGTTCCTCACATGGAGCCGGAGTCTGCTGGACACGCAAGTCCTGTAGTCCTCGAGGACTCTCCTCCCAGAGAGCCGACATCGGGCCCTGCACCGCCGGGGCCCGAGTCGGTGGCTGCTGCGTCTCCCGAGCTGAGTCTCAGGATGACAGCCTTGGAGTGCAGACTGCCTTCATGGAGCAGCAGCGGGTGCTGATGGTCAGCCTGTCTGGCGCATCTGCTCCGACCACCGGGACATCGACATCAAATTTAACCCCGGAGCCCGAGCTGATACGCGAGACCATGAAGGCTCGGTCGCGGTCTCCCTCGACCTCCCGTTCGGGACCGAGGGTGTCGACTCCGTCGGGGCGGGTGCTCCCGGGCCCCGCAGGGTCGGACCCTGACTCCTCATCGGACGTGTCTGCCTGGGAGACTGAGGATGAGGAGTCCCCTGACACATTCAAGACTCGGTGCGTCCCGTTGGACACACCGCAGTCTGAACCCTGGAGTAGATCCCCTCCGGAGGATACCCGGTTCTCGGAGTTTGTCCGGGATATGCCACCGCGTTGGCTATCATGGCAGACCCTGAGGAAGAGCCTCGAGCCAAGGAGCTCGAGGCCCTGCAGTACGACTCTCCTCCGAAGGAGGCCTTTACTGTCCCGTTTCCTCTGATGCTGGAACGGCTCCTCTTCCGGATGTGGGAGGCACCGGCCTCTGCGCTGGTTCTAAGCAAGCGGGTCAATTCGATTTATCGACTCCGGAAGAGCCCTGGCTTTCAGAAGGCGCAGCTACCACACCATTCCATGGTGGTGGAATTGGCCATGCATCGCCTGAAAAGTCAGAAGATGCACTCCGCGGTGCCTCCTGGCAGGGAGGCCCGAAACCTCGATGGTTTTGGTAGAAAGTGCTTCCAGGGCTCGATGCTTGCTTGCCGTGTCCAGTCTTTACCAGCTGTACATGGGCATATACTTGCGGGACCTGGCCAAGGAGTTGGCCAGGTTCTCTGCTGGTCTCTCCGGGGAGCCCTTGCAGAGATTCAAGTCCTTGTCCTCGGGGATTCGGGAATGCTCCAAGTTTGTCCTGTGCCACCTACGATGGCTTCGAGGCTTCGGCCCGAGTTGCGGCAGCCGGCATCGCAGCTCGACGCCAGGCATGGCTGCAGTCATCGGACCTCGAGCCATGGGTTCAGGACAAGATGGTCGATGTCCCTTGCCGAGGTGAGAACCTTTTTGGCAAGCCCATGGCCGAGAAGGCCGCACAACTCGAGACCGAGCACCTTACAAGGACAAGGCTGTCTAGAAAGACCTCTGCCCCTTCTCACAAGAAGAAGGGCTCGGGTAAAAAGCCCTTTTACCCGAGGAAGGGCACTGCCTACAAACAGTACCCCCTCAGTGTTAGGCTGCCCAAGCTGCACCCCAGGGTCAGCAAGCCAAGGGGCAGGGTAATGGACCCCGTAGGTAGAGGACCCCCAAGCCTCCGGCCCCTGCTCCCACTCAGCAGGGTGGGGGGTTTTGACTCCTTCAGCATAGCCTCTCCGTCCCTGCTCTCCCAACCCTGCACAGGAGGTCGCCTCGCCCTCTTTGCCCACCAGTGGCCCCGCATCACTGTGGACAGTTGGGTGTTAAACATAGTCCACAGGGGCTATGCACTACACTTTCACCAACTGCCTCCTCCATATTTTCCAGGAGAGCCTCCAAGGCCTCCCCTGTAAACAGATCTTCTCCTCCAGGAGCTCCAAGGTCTGTTGGTAGACAGGGCGGTGGAGCCTGTGCCCCTAAAAATGCACGGTCGAGGGTTCTATTCCAGATATTTCCTGGTACCCAAAAGAACCGGTGGCCTTCGACCTATCCTGGACCTCAGGAATCTCAAGCTCCTAGAGAAAGAAAAGTTCAAGATGCTTACTCTTGGAACACTTCTGCCCTACCTCCAGCAGGGAGATTGGCTATGCTCCTTAGATCTAAAGGATGCGTACACTCGCATCCTCATTCATCCAGACCACAGAAAGTACCTCAGGTTCATTGTGGGAGGAAACCATTATCAGTACAGAGTACTGCCTTTTGGCCTATCCTCCGCCCCCCAGAGTCTTTACCAAATGCCTGGCAGTGGTGGCGGCCTACCTGAGAAATCAAGGCATCTTTGTCTTTCCCTTTCTGGACGACTGGCTCATAAGAGGTCAGACGTGCCAGGAGGCCTGACAGGCCACCCTCAGAACTATTGCTCTTCTTCAAAGCTTGGGGTTTGTAATAAACTTCGCAAAGTCCACTTTGCTCCCCTCCCAGAACTTGGAGTTCATAGGGGCAAGGCTGGACTCTATCCTGGCAAAGGCATTCTTGCCAGCAGACAGGGCCCAAAGACTGATGGACTTGGCAAAACAGTTTCTCAGTGGATCAATGGTCTCCGTCGGACTCTGCCTGAGGCTGCTCGACCACATGGCTTCGACAGTTCATGTGACCCCTAATGCCAGGCTCCATATGCGGCCTGCACAGTGGTGTCTTCGGAATCAGTGGTCACAGGCCACAGGCAGCCTCAGAGACAGGATAAGGGTGTCCAAACCTTTTCTGGACTCCCTCAACTGGTGGCTGCACCCACCCAATCTACTGAAAGGGGGGTGCCTTTTCAAATTCCTGGGTACATAGTGGTACTGACCGCAGACGCCTCCCTGCAAGGCTGGGGGGCTCATTGTCTGAACAAGTGCACCCAGGGCCTGTGGTCTCCCTGGGAAGCCGCACAGCAGATCAATCTCCTAGAACTCAGGGCTATTCGATTAGCACTCAAAACTTTCTCTCCTGCCCTGGCTCATCAATCTGTCCTGGTTCAGACAGACAACCAGGTAGCCATGTTTTATGTGAACAAGCAAGGCGGGACTGGGTCGAAGCTCCTTTGTCAGGAGGCACAGGACCTTTGCTCATTTGCCCTCAAGCGCAACATGCTCCTCAAGGCTGTGTACCTCCCAGGCCAGGAAAACTACCTGGCCGACAGGTTGAGCAGAATTCTGCAGCCCCACGAGTGGCAGCTGCATCCTTTGGTAGTTCAGAAGATCTTCCTGAAATGGGGTCTTCCTTTGATTGTTCAGTGGACTGGCAAACAGATCTAACAGCTGCCTCGGTTCTGCTCCAGACAGCTGCATCCTCTGCAGGTAGCAGCAGATGCTTTTCTGATACCATGGTCTCAGGGCCTCCTGTATGCGTTTCCTCCCACGCCTTTGGTGGCCTGAACGCTGTTCAAGATTCTTCAGGACAAGGCCTCAGTCCTGCTGGTGGCTCCCAGGTGGCCGAGACAGCCTTGGTTTCCACTTCTGCTTCAACTGGCAGTGGATCCCCCACTGCCTCTGGGGTTGCAACCCGACCTTCTCTCCCAGGATCATGGTTCCCTTCTGCACCCCAATCTCAAAGCTCTCAATTTGATGGCCTGGAGGCTGCAAGGGTAGTTTTGGCTCCCTGGGGCCTACCTCAGGAAGTTGAGGTTGTCCTAGCCTCTACAAAACAGTCCACTAGGAAAACCTAGGCTCTCAAATGGAAAAGGTTTTCTGTGTGGTGTTAGCTATGTACAGAGGATCCTTTCTCCTGTACTGTACCAGTAGTGCTTCAGTACTTACTGCACTTATCCAATCGGGGACTTAAGTCCAATTCTGTTCGGGTCCACCTCTTGGCTCTAGCAGCTCACCACTCACTGGTGGAAGGACATTCTCTCTCAGTTCACCCCTTGGTGTCACGGTTTCTCAGAGGCTTGCTTTTGCTCAAGCCTCCAATCCGTCCTGCTCCTGAGTGGGAGTTGAATGTGGTCTTGCAGCAACTGACTCTCCCACCTTTTGAGCTGATGGCTACTTGCCCTCTACGCTTCCTGTCCTGGAAGACACTCTTCTTGGTAGCCCTAACCTCGGCCAGGCGAGTGAGTGAGCTTCAGGCCCTTGTCTGTGACAGGCCTTACACTCGCTTCTATAGGAACAGGGTAGTCCTTAAGACTCATCCAAAGTTCCTCCCTAAAGTTGTCTCCTCCTTCCACCTTAACCAAGAAGTGGTTCTTCCAACATTCTTCCCTAGGCCTCATGCAAGCCAGGCTGAAGCAGTTCTGCATACCCTGGACTGTAGGAGGGCATTATCCTTCTACCTTGACCGTACGCAGGAGCATAGAAGGGCTACTCAGCTCTTTGTATCTTTTGACCCTAATAAGTTGGGGTTGGCTGTGTCCAAGCGTACCTTGTCCATCTGGGTGGCTGACTGTATCACCTGGGCTTACAAGGCGGCTGACCTTCCTTTGCAGGGTCGGGTCACGGCCCACCGTGTCA
Source organism: Ichthyophis bannanicus (assembly GCA_033557465.1). NCBI lineage: Eukaryota > Metazoa > Chordata > Amphibia > Gymnophiona > Ichthyophiidae > Ichthyophis > Ichthyophis bannanicus. The sequence goes on from CM066042.1 coordinate 136,055,899, forward strand.
GGGCAATGACTGCCTCAGTGGCTCATCTCCGCTCTGTACTGTTGGTAGACATCTGCAGGGCTGCAACTTGGTCTTCAAGCCAGACCTTCGCGGCCCACTACTGTCTGGAGAGGGAGTCCCGTAGGGACAGTGCTTTTGGCCAGGCAGTACTCCGGAATCTCTGAGGTTTAGGCAACTCCTGCCCTCCTACCCTCTGTTGGGCTACCGGTGGAGGTTGTGTCAGTGAAAAGCCTTTCCTTGATGCTGGGACTAGAGGGAGTTCTCTTGTTCAGCCTGGGTTCCTCGGTAGCCCAGAGCTAGGGAGTCACCCATATGTGAGGACTGACTTTCTGCTTGGTCCTGGAGAAAGAGTAGTTACTCACCTGTAACAGGTGTTCTCCAGGAGCAGCAGGACTCAGTCCTCACAACCCTCCCTCCTCCCCTGGGAGTTGCAGTTGTACCTAGTTTGTTTTTTCGTTTTTTGTGTGCTGTTCTTAGTTATGTCATTTGACTGAGGTAAGATGGCACCTTTAGGCGGGAAGGGAACTGCGCATGCGTGCCTGCATTCCCAAAGGCTTTCATGGAAAGCTGGGGAAATGCTCCGCTAGGGCTTCATCGGCGTCGATGACAGCCATATGTGAGGACTGATTCCTGCTGCTCCTGGAGAACACCTGTTACAGGTGAGTAACTACTCTTTCTCCAGGAGCAGCAGGAATCAGTCCTCACGACCCTCCCTCCTCCCCTTGGAGTTGCAGTCATATGATTCATTTTGTTGTTTTTGCTGTCTTTTAGCTATGTCATCAGACCGAGCAAGATGGCATCCTTGAACGGGAAGGGGACGGTGCATCCGCGCTGCATTCCCAAAGGCTTTCTTTGAAAGCTGGGGAAATGCTCCACACGAGGGCTCCGTCGCCGCTGACTTCACCCATATGTGAGGACTGATTCCTGCTGCTCCTGGAGAACATCTGTTACAGGTGAGTAACTACTCTATATTCAAGGTGCAGTCCACACCATGGAATGATAGAGGCATTATAATATCCTTTCTTTTATTTTCCATTCTTTATACCTAGTATTTTATTTGCTCTCTTGGCCGCTGCTGCACACTGGGTGAAGGGTTTTAACATGTTAACCACAATGACGCCTAAATCTTTTTCCTGGGTGGTGGTTCCCAATGTGGAGCCTTGCATCGTGTAACCATAGTTTGGTTGGTCCTTTTCTAGGTACATAACTTTGCCTTGTCCACGTGAAATTTCATCTGCCATTTGCATGCCCAGTCTTACAATTTATCAAGATCTTCTTGCAATTTTCCACAATCTTCATGGGTTTTAACAACTTTAAATAGTTTTGTGTCATCTGCATATTTGATAGAAACATACCAACATGATGACAGAAAAAGACCACATGGCCTATCTAGTCTGTCCTTCCATATCAACAACTACAACAGTCCACTTTTTACCTTTAGAGATCCTCTGTGTTGGTCCCATGCTTTTTTGAATTCAGTTACTGTCCTCATCTCTACCACCTCCACTGGGAGACTATTCCATGGATCCACTACTCTTTCCGTAAAGAAATATTTCCGCATATCACTCCTGAATCTATCTCCCTTCACCCTCATCCCATGTCCGCTCGTAGCAGAACTTGCTTTCAATTGAAAGAGGCTCTCTCCCTGAACATTTATGCCACGGAGGTATTTAAACATCTCAATCGTATCACCTCTATCCCACCTTTCCTCTAAGGTGTACATATTAAGATCCTTAAGTCTGTCCTCATATGCTTTATAATGAAGCCCACTAATCATTTTAGTAGCCACCCTCTGCACCGACTCCATCCTGTTCACATCCTTTTGAAGGTGCGGTCTCCAGAATTGCACACTATAGTCCAAATGAGGTCGCACCAAAGACTTATACAGAGGCATTATCACCTCCTTTTTTCTGCTAGCCATTCCTCTCCGTATGCACCCAAGCATCCTTCTAGCTTTTGCCGTCGCCTTTTCTACCTGTTTAGCTACTTTAAGATCATCAGAAACAACCACGCCTAGGTCCCGCTCTTCTTTAGTGGACAAAAGTACTTCACCTCCTATACTGTATTGCTCCCTTGGATTGCTGCAGCCCAAATGCATGACCTTACATATTTTAACATTAAATCCCAGCTGCCAAATTCTAGACCATTCTTCAAGCTTAGCTAGATCCCTCCTCATGTTATCTACACCTTTCTGGGTGTCTACTCTATTGCAGATTTTGGTATCATCCGTAAAGAGGCAAACCTTACCCAACAGCCCTTCCGCTATATCACTAACAAAGACGTTAAAAAGAAACCTCACTCGTTGTTCCCTTTTTCAGGTCATTTATGAATATGTCAAAAAGCACCGTGACCCAGCACAGATCCCTGCAGTATTCCACTATTCACCTTTTTCCATTGGGAAAATTGGCCATTTAGCCCTACTCTCTGCTTTCTATCTTTTAACCAGTTCCTGATCCACACTAGTACACTGCCTCCTATCCCATGACTCTCTTTAGTTTTACCAAAAGTCTCTGAGGGACCTCGTCAAAGGCTTTCTGAAAGTTCGGATACACTATATCAACTGACTCACCTTTGTCTACCTGTTTATTCATACCTTAAAAAAAAAAAACAGATTAGTAAGACAAGATCTAACTTGTCTAAAGCCATGTTGGCTGTCTCCCATTAAGCCAAGACTATCTATATGTTGAGTAATTTTGTTTATAATTTCTACCATTTTTCCCGTTACTGGCGTTGGGCTCACCAGTCTGTAGTTTCCCAGATCACCCCAGAACCCTTTTTAAAAATTGGCGTTACATTGGCGATTCTCTAATCTTCAGGTATTACAGATGATTTTAATGATAATTCGCAGATTACCAATAGCAGGTCTGAAATCTCATATTTCAGTTCTTTCAACACCCTTGGATGTATACCATCAGGTCCAGGTGATTTGCTGCTCTTCAGTTTATCAAATAGTTGTAGTACATCTTCCTGGCATATCCATATTTCTTTCAATTCTTCCTCACTATCACCTTTAAATACCACTTCAGTCATGGGTAACATCCCTACATCTTCCATGGTAAAGACCGAAGCAAATAATTCATTCAGTCTCTGCTGTAGCCTTGTACCCTCTTACTGCTCCTTTTACCACTCTATCATCTAATGGTCCAACTGACACGCACTCAGGTTTTTTGCTACGAATGTACTTGAAAAAGTCTTTAATATGCGTTTTTGCTTCCACAGTAAGTTTCTTCTCAAATTCTTTCTGACTGCCTTATCAATACCTTGCATTTAACTTGCCAGTGCTTGTGCTGTTTCTGTCTTTTGTCATTTGGCTCTTTTTTTTTCCATTTCTTGAAAGATACTTTTTTTGGCAACAGCCTCTGACCTCACCTTTTAAACCATGCTGGCAGTTTTTTGGACTTCCTTCCACTTTTCTTAGTGTGGAATGCAGCTGATCTGGGCTTCCAAGATAGTATTTTTAAACAACCAAGCTTGATGTAAGTCTTTGACCTTTGCCAGTTGCTCCTTTTAGTTTTTTCTTAAATATTTTTCTCATTTTATCAGTCTCCCTTTCGAAAGTTAAAAGGGTAGTACTGTGGATTTCCTTACCATCCCTCCTCCCTTAATTAGATCAAACGCAGTCATGCTGTGATCATTATTGCCAAGTGGCCCAAACACCCTTATCTCTTGCACCAGATCTGGTGTTCCACTAAGGACTAAGTCCAAAATGACTTCCCATCTGGTCGGTTCATGAACCAGCTGCTCCAAGAAGCAGTCATTTCATCTAGAAACATTTTCACCCTAGCATGTCCTGCCGTGACACTGACCCAGTCGATACCGGGGTAATTGAAATCACCCATTATTATTACTGCGCTGTAACTTTTGTTAGCTTCCTTGATTTCTTTGAGCATTTCATCATCCATTTGTTCATTCTGGCCAGGCGGTCGATAGTACAACCCCACTGCCATCGCCTTCCCCTTTTTACATGGAATTTCAATCCATAGAGATTCTACAATGAATTTTGTTTCCTGCAAATCTTTAATCCTTTGTGACTCCATGCCCTCCCTAACATAGAGCGCAACCCCTCCACCAATTTGATCAGCTCTATCATTGCGATATGGTTTGTACCCAGGTATCAGTGTCCCATTGATTGTCCTACTTCCACCATGTCTGAGATACCAAGCATATCTAACTTGTCATTTAGTGCTATATATTCTAATTCTCCCATCTTATTTTGTAGACTTGTAGTATTTGCATACAAGCATTTTAGAGACTGTGTGTTATTCATATTAATCTGGTTATTGGTAGGCATGGGTAATTTGCTATCTTTAAGCTGTCTGCTCTGTTCTCAAGGGCATTTGGGCTACCTTTGTCTTTATTGGAACCTCTCTGCTGATGTGCCCTAACTTCATTTTTTTGGTAGTATCCTTCAAGGATACATTGTTACAAACCATGTGCTCTGTTGGCTTTCCCCTTTTATCTAGTTTAAAAGCTGCTCTATCTCCTCCTTAAAGCTTAATGCCAGCAGTACTTTCCTGGTTAAGGTGAAGCCCATACCTTCGGAAGAGCCCCTCCTTTCCCCAGAATGTTCCCCAGTTCCTAACAAATCCAAAACCCTCATCCTTGCACCATTGTCTCATTCACACATTGAGAATCCGGAGCTCTGCTTGCCTTTTGGTTCCTGTGTGTGGAACGGCAAGCATTTCAGAGAACGCCACACTGGAACCTTAGTTTGGGGGGTTCTTTCCTAGGTGCATAACTTTGTACTTGCCCACATTAAATTTTATCTGCCATTTGGATGCCCTGTCTTCCAATTTATCAAGATCCTCTTGCAATTTTCCACAGTCCTCATGGGTTTTAACAGGCGCCAGTCGGTGCAAATGGGGGGCGCACGGCTAATGTCGGATGACACAGTACAGCTGGTCAATGTAGGAGGCGTTCTTCGTCTGTCAACTGTCTGGAGTTGCAGATTGGGTTCCTGGCCCTCCAGTGTTTCCACTGCCTCCTTCAGCGGTCAGTGTGTTTTCAAGCAATATAAACTGTGGCTTTCATCAATCAGCAAGGGGATGCAGGGGGCACACAGGTGGACAACGATAGTCCCATTACTGCCATATGTGGGGGACAACCTGCATGTGTGGTCGGTGGCTCATGTGGATGGCAGAGACGGCGTAACAGCAGACTCCCTTGGCCAGGTGCAAGTGGGACCCTGAGAGGGGATACTCAACGAGGAAATGTCAGCACAGGTAAGGTGTCACTGGGGACAGCCAATCATGGAGCTGATAGCAACCTTCCAGTTGGCAAAGGCAAGTCACGCAGCAGGCGCAGAGAATGTCTGAGGGCCTTGACGTGTTGGTGTAGCATAGGCCCACAATTGTCCTGCCCTGTTTTGTTTTGTGTGTTTTTTGTTCCCCCCCCCCCCCCCTTGGTCCTTAATAGGGTATGTTGTGCAGAGCATAGAGTAGCACAACGGTCTTATCGTAGTCGGAGCACCAGATTGGCACCCCATTACATTGACTGGGTAGGACCCACAGTAGAGCGCCTGTGGTGGCATCTTCATAGGGCTGACCTGCTCTTGTGGCATCCGTAGCGGACCCTGTCGATTCTCGCTCATGGCATGACCATTGATGGGGCTAGTCTAAGGCACAGATACTGGAGTTCAGTAATAGCAATGATATTGAAGGTGCGCAATTGATACATTCTGTTGTCCTATATTAAAGTTTGGTGGCTGACTGTGAGCTGGTGTTTGGAGCACGGTATTGTGGCACTAGCTGCCTTTGTGCCTCAGCTTCTAGCCATTCTACAGGCAGTGCTGCAGAAGAGACTCTCGTGTAATCCCTTATGGGTGCAGGTTGCAGCGCAACATGTCACTGGGGGAAAGGGCAAGGGGTGCCACTGACTGTGCACTCAGAGGTGTTGAGATTCTTGTGGGCCATGGAGCAGGTACAGCCCCAATATGTTCTGCAGTGCTGCCCTGGAATCTTAATCTGGTGTTCTCCTTGCTGACGGAGGTGCCCTTTGAGAGCCACTGACAGTATGTACTTGGAAGGACTAGAAAAGGGGACTGTTACTTCTGGAGAGAGATCTGCAATTGTGAGTATATATTCAGGGAATTTTCTGACAGGAATTCTTTGTATTAAAGCTAATTAATCTGTGAACCCACTATTTTTTTGTTAAATCAGTCAGGGCCTAGTAGCAGCAGTTTAAGTTTAAATTTAAAACACAGAAGAGAGCTTTCTGGTTAAATTTTGAACCCAGCATAGAGCTTGTAGTTTAAATTTCATAATAAGTTAGAGCCTAGCAACAGCAAAGAGCTATAATTTAAATCAAATCAGAATATAGCTTACCCCTCAGCAGCGCAAGACAGGGTACTGTGTAGCAGTCTTCTTTTAATAGGTGTTATTTCCCTCCTTCCCTCACCAACACCCACCCACCCCTAGGATAATCGTAGCTATCTCCAGGAACAAGCAGGAATGAGTCTTCACATATGGGTATCGTCGGTACCGACGGAGCCTGCGTGGGAACGCTCCCCAGCGTCCAGTAAGAAAGCTTTTGGGAGCATCCCACAGCGCCTGCGCGCTGCCTTCCCGCCTTTCCCAACCGCCTCTCTCCAGTTCTTCTTTTCCGCGGAGCCAGCAGGTCGTGTTCCTGTCACCGCAGAAGAATTCTTTATTTTTCTGTGTTGCGTCTGCCTTCTTCGACGTCAGACCGGTACCGCCAGTCTTTTCTTTTCTTATACAAAAAAAACAAACAAAACTTTTCTTTCTTCAACTGTGCATTTGCGGTTTGGGCCTTGGGCCTGAACATTTTTCTCCTCATGGAGAAGCCCGTTTCCGGGTTTAAAAAGTGCACGAAGTGTGGCGGTACTATTTATGTCACAGACACCCATGATTGGTGTCTAAAATGTTTGGGTCCTGACCATTCCATCACGGATTGTGTGTCCTGTACCATGATGTCTAAAATAGGTTGGCAGAACCGAGCAGCCAAGCTCAGTACCCTGTTTCCCTCTGATGCAGCCTCGGTAGCATCGATGTCTTCCAGGGCTGCTGCTTCCTCCCATGGATCTCAGGTAACCAAACATAAATCTAGCCGGTCCTCGAAGGGCAAATCTCCCTCTAAACATCGAGATGCCTCCGGGCTTGTCCTCGAGGAATCTGCACCGGCAAAATTACCCCGGCGGGAAGTTCCAGCTTCCAAAGCCTCATTGATGGGGTCACAGGTTGACATCGATGGCTCGGCCTCGACCGATCACCTGTTGCCGTGTTCTGGGGTACCAGTGGCCTGAGAAAAGGGGCTGCTTACAGAAACTACCAACCTTTCCAGGCTCCCCAACAGGATCAGCAGGCCAAGGGACATGGGCATGGCCCTCATAAGCCTGAAGGCTCCAAAGCCCAAGGCATTGGCTTCGGCCCAACCAGGGGGGAGTTTTTGACTCTTTGAGCATAGCCCCTCTACCCCAAGGAGATCAACCCACAGGGGGGACTCCTGGGCACTTTGAGTGATCAGAGGGGGTTACCTTCTCCACCTGATTGATACCTCCCCCCTTATTTCCCGGGAGAGCCCCTCAGGTCTCCAATCCACTGGGATATTCTATTGATGGGGTTGGCAGGTCTTTTCGAGGACAAAGCGGTGGAACTGGTGCCCCACCATCTCAAGGGCACAGGGGTTCTACTCCAGGTATTTCCTTGTGCCAAAACGAACAGGAGACCTAAGGCCCATTCTCAACCCGCGCAATCTCAACAAATGCCTGGTGAGGGAGAAGTTTAAGATGCTCTCCCTTGGAACATTGCTGCCCTACCTCCAACAGAGATGCAGGTGGTGGCAGAACACACACGTCCACAGCCGGTGCTGGTCCAGACAAACAACCAAGTGCCGATGTCCTATGTGAACAAACAGGGGCATGGGGTCTCATGCCCTCTGTCGGGAGACAGTGGGTCTCTGCTTGTAAGCAATCCAACAGGGTATTCTACGGGCAGTATACCTATCATGCCAGAATAACCTTCTGGCCGACAGGCTGTGCAGAGTCCTCCAGCTGCACAAGTGACAGCTGGACCTCAGGGTGGCTGACCGTTTCTTTCAGATCTGGGGGGAAACCCATGATGGACCTATTCGCCAACCTGGGCAACTTTCAGTTGCCTAGCTTCTGTTCCCAGCAGGCCCACTTTTCCAGGGTGGCAGCGGACACGTTCTAGTCTCATGGTTGAAGGGCTTCATGTATGCCTTCCTTCCCATGCCACTGATTGCCAAAACCTTGTTCAGGACCCTCCGCTGTGGTTCCCGCTGCTCCTACGACGACGGAGACCCCTATCCTGTTGGGGACTTCTCTGGGACTCCTGTCTTAGGAAGGGGGCACTCTTCTGCACCCCAGCCTGGGGTCCCTGTTGCTGACAGCTTGGCTGCTGATAGGGTAACCCTAGCCCCTTTCAACCTCTCAGGTGAGGTAGAGGAGATCCTGCTGGCTTCTCGCAAGGCCTCTGCTAGAAAAGCTTATGCCCTCAAATGGTGCAGGTTTTTGGCCTCGTGTGCTGAGCATGGGGCTGAGCCGTTTCTCCTGCCCAGTGGGTTTGGTGTTACAGTACCTGCTCCACCTCTCGCAGCCCAGGCTCGTCTAAGTCTGTCCTGGTGCACCTTAGTACCCTGGTGGCACACCACCACCCAGTGGATGGCAAGCCCCTCTTGGTCCAGCCTTTGGTGACCTGTTTTCTTAGGGGTCTGCTGTTATCGATGCCCCAGGTTCACTCTCCGGCAACCGAGTGGGAGTTCAACGTGATGTTGGGGCAGCTTACGTGCCCACCCTTTGAGCCTCTGGCTACTTGCCACCTACACTACCTCTCTTGGAAGGTGGCGTTCCTGGTTGCACTCACCTCTACTTGCAGAATCTGTGAACTTCAGGCCTTAGTGGCAGAGGCCCCTTATACCAGATTCTGCAAGAACAGATTGGTGCTCCGCATGCACCGTAAATTTCTTTTGGAGGTAGTATTGCCCTTCCATCTCAATCAGGAAGTAGTACTCCTTACCTTTTTTCCAAGACCTCACTCCAGTAGAGCAGAAACAGTCCTTCACACCTTGGACTATGAGGGCTTTGTCCTTCTGTATCCAACGCATTCAAGGCCACTGCAAAGCTACTTAGCTTTTCATCTCCTACGACCCTAGTAGGCTGGGGGAGGCAGTGACAAAGTGTATGCTGTCCACCTGGGTGGTGGACTGTATCGCCCTTGCCTATGAGCAGGCAGGGCTCCTGCTGGAAGGCTGTGTCACAGCACACAGTGTCAGGGTCATGGCAGCCTCGGTAGCGAACTTGCGCTCTGTCTCAATGGTGGACATCTGACGGCCGCCACGTGGTCTTCAGTCCATATCTTCACAGCCCATTACTGCCTGGAAAGAGTCCCAACAGGACAGTACCTTCAGCCAGGCTGTGCTAGGTAATCTGTTCGGGGTTTAGGCAACTGCTACCCTCCAACCCTTCTATGTTCAGCCTGCCGGAGTGCTGGTTTTCATCGGACAACAGGGACCTACTCTGGTCTGTGGACACGGACTTAATTGCTGCTGCTCACGGCTCCCCTTGAGGGAGTCCATGTTTTTGCTATGGGCTTTCGGTAGCCTGTAGTTGGGGAGTTCCATATTTGAGGACTGACTTCCTGCTTGTTTCCAGAGAAAACATAGTTACTCACCTGTAACAGGAATCACCGGGACAGCAGGAATCGGTTCTCACAACCCTCCCTCCTCCCCTTGGAGTTACTCCTTTACTAGCTTGTAGTTTTGCTGTCTTCTGTCATCTGACTGAGCAAGATGGCACCCTTGGGCGGGAAGGGGACCACACATGTGGTAGCATCTCCCAAAGGCTTTCTTTGAAAGCTGGGGGGATGTTTTTGCAAGGACTCAGTCGGTACCAACATTGCCCATTTGGAAGGACTGATTCCTGCTATCCCCTGAACACCTGTTACAGGTGAGTGAATATGCTATCTCAAAGTTGTTTATGAATCTGAGGACCAACAAAGACACCTTCCTTTCTTAGTTTCACTTAGTCTTGGAAATTTCCCGCTGAGATACTTGAAAGCTAGTTTTGTTTTGTTGATGGCCTTGACAACATTTTTCATTAGACCCAACTTAAGGTGTAAAGGTGGTAGCAAAATCTTGATTCAACAAGAGGTGGATGCTGCACACTTTTTCTTTCTAGGCTCCAATGACTGTCGAAGTGGCCAGTCTTTCTTGATGTAGTGGGAGTCTTTCACATGATGATCCCATTCATAGAGAAAACAGCAGTAGTTTGTGTTTCCAGTCTGCAGACTGAGCAACAGAGCAACAGTTTTCAAATCACCACAAAACCGCTACTGATGTTTATGCATCTCAATAGCTGTTTTATATGGTCATAGATTTCCTTCATATGAACTGCGTGACCAACTGGAATCGATAGAAAACATTGCCATTATGCAGCAAAAAGGCTTTAAGACTCGTCTTTGAATTTATGAACAGTCTCCACTCATCTGGATGATAAATGATGTTGAGGTCTGCCATCAGACCATCAATGTTGTTGCATGCTACAAGATAAACTTCCATGAAGAAGAATGTAACAAAATCCTTTTAACATTCACGAAACATGGAAACCCTATCATCACTTGACAGGAGATTCCACTGCTGCAGTCAGGAGCCCAACAGCTCTGTCTGTCTTTTAGGTAGTTCCAAATCCCTGACAAGGTCATTCAGTTCACCCTGTGTCATGAGGTGTGGTTCAGAGGACGAGGGGGAGAGAATCTGAGTCATATAACATTGATGGTTCGGGACCAGAAGTTTCATCCCCTTCCTCTTCCTCATATGGCTCGAGTGAGAATGATTGTGGAGCATCAGGAACAGTCAGTCTTCCTTTGTGGGGTACTGGGCGTATAGCTGATGGAATGTTTGGGTACTGGACAGTCCACTCTCCCAACAAGGAGGCACAATTGCTGATATGATCTGACTGCTCTCTCCAAATCATTGGCACTGCAAAAGGCATGGATTTCCTTTTTCTTTTCAACCATTGGTGAAGATTTGTTGCACAAGTGTTGCAGCATATGTGTGGGGTCTTGTCCTGATCTCAAATTTTGCAGCCAGAGTAAAGGTGGTAGGCTTTCTTAATCAAAGTGGTTATTGCGTTTTTGTGATGCAAAAGTCACTTCATACAAAAGTAGCAGAAGTGAACTGCATTGTTGAAACAGTTACGAGACATATCTCACTTGGGCTAAACGGGGAAAAAATCAAACACCGAGAAGATTAGTCTACAGCCAAAATACTACTGACGCGTCATGCACAACACTTTTTTTTTTTAAATGAACAATTTGTTCTGCAGAATGATGTAATTAAGCTGAGTTAGGATTGTATCATCTATGACTTCTAGGAATAATATGGTGCAATTGATATCATGTTTGATTGCAATAGTACCTTCAAATTGCATCATTCATTAATTGTTTTGCATGAAAAGAAAGTTCTGTCCAAACAGATTTATCACAAATCCAGTTGAAGATGTGCCTGTATTTTAGTGATTTATGGCTTAAATTGAGATCCTTTCCCATTATAACTCACATATCCTTATAACTGCCAAAGTCAAGGTTGTATGTACTAACCCAATAGTGTAAATTGAAAACTAGAGCTAATAAACAGATCTAATGGGACTATTAGCAGAGTCCCCACTTTGGCTTCCAGACGAGAAGGGCCTTGATCAAGGGTCCCTGATGATGGACTCTGCTTCCTTTTTGCTTACAAGCCTGGCCCTTGAGAGGTCTAAGTTGTCCAAGAGATGCTATCCTGGAACAGTAGTGAATGCCCTACTTGGGAGCTTTGGGGGCTTGGAGTTTTGTGAATTCTAACAGCTGGGAAAGCAGATATATATAGTTGCTGTGTTGTCTTTGCAGTCAGGCTTGGACCAAGGGGTTGTGCCCGAACTCTTAAAGTTCAGATAGTGGCCTTGGTATGCTCCTAGGGACATATTTAGGGCTTGTCCTTGGCGGCTTACTGTTTCTCATTTCCTCAAAGGCATTAAGCATATTTATCCTCTCATGCATCTGATGGTTCCCCACTGCAGCCTTTCATTGTTGAAAGCACTGAAAGGGGCCCCCTTTTGAGCCCATTCATAAGGCTTCTCAAAGATTTGACTCTGTTTTGGTGGCTGTTGCTTCCAACACATGGTATTCTAATCTGTAGGCCTTGTTCTGCCGTGAACCTTTCTAGGTCATCTCAATGGCTTTGATTACTTTGCGAACGGTGCCATCTTTTCTTCTGAAAGTGATCTCTCCTTTTCTCCTCAGTCAGTTGTTGTTCCCTACTTTTTGGAGTAGGATCTTCACTCAGATTTCCTCTCTGCATCTGCTCAACATGCAGAGGGTATAGCTCAGATAAGAGAGAGGCCAACTTTTCTCTGTCGGTTAGGCCAGTTTTTCTCTTCAGTGGTCCAAGGAATGGACAGGCAGTGGCCATGTCCTCTATTATTCTGCTGGATCTAAGAGCTCATTGGCTTAGTATATCTTTTGGTTGCAAACTCACTTTTAGAGACAGTGCTTATTCTATCTCAAGGAATAACTTTATTTTAACGGAATAAAGAGGTCTCAGACTTACAATAGCAACTGTCCTTTAGGCCAACATGCCAATTATAGGAAACAGTTTTGCTAGTTAGCATCAATGACCTCAATAGCACCGTGCGGTTAATAATATAAGAAGCAATAGCTGTGGGGATGTTCAATGTCCACAGATCTTTAAACAATTAGAGCCTCGATGTATGCTGTATTTGTAATGTTTGCAGTCTTTTGTCCTAATTCATATAAAGATACGTTGTTCACAGTGATCTTTAAACAGCAATTCTTATACAAATCGGCCCCTAAAATTTTCACAGCTTTAGCTCCTTTAAAGTACTTAAACCGCATTAAAACTTAAATTCCTTCATTCCTTCAAATGTTCAAATATTCAGGTTGTCCCCGTTCCCGACGCCTCCCCTCAGCGCCTCAGAGCGTTTCTCCTGTTGCGGTTCTTCAGGGGATGAGGTATAAATCAGATAGCTGCCCACGTTTTCTTTTTTAGAATCTTTTGAGGTACTCGTTTTTCAATGTTCAGTCCTCCAAGATGAAAGCAAAAAGACGCCGCTATTGCTTCTTATATTAACCGCACGGTGCTATTGAGGTCATTGATGCTAACTAGCAAAACTGTTTCCTATAATTGGCATGTTGGCCTAAAGGACAGTTGCTATTGTAAGTCTGAGACCTCTTTATTCCGTTAAAATAAAGTTATTCCTTGAGATAGAATAAGCACTGTCTCTAAAAGTGAGTTTGCAACCATTATATTTGATTATATTGAACGTTGTTCTTTTTGGTAGTTACGATTAGCGTTCAAACATTAGACCACTTGATACGTTAGTATATCTTTTGACAAGGCTATTCTCCAGGACCAAGCAGGAAGTCAGTCCTCACATATGGGTGACGTCAGTGCCGACGGAGCCCTCGTGCGGAGCATTTCCCTAGCTTTCAAAGAAAGCCTTTGGGAATGCAGCGTGCCTGCGCGGTCCCCTTCCCGCCCAAGGGTGCCATCTTGCTCAGTCTTTCTTTTTCTGCAGAGCCCAATGGACGTAGTTCGTATACCCGGGAAAAAGTTTATATTTTTCTGCGATTTTCGCATCTCTATCTGGTTTGACGCCGGTTCCTCTTCCCACCTGGGCTCGGTACACCGGAATAGAGTCCGGAACAACTTTTTTCGTGATTTGTCCTTTGTGACTAGCGTTTACGCTTTCTCTGTTATTTTCACTGGCAGCCTGGTCTTTTGACCTTGCAGGGGCCCTTTTTCCCCCGATGGGCCAGCGGGTTAAAAAAAAATGTGATCAGTGTAAAACTTATGTCTCACCGACACACATGACTGCTGCCTCCGATGCCTTGGGCCCGACCATGACCTGCTGGTCTGTGGCCCGTGCAGCAAGATGTCGTCGAAGGCGCTTCGGAGCCGTCGGCATCAACGTGAGAATTTTTCGAAGTTTGCGTCCGGCTGGGCCCGGACTTCGTCAGAGGCCTCGACGTCTCGGGAGTCTGACCCCAAGCGACGACGTGGGTCCTCTGAGAGGTGGTCTCCCACCCGGGAGCACAAAAGGAAGAAGCAGCTCGTGAGGGTGGAGGCACCTGGATCTTCGAGGGCCAGGGTGGAGGCACCTGGATCTTCGAGGGCCAGGGTAGAGGCACCTGGATCTTCGAGGGCCAGGTCGCGCAGCCCTGACCACCGTCCCGGGCTCTCGGAATCGGAGCAGCTGACCATGCAACCTCGCCTGGAGCCGGAGTCCCCAAGTCAGGTAACTTCCGTTGTCCTCGTGGACTCTCCCCTGGGAGAACCGACATTGTGTCTGATGCCGTCGGGGGCTGCGGAGTCTCCTGAGCTCGGACTCAGGCTGACGGCCTTGGAGAGCAGTCTGGCTGCCTTCATGGAGCAGCAGCGGGTACTGATCGCCAGTCTGACCGGTGCATCTGCCCCAACCACCGGGACTTCGATGTCTAAGTCGACCCCGGAGGCCGAACCGATCCTCGAGTCAATCAAGTCCCGAGTCGATCCTCGGTCACGGTCTCCCTTAACCTCCCGTTTGGGGCCGAGGTCCTCGATGCTGGTGCCCTTGGCGTTGGGGCGGGTGGCATCGAGGACCACATGGCCGGAGTCGCTCGACGATGACTCGGAGGAGTTGGCGTGGGAGACGGAGGACGAGGAGCCGCCTGACACCTTCTGGACCCAGTGCGTCCTGTTGGACTCCCTAGAGTCTGAGCCTCGGAGAAGGTTCCCCCCCCCCCCCCCGAGGATACTCGGTTCTCGGATTTCGTCAGGGACATGGCCAAGGCTTTGGCATTCCTGGCAGATGCTGAGGAGGAGCATCAAGCCGAAGAGCTTGATGCCCTCCAGTATGATTTTCCTCTGAAGAAAGCCTTTACTGTTCCAGTTCCTCCGATGCTGGAACGGCTGCTCTTCCGTATGTGGGAAGCACCAGCCTCGGCACCGGTTGTGAGCAAACGGGTCGATTCCATTTATCGAGTCCGTAAGAGCCCTGGGTTCCAAAAGGCGCAGCTACCGCACAACTCCATGGTTGTAGAATCAGCCATGCACAGGCTGAAAAGTCAGAAGATGCACTCCTCAGTGCCTCCTGGCCAGGAGGCCCGGAACCTGGATGCCCTCGGTAGAAAGTGCTTCCAGGGCTCTATGCTCTCTTGTCGTGTCCAAACTTACCAGCTGTACATGGGCATGTACTTACATAAGAACATAAGACATGCCATACTGGGTCAGACCGAGGTCCATCAAGCCCAGTATCCTGTTTCCAACAGTGGCCAATTTAGGTCATACGTACCTAGCAATATCCCCAAAAGACGCAGGTTCCACACTGCTTGTACTGGGTCAAGCATTGATATCCTGGGTCCCTTTTTAATAGTGGTTTATGGACCTTTCCTCCAGGAACTTGTCCAAACCTTTTTTAAACCCAGCTATACTAACAGCCCTTACTACATCCTCCGGTAACAGATTCCAGAGTTTGATTACACGTTGAGTGAAAAAATATTTTTTCTTATTTGTCTTAAATAGTTTACCCTGTAGCTTCATTACATGTCCCCTAGTCTTTCTATACTCTGATAGCGTAAACAATTGATCCACGTTTATCCGTTCCACTTCATTCATTAATTTATAGACTTCTATTATATCTCTCCTCAGCCGTCTCTTCTCCAGGCTAAAGAGCCCTAACCTTCTTAGCCTCTCTTCATAGGAGTAGCCTTCCATCCCCTTCACCAATTTGGTGGCTCTTCTCTGTACTTTTTCTAATAACGCTATGTCCTTTTTAAGATACGGTGACCAGAATTGCACACAATATTCAAGGTGCGGTCGTACCATGGAGCGATACAGAGGCATTATAACATCCTTTGTTTTATTCTCCATCCCTTTCCTTATGATACCTAGCATTCTATTTGCTTTCTTGGCCGCCGCTGCACACTGGGCGGAGGGTTTTAACATGTTATCCACGATGACTCCTAAATCTTTTTCCTGGGTGGTGGTTTCTAATGTGGAGCCTTGCATCGTGTAAATATAGTGTGGGTTGTTCTTTCCTAGGTGCATAACTTTGCACTTGTCCACATTAAATTTCATCTGCCATTTGGATGCCCAGTCTTCCAATTTATCCAGATCCTCCTGCAGTTTTCCACAATCCTCTTGGGTTTTAACAACTTTAAACAGTTTTGTCTCATCTGCAAATTTGATAACCTCACTAGTTATTCCCTTTTCCAGGTCATTTATGAATGTCAAAAAGCAGCGGACCCAGTACAGATCCCTGGGGTACTCCACTATTCACCTTTTTCCATTGGAAATATTGGCCATTTAGCCCTACCCTCTGCTTTCTATCTTTTAACCAGTTCCCGATCCACAATAGTACACTGCCTCCTATCCCATGACTTTTTAGCTTCGCCAAAAGTCTCTGATGGGGGACTTTGTCAAAAGCTTTCTGAAAGTCCATATACACTATATCAACCGACTCACCTTTGTCTACCCGTTTATGCACACCTTCAAAAAAACATATCAGATTAGTAAGACAAGATCTTCCTTGTCTAAAGCCATGTTGGCTGTCTCCCATTAGGCCATGACTATCTACATGCTGTGTAATTTTGTTTTTTATGATGGTTTCTACCATTTTCCCTGGTACTGACGTCAGGCTCACTGGTCTGTAATTTCCTTACGGGACCTGGCAAAGGAGATTGCCGGGTTCTCGGCTGGCCTCTCCGAGGAACCCTTGCAGAGGTTCAAAGCGTTGTCTTCAGGGATCTGGGAGTGCTTGAAGTTTATATCTCGAGCAGCCTATGACGGCTTCAAGGCTTCGGCCTGGGTAGCCGCGGCCGGCATCGGTGCACACTGTCAGGCCTGGCTACAGTCGTCGGACCTGGAGTCATGGGTACAGGATAAGTTGGTCGAAGTCCACTGCCGAGGTGACAACCTATTCGGCAAACCCATGACTGAGAAGGCTGCAGAAATCTAGACCGAGACTTTCACCAGGACAAGACTGACCAGAAAGGCTTCTGCCCCTTCTCAAAAAAAGCAGGGCTCGAGAAAGAAGCCCTTTTTCCCGAGGAAGGGTGCTGCCTACCAATCCTACCCTCAGTATCAGGCCTCTCTAGCTCCCCAACAGGGCCAGCAGGCCAAGGGGCAGGGGCATGGGCCCCATAGGCAGAAAACCCCCAAGCTGCCAGCTCCCGCACAGCAGGGAGCGGGGTTTTGACTTCCACAGCGTGGCTCCACTCAGTACAGGGAATCGGCTGACCATGTACACCTACAGGTTGTCATCCATCACAGGGGACACCTGGGTACTAAGCATAGTCCAGAAGGGCTATATGCTCCATTTCTACCAACTACCCCCTTCCTACTATCCAGGGAAGACTCCCTCTACACAGGGACCTCCTCCTTCAGGAGTTGGCAAGTCTTTTTAAGGAACAGGGGGTGGAACTGGTGCCACACCACCTGGAAGGGCAAGGCTTCTACTCCAGGTACTTCCTAGTACCAAAGAGAATAGGAGGCCTCAGACCTATCCTAGACTTGTGAAATCTGAACAAGTTTCTGGAGAGGGAAAAGTTCAAGATGCTTACCCTTGGGATACTGCTGCCCTACCTCCAGCAGGGAGATTGGCTATGCTCCTTAGACCTAAAGGATGCTTATACTCACATCCTTATCCATCCAGACCACAGACAATATCTCACATTTGTGGTGGGAGGAAACCATTTTCAGTACAGAGTACTTCCCTTTGGCCTAACCTCTGCCCCCAGGGTTTTCACCAAATGCCGGGCAGTGGTGGCAGCTTTTCTCAGAAATCGGGGGATTTTTGTCTTCCTGGACGACTGGCTAATCAGGGGCCAGTCATTCCAGAAGGCCTGACAGGCCACTCTTCGCACTGTCCCTCTTCTCCAGGACCAAGCAGGAAGTCAGTCCTCACATATGGGTGACGTCGGCGCCGACGGAGCCCTCGCGGAGCAATTTTCCCCAGCTTTCAAAGAAAGCTTTTGGGAATTGCAGCGCGCATGCGTGGTCCCCTTCCCGCCCAAAGGTGCCAGTCTTCTTTTTTCCGCGGAGCCCTACAGACGCTGTCTACAAGTCACCGCTGAAAAGTTGGTTTTCTTTCTTTATTTTAGTATTTTCTTCGGTTCGACGCCGGTCCTTTTTCCGTCCGGCCTCGCGACGCCGGTTGCGAGGCCTCCCCTTCTTTTCGGTTTTTCTGTCCTTCATGACAAATTCGCGCTTTTTTCACTTTTCCCTGGCGGCACGGACGTTTGACCTCGCAGGGGCCCTTTTTCCCCCGATGGCCGCCAGTGGTTTTAAAAAGTGTGTTCAGTGTAAGAAACTTATGTCTCTTACTGACACACATGATTGCTGCCTCCGTTGCCTGGGCCCAGATCATGAAGAAATGATCTGTGGCGCCTGTAGCAAGATGTCCGCGAAATCTTTGCGGAGTCGGCAGCATCAGCGGGAGAGAATCTTCTCTGACCCCAGCCGTACCCGGACCTCGTCAGAAGCTTCGGTGTCCAGGGAATCTGGCTCTGAACACCGTCGGAGCTCCTCTGAGAGGGGGTCTCCTACCTGGGAACATCATCGGAGGAAGAAACTCGTGAGGACGGCGTCTGTGGACGCTCCTGGCTCCGCGAGGGCCAGGTCGCATAGCCCCGATAGCCGTCCCGGGTCTTTGGAGCTGGAGCAGCCGTCCAAACAGCCTCGTCTGGAGATGGACTCGTCTGCTCACGTAAGTCCTGTTGTCCTCGTGGACTCGCCTCCGAGGGGCCCGACGCCGTCGGGGCCTGAGTCGGGGGCTGCTGGGTCTCCTGAGTTCAGACTCAGGTTGACGGCCTTGGAGAGCAGCCTGGCTGCCTTCATGGACCAGCAGCGGGCATTGATCGCTGGCCTCGCTGGCGCTTCTGCCCTGACCGCCGGGACGTCGACGTCTAAGTCGACCCCGGAGACCGAGCCGATCCTCGAGTCCATGCGGGCTCGAGTCGATCCTCGGTCGAGGTCCCCTTCGGCCTCCCGTTCGGGGCCGCGGTCGTCGACGCCGACTCAGACTCCCTCGGCGTCGGGGCGGACGGCGTCTGTGCCCGCCTGGCCAGAGCCGCTCGACTCCTCCTCCGAGGAGTCCGCCTGGGAATCCGAGGTAGAAGAGTCACCTGATTCTTTTCGGACTCGGTGTATCCCTTCGGACTCCCCCGAGTCCGAACCTCAGAGACAGTCCCCTCCAGAGGATGCACGGTTCTCGGACTTCGTGAGGGATATGGCCAAGGCCTTGGCCTTCCCTGCGGATCCCGAGGAGGAGCCTCGAGCCGAAGAGCTCAATGCCCTCCAGTATGACTCTCCTGCAAAGGAGCATTTTACTGTACCGGTTCCTCCGATGCTGAAACGACTTCTCTTCCGCATGTGGGAGAGCCCGGCGTCGTCGCCGGTATTAAGCAAGCGGGTCGATGCCATATATCGAGTCCGCAAGAGCCCTGGCTTCCAAAAAGCACAGCTGCCGCACCATTCCATGGTGATGGAATCGGCCATGCATAGGCTCAAGAGC
Source organism: Ichthyophis bannanicus (assembly GCA_033557465.1). Taxonomy (NCBI): domain Eukaryota; kingdom Metazoa; phylum Chordata; class Amphibia; order Gymnophiona; family Ichthyophiidae; genus Ichthyophis; species Ichthyophis bannanicus. Next base: position 136,075,424 of record CM066042.1, read on the forward strand.
CAGAAGATGCACTCCTCGGTGCCTCCCGGCAGGGAAGCCCGCAGCCTGGATGGCATCGGTAAGAAGTGTTTCCAAGGCTCTATGCTTGCTTGTCGGGTCCAGACTTACCAGCTCTACATGGGCATGTATCTCAGGGACCTGGCTAAAGAAATAGCCGGATTCTCTGCTGGTCTCTCCGAGGAACCTTTGCGGAGGTTCCTGGCCTTGTCCACTGGTATTCGAGAGTGCTCAAAGTTTATCTCTCGAACAGCCTATGATGGCTTTGAGGCATCGGCTCGAGTAGCCGCAGCCGGCATCGGGGCCCGCCGACAGGCTTGGCTTCAGTCATCCGACCTCGAGCCCTGGGTGCAGGACAAGTTGGTCGATGTGCCCTGCAGAGGTGAAAACCTCTTTGGCAAACCTATGGACGAGAAGGCTGCACAACTCGAGACAAAGACTCTCACCAGGACTCGGCTCTCCAGGAAAACCTCTGCCCCTTCCCAGAAGAAGAAGGGCTCGGGGAAAAAGCCCTTTTACCCGAGGAAGACGGCTGCCTATAAACACTACCCTCATTATCAGGCCTCCGCAGCTCCCCAACAGGGTCAGCAGGCCAAGGGACGGGGTAACGGGTCCCATAGGCAGCAAGCCCCCAAGCCTGCTCCGCAGGGTGGGGGTTTTTGACTCTTTCAGCATAGCCTCTCCCCCTCCGCTGGTTTCTCTCAGCACGGGAGGCCGGCTGGTCCACTTTGCCCACAGGTGGTCCAACATCACGTCAGATACCTGGGTGCTCCACATAGTCCGAGAGGGCTATCTTCTACACTTCCACCAGGTACCTCCCCCCTACTTTCCAGGGGAGCCTCTGCAACCCCCTCTTCACCGGGACTTACTCCTTCAAGAGTTGGCAAGTCTTCTTCAGGAACAGGCGGTGGAACCGGTGCCCCACCACCTGAGAGGTCAAGGCTTTTATTCCAGGTACTTCCTGATACCAAAGCGAACTGGAGGCCTCAGACCCATCCTGGACTTGCGGAACCTCAACAAGTTCCTGGAAAGGGAAAAGTTCAAGATGCTTACCCTTGGAATCCTGCTGCCCTATCTCCGGCAGGGAGATTGGCTATGCTCCTTGGATCTAAAGGATGCCTACACTCACATCCTCATCCACCCAAGCCACCGACAATACCTAAGGTTTGTGGTGGCAGGCAATCATTACCAATACAGGGTACTGCCCTTTGGCCTATCCTCCGCACCACGGGTCTTCACAAAATGTCTCGCAGTGGTGGCGGCTTATCTCCGGCTTCAAGGCCTCTTTGTCTTCCCTTACCTAGACGACTGGCTCATCAGAGCACCGTCCTCCACGGAGGCCACTCACGCCACGCAACGTACTGTGACTCTGCTCCAGTACTTGGGCTTTGTCATAAACTTCGAAAAGTCCACTTTGCTCCCCTCTCAGGATCTCGAGTTCATCGGCGCCAGGTTAAACACGCTTCAAGCGCGAGCCTTTCTGCCGCTCGACAGGGCACAACGGCTCATGGCTCTCGCCAGCCGCTTTCGCAGCCATTCCCGGGTCTCGGCCAGGCACTTTTTGAAACTGCTCGGCCATATGGCTTCCACGGTCCATGTGACCCCCAATGCCCGCCTGAATATGCGGCCTGCTCAATGGTGCCTTCGCTCACAATGGCGTCAGGCCTCGGGGAGACTAGCGGACTCAGTACGAATCTCCAGCCCGCTGGTCTCTTCTCTACGGTGGTGGCTTCATCTGCCCAACCTAGTGCTCGTAATGCCTTTTCAGTCTCCGCCTGTTCAGGTACTGACGACCGACGCTTCTCTCCTGGGTTGGGGAGCACATTGCCAAGGGACATGTACTCAGGGTCTCTGGACCCCGTGGGAATCTGCCCAGCAGATCAACTTCCTGGAGCTCAGAGCGATCCGCCTGGCTCTCCGGGCCTTCTCCCACCTTACCACTCGCCAGTCCGTCCTCGTCCAGACGGACAATCAAGTGGCCATGTTCTACGTGAACAAACAGGGGGGCACGGGCTCCTTCCTTCTCTGTCGGGAAGCACAAAAGCTCTGCGCTTGGGCCGTCAGCCGAGGGATCCTCCTCAAAGCTGTCTATCTCCCAGGTCAAGAAAATTACCTGGCAGACAAACTGAGCAGAATCCTCCAACCACACGAGTGGAGATTGGACCCGTTGGTGGTTCAAAGGATCTTTCTCCAGTGGGGCCTCCCCACGCTGGATCTCTTTGCCAGTTCTCTGAACAGGCAACTTCCTCGGTTCTGCTCTCGGGAACCACATCCCTTCCGAGTAGCGGCGGATGCTTTTCTGCTCTCATGGTCCATGGGCCTTCTGTATGCCTTTCCTCCCATGCCGCTGGTGTCTCGAACACTTTTGAAGGTTCTCCAGGACAAGGCTTCGATGATCCTGATAGCTCCCCGGTGGCCCAGGCAACCGTGGTTCCCGCTTCTGATGCAACTGGCGGTAGATACTCCGTTGCCTCTGGGGTTTCAACCAGATCTCCTGACCCAGGATCAGGGGTCTCTCCTACCCCCCAACCTCAGATCTCTTCATCTGATGGCCTGGCTGCTGAAAGGGTAGTCCTTGCTCCCCTCCTGCCTCCAGAGGTGGAAGAGGTCGTGCTAGCTTCCAGGCGACCCTCTACCTGGAAATCCTACGCCCTTAAATGGCGTTGCTTCTCCACCTGGTGTACTCAACAGTCTCAAGACCCCTTCTCCTGCCCGGTGTCGGTGGTCTTGCAGTACTTGCTTTCCCTCTCCAATCTTGGACTAAAGTCCAATTCGGTCAAAGTTCACCTCAGTGCTATTTCTGCACATGATGTGCCGGTGGAAGGCAGGCCTCTTTCCGGCCACCCTCTCGTGGCACGGTTCTCCTGAGGTCTCCTTCTCCTTAAACCACCTTTGCGCCCCCCAGCCCCCGACTGGGACCTGAACGTGGTTTTACAGCGGATCACCTGTCTGCATTTTGAACCCATGGCTACCTGTCCTCTCCGTTTTCTTTCTTGGAAAACCTTATTCCTGGTAGCCCTCACTTCCGCTAGACGCGTTAGTGAACTGCAGGCTCTAGTGTCTGATCCCCCTTACACTAGGTTCTACAAGAACAGGGTAGTCCTGCGGACTCACCCTAAGTTTCTTCCAAAAGTGGTCTCCCCTTTTCACATCAATCAGGAGGTGGTGCTTCCGACCTTCTTTCCCAGGCCACACTCCAGCCGAGCTGAAATGGTCTTGCATACCCTGGACTGTCGGAGGGCGTTAACCTTCTACCTTGATCGTACGCGGGAGCACCGTAAGACTGTTCAGCTCTTCCTGTCTTACGACCCTAATAAATTAGGGCTCCCTGTCTCCAAGCGTACTCTGTCCATCTGGGTAGCTGACTGTATCGCTTGGACTTATGGGGCGGCAGGCCTCTTGTTGGAAAGTCGAGTCACGGCTCATCGGGTTAGGGCGAAGGCTGCGTCAGTGGCTTACCTCCGCTCTGTTCCATTGGCAGACATCTGCCGGGCCGCCACTTGGTCTTCGAGCCAGACTTTTGCAACCCATTACTGCCTCGAGAGGGAGTCCCGCAGGGACAGTGCTTTCGGACAGGCAGTCCTCCGTAATCTCTTCGAGGTTTAAGCAACTCCTACCCTCCATCCCGGATGTTGGGCTACCGGTTGGAGATTAGTCAGAGAAGATTCCTTCCTTCTGTGCTGCTGAGCTAGAGGGAGCTCATTTTTGTGCTTAGGGTCTCCGGTAGCCTTAAGCTTGGGAGTCCCATATGTGAGGACTGACTTCCTGCTTGGTCCTGGAGAAAGCGTAGTTACTCACCTGTAACAGGTGTTCTCCAGGAGCAGCAGGAATCAGTCCTCACAACCCTCCCTCCTCCCCGTGGAGTTGCAGTCATATGATTTAGTTTTTGCAAATTTTTTGCTGTCTTTTCGCTATGTCATCAGACTGGCCAAGATGGCACCTTTGGGCGGGAAGGGGACCGCGCATGCGCGCTGCAATTCCCAAAGGCTTTCTTTGAAAGCTGGGGAAAATTGCTCCGCGAGGGCTCCGTCGGCGCCGACGTCACCCATATGTGAGGACTGATTCCTGCTGCTCCTGGAGAACACCTGTTACAGGTGAGTAACTACGCTTTCTTCAGCACCTGGGCTTTGTCATAAACTATGCAAAGTCCACTTTACTCCCCTCTCAGAACCTAGAGTTTATAGGGGCGAGACTAGACGCCCTTCAGGCAAGAGCTTACTTGCCCGAGGACAGGGCCCACAGATTGATGAAGTTGGCAAACCAGTTCCAAAGCAATTCTCAGGTTTCTTCCTGGCACTACCTGCGGCTTCTGGGCCACATGGCATCCACTGTACATGTGACCCCAAATGCCCATCTGCACATGTGGACTGCTCAATGGTGCCTCGGAGATCAGTGGACACAAGCCACCGGCGACCTCTGAGACAGACTACAGGTGTCCAGACGAATTCTGAACTCCTTACAGTGGTGGCTACATCTGCCAGGCCACCTCAGGGGTGTACCTTTTCAGGCTCCAGCACACAAGCGTGCTGACGACAGATGCATCCTTAAAGGGATGGGGTGCACTCAAGGCCTGTGGTCCCCTCGGGAGGCCACACAGTAGATCAACCGTTTAGAGCTGGGAGAAATCTGCTTGGCTCTGCAAACCTTCTGCCATGCTCTCTCTCAACAGTCTGTCCTAGTTCAGACAGACAATCAGGTGGCAATGTTCTATGTGAACAAACAAGGGGGCACGGGGTCCAGGCTCCTATGTCAGGAGGCACTGGCCCTTTGCTCCTTTGCGGTCAGACAAGGCATGTTTCTCAAAGCAGTTTATCTACCTGGTCAGGAGAGCTTCATAGCATATAAGCTAAGCAGGATTCTCCAGCCTCACGAATGGCAGTTGAATCCATTGGTGGTCCAGCAGATCTTCCTTCGCTGGGGACTTCCATCCATCGATCTCTTTGCAAGTCCACTGAACCGTCAGCTGCCCAGGTTCTGCTCCAGACAGCCGCATCCCCTGAGGGTGGCAGCAGATGCTTTTCTGATTTCTTGGTCTACGGGCCTTCTGTATGCGTTTTCTCCCATGCCCCTGGTGGCCCGAACTCTGTTCAAGATCCTCCGGGACAAGGCCTCGGTGATTCTGGTAGCCCCCAGATGGCCGAGGCAGCCGTGGTTTCCACTTCTGCAGTTGGCAGTGGAAGCTCTGTTCACTCTGGGGCTGCAACACGATCTCCTGTCTCAAGAGCAGGGTTCCCTTCTGCACCCCAATCTCAGGCCCCTCAATCTGATGGCCTGGCTGCTGAAAGGATAGTGCTAGCTCCCTTACTTCTATCTAAAGAGGTTGAGGTGGTGGTCTTGGCCTCTAGGAGGCAGTCCACCAGAAAGTCCTATGCCCTCAAGTGGCGTAGGTTTACGGAATGGTGTGCTCAGCGCAATGAAGATCCTTTCTCTTGCCTTGTGTCAGTAGTACTGCAGTATCTACTTCACCTTTCAGACCTAGGCCTTAAGTCTAACTCTGTTCGGGCCCACCTCAGTACTTTGTCAGCGCACCACTCACAGGTGGAAGGACAGTCCGTCGGTTCACCCCTTGGTGTCCAGATTTCTCAGAGGTCTGCTTCTACTCAAGCCTCCGGTTCGTCCACTGGTGACTGAGTGGGATTTGAACGTGGTCTTGCAGCAACTTACTCGCCCACCGTTTGAGCCGATGGCTACTTGCCATTGTGCTTCCTCTCTTGGAAAGCGCTCTTCCTGGTGGCTCTTACCTCGGCCAGATGTGTGAGTGAACTACAAGCTCTGGTTTCTGATAGACCGTACATGCAGTTCTATAGGAACAGGGTGGTCCTACAGACCCATCCCAAGTTCCTCCCAAAAGTGGTCTCCTCTTTCCACCTCAATCAGGAGGTGGTTCTTCCGACCTATTTTCGCAGGCCTCATGCCAGCTGGGCTGAAACAGTCTTGCATACCCTGGACTGTAAAAGGGTGTTGTCCTTTTACATAGAGCGTATGCGGGATCATCGAAGGGCTACTCAGCTCTTGTCTCTTTTGACCCTAATAGGATGGGGTTACCTGTCTCCAAGTGTACATTGTCCACTTGGGTAGCAGATTGCATCGCCTAGGCGTACAGGGCAGCCGACCTCCCCTTGCAGGGTCATTTCACGGCCCACCGTGTCAGGGCGAAAGCTGCATCAGTAGCTCATCTCCGCTCTGTTCCGTTGGCAGACATCTGACAGGCCACAACTTGGTCTTCAAGCCAGACTTTTGCAACCCATTACTGGCTGGAGAGAGAGTCCCGATAGGACAGTGTTTTTGGCCAGACGGTACTCTGCAATCTCTTTGAGGTTTAGGCAACTCCTACCCTCCAGCCCTTTGTGTTGGGCTATCATATGGGGTGTGTTCTCAGAGGATATTCTTATCACGGATGCTGAGACCCTCGAGAGGGAGCCATTTTTTCAGCTCTGGGTTCACGGTAGCCTAGAGCTGGGAGTCTCATATGTGAGGACGGACTTCCTGCTTGGTCCTGAAGAAAGCGTAGTTACTCACCTGTAACAGGTGTTCTCCAGGAGCAGCAGGAATCAGTCCTCACGACCCTCTCTCCTCCTCTGGAGTTGCAGTCCCATCCTTCTTTTAGATTTTTGCTGTCTTTTTAAGCTATGTCATCAGACTGAGCAAGTGGCACCCTTGGGCAGGAAGTGGACTGCACATACACGCTTCATTCCAAAAGGCTTTCTTTGAAAGCTGGGAAATGCTCCGCACGATGGCTCCGTCGGCGCCGACGTCACTCATATGTGAGGACTGATTCCTGCTGCTCCTGGAGAACACCTGTTACAGGTGAGTAACTACGCTTTCTGGCTGGAGTGTCCTTTTTCTCATCTGGACTGATTTAGCAGGATAAGGAAGGAGAAATGTTGTTCATACCTGATAATTTCCTTTCCTTTCCTTTCCTTGGATCCTGTTAGACTAATCCAGAACCTGCCCTAGAAGATGTTCCCTACAGGTTGGGAACCCCTGTTACATTTACTTTGTATTAAAGTTGCAGTACTTGATTACGGTTAAACTGTGGTAACAGCCAAATACTTGGTCTAGTTCTGTTTGACTGTTATTTTTTTATCTGAATTTTCATGTCTGTCTTATTGCTTGGGAAGTGTCTTGCTGGTTTCTCTGTGCTGCCCTAGTGGTTATACTTTCTGATGGTGATATTGAAAAGCGCTGGCAAGGGAGCATAACCCATTCATCTGGACTGGTCTAGCAAGATTCAAGGAAAGGAAATTATCAGGTATGATTAAAATTGTTCTGTAAAATACATAACTTCAAACAAAACCTTGGCACTGCACCCAGATATCTTATTTCTCATAGTGGGAAGAATAGATCCAGAATTCATTAGTTCTTTTCTCATCTTGGGTTCTGAGTCTTGATTCTTAAGACATTGATAGAGCCTTCCTTTAAACCTTACATTCTTTTTTTTTTTGCCTACTTATAAAAAATCTTTTGGAAGATCAAATGAGCTTGAGGTTTATTCTGTGTTTTCAGTATAGGGAGGCCTCGCCAGGAGTGGTTTCATCACAATCATTAACTTTAGCTTTCGCATAGAGAAGTCATTTTGCCTACCTTTTGGTATTTGAAGCCTAAATGCCATAAGGAGAGACATCCGTAGACTTATTGAGAGCATATACAATTTTATTTAGATAGAATGTCCTCAGCATCCATTATTTTTCTATGTATCCTTGTTAAGAAGGGACTACTGGCTTCTAAAATTTTATTTCTAGGTGGTTGTAAGTGTTGCATCTTGGAGACTTAAAAGCTGTGAAGAAGACTTCACTCAAGACAGGCAGAGCACATTCAATGCGTGCATCATGGTGGAGAAGGTGGGGGTTTCTGTGGAGCAGACCTGCAAGGTAGCAACTTGAAATTCACTGCATACACTTGTACCACTTTGTTGATAGTCCTTGATAGATGCTGCATTCAGGAGAATGGTGGTACAAACTTTTTCTTACCCAGTAAGATACAGCTTTGGTATGCCCTTTCTATTCAGACCGATGGGGAGAAATAACATAACTGGAATTGAGAGGTGAGCATGAATTTTCATTTTGAGATTACCATGGGCACGTTGTCAATTGCTTAGTCTATAATTTTACATGCAATTCTTGTAGTTGTCCATGCTATGCAAAATATTTAGAGTAAAATGCTGCTCTATAGTGTTAGCCACTTCTAAATTATATAGATTCTAAGTTAACGTTTGAGCTTGGGTTGCTAGATTTTGAATTGTGGAGACCTTATGTTGCATGTTTTTCAGGAAAGGAGATTATCACCGGTATCTGGCAGAATTTGCTACAGGGAACGACAGGAAGGAGGCTGCAGAGAACAGTCTGGTGGCTTACAAGGCTGCTAGTGATATAGCAATGACAGAACTTCCGCCAACACACCCAATCCGCCTAGGACTTGCTCTGAACTTCTCTGTATTCTACTATGAAATTCTGAATTCCCCTGACCGTGCCTGCAGGTAAGTTGAACTGTTTTTTCTGTATGAAGTGCGGTAAATAAAATTTGAAAGGAGAGGGCTAATTTAGTCGTCTTTGGGTTTATTTCTGTAGTATGTTGTGTCTTCTGGGTTCTCCTTTTCTGAAGATGCCATATTGTATATAAATGGCAGAAGAAGCCTAAAAGTGTTATCTGCTCAGTCTAAAGGCCTTTTTGATGAGCAGTTAGCACTAGTGAACGGATGATACCCGGTTTCCTGCAATTTTTATCGTGTCATCTGTTAGCTACCAAGGATATCCTTGGAATATTTTATATGTATACATGGCCAAATATACAATCTCCAGGAACAAGCAGGAATGAGTCTTCACATATGGGTACGTCGGTACCGACGGAGCCTGCGCGGGAACGCTCCCCAGCATCCAATCAGAAAGCTTTTGGGAGCATCCCTCAGCGCCTGTGTGCTGCCTTCCCGCCTTTCCAACTCTCTCTTCAGTTTTCGTTTTTCCACGGAGCCGGCAGGACGTCTTCCTGTCACCGCAGAAAATTTTTTCTTTAAATCTTTTACTTTTTGTTTTCTTGTGGTCGCGGCTGTTTCCCCGACTCCACTGGTATCGCCGGTGGTTTTTTCTTTCTTTTTCCTAAAACTCAGGGAGTTTTTTTCCCTCTGTTTCTGTCTTGAATTTTTGGGCCTGTAAGGCCTCTCCATTATGGAGCCGCCTTCTCCTAAGAAGTGCCTTAACTGTGGAAATACGGTTTTCTTTTTAGACTCCAATAGCTGGTGTCTAACCTGTTTGGGTCCTGACCCCTTTCCTCCAGAGCCATCAGGCTACAATTTTATGAGAAGAAATTCTCCATTTTGAGTTTCCCTCGATGCAGTTTTCCCATCCAGTGTAAGGGCACCAACCTTTTCTTCTCTACAGGATCAGGTAACCCACAAACAGTCTGTTAAGACTAGCTAATTCTTGGGTGGTAGGTCTCATGCCAAGCATGATGACGGCTCCGGCCTTGCCCTCAAGACCTCATTTGCTTCAAAACCCCGGCGGGAGTCTTCGGGGGTTTCATGTTGTTCCTGGGGCTCACCCCTCACAGAACATACCTGAGCCATGCTCGGGGGTGGCATCCGCTTCGAGCGGTACCGATAACCCGGCATCGGCACTGGTGTTGAGCGATCCACTCCTCACCAGGGATCGTCATCCTGTGTACTCGGTGCCTTCGGGACCGATCGATACGCAGATTGACTTTCCAGTATCGGCAGCTCCGTCGATACGACCCCTGACGTCGGTACCATCTAGACATGCATCGATAGATTCGCTTCCTTCGATGCCGAGTCTAGAATCGATATCTAGTCTGGAAGACTGGGTACCGACGCGTCTCGGAACCGACACGCACCGATTCCAGATGCGTGGTACCAAGGATCTTCACCGAGACTTTCGAGTTTCCTCGGTACCGTTTGAGCAGCCTCCGATGACTGTTTCGATGTCTGTATCGCCTTCGATTCCGGCTCAGCTACCGGTATCGGTGTCGATGCTGGTACCTGCAGGAACATCGGGACCAGCTCCATCCATGCTTTTTTCACCAGGATCGCTCCTTTCTATACCTAGTTTGGAATCGATACCTAGCATGGACGATACTGTACTGACGGTTTCAGGTCATATCCGCAGTCCCAGTATCCAATCATTAGAGATCCTGCTTTGCACCGGACAAGTACTGGTGCCCAGCCTAGTTCTTCGAGTTTAGCCTGTCCAGGGATTGTTCCCATTGGAGATCCTTCTTTTCAGAAATTTCTCCTTGACATGGCAACATTCCTGGCTATTCCTATCACTGGCTATGATCCTACACAGGGCTTTCTGGGGAAAAGGAAAATATAATGCTTCCTTTACATCGTTCTTTACAGGATCTTCTTCTGAAAATATGGGAAACACCTTTAAGGGCTTCCTCACCTTCTACAGCAACTGCTCTTCTGTATCAGGTGCCCCCCTCTCCAGGGTTTCAAAAGACTCAACTTCCCTATCATTCCATTGTAGTGGAATCAGCAATGAGTAAGGTAAAAAGCAAGAAGAAGCATTCTTCTTTCCTGCCAGGTCGTGCATCTAGAACACTGGATGCCTTTGGACGTCAAACCTTCCAAACATATATGCTGGCAACAAGGATTCTCTCATATATTTTTTGAGTCTATCCCTTCAGGAAGTCACAGAGAAATTCTCTTTTGACTCCTTTTCTTTCAGAGCCCAAGGCTACAGACTATTCCTTGCTTCTTAGTCATAGCCAGAATATCTCTAGGTCTTTCTCGTGCTTCCCTAGACTCCTTTGAGTCTGTTAGCAGATCCTCTGCTATAGCCATAGGAGCACGACGTAGAGCTTGGCTCCAAGCTTCAAACTTGAGCTGATGGGCTCAACAAAGACTGGGTAGCACTCCTTGTACTGGAGAAAATCTCTTCAATAAGGAGTCTTTGCGTCAGGTTGCTCATTGCTCCATTGACTCCCTGTTTCTGAGGGCCATCCTAAACCTTCTCCTTCCCCAGCAGGTAAGAAATGCCCTACCAAACCTCCTTTTCCTAAAAGAAGGTGGTTTTATTCTTCTCCTGCCCATCACGCCGATGTTCCCAAACAAGGGAAACCTCACCCTGGTCTGAAGAATCCAAACTCAAGCCAGGAAAATTAGCCCTCAATGGGGTTCCCATTAATATGTTATAACCTACAGTTCACTTCTTCTCAGAAGTTTTTTCACTGTTTTTTTTTTTTTTTCATTTAAACCTCTACACTTGGATTCCTGTTTCCAGGACATCCACTTGCTCTTAGGTATGCTGAGCTGTCAGGATATTCATGTCTATGGGCCACAGGGTTTTCCTCCTTTTCCTACAATGAAGAGAGGTTTGCCAACTATCTCATGATAGTTTTTCTGTACCACCATGAATTTTCCTTCTACAGACTTACCATATGGCAAGTCTCCCCTCAGCTCCTATTTTTTCTTTACCTTCTTTTCCAGGGTTCCCCTGTAAGAGTGGTACCATACCAATGGAAGGCTTTCTTAGCCTTTCCAGTCTTCCTTTCCATTCCAGTGTAGAGTTCTTTCTTTTGAGTAAACCCTTTTTCCCTCATCTGGGCAGCTCGTCAGACAGGGACAGGATATTCTCCTCTTGTTCTGTCTGTTCTCTCTGTTAAAAACAGAAAGATCTCTCTGCTGTACCATTCAGCAGCTGCCCGTGCAGGAGCTTCAGTGATTGGACTACTGGTACTTTTCTATAAGTTCCAGTATTATCTTCCACTACTTTTTGTCTAGCCTTAGTAGTGCTTCCAAGATAGTGCTCATCTATCTTGAATAATCCTTATAACTTCTTTTCTGTCATCTCCAAATCTTTGGAGTTGACAGCATAGTTGAGCTGGCAGCTGGTTGTCTCCAACAGCCAGTTTTATTTCCCAACTCTCCTGCTTAATGCTCTCTGCAATCCTACAGAGAAGCTTTTCACTATGGGCCCTTGCTAGAGAGCATGGGGTTTTTTTCTCTGACTATCCTATATGGTTGGAAAAGGCTTCCTCAGTCACCTCCCATGACTGTAAGGGTTCTTTACACCCTTCTATTTCCTTTTAATAAAGGACATAAGCCTTCTCTACGTGACAGTCTAAAGAGTTACCCAATTCCTACAGGAAATATGCTCTTTTTCCTTGCAGCTTGTCCTCATGGTATCCTATTCCTTCATGGACAGCACATATTTAACTAAATAACGCATACTACCCCACCCCTTGTCCCTCAAGTGGGTCTACCTGGTGTCGCTTCCTATGCGTATTCTGTCCCTTCACCATGTTCCAGTTCTACTGGACTCAGAACTTGCTGTTTACAGACTAATATTATCCTCTGTTTTCTCGCAACCATCCTGGTTATTTTACTGGGTAGCATTCTACTCCATCTTAACCAGAGGGAATAGATTCTCTATATCTCCAAGTAGGTTCCACCTTCTTGTTATGAGATGAATCATTCCTCTTCACATCTTCCATGTGAAGATTCCTGTAGACATATCTCTTTCGGCTTAATTGCAGACATTTCTCTTTAGACCTATAGATATATATATATGTACATATGTCTATATGCTTTCTTTAGATGCATATGTCTGTCAGCCATGTGTGCATATGCTATACCCCCTGGATCTCGCCATAAACATATCTATATATATATATGCCCCTATATATATCTATATATATCTATATATATATATATCTATATATATATATATCTATATCTGTGTGTATCTGTCGAGACACTTCTTTTAGGTAAGATATGTATTCACATACTTATCTTTCTAACTGTCTGTGCTCATAAGGGTACTTTTTCCTTCCTATCTGTTCCAGACAGTGGGGTTTTCACATGTTCATACTATATCACAGTATGTTTCGGTTTTATGCACACAACCACTGCTGTGGTAGTGACAGCTTTTACCATACCTTAGGTTCAGGTATCCCTGAAGCTCCCTATTCCTTTATCTTCCTACCTCTCGTCAGTTAGGACAGACATGGGGGATCTTCAGTAGCTCTGAGGTTTCCAACTCCTTAGACATCTGTCCTTTCTTGGGATTACGGGGTTTTTCTCCATACCCCTTCTTCCCTCAAGGACTAAGCCAATTTTGTCCAACTCGGTCAGTCTTCCTCTTTTGCTCCTAACTATAACTCTGTAGCCAAAAGAGTTTTCAGCTTTTTCCATAAAGCTTTCTACTAAAGACCTACTGTTTTTGTTCTTCCCCAGTTGAATCCTGGGGTCACCTGTCAGTTCCAGATTTTGACTTTCAACTCATTCCTGTGAGGTCATCTTGAAGATTCCTCTACTGGATCCCCAGTAGATTCCATCAACCTCTCTACTTCCTGCAATCCAGTAGGTGAGGTCCATATGGTGATTGTTCATTTCAATACATTTCATGCTACTTATCATATATACAGGGACTCCTTGTCTGTAGTCCTATTTTAGGTCAGCTGTCTCTTACAGCTTCTCTCTTCTTCAACTCCTACCCTCCATCCTCGGGATGCCTGGGCATATGAGGTGGAGCATGTTTCAATCACCAGCATGCTAGGGCTCCAGGCATCTTAGCTTGGGAGTCCCCATATGTGAAGACTCATTCCTGCTTGTTCCTGGAGATAGCACAGTTACTTACCTGTAACAGGTGATCTCTGGGAACAGCAGGAATAAGTCTTCACAACCCACCCACCTCCCCTAGGAGGAGTTTCTCTCTATCTCTCCCTTTCCTCTTTCTCTCTTTTGTCTCAGCTATAAAACTCAACTGAAGAGAGACAGTTGGAAAGGCGGGAAGGCAGCACGCAGGCGCTGAGGGATGCTCCCAAAAGCTTTGATTGGACGCTAGGGAGCGTTCCCCGCGCAGGCTCCGTCGGTACCGACGTACCCATATGTGAAGACTTATTCCTGCTGTTCCCAGAGATCACCTGTTACAGGTAAGTAACTGTGCTTTTCCTAATCATCCCAGTCCAGTCCATATGTGAGTGATTAAGAAAATGCTTAGTCTGTAGGCATTCTATTTTTCAGTTAATTTGATCCTTAGTTTTTCAATATTTAACACCTTTGTTTTCCATTGACAAGGAGGATTGAGTCAGGCACCAAGTGGATATCTTGCATATTGCTGGGACAGAATGGCTTTCCCAGAGCTCTAAACTTAGCATTAAATTCTGAGCATGCTCAGCCCTTCTCACACAAAGTAGTCTCCTCAGCTCTTCAGTTTTGTTTTTTTACTCATTAGAACTGGCACAAAGCCCTCACAGGTTTTGAGAGGTTCTTTACTTTCTCTTAACATTATTCTACGTCGTTTTCTTCATAATTTAATTTCCTTTTCCTGATCGTGTAACCGGTGTAGTCCCGGACCTCTGGGTTCCCTATCTCATCCAGCAGCTTTGGAGACTGAGAAACTCCTCCTTTTTATGATGTCACAGGTATATCTTCCCGGTATCCGCCTCTTGCCATCAGTTACCTCAGTCTCCAAGCAGCTGGATAGATAGGAGCCCGGACAGCCGGGCTCACTGGAGAAACAATTTTACTACTTTAATTTGCTTTAATTTCCTCATTTTTACCTATTTACTTGTTTGGGGATTATTTCTTTAGGGAGAGCTTTTTCCTTACTGTACTGTGACTTTTAATTTGGCGGCAGGCTGCTCTCTCTTTCTTCCCGTCCCCCCCTCTTTTCTTTCGTGGGCTCTGTGGGCCTATGCATATGATCACTCTCTGGGATTCCCCTGGCTCGGTCAGCGGCCGTATAGGGTGAGATCCGGAGGATTTCCATAGCCAGCGCCACACAGAGGATTGCCTGTCAGTGTGCTGGCAGGCCCTCCTGTTCGCAGGCGAGATTCGACGGTGTGAGTGTGCAGCCTCCGGCGTATTTAAACGCGCACTGGGAGCGGAGCAGTGCGGTCCCGGTGAGTGTGCTGCAGGTGCTTTACCCTTAAGCAGCCCGGAGGTAAGCGAACACGTTTTTCTGGGCGCGGGGGGTGGCGAAAAGCATTTTTGGCGCCAAAGTGCAAGCAGCGGGCCTGGCCGCATGGCGGCTCAGTGTAGGAGTATCGCTGCTGCATGCGGCAGACATTTTTCGGGCCCGACTGCCTGTGCCGCTTCGGGGTGGCTTGCTCCTCCCCTGCTCAGGTAAACTCATTTCTTTCTTTGCGTCCCTCTAGTCCAGTCCCGGAAACATATTGTCAACCTCCACCAGCAGCTTTGGAGACTGAAAGATGTCGTCATCGTGATGTCACTGGTACAAATAGGCTAGATCCGCCCCCTTTCACCAGTACTTTCAGTCTCCAAGCAGCTTGGAGGTTCTGAGCCCGGGACTGGGCTCAGAGGAACAAATAAGCAGAGCTTAATTCTTTGATTGGGTTCCTTTTTTGAATTGATTTAGGATTTTTGTTTTTTCCTTGGTTAGGTGCCTGCTGCTGCTGACAGAGATCCTGTACTGCTGGGGCCGTTTTCTCTCCTCTGCTCCCTCTCCCCCCCCCCCTCCTCTGGCTCTAAGGGTGCCCCAGCATTTAAACGAGCATTGCTTAAGCACAGGAGTGTGCCTGCATTTGCCTCCCTGCTCCCGAACCCGCTTGAAGGGGTGAGGACAAGGTAGAGGACTGTAGAGACTGACAGCAGCAGGCAGTATATAGAGCCACAGTAATTTTCAGTCTCTCCAGGAGCTGATGCCGCGTGAAAGGCTGTGCTCCTGAGGGGTTCAGCGCTGCCCTTCCTCCCGACTTTGCAGTGAGTAACTCAGTCCTGTGGGGATTCTTGGGGGAGCGTTTATTTGATCGGAGCAGGGATCCGGCGGCTCCACATTAGTGCGAGGGGCCTGGCTGCGTGATTTTTGGCGCCGCGAACGTTGCGGAGGCCATTTTGAATGCCGTTTTTTCTTTCTGCAGTGTTTGTTCCTTATCGTTCCTCCAGCTTAGTCCTCACAGATGGGTTGTGCACCTCCTCCTGCAGCATGAAGACTGGACCAATCAAATTTCAGCTCCGCTGGAATCAGCCTACCAGGCATCCCTGAAGCCCCAGTGTGTCCAGTCTTCATGCAGCAGGAGGACGTAGTGAGTCTAGCTGGGCTCACTAGTTTCATAGTTTAGTATACCTTTTCTTTCCCTAGCTAACCTTTTGAATCCTTAATTTTTGTCCTATTGGGACTTATTTTCCTTTCTTCCTTTAGGGGTTCCTGTCTCTTTAAATTGACGATTTAATTTGAGCACTCTGTGCGGAGGGGGGGGGACTTGAGGAAGGTCTCTCTCCTGCACAGCATCTGCCGCCTTTCACTCCCTGACTGTCTGCATTTCTGTATTGGGATCTCTGCTCCAGGACTCTTCGGGGCAGAGCTCCTCTAGTACCGGTACAGCGGCTCCTCTCCAGGGGATTGGGGGGCAGCTGTTTCAGTGCCGGTAAGTGGTGGCGGTCGGCGGCGGTCAGAGCCGGTCCTAGTTAGGTTCACCGCGCCTCTGCCTGGCCCCGCTAGAGTCTCCTTTTTTCCTTTTTTCTTTTTGCGGTGCTTTTCTTCTTGTTTAGGCAGCCTCCACGCCGGCGGGGCTTCGGGGATCGGTCGGCTGCAAGGGTTTTTTGACCTCGGGCGGTTGTCTCCGGCGGGAAGTAAAAGCGCGCCAAGGTCCCCCTTGCTGTCGCGGCCATTTTATCTGTCCCGGTCTTGTCAGCGTGTTTTACACGCGGCGCTATTTTCTTTTCATTTTCTCCCTACTACTTGCCTTTATTCGCTTGCATTTTTCTCAGCTATTTGCCTTATATTCGCTCCACTTTCCTTCGGGGTATTTTGGTCCCGCGGCTAGGGGGGAGGGGGGGGAGTTTTTGCGTTTCTCTCTCTCTCTCTGCTTCCTTGTTCTTTGCAGGGCTATCGATTTGCCCTTTGGCAGTAGGTGAATTTTTACTACAGTGGGATATACATAGTACAAAAAAAAAAAAATAATGATAAATCAGCGCGTTTGTCAGGGGTGAGAAAACTGTGCCTTGGTCTCCCTCTGGTATTCTGTTCCTCGCGGATGCCCAGTTCCCACTTTCTGTGCTGGTTCTGCTGGGTTGGTAAGCTATTTTTTCGCTTTCAGCGCTGAGGGGCATTTTTTTTTCCCCCATCTACCACTCAGGGTCAGGGCGTTTCCATGCCCGCGGGGTCCACCTGTGTGATTTGTGGATCTCGGAGGAGTACAGCTTCTGACACAGGCGTCTGTCAGTGCTGTGCTTCGGTGTCACTCAGCATGGAGCAGCACCTAGAGAGTTCATTGCCGGCTGCGGCGCAGCCCGGTTCCGCGACGGAGGACTTGGAGTCACCGCTGGAGGGGCCTTCGGGTCTTCCTTCTGTGGTCTCCTTGGCGTCTGGGGGGCAGTTGGACCTCGGGGGTACCTTACCCTTGGAGGATTTTTCTCCCGATTTTATCTTGCTGATGCATCAGGCATTTTGCCGTAGACGCCAGAGCGTGGGCGCTGCTCCGCCGTCGGCGCCAGGGGTGTTTGCCCCGGTCTCGTCGGCAGAGAATCAGTTCCCCGGGATCAAGGCTCCCAAGCGACAACGTCTGCACGAATCTTTCCAGGCGGAGACTGAGTGGCCTGAGGGTGATGATCCTGATTTCGACCATGAAGCGGAGGGGGAGGCCTTGGAGGAGGGCGAGCTCCCTGAACCGGAGGATCAGGCAAAGATTATTAGGGTGTTCAGACGAGAGGAGTTGCCCGCTCTTGTTTCGGAGGTGCTCCAGACTCTGGGTTTGGCTCCAGCTCCTCCGGTGGAGGAGGCGGATGGAGCGGACCCCATTATTCAGGCGGTTCGGCAAACTAGCGTGGTTTTTCCCATTCACAAAGTTATTGATCAGATGATTCAGTCAGAGTGGGATACTCCTGAATCAGGTCTCAAAGGGGTAAAGGTAATGCGCCGGCTCTACCCTATGTCAGACAACGATCTCGAGCGTTTTCGCTCTCCCAAGGTGGATGCGACAGTCTCGGCAGTGACTAAGAAAACCACGATTCCGGTGGAAGGCAGTGCGGCCTTGCGTGAACCGCAGGACCGGAAGATGGACGGTCTCTTGAAGCAGTCGTTTGAGGCTAATGCAATTGCATTACAGGCCTCTGTGGAGCTTGGGTAGCTCGTGCTTGTTTGCGCTGGGTTCAGCGGCTTCAACAATCGTCTTCCGTGGAGGCCGATATGTTGGGTGAGCTTCACCGGTTAGAATCGGGTTCGACCTATCTGGCGGATGTTCATTATGATCTCATCAGAGCTCTATCTAATAGCATGGCGTCCGTGGTTGCGGCACGCCAAGCTCTTTGGTTGAAGAATTGGGCGGCGGATGGGTCGTCCAAGTCGCGGCTGGGCAGATTACCCTTTAAGGGTAGGCTGCTTTTTGGTGAGGATCTGGATAGGTTGGTCAAGGATTTGGGTGAGTCCAAGGGCGGTCGCCTGCCCGAGGATCGTCCCAAGCGAGGGTGACCGCTGCCAGCGGTCCGGGGACAGTTTCGAGACTTTCGTAGGTTTCGCTCGCCCCGTTCTGGAGGTTTCCAGCGTGGCAGATATATTTCGCGGTCCTCGAGCTTTCGAGGCTTTCGCGGGGCCAGTAGAGGGTTTGCGGCTGCAACCCCCGCATCTTCTCGCAAGCCCCAATGAAGGGCAGCGGGCCCTGGCGGAGATTCCAGTGATCGGAGGTCGGCTTCGACGCTTTCTCTCCGCTTGGGCCCAGATCACCTCCGATCAGTGGGTTTTGGACATCGTCCAGGACGGGTATGTCCTGGACTTAGCCAGACCCGTTCTCGATTCCTTTGTGGCGTCCCCCTGTCGGGGGGCTCGCAAGACAGCTCAGGTTCGCCAAACCCTCGATCGCCTTGTCCAGCTGGGGGCGGTAGTTCCCGTGCCGCAGGCGGAGTATGGTCTCGGAAGGTACTCCATTTATTTCGTGGTGCCAAAGAAGGGTGGCTTTTGGATCTCAAAGGGGTGAACCGCTGTCTGCGGGTACCCCACTTTCGCATGGAAACCCTACGGTCCGTGCTGGTTGCCGTCCGCAAGGGCGAGTTCCTCACTTCCCTCGACCTCACGGAGGCTTATCTCCATATCCCGATCCGGGAGGACCAACAAAGGTACCTCCGTTTCGCTTTGCCGTGGGGTCACTTCCAGTTCCAAGCATTGCCCTTCGGTCTCGCGACCGCGCCGAGGGTGTTCACCAAAATCATGGTGGTAGTAGCTGCGCCTTGTGCAAGGAAGGAGTACTGGTCCACCCTTACCTGGACGATTGGTTGATTCGGGGGAAGTCCCGTGAGGAGAGTTTGGCAGCGACTTCCAAGGTCGTTGCGCTCTTGCAATCTCTCGGCTGGGTCGTCAACCCGCGCAAGAGTCATCTAGTTCCGACGCAGTACCTCGAGTATTTAGGCGTGCGGTTCGATACTTGCAGGGGAGTGGTTTCCCTTCCCGACCGCAGGGTGCTGGCGCTTCAGTCTCTGGTCCGTCGTTTTCGGCAAAACCCTGCTCCGTTGGCGTGGCTCTACCTTCAGTTGCTAGGGACGATGGCGGCTTCCCTGGAAGTAGTGCCTTGAGCTCGCTTTCACATGCGTTCTCTTCAGGGAGCCTTGCTCCGTCGCTGGTCCAACCAGTCGGACTCCCTGAACAAACGGCTTCCTTGCCCGCTGATGGTACGGCGAGATCTTCGGTGGTGGCTGCGACGGTCATCGCTACGGGCGGGAATGCCTCTGGAGCAGCCGGATTGGATTCCGCTACTGACGGATGCTTGTCTGACGGGCTGGGGTGCCCACTGCGCCGAACAGTTCGCCCAAGGTCTCTGGTCTCTGGAGGAGAGCGGTTGGTCCATCAATCGCCTGGAACTTCGAGCAGTGAGGTTGGCCTTACAAAGCTTCGAGACTCTGATATCATCTCGGGCAGTACGGGTACTCTCCGACAATGCGGCGACAGTGGCATACATAAACAGGCAGGGCGGTACCGGAAGCGTCGGCTTGGAGGCGGAGGCTCGGATGTTGTTCGAGTGGATCGAGCCTCGGCTCCGAGCCATCTCGGCAGCGCACATTGCCGGGAAAGACAACGTGACGGCCGACTTTCTCAGCAGGGTTCAGGTGGATCCCGGCGAATGGGAACTCAACCCAAATGTCTTCGCGCAGCTGGTTCAACGTTGGGGCCAGCCGGTCATGGACCTGATGGCCACGTTACGCTCAGCAAAAGCGGCTCGGTTCTACAGTCGTCGACGGGAGCCAATGTCAGAAGGCCTGGATGCCCTGTTGCAGACTTGGCCCTCCACGGGTCTTCTTTACGTGTTTCCCCCGTGGCCTCTGCTAGGGCGCGTGATTCAGCGTATCGAGGCCCACCGGGGTCGAGTACTATTGATAGCCCCGGATTGGCCTCGACGTCCTTGGTATGCCGATCTGATGAAGTTGGTAGACGGCTCTCCGTGGCGGCTCCCGCTAGATCCGGATCTGTTGTGTCAGGGTCCTCTTCGCATGCCGCAAGTTGGGAGATTCTCTCTTACGGCCTGGCTATTGAAAGGGCGCGGCTAAGAAAACAAAACAAGGTTATTCCAAGTCTGTAGTGGCGACGCTGTTACAAGCGCGCAAGAGATCCACTTCTCTGGCCTATGTACGGGTGTGGCGCATCTTTGAGGATTGGTGCTCTCGACGTCAGGTTCGAGCCGCTACGGCCTCAATTCCCGTGGTACTCGATTTTTTACAGGATGGTTTTGTTAAAGATTTGGCTGCCAGTTCTTTGCGAGTGCAGTTGGCGGCGCTTTCATGCTACCGGGGTAAGGTTCACGGCGTGTCGCTGGGTGCCCATGTCGATGTCGTTCGCTTCTTGAGGGCTGTCTCTCGGCTTCGTCCGATCCACAGAATTTCTGTGCCTTCCTGGGATCTCAATTTGGTTTTGCGGGCCCTCACTGAGGCTCCCTTTGAACCTCTCTCTCATAGTTCGGTAAAGGATTTGACTCTTAAAACGGTGTTCTTAGTAGCGATTTGTTCCGCGCGGCGTATCTCCGAACTCCAGGCGCTTTCTTGCAGGGAACCCTTCTTGTCTTTCTCGGCCCAGAAGGTCGTTCTGCGGCCGGTGCCTTCCTTTTTGCCTAAGGTGTCTTCTCCTTTCCACGTGAATCAAGTAGTTTCGCTCCCGGTATTTACGGCATCGGGGGAGCACGCCTCTGATCGCGGTCTTAGTCGTTTCGATCTTAAGAGGGTTCTCCGGCGATATTTGAAGGTTACCAGTGAATTTCGTAAATCGGATCGTTTGTGCTGTTTGGCGGGCCTCGCAAAGGTGAGGCAGCGGCGAAAGCCTCCATTGCTCGCTGGATTAAGGAGGTGATAGGCTCGGCTTATTTGTTGCACGGTCGGCTACCGCCTGTTGGTTTGCGCGCCCATTCAACCAGGGCGCAGGCTGCGTCCTGGGCGGAATTTAGTTTAGTATCTCCGGTGGAGATATGTAGGGCGGCAACGTGGTCTTCTCTGCACACTTTCAGTAAGCACTATAGACTTGATGTCTTGGCGGCGGGCGATGCGCGTTTCGGATCATCGGTTCTGCGTGCCGGCTGGAAGAATCCCGCCCGTTAGGCTGCTTTGTTACATCCCATCTGTGAGGACTAAGCTGGAGGAACGATAAGGAAATAGTAATTACACTTACCTGGTAATTGTAGTTCCTTGAGAGACGACAGCTTAGTCCTCCTGCCCTTCCTATATTCTTTCTTTTTAACGCGGCACGCCTTGGGTTCAGAAGTCCGTACTCCCAGGTGAGTGTCTTTTTCATTTTTTCTCTTTATCTCGCTTTCGGGTTATGCTGCGGCAGGAGCGGGACATTCTGTGTCTGTGGATTTGGTTCCATTAACTACTTTAAAAAAAAAAAATAAAAATGAAATAAAATGACCAAACAGGACTTTTTAAAGTTTCTTTGAGTTTGCTTTGACAATAGGTCACTGGAGCTTCAGGGATGCCTGGTAGGCTGATTCCAGCGGAGCTGAAATTTGATTGGTCCAGTCTTCATGCTGCAGGAGGAGGTGCACAACCCATCTGTGAGGACTAAGCTGTAGTCTCTCAAGGAACTACAATTACCAGGTAAGTGTAATTACTATTTTCTCGGGGTTAGAAGCTTCGTTTTTGAAAACGGTTGTCAGAGGGCAGCTAGTTAGAGCTTCCTTAGTGGACTGCAACAAAAAAAAACAAAAAAAACAAACAAAAACAAAACGCATATAAAATAGAAGTTCACCTTCTGACATACCGGGCTCCTTCATAAGCATTAAGGTGCTGTTTGGATACCATGCCTGCCAAACCACGCTGCCTCGTCTGTGGGGTGAGGCGCGGGGAGCTCTTAGACACTGGCGTTTGCAAGGCATGCTCCTTAGAGGCCATGGGCATGGAAAAGTCCTTGGGGGAAGGCTCTAAAGATCAGGTAGAAGCTTCTCTGGATGGCAGGGGGTCCGGCCCTCCTTCCTTGACTGCATCTGAGCCGGTGGCGGGCCCGTCCTCTGCTTGCAGCGTTCCTTTGTTGGGGGAGGGGTCCCGGGGTGGCAGGGATCCCTTCGGAATTTTTCACCTTGATGCAGAAGGCGTTCGCCTTGCTGCAGCCGGAGCGTGGGGTTCAGTCTCCGAGTCCTCCTAGCAGGAAAAGAAGGCGGTCGGCCAGTCTCCCCGATGGGGATGTGGCTCTTCCCAAAAGGCGACGGGATGATTTGGACCCGACGTCGCAGGCTCTTTTAGAGGAGGACCTGGGGATGCATGATCTAGAGATGGATGAGGTCTCGGACGAAGACTTGGAAGACGGTGAATTGTTGGAGGGGGAGCAGCAGAGCAGGGTGGTCCGCGTTTTTCGGCGGGAGGAGCTGCCTGCTTTGATTTCGGAGACGCTAAAGGTTTTGAACATGCCCGCAGGGTCCACGTTCTCCAAGGAGGCGTTGGAGGATCCGTTGTTGCAGGCCGTGCGAACATCACAGCGGGTATTCCCTATACACAGAGTCTTTCGGAATATGATTCAAGAAGAGTGGGACTCTCCGGAGTCGGCGTTGCGAGGGACCAGGGCATTGGACCGTTTATACCCGCTCTCCGAGCAGGATAAAGTGATTTTTCGTTCTCCGAAGGTGGATGCCGCAGTGGCGGCGGTCACGAAAAAGACCACCATTCCGGTTGAGGGAGCCGCAGCATTGAAGGATGGGCAAGATAGGAAGTTGGATACCTTGCTGAAGCAGGTGTTTGATATGAGTGCCCTTTCTCTGCAAGCCTCCATAGCGGGGGCGTGGGTGGCGAGAGGCTGTTTGCGCTGGTCTCAACGTCTGCAGGGCTCCCTCTCGGATGACCAAGCGGCGGATGTGACCCGGCTGGAGTCCGGCACTGCTTACCTGTCCGATGTTCACTATGATCTTATTCGTGGTCTGGCAAAATGTATGGCTTCGGTGGTAGCGGCTCGCTGTTATTTATGGCTCCGTAACTGGTCGGCGGATGGTTCTTCCAAGGCGCGGCTCAGTAAGCTTCCCTTCCGGGGTAAGCTTCTCTTTGGAGAGGATCTTGAAAAGTTGGTTAAGGACCTCGGAGAATCCAAAGGGGGGCGTCTCCCGGAGGATAGGCCGAAGCAGACTCGAGGGGCTTCTGGGTCTAGAGGCCTCTCGATGGATTTTCGTAGATTTCGCACCTCTCGTTTTCAGCAATCGCAGAGGGGCAGGTTTCCAGCGCGTGGTCAGTCCTTTCAAGGGTTTAGAGGAGCGGGCAGGGGTTTTGGTCCCTTCCAGTCTTCGGGTGCCAAGAAGTCCCAATGAGATGAGGCGGGCCCAGGTGGTGGAGGTGCCCGTGGGAGGCAGGTTGCGGGAATTCTACCCTGCCTGGGTCCAAATTACCTCAGACCGGTGGGTGTTAGAGGTTATTCGGGAAGGCTATGCCCTAGAGTTCCAGCGTCCCGTAGTAGATTCCTTTGTTCTTTCCCCCTGCAGGGCCCCTCGGAAGCTGCGAGCGGTTGTAGACACCTTGAGGCGTCTTCAGCGGCTCGGAGCGATAGTGCCCGTTCCGGTCGACCAGTGCGGCTCCGGTCGATACTCCATTTATTTCGTGGTCCCCAAAAAGGAGGGTACGTTTTGGCCGATTCTGGATCTAAAGAGGGTAAATCGTTGCCTTCGGGTAGGAGTATCGCTGCTGCATGCGGCAGACATTTTTCGGGCCCGACTGCCTGTGCCGCTTCGGGGTGGCTTGCTCCTCCCCTGCTCACTCAGGTAAACTCATTTCTTTTGCTAGCTGGGTGTTTTCCACGAGTTTGGTGTAAAGCTAACAAAACAAACAAAAAAAATAATAAAAAAAACGGGGCCCTTTTTTCTGCTTTTTCTGTTTTAATCCTGAGGCGTGTGTAGGGAGAGGTTCCAGGCACTGTTTGCATTCAGGTTCCGTCGCCTTTCCTTTGCCATGCCGTCTAAGCCTCTCTGCTTAGTCTGTGGCATGAAGGGGTCTCCGTCGGGTGTGTGCAAGTCCTGTGCCAGGGACACAGACGCCCTGGACCCTCCCGGTGTTGCCTCAGCGGACGGCCAAGGCACGGCGCCGAGGGCTCTAGCGCACAACTTCATGAGTTGCCCCTGGGGGAACCTGTGGCTGGCCCCTCGTCGGCTCCAGGCTCTTCCCCTCCTCCTTCTGCGTTCCCCACGGATTTGTCTATTTTTTCCAAGACCTTTTGTTGCGCTCCTTCAGCAGTCTTTCTTGGCTGCCGCTCAGCAGGGAAAGGGTCCGGAGGTCTCGACAGGGGTTAAGAGGACTGTGTCTCCGGCCCCGGCTGAGGGCCCTTCCGGTGGCGCCAAGAGACCATGCTTGGAGGGGCTGCTGGCGGACTGTTCGGTGACTTCGGAAGGGCCCCTGTCTGATGGCGAGGTCCCCAACTTAGATGCTGAGGAGGAGCTGGAAGACGGTGAGCTGGCTGAGCGGGAAGACCAGGCGCGTGTCGTGCGCGTCTTCCGCAGGAAAGAGCTTCCTGCGTTGATACTGGAAGCCCTCAAGGTTCTAAATATGCCGGTTCCCGGGACAGCAGAGGATGACACCTTGGAAGATCCCTTGCTTCAGGTTTTTCGGAAGTCTCAGAAGGTGTTCCCTGTTCATAGAGTATTCCGAAAGATGATCCAGGAGGAGTGGAACCTGCCGGAATCGCCTTTGAAGGGTGCCAGGGTCATGGGCCGCCTTTATCCTTTGTCAGATCAGGATAAGGAGGTGTTTAAGTCACCCAAGGTTGATGCGGCTGTGTCAGCAGTCACCAAGAAGACTACTATCCCGTTGGAAGGCAGTACGGCTCTTAAGGATGCTCAGGATAGGAAGTTAGATGTGTTACTGAGGCAGGTATTTGATGTAAATGCACTGTCACTTCAAGTGGCTATCTGTGGGGCTTGGGTCGCTAGGGCCTGTCTTCACTAGTCGAAGTGGGTTCAGGGCAGCCCGGACGATGTCGAATCGGGTGAGGCGGCCAAGTTGGAGTCTGGCGCGGCCTACTTAGCAGACATTCAATATGATCTTATGCGAGGTTTGGCCAAGAGCATGGCGTCAGCAGTGGCGGCTCGTAGGTACCTGTGGCTTCGCAACTGGGCTGCGGATAGTGCCTCCAAGGCTAGATTGAGCAAGCTCCCGTTTAAGGGTCGCCTATTATTTGGGGAAGACTTAGAGAAGCTGGTTAAGGACTTAGGAGAATCTAAAGGGGGCAAGTTGCCGGAGGACAAGCCTAGGCCTGTCCGGCAGTTCTCGTCTGGCAGGGGGCAGCAGCGCGATTTTCGCAGTTTTCGGACCCCCAGATTCGGTTCTGGCCAGAGGGGCCTTTTCTCTAATAGAAGTCAGCCCTTCAGGGGGTTTCACGGCACGGGACGAGGATTTGGTCCATCTGCCTCATCCTCCTCCTTCGCTGCCAAAAAGCCACAATGAGATACAGGGGGCCCGGGCACCCGTACTCTCGGTAGGGGGGTGGTTGCAGGAGTTTTACGCTGCCTGGGCCCGAGTAACTTCGGATCAGTGGGTGCTGGAGGTAGTGCGAGAAGGGTACGCTCTGGAATTCATGAGGCCGGTGCGGGAGTCCTTCGTGCTGTCACCCGGAAAGTCTCCAGCCAAACGCGAGGCCTTGCGGGCGACGGTCCAGAGGCTTCTAGAGCTCAGGGCGATAGTGCTCGTTCTGCCCGACCAATGCGGCGCCGGTCGCTACTCGATTTACTTCGTTGTCCCCAAGAATGGCGGAGGCGTTAGTCCAATCTTGGATCTCAAGGGCGTGAATCGCTGTCTCCGCGTTTCCCATTTCCATATGGAGACCCTACAATCAGTCATTGTGGCGGTGCAGAGTGGGGAGTTCCTCACCTCGCTGGACTTTTCGGAGGCTTATTTTCACATTCCCGTCAGACAGGAGCATCACAAATTTCTCCGGTTCGCAGTCCCCTTCGGTCATTTTCAGTTTCGAGCGTTGCCCTTCGGCTTGGCGACTGCGCCGCAGACCTTCACCAAAGTTATGGTAGTGGTGGCGGCGGCTCTCAGAAAGGAGGGGATCTTGGTGCATCCGTACCTGGACGACTGGCTGATTCGAGCGAAGTCCAAGTCTGAGAGTGTCTCAGCCACGGCTCGCGTAGTAGCCTTTTTGGAGGAGCTCGGCTGGGTTGTCAATCTAGCAAAGAGTCACTTGGTCCCCTCAGATTTTAGAGTATCTGGGAGCTCGCTTCGACACCAAGGTCGGAAAGGTGTTTCTGACGGAGGAAAGGGCATTGGGCCTTCGGAAGTTGGTGACCCGTTTCCTTCAGTACAAGGCGCTTTCGGCGTGGCATTATCTTCAATTGCTGGGCACGATGGCGACGGCAATCGAGACAGTTCCCTGGGCGAGAGCTCACATGAGACCTCTGCAGAGAGCGTTACTTCACTGCTGGTCGCACCAACAGGACCCACTGTCCCGGAAGTTGCCCTGTCCGGAGGATACTCGAAGGTCCATGCAATGGTGGTTACTTCCCGGGTCCTTGGCAAGGGGGGAAGGGAGCTGACTACCCCGGCCTGGGTGCCCGTGATGACGGACGCCAGCCTCTTGGGCTGGGGCGCTCATTGCCACGGGATGTTTGCACAGGGACAATGGACGACTCAGGAGACGGCGTGGTCCATCAACAGGCTGGAGTTGAGGGCGATAAGGCTAGCGCTGCGGGCGTTTCAACGGCTGGTTCAGGGCAAGGCGGTCCACGTGTTTTCCGACAATGCCACAGCGGTGTCTTATGTCAACAGACAGGGAGGCACCGGCAGTACGAGGCTGGAAATAGAGGCCGGAGTCCTCTGCGAATGGGCCGAAGCGCACCTTCTGGACCTGTCAGCAGCGCATGTCGCCGGAGTGGACAACGTGCAAGCGGATTTTCTCAGTCGGGTTCGGGTGGATCCAGGGGAATGGGTCCTCCATCCCAAAGTCTTCGAGATGATAGTGCGCCGTTGGGGAGCCCCGGTCATGGATCTCATGGCGACCTTTGCCTCGGCGAAGGCCAGCCGCTTTTACAGCAGGCGAAGAGAGAGGATGTCAGAGGGTTTGGATGCGCTCGTTCAGCGCTGGCCCGTGGGCCAGTTGCTGTATGTGTTCCCCCGTGGGTGCTCATCGGAAGAGTTCTGCAGCGGATCGAACGGTTCCGGCGTCAGGTCATTCTGATCGCTCCGGACTGGCCTCGGCATCCGTGGTACGGGGATCTGATGCGGTTGGTGGTGGCGAAGCCTTGGCGGCTCCCGCCTCGCCCGGATCTTCTCGCGCAGGGTCCTCTGTTCATGCCACACGTGGGTCGATTCTCGCTTACGGCCTGGCTCTTGAAAGGGCACGGATGAGAGCAAGGGGCTATTCCTCGGCGGTTATTTCTACCCTTTTGCAGGCTCGGAAAAGGTCTACCTCACTAGCATATGTCCGTGTCTGGAGGGTTTTCGAAGCCTGGTGCCGGGATAGGAAGTTCGCAGCTCTGAGAGCCTCCATTCCGCAGATTCTGGATTTTCTGCAGGATGGCTTTGCTAAGGGTTTAGCAGCGGCGGCGTTGCGAGTTCAGGTTGTGGCCTTATCCTGTTACTGTGGTAAGATAGGGGGTCAGCCGATCGGTTGCCATGCTGATGTCAAACGATTGTTGAGGGCGGGCTCCTTACTCCGCCCGCCGGCGAGGCCGTTCGTCCCGAAGTGGCATCTCCCCTCCGTTTTGTCCGTGCTGGACCGCGAGCCCTTTGAGCCTCTGTCCCGGGCGTCGCTCAAGGACCTCACCTTAAAGGTTGTATTTCTGGTGGCCATCTGCTCAGCTCGGAGGGTCTCCAAATTGCAGGCGCTTTCATGCCGAGAGCCTTATCTCTCATTTTTCCCCTTGAAGGTGGTTTTGAGAACGGTGCCGGCTTTTCTTCCTAAGGTGGTCTCGCCTTTCCATGTGAGGCAGGAAATTTCTTTACCGGTGTTTTCGCAATCTTCGGGTTCGCGGAGGTTGCGCTTGTTGGATGCTCGGAGGGCG
Source organism: Ichthyophis bannanicus (assembly GCA_033557465.1). Lineage (NCBI taxonomy): Eukaryota > Metazoa > Chordata > Amphibia > Gymnophiona > Ichthyophiidae > Ichthyophis > Ichthyophis bannanicus. The sequence continues at coordinate 136,103,777 of CM066042.1, forward strand.
CTTAAGCTGTATCTTCAGCGTATGGCCAGTTTTTGCAAATCCGACAGGCTTTTTGTCCTCTTCGCGGAAAGGGGAGGCGTCGTCGAAAGGGTCCATCGCGAGGTGTGTCAAGCAGGCTATTTCCTCGGCCTATGTCTTGAGAGGTTGGCCGGTTCCGGAACGGCTGCGAGCTCATTCCACTAGGGCACAAGCGTCATCGTGGGCCGAGGTGCGTCTGGTGTCTCCGGTGGAGATTTGTAAAGCGGCGACGTGGTCGTCGCTGAACTCTTTTGCGAAGCATTACCGTCTTGATGTGCAGAGGGCGGAGGAGACCGTTTTTGGTTCAGCAGTACTTCAGGCTGGTCTCCCGAGGCCCTCCCAGATTTGAATCTTTCACTGCTCTGGTACTTACCCAGAGGTCCGGGACTAGACCGGTTACACGATCAGGAAGGTGAAATTAGACTTACCTGCTAATTGTTGTTCCTGGAGTGTAGCCGGTCTAGTCCCGTATCCCTCCCTAGGGTTGCACTGCTTCAGGGGCCTGCAGTTCTGAAGTCCTTTACAGGTAAGAGTGTTACTTCACGTTTTTCTATGGCAGGTTGTTCTCTCCTTTGGAGAAGGGAGAAGCCTGCGTGAGTTTAAGTCACAGTTGCTGTCAAACGTTTTGGTTCAAGGGGGATATTCTTTTTGCATAAGTGCGGGGGGTTGACTTTTACTTGCGTTTTTGCTTGTCTCTCCGGTGAGTCTGCTTTGTCAATAGGTTACTGATGGCAAGAGGCGGATACCGGGAAGATATACCTGTGACATCATAAAAAGGAGGCGTTTCTCAGTCTCCAAAGCTGCTGGATGAGATAGGGAACCCAGAGGTCCGGGACTAGACCTGCTACACTCCAGGAACAACAATTAGCAGGTAAGTCTAATTTCACCTTCCAGTACATCCCGCTAGACCAGTCCAGACAAGCGGGTTTAGTCCCCCTACCAGCAGATGTTGGAGACAGATAAATAAGAAAAAAACTACCAGCAAGCCTGATTGACTGTTCCCTGATAATATGTAGCTGAACCCAGTAGAGGGCGCTCCAGTATTTGTCTCCAGCAGATGTAGGGGTTTATCTTTTTCTCTCTGATTATTTTTATTTTTAGTATTTAATACCTGCAGTAATTTTGCTGGATGCACCCAGGGTGCACTTGAGCTGCCCCTCTGGGTTTCCCAGCTACAGTTTGTGGGACAGATTGAGGTTGAACTCCTGGTCAGGAGGACCATGTGAGGTTCCCTCTCTGTCAGGGGAGAAAACTGGCCTCAGCTCATGAGGACCTGAGCAGCTGGTCATCGGAGGAGTCTGCAGCTTATCGGCAGCTGCAGCCTTACAACAGCTCCTGCCTGTTTCAGGTCAGCCTTGGTTCTTCAGCATTCTGTTCTGCGCAGTGAGTAGAAAACTTCAAAGATCCTCCTCCTTCCCTCCCCCCCCCCCCCTCCCGATTATAATCGGGACGCCGTCAGGGCAACCTTTGTCCGCCTGGAGAGTTTTCTCTTCATGTCCTTACTGCCCTAGCTCTCCGTTTGATTAATTTTATGTTTTTACTGCGTTTTCACAGTGTTCGGAGTGATTCTATTTTGGCAGTTTTAATAGCGGCGGCCATTTTGTTTTGGCTGGTTTTTTTGTTTTGTTTTGTTTTGTTGTTTTTGCTGCACAGCTTAGTTTTTGGCAGGCTTTGTGAGGAGACTTTATGTTAATTTCTGTCTTCCCTGCTAGTTTTTCAACTGTCTGGTCCCTTTCAACTCCTATTTTTTGACTTTTTTTATTTATTTATTTTTTCCTGTTCACTGGGGATCGAAGTCAGCTGCGCTTTGCCCATGAGAGATGCCTTCCCTTCAGCAATGCATGGTCTGCACAAAGAAGCATAAGGGTTTGAGGGATGGCATTTGTGCTGCATGTCTTGCTCATCCTGGAGAGACTTCGGCGACACTAGCCAAGGGAGCTCAGGACAGAAGCTGCTAGAGGAACCCAGACAGCTTCCCTCGGCAAGAGAACTCCTGCTCCGGGGTCTTTCGGGCAGCAGGAGCCGATGCATGCCTCACATACCCAGTTTTTTGGCCCTCTTTAGACAAGCCTCAGATCTTTGGCAGGCTAATTCTTCCAGTAACACAGTGGATGCCCTGACTCATATCCCTCAGTCTTCTGGCTCTGGATTCCGCACGCGCTCTAGACAAGAGCACATGTCCAAGGTAGATGCACGGCCACCTAAAGAGGTCTCCTGAGCTACTACAGCTTGGCCAAAAGCACTAGAGGAAGGGCTGTCTTCGGGGGACAACAGCGGGAGGATGGGGAATGGTCCCCATCGGAGTTTTCTCCGGAGGGCCAAAGCAAGACACAGGACATACGCTTGTTTCGCAAAGAGGAATTGCCGCCCTTAATTACGCAAGGGATCGAAGCCCTATGATTGACGGATCAGCAGAATCCTTGCCCTTCTGCCATTCCCCAGCCAGACCCGATATTACAAGGCATTCGCAAGCCATCTAGAACTTTTCCATTCCCGGCGGAGTTGCAACAAATGGTGTCTCGAGAATGGGACTCTGGATATTCCCCTCTGTACAGCCCGCTGCCTAGGTCAGCTTTACCTCTGGGCACCGCCTGACTTGGAGAAGTGGCTGTTGAAAGAACCAACCCCTCAAAATCAATCTTGCAAATTTTTTGTCGGAAGTGCCAGCCCAGTGAATAGGAACCATACCTACCACCGCTGTGGCTTTTCCATTTTAATAAAGTGAAACAGTGCTAAAACATAGCAGCATTATTTAGCTGGTAGGTGACTCAATTTCAGGCTGTTCTCAATCGCTCCGCTAAACGCCAGTTCTTCCGACGTACCACGTTTCGGGTACATACATCTAAAGCACCCTGTGTCAGGTTAGGCAATGCGCGGAAAATCATCAGCCATGTTGTGAACAGTCCAAGGAGTAACAGTTTAAAAGTCCTTGCTTCAAATACGTAAGCACAGCTGTCAATCAGCAACAGCAATAGCAGCAATACTATTTTGCAAATTTTTGGTATTGCTATGGGGGCCACAGTGGCCCCCTCTATAACAACCATTTATATGGCCCTTTTTGAGGATCATTTCATCTATCCTCATCCGCTTTTTGGTCTGGTGCCATTTTGGAGGAGGTTCTTGGACGATGTCTTTTTTTCTATGGACCGGCACTCGATCTGAGTTGGACTCTTTTTTTTTTGGATTCTTGAAACACACATAAATCTAATATCCAATTCACTGCTCAGGTTCACGATTCCTGTATCCAGTTTTTGGACCTGTCTTACTTTGTCATCTGATGGTTTCTCAACATCTTTATATAGAAAAGAGGTTCAACGCAATACGCTATTACGTTATGATAGTTTTCACCCTTTGGCCCTGAAGAAGGGCCTTCCCTATGGGCAGTTCCTCCGTCTGCGTCGGAATTGCTCATCACTACATGATTTCAAAATACATGCTCGGGATTTGAGTTTGCGTTTATCACAACGAGGCTACCCTGATACTTTAATCAAGACCGCATATAGACGGGCTCGTTACACTCATAGGGAGTGGATGTTTGAGTTTCCAACTTCAAGGCCCCCGGTTGACAGGATTACAGGGATACTTCCCTTCATGAAGGGTACACCCCTGGTGGCTAAATTACTCCACAAATTTTGGCCAATTTTGGGGGTTCATGCTTGCTTTCGAAATAAACGATTGCAGGTGGCTTACTCTCGAAAAGCAAATCTTTGTGACCTGGTAGTAAAAACTACTGCGGTGTTGAATCGTCCCTTAAAATCCTGGTCATTTTCCATGTATGTTCTGTAACTACTGTACAAATACTTTGACGGGACCTGTATGGGTGGATGAACATACCTCTACATCTTACTATTCTAGATGGCATACCACCTGTGCCACTGATTTTGTGGTTTATATCCTCTGTCCCTGCAACCTTTATTATGTCGGACATACTACCAGATTTTTTAAGGTGTGTTTGAGAGAACATGCCTCCCGCCTTCGCACGCAGTCCTTGACAGGTACTGTTTAAAGAGTACCCATAATTTTGATTCTCTGAGCTGGCGAATTCTGGACCATGTGCCCGTGAACCCGCGGGGTGGTGATCGGGTCAGTGCTCTGCAACGTTCTGAACAGATGGATCTTTCTGCTTAACACGGTCCATCCGTTAGGTCTCAATATGCAAGTTGATTGGCACACGATCGTGTAATTCGAAGCCTCTCTAAGTTTTGGTGGTTCTGAATGGAGGGGGTTTCCTGATCAGTGGCTCCTCCTCCAAACTGTTTCAGACTGGCTTTTGGGACCTCAGACATCTCTGATTGGTTGTTGCTGATTGACAGCTGTGCTTACGTATTTGAAGCAAGGACTTTTAAACTGTTACTCCTCGGACTGTTCACAACATGGCTGATAATTTTCCGTGCATTGCCTAATCTGACACAGGGTGCTTTAGATGTATGTACCCGAAACGTGGCACGTCGGAAGAATTGGCGTTTAGCGGAGCGATTGAGAACAGCCTGAAATTGAGTCACCTACCAGCTAAGTAAAGCTGCTATGTTTTAGCACTGTTTCACTTTATTAAAATGGAAAAGCCACAGCGGTGGTAGGTATGGTTCCTATTCACTGGGCTGGCACTTCCGAGACAAAAACTTTGCAAGATTGATTTTGAGGGATTGGGTTCTTTCAACAGCCAGGTCTTTGTTTGAACATGATTATTATTGACTTTGGCAATAGGGAATCTGTTGGAGAAGTGGCTGACATACCCCAAAGTGGATGCCCTTGTGACCATTCCAGTGGAGGGTGGTGCTGCACTTCATGATCAACAGGATAAGAAAGTTGAGAGCCTTTTGAAGACTGCTTTCTCGGCTTCTTCATTATCTCTCCAGGCCTCTGTTTGCGGGGGTCTAGCGGCCCGAGCTCTTCTGCGCTGGATTCAACGTCTGCCAGAGGATCCAGCCATGGCTCGTCTGGAATCGGTCACAGCTTTTTTGGCAGATGCCTTTTATGATCTCTTGGCGCTTTTTGGCTAGATTGGTGTTGGCTGTCAGTTTCTCGCAGATGGCTCTGGCTTCGCCAATAGTCGGCTGACTGCATGTAAAGCACGCCTCTCTAGGCTTCCCTTCAGTGGAAAGCTTCTCTTTGAGGAGGACCTAGACAAATTAACATCTTCCGGAAGATAAGCCTAAATTTGCTACTAGGCGTTCCCCCTGTCGATATTCGCCTACCTCGCAGCGTACCTCCAGGTATCGTGACGCTCATTGCTACTGTCCTGGGAAGCCCACCGCCTCTTCAACAACTGGACGTTTTGGTCAGAGGGCACAGTCCTTTCGGGGTGCCCGCAAGGGAGCTAAGTCCTACTCGGGGCCTTCCAAGTTCTCTGGCCCCATGAGATTTTCCCATTGACTGGCCAGACAGTCCACCCCAGGAGCTTTTTCTGGAGGTCAGCCCGTCTGGAGAGACTCCACTGGTGGGTGGGCGTTTCTCTGTTTTCTCGTCAATGGTCTCTCGTTACTTCGGATCAATGGGTCCTCAACATAGTCTCCCAGGGTTACGTTCTCGAAAGTTCCGATGCGTTCGTCTCACCCGGGGGAAGATCCCTATAGAGAAAGGCGATTCGCTCCACCGTGCGCTGCATCCTTCTGAGGGCTAGTTGACCAGTCCCTCAAGCAGAGAGGCTGTGGTCGTTACTCCATTTATTTTGTGGTTCCCAAGAAAGATGGGTCCTTCCGCCCAATTCTGAATCTCAAGGGTGTAAATCGATGTCTACGGGTGCCACGATTCCGAATGGAGACGCTTCGCTCATTGCTCCAGGCGGTACGTGGAGGCGAGTTCCTCGCCTCTCTTGATTTTGCGGACGCTTACTTCCACATTCCCATCAGAGATGACCAACAGCGTTTCCTACGTTAGTAGTTCTGGGTCAGCCAGTTTTGTACAATGCCCTTTGGCCTGGCCTTGGCTCCGTGCACCTTTTCCAAGATTATGGTAGTGGTTGCAGCTGCTCTGCGCAAATGGGGAATCTGAGTGCATTCTTACCTGGACGACTGGTTGATTTGGGTGGACTCCCTGTTGGAAACATGTCAAGCAGTGGCTCAAGTAATTTCTATCCTCGAATCTCGGATGGGTGCTCAATATGTCCAAGAGCCATCTTCATCCGTCCCAGCAACTAGAGTTTCTAGGAGCCCGCTTTGACACGGTACAGGGGAAAGTCGCGAGCGGCTTTGCAAATTCACGGGCTTGCTTAGTTTGTTTCTTCTTCAGACAGCTCCGAGGGTCTGGGATTACCTTCAAGTCCTGGGATCCATGGCAGCCACCATCTAAGTCGTGCCTTGGGCCAGAGCGCACATGAGGGAGCTTCAGAGGTCTCTCCATTCACACTGATCACCTGTGTCCAAAGTCTACGACATCCGGCTTCTGCTCCTCCCAGAGACTCGACAGCCTCCAGTGGAGGCTGGCGCCCTGTCATCTCCTCGGGGGTGTTTCCCTAGAGAACCCTTGTTGGGTCCTAGGAACAACGGATATGAGTCTGTACGGGTGGGGTGCTCTCTGCCTGCATTAGTCGACACAGGGTACTTGGTCGATTCACAAAGTGCACTGGTCCATAAATCGACTGGAAGTGCGAGCGTTTCGCCTCGCCCTAAGACATTTTCTGCCTCTTCTCAAAGATCAGGCAGTACGAGTTCTATGTGGCAACACAACAGTGACATATATCAACCGCCAGGGCAGCACCAAGTCCCTAGGTGTAGCCAAGGAAATGTCCCTTCTCCTTCCCTGGGCAGAGGCACATCTGCAGACTGTCTTAGCACAGCATATCCCTGGGGTGGACAAATTTCAGGCCGATTTCTGCAGCTGACATGCTATTGATCCCGGAGAATGGGAGCTAGTCCCTTGAGCATTTCAGAAGATTTTGTGAGCATGGGGGCAACCGGTAATGGATCTAATGGTGACGTCAGCGATTACCAAGGTACCGGAATTTTTCAGTCGCAGGAGGGAGTTTCAGTCCTCCAGATTGGATGCCCTGGCTCAACCATGGCAGCAGGAGGCTGTGCTGTACATCTTTCCCCATTGGGTACTAATTGGCAAAGTTCTTTGGAGAGTTCTCGCACATTGGGGGAGAGTGATCCTAATAGCTCCAGACTGGCCTCGGAGGCCCTGATATACGGACCTCATCCGCTTAATGCGAGTCCTGCTGCTGCCTCTGGAGTCTCGCCGGGGGCTATTACATCAGGGTCCAATTGTAATGGATAATCCGACTTCTTACTCGCTTATGGCCTGGCTCTTGAACGCCGCTGCCTAAGCAAGAAGGGTTACTCGAGTCGCGTGTTCACGACTCTTCTTAAGATGTGCGCCTGTCGACTTCACTAGCGTATTTCCACTTTGGCGAGTCGGCGAGTCTTCGAGTCCTGGTGCGTGCGGCACTGTATCTCTCCTTGGAGATCAGGAATCCCGAATAACCTTACCTTCCTCCAGGACGGCCTGGATAAAGGTTTAGCCATGGGGGTCTCTTCGGGTTCAAGTAGCAGCATTAACTTGTTACAGAGGCCCAGTTGGGGGTCGCTCTATAGCGTCCCATGCGGATGTGTCCTGTTTCCTTAAAGCAGCTAAGGTAGTCCGACCACCGGTTTGTCCTCAGGTGTCAACATGAGATCTGTCCCTTGTCCTAAAAGCCTTGATGCAGGCGCCTTTTGAGCCGCTTAAACACATCACATTGAGAGGTTTGACGCTTAAGGCAGTGTTTCTAGTAGCGATAACTTCAGTACGAAGGGTATCAGAAATACAAGCACTTTCATGCAGGGATCCCTATCTTGCCTTCTCGAAAGAAGGAGTTTTCTTGCATACTCTTCCTTCGTTCCTTCCAAAAGTGCTTGCACCTTTTCATATCAATAAGCCAATTTTCCTACCCTGTTTTTCTGAGGATCAGTGTATGGGCGAGAATAAGGGATTCCGTTCTTTGGCTCTCGGCAGGATCCTTCGTAGGTATCTTTGGGTGGAAAATCCTTTCCATACCTCTGATCACCTTTTTGTGTGTTTTGCGGGACCCAGTAAGGGTCAAACTTCTTCCAAACGCACGGTCTCTCGCTGGTTGTGGTTAGCAATTGAATCTGCATACATCCTTAAGGGAAAATCTGTCCCTCTCGGTCTTCGGGCACACTATGCGGGCGCAAGCTACATCTTGGGCGGAGCGCTCTCACGTTCATCCTCTTGATATCTGCAGGGCGGCCACCTGGTCCACCCTGTCCACCTTTGTGCGTCATTATCGGCTCGATATTCAATCTCGGGAAGAGGCGCAGTTCGGGACAAAGGTGGTCTTGATGGCCGTATCTTCCCACCCAAAGAGCAGTTAGCTTGGGTACTTCTCGCTTGTCTGGACTGGTCTAGCAGGATGTACTGGGAGGGGAAATTTTCACTTACCGTTAATTTCCTTTCCTGGAATCCTGCTAGACCAGTCCAGGACCCTCTCTATTCTGGATATCTGGTTCAGAGGTGTATTGCTGAGGAGCCAAGACTTTGCAGCGGAGCGTTATCACCTTTTTTACATAGTATGGTTGCTATTTTCCTTTTTGGTTCATGGTTACATCTATATGGGTATGGCTTTTTAACAAAACTGGAGCGCCCTCTACTGGGTTCAGCAACATATTACCAGGGAACAGCCAATCAGGCTGCTGGTAGGTTTTTTTTCCTATTTATCTGTCTCCAACATCTGCTGGTAGGGGGACTAACCCTGCTTGTCTGGACTGGTCTAGCAGGATTCCAGGAAAGGAAATTAACAGTAAGTGAAAATTTCCCCTTAAGGACCTTTCCTCTAGGAACTTGTCCAAACCTTTTTTAAACCCGGCTATACTAACAGCTTTTACTACATCCTCAGGTAACAAATTCTAGAGTTTGATTACACGTTGAGTGAAAAAATATTTTCTCTTATTATTCTTAAATAGGTTACCCTGTAGCTTCATTGCATGTCCCCTAGTCTTTCTATATTCTGACAACATAAACCATCGATCTACGTTTACCTGTTCCACTCCATTCATTAATTTATGGACCTCTATCATAGCTCCCCTCAGCAGTCTCTCTTCCAGGTTGAAGAGCACTAACCTTTTTAGCCTTTCCTCATAGGGGTATCCTTCCATCTCCTTTACCATTTTGGTGGCTCTTCTCTGTACCTTTTCTAATAGCGCTATATCCTTTTTAAGATACGGCGACCACAATATTCAAGGTGCGGTCACACCATGGAACAATACAGAGGCATTAAAATATCCTTTGTTTTATTTTCCATTCCTTTCTTTGATACCTACAGTAGCATTCTGTTTGCTCTCTTGGCCGCCGCTACACACTGGGTGGTGTTTTAACATGTTATCCATGATGACGCCGTTTGCTTGGGTGGTGGTTCCTAATGTGGAACCTTGCAGCTACAGTTTGGGTTGTTCTTTCCTTGGTGCATAACTTTGCACTTGTCCACATTAAATTTCATCTGTCATTTGGATGCCCAGTCTTCCAATTTATCAAGATCCTCTTGCAATTTTCCACAATCCTCATGGGTTTTAACAACTTTAAACAGTTTTGTCATCTGCAAATTTGATAACCTCCTTCGTTATTTCCATTTCCGGGTCTTTTATGAATGTTAAAAAGCAGCGGACCCAGCACAGATCCCTGGGATACTCTACTATTCACCCCTTGTCTCCCTGTTTGTTCACACCTTCAAAAAACCATAAGATTAGTAAGAGAAGATCTTCCTTGTCTAAAGCCATGTTGGCTGTCTCCCATTAAGTCATAACTATGTACATGTTCAGTAATTTTGTTCTTTATGATGGTTTCTACCATTTTTCCCGGTACTGACATCAGGCTCACCGGTCTGTAGTTTCCCGGATCACCCCTGGAACCCTTTTTAAAAATTGGCATTATGTTGGCCATCCTCCAGTCTTCAGATGATTTTAATGATAGTTCACAGATTACTAATAGCAGGTCTGCAATCTCATATTTTGGTTCTTTCAGTACCCTTGGATGTAAACCATCCGGTCCAGGTGATTTGCTACTTTTCCCAGTGTATCAATATTTTTCAATTCTTCCGCAGTATCACCTTTAAATACCACTCCAGTTATGGGCAGCATCCCTACATCTTCCTCAGTAAAGACCGAAGCTTTCAGTCTCTCCGCTATGGCCTTGTCCCCTCTTAGTGCCCCTCTTACTCCCCCTTTTACTCCTTTATTATCCAATGGTCAAACTGACTCTCACAGGTCTTTTGCTATGAATGTACTTGGAAAAAGTCTTTATCATGCGTTTTTGCTTCCACAGCACGCTGCGTCTCTAGTTCTCTTTGCCTGCCTTATCTCAATGCCTTGCATCTAGCTTGCCAGTGCTTGTGCTGTTTCCTGTTGGTCATTTAGCTCTTTTTTTTTTTTTTTTCATTTCATTTCCTGAAAGATGCTTTTTTTGGCAACACCAACCTTTCTGACCTCACCTTTAAACCATGCTGGTAGATTTTTGGACTTCCTTCCACTTTTCTTAAAGCGTGGAATACAGCTGGTCTGGCCTTCCAAGATAGTATTTTTAAACAGCACTGAAGCTTGATGTAAGTGGAAAAAACACAGCAATTTGTCTTGGTTGTCTAGCTTTGACATAGGATACTGAGATGATGAAGATGGTGCATGGGCTCCCCCCCACCCCCCAGATAGTGGCAGTGGACTCTGAGCTTTCATTCTGTGGCTCCATCTGCTGGCGGGGGGGGGGGGGGGGACTGGCTGGCAGGATTCGAGGAAAGTAAATTAACAAGTAACTCCCTTTGTTACTCTTTCGATGCCAATGAAAGTTGGAAAAAATTATACCAAAAGGGTTGAGAAGGTCCGGGTGCAAAATAACTCTCCATAAAATTAACAATGGGATGAAACTTAACATATGGGAAAAAACTGGTAAAAAGGAACACAGAATTTGAAAATGGGCCAAACTGGACCTAAGGTTCCAGATAAATAAGCCAGCTTGCCCCCCACTCAAAAAAAAGTCCATTGCATCTCTATAGGAGAAGTTCCAGCTTCTGTAGTATAGAAAATATACATATAGTGAAATATAGCAGTTATGGAATTCTTCCTTTTTAAAATACCCCTCCAGCAACTGCCCCACCAGCACTTACAATGTCCCTACTTCTCTTGCACATCCCCTACTAACATGCCAAATGGCCCCATAGTCAAGGAAGTACCCTCGCACAACTACCTCACCACCTTTGCAAGTTACTTCACCCTCACAACTGCCCCACCACACCAAAAAATAACCACCTGCAATTTTTCCATCCTTTCAAACTGCCCCACTCCCAAATAACCCACTGCAACTTCTCCACCCCCCAAAAAATCCCTGCGCAAGTGCCACACCATCCTGCACCATACTACTTTACTGTTTAAAAATAAGCCTCTTAACTACCCTTACCCATAAATCCCTTGCAACTGCTGTACCCCAGAAACTACCCCCTTCCGCAACTGCCCCTACATTTGATCTCCACCCCGCAAGCTGCTGCCATCCCAAAACTCTTGCCCTGCAATTGTCCCACCACCCTGTCATTTGCTTTGCCCCAAAACCTACACCCCCTATAGTTCCACCACTCTGCTTTACCTCCAAAGCTACACCTCCCCAATTGTCCCATCACCCTACCAACTGCTTCAACCCTCCCAAAACTGCCACTTTCCATCTTTCTCTGCCCCACCATCCCCAGCTAAACCACTCCTCCCCACACTAATAGTGACAACACAAGCACACAGCATGCTACACACGCAGAATCGGGGATTAGAAATAATTCCTTAGCCGTGATGTACAGCAATTTACATTACTTACATATATATTTCATTTTTTTTTTCCGCTATGAAAGCTAATGACCGGATTACATGGATGTCTTATTGGTTGCTATGTGTACTTGCAACTCTGCCATGAGTATGGCGATATTAAGGCATTGTCAAGCTAGAAACATTACTTAGGGTCCAAAGTTAGGGGGAGATGCTGTCAGATGTGCTCCGTACTTCAGCAGTCTTGCTTTTTTCAGGATTTTACTAATTTATATTTAATATCTGGATGCTTGAAGAATGGATAGCATGTCTGTCTTCAGTTGTCTAATTATCCTCATCCTGTTAATGAGCCTGGCTTTTCTGCTTCCAGTGTAACTTGCAATAGAAACTGTGGGCAAGATCCAATCAATGGGGAAGGCTATGGGGGTTGAGAAGATGAGCTGTGGAAGCTCCTGTGCTGTACAAGTTAAGTTTTTGTGTGTGATTGGAGATGGAAGAGAAAAACCTTTACCTTTTTAAAAATGCCAATGTACATTTTTTAAAAATTTGTTTGCCAACTATAGTAACAAGTAGTAGGAAAGCTATCCAGCATTGTCACAATTGTACAAAGTCTCATAAACCATTATTAAAAATAAACCAAAACAAATCCCCATCACAGCAACCAATTATCTCTGCTCATTGGAAAAGATCTTTTTAAATGTTATGAGCTAAATTATCCACAGTTGTGGAAGTAGATATTTGATGAGCTGGGAGATGGTTGAGGCTTTCTCTCTCCTGGATGGTAGAATTGCAAGAGTCAAGATGGTGTGTTTGCACCAGATTCTCTTATTTTGAAACATTACCAGCAAATATTTCTAAAGGGGAGCTGAAAAGGATTCAGAGGAAAGTGTTTCAATATGTTTGTGACAAATGCCAGCCTTGAGTTGCTAGGAAAATTCTTTATAGGAGAAGGAAACAGGGAGGCTTGGGAGTTCCAAATTTATATACGTATTATGTGGCATCACAGCTTAAGTGTGGTGGGTTGGTGGCAGTGCGAGGGGTGAAAATGGGTGCAGATTGAATAAGATTGTACTCCAGGGGTGCCTTTTGAAATATTTTGCTTTCGGTGGGGATAAAGATGAGAAGTGTATAACCCATTTGTGGCACGGGTTGTTCATTTGTGGCAAAAGGCTGATGGGGAAGGGACTGAACAGTAAATTACAGCTCCACATTGTCCTTCCAGTGCAGATGTACGGGTTAAACCTCCCCACCAACAGATGGAGAGTCCCGTTTTGTTTGTTTTTTGTTTTTTAAATTTTCTATTTAGCTTATAAATATCAATCAAGATATAATCTCGAATAGAAAAGATACAATGGCACAAATTGAATTCATAAAAAGAGAAAATGAAGAAACACATATAACCACAATCTCTTGTAGTCCACATAATAAAGGGGGGGGGGGGGGGATGAAAAAAAAATCTAAGGCCGGAAACCCCAGGCAAATATCAAGAATAACAAGGTATATAGAAAACTAAAATAGTCTTGGAGACCGCAGTGTCTATCCTAATAAAAAAAAACAAAAAAACCCCCTATCTTTAACGATCTAACCTGACTCTTTATATAATAATTTAGCATTAATAAAGGTAGCAAGATCAGGGGGTTGAGAGAAAACATATCTAAAAGAATTATGAAGCACCAAACATTTACAAGGATATCTTAAATGAAAAGTCCCCCAATCTGCAAAACGCCCGGCTTGTGAAGGAGAAACAACTTCCTTCTCTTTTATGTCTCTTTTGCAATATCTGGAAGCATGGAAATAGTAAAGCCACAAAAAGCTTCCCTTTCTTTCTTGAAGAACATCTTGAGAAGCCCATCTTTATCTGAAGCCAAAGCGTAGGAGTGGAGGAGTGGCCTAGTGGTTGGGGCAAGGTACTTCGGGCCGGAAGGTCGGGGGTTCAAATCCCACTAGAGGACAGCAACCTTGGGCCGGAAGGACTGGGGCTTCTAGTCCCACAGGTGCTCCTTGTGGTCTTGGGCAAGCCACTTAACCCTCCATAGCCCATGTTCCCTGTAAAATAGTTCTCTGTGTGCTGTGCTTTCCTGTCTAATCAATGTGTTTATACCTCAAAAATTTCCTGTCATGATTTGACAATTTCCAATCTGTAATCAAACCGCTGCTGATCGCTGGAAGTAGCGGTATACAAATGTATACTAAATAAATAAATAAATAAATAAATAAATAAACCAACGGTGTAGCAGGAATATAGTTCTCCCCAACTGCAGAACTATCCCGAAGCTTAAACATTAAAAACTTCCAAAATAGAATCTTCCCTTGCTGTCGCTGGCTCTTTTTTCCCCATAGGGAGATAATATAACTTAGTTAAAGGTAGAATTAAGTCTGGAGGGACTTTCAAAACTTCGGTTAGATATCGATTAAACAGATCCGGAGCAGGAACAGCTTTCATATTAGGAGAATTTAAAACACGAAAATTCGTAGCCCATGCGGCATTATCCAACACTTCCAGCTTGTATTGGAGAGCCAAATTATCTTTGACTAATTCAGTATTCACATCAGATTCTTACCAAGCGACTTTCATAATCCTCCATCTGTAGTTTCACTGTCCAAACACTTAACATTAGCATCAATATGAGCTGAATTCCCCTGAACTTTAGAAGAAAGAGCAAAAGTTTGCTTATTTATTATTTATTATTTATTTAGCTGTATTTATATTCCGCTTTTCACCGGGTCAAAGTGGTCAATTGGGGGATACATTTAACACGAGGGGATATGACACACATACGTTAATACTTACAGAGAACATGGGCAATGGAGGGTTAAGTGGCTTACCCAAGACCACAAGGAGTGCCTATAGGACTAGAAATCAGTCCCTCCGGCCTGAGATTGCTGTCCCCAGGTGGGACTTGAACCCCCGGCCCTCTGGCCTGAAGTACCTTGTCCTAACCACTAGACCACTCCTCCCTTAGTCACTGCTTCAGAAAGAGATATAATAGCTTCCCATATAAGTTCTAAGGTAAATACCTGAGAGCGAGGAGACAAGATCAGCGTAGAAATTGCAGCGGAGGTAGACTGAGGTATTTCTGCAAGCACAGTCTTGCTAGTCAGGAGAGGCGCTACTTGCTGCGAACTGCCCAAGTACTCCCCGAATACCGCGGGGGACACCTGTGCCGAGTCACCGCTTCCATTCCCTTGGAAAACATCAACCTTAACACCCGTCGGTGTAGAAGGCAATGTTGGACTCCCCGGGGCAAGACACAGGGAAGCTGGACATTGCGGCGGCACTCTTTGAGCAGGAGACGGAGGTCTCAAGGTCCGAAGGGAGCAGCATTTCTTCCTCCGAAGCAGTCTCCAAGCCGGCACAAATCTTCTGCTTTTTCTCTTGAGACTTCAACAAATCGATCCATAGGACCGTAGATAGGAGGCAAAGGCTCAGAGGGAAAAACCCTCGCTTTCCCCTTTTGTTTAGGCATCCGATAAACAGCAACACGCGGCAGCCATCTTAGTTAAACCACTCCCCCAACTCCCTGGTTTGTCACTGTATAAGGGTCCTGTGTCCTTTTGCTCACCAGTGTTTCTTAGTTTCCAGCAGATAGTATCTCCTTGAACAAGCAGGAATGAGTCTTCACATATGGGTACGTCGGTACCGACGGAGCCTGTGCGGGAACGCTCCCCAGCGTCCAATCAGAAAGCTTTTGGGAGCATCCCTCAGCGCCTGCGTGCTGCCTTCCCGCCTTTCCAACTGTCTCTCCTCAGTTTTCGTTTTTCCGCGGAGCCGGCAGGACATCGTCCTGTCACCGCAGAAAACTTTTTCTTTAATTCTTTGTTTTCCTGTGGTCGCGGCTCTCTCCCCGACTCCACCAGTACCGCCAGTGTTTTTTTTTTCTTTTTTCTTAAATTCAGGGAATTTTTTCCCCTCAATTTCTGTCTTAAACTTTTTGGGCCTTCTAGGCCTCTCTATCATGGAGCCGCCACCTTCTTTTCCTAAGAAGTGTCTAAGCTGTGGCGGTACAATTTTGTTTTTAGACTCCAAGAACTGGTGTCTAACCTGTTTGGGTCCTGACCATTTTCCTCCGGAGCCATTAGGCTACAATATTGTGAGAAGAGATTTTCCATGTCGAGTTTCCCTCTATACCGAGTTCCCTTCCAGTGTCAGGGCACAGGCTATTTCTTCTTCTCCACAAGATCAGGTAACCCACAAACAGTCTGTTAAGACTAGCCAACCCTTGAGTGGTACGTCTCATGCACAGCATGATGACGGCTCCGGCCTTGCCCTCAAGGGTCCATTGGCTTCAAAACCCCGGCGGGAGTCTTCGGCCTCCAAAGCCTATCAGGGGTATCTCCAGGAACAAGCAGGAATAAGTCCTCACATATGGGTACGTCGGAATCGACGGAGCCTGCGCGGGAAAGCTCCCCAGCTTCCCAGAAAGGAAGCTTTTGGGGCCTCCCACTGCACATGCGCGCTGCCTTCCCGCCTTCTTGACCAGTTTCTCTTTTTCCGCGGAGCCAGCAGGTCGTGTTCCTGTCACCGCTGAAGAAATTCTTATTTTAGTTTGTTTCTTTAGACCGCGTACCTGCCTTCCCCATACCGAAACCGGTACCGCCGGGGTCTCTCTCTTTTCTTTTCTTTCAAAAAAAAACAAAACACCTTTTATTTAGCACAACTTGGTGACCGGTTAGGCCTCAGGCCTACACAAATTCTCCTCATGGAGAAACCAGCCCCTGGTTTCAAGAAGTGTACCAAGTGTAGTGCTGTTATTTCTGTTACAGACACCCATGACTGGTGTCTTAAATGTTTGGGGCCTGACCACTCCATTCCGGACTGCCCATCCTGCTCCCAGATGTCTAAACGTGGTTTGCAGAACCGGGCCAACAAATTCCATGTGCTGTTTGCTTCAGATAATTCAGCATCACAGTCATCCAGGTCTTCCTCTCCGGATGGATCTCAGGTAACCAAACCTTCTTTGGGCAGGTCCTCAAAAGGCAAATCTCCTTCAAAGTATCGAGAGGCCCTCAATCTTGAGTCAGAGGAACCTGCCCCAGCCAAACAACCCCGGCGGGAAGCTCTGGCTTACAAAGCACCATCTATGGGGTTACAGGTTGACATCGATGGCACGGCCTCGACTGATCACCTGTTAGACTGCTCTGGGGTACCAGCCCATGCCGGTAACGACATCCAGGCAGCAGTGGCGTCTATGGGCAATACTGTCCAGACCATGCAGCAGGCCGTTCTGGCTTTCATTAAAGCTGCGATGCCCTCGGTACCGCATCTAGCGGGTCCGGTTCCGGTACTGTCTTCCATACCGGAACCGAGACCATCATCTTCCAAACGCAGATCGGTTCCGCATGCCGGATCTGGGTTTTCACCCGATACCGATCCCATACCCGGTACGCCCGATGTCGATACCGATCGGTATGCGTATCGTGCGTTGGAAGGAAATAGAGGATTCTCTGATTCTTCTGAGGATTTTGACTCCTCTGATGACTCTGATGAGCTGTCTCTAGTTCTTCCTGTAGAGCCTTCTTCCCCAAAGAGGAGAATGTCTCCACCAGAGGATTTGTCCTTTCAAGACTTCATTATAGAAGTAGCTAAAGGACTTTCTATTACTACATCCTCTGAAAAAGAACCTAGATCAAAGAAATTGGATATTTTAGGATACCCTAAGGTTCCTAAAGAGGCAGTCACCCTGCCTATCCATGAAATCCTTCAAGAACACTTGATGGACTTATGGGAGGCTCCTCTAACGTTGTCTCCTCATTCTCGTAGGTTGGACACCATGTACCGGGTCCCTCCTTCTCCTGGTTTTCAAAAACTCAGCTGCCTCACCATTCCATTGTGGTGAAGTCTGCGCTGAAAAAGATTGAGTACCAAAAGGCACTCTTCTACCCCTCCAGGGCGAGAATGTAAGACCCTAGACTCTTTTGGTAGGAAAATCTTCCAGGCTAGTATGCTTATAGCCAGGATTAATTCATACAGTCTGTATATGGGCATGTTTCTAAGGGAACTTGCCCTAAAAGTACGGCATTTTGCCTCCTTTATCCCTGAGGATAGAAAGGAGGAGTTCATTTCTCTGGTGAAACAGCTTCTAGATGTTTCTAAGTTCTCCAACAGAGCAGCCTTTGATTCCTTTGAGGGTGCCGGTAGAGCTTCGGGCATTGCTATTGCAGCCCGACGACTTGCTTGGCTCCAGGCCTCTGACCTAGAACTCTGGGTCCTGGATGGCTTACGGAATCTGCCCTGTACAGGTGAGAACTTATTTGGTAAAGACTGGCAAATTAAAGCCACTCAAATGGACGCAGAAAATGCTACCTTAGATAGACTTTCTAAGTCTACCTCTACTCCTGCCAAGAAAAAGTCTTTCAAGAGGCCTTACTACAAGAAGGCCAGATTTTCCACAAATACTGGCCAACAATCTTCTCAGCCTCGCTTTGCTGCTAAGCGTCAGCAACCTAAACAGGCAAGGTCAAAGCCTGCAGCATCTGCCACTCCTCAGCAGGCTCAACCCCCTCAAGGGTTTTGACTTGCCCCTAGAGAACTTAACCTTTCTGGCTCTAGAACAACCAGAGCCCCTCACCATTCCTGGAAGGTTAGCTCACTTTGCTCCCAGATGGGAGCAAATTACATCAGAGCACTGGACCCTCTCTATCATCAGAGAGGGCTACAAACTTCATTTTTCCAACCTTCCTCCACATACCATGGTGAGGCACTTCAATTCTCCCCCATCTCTCCTGGCCCTATTGGGTCAGGAAGTCTCTTCCCTCCTTGCCCAAAGGGCAATAGAAGAGGTTCCTCTTCTTCAACAAGGGACAGGTTTCTACTCCCCTTATTTTCTCATACCAAAGAAGACAGGGGGATTCAGACCTATCCTAGATCTGAGAGAATTGAACAAATTTCTATACAAGGAGAAATTCAAAATGCTTTCTCTGGGCATTCTCCTTCCATATCTTCAGAGTCAGGATTGGCTTTGTTCTCTAGATCTCAAGGATGCGTACACACATATACTCATCCACCCATCCCACAGAAAATATCTACGATTTCTGTTCCAGGGAAAACATTTCCAGTACAGAGTACTTCCCTTCGGTCTAGCCTCTGCTCCAAGAGTGTTCACCAAATGCATGGCAGTTATAGCCGCATTTCTAAGAGGTATGGGAATTTTTGTATTCCCATATCTG
Organism: Ichthyophis bannanicus; assembly: GCA_033557465.1. Classification (NCBI taxonomy): domain Eukaryota; kingdom Metazoa; phylum Chordata; class Amphibia; order Gymnophiona; family Ichthyophiidae; genus Ichthyophis; species Ichthyophis bannanicus. The sequence continues at coordinate 136,122,688 of CM066042.1, forward strand.
GACGACTGGCTCATCCGAGCTCCATCTCAGTCAGAGGCCCAGATTTCCCTGGACCGCACGAGGCACATTCTGCAGTATCTGGGACTGATGGTGAACCTTCCCAAATCTCAACTCATCCCTACTCAGTCTCTGGAATTCATAGGGGCCCAGTTGGACACCACCACTGCAAGGGCCTACCTTCCTCAGGTCCGGGTCCAACGTCTGGTGTGCTTGGCCTCCCAAGCTCAGTCCAGCACTCACTTGACAGCCAGGGAAATGCTGCGACTTCTGGGCCACATGGCCTCCACGGTACACGTGGTGCCCTACGCTCGTCTTCATATGAGAGCAGCTCAATGGACCTTGGCCACCCAGTGGACTCAAGCATCAGGAGCGCTCTCCGACCAAATACTCACCTCAAAACGTCTGTTTTGGTCCCTCCAATGGTGGATATCCACCAAGAATCTCTCGTTGGGGGCCCCCTTCCAACTTTGTTGCCCCAAGCAACCCTCACAACAGATGCCTCCCAAACAGGGTGGGGAGCCCATCTTCAACACCTCTCCACTCAGGGTACTTGGTCTCCACAGGAGACCACCCTTCACATCAACCTCCTGGAACTGCGAGCAATCTTCCTTGCCCTCGAAGTCTTCCATACCCTCCTTGTCAACCTGACCGTCCTAGTTCATACAGACAATCAGGTGGCCATGTTCTACGTAAACAAACAAGGAGGGACAGGCTCTCTGTCGCTTTGCAACGAAGCTCTCAGATTATGGGCCTTCGCCAGAGAGCATCAAATTCATCTTCTGGCAGTGTATCTTCCAGGGGTTCAAAACTCTCGGGCAGACAGACTCAGTCGAGTTCTGCTTCCACACGAATGGTCCCTACATCTGGACCAGATACGCAAAATCTTTCAGGAATGGGTAACCCTGGACATAGACCTCTTTGCAAGTCCGTGGAATGCCAAACTTCCCCGGTTCTGTTCCAGGACTCCGTGTCAGGGAGCTCAGGCCAGCGACGCCTTTCTCCTGCATTGGGGTCAGGAATTCCTATATGCCTTTCCAGCCATTCCTTTGATTCCCAAGACTCTGTTCAAACTCCAGAGGGATCACGGGTCCATGATCCTCATAGCTCCACGCTGGCCACGCCAAGTGTGGTTCCCTCTGCTTCTGCATCTCTCCCAGGGACCCTCCCTGGACCTGGGAGCTGTGCCAGACCTTCTGTCTCAGGAGGAGGGGACTTTGTGGCGCCCAAACCCCAAGTCCCTACACCTCAGAGCTTGGTTACTGAAGGCCTAAGCCTTCATGACTTCAATCTTTCTCAACCAGTGAAAGATATCCTTCATGCCTCTAGGAAACCCCCCACGAGGCGTTCCTATGCTTTCAAATGGAAACGCTTTTCCATTTGGTGTGCTCAGCAGGGTCTTGACCCTCTAGCACTTCCTTTGAATTCTCTACTAGACTATCTCCTGCATCTTTCTAATGCAGGCCTTAAGACGAATTCAGTAAGAGTCCATTTGAGCGCTATTGCAGCATCCTTAAAACCTCTAAATGGACAACCTGTCTCCTCTCATCCTCTTATTGCAAGGTTCATGAGAGGCCTGACTCTAACTAAGCCTCCCATCCGACCACCTCCGGTAGCATGGGATTTAAACCTAGTTCTAGGTCAGCTTATGAAGCCACCTTTTGAACCGTTGGTTTCTACCTCCTTGAAATTCCTTTCCTGGAAGGTCCTTTTCCTTATTGCAGTCACTTCGGCTCGCTGCATCAGTGAACTACAGGCCTTAGTGGCTCATCCACCTTATACTAGGTTTCATCATGATAAGGTGGTCCTTAGGACGAATCCCCACTTTATGCCCAAAGTGGTCTCGCCTTTTCATCTTAATCAAGAGGTATATCTACCTGTCTTTTTCCCGGCTCCTCATGCATCCAGTGCAGAGAGGAACCTTCATACTCTAGATTGTAAAAGAGCTCTTGCCTTTTACCTCAACAGGACTCAGCCACATCGAAAGTCTTCCCAACTTTTTGTGGCTTTTGATCCTTCTCATTTGGGACTTCCAGTCTCCAAACGTACACTTTCCAATTGGATTGCTCAGTGTATTTCCTTTGCTTACCAGAGTAAAAACATTTCTCTGGAAGGCCATGTCACAGCTCACAATGTGAGAGCCATGGCCACTTCTATGGCTCATCTTCACTCTGTATCCATAGATCAGATCTGTCGAGCCGCCACCTGGGCCTCGGTTCATACCTTCACAGCCCATTACTGTTTGGACAAGGACTCCCGCCGGGATGCCTTGTTTGGTCAGGCTGTCCTCAAACACCTGTTCCATACTTGAACAACTCCTGCCCACCTTCCCAGAATGGATGCCTGAGATCCATACGAAGATGGCGAACCCTTGGAAGGGGATCTCCCAGGCATCTTAGCTAGGGAGTCCCCATATGTGAGGACTTATTCCTGCTTGTTCCTGGAGATAGCACAGTTACTTACCTGTAACAGGTGATCTCTGGGAACAGCAGGAATTAGTCCTCACAACCCACCCACCTCCCCTAGGAGTTGTATCTTCTATCTATCTTCCTTTCCTCTCTCTATTGTCTCAGCTATAAACTCGAACTGAGGAGAGCTGGTCAGGAAGACGGGAAGGCAGCGCGCATGTGCAGTGGGAGGCCCCAAAAGCTTCCTTTCTGGGAAGCTGGGGAGCTTTCCCGCGCAGGCTCCGTCGGTTCCGACGTACCCATATGTGAGGACTAATTCCTGCTGTTCCCAGAGATCACCTGTTACAGGTAAGTAACTGCTTTGCCTGCCCTCCCTCTCTAAGGAGCAGTGTTGGAAGCTTAAGGATCTTTCCCTTGTTCATGTCTGGAGGGTGCTTTGCCGATACTTGGAGGTTACGGATTCCTTTCGTAAGTCTGACCATCTTTGTGTGTTGGCCTGCGCAAGGGTGATGCAGTGGCCAAGTCAACTTTGGAACACTGGATTCAGGCGACCATTGCCTTAGTATATCTGTTGCAGAACCTGCCAGTTCTGGAAGGCTTGCATGCCCATTCTACTTGAACGCGCATCCTCATGGGTGGGGTGGGCTGGGCTGGAGCGGAGCTTGGTGATTCCTGTAGACATTGTCAGACAGCAATGTGGGCATCACTTTCCCCTTGTCGAGCATTTCCACTTGGATGTCCAAATGTGGGCGGACCCGGCTCTTGGCTCAAGGATTTTGTGAGCTGCTGTCTTCCTGCCCACTGGTGGTGTAGTTTTTGTACATCCCACTTGTCTGGCCTTATCTAGCAAGACGATATGGAAGGTGATATTTTATTTACCAGTTAATGTCCTTTCTTTGAGTCCTGCTAGACTAGTCCAGTGCTTTCTCCCCTCGAAACTGTATTTGCTGTGTTCTGTTATAAATTTTATAGTTGGCTCTGCAGATTCATCTTCTATTGCCAACCTTCTGTTTATGCTTTCCTGTACATCATTCTCAATATTGAGGTGGTGTGAGGCTTGCCTTGTTTCTCCCATATGCTTTGAGACAAATATTGAGGGAGGTGAATAGCAGCATATGAGTGATGCCATTGAAACCTGGGCTTTTCATTAGTTATTGGTCTCCACCAATCTGCTGGTAGGGGAACACTGCCACTTGTCTAGACTGGTCTAGCAGGACTCAAGGAAAGGACTTCAACTGGTAAGTAAAATGTCGCCTTCTGCCAAGAGGGTAGAGTGATCTCCAAAAAAGGTCTGACTGAAATAAAGAGAAGAAAATATTTTTTTAGAAGAAAAGAAAAGTAAATAGAAATGTTGGAGTGTTTGTGCAGGGCTTTCCCTCCGAATAACAAACAACTTTTTAATCTAATTATTCCGTGTTGTGCTAGGTGGTAATGCCCAAAAGTCAATATGCTAATAGTAAAAACACTTAGGACGTAGAAATACTTAGCTGGCAATCAAAGCTCAAAACAGCATAAGTTTTTAGAAGTTGACGAAGGAATAAACGAAAAAAAGCTGCAGAAGTTGTCATCGGCCACAGAAGTTGACATCAGTCACTGCATTGAAACTTGCAGCAGTGTCCACCGCAAGTCATGGAAAACAGTAGCAGCCGCAGAAGATCACACTTAACGGCACAGTAGCTACACATTTTGGGTCAAACCAAAGACCCTGTTTCAAGTTTTCAATGTCACTTGTAATGTGCCAAACGACTACAAAAAGATCTATACGGATACAAATTTGCCGAACAGATGTCATTCTCTCATTGTTCTCTTCAAGAAGAATTTGTGCTAATACAACAAAAGTGCTTGAGTGAGCATGTCTTTTCTAGTGGGCAAAATGGGCTGTGTTCTTGGTGGAGGTATGTTTCTACCAACAAGGCAGAACTTGTGAGCTGGAATGGATCTCAGGGTCGCAAAGTACTATTGTCAGGTGGAGGGACATCTGGTCGCCCTCTCTGCAACTCTCATTGCAAGCCTTGACATCCTGCAGACTGTCTTTCCGAGTCAGAATGCAGTTCGTCCAAATAAAACAAGAGCCCTGCTGCTCTGCATGTTACCTCCATATTTTTTTATTTTTTTATTTAACAGTTTTTCTATACAGCCTTTATCCAAGGTGGTTTACATCTACCAACATGACAATTACATGGTGGTGGTTTTACATTGGACATAACCATTAAACATAGCAGTAACATGAGAGGTAATTTACATTAACAAGGGATTATAACTTGAGGGGAGGGGTGAACTATTTACATATAGAGTTGATCTTTTTCTGGGGAGGACTGATTGATTTATCTTATTTGGTCTTCTGTGCAGTGATTTAATGTTTGGTTTAGGTTTTGTCAAGTCCGTAGTATTCTCTGAATAAATGGGTTTTTAATTGTGGGTTGTTTTTTTTTAAAGTCGTTGATTATGCTGATCTTACATTGTCTGAAGATGGGGCCTTTCGGAGTGCCATTTGATGGCCACTCAAGTGGTTGCCAATAGATGGAGCTATTTAAGCTGCAGGGAATTTCTGCCGATAGCGGACTTTGTTGCCCTACTTGAGGTCTGACCCAGAAAGAGAGACTGCAAGTTTTCCCTGGCCTTTGAGGTGGCATCTTCTACACAAGCTTCAGGCCTTTCTAGACCTGAGCTTTCTAGGGGCCCTGGATGAGTGTTAGGTGGGGATGCACATATTCTTGATCCAGGGGTATGGCTTCCATCTCTTGCTACCCCAATGGGTCTACCTGGTTGGAGTGTCTGACATTGCCGTTTTCCTACCCCCACTTGCTTGGGAACTGACTCTCCATAAGAACATATAAAGATATAAGAAATGCCATACTGGGTCGGACCAAGGTCCATCAAGCCCAGTATCCTATTTTCACAGTGGCCAATCCAGGTCACACAAGTACCTGTCAGGTTCCCAAAAAGGTACACAGGTTCCACAATGCTTGTTCCAGGCTAAGCAGTAAATTTCTCGGGTCTTTAATAATGGTTTATGGCCCTTTCCTACAGGAACTTGTGAAAAACATTTTTAAACCCAGCTACACTAAGTGCTTTTACTGCATCTTTAGGTAACAAATTCCAAAGTTTGATTTTGCATTGAGTGAAACAATATTTTCTCTTATTAGTCTTATATGGGATCTCCAGGAACAAGCAGGAATGTAGTCTTCACATATGGGTAATGTCAGCACTGACTAAGCCCATGTAGGAACGCTCCCCAGCACCCTATAGGAAAGCTTTTGGGAGCATCCCACTATGCCTGCGTAGCTGCCTTCCCGCCTTTCCAATTCTCCCTCCTCAGTTTTTCATTTTCCATGGAGCTGACAGAGCAATACTTGTCACTGCAGAAAATGTACTACTTTTTGTGGTCACGTCTGCCTTCCCGTCAATGCTAACACCAGCATCGTCGGTGCTCTGTTTCTAATTTCTTTCTTTAAAAAAAAGCCTTCTCTTTTCACCGGATACTGCATGACCTCATGCTTAGAATGTGGGAGACACCCTTAACCTATCTCTCCACATTATCGGGTACCACAGTGTACCAGTTTCCAGAAGACGCAGTTACCGCACCACTCCATGGTGGTAGAATCACAATGCATTGAATCAAGTGTGCCAAGAGACATTGCTCAAATCCTCCGAGCCGGGAGGCGAGAACTCTCGATGCCTTTGGTCGTCAGTGTTTTCAGGCCTCCATGTTATTAGCCAGAATAAGTTCTTACATGCTCTACATGGGTAAGTTCTTTCAGGAGGTTGCTAAGGATTTAGAACTAATGGCTCCTCTTCTCCCTGATGACAAGATGGCTGATTACCTGACACTTGTAAAGCATGCCCACAATGTTTCCAAATTTATGAACAGGGCAACTTTTGACTGCTTTGAGTGTTTTGGCAGAACGTCTGCTTTTTGTATCGGTGCACATCAGATTGCTTGGTTACAAGCATCCGTCATCCGTTCTTGAACAGTGGGTGCAAAATAAACTGGGGAACATTATTTGAACAGGGGAAAACCATTTTGGCAAGGATTGGCAGGACAAAGCGTCTCAGCCAGAATCTGAGAATACCACTCTCAATAGGCTTTCTAGAACCACTGCGAACCCAGCTAAGAAAGGCTATAAAAGAAGCCCTTTTTCAACAAGAAAAAAGTATTACCCTTCTTATACCCACACTGTGCACTGTCTGGTCCATACTTCCCAGAAGGGACAGTAGTAAACCGAAGCAGCAAAGGAAGGCTCAGACCACCAGTGCTCAGCCAACTCAACAGACCCAGCCTCCTCAAGGTCTTTGACTTCTTTCTAGAGAACTTAGCTGCCCTACCTCTGGAGATTCCATATCCAGTCAACATTCCAGGCAGACTGTCACTTTGCCCAAAGGTGGCACCAGATATCATCAGAACATTGGACACTCTCCACAGTAGCAGAGGTGTACAAGCTTCTCTTCCAAAGTATGCCCCCTCTATCTACTCCAAGAGAGTTCAGCTCTCGGCCTCCTCTCACCACTCTCTTGTTTCAAGAAGTTACCACCCTTTTCGCACAGAGTGCGATAGAGGAAGTGCCACTCTCTCAACAGGGCCTGTGTTTCTATTCCCCTTACTTCCTTATCCCAAAGAAGACAGGAGGATACAGGCCCATCCTGGACCTCGGAGAATTGAACAAGTATCTGCTCTGAGAGAAATTCAAGATCTCTCTCGTAACTCTTCTCCCTTATCTCCAGAGTCAGGACTGGCTTTGTTCTCTAGATCTAAAGGATGCATATACCCATATCCTTATTCACGCAGAACACAAGAGGTTTCTACGATTCCTCTTTCAGAGAAAACGTTACCAATACAGGGTTCTACCCTTCGGCCTGGCCTGGCCTCTGCCCCGAGTCTTTACAAAATGCATGGCAGTAATGGCTGCATTCCTAAGATCTCTAGGGATATTTCTTCCCTTACTTAAGACAGCTAGTTCATCCAATTAACAGCTCTAGAGGCCAGCTCTTCTCTCTCCCGCACAGTGCAGGTTCTTCAACACTTGGGATTTGTAATCTTCTCAAACCTTAGAATTCATAGGGGCTCTCCTAGACACACAGCAGTCAAGGACTTTTCTACCACAGGCCCGCTGTGCTCGAATTGTTCCACTAGTTTCTCAGGCATGTATGAAATCTTTCCTAACTGCTCAAGAAATGCTTCAACTGCCTGGCCATATGGCATGCACTGTACATGTGGTTCCCTATGCTCGTCTGCATATGCGTGCAGCTCAGTGGACCCTGGCTTTGCAGTGGACTCAAGCATCTGGTCATCTAGGGGACAGAATAATGTCTGCACATCTCATTTTGTCTCTCCAATGGTGGCAATCGCCAGAAAACCACCTTGTAGGGTCACCTTTTCAGATGCCACCACACCAATCTACCCTGATGACAGATGCATCCAAATTGGGTTGGGGAGCTCATCTGGACAATTTCTCCACTCGGGGTGTTTGGACTCATCAAGAGGCATGACTTCATACATCTATTGGAACTCAAAGCCATCCACAATGCTTCAGGGTGTTCCAAGACAACCTTTTGTGGCTTTTGATCCTTCTCATTTGGGACTTCCAGTCTCCAAACGTACACTTTCCAATTGGATTGCTCAGTGTATTTCCTTTGCTTACCAGAGTAAAAACATTTCTCTGGAAGGCCATGTCACAGCTCACAATGTGAGAGCCATGGCCACTTCTATGGCTCATCTTCACTCTGTATCCATAGATCAGATCTGTCGAGCCGCCACCTGGGCTTCGGTTCATACCTTCACAGCCCATTACTGTTTGGACAAGGACTCCCGCCGGGATGCCTTGTTTGGTCAGGCTGTCCTCAAACACCTGTTCCATACTTGAACAACTCCTGCCCACCTTCCCAGAATGGATGCCTGAGATCCATACGAAGATGGCGAACCCTTGGAAGGGGATCTCCCAGGCATCTTAGCTAGGGAGTCCCCATATGTGAGGACTTATTCCTGCTTGTTCCTGGAGATAGCACAGTTACTTACCTGTAACAGGTGATCTCTGGGAACAGCAGGAATTAGTCCTCACAACCCACCCACCTCCCCTAGGAGTTGTATCTTCTATCTACCTTCCTTTCCTCTCTCTATTGTCTCAGCTATAAACTCGAACTGAAGAGAGCTGGTAAGGAAGGCGGGAAGGCAGCGCGCATGCGCTGTGGGAAGCCCCAAAAGCTTTTCATCTGAAAAGCTGGGGAGGTTTCCCGCGCCAGCTCCGTCGGTTCCGATGTATCCATATGTGAGGACTAATTCCTGCTGTTCCCAGAGATCACCTGTTACAGGTAAGTAACTGTGCTTTTCAGCTGTGGATTCTCGGTAGCCTATAGCTGGGGAGTCCCATATGTAAGGACTGACTTCCTGCTTGTTCCCGGAGAAAGCGTAGTTACTCACCTGTAACAGGTGATCTCCAGGAACAAGCAGGAATGAGTTTTCACATATGGGTACGTCGGTACCGACGGAGCCTGCGCGGGAACGCTCCCCAGCGTCCAGTCAGAAAGCTTTTGGGAGCATCCCTCAGCACCTGCGTGCTGCCTTCCCGCCTTTCCAACTGTCTCTCCTCAGTTTTCGTTTTTCCGCGGAGAAAGCAGGACGTCGTCCTGTCACCGCTGAATTTTTTTTTTCTTTAATTCTTGTTTTCCTGTGGTCGCGGCTGTCTCCCCAACTCCACCGGTATCGCCGGTGTTTTTTTCTTTTCTTTTCATTTAATCCAGGGAATTTTTTCCCCTCAGTTTCAGTTTTAAACTTTTGGGCCTTCAGGCCTCTCCATTATGGAGCCGCCTCCTTCTTTTCCTAAGAAGTACCTTAACTGTGGCAGTGCAGTATTGTTTTTAGACTCCAAGTCCTGGTGTCTGAACTGTTTGGGTCCTGACCATCCGGAGCCATTAGGCTACAATATTATGAGAAGAGATTTCCCTTTTCGAGTTTTCCTCGATACCGAGTTCCCTTCCAATGGCAGGGCACCGACCATTTCTCCTTCTCTACAGGATCAGGTAACCCACAAACAGTCTGTTAAGACTAGCCAATCCTTGAGTGGTAGGTCTCATGCACAGCATGATGACGGCTCCGGCCTTGCCCTCGAGGATCCATTGGCTCCAAAACCCCGGCGGGAGTCTTCGGTCTCCAAAGCCTTTCAGGGGTTTCAGGTTGTTCCTGAGGCTCACCCCTCACAGAACATACCTGAGCCATGCTCGGTGGTGGCATCTGCTTCGAGCGGTACCGATACCCCGGCATCGGCACTGGTGTTGAGCGATCCACTCTTCACCAGGGATCGTCATCTGGTTTTCTCGGTACCTTCGGGACCGGTCAATACATCCCAGATTGACTTTCCAGTATCGGTATCACCGCCGATACTACCACCGACGTCGGTACCTTCTAGACATGCATCGATAGACTCGCTTCCTTCGATGCCGAGTCTGGAATAGATTTCCAGTTTGGAAGACTGGGTACCGACGCGTCTCGGATCCGTTGCTTACCGGTTCCGGATGTTCGGTACCGAGGGTAATTACCAAGGGCCTTCGGTTTCCTCGGTACCACTTGAGCAGCCTCCGATGACTGCTTCGCTGTCAGTATCGTCTTCGATTCCAGCACAGCTACCGGTATCAGTGCCGATAACTGCAGTAGCATCGGGGTCAGCTCCTTCCATGCTTTTTTCACCAGAGTCGCTCCTTTCTATACCTAGTTTGGAGTCGATACCTGGCATGGACGATGCAGTACTGACTGTCTCACGTCATGACCTCCAGTACCAGCATCCATCCCTTAGGGTTCCTTTTCTGCACCGGGCGAGATCTTCTACTTCTACATTCTCAAGTGCCTACTCCGGTGCCCAGGCTAGTTCTTTAGATCTAGCCTGTCCAGGGATGGTTTCTGTTGGAGATCCCTCTTTTCAGAATATTCTCCTGGACATAGCAACATCCCTTGCTATTTCTACCCCTGGCTATGATCCTGCTCAAGGCTCTCTTTGTTCTGGAGAAAAGGAAAATATAATGCTTCCTTTACATCATTCCTTGCAGGTTCTTCTAAGAATGTGGGAAGCACCTCTGAGGGTTTCCTCACCTTCTAGAGCAACTGATCTTCTATATCAGGTGCCCCCCCTCTCCAGGGTTTCAAAAAACTCAACTTCCCCATCATTCCATTGTAGTGGAATCAGCAATGAGGAAGGTAAAAAGCAAGAAGAAGCATTCTTCTTACCCGCCAGGTCGTGAATCTAGAACACTGGATGCCTTTGGACGTCAAACCTTCCAAACATCTATGCTGGCAACAAGGATTCTCTCATATATTTTTTATGAGTCTATCCCTTCAGGAGGTCACAAAGAAATTATCTCTTGACTCCTTTTCTATCAGAGCCCAAGGCTGCAGACTATTCCTTACTTCTTAGTCATAGCCAAAATATCTCTTGGTTTCTTTCTCGTGCTTCCCTAGACTCTTTTGAGTCTGTTAGCAGAACCTCTGCTATAGCCATAGGGGCACGACGTAGCGCCTGGCTCCAAGCTTCAGACTTGAACAAATGGGCACAACAAAGACTGGGTAATACTCCTTGCACTGGAGAAAATCTCTTCAATAAGGAGTCTTTACATCAGGTTGTTCAGTGCTCCACTGACTTCCCTGCTTCTGAAGGCGATCCTAAGCCTTCTCCTTCCCCAGTAGGTAGGAAATGCCCTACCAAACCTTCTTTCCCTAGGAGAAGGAGGTTTTACTCTTCTCCTGCCCATCATTCAGATGTTCCCAAGCACGGGAAGCCTCGTCCTGGTCTGAAGAATCCAAACTCTAGCCAGGCTGAATAAACACAACAGAGGTTTTTCACTGTTTTTTCATTCAAAACTCTATACAGGGATTCCTATTCCCAGGACATCCATTTGCTCTTCGGTATGCTGAGCTGTCAGGCTATTCATGGCTATGGGTCACAGGTTTTTCCTCCTCTTCCTGACAAGAAGAGAGGTTTAACAACTATCACATGATAGTTTTTCTGTACCAACATGAATTTTTTCCTCCCAGGGACTTACCATATGGTAAGTCGCCCTTCAGCTCTTGTTTCTCTACCCTCTTATCCAGGTTTTTCCCCTGTAAGAGTGGTACCATACCACTGGAGGGCTTCTTTAGCCTTTCTAGACTTTCTTTCCATTCCAGTGTGGAGTTTTTTTTTTTTCTCTTGAGTAAACTCCCTCCTTTTTGCCTGGGCAGCTCATCAGACAGGGACAGGGATTTTCTACTCTTGTTCTGTTCTTTCTGTTTTACACAGAAAGATTCTCTCTGCTGTCTTATTCAGCAGCTGCCCATGCAGGAGTTCTAGTGATTGGACTACTGGTACTTTTCCACAAGTTTCCAGTCTTGTCCTCCACTACTTTCTGTCTCGCCTTAGTAGTGATTCCAAGACAGTGCTTACATCTTTCTTGGATAATCCTTATCACTACAGGCGATAAGCTGTCAGCTACGTGTGCATATGTTATGCCTTTCTAGATCTCGCTATAGATATATATGTGTGTGTGTGTGTATGTATATATGTATATATGTATATATGTCGAGATACTTTGTTATAGGTAGTTATGTATTTACATACTTATCTCTCTGTCTATGCTCATAAAGGTTTTACCTTCCTATATGTTCCAGACGGGCTTTGCCCATGTTCATGTTGTTCCACAGTATGTTTGGGGTATTATGCACACAACCACTGCTGTGGTACTGACAGCTCCTACCATAACCCTAGGTTTAGGTATCCCTGAAGCTCCATGCTCCAATATCTTCCTACCTCTCACCAGTTAGGAAAGACATGGTGGATCTTCAGTAGATCTGAGGTTTCAACTCCTCAGACACCTGTCCTTTCTTTGGGAATACGGGTTTTTTTTCATACCCCTTCTTCCTTCAAGGACTAGGCCAGTTTGTCCAAATCGGTCAGTCTTCCTCTTTTGCTCCTAACTGTGAATAACTCTGTAGCCAAAGGAGTTTTCAGCTTTTTCCATAAAGCTTCCCACTAAAGACCTACCATTTTTGTACTACCCCAGTTGAATCCTGGGGTCACCTGTCGCTTCCAGATTTTGACCTTCACCTTCACTTCAGTGAGGTCACCTTGAAGATTCCTCTACTGGATCCCCAGTAGACTCCATCAGCCTCTCTACTTCCTGCAATCCAGTAGGTGAGGTCCATATTGCAATTGTTCCTTTCAATATATTTCATGATAATTATCATACATACAAGGACTCCTTGCCTGTAGTCCTATCTTAGGTTAGCTGTTTTCTACAGCTCCTCTTTTCAACTCCTACCCTCCATCCTCAGGATGCCTGGCCATATGAGGTGTAGCATGTTTCAATCTCCAACATGCTAGGGCTCCAGGCTCCTTAGCTTGGGAGTCCCCCATATGTGAAGACTCATTCCTGCTTGTTCCTGGAGATAGCACAGTTACTTACCTGTAACAGGTGATCTCTGGGAACAGCAGGAATAAGTCTTCACAACCCACCCACCTCCCTTAGGAGTTGTATCTCTCTATCTATCTTTCCTTTCCTCTCTCTCTCTCTTTGTCTCAGCTATAAAACTCAACTGAGGAGAGACAGTTGGAAAGGCGGGAAGGCAGCACGCAGGCGCTGAGGGATGCTCCCAAAAGCTTTCTGATTGGATGCTGGGGAGCGTTCCCGCGCAGGCTCTGTCGGTACCGACGTACCCATATGTGAAGACTTATTCCTGCTGTTCCCAGAGATCACCTGTTACAGGTAAGTAACTGTGCTTTCTCTGGGGACAGCAGGAATCAGTCCTCAAGACCCTCCCTCCTGCCCTTGGAGTTGCAGTCCTATTATTTTTGGGTTTTTTTGCTGTCTTTTTAGCTATGTCATCTGACTGAGCAAGATAGCACCCTTGGGGGGAAAGGGGACCGTGCATGCGTGATGGCAACTCCCAAAGGCTTTCTCTGAAAGCTGGGGGATTTGCTCTGCATGAGGGCTCAGTCAGGACCGACGTCACCCATATGTGAGGACTGATTCCTGCTGTCCCTGGAGAACACCTGTTACAGGTGAGTAACTACACTTTATGAACCAACCAGGAACAATACATTGAAATCCTCTTCAGTGTGCTGCAGTGTGTTAATCATTGGGAAAGGAATGGAGGATAAAACTGAGAATCATCATGCCTCTGCTCCATAGTGTGATCACATCTTAAGTATTGTGTGCAGTTCTGGTTGCCACATATCTAAAAAGATGTAGCAGAATTAGGGTACAGAAAAGGGCAACCAAAATGATCAAGGGGATGGAACAACTCTAAGAAGACAGTTGAGATTGAAGTATGAAGTCTGTAAAAATCATTAGTGGAGTTGAACAGGTAAACATGGTACTCTATTCTCAAAAGGTGCAAAGATTACCATGAAGTTACTAAATAGTACATTTAAAATCGGAGAACATTTTTTCACCCCATGTATAATTGAGCTCTGGAATTCATTGATGAAAGAAGCAGTAAGAGCAGTTAATGTAGCTGCGTTTCAAAAATAATTTTGGACAGCTTCCTGGAGGAAAGGTCCATACATGCCTAAGGTAGGTTTGGGGAAATCTATTGCTTTTCTCTGGGGATAAGCAGCACATCGAGCTAGGGTTTTGATCTACTCAGAAACTTGTTACCTGTGTTGGACACTCTTGGAAACAGGATATCTGGCTTAATGGAACTTTGGTCTGGCCCAGAATGGTAGTTTAATGCAATTTGCAAAAAATATACACACTCCAATTAAATAACAAGATGTGGTTATAAAATCAAATAAAAATCATCCACATAACCCATACATTAATAAAATTAACCTTTCTCTAGGAACAAGCAGAAAGTAAGCACTCACATATGGGTGACGTCGGCATCGACTGAGTCTGTGCGGTGACATCGGCATTGATGGAGCCAGCACAGATTCACTCCCCAGCTCCCAAAGAGCCCTTGAGAGTTAGTCCGTGCATGTGTATTCACATTCCCGCCTAACGGTGCCATCCTACCTCAGTCGTCTTTTTGCCACAGAGTCCTGCAGACATACTGTCAGTCATCCCTAGTAAACGATTTTTTTCTACCCTTTTTCTTCACGTTTTCATGCTCCTTTTTACCAGTTTGTCCTCTGTCACCTTCTCGTCAACTGAGTCCACCCTCACCTCATTGTCATGGTTTATTTTTAGGTCCTCCATTATCTTTTCAGTGTGGGTATTTTCTCGTGCTCTGTTTGATCTTGCGAGTGCCATTTTCCCTGCTATGTCTTCGGTCAGCAGTTTTAAGAAATATGGCAAATGCCCACGTGCCATGTCCATAATGAATTGCCGCAGTTGCTGTATCAAGTGCTTCGGTGCAGATCACGACTCCATTTGCCTGCTCTTCTTACTTATCAGACCCGTATACAGTACATCAAATCTGGTACCCTCACATGCACACCCGTCCCTCTCAGCCAAGGAGTACCACAAGGGTCTGCACTTTCCTCTTCCGTTCAGTATCTACTTACAGCCTCTCTGCGACATTATCAATAACCATGAAGTCAACCACTTAATATATGCGGATGATATTATGATTTTCACCCCCTTCTCCAACAAATCGCCAGACTACACTAAAATCTCCAACTGCTTCTCAGCAATCGATCTATGGCTCAAGAAACACATCAAAATAAATCACAATAAAACAGAAGCAATGCATATTGCAAGAAACACGCAATTCAATCCTCCACCCATGATCACGATACACACCACTCAGACAAAACCCAAATCAACTACTTGGGCATCACACTCAAACAAGAATTCAACTTCCAGCCACAAATAAGCTGTATTACCAAGTCTGTCTATCTTAAGTTCCACACACTGAGGAAGCTACGCAAACTCTTCTCCCCAGTGGACTTCTGTGTAGTTTGTCAAGCAGTAATTACCCCAGGCTTCGATTACTGCAACTCCATATATCAGGGTCTTCCCAAGAGCACGTTATACCCCCTACAATTAGTGCAAAATACAGTACCTAGAACCGTCCTGGCAAAATCTCAGCAAACTCACATCACCCCACTCCTCAAACAGCTTCACTGGCTGCCCATCACCAGCAGGATTAAATACAAAATCATCCTAAACACTAACATTTTAAACAATCTTTCTCCAACAAACACCACCTCCAATAGACCCAGAAGATCTACAGTCAACATGATTGAAATACCCGCTGACAAAACCCTCTTACAGCCAAAGAACCAACAGCAAGGTCTTCTCATTATATGCTCCCACCCTTTGGAACTCGCTGCTGCCCCAATTAAGATCCATCCAACTAACCAGCCAATTCAGCAAAAGCTTAAAGACTCTGCTATTCTTAGAGTATTATGGATTAAATTTGGATCTATGAACACTTCCCCATGCAAACCAGTAGTACACTGTAAATAGTTAAACCTTTAAGTCATATGTTTAATGGATGATTGTAGATAGGTAAGCCCTAAACCACTTGATGCTGAATAATTGTTGATTCAAATGTTCTCTGTAATGTGCATGTTTTTGTGTTAATCTAACTGCGCTGAGTTCTCTGGAAACAGTCTTGACTGGTAGAAAGACGGTATATACGATAAGTTAATAAAGGTGCTGCAACGTCTGGGGTTTGTGATCAACTTTGCAAAATCACATCTGCTCCCAACCCAACACCTGGAGTTCATAGGACCTTTCTGGACTTGACCCGCTTCCTCTCTAGACCAGGTGCAGCATCTGGCAATCCTGGCAAGAGGTACAGAGTTGCTCATCTGCGTCTGCCTTTCTTCTGCTGCGCTTATTGGTGCACATGGCCTCGATGGTTCATATAACCCCACAGGCCCTTCTCAGCTCTCAATGGACTCGGTCCACAGACCAACTGGAGGATCAAGTCCGGATCATTCAGCCTCTAGCAGCCTCTCTTGCCTGGTGGCAAAGTCGACAATCTCATGGCCAGCCTTCCCTTCCAGGCCCCATTGGCCAAATGCATTCTGACCACTGACTCTTCCAAGCTTGGCTGGGGAGCCCACTGTGATGGTCTGTAGCTGCAGGGTGCATGGACTCGGGAGGAAAGTGCCCTCCAGATCAGCCTCCTAAAACTCAGAGCTGTGACAAACTTCCTTTGGGTTTTCCGGGCCCACCTGGCTGGCCAGGTTGTGCTTGTTCAGATGGACAACCAAGTAGTGATGTTTTACATCAATAAGCAGTGGGG
This sequence comes from Ichthyophis bannanicus, assembly GCA_033557465.1. Lineage (NCBI taxonomy): Eukaryota > Metazoa > Chordata > Amphibia > Gymnophiona > Ichthyophiidae > Ichthyophis > Ichthyophis bannanicus. The sequence continues at coordinate 136,139,251 of CM066042.1, forward strand.
AATGGGCTGGTACCTCCTCTGTTGGGAGGTGGTTCGCCTGTGGACCTTTGCCACAGAGAAGGGCATGATCTGCCAGGTGGTCTACCTGCCGGGCCAGGACAATCTGCTTGCAGATCGATTCAGCAGAGTCCTTTAGCCCATGAGTGGCACCTCAATCTAGTGGTGGTCATCTCCATCTTTTGATGTTGGGGGACCCTGATGTTGGATCTCTTCGCCAGCCCCGAGAATGCTCAGCTGCCATGCTTCTGCTCCTGGAGGCCAGCCCTAGAATGAGTGGCCACAGAAGCCTTTCTCCTGTCTTGGTTCAGGAGCCTGCTGTATTTGTACCCACCTACTCCTCTGGTTCCCATGACCTTGTTCAAAGTTCAGTCAGACTGGACCTCGGTAATCCTAATTTCCCCTCAGTGGCACTGGCAACCGTGGTTCCCTCTGCTCCTGCAGCTGTCCCAAGTGGCCCCCGATACCTCTGGGCCAGGACCTGGACTTGCTCTCGCAGGAGGTCAGGACCTTTCTCCATCCCAACCTCCAGTCCCCTCTCCCTGATTGCGTGAATGCTGAATGGCTAGCCATAGCACACCTCCACCTCTCCCAGGTGGAGGACATCCTCCTGGCATCATGCAAGGACTCAGCATGGCATGCATATAACTTCAAATGGCATGGATTCTGTCTGGTCCGCAGACAGGAATCTCAACCGTTTCTCTTGCTCTGTGCAGGACATCCTACAATATCTTCTGCCCTTATCCCGGCTATTCTAAAGTCCAACTCTGTAAAGGTGCACCTCAGTGCCCTAGTGGCACATCACCACCTTGTTGACAACCAGCCGGTCTTTATGTGCCCCTTCGTGGGTTCCTTCATAAAGGGGCTTTCCCTCTCACCGCCCCCCCCCCCCCTGTCCATTCACTGCCGGTGATGTGGGACCTGAATGTTGTTCTTGGGAAGCTGATGGCTTCCCCTTTTGAGCCTCTGGCTACATGCCATCTCATGTTCTTGTCATGGAAAGTAGTGTTCCTGGTAGTGCTCGCTTCAGCCAGGAGAGTTAGTGAGCTGCAGGTGTTGGTGGCCCACACCACCTATACAAGGTTCCACAAAAACAGGGTTGTTCTCTGGACCCACCTGAAATTCCTGCCCACGGTGGTATCTGCTTTTCACATGAACCAAGAGGTAGTCCTTCCCACCACCTTCCCCAGGCCTTATACATCCTGAGCAGAGACCTTGCTACGCACCCTGGATTGCAAGAGGGCACTGTCCTTCTACCTTCAGAGGAGACAGCCCCATTGCCGCTCATCACAACTGTCTCCTATGATATCAACAGGTCTTGGAATTGTGGTCTCTAAGTGTACCCTGTCTACCTGGGTGGCAGACTGCATTTCGTTAACCTACTATGTTTTCATAATGAGGTAAGATGGATGGCACCATTGGGCATGAAGGTGACCTTGCATGTGTGGTCTTACTCCTCCCAAAGGCTTTCTTTGAAAGCTGGAGAGTAAATCTGTGCAGGCTCCGTTGCTGCAAACATCACCCATATGTGAACTGATTCCTGCTGTCCCCCGGAGAACACCTGTACCAGCCCCTCCCGCTCCACCCTGACACGGCCAATCAGGCTGAGGACTGCACCCACCAACAGAACTTGAAAATCCAGTATGCACAGGCACGCCTGTGCCTGAGGGCCCTTTGGCATGGCCTTTAGGCATGGACTGAATCACCAACAAAATCAACTCAACAAAGGACGACACCACTGCAGCTGAAGAAACACCAAGCATTCTGTGGACAAACTGACCAACCCCAAGGTAAGGCTGTATCTGTGGCCTCAGAAAAGCAGCTACTCCTGCAAACATGCTAAAAGTCACACAAATTACAACACACTATAGCAGCAACTATTATCTTAACATGAAACCTTACACTTTTATTCTCATTCTGATCTTACTACTGAAAATTCTCCTACACTACACAGGGTCCACACATACATAATCCTTCACACTAATACGTCCAGTACTACATGATATTCCTAAGCGTCTATCCATTCCAGTCCCTTTCCTCTGAGTTGTGCCCCTCTTCCACTGCAAGGAGACTGAGCACATCGTCATCTTTTGATGACCCTAGGATATATATACCTCGTATAGTACTGGCACCTCCCACCAGATTCAGTTTTGCTCAGTCTCCAAGCTGTAAGGGAGTCGGTAACCAATAGCTAAGTTACTGGAGAGACTTAGTTTAGGGAGCTATTTTGCCTTTTGGTTTATTACTATACCTTTAGTTTTATTTGTCTGTCTAGTGTAGAATTAAGGTCTTTTCTTCTGCCTCAGTTTCCCTCAAGGGGTGTGGGGGAGGAGAGGTACCTTCGGCCACTGCCCTTCAAACAAGCGCCGGCCTGTCTCCCCTTAATACTGCCAGCCTTTCCGGCGGGTTGGTGAGGAGGAGGCATCCCTGCAGTCCGCCACCGTCTTTGAGGCCCTTCAGTGTCTTTCCGCCTCGCTGCTGAAACCCTCCCGGCAGCTGAGCGCAAGGGCGGGAAGACTCCTACAACCCCTGCGGAAGCGAAGACAAAGGCAGGAAGAGGCCAGAATGGAGGTAAACTGCGTGGCATCGGAGCCAACCACGCATTCGCGGCCAGCAGTTTTTGCAGCGCAAAAGGGGCCGAAACGTTGAGGCGAACCGCATGGCCTTTGGAGCCGACCACACGGTCGTAGACGGTGAGTTGCAGTGGAGCCTGGCAGTGTCCTGAGGAGGAGAGAGTACCGGTGGAGATAGGCCCTCTTTCTTCACGTGCCTTTCATTTTGGCGCTCATTTCCCAAAAGGAATTTTTTTAAAGGAGTTAAATTCGGTACAGAGTGCAGCAGGGGGCCCGATCGGGGATAACCTTTTAGGGGGTGTCTCCTAGGCCCATGTTTTGCAAACTGGTGTAAAAAAATTTTTTTTTGTTTAGATATATTAGTAACTGAGTACTCCATTATGCCTGCTAAACCACAATGTTTGCTCTGTGGCACGCGTAAGAGCATTGTGTCAGAGTCGGGGGGGGGGGGGGTATGTAGAGGCTGTGCAGCTGAGGCAGCTGCAGTGGAACAGGAGATTCAGGCGGGTAGTTCGCAGGATCCTCTTCCTCAGGTCTCTCAGGAATCCGTGGGCCCCCTGGAAGTCATTGGTCGGTTGGCACCAGGCCTTCTCTCGACGGGGGAGCAGTCTGCAAATGCCCTGCCTCAACCCAGTTGTCTTACGTCCGTGGGAGGACTGGACTTTGGCAGTGGAGGGGACTTCTCCCCTGAATTTGTCCTGCTAATGCATAAGGTGCTTTGTCTCCGCAAGTAAGGAACTCAGGAGAGGGGAACGGTATCAGGAAGCACTATAGTGCCGCACTCGGACCCTGGGGATCATGAAGAAATGGGTTCCGCCAAAGCGGGGCTAGGCTCTCCCATGAGGAGATTCTCCGTGCTCCCCTGTCTGAGATCCCGGAAGGAGAGGTCTTGGGGGAAGACTAAGAGTTGGGCTACCAGAGCAGGAACGGGCTAGGATTGTTCGGGTGTTTTGCCGAGAGGAGTCGCCGGCCTTGATTGGGGAATCCCTGAAGGTCCTTAATATGGCAGCAGGAGCCCCCCAGCAGAAGTAGTAGTGCTGGAGGATCCGCTGATCCAAGTGGTCAGGAAATCACAGAAGGTGATCCCGGTACACCGGGTGGTGAAGCAGATGACTCAAGAGGAATGGGATCAGCCTGAATCAGGGCTGAGAGGGGTACGGTCAATGGCTCGACTGTATCCGTTACCGGAAGGGGAGAAGGAATTGCTCCGTTCCCCCAGAGTGGATGCTGCAGTGTTGGTGGTCTCAAAGAGGACCACGATTCCTGTGGAAGGCCATGCAGTCCTCGACACCCAAGATAGGAAGCTGGACGTGCTGCTGAAGCAGGCATTTGACATTATTTCCCTAGCACTCCAGGCGTCCGTTTGCGGGGCCTGGATAGCCCGGACTTGTTTGCGTTGGTCTCAGCAGCTTCAACTGGCTAGTGATCCTCCGGCGGAATCGTCGGCAGAGGTGACACGGGTGATCCTTCGGTGGAATCGTCGGCAGAAGTGGCTAGGATTGAATCTGGCGCTGCCTATTTGGCCAAGAACATGGCTTCGGTGGTGGCGGCTGACCGTTATCTTTGGCTACGCAACTGGGCCGCCAATGGTTCTTCTAAGGCGCGGCTCAGCAGGCTTCCAATTAAGGGAAAGCTCTTTGGAGAGGATCTGGAGAAGCTGGTGAAGGATCTGGGGGAGTCTAAGGGGGGTAGACTTCTGGAGGATAGGCCTAAGCAGAGCCGCCTTCCCGCTCCGTCACGACCTCAAGCTAGGGAGACACGAAGGTTTCGGGGTTTCTGGCTTACACCCTTTCAAAGAGGTCATTTCTCCTCCAGGAGACACAACTTTCGGGCATTCTGGGGAGCTGGAAAGGGATTTGCCGCCTCTTCCACCGCCTTGGGTCCTAGAAAGCTACAATGAAACAACGGGGGCCCAGCAGGCCGGGCTGCTGGTAGGGGGACGTCTGCGGCAGTTCTTTCCAGCCTGGGCACGGGTCACATCCGATCAGTGGGTCCTGGAGGTGGTTCGAGAGGCTTACGCTCTCAAATTCGCAAGACCTGTTCCTCACTCCTTTGTACTTTCCCCGTGCAAATCTCCCCTCGAGGGCCGTGGTAAAAGACATTGGCGAGGCTGCGTTGATTGGGGGTGGTCATGCCTGTGCCCCCAGACCAACACGGCTCCGGTCGATACTCCATTTATTTTGTGGTGCCCAAAAAAGAAAGGGACCTTTCGGCCGATCCTTGACTTGAAGGGGGTCAATCGTTGTCTCAGGGTGCTGCATTTTCGAATGGAAACGCTGAAATCTGTCTTGGTAGCAGTAAGACAAGGAGAATTTCTGGCCTACTTACATATTCCTGTTCGAGCGGCTCACCAGCAATTCTTGCGGTTTGCGATACCAGAAGGTCACTTCCAGTTTCAAGCGTGGCCTTTCGGCCTGGCGACGGCTCCACGCACCTTCACCAAAGTCATGGTGGTGGTGGCCGTGGCGGCTCTGCGCACGGAAGGGATTTTGGTACGCCCTTACCTCGACGACTGGTTGATCCATGCGAAATCCAAGGAGGAGAGTCGGAAGGCAATGGCTCAGGTGGTCGCATTCCTGAAGAGCCTTGGTTGGGTGATCAACATAGCAAAGAGCAAATTGATACCCTTGTAAGGGATCGAGTATCTAGGGGCAAGATTCAACACAGAAAAAGGCAGGGTGTTCTTGCCGGAGCGCAGAGCGGGGGAGCTGAGGCGCCTGATCCTTCAGTTCCTGACCATGCAGGATCCCTCCGCTTGGCATTACCTTCAGATCTTAGGAACCATGATGGCAACAATAGAACTAGTGCCTTGGGCCAGAGCACACATGAGACCTCTAACGGGCCTTGTTGCAACGCTGGTCCCATCAGCGCCAGCCCATGTCCGTACCTCTCGTCTGCCCTTCAGTGACCAGAGAAGCCTTTCAGTGGTGTCTCCACCTGGGGAGTCTGGAGCGGGGCATGCTCTTCGATTCCCCATTGTGGGTCCAGTTGACAATGGATGCCTCCCTTTCCGGGTGGGGAGCGCATTGCGAGGGTCACTTCGTCTAGGGCGTCTGGGATGCCCAGGAATCCCAGTGGTCGATCAACAGGCTAGAGTTACGGGCGGTAGCCCTAGCCCTCAGGGCTTTCCAACAGTTAGTCACTCAAAGGGCGGTCCGGGTACTATCCGACAACATGACAGCGGTAGCATATATCAACTGGCAAGGCGGCACGAGCAGTCCTCCCTTGGAGGAGGAAGCAGAGGGCCTACTGGAGTGTGCCGAGATTTCTCTCTGCCTTGTCGGCGCAGCACGTGGCCGGGGGTGGAGAACATAACGTCTGATTTCTTAAGCAGAAACAGAGTGGACCAAGGGGAGTGGGAACTCTGCCAGGAAGTGTTCGAGAGCATAGTGTGCCAATGGGGGACCCTGGTGATGGATCTCATGGCACACTTCGAGTCCTTGTCTTACTGCTACCAAGACACTTCGAGTCTGCCAAGGCGAGTCGATTCTTCAGCCGAAGAAAGGAAACAATGTCCGAAGGATTGGACGCTCTAGTTCAGAGGTGGTCTTCCGAGGGACTACTGTATGTTTTCTCTCCTTGGGCACTCATAGGTAGGGTCCTTCATCGGGTAGAGGATCACCCAGGTCTGGTGGTGCTGATAGCACCGGACTGGCCTCGGCGCCCTTGGTACGCCGACTTGATGCGACTGTTAGCCGATCGTCCATGGCATCTGTCGGTGAGGGAGGATCTCTTGGTGCAGGGGCCAGTGCGCATGCCTCAGGTGGATCGGTTCTTGCTTACAGCCTGGCTATTGAAAGGGCGAGGTTGCTGAAGCCGAGGGGGGGGGGGGGGTATTCTAGGGCAGTGATTGCCACCTTGCTGAATTTCCATAAATGGTCTACCTGTCTTTCATATGTAAGGGTTTGGCGTATATTTGAAGGATGGTGCGCAGACCAGCGAAAGAGGCCTCTCTTGGTTTCGGTGCCTGAGGTTCTGGATTTCTTGCAGGCCGGTTTTGACAAGGGCTTGGCAGCCAGTTCTCTGCAAGTGCAAGTCGCAGTGATTTCTTGTTAGAGGCAAAGTTCAAGGTAAGGCTTTGGGCGAACATGCGGATGTGAGTCGATTTCTAAGAGCAGCTAGGCTTCTGCGGCCTCAGCTGAGGTCACCGGTCCCTCCTTGGGATCTCAATCTAGTTTTAGATGCCTTGGCCGGGGATCTGTTCAAGCCAATGCAGCGGGCTTCGTTGAAGGACGTGACTCTTAAGACTGTCTTCTTGGTAGCCATTTGTTCGGCCAGGCGTATTTCCGAGCTTCAGCCCCTGTCTTACCATCCGCCTTTTCTTTCCTTCTTTAAAGAGAAGGTAGTTCTCTGCAGAGTTCTGTCCTTTTTGCCTAAGGTGATTTCGTCTTTTCATGTGAATCAGGCGGTTTCTCTCCCTTCCTTCTTGGGGATGGGATGGAGGAAACGATGCTCGCTTACGTTTGTTGGATGTGCGCAGAGTACTGAAGCCCTACCTGAAGCAGACAGCGTCTTTTCGCAAGTCCGAGAGGTTGTTCATCTTGTTTGCCGGACCGTGTAAAGGTGAAGCGGCTTCCAAGACATCCGTTTCTAGATGGGTTAAGGAAGCCATTGCTTCGGCATACATCCTGAAGGGAAAGCAGGTGCCGGTCGGGCTCAGGGCCCATTCCACTCGAGCTGAAGCGGCCTCCTGGGCGGAACTCAGTCTCATTGCCCCGCTGGAGATATGCAGGGCGGCCGCTTGGTCCTCTGTGCATACCTTTGCAAAGCAGTACAGGTTAGACGTTCATGCTGCTGGGGATGCGGGGTTTGGAGGTTCGGTGCTTCGGGCCGGCCTTGCAGGTCCCTCCCAGGTTTGAACTGCTCTGCTACATCCCAGAGGAAAGGGACTGGACTGGAGAGATGCTTAGGAAAGAGTAATTAGACCGTACCTGCTAATTAGCATTCCTGAAGGATCTCCAGTCCAGTCCCTGATCCCTCCGTTTGTTTCCTAACAGGCTTCGACGGCCCGAAGCGACAGATAGGCCCCGCAAGAAGAAACCAAGAGATTGGCCTATGGGGAGGTGCTGGTGATGTGGCGGTACAGATGAGCGAGGCACCTGGATGTGACGGCGGCGGAATTAGGTAAGCTTCCTCCTCTAGAAAGGGGTGGGGCATTCCTTCCCAGGTAGGGGGGAGTTGGTGTTTTGCTGTTAGTATTGCAGTTAGTTTTATTCTGTTTCATAATTGGTCTCTGTTAAGTTGGCTTTGTCAGTAGGATACTGAATCTGGTGGAAGGTGCCAGTACTATATCCTAGGGTCATCAAAAGAAGATGACTTGCTCAGTCTCCTTGCAGCTGGAAGGGGAGCACAACCCAGAGGAAAGGGGCTGGACTGGAGATCCTTCAGGAACGCTAATTAGCAGGTAAGGTCTAATTACTCTTTAGTCTACAAACTCCATGGTATCAGTTAATCAAACACAATTACACAAGGAAAACAGAAAGGCTTATTCAGATTATAATTACACCCAGTGTACACCTGTACACTAATCACGACAACCCCATCCTGTCCACACTGATAAAATGCACACTAATCAACACAAGATCTATCAGAAACAAAACTAACACTATTAATGACTGCAAGAGCACTAGGCTGATATAAATGTGCATCACAGAAACATGGTTGTCTGATACTGACCAGGTCATTCTGAACGAAATCATGCTATGACGTATACAACATTTAACTGTCCACATCAACACAGGAGAGGAGGAGGTATAAAACTGAGAAGCTATGGGAACAGAACAAAAACCATGACACACTGCCATAATACAGAAACAAACAAGAATACAACATTCCTTATCGTCTCTCCGGGCCCGTCCAGGAACAAGTGGGTTGTCAATCTTCTCCAGCAACTGAGGACTGAAATCTCAAACTTTGAAGAGCTGGCATCTGGCTCCCTCTGCTGGCCACCTCCAGTCTTTTCAGTCCTCAGCAGCTGAAGGACGTGTTCCTGGCTGGCTCCCCCCTTCAGATGTGGAAGATTTAGAAAATTTTATTTCTTTTGGTTTCTTTTTGCTGTTTGCAATACCAGGGATCCTAGCAGGGTTCCTTACAGTAGCGTTTGCTGCCGACCCGCTTTTTAGCGGAGCTCAGAGGCACGGAGCTGAAGAGGCAGGGCCTGTCTCATATTTCAGCTCCGGATAGTACAGCAGAGTGCAGAGCGGTGCTGGGAGCCCCAGTTACCTGCTTACTGTCTCCGATGCTCAGCTTCCTTCCCCGCTAGCAGTGGGTGCCAAGAGCTGAAGGTGAAGATTCTTTTCTTTTCTTCTTAAGGTTGGTCATTTTATTTATTTTGTCAGCTTGGGAGTAGTTTCTGTGGGCCGGCGGCCATTTTCTTTCTTCTTTCTTCTCGGTGGTTTCGTTTTTTTCCCGCGGCGATTCTGTGGGGCCGGTTTCACGAGGGATTATGCTGAGTATGACAATTGGTTTTTAGGAACATTTTGTTGGTGGTGCTCCGCTTGGCTTCAGGGCCTCTTGGGCTTATTGCCGACCTTCACAGCGGGCTTTTACAGCGGTTCCTTTTTGGCGGGAACGGCAGCCGGGGCTGCTACAGCGCCAATAGCCTGGTCTCTTGAGGTTAGGTAACCGATAACCTGCGGATAGGGGCGAAGGCTCTCATGTTCCTAAGTAAAGTGAAGCATTCTTTGCCTCTGGAGCTCGTTCATCTGTCCTAGCAGGGCAGTTGGCTGACTATATAAGTACCTATATAAAGGTAAACAGGGATCTGAGTCCTTTTGTCATGTGGCTACCGTTAGCGATTACAGGGCAGCGTTAGTGCTGTTTCTCTCTGGCGCTGTAGCCATTTCCTTCATTTTTGGTTTCTACAGGCTGACCCTGCCTCACAGGAGACTTACTCTCAGGAGCAGAGCGCTCATCCCCGGGAGTCCCAGGGGTCTTCTCTTATTAATTCAGGTCCATCTATCCCATCCGCTCTGTTTTTTTATTCAGCTACATGATTTCTTATCAGCATGTTTTTATAGTTTCAGCCACTGTCTCTGCATTTGCCGTTTTTTGTTTCTGCCTATGGCTTGTTTTCCTATTATATTTCTCTGGGCTGTGAACTGCATCTTTAGGCTGACTCTCTACATGGCTCTTGGTTGGGCATGACATTCTTTCAGTTACTCCTGGCATTTTCAGGGTTTCTGCAGAATCAGCGGCTACATTGCATGGTTGTTAGTTTTTATAGGCAGTTTCACACTTCCTTTGTGGTATTTTATTTGGAATTTAGTAGCCATTCCCTTTACCACGTTTACTGTCTCAGTTAGGCATTCTCAGTTTTTCCTGAATAACACCGGGGTTTTTTCTTTCAGCTAGCTTCCAGGCACAGGATGGTGCATTTTTTTCGTTGGAATTTTTACTGGTGTGTTCAAGAGTATATACACATACCTATTCTATGGGCTTCTGTTCAGGATGAGTAACTATTGTTATGTACCTGTTTAAGGGTCTGACCTATACTCTTTTTGACCTTGGCTTCCTTCCATTATTGCTTGGTCTAGCTGGTTATGGCCTTCATTCCTTTTTGGTGTATTTACATGTTTGGTTTACTGTTAATATGGACCTTTTTATGGTCCAGTTCTCTAGAGGTGGGGTCCATTTCGTTATTCCCTGCTGGGGGTGACTATTCAGGATGTTTACAAGATACATGTATCGATTCTGGACCCCAGGGACCTGCGGGTTCTCCGAGCCCAATAGCCCTTGCATAGATACCAATAGCTGCACTCACAACGCAGGGCGTGTTTCTCAAGGATTTGTTTTTGTTGGGCCAATGGTCCCCGCACCGAAGCGGCCGTCAGTGAAAGATCGTTTTTTCCTAATATCGCAGTGTGCGGTCTTAACTGCCAAGCATTTAGCTTGTGCGCGACCTTATTGCTTAATTGTAATGTTTTGGCGAAAACTGCTGGAATGGTTTATCTCGTTTCCTAGCCTTTCTGGTGTCGCCAAAGGGGTCTTTCGAGGGTTAGCTTCTGCAAGGCTTCCGGTCGGACCACAGGTGCTCCTGGGTGCAGGCTAAAGCGGCCGTTGGTCGGGTCAGAGTCAGTATTCCCGGAGGCTTCCTTGCATGGGACACGGATTATGGGTCCTTTGTGTCCATTGCCGAACAGGTTATTCAGTTAGGTAATCAACACCTTGTTGCAGTCTTTTTTGTCATCAACAGATGAGATGGATGTGTGAAGATTTGTCTCCCCACCTGTTCTCTGTTCTTATTCTTTATTTTTCATATTTTCTGGAAGAGTTCTCATCGACGAACTAGTGCTGGGCCCTAGAGGGGTGTTTAAGCACTTGGCTCTGATTTATATTGTTTTTTATATTGTTTTTTTATACTGTGTCTTCAGTATCAGTAGCTATTTAAACAATTCCGAGTAGGGGACAGAGCCTGTCTCCTCTACTCTGCTAAAGGTAATTGGAAGAAAGGATCTGGGGGCCCCAGCTTCTGTTTCTTACCTGGTAGGCTCTTCATTGGCAGGATCGCTGGCAGCGGTTTCTAAAGCAGCTAGGGAGCCTGTCTGTCTCCCGGCATTGGTGTCAGTTATTTTCTATTTAGAGCTGTGCTGCGGATGTTTGCTCACCTCTTTCTGACACTTGTTTTCTCAGGTACGGTTTTTTGTCATTTTCCTGGGCCTGTTCGATTCTTCAGGGTGCCTTCGCTGCCTGTACGCTTGTTCTGCGTTATGCCGGACAGTACAGGAGATTCGCAGCTCCATTCTTCTTCACTGCAGCCGTTGGCCGAGACCGCGGGAGCGGCGGCCATCTTTGCAGCGTCTTCCCTTCCTTGGGCTCCTCTGCCCACAGCAAGTAAGGAAAAGCGCAATCTCGTCATGTGACAAAAAACCCTGCTCGGCCCGGGTTGCATGTGCTTTCAGAGGCACCAGATCATTTGCTTTCAGCTGATTTTATAGAGCTTTTGTGTTAAAAAAAAAAAAAAAAAAAAATCGCAGGCTTCTCTTCCGGTTTTATTGGACCATCCACAATTGGCACAGATGGGGGTTTCTAATCACTCTGCACAGATGGGGTTTCTACTCAGTCTGCATCTTGTGAAGAAGTTCCTCCTTTATCAGATGTAAGGGAGCCTAAGTTGGATTCAGTTTCTTAAGAGGCTGAGACTTTAGAGCCTGAACAAGGGGAACTTATGTCTGCGCAGGGTTTAGTTTTTGGCCCGCGGGCTTAGAGAAGGAGAGTTGGGTCCGGGTGAGGATCCAAATATGTTTAGGGTGATTAGAAAGGAGGAGTTACCAGCTTTGATTGCACAGTCCCTTTCAGCGCTTAGTCTCATTCCGCAGGTGGTTCAACAGGAACCTTTGGAAAACCCCTTGCTGCAGGGTTTCAAAATGGTGCAAAGGGGTTTTCCTTTGCATCGGGTAATCACACAGATGTTGCGTCTGAGTGGGACTGCCCTGAGGCTTCCTTCAGTGGAGCTAGGGCTTTGACTCGCTTGTATCCTGTGCCTCGAGGGGAAAAGGAACTTCTACGTATGCCACAGGTGGATGGAAAGCATGGGCCCCCATTAAGGCTGATTTCCGGTTCACAGTTTATGCTGACCGTCTCCTTGGCTGATGCCAATCAGCGTGCGACCCGTCTTGAAAGCCCAGCTTATGTATTCTGCCTGCTAGCGTCTGCGCCGCTGCTATTGCGGCTACGGATCTTGCCGGGCTACGTGCTTCTAGCCTCCCTTTCTAGCTTTCGCTGAACTCTAGCATAGCCTTTCAGTAATGGAGATCTGCTGATAAATGGGAAGGGGGCATAGCTAGCTGCACGGGTCAAAGTTCGCTTTCGTAACTCCTCTCCGCTGAGCTGCCTTTTTCCAGGCATAAAATTAAAACCGCCTATAGCCAAACTTAAGCCATTACTAATTCTAACGTGAACTCTTCGAACAGTTCCGTGCTTTCGTTCCCCTCTTCGCGGTGTGGTTTCGCCGCCCTTTGGTTTGCGGCTTAAAGCGTTGCGCGTCCTTGTTTTTTTCGTCCACATAGCGCTATCGCACTCAGGGAACTTCTTGGACAATGCCCTTCTGGGGGTTCTTGTGTTCCTAGCCCTATTGGGTAGGTCTGCCTTTCTGCATTTGTCGGACGATGAGGGGCTGTGGCGGTCGGTTCCCTCCGTGCTTCTGAAGCTCTTCTCTGCGTTCGATGTCGCTCAGTCTCTCTCTCCCCTTCTTTTTGGATCGTGGCCGATTCTTCCTCGGTCGCGTTCTTCGCTTGCTCCGGAAATGACTACGATCGACTACGTCTTCCGGGAGTCGGACCGGTTATTTCTTTGCCGAGCCTCGGACGGGCGCAGCCACATCTCCGTCCTACCTGACTAGTTCGGTGACGCATGCATTTTGTGGTGTCCTTTCAGGACGCAGAGAAGGTCCCTCCGGGGAAGGTTTTTCGTACTTGTTCTCTGCGCGGACCAGCGACGTTTTGGGCGGCGTCTCTTTGAGACAGGCCGGTGATTTTCCCGGGCGGCTACGTGATCGCCGCGTCTCCCGTTTCCGGAACTTTGCAGGCGGGATGTCTTAGCCAACAGGTATGCCTGTCTGGAGGAGTCGGCTGTCATGGCCGGCCTGTTCAGTCCCTCCCGTGGTTAGTTACTGCTCTGGTACTTCCCACTTGTTCCTGGACGGGCCCGGAGAGACGATAAGGAAACAGAAATTAGTTCTTACCTGCTAATTATCTTTCCTTGAGCTCTCTCCGGGCCCGTCCAGGACCCACCCAGGTTGTTTATTAAATTTCAGTGTGGCGCGGGAGTCTATGGATTCTCTGTTGATGGCGGCAGAGTCAGCGCCACAGTTTCTAGTGTGGTGTTTCTGGTCTCGTTCAGGAGTTGCCTTTTCACTTGTTGGGGATTCTATGCTAAAAAAACAACAAAAAAACAAAAAAAAACAACAACCATAGAGCGAACTTGGCATTTTGTGCCTATTCAATCATGTTGCAGCGGAGCTGCTCTGGGTTCGTTCCGCCTCTCAGCCTCACGGAAAGCTACTGTTTTTTGTTATTTCCTATTTTGTCTAGTTTCTTTTGATTATTGGGCACTACTATTCATCTGCTTTGTTAAGGTTAGACTGGAGGTGGCCAGCAGAGGGAGCCAGATGCCAGCTCTTCAAAGTTTGAGATTTCAGTCCTCAGTTGCTGGAGAAGATTGACAACCCACTTGTTCCTGGACGGGCCCGGAGAGAGCTCAAGGAAAGATAATTAGCAGGTAAGAACTAATTTCTGTTTATTAATGCACAAAAATAAGAATACTATGCCAACCTCATAATGAAATCGGCAGATAAACCAAGAGAACTGTTCAATATAGTCAGAACACTAACTATGATCTCCACACTGGAAAATGACACTGAAATACATCCACAACAGATAGCTGACCACCTGTGTAGAACCCTCCACAATAACATAACACTACAGGGGGGCATTGAAAAACAAGAACCAAACGCTGGAACATGGGTGAATTTTACATACCATCCCTTGAGCAAATCAAACAAATATACGAGCTGAACACCACATCTTCAACAGATCCTTGTCTGGTCTCATGGATCAAGTTGGCTAAAGAACTCATCCCATTCATACTCAAAATCCCACAAGCCTCATTTACACAAGGTTACATGCCAAAAGCATTCAAGAAGGCCCACCATAAGACCAATAATCAAAAATAATACACTTAATAAACAGAAACCAAGCTCATACAGACCAATTTCAAGCTTGCAACTACTAGCCAAGATTATAGAAAAGACTGTACAGATACAACTTCAAGATCATGTGAATGTATATACCCCACTGGACCACCCACAGCATAGAAACACTAACATCTCTTCTCCAGGAACAAGCAGGAAGTCAGTCCTCACATATGGGTGATGTCGGCGCCGACAGAGCCTTCATGCAGAGCAAATCTCCAACTTTCAAAAAAAAGCCTTTGGGATTGCATCATGCATGCATGGTCCCCTTCCCGCCCAAGGGTGCCATCTTGCTCAGTCTCCTTTTTCCCGCGGAGCCCAACCCACGTTGTCCCAGTGTCCTTGAGAAAAAAATGTGTAAAAGTGAGAAATTACTTTTCTTTTTTTTACCGGTTTGACATTGGTTCCCCTTCCCGCCTTCGGCTCGGTACACCGGTATCGGGTCCAGTCCAGTTTTTCGTTTTTTGTCCTTGGTGACCTAGCATTCGCGTGTTTTTCACTGTTCACTGGCAGCCCAGTCGTTTGACCTTGCAGGGGCCCTTTTTCCCCCGATGGCTGCCAGCGGGTTTAAGAAGTGTGATCGGTGTAAAAAGTTAATATCCCTCACTGACATACACGTGATCCGAAGGTCTGTGGCCCGTGTGGGAAGATGTCCTCCAAGGCACTTAGAAGTAGGCAGCAGCAGCATGAAAGGATTTTCTCCAAGTCCGCATCTCCCCGGGTCTGGACCTCTTCAGAGGCCTCGACATCTCGGGAGCTGTCTGAACCCGAGCATCAAGGGTCTTCTGAGTGAGGGGTCTCCCTCGCAGGAACACCAGAGGAAGAAAAAACCCGTGACGGCGGCGGCGTTGGATGCCTCTGATCTGGGCCCTTGAGGACCAGGTTGCAGAGTCTGGACCGCCGCCCCGGGTCCTCGGAGTCTGAGCGACCTGCAAAGCTGCCTCGCACGGAGCCAGAGACGCCGAGGAAGGTAACTGCTGTTGTCCTCGTAGACTCTCTCCTCCGGGAGTGCCGGAGGCTGCGGAGCCTTCTGAGCTCGATCTCAGGATGGCGACCCTGGAGCGCAGCATGTCTGCCTTCATGGTGCAGCAGCGGGCGCTGATGGCAAGTTTCACCGGTCTGTCCGCCCTGACCACCGGGACCTCGACGTCCAAGTCGACCCTGGAGGCCAAGTCGATCCTCAAGACTCTTCGGACTCGAGTGGATCCTCTGCCGAGGTCTCCCTCGACCTCCCATTCGGGACGGAGGTCGTCGATGCCGGTGCCCTCGGCGTTGGGGCAGTCGGGACCAAAACCCTCACGGCTGGAGCCGCTCGATTCCTCCTTGGAGGAGTCAGCATGGGAGATGGAAGATGAAGAGTCCCCGGACACCCATCGGACCCGGTATGTCCCATCGGACTCACCGGGTTCCGAGCCTCGGAGGATTCCTGGTTCTTTGACTTCGTCAGGGACATGGGCAAGGCTTTGGCATTCCCGGCAGACACCGAGGAGGAGCCGAGGAGCTTGAAGCCCTCCAGTATGACTTTACTCCTTGGGAAGCCCTTACTGTTCTGGTTCCTCCGATGCTGGCACGGCTGATGCTCCGCATGTGGGAGTCGCTGGCCTTGATGCCGGTTCTCAGCAAGCAGATCAGTTCCATTTATGGAGTCCGCAAGAGCCCTGGGTTCCAAAAAGCACAGCTGCCGCACAAACTCCATGGTTGTGGAATCGGCCATGCACAGGCTCAAGAGCCAAAAAACGCATTCCCTGGTGCCTCCTGGCTGGGAGGCCCGGAACCTGGACGCTCTCGGCAGAAAGTGCTTTCAGGGCTTGATGCTGTCATGCCGGGTCCAGACTTACCAGCTGTAAATGGGCATGTACTTGTGGGACCTGGCAAAGAGATTGCCGGGTACTTAGCTGGCCTCTCCAAGGCACCTTTGCAGTGCTTCATGGCCTTGTCCACCAGGATTCGGGAGTGCTCGAAGTTTGTCTCGAGCAGCCTATGATGAGTTAGAGGCTTTGGCCTGAGTAGCCACGGCCGGCATCGGTGCACGCCGCCAGGCCTGGCTAATGTCGTCGGATCTGGAGTCATTGGTTTATGACAAGTTGGTTGATGTCCCTTGCTGAGGTGACAACCTCTTTGGCAAACCTATGACTGAGAAGGCTGCGGAGATCGAGTCCGAGTACTTGACCCGGACAAGGCTCTTCAAGAAGATTTCTGCCCCTTCTAAGAAGAATGGCTCGGGTAACAAGTCCTTTTTCCCGAGGAAGGGTGTTGCTTACTGCAACTACCCCACTTACCAGGCCACCCCAGCTCCCCAACAGGGGCAGCAGGCCAAGGGACAGGGGCATGGCCCGTGTAAGCAGAAGACCCCCAGGCCCCGGCTCTGACCCAGACCGGAGGTTTTTTTTGACTCCCAGAGCATAGTCTCTCTTCCACCAGTAGTGAAGTCTTGCATAGGAGGAAGGCTGACCCTGTATGTCCACAGGTGGCCAGCTATCACCACAGATACCTGGGTCCTGCAAATAGTTCAAAGGGGCTATTTGCTTCACGTCAGCCAGGTACCTCCCCGTTCCTTTCCAGAAGAGCCTCTCAGACCCCCTCTTCACAGGGACCTTCTCTTGCAAGAGTTAGCAGGTCTTCTAGAGGATCAGGTGGCGGCGGAACCGGTGCCTCACCACCTGCAGCGAAAGGGTTTCTACTCCAGGTATTTTCTGATACTAAAGAGAATTGGAGGCTTAAGGCCTATCCTCGACCTGCAAAACTTAAACAAGTTCCTGGTGAGGGAAAAGTTCAAGATGCTTTCCCTTGGAATATTGCTGCCTTACCTCCACCAGGGAGATTGGCTATGCTCCTTAGACCTGAAGGCTGCCTATATACACATTCTCATACATCCAGACCACAGACAATATCTGAGATATGTAGTGGGAGAAAACCATTTTCAGTACAGAGTACTCCCCTTTGGCCTAGCCTCTGCTCCCAGTGTTTACCAAATGCCTGGCTGTGGTGGCGGCCTTCCTCAGAAACCAAGGGATTTTTTCTTCCCTTACCTGAATGACTGGCTCATCAGGGGCCAGTCGCCTCAGGAGTTCCAACAGGATACTTCTCGTACCATCAACCTACTGCAATGTCTAGGCTTTGTCATGAACCACGCAGTCTACTTTGCTCCCCACTCAAAACATAGAAGCAAGACACCCTTCAGGCGAGGGCTTACCTGCCGGAGGACAGGGCACAGAGGCTGCTGGCACTGGTACACCAGGTCAGACACAAGTCTCAGATCTCAGCGAGACACTTCCTACGCCTCCTGGGCCACATGGCCTCCACGGTACTTGTGATCCCAAATGCCCATCTCCACATAAGAACAGCTCAGTGGTGCCTCAGATCAATGGACACAAGCCACCGGCAGCCTCCGACAGGATAACAGTGTCCAAACGACTGGTGAAGTCATTGCAGTGGTGGCTTCAGCAACCCAACCTGCTTGAGGGAGTGCCTTTTCAGATTCCCTCGCACACAAGTGCTAACGACAGATGCTTCCTTGTTGGGCTGGGGAGCCCATTGCCGGGGATTATGTACTCGGGCGCTGTCGTCTCCTCAGGAGACTACACACCAAATCAACCTCTTAGAGCTATGGGCTTTTCGCCTCGCTCTTCAAACCTTCCGGCCAGGCATGTTCTTTCACATCAGTCTGTCTTGGTGCAGACAGACAGCCAGGTAGCAATGTTCTATGTGAACAAGCAGGGAGGCACAGGGTCTTGTATCCTATGTCAGGAGACACCAGACCTCTGCTCCTTTGCAATCAGGCAGGGTATATAGTCGCAAAGCAGTTTACCTGTTTGGTCAGGAGAACTTCCTAGCAGACAAGCTAAGCAGGATTTTCCAATCTCATGAAAGGCAACTGAATCCAGAAGTGGCCCAGAAGGTTTTCCACCGCTGGGGGCATCCGTCCATAGATCTTTGCCAGAATCACTAGTTGCTTATGTTTTGCTCCAGACAGCCACATCCTTGGACGGTGGCTGCAGATGCTTTTATGATCTCCTGGTCAGAGGACCTCATGTATGCGTTTCCTCCCACGCTTCTGGTGGCCTGAACTTTCTTCAGAATCCTTCGGGACAAGGCCTCAATCATTCTGGTAGCCCCCTGATGGCCGAGGCAGCCTTGGTTTCCGCTTCTCCTTCAGCTGGCAGTGGAAGCCCCACTCCCGCTGGGAACGCAGCCCGACCTCCTGTCTCAGGAGCAGGGCTCTCTTGCACACCAACCTCAGTTCCCTCAACCTGATGGCATGGCTGCTGAAAGGGTAGTGCTAGCTCCTCTCCTCCTACCTAAGAATGTAGAAGTGTTACTGGCCTCAAGGAGGCAGTCCACTAGGAAATCGTATGCCTTCAAGTGGTGTAGATTTGAGGTGTGGTGTACCCAGCACAACAAAAACCCTTTCTCTTGCCTTGTACCAGTGGTGTTGCAGTACTTCACCTCAGAATTAGGCCTCAAGTCTAACTCTGTCAGGGTCCACCTGAGTGCTTTTTTCAGCACACCACTCTCCAGTGGACGGTCAACCTCTCTTTGCTCACCCCTTTGTGTCCAGATTCGTCAGTTCTACTTCTGTTAAAACCCCCGGTTCGTCCTCCAGCAACTGAGTGGGAGTTGAATGTGGTCTTGGAGCAGCTTACTCGCCCACCTTTTGAGCCGATGTCCACGTGCTATCTGTGCTTCCTCTCCTGGAAGGTGCTCTTCCTGGTGACATTCACATCTGCCAGACGTGTGAGTGAACTACAAGCTCTCGTTTCTGATAGACCGTACACACGGTTTTATAGGAACAGGTGGTCCTTTGCACCCACCCCAAGTTCCTTCCAAAAGTGGTCTCTTCGTTCCACCTCAATCAAGAGGTGGTTCTTCCAGCCTTCTTTCCCAGGCTGCATGCCAACTGGGCAGAGGTGGTCGTGCATACCCTGGATTGTAAAAGGGCGTTGGCCTTGAGGTGGTTCTTCCAGCCTTCTTTTCCAGGCTGCATGCCAACTGGGCAGAGGTGGTCCTTCATACCCTGGATTGTAAAAGGGTGTTGGCCTTCTACCTGGAGCGTATGCGGGGACATCGAAGGGCTACTCAGCTTTTCGTCTCTCTTATGACCCCAGTAAGCTGGGTCTACCTGTCTCCAAGCGCACGTTGTCCACCTGGGTGGCAGACTGCATTGCCTGGGCTTACAGGGCGGCCGACCTCCTGTTGCAGGGTCGAGTCATGGCCCACCGTGTCAGAGCTAAGGCCGCGTCAGTGGCTCACTTCTGCTCTGTTCCTCTGACAGACATCTACCGGGCCGTCACCTGGTCTTTGAGCCAGACTTTCGCAACCCATTACTGCTTGGACAGGGAGTCCCGACGGGACAGTGTTTTCGGCCAGGCGGTACTCCATAACCTATTTGAGGTTTAGGCAACTCCTACCCTCCGACCCTTTGGTGTCAGACTACCGGGGGGGTGTTGCATTCTCGACGGAATTCCTATTACAGCTGCTGCGGCTCTTCTAGAGGGAGCCATTTTTCAGCGGTGGGTTCTCGGTAGCCTATAGCTAGGGAGTCCCATATATGTGGACTGACTTCCTGCTTGTTCCTGGAGAAAGCGTAGTTACTCATCTGTAACGGGTGTTCTCCAGGGACAGCAGGAATCGGTCCTCACGACCCTCCCTCCTCCCCTGGAGTTGCAGTCCTTTGATTAAATTTTATCCTTTTGCCATCTTTTCAGCTGTGCCATTTGACTGAGCAAGATGGTACCCTTGGCCAGGAAGGGGACCGCGCATGCGTGATGCATTCCTAAAAGCTTTCTTTGAAAGCTGGGGATTTGCTCCGCACGAGGATTCCGTCGGCGCAGACGTCACCCATATGTGAGGACTAATTCCTGCTGTCCCTGGAGAACACCTGTTACAGGTGAGTAACTATGCTTTGACAGCATTCACAAAGGAATAGACAACATGAACAAGGGCTTTCTGCTCATTTTCCTGGACATATCAGCAGCCTTTGACATTGTATCACATAACCTACTTAAGAGACTTCAAAACATTGGACTTAACAATCTCACAATTAGGTGGTTCCAATCATATATAACAGGCAACAGCAAGTTAAGAACAGGATGGACAAATCCAGACCATTCCAAATACACCAAGGGATTCCACAAGGCTCAGCACTGTCCTCATTGCTCTTCAACCTCTACATACAACCTGTATGTAAAATCATCAACAAGTACAATATACGATGCCGACTAAATTTGCTCCAATCAACACTAATGAACCAGATGCAATGAAGCTAACAAATTGTCTAGAAGACATAATAAACTGGCTCAAAAGCCACAATCTCAACTTAAATTACAAAAAAACCCAGAAGTCCTATACATAACAAGAAACCAGACATTCATCCCATCATATTTGATAGACCTGTCAGACAAAAGCATAGCTGTAAAAAACGAAGTACGCTATCTTGGAGTTACAGTGGACCAGTACGTAAGCTTGCAGTCCCATGTAGATAAAACTATACAAAAGGTATACCATAAAATGAGTCATGCTTCAGAACAGTAATCCAAGCAGTAGTCACACCAATACTGGACTACTGCAATCGATATATCAGGGCCTCCCAAAACAACACATCCACCCACTTCAAATGGCACAGAATACTGCCGCTCGGGTTATCACCGGTGCAGCAAAGTGCAATTACATCACACCAATTCTGAAACAATCACACTGGCTGCCTATACACTCTCGCATAAGATTCAAGACGATAGCCAACATATTTAAAATACTAAACACCACCACTGTGGATGTGCTACAGTAACTCATCACTAAAGACCTTAAGACCCAACCGACATGGACCATTAACAGGAACAAAATACTAACTCTCAGCACCTACATGAAGTCCAAGGACGTGACAACCAGGAGAGCGTTCTCACTTGCAACCCCTTCACTATGTAACACACTACCGCAAGAGTTAAAATCCACACAGGACTTAAGACTTCAGGAAAAAGTTAAAAACTCACCTTTTTAAAGAACATTTTGGAAATGTCACATAGTACTTGCAGCAGCCTGCACAAGATCCTAGCACACAATGTTACACCGAGCACATGAATACCCCCCCTTGTAAATAGTTCTAGTACGAGTTAAATTACCCTGACTGTTAACATGCTAGACATCTAAATAGAGAATACTTATGTTACACACTGTTAACCTGTAAATTAATAATGCTGTTTAATGTAAAATGTTTTAATATAAACCACTTCGATTTAAGGATGATGCGGTATATAAAACCTGTTAAAAACTGTTAGTGTAGCTGGGTTTAAAAAAAGGTTTGGACAAGTTTCTGGAGGAAAGGTCCAACCATTATTAAAGTGGATCTGGGAAATCCAATGCTTACCTCAGGATGACCATTGTGGAATCTGTGGACTTTGGGTACCTGTCAGGTACTTGTGACCTGGATTGGCCACTTGGAAACAGGATACTGGGCTTGATGAACTTTGGTCTGATGCTGTATGGCATTTCTTATGTGTTTGCACAAGGAGCTTCTGCTGAAGGAGCTTGAGGGTTTGTTTGATCAAGTGGTAGAGCCCGCCCCCTGCACCTTCTGGGCAGAAGGTTCTACTCCTGCTACTTCCTTGTCTCCAAGAAGACCTGCGGGCTTTCGGCCCATCCTGGATCTACAGGACCTAAACTGCTTCCTGGTCGAGAAAAAGTTCAAGATGTTATCCCTTTGAAATTGCTGCCCTACCTCCTGCAGGAAGATTGGCTATGCTCCTTGTATCTCAGATGCCTACACCCACATCCTGATCCACCCGAGGCGCCATCAGCACCTTTGGTTTGTTGTCAGCAGACAACATTTTCAATACCAGGGTCTCCCCTTCGGCCTTGCCTCTGCTCCCAGAGTATTCACAAAATGCCTGGTGGTCGTGGCCACTTGCCTCCACCTTCTGGGAGTATGTCTTCTCTTATTTAGACGATTTGCTCATTTCAGCCACCTTGATGGGAGAAGCCAGTAATGTAATGTAACGCACCATTGGGCTACTCCAGAGCCTTGGATTTGTGGTTATCTTCCCGAAGTCCCACCTTTGGTCCACCCAGCAACTGGAGTTAATCAGCGCACCCTGCTCAATTCCACTCAAGCATGGGCATTTCTGCCTCGATCGAGCTCAGCAGCTATCAGCCCTGGCACAGGCTGTCCAGGAAGACTCAGTAGTGACGGCCAAGCAAATGCTCAGTCTACTGGGGCACATAGCCTTCACAGTCCATGTCACCCTGTTTGCTCACCTCTGCATGAGGCAGACACAGTGGACACAAGCGTTCAGATGTCTGGAGGACCTATTCTGTTAACACCAGCCCTGAAAATCTCCCTCAACTGTTGGCAGGACACACTCGATTTCAGAGCCGGCTGGTCCTTTCAGGCTCCCCCAATGTGACGCAGCCTCACAACGGACACATCCAAGCTGGACTGGGGGGCCCACTGCAATCATCTGCAGTCACAGGGTCTGTGGCCACCAGAGGAGAGTGCCTCACAAATCAACCTGCTGGAACTCAGGGTAGTCTATCATGCACTGCATGTCTTCCAAGATCATCTGGAAGGCCAGTTGGTTCAGGTCCAGATGGACAAACCAGGTAGTAATGCACTCCATCAGCAAGCAAGGTGGCATAGAGCTGTACCACCTCTATTTGGAGGCGGTACACCTCTGGAATTTTGCAGCGAGGAAAAATCTCTCTCGGGGCGGTGTACTTACTGGGCCAGGACAACATGTTGGCTGACCGACTGAGCCGTGTCCTTCAGCACCATGAGTGGAGGCTGAACCTGGCAGTGCTAGGAGAGATTTTCTGGTGTTGGGAGACCCCGGAGATGGACCTCTTTGCTAGTCAGGATAATGTGCAGCTGCTGTTTCTACTCACTGAGGCCGGCCCAGGGCCGGGAGACAGCAGATGCCTTTCTCCTTCCCTGGTCCAGAAGCTTCCTCTATGCATTCCCACCCATGCTCCTGGTGCTGTGGACCCTCCTCAAGATCCAAGCAGAATCGGCCTCAGTGATTCTTGTGCCCAGGTGGTCTCGGCAACCCTGGTTCCCCCTACTTCTGCAGCTGTCTCGGAGGGACCCGCTACCACTGGGGAGCACCCTGGACCTGCTGTCACAGGACAACGGGACCCTACTGCACCCCAATCTCCCATCACAGGGTTAATGGCCTGGATGCTGAGAGGCTAGCTATAGTGCACCACTGTCTCTCCAGGCCGGTCAAGGATGTTTTCTTGGCCTTTGTAAGAACTCTACGCGACAGGCATATGCCTTTAAGTGGTACAGGTTTTCATGCTGGTGTGTGATGTCAGACATCTGCAGTATCTTCATTTGTCAGGGGCTGGCCTTAAATCCAACACAGTTCAAGTGCACCTCTGTGCCATCTCGGCTCACCATCACATACTTGAGGGCCAAGCGATGTCACTGCACCTGCTGGTGAGCAGATTCATGCGGGGTCTCCTCTTCTGGCCCCCAATCCATCTGCCACCAGAGGCTTGGGATCTGTGTGGTTTTGGGGAAGCTTATGGCTTCACCCTTTGAACCCTTGGCCACCTGCCATCTCAAATTTCTTTTTTGGAAAGTCATATTTCTGGTGGCGCTCACCTCTCCCAGAAGGGTAAGTGAACTACAGGCGCTGGTGGCTCACGCATCTTACACCAGATTCCACAAGAACCGGGGTTGTCCTTCAGACTTACTCGAAATTCTTACTGAATATTGTCTCGGCCTTCCATTTTAAATTGAGTGGTGTTGCCCACTTTCTTTCCTAGGCCTCATTAGTCTAGGGCAGAGGCCTCTCTGCACACACAACTGTAAGCAGGCGTCTTTTTACATTCAGAGGACGCAGTACCATCTCTGCTCAACGCAGCTTTGTCTCTCTTTTGACCCCAGTTGACAGGGGCTCACAGTCTCTAAGTGCACCTTTTCACACTGGGTGGCCGATTGCATCCCCTTTGCCTATCAACAGGCAGGGCTCTCAAGCATCATGTAGCGGCGCACAATGTGCATGCCACGATGGCCTCGGTGGCGAGCCTACGCTCAGTGCCATTACTGGAAATATGCCAGGCTGCCACCTGATCTGCTGCATACTACTGTCTGGAGGAAACCTCCCGGAGGGACAGCACCTTCGGCCAGGGAGTACTCCATCACCTCTTCGGGGAATGATACAACTCCTCCCTCCAACCTGTGGTATCCAGGCTACCAGGATGGGGATTGCATCTTCAATTCTGCTACTGTAGTGTCAGACTTCCATCCATACAGTGCCCCTGCTGTCCGTCTGCTTTTTGGGTCACACATGGCTTTTAGTTTTTTTTCAGTAACTAGTAGCTGGGGAGTCCCATATGTGAGGACTGACTTCCTGCTTGTTCACAGAAAAAGCGTATTTACTCACCTTTAACAGGTGTTCTTTGGGGACAGCAGGAATCAGTCCTCACAACCCTCCCTCCTTCCCTTGGAGTTTTTCTTTTATGCTTTTTGAGCTATGTAATCATAGAGGTAAGATGCCACCTTTGGATGGGAAGGTGACCCCGCATGCACGATGTAGATACCAAAAGGTTTTCTTTGAAAGCTGGGGATTGGATCTGCGTGGGCATCATCTGCGCCAATGTCACCCATATGTGAGGACTGATTCCTGCTGTGCCTGGAGAACACCTGTTACAGATGAGTAACTATGCTTTCCCCTGGTTTTCACTAATTGTACTTTGGCTTCTTCCCAGAATTATCAACAGTTCTTTTTCAGCCAGAGTAAGTGTTTTATATGAGTGGAGGAGTAGTCTAATGGTTAAGAACACCGGCTTGGGAACAAAGACCAGGGTTTGATTCCCTCTAGCAGCCTTTGTGGCCTTGGGCAAGTCACTTAACTCTCCATTGCCTCAGAAAAATCCAAGTTATCAATGCTTAATATGCATTACCAAGTTTACCAATGTAAACTGCTTTGACTGAAATGATAAAGCAGTATAATAAAACCTGTTAAAGCATACAGAATTTTTGTAGAAGAAAAATGTGTGTTTTTTTTTTTAAAATAAAATTTCATGAAAGATTTTCACCCTTCTAGGTTGGCAAAAGCAGCTTTTGATGATGCTATTGCAGAACTGGATACATTAAGTGAAGAAAGTTACAAGGATTCCACGCTTATAATGCAGTTGTTACGTGATAACCTGACACTATGGACGTCAGATATGCAGGGAGATGGTGAGTATGCCATCTTTTTTCCTCCCCCCAAATAATTTGTTTTAGATTAACACACTTCGGAAACTATAAGACACAAATCATTGACATTTTGCTATAGTTATTTTGCCCCAGCAATGTCTATTTTGTTGAGTGCTTGTGTGGGGTTGTTTGTTTTTGTTTGTTTTTTTTGCAATTAATGGTGGTTGAATAGTCCGGAAAGAGCATAGGCAGCAAGAACATTTATAGCTCGGGCCAGCAAAGGAATACATATCAAGCTACATGGGGGGAGGACAGTTTTCAAAGCCATTAACTGGGACAAATTAGCCTATATGAAAATTGCTACTCTTATTCAACTGAAGGCATGCAGTGGCTTCTGTAGTGCATGTACTTTTAGCTAGATCAAAATGACATTGATGTGGGTCTTGCTTAGACTGGGCAAATAAAACAGCATAGTGCATATTATCCTCAAACAACTATCGGGTACAGAGTACACAACCATTTATACAGCACATGCTTGGTCCTTGATAGCTGATGTTCCCTTTTAGTGAGGAGGAGGTTGTGGCTCAGGTTAGGCATTCTGATCCCAGTTTAAAAGGGAAAAAAAAATCCCAAACAAATGATCGACAAGACAGGAAAGGCCAGAAAGAGCAACAACACATAGTGGATTGGGCAGCAAACATGAGGTAATTTTGAGCATGAAAGGCTGTCTTATCGTTCCTCCAGTCCCAGTACCTGTGGGCTTGTCTCACCCCTCCAGCAGTTTGGAGACTGAGCATTTCTGTTTCATGAGATCAGACTGGATAAGCAGCTGGCACTTCCCTCCAGCCTCCAGTGTTCTCAGTCTCCAAGCAGCTGGTGAGATGTGATTTATTTATTTATTATTTATTTAACATTTCTTCTATACCGCGCTATGATTCCCCCTAAGGTGACTCAATGAAGGAACAATTGTGGACAGTTAAGCTATTTGGAACTTAATTTTCTTCAGGAACAAATAGGAAGTTGGTCCTTGCATATGGGTGACGGTGTTGAAGGAACCCCGCGGACGTATCTCCCCAGCTTTCAAAGAGAGCTTTTGGGAGATGCCATCATACATACGTGGCCCCCTTCCCACCCAAGGGGTGCTGTCTTAGTCTCCCTTTTTCCATGGAGCCTTACAAACGTCTGTTGTCTTCCAGAAATAAAGTTGATTTTCTTGTGCATTAAGTGCATTTCCTTCTCCTGTTAGCACCGTTCCTTTCCTGCCTCCGACCCTGTCACCTTGGTGTGTCTCGGAACCATTTTTTTTTCTCTCGAGTGCAGTTTCTCGACTTTTCTAACCGCTGGCCATGTTGAGGATATTTGACCTTGCAGGGGTCCTTTTTGCCCTAATGGCCAGTGGGTTCAAAAAGTGTGATTGGTGCGCAAAGAACACATCCCTAACTGATATACACGACTGTGGCCTCCGGTGTCTAGGTGCTGACCATGACCCAGATATTTGCGCCCTGTGCAAAAAGATGTCCACTAAGGCCACCCAAAATTGTTTGCAGAAGCAGGACGACATCGTCCGCAGATCAGATTTGGCCCCAGTGTCCCCGGTAACCTCATGCTCTCATATGGATCCTCTGAGTTACGTAAAGCCCGCAGAGCCCAATCAGGTCAGCGGACAAGGGTTCTCCAGAACAGGAGCACAAGAAGAAGAAAAAATCCTCAAGGACCTCATCCTTTGAATCAGACACACATGGCAAGTCCCATGCAAGGTCCCACAGTTCCCGGAGGAGTCCTGAGTGGAAGTGGCTGACAAAGGTGCCCAGAACAGATGCTGAGGCCTCTTCCATTGAAGACTCCCTCTTCTCACTGACGCTGGACCTGGTCACTGTGCAACTCCTGAGTGTGGGAAGCAAGGAAGATGGCATTGGAAAGCAGTTCACCCCCCACAGAACATACCTGAGCCGTGCACGGTGGTGGCATCCGCTTCGAGCGGTACCGATACCCCTGCATCGGCACTGGTGTTGGATGAAACACTCCTCACCAGGGATCGTCATCTGGCCTCCTCGGTGCCTTCGGGACTGATGGATACGTCCCAGATTCTTTCCCTTATCGGTTCCAACACCGATACTGCCACCGACGTCGGTACCCTCCAGATGTGCATCGACAGCCTCGCTTCCTTCGATGCCGAGTCTGGAATCGATCTCCAGTTTGGAGGACTGGGTACCGACTCGCCTTGGTACCGTCTCGCGGCGGTACTGAAGGCTCGGTTCCGATGACTCTGATCCGCAACTCTCGGTTCCCCTGAGGCCGCTTGAGTTGCTACTGGTAGACCTTCATTCACCGGTATCGGACACGGTACCGAAGTCGGTACCGATGTCTTCATTACCCTCACGGTTGGTGCCTTCCATGCTTCGCTTCTCAGGCTCCTTACCCTCGATGCCTAGTTTGGAATCCATTTCTCGTCTGGAAGACTGGGTACCAATAGCTTTTGGTACCGACACCGATCGATACCGGTGGCTCGGTACCGAGGATAGCAGCCGGAGGTTTTCGGTTCCCTCGGTACCGATTGAAGTATCGCTGATGACTACTCCGATGTCTTTGTCGAGCCCGACTCCGACATCGGTACCGGTAGTGACTTCAGTACCGGTATCCACAGTAGCATCGTGGCAAACTCCTACCATGCTTTTTACAACAGCATCGCTCCATTTTATACCAAGCTTGGAGTCGATACCTGGCATGGACAATGTGGTAAGGACGGTTGCTGTCCCTGACAACCAGTCCAAGCAACCATCCCTTAAACATTCCACACTGCACCCTGCAGGATCTTCTATCTCTATCTCTGGATAACTCTGTGGGTGCTCAGGCTAGTTCTTTAGATCTAACCTGTCCAAGGGAGATTCCTGTTGGGGATCCCTCTTTTCGGAGTTTCCTCCTGGATATAGCAAGATCCCTTGCCATTCCTATTCCAGGACATGATCCTGCACCAGGCTCGGTTTCCACCAAAGCAAAGGACAATATAATGCTTCCTTTGCATCATTCCTTGCAGGATCTCCTTCTAGGAATGTGGGAAACACCTTTAAGGGTACCCCCACCTCCCAGAGCAACTGATCTCTTATATCAGGTGCCCCCCTCTCCAGGGTTCCAAAAGACTCAACTTCCTCATCTTTCCATAGTAGTGGAATCAGCAATGAGGCGGATAAAGAGTAAGAAAAAGCACTCTTCTTATCTGCCAGGTCATGAGTCTAAGACACTAGATGCCTTTGGACGTCAAACCTTCCAGACATCTATGCTTTCTGCACAAATTCTCTCATATTTTGAGTCTTTCTCTTGAGGAGGTCACAAAGCAATTACATCTCTTGACTCCTTTCCTTCCAGTTTCCAGGAGTACAGACTATTCCTCACTGCTTAAGCATATCCAGAATATCTCTTGGTTTCTTTCTCGTGCTTCCCTAGACTCTTTTGAGTCTGTTAGCAGGACTTCTGCTATAGCTATAGGGGCACGACGTAGAGCCTGGCTCCAAGCTTCAGCTTTGGCCAAGTGGGAACAAAAACGACTGGGACATACTCCTTGCACTGGAGAAAATCTTTTCAACAAGGAGTCTTTACGTCAGGTTACTCAGTTGTCCACTGATTTACCTATTCCTAAGGGTTCTTCTACACCTTCTTCTGTCCCAGTAAGTAGGGAATGTCCTACCAAACTTTCTTCCCACAGGAGAAGGTTTTATTCCTCACTTGCCCATCATACAGATGTTCCCCTACAGGGAAGCCATCGTCCTGGTCTGAAGAATCCAACTTTTCACCAGGCTCAGCAAACCCAGCCTCTGCAGGGTTTCTGATCAGTCATCAAATGCTTGTGACTCTTGGGGTTAGAATCTACAGTTGCTTCTTCTCAGTAGAGGCAGTCCACTGCTTCATTCTAACCCCTACACATGGATCTCTTTCCAAAAGACATCCATTTTTTCTATATTTCTATGAGCTGTCAGGATGTTCATGCCTATAGGTCACAGGTTTCTCCTCTCTTCCTGCTAAGGAAAGAGGTCTGAACACTATTAAATGGTAGTTCCTGTGCCAGCATGTATTTTTCCTTTCTATAGACTTACTACTTGGTAAGTTTTCTTCAGCTCTATTCTCTTCACCCTCTTACCAAGCTTTTTTCCTCTGTAAGAGCGGAATTAATTAGAGGGCTTTCTTCTTCAGCCTCTCTAGTTTTCTCACTTTCCAGTGTGGAGTTTTCCTCTGAGTTACTTCCTCTGTTTCCATCTTACTTTGGGGCAGCTTATCAGACTTGTCCAGAGTTTCTACTCCTGTTCTGTCCTTTCTGTTTTTCAACAGTAAGATTCTTTCTGCTATCTTGCTAGCAGCTGCCTATGCAGGAGCCTTAATGTTTCGACCACTGGTTCTTGTCCACAAACAACCAGATTTGTCCTCCACTAACATTCTGTCTAGACTTAGTAGTGACTCCAAGTCAGTGCTTCCATCTATCTTGGAGATTATCTCACTACAAGCTTTCTAGATGGTCTTCTATTTCTGCCATCTCCATTCTCCTGGGTTTGGCAGCATAGTTGGCAGAGATACTGGCACTCTAGCAGCCAGTTCTATCTCCTCAATCTCCAGGAACAAGCAGGAATGAGTCTTCACATATGGGGTTCGTTGGCGCCGACGGAGCCCGCACTGGAATGCTCCCCAGCATCCAATCAGAAGGCTTTTGGGAGCATCCCTCGTGCCTGCGCGGTAGCTTCCCGCCCTTCCCACTGCCTCTCCCCAGTTTTCGTTTTTCCGTGGAGCCGACAGGATGTACCTCCTGTCACCGCAGAAGCGTTTTGTTCTTTTCTTCTTTTTTTTGTTTCCTGTGGTCGCGTTTCTTTCCCCCGCTGACTCTGGCACCGCTGGTGCCCCCTTTTTCCCTATTTTTTGTTTTCCTTTATTTCCTTCGAGGAGCATCCTCCTCGTGTTATTCTGAGGCCTACCGGGCTTTCCAGCATGGAGCCGCCTTCCCCTAAGAAGTGCCCCCACTGTGGAGACGTTGTCTTCTGCTCCGACTCCAACGCCTGGTGGGGCCCTGACCCCTTCTCCCCCAGTTCCCTGGGCTTCAGTGTTGGGAGAAGACCCTCCCTGTTTCGAGTGTCCCTCAATGACGTCTTTCCCTCTGAGGGGCGGTTGTCGGCTTTCTCTCCTCGCCAGGATCAGGTAACCCAACAACAGTCTGTTAAGACTAACCGAGCCTTGAGGGGTGAGTCTCATGCGCCGCATGACGACGGCTCCGGCCTTCCCCTCCAGTCCCTTACACCCCGGAGGGAGTCTTCGGGCTCCTGAGCCTCCATGGGGTTTTGGGTTGTTCCTGAGGTTCGCTCCTCACAGAACATTCCCGAGCCATGCCCGAGGGTGGCACCCGCTTCGAGCGGTGCAGATCCATCGGCATCGGCGCCAGCGTCGAGTGTTCCACTCTTTGCCAGGGACTGTCAACTGGTGTCCTCGGTGCCTTCAGGGCCGATCGACTCGACCCAGTCTGGCTCTATGGCATCCCGGCCCTGCGCGGGGGCGGTACCTGCTTTCGGCGGTGCCGATTCCCCGGCGTCTGTGTCGAGTGTTCCACTCGTCACCGGGGATAGTCGGACCAACCTGACCCGGTATGGCATGCCCACACCACTGCCATGCGCGGAGGTGGTGACCGCTTCGAGCGGGACCAAGTCCTCGGCATCGGCGTCGGAGTCGGTGGCCCCACTCCCCGCCGGGGATCGGCACTGGGTGCCCTCGGCTCCGCCAGGGCCGATCGACTCGTCCCCGGCTTCCACGGGGGCGGTACTGGCCTTGAGCGGCTCCGCCCCTCCCGCGGTGGTCTCAGGAACAAGGACCCCGTTCTTCGCCAGGGGTCGCCTCTGGGCTCCGCCTGCGGAGCCGATCGATCTATCCCGGTCGGGCGGGTCGGCACCCCCACCTTGCGCGGGGCCGGGGCCTCCCCCGGACGCCACCGACTTCCCGTCATCTACGCGGGCGTCGAGTGCTCCACTCGTCACTGGAGTTTGCCCGCGGGGCCCGGGTCCTTCGGTCGAGTCGACCCAAAGAAGCGCCGCGGAGGCGGGGCTGGGCGTCTCGCTCCCCGCCGGGGCTCGTCGGCGGGTTACCTGGGTACCCTCGAGGCCGCGTAGTACGCCCCGTAAGGATTTCCTGCTCAATAAAACAAGCGCGGGCAGAACCCCAGCGCCTAGGAGGGCCTCTCTCCCGGCGTCGGAGCCGACTTCGGGTGTTTCCCTCTTTGCCGAGTTTCGGCCTGGGAAGCCCTCGTTGCCCTCGGCACCGATCGTCGGGACCCCGACTCCATTCGCGGGAGTGGCAGCACCGGCGTGTTCGCCGACACCAGGGCCCCCTAAGTAGGCGTCGCTCGGTTCGATGCCCAGCCTCAAATCGATCTCCAGTCTGGAAAGCGTGGCTCCGGCGCATTTCGGATCCGACCCCGGTCTCTTCCGACGGCGCAGTGCTGCGCTCGCCTGCTCTCCAGCGGCCTCGGCACCACTCCAGCCGCCCTTGCGGATTGCCCCGGGGGCGGCCCCGCCCCCGGAATCGGGGCCAAGGCCGAGTCCCGCGGGCCCATTGGGGAAGTCGCTCCCTTCGATGCCCCGCTTGGAGTCAATCCCGGGCTCTGACGATGCAGTACCGACTGCCTCGAATTGGGACTGTCAGTACCCTCCTCTGTTTAGAGCGATTCCTCCCGTGCACCAGCACAGTGGGTCCCCTGGTGTTCAAGCGGGCCCCTCCACCTCGGCCTCCCCCGGGATAGCCCCTCTGGGAGAGCCGTCTTTTCAGGACTTCCTCCTTGACATGGCGGACTTTCTCGCCATTCCTATCCCGGGCCCTTCGCTAAGTCCGGGTACTGCGGAACAGGCAGCCGTAATGCTTCCTTTACCTCCCTGCCTGCGGGATCTCCTGCTCGGGATTTGGCGCTTGCCCTTACAGGTACCAGCGCCGCCTGCAGCCATGCATGCCCGGTATCGGGTGCCCCCCTCTCCGGGTTTCCAGACGCACTAGCTTCCCCATCATTCCATTGTGGTGGAATCGGCCCTGAGGAAGGTCGGAAGCAAGAAGAAGCACTCTTCCTGCCCCCCCGAATCGTGCGTCTAAAACTCTGGACAACTTTGGGCGGCGATCCTTCCAAGTGTCCATGTTGGCTTCCAGGATTCTCTCATATATTTTCTATATGAGCCTGGCGCTGCGGGAGGTCACTGAGAGGTTATCTCTTTTGTCTCCCTTTGTGTCGGCCCCTCGGGCCCCTGACTATTCCTTGCTTCTTTACCATTGCAGGAATATCTCTTGGTTTCTTTCTCGGGCTGCCGTGGACTCTTTCGAGTCAGCAGGTCCTCTGCGGTAGCCATAGGGGCGCGTCGTACAGCCTGGTTGCAGGCTTCCGACTTGTGCAGCTGGGCACAACATAACCTGGGTACTTCCCCGTGCACCGGGGAGAACCTCTTCAATGGCGAGGCTTTGCATCAGGTTGCTCAGTGCTCCTCCGACCTGTTTGGCACTGGCCGCCCGCGGCCCTCCCCCTCTCCCGGGGATAGGAAATGTCCTTCCCGACCCTCCTGTCTGAAGAGGAGGAGGTTTCATCCCTCTGCCCGCCTGCCGGGTACGCCCATGCCAGGGCCGTCTCACACCGGTCGGCAGTGCCAGGGCTCGCGCCAGGCTGCCCATGCCAGGCAGCCTTAGGCTACAGTATGCGTCAGTTTGCACTTAACTCCTCTTATATAAAGTTACTGTCCAGTTCTACACTGGGGTTCTTTCAGTGTGACAAGCGGTTCAGCTGCTTGATTGGAGGTATGGAGCCCCCCTCCCCCGGGGGGACGACCTTCCCACGCTAGGTTAGCCTGGCTCCTCAGGGCCATGCTAATCTTCTTCAGACTTACCCTCGGGTACATCCCTCGGATTCCCCTTTGCCTGGCCCCGGATTGAGGGGATCGCGCACCGAATCTCCTTCTCCCAGTGTAAGCCTTGGCCGCTACTCTCCGTGCGTGGCCGAACCATTCCTCGACAGGGCCGGACCACCCCCCCCCCCCCCTCTGGTCTGTGTCTCCGCTCTCGCAGAGAAATCCCTGGGTCCGTCAGGTTACGGTGGACAGGGGTCCCACTGACCCATGCCGATCCCCGGCTCCGCTCCCTGCACTCTTCGGAGCGGCGGAGGGCATTGGCCCTAACCCCAAGTGGTTTTTTTTATATAGGCCGGAGATGGCCCCACGGTCACGCCGTGGCTATAGGGTTTTCTATCCTCCTGCCTTCCCTGTTGCACGGAGGACACGTTTTGGGTGACTGCCAGGTGGACGCCTCAGGGGTCTACGTACTCCTGATGTGCTCTTCCCCAACTGATCTGGCGGTCACACAACCATACTGCTACTCTCGCCGATCTGCCCTGCTCCACGCACATAGGCCCATCACTTGGATGGCCCTTCCTCCTGCCGCCTTCCAGGTAGGCGACCTCCTGTGGATCAAGGGCCGGTCAGAGTTGGCAGTATCGTTCTCACGTGTCCATACCGGTTGAGTAACCTGGGTGGGCGCTCCCAGGCCCACCTATAGCCCGATATACATCTATACCTGTTATTGGATATATATCGGTACAGGTGGGCGCTTTTTGGGAAATGTTATAGCGCCCTGTGTCTTACCGACTATCCCCCAATTGTCGGTACTGACGTTTTGTTATTTCTTACGGGGTCCGGCCGGTCCGCTTGCCTGCGTTCTGCGGCTCGGGTGCTTGGACCGGTTATGCTTAAACTTGCTGTGATGTCAACAGCCCCTTGGTTTACGTCTCCTTGTCTGGAGGTTTTCGAACCCATTGTCTTCCTATCCCTTGCCGGCTCGGGTAGACAGTGTACCCCTCGGTATCCCGGGGTACACTTCTGTTCTTCTCCGGGCTGAGTTCTCCCAGATCGGTCAGTCTTCTGATTAGTCCTCCGGATTGGGGACTCTGCTCCTACTGGAGTTCTCAGCGTCTTAGAGCTCCTCATGAAGACCTACCGTCTTTCTGGTGCCGGTTGACACCTGCGTCTCCAACCTGCCCAGACTGGGAACTTCGTCCTCTCTGCGGTGAAGTTCCCTTGAAGACTTCGCTACTGCATCTACAGTACCCGTCGCAGCTCTGCCTTCTACAATCCAGTAGGTAAGCTCTAGATTGTGCTAGATCATTAACGGTTTAATGATAATTGATGTGGTTTGAAGACTCCCCTGTAGTCTTCGGTTGTTGTGCCTTGGCAACTCTTCTCAACTCCTACCCTCCATCCCTCCGGGGCTGCCGGGGATCCAGGTTGGGCGATGCCGCCCTGTCCAGGGGCGCGCATTCTGGGATCTCCTCTGGCACCCTCAGCTAGGGAGTCCCCATATGTGAAGACTCATTCCTGCTTGTTCCTGGAGATAGCATAGTTACTTACCTGTAACAGGTGATCTCCGGAACAGCAGGAATTAGTCTTCACAACCCACCCACCTCCCCTAGGAGTTGTAACTCTCTCTCTTTCTCTCCTTCCTCTCCTCTCCTTCTGTCTCAGCTATTAAACGCAACTGGGGAGAGGCAGTGGGAAGGGCGGGAAGCTACCGCGCAGGCGCGAGGGATGCTCCCAAAAGCCTTCTGATTGGATGCTGGGGAGCATTCCCGTGCGGGCTCCGTCGGCGCCGACGAACCCCATATGTGAAGACTAATTCCTGCTGTTCCGGAGTTCACCTGTTACAGGTAAGTAACTGTGCTTTCTCCTGCATCATGCTCTCTGCAATTCTACAGAGAAGCTTTCCACTATGGGCCCTTGCTAGAGAGCATGGGGATTTTTTCTCCAACAGCTATCTTAGATGGTTAGAAAAGGCTTTTCAGTCATGTCTCCCATGACTAGAAGGTTCTCCCTTCTTTTACTATCTCCTTTTGTCATAAAGGACATGGGCCTTCTCTTACCTAAGGGCTTAAGGAGTTGCCAATTCCCCTGCTTTGGTCCATAGTATTCCCAATCGGGGATATGCTCTTTCTCCTTGCAGCTCGTCCTCATGGTAAGAACGTATGATACCTTTTGCCCTTCAGCAGGTCAACATGATACCTCATCCTTATCTGTCTTCTGTCTACTTACCATGCTAGAGTCTTGGACGACTAAGGACTTGCTGGCTACAGATTGATATCATCCTCTGTTTTCATATGACCATCCTGGTTATTTTACTAGCTAGCATCCTTGCGGATCATAACCAAGGGGAATAGATTCTCTATATATCTTCTCAAGTAGGTTGCACCTCCTTGTTATTAGATGAATCTTTCCTCTCCACATGTCCTATGTGAATTCCATGCTGTAGGCATATATCTGTTTAAATACAGACACCCATATTTAGGCCTACATATTCATATTTATCTTTGTGTGTATTTTATGCCCTTCCATATCTCACTATAGATATATTCTTATGTTATTCATATATCTATATATATATATATATATATATATATATATATATATATATATATATATATATAGATATGATGAGAGATTTTATTATAGATCTGTCTCCACATACTTAGCTATATGAGCATAGATAGTGAGATAGATATCTGTTTCTGACAGAGGGATTTTGCCCATACCTCTGCTATTCAGCAGGTTTGGGATTCTACACACACAACCACTCCTGTGGTAGTCAACAATTCTTATACCATAACCTAACAGGTTTAGGTACCTCTGAAGCTCTCCATACCTAATATCTCTCCTAGCTTACCCCAGTTAGGAGAGATATTGTGGATCTTCAGTTACTCACAGGCTTAACGCCTCAGGCATTTGTCTTCACCCTGGGATACAAGGGGTTCCCATACCCTCTCTCCCCACAAGGACTGTGCTTGTTTGTCCAAATCGGTTAGCCTTTCTCTTTTTGCTCCCAAGAGTGAGATACTCTGCTGCCAAAAGAGTTTGGTTTTTACCATACAGCTTTTGCTGAAGGCCCACCGTTTTTGTACTACCCCAGTTTTTTCTACCAGGGATGCCTGTTACCTTTCAGGATTCTGACCTCCTGTTTTTCCTACAGGTTTATTACCTCCACTTTTCAGTGAGGTCCTCTTCACAGTTCCTCTACAGGCTTCCCAGTAGATCCATGAACCTCCCTACTTCTATGAAATCCTGTTGGCGGAGGTCCATATTGCAATATTTCTTGCAATATCATTGATAACAATCATTATTCACACATGGACTCCTTTCCTGCAGTCCTGTGCTAGGTTAGCTGTTCCACAGCATCTTCCTTCTTCAACTCCCACCCTCCATCCTCAGGATGCCTGGTGGTGTGGGAGATAGCATGTTCCAACCTATGCCATGCTCGGACTCCAGGCATCTCAGCTTGGGAGTCCCCATATGTGAAGACTCATTCCTGCTTGTTCCTGGAGATAGCACAGTTACTTACCTGTAACAGGTGATCTCTGGGAACAGCAGGAATAAGTCTTCACAACCCACTCACCTCCCCAGGAGTTGTATCTCTATCTCTCTTTCCTTTCCTCTCTCTCTCTCTCTTTGTCTCAGCTATAAAACTCAACTGAGGAGAGACAGTTGGGAAGGCAGCACGCAGGCGCTGAGGGATGCTCCCAAAAGCTTTCTGATTGGTCGCTGGGGAGCGTTCCCACACAGGCTCCGTCGGTACCGACGTACCCATATGTGAAGACTTATTCCTGCTGTTCCCAGAGATCACCTGTTACAGGTAAGTAACTGTGCTTTCCCTACCTGGACAACTGGCTCATAGAGGGAGGGGCAGCCTCCGAGGTGCAGCAGGCCACCGCACGCGTCATCCAGGTTTTGCAACACTTGGGCTCGTCATAAACTACCCAATGTCTCACCTTCTCCCGACACAGTGCCTGGAGTTAATCGGCAAAGATGGACACTCTCCATTTGAAGGCGTTCTTGCCCAAGGATTGAGCCGATTGTCTCAGGTCTCTAGCTAGGGACATGCAGCACCGTCCCTTGGTGCCCGCCTGGCTGCTTCTGCCCCTCCTTGGGTACATAGCCTCTATGGTACACATCACCCCAGATGCCTCCACATGAGGACGGCGCAGTGGTGTTTCTGGGTCCAGTGGTCTCAGGCCACAGGTCACCTCCAAGACAGCATTTCGGTGACCCACCAGTTGGCGGTTCCCTGGTCTGGTGGCAATCGCCCCAGCATCTCAGTGGGCATGCCTTTTCAGGCCCCAAGCCACTCAAGGGTCCTCACCACAAACATTTTCCTGCTCGGCTGGGGAGCCCACTGTTGAGATCTCTGTGCTCAGGACACCTGGTCGCCAGATGAGAGCACCCAGCAGATCAACTTCTTGGAGCTCTGAGCCATACACCTAGCCCTTAGGGTCTTCTAGCACCACCTGCGTCACCAGTCGGTGCTAGTCCAGACAGACAACCAGGTGGCGATGTTCTACATGAACAAACGGGAGCACAGGGTCCCTGTACCCTTTGTCAGGAGGCATTGGTCCTCTGCTCGTACACAGTCCAACAGGGTATCCTCCTGCGGGCAGTGTACCGGCCAAGACAACCTGCTGGCCAACAGATTCAGCAGAGTTCTCCAGCTGCATGAATGGCAGCTGGACCTCTGAGTAGCCAGTTGGCTTTTCCAGCTCCAGGGGAACCCGTGATGGACCTGTTCACCAGTCTGGACAACTTTTTTTGCCCCGTTTCTGCACCTGGCAGGCCCACCCCTCCAGGGTGGCAGCAGATGCGTTCCTAGTCTCATGGTCAGAAGGCCTCATGTACACCTTCCCTTCAATGCTGCTGATCATCAAGACCTTGTTCAGGACCCTTTGCGACAGGGCCTCATTCATCCTGATAGCCCCTCAGTGACCAGGCAGCCGTAGTTCCCCTTCTGCAGTTGATGGTGGAGGCCCCCCATCCCCTTAGGGGACCGCCCTGTGACTCCTATCGCAGGAGGGGAGATCTCTCCTGCACCCCAACCTGGTGTCCCTGTTGCTGACAGCATGGCTGCTGAGAGGGTAACTCTGGCCCCTCTCAACCTTCCGGTTGAGGTGGAGGATATTCTGCTGGCCTTTCGTAAAGCCTCTATTAGGAAGGCTTACACCCTCAAATGGCACAGGTTCTCCGCTTGGTGCGCCAAACACAGGACTGATCCCTTTCTCTTGCCCAGTGGCTCTGGTGTTACAGTACCTTCTCCACCTCTCTGTCCCGGGCTCAAGTCTAACTCCGTCTGAGTGCCCTGGCGGCGCACCACCATCCAGTGGATGGTAAGCCCCTTTCGGTCCAGCATTGGTGACCAGTTTCCTTCGGGGCCTGCTCTTACCAAAACCCCCGGTTTGCCCTCTGGCAATCAAATGGGAATTCAGCGTTGTGTTGGCAGCTCACTCGTCCAGCCTGAGCCTCTGACTACCTGCCACCTTCGCTACCTCTCTGGTCGTGCTCACTTTCGCTCGCAGAGTTAGCGAGCTCCAAGACCTCATGGCGGAGGCACCTTATACCAGGTTCTACAAGAACAGAGTGGGGCTTTGCACGCACCCCAAATTCCTGCCGAAGATAGTGTCGCCCTTACATCTTAAGCAGGAAGTGGTACTCCCTACCTTCTTCACAAGACCTCACTCCAGTCTGGTGGAGGCGATCCTTCACACCTTGGAATGTAAGAGGGCTCTGTCCTCCTATATCCTGGGCCACCGCAAACCTGCTCAGCTTTTCATCTCCTATGACCCCAGTATGCTGGGGGGGAGGTGGTAACCAAGTGTACGCTGTCCACATGGGTGATGGACTGCATAGCTCTTGCTTATGAGCAGGTGAGGCTCCCACTGGAAGGCCGCATCACGGTGCACTGTCAGGGCCATGATGGCTTCGATGGTAAACTTGTGCTCTGTCCCGATAATGGACATCTGCCATGCTGCCACCTGGTCTTCAGTGCAGACCTTTGTGGCCCATTACTGCCTGGAAAGAGTCCTCATGGGACAGTACCTTCGGCCAGGCTGTGCTCTAATCTTTTCGGGGTCTAGGCAACTTCTACCCTCTGACACTTGTGTTCAGGCTACCGGAGTGCTGGTTTCATCAGATACGGGTCCTACTGGGGTCTGGACACAGACTTAATTGCTGCTGCTCCCCGTGAGGGAGTCTGTGTTTTTGCTATGGGCTTTCGGTAGCCTGTAGCTGGGGAGTTCTACATGTGAGGACTGACTTCCTGCTTGTTCCCTGAGAAAGCATAGTTACCTGTAACAGATGTTCTCTGGGGAGAGCAGGAATCAGTCCTCACAACCCTCCCTCCTCCCC
Organism: Ichthyophis bannanicus; assembly: GCA_033557465.1. NCBI lineage: Eukaryota > Metazoa > Chordata > Amphibia > Gymnophiona > Ichthyophiidae > Ichthyophis > Ichthyophis bannanicus. Next base: position 136,178,851 of record CM066042.1, read on the forward strand.
TTGGAGTTGCCCCTTTACCATCTTTTATTTTTGCTGTCTTTTAGCAATGTCATCTGACTGAGCAAGATGGCACCCTTGGGTGGGAAGAGGACCACGCACGTGTGGTGGCATCTCCCAGAGGCTTTCTTTGAAAGCTGGGGGGGATGCTTCCTTGAGGGCTCCGTTGGTGCCGACGTCACCCATATGTGAGGACTGATTCCTGCTGTCCCTGGAGAACACCTGTTACAGGTAACCACGCTTTCTCCTGCCCGGTGCAGGAGGTCCTGCAGTATCTCCTCCACTTCTCCGGTACTTTTCTGAAGCCCAATTCTGTATGAGTACACCTTTGTGCCTTCGCGGCTTCCATCATCTGGTTGATAGTCTATCTCTGTCTGTTCATCCTCTTGTTGGCCACTTCATGAGAGGGCTGCTACTTTCTGCGGCCTTCCATCCATCCTCCTACAGTGGCAATAGACTTGAATGTGGTTCTCGGGACGCTCATTGCACCTATGAGCCCCTTGCCTCTTGTCATTTTAAGAATTTTACTTGGAAAGTAGTCTTCCTTGTGGTACTCACGTTTGCATGCAGGGTTGTAGGCTTTAGTGGTCCATGCCCCTCGCTCCAGGTTCCATCATAATAGGGTGGTTCTTTGCACTCACCCTAAATTTCTGCCTAAGGTGATCAACTCCTTTCACCTCAACTGGGAGATAGTTCTACCCACCTTTTTTTCTTAGGCCTCATGTGAGCAGAATTGAGGCCTCCCTTCACACTCCCGACTGTAAAAGAGCTTTGGCTTTCTATATTGAGCGAACGAGGGCTCACTGCCGTTATTCTCAACTGTCTGTCTCTTAAGACTCGAACAGAACAGGCTTGGCGTTGCGGTCTGTAAACATAGCTTTTCTACCTGGGTTGCCAACTGTATCTCCTTTGCCTATTGGTCCACAAAGCAACACAACCACTCGGAGACCACCAAAGAAAACACAAATAAAGTGAGGTGTGACATAAGTCCTTTATTCAAAAAGTGACCGCAACACAGTTGCATTTCAGCAAACGCCTTCGTCGGGGGGTATTTGTTTGTGATGTAAGACTTGTCTGTATTGCCGAACTGATTGTCATTGTGACATCTCGGTGATACAGAAGGGCTCCTTATGGGACAATTGCCTACACTGTCTGCATTGATTTGCAATTTCCCTTTGACAAACCTTATATCACAAACGAGTACTTCCTGGTGAAAGCGTTTTGCCAAAACATGGCCGTATTGGATTCACTGTTAAGAATAAAGGAATTTATTTCACACCTTGTTTTTTGTTTTTTTTTTGTTTTCTCCTTTGCTTATCGGCAGGCTGGTCTCTCTCTCTGGAGCTTCATGTGACTGCCCATAATGTCTGAGTATCTACACCCCATCTCCCTTATGGAGAGCTGCCAAACTGCTACCTGGTCTTCAGCACTCACCTTCATAGCTCACTATTGCCTTGATGGGGATTCCCGTCTTGACAGCACCTTTGGACAGGCAGTGCTGCGGCATGTCTTCGGGGATTGATACAACTCCTTCCACCGGCCCTTCTCTTCTGTCCAGGCTACTAAAAAATTGATTCTCTGCTTGAAGCTGGGGCTGCATTCTGACCACCTGACCTCTCGGCACTCTTCACTGTCTGTTTTTCAGTTGCTCATGGTTTTTACAGGTTCTTGGTAGCCTAAAGCTAGGGTGTCCTATATGTGAGGACTGATTTCTGCTTGTTCCCAGAGAAGGCATAGTTACTCACCTGTAGCAGGTGTTCTCTGGAAACAGCAGGAATTGATCCTCACTACCCTCCTTCCTCCCAGTGGAGTTTATTTTTCTGCTTGATTAAGCTATGTCCTCATACTGAAGTAAGATGACACCCTTGGGTGGGAAGGTGACCACACATTCTCCAGGAGCAAGCAGTCTTCACATATGGGGTGACATCGGTGCTGGCGGAGCCCTCGTGTGGAGCAAATCCCCAGCTTTCAGAGAAAGCCTTTGGAAATTGCATCACGCATGTGTGGTCCACTTCCTGCCCAAGGGTGCCATCTTGCTCAGTCTCCTTTTTTCCGCGGAGCCCTTCGGACGTGGTCCATTAGTCGCTGTGGAAAAAGTGTTTAAAATTAATTTAAAAGTTAGTCTTTTCTACCAGATCGACACCGGTTCCCCCTCCTGCCTTTTGGCTCGGTACACGTATCGAGTCCGGTTTGTTTTTTTGGTTTTTGTCCTTAGTGACTAGCGTTCGTGGAATTTTTCTTTTTCACTGGCAGCCCGAGGCTTTGACCTAGCAGGGGCCCTTTTTCCCCTGATGGCTGCCAGCAGGTTTAAAAAATGTGGTGATGTACAAAATTTATGTCCCTCAGTGATACACATGACTTCCGTCTCCGGTGCCTCGGGCCTGACCACAACCCAAAGGTCTGTGGCCCGTGTAGGAAAATGTTCTCGAAGGCCCTGAGAAGCCGCCAGCAGCAGCATGATAAAGATTTTTGCTGAGTCCGTACCTTCGTGGGCCCAGATCTCATCTGAGGCCTCTACGTCTCGGGGGGGGGGGGGGGCACACCGAGCCCGAGCGTCGCAGAGGTTCCTCAGAGAGGGGGAGGAGTCTTCGTGGGAACACCGAAGGAAGAAAAAATCCTTGAAGGTGGCGTCGGATGGCTCCGAACGGCCAGGCTCTGCCTGGGGATCGGTCTTGGAGCCCCAAACGCCGGCCCGGATCCTCAGAGATGGAGCGTCCAGCAAAGCTTCCTCAACGGGATACGGAGCAGCTGAGGTAGGTATCGGTTCTGGTTGAAGACTCCCCTCCAGGGGAACCAGTGTCGGAACCTGGCCTGGTGGCTGCGGAGCCTTCTGAGCTCGATCTCAGAATGGTGGCCCTGGAGTGCAGTATGTCTGCCTTCATGGAGCAGCAGCAGGCACTGATAGCCAGCCTGACCGGGCCACCGACGTCAGTCGACCCCGGAGGCAGAGCAGATCCTCGAGACCATGTGTACTCGAGTTGATCCTCGACCGAAGTTTCCCTCGACCTCCCGCTTGGGGCCAAGGTCATCGCCGCCAGTTCCGGCATCGGGGCGGTCAAGGCTGGGGCCCTCAATGCTTCCTTGGAGGCTTCGGTGTGGGAGACAGAGGAGGAAGAGTCCCCGGACACCTGCCACCACAGGGACGTCCCGTCCGATTCCCTGGTGTCCGAGCCTCGGCCAAGGTCGTCACCCCCCCCCCCCCCCCCCCGGAGGACACTCAGTTCTTGGACTTCATGAGGGATATGTCAAAGGCTTTGGCATTCCCTGTGGAGTTCAAGGAGGATCCTTGAGCCAAAGAGCTCGAGATCCTCCAGTATGACTCTCCCTCTGGAGGCCCTTACTGTACCTGTGCCTCTGATCCTGGAACTACTGATGCTCCGCATGTGGGAGACACTGGCGTCGGCACCGGTGCCGGTGATCAGCAGACAAATTGACTCAATGTATCAAGTTCGTAAGAGCCCTGGGTTTCAGAAAGAACAATTGCTGCACAACTCCATGGTTGTGGAATTGGCCATGCGCAGGCTGAAGAGCCAGAAGATACACTCCTTGGTGCCTCCTGGCAGGGAGGCCCGCAACTTGGACGCCCTCGGCAAGAAGTGCTTCCATGGTTCTATGCTGACATGTCTGATCCAGGCCTACCAGCTGTACATGGGCATGTACCTCAGGGACCTGGCGAAGAAACTCGCCGGGTTCTCGGCTGGTCTCTCTCTGAGGGACCTTTGCAGCGATTCAAGAGCCTGTCCACCGGTGTCCATGAGTGCTCGAAGTTCATGACTTGAGCAGCCTATGACTGCTTTGAGTCTTCAGCCTGGATATCTGCGGCTGGCATTGGTGCATGCCGCCAAGCTTGGCTACAGTTATCCGACCTCGAGCAATGGGTACAGGACAAGTTGGTCAATGTCCCATGCCAGGGAGAAGAACCTCTTTGGCAAACCCATGACCGACAAGGCTGCTGAGATTGAGTCAGAGTACATGACCAGGACACAGCTCTCAAAGAAGACCTCTGCCCCTTTTTTACCTGAGGAAAGGTGCTGCTTACCGAGGCTACCCCTCATTTCAGGCCTCCCTGGCTCCCCAACAGGGGGAAGCAGGCCAAGGGACAGGGGCATGGCCCCTGTAAGCAGAACGCCCCCAAACCCCAGGCACTGGCTCCAGCCCAGCCTGGGAGCGGCTTTTGACTCATTGCATAGCCCCTCTCACCACAGGAGGCAGGCAATACACAGGAGGAAGGCTTTCCCTATATGCCCACAGATGACCAACCATCATCACCGATGCCTGGGTCCTACAGATAGTCCATCAGGGCTATCTCCGTCATTTGACCCAGGTTGTTCCTCCTTATTTTCCAGGAGAACTCGGGTCTCCCCTTCACTGGGACCTTCTGAAGGAGTTAGCAGGTCTTCTTGAGGATCAGGCAGTAGAACCGGTGCCCCACCACCTACAGGGCAAGGACTTTTACTGCAGGTACTTTCTGATACCAAAAAGGACAGGAGGCCTCAGACCCATCCTGGACCTGCACAACTTAAACAAATTCCTGGTGAGGGAGAAGTTCAAGATGCTCTTACTTGGAATATTGCTGCCTTACCTCCGCCAGGGAGACTGGCTATGCTTCTTATACCTAAAGGATGCGTATACACACATCCTGATACACCCAGACCACAGGCAGTTTCTATGCTTCGTGGTGGGAGGCAATCATTTCCAGTACAGGGTACTTCCCTTTGGCCTGGCCTCCGCCCCCAGGGTATTCACAAAATGCCTGGCGTTGATGACCACCTTCCTCAGACCCCAGGGAGTTCTTGTCTTCCCCTACCTAGACAACTGGCTCATCAGAGCCACTTCAGCCATGGAGGTCCAACAGGCCACATCTCGCACCATCCAGGTGCTGCAGCACCTAGGATTTGTAATAAATTACCCCAAGTCCAGCCTAGTTCCCACTCAACTAGAGTTCATAGGGGCCAGACTGGATACCCTTCATGCAAGGGCCTACCTGCCAACAGACAGGGCAAAAAGGCTTCTGGCCCTGACAGGCCAAATCAGTCGCCGTTCTCAGGTATCAGCAAGACACTTTCTGCACCTCCTCGGGCACATGGCCTCCACCATCCATGTAACACCAGATGCCTGCCTCCCACATGCGCACAGCCTCAGAGACCAGTGGACACAGGCCACAGGCTGCCTCAGAGACAGAATGTCCAGAAGGCTGGTACAGTCCTTGGACTGGTGGCTTCAACCATTGCACTTGGAGGCGGAGATGCCCTTCCAGACCCCTCGGCACACGAGTATCCTGACCACAGATGCATCCTTGCTGGGCTGGGGAGCCCATTGCCAGGGTCTGTATTCAGGGGGTGTGGTCTCCAGGCGAGAGCACACAACAGATCAATTTCTTGGAACTTAAGGTCATCCACCTGGCTCTTCGAGTTTCCTGTCAGACGCTGGCTCATCAGCCTGTCTTGGTACACAGACAACCAAGTAGCCATGTAATATGTGAACAAACGGGGGCACAGGGTCCTGCCTACTATGTCAAGAGACCCTGGATCTGTGTTCCTTTGCAGTTCGACATGGCATGCACCTCAGGGCATTTTACCTGCCAGGACAGGACAGCTACTTGACTGACAAACTCAGCAGGATTCTGCAGGCCCCACGAGTGGCAGCTGGACAAAGGAGTATTGGGAGAGTAAGTGGTGATTGAGGATGGAGGGGTAAAATTTGAGTGGAAGAAATAGGAATGAGGAAGGAGCAAAAGGAGAAAGATTAGTATGTTAAAGCAGATGTAGAGAGAGAATGGAAAAAAAAAACTAGACGAGAAGAAAGGACAAATGGACAGCAGACGATGGAGAGTTAGCAGAAGACACGAAGAAACCAGAAGAAAGTGGCTGGAACAATTGCAACTGAAAAAAATGCACAAAAGGTAGAAAAATATCTATTTTGAATTTATTAACTGGAATATGTCAGCTCTGGGAAATGTGCATCATTAACGTCTGCGCTTTGTATGGTAACATTATGCAAATATTTATGCAAATGAGGCCCTGCGTCTTACTTTACAAGTCCTCATTTGGCCCTCAAAGCAATTTGAGTTTGAGACCCCTGAACTAGACAGACCTGTGCCTTGAAATGGTGTATGTTTGGTGTGAGAAGCAGAAAATGAATCCTTTCTCATGCTAGGTTGCAGTAGTACTACAGTATCTTCTCCACCTTTCGGATTTGGGCCTTAAGTCCAACTCTGTCAGTGTGCACCTCAGTGCCTTGGCTGCACACCACTTTCCGGTGGAAGGAAAGCCTCTCTGCGCATCCTCTGTCTAGGTTCTTGAGGCCTACTTCTACTGAAGCCCCAGGTCCACCCTCCGACTGAGTGTGGTTTGAATGTGGTTTTGGGGCAGCTTACTCGGCTGCCTTTTTAGCCAATGGCAACCTGTCATCTCCGCTACCTCTCTTGGAAAGTAATTTTCTTGGTGGCACTCATTTCAGTTCGACGATTGAGTAAGTTTCAGGCCTTTGTGTCCGACAGGCCTTATACAAGGTTCTATAGGGACCGGGTGGTGCTCCGCACACCAAGTTCCTGCTGAAAGTGGTCTCTTCCTTCCACCTCAACCAGGAGGTGGTGCTGCCTACCTTCTTTCCCCAGCCGTATGCCAGTCTGGTAGAGAAAGTACTGCATACCTTGGACTGTAAGACGGTGTTGGCCTTCTATATTCAGCGTACACAGGGCCATAGGAGGGTTTCTCAGCTCTTCGTATCCTACGACCCCAGTAAGCTGGGGATGGCTGTTTCCAAGCATACGCTATCCACCTGGGTAGCAGACTGCATTGCCTGGACATATAGGGCAGCCAAGCTTCTGTTGGAGGGTCGTGTTACGGCCCTCTGGGTCAGGGCTATGGTGGCATCAGTGGCTCATTTCCATTCTGTGCAGCTGGCAGACATCTGCCGGGCTGCCCCCTGGTCTTAGGGTCAGACTTTTGCAACCCATTACTGTCTGGATAGGGAGCCCCGACGGGACAGTGCTTTCGACCAGGCTGTACTCCGTAACCTATTCTAGGTCTAGGCAACTCCTGCCCTCCAACCCTTCTGTCAGGCTACCAGAGTGCTACTCTGTTAGATTCTTACTGTGGCTGCTTGCAGCTCTCACAGAGGGAGCCTATTTTTCAGCTGTGGGTTCTCGGTAGCCTATAGCTGGGGGAGTCCCATATGTGAGGACTGACTTCCTGCTTGTTCCTGGAGAAAGCGTAGTTAATCACCTGTAACAGGTGTTCTCCGGGGGTAGCAGGAATCAGTCCTCACGACCCTTCTTCCTCCCCTTGTAGTTGCAGTCCTGTTCTAATTGTTGTTGCTAATTTTTTTTAGCTATGTCATTTGAGCAAGATGCCACCCTTGGGCAGGAAGGGGACCGCACATGCGTGATGCAATTCCCAAAGACTTTCTCTGAAAGCTGGGGATTTGCTCTGCACGAGGGCTCCGTCGGCACCAATGTCACTCCATTAGTGAGGACTGATTCCTGCTGTCCCCGGAGAACACCTGTTACAGGTGAGTAACTAAGCTTTCATGCTAGAACTCCCAAAGGCTTTCTATGAAAGTTGGAGAGTGGTTACTGTGTAAGTTCTGTTGGTGCAGACGTCACCCATATGTAAGAACTGATTTCTGCTGTTCCCAGAGAACAGTAACTGCTTTATCAGCAATATATTTGAACATACTCACTTTGAAATCTGATTGGATATCAAGTCAGTCATCCAGTTGAATATAACTTTACTGCAAGCTGACTGGCTCTGTTTTTATATGTGGTATTTAAAACCTTTTATTTTGTCATGTTTTATGTGGAGGGGTAAAGAGATGTTAAATGATTTCTAGAAGGGTCATGTTTTGACTCTGGCATGTGCAGAGTGTCATCCTCCAGTGAAATTTCTGTAATCTGAAGTGTGATGTGTAAGATTCGTAACTGTTAGCAGTATGCTGGTAAGTATCTACCTTATAGCATATTGCAACCAAGTTTTTAAGATGTCCAGTAAACCGCATTTAATGTGAAACAAGCATGGTAACCCTCTTCCTAGCACATTGCTCTTATTCTCCAGGAACAAGCAAGGAAGTCAATCCTCACTTATGGGTGACGGCACTGACAGAGCCAGCACGGAGCAATTCCCCAGCTTTCAAAGAAAGCCTTTGGGATTGCTACCATGCATGCGTGGTCCTCTTCCCACCCAAGGGTGCCATCTTGCTCAGTGTCTCTTTTTCCGTGGAGCCCTTCGGATGCATGTCCTTGTCCCTCGGAAAAAGTGGTTTGTGTTCAGCCTACTGCTGTCTTTTTCCGGTTGCACCAGTCCTCTACCCACCCTTCCCCCCCGCTCTACCTTTTTGGAGCTCCTGGGGGATTTTTCTTCACCCTTTTTTCCTCCAACCGCTGGCCACATGGGTCTTTGACCTCGTGGGAGCCATTTTGCCCCCGTGGCCACCGGATTCAAAAAAATGCGATAGATGTTCTAAGAACATGTCGCTTACGGACACCCATGACTGTTCCTTATCGTTCCTCCAGTTTAGTCCTCAACCTCTGGGTAGTGAACCACCTCCTGCAGCTTGGAGACTGGGCATGTCAAACTCATGACATCCTGGATATAGCCTGCTGGTCTCTCCCATCAGCTCCCAGTATGTCCAGTCTCCATGCAGCAGGAGGACGTAGTGAGCCTAGCTTCTGGGCTCACTTGGGGGAACGGATAAGGAGCATTTAGTGTGACATTCTATTCTGATTTTACTTTTGATTTTTATCTTTAATTTTACTTTTAATTCAGTTACCTTTGGTTAATTGGCAATCAGGGATTAGTTCCCTTTAGTTGTTAGGAGCAAATTTCCTTATTTACAGTAATTTTAAATTTGAGCCTGGCTCTTTAAATTAGTAGCAGTTCTTGCCTTCCCTCCTTGTCAGTTATTTTCACTTACTGCAGACATTCGCTGGTGCGGATCTCTCTCCCTTGACAGTACGTGAGAGAGCTCCGGGACCTGTACAGCCACACTGAAGCTGTGTGAGACGGAGCCTCTCCTTTGCTGCGGGATTTTACTTTTACTCTGTGGAACCGGCTGAGAACATAAGAACATAAGATATGCCATACTGGGTCAGACCAAGGACCATCAAGCCCAGCATTCTGTTTCCAACAGTGGCCAATCTAGGTCATACGTACCTAGCAGTTTCCCCAAGGGACACAGGTTCCACAATGCTTGTACTGGTTCAAGCATTGATATCCTGGGTCCCTTCTTAATAATGGTTTATGGACCTTTCCTCCAGGAACTTGTCCAAACCTTTTTTAAACCCAACTACACTAACAGCCTATCTCCAGGAACAAGCAGGAATAAGTCCTCACATATGGGTAAGTCGGAACCGACGGAGCCCGCGCGGGAAAGCTCCCCAGCTTTTCAGATGAAAAGCTTTTGGGGCTTCCCACAGCACATGTGCGCTGCCTTCCCGCCTTCCTTGCCAGCTCTCTTCAGTTCAGACACCCATGAATGGTGTCTTAAATGTTTAGGACCTGACCACTCCATACCGGACTGCCCATTCTGCTCCCAGATGTCTAAACGTGGTATGCAGAACCGGGCCAACAAGTTCCATGTGCTGTTTGCTTCAGATAATCCAGCATCACAGTCATCCAGGTCTTCCTCTCCGGATGGATCTCAGGTAACCAAACTTTCTGTGGGCAAATCCTCTAAAAGCAAATCTCTTTCAAAAGATCGAGAGGCTCTCAATCTTGAGTTCGAGGATTCTGCCCAGACCAAAAAACCCCGGCGGGAGGCTCCGGCCTCCAAAGCATCACCTATGGGGTTACAGGTTGACATCGATGGCACGGCCTCGACTGATCACCTGTTAGACTGCTCTGGGGTACCCGTCGATACCGGTACCGACATCCAGGCAGCAGTGGCATCCATGGGCAATACTGTCCAGACCATGCAGCAGGCCGTTTTGGCTTTCATTAAGGCTGCGACGACCCCGGTTCCGGTATCCACACCGGAACCGAGACCATCGACTTCCAAGCGTCGATCGGTTCCGCTTGCTGGATTCAGGCTTTTGCCCGATACCAATCCCATGCCCGATACGCCCGATGTCGATATCGATCGGTACGCGTATCGTGCATTGCAAGCACAGAGAGAATACTCAGATTCTTCTGATGAGTTCAATTCCTCTGATGACTCTGCTGAGTTTGATCTTCCTGAGGAGCCCTCTTCTCTAAAGAGGAGGATGTCTCCTCCAGAGGATTTATCCTTTCAGGATTTCATTGTTGATGTAGCTAAAGCACTTTCTATTGCTACATCTGCTGAAAAGGAACCCAGATCAAAAAAATTGGATATTTTAGGATACTCTAAACCTCCTAAAGAGGCAGTTACTCTGCCTATCCATGAAATCCTTCAAGAACACTTGATGGATTTGTGGGAGACTCCTCTAACCCTGTCTCCTCATTCCCGTAGGTTGGACACCATGTACCGGGTCCCTCCTTCTCCTGTGTTTCAAAAGACTCAGCTGCCTCACCACTCCATTGTGGTGAAGTCTGCTATGAAGAAGATAAAGAGTCCTAAAAGGCATTCCTCTACCCCTCCAGGGCGAGAATGTAAGACCCTCGACTCTTTTGGTAGAAAGATCTTTCAGGCTAGTATGCTTCTAGCCAGGATCAATTCTTACAGCCTTTATATGGGCATGTTTCTCAGAGAACTTGCCCTAAAGGTACGGCATTTAGCCCCCTTTATCCCTGAGGATAAAAAGGAGGACTTCACTACTCTGGTGACACAACTTTCAGAGGTCTCCAAGTTTTCCAACAGGGCAGCCTTTGATTCCTTTGAGGTTGCTGGCAGGGCTTCGGGAATCGCTATTGCAGCCCGACGTCTTGCTTGGCTCCAGGCTTCTGACCTAGAACCCTGGGTCATGGATGGCTTAAGGAATCTGCCCTGTACAGGAGAGAACTTATTTGGTGAGGACTGGCAAATTAAAGCTGCTCAAATGGACGCAGAAAATGCCACTCTAGATAGACTTTCTAAGTCTACTTCTACTCCTGCCAAAAAGAAACCTTTTAAAAGGCCGTACTACAAGAAGGCCAGATTTTCCACAAATACTGGCCAACAATCTTCTCAGCCTCGCTTTGCTGCTAAACATCAGCAATCTAAGCAAGTAAAGTCAAAGTCTGCAGTGTCTGCTACACCCCAGCAGGCTCAACCCCCTCAGGGGTTTTGACTTGCCCCTAGAGAACTGAATTGCCTCACCATGGTATGGGGAGGAAGGCTGGAGAAATGAAGTTTGTAGCCCTCTCTGATGATAGAGAGGGTCCATTGCTCTGATGTTATTTGCTCCCATCTGGGAGCAAAGTGAGCTAATCTTCCCGGTATGGTGAGAGGCTCTGGTTGTTCCAGAGCCAGAAATGGTAAGTTCTCCCCCATCTCTTCTGACCCTGTTGGGTCAGGAAGTCTCCTCTCTCCTTGCCCAAGGGGCAATAGAGGAGGTTCCTCTTCCTCAACAGGGGTTAGGGTTCTACTCCCCTTACTTTCTCATAACAAAGAAGACAGGGGGCTTCAGACCTATCCTAGATCTGAGAGAATTGAACAAGTTTCTATTCAAGGAGAAATTCAAAATGCTCTCTCTGGGCATTCTCCTTCCATACCTTCAGAGTCAGGATTGGCTTTGTTCTCTAGATCTCAAGGATGCGTACACTCATATACTCATCCATCCATCCCACAGAAAATATCTTCGATTTCTGTTCCAGGGAAAACATTTCCAATACAGAGTACTTCCCTTCGGTCTCGCCTCTGCTCCAAGAGTATTCACAAAATGCATGGCAGTCGTAGCCGCATTTTTAAGAGGCATGGGAATCTTCGTGTTCCCATATCTGGACGACTGGCTCATCCGAGCTCCATCTCAGTCAGAAGTTCAGATTTCCTTGGACCGCACAAGGCGTATTCTTCAATATCTGGGACTTGTGGTAAACATTCCCAAGTCCCAACTCATCCCTACTCAGTCCCTGGAATTCATAGGGGCTTATCTGGATTCCACCACTGCAAGGGCCTACCTTCCTCTGGTCCGAGGCCAACGGCTAATAAGCTTGGCCTCCCAGGCTCAGTCCAGAAGTCACTTGTCAGCCAGAGAAATGCTGCAACTTCTGGGCCACATGGCCTCCACGGTTCATGTGGTGCCCTATGCTCGTCTCCATATGAGGGCAGCTCAATGGACATTAGCCACCCAGTGGTCTCAAGCATCGGGACTGCTGTCAGACCAGGTACTCACCTCAAAACGTCTGTTTTGGTCTCTCCAGTGGTGGACATCCTCCAAAAATCTGTTGTTGGGGACCCCCTTCCAACCTTCGTTGCCCCAAGCAACCCTCACAACAGATGCCTCCCAAACAGGGTGGGGAGCTGATCTTCAACATCTCTCCACTCAGGGAACCTGGTCTCCCCAAGAGACCACCCTTCATATCAACCTTCTGGAACTGCGAGCAATTTTCCTTGCCCTCACAGTCTTCCATACCCTCCTTGCCAACCTGACTGTCCTAGTTCAGACAGACAATCAGGTGGCCATGTTCTATGTCAACAAGCAAGGAGGGACGGGCTCTCTGTCACTTTGCAACGAAGCTCTCAGATTATGGGCTTTCGCCAGAGAGCATCAAATTCATCTTCTGGCAGTGTATCTTCCAGGAGTTCAAAACTCTCGGGCAGACAGACTCAGTCGAGTTCTGCTTCCACACGAGTGGTGGTCCCTGCATATGGACCAGATACACAGAATCTTCCAGGAATGGGGGACCCCGGACATAGACCTCTTTGCAAGTCCGTGGAATGCCAAACTTCCCCGGTTCTGTTCCAGGATTCCGTGTCAGGGAGCTCAGGCCAACGACGCCTTTCTCCTGCATTGGGGTCAGGAATTCCTGTATGCTTTTCCACCCATTCCTTTGATTCCCAAGACTCTGTTCAAACTTCAGAGGGATCACGGGTCGATGATCCTTATAGCTCCACGCTGGCCACGCCAAGTGTGGTTCCCTCTACTTCTACAGCTCTCCCAGGGCTCCTCCCTGGACCTGGGAGCTGCACCAGACCTTCTGTCTCAGGAGAAAGGGACTTTGTGGCACCCAAACCCCAAGTCCCTACATCTCCGAGCTTGGTTACTGAAGGCTTAAGCCTTCATGAGTTTAATCTTTCTCAGCCAGTGAAAGATATCCTTCATGCCTCTAGGAAACCCTCTACCAGGCGTTCCTATGCTTTCAAATGGAAACGTTTTTCCATTTGGTGTGCTCAACAGGGTCTTGACCCTCTGGCACTTCCTTTGAATTCTCTACTAGACTATCTCCTGCATCTTTCCAATGCAGGCCTCAAGACGAATTCAGTACGAGTCCATTTAAATGCTATTGCAGCATCCTTAAAACCTATAAATGGACAACCTGTCTCCTCTCATCCTCTCGTTGCAAGGTTCATGAGAGGCCTGACCCTAAGTAAACCTCCCATCCGACCTCCGCTGGTAGCATGGGATTTGAACCTAGTTCTAGGTCAGCTTATGAAACCACCTTTTGAGCCTTTGGACTCTACCTCCTTGAAATTTCTTTCCTGGAAGGTTCTTTTCCTTATTGCAGTCACTTCGGCTCGCCGCATCAGTGAACTGCAGGCTTTGGTGGCTAATCCACCTTATACCAGATTTCATCATGATAAGGTGGTCCTTAGGACGAATCCCCACTTTATGCCCAAAGTGGTCTCGCCTTTTCATCTTAATGCAGAGAGGAACCTTCATACTCTTGACTGTAAAAGAGCTCTCGCCTTTTACCTCAACAGGACTCAGCCACATCGAAAGTCTTCCCAACTTTTTGTGGCTTTTGATCCTTCTCATTTGGGACTTCCAGTCACCAAACGTACACTTTCCAATTGGATTGCTCAGTGTATTTCTTTTACTTACCAGAGTAAGAACATTTCTCTGGAAGGCCATGTCACAGCTCACAATGTGAGAGCCATGGCTACTTCTATGGCTCATCTTCACTCTGTATCCATAGATCAGATCTGTCGAGCAGCCACTTGGGCCTCGGTTCATACCTTCACAGCCCATTACTGTTTGGACAAGGACTCCCGCCGGGATGCCTTGTTTGGTCAGGCTGTCCTCAAACACCTGTTCCATACTTAAGCAACTCCTGCCCACCTTCCCTGAATGGATGCCTGAGATCCATACGAAGATGGTTTACCCTTGGAGGGGGATCTCCCAGGCATCTTAGCTAGGGAGTCCCCATATGTGAGGACTTATTCCTGCTTGTTCCTGGAGATAGCACAGTTACTTACCTGTAACAGGTGATCTCTGGGAACAGCAGGAATTAGTCCTCACAACCCACCCACCTCCCCTAGGAGTTGTATCTTCTATCTATCTACCTTCCTTTCCTCTCTCTATTGTCTCAGCTTTAAACTCGAACTGAAGAGAGCTGGTAAGGAAGGCGGGAAGGCAGCGCACATGCGCTGTGGGAAGCCCCAAAAGCTTTTCATCTGAAAAGCTGGGGAGCTTTCCCGCGCGGGCTCCGTCGGTTCCGACTTACCCATATGTGAGGACTAATTCCTGCTGTTCCCAGAGATCACCTGTTACAGGTAAGTAACTGTGCTTTACTACATCCTCCGGTAACAAATTCCAGAGTTTGATTACACCTTGAGTGAAAAAATATTTTCATTTATTAGTCTTAAATAGTTTACCCTGTAGCTTCATTGCATGTCCCCTAGTCTTTCCATTTTCTGATAAGGTAAACAATCGATCTATGTTTACCCGTTCCACTCCGTTCATTAATTTATAGACTTCTATCATATCTCCCCTCAGCCGTCTCTTCTCCAGGCTAAAGAGCCCCAACCTTTTTAGCCTTTCTTCATAGGAGTAGCCTTCCATCCCGCTGAGTGGTCCTCGCTGCGGCTGCCGGGCACAGCAGCGTGACTTGAGGATCGGATGAATTCAAGGTGGCAGGAGCAGGCTGCATGGCTTTTGGCCCTGCAGGTAAGGCCTTCGGGCTCTGTCGGTCTGCTGAGGCCTCCATTTTTGCAGCAGCTGCTGTTCTTGGCGCCAAAATTCGTTGGCAAAGGGGCAGTCATTTTCTCTAGATATTTGGACCGCGTGGCGGGAGTTGCAGTGAGCTGCCTGTGTGAGGACAACGGCAGGCAGAATAGCTAGATTTTTAGGTCTAGTGTTTCTTTCTTTTGTTTGTAGGGGTTTTTTTTGAGGCTCAGGGGGGTTCCTCAGCCTTAAGGGGGCTGTTGTCAGTCCTCTTTATTTTTAAGTTTATTCTTAGTTTTATAGGACAGCAGTTTTGGCATTGATCTCTGATGCCACATGTTCTCTCCCTCCTAATCATGTCTCCGAGGAGCATCTGTTAAGTCCCGGGATATTAGGCAGATTTCCAGCTTTTAGGTTCTTCAAGGGCACAGCCCTAACTTGTAGTTGGAAGGAGGGACAGGCTGGAAGTGTGCTTGACAGTAGCTCTTTTTTGTATTCATGGTCTGCAAATGTATTCTATAGGGAAAGTTGCCCAAACGCCTGTGGTTTCACAGGGATAGGTTTTAGGAAACCTTAGGATATAAAAAAATACATAACAGTTAAACTGTCAACCAAGAAGTGCCTGTGCTATGGTCTATGGCCACCAGAGGGCAGCTGGTACACTCAATGGTGCCTTTCTGTGATCGTGTATATGCAGCCATCATCAGATTGATCTCTGCAAGTCAGGGAAGAAATAACCACAGGGCCACCTCTTGGGCTCTCAGGGGTTAGTGACTAAACAAACAACTGTAATGTTCTGCAAATCAAGATTATATGACCAAGATTTAAAGCTCTTTTAACTTCTGTATCATTTGTCGGGCTCTGGTGCCCTAAAGGCCACCGGATGGCACCGCTGCTCATGAATCACATATAGTATTCAGTGCCCCCATCCCTGGGGAGGTTTGTAAAATACGAAATCGTATTCTTCATCAGGTTCACACAAGCAGCAACCTCCTAAGACCTCCACTTGCAAGGTTGTTGGTGTATCCCACTATTATTTCTCTGACTGCAGGAAGGCCGGAGGGGAGGGGGGGTGGTGCCTGTGTGTTTCATAGCTCCACTTAGCATGCCCTTCCCAGGAAATTCTCACCTATTTTTAGAGCCTGTGCTGTCGGAGCAGGGCTTTAAGCACTTAGCAGGGGCACTGACCCGTCCGTGCCATCTTGTTAAAGGGCCCATGCTGAGGGTGAAGAGAAGGACGTCTAGGTAGCACAGTCTGGGGCTTAGCGCTCCAGGGCACTGGAAGGTTTCATAGCGGAAGTCAATACTCTGTGTATGCTCCATGCATTCAGCTTATGTTCAAGCGTGCTCACTGCACTGTGTTTGGGTGACAGGTGCTGGGTCACCCGTATATGTAGATATGCATTTTGTATGTGCTCACAATTGCTTAGGCATGATTTTTGGGTGCACTCTTTGCAGAGTGAGACTGCATTTTTTTGCACAGACTGTATTATCAGGCTAAGGTAATATCTCCAGGAACAAGCAGGAATGAGTCTTCACATATGGGTACGTCGGTACCGACGGAGCCTGCGCGGGAACACTCCCCAGCGTCCAATCAGAAAGCTTTTGGGAGCATCCCTCAGCGCCTGCGTGCTGCCTTCCCGCCTTTCCAACTGTCTCTCCTCAGTTTTCGTTTTTCCACGGAGCCGGCAGGACGTCTTCCTGTCACCGCAGAAAATGTTTTCTTTAAATCTTTTACTTTTTGTTTTCTTGTGGTCGCGGCTGTTTCCCTGACTCCACCGGTACCGCCAGTGGTTTTTTCTTTTCTTTTTCCTAAAACTCAGGGAGTTTTTTTCCCTCTGTTTCTGTCTTGAATTTTTGGGCCTGTTAGGCCTCTCCATTATGGAGCCGCCTTCTCCTAAGAAGTGCCTTAACTGTGGAAATACAGTTTTCTTTTTAGACTCCAATAACTGGTGTCTAACCTGTTTGGGTCCTGACCCCTTTCCTCCAGAGCCATCAGGCTACAATTTTATGAGAAGAATTTCTCCATTTCGAGTTTCCCTCGATGCAGTTTTCCCTTCCAGTGTAAGGGCACCGACCTTTTCTTCTCTACAGGATCAGGTAACCCACAAACAGTCTGTTAAGACTAGCCAATTCTTGAGTGGTAGGTCTCATGCCAAGCATGACGGCTCCGGCCTTGCCCTCAAGACCTCATTGGCTTCAAAACCCCGGCGGGCGTCTTCGGTCTCCAAAGCCTTTCAGGGGTTTCATGTTGTTCCTGGGGCTCACCCCTCACAGAACATACCTGAGCCATGCTCGGGGGTGGCATCCGCTTCGAGCGGTACCGATAACCCGGCATCGGCACTGGTGTTGAGCGATCCACTCCTCACCAGGGATCGTCATCTGGTGTACTCGGTGCCTTCGGGACCGATCGATACCCAGATTGACTTTCCAGTATCGGCAGCTCCGTCGATACGACCCCTGACGTCGGTACCATCTAGACATGCATCGATAGATTCGCTTCCTTCGATGCCGAGTCTAGAATCGATATCTAGTCTGGAAGACTGGGTACCGACGCGTCTCGGAACCGACACGCACCGATTCCGGATGCGCGGTACTGAGGATTTTCACCGAGACTTTCGAGTTTCCTTGGTACCGTTTGAGCAGCCTCTGATGCCTGTTTCGATGTCGGTACCGCCTTCGATTCCAGCTCAGCTACCGGTATCGCTGTCGCTGCTGGTACCTGCAGGAACATCGGAACCAACTCCATCCATGCTTTTTTCACCAGGATCGCTCCTTTCTATACCTAGTTTGGAGTCGATACCTAGCATGGACGATACAGTACTGACGGTTTCAGGTCATACCCGCCAGTCCCAGTATCCATTGATAAGAGATCCTGCTTTGCACCGGACAAGTACTGGTGCCCAGCCTAGTTCTTCGAGTTTAGCCTGTCCAGGGATTGTTCCCATTGGAGATCCTTCTTTTCAGATATTTCTCCTTGACATGGTAACATTCCTGGCTATTCCTTTCCCTGGCTATGATCTACACAAGGCTTTTCTGGAGAAAAGGAAAATATAATGCTTCCTTTACATCATTCTTTGCAGGATCTTCTGAAAATATGGGAAACACCTTTAAGGGCTTCCTCACCTTCTACAGCAACTGCTCTTCTGTATCAGGTGCCCCCTCTCCAGGGTTTCAAAAGACTCAACTTCCCCATCATTCCATTGTAGTGGAATCAGCAATGAGGAAGGTAAAAAGCAAGAAGAAGCATTCTTCTTTCCCGCCAGGTCGTGCATCTAGAACACTAGATGCCTTTGGACGTCAAACCTTCCAAACATCTATGCTGGCAACAAGGATTCTCTCATATAATTTTTATGAGTCTATCCTTTCAGGAGGTCAGGAGGTCACAGAGGAATTATCTCTTTTGACTCCTTTTCTTTCAGAGCCCAAGGCTGCAGACTATTCCTGGCTTCTTATTCATAGCCAGAATATCTCTAGGTTTCTTTCTCGTGCTTCCCTAGACTCCTTTGAGTCTGTTAGCAGAACCTCTGCTATAGCCATAGGAGCACGACGTAGAGCCTGGCTCCAAGCTTCAGACTTGAGCAGATGGGCGCAACCAAAGACTGGGTAACACGCCTTGTACTGGAGAAAATCTCTTCAACAAGGAGTCTTTGCGTCAGGTTGCTCATTGCTCAACTGACTTCCCTGCTTCTGATGGCCATCCTAAACCTTCTCCTTCCCCAGCAGGTAAGAAATGCCCTACCAAACCTCCTTTTCCTAAAAGAAGAAGGTTTCATTCTTCTCCTGCCCATCATGCCGATGTTCCCAAACAGGGGAAACCTCGCCCTGGTCTAAAGAATCCAAACTCAAGCCAGGAAAATTAACCCTCAATAGGGTTCCAATTAATCTGTTATAACATACAGTCCACTTCTCTCATTAGAAGTTTTTCACTGTTTTTTCATTTCAACCTCTACACTTGGAATCCTGTTTCCAGGACATCCACTTGTTTTTAGGTATGCTGAGCTGTCAGGATATTCATGTCTATGGGTCACAGGCTTTTCCTCCTCTTCCTACACTGAAGAGAGGTTTGCCAACTATCTCATGATAGTTTTCTTGTACCACCATGGAGTTTTCCTTCTACAGACTTACCATATGGCAAGTCTCCCCTCAGCTCCTATTTTTTCTTTACCTTCTTTTCCAGGGTTCCCCTGTAAGAGTGGTACCATACCAATGGAAGGCTTCTCAGCCTTTCCAGTCTTCCTTTCCATTCCAGTGTAGAGTTTTTTTCTCTTGAGTAAACCCCCTTTTTCCTCATCTGGGCAGACAGGGACAGGATTTTCTCCTCTTGTTCTGTCTGTTCTCTCTGTTAAAAACAGAAAGATCTCTCTGCTGTGCCATTCAGCAGCTGCCCATGCAGGGGCTTCAGTGATTGGACTACTGGTACTTTCTTTAAGTTCCAGTATTGTCTTCCACTACTTTTTGTCTAACCTTAGTAGTGCTTCCAAGATAGTGGTCATCTATCTTGGCTAATCCTTATAACTACTTTTCTGCCATCTCCAAATCTTGGAGTTGGCAGCATAGTTGAGCTGGCAGCTGGTTATCTAACAGCCAGTTTTATTTCCCAACTCTCCTGCATAATGCTCTCTGCAATCCTACAGAGAAGCTTTCCACTATGGGCCTTTGCTAGAGAGCATTAGGGTTTTTTCTCTAATGACTCTCATATATGGTTGAAAAAGGCTTCCTCAGGCACATCCCAGGACTGTGAGGGTTCTTTACACCCTTCTATTTCCTTTCAATAAAGGACATAAGCCTTTCCTACGTGACAGTCTAAAGAGTTACCAAATTCCTACAGGAAATATGCTCTTTCCTTGCAGCTTGTCCTCATGGTATCCTAATCCTTCATGGACAGCACATATTTAACGAAATAACGCATACTACCCCACCCCTTGTCCCTCAAGTGGGTCTACCTAGTGTCTCTGCCTATGCATATTCTGTCCCTTCACCATGTTAGAGTTCTACTGGACTCAGGACTTGCTGTTTACAGACTAATATTATCCTCTGTTGCAACCATCCTGGTTATTTTACTGGGTAGCATTCTTCTCCATCTTAACCAGAGGGAATAGATTCTCTATATCTTCTCAAGTAGCTTCCACCTTCTTGTTATGAGATGAATCATTCCTCTTCACATCTTCCATGTGAAGATTCCTGTAGACATATCTCTTTCTGCTTAATTGCAGACATTTATCTTTAGACCTATATATATATATATATATATATACATATGTCTATATGCTTTCTTTAGATGCATATGTCTGTCAGCCATGTGTGCATATGCTATACCCCCTGGATCTCGCCATAAACATATCTATATCTATATGCCCCTATATATATATCTATATATACCTACACACACACACACACACACATATATATATATAGATAGATAGATAGATAGATACACAACAGATATATATATATATATATATAGATATATATAGATATATATAGATACACAACAGATATATATCTATATATATCTATATATATCTATATATATCTATATATATCTATAGATATATATATATATATATATATATATCTGTTGTGTATCTCTATCTATCTATCTATATATATATATATATATATATATATACAGGGTGAGCCAGTCAAACCTGCATTTTTGAAATGACTGTAAAAAATAAACGAATGGATATTTCAAAATTTTATTGTTACTATCTTAATGTACATTAAAAAGCATTTAAGAAACAACATTCACTGTTTAAAAATAACGCCAGTAAGATGGTGTCCTTCCCGATTGAGACATTCTTGTAGGCGATTTCTGAAACTGCCCATCACATCACGGAGCATACGCTGAGGAATTCTCTCGATTTCCAACCGGATTCTCCTCTTGAGTTCCCCAAGCGTTGGAGGTCGTTGTTCAAAGACTTTACTCTTCAGGTACCCCCACAAGAAAAAATCGCACACTGTGAGGTCGGGCGATCGGGGAGGCCAAGAAATTGCTCCATTTCGGGATATCACCCGATTTGGAAAAACATTGTTGAGAACATTCATGCTCACACGGGCTGTATGACTTGTGGCACCGTCTTGCTGGAATAAGGTTTCATTGTTCATTCCATGTTGACGAAGCTGAGGAATGAAGAACGAATGCAACATTTCTGAATAGCGTTGTGCATTCACAGTAACTGCTTGCTCCCTGTCATTTTCAAAAACATACGGGCCTATGATTCCCAATGAGGACATTGCGCACCAAACTGTTACCTTGCTTGAATGGAGTGGTTTTTGATGGAGTTGTTGAGGGTTTTCATCACTCCAATATCGGAAATTTTGTTTATTCACAAAACCGGAGAGATAGAAATGTGCCTCATCGCTCATCCACAGGTTGTGAACAAGGTCCTCGTTTTCATCAAACATGTCCAACAACGTTTGACAAAAACGCCGTCGAGCTGCAAAATCGTTTTCATTCATAGCCTGAACAACCTGAATTTTGTACGGGTGATGGTGTAAATCTAACCTCAAGATTCTTCGGACGCTCGTGTTTGCCATGCCAAGCGCAGCACTCTGTCGATGCGCCGATCTCCGAGGGCTTCTTTCCACAGCAACTCTCATGCGGTCAATATTCGCGGGAGTTCGCACTGATCTTGCACTGCCACCCCTTCTGCTTCTCGTTTCACCAATTGCTTCAAAGTTTGTCACCCACAATTTGATTGAATTAACAGACGGCACTGGCTTATTTCGATTAATTTGAAAATTCGTCCGGAAACGACGCTGAGCGGCTGCATAACTACCACTTTGGTAAAACGCTTTCACAGCGAATGAACGTTGTTGTTTAGACCACTGCTCCATGGCGACTGAAATGCTTAATTGTGGGGGACACAATGGTAACCTTGCTAACTCGCTCCGCCCACTTTCACGGCTCTCCCGCCCTTTTCAAAAATGCAGGTTTGACTGGCTCACCCTATATATATATATATATGTGTGTGTGTATCTGTTGAGATACTTCCTTTAGGTAGATATGTATTCACATACTTATCTCTCTGTCTGTGCTCATAGAGGTGTTTCCTGATCGTCTCTCCGGGCCAGTCCAGGAACAAGTGGGTTGTCAACCTTCTCCAGCAACTGAGGACTGAAATCTTAAACTTTGAAGAGCTGGCATCTGGCTCCCTCTGCTGGCCACTGTCAGTCTTTTCAGTCCTCAGCAGCTGAAGGACGTTATCCTGGCTGGCTCCCACCTTCAGATGCTTAAGGCTTGGAAATTGTTATTTCTTTCTGTTTATTTTGTGAACTTTTAGCAGTGGTACAGAGCAGGGGATCCTAGCAGGGTCCCTGCCAGTGTCGATTGCAGCCGACAAATTTTTAGCGGTGCTCAGAGGCATGGGGCTGAAGAGGCAGAGCCTGTCTCATTTTCAGCTCCGTTTAGTAGAGCAGAGAGCAGTGCGGTGCTGGGAGCCCCAGATACCTTCCTGCTGCCTCCGGTGCTCAGCTTCCTTCCCCACTAGCAGTGGGTGCCAGGAGCTGCAGGAGAAGAATCATTTCTTATTAAGGTTGGTCATTTTTCAGCTTGTTGGTAGTTTTGTGTGTGCCGGCGGCCATTTTCTTTGTTTTCAGTCAGCATTTGTTTTTCCCACGGCGGTTTCTAAGGTGCCGGTTTGACGGTGGTTTTTTCCTCCTCCGATTTTGCTTGGTATTTTTTAAAGTTTGTTTTGGGTTTGCTCCGTTTGGGTTAAGGGCCTCTCGGGCATGGCTCCTGTCTCAGAAGCAGGCCTTCAAAACGGTTCCTTTTTGGCGGGAACGGCAGCCCGGGCTGCTGCAGCTCCAATATCCTTGGCTCCTCAGGATAAGCCCGCAAAGAACAAAAAGCACAGTTAAAGTGGCAGGTTCAAGGGGAGGAAGCTCCTCCACCCTCCTTGCCAGACATGTCCAAAGACTCTGGGATCAATTTTTCTTTGTCGCTTTTATTTTAGCCCTACCTCAGGCTTATTGTGTGAAGCAGCTGCAGGCTCAGGAAAAGTCCTCTATGCCTGATGCTGCGCAGGTCTCTCTGCCTAGGCCTGCCCTGACCGATCCGGCAGGTGGCCACGGAACAGACTTTGCTATGGCTCTCCTTAGCCTATTTCAGAGCTCCTAGGTATGGAATAAGGGGAGCTCCTCCGGATCCAGGGTTGGATTGCCCTACAGACGGGGACGTAGCTGGGTTTGGGTCCACTGAAGATCCCAGTATGTTTCGGGTCTTTAAATAGGGGGAACTTGGACTACTCATTACCCTGGCGTTATCGATTTTGAATATTGCCTTACCGGTGTCCCCAGATGAGCCTTTAGAGGATCCGCTCCTTCAAGGCTTCAAGTCTGACCACAGGTGCTCCCTGTGCACAGGGTAAAACGGCAGATGGTGGAGTCGGAATGGGAATGCCCGGAGGCTTCCTTGCGAGGGGCACGGGTTATTAGTCGCTTATATCCGCTGCCGCAGGGGGAGCTAGACTTTTTGCGCCTACCTACGGTGGATGCCTTCGTGTCAGCGGTCGCTAAGAAAACCGCTATCCCGGTAGAAGGTGGTGCGGCTCTAAAGGACCTGCAGGATAGTTGATTACAGACTCGCTTGAAGCAAGCTTTGAGTCTTGTGTTCTGTCGCTGAGGCGGCTATATGTGGAGCTTATGTTTCTAAAGCCTCTATTAGGTGGATTCAGGAGGATTCGCTTCCCCGCTCCGAGCCGGCAGAAAGTGCAAAACTTGAGTCGGCGGCGGCTTATATGGCCAATACCTTCCACGCTCTAGTGCGTTTTTCAGCGAAATCCATGGCGATGGTGGTAACTGCCAGGTGGTTACTTTGGTTGCGGAACTGGGCGGCGGACGCCTCTTCCAAGGCGAGACTCAGTAAGCTCCCGTTTAAGGGGTCGTTTCCTTTGGGAGCTGCCTTAGAAAAGATTGTAAAAGACCTTGCAGATTCTGAGGGTGGTCGTCTGTCTGGGACCGGCCGCAGCCTTCCCAGCCGAACTCTTTGCACAGCGGGGTGTCGCGGGATTTTCGTAAGTTACGCGGGTCCCGTTATATGCCCTATCTGAGGGGGCGTGTTTTATGGCCAGGGGGCGGTCCTTTCGTGGGACTCGAGGCTTCGGTTGCGGTTGTTTCGGGTCTCAGCAAAATGTCCCCAAAAGGCCCAAAATGACCTGAGGTTGGTCCGGGCAAACTTCCCAGTGGGAGGGCGGCTGCAAGCCTTCCTGTCTGCCTGGACTACCATGGCTTCCAAACAGTGGGTCTTGGAAGTCCTTCGCGAGGGTTACGCCCTCGAGTTCGCCTGTTCGTTGTCAGACGCTTCGTAGTGTCTCCCTGTGGTTCTGCGGAAAAGCGAGCGGCAATAGCACAGACCCTTCGTCGGTTGTTGCAGCTCCAAGCGGTGGTTCCGGTCCTCCCGGACCAGTTAGGCTTAGGTCGAAGCTCGATTTATTTTGTGGTACCCAAAAAGGAGGGCTCCTTTCGCCCTATCTTAGATCTCAAGAAAGTGAACCGCTGTTTGAAGAGTTCCGCATGGAGACGTTTCGCTCCGTCATTCACTCAGTGCAACCGAAGGAGGTGTTGATCTCTATAGATCTCACAGAGGCGTATCTTCATATCCCGATTCGGCCGGAGCATCAGCGTTTTACTCCGTTTTGCAGTGCATATGGCTCATTTCCAATTCCCAGCCTTTCCGATTGGCCTGGCTACGGTGCCACGCACCTTCCCGAAGGTGCGGGTAGTAGTGGCGGCGGCCTTACAGAGAGAGGGCGTTTTAGTACACCCGTACCTCGACAACTGGCTAATTCGAGCCCCGTCAGTATTGGAGTCTCTTGCTGCCACGGCGCGCGTGGTAAGTCTCCTGCAGCAACTGGGTTGGGTGATCAATCGAGCCAACAGTCCGTTGCAGCCGGTCACGAGGCTCCTCTCTTTAGGGGCGGTGTTCGATACCCAGGTCGGGGTACTTTTTCTGCCAGAAAGCAGAGTGCAGACCATCTTGTCACAAGTGCAGGCCTTCTTACGTCTTCGAGCGTCGATTGCGTGGCACTATCCGCTGCTCCTCGGAGCCATGGCGGCGACCGTAGACCTCGTTCCGGGGGCATGGGCCCACATGCAGACGTTGCAGCGAGCGTTATCGCGCTGGCATCCTCAAGATTTTCCCCTGGCATACCGGTTGTCCCGGTTGAACGACATCTCCGACAGTCTCCAGTAGTGGCTGGATCTGGTTCATCTGAGAGCGGGGCTTCCCTTAAGTCAGCCCGACTGGGTGTTGGTTACGACGGATGCCAGTCTCGTTGGTTGGGGAGCTCCTTGTCAGGCGACCTTTGAACAGGGGCTTTGGCCACCAGAGCTCCGGAGTTCTTCCCTACATCTGGTAGGGTTCCGGGCAGTGTTTCTAGCGACAAAGCGGTGCGTGTTTGCTCGGACGAGGCGTTGACGGTGTCCTCTATCAATCATCAGGGCGGAGCTGGCAGCGCGGAGTTGTTGCAGCGGAGTCTGCAGCTCATGTCATGGGCAGTAGTTCTTCTCATAACCCTGTCAGCGGCCCATGTCGCAGGGCGGGAAAATGTCCAAGTGGATTTCCTCAGCAAGACCTGGGGTGAATTCTGGAGATTTGGCGCTGAATGCTGCGGTGTTTCACGATCTGGCCCTGCATTGGGGGCAGCCGATGATAGTTCTCTTGGTTACCTTCGGCGATGCCAAAGCTCCTCGGGGTTTCCGCAGGCGCAGGGTGCGCTTGTCGGAAGGTCTCGATGGTCTGGTGCAGCCATGGCCAACGGGGGGTCGGTTTTATGTGTTCCCCCCGTGGCCAATGATCGGCAGAGTGGTTCGGAGGATAGCGGGTCACTGCAGACTAGTAGTTCTCATTTCACCGAATTGGCCCAGGAGGGCGTGGTATGCGGATCTTGTGCGTCTTCTCGTCGACAAGCCTTGGAGGTATCCCTCGAGGGAGGATCTTCTGTTTCTGGGACCTCTGCTCATGCCCGAGGTGGATCGCTTCGCTCTTACGGCTTGGCTCTTCAAAGGGACCAGTTGATCCGGAAAGGATGTTCGCCTTCGGTCATAGCCGCTGTGTTGCGGGCTCGCAGACGTTCCACTTCCCTAGCTTATGTTCAGGTATGGCGTCTTTCTGGGTCTTGGTGCGGAGAACGGATCTCCAGCCTTGCGATGCCTTGGTTCCGAATGTGCTGTCGTTTCTTCAGGACGGTTTGGATAAGGGCTTAGTCCTCCACACCGTCCGGGTGCACTGGGCGGCAATCTCTTCCTTTCGCGAGAGTGTGAGAGGGGTTCGTCTGGCAGCTCATCCAGCTGTGCTTCATTTCTTTCGAGCAGTTAGGTACTTTCGTCCCCCTCTTCGCGGTGTGGTTCCACCGTGGAATTTGAATTTGATGCTTGAGGCGTTGCGCGACCTCCTTTCGCCCGGATAGCAATATCTCGCTCAGGGAACCTTCTTGGGAAATGGCCTTCTTGGTGGCATTGTGTTCCGCGGGGAGGATTTCGGATCTCCAAGCTCTATTGTGTAGGGCTCCCTATCTGCAATTTTCGGAGGACAGAGTGCTGTTGCGGACGGTTCCCTCCTTTCTTCCGAAGGTCATCTCTAAATTCCATGTCACTCAGTCTATCGCTCTCCCCTCCTTTCGGGCCGGGGGAGATCTTCCTTTTGACGACGTACTCAGAAAGCTGGATTTGGGCAGATTGCTCCGGAGATACCTCCGAAACACTACGTCTTTCCGGGAGTTGGACCGGTTGTTTCTTTGCCGGGCCTCGGAAGGGCACAGCTGCCTCTAAGTCGTCCATTGCTCGGGTGAAGCAGGCGATCGTGGTGTCCTGTCCGAACGCGGGGAAGGTCCCTCCGGAGGGTCTTCGTGCTTATTCTACGCGCAGCCAAGCGACGTCTTGGGCGGCATATCCCTTGGGTGCCGCCGGTGGCTTTTTGTCGGGCGGCTACGTGGTCGTCGCTTCACGCGTTTGCGAAACATTACAGGCTAGATGTCTTGGCCAAGGGAAATGCCTGTGTGGGGGTATCGGCCGTCATAGCGGGCCTGTTCGGTCCCTCCCGTGGTTAGATACTGCTCTGGTACTTCCCACTTGTTCCTGGACTGGCCCGGAGAGACGATCAGGAAACAGAAATTAGACCTTACCTGCTAATTGTCTTTCCTGGAGATCTCTCCGGGCCAGTCCAGGACCCACCCATGTTTTTTGTCAAATTTCAGTGTGGCGCGGGGGCCTAAGGATACTAGGTTGATGGCGGTGGAGTCCGCGCCATGGTTTCTAAAGAGCTGTTTCTGTTCTCGTTCATGGGTTGCGTTTTAACTCGTTGGTTATTTGGTGAAAAACAAAAAAAATAAATAAATAAAAATTGGCTTTTTGGCTGTTAAGTCACATAAAAGCGGGGCTGCTGCGGTTTCGTACTTCCTATCAGCCTCACGAAAAGGTACCACTTTTTGTTCTTTTCCCTATTTTTCTAGTTTCTTTCGGTTATTGGGCAATACTCTTCATCTGCTTTAAGGTTAGACTGACAGTGACCAGCAGAGGGAGCCAGATGCCAGCTCTTCAAAGTTTAAGATTTCAGTCCTCAGTTGCTGGAGAAAGTTGACAATCCACTTGTTCCTGGACTGGCCCGGAGAGATCTCCAGGAAAGACAATTAGCAGGTAAGGTCTAATTTCTGTTTTTTCCTTCCTAGCTGTTCCAGACAGTGGGTTTTCACATATCCATACTGTTTCACAGTATGTTTTCGGCTCTTATGCACACAACCACTGCTTTGGTACTGACAGCTCTTACCATAACCTTAGGTTCAGGTATCCCTGAAGCTCCCTCTTCCTTTTCTTCCTACCTCTCGTCAGTTAGGAGAGACATGGGTGGATCTTCAGTAAATCTGAGGTTTCCAACTCCTCAGACATCTGTCCTTCCTTGGGATTACGGGGTTTTCTCCATACCCCTTCTTCCCTCAAGGACTAAGCCAGTTTTGTCCAACTCGGTCAGTCTTCCTCTTTTGCTCCTAGCTATAATTAACTCTGTAGCCAAAAGAGTTTTCAGCTTTTTCCATAAAGCTTTCTACTAAAGACCTACCGTTTTTGTACTTCCCCAGTTGAATCCTGGGGTCACCTGTCAGTTCCAGATTTTGACCTTCAACTCACTTCAGTGAGGTCATCTTGAAGATTCCTCTACTGGATCCCCAGTAGATTCCATCAGCCTCTCTACTCCTGCAATCCAGTAGGTGAGGTCCATATGGTGATTGTTCATTTCAATATATTTCATGATGCTTATCATATATACAGGGACTCCTTGTCTGTAGTCCTATCTTAGGTCAGCTGTCTCCTACAGCTCCTCTTTTCTTCAACTCTACCCTCCATCCTCGGGATGCCTGGGCATATGAGGTGGAGCATGTTTCAATCACCAACATGCTAGAGCTCCAGGCATCTTAGCTTGGGAGTCCCCATATGTGAAGACTCATTCCTGCTTGTTCCTGGAGATAGCACAGTTACTTACCTGTAACAGGTGATCTCTGGGAACAGCAGGAATAAGTCTTCACAACCCACCCACCTCCCCTAGGAGTTGTATCTCTCTCTCTCTCTTCCTTTCCTCTTTCTCTCTTTTTGTCTCAGCTTAAAACTCAACTGAGGAGAGACAGTTGGAAAGGCGGGAAGGCAGCACGCAGGCGCTGAGGGATGCTCCCAAAAACTTTCTGATTGGACGCTGGGGAGCGTTCCCGTGCAGGCTCCGTCGGTACCGACGTACCCATATGTGAAGACTTATTCCTGCTGTTCCCAGAGATCACCTGTTACAGGTAAGTAACTGTGCTTTCTCCAGTAATGGGGGGATGTCACTTGTAATAAAGTGCGTGAGGTCCTCATGGTGTTACATGGGGTTGGAGATGCAGTCGTGGGATCTGCTGTGGAGTGAGCCGTCCGGAGGAGCTACAGTGTCAATTACCAGTTTCCCTTTCTCTTTGGGCTTTGCTCTCAGATCCTAGCCCCTCTTTCTCTCTGATGTCCAGGACGCAAGGTCCCCAGCCCGCTGGACATTCTATTCTCAGCCTTTTGTCAATGCTGGCAGAAGGACTGAGAGGGAGAAAAAAAGACCAGGAACCAGCACCAGCTCCAGCTCTGATGTCTCTCCACTGCCAGTGTTTGCTACAGTCACATATTCCCAGTCAGTTATTTGAGTATACTGATTGCCAGGTCAGGGTGGCACACAGTCGATTACAGTATTTCTGTTTCCAAGTCATACTGCTAGACCAGTCCAGACAAACGGGTTGTGTCCCCCTGCCAGCAGATCTTGGAGACAGAGAATTCTACCAGAGCTCTGATAGGCTGGACTCTGGTGATATGGTCCTACCCCTAGGGGTCTCCCTCAGTATTTCTGTCTCCAGCAGATCTGGTTGTTTTTCCCTCAAAATCTTTAAAATTATTTAGAATCCCTTTCCATTTGCCTGTTGCTGCCAGTATAGTTTCACTGTGCACCAGGGTGTTTGCAGCTGAGCTTCTGTTTCTGACACAGTAGAGCTCGCTAACAGGAAGAATCCCCAGCATCTGGCCATGAGGGCTTGTTAGCTGGACGAAGGCCTCCCTAAAATCAGGTTTCTCTGTATCTTGAGGCTCCTGGATGCACCCAGATTTCACAAGAGGTGTTACTCTGGGTTTCCCAGCAACTTAAGGATCAAACTCCAATTTCCCTACCTTTCAGTCACTGTAATTACCTTACACTGACTTTGAAAGTTTCTCTTCTCCTCCATGGGAACTCAGCTCCTCTGTACCAGCACAGTGAATAACTGACAGTTTCCTTCTCCCCTCCGTTTCTGGTGATTCAGGGTTCGTCAGGATTTGATGTTTAAGTTGCTAGCAGCACTCCTTGCCTCTTCCCCAGCGATTTCGCTGCATTTTTAAGGTTTTTAGAGCTTAGGAAACTTTTATTTTGCAGTTTTTCTGTGCTGGCGGCCATTTTGAAAATCAGGAGGGATTTCTCTTCAGTGTGTTTTTTTTGGAGGGAGCAGCTCTGGGCAGCCATTTCAAAACATTTAAACATGCTGTGAAGGCACAGGGAGTTTCAAAATCCCTTTTCTTTGAAGAGTCTTCTGTTTCCCTAAGCCTACCTTGATTTTTGTTTACAAAAAAAAAAAGGTTTAAGCCTCTGCAATGCTTGTTTCTCTGCACAGCTGTATTGTATGTAATAATAAGAAAAAGTTGTTAATTGCTTGTGTTCCACCTGCATGGTGCATCCAGGAGAATCTTCTTTTTCCATTCCCACTGCGCTGCCAGCTGGGGACATCAGCACCTTAACTCCTCCCTCCTTAGAGCCCCTGCAGCACGATCTTCCTGCAGAAAGGACTCAGCTCCCATTTTGCTTCCACAGCCGCTGGAAGCCACGGCAGCCTTGGCTGACAGTGAGTTCCTGACGCTCTTCTGCCAGGCATGGCACCTGTGGCGTTCTGAGTCTTTTGGTATACCTCCAGCACCCGCCCGGTAGCACACAAGGATATGGTGGGGTCTCGCAAGCGGTCCCGAAAGTCCTCAGACTTTAAAGCAGTACGTCCTTCCAGGAACGTTGCATGTGGCTTGCGGGACACTACGGATATTCCAGAAGACTTTAAATCGTTGGAGGTGAGCCCTGACTCATTGGAGAAAGAAGATGGGGAATATTCTCCGTCTGATTCTTCGCTGACAGTTCACGAGGGTTCTCAAGATATCAGACTTTTTCGGAAAGAGGAGTTGCCGGCCCTAATCACACAGGTGATGGAGTTGCTACGCCTAGTCGACACGCCTGATCCTCAGAGTTCTCAAACCCTGTTGCAGCCGGATCCCATTTTACAGGGCATTCGTAAGCCTTCCAAAGCTTTTTCCTTTCCAGCCGAGTTACACCATATGGTATCTCGAGAGCTGGACTCTCCAGAGTCCTCTATGTACAGCACGCGGTATTGGTCAGTTATACCCTTGGTCTCCTTCTGACTTGGACCGTTGGCTGACATACCCGAAAGTTGATGTGTTAGTGACCGGGGTCACCAAGCATACCACAATTCCGGTTGAGGGCAGAGCGGCACTCCGCGACCAGCAAGACCAAAAAAGGTTGAGTCTGCTAAAGACGGGTTTTTTGTTGTCCACTCTTTCCCTTCAAGCAGGGGGGTGTGCAGGTCTAGCAGCATGGGCCTCCCTTCGATGGATTCAGCAGCTTCCAGGTGATCCCGAGTTGGCTCGTTTAGAATCCATTGCTGCATTCCTGGCAGAGGCCTTCTCTGATCTCTTGCGGCTGTCAGCTTGCTCTGTAGCACCGGTGACAGTAGCTCAGAGATGGCTCTGACTGTGTCAATGAGCAGCGGATGTTGATTCATTCAAAGACTCCAGCGTTTAGCTGCCATTCGTCCAGTTCCACCGTTGGAAAGAGGACTACGCCGTTACTCTATTTCGTGGTGCCAAAAAAAAAAAAAGACGGCTCCTTTCATCCTATCTTGGATCTCAAAGGTGTCAATCGCAGTCTGCGGGTACCACCCTTTTGAATGGAGACTCTGCGATCCGTTATTCAAGTGGTACGCAAGGGGGAATTCTAGCTTCCCTCAATCTCGCAGAAGCATTCTTCACATTCCCATTTGAGAGGGGCATCAGTGACTCGTTCGATTCGCGGTACTCGGTCAACATTTCCAATTTCGTGCGATGCCCTTCGGTCTAGCTTCGGCGCCTCGAACCTTCTCCAAGGTAATGGTGGTAGTAGCTGTGGCCTTATGCAGCCGCGGCATCAGAGTTCATCCTTATCTGGACGTCAGTTTGGAGCTGCAGTGCTGTCGTTGGCATTGACCCCCCCCCCCCCCTTGAAAGCAGGTAGCTTGGGTACTGCCCATTTGTCTGGACTGGTCTAGCAGTATTTCCAAAAATTATCGTTCAATTTTCACATGAGGGGGAACCGTCCACTTTTAAACCAGCTAAACAGGTCTCAGTTCAAAATAACGCCTATAGGATTGGGCTTACACCCGATGCTTAGTATTGGCGTTGTCACATCAAGGACCCGCTGGTAATAAAGTGCACTTGCTAAATAATGAATTCTTTAGAAGCTTATATCTGAACTTTAATTCTTAGGTATATATATACTCAGCTTCTAAACCGGATCAGCCTGCAATCGTCTTTGTCCCTGGGGACAAAAAAGCTTCTAAAGAATTCATTATTTAGCAAGTGCACTTTACTACCAGCGGGTCATTGATGTGACAACGCCAATACTAAGCATCGGGTGTAAGCCCATTCCTATAGGCGTTATTTTGAACTGAGACCTGTTTAGCTGGTTTAAAAGTGGACGGTTCCCCCTCATGTGAAAATTGAACGATAATTTTTGGAAATACTAGCATCTGTATCGTTCAGAGGCCAATCAAGTTTTGTGTGGTCTAGCAGTATGACTTCGAAGGAGAAATTTCACTTACCGTTAATTTCCTTTCCTGGAATACTGCTAGACTAGTCCAGGACCCACCCTGCTGTCAGTTACGGTGCTGCTAGTGCGGTGAAGCCGCTGGCCTCTGTTCCTTCCTTGTCAGCATACCTCACCATGGGGGGCCGATGGCTGCGTTATCGGTCTTAGCAGCCTTCAGTTTTGGGGATACTTTCAGCTCCCTTGTACATAGTTGAATTAAACGTCCACTATGTGTGGTCTTATGGTTTAGTTGCGTTACATGTTTGGGTTCGCTTTACAGACAGTACTGAGGGAGACCCCTAGGGGTAGGACCATATCACCAGAGTCCAGCCTATCAGAGCTCTGGTAGAATTCTCTGTCTCTAAGATCTGCTGGCAGGGGGACACAATCCGTTTGTCTGGACTGGTCTAGCAGTATTCCAGGAAAGGAAATTAACGGTAAGTGAAATTTCTCCTTGCCTTGTCCCTGAAGGGCTCACAATTTGTTTTGGTACCTGAGGCAGAGGGTTAAGTCGCTTAACAAAGGCCAGAAGGGCCACCTGTGGGACCTGAAACCCCAGTTTTTATGGCCCAAGGTTGGTGGTCTTGGAATTCAAACCCTTGGTCCTCTGGCAACTTGCCTCAACCACTAGGCCGCAGTACTTCGTGTGAGCTAGCCACAGGGACATAGGGCCAGGCGCAGCCTGTTACTTCCAAGGCAGAGACCTTGGAGGTTCCGTTCATAAGGATACGAGAAATGCCATACTGGGCCAGACCAAGCGCTTTCAGGTCCAGTATCCTGTTTCCTGGCTGGTTTCCAAAAAGACGACTAGGTTACTCAATGCTTGTATCGGGGCAAGCGGTGGATTCATGTATGCTTATATTTTAAGGGTTCCATTGCATGTACAACAGATGTGATGCTCTGGGTTGTGTGCCTTGTAGAACATCTTGAATTGGTGAAAGTTGGTATATAAAAAAAAAAATTCCAGCTTCTCTCTAATAAAAGGTTATGGACCTTTCCTCCAGGAGCTTGGCCAAAAATTTTGTTAAACTCTGCTACGTTTGGAGATCGTTTCGCACAAGGCTCTTGGACTACACAGGAGACCCAGTGGTCAATCAACTGACTGGAAATGCGAGCGATAACGCCGGGCGTTGCAGGCGTTCGAAGCTACGGTGGCAGGTCGAGCGGTGCGAGTACTGTCTGACAACTCCGCGGCGGTGGCCTACATCAATCGGCAGGGCAGAACCGGAAGTGTGGCCATAGAGACTGCAGTAGAGAGTCTGTGTGTGTGGATGGAGCTTTGGCTGCCAGTGTTTTTAGTGGCGCATGTTGTGGGTAAGGACATTGTGACGGCGGATTGCCTCAGCTGGGTCCGAGTAGATGCCGGAGAATGGGAGTGGCATCCAGAGGTGTTCGCACAGATCGGTCGCATATGAGGACAGCCAGTAATGGACCTCATGGCGACATTTCACTCTGTGGAAACAGGTCGCTTCTTCAGCAGGCAACGCGAAAGGAGGTCGAAAGGCATCAGCGCACTGTTTCAATGGCGGCCGTCGTCCAGTCTTGTCTTTCCACTGGGGACACTCATAGGTTGAGTGGTTCTGCATATCGAAGCGCTTCGGAGAAACGTGTGGTTCGGGGCCTCGGGCTGGCTGAGGCACCTGTGGTATGCCTGCCTCATATGGTTGCTCGACAGGAATCCATGGAGGTTTCCGACATAGGAGATTCTGTTGCTACGGAGTTCCCTTCAAATGCCTCGGGTGCATTGGTTTTCGCTTACTTGGGTGGCCATTGAAAGGGCAAGCTTAAGGAAAAAGAGTTGCTCGGCAGTAGTCTTTGCCACCTTGCCGCAAAAAAAAAAGTCTCCGTCCCTTGCATATGTGCGTATATGGCGCATCTTTGAGGACGGGTGCTCCCGGAGGCACGCACGCGTGACTACAGTGTCAGTCCCCTTGGTATTAAGTTTTCTGCAGGATGGGTTTGGTAAAGGCAGGTCCTGGAGAGTTCAATTAGCAGCTCTGTCTTGCTATAGGGGCAAAGGACAGGGAGTGGCTTTCATGCACAGGTCGATGTGCTACGCTTTCTCAGGCGGTTACCAGACTGTAGCCCTGTCGTAGGATATTCCACCTGGGAAGCTCAAGTTGGTTTTAGGAGCATTAGCTAGCGTGCCATTGGGGCCCTTGCAACAGGCGTAGGTTAGGGGTTTTGCCTTGAAGATGGTATGTTTGATGGTCATCTGTTCAGCGAGGCGATTTTCGGAGTTGCAGGCGTTGACCTGTCAGGAATCGTTTGTCTCCAGACAGAAGGTGGCCTGGCAGCTGGTTCCGTCGTTGCCAAAGGTGGTTTCTACGTTCACCTAACTAAAATGGTCTCTCTTCCAGCGCTAGGTGCAGCGGAGGGGAGCGTATTGAACCATAGCTTGCGCTGTTTGGATGTCAAGAGAGCGCTGCGGCAGTGTTTAAAGGTTTCAGAAACTTTCGCAAGGCGGATCGTCTCTCTTCGGGATGTTCGGAGGGCCCCGCAAAGGGAAGCGGCAGCAGAGGAGTCCATTTCTGGATGGATTGGAGCAGCGACTGCGTCGGCTTATCTTGTACTGGATCATACAGTCCCAGGGAGCTTACGAGCTCACTCTACCAGAGTGCAAGTGTCTTCTTGGACGGAGCACAGTTTGGTTCCGCCAGTGGACATCTGTAGGGAGGCCACTTGGTGTCTCTCCATACTTTCAGTAAGCACTACCGCCTAGATGTTCTGGTGGCTAAGGATGCTGTTTTCAGGGAGGCGGTGTTGAGATCCAGCTGGAAAGGTCCCTCCCAATGATTACTGCTCTGATACATCCCAGAGGTTGAGGACTAAACTGGAGGAACAATAAGGAAATAGGAATTACACTTACCTGGTAATTGTAGTCCCTTGAGTGACTCCAGTTTAGTCCTCATTCCCGTCCGGGGATGGGGTCTTAGCAGTGGTCTTTCTGTTGGGGGAAGTGCAAGGTTAAAAGTGGATATAGGCCTTCACTGGTGTTTAGTCGTTTTGATGCTTCCATTTGTTTTGCGCTATATTGTTATATTATGATTTTGTTATATATTATATATATTGCTATATTGCCCTGGATTGTTTAGGACTAGGCATTCGACGGAAAGGAGAGCATGCAGGAAGCGGTCCCTTTCCTTCTGGAAGGGGAGTAGTAGGTAGATAGGTTATATGTTCAGCATGCCCTTGAATATAATTAAAAAAAAAAAAAAAAGCTACTGATTTTTTTGCTCCTTTGAGTCTGCTTTGTCAATAGTTCACTGGGGGCTGATGGGAGAGACCAGCAGGCTATATCCAGTGATGTCATGAGTTTGACATGCCCAGTCTCCAAGCTGCAGGAGGAGGTTCACTACCCAGAGGTTGAGGACTAAACTGGAGTCACTCAAGGAACCACAATTACTAGGTAAGTGTAATTCCTGTTTGCTTGCGGTGTCTTGGGGCTGATCATGATCCGGAGTTCTGTTCGCTCGTTAAGAAAATGTCCTCTAAAGCCCTGCTGAGAAGTAAGCTGAAGTCCAAAGACGTTTTCAGAAAGGCTGCCTCGGAGTCCCCGGTGGCGCCCTCGTCATCTCTCCTCCGGCGGGATCCCCCACTTCGGCCCACGCTCTTGGCAGCACTCCAACCAGGGGTCCCCTAAAGTAGAGCGACACAAGAAGGAGGCTTCGAAGTGACTATCCGGGGCCCTCCGACAAGCACGAGCTGTCCTATGCTCTGTCGCTCAGCTCCGTTCAGCGTTCCCGAGAGTCGGACAAGGAGTAGCCCCGCAAGGTATCTTATGTAGGTAGAGGCTTCTGGCGAAGGCCACCCAGTCTCCAGAAGGCCATCCCAGCGAGGGCACCCTCTCCTCATCGATGCCTGACCCAGTGACACCTGGGGTTGGCGTCACAGGGCTCCATGCCCACGTGGAAATCCTGCATGCTCGCACTGGACTGCAGCATTTTTGCGTTCATCGCTTCCCAGCAGGTGCTTATGGCCAGCTTTGCTGACTCATGCCATGGTTGACTCGCGTGGGACACCTAGACTTGTCCAGGATACCCCCGAGAACCGGGCCTCGTGAGGGTCTTCAGTGGTCTCGCTTGCCTTCCTGTTCCTCAGGGGCGAGATCTTCCAGAGCCTCCGGCTCCAAGCAGGCCTTGGCTGCTGGATAGGGCAACCTGCCCAGCTCAGGTTCCTCTTTTGAGTTCTCGGACTGGGAGTCCGATAGGGACACCTCCTTGGAAACCTGTGCACACTGGGATCTTCTGTCGGACCTCTCCCAACCTGCATCTCAACGATGCTTGCCACCCAGACACACCTCTTTCCTGGTGTACGTCTGGGACATGACACAGGCCTTCAACTTGATCACCCAGACCAAGGAGGATCCTCGAGCTGAAGAGCTCGACATCCTCCAATGCGAGTCCCCACCTAGGGTGTGTTTTACTAGAACCCATCTCTCACGCAAGACCTCCACCATCCCTCAGAAGAAGCAACAGGCCAGAAAGCCTTTCCTCCCAAGGAAAGGCCTTCTTTATGGCTACCCGCTATACCCGACCATCACCACGTTGGCCACTTCGGCGCAAGGGAAGTCCAACCAGGGTCACCACAAGCAAAAGGGGTCCAAGGGCCAGACCCCTGCTCCGCCACAACCCGTGCAGGGGTTTTGATGCCAGCCACATAGAATCATTCCATGTCAAGTGGTCTAGTATATAAAAAGTGCCCCGTTCGACCATCTTGGATTTTGCTGAAATTTTGTATGTACACTACCATGTGTCTCAAACTAACTTTGGTAACGTTTTAGATTCTCTCGTGGAATACGTTCTGAGATATATTCATTTGTCTGATCACATACCTTGACTTTATACAGTACGTGTCTGAGATTTCAGCAACTTTGAGACCCTATATTTTCTTTGCTATTTTATTATAAAAAATGAAACTTGACTATCCTGTACAACTTTTTGCGCTCTATTTAATGATACTAATGATAATATTTTTTGAATATGCGGAAGTAGATATATTGCAGCAAAGTCAGCCAAAAAAATTGACGTTCTAAAAAAATTAAAAATTAGACATTATGCAGCTTCCTAAATCAAGTAAAAAGTATGAAATTTTGCACATAATACCTCTATGTACTGAAGTTCTTGAATTTATAATTTCATGCTCTTAGCATTCTCCGTTAGTTTACAAATTAAGTGTAAAGTTGATGATTTTTTGCAAAAACGTAAAAATAGGGTATTTTTTAACCTCCTTTTACACACAAGTATCTTCTAAAATCGTTTTGAAACCAATTTCATTAGAGCATGTTTTAAACTTTCTAGAAAAGCGGATTTAATTTACTAACCCTGGCATACAATACCCTGAAAAGAGGGCTAAACATAGCGGACATTACCATGCTTGACAAAGGCATGTAATTCAACCTGCAGTTCTAACGTTATCCAAATGTTATATTTAAAGCTCGTTTATTTCCATAGGAGTTGCTCAATAACTGTTAAGTGTATATATGTCGTGAGCTTAACGTATAGATTTTCAGATTAGTATTAGTTGGTACACATTTACTAATTAATTTACTTCAAAATGGACATCGACGAATCACTTGATAACAATCCTCCTATGCCTGAATGTACCGTTGGACAAAAATTGTCATCAAAATGTCGTCATGGCTCATTTTATTCCAATAAAACTGGGCTCAATTCTGTGAGCTGCTTGTCAGCAAGCGAGAAATTGCTTATTACTCGACGATCAGAAGTTGACCTTACAGACAGACAATGACAGTATCTGCTTGCATCACCAAGCACAGTATCTCAGCAAATATGAAATGAACCAAAAGTCGTGTTGCAATCCGTTTGAAAAGCAGAATCACGTCACTAAAAGTGGATTATCAAAAGTAACTTTAGCCATGTCTGAGGGCTTGAAAAAAGTGACCAAAATGAATGTAAAGCCAGGCCAGAAGATTTGCATCAGGTACAAAGCAAAATATGCTTCTATGGTTGAAGCCACAGCATCTTCATCTTCGGATGATTTTGATCCAGATGCCTTGGACACCTCTGATCAAAGCTTGACTGCTTTAGGCACTTCTCCATTAAAAATATGAAGAATAAGCAGTAGAGACAAAGCTGGCTATTTGAAACAAAAGATTGAGCGCGCAACAAAAAAAATGTCTGCTGCTGGAGTGGCTGACAACGTTGAACAATCTAGTCTATCTGCAGAATGCAGTCTATGTAGCGATTACACTGAGCTTATTAAAGAAATGAAAGCAAAGATTGATATATCCAATAGGTCAACAAAAGTTCAATTGTTGACTTTGGCCCCAAAAAGTTGGTCAATAAAGGAAACAGCAATGAAGTTTGGCGTTTCTGAACGTATGGTCAAAATGGCCCGAAAAGTCAAGAAAGACAAAGGCATTTGTGCTTTACCTGATGCAAAAATTGGCAAACCATTATCAGAGGAAGTCGCTAAAAGAGTCAAGGATTTCTATGAAGATGTTGAATTTACCAGAATGTGTCCTGGCAAAAAAGACTGCATTTCAGTGCGACTCGATGGTGTCAAAGTTAAAAAAACAAAAACAGTTGCTGTTGTGTAATCTTAGAGTTGTATGTAGCATATCATAATAAATTTGGAGCAGAAATTGGTTTTTCAAAATTCTGTGATCTCAGGCCAAAGTGGTGTGTGACTGTTGGTGCTTCAGGCATGCATTCTGTTTGCGTCTGCAGTATACATCAGAATGTAAAGCTCATGCTGCAAGGTGCAAATATTAAAGAGGACTACAAGCTGCTAATGGAAAAGACAGTGTGTGACCTGAATTCCAAGGAATGTATGCTAGAAAGATGCCAAAGCTGCCCTGGCGAAGAATCACTTGTAGCGTATTTGGATGAAATATTCCAGGATTGATGCAGAGGAATCAATTGAATTCAAACAATGGATTCACACTGACCGAGAAACACTGGAAACAAGCATATTAACAGTGGACAACTTTGTTGAAAAACTTTCAAGCAAAATTTGGAAGCTGACAGGCCATTTTGTTTCAAAACACCAAAGAGAATATCTGAAGTCACTGAAAGCTGACTTAAAAGAAACTGAGTTTGTTTCGATGGACTTTGCCGAAAATTACTCATTTGTTGTCCAAGATGCTGCCCAGGGCTTTCACTGGGAAAATTCACAGGCCACAGTAATCCATTTGTTGCTTATTATGCAGACAAAGTGGGCACCTTGCAAATTGTTAATTGTTGCATAATTTCCGATCATATGCAACATGATACCGTGTCAGTACACGTGTTTATTCAGATGTTTATCTAATTTTTGTTGACCCAAGCAGATGTTACGAAAATATACTACTTCAGTGATGGCTCAGCAGCGCAATATAAAAACTACAAAAACGTCAATTTATGCAACCACAAAAATGATTTCAATATCGAGGCTGAATGGAACTTTTTCGGCACAAGCCATGGAAAATCACCTTGTGATGGGGTTGGTGGCACAACTAAACGTTTGGCAGCCCAAGCAAGTCTACAAAGACCTTCGTCTGGCCAAATACTGACACCAAAAGATCTATATAACTTTTGTGACCAAAATATACACAGAATTAAATATATTTGTCGCAAAAGATGAAATTGAAAAAAACAGGGAGTTTCAAGAAGAAAGGTGGAAAGAAAGCCGCACAATAGCTGGCACTAGAGAGCATCACCAATTTGTACCAGTTGACTCAAACTTGGTTTGTGTCAGCAGAGTTTCAAATGATACAATAAGTTTTTTAGCCAAAATTTCCAATACTGCTATTTTGTATTTGAAATTATCTGAGTTGTCCCTTGGTTGCTACGTAGCTTGCATCTATGACAACAAATGGTGGATTGGCAATGTTGAAGTTTCAGCTGAGGAAAATGATGCATTGATAACGTTTATGCATCCTCAAGGTCCTGCTCATTCGTTTTATTGGCCAGAAAGGCAAGATGTTTGCTGGATTCCAGAGCAGCACCTCATTAGCATGCTCCTTGCACCTTAAGTTACATCATCTGGCCGACAGTATCAATTCCCAGAATCCATTTTGAAGGAAGTGGCTTGCAAACATAACAGAATGTAAAAAGAATTGCTAGCATTAAAATTGAGGTGAGTACTTTGGTTTGGGAACCATATAAGATACACAATTTAGGCTTGGGAACCTAGGATAAGATGCCCAATCATTGGCTTGGGAACCAGCTAGACACCCACTGAAGGCTTTGGAACTTCAAATAAGAAACCAAATTAAAGGCTTGGGAACCTAGATTAAGAAACCCATCCGTGGCTGGTATTGCACAGCTATCGGACGTGACCTCTATGGCGATGGGGTTGCCAGTTCATGTTCCTGAACTGGTAGTGACAATGCCACCATGGACCAACGCAATACAATATTGATAATTTTTCAATATAAAAATGTTAAAACAAGTATGATCCAAAAAATTAACAATAATAATATGATGAAATATACACTGTTGCCATGGCAATGTCCGCTGACTTTGGTCCTCTTTTTAGAGCACTGTATGCCAGCGTTAGTCAATCAAATTAACTTTTTTAGGGAGTTTAAAACATGCTCTTTCTAATGGTAGTAGTTTGAAAACGTTTCTAGAAGATACTTTTGTGTAAAAGGGAGTTAAAAATATCCTATTTTTAGCCTTTTTGCAAAAGGTATCAACTTTACACTTAATTTGCAAATTAATGAAAAGGGCTAGGAGCTTGAAATTATAAACACAAAAACAGTACCACAAGATACTATGCCTCAAATTACATGTTCATTGTTTAGTTATTTCAGGAGCTATGCAATGTGAAACTTTTAATTTTTTTAGGCCACCAATTTCTTTGCCCGACTTTGGTGCAATGTGTGTATTTCTGACACAAT
Source organism: Ichthyophis bannanicus (assembly GCA_033557465.1). NCBI lineage: Eukaryota > Metazoa > Chordata > Amphibia > Gymnophiona > Ichthyophiidae > Ichthyophis > Ichthyophis bannanicus. The sequence goes on from CM066042.1 coordinate 136,220,011, forward strand.
CAAAAAGATTATTAGTTTCATTAAAAAGAGCGCAAAAAGATGTGCAGGGTAGTTAAGTTTCATTTCTTATAAACAAATAATAACAATATTAGGTCTCAAAGTTGCTGAAATTTTGAATTGTACTGTACATGTTCAGGCTATGGGGTCAAACGGCTATATCTCAACAGGTTTAACACCAGAGAACCTAAAACTCTACCAAAGTTCATTTGAGACATGGGGGGCTCTAAATATAAAATTTAGTCAAAATCTGTGATGGTCATGCGGGGAGCCCTAGACCACTTGACATGGAATGACCCCATAGCCTTTTGTTGTCCTCTGTTGTTTCAGCTGTCGGTAGGGGGACGCCTGTCCTCTTTCGCCCCTCAGTGGGCTTCCATCACCTCGGACGTCAGCCGTTCCGGATGATCCGGAGGACAATCTCCTCTGTCTAAAAGGCTTCCCCTCCCCAGCGGAGCCTCCTCGACTCCCTGAGCACCAGATTTTCCTGCAGCAGGAATTAATCAACGTCCTCGTCCTGTGGGCGGTCGAAGGTGCTGCCGCACCTCCGAGGTCAGGGCTTCTATTCCTGCTACTTCCTCATCCCAAAGAAGATGGGTGGTCTGCAGCCCATCTTCGACCTCCGCAAGTTAAACAAGTTTTTGGTACGGGAGAAGTTCAAGATGATCTCCAGGAACAAGCAGGAATGAGTCTTCACTTATGGGTATCGTCGGTACCGATGGAGCCTGCGCGGGAACGCTCCCCAGCGTACAATCAAAACGCTTTTGGGAGCATCCCACCATGCCTGCGTGCTGCCTTCCCGCCTTTCCCAACTGCCTCTCCTCAGTTTTCCGTTTTCCTCAGAGCCGGCAGGACGTATTCCTGTCACCGCAGAAAATTCTTCTTTTTATTTTTTACTTTTTTGTGGTTGCGTCTGCCTTCCCTCGACGCTACCGGTGCCGCCGGTACTTTTCTTTCTTTTCCTGAAGAATTTCTTCTTTCCTTAGAAATTTTTTCCTGTTTAGTGCCTGACGGTTTCTAGGCCACTAGGCCTCTACCCCTCCATTATGGAAAAGCCAGCCACTATCCTTAAATGCTCAAAGTGTGGCGGTACAGATATTTTTTCTGACACTCATACTTGGTGTCTAAAATGTTTGGGTCCTGACCATTGCCCTCTGGGGTGTCTCTCCTGCTGGAACTCAAACAGAAGAAGTCTTCAGAATCGAGCACAACTCGATACCCAGTCCACATCACTCGATGTTACCAGCTAGAATATCTTCTTCACAGGATCAGGTAACCAAACAAAAGTCTGTAAAGACTAGCCAGTCCTCGAGTGGTAGATCTCCTTCTCAGCATCGAGATGGCTTCGGTCTTGCCCTTGAGGACATCTTGGCAATAAAGCCCTGGCGGGAGCCTTCGGGTTCCAAAGCATTAATGGGGCTTCGGGTTGTTCCCGGGGTTTCTACCTCGATGAACATACCTGGGCCATGCTCGGTTGTGGCCGCTTCGAGCGGTACCGACACCGTGGCATCGGCTATGGTGATGGACAAAATACTCCTCACCGATGAACGTAGTCTAGTACTCTCAGCTACTTCGGTACTGCTAGAGTTGCTGCAGACCATTCCTCGTGTATCGGTATCTCCTCTGGTACTGGTATCGACATTGGCATCAGTGTCGGTACCGTCCATGCTTGCTTCGACAGAATCGCTTCCCTCGATGCCGAGCCTGGAATCGATCTCTAGCATGGAGGATTCGGTACAGACTCGTCTCGGTACCGACCTCGGGCGGTACCTAAGACATCGCTTTAAAGAAAATCCGATGCTTCATCCTTTTCAGTCTTCTCATCCCGATGACTGGGATGAATCCATCGGTACCAAGGCTGATTGTTCTACAAATCTAGCCTTTACCCCTCATTTTAGAGAGGAGTCTTTTCTGCTTGATATGGCAAAGTTACTTGCCATCTCTATACCTGATAAAGAAGACTCAGCTTCCTCATCATTCTATTGTTGTAGAATCAGCAATGAGGCGTATTAAGAGTGCAAAGAAGCACTCTTCTTATCCGTCAGGTCGTGAGTCTAGGAATTTAGATGCCTTTGGACGTCGATGCTTCCAGGCATCCATGCTTTCAGCAAGAATTATCTCATATATTTTCTATATGGGATTATCTCTTGAAGAGGTCACAAAGAACTTAAGGTTTTTGAACCCTTTTCTTCCAGAGCATAAAAGAGCAGACTATTCCTTATTAGTCAATCATGCTCAAAATATCTCTAGGTTCCTTAATCGTGCTTCTCTGGACTGTTTTGAATCTATTAGCAGAACTTCTGCTATAGCCATAGGAGCATGACGCATAGCCTGGCTCCAAGTTTCTGACTTGGACAGATGGGTTCAGGAAAGGCTGGGAAATTCTCCTTGTACTGGTGAAAATCTCCAACAAGGAGGCTTTATTTCAAGCTAATCAGTTGAGCACTGATGCTGTTACTTTCAGAGGATTGTCCAAACTTTCCTCTATCCAAGCTAATAAAAAATCTCATAAAAAGCTTTATTCCCCCAAGGGGAAAAAGTTTTATCCATCTTCTACCCATTCTGCAGATGTTTCCAAAGATGGGCAACACCACACCAGGCTAAGAAAATCAAAACCTCAACAGGCTCAGCAAGCCCAGCAATTGCAGGGTTTCTGATATGATATTCATTTTTTCTGTGTGAGGTTTAGAACTTGAACCTACTTCCTTTCAACAGAAGCATCTAAAATTCATCTCATCCATGCTGAGATATCAGTCATACATTGACTCAATCCTTGACTCTGGGCATGAATCTCTTGCTACAAATCTATCCTTCTAGCTAAGAGCTATTAAGGACTATCATACCCCAGAGATAACAGGTTTCTCCTTTTAAAACAAAAGGAGAACTAACAACTAACAGGGTGAACTATACCTTTAACCTTGTCATTTTCCTGTACGAGGATATCTCATACTTTTAACTGCAAGGGGACCCTATCCCTTCAAAGACTTACTAAATTGTAAGTCTTCTCAACTCTGTATTAATTTCTATCTCTCTTAGTCCAGACATTCAGTCTCTAAGAGTACTACTAATCAACTGGAGGGCTTATCCTCTAAGCCATAGGTTTTTCTTCAAAACCTACTCCAGTAACTAGTTTCCATACAGAGTTTTCTCCCCTTTTTGCAGTTCATCTCCTTCTCACATATCTTTTTAAGGCAGCTTTTCGGACAGAAATTGGGTATTACTACTCCAAATTATGTCTGTCGGTCCTCTCCAACCTATGGGACCTAACTTTTATGCTCCTTAATAACAGATAAGTCCAAAGGAGATCCAGAACTAATTTGGACTATTTATTGTTGCAGGCATCAGGCCTGTCTACTATTCTTAGCCATGTTCAGTTCTCTTGGCTCCAACAGAATAGATTAGGTTGCACACTGGCAATTCAACAGCCAGATCTAAGCAACCTACAAAATGCTCTCTGCAATTCTACAACAAAGCTCTTCAACTGTGGGCCTTTGCCAGAGAGCCTCAGAGCTACTCCTAATAGGTAGCTGGCCAGATAGTTAAGAAGGGCTTCAGCTGGTAGACTCTACCAGTCATGTTCCTACTTTTACCATATTCCTTAAAATTTCCTTTTAAGAAAAGGTAACCAGGGTTTAGACCACATGAAAGTGTAGAAAATTGCACAATTCCCTGGTTGTTGCACATCTCACTGGAACTTCCTCAACAGGGATGCATTTTTTTCACTGCAGTTGGTCCTTATTCACTACTCTCCTTCTAATTTCCTATACTTCATGGTAGCTTATGTTGAACAGGAGAACGCATGATACTTATATTGCCCTCATAAAGAGGCAAACATAGTATCCCCTTATATTGCGTCTTTTTCTCCAGCTACTAATTGAAATTGTAGAAGGATCCAGACTTGCTGTCTTAAGACTAAGGATCTCCTCTGCACTCATTCACGTACTTCTCGAGACCTGGTTATTCAGGGGCTAGATCTTTTCAAGAAGTCTACTCCTATCCCTGTAAGTGAAGAACATATTACCATTTCCCATGAAACTTTCTCTATAGTTCTTCCATATTTAACCAGACAGATTCTCCATCAAGATTCTCAAGTAGGTCTTAATCCTTCTTGTTGCGTCAATCTCTATACATCATCTGACTTTGAAAGATTTGTCTACTGTCCATATTAATGCTGCCCCAGCATACCATAAACTCAGTGGACAACCAATTTCTATGGTATTTTACCAAATACCTTCTTTTACCGTTACCTTTTAGGTTACGTCACATCTGAAGCTCTACATGTAAAGTCTTCATCATAAGTGACATCACTTACAAAAACTTTGACTGATCTTCAAAAAATTGGAGGCTCAACGCCTACTACAAATATCTTTCTCTTTCATTGGAATAAAGGGGGTCTTAAAGACCTATCCCCTTTTTTCTGCAAAGGGTATTTCTACCTTTTCATCCAAACCAGTCAGATTATCTCCACTCTTCCTAGGACCTTATTCTGCTACAAGGACAAGAAGTTCAATTTTTTGGACTTTACAGAAGCTTTGCCTATTCTCAAAAGTCCAACCTCATTGAACTCCCCCAGTACTTCTTCTAGGGTTAGTTCTGGCCATGAGGACTTCTCATCTCTTTCTGTATTGCAAAATTATTTTTTTCCCTCTACTTCACATTGGGGGAATTTCTCTAAGGATAATGATCTGGCTCTCAACCACAGACCCTTATTACCCTCGAATATTTTTGCAATATTTCTGAGTGAGATCCACATTAGATAATTAAGACTTAACATTTTTCTATTATGATTTACACAAGGACTCCCCTCTGGATACCTTGTTTAGTTAAGCTGTTTCACAGCATCTTTCTTTTCTAGTTCAGCTCCTACTCTCCATCCCTTGGATGCCTGAGGTTTTAAGGGATAAGCATGGCCCAACTTTAGATTGCAACATGCTGGGGCTTCCTTCAGGCATCTTAGCTTGGGAGTCCCCATATGTGAAGACTCATTCCTGCTTGTTCCTGGAGATAGCACAGATCTCCAGGAACAAGCAGAAATGAGTCTTCACATATGGGTACGTCGGTACTGACGGAGCCTGCACGGGAATGCTCCCTAGCATCCAATCAGAAAGCTTTTGGGAGCATCCCTCACGCCTGCGCGCTGACTTCCCGCCTTTCCCACTGCCTCTCCTCAGTTTTCGTTTTTCCGCGGAGCCGACAGGATGTCCTCCTGTCACCGCAGAAACTTTTTTTCTTTAAAATTCTTATTTCCTTGTTTTCTTGTGGTCGCGGCTGTCTTTCCCGCCGATACCGGTACCGCCGGTGCTTTATTCTTTTCTTTTCTAAACTTAGAGAAATTTTTTCTCCTCAGTTTTTGTTAACTTTTGGGCCTACCAGGCCTCTCCAACATGGAGCCTTCTTCCCCTAAGAAGTGCCTTCACTGTGGAAACATGGTTTTCTTTTTAGACTCCAATGCTTGGTGTCTAACCTGTTTGGGTCCTGACCCTTTTTTCCCTGATCCATCAGGCTGTATTATTGGGAGAAGACCTTCCCTTTTTCGAGTTTCCCTCGATGCCGTTTTTCCTCCTGAGGTGAGGACACCGGTTTATTCTTCTCTCCAGGATCAGGTAACCCACAAACAGTTTGTTAAGACTAGCCAATTCTTGAAGGGTAAGTCTCATGCCCAGCATGATGACGGCTCCGGCCTTGCCCTCAAGACCTCATTGGCAATAAAACCCAGGCGGGAGTCTTCGGGCTCCAAAGCATTTACGGGGTTTCAGGTTGTTCCTGGGGCTCACCCCTCACAGAACATACCTGAGCCATGCTTGGGGGTGGTATCCGCTTCGAGCAGTACCGATAACCCGGCACCGGTGTCGAGTGGTCCACTCTTCACCAGGGATCATCATCTGGTGTCCTCGGTACCTTCGGGGCCGATCGATACGACCCAGATTGACTTTCCTGTATCTCCGCCATGCTCAGGGTTGGTGCCGGCTTCGAGCGGTACCGATACCCCGACATCGGCGCCGGTGCCGAATGTTCCACTCTTCACCAGGCATCGTCTTCGGACATCCTCGGTACCTTCGGAACCGATCGATACGACTCCGATTGACTTTCCTGTATCGGCATCGCCGATACCACCACCACCGTCGGTACCTTCTAGACATGCATCGATAGACTCGCTCCCTTCGATGCCGAGTCTAGAATCGATATCCAATCTAGATGACTTAGTACCGACACGTTTCGGAACCGATCCATATCGTTTGTCTACGCAGTACCGAGGATATTCACCAGGGCTCTCTGGCTACCTCGGTACCGCTTCAGCAGCCCCCGATTACTGCTTCGATGACATTACCATCTCCGATACCGGTATCGATGTCGATTCCTGCAAATCCATCGGTGCCATTGATCCTTCCTATGCCTAGCTTGGAATCGATACCGGGCCCTGATGATGCAGTACTAACTGTCTCGAATCAGAACTGTCAGTATCACTGTCCATCTAGCAGGATTCTTTTTCTGCACCAGTCCAGTATGTCTTCTGGTGCTCAAGCTGCTCCTTCAACCTCAGCTTACCCAGGAATAGTTCCTATTGGAGATCCTTCTTTTCAGAAATTTCTCCTTGACATGGCTACCTTTCTTGCCATTCCTATTCCTGGCTCTACTCTTAACCAAGATCCTGCAGAAAAGGAAAATATAATGCTTCCTTTACATCATTCTTTGCAGGATCTTCTTCTGAGGATGTGGGAATCACCTTTAAAGGTTCCTTCACCTTCTTCAGCCACTAATGTTCTGTATCAGATGCCTCCATCTCCGGGATTTCAAAAAAAACAACTTCCACATCATTCCATTGTAGTGGAATCAGCAATGAGGAAGGTAAGAAGCAAGAAGAAGCATTCTTCTTATCCGCCAGGTCGTGCATCTAAAGCACTTGATGCCTTTGGACGTCAAACCTTCCAAACTTCTATGCTGGCTTCAAGAATTATTTCATTTTTTTTTTTTATATGAATCTGACACTTCAGGGGGTCACAGAGAAATTATCTCTTTTGTCCCCTTTTTTGTCAGAGCCTAAGGCCACTGACTATTCCTTGCTTCTTAATCATAGCAGGAATATCTCTTGGTTTCTTTCTCGTGCTTCTCTAGACTCTTTTGAGTCTGTTAGCAGATCCTCTGCTATTGCCATTGGAGCACGTCGTAAAGCCTGGCTGCAAACTTCAGACTTGAGCAGATGGGCACAACATACACTGGGTAATTCTCCTTGTACTGGAGAAAATCTCTTCAATAGAGAGGCTTTACGTCAGGTTGCTCATTGCTCCACTGACTTCCCTGGTTCTGGAAACCATCCTAAGCCGCCTTTTTCCCCAGGACGTAGGAAATGTCCTACCAAACCTTCTTTCCCTAAGAAAAGGTTTCACCCTTCTTTTGCCCATCCTCCAGATGTACCCAAGCAAGGGACATCTCATCCTAGTCTGAAGTCTCCAGACTATAACCAGTCTAATCATAACCAGCAACCATAGGTTCCTGTATGTTACAATCTACAGTTAACTTCTTCTTAGCAGAAGTTTATTCTTCAAACTCTACACTGGTTTTGTCTTTTTCAGTATGCTAAGCTGTTAGGATACTTTTGTCCATGGGTTACAGAATTCTCCCCTTCTTACTACTACGAAGGGAAGTTACAACTATCCCATGATAGTTTGTCCCCACATGGACATCTTTTCCTTCAGCTGACTTACCATAGGGTACGTCACCTTCCAATCCCCTCTCTTCCAGGGTTCCCCTGCTTGAGTTGGTACCATACTGAAACACTTCTCTTTCTTTCCAGTGTAGACTTTTTGTTATCCTTCAAACGCATCTGCTGTTTTGTTCAGTTGCTGTGCATGCAGGAGTTCCAGTGATTACTTCAGTGCTCATTGCAAGCTACTTTCAACTATCTTGCATAATACTACTCACTGCAGGTTATCTTCTTCTAGCCATATCCTCTCCTGGGATGTGGCAACACACCTGACTTCAGTCAGTTTTATCTCATAATTCTCCTGCACAATGCTCTCTGCAATCTTCAGAGAAGCTTACTACTATGGGCCCTTGCTACAGAGCATTGAACTTTATCTCTGAGGGTTTTTTCCATATAGTAGAAAAAACTTATATAATCATTCCATGACTATATGGGTTCTTTATACCCTCTTGTCTCCTGTTGTGATACAGAAGACAAGCTTTTTCTGCGTGAATGTCCAAGGGGTTCCCAATCTTGCAGGAATCTACCCCTTTTTCCTTACAGCTTGGCATTGTGCTTTTCTGCTCCACTTGGACAACGCATACTCTTTTAGTGTACATGATACCCCTGTGTCCCTTGGCTGGGTCATCCTGGTGTCTTCGTTTATGCGGGGGGTTTTTTTGGGGTTTTTTTTTTTTTTGTCCTTTGGACATGTCAGAGTCCTAAAGTACTCCTGACGTGCTCTTGCCAGACTGCTGCTATTCTGTTTTTTCACGCAACCATCCTGGTTATTCCACTGAACTACATTCCTGCATCGCAGAAATAGATTCTCTATATATCTTCAGGTGGTTTTCACCCCCTTATTAGACAAATCGTTTCCCATCACATTCCCCATGTGAATGTTTTTGTAGGGCTCAGTTGCAGGCATGTATCCTCAGACTTATATTCATGTATGTATATGTCCTTTACATACATATTTCTGTAATCTGTGTGGGCATAAGTCATGCCCATCTATATATCTATATATATTATACATATCTAGACATATATGCACATATATATAGATATGTATGTCTCTCCATGTATATATATATTTATATGTATATATATATGCCCATTGGGAGATGTCCATAGGACGCTATGTATTACCTACTATCTCTCTAACTGTCTGAGCTATAAAGCTTTTACCTTCTTAAGAGGTCCAGACAGTCAACTTGCCTATTCTCATGCGGCTCAGTAAGTGGGAGCAGTTCTACACACAATTACTGCTGTGATGTCAACAGCTTCTATTTTTGTTATAGATCTCCCTGTCTATGAAGTATCAAACTTCAATGTCTTCCTATCTCTTACCAGCTAGGAAAGACGGTGTACATCTTCAGTATTTCTGAGTACACTTCTGTTCTCCTTGGGAATAGGGACTTTTTTCCATACCCCCTCTTCCCTTCAGGACTGGGCTAATTCTCCAGATCGGTCAGTCGTCGTCTTTTAGTCCGCAATGTTAATAACTCTGTAACTAAAAGAGTTTTCAGCTTTTTCCCATAAAGCTTTCCATTGAAGACCTGCCGTTCTTCTCCTGCCCCAGTTGACACCTGGGTTACCTGCCCATTCCAGGTTTGGAACTTCATCCTCACTGCTGTGAAGTTACCTTGAGGATTCCGCTACTGCATCTACAGTACACTCCATCACAGTTCTACTTCCTACAATCCAGTAGGTAAGCTCTATATTGTACTAGTTCATTAAATATTTTAATGATACTTGACATACATTCTAAACACTCATTTTTTCTGTAGTCTTTAGATTCGCTGTTACTCTACAGCTCTTCTCTATTCAACTCCTACCCCCACCCCCCATCAGGCGATGCCGGGGATCCAGGTTTGGGAAATACCGTCCTGTTCCAGGGATACGCATTTTATGGGATCTCCCCTGGCACCCACAGCTAGGGAGTCCCCATATGTGAAGACTCATTCCTGCTTGTTCCTGGAGATAGCACAGTTACTTACCTGTAACAGGTGATCTCTGGGAACAGCAGGAATAAGTCTTCACAACCCACCCACCTCCCCTAGGAGTTGTATCTCTCTATCTCTTTCCCTTCTCTCTCTCTCTCCTTGTCTCAGCTTTAAAACTCAACTGAGGAGAGGCAATTGGGAAAGGCGGGAAGGCAGCACGCAGGCGTGGTGGGATGCTCCCAAAAGCGTTCTGATTGGATGCTGGGGAGCGTTCCCGCGCAGGCTCCTTCGGTACCGACGATACCCATATTTGAAGACTTATTCCTGCTGATCTCCAGGAACAAGCAGGAATGAGTCTTCACATATTGTACATCGGTACCGACGGAGCCTGCGCGGGAACGCTCCCCAGCGTCCAATCAGAAAGCCTTTGGGAGCATCCCACAGCGCCTGCTTGCTGCCTTCCCGCCTTTCCAACTGTCTCTCCTCAGTAGTTCGTTTTCCGTGGAGCCAGCACGTCGTGTTCCTATCACCGCAGAAGAATTTCCTTATTTTTCTTTATTTCTTTTCTGTTGCGTCTGCCTTCCTCGACGCTATACTGGTACCGCCGGTTCTTATTCTTTTCTTTAAAAAAAAAAAAAAAAAAGACTTTTTTCCATAATTTTTCTTCAGGTGTACTTCAGTTTTGGGTCTTGGGCCCAAAACCCTTTTCCTTAAATATGGAAAAACCTGCCTCAGGATTTAAGAAGTGCACAAAATGTGGTGGTACTATCTCCGTCATCGACACCCATGACTGGTGTCTAAAATGTTTAGGCCCTGACCATTCCACTAAAGACTGTGTGTCCTGTTCCACGATGTCTAAGAGGTCGACAGAACCGAGCTGCCAAGCTCAGTACCCTGTTTCCCTCTGATGCAGCTTCGGTGGCATCGACGTCTTTCAGGGCTTCCTTCTCCTCACATGGATCTCAGGTAACTAAACATAAATCCAGCCGGTCCTCGAAGGGCAAATCTCCTAAGCATTGAGATGCCCCTGGCCTTGCCCTCGAGGATTCTGCACCGGCAAAATTACCCCGGCGGGAGGCTTCGGGTTCTAAAGCATCATCATCGGGGTTCCAGGATGATCTAGATGGCGTGGCCTCAACAGATCTCCTGGTGCCATGCTCTGGGGTACCGGTGGCTTCCAGGCATTGGCAGCGTCGATGGATCAGAGGATTCTGTCCATCGAACGCAGTCTGGCGGCTTTCCTTGTGGCATCGACGCCTGTGGTACCGCAACAGACTACTCCGCCGGTACTGGCTCCGGTATTGCCATTGGCACCGATTCCGGTACCGGTGGCATCGACATCGGCATTGGTGTCAGCTATGCCGGTACTCTGCCCTCTGCAGCCCTCCGGTACCGATACCCCGGTACCGATGATTCCCAATACCGATCCCGCTCGGTACGGGTATCAGGCTTTGCCAGAGCATCCCGACAGACGATACTTTGATTCCTCTGACTGAGGATTCTGAAGTCTGTCGATGCAGCGATGCTTCTTCCACAGGAGTCGTCCTCTCCTAAACGAAGGATGTCTCCTCCAGAGGACTTATCTTTTCAAGACTTTATCAGAGAGGTGGCTCGGGGTCTCTATTACAGTAGCCCCAGAGTCAGAGCCCTATAACTAAGGAGTTAGATATTTTACAATATCCTAAAACTCCTAAAGAGGCAGCTACCTTGCCTATTCATGAGATTCTGTATGATCTTATGTTAAGGATGTGGGAAGCACCTCTATCCACCTCTCCTCATTCTCGCAGGTTAGACACCATGTATCGTGTCCCTCCTTGTCCTGGTTTCCATAAAACTCAGCTTCCTCACCACTCTATTGTGGTTGAGTCTGCAATGAGAAAGATTAGAAGTGCCAAGAGACATGCCTCTAATCCTCCAGGACGTGAATGTAGAACCCTGGATGCTTTTGGTAGAAGAGTCTTCCAGGCTTCCATGCTTGCTGCGAGAATTAATTCCTATAGTCTCTACATGGGAATGTTCTTAAAAGAAGTCACTGACCATTTGCTGACTTTAAGTCCTTTTATGTCGGACAGTAAAAGGCCAGAATTTCTCTCTGGGCTCAAACATGCCCAGGATATCTCCAAATTCTCCAACCGTACAGCTTTCGACTCCTTTGAATGCGTAAGCGGAGCCTCAGCTATAGCTATAGGTGCACGTAGGATTGCTTGGATTCAAGCATCTGATTTGGAGACCTGGGTCCAAGATGAATTGGGAAATATCCCTTGTACAGGTGAGAATCTGTTTGGTAAAGATTGGCAAGCAAAAGCCAATCAAATGGATGCTGAAAATTCTCCTTTGGATAGACTATCCAAATCTACTGCTGCTCCTGCTAAGAAAAGGTTGTTCAAGAAAACACCTTTTTCTAAAAAGGGAAGATCCTATCCTGCTTATAGTCGGAGAGCATCTTCTGCAGCTCAGTTTCCTTCCAAACGTCAGCAATCCTCCAAACAGACCAAGGCAAAGGCTGCGAGGCCTGCTCCAGCCCAGCATTCTCAGCCCCCTCAGGGCCTTTGACACTCTGCTAGAGAACTTAGCCTTCCTGGCACTAGAAGGACCAGAGCCCTCCACCATCCCAGGAAGGTTATGTTGTAGCAGCAGAGCGCAGACAAACCAATGATGCCAGGAGTCTGTTCAGAAGGTCCAAATCATTTATTTGTGCACAAATCTCAAGCAGAATCAAATTCAAAATGGCTGAGCAATGGTTTCTAGCAAAACAACAACTTTTATAGGCTTCTTCTCCATTCTAGGTATAGGAAAACATTTCATTGGTCCCGGTAACCTCCCGTACCCCTTCTATTGGTCCCGGTATTGATAAGGTTATCCAATTATGTCCTTTGACTGGGCTTAGCACCTGCTCACCCCCCTTCTAGTCCCAATTACAATGGTCAGTTCACCAACTTCGTTACTTTCCTCCTCCAAGGCCATTTAACTAGTTAGCACATGTGGGGAACAGGGCACTGTAACCTTTGTCAGCAGTTTTAATTAAATTCTTTGCAGCTGTACTTTCTTATCAGTGGTATTTAAACTTATTTTTCTATATTTTCTGAGTTTCAATTCTGCTCAGCTAAGCTGATTATTCTTTGCTAAGCTTCATTTGTACAATAGCAGCATATTGGGGGATGTGCAATTCCTATGGGCCTCTCCACAGGCTTCATTTACAGGTCAAGCTTGTTAGGCCTGTCTGTTCATTTCAGACACCATGGATCATAGGCCTTCGCCTACCACATTCCCCCCTTTGATGAATCTCACCCTATTACTTAATAAGGTGTGAGAGTTAAATCATTCAATTGGATCATACCATGGTCGGAGGATCCCGACTATATGCAGGAGGACTAGGATGCCATAAGGCCATGATTTTAGTTGCAGTCTTCCGCTCAACTGTATTCTCAATAACAGTGTTGATAGAACGCATACAACAGGGAATTATACATGGTAATAGCAAAAATACAGCGACAATGATTAGTACTAGTATCAGGAAAGTTTTAAGTCCTCCTAGCCACGAGAAAATAGAGGCAAACCAGTTAGGAAAATGCAATCCGTGCCAAGTCTGTACTGGCACATAGGCTTGTTTTCGCATATTTTCAGCAATTTCTTCAACTACTTGACCTTTGTCATCGATCTTCAAACAACAATTGGTTAAATTCAATTTTCCGCATACTCCTCCTTCAGCTGCCAATAGATAGTCTAGTGCTAAGCGATTCTGATATATAGCAGTGCACATCTGTGTGCTCTGGCTAAAAGTGTGAGTGCTTGGCTAGTCTCATTGGTTATTAATTCAACTACTGCTTGTAAACGAATAATACGGTTAATCATATATACAGGGGTTCGATAGCCCCACATACCATCATCATTCCAAGTGGCAGGCCCATAGTAATCAATGATTCTTTCTGGTGGCCAATCATCACCCTTCCACTTTTCCCACTTGCCTATCTGTAAGGGTGCTCTCTTTTGTCTTAGCGCTCTTTTGTCTCGGTGAGTAGTGTACACTGGGTATCCTAATTGTTCTCCATGTTCTGCGGGTAAGAGAAAGAAAGAAGGTCTGATGGTCCCTAAGACGCATGCCCCTCCCCAGTGTATAGGGAGTCTGGCATATGCTCGAGTTCCGCAGATCCAATATAGGCCAGGTGGGGCTTGCCAGGCATGAGGTTTGGCAAGATTAGTCCATTAAATCAGCAAGCTCAGGGAATTTTGCTAATGGATTAGGGGGTTCAGGTTCTTTGGCCCCTGACCACCAGGTCGTCTTTTTCGTGGTGTTATTATAAAACCTCTGGCTGAGACAGACCAGCTGCCCCACCGGTAGATTGAACTGAGGTCCAGTTCTTGCATAACAGAGACGTCCAACTATTGGGTGTGCTAATACCCATTCGCTGGTAGTCTTATGTAATTCAGTATGATTGTAAGTCATGGAATAATTCAACTCTTGGGCTTCCCATGGCCACTGGTCACCCATTTGTGTCCCACCACAAAAGTAACAGTCTGAGATATGGAGACTGGATACTACTGCTCCAGCTAATTCTAAGAATAAATTCTGGGAGGGATGGGGAATATCAAACTTATTCTCATGCATGGTTTCATAGAAAGTGTTATGGATATGGTACCTGGATGATCTATGGGCTTGGGTATTTAATCTTATATATACTATGGTTCCTGGATCTGATCCAGATCCTGCAATTCGTAAGCCAAATTTATACCCTTGCTTCCATGCGCTGGGGTTTTGTATAAACAACTCTAATGTATTACAGGCACCTTTCTTACATTTTGCTATATCCTTGACGTATGGCTTAGTTAGGGAAGCCATTCGGTTGTCTCTGGTATTTTCTACCATCTTTCCAGTTTTCCATGTGGCATAGAAAACACATTCCCATTTTGGACAATAGTAGTCTGCTTCCGGGGCTGTACTATATTCATTAGCTAGAACTCGTTTACCTGTACACTCTCCCCATCCAGTGGTTCCTTCTGGACACATATATTTGTCATTGTGTGAGTAGGTTTTTTCCCAATTACCACACTTGGAACGACTATCTCTATTTATGGCATCGCAAGCATCAAAATACAGAAAAGCAAGCTGCATAGGATCAGTGAGTGGGGGTGTGGCATTAAGCAGAGGTCCATCCGCATCATTCCATCGTATTTCTAAAGTGTAATAGGATGGATTTTGATGTGGGTTGAAACAAACTTTTGTTTTCCCTTTTGTGCAAACATTTAGTTCAGTGGTGTTATACATACTTTACCAGTGCAAGTATAGTAAGAATGATATAGCAAAGTCTGAGTTACTTTCATTCCAGTCCGAGTGGAAGTAATGCAAGCTGTACATGGAGGCAAGGCACAAGTCAGTTCGAAGCCTCCTAGGCAGGCAACCAGGGCAAGGTAAAAGTAAAGATACATGTTGATTGGAGTCCTTCTGAATCCTCAATTTGAAAATCTTGACCTCGACTTCCTCTTCTTCGTCCCGTTTGCTAATAAAGCAATTCAACGGGCGCTGAGTGTTGATTGAAGATCCTCAAAATGTCCATCGTGCGTCAACCAACTTATCAACTTTAGTTGGCTCTAAATATTGTCAATCAATATAGTATCAAAGCAGTGTGTGAAATCACACACTCACGAGGTTCGTTTAAGCAAACTCTTGCTGCATTGGATACAACAATCCTCTTCGAAAGACTTGGCTACTGCAACTATGGTTGTTGGGATGATCCCAAAAGTGTCTAGGTCACTGGTTGCCGTCTTAAAGTAAGTCGCAAAGGTACATCAGGATGTTGCTCTGCTGTCCACTGCTCGAATTCTGGAACGGCTGCGGGCTTGACTCTGCTGTGGTGGATCCAGGAATCGATCTCTGCTACCTTTACTGCAGTTGGGGTAGACAGGATGACGGTATATGGCCCCTTCCAATGTGGTTCCAATGGTGTCCTTCTCCAGTCTTTGATCCACACCGAGGTTCCAGGCTGGTAGGGATGCAGGGGCTCCGTCAGGTTGATAGGCAACTGGTCCTGTATCCACGTATGAAGAGTCTGTAGAACAAAACTAAGAGCTAGAAGTTCTTGTCTGGTTATTTCTGAACCAATCTGTGTTAAACTTCCTTTAATTCCCTGCACTATTGGTGGGGGTTTACCATAAAAAACCTCAAAAGGGGAAAATCCTGTTGACTTCACAGGAGCTGAGCGTATTCTGAGTAAAGCTATTGGGAGTACTTGGGGCCACTTCAGGCGAGTCTCCTGACAAAGCTTAGACATTTGGGCTTTCAAGGTGCAGTTCATTCGCTCAACTTTCCCTGAACTCTGAGGTCTATATGCAGTGTGAAGCTTCCATTGTATCTGTAGGGCTTTTGCTAACTGTTGAGTGATCTGAGACACGAATGAGGGCCCATTATCTGACCCTATTACAGCTGGAATTCCAAATCTAGGGATAATCTCTCTCAGCAACACTTTGGTGACTTCTCTAGCTTTTTCAGTCCTGGTGGGGTAAGCTTCCACCCACCCAGAGAAGGTACAAACTAATACTAACAAGTAGCGGTATCCATTTGCTTTTGGCATTTCAGTAAAGTCAATTTGCAGGTGGTGCATGGGGGTTACACCTCCTGACTGAACTCGGGGTGGTGGTGTGGGACCCTGTTTGGCATTATTTTTGGCACAAGTTAGGCACTGGCGTGCTACTGAGGCTGATAGGGCTGCCAGCATAGTAATACAAAAATGTGGTCTGAGTGCTTTTTCCATAGCACTTTTCCCATAATGTGTGGCTTGATGGAAAGCCTTGACAAAGGCTGGTCCCAACAATTCAGGAATTACAATCCGTCCTGGGGGTTGACTGCCCTCTGCTGGTGGCAGCTCAATCCACCCATCCTTCAGCACTCCCTCTTCCTTAGTACAGTAGTACTCCAATTCTTTGGTGGTATATCGGGGTGTCCATAAATTGAGGGGTACTGGAAACAATGCTGCCTGCATTGGCATGGCTTGCGATGAAATTTGTCCTGTCATGGCTGCTTGTCGTGCTGAGGCATCAGCGAGCCTATTTCCTTTGGCAACATCTCCTTTGCCTGCTTGATGTCCTCTGCAGTGCATGACAGCTACACGAGTTGGGGCCCATACTGCATCTAGTAGCATCAATATCTCCGGGCCATATTTAATTGATTTTCCTCCTGACGTGATGAGCCCTCATTCTTTATAAAGAGCTCCATGAGCATGCAGAGTGGTGAAGGCATATTTAGAGTCTGTGTATACATTTAACACGAGTTTTGCTCCTAATACTAATGCTCGGGTAAGTGCAATTAATTCTGCTTTCTGGGCTGATGTGCCTGATGCTAAAGCTGATGATTCAACTACTTCATACTGGGTGACTACTGCATACCCAGCACAACGTCGTCCATTGATGATGAGACTGCTTCTATCCACAAAGTAGGTTTGATCAGGATTCTCTAGGGGCACATCTGTTAGGTCTGGTCGACTTGAAAAGACAGTTTCCATGACTTCTATACAATCATGCTCTGGCAATTCTTCACTGACAGGTAACAATGTAGCTGGGTTCAAGGCATGGCTCACTTCTAATTGTATCTGTGGATTTTCACATAGCATACTCTGGTATTTCAACATTCGAGAATTGGTGAGCCAATGATTTGCTTTCTGTTCCATGAGAGCAAGTACTGCATGTGGCACAGTGACTCGTAGATTCTGTCCTAATGTGAGCTTGTCTGCTTCACTTACTAACAGGGCTGTAGCTGCAACTGCTCTCAAGCAAGGTGGCCATCCTTTAGCCACAGTGTCCAATTGTTTTGACAGGTATGCTACAGGTCGTTCCCAATTTCCTAATTTCTGAGTCAACATGCCCAAAGCATTCCCTTGTGTCTCATGTACAAACAAATGGAAAGGCTTGTGGACATCTGGTAGTCCAAGTGCTGGTGATGACATCAATTCTTCCTTTAACGTTTTGAAGGCTGTGTCCTGCTCAAGTCCCCACTCTAATGGCGACTTTTCTTCTCCTTTTGTAGCTTCATACAATGGTTTGGCAATTTGAGCAAAGTTGGGAATCCAGATTCGGCAATATCCTGCTGCTCCCAGAAAGGCTCTGACTTTCTTCCTGGTAGTTGGGGTTGGGATTCTGCACACAGCTTCTTTTCTCTCCCTTCCTAATTGGCGGCTTCCTTTAGTCAGACGAAAGCCTAAATATTTCACTTCTTTTTGGCATAGCTGTGCTTTGGCTCTGGGAACTTTGTATCCAGCTTCATCTAGTAACTGCAAGAGGTCTTTGGTGGCTTGTATACATTCACTTTCTGATACAGCAGCTATCAGCAGATCGTCCACATATTGGAGAAGTACTCTCTTCCCCGGGGCCACTGGATAGCTGGAAAGGTCTTGGTTCAATGCAGCACTGAAGATGGTAGGTGAATTCTTGAATCCTTGGGGTAATCGTGTCCAAGTAAGTTGGCCCCGTCTTCCAGAGACAGGATCCTGCCATTCAAAGGCAAACAACAATTGACTAATTGGGGCTAATCTTATGCAAAAGAACGCATCTTTTAAGTCCAAAACAGTAAAATGGGTAGCTTCAGCAGGAATTAGTCCTAAAAGTGTGTAAGGGTTTGGCACAACTGGATGTATGGTCTCAACTGCTTCATTCACTCTCCTCAGGTCCTGCACTGGACGGTAGTCATCTGTTCCAGGCTTCTTCACTGGCAAGAGTGGAGTGTTCCATGAGGACTGACATACTTTTAGTAGGCCATACTCTAGTAATCTTAAGTGGCGGTGAATGCCTTCAATTGCTGCTCTTGGGAGCGGGTATTGCTTGACATGTATTGGTGTAGCACTGGGTTTAAGATTCACAATTATTGGAGCTATATGCTTGGCTAGGCCTGGGGGATTGCCTTCCGCCCATACTCCGGGCGGGGCATCAATGCTGTTTAAAGTTTGCTCAAAATAGGTATCCTGGGTGGATTCATCACTGTAATACCTCCATTCCTCTTCTCCGGGGTACAGTAAGCAGCATTATTCCTGCAGGTTTAGTTTGAGGATTTACTGTCATTTGCATTTCTCCTTTTTCAGAAAATATTTGGGCCTGTAATTTGGCTAACATATCTCGTCCCAGTAATGGCACTGGACATTCAGGCATATAGAGGAATTGATGAGTTATCTGCTGTCCTCCCAGACTGCATATACGGTTTTGAAGAAAAGGTTTTGTAGCTTTGGCACCAGTTGCTCCCATGATGGTGACTGCTCTTGCGGAAAATGGGGCAATCTTTTTGTCTACTACTGAATGTTCTGCTCCAGTATCAACCATAAAATTCATAACTTGGTCTCCTATTTGTATTCCGACCATAGGCTCCTGGAGACCTAAAGCAAATTCGGAGCCCGGTCTGTCCTAATCCACATCATCCTCGTCATTGGCTGTTGCGGCCAATGCTTGAATGGCCTCTCCTCTTTCTCGCTGGAATGGTTCTCGATTGGCTCCTCCGCGATTCCGGGGACGGCCTCTTCCTCTTTCTCTCCATTGATGATTATTTTCGTCATCTTGGTGGGCGTCTTCGAGTTGCGGGCATGTATCTCTCCAATGTCCTTCTTCCTTGCAGTAGGCGCATTGGTTCACGCCTAGCTGGGGGTGGCCGCCTCCTCGGCCCCTCCCTCTTCCTCTGCTCCGTCGACTAGGGAAACCTCCCCTTTTCTGTTCAACTATGGCCGCAGCCAAAAAATCAGCTTTC
Organism: Ichthyophis bannanicus; assembly: GCA_033557465.1. NCBI lineage: Eukaryota > Metazoa > Chordata > Amphibia > Gymnophiona > Ichthyophiidae > Ichthyophis > Ichthyophis bannanicus. Next base: position 136,239,350 of record CM066042.1, read on the forward strand.
TTCATCTTTCGATCACATTCTCTCTGTCTTTCATTATCACGATTCACATACACTTTATGAGCGACTTCCAGTAACTGAGTTGCATTCATGCCCGCAAACCCTTCTAATTTCTGTAGCTTACGTCTAATGTCTGGTTGTGACTGATTTACAAAAGCAGAATTCACCATGCATAAACTTCCTGGTGCATCTGGGTCATAGGGGGTATACATTCTATACGCTTCAGTTAATCTCTCATAAAACACTGCTGGGCTCATCTATGCCTTGAATAACTTCAGTAACTTTAGAAAGGTTCATAGCTTTCTGGCCCCCCCTTTTCAGACCTTGCATAAGGCCTTGGCGAAAACGGGCTAGGGCTCTGGATCCTCTTTCTGTATTCGGATCCCATCGGGGGTCTTCATTTGGGAATTCTCTTTGGGCCGCTTCTCGATTATCTATTCTGGCATCTTCCTCTACTCCGGGAGCTACGGGGTTATCTGCCAGCCAGTCAATGGCTGCCTTTCTAATTCGTGTCCGCTCTTCAGTAGTAAATAAGGTGGACAGGAGCTGTCGGCAATCTGCCCATGTAGGTTGGTGGGTTTCCATAATGGTATGCACTAGTTCTGTGAGCTCCTGGGGCTTATCGGTATAGGAAGCGTAATGCGTCCTCCAGTTTAACAAATCAGTGGTAGAGAAGGGCACATATACATAACTTAGGGGTCCCGCCACCACCTCATTCTCCTCATTCCTTACGGGTATTCCCGGGACTTGCCATAAAGGCATCATCTTGGCAGTAGATGTCTTTTGGGATCTGAGGGATATTTTCGTAACTTTCCTGTCAGGGGTTGTCTTTTTCTCTGTGCTTTGCTTTAGATTTACTTTTTACTGACGAGCTAACACTGACAGCCGCTTTTACACTGTCAGTATCGCTCTGGGAAATTTCAGTTTCCTCCTGTTCTGTTTCTGTCTCTGATTCACCTTTCTCTTCGGTCTCAGTAGAATCTTCTTCATTTAGAGGGAGCTCATCTACCTGCTCTTCGGGTGATGGCTCGGGGGTTGGGTCCCGTTCCCGCTGTCTCCGGGGTTCTGGTGCAGGACACGGGGCTACCCTTACTGGACGCTGGGCTTGGGGCTGTCGAATGATCACTTCTGGGGAATCAGGATCGGCCAGGACGGGTTTCTGTCTGGACTTCTCACCTTTCCCTTTCTTTCTAGACTGTTCTATTTTCTGACTATGATCTGTCCGTGCTAACATTATTCTGCACTGTTCTTCGTAACAACGCTTTGCCCAAAGGGGCTGGCTTTCACAAATACTTAACCAGGAATCTATATAAGGGTACTGATCGGGGTGCGATACTCGCACTTTCTGATGAACTGACTGGATAATTCCTATATTAAGGGTTCCCTCTCGGGGCCAGGTGGGGTCTAAATCGGGCCACTCCCTAGTACACAAAATCTGTAATCGGGATGCAGTCATTTTAATTCCATAGTCTCCTGAATATCCTTCTTTAAAATGTGCGATCATACATTCTAATGGAGTGTTCCTAGTAGACCCCGCCCCTCCCATTTCGATGTGTGCGCGCAACAACAGACAAAAGGGAAAAGGAGGGCGGACCCGTGGGTAAGGGGTCCTCACGGCCCTAGAAACATATAGGGAAAACAAATAAGACAAGACGACAGTCGCTTCCCCCTTTTTACGACCTGAACGCGGTCGCCCGGTCAGGAACTGCGTTACTCAGGGGTCCGCCTTCGCTTGGTCCGTGCTGCCAGACCTCTCATTCACACTTCATTCACACAATCATGCTAGCAACGTATCCCAGGAATGCAATCCAATCCTGTCTATTCTGACTAGTCTTGTTCAAGTTCCAAAATACAAGAAGACGGGGGTTTCGCCCTGCGAATACTCATGCAGGGTTAATCGGCCCGTCTTTGAGAGGTGATCAAGCTCTCTTACCAAGTTCCAAGTTCAAGATGCAAGATTCAAGTGGCAGTACTGCTCTTTCTTATCTGTCTAGACATACCAAATCAAAACTCTACTCACCGGATCCGGTCCTCAAAGTTCCCAAGCAAGCGCATGAGTTGGACCTCGGACTCCCCTCACTCGGGTTCGAGGTGTTGGCTCCAGCCGGGTCCAGCACCCGCCGAGGTCCGGCCAGCTCCCTCCGATGCAAGGGACCGGTGGCGCCAGGGAGCGAGCCCCGTCGGAAGGGCGCGATCCCGGCAGGACCAAACCTGTAGAGGCGGAAAGTCGTGGTATATTGCCCTATATACCCTCTAATACCACACCTTCCCGGCCAACGCACCAAGAATATGTAGCAGCAGAGCGCAGACAAACCAATGATACCAGGAGTCTGTTCAGAAGGTCCAAATCATTTATTTGTGCACAAGTCTCAAGCAGAATCAAATTCAAAATGGCTGAGCAATGGTTTCTAGCAAAACAACAACTTTTATAGGCTTCTTCTCCATTCTAGGTATAGGAAAACATTTCATTGGTCCCGGTAACCTCCCGTACCCCTTCTATTGGTCCCGGTATTGATAAGGTTATCCAATTATGTCCTTTGACTGGGCTTAGCACCTGCTCACCTCCCTTCTAGTCCCAATTACAATGGTCAGTTCACCAACTTTGTTACTTTTCTCCTCCAAGGCCATTTAACTAGTTAGCACATGTGGGGAGCAGGGCACTGTAGGATCCTATCCTGCTTATAGTCGGAGAGCATCTTCTGCAGCTCAGTTTCCTTCCAAACGTCAGCAATCCTCCAAACAGACCAAGGCAAAGGCTGCGAGGCCTGCTCCAGCCCAGCATTCTCAGCCCCCTCAGGGCCATTGACACTCTGCTAGAGAACTTAGCCTTCCTGGCACTAGAAGGACCAGAGCCCTCCACCATCCCAGGAAGGTTATGTCACTTTGCTCCCAGATGGGGGCAAATCACAGCAGAGCATTGGACACTCCATCATAAGAGAGGGGTACAAGCTTCATTTTTCCAGCTTGCCCCCTCTCACAAGAGTGCACTGGTTCAATTCTCAAACCTCCCTCCTCAGCCTGTTAGAGCAGGAGGTTGCCACTCTTCTAGCCTAGGGGGCAATAGAGGAAGTGCCTTCTCAACAAGGCACAGGGTTCTACTCCCCCTATTTTCTTATCCCAAAGAAAACAGGGGGCTTCAGACCCATTTTAGATCCCAGAAAATTGAACAGATTCCTAGTCAAAGAGAAATTCAAGATGATTTCTCTAGGAACTCTGCTGCCATACCTTCACAGTCAGGATTGGCTTTGTTCTCTAGATCTCAAAGATGCGTACACTCATGTTCTCATCCATCCAACTCACAGAAGGTTCCTTCGGTTCCTTTTCCAGGAGAAGCACTATCAATACAAAGTGCTCCCCTTTGGCCTGGTCTCTGCACCACGGGTGTTCACGAAATGCATGGCAGTGGTTGCTGCTTTTCTGCGTACCCTGGGAATATTTGTCTTCCCTTATCTGGACGACTGGCTCATTCGAGCTCCCACTCAATCAGAGGCCAAGACTGCTCTAACCTGCACAATGCGTATCCTTCAATATTTAGGGCTGGTAATACACATCCCAAAATCCAATTTGATCCCTACTCAGTCCCTGGCGTTTATAGGGGCACTGCTGGATAGCACAAAGGCAAGGGCCTATCTTCCCTAGGCCCGCTGCCTTCGCTTGATGCAGTTAGCTTCTCAAGCAGTCAAAACCCCTACTAACTGCTCGAGAGATGTTACAGTTGCTAGGCCACATGGCATCCATCGTTCATGTGGTACCATATGCTCGCCTTTACATGAGAGCAGCTCAGTGGACTTTATCCACCCAGTGGACCCAGGCATTAGGCTGCCTGTCCGACAAAATAGCAAACACAAGTCGCCTCATTTTGTCCCTCCAGTGGTGGAAGTCCCCTCAAAACCTGTTGCTGGGGTCTCCTTTTCAACAGCCTCTACCCCAGGCAACTCTTACAACAGATGCTTCTCCAATGGGCTGGGGAGCTCATCTTCAGGACCTCTCCACCCAGGGCATCTGGTCCCCACAGGAGACTTGTCTACATATCAGTCTCTTGGAACGCAGAGCAATCTTCCTTGCTCTGCAAGTTTTCCACACCCTGCTCAGCCACAAGACAGTCCTTGTCCACACGGACAATCAAGTAGCCATGTTCTGTATAAACAATCAGGGAGGAACTGGCTCTTTGTCGCTTTGCAACGAAGCTCTGCGACTGTGTGCCCTTGCCAGAGAGCATCACATTCATCTTCTGGCAGTCTATCTTCCAGGTGTTCAAAACTCTTGGGCGGACAGACTCAGTCGAGTTCTGCTTCCACACGAGTGGTCCCTACATATGGACCAGGTATCCAAGATTTTTCAAATTTGGGGAACCCCGGACATAGACCTCTTTGCAAGTCCGTGGAATGCCAAACTTCCCCGGTTCTGTTCCAGCACTCCGGCTCAGGTGGGCTCAGGCAAGGGATGCTTTCCTCCTTCACTGGGGTCAAGACTTCCTGTATGCCTTTCCACCCATTCCCCTAATTCCCAAAACCCTGTTCAAGCTTCAGAGAGACAGAGGCCACATGATTCTCATAGCTCCACATTGTCCACGGCAGGTGTGGTACCCTCTGCTTCTACATCTCTCTCAAGCTCCCTCCCTAGAGTTAGGGGCTGCTCCAGACCTCCTCTCTCAGGAGTATGGAAAGTTGTGGCATCCCAATCCCCAGTCTCTGCATCTCAGGGCTTGGTTGCTGAAGGCCTAGATCTCCAGGATCTTCCTCTTTCTCAACAAGTGAAAGATGTTCTTTATGCTTCCAGAAAACCTTCCACTAGACGTTCTTACGCCTTCAAGTGGAAAAGGTTTACCATCTGGTGTTCTGGAAAGGGTCTTAACCCCCGGTCAATACCTCTGGAATCGTTGCTGGAGTATCTCCTGCATCTCTCTAATGCAGGCCTTAAGACAAATTCAGTAAGAGTCCATCTGAGTGCTATTGCAGCTTCCCTCAGGCCTCTAAATGGACAACCTGTTTCCTCTCATCCCCTTGTAGCAAGGTTCATGAGAGGCCTCCTTTTAACAAAGCCTCCCATTAGACTAATTCCGGTGGCATGGGACTTAAATTTGGTTCTTGGTCAGCTCATGAAGCCGCCTTTTGAACCTTTAGCTACTACCTCCTTGAAATACCTTTCTTGGAAGGTTATCTTTCTCATTGCAATCATATCAGCACGCCGCATCAGTGAATTGCAAGCACTAGTAGCTAATCCACCTTATACAAGGTTCTATCATGACAAGGTGGTCCTTAGGACTAATCCACACTTTATGCCTAAGGTGGTCTCGCCTTTTCACCTCAACCAAGAGGTCTACCTACCTGTCTTTTTTTCCAGGACCTCATGCATCAAGTGCAGAGAGGAATCTTCATACCCTGGACTGTAAAAGAGCGCTAGCTTTTTACTTACAGAGGACACAGCAACATAGAAAGTCTTCCTAACTCTTTGTTGCTTTTCATCCTTCTCATTTGGGACAACCAGTCTCCAAGAGAACTTTTTCCAACTGGATTGCCCAATGTATTTCTTTCGCCTATCAGAGCAAGAGCATATCTCCAGGAACAAGCAGGAATGAGTCTTCACATATGGGTACGTCGGTACTGACGGAGTCCGTGGAGGAACGATTCCCAGCATCCAATCAGAAAGCTTTTGGAAGCATCCCAACACGCCTGCGTGCTGCCTTCCCGCCTTCCCAACTGCCTCTCCTCAGTTTTCGTTTTTCCGCGGAGCCGGCAGGACGTCCTCCTGTCACTGCAGAAAATTCTTTTTATTTTTTAGTTTTCTTGTGGTCGCGGCTGCCTTCCCCGACGCCACCGGTACCGCCGGTGTTTCTTTTTTCTTTTCTTGTAAAACTTTTTCCTTTTTAAGGAATATTTTTCTTCCTTAGTGTCTCACGGTCTCTCGGGCCTTCTAGGCCTCTCCATTTCCTTCATGGAACCGCCAGCCACTTTCCCCAAGAAATGTACAAACTGTGGCGGTACAACTTTATTTTTAGACACACACAATTGGTGTCTAACTTGCTTGGGTCCTGACCGTTTTCCTCCGGAGCCCTCAGGCAATAGTTTTGTGAGAAGAAGTTTTCAACATCGCGTACTCGACACGCGGTCCCCCTCCAACTTCAGGGCACCGACCATTCTCCAGGACCAAGCAGGAAGTCAGTTCTCACATATGGGTGACGTCGGCGCCGACGGAGCCCTCGCAGAGCAATTTCCCCAGCTTTCAAAGAAAGCCTTTGGGAATTGCAGCGCGCATGCGCTTTCCCCTTCCTGCCCAAGAGTGCCATCTTGCTCAGTCTTCTTTTTTCCGCAAAACCCTACAGACGCTGTTTGTGATCGCCGCTGAAAAAGTTGATTTTATTTACTATTATTTTCTCGGTTCGACGCCGGATCTTTTTCCCTCCCGGACCTGATATGCCGTATCGAGTCCGTTCTTTATTTTTTCGGTTCGTGACTGGCGTTCCCGCCATTTTTTCTTTTTTCACTGGAGCCCTGTCTTTTGACCTTGCAGGGGCCCTTTTTCCCCCGATGGCTGCCAGCGGGTTTAAGAAGTGTGATCGGTGTAAGAAACCTATGTCTCTTACCGACACACACGACTGCTGCCTCCGCTGCCTCGGACCCGATCATGACCCGATGATCTGTGGTCCATGTGGCAAAATGTCCTCAAAAGCGTTGAGTCGGCAGCATCAAAGAGAACGAATCTTCTCTGACTCCGCGTCCGGCCGGGCCCGGACCTCGTCAGAGGCTTCGACGTCCTGGGACTCCGGTCCTGAGCATCGTCGCAGTTCCTCTGAGCGGGGGTCTCCTGCCCGGGAACATCATAGGAATAAGAAACCCGCGAGGGTGGCGTCGGTGGACGCTCCTGGTTCCTCGAGGGCCAGGTCGCATAGCCCCGATAGCCGTCCCGGGTCCTCGGAGTCGGAGAGGCCTTCGAAACATCCTCGTCTTGAGATGGAGTCTCCTGGACACTTGAGTACTGTAGTCCTAGTGGACTCGCCTCCGAAGGAGCTGACGTTGGGCCCGACGCCATCGGGGCCCGAGTCAGGGGCTGCTGGGTCTCCTGAGCTCGGACTCAGGTTGATGGCCTTGGAGAGCAGTTTCGCTGCCTTCATGGACCAGCAGCGGGCATTGATCGCTGGCCTCGCCGGTGCATCTGCCCCGACCACCGGGAAGTCGACGTCTAAGTCGACCCCGGAGACCGAGCCGATCCTTGAGTCCATGCGAGTTCGAGTCGATCCTCGGTCGCGGTCTCCCTCGGCCTCCTGTTCGGGACCGAGGTCGTCGACGCCGACCTCGGCGTCGGGGCGGAGGACATCGGTGCCCACCCGACCGGAGCCGCTCGATTCCTCCACTGAGGAGTTGGGCTGGGAGACGGAGGAAGAAGAGTCCCCAGGTACTTTTCGGACTCGGTGCGTCCCATCGGACTCGCCTGAGTCCGAACCTCTGAGACGGTCCCCCCCGGAGGACACCCGGTTCTCGGACTTCGTGCGGGATATGGCCAAGGCCTTGGCATTCCCCACGGATCCCGAGGAGGAGCCTCGAGCCGAAGAGCTCGATGCCCTCCAGTATGACTCTCCCCCGAAGGAGGCCTTTACTGTACCGGTTCCTCCGATGCTGGAGCGACTTCTCTTCCGCATGTGGGAGAGCACGGCGCCGGTGTTAAGCAAGCGGGTCGATTCCATTTATCGAGTCCGCAAGAGCCCCGGGTTCCAAAAGGCACAACTACCGCACCATTCCATGGTGGTGGAATCAGCCATGCATCGACTCAAGAGTCAGAAGATGCACTCCTCGGTGCCTCCCGGCCGGGAGGCCCGGAACCTGGATGCCCTCGGTAGGAAGTGCTTCCAGGGCTCTATGCTTGCTTGTCGAGTCCAGACCTACCAGCTCTATATGGGCATGTATCTCCGAGACCTGGCAAAAGAAATTGCCGGGTTCTCTGTTGGTCTCTCCGAGGAACCTTTGCAGAGGTTCCAGGCCTTGTCCACTGGTATTCGAGAGTGCTCAAAGTTTATCTCTTGAGCAGCCTACGATGGCTTCGAAGCATCGGCTCGAGTAGCCGGAGCCGGCATCGGTGCCCACCGACAGGCTTGACTTCAGTCATCCGTCCTCGAGCCATGGGTAAAGGACAAGTTGGTCGATGTCCCCTGCAGAGGTGAAAACCTCTTTGGCAAGCCCATGGCTGAAAAGGCTGCACAGATCGAGACCGAGACTCTGACCAGGACTAGGCTGTCCCGAAAAACCTCTGCCCCTTCTCAGAAGAAGGGCTCGGGGAAAAAGCCCTTTTACCCGAGGAAGGCGGCTGCCTATAAACAATACCCTCATTATCAGGCCTCAGCAGCTCCCCAACAGGGTCAGCAGGCCAAGGGACAGGGTAATGGGTCCCGTAGGCAGCAGGCCCCCAAGCCCACATCACCGGCCCCTGCTCAGCAGGGTGGGAGTTTTTGACTCCATCAGCATAGCCTCTTCCCCTCCGCTGGTTTCTCTCAGCACAGGAGGCCGGCTGGTCCACTTTGCCCACAGGTGGTCAGCCATCACATCAGATACCTGGGTGCTTCATATAGTTCAAAAAGGCTATCTTCTACACTTTCACCAGGTACCTCCCTCCTACTTTCCAGGGGAGCCTCCAAGACTCCCTCTGCACAGGGACTTACTCCTTCAGGAGTTGGCAAGTCTTCTTCAGGAACAGGCTGTGGAACCGGTGCCCCACCACCTGAGAGGTCAAGGCTTTTATTCCAGGTACTTTCTGATACCAAAACGAACAGGAGGCCTCAGACCCATCCTGGACTTGCGAAACCTCAACAAGTTCCTGGCAAGGGAAAAGTTCAAGATGCTTACCCTTGGAATCCTGCTGCCCTACCTCCAGCAGGGGAGACTGGCTATGCTCCTTAGATCTAAAGGATGCCTATACTCACATCCTTATTCATCCAGACCACAGACAATATCTCAGGTTTGTTGTGGGAGGAAATCATTACCAGTACCGAGTACTGCCCTTTGGCCTATCCTCCACCCACAGGGTATTCACCAAATGCCTAGCAGTGGTGGCGGCCTATCTGAGACTTTAAGACCTTTTTGTATTTCCATACCTGGACGACTGGCTCATCAGGGCCCAGTCTTCCCAAGAGGCCACTCAGGCCACTCATCGCACTGTGACTCTGCTCCAGCACTTGGGATTTGTCATAAACTTCGCAAAGTCCACTTTGCTCCCCTCTCAAAATCTCAAATTCATCGGCGCAAGGCTGAACACACTTCAGGCGCAGGCCTTCCTGCCTCTAGACACGGCACACAGGCTCATGGATCTCGCCAGCCACTTTCGCAGCAATTCCCTGGTCTCTGCCAGGCAATTTCTGAGACTGCTCGGCCATATGGCTTCCACGGTCCATGTGACCCCCAATGCCCGCCTGAACATGCGACCTGCTCAGTGGTGCCTTCGCACTCAATGGCATCAGGCCACGGGGAGCCTGGCGGACACAGTACAGGTATCCAACCTGTTGGTCTCTTCTCTGCGGTGGTGGCTTCATCTACCAAACCTGGTGCTGGGAGTGGATTTTCAATCTCCTCTGCCTTCTCAGGTGCTGACAACCGATGCTTCTCTCCTGGGTTGGGGAGCGCATTGCCAAGGGACATGTACTCAAGGCCTCTGGACTCCTTGGGAGTCTGCTCAGCAGATAAACTTCCTGGAGCTCAGAGCCATCCGCCTAGCTCTGAGGGCCTTCTCCCACCTCACTTCTCACCAGTCTGTGCTGGTCCAGACGGACAATCAAGTTGCAATGTTCTACGTGAACAAACAAGGAGGCACAGGCTTCTTCCTTCTCTGTCAGGAGGCATGAAGACTGTGCTCTTGGGCCGTCCTTCACGGCATCCTCCTCCAAAGCTGTCTATCTCCCAGGTCCAGAAAATTGCCCGGCAGACAGGCTGAGCAGGATCCTCCAACCTCACGAGTGGAGATTGGATCCGTTGGTGGTTCAGCAGATCTTTCTCAAGTGGGGCCTCCCCACCATGGATCTCTTTGCCAGTCCCCTGAACCGGCAGCTTTCCCAGATTCTGCTCTCGACAACCGCATCCTCTCAGAGTAGCGGCGGATGCTTTTCTGATTCCATGGTCCACAGGCCTCTTGTATGCCTTTCCTCCCATGCCACTGGTGTCTCGGACGCTCTTCAAAGTTCTCAGAGACAGAGCCTCGATGATCCTAGTGGCTCCCCAGTGGCAGAGACAACCCTGGTTCCCGCTTCTAATGCAGCTGGCGGTGGACACTCCTCTTCCTCTGGGGTTTCAACCCGATCTCCTGTCACAGGATCAGGGGACTCTCCTACACCCCAACCTCCGGTCCCTTCATCTGATGGCCTGGCTGCTGAAAGGGTAGTCCTTGCTCCCCTCCTGCTGCCTCGAGAGGTGGAAGAGGTCGTCTTGGCCTCCAGGCAGCCCTCCACCCGGAAGTCCTACGCTCTTAAGTGGCGTCGGTTCTCCGTGTGGTGTGTTCAGCAGTCTGAGCATCCCTTCTCCTGCTTGGTGGCAGTGGTCTTGCAATATTTGCTTTACCTCTCCAATCTGGCCTTAAGTCTAACTCTGTCAGGGTCCACCTCAGTGCTCTCTCTGCGCATCACGCACCGGTGGATGGCAGGCCTCTTTCCAACCACCCTTTGGTGGCTCGTTTTTTCCGAGGCCTCCTTCTCCTTAAGCCTCCTTTGCGCCCACCAGCCCCTGAATGGGATCTGAATATGGTCTTGCAGCAGATTACCTGTCCGCCCTTTGAACCTATGGCTACCTGCCCTCTTCGTTTTCTTTCCTGGAAAACCTTGTTCTTGGTAGCCCTTACCTCTGCTAGGCGCGTTAGTGAACTGCAGGCCCTAGTGTCTGATCCTCCTTACACTAGGTTCTACAGGAATAGGGTAATCTCCAGGAACAAGCAGGAATAAGTCCTCACATATGGGTACGTCGGTACCGACGGAGCCTGCGCGGGAAAGCTCCCCAGCCTTTCAGATGAAAGGCTTTTGGGGCCTCCCACTGCACATGCGCGCTGCCTTCCCGCCTTCCTGACCAGCTCTCTTCAGTGTTTCTCTTTTTCCGCGGAGCCAGCAAGTCGTGTTCCTGTCACCGCTGAAGAAATTGTTAAATTTGTTATTTTTCTTTAGACCGCGTACCTGCCTTCCCCATACCGAAACCGGTACCGCCGGTCTCTTTCTTTCTTTATAAAAAAAAAAAAAAAAAAAAGACTTTTTTATTTTCTTCAGCACAGCTTGGTACCTGTTAGGCCTTAAGGCCTACACAAATTCTCCTCATGGAGAAGCCAGTCCCTGGTTTTAAAAAATGTACCAAATGCAGTGCTGTCATTTCTGTCACAGACACCCATGAATGGTGTCTCAAATGTTTGGGACCTGAACACTCCATACCGGACTGCCCATCCTGCACCCAGATGTCTAAACGTGGTTTGCAGAACCGGGCCAACAAGCTCCATGTGCTGTTTCCTTCAGAAGCATCACAGTCATCCAGGTCTTCCTCTCCGGATGGATCTCAGGTAACCAAAACTTCTGTGGGCAAATCCTCTAAAAGCAAATATCTTTCTAAAGATCGAGAGGCTCTCAATTTTGAGTTTGAGGATTCTGCCCAGGCCAAAAAACCCCGGCGGGAGGTTCCGGCCTCCACAGCAATCATGGGGTCACAGGTTGACATCGATGGCACGGCCTCGACCGATCACCTGTTGGACTGCTCTGGGGTACCGGCCCATACCGGTACCGACATCCAGGCAGTAGTGGCGTCTATGGGCAGTACTGTCCAGACCATGCAGCAGGCCGTTCTGGCATTCATTAAGGCTGCGGCTTCATCGGTACCGACCCCGGTCCGAGACCATCGACTTCCAAACGTCGATCGGTTCCGCATGCCGGATTCCGGCTTTCGCCTGGTACCGATCCCATGCCCGATACGCCCGATGTCGATACCGATCGGTATGCGTATCGTACATTGGCAGTACAGAGGGAAGACTCAGATTATTCTGATGAATTCAATTCCTCTGATGACTCTGCTGAGCTTACTCTTCCTGAGGAGCCCTCTTCTCCAAAGAGGAGGATGTCTCCTCCAGAGGATTTATCCTTTCAGGATTTCATTGTTGATGTAGCTAAAGCACTTTCTATTGCTACATCTTCTGAAAAAGAACCCAGGTCAAAAAAATTGGACATTTTAGGATACTCAAAAGCTCCTAAGGAGGCAGTCACTCTGCCTGTCCATGAAATCCTTCAAGAACACTTGATGGATTTGTGGGAGACTCCTTTAACACTGTCTCCCCATTCCCGTAGGTTGGACACCATGTATCGGGTCCCACCTTCGCCTGGGTTCCAGAAAACTCAGCTGCCTCACCACTCTATTGTGGTGAAGTCTGCCATGAAGAAAATAAAGAGTCCTAAAAGGCATTCTTCTACCCCTCCAGGGCGAGAATGTAATACCCTAGACTCTTTTGGAAGAAAGATGTTCCAGGCTAGTATGCTTATAGCCAGGATCAATTCTTATAGCCTTTATATGGGCATGTTTCTTGGGCAACGTGCCCTAAAAATACAGAATTTTGCCCCCTTTATCCCTGATGATCAAAGGGCGGACTTCTTTTCTATGGTGACACAACTTTCAGAGGTCTCCAAGTTCTCCAACAGGGTAGCCTTTGATTCCTTTGAAGTTGCAGGCAGAGCTTCGGGAATTGCTATTGCAGCCCGACGTCTCGCTTGGCTCCAGGCTTCTGACCTAGAACCCTGGGTTGTGGATGGCCTCAGGAATCTGCCCTGTACCGGTGAGAACTTATTTGGGGAAGACTGGCAGATTAAAGCTGCTCAAATGGATGCAGAAAATGCCACTCTAGATAGACTTTCCAAGTCTACTTCTACCCCTGCCAAAAAAGTCTTTTAAAAGGCCTTACTATAAAAAGACCAGATTTCCCACAAATACTGGCCAGCAATCTGCTCAGCCTCGCTTTGCGGCTAAGCGTCAACAATCTAAGCAGGTAAAGTCAAAGCCTGCAGTGTCTGCTACACCCCAGCAGGCTCAACCCCCTCAGGGGTTTTGACTTGCCTCTAGAGAACTTGCCGTTTCTGGCTCTAGAACAACCAGAGCCCCTCACCATTCCTGGAAGGCTAGCTCATTTTGCTCCCAGATGGGAACAAATCACATCAGAGCAATGGACCCTCTCTATTATCCGGGAGGGCTACAAACTTCATTTCTCCAGCCTTCCTCCCCATACCATGGTGAGGCAATTCAGTTCTCCCCCATCTCTTCTGACCCTGTTGGGTCAGGAAGTCTCTTCTCTTCTTGCCCAAGGGGCAATAGAGGAGGTTTCTCCTCCACAACAGGGGTTAGGTTTCTACTCCCCTTACTTTCTCATAACAAAGAAGACAGGGGGCTTCAGACCTATCCTAGATCTGAGAGAATTGAACAGGTTTCTATTCAAGGAGAAATTCAAAATGCTCTCTCTGGGCCTTCTCCTTCCATACCTTCAGAGTCATGATTGGCTTTGTTCTCTAGATCTCAAGGATGCGTACACTCATATACTCATCCATCCATCCCACAGAAAATATCTAAGATTTCTGTTCCAGGGAAAACATTTCCAGTACAGAGTACTACCCTTCGGTCTGGCCTCTGCTCCAAGAGTCTTCACAAAATGCATGGCAGTCGTAGCCGCATTTCTCAGAGGCATGGGAATCTTTGTCTTCCCATATCTGGACGACTGGCTCATCCGAGCTCCATCTCAGTCAGAAGCCCAGATTTCTCTGGACCGCACAAGGTGTATTCTTCAATATCTGGGACTTGTGGTAAACATTCCCAAATCCCAACTCATCCCTACTCAGTCTCTGGAATTTATAGGGGCCCAATTGGACTCCACCACTGCAAGGGCCTACCTCCCTCTGGTCCGAGGCCAAAGACTAATAAGCTTGGCCTCCCAGGCTCAGTCCAGAAGTCACTTGTCAGCCAGAGAAATGCTGCAGCTTCTGGGCCACATGGCCTCCACGGTACACGTGGTGTCCTACGCTCGTCTTCATATGAGAGCAGCTCAATGGACCTTGGCCACCCAGTGGTCTCAAGCATCAGGACTGCTCTCAGACCAAATACTCACCTCAAAACGACTGTTTTGGTCTCTCCAGTGGTGGACATCCTCCAAAAATCTGTTGTTGGGGATCCCCTTCCAACCTTCGTTGCCCCAAGCAACCCTCACAACAGATGCCTCCCAAGCAGGGTGGGGAGCTCATCTCCAGCACCTCTCCACTCAGGGCACCTGGTCTCCTCAGGAGACCACCCTTCACATCAACCTTCTGGAACTGCGAGCAATCTTCCTTGCCCTCACAGTCTTCCACACCCTCCTTGTCAACCTGACTGTCCTAGTCCAAACAGACAATCAGGTAGCCATGTTCTTTGTCAACAAACAAGGAGGGACGGGCTCTCTGTCGCTTTGCAACGAAGCTCTCAGATTATGGGCCTTCGCCAGAGAGCACCAAATTCATCTTCTGGCAGTATATCTTCCAGGAGTTCAAAACTCTCGGGCAGACAGACTCAGTCGAGTTCTGCTCCCACACGAATGGTCCCTACATATGGACCAGATACGCAGAATCTTTCAGGAATGGGGGACCCCGGACATAGAACTCTTTGCAAGTCCGTGGAATGCCAAACTTCCCCGGTTCTGTTCCAGGACTCCGTGTCAGGGAGCTCAGGCCAACGATGCCTTTCTCCTACATTGGGGTCAGGAATTCCTGTACGCTTTTCCACCCATTCCTTTGATTCCCAAGACTCTGTTCAAACTTCAGAGGGATCACGGATCCATGATCCTCATTGCTCCACGCTGGCCACGCCAAGTGTGGTTCCCTCTCCTTCTACAGCTCTCCCAGGGCTCCTCCCTGGACCTGGGAGCTGCACCAGACCACCTGTCTCAGGAGCAGGGGACTTTGTGGCATCCAAACCCCAAGTCCCTACATCTCCGAGCTTGGTTACTGAAGGCTTAAGCCTTCATGAGTTTAATCTTTCCCAACCAGTGAAAGATATCCTTCATGCCTCTAGGAAACCCTCTACTAGGCGTTCCTATGCTTTCAAATGGAAACGTTTTTCCATTTGGTGTGCGCAACAGGGTCTTGACCCTCTAGCACTTCCTTTGAATTCTCTACTGGACTATCTCCTGCATCTTTCCAATGCAGGCCTCAAGACGAATTCAGTACGAGTCCATTTAAGTGCTATTGCAGCATCCTTAAAACCTATAAATGGACAACCTGTCTCCTCTCATCCTCTTATTGCAAGGTTCATGAGAGGCCTGACCCTCACTAAGCCTCCCATCCGACCTACTCCGGTAGCATGGGACTTGAATCTAGTTCTGGGTCAATTTATGAAGCCACCTTTTGAACCGTTGGTATCTACCTCCCTGAAATTTCTTTCCTGGAAGGTTCTTTTCCTTATTGCAGTCACTTCGGCTCGCCGCATCAGTGAACTGCAGGCTTTGGTGGCTAATCCACCTTATACCAGATTTCATCATGATAAGGTGGTCCTTAGGACGAATCCCCACTTTATGCCTAAAGTGGTCTCGCCTTTTCATCTTAATCAAGAGGTATATCTACCTGTTTTTTTCCCGGCTCCTCATGCATCCAGTGCAGAGAGGAACCTTCATACTCTTGACTGTAAAAGAGCTCTCGCCTTTTACCTCAACAGGACTCAGCCACATCGAAAGTCTTCCCAACTTTTCGTGGCTTTTGATCCTTCTCATTTGGGACTTCCAGTCACCAAACGTACACTTTCCAATTGGATTGCTCAGTGTATTTCTTTTGCTTACCAGAGTAAGAACATTTCTCTGGAAGGCCATGTCACAGCTCACAATGTGAGAGCCATGGCTACTTCTATGGCTCATCTTCACTCTGTGTCCATAGATCAGATCTGTCGAGCAGCCACTTGGGCCTCGGTTCATACCTTCACAGCCCATTACTGCTTGGACAAGGACTCCCGCCGGGATGCCTTGTTTGGTCAGGCTGTCCTCAAACACCTGTTCCATACTTAAACAACTCCTGCCCACCTTCCCTGGATGGATGCCTGAGATCCATACGAAGATGGTTTACCCTTGGAGGGGGATCTCCCAGGCATCTTAGCTAGGGAGTCCCCCATATGTGAGGACATATTCCTGCTTGTTCCTGGAGATAGCACAGTTACTTACCTGTAACAGGTGATCTCTGGGAACAGCAGGAATTAGTCCTCACAACCCACCCACCTCCCCTAGGAGTTGTATCTCTATCTATCTATCTTCCTTTCTTCTCTCTCTATTGTCTCAGCTTTAAACTCGAACTGAAGAGAGCTGGTCAGGAAGGCGGGAAGGCAGCGCGCATGTGCAGTGGGAGGCCCCAAAAGCCTTTCATCTGAAAGGCTGGGTAGCTTTCCCGCGCAGGCTCCGTCGGTACCGACGTACCCATATGTGAGGACTAATTCCTGCTGTTCCCAGAGATCACCTGTTACAGGTAAGTAACTGTGCTGTCTTACTGACTCACCCTAAGTTTCTTCCAAAAGTGGTTTCTCCTTTTCATCTCAACCAGGAGATGGTTCTTCCGACCTTCTTTCCCAGGCCGCACACCAGCCGGGCTGAAATGGTCCTGCATACCCTGGACTGTAGGAGGGCCTTATCCTTCTACCTTGACCGTACGCGGGAGCATCAGAGGGCTGTTCAGCTCTTTGTTTCTTTTGACCCCAATAACTTGGGGCTACCTGTCTCCAAGCGTACTTTGTCCATATGGGTCGCTGACTGTATCGCCTGGGCTTATGGGGCAGCCGGCCTCTCGTTGGAGGGTCGAGTCACGGCTCATCGTGTCAGGGCGAAGGCTGCGTCAGTGGCTCATCTCCGCTCTGTTCCGTTGGCAGACATCTGCCGGGCCGCTACTTGGTCTTCAAGCCAGACTTTTGCGGCCCATTACTGCCTGGAGAGGGAGTCCCGCAGGTACAGTGATTTCGGTCAGGCAGTCCTCCATAATCTCTTTGAGGTTTAGGCAACTCCTACCCTCCGGCCCTGATGTTGGGCTACCGGTCAGGGGCGTTTTCAGAGAAGATTCCTTCCTTCTGTGCTACTGAGCTAGAGGGAGCTCATTTTTCCGCTTGAGGTCTCCGGTAGCCTTAAGCTAGGGAGTCCCATATGTGAGGACTGACTTCCTGCTTGGTCCTGGAGAAAGAGTAGTTACTCACCTGTAACAGGTGTTCTCCAGGAGCAGCAGGAATCAGTCCTCACAACCCTCCCTCCTCCCCTTGCAGTTGCAGTCCTATCATTTCGTTTTTGCTAAATTTTTTGCTGTCTTTTAGCTATGTCATCAGACTGAGCAAGATGGCACCCTTGGGCGGGAAGGGGGCCGCGCATGCGCGCTGCAATTCCCAAAGGCTTTCTTTGAAAGCTGGGGAAATTGCTCCGCGAGGGCTCCGTCGGCGCCGACGTCACCCATATGTGAGGACTGATTCCTGCTGCTCCTGGAGAACACCTGTTACAGGTGAGTAACTACTCTTATCTTCTCCACAGGATCAGGTAACCCAAAAACAGTCTGTTAAGACTAGCCAGTCCTCGAGTGGCAGTTCTCATGCACAGCATGGAGATGCCTCCGGCCTTGTCCTCGAATCTACTGGTTTCAAAACCCCAGTGGGAGTCTTCGGCCTCCAAAGCCTGTGTGGGGTTTCAGGTTGTTCCTGAGGTTCACCCCTCACAGAGCATACCTGAGCCATGCCCGGTGGTGGCATCCGCTTCGAGCGGTACCGATATCCCAGCATCGGCACTGGTGTTGGATGAAACATTCCTCACCAGGGATCGTCTGGCATCCTGGGCACCTGCGGGCCCGGTGGATACGCTCCAGACCAACATTCCAGTATCGGTACCGACACCGATACTAGTACCGACATCGGTACCCTCCAGACGTGCATTGATCGACTCGCTTCCTTCGATGCCGAGTCTGGAATCGATCTCCAGTCTGGAGGACTGGGTACAGACTCCCGTCGGTACCGAAGGCTCGGTTCCGATACTTCGGATCCGCAGCTCTCGGTTCCTCCGATACCGTTAGAGTTGCCACCGGTTGGCCTTCATCCACCGGTATCAGATACGGTACCGAAGTCTGTACCGATATCCACATTTCCATTGCTGTCGGTGCCTTCCATGCTTCTCTCGTCAGGCTCGCTTCCCTCAATGCCGAGTTTGGAATTGATCCCTAGCATGGACGATCTGTTACCGGCTGTCGCTGGTCCTGATCTACAGTACCAGCGACCACCATCTAGGGATCCCATACTGCACCATTCAGGATCTTTTATTCCTATATACTTAGATAGATCCCTCGGTGCCAACGCTAGTTCTTCATCAGATCTAGCCTATCCAGGGGAAGTTCCCTCTGGGGATCCTTCTTTCCAGACTTTCCTCCTGGATATGGCAAAATCACTTGCCATTCCTGTTCCTGGACAAGATCCTACACAAGGGAATACAGAATACCTCTCTGTTCCTACCAAAGCAAAGGAGAACATAATGCTTCCTTTGCATCATTCCTTGCAGGATCTCCTTCTACGAATGTGGGAAGCTCCTTTAAAGGTTACCCCCACCTTCCACAGCAACTGATCTATATCAGGTGCCCTCCTCTCCAGGGTTTCAAAAGACTCAACTTTCCTCATCATTCCATTGTGGTAGAATCAGCAATGAGGCGAGTGAAGAGTAATAAAAAGCACTCTTCTTGTCCGCCAGGTCGTGAGTCTAAGACACTAGATGCCTTTGGACGTCAAACCTTCCAGACATCCATGCTTTCAGCAAGAATTCTCTCCTATATTTTTTATATGGGTCTATCTCTTGAGGAGGTCACAAAGCAATTACATCTTTTGACTCCTTTTCTTCGAGCCCAGGTGTACAGACTATTCCTCACTGGTTAGTCATACTCAAAATATCTCTAGGTTTCTTACACGTGCTACTCTAGACTCCTTTGAGTCTGTTAGCAGGACTTCTGCTATAGCTATAGGGGCACGACGTAGAGCCTGGCTTCAGACTTGGACAAATGGGCACAAGAAAGACTGGGAAATACCCCTCACACTGGAGAAAATCTCTTCAACAAGGAGTCTTTACTCCAGGTTACTCAGTTATCCACTGACTTTCCTTTTTCCAGAGGCTGTTCTACGCCGCCTTCTTTCCCAGTAGGTAGGGAATGTCCTACCAAACTTTCTTCCCCTAGGGGGAGAAGGTTTTACCCATCATCTGCCCATCATACAGATGTTCCCAAACAGGGGAAACATCGCCCTAGTCTGAAGAATCCACAACCTCAACAGGGTCAACAAACCCAGCAGTCGCAGGGTTTCAAATAGATCATTGTCCCTCTTGGTTGGGGGTTAGGGTGGCAGTCTGCTTCTTTTCACTTGAAGAGTCTGCACTAATTTTTATCCTAACCTACCCAGATATCTCTTCATGAGATAGCTTTCCTCTAACTCTAAGAGTCTTTATGATGATCATGCCCATCATTAACAGATTTTCCTCTTCCTCTTGGAGGAAAGAGAGAGGTAGCAATTATCAATAGACAGTTGTTTCCCTGTACTGGCATGTATCATCTCATCTGTCCGAGACCACCTCCATAGTCGGTCTCTTGCAACTCTGTCTTACCTCCCTCTTACTACAATATTTGTTTTGTAAGAGGGGCTCTTTAAACGGGTCTTCTACCGGGGGATTCTCTCTTCTGGAGATGTCTCCCCCCCTTGTTATCTTAGAGCAGCTCATCAGACAATAGGGACTCCTATCATGTCTGTTTCTTTTTCCCAGTCTAAAAAAGGAGCAGGGAAAAGAACTTTTCAATGCTGCTCTGGTAGTTGCTGCAGATACAGCAATTCCTAGTGGTTAAGCCACTGGTTTTGTTTCACTACAGAACCAGGGATTCCCCTCCACTAGCAATCCTCTTTGCCTCAGTGCTAAGTCCCAAACAGGTTATCAACCTCCTTTGGGAAACCCTATTATCACAGTCTGGTTAACTTCTATTCTTTGCCCCCTTGTCCTTGGCAGAATAGTTGGTTACCTGCTGGCTTTTCACAGCCAGTTTTTTTTCTTCTAACCAACCTGCAGCATCTCTCTGCATCTCTACAAAGTAGCTTTGCACTATGGGCCCTTGCTAGAGAGCATTAGTATCTTGCCTAGCAGATAACCCCAGATGGTTAGGGGGGGGGGGGTTCCCCCAGTCATTTTCATGTCTGGCAGGTATTCCCTACCCTTACCATCTCATCTTAAATCTCTTTTGAGGCATACGCCTCAGGCCTTTCATTATGTGAAAAACTTAAGGAGGGCCAAATCCCTAGCTTGGCCCATATCTCCTTGTGTCTTCTCGTCAGAGGTAAATTTCTTCAATGGCAGCTAGAGGACGCCTAATACCCTTGTGACCTGCCTATGAGGGCAAGAAGGGTATCTTCCTTCAGAGGCGTCCTCTCTCCATTCTCCATACTGCAATTCTGGAGATACCTGGACTTCCTGTCTGCAGACTGAAGTTATCCTCTGCCATTTTCACGTAGGCCATCCTGGTTATCCAAGAGCTCAAATTCTGCAGGGAATTCAGACTTTTTGTCAGGGACACCTCTCCTCTGACTCTACCAGTCATAACCAGGAAAAGAGGATTCTCTATGTATCTATTCAAGCAGGTATCAACCTTCTTGCTGTCAGATAAATCTTTCTCTCTCCCTATATCCCTAGCGGGGATGAGGTTTTATGGACATCTCTCCACCCTTATACCTGGAGACATGTGTCTATATGCCTGCTTATTCATATAGGTATATATAGATAGATATATAGATACATATATATACTTATCTATATCTGTGTCTTCTGCCCATACATATCTCTTATAGTTATATGCCTATATACCCTCTAGGTGTATATATTTAAATAGATATATATGTTTGTGTGTGTGTGTATGTATATATATATATATATATATATATATATATATATATATGTATATATATTTAAATAGATATATGTGTGTGTGTATGTATGTATATACACACACACACACATTTATAGTTATAATGAGATATATTTTTAGATAGATCTGTATCCATCTACTTATCTATCTGTCAGGTTCAGATATCCCTACATTCCTATATAGGCCTGACAGATGGGCACTACCTCTATCAATGCTGTGCCAGCATTCTTAGAGGGCTACAGCTATAACCACTTCCTGTGGTAATTAACAATTTTTTTTCCTACCATAACCTTTCAGGTTAGGTACTCCTGAAGCTCTCCATGTACCTTTTCTCTTTCCTACTTGACCCCATTTAGGAAAGACATTGCGGAGCTTCAGTTACTCTGAAGCTTAGCGCTCCTGAGTCTGTCCTTACTTTCTTATCAGATACAAGGGTCTCCATACCCTTTCTCCCCTACATGGACTGATTCCAACCCCAGTCCAGTTAGGTCAGACTCATTTTTTCTCTTGGTCCAAGGTTTTTACTGTTTTTGGACCAAAACAGCTTAAGGTTTCCTTCATAGTACCTTCTGCGTCTCCGCTGAAGCTCTACACTACCCCAGTTTTTCCACTGGGGCTATTTCTCACCCTGAAGGGTTCTGATCTCCACTTGTGTTTGATCTACTTTATTACCTCTGCTTCTCAGTGAGGTACCCCTTGAGCACATTCACTGGCTCTTCTAACAGATCCATATGTAGCTCAGTGGACTTGTGCAATGCCAACAAGGGAGGCCCAGATTACAATATTATACTACTAAATGCCCTCTGTACAGGGTCTTCCCCTTTTGAAGCCCTGTTCTAGCCAGCTGTTCCACAGCTCCTTTTCTGTATTAAACTCCTACCCTCCATCCCCAGGATGCCTGAGGTCCTGAGGAATAGCATGGCTCGTTCTAGACTTGCAACATGCTAGGACTCCCTCTGGGCATCTGAGCTTGGGAGTCCCCATATGTGAAGACTCATTCCTGCTTGTTCCTGGAGATAGCAGAGTTACCTGTAACAGGTGATCTCTGGGATCAGCAGGAATAAGTCTTCACAACCCACCCACCTCCCCTAGGAGTTGCTTTTTCTCTATCTCTATCTTTCCCTTCCTTGCTCTCTCTCTTTGTCTCAGCTTTAAAACTTAACTGAGGAGAGGCAGTTGGGAAGGCAGCACGCAGGCGTGTTGGGATGTTTCCAAAAGCTTTCTGATTGGACGCTGGGAAGCGTTCCCGCGCGGACTCCATCGGTACCGACGTACCCATATGTGAAGACTTTATTCCTGCTGTTCCCAGAGATCGCCTGTTACAGGTAAGTAACTGTGCTTTCTCTGGAGGGCCATGTCACAGCTCACAATGTGAGAGCCATGGCAGCCTCAATGGCTCATCTGAACTCTGTGTCTATCGATGACATCTGTCTAGCAGCCACTTGGGCCTCAGTTCATACCTTCACAGCTCATTACTGCTTACACAAGGACTCCTGCCGGGATGCCTTTTTTGGTCAGGCTGTTCTCAAACACCTGTTCCATACTTAATCAACTCCTACCCACCATCCCTCATGGGATGCCAGAGATCCAGGTGGGGAAGTGCAGCCCTGTCCCAGGGACACACAACTTCTGGGCTCTCTCCCTGTCATCAAAAGCTAGGGAGTCCCCATATGTGAAGACTCATTCCTGCTTGTTCCTGGAGATAGCACAGTTACCTGTAACAGGTGATCTCTGGGAGCAGCAGGAATAAGTCTTCACAACCCACCCACCTCCCCTAGGAGTTGTCTCTCTCTCTCTCTTCCTTTCCCTTTCTCTCCCTCTTTGTCTCAGTTATAAAACTCAACTGAGGAGAGACGGTTGGAAAGGCGGGAAGGCAGCACGCAAGGCGCAGTGGGATGCTCCCAAAGGCTTTCTGATTGGACACTGGGGAGCGTTCCCTCGCAGGCTCCGTTGGTACTGACGTACCATATGTGAAGACTTATTCCTGCTGTTGATCACCTGTTACAGGTAAGTAACTGTGCTTTATCCCTTGGTGTTCTGCTGCCCTTCCTCCGGCAGGGCGACTGGCTATGCTCCTTGGATCTAAAGGAGGCTTATGCCCATATTCTAATTCACCCTCAGCACAGGCAGTTCCTGCGCTTCAGGGTCCGGGGAGAGCACTTTCAGTACAAGGTGCTCCCCTTTGGCCTTGCGTCTGCCCTGTAGATCTTCACAATATGCCTCATAAGAACATAAGATATGCCATACTGGGTCAGACCAAGGTCCATCAAGCCCAGTATTCTGTTTCCAACAGTGGCCAATCTAGGTCATATGTACCTAGCAGTTTCCCCAAGAGAGACAAGTTCCACAATGCTTGTACTGGGTCAAGCATTGATATCTTCGGTCACTTCTTAATAATGGTTTATGGACCTTTCCTCCAGGAACTTGTCCAAACCTTTTTTAAACCCAGCTATACTAACAGCCTTTACTACATCCTCCGGTAACAAATTCCAGAGTTTGATTACACGTTGAGTGAAAAAATATTTTCTTTTATTAGTCTTAAATAGTTTACCCTGTAGCTTCATTGCATGTCCCCTAGTCTTTCTATATTCTGATAACGTAAACAATCGATCTATGTTTACCCGTTCCACTCTGTTCATTAATTTATAGACTTCTATCATATCTCCCCTCAGCCGTCTCTTTTCCAGGTTAAAGAGCCCTAACCTTTTTAGCCTTTCTTCATAGGGGTATCCTTCCATCCCCTTTACCATTTTGGTGGCTCTTCTCTGTACCTTTTCTAAAATCGCTATATCCTTTTTAAGATACGGCGACCAGAATTGCACACAGTATTCAAGGTGTGGTCTCACCATGGAACGATATAGAGGCATTATAATATCTTTTGTTTTATTTTCCATTCCTTTCCTTATCATACCTAGCATTCTATTTGCTCTCTTGGCCGCTGCTGCACACTGGGCTGAGGGTTTTAACATGGTATCCACAATGACGCCTAAATCTTTATCTCCAGGAACAAGCAGGAATAAGTCCTCACATATGGGTACGTCGGTACCGACGGAGCCCGTGCGGGAAAGCTCCCCAGCTTCTTAGAATAGAAGCTTTTGGGACCTCCCACTGCACATGCGCACTGCCTTCCCGCCTTCCTGAACAGCTCTCCTCAGTTTCTCTTTTTCCGCGGAGCCAGCAGGTCGTGTTCCTGTCACCGCTGAAGAAATTGTTATTTTATTTGTTTCTTTAGACCGCGTACCTGCCTTCCCCATACCGATACCGGTATCGCCGGTCTTTTCTTTCTTTCTTTAAAAAATTATAATTCTTTTTTCTTATTTTTTAGCTTTTTGGTCACTTCAGAGAGGCCTCTCGGCCTACTCAATTTCTCCTCATGGAGAAGCCAGCCCCTGGATTTAAGAAGTGTACCAAATGTAATGCTGTTATTTCAGTCACAGACACCCATGACTGGTGTCTGAAATGTTTGGGGCCTGACCATTCCATACCGGACTGCCCATCTTGCTCCCACATGTCTAAACGTGGGCTGCAGAACCGGGCCAACAAATTCCATGTGCTGTTTGCTTCAGAGAATACAGCATCACAGTCATCCAGGTCTTCTTCTCCGGATGGATCTCAGGTAACCAAACCTTCTGTGGGCAAGTCCTCAAAGAGCAAATCTCCTTCAAAGCATCGAGAGGCTCTTAGCTTAGAACTTGAGGACCCTGCCCCAGCCAAACAACCCCGGCGGGAAGTCCAACTTCCAAAAACGCCAATTCAGGGGTCTCAGGTTGATATCGATGCTACGGCCTCGACAGATCACCTGTTAGCCTGCTCTGGGGTACCGGGTCACTCCGGTACCGACATCCAGGCAGCTATGGCGTCCATGGGCGATACTGTACAGTCCATGCAGCAGGCCGTCATGGCTTTCATTAAAGCTGCAACGCCATCGGTTCCGCTTTCAGCGGTTCCGGGCCCGATACCGGTATCGTCCGCCATGCCGGTATCGAGGCCGTCCACCTCTAAACGCAAGTCGGTACCGTATGGGCTTTCGCTCCATACCGGTTCCATACCCGATACGCCCGATATCGATACCGATCGGTACGCGTATCGTGCGTTAGAGGAAAGCACCGATTCCTCTGAGGATTTTCATTCCTCTGATGATTCTGCTGAGTTTTCACTCAACTTACCTGAGGAGCCCTCTTCTCCTAAAAGGAGAATGTCCCCTCCAGAGGATTTGTCCTTCCAGGACTTTGTTTTAGATATGGCTACAGCCCTTTCTATTACCACATCCTCTGAAAAGGAACCCAGATCCAAAAAACTGGATATTTTGGGATACTCAAAGGCCCCTAAGGAGGCAGTTACCCTGCCTATCCATGAAATCCTTCAAGAACAACTGATGGATTTCTGGGAAAATCCTTTGACTTTGTCTCCTTATTCCCGTAGGTTGGACACCATGTATAGGGTCCCTCCTTCTCCTGGTTTCCAAAAGACTCAATTGCCCCACCACTCTATTGTGGTGAAGTCTGCAATGAAGAAGATTAGGAGTACCAAAAGGCACTCTTCCACCCCTCCAGGACGGGAATGTAAGACTTTGGACTCTTTTGGTAGGAAAATTTTCCAGGCTAGTATGCTTATAGCCAGGATTAATTCCTACAGTCTCTATATGGGCATGTTCCTGGAGGAACTTGCCAAAAAGGTGCGGCATTTTGCCCCCTTTATCCCTGAGGATAACAAGCAGGGATTCCTTTCCCTAGTGAAACAACTCTTAGAGGTTTCTAAGTTCTCTAATAGGGCAGCATATGATTCCTTTGAGGGAGCCAGTAGGGCTTCGGGCATTGCTATTGCAGCCCGACGTCTTGCTTGGCTCCAGGCCTCTGATCTGGAACCTTGGGTTCTAGATGGCTTACGGAATCTGCCCTGTACAGGTGAGAACTTATTTGGGGAAGAGTGGCAAATCAAAGCCACCCAGATGGATGCTGAAAATGCCACCTTGGAAAGACTTTCAAAGTCCACTTCAATTCCTACTAAGAAAAAGTCTTTTAAAAGGCCTTACTATAAGAAGGCCAGAGTTGCTTCAAATACTGGCCAGCAGTCTTCTCAACCTCGCTATACTGCTAAGCGTCAGCAATCCAAACAAGCACGAGCTAAGCCTGCAGCAGCTACTGTAGCTCAGCAGGCTCCAACCCCTCAGGGGTTTTGACTTGCTCCTAGGGAACTTGCCACTTCTGGTTCTAACACAACCAGAACCTCTCACCATACCCGGAAGGTTGGTTCACTTTGCTCCCAGATGGGAACAAATCACAACAGAACAATGGACCCTCTCTATCATTCGAGAGGGTTACAAACTTCATTTCTCCAGCCTTCCTCCCCATCATATGGTGAGACCATTCAATTCTCCCCCATCTCTCCTAACCCTGTTGGGTCAAGAGGTTTCCTCTCTTCTTGCCCAAGGGGCCATAGAAGAGGTTCCTCTTCCTCAACAAGGGTCCGGTTTCTACTCCCCTTATTTTCTCATTCCAAAGAAGACAGGGGGATTCAGACCAATCCTAGATCTGAGAGAATTGAACAAATTTCTCTTCAAGGAGAAATTCAAAATGCTGTCTCTCGGCATTCTCCTTCCTTACCTCCAGGGTCAGGACTGGCTTTGTTCTCTAGACCTACAGGATGCGTATACACATATACTCATCCATCCATCCCACAGAAAGTATCTTCGCTTTCTGTTTCAGGGAAAACATTTCCAATACAGAGTACTCCCCTTCGGTCTAGCCTCTGCTCCAAGAGTATTCACAAAATGCATGGCAGTCGTAGCCGCATTTCTAAGAGGCATGGGAATCTTTGTCTTCCCATATCTGGACGACTGGCTCATCCGAGCTCCAACTCAGTCACAGGCCCAGATTTCCCTGGACCACACAAGGAGCCTTTTGCAGTATCTGGGACTGGTAGTAAACCTTCCCAAGTCCCAACTCATCCCTACTCAATCTCTAGAATTCATAGGGGCCCAGTTGGACACCATCACTGCAAGGGCCTACCTTCCACATGTTCGAGGCCAGCGCCTCCTGAGTTTGGCCTCCCAAGCTCAGTCCAGCACTCACTTGACAGCCAGGGAAATGCTACGCCTACTGGGTCATATGGCCTCCACAGTGCATGTGGTGCCCTATGCTCGTCTTCATATGAGAGCAGCTCAATGGACCCTGGCCACTCAGTGGACTCAGGCGTCAGGAGCGCTCTCAGACCAAATACAAACCTCCGATCGTCTGTTTTGGTCCCTCCACTGGTGGACTTCCACCAAGAATCTGTTGTTGGGGGCTCCATTTCAACCATTGCTACCCCAAGCAACCCTCACAACAGATGCCTCCCAAACAGGGTGGGGAGCCCATCTGCAAACTCTCTCCACTCAGGGCACTTGGTCTCTACAGGAGACCACCCTTCATATCAATCTTCTGGAACTGCGAGCAATTTACCTTGCCCTCAAGGTCTTCCACTCCCTCCTAGCCAACCTCACTGTCCTAGTTCAGACGGACAATCAGGTGGCCATGTTTTACATAAACAAACAAGGAGGGACGGGCTCTCTGTCGCTTTGCAACGAAGCTCTAAGACTATGGGCCTTCGCCAGAGAGCATCAGATTCACCTGCTAGCAGTGTATCTCCCAGGAGTTCAAAACTCTCGGGCAGACAGGCTCAGTCGAGTTCTGCTGCCACACGAATGGTCCCTACATTTGGACCAAATAAACCGAATCTTTCAGGAATGGGGGACCCCGGACATAGACCTCTTTGCAAGTCCGTGGAATGCCAAACTTCCCCGGTTCTGTTCCAGAACTCCGTGTCAGGGAGCTCAGGCTACGGACGCCTTTCTCCTGAATTGGAATCAGGCATTCCTATATGCCTTTCCACCCATTCCTTTGATTCCCAAGACTCTGTTCAAACTCCAGAGGGATCATGGAACTATGATCCTCATAGCTCCACGCTGGCCACGCCAAGTGTGGTTCCCTCTACTTCTACAGCTCTCCCAGGGATCCTACTTGGATCTGGGAGCTGCGCCAGACCTCCTGTCTCAGGAGGAGGGGACTTTGTGGCACCCAAACCCCAAATCCCTTCACCTCAGTGCTTGGTTACTGAAGGCTTAAACCTTCAAGACTTTCATCTTTCCCAACCAGTGAAAGATATCCTTTCTGCCTCTAGGAAACCCTCTACCAGGCGTTCCTATGCTTTCAAATGGAAACGTTTTTCCATTTGGTGTGCTCAGCAGGGTCTTGACCCTCTGGCACTTCCTTTGAATTCTCTTCTTGATTATCTCCTGCATCTCTCCAATGCAGGCCTCAAGACGAATTCGGTAAGAGTCCATTTAAGTGCTATTGCAGCATCCTTGAAACATATAAATGGACAACCTATCTCCTCTCATCCTCTTGTTGCAAGATTCATGAGAGGCCTGACTCTCACTAAACCTCCCATCAGACCACCCCGGTCGCATGGGATTTGAATCTAGTGCTCGGTCAACTTATGAAGCCACCTTTTGAGCCAATGTTTTCCACCTCCTTGAAATTTCTTTCCTGGAAGGTCATCTTCCTCATTGCAGTCACTTCGGCTCGCCGCATCAGTGAGCTGCAGGCTTTAGTGGCTAATCCACCTTACACAAGATTTCATCATGATAAGGTGGTCCTTAGGACGAATCCCCACTTTATGCCTAAAGTGGTCTCGCCTTTTCATCTTAATCAAGAGGTATATCTACCTGTCTTTTTTCCAGCTCCTCATGCATCCAATGCAGAGAGGAACCTTCATACTCTGGATTGTAAAAGAGCTCTCGCTTTTTACCTTAATAGGACTCAGCCACATCGAAAGTCTTCTCAACTTTTTGTGGCCTTTGATCCTTCCCATTTGGGACTTCCAGTCTCCAAGCGTACACTTTCCAATTGGATTGCTCAGTGTATTTCTTTTGCTTACCAGAGCAAAAACATTTCTCTGGAAGGCCATGTCACTGCTCACAATGTGAGGGCCATGGCAACTTCTATGGCTCATCTGCACTCTGTTTCCATAGATCAGATCTGTCGAGCCGCTACCTGGGCCTCGGTTCATACCTTCACAGCCCATTACTGTTTGGACAAGGACTCCCGCCGGGATGCCTTGTTTGGCCAGGCTGTCCTCAAGCACCTGTTCCATTCCTAAACAACTCCTGCCCACCTTCCCAGAATGGATGCCTGAGATCCATACGAAGATGGCGAACCTTTACAGGGGATCCCATGCATCTAAGCTAGGGAGTCCCCATATGTGAGGACTTATTCCTGCTTGTTCCTGGAGATAGCACAGTTACTTACCTGTAACAGGTGATCTCTGGGAACAGCAGGAATTAGTCCTCACAACCCACCCACCTCCCCTAGGAGTTGTATCTTTTATCTATCTATCTTCCTGTCCTCTCTCTGTTGACT
Source organism: Ichthyophis bannanicus (assembly GCA_033557465.1). Classification (NCBI taxonomy): domain Eukaryota; kingdom Metazoa; phylum Chordata; class Amphibia; order Gymnophiona; family Ichthyophiidae; genus Ichthyophis; species Ichthyophis bannanicus. Next base: position 136,268,639 of record CM066042.1, read on the forward strand.
CAGCTATAAACTCGAAACTGAGGAGAGCTGTTCAGGAAGGCGGGAAGGCAGTGCGCATGTGCAGTGGGAGGTCCCAAAAGCTTCTATTCTAAGAAGCTGGGGAGCTTTCCCGCACGGGCTCCGTCGGTACCGACGTACCCATATGTGAGGACTAATTCCTGCTGTTCCCAGAGATCACCTGTTACAGGTAAGTAACTGTGCTTTCCTGGGTGGTGGTTCCTAATGTGGAACCTTGCATCGTGTAACCATAGTTTGGGTTGTTCTTCCCTAGGTGCATAACCTTGCACTTGTCCACATTAAATTTCATCTGCCATTTTGATGCCCAGTCTTCCAATTTATCAAGATCCTCTTGTAATTTTTCACAATCCTCTTGGGTTTTAACAACTTTAAATAGTTTTGTGTCATCTGCAAATTTGATAACCTCACTCGTTATTCCACTTTCCAGGTCATTTATGAATATGTCAAAAAGCAGCGGACCCAGCACAGATCCCTGGGGTACACCACTATTCACCTTTCTCCATTGGGAAAATTGGCCATTTAGCCCTACCCTCTGCTTTCTATCTTTTAACCAGTTCCTGATCCACAATAGTACACTGCCTCCTATCCCATGACTCTTTAGTTTTGCCAAAAGTCTCTGATGAGGGACCTTGTCAAAGGCTTTCTGAAAGTCCAGATACACAATATCAACCGACTCACCTTTGTCCACCTGTTTATTCACTCCTTCAAAAAACATAACAGATTAGTAAGACAAGATCTTCCTTGTCTAAAGCCATGTTGGCTGTCTCCCATTAGGTCGTGACTATCTACATGCTGAGTAATTTTATTCTTTATGATGGTTTCTACCATTTTTCCCGGTACTGACGTCAGGCTCACCGGTCTGTAGTTTCCCGGATCACCCCTGGAACCCTTTTTAAAAATTGGTGTTACTTTGGCGATTCTCCAATCTTCAGGTATTAGAGATGATTTTAATGATAGTTCACAGATTACTGATAGCAGTTCTGCAATCTCATATTTCAGTTCTTTCAACACCCTTGGATGTATACCATCCGGCCCAGGTGGTTTGCTACTCTTCAGTTTATCTAATAGTTGTTAGACATCTTCCCGATGTATCGATATTTCCTTCAATTCTTCCACACCTTTAAATACCACTTCAGTCATGGGTAACATCCCTACATCTTCCTCAGTAAAGACCGAAGCAAAGAATTCATTCAGTCTCTCCGCTATCGCCTTGTCGCCTCTTAGTGCTCCTTTAACCCCTTTATCATCTAATGGACCAACTGACTCTCTCACAGGTTTTTTGCTACGAATGTACTTGAAAAGGTCTTTATTTCGCGTTTTTGCTTCCACAGCAAGCTTCTTCTCAAATTCTCTCTTTGCCTGCCTTATCAATGCTTTGCATTTGACTTGCCAGTGCTTGTGCTGTTTCCAGGTTTCGTCGTTTGGCTCTTTTTTCCATTTCCTGAAAGATGCTTTTTTGGCAACAACAGCCTCTCTGACCTCACCTTTAAACCATGCTGGCAGTTTTTTGGACTTCCTTCCACTTTTCTTAAAGCGTGGAATACAGCTGGTCTGGGCTTCCAAGATAGTATTTTTCAACAACACCCAAGCTTGATGTACGTCTTTAACCTTCGCAACTGCTCCTTTTAGTTTTTTCTTAACTGTTTTCCTCATTTTATCATAGTCTCCCTTTCGAAAGTTAAAAGGTAGTACTGTGGATTTCCTTACTATCCCTCCTCCACTAATTAAATCAAAGGCGATCATGCTATGATCACTATTGCCAAGTGGCCCCAACACCCTTATCTCTTGCACTAGATCTGGTGTTCCACTAAGGACAAGATCTAATATGGCTTCCCCTCTGGTCGGTTCATGAACCGGCTGCTCCAAGAAGCAGTCATTTATTTCATCTAGGAACTTTATCTCCCTAGCATGTCCTGACGTGACACTGACCCAGTCGATACCGGGGTAATTGAAATCACCCATTATTATTATTGCGCTGTAACTTTTGTTAGCTTCCTTGATTTCTTTGAGCATTTCATCATCCATTTGGTCATTCTGGCCAGGTGCTCGATAGTACACCCCCACTGCCATTGACTTCCCCCTTTTATATGGAATTTCAATCCATATAGATTCTACAGCAGATTTTGTTTCCTGCAAAACTTTAATCCTTTCTGAGTCAATGCCCTCTCTAACATAGAGCGCAACCCCTCCACCAATTTGATCAGCTTTATCATTACGATATAGTTTGTACCCAGGTATCAGTGTCCCACTGGTTGTCCTCCTTCCACCATGTCTGATATTCCAATCATATCTAACCTTTCATTTAGTGTTATATATTCTAACTCTCCCATCTTATTCTTTTGACTTCTAGCATTTGCATACAAGCATTTTAGAGAATGTATTTTATTCATGTTAATTTGGCTATTGTTAGACATGGGTAAATTGGGATCTTTAAGCTCTGTCTGCTCTATACTTGAGGGCATTTGGGCTACTTTACTCTTTTGTGGAACCTCTCTGCTTTTGGTAGTATCCTTCAAGGATACATTCTTCCGAACCATCCGCTCTTGGGTGACTGTCGGCTTTCCCCTAATATCTAGTTTAAAAGCTGCTCTATCTCCTTTTTAAAGGTTAATGCCAGCAGCCTGGTTCCATCCCGGTTAAGGTGAAGCCCATCCCTTCGGAAGAGCCCCTCCTTTCCCCAGAATGTTCCCCAGTTCCTAACAAATCCAAAACCCTCATCTCTGCCCCATTGTCTCATCCATGCATTGAGACTCTGGAGCTCTGTCTGCCTTTTGGGTCCTGCGCGTGGAACAGGAAGCATTTCGGAGAATGCTACCCTGGAAGTTCTGGATTTCAACTTCCTACCTAAAAGCCTAAATTTAGCCTCCAGAACCTCCCTACCACATTTTCCTATGTCATTGGTACCAACATGTACCAAGACAGCAGACTCCTCCCCAGCACTATCTAAGACCTTATCTAGGTGGCGCGTGAGATCCGCTACCTTCGCACCAGGCAGGCATGTTACCAGGCGATCCTCACGTCCACCAGCCACCCAGCTATCTACATGCCTAATGATCGAATCACCAACTATAACGGCTGTCCTAACCCTTCCCTCATGGGCACATGGCCCTGGAGAAACTTCCTCGGTGCGAGAGGGTATTACATCACCTGGAGGACAGGTCCTAGTTACAGGATCACTTCCTGCCACACCAGGGTGATGCTCTCCTGTCACGTGACCTCTCTCCTCCATGGCAACAGGGGTGCTGCCAGACTGGAGGTGGGACTTCAGGACTATATCCCTGTAGGTCTCGTCTATGTACCTCTCTGTCTGTCTTATGTTTTCCAAGTCTGCTACTTTAGCCTCTAGAGAACGGACTTGTTCCCTGAGAGAAAAGAGCTCCTTGCACCTAGTGCACACGTAAGACCTCTCACCAACTGGGAGACAATCATACATGTGACACTCAATGCAAAAGACTGGAAAGCCCTCATCCCGCTGCTGGACTGCTGTCTGCATCTTAGTTTTAAGTTTGTGTCTAGATCTTTAAGTTCTTACTTACTAGGGGTTGATATGGGTATTTATACCAATAAAACTGTACCTAATACGTTTAATATACCTTGTTCACCTGAAGCTTAATTAATCTCAGGTCCTTAGTGTATGACTGATTTGGGTAATGAGCTTCACCTGAAAGCACCTCCTGTCTTTTAAGATGTGTAAGTACCTATAAAGCTATGATTATCCCAGGGGTGGGTGGGAAATAACACTTATTAAAAGAGGGCTGCTACACAGTACCCTGTCTTGTGCTGCTGAGGTAAGCTAAATTCTGATTTGATTTAAACTATAGCTCTTAGCTGCTGCTAGGCTCTAACTTCTTATGAAATTTAAACTACAAGCTCTCTGCTGGGTACTAAATTTAACCAGAAAGCTCTCTTCTGTGTGTTAAATTTAAACTAAAAGTACTTTGCTGTTACTTGGCCCTGAGTGACTATTAAATTTAAACTACAAGCTCTCTGCTGGGTATGAAATTTGGGTATGAAATGTAACCAGAAAGCTCTCCTCTGTGTTTTAAATTCAAACTTTAATTGCTGCTACTAGGCCCTAACTGATCCTAACTGATCCAACTGATCTGCAGTCACTGCCTGTCTCAGGTGTCAGGGCGTACCAGTCTTCCCCTACCTCGATGACTGGCTCATTACAGGCTCCTTGATTGAGGAAACTCGCCGGCGGCATCAAGCACAATTGTTCTGCTCGAGAGCTTAGGTTTCGTGATCAACTACCCTCAAGCCAGTGCAGGCCTTAGAGTTCATCAGGGCACACCACGGCACTCAGCGGGCGTCCATGTTCCTGCCAGTGGATCGCGCCGGCCGCCTCCAAGCCCTGGTGGCCCAGGTCCAGAGTACCCCCAGGTGATGGCCCGAACTATGCTGTGCTTCCTGAGTCACATGGCCTCTAATGTCCATGTGGTTCCTCATGCCCATCTGCACATGCAGACGGCCCAGTGGTGCCTCAGCGCCCAGTGGAGTTAGTCCGCCAGCCACCTGAGGGACCCTTTAAGGGTCTCCCACAGTCTTTGCCTGTCCCTGGATTGATGGAAGAACCCCCGCAACCACCTCCAGGGGTTGCCCTTCCAAACCCCGCAGCACGACCTGGTGCTGACAGATGCTTCCCTGTTAGGGTGGGGGGCCCATTGCAGCGTATTATGCATGCAGGGGCAGTCGTTGTCAGAGGAGTCAACAACAAATCAACTTGCTTGAGCTACAAACAATTCGGTGGGCCCTGAGGGCCTTCGAGGACCACCTCCAAGTGAAGTCGGTGTTCGTACAGACAGACAACTGCGTGGCAATGTTCTACATCCACACGGAGGGAGGGACAGGATTACGCTCCCTTTGTTGAGATGCGGCCCTCCTCTGTTCCTTCGCCTCCCACTGGGGGATGAACCTCAGGGCGGTCTACCTCCCGGGCCAGGAGAATGTCCTGGCAGACAGGCTCAGCAGAATCCTCTGCCCACACGAATGGCGGCTGGATCCGGGGGTGGGCAGTTGGCTGTTCCTTCGGTGGGGGACTCCGGCCATGGATCTGTTTGCCAGTCCATTGAACACACAGCTCCCCTGTTTCTGCGGGCCAGTGCCGCACCCGAGCAGGGAGGGCCCAGATGCATTCCTTCTGAGCTGGTCTTCCGGCCTGCTCTATGCGTTCCCTCCCACTCCTGTTATTGCGAGGGCCCTCTTCAAGGCTCAGCAGGACTGGGCATCGATGATCCTCATAGCTCCCTCGTGCCCTCGACAGCCCTGGTTCCCACTTCTGCTCTGGCTGTTGAAGGAGCCTCCAGTTCCCCAGGGCTATGCACCGGACCTGCTAACGCAGGAGGTCTGGCAGACAGGTGTTTCACTTGAACCTAACCACCTTATTCCTCACAGCCTGGAGGCTGAATGGATTTCTCTAGCTGTGCTGGGCCTCCCGGAGGAGGTCGAGGAGGTTCTCCTCAGGTCTAGGAATGCCTCAGCTAGGCGAGCGTATTCCTTCAAGTGGCGGCAGTTCTTGTTCTGGTGCTCAGTGCTCTAGGTCAATCCCTTCTCCTCCTCCACTTGGTGGGTCCTTCAGTACCTTCTTTCTCGAAGGAAGGTCTGAAGTCAAACTCTGTTAGGGTACATCTGAGCACCATCTTGGCGAATCACCTCCCTGTCAAGGGGAAGCCCCCCTCGGGGCAACCATTGGTCTCCTGCTTCATGCGGGGTCTCTTACTGTCCTAGCCTCCCATTTGATCACCCCCGGTGGAATGGGACCTGAATGTGGTGGTCATGCAGCTCACATGTTCACCTTTCGTGCCAATGGCAATGTGTTCGTTTCTGCTCCTATCCTGGAAGGTGATCTTCCTGGTGGTTCTGACCTCAGCCCGCCAAGTCAGCGAGCTCCAGGCTTTCATGGCTGAAGCACCTTATACTTGATTCTATAGGAATAGGGTGGTCTTTCGTAACCGCCCCAAATACCTGCCCGAAAGTTGTCTCGGATTTTCATCTCAATCAGGACATAGTCTTACCGACCTTCTTCCCGTAACTCCATGCCGACCAGGCGTCGGCGGCTTTGCATACCCTCGACTGCAAGAGGGCTCTTGCCTTCTGTCTGCAGCACACCCAGCCTTATCGCAAGTCTGGCTGGCTCTTCATGACCTATGATCCCAACAGCCTAGGGCAGGCAGTCACAAAGCGCACCCTCTCTATTTGGGTGGCAGACTGCATTACCTTTGCTCATACGTAAGCTGGTGTCCCTTTGGATCGGCGAGTCACCGCGCACGTGTCCGAGCCAAGGCAGCTTCGGTGGCCTCGCTGTACTCAGTGCCCCTGAGGGACATTTGCCGGGCAGCGACCTGGTCTTCAGTGAATACTTTCACTGCACACTACTGCCTGGAGAGGGAGTCCCATCAGGACAGCGCCTTCAGCCAGGCCGTGCTCCATAATTTGTTTGGAATATAAGCAACTCCTGCCCTCTGACCCTTCTTCATGGCTACCGTGGGTTTCGCCCCGAGGACTTGGGCTCTTTCAGGCATTGGCTTCTGCTCACAACCTCACGGAGGCATTTTTTGGTCACAGGTTCGGTAGCCTGTAGCTGGGGAGTCCCATAAGTGAGGACTGACTTCCTGCTTGTTCCTGGAGGAAACATAGTTACTCACCTGAAACAGGTGTTCTCCAGGGACAGCAGGGATCAGTCCTCGCTACCCTCCCACCTCCCCTGATGAGTTGCTGGATTTTTATCCTTCCCTTGCCATCTCCTTGGTAGGGCTTGAGCTAAAGGACCTGACTGAGCAAGATGGGCACCCTTGGGTGGGGAAGAGGACCACACGTGTGGTAGCAATCCCAAAGGCTTCCTTTGAAAGCAGGGGAATTGCTCTGCGCGGCCTCCATTGGTGCCGATGTCACCCATAAGTGAGGACTAATTCCTGCTGTCCCTGGAGAACACCTGTTACAGATGAGTAACTACACTATTTGGTTTATTGAGCTTGTTCAGTCTATCTTTTTCTGTGAAGCCCGACGGAGGTGAGTTTGTGTCACCCGGAAAAAGGTGGGTTGTTTTCTGCGATTTTCCTGTTGTCTTATCCAGTTCAATGCCGATTCCCTTTCCCGCCTGGGCTCGGTACACCGGTATCGAGTCCGGACTTGTGTTTTTCGGTTTTTGTCCTTCGTGACTAGCGTTCATGCTCTGTGTTTTCATTGGCAGCCCGGTCTTTTGACCTTGCAGGGGCCCTTTGTCCCCGATGACTGACAGCGGATTCAAAAAGTGTGATTAGTGCAACAAACTTGTCTCTCACCAACACACATGACTGCTGCCTCCGATGCCTCGTGCCCGACCATGACCCGCTGGCCTGTGGCCCGTGTGGCAAAATGTCGTCTAAGGCGTTTCGGAGCCGTCAGCATCAATGTGAGAGAATTTTCTCTGACTCCGCTTCCGGCCGAGCCCGGACTTCGTCAGAGGCCTCGACATCTCGGGAGTCCGACCCTGAGCGCCGTCGGGGTTCCTCTGAAAGGGAGTCCCCCTCCCAGGAGCACCGAAGGAAGAAGAAGCTTGTGAGGGCGGCGTCGGTGGAGGCTCCTGGTTCCTTGAGGGCCTGGTCGCATAGCCCTGACCGCCGCCCCGGGCTCTCGGAGTCGGAGAGGCCTTCCGAGCTACCTCGTGTGGAGCCGGAGTCCCCAAGTCACGTAAGTGCAGTTGTCCTCGTAGAGTCTCCTTCGGGGGAGCCGACGTCGGGCCCCGAGTCGATCCTCGGTCAAGGCCCCCCTCGACCTCCAGTGCGGGGCTGGGGGCGGGTGGCACCAAGGCCCACACGGCCGGAGCCACTCGATTCCTCCTTGGAGGAGTCAGAGTGGGAGACGGAAGACGAGGAGTCCCCGGACACCTTCTGAGCCTCGGAGATGGTCCCCCCCCCCCCCCCCGAGGATACCTGGTTCTCGGACTTCGTGAGGGACATGGCCAAGGCCTTGGTCTTCCCTGCGGATGATGAGGAGGAGTCTCGAGCCGAGGAGCTCGATGCCCTCCAGTATGATTTTCCTCCAAAGGATGCCTTTACTGTACCGGTTCCTCTGATGCTGGAACCGCTGCTCTTCCGTATGTGGGAGGCACCGGCCTCGACGCCGGTTCCTTAGCAAGCGGGTCGATTACATTTATCGAGTCTGTAAGAGCCCTGGGTTCCAAAAGGCGCAGCTACCGCATCACTCCATGGTTGTGGAATCGGTCATGCACAGTCTGAAGAGTCAGAGGATGCACTCCTTGGTGCTCCCCGGCTGGGAGGCCCATAACCTGGATGCCCTCGGTAGAAAGTCCTTCCAGGGCTCTATGCTATCTTGCTGTGTCCAGACCTACCAGCTGTACATGGGCTTGTACCTATGAGACCTGGCAAAGGAGATTTCCAGGTTCTCAGTTGGCCTCTCCGAGGAACCTTTGCAGAGGTTCAAAGCTTTGTCAACAGGGATTCGAGAGTGCTCGAAGTTTATCTCTCGAGCAGCCTATGATGGCTTTGAGGCTTTGGCCTGGGTAGCCGTGGCCGGCATCTGTGCATGCCGTCAGGCCTGGCTACAGTCATCAGACCTGGAGCCATGGGTGCAGGACAAGTTGGTCGATGTCCCTTGCTGAGGTGAAAACCTCTTTCGTAAGCCCATGACTGAAAAGGCTGCGGAAATCGAGACTGAGACTCTCACCAGGGCAAGGCTGTCCAGGAAGACAAGGGCTCGGAGAAGAAGCTCTTTTTCCCGGGGAAGGGTGCTGCCTACAAATCCTACCCTCAATATCAGGCCTCTCTAGCTTCCCAAGAGGGCCAGCAGGCCGGGGCAGGGGCATGGGCCCTGTAGGCAGAAGACCCCCAAGCCGCCAGTTCCGGCTCCTGCACAGCAGGTAGCGGGGTTTTGACTCCCACAGCATAGCCTCTTTTCCACAACTGGCTCCACTCAGCACAGGAGGTCGGCTGACCCTGTATGCCTACAGGTGGCCAGCCATTACAGGGGATACCTAGGTCCTCAGCATAGTCCAAAAGGGCTACCTGCTCCACTTCCACCAGATACCCCATCCTACTTTCCAGTGGAGCCTCCAAGACTCCCTCTGCACAGAAACCTCCTTCAGGAGTTGGCAAGTCTCCTAAAGGAACAGGCGGTGGAACCGGTGCCTCACCACCTGAAAGGGCAAGGCTTCTACGCCAGGTACTTTCTGGTACCAAAAAGGACAGGAGGCCTCTGGCCTATCCTAGACTTGCAAACCTAAACAAGTTTCTGGAGAGAGAAAAGTTCAAGATGCTTACCCTTGGGATACTGCTGCCCTACCTCCAGCAGGGAGATTGACTATGCTCCTTAGACCTAAAGGTTGCTTATACTCACATTCTCATCCATCCAGACCACCGACAATATCTCAGATTTGTGGTGGGAGGAAACCATTTCTAGTACAGAGTACTTCTCTTTGGCCTAACTTCCGCCCCCAGGGTTTTCACCAAATGCCTGGCGGTGGTGGCGGCCTATCTCAGAAATCAGGGAATTTTTGTCTTCTCATACCTGGGCGACTGGCTCATCAGAGGTCAGTCTCTCCAGAAGGCCAGACAAGCCACACTTCGCACTGTCTCTCTCCTTCAGCATCTGGGCTTTGTCATAAACTACGCAAAGTCCATTTTGCTCCCCTCACAGAACCTAGAGTTTATAGGGGCAAGATTAGACACCCTGCAGGCAAGAGCTTACTTGCCCGAGGACAGGGCCCACAGGCTGATGGACTTGACCATCCAGTTCCAAAGCAATTCTCAGGTCTCCGTCAGACACTTCCTGCGGCTCCTGGGTCACATGGCATCCACGGTACATGTGACCCCCAAATGCCTATTTGCACATGCGGGCGGCTCAGTGGTGCCTTAGAGCTCAGTGGGCGCAAGCCACAGGCGACCTCCGAGACAGAGTAAAGGTGTCCAAACCACTCTTGGACTCCTTGCAGTGGTGGCTACATCTCCCAAACTTTCTCGGGGGGTACCCTTTCAGGCTCCAGCACACACCAGGGTGCTGACGACTGATGCTTTCTTAAAGGACTGGGGTGCACATTGCCAGCCCGTGCACTCAAGGCCTCTGGTCTCCTCGGGAGGCCACAGAGCAGATCAATCTTTTGGAGCTGCGAGCAATCCCTTGGCTCTACAGACTTTTTCTCATGCCCTCTCACCAGCAATGTTTCCTCTAATTTTCTGTAGGCTGTGTGCGCATAAAATATCAGCTGTGCAGCTTTTGAAGGAAGGTTAAATTTTTGTGCGCCACATAGTGACACTCGGAGTTATATATTTTAAAATTTGACTACACGTCAGAATACAGTATGTACACCACATTAAGACTATTACTAAATGAAGCGGAAAATTTCTAGTAATCACAATCACAACTTTTAAATTTTAAGACGTCTGTGTTTTCTATCAGAATCAGAACCGTAATTTTTGTGCGCTCTGTTGTAAAGTATGTGCACTCGCTCGGCAAGGTGTGCGCGCGCACACGCGCACAGCTTAGAGGGAACAGTGCTCACCAGTCTCTTAGTTCAGACAGACAATCAGGTAGCAATGTTCTATGTGAACAAGCAAGGGGGCACAGGGTCCAGACTCCTATGTCAGGAGGCGCAGGCCCTTTGCTCCTTTGCAGTCAAACAAGGCATGTTTCTCAAAGCAGTTTATCTACCTGGCCAGGAAAACATCTTGGCAGACAAACTAAGCAGGATTCTCCAGCCTCACGAATGGCAGTTGAATCCACTGGTGGTTCAGCAGATCTTTCTATGATGGGGACTTCCATGCATGGATCTCTTTGCAAGTCCACTGAACTGTCAGCTGCCCAGGTTTTGCTCCAGACAGCTGCATCCTCTGAGAATGGCAGCAGATGCGTTTCTGATCTCTTGGTCTACGGGCCTCGTGTATGCGTTTCCTCCCCTGGTGGCCTGAACTCTGTTCAAGATTCTACAGGACAAGGCCCTAGCGATTCTGGTAGCCCCCAGATGGCCGAGGCAACTGTGGTTTCCACTTCTTCTGCAGTTGGCAGTGGAAACTCCATTCCCTCTGGGGTTGCAACCCGATCTCCTGTCTCAGGATCAAGGTTCCCTTCTGCACCCCAATCTCAGATCCCTCAATCTGATGGCCTGGCTGCTGAAAGGATAGTGCTAGCTCCCTTGCTTCTACCTAAGGAAGTTGAGGAGGTGGTCTTGGCCTCGAGGAGGCAATCCACCAGAAAGTCCTATGCACTCAAGTGGCGCAGGTTCTCAGTGTGGTGTGCTCAGCACAATGAAGATCTTTTCTCCTGCCTGGTGCCAGTAGTGCTACAATACCTACTTCACCTGTCAGACCTAGGCCTTAAGTCCAACTCTGTTCTGGTCCACCTCGGTGCTCTTTCAGCACACCACTCACCGGTGGAGGGACAGTCGCTGTCGGTTCACTCCTTGGTGTCCCGCTTCCTCAGAGGCCTGCTTTTGCTCAAGCCTCCGATTCGTCCACCTGCCACTGAGTGGGACTTGAACGTGGTCTTGCAACAACTTTCTTGCCCAGCGTTTGAGCCGATGGCTACTTGCCATTTATGCTTTCTTTCTTGGAAGGTGCTCTTTCTGGTAGCTCTTACCTCGGCCAAACGTGCGAGTGAACTACAAGCTCTGGTTTCTGATAGACTGTACACACAGTTCTATAGGAACAGGGTGGTCCTTCGGACTCATGCGAAGTTCCTTCCAAAGGTTGTCTCCTCTTTCCACCTCAACCAGGAGGTGGTTCTTCCCGACATTCTTTCCCAGGCCGCATACCAGCTGGGCTGAGACAGTCTTGCATACTCTGGACTGTAAGAGGGCATTGTCCTTTTACATTGAACGTACTCGTGGGCATAGAAGGGCTACTCAGCTCTTCATCTCCTTTGACCCTAATTGGGGTTACCTGTCTCCAAGCGTACGTTGTCCACTTGGGTAGCAGATTGTATCGCCTGGGTGTACAAGGCAGCCGACCCTCCCTTTCAGGGTCGAGTCACGGCCCACCGTGTCAGGGCAAAAGCCGCTTCAGTAGCTCATCTCCGCTCTGTTCCGTTAGCAGACATCTGCCGGGCCGCTACTTGGTTTTCAAGCCAGACTTTTGCAGCCCACTACTGCCTCGAGAGAGAGTCCCAAAGGGACAGTGCTTTCGGACAGGCGGTACTCCGTAATCTCTTTGAGGTTTAGGCAACTCCTACCCTCCGGCCCTTGTGTTGGGCTACCATACAGGGGCATTCTCAGAGGATATTCTTATCACAGATGCTGAGGCTCTTGAGAGGGAGCCATTTTTCAGATGTGGGTTCCCGGTAGCCTAGAGCTGGGGAGTCCCATATGTGAGGACAGACTTCCTGCTTGGTCCTGGAGAAAGTAGTTACTCACCTGTAACAGGTGTTCTCCAGGAGCAGCAGGAATCAGTCCTCACGACCCTCCCTCCTTCCCTGGAGTTGCAGTCATATACTTTATTTTGTTTTTTTGCTGTCTTTTAGCTATGTCAGACTGAGCAAGATGGCACCCTTGGGCGGGAAGGGGACCGCGCAGGCGCACTGCATTCCCAAAGGCTTTCTTTGAAAGCTGGGGAAATGCTCCGCACGGGGGCTCCGTCGGCGCCGACATCACCCATCTGTGAGGACTGATTCCTGCTGCTCCTGGAGAACACCTGTTACAGGTGAGTAACTACTCTCTCTGTTGGAGCTGATTGTATAAAAATAGTGAAAAGAAAATTAGACTCTACATAATTTGATTTGTTCAGTGATTCCTTTCCTAGTGTGACAGTGAGATTGCATACACTTTGATAGTACTAATCTATTGATCAGAGTATATGCCTGCATATTCAAGTGAATGAACATAGCAGCCATGCTTGTTTTGAATTAGAAATTGTACTGGTAATAAACATTTCATTAAGGAAATTCCTGACTTCTAAAGCTGTATTTGGAAAGTAGGATAAATGCTTCCTCCTTAACACCTTAATAGCTCTTGAGAATGTACACCCTTGTACATATTGAAACAAACTGAAAAATAAGTGAAAACTGGCATTTCCATTGAAAATCTTATTAATAGCCACATATTAGTACATAATATGACCACCTCTGTTTTTTGTTTACCAGCGTATGGACACAATTTGGCATGGAATCCATTAATTTTGAGCAGTCTAAATATTTTTGGGTTCCTGAACCAAACTTGAATCAGAGCTTGAATAAGCTTCTCCTTTGTCATACAGTCCATTCCATGATGGTGAAATTTGCAAATGGACCACAGATTTTCTGTTGGATTTAAATCTGGAGAGTTTCCTGGCCAGTCCAGTACCTTTATATCTCCAGGAACAAGCAGGAATGAGTCTTCACATATGGGTATCATCGGTACCGACGGAGCCCGTGCGGGAACGCTCCCCAGCGTCCAAAAGGAAAGCTTTTGGGAGCATCCCACAGCGCCTGCGCGCTGCCTTCCCGCCTTTCCCAATGGCCTCTCTCCAGTTCTTAACATAAGAACATAAGATCATAAGATATGCCATACTGGGTCAGACCAAGGTCCATCAAGCCCAGTATTCTGTTTCCAACAGTGGCCAATCTAGGTCATATGTACCTAGCAGTTTCCCCAAGAGAGACAAGTTCCACAATGCTTGTACTGGGTCAAGCATTGATATCTTCGGTCACGTCTTAATAATGGTTTATGGACCTTTCCTCCAGGAACTTGTCCAAACCTTTTTTAAACCCAGCTACACTAACAGCCTTTACTACATCCTCCGGTAACAAATTCCAGAGTTTGATTACACGTTGAGTGAAAAAATATTTTCTTTTATTAGTCTTAAATAGTTTACCCTGTAGCTTCATTGCATGTCCCCTAGTCTTTCTATATTCTGATAAGGTAAACAATCGATCTACGTTTACCCGTTCCACTCCGTTCATTAATTTATGGACTTCTATCATATCTCCCCTTAGCCGTCTCTTTTCCAAGTTAAAGAGCCCTAACCTTTTTAGCCTTTCTTCATAGGAGTACCCTTCCATCCCCTTTACCATTTTGGTGGCTGCTCTTTGTACCTTTTCTAAAATCGCTATATCCTTTTTAAGATACGGCAACCAGAATTGCACACAATATTCAAGGTGCGGTCTCACCATGGAACGATATAGAGGCATTATAATATCTTTTGTTTTATTTTCCATTCCTTTCCTTATCATACCTAGCATTCTATTTGCTCTCTTGGCCGCCGCTGCACACTGGGCCGAGGGTTTTAACATGGTATCCACAATGACGCCTAAATCTTTTTCCTGGGTGGTGGTTCCTAATGTGGAACCTTGCATCGTGTAACCATAGTTTGGGTTGTTCTTCCCTAGGTGCATAACCTTGCATTTGTCCACATTAAATTTCACCTGCCATTTTGATGCCCAGTCTTCCAATTTATCAAGATCCTCTTGCAATTTTTCACAATCCTCTTGGGTTTTAACAACTTTAAATAGTTTTGTGTCATCTGCAAATTTGATAACCTCACTCGTTATTCCACTTTCCAGGTCATTTATGAATATGCCAAAAAGCAGCGGACCCAGCACAGATCCCTGGGGTACACCACTATTCACCTTTCTCCATTGGGAAAATTGGCCATTTAGCCCTACCCTCTGCTTTCTATCTTTTAACCAGTTCCTGATCCACAATAGTACACTGCCTCCTATCCCATGACTCTTTAGTTTTGCCAAAAGTCTCTGATGAGGGACCTTGTCAAAGGCTTTCTGAAAGTCCAGATACACAATATCAACCGACTCACCTTTGTCCACCTGTTTGTTCACTCCTTCAAAAAAACATAACAGATTAGTAAGACAAGATCTTCCTTGTCTAAAGCCATGTTGGCTGTCTCTCATTAGGTTGTGACTATCTACATGCTGAGTAATTTTATTCTTTATGATGGTTTCTACCATTTTTCCTGGTACTGACGTCAGGCTCACCAGTCTGTAGTTTCCCGGATCACCCCTGGAACCCTTTTTAAAAATTGGTGTTACATTGGCGATCCTCCAATCTTCAGGTATTAGAGATGATTTTAATGATAGTTCACAGATTACTGATAGCAGTTCTGCAATCTCATATTTCAGTTCTTTCAACACCCTTGGATGTATACCATCCGGCCCAGGTGATTTGCTACTCTTCAGTTTATCTAATAGTGGTAAGACATCTTCGCGATGTATCGATATTTCCTTCAATTCTTCTGCACCTTTAAATACCACTTCAGTCATGGGTAACATCCCTACATCTTCCTCAGTAAAGACCGTAGCAAAGAATTCATTCAGTCTCTCCGCTATCGCCTTGTCGCCTCTTAGTGCTCCTTTAACCCCTTTATCATCTAATGGACCAACTGACTCTCTCACAGGTTTTTTGCTACGAATGTACTTGAAAAGGTCTTTATTTCGCGTTTTTGCTTCCGCAGCAAGCTTCTTCTCAAATTCTCTCTTTGCCTGCCTTATCAATGCCTTGCATTTGACTTGCCAGTGTTTGTGCTGTTTCCAGGTTTCGTCGTTTGGCTCTTTTTTCCATTTCCTGAAAGATGCTTTTTTGGCAACAGCAGCCTCTCTAACCTCACCTTTAAACCATGCTGGCAGTTTTTTGGACTTCCTTCCACTTCTTTTAAAGCGTGGGATACAGCTGGTCTGGGCTTCCAAGATAGTATTTTTCAACAACACCCAAGCTTGATGTACGTCTTTAACCTTCGCAACTGCTCCTTTTAGTTTTTTCTTTACTGTTTTCCTCATTTTATCATAGTCTCCCTTTCGAAAGTTAAAAGGTAGTAATGTGGATTTCCTACTATCCCTCCTCCACTAATTAAATCTAAGGCAATCATGCTATGATCACTATTGCCAAGTGGCGCCAACACCCTTATTTCTTGCACTAGATCTGGTGCTCCACTAAGGACTAGGTCTAATATGGCTTCCCCTCTGGTTGGTTCATGAACCAGCTGCTCCAAGAAGCAGTCATTTATTTCATCTAGGAACTTTATCTCCCTAGCATGTCCTGACGTGACACTGACCCAGTCGATACCGGGGTAATTGAAATCACCCATTATTATTACTGCGCTGTAACCTTTGTTAGCTTCCTTGATTTCTTTGAGCATTTCATCATCCATTTGGTCATTCTGGCCAGGTGCTCGATAGTACACCCCCACTGCCATTGACTTCCCCCTTTTATATGGAATTTCAATCCATATAGATTCTACAGCAGATTTTGTTTCCTGCAAAACTTTAATCCTTTCTGAGTCAATGCCCTCTCTAACATAGAGCGCAACCCCTCCACCAATTTGATCAGCTCTATCATTACGATATAGTTTGTACCCAGGTATCACAGTGTCCCACTGGTTGTCCTCCTTCCACCATGTCTCTGATATTCCAATCATATCTAACCTTTCATTTAGTGCTATATATTCTAACTCTCCCATCTTATTCTTTAGACTTCTAGCATTTGCATACAAGTATTTTAGAGAATGTATTTTATTCATGTTAATTTGGCTATTGTTAGACATGGGTAAATTGGGATCTTTAAGCTCTGTCTGCTCGATACTTGAGGGCATTTGGGCTACTTTACTCTTTTGTGGAACCTCTCTGCTTTTGGTAGTATCCTTCAAGGATACATTCTTCCGAACCATCCGCTCTTGGGTGACTGTCGGCTTTCCCCTAATATCTAGTTTAAAAGCTGCTCTATCTCCTTTTTAAAGGTTAATGCCAGCAGCCTGGTTCCATCCCGGTTAAGGTGAAGCCCATCCCTTCGGAAGAGCCCCTCTTTTCCCCAGAATGTTTCCCAGTTCCTAACAAATCCAAAACCCTCATCTCTGCACCATTGTCTCATCCATGCATTGAGACTCCGGAGCTCTGCCTGCCTTTTGGGTCCTGTGCGTGGAACAGGAAGCATTTCGGAGAATGCTACCCTGGAAGTTCTGGATTTCAACTTCCCACCTAAAAGCCTAAATTTTGCCTCCAGAACCTCCCTACCACATTTTCCTATGTCATTGGTACCGCGGAGTCGTGTTTCCTGTCACCGTTGAAGAATTTCTTAATTTTATTTTTCTTTAGTCGCGTGTCTGCCTTCTCGATTCCGGACAGGTACCACCGGTCTTTTTTCTTTCTTTAAAAAAACAAAACAAAAACTTCTACTCTCTTCAGTGCATTTTTTCTTCTGGGGCCTTAGGCCTACAGATATAATTTTCCTCATGGAAATCCCGCCTCCGGGTTTAAAAAGTGCACGAAGTGCAGTAGCACTATTTCTGTCACTGACACCCATGACTGGTGTCTAAAATGTTTAGGTCCTGACCACTCTATTGCGGATTGTGGGTCCTGTTCCATGATGTCTAAGAGAGGGTTACAGAATCGGGCAGCCAAGCTCACTACCCTGTTTCCCTCCGATGCAGCTTCTGTGGCATCGACGTCGTCCAGGGCTGCTTCTTCATCCCATGGATCTCAGGTAACCAAACTTAAATCTGGCCGGTCCTCAAAGAGTTCATCTCTCTCTAAGTATCGAGATGCCCCCGGGCTTACTCTTGAGGAATCCACACCGGCAAAATTACCCCGGCGGGAGGCTCCGGCTTCCAAAGCACTACCTATGGGGTCATAGGTTGACATTGATGGCTCGGCCTCGACCGATCACCTGTTACAATGTTCTGGGGTACCGGCGGTCTCCACCGGTACCGACATCCAGACATTGGTGGCGTCAGTGGATCAGAATATTCTGACCATGCAGCGTGCCATCACGGCATTCATACAAGCTGCGACGCCTACGGTACCGCAACAAACTTCGTTGTTGGTACCGGACCCGATATCGGTCCCGATACCAGTACCGCTTGCATCGACATCAGCATCGACGGCAGCGGTACCCTATCCAGTGATGCCCATCAGTACCGACCCGGTACCGATTACTCCCGATGTCGATACCTCCCGGTACGCGTATCGGGCTCTACGAGAGCATCCAGATAGTCGATACTTCGATTCCTCTGAAGACTCTGATTCTTCAGAGGCCTCAATTGAAGCATCGGGGATCCTTCCTCAGGAACCCTCTTCTCCAAAAAGGAGAATGTCTCCTCCTGAAGACTTGTCTTTTCAGGACTTCATTAGGGAGGTGGCCAAAGGCCTGTCCATCTCAGTGACCTCTGAAACTGAACCTAGAGCCAAAAAATTAGATATCCTACAATATCCTAAGGCTCCTAAAGAGGCAGCCACCTTACCAATGCATGAGATTCTTTATGATCACATGTTGGGCATATGGGAGACTCCTCTTTCCACCTCCCCTCATTCCAGAAGGTTGGACACCATGTATCGTGTTCCTCC
The DNA here is from genome assembly GCA_033557465.1 of Ichthyophis bannanicus. Taxonomy (NCBI): domain Eukaryota; kingdom Metazoa; phylum Chordata; class Amphibia; order Gymnophiona; family Ichthyophiidae; genus Ichthyophis; species Ichthyophis bannanicus. Next base: position 136,286,906 of record CM066042.1, read on the forward strand.
TTGTCCTGGGTTTCATAAGACTCAGCTTCCTGATCACTCCATTGTGGTAGAGTCTGCTATGAAAAAGATCAAGAGTACAAAAAGGCACTCCTCTGCTCCTCCAGGAAGAGAATGCAGAACTCTAGATACCTTTGGCAGGAAAATCTTCCAGGCCAGTATGCTTGTAGCCAGAATCAACTCCTATAGTCTCTATATGGGGATGTTTCTCGAAGTTACAGATCATCTGCAAACCTTATCTCCTTTTATGTCAGAAGATAAGAGAGAATATATCACCTGGCTTAAACATGCACAGGATGTATCCAAGTTTTCCAACCGTGCAGCCTTTGACTCTTTTGAGGGGGCCAGTAGAGCCTCGGCTATTGCCATAGGTGCACGCAGAGTTGCTTGGTTGCAAGCCTCTGATTTGGAATCCTGGGTACAGGATGGTCTAGGTAACCTTCCCTGTACAGGCGAAAACCTGTTTGGCAAAGATTGGCAAGCAAAGGCCAACCAGATGGATGCTGAAAATTCTGCTTTAGATAGACTTTCAAAGTCTACTACTGCACCTTTTAAAAAGAGGTGGTTCAAAAAAGGATCTTTCCCAAAGAAAGGGAAATTTTCTTCTTATGGTCAGGCCTCTTCTCAAGGTCGTTTTGCTACAAAGAGACAGCAACAACCAAAACAGGCCAAAACCCAGGCTGCGAGGACTGCTACAGCCCAACAGCCTCAGCCTCCTCAGGGCCTTTGACTTTCCACTAGAGAACTTAGCCTCTCTGGCTCTAGAACATCCAGAGCCTCTCACTATCCCAGGAAGGTTAGCTCACTTTGCTCCCAGATGGGAACAAATTACAGCAGAGCAGTGGACCCTCTCCATCATAAGGGAAGGGTACAAACTTCATTTCTTAAACCTTCCTCCTCACACCATGGTGAAACAGTTCAATTCTCCAACATCTCTCCTCAACCTTCTAGGTCAAGAGATTGCTACCCTTCTTGCCCAAGGGGCAATAGAAGAAGTACCCCTTCTTCAACAGGGCTCAGGGTTCTACTCCCCCTATTTTCTCATTCCAAAGAAAACGGGGGGCTACAGACCCATATTAGATCTCAGAGAATTGAACAAGTTTCTATGCAAGGAGGAGAAATTCAAGATGACTTCTCTCGGAACTCTCCTTCCATACCTCCAGAGTCAGAACTGGCTTTGTTCTCTAGATCTCAAGGATGCTGCGTGCACCCATGTTCTCATCCATCCAACACACAGAAGATTCCTTCGCTTCCTTTACCAAGGAAAGCACTACCAATACAAAGTGCTTCCTTTCGGTCTGGCCTCTGCTCCAAGAGTGTTCACAAAATGCATGGCAGTAGTAGCTGCATTCCTGCGCACTCTAGGAATATTCGTATTCCCATATCTGGACGACTGGCTCATCCGAGCTCCATCACAGTCAGAGGCCCAGACTTCCCTGGCCTGCACAAGGCGTGTTCTTCAGTATCTGTGACTGGTAATCAACATTCCAAAATCCCATCTCACCCCTACTCAGTCTCTAGAGTTCATAGGGGCCTTACTGGATACCAAAACTGCAAGGGCCTATCTTCCCCAGGCCCGTTGCCTACGCTTGGTGCAGTTAGCCTCCCAGATTCAGTTAAAATCCCATTTAACTGCTCGAGAGATGTTGCAACTCTTAGGCCACATGGCATCCACGGTGCATGTGGTTCCCTATGCTCGCCTTCACATGAGAGCGGCTCAGTGGACCCTATCCATCCAATGGACCCAGGCATCAGGTTGCCTGTCAGACAAAATAGCAACCTCAGTCGCCTATTTTCCTCCCTCCACTGGTGGAAGTCCACTCAGAATCTGTTACTGGGGTCCCCCTTTCAACAGGTGTTACCCCAAGCAACCCTTACAAACAGATGCCTCTCCGAAGGGTTGGGGGGCTCATCTACAAGATCTCTCGACCCAGGGCATCTGGTCTCCACAAGAGATCTCTTCATATCAACCTCTTAGAGCTCAGAGCAATCTTTCTGGCTCTGAGTCTTCTACACCCTGCTCAGCTACAAGACAGTCCTCATCCACACGGACAACCAGGTAGCCATGTTCTACGTGAACAAGCAGGGAGGGACTGGCTCTCTGTCGCTTTGCAACGAAGCTCTGAGATTGTGGGCCTTCGCCAGAGAGCATCAAATCCATCTCATGGCAGTGTATCTTCCAGGGGTTCAAAACTCTTGGGCAGACAGACTCAGTCGAGTTCTGCTTCTGCACGAATGGTCCCTCCATGGGGACCAGATAGCCAGGATTTTTCGGATTTGTGGTACCCCAGACATAGACCTGTTTGCAAGTCATGGAATGCCAAACCTCCCTGGTTCTTTTCCAGGATTCCATGTCAGGGAGTTCAGGCCAGGGATGCCTTCATTGGGGGCAAGACTTCCTCTATGCCTTTCCACCTATTCCCCTCATCCCCAAGACTCTGTTCAAGCTTCAGAGAGACAAGGGGTCTATGATCCTCATAGCACCACTTTGGCCACACCAAGTGTGGTACCCTCTACTTCTGCATCTCTCTCAAGCTCCCTCCCTAGACCTGGGGTCTGCTCCAGATCTCGTCTCCCAGGAGGAGGGAACCTTGTGGCACCCAAATCCTCAGTCTCTTCATCTCAGGGCCTGGTTGCTGAAGGCCTAGACCTTCAAGATTTACACCTTTCTCAGCAAGTGAAGGATATCCTTCATGCTTCCAGAAAGCCTTCCACCAGACGCTCATATGCTTTTAAATGGAAAAGGTTTTCCATTTGGTGTGCAGAGAAGGGTCTTAACTCTATTGCAATACCTTTGAATTCTTTACTAGACTATTTGCTGCATTTATCCCATGAAGGCCTTAAAACAAATTCAATCAGAGTCCATTTGAGTGCTATTGCAGCATCCCTTAAGCTTCTCAATGGACAACCTATTTCCTCTCATCCTCTTATAGCAAGATTCATGAGAGGCCTTCTTTTGACTAAACCTCCCATTAGACCACCTCCAGTGGCATGGGACTTGAATCTGGTTCTTGGCCAGCTTATGAAGCCACCCTTTGAACCCTTAGCCACTACCTCCGTGAAATTCCTTTCCTAGAAGGTTATTTTTCTCATTGCAGTCACCTCAGCTCGCCTTATCAGTGAGTTGCAAGCTTTAGTGGCTAATCCTCCTTATACAAGGTTCCATCATGACAAGGTAGTCCTCAGAACTAATCCACACTTTATGCCTAAAGTGGTCTCACCTTTTCATCTGAACGAGGAGGTGTATTTACCTGTCTTTTTTCCAGGACCTCATGCATCAAGTGCAGAGAGGAATCTTCATACCCTGGATTGTAAAAGAGCACTTGCTTTCTACTTACAAAGGACACAGCAACATAGAAAGTCCTCTCAACTTTTTGTTGCTTTTGATCCTTCTCATTTAGGACTTCCAGTCTCTAAGAGAACTCTGTCTAATTGGATTGCTCAGTGTATTTCCTTCGCCTACCATAGTAAGAACCCTTCTCTGGAGGGCCATGTCACAGCTCACAATGTGAGGGCCATGGCTCATCTAAACTCTGTGTCCATTGACCAAATCTGTCGAGCGGCCACCTGGGCATCGCTTCATACCTTCACAGCCCATTACTGCTTGGACAAGGACTCCTGCCGGGATGCCTTGTTTGGTCAGGCTGTTCTCAAACACCTGTTCCATACCTAATCAACTCCTACCCCCCATCCCTGGTTGGATGCCCGAGATCCATGGGGGCAGGTAGAGCCCTTCTCAGGGACTCACAACCTTGGAGATCTCCCTGGCATCTCTAGCTGGGGAGTCCCCATATGTGAAGACTCATTCCTGCTTGTTCCTGGAGATAGCACAGTTACTTACCTGTAACAGGTGATCTCTGGGAACAGCAGGAATAAGTCTTCACAACCCACCCACCTCCCCTAGGAGTTGTATCTCTCTATCTATCTTTCCTTTCCTCTCTCTCTCTCTCTCTCTTTGTCTCAGCTTTAAAACTCGAACTGGAGAGAGGCAGTTGGGAAAGGCGGGAAGGCAGCACGCAGGCGCTGTGGGATGCTCCCAAAAGCTTTCCTTTTGGACGCTGGGGAGCGTTCCCGCGTGGGCTCCGTCGGTACCGACGATACCCATATGTGAAGACTTATTCCTGCTGTTCCCAGAGATCACCTGTTACAGGTAGGTAACTGTGCTTTGCTCCTTTTGAAAAAAGCTTTTCACTAATTTTGATGTGTGGCATGGGGCAAGATCCTGCTGAAAGATTCCAAATCCATCAGGAAATGTCTTCTCTAACTCTGGAACAACTCTTTGGAGAACATCGATGTATTGTGAACGCATCATTCCCTCGACTGGATGCAAGCTGCCGACTCCATAATAACTGAAACGCCCCCCAGAACATCTTTTGGTGGGGGTGTTTCACATTCTGGTTGTTGTGGGAATCAGAAATCTCTTCTCCAGGTGAACACCGAACATATTGGATTCTTTGGCCCTGGATGAAGAAATTACTTTCATCACTGAATATTACTTTTCTCCGATCTTCTTTAGTCTATTCTCTGTCCCTATTTATAGCGCTTCTCTTTCATAACCCTTGTCAGAAGTTGTTTTTTCAGAGGTCATTGTACTTTTCGACCAGCTTCCAAAAGTCGCCTGCAAATTGTGGAAGAACTGACCGTTATACCTTTCTCTTCTAAATCTCTTTTTATTGCATCACTTGTCTTCCTAGGTTATTTTCTACTTTCCCTGAGAACATAGTTGTCTCTGGGTGTGGTTTTCCTCTTACAACCGCAATTTCTCTTTCGTTTAGGCAAGATGGATCCTGTCTCCTTTTTAGATTTGATCATACGACTGATGGTTGCGAGACTGACACCAACTATACTTGCTATATCCCTGTAGATCTTCCCTGTGTGTTTGTGCAGGGTGACGATCTTTGTGCGTTTTCTGGGTTTTGGGTCCCATCATGCAGAATGGTTGGATTAACAACTAAGAATACACCTGAAAGAAAATCTTGGCTGATATAGTCACATACACAATAAGTCATTCCTGTTTCATATTGCATCATCATACGTCATATCACGTCTATTACATCATTTAACCCATAAACCCACAAATAATGATGAAACATTTCATATGTGATGATTTAACCCAGTTGATTAAAAAATATCAAAATTAAATGCATATACAATTCATAGGCTGAAAAGATGAAAAAATCGGGTTTGTTTCGATTAATTTGCTCAGTGATGTAGGTGTATGAGTAGCTGGTAGCATTGTACAAGGCTGAAGTCTTCGAGAGGGTTTTTAAAAATTGTTTTAAGAAAATATTAAATTTTTATACCAGCCAATTGCTTGCAATATCCAGAAGGCTTGATACTACCTAGAACCTCACAGTTGAAGTGTGACCATAAATTTTAGCTAAAGATTTTTTATCAAATTTTCTAAGTCATGACTCTCCACCCCTTTGTTTATGATCTTTTGCCAGGGTTCTCCAGGAACAAACAGGAAGTCAGTCCTCACATATGGGTGACGCCGACGGAGCCTGTGTGGAGCATTACCCCCAGCTTTCAAAGAATGCCTTTGGGAATGCTACCACACATATATAGTCCCCTTCCCACCCAAGGGTGCCATCTTGCTCGGTCTCCCTTTTTTCCCGCAGAGCCCAACAGACGCTTGTCCTGTTTTCCCGGAAAAATCTCTCTAAAATTATCCTTAAAAGTTTTTTTCCCAGTTTGCGTACCAGTTCCTCTTCCTGCCTCAAGCTGGCACTGACCTTGGCACAGGTTCTCTGCTCCCCCTTTTTTGATGAGGCTTGCCTTGACTGGCGTTCGTGCCCATTTTCGCCCGGTGGTCGTCTACCCCGCCCGGGTGTCTCCCACCAGGTCTCCTGGTAGGTTCAAAAAATGTGTCTGCTGCCTAACCTGCCTGGGTCCAGACCATGACAGCACACTACCTGCGACCTGTGCCAGGCCATGAAGCCAAAAACCAACAAGAAACGGTCTGAGTTGCAGGGGAAGATATTCCCATGGTCCGGCTTCCCCGATGCTGAGCTCCCAGCCCAGCACTTCCTGTGAGGCCTGGGCGTCTTCAGTCCCCCGTGGTGGTGGTGGTTCCTCCGAAAATACCCCAGATCCCTTAAAAAAAAAATATCCTCTAAGCCAATCAAGATTCCACCGGCGAAACCTGGTATAAGGTCCTGCAGAGGGACTCGGGTGATTCCGAGCAGCGCCCCCCTAAGGTCTCTAGGAAGGAGTCCTTGGCTGGCAGAGACCGTGCGAAGTTCCTCAAGGCCATGGTCCTCATCAAGGACGCACTCGTGAGAGTGCTGGTGCAGAGCCTGAGACCATCCATGTCTGGCCCGAAAGCTGCAGAGCCTTCTGGCCTTGAAACAGAATATCTCTGCTATCCTGGCCCTGCAGAAGGCAATGATGTCTGGCCCATCTGCATCATCTGCCCCGACAACTGGACTCCTGACTGCTGGGGATTCCCCGGCATCAAGCCAGGCACTGAGTGCCACCGTTCGAGGTCCCGATCCTCGGGTGTCCAGTCTTCCCCAGCCAGTTTCTGGGAGTTGTACCTGAGATCCTTGGAGTAACCCAGTTCCCCAGACCCACCCAGGTCCTTGGACCCGGCCTCAAGGCACAGGAATTCCAAGCCTTTGAATCCTCAATGCCCTCCGCCTCCGGCTCTGAGTGGGGAGATCCTGACCAGACTTCTCCCTCCCGGGACAGGGAGCACACTGCAATGGCCTATGTACACAAGGCAGTTAGTCTCCGGAGGAGTCCTTCCTACAGATCAATCTCCTGGAACTCTAGACAATCATTTTGGCCTTTAGAGCATTCCATTACCTCCTACAGCTTCTGCCAATGTTGATCCAGATGGACAACCAGATGACCATGTTTTACATCAACAAGCAGGGGGCATGGACTCATACTCCCTCTGCTGGGAGGCGGTAGCCTTCCTCTCCTTTGTGGCGCCACAGCATGCTGCTGCGAGCAGTATATCTCCCAGGCCAGGACAACTGCCTAGCAGACAGGCTGGGCAGAGTCCTGTGGCCACACAAGTGGCACTTACACCCCAGGGTAGCGAGACAGCTCTTCAGCCTTTGGGCAGGCCTATGATGGACCACCTCTTCAGACAATGCGCAGCTGACCCACTTCTGCTCCCATCAGCTGCTCCTGAAGAGAGTGGCAGCAGACGCCTTACTAGTCTCGTGGGCCGAGGGTCTACTCTGTGTTCCCATAGACTCCCTTGGTAGACAGGACCCTCTTCAAATTTCAGAGCGATGGAGCATCAGTAATACTGATTGTCCCCAGGTGGCCCAGGCAACCTGGTTTCCCCTGCTGCTCTCTCTGTTGGCAGCACTCCCAGTTCCCCAGGGCCAGGCCCTGGACCTCATGTCCCAGGAGGGGGGCACACTCTTGCACCCCAATGTGGGGTCTCTGAAGCTTACAGCGTGGCTGCTAAAAGGGTAGCCTTGGCCCCTTTCAATCTTCCAGTGGAAGTAGAGGAGATCCTGCTGGCCTCCTGGCTGATGCATGAAATGAGAATCTCTTCTGCCATGTGCAGCTTGACCTCAGTACCTGCTGCACTTACTATGCACCGGGATGAAATCTAGCTTGGTACCGGGTGCACCCGAGCGCTATAACTGCTCACCCACCCCCCCATCAAGGGGAAACCCCTCTCTAGCCAGCCTCTGCTCTCCAGGTTCCTCAGGGGCCTCCTGCTATCCAAGCCCCCTCTCTGCACCCCCCCCCCCCCGCCAGCAGAATGAAACATCAATGTGGTGCTTTCCCAACTCACCAGATCTCCGTTTGAGCCATTTGCCACCTCAGGTACCTATCGTGAAAAGTGGCTTTCTTGGTGGCACTTACATCCACTCAAAGAGTGAATGAGCTCCAGGCCCTGGTGGTGGACCCGCCATACACAAGGTTCTGTAAGAACAGGATGGTGCTCTGCACACCCTCCAAATTCCCCTCGAAGGTGGTATCTCCTTTTCACCTCAACCAAGAGGTAGTACTCCCCACCTTCATTCCATGGCCTCATGCCGGTAGAGAGGAGCTGATCATACCCTGGATTGCAAATAAGCCCTGTCCTCCTACATACAGAGACTCAGGCCCATTGGAAAGTTGCTCAGCTTTTTGTGTCCTATGACCTTAGACTGGGGCTTCCTGTGTCGAAGCAAACTGTCCACTTGGGTGGCAGATTGTATTGCCCTCACCTATGAGCACCGGATCACAGCGCATAAGCATGAGGACAATGGCAACATCAGCGGCCAACCTTCCCTCCATGTCAATGACTGAGAACTGCAAGGCTGCACATGGTCTTCAATTCACACGTTCGCAGCTCACTACTGTCTGGAGAGCAAGTCCTGCAAGGATAGTGCCTTTGTCCAGGCAATACTCCGTAATATTCTCGGGGTATAGGCAACTCCTGCCCTCCAATCCTTTTGTGTTCAGGCTACCGGAATGATAGTGTTGCTGGACGCTAGGGTTTTGCAGTGTCTCTCAATGGGACTCGCCTTCTGCAACTCACAGCTGCCAGATTAGGCGCTGGTGGTGCTGTCCTGGTTTGGTCCTCAGCAGCCTGGAGCTAGGGAGTCCCATATGTGAGGACTGACTTCCTGCTTGTTCCTGGAGAAAGCGTAGTTACTCACCTGTAAAGGGTGTTCTCCAGGAACAGCAGGAATCAGTCCTCACAGTCCTTTTAACGGCCGTCCTAGCTATGTCATGCATAGAGGCAACTGCCAGGGGAGGAGGGAGAAGGTAATCTGACTGAGCAACACGGCACCCTTGGGCGGGAAAGGGACCATGCATGTGTGGTAGCATTCCCAAAGGCTTTCTTTGAAAGCTGGGAAAATGCTCTGCACAGGCTCCGTTGTCAATGTCACCCATATGTGAGGACTGATTCCTGCTGTTCCCAGAGAACACCTGTTACAGGTGAGTAACTACGCTTTAGTGTCCTTAAATTTCTTTAAGTCCCATGCCAGAAGTGAGAATATAATTTGTCAGTAGTTATCCTGTAATAGTACAAGACTCTCATGGAGATCCCCTTAGCAGAAGCTGATTTTGTTTATCTGCTTCACAGGTGAAGAACAGACTAAAGAAGCACTGCAGGATGTGGAAGATGAAAACCAGTGAGAATATGGCCAAGAAGAGAATGCATCTCTGTCCCTAACCTCCCAGAAAATATCTCCCATGTCACTGAGGACCATCAGATTTGACTTTTTACACTGGTTCTCAGAATTTAGGTTCCTACCCTATTGGGGTTTATAATATTTTATTTTTTTTTTTATTTTTATTTTTTTTTTACACTCGGTTTAAGATTTCTTAAGGCAAGAGTGAATTTCTTTGGATGTTGCTACTGCTAATTATTTTAGGTTCTTTCAGACACTAACAGGACTGCATAGAGGCTTTTTCAGCATTACTCGGTTTGTCTCCATGCCATCCAGCACAACCTTTAGAAATGGGTATTACAAGTGAACACCCTTAGAATCTGTTGCACTGTAGAATGTATGTGGTGCTGGTGTTTACATTTTACTGTTTAAAATGAATGGGATTGTATAGTTTGAAGGTGCAAGTTACATTGGAATATTTGTTTCCATGCTGTATGAAAATGTTGCTGAAACTTTGTGTGCTGGTAACAGTTCAGCAATCCATGGCGCTTCATTCTTGCCTACTTTTTTCTAACCCCTCCTCAAAGCAGGCTAGCATTGAAAGTGGTGTTTGAAAAGCCTGCATATGGGGAGGGTGGTTTTCTCTTCCACCACCTCCCTCTTTCGCTCGCTCATCCTATCTTTTGTTCAGTATGTGTAACTTGAAGCTAATTTGTACTACTGGATATCTGACTGGAGCCACAGATACAGAATCTGTAATTGTTCTTACTGAAACACAGCATGAAATTAACATTAAACTTAAATAAAACAAACCTAAATTAAAAATTCCAAATATTACTTACATCAGCCTTTCTACCTTGATTTACAACATCCTTTCTACCTTGCTTATAGTTCTTAGCTGTAGATACTGATTTTAAGGGGAAATGTCTAGGATGAGAAACTAGGTAAATGTAGCAGTTCTAGTAGATAATACTTTCAGCAGACTGCTGCACCTAAAAAAAAAAACCTTCTTAGGACCTTTGCTACTGTATCTCTGATTTCAAAGGCTGTGAACAAATGTAAGAGAATGAAAACATTTTTACTGTAAGATCTGTATAATCTGTTAACAAACATATAGCCCCACAATTGTTCAGGTGGAAGGTTATAACTGTATCATCCTTGACCTTGCTGCTGATTTTTGTTTTTACTGTTGGTGACATTTTTGATTCAGCGTCCTTCTGACTGGATAGGCCTCTCCTTTTCACCATTGCCCCAAGTCCTGTTGCAAGGATCCTAGCAATTTTTTGTTTAAGCTTTTATGACAACCTCATAGACTATTTTTCCTTCAAAGGGATGTCAGCTGAGTGCTATGTCAGTCAACCCTGGAGCCAATTCTATATTTCTGTAAGCAATATTGCAGTGGTGACTAGAAAGACAAGTGTGTCAGTGCAAACAACTTCATGATCTGTAAAAGGGTTGATTATTCCAAATGAAGTAGACATGATTTAAATGCAACAGTAGTTATGTAAGGTACTAGGGACCCTTAAACAAGAAAATAATTTGGTACCTGTGATTCCACTACTGTGGCAATTATTGTAGGGCCACCAGTACTCTCCTTTCCCTACCTTTGAAATCATGGGCTTTTTCAAAGTTACTAGACATTGGCAGATAGAATGTTAATAGCCACATTTTGGTTGTGTATTTTGAGGATACCCATATGTGAAGACTAAATTCCTGCTGTTCCCAGAGATCACCTGTTACAGGTGAGTAACTACGCTTTCTTACACTTTGGGTGTTTTTGCAGTTTTCTTTCTTTTTAAACACCCTTTGGTGGTGGTTTCCCCCTTGGGGCTTTTTCCTGTCCATGGCAGTTTTCTGTTTTGATTGTGCCAAGATGGTCTTTTTCGGCATGTCTAATCCGGTTAGCAGCCAAAAAAAAAAAATTATATCAAGCATATAATATGCACCAAATGTGGCAAAACCATTTCTGCCACTGATGGCCATAATTGGTGCTTACAATGCCTAGGTGCTGACCACCAGCAGGCATCCTGCAAACTCTGCTTGCTGATATGTCAAGAGCTGAGGGGTCGGGAAAACCAGGAGCCCCCCTCACCTCCTTGACCTATCTGATTCAGTATTCTCGCACCGGCCCCCCTCATCTATACCTAGGTGGCCAAGGGGAAAGCAGAGGGCTCAGTTGGAACCGAAGAGTTTGAGCAGAGAGGGGTGTCCCTCTACATACAGAGACCCCATTCATGTTGAAAAGGAAGCACAAGGAGAAAATCTATATGCAGCACCATTACAGCCCTTTGCTGCAAGACGGACAACAAGGGCAGGGAATGGCTAACCAAGCTTCCCTGGCAGGAGGACCTGACCTGAATGGCGGAGTCCATTCCCATTACCCAGGAGGACTGTTGGATGGTCTTACAATGCTCCTATTATCGTAGAGTCCCCCACATGAAGGCTTAGTGGTAATGGCCACAACATCGTCCTCGTCCTCGTCAGTGGTGGTTCTGGAAGAATGCCTTCAAGCCCTAGAAACTCACCTGGTAGCGGCCGATCCTGTAGAGATTCTTGCCCTGCCTACCATGATTGGGACATCAGATGGGAGACTGGTATTGCCACCTGTGGCCGGGGCTGTCTCCCTTTCCAGTGTGTTGGAGTCCAAAGCCCTGGGGCATCACCATCGGCATGCTGGGTGCAAGGTGGACAATCAAGGTCTATCCTCTCCTGAGCTGTGCAGTCAGCGCTCGGAGGAGACTCTGCATTACTTTGACTAATTGGAAACAAAGGCAGAATAGACAGTGTCTGATCTTTGGGCCCAGGATCCTCCTGTCTGACCCGTCTCTGGATCAGTAGAAATCGCTCCGTTGAGTACATGTCCTTCCAGGATTTTGCTTGGGACCTGGCCAAGGCCAGCCATTTTTTTTCTGGAATCGGAAGAGGAATAGAGGGCGGAGGAACTGGAACTCCTCCAATATCCCTCAGCCCCTTGTGAGGTGGTGAAGGTTTCCATCCACTATGTCCTACAGAGGCTGCTGCTGTGCGTGGCGCCACTCATGCTTCTGGTCATCAGCTGCCGGCTCTATTCCCTGTACTGGTTCCAGAAGGCCCTGGAGTTCAAGAAGCCTTAATTGCCCCACAGTTCTATTGTAATTGAATCTGCCTTGAAGTGGACAGAGTGCCAAAACACACTCCTCGGGTGTCGCTCATGTGGGAAGCATGAACCTTGAACCCTGAACTCCTTTGGGAGAAGGTGCTTCCAGGGTTCCATGCTGATAGCCCATATCCTGGCCTACCAAACTTACATGGCCACGTTCCTCAAGGATGTCATGCTGGACATCGAGGACTTCACATCCCTCTTTCTCAAGGACCATTGCGAGTCCTTTTGAGGTCTCGTAGCTAACAGCAAGGACTACTAGAAATTTATGGTTCAAGGCACTTATGATGCCTTTGAATCCACCGGTAGGGTGGTGGTCATGGGGGATCACCACACAGTGGATGACCAGGTTGCAGTCCTCTCACCTGGAGCAGTGGTCCAGTATAAAATTGTCAGTGTTTTCTGTTGGGGTGAAAACCTCTTCAGCAACCCCGTAAAGAAAAAAGCTGAAGAGCTGGAAAAGGAGCAAGTGACCCTGACCAGGCTTTCCAGAAAGACTGCAGATCCCACGCAGAAGAAAGCACTGACCAAAAAAGCCTTTCCTCCTGTGCCTGCGGAGGTACATTCTGTCCCAGCTGCAGGTGCAGCCAAAGGCCCAAGCTCCCTACTAACAGCGGAAGGAGAAACCTCAAAAGCACAACACAGCCAAAGCCAGGTGGGGGTTTTCAATGCGGTCTTCAGGAGCATAGTCCGGCTGATAATTGTCCACAGAGGTACACTTGCCCACTGGTGGCCTCTCATCACCTTGGACACCTGGGTGCTGCAGATCATCCACAGTAGCTATTGTTTGCATTTCACTTGGCTGCCGCCTCCAGTACCCTATGGACCCCATGCACCGGAGCCTCCTGCAGACTGAGGTCAGTTCCCCCAACCCAGATTGGGCAGGGCTTTTACTCCAGATAGTTCCTGGTCCCCAAAAAACTGGCAGGTTGCATCCCATTCTGGATCTGCAAAACCTCAATCGGTTCTTGGTCTTGTTTGGGACGTTGCTCCCATTCCTCCTACAAAACTGGCTATGCTCCCTGGATCTCAAGGATGCATAAACACATATTCCAATCCATCCACATCAGACAGTACCTTTGGTTCGTGCTGGGTGGTCAGCAACAGGTGCTTCCCTTTGGGCTTGCCGCAGGTCCCAGGGACTTCACAAAGTGTCTGGTGGCTGTGGTTGCTTTCCTTCGGACCCAGGGATGTTTTGTCTAACTGTACCTGTACAACTGACTCATAAAAGGTCCCATACCGGCCAGCATACAGCAGTACACTGGGCTCACCATTCATGTGCTCGAAGGCCTCTGCTTCGTGATCAGCTATTCAAAGTCTCACTTCTAGCCAGTACAACATCTGGAGTTCATCAGGGCCCTCCTCGATACCACTTTGGCGAGAGCTTTCCTGACTGCCTGCAGCGTCTCATCAAGGTGGTAGGTGCATTGCAGTGCCACACCATGACCTGTGGGCTGTTGAGCCCTCTGACACATGGCGACCATGGCACATGTTATCCTTCAGGCCCAATTCTGCATGTGGCAGGCTTAGTGGACCTTGCAAACGCAATGGCAGCAAACCTAGGATCGCCTGTGGAATAGGGTGGTGGTGACTATGCCACTTTTGCAGTCTCTGATGTGGTGGCTCGTGCTCGCAAACTTGTCAGCCTCCTGTTCCAACCAGCAGTATCTTGCAGAATGCTCACGGCGTATGCCTCCAAACTTGGCTGGGGTGCACACCTGGATGGTCTCCACACCCAGGTCCTGTGGTCAGAGCAAGAGACTCCATCAGATCAATTTCCTTGAGCTCCGGGCCATTGTGAATGTTCTCTGTGCCTTCTGGGCACAGCTGGCGAATTAAGGTGGTCCTGATTCAAACGGACAACCAGGTCACCATGTTCTGAAGTGGGGGAGGGGGGACACAGGCTCGTGCCTCCTATGTTGAGAGACTGTTTGCTTCTGGAAGTTTGTCCTGCTCCATGGCATGGATCTCAGGGCAATACATTTTCCTGGCGAGAGCAATGGCTTAGTGTATCGCCTATCGCCTCAGCTGGGTTCTTCAGCCATACGAGTGGTCCCTCAGGAGGGAGGTGGTGGACCAGATCTTTCAGGAGTGGGGCACTCCCGACATGGACCTCTTCACTACTGCACAGAATGCCCAGGTAGCTTGCTTCTGCTCCCAGAGGCTGGCCAGTGATTGCCTAGCTTCGAATGCTTTCCTGATCCACTCTGGGAAAGGCCTGCCCTATGTCTACCCCCTGATTCTGCTCATTGTGAAGATGCTCCTAAAGCTCCAGGCTGAGAGGGGATCCATAATTCTCTTCACTCTTACTGGCCTTGACAGCCATGGTTCTCTCTACTGCTGCAGCTCTCGCAGAAGGAACCTCCTTGCCTGGGCTCAGACCCAGACCTCATCTTGCAGGAGGGTGGCTCCTTGCATCTCAATATCCACTCCCTAAAACTCGCAGCTTGGATGCTGAGCAGGTAGTCCTTACGGAGCTTGCCCTTCCTGTGAATATCGGAGATCTTGCTAGCATCTCGCAAGGAATTAACACGTAAAGCCTACACATTCAAATGGAGGCGATCTGCTGTCTGCTGCACTGGTTGAGCATTGGACCCCATTGTCTGCCACGTGAACCAGATGTTGGAGTACCTCTTGATTCTGTCAAATTCTGGACTCAAGTCCAACTCTGTATATTTATTTATTTATTTGGTATATATTTGTATGCCGCTACTTCCAGCGATCAGCAGCGGTCTATTGGTGGAAAAAACAAGGGAGTATGTACAGAACAATTTAAGATTACAGTCTGATTTGAGGGAGGGGTGCACATCAACCACATAAATTACAATTATACATTTGAGCAACCAGATAAATTAGTTTGATCAACATAAATTACAGTTATACATTACATCGCCAAATATGCAATCGTATTAACAGTGAATATATACATATAAACATTTTAAATCACCATAGATGTGAGATATCGGTGAAACAGATTTCTATGTCCCATGTGCTAAGGAGGTAGGTAGGCAACGTGGGCAAAGATAATGGTTGAATCTGCCTAGGTGATGCTGTAATGTGATTGGAACAGGTGGGTTTTAAGCTTTTTTCTGAAGTCCTGTAGGTCTTTGATCAGGCGTATCTCATGAGGCAGCTGGTTCCAGAGCATGGGTGCAGAGTATATGTTCACCTCAGCACGATAGCGTTCCATCATGGCTGTGATGGGAAGCCTGTCTCGGCTGAGCCTGTGGTATGCTGATTCATGCGGGGCTTGCTGCTTTTGAAGCCTCCAGTTAAGCATCCTTTGATTGCGTGGGATCTGAATGTGGTCCTTGGCCAGCTCATACAGGCTCCTTTTGAGCCACTGTGTGCGTACCCTCTGAAGTTCTTAACCTGGAAAGTCCTCTTCCTGATGGCCATCACTCGGCTTGGTGAGCAAGCTCCAGGCTCTGGTCACACACCCTCCATACAAGAGGTTTCACCAGAACCGGGTAGTGCTCCACATGCACCCATGTTTTCTACCAAAGGTGGTCTCTGCCTTCCACTTTAACCAGTCTATTGTCCTTCCAATGTTCTTTCCCCAGCCTCACGCCAATCGCAGTGAGGTAGTGTTGTGCATTCTGGATTGCATGCGTGTGTTGGCCTTCTACTTGGAGCTCATGAAGGCGCACTGTCAATCCTCTCAGTACGTCTCCTTCGACCCCAGTAGGCTCGGGGTCGTGATTTCGAAGCGTATGCTATCCATCTGGCTGGTGGATTGCATCGTCCATGCGTATTCCTTGGCTGACTTGAGCCTTTGAGGGTTATGTCACAGCTCATAATGTCCGTGCAATGGCTACATCTGTAGCCAACCTCCATTCTGTCTCTTCAGAAGAGCTTGTCAGGGCTGCAACGTGGTCTTTGGATGGGGATTCCTGACAGGACAGCAGTTTTGGCCAGGCTGTGCTCCGGCATCTCTTTGTCTTGAGGGTCAGCTCCTGCCACCGGCCTTCTGTCCATCCAGGCTAATTGCTCAAAATTCCCTTGGTCAATGTCAGATGAGTCCCTCGATGTGACTGTCTCTCTGGTCTTCCTGGCTTCTCCAGTTCTTGATGCCTGGTTGGGCTGTTCTTTCTCCTCTGCTTTGGTAGCCTGGAGCTTGGGCGTTCCATATGTGAGGACTTATTTCCTACTTCATGGAGAAAGCATAGTTACTCACCTGTAGCAGGTGTTCTCCGTGAATAGCAGGAATAAGTCCTCATGATTCTCCCATCTCCTCGGGGAGTTGTTTTGGCTCCTGCTATCTGATCATACCGGAGAATATGACACCGCAGAGGGTGGGGAAGGCAGGCACGCAGGCGGTGGTGTACTTCCCAAAAGCTGCTTCTAGAAGCTGGGGAGCATTCCGTGAGTGGCTCCATCGATGTCACATATACATGAGGACTTATTCCTGATATTCACGGAGAACCCTTGCTGCAGGTGAATAACCACGCCTTTTCTCCTCCCTGTAGAAAATCTGAGGATTGAGAAGGAAAAGATTGATTAAACGCTCATGAATGACCACCTGAGTACAGAAAGTTGACTCACTTGAATATGACGTGGGAAGCTAAACAGGTAGAAAAGGCGACGGCAAAAGCTAAAAGGATGCTTGGGTACATACGGAGAGGAATGGCTAGCAGAAAAAGAGGTGATAATGCCTCTGTATAAGTCTTTGGTGTGACCTCATTTGGAGCATAGTGTGCAATTCTGGAGACCGCACCTTCAAAAGGATGTGAACAGGATGGAGTCGGTGCAGAGGGTGGCTACTAAAATGATTAGTGGTCTTCATTATAAAGCATATGAGGACAGACTGAAGGATCTTTATATGTACACCTTAGAGGAAAGGCGGGATAGAGGTGATATGATTGAGATGTTTAAATACCTCCGTGGTATAAATGTTCAGGGAGAGAGCCTCTTTCAATTGAAAGCAAGTTCTGCTATGAGGGGATATGGGATGAGGGTGAAGGGAGATAGATTCAGGAGTGATATGCAGAAATATTTCTTTACGGAAAGAGTAGTGGATCCATGGAATAGTCTCCCAGTGGAGGTGGTAGAGATGAGGACAGTAACTGAATTCAAAAAAGCATGGGACCAACACAGAGGATCTCTAAAGGTAAAAAGTGGACTGTTGTAGTTGTTGATATGGAAGGACAGACTAGATAGGCCATGTGGTCTTTTTTTGTCGTCATATTTCTATATTTCTGTAGCTAAGCTACACTAGACTGGTCTTTATAGTAGCCATACGAGGAAGGAAAATTGGTCCAGCTCCACGCTCTTATCATAAGGGCCTGTTGAACAGACACAAACTTGGAAGACTTTGGAAGAGTGCAGCAGCCTCACACAAACAACGCCCCCTTCTTCAGTCTGTTCTCTCCTGAAGATCGCAGAAGGCTCTGAGAGATTTGCCTGCCAGCCACCTTAACAGCAATGCTACAAAGCCAGCCATTTTAACAGTTACAGGGGAATAGAGCTGAGCCCGGCATGGATTCTCTGCCTGGGGCTCTCAGTGGGTGAGCATATGAAGGCTTGACCTTGTCATTGTCCTTGTTGGAGGCTCCTGATTCCGTTGTCTTTGGGGTGCAATTTGGAGTGGACCACTGGTGACCATTGGCGAGTTGTGGGGGTTTCCTGCTGTTTTCTGCATGTATTAGTAATTTGTATTATTGTGCCTGGTAATCTCGTGGTCCTAATGCATGTTCCACCCAAGCAGCTCCAGTGTGCATTCCTTCCCTAGTGTCTGTAACTCACGCTTGAGGTGCAATGCAACCTTAGTGTGAATTGTTGTGATACTTGCCCTAACTCTCTTCTTCCAGGAAATGTTTGACCTATGGCAAGCAAGATGTTTCATATCTGCATTCTGGACTACTTTTCCTGCATGGCTGCTTCTGAGTCATCCCTGACTCAGAAGCAGCCTTCTTTCACCCTCTCAGCTGGGGGATGTAGTTAGTTCGGCCTTGCCTACCTCAGGGCGGGAGGTGACTGACGCTATGGGTAAGGATTTTCAGCTGGCTGGAGGTTCCAGTGACTGTGCGGTGAGCTGCTCATCAACCTCTAGGGGTCTGTGGTGGTTGTGCCCTCTGGTGTTGGAGAGTCATGTCTGAGAAGAGAGCTTCCGGACTCTGGATTTTCCTCCCCAGAATTGTTCTCCTTTTTGCAACAGGCCTAGTTTTTCTGGTGTGGAAATTTAGACTCGGCTGCCTCTGGGTCCACCCTCCCACCCCCTTCCTGGGCATAGTGTCTCGTGCAGGGTAGACTGTGGAAATCTAGTTAGATCACCCCTTCTCTGGGATGCTTAACCAAAGGTAATCCCTGGAGATGGAGCAGCTGGGAGCTACCATAGATGTTGACTATCCATCATATTCAGATGGCTCGGCACTGGGCCCTGATGGGGTGAGGAAGTACTCTTGCCTTCAGAAGATTATCCAGAAGCTGACATGATCAGCCTATTCTGGAACAGATTGCCAGGATCTCATCCACTTTGAACTTGAGGCGCTTCCAGCACTGAGCAGGAGCTGAATGTACACCTGCTCCTTCAAGGGGTGTGAAAATTCATTACTGTCTTCTCATTCCTGTGCTCTCCTGGAAGAAGAGTGCGCAGAGTTGTTTGGCATTCCCAAGATGGTTGCACATGTCACAGCGGACACCAGATGAACCACCATTCCTGTGGAAGGTGGGTTGGCCTTAAATGATTTTCTGGACCGTAAGGTGGTTTTCTTGCTGAGGAGCCAGTTCACCGTGTTGTCGCTATTCTACAGCTGACAGTATATACCAGCCTAATGTTTCAAGCCCTGCTCCAGTGGATTTAGTTTCTTCTGCCAAATAACTACCCCTCATTTGCAGTCTGATACGGCTGGCCTGACTGATGCGATGTATGACCTGGAATGTTTGGTAGCCAGGGATGGTGCCTGACAAAGTTGTCTGATTTGGCCCTGGCACTGGGCTGGAGACTCGTGCTCCAATGCCCAGTTGGCCAGCTGGCTTTTAAGGGGAGGTTTTTGTTTGGAGCTGATTTGCAGAAGCTGGTGAAGGCCCTGGGTGAGACTAAATCTTAACACCTTCCAGAAAACAGGTCCAACTACCCGTGAAGTGGGCTGGTGCACCTTTCTCGTCCTCTGCCTATACACTAAGGGCACATTGGATGGATTCCCGGGGGTCTTGAGGCTCTTGTTACCAACCTGGAAAATCTTTCTTCCCCTCTGTTTCCAGCCTCAGGCTCATTCTCAGTCCTTTTGTGGAGTGGGTGAACCCAGGGACTCAATCCCCTCCAGAGGAGTACCCTCCCAAGCTGCACAATGAAGGCTTGGAGGCCCATTCCCTGGTTCCTCTGGTTGGAGGCAGGTTTAACTTTTTCTTTCAGGAATGGGCCTGAGTTACTAAGGATCACTGGGTACTAGATACTGTTCAGTTAGGCTATGTCCTGAAATGCAAAGAACAGATTCCGGATGCCCTCATTTCCCCTTGTGGTTTTGTGATCAGAAGTGCCAACGTGCAGACCACATAAAAGTTGCTGAAGATGGTGATATTTATCTTTATTCAGAACTTAATATACCGCTCACACAGAATGTACCAGAGCGGTTTACAATTACCAAAATATAGAGATGTCCGTCCCCCCAGATGAGTTAGGGCAAGGGCAGATACTCCATCTATTTAGTGATGCCCAAAAAGGATGGTTCTTTCCAGTCCATTCTGGACCTCAAGGGTATCAGAGTACCTGCACATCCTGCGCTTCCAGATAGAAACCTTGCGCTCCATGATTCAAGCAGCATCAAGGGGAGTACTTGGCTTCTCTGGATCTGGCCGAGGTGAATTTTCATATTCCAATCAAAGTGGATCAGCAGAGGTATCTGCATTTTGCAGTGCTTTGCTATCGCTATCAGTTTGCTGCCCTCCCTTTTAGGCTATCCACACCCCGAAGGATTTCTCCAAGGTGGTGACTCGCTCTGTGATGCCAAAGTATCTGTGTCCATCCCTATCTGGACGACTGGTTCATCTGAGCCCATTCTCATAGAGATGGTGCCATGGGCGCGTGCTCACATGTGACTGGCGACCCACTCCAATGCCAAAATTTGCTGCTTCTTCAGTTGCCACACAGAGATGGGGCCTGAGGGTATTGACACCCTGACCCAACCTTGGCCAAGTCAGAGACAGCTGTATGAGTTACCTCTGTGGCCCCTGGTGTGATTCAGCATATATAACACTACTCAAGCAGAATTGTTTTGGTGATGCTGAATTTGCTGAAGAAAATGTGGTTTAGAGACCTGATGTGGTTCCTGCAGGCACCCTCTTTGGTTGCCTCAGTCTCGGGTCTATTGTGGTAAGGACCAGTCGTCCTGGAGGACCCAGCTCCCTTCTCGCTTACGGCATGGTTCTTGAAAGGAGATGGCTAGCACATAAGGGCTATTCTCCAGTGGTAGTGTCTACTTTACTCAATGCCCAGAGGAGGTCACCAAGCTAGCATATGTACAGATATGGCGCCTCTTTGAGCACTGGTGCGGCACATGGCAGTTGGCTCCTGATGCGGCCAAGGTGTCCTCCCTGTTGGCCTTTCTACAGGATAGCTGAAAGAAAGGCCTTTTCTTTAGCTCCCTGGAAATTCAGTTGACACCTCTGACCTGTTCCTGGAGTCTGGTGGGTAATCTCTGGCCTTGCACATTGAGGTCTCATGCTTTCTCCAGGGGGGTTTGACATCTATGTCCTCCCTTACAATCTGTGGTCCCTTTCTGGGATCTGTCTGGTGCTCTGAGCTCTGACGGCGGCACCCTTTGAGCCATTAAAGTGTGCTACCTTAAAGGATTTGATGCTTAAGACTGTCATCTTGGTCGTCATTTGTTCTGCAAAGTGGATTTCCAAACTGCAGGCTCTGTCTTGCTAAAATCCTTCTCTCCTTTTCGAAGGAGGCTGTTTTAATTCGGCCTGTGCCTTCCTTCTTGCTTAAGGTGCTTTCTTCTTTCATATGAACCAGGTGGTCTGCCTGCCCTCCTTCCTGAAGGGTTTAGTGTCAGCAGAAGGATAAGGATCTTTGCCTGGTGGATATTGGGAGGGTGCTCCGGTGCCTGGCGGTTATGCATTCCCTTTGTAAGTCCGACCATCTTTTTGTGCTGAGCAAGGGTAAAGCAGTGGCTAAGTCTATTTTGGGATGCTGGATTAATGAGACCATTGCCTCGGCATATCTGTTGTAGAACCAGCCAGTTCCAGAGGGCTTGTGTGCACATTCTATCTGAGCACATGTCCTCTTGAATGGAGTGGAGCTTGGTAGCCCCTGCAGACATTTGTTGGACAGCAATATGGGCATCACTTTCCACTTCTACAAGCATTGCTGCTTTGACATCCATGTGTTGGAGACTGCCTTTGGCTCAAGGGGTTTGCGAGCTGCTGTTGTCTTCCTGCCCAGTGAAGTTGTAGCTTTGATACATCCCATTTCTCTGGACAGGTCTAGAAGGACAATATGGAAGGTGACATTTTACTTACCAGTTAATGTCCTTTTCTTGAGTCCTGCTAGACCAGTCCAGAGCCTGCCCTTAAAACTGTATTTGTTCTGTTATTCTGCTGTGGTACCCTTGGGCCCACTATGAATTTTATACTTACTACTACTTCTACTAATTTGTATAGCACTGCAAGGTGTTTGTAGTGCCATACAGACACATGTAAAAGATGGTTCCTGCTCATCAGAGTTTACAATCTAGTAAAGACAGACAACACAACAGCTGAGGACAAGGATATATTGTAGAGGAATGCTAAGGAAACACATAAGTGATTAAGTGGATCAGGATACAAAAGTGGCCTCAGAGGTGAGTTTTCAGCCTGGATTTGAAGAGGGCAGGAGATGAAGCCTGATGCACAGATTCAGGTAGTTTGTTCCAGGCATAAGGAGCAGTGAGGTGGAAGGATCGAAGTCTGGAGTTGGCAGTAGAAAAGAGCAGAGTTCCTGAGGATGGTTGTAGGGAGAGATAAGAGGAAAGGTAGTGAGGAGCAGCAGAATGAGTACACTTATAGGTAAGTAGGAAAAGTTTGAACTGGATATGGAAATGAAAAGGGACCCAGTGAAGCGACTTGAGAAGAGGGTTTATATGAGCATATCGAGGCTGGTAGAGTTTTGAACAGATTAAAGGAGGGGGGATGTCTGAGGGAGACCAACAAGGAGGAGGTTGCAGTAGTTTAGACAGGATGTAACTAAAGAGTGGATAAGTGTGTTAGTGTGTGTAGAAAAGAAGGGACAAATTTTGCCAATCTTATAGAGAAAGAAACCGTTTTTAGTTATCTGTTGAATGTGTGCAGATAGAGTCCAAGGTGACCCCGAGGTTGCATGCTGAGGAAGCAAAGAGGAGGGTAGCGTTAACCACATAAATAGAGAAGGGGGGATGTGGGTTTAGGGGTAAAGATAAGGAGCTCAGTTTTGGCCATGTTCAGTTTCGGAGAGCGGTGAGACATCCAGGCAGCAATGTCTGATAAGCAAGCAAAGATCCGGGCCTGGATTCCTGGAGAGATTTCAGGCACAGAAAGGTAGATCTAAGAGTCGACCGCATAAAGATAATACTGAAAACCATGGGAGGAAATAAATGTACCAAGGGATTGAATAGAGAGAGAAGAGGTCCCAAGACAGAGCCCTGAGGTACAACTGAAAGCAGGATGGCTGTAGAGGAGGAACCACCAGAACATACACTAAAAGTGCGATGAGAGAAAAAAAAAACAGGACTCAACAGAGCCCCTAAATTCAAGCGAGGAGAAGTTAGTGATCAACAGTGTCAAAGGCAGCAAAAGTCAGTAAGGATGAATCTCCAGGAACAAGCAGGAATGAGTCTTCACATATGGGTATCGTCGGTACCGACGGAGCCTGCGCGGGAACGCTCCCCAGCGTCCAGTAAGAAAGCTTTTGGGAGCATACCACCGTGCCTGCGTGCTGCCTTCCCGCCTTTCCCAACCGCCTCTCTCCAGTTCTTCTTTTCCACGGAGCCAGCAGGTCGTGTTCCTGTCACCGCAGAAGTTCTTTATTTTTCTGTGTCGCGTCTGCCTTCGACGTCAGACCGGTACCGCCGGTCTTTTCTTTTCTTTCTTTCTTCAAAAAAAAACAACAAAAACTTTTATTTCTTCAACTGTGCATTTTCAGTTTGGGCCTTTAGACCTAAATATTTTCTCCTCATGGAGAAGCCTGCTTCCGGGTTTAAAAAGTGCACAAAATGTGGCGGTACTATTTCTGTAACCGACACCCATGATTGGTGTCTAAAATGTTTGGGTCCTGACCATTCCATCACGGATCGTGTGTCCTGCACCATGATGTCTAAAAGAGGTCGGCAGAACCGAGCAGCCAAGCTCAGTACCCTGTTTCCCTCTGATGCAGCCTCGGTGGCATCGACGTCTTCCAGGGCTGCTGCTTCCTCCTATGGATCTCAGGTAACCAAATATAAATCTAGCCGGTCCTCAAAGGGCAAATCTCCCTCCAAGCATCGAGATGCCTCCGGGCTTGCCCTCGAGGATTCCGCTCTGGCAAAATTACCCCGGCGGGAAGTTCCGGCTTCCAAAACATTACCTATGGGGTCACAGGTTGACATCGATGGCGCGGCCTCGATTGATCACCTGTTGCCGTGTTCTGGGGTACCGGTGGCCTCCACTGGTACCGACATCCAGACTGGTGACGTCGATGGATCAGAAAATTCTGTCCATACAGCGCACCCTTACGGCATTTATGCAGGCTTCGATGCCTTCGGTACCGCAACGATCTCCGTTGCCGGTACCGGCATCGGCACCGTTCCCAGTGCCAGTACCGATTGCATCGGCTTCGGTGTCGACTACAACGGTACCCTGTCCTACGATGCCCATCGGTACCGAACCGGTACCGCTTACTCCCGATGTTGATCCCACTCGGTATGCGTATCGGGCTTTACAGGAGCATCCGGACAGGCGATACTTTGATTCCTCTGAAGACTCTGAGTCAGAGGTTTCTGTCGATGCACCGGTGCTTCTTCCTCAGGAGTCTGATTCTCCAAAATGAAGAATGTCTCCTCCAGAGGATTTGTCTTTTCAAGACTTCATTAGAGAAGTGGCTAGAGGCCTCTCCATTACAGTGGCCTCTGAGTCAGAGCCTAGAGCCAAGCAATTAGATATTTTGCAATATCCTAAGGCTCCTAAGGAAGCAGCTACCCTACCTATTCATGAGATTCTCTATGATCTCAGGTTGGGCATGTGGGAGACTCCTCTCATCACCTCTCCTCATTCTCGCAGGTTAGACACCATGTACCGTGTCCCTCCCTGTCCTGGTTTTCATAAGACTCTGCTTCCTCACCACTCTATTGTTGAGTCTGCTATGAAGAAAATAAAGAGTGCAAAGAGACACTCGTCTAACCCTCCAGGACGTGAATGTAGGACTCTAGATGCTTTTGGCCGAAGGATTTTCTAGGCCAATATGCTTGCTGCCAGAATCAACTCCTATAGTCTCTATATGGGGATGTTTCTAAAAAGTCACAGATCATCTGCAGACTTTAGCTCCTTTTATTTCAGAAGATAAAAGGCAGGAATTTCTCACTTGGCTCAAACATGCCCAAGATGTTTCCAAATTCTCCAACCGTGCAGCCTTTGACTCTTTTGAGTGTGTAAGCAGAGCCACGGCTATTGCCATAGGTGCACACAGAATTGCTTGGTTACAAGCCTATGATTTGGAACTCTGGGCCCAGGATGAGTTGGGAAACCTTCCTTGTACAGGTGAAAACCTGTTTGGCAGGGATTGGCAAGCAAAGGCCACTCAGATGGATGCTGAGAACTCTGCTTTGGATCGACTTTCAAAGTCTACCTCTGCCCCTGTTAAGAAAAGATTGTTCAAAAAGACATCTTTTTCTAAAAAGGGAAGATATTATCCTGCTCATGGGCAGGCATCTTCTGCAGGTCATTTTGCTGCAAAACGTCAGCAACCACCTAAACAGGCCAAGTCAAAGGCTGCCAAGCCTACCACAGCCCAGCAGCCTCAGCCTCCTCAAGGCCTTTGACTTGCAACTAGAGAACTTAGCCTTTCTAGCTCTGGGAAACCCAGAGCCCCTCACCATTCCAGGAAGGTTGACTTACTTTGCTCCCAGATGGGAGCAAATCACAGCAGAGCAAAGGACCCTCTCATCATAAAGGAAGGGTACAGGCTTCACTTTTTAAACCTTCCTCCTCACACCATGGTGAAACAGTTCAATTCTCCAACATCTCTCCTCAACCTTCTAGGTCAGGAGATTGCTACCCTTCTTGCCCAAGGGGCAATAGAAGAAGTACCTCTTCTTCAACAGGGCTCAGGGTTCTACTCCCCTTATTTTCTTATCCCAAAGAAAACAGGGGGCTACAGACCCATATTAGATCTCAGAGAATTGAACAAGTTTCTATTCAAGGAGAAATTCAAAATTTCTCTAGGTGCTCTGCTTCCATACCTTCAGAGTCAGGATTGGCTTTGTTCTCTAGATCTCAAGGATGTGTACACCCATGTCCTCATCCATCCCACACACAGAAGGTTCCTTCGGTTCCTTTTTCAAGGAAAGCACTACCAATACAGGGTGCTTCCTTTCGGTCTGGCCTATGCACCAATGGTGTTCACGAAATGCATGGCAGTAGTAGCTGCATTTCTCCGCACTCTAGGAATATTCGTATTCCCATATCTGGATGACTGACTCATTCGAGCCCCATCCCAGTCAGAGGCCCAGACTTGTCTAACCTGCACAATGCAGTATTTGGGACTGGTAATTAACATCCCAAAATCCCATCTCACCCCTACTCAGTCTCTGGAGTTCATAGGGGCCTTGCTGGATAACACAACTGCAAGGGCCTATCTTCCTCAGGCCTGTTGCCTACGTGCAGTTAGCCTCCCAGATTCAGTTAAAGTCCCAATTAACTGCTTGAGAGATGTTACAACTATTAGGCCACATGGCATCCACCGTGCATGTGGTTCCATATGCTCGCCTTTACATGAGGGCAGCTCAATGGACTTTGTCCACCCAATGGACTCAGGCATCAGGTTGCCTGTCAGACAAAATAGCAAATTCCAGTCGTCTATTTTGGTCTCTCCAGTGGTGGAAGTCCTCTCAGAACTTGTTGCTGGGGTCCCCTTTTCAGCAACCGTTACCCCAAGCAACTCTCACAACAGATGCTTCTCCACCCAGGGCATCTGGTCTCCACAGGAGACTTCTCTGCATATCAATCTCTTGGAACTCAGAGCAATATTCTTAGCTCTGTGTGTTCCATTCCCTGCTCAGCTACAGGACAGTCCTTATCCATATGGACAATCAAGTAGCCATGTTTTATGTAAACAAGCAGGGAGGGACTGGCTCTCTGTCGCTTTGCAACGAAGCTTTGTGACTGTGGGCCTTCGCCAGAGAGCATCACATCCATCTTCTGGCAGTATATCTTCCAGGCGTTCAAAACTCTTGGGCGGACAGACTCAGTCGAGTTCTGCTTCCACACGAGTGGTACCTCCACATGGACCAGGTAGCCAGGATTTTTTGAATTTGGGCAACCCCGGACATAGACCTCTTTGCAAGTCCGTGGAATGCCAAACTTCCCCGATTCTGTTCCAGAATTCCGTGTCAGGGAGTTCAGGTCAAGGATGCCTTCCTCCTTCACTGGGGTCAAGACTTCCTTTATGCCTTTCCACCAATTCCCCTAATTCCCAAAACTCTATTCAAGCTTCAGAGAGATCGTGGGACCATGATCCTCATAGCACCACATTGGCCATGCCAAGTGTGGTACCCTCTACTTCTGCATCTCTCTCAAGCTCCTTCCCTGGACTTAGGCTCTGCACCAGACCTTCTGTCCCAGGAAGACAAAACATTGTGGCACCCAAACCCCCAGTCGCTCCATCTCAGGGCTTGGTTGCTGAGGGCCTAGACCTTCAAGATTTTCATCTCTCTCAACAAGTCAGAGATGTTATTCATGCCTCTAGGAAGCCTTCTACTCAACATTCCTATGCTTTCAAATGGAAAAGATTCACCATTTGGTGTTCAGAGAAGGGTCTAAACCCTCTTGCAGTACCTCTGAATTCTCTACTAGAGTATCTCCTGCATCTATCCCATGCAGGCCTAAAAACAAATTCAGTAAGAGTCCATTTGAGTGCTATTGCAGCGTCCCTCAAGCCTCTCAGTGGACAACCTATCTCCTCTCACCCTCTTATAGCAAGATTCATGAGAGGCCTTCTTTTAACTAAACCTCCCATTAGACCACCTCCAGTGGCATGGGACTTAAACCTGGTTCTTGGCCAGCTTATGAAGCCACCCTTTGAACCTTTAGCCACCACCACCTTGAAATTTCTTTCTTGGAAAGTTGTTTTTCTCACTGCAGTCACCTCAGCACGCCGCATCAGTGAGCTGCAAGCTTTGGTGGCTAATCCACCTTATACAAGGTTCCATCATGATAAGGTAGTCCTCAAGTCTAATCCACACTTTATGCCTAAAGTGGTCTCGCCTTTTCATCTGAACCAGGAGGTATATTTACCTGTCTTTTTTCCAGGACCTCATGCATCAAATGCAGAGAGGAATCTTCATACCTTGGATTGTAAGAGAGCTCTCACTTTCTACTTACAAAGAACACAGCAACATAGAAAGTCTTCTCAACTCTTTGTTGCTTTTGATCCTTCTCATTTAGGACTTCCAGTCTCTAAGAGAACACTATCCAGCTGGATTGCTCAGTGTATTTCTTTCGCCTACCAGAGTAAGAACATTTCTCTGGAGGGCCATGTCACAGCTCACAATGTGAGAGCCATGGCAGCCTCAGTGGCTCATCTAAGCTCGGTGTCCATCGACCAGATCTGTCGAGCGCCACCTGGGCCTCGGTTCACACCTTCACAGCCCATTACTGTTTGGACAAGGACTCCTGCCGGGATGCCTCGTTTGGTCAGGCTGTCAAACACCTGTTCCATTCCTAATCAACTCCTACCCACCTACCCTGGTTGGATGCCAGAGATCCATGGGGAGGAAGTGGAGCCCTCTGCAAGGGCACACAACCATGGTGTCTCTCCCTGGCATCTGCAGCTAGGGAGTCCCCCCCCATATGTGTACTCATTCCTGCTTGTTCCTGGAGATAGCATAGTTACTCACCTGTAACAGGTGATCTCTGGGAACAGCTGGAATAAGTCTTCACAACCCACCCACCTCCCCTACGAGTTGTATCTCTCTATCTTTCCTTTCCCCTCTCTCTCTCTTTGTCTCAGCTTTAAAACTCGAACTGGAGAGAGGCGGTTGGGAAAGGCGGGAAGGCAGCGCGCAGGCGCTGTGGGATGCTCCCAAAAGCTTTCTTACTGGATGCTGGCTGGATGCGCAGGCTCCGTCGTTACCGACGATACCCATATGTGAAGACTTATTCCTGCTGTTCCCAGAGATCACCTGTTACAGGTAAGTAACTGTGCTGAATCGAGTAGAAGCCTTTGGATTTGGTGAGGAATAAGTTGCTGGAGACTTTGGCTAGAGCCTTTTCTGTGGAATGTAGAGAATGAAAATCAGATTGCAGTGGAACCAGAAGGTCTTGAGAGGAAAAAGTCAAGACGACAGCAGTGAGCCACTTGTTTTAAATAGTTTTGAAGCAAAGGGGAGAAAGAGGCCTATATCGGGAAGGACAGTTACTTGGCTCTGCAGGTTCATCTTCTACTGACAGCCTTTTGTTTGTTTTCCTGTACCTAGTTCTCTGCTGTTGATTACTCATTGTTGCCCACATTTGAGGTCGTGTGAGGCTTGCCATGTTTCTTCCAGAGGCTTTGGGATGAATACTGAAATGACCTCTGGTGGCTGAGGTGAATAGAGGCATAGGACTGATGTCATTGAAACCTGGGCTTTTCATTGGTTCTTTGTCGCCACAAATCTGCTGGTAGGGGAACACAACCACTTGTCTGGACTGATCTAGTAGAACTCAAGGAAAAGACACCTCATCAGGAGTTAGTGGGTCTGATTAGCCTGTGAAAGAACTGAAAACAGCTGAGAGCTGCCTAAGAGGCTTCAGAGCCTTGCACTGTTGAGGGATTCCTAACAGGGGCTCTGCATTTCAAGCCAAGGTAAGAGTGTGTGACTTTTAAATTACTAGTTTTTAAATTAGTAGTTCTCCAGGAAGTCAGTCCTCACATATGGGTGACATCGGCACCGATAGAGCCCTCGTGCGGAGCAATTCCCCAGCTTTCAAAGAAAGTCTTTGGGATTGCATCACGCATGTGCGGTCCCCTTCCCACCCAAGGGTGTCATCTTGCTCAGTCGTCTTTTTTTCCACGGAGCCCAGCAGACTTCCCTATTCCACTGTGGAAAAAGTAGAAAAGTTGGATAATTTCTTTCAGCTTCCCGATTCGACGCCGGTTCCCCTTCCCGCCTCCGGCTCAGTGCACTGGTATCAAGCTCGGTCATATTTTTTGTTTCTTGTCCTTCGTGACTAGCGTTTGCACTCTTTTTATTTTTCACTGGCAGCCCAGTCGTTTGACCTCACAGGTGCCCTTTTTCCCCTGATGGCTGCCAGTGGGTTTAAAAAGTGTGATCGGTGTAAGAAGTTGATGTCTTTCACCGACACACACGACTGCTGCCTCCGATGCCTTGGCCCTGACTATGACCCGGTGGTCTGTGGGCTATGTGGTAAGATGTCTTTGAAATCTTTGAAGAGCAGGCAGCACCAGCACGATGGGATTTTTCTTGAGTCCGCGTCCGTCCGGGCCCGGACCTCGTCAGAGTCCTCGACATCTCGGGACTCGGAGCCCGAGCACAGTCGTGTGTCTGAGCGTGGGTCTCCCTCCAGGGAACACCGGAGGAAGAAAAAACTTGTGAGGGCAGCGTTGCTGGACGCCTCTGATTGGCCTGGGCCCTCAGGTTCCAGGCTGCGGAGCCTGGACCGCCTCCCCAGGTCCTCTGAGTCGGAGAGGCTGACTAAACAACCTTGCAAGGAGCCGGAGACGTCGGACAAGGTAATTTCTGTTGTCCTTGTAGACTCCTCCGGGAGAGCCGGCGTCGGGATCCGAGCCGGGAGCTGCAGAGCCTTCTGAGCTCAGTCTCAGGATGGCGGCCCTGGAGAGCAGCATGGCTGCCTTCATGGAGCAGCAGTGGGTGCTGATGACCGGTCTCGCCAGTCCATCTGCCTCGACCACCGGGACTTTGATGTCAAAATCGACACCAGAGGCCTAGCCAATCCTCGAGTCGATCCTCGGCCAAGGTCCCCCTCGACCTCCCATTCGGGACCGAGGTTGTCGACGCCGGTGCCCTCGGCGTCGGTGCCCTCGGCGTCAGGGCAGTCGGGCTCGAAGCCCTCAAGGCTGGAGCCCATTGAGTCCTCCTCTGAGAACTCAGCGTGGGAGACAGAGGAGGAAGACTCCCCAGACATCCACCGAACCCGGTGTATCCCATCGGACTCTCTGGGTTCGGAGCCTCGGAGAAGGTCCCCCCCCGAAGGACACTTGGTTCTCGGACTTCGTAAGGGACATGGCCAAGGCTTTGGCATTTCCTGCAGATGCCGAGGAGGAGCTTCAAGCCGAAGAGCTCGAGGCCCTCTAGTATGACTCTCCCCTGAAGGAGGCCCTTACTGTACCGGTGCCTCTGAAGTTAGAACGGTGGATGCTCCGCATGTGGGAGTGTCCGGCCTCAATGGTGGAACTCAGCAAGCGGGTCGATTCCATCTATATGACGTGACGTAGCTGGATTTTGAATATCCAATAAGTGCAGCCAGCAGCCAATCATGCATGTTAAACTGTGTTAAGGATCTTTATAAAATCTTTCGGGAATCTTTAGTTCGCATGCGCGGTGTTTTTTGGAGATCTGAACCTGCATTCCGAGCGACTAGATTTAGATGCCAGAGGTGTGCATTCTGAAGGTAAAGACTTTGCATATGGATTTTGATATAATCTTTAAATGTATTGAGAGACTGCAATGAAATTATACAAGTCCTTACTCTCCTCTCTCTGTTTAAACAGCAGGTTAGAGAATTGAAGCTGACGTTGAATGTTTGGGAGTGCTTATATAAGCCCCTGAAGAAACGTAATGATTGGTGAAACGCATAGGCGCTGAAGATTGGCATTGGGGCCTTTTCTGTTAAGATAAGCACATATCATACTTTAGAAAAATTTTATTTATATCTAAAAGAAAAAAAGATAAAAAGGAAGAGAACTAGTTTTGAAGCAACAAAAAAAAGGCGTTGATGCAAAAGGGTATACGGAGATTAGGTATGATACATCCTACTCCATAGTCCCAATTTAGTCTGAGACCTTGTTGCTTACACACATCGTATTCTCATAGTTGAATGTTGGAGCAATTTTTATAGATTGCGCAAGTCTAGGATGGAAAACAATCTGAACAAGTTTCTGGTGAAGGAAAAGTTCAAGATGCTTTCCCTTGGGATCCTACTGCCTTACCTCTACCAGGGAGACTGGCTATGCTCCTTAGACTTAAAGGATGCTTATACTCACATCCTCATACACCCAGACCACAGACAATATCTCAGGTTTGTGGTCAGAGGAAGCTGCTTCCAGTACAAGGTGCTTCCCTTTGGCCTAGCTTCCGCTCCCAGAGTATTCACCAAATGCCTAGCAGTGGTGGCGGCCTTCCTCAGAAGCCAGGGAGTCTTCGTCGTTCCATACTTGGATGATTGGCTCATCAGGGGCCAATCGGCACAGGAGGCACAGCAGGCCACTACTCGCACAGTCACCCTGCTCTAGCACCTAGGGTTTGTGGTAAATCACGCAAAGTTCACTTTACTCCCCACTCAGAACTTGGAGTTCATAGAGGCAAGACTGGACACCCTTCGGGCAAGGGCTTAGCTACCGCTGGACAGGACGAGGCGGTTGCTGGACTTTGTACAACAGGTCCAGCACAGACCATGTCTCCGCAAGGGTCTTCTTACGCCTCCTGGGCCACATGGCCTCCACGGTACATGTGACTCCATATGCTTGATTCCACATGCGCACAGCTCAATGGTGCCTCAGAGACCAGGGGACACAAGCCGCATCAGACAGGGTAGCAATTTCCAAGGTACTGGCTACATCCCTCCCCCCCCCAATCTGGCTCCAGGGAGTACCATTCCAACCTCCCTCACACCAGAGTGCTGATGACAGATGCCTCCTTGCTGGGCTGGGGTGCCCATTGCCAGGGTTCATGCACTCAGGGTCTGTGGTCCTCGCGAGAGGCCGCACTTCAAATCAGTTTTCTAGAGCTTCGAGCCATCCGCCTAGCTTTTCAAGCCTTCTGTCATCTTCTTTCACATCAGTTGGTGTTGATTCAGACAGACAATCAAGTAGTGATGTTCTACATCAACAAACAGGGAGGCACAGGATCTCGCATCCTATGCCAGGAAACTCTGGACCTCTGCTCTTTTGCAGTGGCGCATCACATGTGCCTAAAGGCAGTTTATCTGCCAGATCAGGAGAACCTCCTGGCCAACAAGTTAAGCGGGATTCTTCAGCCTCACGAATGGCAACTGAACTGGGATGTAGCCCAGCAGATCTTCAACCACTGGGGTCTTCCATCCATGGATCTCTTTGCCAGTCCGCAAAACCACCAGTTGCCCCGGTTCTGCTCAAGGCATCCGCTGAGCGTGGCGGCAGATGCTTTCCTGATCTTGTGGGCACAGGGCCTTCTCTGTGTTCCCACCCACACCCCTGGTGGCACACACTCTGTTCAAGATTCTTCGGGACAAGGCCTCTGTCATCCTGGTAGCCCCCAGATGGCCCTGACAGCCTTGGTTCCCTCTTCTCCTACAACTGGCGGTCGAAACTCCACTCCCACTGGGGGGGGGGGGGGCAGCCCGACCTCTTGACCCAGGAACAGGGTTCCTTACTACACCCCAACCTCAGATCCCTCAACTTAATGGCATGGCTGCTGAGAAGGTAGTACTTGCTCCTCTACTGCTTCCCCAGGAGGTGGAGGAGGTATTGCTGGCCTCTAGGAAGCAATCCTCTAGAAAATCCTACGCGTTCAAGTGGCGTAGATTTGAAGTGTGGTGTGCCCAAAATAAGGAGAACCCGTTCACTTGCCAAGTACCTCAGGTATTGCAGTACTTGCTCCACCTCTCAGAGTTGGGCCTCAAGTCTAACTGTCAGGGTCCACCTGAGTGCGCTGTCGGCTAACCAGTGGACAGGCAACCTCTTTCAGCTCACCCTTTGGCATCCCACTTCCTCAAAGGCCGCCGCCTCTTGAAGCCTCCAATTCGCCCACCGGCTACAGAGTGGGAATTAAATGTGGTCTTGCAGCAGCTTACTTGCCCACCTTTTGAACCAATGCCCACTTGTCATCTCCACTTCCTTTCTTGGAAAGCACTCTTTCTAGTGGCACTCACATCTGATTGACATGTGAGTGAGCTGCAAGCTTTAGTATCGGATAGACTGTATACACGGTTTTATAAAAACAGGGTGGTCCTACGTACTCACCCCAAGTTACTTCCAAAAGTGGTTTTCTCGTTTCACCTCAACCAAGAGGTGGTTCTTCCAACCTTCTTCCCCAGGCCACATACCAGCAAGGCAGAAGCGGTTCTGCATACCTTGGACTGTAAGATGGCACTTGCCTTCTTCCTGGAGCATACGTGGGGACATTGGAGAGCTTCCCAGCTCTTCGTCTCTTATGATCCTAGTAAACTGGGTCTACCTGTCTCCAAGCGCACATTATCCACCTGGGTGGCAGACTGCGTCACCTGGGCATACAGGGCAGCTGACCGCCAGCTGCAGGGCCGAATCACGGCCCACTCTGTCAGGGCTAAGGCCGCATCAGTGGCTAACCACAGTTCTGTTCCGTTGGCAGACATCTGCTGGGCCGCAACTTGGTCTTCAAGCCAGACATTTGCAGCCCATTACTGCCTGGAGAGAGAGTCCCGACGGGACAGTGTTTTTGGTCAGGCGGTACTCTGTAACCTTTGGTGTCAGGCTACCGTGGGGGTTGCGTTCTCGGAGCAAAATCCTATCGCTGCTGCGGCTCTTCTAGAGGGAGCCATTTTCAGCTATGGATTCTCGGTAGCCTATAGCTAGGGAGTCCCATATGTGAGGACTGACTTCCTGCTTGTTCCTGGCGAAAGTGTAGTTACTCAGCTGTATCAGGTGTTCTCCAGGGACAGCAGGAATCAGTCCTCACCACCCTTCCTACTCCCCTGGAGTTGCAGTCCTTTGATTAATTTTTTCTCATTTTTGCCGTCTTTTTAGCTTATGTCATCTGACTGAGCAAGATGGCACCCTTGGGCGGGAAGGGGACTGCGCATGTGCGATGCCATCCCAAAGGCTTTCTTTGAAAGCTGGGGAATTGCTCCACACGAGGGCTCTGTCGGTGCCGACGTCGCCCATATGTGAGAACTGATTCCTGCTGTCTCTGGAGAACACCTGTTACAGATGAGTAACTACGCTTTCTCTGCCTGAGAGCTCTTAAAGGGTTTTGGTACTTTTTAAAAGAGTTAAATTCTTTTTGGTGCTTTAGTTCAAAAGGGGAAATATTGTCTTTAGTGGTGAAGGTTTAAAACACTGCTTTTAGTATCTTTATCTCAGCTCTTTGAAGCTACTGACACCTCGTCAGGTGTTAATTCCCCCCTCCAAGTCCCACCCATCCTATGTGAGCTGTCTTGCTTTATAGGGCCCTCCCCCAAGTAGCTACACACAGGGACTTGGAATCAGCACATTTAGAACACACACAAAAGGTTAACTGCTTATCTCCAGGAACAAACAGGAATGAGTCTTCACACATGGGTATCGTCGGTACCGACGGAGCCTGCGCGGGAACACTCCCCAGCGTCCAGTAGGAAAGCTTTTGGGAGCATCCCACGCGCCTGCATGCTGCCTTCCCACCTTCCCCAACCGCCTCTCTCCAGTTCTTCTTTTCTGCGGAGCCAGCAGGTCGTGTTCCTGTCACCGCAGAAGTAGTTCTTTATTTTTTTCTTTATTTTTCTGTGTCGCGTCTGCCTCCTTCGACGTCAGACCGGTACCGCCGGTCTTTTCTTTTCTTTCTTGAAGAAAAAATATATATATATATATTTACTGTGCATTTTCAGTTTGGGCCTTAGGCCTGAACATTTTTCTCCTCATGGAGAAGCCCGCTTCCGGGTTCAAAAAGTGCACAAAATGTGGCGGTACTATTTCTGTCACCGACACCCATGATTGGTGTCTAAAATGTTTGGGTCCTGACCATTCCATCACGGATTGTGTGTCCTTTACCATGATGTCTAAAAGAGGTCGGCAGAACCGAGCAACCAAGCTCAGTACCCTGTTTCCCTCTGATGCAGCCTCGGTGGCATCGACGTCTTCCAGAGCTGCTTCTTCCTCCCATGGATCTCAGGTAACCAAACATAAATCTAGCCGGTCCTTGAAGGGCAAATCTCCCTCTAAGCATCGAGATGCCTCCGGGCTTGTCCTCGAGGATTCTGCACGGGCAAAATTACCCCGGCGGGAAGTTCCGGCTTCCAAAGCATTGTCTATGGGGTCACAGGTTGACATCGATGGCTTGGCCTCGACCGATCACCTGTTGCCGTGTTCTGGGGTACCGGTGGCCTCCACTGGTACCGACATCCAGACTCTGGTGGCGTCGATGGATCAGAAGATTCTGTCCATGCAACGCACCCTAACGGCGTTTATGCAGGCTTCGCCTCCGGTACCGCAACAATCTCCGTTGCCGGTACCGACTCCGGCACAGGCATCGTTCCCGGTACCGATTGCATCGGCTTCAGTGTCAACTGCAACGGTACCCTGTCCTATGATGCCCATCGGTACCGAAGCGGTACTGCTTACTCCCGATGTCGATCCCACTCGGTACGCGTATCGGGCTTTACAGGAGCATCTAGACAGGCGATTCTTCGATTCCTTCGAAGACTCTGAGTCGGAGGCTTCTGTCGAGGCACAGGTACTTCTTCCTCAGGAGTCTACTTCTCCAAAAAGAAGAATGTCTCCTCCAGAAGACTTGTCTTTTCAAGACTTCATTAGGGAAGTGGCTAGGGGCCTCTCCATTACAGTGGCCCCTGTCAGAGCCTAGAGCCAAGCAATTAGATATTTTACAATATCCTAAGGCTCCTAAAGAAGCAGCTACCTTACCTATTCATGAGATTGTCTATGATCTCATGTTGAGCATGTGGGAGACTCCTCTTACCACCTCGCCTCATTCTCATAGGTTAGACACCATGTACCGTGTCCCTCCTTGTCCTGGCTTTCATAAGTCTCAGCTTCCTCACCACTCTATTGTGGTAGAGTCTGCCATGAGGAAAATAAAGAGTGCAAAGAGACACTCATCTAATCCTCCAGGACGTGAATGCAGGACCCTTGATGCTTTTGGCCGAAGGGTTTTCCAAGCTAATATGCTTGCTGCCAGAATCAACTCCTATAGTCTCTATATGGGGATGTTTCTAAAAAGTCACAGATCATCTGCAGACTTTAGCCCCTTTTATTTCAGAAGATAAAAGGCAGGAATTTCTCACTTGGCTCAAACATGCCCAAGATGTTTCCAAATTTTCCAACCGTGCAGCCTTTGACTCTTTTGAGTGTGTAAGCAGAGCCTTGGCTATTGCCATAGGTGCACGCAGAATTGCTTGGTTACAAGCCTCTGATTTGGAACTCTGGGTCCAAGATGAACTGGGAAATCTTCCTTGTACAGGTGAAAACCTTTTTAGCAGGGATTGGCAAGCAAAGGCCACTCAGATGGATGCTAAGAACTCTGCTTTGGATCGACTTTCAAAGTCTACCTCTGCTCCTGTTAAGAAAAGGTTGTTCAAAAAGACACCTTTTTCTAAAAAGGGAAGATATTATCCTGCTTATGGTCAGCAGGCATCTTCTGCAGGTCGTTTTGCTGCAAAGCGTTAGCAACCACCTAAACAGGCCAAGTCAAAGGCTGCCAGGCCTCCCACAGCCCAGCAGCCTCAGCCTCCTCAGGGCCTTTGACTTGCAACTAGAGAACTTAGCCTTTCTAGCTCTGGAAGAACCAGAGCCCCTCACCATTCCAGGAAGGTTGGCTTACTTTGCTCCCAGATGGGAGCAAATCACAGCAGAGCAATGGACCCTCTCCATTATAAGGGAAGGGTACAAGCTTCATTTCTTAAACCTTCCTCCCCACACCATGGTGAAACAGTTCAATTCTCCAACATCTCTCCTCAATCTTCTGGGTCAGGAGATTGCTACCCTTCTTGCCCAAGGGGCAATAGAAGAAGTACCTCTTCAACAGGGCTCAGGGTTCTACTCCCCTTATTTTCTTATTCCAAAGAAAACAGGGGGCTACAGACCCATCTTAGATCTCAGAGAATTGAACAAATTTCTATTCAAGGAGAAATTCAAGATGATTTCTCTCGGTACTTTGCTGCCATACCTTCAGAGTCAGGACTGGCTTTGTTCTGTAGATCGCAAGGATGCGTACACCCAAGTCCTCATCCATCCAACACACAGAAGATTCCTTTTTCAAGGAAAGCACTACCAATACAGGGTGCTTCCTTTCGGTCTGGCCTCTGCACCAAGGGTGTTCACGAAATGCATGGCAGTAGTAGCTGCATTTCTATGCACTCTAGGAATATTCGTTTTCCCATATCTGGACGACTGGCTCATTCGAGCTCCATCCCAGTCAGAGGCCCAGACTAGTCTAACCTGCACAATGCGTGTCCTTCAGTATTTGGGACTGGTAATAAATATCCCAAAATCCCATCTCACCCCTACTCAGTCTCTGGAGTTTATAGGGGCCTTGCTGGATACCACAACTGCAAGGGCCTATCTTCCTCAGGCCCGTTGCCCACGCTTGGTGCAGTTAGCCTCCCAGATAGTTAAAGTCCCATTTAACTGCTCGAGAGATGTTACAACTATTAGGCCACATGGCATCCACCGTGCATGTGGTTCCATATGCTCGCCTTCACATGAGGGCAGCTGAATGGACTTTGTCCACCCAATGGACTCAGGCATCAGGTTGCCTGTCAGACAAAATAGCAAATTCCTGTCGCCTATTTTGGTCTCTCCAGTGGTGGAAGTCCCCTCCAAATCTGTTGTTGCGGTCCCCTTTTTAGGAGTCGCTACCCCAAGCAACTCTGACAACAGATGCTTCTCCAATGGGTTGGGGAACTCATCTGCAGGATCTCTCCACCCAGGGCATCTGATCTCCACAGGAGACTTCTCTGCATATCAATCTCTTGGAACTCAGAGCAATATTCTTAGCTCTGAGTGTTCCAGTCCCTGCTTCAGCTACAGGACAGTCCTCATCCATACGGACAACCAAGTAGCCATGTTCTATGTAAACAAGCAGGGTGGGACTGGCTCTGTCGCTTTGCAACGAAGCTTTGCGACTGTGGGCCTTCGCCAGAGAGCATCACATCCATCTTCTGGCAGTATATCTTCCAGGCGTTCAAAACTCTTGGGCGGACAGATTCAGTCGAGTTCTGCTTCCACACGAGTGGTACCTCCACATGGACCAGGTAGCCAGGATTTTTTGAATTTGGGCAACCCCGGACATAGATCTCTTTGCAAGTCCGTGGAATGCCAAACTTCCCCGGTTCTGTTCCAGAATTCCGTGTCAGGGAGTTCAGGTCAAGGATGCCTTTCTCCTTCACTGGGGTCAAGACTTCCTTTATGCCTTTCCACCAATTCCCCTAATTCTGAATACACTATTCAAGCTTCAGAGAGATAGAGGGACCATGATCCTCATAGCACCACATTGGCCACGCCAAGTGTGGTACCCTCTACTTCTGCATCTCTCTCAAGCTCCTTCCCTGGACTTGGGCTCTGCACCAGACCTTCTATCCCAGGAAGAAGGAACGTTATGGCACCCAAACCCCCAGTCTCTCCATCTCAGGGCTTGGTTGCTGAGGGCCTAGACCTTCAAGATTTTAATCTCTCTCAGCAAGTCAGATGTTGTTCATGCCTCTAGAAAGCCTTCTACTAGACGTTCCTATGCTTTCAAATGGAAAAGATTTACCATTTGGTGTTCGGGGAAGGGTCTAAAGCCTCTTGCAATACCTCTGAATTCTCTACTAGAGTATCTCCTGCATCTATCTCATGCAGTCTGAAAACTAATTCAGTAAGAGTCCATCTGAGTGCTATTGCAGCGTCCCTCAAGCCTCTCAATGGACAACCTATTTCCTCTCATCCTTTTATAACAAGATTCATGAGAGGCCTTTTAACTAAACCTCCCATTAGACCACCTTCAGGGGCATGGGACTTAAACCTGGTTCTTGGCCAGCTTATGAAGCCACCCTTTGAACCTTTAGCCACCACCTCCTTGAAATTTCTTTCTTGGAAAGTTGTTTTTCTCATTGCAGTCACCTCAGCACGCCACATCAGTGAGTTGCAAGCTTTGGTGGCTAATCCACCTTATACAAGGTTCCATCATGATAAGGTAGTCCTCAGGACCAATCCACACTTTATGCCTAAAGTGGTCTTGCCTTTTCATCTGAACCAAGAGGTATATCTACCTGTCTTTTTTCCAGGACCTCATGCATCAAGTGCAGAGAGGAATCTTCATACCTTGGATTGTAAGAGAGCTCTCGCTTTTTACTTACAAAGAACAGAGCAACATAGGAAGTCTTCTCAACTCTTTGTTGCTTTTGATCCTTCTCATTTAGGACTTCCAGTCTCTAAGAGAACACTGTCCAACTGGATTTCTCAGTGTATTTCTTTCACCTACCAGAGTAGGAACATTTCTCTGGAGGGCCATGTCACAGCTCACAATGTGAGAGCCATGGCAGCCTCAATGGCTCATCTAAACTCTGTGTCCATCGACCAAATCTGTCGAGCGGCCACCTGGGCCTCGGTTCATACCTTCACAGCCCATTACTGTTTAGACAAGGACTCCCGCCTGGATGCCTTGTTTGGTCAGGCTGTTCTCAAACACCTGTTCCATTCCTAATCAACTCGTACCCACCTATCCTGGTCGGATGCCAGAGATCCATGGGAGGAGGTAGAGTCCTTTTCAAGGACACATAACCTGGGGTTTCTCCCTAGCATCTACAGGTAGGGAGTCCCCATATGTGAAGACTCATTCCTGCTTGTTCCTAGAGATAGCACAGTTACTTACCTGTAACAGGTGATCTCTGGGAATAGCAGGAATAAGTCTTCACAACCCACCCACCTCCCCTAGGAGTTCTCTCTCTATCTATCTTTCCTTTCCTCTCTCTCTCTTTGTCTCAGCTTTAAAACTCAAACTTGGGAAAGGCGGGAAGGCAGCGCGCAGGCGCGTGGGATGCTCCCAAAAGCTTTCTTACTGGACGCTGGCGAGTGTTCCCGCGCAGGCTCCGTCGGTACTGACAATACCCATATGTGAAGACTTTGGATTTGGAGCAGTGGGTGCAGGAGAAGATCTCCAGGAACAAGCAGGAATGAGTCTTCACATATGGGAGACGTCGCCCGCACGGGAATGCTCCCCAGCATCCAATCAGAAAGCCTTTGGGAGCATTCCCCGCGCCTGCGCGGTGGCTTCCCGCCCTTCCTACTGCCTCTCTCCAGTTTTCATTTTTCCGCGGAGCAGACAGGACGTACCTCCTGCCACTGCAGAAACTTTTTCTTTCTTTTCTTGTTTCCTGTGGTCGCGGCCTTTTCCCGCTGACAACGGCACCACCGGTGCCCCTTTTTTTCTTTTCTTTTATTCTTTTAGTCACTTCGAGGGAGCCTTTTTTCCCCTCTGTTCGTTTTGAGGCCTATCAGGCTGCACAGCATGGAGCCTTCTTCCCCTCAGAAGTGCCCCCACTGTGGAGACTTAGTTTTTCACTTAGACTCCAATGCCTGGTGCCTCCCCTGTTTGGGCCCTGACCCTTTTCTCCCCGGTTCCCCGGGCTCCAGTATCGGGAGAAGACATTCCCTTTTTCGGGGAGTCCCTCGATGACGTCTTTCCCCCTCAGGTGCGGTCATCGGTTTTATTTTCTCTCCAGGATCAGGTAACCACAAAACAGTCTGTTAAGACTAGCCAAGTCTTGAGGGGCGAGTCTCATGCGCGGCATGACGACGGCTCCGGCCAACCCCTCAAGCCCTCCTTGGCAATTAAACCCCGGCGGGAGTCTTAGGGCTCCGAAGCATTTACGGGGTTTCGGGTTGTTCCTGAGGTTCGCTCCTCACAGAACATTCCCAAGCCATGCTCGAGGGTGGTATCCGCTTCGAGCGGTGCCGTTTCCCCGGCATCGGTGTCGAGCGTTCCGCTCCTCACCGGGGATCGTCAGCTGCTGTCCTTGGCACCTCCGGTGCCGATACTCGACCCAGTCTGGCGTTCCTTCATCCCTGCCATGCGTGGAGGTGGTACCTGCTTCGGGCGGTACCGATTCGTCGGCGTCGAGTGTCCCACTCTCCGGGGATCGTCATCTGGTGTCCTCGGTGCCTTCGGGTCCGATCGCTTCGACCCAGTCTGACTTGCCTGCATCCCAGCCCTGCACGAGGGCGGTACCGGATTTGAACGGCACCGTTTTCCCGGCGTCAGCATGGGTGTCGAGTGCTCCACTCGTCACCAGGGATCGCCGCCTGGCCTCCCCCGGTACCTTCGGGGTCTATCGATCTGCCCCAGACGGGCGATCCTCCGGCATCGACGCGGACGTCGAGTGCTACGCTCATCGCTAGAAGGGGGCCCCGGTGCCTTCGATCGCTTCGATCCAGTCTGGTTTCCCGTCCCCCGGCCAGCCAGGGGGTTGGTTCCAGCGTCAAGAGACGCCAGTACCCCGGCGTCGGCGCCGGGGTTGTGCGTTTCACGCCCCGCAGGGGCTCGTCGGGTTACCTGGGTACCCTCGGGGACGGGTCGTATGCCCCGGCAGGATTCTCCTCTGGGTAAGACAGGCTCGAGAGGGGTCCCGGCGTCTGGCGGTGCCTACCGCTCGGTATCTACGCCGGTGTCGGGTGTTCCCCCCTCTACCGAGCTTCGTTCTTGGGGGCCCTCGGTGCCTACGGCACCAATCGACGCAGTTCCGATTCACTCCCCGGGATCGGCATCGCCGGCGCCGCCTCCGCTGCCGGGGCCCTCTAGAAGGGAGTCGATCTCCTCTCTCGGTTCGATGCCCAGCCTCGAATCGGTATCCAGCCTCGAAGGCTTGGCTACGGCACGTTTCGTGACCGGCCCCTGTCCCCTTCCTGCGACGCAGTGCAGAGATCTCTAACCACTGCTCTCCGGTTGCCTCGGAACCGCTTCAATCGTCGGGGGCAGGGCTGGCCCCGGGGCCGATTCCGGCGGTTCTGTCGGTGCCATCGACCCCTTCGATGCCTAGCTTGGAATCAATTCCAGGAACCGTCGACGCCGTGCTGACTGCCCCAATCCGGGACTGCTGGTACCAACCTCTGCCCAGCGGGCGTCAGTCCGATAGGTCTTTTGGTGCCCAGGCGGCCCCTCCCGCCTTCGCCTACCTCTGGGAGAGCCGTCTTTTCAGGATTTTCTCCTTGACATGGCGGACTTGCTTGCCATTCCTATTCCGGGTCCTTCCCTAAGTCCAGGCCCTGCAGAACAGGCAGCCGTAATGCTTCCTTTACATCCTTCCCTGCAGGATCTTCTGCTGGGGGCTTGGCGGTCGCCTTTGAGGGTTCCGGCACCGTCTACAGCCATGCATGCTCTGTATCGGGTGCCCCCCTCCCCGGGTTTTCAGCAGCACCAGCTTCCACATTTCATCGTGGTGGAATCAGCGCTGAGGAAGGTTGGAAGCAAGCAGCAGCATTCTTCTCGCCCCCCAGGTCGTGCCTCTAAAACGCTGGATACCCTGGGGCGTCAAACCTTCCAAACGTCCATTTTGGCTTCCAGAATTATTTCATATATTTTTTATATGAGCCTGGCACTCCGGGAGGTCACTGAGAGATTATCTCTTTTGTCTCCCTTTTTGTCTGCAACTAAGGCCTCTGAATATTCCTTGCTTCTTTATCATTGCAGGAATATCTCTGGGTTCCTTTCTCGTGCTTCTCTAGACTCCTTCCTGTCGGTCAGCAGATCCTCTGCTCTTGCCATCAGAGCACGTCGTACAGCATGGTTGCAGGCGTCAGACTTGTGTAGGCGGGCACAACATAATTTGGGCAATTCTCCTTGTGCCGGAGACCACCTCTTCAACAGCGAAGCCTTACATCAGGTTGCTCAGTGCTTCGCTAACCCTCCTAGCGTTAGAAGCCGTCCAAAGTCCTCTCTTCCCCCCCCGGGGGTGGAAAATGTCCTACTAGACCTTCCTTCCCTAGGAAGAGAAAATTTCATCCCTCTGCCCACCCGCCAGGTGCGCCTAAGCAAGGATGTCTCAATCCGGTCTGAAGTTCCCGGGCCCGCATCGGGATACTCATACCAAGCAGCTTTAGGCTCCTGTATGCGGCGGCTTACAATTAACTTCTATTTCCAGAAGTTTAAATTTTTAGCTCTACACTGGGGTTCGTTCGGTGGGGCAAGTGGTTCGGATGCTGCCCAGGGGTTAAGGTATTCTCCTTCCTTCAGAAGAGGGAGATCACCTCTATTCCATGATAGCTATGGCCCATGGACATACTACCCTTCAATTGACTTACCCTTAGGTACGTTCCCCGAACCCTTCTCTTCCAGGGACCCCCTGCTGATTGATACCATACCGAAATCCTTCTCCCAGTGTAGACCTTTGTTTGCTATCCTGCACAGCACGTCCTGAGCAATCCCTCGATAGGGCCGGATCAGCCCCGTCCCCTTGTTTGTTCTCCCTGTTCAGGCAGGAGAACCCCCTGCTATAGTCACTCCAAGGCTTGTCATTGACTATACCCTCATGTCTCCCGTTAAGGCGGGGGGTGAGTTTTTTCTGCGTGAATGCCCTGGGTACACATCTAGGGCCTGAGGTACCTCTGATGTGCCCTTACCGGACCGATATTATCCTCTGTCCTTCACGCTATCGTGCTGTTAGTTTCGCTGATCTGCCCCTGCCCCACAGGAATAGATCCCTTCTCTGGATGGATCTTTGACGCCACCTCCCGAGGTGGGCGTTTTTCTGTGGATCAGTGGCAGGTCCGCCTTATCAGTGTTGTGTTATGCTCACGTAGGTAGGTTCCTGGGCATACCGGTGTTAGTACCCGGGTGGGCGTTCTCCATGCCCAACTTACCTTGATATGTATATATATAAAGGAATATTAGATATCTGTTTCGGTAGGTGCATATTGGGTGATGTCCACAGTGCCTGTGTTCTACCGACTATTTCCCCAATGGCCGGTACTTATGTACTCCGCTTACTGCTGTGAAGTCAACAGCTTCTACTTTTAGTTATGCCCTCCTTCATGAGGTTCAGACCCTTGTCTCCCTATCCCTTCAGCTAGGGTAGACTGTGTACTCCTTCGGTCCGGGGTACACCCCCGTTCTCCTCTGGACTGGGCTATCCAGATTGGTCAGTCTTCTACTCTTAGTCCTCAGGGTTACGGACTCTACTCCTGAGGGAGTGCTCAGCTTTTTCGCACAGAGCTTCCTTGAAGACCTGTCGTTCTTCTCCTGCCCCAGTTGACTTCTGGGTCTCCTGCCCGTCCGGATTTGGAACTTCCTCCTTGCTGCTGTGAAGTTCCCTTGAAGACCTCACTTCTGCGTCTACAGTACCTTCATCTCAGTTCTACTTCCTACAACCCAGTAGGTAAGCTCTACGTGGTACTAGGTCATTGATTCATTACATGCTTAATGATACTTCACATGCATTCTAAAGACTTACTCCCCTTGTAGTCTTTGGGTTTTTGCTGTTCCTCTCTTCTCAACTCCTACCCTCCATCCCTCAGGGGATGCCGGGGATCCAGGTTGGGAAAATTCCATCCTGTCCTGGGCTGCGCTTATGGGATCTCCCTGG
Source organism: Ichthyophis bannanicus (assembly GCA_033557465.1). Lineage (NCBI taxonomy): Eukaryota > Metazoa > Chordata > Amphibia > Gymnophiona > Ichthyophiidae > Ichthyophis > Ichthyophis bannanicus. The sequence continues at coordinate 136,331,729 of CM066042.1, forward strand.
GCATCCTTAGCTAGGGAGTCCCCATATGTGAAGACTCATTCCTGCTTGTTCCTGGAGATAGCACAGTTACTTACCTGTAACAGGTGATCTCTGGAACAGCAGGAATTAGTCTTCACAACCCACCCACCTCCCCTAGGAGTTGTATCTCTCTATTCCTTCCTCGCCTCTCCTTCTGGCTCAGCTATGAAACTCAACTGGAGAGAGGCAGTAGGAAGGGCGGGAAGCCACCGCGCAGGCGCGGGGGATGCTCCCAAAGGCTTTCTGATTGGATGCTGGGGAGCATTCCCGTGCGGGCTCCGTCGGCGACGTCTTCCATATGTGAAGACTAATTCCTGCTGTTCCGGAGATCACCTGTTACAAGTAAGTAACTGTGCTTTCCTGGACGTACCCTGCCTCGGCAAACAACTTTTTGGTATGCAGATGGAGGAGAAGGTTGCAGAGATCGAGACGGAGTACGTCACTAGGACCCGTCTCTCCCGCAAGACCTCAATGCTGCCTTGGAAGAAGCAGCCTGTGAAGAAGCCCTTCTTCCCCAGGAAAGGCCTCCAGTACCGCAGCTACCTGCTGTACCCGGCTACTCCTGCGCCGGCCACTGCTGTGCAGGGAAAGCCTGGCCAAAGTCACCATAAACCAAAGGGCACGAAGGCCCAAAGCTGGCTCCCCCACAACCCCCTCAGGGGTTTTGACGCCAGCGGCATAGCCCCTTGCCCTCCGGCGATGCAGCAGCCAGTGGGAGGATGCCTGTCCTGTTTCTCCCCATTGCAGGTGCTTATCACCTCGGACACCTGGGTCCTTCAGGTTATCCGGGAGAGCTATCGCCTCCATTTTGACATGCTTCCACTCCCTTTCTCCCTGGCAGAGCCTCCTCGACTCCCCGCACACCAGCTTTTGCTGCAGCAGGAACTACACTCCCTCCTTGCCCAACGGGTAGTCGAGAAGTTGTGGCTTTTATTTCTGGTACTTCCTTGTCCCAAAAAAGATGGGGCGGATCTGTGGCCCATCCTCGATCTCCAACAAGTTCCTGGTGTGGGAGAAATTCAAGATGTTATCTCTTGGTGTACTGCTGCCCTTCCTCCGGCAGGGCGACTGGCTATGCTCTTTGGATCTAAAGAATGCTTACGCCCATATCTTGATCCACCCCCAATACAGGCAGTACATGTGTTTCAGGGTGCAGGGAGAGCACTAACAGTACAGGGTGCTCCCCTTTGGCCTTGCATCTGCTCTTCGGGTCTTCACGAAGTGCCTCGTCGTGACTGCCGCTCACCTTCAACACCAGGGCATGCCAGTGTTTCCTTACCTTGACAACTGGCTCATTACGGGCTCCTCCATCGAGGCGGCCTGGTGAGCGATGATGTGCACTTTCCTCCTCTTGAAGAGTTTGGGGTTCTTGGTCAGCTACCCAAAGTCTCACCTCAAACTGGCACAGGCTCTCTAGTTCATCAGGGCGCGCCTCGATACTTGATAGGCCATGGCCTTCTTGCTGGTGGATCGCTCCACCCGCCTCCGAGCTCTAGCGACTCACGTCTAAGGTGCCCACCAGTTCACCACTCGGTCCATGCTACATCTCTTGGACCACATGGCCTCGACAGTGCATGTGGTTTCTCACTCCTGCCTGCACATGCGGATGTCCCAGTGGAGTCAATCCCTCGGACACCTCAGGGACACCGTCAGGATTCTTCCCGACCTTCATTTGTCCCTGAACTGGTGAACCTCCCCCCTCCCTCTGCAACCTCCTGCTGGGATTGCCCTTCCAGGCCCCACAGCACAAGGTGGTACTGACCATGGATGCTTCCCTGTTGGGGTGGGGGGCCCATTGCGGGCCTCTCTGCACACAAGGGCAATGGTCGCCTGTGGAGACTCAGCAGCAGATAAACCTGCTTGAGCTCCGGGCCATCCAGTGGGCCCTGAGGGCCTTCGAGAACTTCCTTAGCGGGAAGTCAGTTCTGGTGCAGACCGACAGCCAATTAGTGATGTTCTGCATCAACAAGGAGGGGGGCATGGGGTTGCTCTCCCTCTGCAGGGAAGCAGTCCTCATCTGCTCCTTTGCCACCCGGCGGAGGGTGTCCCTCAAGGCGATGTACCTCCTGGGTCAGAGTGGCCTGGCAGACAGGCTCAGCAGAAGCCTTCGTCCCCACGAATGGTGCCTGGATCCCAGAATGGCAAGCTGGCTGTTTGATAGACCTCTTTGCCAGCCCCCAGAACACACAACTCCTTCACTTCTGCTGCCTGGTACTGCACCCGGTCAGGGAGGGCCCTGATGCATTTCTCCTAGACTGGTCTTCCAGTCTCCTATATGCATTCCCTCCTTTCCCCCTTATTGCGAGGACTCTCTTTAAGGCTCAACAGGACAGGGCATCCTTCATTCTCGTAGCCCTCTCGTGGCCTCGGCAACCTTGGATCCCACTCCTACTCCGGCTATCGTTGGAGCCTCCGAATCCCCCTGGGCTCTACCAGGTACTTGCTGATGCAGGAGGAGAGTCTGGTACTGCACCTGAACCTAGTCTCCCTAGCCCTCACGGCCTGGCAATTGAGCGGGTCTCTGGTCCTTCCGGAGGAGATCGAGGAAATCCTCCTGGCCTCGAGGAAGGACTCCACTAGGCAGGCTTATGCCTTTAAGTGGAAACGCTTCTCAGTCTGGTGCTCAGAGCTCCAGGTCAACCCCTTCTCATGCCCAGTTTGGTGGGTTCTCCAGTACCTTCGCCACCTCTCGAGGGAAGGGCTGAAGTCTAACTCTTTTGGGATTCATTTGAGCACCATATCGGCTAATCACCTCACTATTGAGGGGGGAAGCCCCTCTCGAGGCAACCAGTAGTCTCCCGCTTTATGCAGGGCCTTCTGTTATCCAAGCCGCCCAGCCGTCCCCCTCCGGCGGAAGGGACTTGAACATGGTGCTCACGCAGCTCACTCGTCCACCCTTTGAGCCAATGGCAACTTGTTCGCTCCAGTGTTTGTCCTGGAAGGTGGCCTTCCTGGTGGTGCTGATCTCTGCTTGCCGAGTCGGTGAGCTTCAGGCGCTCATGGCTGGTGCCTTTTACACCAGGTTTTATTGGAACAGGGTGGTCCTCTGGACGCATCCTAAGTTCTTACCTAAGGTTGTGTCTGCTTTTCATCTCAACCAGGAGATAGTGCTCCCAACCTTCTTCCCGAAGCCCCACGCCGATCAGATGTCGGCAGCTCTCCACACCCTCGACTGCAAGCAGGCCCTTGCCTTCTACTTGCAGTGTACCCAGACTCATCGCAAGTCTGACCAGCTCTTCGTGACCTACGATCCCAATAGGCAGGGGCAAGCAGTCACCAAGCGCACCCTCTCTGGGTGGCAGATTGCATTGCGTTTGCCCATGCGAAGGCAGGTGTCCCTCTGGATCGTCGAGTTGCTGCACATGGGGTCCGAGCCAAAGCAGCCTCGGTGGCCTCGCTGCTCTCCATGCCCATGATGGACATCTGCCGGGTGGCAACCTGGTCTTCTACAAATACCTTTGCCGCCCACTACTGCCTGGAGAGGGAGTCCTGCCAGGACAGCACATTCGGCCAGGCTGTACTCCATAGTCTCTTTGGTGTATAAGCAACTCCTGCTTTCCGACCCTTTTCACGGCTACCAAGGGCTTCGCCCCGAGGACCTCTGACTCCTTCGGGCTTCTGCTTACAGCCTTGCGGAGGTGTTTTTGGTTACAGGATCGGTAGCTAGGGAGTCCCATAAGTGAGGACTGACTTCCTGCTTGTTCCTAGAGAAAGTGTAGTTACTCACCTGTAACAGGTGTTCTCCAGGGACCCCAGGAATCAGTTCTCGCTACCCTCCTGCCTCCCCTGATGAGTTACTGAATTTGTCCTTCCCTTGCCATCTGCTTGGTAGGGCTTGAGCTAAGGGACCTGACTGAGCAAGATGGCACCTTTGGGCAGGAAGAAGACCACACATGCGTGGTAGCAGTCCCAAAAGCTTTCTTTGAAAGCTGGGGAATTGCTCCACGTGGGTTCCTTCGGTGCCAACATCCATCCATAAGTGAGGACTGATTCCTGCTGTCCCTGGAGAACACTTGTTACAGGTGAGTAACTACGCTTTGAAAGGACAGCTGGGAAATAGGCTGGTACTTTGGTAGGTCTCTCTCTTGCTTCAACAGGCACCTAAGCTCCACCAATGGAACAACGGCTGTGAAAAAAATCATATTTATTCTAAAGCTGTTGCCCTGTTACAGCTTCTGCCTCTGTCCAGACAGAGATCCCAGTGCCAGTTGAAGGACCAGTTCCATGTGCATTATGTCTGCATATTGAAGCTCTCAGGAAACAAGTGGAGGAGCTCAGAGGTGTCGAGGCTGAGGAGCATTCAAGACAGTGAGAAGTACATTGATAAGATGCTTCTTGTAACATCCAAGCTCTCCAGCAGAGATGAAGATGGGAGCCTATAGAATGATGGACACAAGTCACCAGGGCCTACAGGATTACCAATCCAGCTCCTCCAGCCCTTGAAGTGAAGAACTATTATGCAGCCCTGTAAGTGGAGGAGATGAAAGTATCTCTGGAAAGGGAAGAACCAGAGCTCAAGCACCCCAAAGTTACAGAATCTGTGACCACAAGGAAGCGAAGGGTAGTGGTGGTTGGTGACTCCCCTTCTGAGGGGTACTGAGGCATCCATCTGCTGACCAGCCTTGATGTCCAGAGATGTATGCTGTCTGCCAGGAGCCAGAATCCGAGATATTATGGAGAGTTTGCCGAGACTCATCAAACCCACTGATTATCTGATGTTGCTCATCCATGTCGACATAAATGATACTGCCCGGGTATCCCTCTGAGCATATTAAGTGACTTCATGGCTCTGGGACAGAGGGTGAAGCAGATAGGGGCGCAGGTGGTGGTCTCATCAATCCTCCCTATTGAGGGTAAAGGCCAAGGCAGAGAAGCTTGCATCCTGGAGATGAATGCATGGATGGTGTCATCGAGAGCGTTTTGGTTTTCTGGACCATGGTATGCTGTTCCAAGGGTTGCAGAGCAGAGATGGTGTCCATTTGTCCAAGAAGGGTGAACGTGTCTTCAGTAGCAGACTGGCTTTACCTACTGAAGAGGGCTTTAAACTAGATTCGTTGAGGATGGGTGAAGAAAGCTCTCAGGTAAGTGAAACATTAAATACCTTTATAGAAATAGGTAAAAGGGGCAACATCTGGAAGGCTGTGTCCATAAATGCTCGTAGCGTGGGAAATCCCAGATGTTGAGGCTTTAATGGGAAAGGCTGACTTGGATTTAGTAGCAGTAACAGCGACATGCTTCACAGACAACCATGACTGGGATGTCACTATACCAGGCTGTACTTTATTCAGAAAGGACAGGGTAGGAAGAATGCGAGGAGGAGCAGCACTATATGTAAAAAAAATATTAAAGCAATGGAAATATACGGTTTAAAAGGGAGAGAGGAGGCACTGTGGGTTAAACTAGAAAGAGGGAAATAGAAAACTATTTGCATTGGCATGATATACAGACCTCACAGGTTGAAGAGGTAGATGTAGAGTAGAAGAGACATGCAGCTTTCTCAGGAAAGGGGAACTGCTACTGATAGGGGATTTCAATATGCCACATGCTGATTGACACATCCCTGCTGCAGTATCATCTAGAAGTAAGGGGATCCTCGATTCTCTACAGGGAGAACTATTCAGGCAACTGGTAACAGAACCCACACGTGAAGGGGCCATGCTGGACTTGGTGCTTACCAATGGTGAAAGAGTTTCTGATGTTACAGTGGGAGATCATTTTGCATCCGGTGATAAGCAGATGGTGTGGTTCAGTATTAGGACAGGGGCTGATAAAATCCATTCAAAAGCGAGGGTTTTAGATTTTAGGAAAACTAACTTTACCAAGATGGGCCAAATACCTCAGTGAGTTAGTGGGATGGGAACAGCTGGGGGATGTAGAAAAACAGTGGGCAGAACTGAAAGGGGATATTTTAAGGGCAACCAATCTTTTTGTTAAAATGGTAAATAAAGGTAAAAGGAAACCACTATGGTTTTTTAAAGCAGCTGAAAAGGTGAAGAAAGAGGGAGGCATTCATGAAATACAAGATCAGAGAGGAAGACAGGCATCTATATTTGGAAAAACTTAGAGAGGCTAGCAAAATAGTCAGGAAAGCAAAGATTCAGAAAGAGGAGGAAATGTCTTATCCCCTCATTTTATTGCATTGGCTATTTTTCAGATATGTTAGAAGAGGAAGGGCAAAAGTGGTATTGTCAGACTCAAGGGTGAAGGGGAGGAATATGTAGAAGCTGATGAAGATAAAGCGGAATTGCTTAAATTTCTTTTCTGTGCTCACAGATAAAGAACCAGGAACATGACCTCAGAAAACACCCACAATCAGGAACAGAAGCAAGGGGCATCTTGAACAATTTTCAGAAGACTTTTAGCTAGCTTCTCACGAACACAAAGTAGACAAGTGATGGGACCAGACAGGATACACCTGAGAATACTGAGGGAACTTGGGGACGTTCTAGCAGCTCCACTGACTGACCTTTTCAATGCCTCGTTGGAGTCTATAGAGTGGTGCCAGAGGACTTGAGAGAGGCACATGTGGTCCTTTTGCACAAAAACGGAAGTAAGGCTGTAGTTGAAAACTACAGGCCGGTCAGTTTTACCTTGGTGGTGAGTAAATTATTGGAAGCGCTGCTGAAAGAGAAAATGAGGCTTCTGGAGTCCAGTGGATTACAGGATCCAAGGCAACATGGATTCACCAGAGGAAGGTCTTGTTAGACAAATCTGATTTGATTTCTTCTGGATGACCAGGGAGTTGGACAGAGGGAGAGCCCTATAAATGTTGTGTATAGATTTTAGTAAAACTTGTACACTGTTCTGCACAGTCAACTTATAAGCAAACTGAGCACCCTAGAGATGGACCCTAAATTTACCGTTTGGGTTAGAATCTGTTTGATTGGGAGGCGACAAAAGGTATAGGTAAACGGAGCTCACTTTGAGGATAAGGAAGTTACCAGTGGTGTGTCCCAGGGATCTGTCCTTGATCCGATTCTTCTTAACATATTTGTTCTCCAGGAACAAGCAGGAAGTCAGCCCTCACAAATGGGTAAATTCTGCACCAACAGAGCCTGCGCGGAGCATTTCCCCAGTTTTCAAAGAAAGCCTTTGGGAATGCCATTACGCATGCTTGGTCCCCTTTCTGCCCAAGGCTGCCATCTTACTTAGTCTACCTTTTTCCGCGGAGCCCTTTGGAGGTGTCTTGTCCTGGAAAAAGGTTTTCTATTTCCATCCAGTTTTTGCTATCCTGCTTTCGCCGGTCCTCTTCCTGCGTCTCAAGCACCTCTGCTTTGGCCTTTGTCTTGGGGCTTTTCCTTTTTTGCCTTTTTTGTTTTTGCCATGCTTTCGCACTCCTTTTAACTACTGGCTGCGTCGAGGGTCTTCGACCTTGCAGGGGTTCTTTTTCCCCCAACGGCCTCCGGGTTTAAGAAATGTAATAGATATTTTAAAAACTTGTTGCTCACGGACACCCATGACTGTTGTCTCAGGTGCCTAGGAGCTGACCATGACCCAGAGCTATGCTCCTTCTGTAAGATGATGTCCTTCAAGGCCATCCAGAGTTGTAAGCAGAAGGTGGATGATCTTTTCCGTAAGTCAGCCCTGGTATCCCCAGTAGCTTCCCACTCTTTGGCCCCGTAACCCCTGCAGTCTCCCAATGCTCCTTTCCAGGCCTGGGGGCACTTTGACTAGGGGTCGCACGAACGCTAGCAGAAGGCAGCCGTCAGGACTCGTGTCGGGGTTGCCAGACAAGCATGAGAGGTCACATGCCCGGTCTCTCAGCCCCCCTCGGCAGACTTTATAGTCCGAGAGGGAGCGGCCCAGTAAGGTACCTTGAACTGATATGGAGCCCTTTGGTGAAAGTGCCTACCTCTCCTCAAAGCTCGACCCAGTCATCCTGACGTCTGTGTCAAAGGGCCCCACTCCCGAGTGGGAGGCCCAAATGCTGGCTTTGGCACATTGCCCAGCAAGTGTTGGTGCCCGGCCCTGCTGGCACACGCCTTGATATTGCTGGGACATCAACCTCGGACTCCCTGGGCTGCCGCAGTGACCCCCCAAGAGACAAGAAGCCTCGTGAGGGTCCTTGGTGTAGGTGTCTATCTCTATCCCGATCCTCGGGTGCGAGATCTTCTCAGATGAACACCTCTGGCTCCGGGCTGGCTTCAGCTTCGGGAGCCTGACGTGTGCCACTATCCCATCTCGAGATGTCCAACCTCGAGTCCTCCATGGACTATTCAGAGTTGGGAGTCTAAGGGGGAAACCTCCCTAAAGACTCTGTCCTAACGAGATCTCCCCTCTGACCCCTCTCTGCTGACCCAGAGGCGATGATCACCTCCCAAGTTACCTCCTTTCTGAATTTCATCCGGGACATGACTCGGGTCCAGCCTCACCAGAGTGTTGGAGGAGGAGCCCTATGCAGAGGAGCTCGGTATTCTTCAGTATGAGTCTCCGACAAAAGAAGTTCTCTTGGTGCTGGTTCCCCCCCATTCTGAACATTCCTCTTCTGCATATGGGAGGCCCCGGCCTCTGTCCCTATCATTAGCAAGCGCTTGGACTCTATGTATAAGGTTCAGCGTGGCCTGGTGTTTCGGAAAGCCCAGTTTCCTCACACCTCACACCTTGGGCAGAATCAGCCATGTGGAAGCTAAAGAGCCCAAAAACTCATTCTTCGGTTCTGCCGGGCAGACAGTCTCATACCCTCGACCACCTCTGTTGCAAAGCTTATCAGGGCTCCTTGCTGTCATGCCACATTTAAGTTTACTAATTATACATTGGGATGTTCCTCTGTGACCTGGCTTAGGAGCTCGGAGGCTTCATGGCGGGCCTTGACGGAGACCATCTCAGACACTTTCAGGCCCTCTCGAAGTCTGTTGGAGAGTGCTCAAAGTACCTCTCGCAAGCGGCATACAATTGCTTCGAGTCTTCCGCCCAGGTGGCGGCAGCAGACATCAGAGCCTGCCGGCAGGCTTGGCTTCATTCCTTGGTTTTGGAGTAGTCAGTGCAGGAAAAGGTGCTGGATGTCCCCTGCCTCAGAGAGCAACTATTCGGCCGGCCCATGGAGGATAAGGTAACAGAGATTGAAACGGTGTATGTGACTCATACTTGCCTCTCCCAGAAAACGTCTTCCCTCCCCAGGAATAAACGGGGCAAGAAGCCTGCCTTCCACCGGAAGGGGCTCCCGTATAGGGACTACCCGTTCTACTTGCCGGCATCGACCCCTGTTCAGGACGGCCAGGGTAAGAGCATGGCCCTCATAGCTGAAGGGTCCCAAGACCCAATCTCTGGCACCAGCTCAGCCATCCTCAGAGTTTTGACACTATTGGCATAGTCTCTTATCCACTGACAGATCAGCTGTCTGTTGGGCGTCTGGTCTGCATCTCCCAGAATGGGAGTCCATCTCCACCAATGCCTGGGTCCTCCAGGTCGTTCAGGATGGCCATCTCCTCCATCTGGACCAGCTCACCCTTCCGTACTTCCCTGGGGAGCCAAGGCAGCTTCCCCCGCACCAGGTCCTCCTGAGTCAGGAGCTCACAGGCCTCCTCGAGGATGGGGGTTTTACTCCTGATACTTCCTCGTCTCAAAGAGGACAGGGGGTCACTGGCCCATCCTTGACTTGCAGAACCTTAAGTTCCTGGTGCGGGAGGAGTTCAATGCTCTCCCTTGGGTACATTGATGCCCTACCTCCAGCAGGGCGATTGGCTATGCTCCTTGGACTTAAATGATGCTTAGGCTCACATCCTTGTCCATCCCAAGCACAGAAAGTACCTCCGTTTCATGGTTCAGGAAAACTACCACCAGTACAGGGTGCTTCCCTTTGGCCTTGCATCTGCCCTGTGGAACTGACACGACCTGCTCGTAACAGGGGGCATGGCCTCCGAAGCCCAGCAGGCCACAGACTGCACTTTTCACCTCTTGGAGCATCTGGGATTTGTGGTCAATTACCCAAAGTCCCACCTCATCCACTCCATTTCAGTCCCTGGAATTCATTGGGGTTTGCTTGGATGCCCTATGGGCCATGGCTTTTCTTCCTCAGGATAGGGCGGACTGCCTCATGTCCCTGGCATTCAAAGTGCGGTGCTGCAGTGTCGTCTCAGCCTGGACGATGCTTCGCCTTCTCAGACACATGGCCTCCACGGACCTTGTCATGCCCAATGCCCGCCTCAACATGTGGGTGCGCAGTGGTGCCTCCGAGCACAGTGGGCACAATTGACCAGCTGCCTCAGAGATCCCATCTCGGTCATACCCGGCATGGTGGATTCTCTCGCATGGTGGTGGGAGGTTCGGAACCTGCTTCGAGGCATGCCCTTCCAAACTCCAACGCATTGGGTGGTTTTGACTATGGATGCCTCCCTGGTGGGCTGGGGAGCCCACAGTGAGAGACAGTACATTCAAGGGACCTGGTCCTTTGAGGAGTCCCAGCAGCAGATCAACCTGCTAGAGCTCCGGGCCATCCACCTTGCACTCGAGGTGTTCAGGGACCACCTACAGCACTGAGCGGTGCTTGTCCAGATGGACAACCAGATCATGATGATCTGTGTGAACAAACAAGGGGGAGACCGGCTCATATAGCCTCTGTTTGGAGGCAGTGGCCCTATGCTCCTTCGCCATGAGTCAGGGCATGACCATCTGGGCCACCTACCTCCCGGGCCAGGACAATGTATTGGCGGACCAGTTCAGCAGAGTCCTCCAACCACACGAGTGGTGCCTGTGTCTATGGACGGCGCAGTGGCTTTTCCAGCACTGGGGGATTCCAGTCCTTGACTTCTTTGCCAGCCCTGCAAATTCGCAGCTGCCCCGGTTCTGTGGTCCCCTCCTGCCCTCAGACAAGGTAGCCCCAGACGCCTTCCTCCTTTCATGCGCAACTGGCCTGTTTGCATCCCCCCCATGCCCCTAATTGCCCAGACCCTTCTCAAGGTCCAGCAGGACAAAGCCTCGATGATTCTTGTGGCCCAGGCAGCTGTGGTTTCACCTGCTGCTCCGTCTCTCGACAGAACGCCTGGTCCCTCTCAGGAACTCACTGGAGCTGCTGATGTAGGAGGCGGGGTTTGCTACTCCACCCCAACTTGAGGCCTCTATCCCTCACAGCATGACAGCTGAGCAGGTTGCTCTAGCCTCCTACCAGCTTCCCATGGAGCTAGAGGATATTATTTTGTCTTCACAAAAGGACTCGGCCAGGCGGGCATACGCCTTCAACTGGTGCTGGTTCTCGGTGTGATGCTCAGAGCTCTGAGCAGACCCATTTTCCTGCCCTATCAGCTTGGTCTTTTAGTACTTGCTCCACCTCTCGCAGGCTGGACTGAAGTCTAACCTTGGTCAGGGTTCACCTGAGTGCCATCTCAGCGAACCATCCCATCGAAGGTAAACCCCTCTCGGGACAACCGATTGTCTCCCACTTCATGCCGGGCCTGCTGCTCTCCAAGCCCTCCCCCGCCCTCCCCCAACGGCATGGGACCTCAATGTAGTCCTCACGCAGCTGACCAAACCGCCTTTTGAGCCCATGGCTATCTGTTCACTGTTGAGTTGCTATGTGATTAATTACTCCAATTTACGAAAATTTCCTTCAATAGACTCCGTTTAGGGAACCTGTTCATAAAAGTGTTATTCTTTCTAACCGGGTCTCAGACTTATAAGGGGACTTGTGATATTCAATCACTTATAACTCCCTTGTTTGCATCAATGACCCATTTTATAGGTGTATAGAAAATACTTTTTCTGTTATTCTAGCGGTTTTCACAAGAAGTTATTTTTTCAAATAGCCAGTAGACTTATAAAGAAAATCGGGCTTATCTTTTCAATGGTATCCCTCTTTTCAATAGTATCCCAACGCCAGACTTGGCGCCACTGCGTTTCACATTGGACTTGTTTCTTCAGGGGCATGTAAACTTGGCTTCAAATAGCAGTACTTCCTGGAAGAGTGGAAAACATCTCGTTCAAAACTAACTTTTAATAAAAACTAAAACAGATTATATATCCAAAATTGAAGGAAATTTTCGTAAATTGGAGTAATTAATCACATAGCAACTCAACAGTTATATTACTCTGAAGTTTCTGACCTTTATAGATTGTGTATCTGTTCACTGTGGCACCTGTTATGGAAGGTTGCCTTCCTGGTGGTTCTCACCTCTGCCCAGAATCAGCAAGCTCCAGGCACTGACGGCCGAGGCACCATATTCAATGTTCTTTCGGAACAGGGCTGTTCTGTACATGCATCCCAAGTTCGTCCTGAAGCTCGTCTGACTTCCACCTCAACCAGGAGATAGTGCTGCCCACCTTCTTCCTGAAGCAACATCTGTTAATAGCCTGCTCTCGGTGCCACTGACAGACATCTGCTGGGCCACCACCTGGTCCTACTCTCACACCTTTGTGGTGTATTACTGCCTAGAGATGGAAACCCTTCGGGATAGTGCCAGGCCGTACTCCATAATCTGTTCGGGGATTTAAGCAACTCTTTCCCTCCGACCTTTCTTGTTCCAAGAGCATGGCCATCCATGCACCGGGGTCCTCGGGCTGCTTTCGGCCTTCACTGGCGACTCCTCACAACTCTACCATGCTTTTTTTCTACAGGTCCTCGGTAGCCTGTAGCTGGGGAGTCCCATATGTGAGGACTGACTTCCTGCTTGTTCCTGGCGAAAGCTTTGTTACTCACCTGTAACAGGTGTTCTCCAGGGACAGCAGGAATCGGTCCTCACAACCCTCTCTCCTCCCCTTGCTATCCCTTTTTTGCCATTTTCTTGGGGGGGGGGCTATAGCTATGGTATCTGACAAAGATGGCACCCTTGGGCAGAAAGGGGACCACTCATGCGTGGTGGCATTCCCAAAGGCTTTCTTTGAAAGCTGGGGAAATGCTCCGTGTGGGCACAGTTGGTGCTGATGTCACCCATATGTGAGGACTGATTCCTGCTCTGTCTGGAGAACACCTGTTACAGGTGAGTAACTACGCTTTAGTGACATTGTGGAAGGGCTGTTGGGTAAGGTTTGCCTCTTTACAGATGATACCAAAATTTGCAATAAAGTAGATGCCCAGGAAGAGATAACATCAAGAGGGATCTAGCTAAGCTTGAAGACTGGTCTAGAAGTTGTCAGCTGAGATTTAATGTTAAAAAAACCCAAAAAATGCAAGGTCATGCATTTTGGCTGCAGCACTTCAAGGGAGCGATTATAGTATAGTGGGTGGTGTACTTTTGTCAACAAAAGAAGAACGGGACCTAGGCGTGGTTGTGTCTGATGATCTTAAAGTAACTGAGTAGGAAAGGTGATGGCGAAAGCTAGAAGGATGCTTAGGTGCATAGAGAGAGGAATGACCAGCAGAAGAAAGGAGGTGTTAGTGCCTCTGTGTAGGTCTTTGGTGCTACCTCATTTGGAGTATTGTATGCAATTTTGGAGACAGCACCTTCAAAAGGATATAAACAGGTTGGAGTCGGTACAGACAGTGGCTACTAAAATGATTAGTCATCTTCGATATAAAGCATATGAGGACAGACTTAAGACTTTTAATATGTATACTTTAGAGGAAAGGTGGGATAGAGGTGATATGTTTGTCTAAATACCTCCGTGGCATAAATGCACAGAAGGGAGAGCCTCTTTAGATTGAAAGCAAACTCTGCTACGAGGGGATATAGGATGAGTGTGAAAGGGGATATAGGATGAGTGTGAAAGGGGATATAGGATGAGTGTGAAAGGGGATATAGGATGAGTGTGAAAGGGGATATAGGATGAGTGTGAAAGGGGATATAGGATGAGTGTGAAAGGGGATAGACTCTTGAGTAATATGCGGAAACATTTCTTTATGGAAAGAGTGGTAGATGTATGGAATAGTCTCCCAGTGGAGGTGCTAGAGATGAGGACAGTATCTGAATTCAAAAAAGCATGGGACAAACACAGAGGATCTCTAAAGGGAAAAAGGGGACTGTTGTAGTGGTTGATGCAGAAGGGCAGACTAGATAGGCCATGTGGTCTTTCTATTGTCATGTTTCTGTTAACTGGTAAGTAAAATGTCACCACCTTTTTCATCCCCAAGACCAGTTCAGATGTTTTTATTTATTAGTACTTAGCTCATGCCTTTCCAATGGTAGTTCAAGGCGAATTACATTCAGGTGCATTGCTATTTGTGTCCCCAGAGGACTTACAATCTAAATCTAATATTTAGGTTTATGCTTTTCTACCAGCAAATGTTAGCTGATTTGATGTCACCCTATGTAGGTTCCTATACAATCCAAAATAAGCCATTATTTCTCGGTCTCCAGCAGATAGTAGGCAAGTAGGCCTGTGCAGTTTGGTTCTAGTTTTTTTCATCCTTCTGTGGAGGGACCAAAGGTGATGGTGGGTAATACTGTTGTGGCTAATACTTTGGCTGCAGTACCCTCTTTCCTCCTCCTACTTTTGGGAGGGTGCAGAGAATGGAAGTTGGGGAAGCCTCTTCTCTCCCCTGCAACCTGGTCACATTTGATTACAGTAACTTCTGTCCTGCCAGTATCGCTGTGTTCCTTTTCGTCCCTCTAGTCCAGTCCCGGAACCATAGAGAGTTTAGAATCTCCTCCAGCAGCCTTGGAGACTGAATGACATCATCGCTTTACTAACAGTGGTATAAGTAGGCAAGGACTGCCCCCTATCTCCAGTACTTCAGTCTCCAAGCAGCTGAGGATATTCTGAGCCAGGGATTGGGCTCAGTACAAATAAGCAGAGCTAGGGGTTTATAGCTTCTATTGGGGTTTTTGTCATCCTTACTTTCAATATTTTTTTTCTTCAGAGTTTACTAAAGTTTTTTTCCTTTTTCTTTGGTTTGCAGGTGCAGTGTTGGCTTCATCCTGCTCCCTGGGTCCCCCCCCCCTCCCTCCTTCCTCCCCCTCCGTGCTAGCCTCCCCATCGTTTCAACGAGCAAAGGAGAGAAGTCAGGGTATTCGCCTCCCTGCTCCCGAACCCGATAATAGGGGTGATGAGCAGATAGCAGGCTTGCTCACAGGGACTCCTGAGTGCGGAATTGAGCAGTGAGCAGCATTGGAGCTGAAGCTGCGGCAGGCTGAGCTCCGACGCCGGTGGGTCTCCCGGCAGCAGGACGAGCACCGTGAGTGATAGCACCATTTTTTCTGAGCGCTGGTTTTTTGGTTTTTCTTTCTTTCGTTTGATTTCTTTTAATTTCTTTTATTTCCTCGTGTTTGTTTTCACGGAATACGCGTTGCTATAGGGTGCTTGTCTTAGCCATGTGAGCAAGCGCGGGAAAACACCGGCGGCCATTTTAGGAGCCGTGGTTCTTTTCTACCCTCTCCTGTGCAGATGAGTTTGCAGCGTGTTAGGCTTCGTTTTTGCGCAGCTCTATCCCCCCCTGTCTGGGCACCTCTGGGGTGTGCTTAAAATATTAAAAAAAAAAAAAAAAAACAGGTAGTAAGACAGGGTACTGAAGTGAGGCTGTTGCCCAGATTAGGGGCTATAGCAGAGGCTGCAGGGTTTTCACCCGGTCTGGGCTACAGGTGGTCAGTTCAGGGGGTGCTACCCACCTCTGTAGGAGGTCGAACGCAGGCTCAAGGCTAGTTGGGGGGTTTGCTTCTCAGGGCTCGGCTATGCCGTCTAAGCCATGGTGTTTGGTGTGTGTGGCTTGAGGCGCAGTTCTGTGCAGGACTCTGGCGTCTGTTCTGCTTGTACGCTGGTAGCAGAAGGGATGGATAAGGGGCCGGGGCAGCCTATGGTGGAAGCAGCGGGCTCGTTGCCTCCGGTCCTAAACCAGGAGGAGCCAGTGGCGGGGCCTTCCTCGGGAGAAGGTGCCTCGGTATCATTAGGGCTGGAACAGGGGGCAGCTTCTCCAGGAATCCCGCCAAATTTCTTTTCACTGCTGCAGCAGGCGTTTGCCTTGCTGCAGCCAGCAATGCCGGTTCCGCTGCCGGGGTCCCAGGGCCAGAAGAGGTTAGGGCCCTTGGCCAGTCCAGCGGAGGGCGCTCCGGCGGCTAAGAAGTGTAGGGGGGCTGGCACTGAAGGTGCAGCCTCGCTCCTTCTTAGGACCCCGCAGAGTTGGACGAGGAAATGGAGGTCCTTTTGGATGAGGAGTTGGAAGAGGGGGAGTTGCCTAGCGCTGAGCAGCAGAGTCGGGTGGTCAGGGTGTTTCATCGCAAAGAGCTCCCGGCCCTGATCACAGAGACTCTCAAGACCCTCAGTATGCCCGTGGGTGAGCCGGTGGCTGATGAGGTCTTGGAGGATCTGCAGTTGCAGGCAGTTCGGTCATCCCAGAAAGTGTTTCCCCTATATCAGGTCTTTAGGAATATGATCCAGGAGGAATGGGATGTGCCGGAGGCGGCTCTCAAGGGTACCAGAGCCTTAGCTCGCCTTTATCCGCTGGCGGACCAGGATAGGAAGCTGTTTCGCTCCCTGAAGGTGGATGCGGCGGTATCGGCGGTTACGGAGAAAACTACGATTCCGGTCGAGGGGGGCCGCAGCGTTGAAGGATGTGCAAGACAGGAGGCCGGATTCCTTGCTGAAACAGGTTTTCGATGTGTGCGCCCTTTCCATGCAGGCTTCCATAGCGGGGGCCTGGGTGGCTCGGCTGTTTGCGGTGGTCCAAAAGATTGCAGGGGGATCCGTTGGAGGGCCGCTTGGATGATGCGTCGCAGCTAGAGTCCGGTACGGCGTACTTAGCGGATATCCATTATGATCTCATCCGCGGGTTAGCTAAGAGTATGGCCTCAGTAGTGGCGGCTCGACGGTACCTCTGGTTGCGTAATTGGTCAGCTGATAGTTCCTCTAAGGCTCGTCTCAGTAAGCTGCCCTTTAGGGGTATGCTCTTGTTTGGAGAGGATTTGGAGAAGTTGGTCAAGGATCTCGGGGAGTCCAAGGGCGGTCGACTCCCGGAGGATAAGCCAAAGCAGGCTCAGACTCCTGCGGGGTTCCGAGGGACCGCTAGGGAGTTTCGTAGATTTCGATCCTCTCGGTTTGGCCCGTCTCAGCGGGGGAGATTCCCGGTTAGAGGTCAAGGGTTTCGGGCTTCCGGGGAGCGGGAAGGGGGTTTGCTCCTTACCAGTCCTCGGGCCCTAAAAAGGCGCAATGAGATAAGGCGGGCTCAGGTGGGGGTGGTTCCCGTGGGAGGTCGGTTGCGGGACTTGTACCCTGCCTGGGTCCAGATTATGTCGGACCGGTGGGTCCTGGAGGTCATTCGCGAAGGGTACGCGTTGGAGCTCCACCGCCCCGTATTAGATTCCTTTGTCAGATCCCCTTGCGCAGCTCCGGCCAAGTTACAGGCGGTCTCGGACACTCTGCAGCGACTGATTCAGCTCAGGGCGGTGGTGCCGGTTCCAGCGGATTAGTGCGGGTTCGGTCGGTACACTATATATTTCGTCGTGCCAAAAAAGGAAGGCACGTTTCGGCCGATCTTAGATTTGATGCGCGTGAATCGGTGTCTCCGGGTGACCCATTTTCGGATGGAGACTGTGCGGTCCGTGATAGCGGCGGTCCGAGCGGGGGAATTTCTTACATCCCTGGACCTGACGGAGGCGTATCTTCATATCCCCATACGGCAGGAACATCAAAAATATCTCCGGTTTGCGGTTCCTATGGGGCAGTATCAGTTTCAAGCGTTACCCTTCGGCCTGGCTACGGCCCCTCGGACTTTCACCAAGATCATGGTGGTGGTGGCGGCAGCGCTCCGCAAGGAGGGAGTGCTGGTCCACCCATATTTGGATGATTGGCTGATTCGAGCAAAGTCCCAGGGAGGAGAGTTTGGCTGCGACCGCCCGGGTGGTGGAGATGTTGGAGACCCTGGGCTGGGTCGTCAACTTTGCAAAGAGCAGTTTGGTTCCTTCGCAGTCCCTGGTCTTTCTGGGGGCCTGCTTCGACACGAAACAGGCGGCGGTGTTTCTGCCCTCCCCTCGAGCGCGGGGGCTGCGTGACCTGGTCAGGCGGTTTTTGTCAACCCCAGCACCGACGGCATGGCAGTATCTTCAGTTGTTGGGCACAATGGCGGCTTCGATTGAGGTGGTGCCGTGGGCCCGAGCTCACATGCGGCCTTTGCAGAGTGCGCTGCTTCGCCGGTGGTCGCATCAGCGGGATGCGTTGTCTCAGCGCTTGGTGTGTCCTCAGGGGGTGCATCAAGAGCTTCGGTGATGGTTGCGACAGGAGAGTTTGGAGGCTGGCATGCCTCTCGAGTCCCCCTCCTGGAGCTTGCTGACTACGGATGCAAGTCTCTTGGGGTGGGGGATGCATTACGAGGGCAGGTTTGCCCAGGGGACATGGTCTCCAGAGGAGTCGGTTTGGTCCATCAACAGGTTGGAGATGAGAGCGGTGTTCTTGGCACTGCAGAAATTTCAGGACAGTTTCCATCAGAAGGCGGTTCGGGTTCTGTCCGACAATGCCACAACGGTGGCTTACATCAATCGACAGGGCGGCACGGGCAGTGCGGCTCTAGAAGCCGAGGCGAGTCGGCTATTAGGGTGGGTCGAACGTCACCTAGGGGCTCTCTCGGCTCAGCATGTGGCCGGCGTCGACAATGTCGAAGCGGATTTCCTAAGCCGTCGCAGAGTGGACCCAGGGGAGTGGCGAATGCACCCGGACATTTTTGCGCTGTTGATGCGGCGCTGGGGGATTCCGCTGATGGATCTCATGGCGACCTTCGAGTCGGCGCAGGTGCCGCAGTTTTTCAGCAGGTGCCGAGAACTGATTTCAGAGGGGCTCGATGTGTTGGCACAGAGGTGGCCGGATGGCGGCCTTCTCTTTGTTCCCATCTTGGGCTCTCATAGGCCGGGTGGTGCAGCACATAGAGAAGCATCACGGCCTGGTGGTGTTGGTGGCTCCCGATTGGCCCCGAAGGCCTTGGTATGCGGACGTAGTGCGGATGCTGGCCGACAGTCCGTTGAGGTTGCCGCAGCGGGAGGATCTCTTAAGGCAGGGGCCGTTACGCATGCCCCAGGTGAATCGGTTCTCGCTTACGGCTTGGCTCTTGAAAGGGCTAGGATGACGGTCAAAGGTTATTCGGCTCCAGTTTATTTCTACCTTGCTCAAAGCGTGCAGGCGCTCCACCTCGTTGGTGTACATTCGAGTTTGGCGTATTTTTGAGGCCTGGTGTGCGGAGCGCGATGTTCAGCCCTTGGGGGCTTCAGTGGCTCAGATCCTTTCGTTCTTGCAGGAGGGCATAGACAAAGGTTTGGCGGCTAGTTCCTTGCAGGTGCAGTTAGCGGCCATTTCCTGTTACCGCGGAAAGATTCGTGGTCAGTCGTTGGGGTCTCACGGCGACATCCGGCAGTTTCTGCGGGCGGTGTTGCTTATGCGTTCACCGGTGCGTAGTGCTGTGCTGACCTGGGATCTGAATCTGGTGTTGGAGGCCTTGCTCAAAGCGCCGTTTGAGCCTTTGGACAAAGCCTCTCTGAAAGACCTAACTTTGAAGACTGTTTTTCTGGTGGCGATTTGTTCCGTGTGGCGCATTTCAGAGTTGCAAGCCTTGTCTTGTAGAGAACCTTATCTGTCCTTCCATCACAAAGTTGTGCTGCGTACGGTGCAGGCTTTTCTGCCTAAGGTCGTTTCGCCTTTTCATGTTAACCAGGTGGTTTCGCTTCCAGTGTTTTCTGGCCAGCAGTCAGGCGAGTCAGGAAGGCGGTTGCACCTCTTAGATGTGCATCGGGTGCTGCGTAAGTACCTTCGTAGGACAGCAGACTTTCGGAGGTCCGATCGGCTGTTTGTGGCTTTCGGGGGGCCGCGCAAAGGGGAGGTGGTGGCGAAAGCGTCCATTTCGCGTTGGTTGAAGACAGCTATTGCTTCGGCGTACATTTTGAAGGGGAGAGTAGTGCTTGGAGGGTCTCCGAGCGCATTCGACTAGGGCGCAGGCAGCGTCTTGGGCAGAGTTCAGTTTGGTTCCGGTTGGGGACATTTGTAGGGCGGAGACCTGGTCGTCGTTGCACTCCTTTGCCAAGCATTATAGGCTCGATGTGCAGGCAGCGGGGGATGGTCGTTTTGGCTCGGCGGTTCTTCAGGCTGGGCTCGCTGGTCCCTCCCGTTGAGGTTTACTGCTCTGTTACATCCTCTATGGTTCCGGGACTGGACTAGAGGGACAAAAAGGAAAAGTAAATTAGACTTACCTGCTAATTGTTGTTCCTTAAGGAACTCTAGTCCAGTCCCGGAGCCCTCCCTAGGGTTATCAGCCCGTTAGCCTGAAGTTGGGCGATCTCTTTTTGCTGCTTAAAAAATAAAAAGAAAATGGGCATATGAAGTCACAAGCCAAACAAATTTCGGCGTAAGAAGCAGAAGAAAGAGTTAGCGATGGAGAGGGTTCTCGAAGGGTGTAGAGTGGAGCCATAGGGGGAACCCTCTTGCTAAGACGGGAAATGTATCCTGTTCCTAATTCTGGTTATTTGATGATACTTTATCTACTTATTTGTTGCTCTGCTCAGTTTGCTTTGTCAATAGGTACTGGAGATAGGGGGCAGTCCTTGCCTACTTATACCACTGTTAGTAAAGTGATGATGTCATTCAGTCTCCAAGGCTGCTGGAGGAGATTCTAAACTCTCTATGGTTCCGGGACTGGACTAGAGTTCCTTAAGGAACAACAATTAGCAGGTAAGTCTAATTTACTTTTCATATAACACCTCAAATCTGTTGGCTCCCAATCCATTTCCGCATTCAGTTCACTTCTATTGATCTACAAGTGTATTCATTCTGTGATTGTCACTGCCTTTCCTCTCATCTCGCCCTACACTCCTCCTCAGGAACTTTGCTCCTCCTGCAGATCCCTTTTATCTGTGCCCATCTCCAGGAACAAGCAGGAATGTAGTCTTCACATATGGGTATCTTCGGTACTGACGGAGCCTGCGCGGGAACGTTCCCCAGCGTCCAATAGAAAAGCTTTTGGGAGCATCCCACAGCACCTGCGTTCTGCCTTCCTGGCATTCCAACTCTCCCTCTTCAGTTCTTTGTTTTCCGCAGAAAATTCTTTGTTACTATGTTTTTTGTGGTCGCGTCTATCTTCATTCGATGCCTACCGGTACCGCTGGTTCTCTTTTCTTTCCTAAAAAAAAAAAATATATTTTCTGAAGTACTTTCTTCAGAAGCCTTTTCCCTCTGTGCTAGGCACAATTTTGGGCACTAGGCCCTGGTGTCTCAAATGTTTAAGACATGATCACTCTCCATTGGATTGTCTCTCCTGTAGAAAGATGACCTAGAGGGGCCTGCAGAATAGAGCTGCTTTTTGCTGCAGATGTGATGTCCGTTGCATCGACATCTTCCAGGGCTTCATCTTCCTCCCATGGATCTCAGGTAACTAAATATAAGTCTGCAAAGACTAGCCGCTCCTCAAATGGTAGATCTCCTTCAAAGTGTCGAGATGCCATCGGTGTTGCCCTTGAGGAAAGTTCACCAGCAAAACAGCCCCGGCAGGAGACTTTGGCTTCCAAAGCACTAACGGGGCTCCAGGGTGTTCTCGAGGCTTCCATCTCTGCAGAACTACTGGTGCCATGCTCTGGGGTCCCGGCCGCTTCTACCGGTACTGACACCCAAGCATCGGCAGGAGCGATAGATCAGATTTCTCGCTATCGAACACAGTCTAGCTGCTCTTCTAATGGCTTTGGTATCGTTGAAACCGCTTCAGACCATTCAACAGGCATCGGCAGGTATACCCCCCATGCCGAGTCTAGAGTCCATTTCTGGTATCGAAAAATCGGTACCAAGACACCTTGATACCGACTTAGATCAATACCAGTACCGTGCCTTGCACGAACATCGGGATCAGAGATATTTTGAATCTTCCGATTCCGATGACTCTGCCTATACCAGAGCACTTCTTCCAGAGGACCCATCTCCTTCTCAGCATAGAATGTCTCCTCCAGAGGACATGTCCTTCCAGGATTTCATTTGTGATGTGGCTCGAGGCCTTGCAATCACAGTGGCTCCTGAAAAGGAGCCTAGGGTTAGAAGAGTTAGAGATTCTTCAGTAACCTAAAGCTCCTAAAGAGGCAGCTACTCTGCCCATTCATAAGATCCTTCATGATCTCATGTTGAGAATGTGGGAGACTCCTTTAACCACATCTCCACACTCTCACAGACTCGATACCATGTACCAAGTTCCACCTTGTCCTGACTTTCAGAAGACTCAGTTGCCACACCAATCAATGGTAGTGGAATCGGCCATGCGTAGGATAAAGAGTGCAAAAAGACATTCTTCCAATCCTCCAGGCTGCGAGTCCAGGACTCTCGATGTTTTTGGGTGTCGATGCTTCCAAGCTTCCATGCTCTCAGCTAGAATTAGCTCATACATCCTATACATGGGGATGTTCCTCAGAGGTTACAGGAGACTTGGAGCTTATGAACCCCCTTCTTCCTGATAAGACAGGGTTTTCTTGCTCTGGTCAGACCTGCCCAAGATGTTTCCAAGTTTGTCAACCGTGCAGTCCTTGATTGCTTTGAATGCATCAGCAGAACCTCTGCTATCTCCATTGGTGCACGTCGTATTGCCTGGCTTCAGACATCAGACTTGGAAATTTGGGTACAAGATAAACTGGGCAACATTCCTTGCACAGGAGAAAATCTTTGGCAAGAATTGGCAAGAAAAAGCTAATGAGATTGACTCTGACAATATTACCTTGGACAGGTTGTCAGTCTACAGCCAACCGAGCAAAGAAAAGATCTAATAAACTGTTTTTCAACAAGAAAAATAAGTTTTATCCTTATACCCAGCAGGGTCACTGTCCAGTCCATGCTGCCCAAAAGAGACGACAGCAATAAACTAGACAACAGAAGAAACCAAAAGTCCCAAGAGCTCAGCAGGCTCAGCCTCCTCAGGGGCTTTGACTCTTTTCTAGAGAACTTAGCCTTCCTGCCCCTGCCGGGTCCAGAACCCTCTAGCATCCCCGGCAGATTATATCAGTTTGCCACCAGATGGCACCAAATAACATCATAAAATTGGACTCTGTCCATTGTACGAAAGGGGTACAGACTTCATTTTCACAGCATGCCCCC
The DNA here is from genome assembly GCA_033557465.1 of Ichthyophis bannanicus. Classification (NCBI taxonomy): domain Eukaryota; kingdom Metazoa; phylum Chordata; class Amphibia; order Gymnophiona; family Ichthyophiidae; genus Ichthyophis; species Ichthyophis bannanicus. Next base: position 136,354,646 of record CM066042.1, read on the forward strand.
TCCTACAATCATAAGACTGTTCAATTCTCAAACCCCTGTCACCAGTCTTCTGAGTCAGGAGGTCACAATACTTCTTGCTCAAGGAGCAATAGAAGAGGTACCCATACCTCAACAGGGTATAGGGTTCTACTCCCCCTCTTTTCTCATCCCAAAGAAAACAGGGGGACACGGACCCATTTTGGATCTCAGAGAATCAAACAAATATCCGTCCCAAGAAAAATTCAAAATGATCCCTCTCGGAACACTTCTGCCATACCTTCAGAGTCAGGATTGGCTATGTTCTCTAGATCTAAAGGATGCACATACTCATACTCATCCATCCAGATCACAGGAAATTCCTTTGATTCCTTTCCCTGGGAAGACACTTCCAATACAGGGTTCTTCTCTTCGGTCTGGCTTCTGCCCCAAGAGTTTTCACAAAATGCATGGCAGTAGTAGTTGCATTTCTACGGACTCTGAGGATATTCATTTTCCCTTACTTGGACAACTAGCTCATTCGAGCACCCACAGCTCCAGAAGCCAACTTTGCTCTTTCTTGCACAATGCGAGTTCTGCATTACTTGGGATTGGTCATAAACCTTCCAAAATCCCATCTCGCTCCTTCTCAGTCCCTAGAATTTATAGGAGCTCGCCTAGGTACCAGACAAGGGCTTTTTTTTATAGTGCAGCTAGCTTCCCAAGCAGCGGTAAAAGCCTCCCTAACTGCTCGAGAAATGCTTCAGCTACTGGGACATATGGCATCCACTGTACATGTGGTTACCTATGCTCGTCTTCACATTCGAGCAGCCCAGTGGACCCTATCCTCTCAGTGGACACAGACCTCAGGTCGCCTGTCAGACAAAATAAGAAACTCAGAAGGTCTTATTTCGTCCCTCCAATGGTGGCAATCGCAGGAAAACCTACTCATAGGCTTTCCTTTCCAGCAGCCCCTATTCCAGGCCACTCTTAACAGATGCGTCACAGTTGGGATAGGGGGCCAACCTGCACGATCTCTCCACCCAGGGTCTCTGGACCCCAGAGGAGGCTTGTCTTCACATAAACCTCCTAGAACTCAGAGCAATCTTCCTTGCTCTTCGAGTATTCCAAGCCCAGCTCAGCTACAAAACAGTCCTTGTCCAGACCGACAATCAAATAGCCATGTTCTATGTGAACAAGCAGGGCGGAGCAGGCTCTCTGTCGTTATGCAATGAAGCTTTATGACTATGGGCCCTTGCCAGAGAGCATCAAATTCACCTCCTCATGGTATATCTTCCAGGCATTCAAAACCTTTGGGCAGACAAACTCAGCCGAGTACTGCTGCCACACGAATGGTCTCCACTTGGATCAGATGGCCCAAGTATTCCAAATCTGGGGAACCCCAGACATAGACCTCTTTGCAAGTCCACTGAATGCCAAACATCCCCGGTTCTGTTCCAGAATTCCGGCTCAAAAGTGTCAGGCAAGGGATGCTTTCCTTTTTTATTAGGGTCAAGACTTCCTCTATGCCTTCCCACCCATTCCTCTCAGCCCCAAAACACTGTTCAAGCTTCAGAGAGACAGAGGTCGTATGATACTCATAGCTCCATGTTGGCCACGGCAAATGCATCCTCTGCTTTTACATCTCTCTCGGGCTACACCTGTGGAGTTGGGATGTGCTCCAGATCTTCTCTCCCAGGAGAACGGGACGCTATGGCACCCGAATCCCCAGTCCCTGCATCTCAGGGCCTGGTTGCTGAAAACCTAGAACTTTAGGATCTCAACCTTTCTCAACAGGTAAGATATCCTTCAGGCTTCCAGAAAACCCTCCACAAGGCAGTCATATGCCTTCAAGTGGAAACAGTTTACTATATGGTGTTCTCAAAAGGGACTTAACCCTCTTGCGATACCTTTGGAATCATTACTAGAGTATCCCCTTCATTTATCAAATTCTGGTCTTAAGATCAATTCAGTAAGAGTCCATCTTAGTGCTATTGCAGCTTGTTACAAACCTCTAAATGGACAACCTATATCCTCTCATCCACTCGCAAGATTTATGAGAGGTCTTCTACTAACAAAACCTCCCATTAGACCACCACCGGTGGCATGGGATTTAAATCTTGTTCTCAGGCAGCTCATGAAACCGCCCTTTGAGCCTTTAGCCACTACAGCTCTAAAATTCCTTTCATGGAAGGTCATCTTCCTAATTGCAATCATGTCTGCACGATGCATTAGTGAGTTACAAGCTTTAGTGGCTGATCCTCCTTATACAAGATTTCACCATGATAAGGTTGTTCTTAGGACTCATCCTCACTTTATGCCAAAGGTGGGCTGGCCTTTCCACTTAAACCAAGTGGTTTGCCTTCCTGTATTCTTTCCTAGGCCTCATACCTCCAATGCAGAAAGGAACCTTCATACCTTAGACTGCAAAAGAGCCTTAGCCTTTTACCTGCAAAGAACGCAGCAGCATAGAAAATCTTCTCAACTTTTTGTTGCTTTTGATTCTAGTCATTTGGGACTTCCAGTTTCCAAAGAACTCTCTAGGTGGATTGCAAATTGCATATCCTTTGCATATGAGAGTAAGGGACTTCCTCTCGAGGGCCATGTCACAGCTCACAATGTGAGAGCCATGGCAGCCTCTATGGCTAACCTTCATTCTGTATCTATAGATGACATCTGCAGAGCAGCTACTTGAGCTTCAGTGCACACTTTTACAGCCCACTACTGTTTAGACAAGGACTCCTGTCGGTATGCCTTCTTTGGCCAAGCTGTTCTTCAGTATCTCTTTTAGACTTAATGCAACTCCTACCTGCCGTCCGGGTTTGGATGCCAGAGATCCATGGGAGGAAGCATGACCCATCTCACCATGGGTTTGCAGCTTCCTGGGGCCATCTCCCTGGCATCTTTCAGCTGGGGAGTCCTCATATGTGAAGACGACATTCCTGCTTGTTCCTGGAGATAGCATAGTTACTCACCTGTAACAGGTGATCTCTGGGAACATCAGAAATTGTCTTCACACCCCACCCATCTCCCCTAGGAGTTGTCTTTCTCTCTCTCTCTCTCGTCTCTCTTTTGTCTCAGCTATAAACTCATCTGAAGATGGAGAGTTGGAATGGCAGGAAGGCAGGCGCTGTGGGATGCTCCCAAAAGCTTAACTATTGGACGCTGGGGAGCGTTCCCGTGCAGGCTTCATCGGTACAGACGATACCCATATGTGAAGACTAAATTCCTGCTGTTCCCGGAGATCACCTGTTTACAGGTGAGTAACTACGCTTTGTCAACTCAGGACTTCATTCATTCCATGGGCTGTTTCTGTAACCGTATTCAAATCTAGGCTAAAAACTCACCTCTTCAAAGCTGCTTTTGGATTCTGATGCCCCTCACTCTCTTATTCAGCACTTGTGTGTCTTAACATACTCTAGTCCGCAGTTTTGTGATGTCTTATTTAGTTATTTAAAAGTATTTCTATACCGCCTTCTTCAATCAAGGCGGTCTCCACAGCAAGCAATCATAAGAGTGGTTCAAGTGTATTCATGCAGTGATACATATTTTGTGTTTGTGGTGGTGTGTATTGGTTTCTTGTTGAGCTATTTACATCATGCGCTATTATACATTCTTATGTGCAAGGGTCAGGGGAGGGGGGTGGTCTTTTGATCTCCAGGAACAAGCAGGAATAAGTCCTCACATATGGGTACGTTGGTACCGACGGAGCCTGCGCGGGAAAGCTCCCCAGCCTTTCAGATGAAAGGCTTTTGGGGCCTCCCACTGCACATGCGCGCTGCCTTCCCGCCTTCCTGACCAGCTCTCTTCAGTTTCTCTTTTTCCGCGGAGCCAGCAGGTCGTGTTCCTGTCACCGCTGAAGAAATTGTGAAATTTGTTTGTTTTCTTTAGACCGCGTACCTGCCTTCCCCATACCGAAACCGGTACCGCCGGTCTCTTTCTTTCTTTATAAAAAAAAAAAAAAAAAGACTTATTTTTTTTTTTCTTCAGCACAGCTTGGTACCTGTTAGGCCTTAAGGCCTACACAAATTCTCCTCATGGAGAAGCCAGTTCCTGGTTTTAAAAAATGTACCAAATGCAGTGCTGTCATTTCTGTCACAGACACCCATGAATGGTATCTCAAATGTTTGGGACCTGACCACTCCATACCGGACTGCCCATCCTGCACCCAGATGTCTAAACGTGCTTTGCAGAACCGGGCCAACAAGCTCCATGTGCTGTTTCCTTCAGAAGCATCACAGTCATCCAGGTCTTCCTCTCCGGATGGATCTCAGGTAACCAAAACTCCTGTGGGCAAATCCTCTAAAAGCAAATCTCTTTCTAAAGATCGAGAGGCTCTCAATTTTGAGTTTGAGGATTCTGCCCAGGCCAAGAAACCCCGGCGGGAGGCTCCGGCCTCCACAGCAATCATGGGGTCACAGGTTGACATCGATGGCATGGCCTCGACCGATCACCTGTTGGACTGCTCTGGGGTACCGGCCCATGCTGGTACCGACATCCAGGCAGTAGTGGCGTCTATGGGCAATACTGTCCAGACCATGCAGCAGGCCGTTCTGGCATTCATTAAGGCTGCGACGCCCTCGGTACCGATTCCATCGGTACCGGAACCGAGACCATCGACTTCCAAGCGTCGATCGGTTCCGCACAGTACCGATCCCATGCCCGATACGCCCGATATCGATACCGATCGGTATGCGTATCGTACATTGGAAGCACAGAGGGAATACTCAGATTCTTCTGATGAATTCAATTCCTCTGATGACTTTGCTGAGCTTACTCTTCCTGAGGAGCCCTCTTCTCCAAAGAGGAGGATGTCTCCTCCAGAGGATTTATCCTTTCAGGATTTCATTGTTGATGTAGCTAAAGCACTATCTATTGCTACATCTTCTGAGAAAGAACCCAGATCAAAAAAATTGGATATTTTAGGATACTCTAAAGCTCCTAAAGAGGCAGTCACTCTGCCTATCCATGAAATCCTTCAAGAACACTTGATGGATTTGTGGGAGACTCCTTTAACACTATCTCCCCATTCCCGTAGGTTGGACACCATGTATCGGGTCCCTCCTTCTCCTGGGTTCCAGAAAACTCAGCTGCCTCACCACTCTATTGTGGTGAAGTCTGCCATGAAGAAAATAAAGAGTCCTAAGAGGCATTCTTCTACCCCTCCAGGGCGAGAATGTAAAACCCTGGACTCTTTTGGAAGAAAGATGCTCCAGGCTAGTATGCTTATAGCCAGGATCAATTCTTATAGCCTTTATATGGGCATGTTTCTTGGACAACTTGCCCTAAAGATACAGAATTTTGCCCCCTTTATCCCTGATGATCAAAGGGCGGACTTCTTTTCTATGGTGACACAACTTTCAGAGGTCTCCAAGTTCTCCAACAGGGCAGCCTTTGATTCCTTTGAGGTTGCAGGCAGAGCTTCGGGAATTGCTATTGCAGCCCGACGTCTCGCTTGGCTCCAGACTTCTAACCTAGAACCCTGGGTTGTAGATGGCCTCAGGAATCTGCCCTGTACCGGTGAGAACTTATTTGGGGAAGACTGGCAAATTAAAGCTGCTCAAATTGATGCAGAAAATGCCACTCTAGATAGACTTTCCAAGTCTACTTCTACCCCTGCCAAAAAAGTCTTTTAAAAGGCCTTACTATAAGAAGGCCAGATTTTCCACAAATACTGGCCAGCAATCTGCTCAGCCTCGCTTTGCGGCTAAGCGTCAACAATCTAAGCAGGTAAAGTCAAAGCCTGCAGTGTCTGCTACACCCCAGCAGGCTCAACCCCCTCAGGGGTTTTGACTTGCCCCTAGAGAACTTGCCGTTTCTGGCTCTAGAACAACCAGAGCCCCTCACCATTCTTGGAAGGCTAGCTCGTTTTGCTCCCAGATGGGAACAAATCACATCAGAGCAATGGACCCTCTCTATTATCAGGGAGGGCTACAAACTTCATTTCTCCAGCCTTCCTCCCCATACCATGGTGAGGCAATTCAGTTCTCCCCCATCTCTTCTGACCCTGTTGGGTCAGGAAGTCTCTTCTCTCCTTGCCCAAGGGGCAATAGAGGAGGTTCCTCCTCAACAGGGGTTAGGTTTCTACTCCCCTTACTTTCTCATAACAAAGAAGACAGGGGGCTTCAGACCTGTCCTAGATCTGAGAGAATTGAACAGGTTTCTATTCAAGGAGAAATTCAAAATGCTCTCTCTGGGCCTTCTCCTTCCATACCTTCAGAGTCAGGATTGGCTTTGTTCTCTAGATCTCAAGGATGCGTACACTCATATACTCATCCATCCATCCCACAGAAAATATCTAAGATTTCTGTTCCAGGGAAAACATTTCCAGTACAAAGTACTACCCTTCGGTCTGGCCTCTGCTCCAAGAGTCTTCACAAAATGCATGGCAGTCGTAGCCGCATTTCTCAGAGGCATGGGAATCTTTGTCTTCCCATATCTGGACGACTGGCTCATCCGAGCTCCATCTCAGTCAGAAGCCCAGATTTCTCTGGACCGCACAAGGCGTATTCTTCAATATCTGGGACTTGTGGTAAACATTCCCAAATCCCAACTCATCCCTACTCAGTCTCTGGAATTCATAGGGGCCCAATTGGACTCCACCACTGCAAGGGCCTACCTCCCTCTGGTCCGAGGCCAAAGACTAATCAGCTTGGCCTCCCGGGCTCAGTCCAGAAGTCACTTGTCAGCCAGAGAAATGCTGCAACTTCTGGGCCACATGGCCTCCACGGTACACGTGGTGCCCTACGCTCGTCTTCATATGAGAGCAGCTCAATGGACCTTGGCCACCCAGTGGTCTCAAGCATCAGGACTGCTCTCAGACCAAATACTCAACTCAAAACGACTGTTTTGGTCTCTCCAGTGGTGGACGTCCTCCAAAAATCTGTTGTTGGGGATCCCCTTCCAACCTTCGTTGCCCCAAGCAACCCTCACAACAGATGCCTCCCAAACAGGGTGGGGAGCTCATCTCCAACACCTCTCCACTCAGGGCACCTGGTCTCCTCAGGAGACCACCCTTCACATCAACCTTCTGGAACTGCGAGCAATCTTCCTTGCCCTCACAGTCTTCCACACCCTCCTTGTCAACCTGACTGTCCTAGTCCAAACAGACAATCAGGTAGCCATGTTCTATGTCAACAAACAAGGAGGGACGGGCTCTCTGTCGCTTTGCAACGAAGCTCTCAGATTATGGGCCTTCGCCAGAGAGCATCAAATTCATCTTCTGGCAGTATATCTTCCAGGAGTTGAAAACTCTCGGGCAGACAGACTCCGCCGAGTTCTGCTCCCACACGAATGGTCCCTGCATATGGACCAGATACGCAGAATCTTTCAGGAATGGGGGACCCCGGACATAGACCTCTTTGCAAGTCCGTGGAATGCCAAACTTCCCCGGTTCTGTTCCAGGACTCCGTGTCAGGGAGCTCAGGCCAACGATGCCTTTCTCCTACATTGGGGTCAGGAATTCCTGTACGCTTTTCCACCCATTCCTTTGATTCCCAAGACTCTGTTCAAACTTCAGAGGGATCACGGATCCATGATCCTCATTGCTCCACGCTGGCCATGCCAAGTGTGGTTCCCTCTCCTTCTACAGCTCTCCCAGTGCTCCGACCTGGGAGCCTCACCAGACCTTCTGTCTCAGGAGCAGGGGACTTTGTGGCATCCAAACCCCCAGTCCCTACATCTCCGAGCTTGGTTACTGAAGGCTTAACCCTTCATGAGTTTAATCTTTCCCAACCAGTGAAAGATATCCTTCATGCCTCTAGGAAACTCTCTACTAGGCGTTCCTATGCTTTCAAATGGAAACGTTTTTCCATTTGGTGTGCGCAACAGGGTCTTGACCCTCTAGCACTTCCTTTGAATTCTCTACTGGACTATCTCCTGCATCTTTCCAATGCAGGCCTCAAGACGAATTCAGTACGAGTCCATTTAAGTGCTATTGCAGCATCCTTAAAACCTATAAATGGACAACCTGTCTCCTCTCATCCTCTTATTGCAAGGTTCATGAGAGGCCTGACCCTGACTAAGCCTCCCATCCGACCTCCTCCGGTAGCATGGGACTTGAATCTAGTTCTGGGTCAACTTATGAAGCCACCTTTTGAACCGTTGGTATCTACCTCCCTGAAATTTCTTTCCTGGAAGGTTCTTTTCCTTATTGCAGTCACTTCGGCTCGCCGCATCAGTGAACTGCAGGCTTTGGTGGCTACTCCACCTTATACCAGATTTCATCATGATAAGGTGGTCCTTAGGACGAATCCCCACTTTATGCCTAAAGTGGTCTCGCCTTTTCATCTTAATCAAGAGGTATATCTACCTGTTTTTTTTCCCGGCTCCTCATGCATCCAGTGCAGAGAGGAACCTTCATACTCTTGACTGTAAAAGAGCTCTCGCCTTTTACCTCAACAGGACTCAGCCACATCGAAAGTCTTCCCAACTTTTCGTGGCTTTTGATCCTTCTCATTTGGGACTTCCAGTCACCAAACGTACACTTTCCAATTGGATTGCTCAGTGTATTTCTTTTGCTTACCAGAGTAAGAACATTTCTCTGGAGGGCCATGTCACAGCTCACAATGTGAGAGCCATGGCTACTTCTATGGCTCATCTTCACTCTGTGTCCATAGATCAGATCTGTCGAGCAGCCACTTGGGCCTCGGTTCATACCTTCACAGCCCATTACTGCTTGGACAAGGACTCCCGCCGGGATGCCTTGTTTGGTCAGGCTGTCCTCAAACACCTGTTCCATACTTAAACAACTCCTGCCCACCTTCCCTGGATGGATGCCTGAGATCCATACGAAGATGGTTTACCCTTGGAGGGGGATCTCCCAGGCATCTTAGCTAGGGAGTCCCCATATGTGAGGACTTATTCCTGCTTGTTCCTGGAGATAGCACAGTTACTTACCTGTAACAGGTGATCTCTGGGAACAGCAGGAATTAGTCCTCACAACCCACCCACCTCCCCTAGGAGTTGTATCTCTATCTATCTTTCTTTCCTCTCTCTATTGTCTCAGCTTTAAACTCGAACTGAAGAGAGCTGGTCAGGAAGGCGGGAAGGCAGTGCGCATGTGCAGTGGGAGGCCCCAAAAGCCTTTCATCTGAAAGGCTGGGGAGCTTTCCCGCGCAGGCTCTGTCGGTACCGACGTACCCATATGTGAGGACTAATTCCTGCTGTTCCCAGAGATCACCTGTTACAGGTAAGTAACTGTGCTTTCTTGCTTGGTGATTGGATCGTGTGACGTGACAATAGTGTTCAATGAATAGTGTTGTCTTAAGTTGCTTCCGAAAGTCTTTGAGGTCTGTTAGTCTTAGTTCGTCTGGGAGGGTGTTCCAAATTGCTGGTGCAGCCAGGGAAAGGGCTCGTTCCGCGGTGTCCTTGCGGACCTTGGTGAGGTCTTTTGGGGTGTTAATACGATTGGAAGTGCCTCTCCTCCTTGGTCGTGTGCTTCTGTCGGATTGTATGAGTGTTTGTAGGCTGAGGGCTGATGAATGTGATCTTGAAGATGTTTACGACTGTCTTATATTTGATGCGTGAGGTGATTGGGAGCCAGTGTGGATATTTCAGTATGGGTGTGATGTGTTCATGTCTTGTGCCAGATATTTTGCGGGCCGCTGTGTTTTGTGCCAATTACAGCGGTCTGAGTGTTTGTTTTGATAGACCAAGGTAGATTGGGTTGCAGAAGTCTAGTAGTGGGGTTATTGGTGCCTGGCAGACTGTACGGAAGTGCTCTGGGGCGAGGAGGGGCTTGAGGCGTCAGATGAGTCTCATCCTTTGGTATGCGCTTTTGGTGATTCTGCTTGTGTGATTGTAGATTCAGTTCCTTGTCCAAGGTTACTCCGAGGTACTTTTCTTCCGGTTTTATGGGTATGGTTGTGTCTTTTATCTTGATGTTTGGTGGAGGGACAAAGTCAGTGTTTCGAGTGATGATTAGTGCCTCAGTCTTGCTATAGTTTATGGTGAGGTGGTTGTTTTGAAACTAGCTGGTCATGTTTACGAGACAGTTTATTTTGGCATAGTCCGGGTTGTCGACTGTGATAGGTGTGTCTGATCTTGATTAGATTGTAAGCTCTGAGCAGGGATTCTCTTACATCTATCTATCTAATACACTGCTATGTATGCCTTGTAGTGTTATGAAAATGATTAATAGTAGTATTCTCCAGGAACAAGTAGCAAGTCAGTCCTCACATATGGGTGACGTCTGCGCTGACTGAGCCCATGCGGAAGCATTTCCTCAGCTTTCAAATAAAGCCTTTGAGATATGCTGCCATGCATATGTGGTCCCCTTCCCACCCAAGTGTGCCATCTTGCTCTGTCTCCTTTTTTTATGTGGAGCCCAATGGACATGAGTCCTGTTTCCCTGGAAAAATTCTCGTTATTTCCTTGAAAGTTAAGTGTGTTCAGGTTAACAACCGATTTCCTCTTACTCCATTGAGCTGGCGTCTCCTCGACTGGCGTTCACGATTTTTTTCGCCAGGGTTTGTCGACCCTGTCCGAGAGCTATCCCCATGTTTCCTGGTGGGTTCAAAAAATGTAACCGCTGCAGTCAAACCATGTCTGTAAACGACACCCATGACTGCTGCTTGTGCTGCCTGGGCGCCCCGGACCATGACAATACCTCCTGCGACCTATGCCAGGCCATGATGCCTAAAACCAACAGAAAAAAATTCAAAGTTGCAGGAGAAATTGTTCCACAGGTCTGACTTGGCCACAGCCTTCCTGGCTCCAAGCCCAGCACATCCCACGAGGCCCGAGCATCCTCTGAGTCCTGCTGTGACAGCTCCTCCGAGAAGACCTCAGACCCAGAGAAAAAGAAGAAAGTCTTTGAATTCCACCAAGGTTGCACTGGAGAAACCCAGTAAAACCACCCGGAGGGATTCGGGTGATTCCAAGAAGCGCCCCACCAAGAAGGATTCCTTGGCCGCCACCGTACAAGGTTCCTCGAGGCTGTAGTCCTCATCGAGGACATTTGCAAGAATGCCGGCACCATCCCCAAGATCCTCAGTGCCTGCGCCGAAGGCTGTGGAGCCTTCTGGTCTGAAAACCAGAATAGCAGTCTTGGAGCAGAACATCACTGCTATCCTGGCCCTGCAGCAGACGATGATGGCCAGTTCATCCGCCTCATCTGCCCCTACGACCAGTCTCTTGACTGCGAAGGAGCCCTTGGTCATCGAGCCAAGCTCCAAGCACCACCGGCTTCAGGTAAGCCCTCTGTGCCAGTCAAGATCCTGGTCCCATTCTTTTGGCACCCGGTCCTCACCGGCCAGTGTCTGTGATTCATACCCTAGGTCCATGGCAGGCTGCTGACCCTTAGACACCAGCCTTGAAGCAAGGATTCCCAGGGCCTTGGACTCGTCATCGTCGCTCAACTCTGAGTGGGAAACTGGCGATGAGACATCTGACCCGGCGCCACTTTCCTCCGGAAGACATGGCCTTCCATGACTTTGTTGGAACATTGCCAGAGCCCCCTCTGTGCAAACAGAGGTGGAGGAGGACTCGCACACCAAGGAGTTGGAGATTCTTCAGCATGAGTCTTCATCCAAGGAAACACTTATGGTGCCCGTGAAGCCGATCCTTGATAGGTTGCTACTCCGGATGTGGGAAATGCCGGCACCTCTGCTGGTGGTAAGCCGGCGCCTCAATGCCTTGTACCGCTTCCAGAAGGGTCCTGAGTTCCACAAACCCCAGCTCCTGCATAACTCCATGGTGGTTAAATCAACCATGCAGAAACTCAAGAGCCAGAAGACCCACTCCTTGGTTCCCCCCTGGAGGGAGGCCAGAGCCCTTGACGCCCTTAGGCGCAAATGCTACCAAGGGTCGATGCTCAGGTGCCAGATAAAGGCCTATGTGCTTTATATAGGAATGTACCTAAAGGCTCTAGCCTAAGAGCTGTTGGGGTTTGTCGCAGGCCTCATCAGAGAACCCGTCCAACGGTTCCAGGCCCTGATCTCGGGGATCAAGGACTGTTCAAAGTCTTCTCCTGGGTAGCCTATGATGGCTTTGAGTCAGTGGCTTGGGTAGCCAGGACCGACATCAGATCCTGACACCAAGCCTGGCTACAATCCTCTGACCTTGAGCAATGGGTCCAAGCCAAACTGCTCGACAGCCCCTGCACCGGGGAGAATCTGTTCGGTAAACCTATGGCCAACAAAGCAGCCAAGATTGAGGTAGACCTGGTGACCCACCAGAGGCTCCCTAAGACTTTATCCCATTGCTGCAAAAAAAAAACATGGGAGAAGAGGCCTCTTTCCCAAGGAAAAAGGGTCCTTTGGGCAGGTTCACCAATACCAACCCTTCTCAGGCCAGCAGCAGGGCTCTAACCCCAGAGAGCAAGAGGCTCAGAAGCCAAAAGCACGTAAGGCCGAAACCCCAGCTCCTGTCTAGCCTGGCGGGAGCTTTTGACTCCCATGGCATGGTTTTGTCTCCCCTCCTCCCCCCCCCCCACAGGAGACCTTCACTAGCCCACAGGGGGCGCCTAACGCGCTCTGCCACAGTTGGGCTACAATCACCATGGACCCCAAGGGGTACTGCAGATGGTCAGGGAATGGTACCTTCTCCACCTACAGCAGATTCCACCCAGGTTTTTTTCCGGAGAGTGGTGCGACCTCTCCTTCACCAGACCCTGCTGCTCTCAGTGCTCACAGGTCTTCTCAGGGACAATGCAGTAGAGCCTGTACCCAAACACTTATGGGACACAGGTACTTCCTTGTCCCAAAAAGGACTGGGGGCCTTAAGCCCATATATTAGACCTGCAAAACTTAAACAAGTTTCTGGTGAGGGAGTAGGGTCCTCTGTCTACATGAGCAGCGCCTGGATCCCAAAGTGGCCGCTCGACTCTTCTGCCTCTGGAGCAGGCCCGTGATGGAACTATTTGCTGCCCGCTTCTGTTCACAGCAAGCACACCCAGGGATGGTGGTGGCAGATGCCTTCCTGATCCTGTGGATGGAAGGCCTCTCTATGCCTTTCCGCCGACCCCTCTGGTCTCCAAGCCCCTCTTCAAGGTCCAACACGAGGAGGCATCTCTAATACTAATCACCCCCAGGTGGCCAAACAGCCCTGGTTCTCACTGCTGCTTTCCCTGTCAGTGGCACGTCCGGTCCCACTGGGCCATGGCCCAGATCTCGTGACACCCCAATCTGGGGTCTCTAACGCTAACAGTGTGGCTGCTGAAAGGATAGCATTGGTTCCTTTCAATCTCCCAGGGGAGGTCCTGCTGGCCTTCCAAAAGTCCTCCACCAGGCGAGCTTATGCCTTTAAATGGCAGATTCTCCATTTGGTGTGTGGCGAGACGGGATAACCCGTTCTCCTGCCAGATGCAGTTGGTGCTCCAGTACCTACTGTATCTGTCAATTGAAGTCCAATTCGGTGAGTACACCTGAGTGCAATTAGCTGCACACCACCACCATATCAAAGGAAAACCCCTCAGGTCAGCCCCTGGTCTCTCTGTTCTTACGGGGCCTCCTTTTGTCTAAGCCCCCTGTCTGCCCTCCAGCGGTGGAGTTGGGACATCGTGGTGCTGTCACAGCTCACTAGACTGCTATTCGAACCGATAGCCACTTGCCCTCTGTGGTATCTTTCATGGAAGGTTACCTTCCTGATGGTCCTCAGTCTGTCCTAAGAGTAAGCGAACTTCAGGCCCCGGTGGCGGAACAACATTATACAAGATTTTACAAGAACAGGGTGGTGCCTCTGCACCCACACCAAATTCCTCCCAAAGGTGATATCTCCTTTCCACCTCAACCAGGAGGTGGTTCTTCCCACCTTCTCACAGCCTCATGCCAGTCGGGAGGAAATTGCACTCCATACACTGGCTTGCAGACAGACCCTGTCCCCCTACCTGCAGTGAACTATGGGCCATAGCAAAGCTCCTCAGATTTTCGTTTGACCCCAGCAGACTGGGACTTCACATGACTAAGTGAACTCTGTCCACTTGGATGGTGGACTGTATTGCCTTTGCCTATGAGCAAACTGGGCTATCCTTGGAACACCGGATCACAGCGCATCTTGTGAGCGATGGCCACATCAGTGGCGAACCTGTGCTCGGTGCCAGTGACTGAGATCTGCAAGGCTGCCACATGGTCTTCAATTCACATGTTTGCAGCTCAGTACTGTCCGGAGAGTGAGTCCTGTTGGGATAGTGCTTTCGGGCTTGCGGTACTCTGCAATCTGTTCTGTTCGAAGTGTAGGCAACTCCTGCCCTCCGATCCTTCTGTGTTCAGGTTACCAGAGTGATGGTGCTGCTGGCTGCTGGTCTTGCAGTGTCTCTCAGTTGGGGACTTGCGTTCTGCAACTCATGGCTACCTGACTTGGCTGCCGTTGGTGCTGTTGTGGTTCGCTCCTTGGCTTCCTGGAACTAGGGAGTCCCATATATGAGGATTGTCTTCCTGCTTGTTCCTGGAGAAAGCATAGTTACTCATCTGTAACAAGTGTTCCCAGGGACAGCAGGAATCAGTCCTCACAACCCTCCCTCCTCCCCTGGGAGTTGCCGCCTACCTTTTTGTTTTTTTTACTACCACCCTAGCTATGTCATCTGACTGAGCAAGATGGCACCCTGTGGCAGGAAGGGGACCTCTCATGTGAGGTAGCATATCCCAAATGCTTTCTTTGAAAATTGGGGAAATGCTTCCGTGTGGGCTCTGTCGGTAGAGACATCACCCATATGTGAGGACTGACTCCTGCTGTCCCTGGAGAATATCTCTTACAGGTGAGTAACTATGCTTTCCCCTACTTCTGAGAGGGAGCCTGAGACGTTGGCAGGCAAACACACAAAATGTAAGATATGAGCTGATCGAATAAAGTGCGCTGCTATTAGCACAGGCAATAGTACAGTGTTTGAGCCCAGAATGTATCGAGGGCTCTAGCATAAGCATAATCTATTCACTTTTGCTTGTGCTTAACCATAGCTTACAGCATATTCAAATCTATAAAAATGAATGCTAATGAAACAATTAGTTATGCAGCGTAGATAGACATATGTTGTTGAGCCGTGTCAGGATTTTAATGCCAGATCTGAGGAGATGCGAAGGTCATAAATCTACAGCAGTTGGTGAAAAATGTATGCCTTTGAGTGTATAGCCTTTGTAGCCTTTCTGGCTTTGCTGAATAGAGTGCTGAAAAAAAGGGAGGCAAGTGCTGGAGTAATGTATGTAACTATAGTGGAATACTATGCCATACACATTAACTGTGCAGGATTTCTGCTCAAAATATCCATGTCTGTGAACACCAGTAATCTGAGCAGAAATGCTGTGCAGAGCTACATTGCTTTTATGTTTTATTTATTTTATTTATTTATTTAACAGTTCCTTCTATACCGCACCTTCCAGAGATCAGGGGCGGTTTACATTGAACAGAGAATTAGTATACTTCTGTATACTTTACAAGGAACAATGTTTTAACTATATACATGTGCGGCATAAATTCCAGCAGTTGCACACAAGTGCTTTCTATGTGCAAACCACAGGTGCTGATAACACATACACCTGTGCCTGGTTTGCTCTTCTGTTTGGTTTGGCGCACAGCTCATTTTCATGCTGTTTTGCTTACAGAATTGCTGAGCAAAAGGTCTGCACTAAACCTGTATTCTATCTCCAGGAACAAGCAGGAATGAGTCTTCACATATGGGTATCGTCGGTACCGACGGAGCCTGCGCGGGAACGCTCCCCAGCGTCCAGTAAGAAAGCCTTTGGGAGCATCCCACAGCGCCTGCGCGCGCTGCCTTCCTGCCTTTCCCAACCGCCTCTCTCCAGTTCTTCTTTTCCACTGAGCCAACAGGTCGTGTTCCTGTCACCGCAGAAGAATTCTTTATTTTTTTCTTTATTTTTCTGTGTCGCGTCTGCCTTCTTCGACGTCAGACCGGTACTGCCGGTCTTTTCTTTTCTTTCTTATACAAAAAAAAAAAAACCCTTTTTTTTCTTCAACTGTGCATTTGCAGTTTGGGCCTTAGGCCTGAACATTTTTCTTCTCCTGGAGAAGCCCGCTTCCGGGTTTAAAAAGTGCACGAAGTGTGGCGGTACTATTTCTGTCACCGACACCCATGATTGGTGTCTAAAATGTTTGGGTTTTGACCATTCCATCACTGATTGTGTGTCCTGTACCATGATGTCTAAAAGAGGTCGGCAGAACCGAGCAGCCAAGCTCAGTACCCTGTTTCCCTCTGATGCAGCCTCGGTGGCATCAACGTCTTCCAGGGCTGCTTCTTCCTCCCATGGATCTCAGGTAACCAAACATAAATCTAGCCGGTCCTCGAAGGGCAAATCTCCCTCTAAGCATCGGAATCCGCACCGGCAAAATTACCCCGGTGGGAAGTTCCGGCTTCCAAAGCATTATCTATGGGGTCACAGGTTGACATTGATGGCTCGGCCTCGACTGATCACCTGTTGCCGTGTTCTGGGGTACCGGTGGCCTCCACCGGTACCGACATCCAGACTCTGGCGTCGATGGATCAGAAGATTCTGTCCATGCTGCGCACCCTAACGGCGTTTATGCATGCTTCGACGCCTTCGGTACCGCAACAATCTCCGTTACCGGCTCCGGCACGGCATCGTTTCTGGTGCCGGTACCGATTGCATCGACTTCGGTGTCGACTGCAACGGTACCCTGTCCTGTGATGCCTATCGGTACCGAACCGGTACCGTTTACTCCCGATGTCGATCCCACTCGGTACGCATATCGGGCTTTACAGGAGCATCCGGACAGGCGATACTTCGATTCCTCCGAAGACTCTGAGTCGGAGGCTTCTGTCGAGGCACCGGTACTTCTTCCTCAGGAGTCTGATTCTCCAAAACGAAGAATGTCTCCTCCAGAAGACTTGTCTTTTCAAGACTTCATTAGGGAAGTGGCTAGGGGCCTCTCCATTACAGTGGCCCCTGAGTCAGAGCCTAGAGCCAAGCAATTAGATATTTTGCAATACCCTAAGGCTCCTAAAGAAGCAGACACCTTACCTATTCATGAGATTCTCTATGATCTCATGTTGAGCATGTGGGAGACTCCTCTTACTACCTCTCCTCATTCTCGTAGGTTAGACACCATGTACCGTGTCCCTCCTTGTCCTGGCTTTCATAAGTCTCAGCTTCCTCACCACTCTATTGTGGTAGAGTCTGCCATGAGGAAAATAAAGAGTGCAAAGAGACACTCATCTAATCCTCCAGGACGTGAATGCAGAACCCTTGATGCTTTTGGCAGAAGGGTTTTCCAAGCTAATATGCTTGCTGCCAGAATCAACTCCTATAGTATCTTCTGAAATAAAAGGGGCTAAAGTCTGCAGATCTGTGACTTTTTAGTAACATCCCCATATAGAGACTATATGGGGATGTTTCTAAAAAGTCACAGATCTGCAGACTTTAGCCCCTTTTATTTCAGAAGATAAAAGGCAGGAATTTCTCACTTGGCTTAAACATGCCCAAGATGTTTCCAAATTTTCCAACCGTGCAGCCTTTGACTCTTTTGAGTGTGTAAGTAGAGTCTCGGCTATTGCCATAGGTGCACGCAGAATTGCTTGGTTACAAGCATCTGATTTGGAACTCAGGGTCCAAGATGAATTGGGAAATCTTCCTTGTACAGGTGAAAACCTTTTTGGCAGAGATTGGAAAGCAAAGGCCACTCAAATGGATGCTGAGAACTCTGCTCCTGCTAAGAAAAGATTGTTCAAAAAGACACCTTTTTCTAAAAAGGGAAGATACTATCCTGCTTATGGTCAGCAGGCATCTTCTGCAGGTCGTTTTGCTGCAAAGCGTCAGTAGCCACCTAAACAGGCCAAATCAAAGGCTGCCAGGCCTCCCACGGCCCAGCAGCCTCAGCCTCCTCAAGGCCTTTAACTTGCAACTAGAGAACTAAGCCTTTCTGGCTCTGGAAGAACCAGAGCCCCTTACCATTCCAGGAAGGTTAGCTTACTTTGCTCCCAGATGGGAGCAAATCACAGCAGAGCAATGGACCCTCTCCATTATAAAGGAAGGGTACAAGCTTCATTTCTTAAACCTTCCTCCCCACACCATGGTGAAACGGTTCAAATCTCTCCTCAACCTTCTGGGTCAGGAGATTGCTACCCTTCTTGCCCAAGGGGCAATAGAAGAAGTATCCCTTCAACAGGGCTCAGGGTTCTACTCCCCTTATTTTCTTATTCCAAAGAAAACAGGGGGCTACAGACCCATTTTAGATCTCAGAGAATTGAACAAGTTTCTATTCAAAGAGAAATTCAAGATTTCTCTCGGTACTCTGCTTCCATACCTTCAGGGTCAGGATTGGCTTTGTTTTCTAGATCTCAAGGATGCGTACACCCATGTCCTTATCCATCCAACACACAGAAGATTCCTTCGGTTCCTTTTTCAAGGAAAGCACTACCAATACAGGGTGCTTCCTTTCGGTCTGGCCTCTGCACCAAGGGTGTTCACGAAATGCATGGCAGTAGTAGCTGCATTTCTGCGTACTCTAGGAATATTCGTTTTCCCATATCTGGACGACTGGCTCATTCGAGCCCCATCCCATTCAGAGGCCCAGACTTGTCTAACCTGCACAATGCGTATCCTTCAGTATTTGGGACTGGTAATAAACATCCCAAAATCCCATCTCACCCCTACTCAGTCCCTGGAGTTTATAGGGGCCTTGCTGGATACCACAACTGCAAGGGCCTATCTTCCTCAGGCCCGTTGCCTACGCTTGGTGCAGTTAGCCTCCCAGATGCAGTTAAAGTCCCATTTAACTGCTCGAGAGATGTTACAACTATTAGGCCACATGGAATCCACCGTGCATGTGGTTCCATATGCTCGCCT
Source organism: Ichthyophis bannanicus (assembly GCA_033557465.1). Lineage (NCBI taxonomy): Eukaryota > Metazoa > Chordata > Amphibia > Gymnophiona > Ichthyophiidae > Ichthyophis > Ichthyophis bannanicus. Next base: position 136,373,356 of record CM066042.1, read on the forward strand.
TCACATGAGGGCAGCTCAATGGACTTTGTCCTCCCAATGGACTCAGCCATCAGGTTGCCTGTCAGACAACATAGCAAACTCCAGTCGCCTATTTTGGTCTCTCCAGTGGTGGAAGTCCCCTCCAAATCTGTTGCTGGGGTCCCCTTTTCAGCAGTCGCTACCTCAAGCAACTCTGACAACAGATGCTTCTCCAATGGGTTGGGGAGCTCATCTGCAGGATCTCTCCACCCAGGGCATCTGGTCTCCACAGGAGACTTCTCTGCATTTCAGTCTTTTGGAACTCAGAGCAATATTCTTAGCTCTCAGAGTATTCCATTCCCTGCTCAGCTACAGGACAGTCCTCATCCATACGGACAACCAAGTAGCCATGTTCTATGTAAACAAGCAGGGCGGGACTGGCTCTCTGTCGCTTTGCAACAAAGCTTTGCGACTGTGGGCCTTCGCCAGAGAGCATCACATCCATCTTCTGGCAGTATATCTTCCAGGCATTCAAAACTCTTGGGCGGACAGACTCAGTCGAGTTCTGCTCCCACACGAGTGGTCCCTCCACATGGACCAGGTAGCCAGGATTTTTCGAATTTGGAGAACCCTGGACATAGACCTATTTGCAAGTCCGTGGAATGCCAAACCTCTCCGGTTCTGTTCCAGAATTCCGTGTCAGGGAGTACAGGCCAAGGATGCCTTCCTCCTTCACTGGGGTCAAGACTTCCTTTATGCCTTTCCTCCAATTCCCCGAATTCCCAAAACACTATTCAAGCTTCAGAGAGATCGAGGGACCATGATCCTCATAGCTCCACATTGGCCTCTACTTCTGCATCTCTCTCAAGCTCCTTCCCTGGACTTGGGCTCTGCACCAGACCTTCTGTCCCAGAAAGGGGGAACATTGTGGCACCCAAACCCCCAGTCGCTCCATCTCAGGGCTTGGTTGCTGAGGGTCTAGAAGACCTTCAAGTTTTTCATCTCAGCAAGTCAGAGATGTTGTTCATGCCTCTAGAAAGCTGCCTTCTAGGCGTTCCTATGCTTTCAAATGGAAAAGATTTACCATTTGGTGTTCAGAGAAGGGTCTAAACCCTCTTGCAATATCTCTGAATTCTCTACTAGAGTACCTCCTGCATCTATCCCATGCAGGCCTGAAAACGAATTCAGTAAGAGTCCATTTGAGTGCTATTGCAGTGTCCCTCAAGCCTCTTGATGGACAACCTATTTCCTCTCACCCTCTTATAGCAAGATTCATGAGAGGCCTTCTTTTAACTAAACCTCCCATTAGACCACCTCCAGTGGCATGGGACTTAAACCTGGTTCTTGGTCAGCTTATGAAGCCACCCTTTGAACCTTTAGCCACCACCTCCTTGAAATTTCTTTCTTGGAAAGTTGTTTTTCTCATTGCAGTCACCTCAGCACGCCGCATCAGTGAGTTGCAAGCTTTGGTGGCTAATCCACCTTATACAAGGTTCCATCATAAGGTAGTCCTCAGGACCAATCCACACTTTATGCCTAAAGTGGTCTCGCCTTTTCATCTGAACCAGGAGGTATATTTACCTGTCTTTTTTCCAGGACCTCATGCATCAAATGCAGAGAGGAATCTTCATACCTTGGATTGTAAGAGAGCTCTCGCTTTTTACTTATAAAGAACGCAGCAACATAGAAAGTCTTCTCAACTCTTTGTTGCTTTTGATCCTTCTCATTTAGGACTTCCAGTCTCTACGAGAACACTGTCCAACTGGATTGCTCAGTGTATTTCTTTCGCCTACCAGAGTAGGAACGTTTCTCTGGAGGGCCATGTCACAGCTCACAATGTGAGAGCCATGGCAGCCTCGATGGCTCATCTAAACTCTGTGTCCATCGACCAAATCTGTCGAGCGGCCACCTGGGCCTCGGTTCATACCTTCACAGCCCATTACTGTTTGGACAAGGACTCCCGCCGGGATGCCTCGTTTGGTCAGGCTGTCCTCAAACACCTGTTCCATTCCTAATCAACTCCTACCCACCTACCCTGGTCGGATGCCAGAGATCCATGGGGGGAAGTGGAGCCCTCTGCAGGGGCACACAACCATGGGGTCTCTCCCTGGCATCTGCAGCTAGGGAGTCCCCATATGTGAAGACTCATTCCTGCTTGTTCCTGGAGATAGCACAGTTACTTACCTGTAACAGGTGATCTCTGGGAACAGCAAGAATAAGTCTTCACAACCCACCCACCTCCCCTAGGAGTTGTATCTCTCTATCTTTCCTTTCCTCTCTCTTTTTCTCAGCTTTAAAACTCGAACTGGAGAGAGGCGGTTGGGGAAGGCAGCGCGCAGGCGCTGTGGAATGCTCCTAAAGGCTTTCTTACTGGACGCTGGGGAGCGTTCCCGCACAGGCTCCGTCGGTACCGACGATACCCATATGTGAAGACTTATTCCTGTTGTTCCCAGAGATCACCTGTTACAGGTAAGTAACTGTGCTTTCTTGCTAGGGAGCATAAGGCAGACTTGAGCGACTTTCAGTGATTTCATCACCTGGTATATCATTTGGTGCAGCACTGAGATGCCAATAGCTTCTTCCCCCAGCAGGTGGCAGTGTGTCTGTGGACTGGTACGGTATTGCAGATAGACCTGACTCTTCTGACCCATACCATGGTGCAGAGGCTTCACTGTAGGGCCCAGCGCTGCTGTTAGTAATGATATTTATTTATTTATTTATTTAAAAGTCTCTTCTATACCGCGCTATTCAGCATCAGTGCGGTTTACAATAAACAACGAACATACACATTTCCAATAGTACTTTGTGTTATGCCCTGGACACCTTAAGTAGACAGCTGTCAAGGAACCAGCACTATTTCCCATAACTTGCAAGTGCTTGGTGGCATGAAGGAGTCGCAGAAGACCCCATGGGGCCATGAAAGGGCCCGTAGATCTGGGGCCAGGCCCCTGTTCCCTCTTGTCCTTATCTGTATGCTGTAATATCTTCCAATTTTTTTTTTTTGCATATTTTTCTGTTTTCTATGAGGCTTCCTCCCATCGGTTTCAGTGGACAGCAATCTCTGGCTCTGTTGCTTTAAATAACATAGATAAAGACCAGCATGGTCCATCCAGTCTGCCCAGCAATACGGCAAGAGTAGGTGCACCTGACGCTCTGTGCAGGTCACCCCTCCCCATGTCTTTGTTTAGGGGTGGACCCACCACTCCATGTAGGATACCCCTATTTGTTGAGAAGTTAGATGGTTCAGTTTATTTTGTTTTTATCCTGTTGCTGTAATGGGATCCGCTGTGCTTGTCCCATGCTGTTTTGAATTCCGTCACCGTGTTTGCCCCCACCACTTCCATCGGGAGAGCATTCCAAGCACCCACCATCCTTTCAGTGAAAAAAATATTTCCTGACGTTGCCTTTCAATTTTCCGCCTTGCAGCTTCATGTTATGCCCTCTAGTTTTGCAGCTTCCCCGTCTTTGGAAGAGGTTTGTTTGTTCAACATTCCTCTTTAAGTATTTAAAGGTCTGAATCATATCTCCCCTATCCCTCCTCTCCTCCAAGGTGTACATATTTAGGTCTTCAAGTCTCTTCCCATAAGGTTTCTTACGCAGGCTCCAAATCATTTTGGTCGCCTTCCTCTGAACACTTTCCAGTCTTTTTACATCTTTTGCAAGACATGGTCTCCAAAACTGAACACAGTATTCCAGGTGAGGCCTCACCAGCGACCTGTACAGTGGCATAAGTACCTCTTCCTTTCTGCTGGTAATCCCTCTTTGTATGCAGCCCAACATCCTCCTGGCTTTTGCCACCGCCATGTCGCACTGTTTTGCCACCTTGAGATCATCAGAGATAATCACACCAAGGTCTTTTTCCTGAACCATGCACACCATCCTCTCGCCCCTATCGCGTACATTTCCCTTGGATTTCTGCTACCTAAGTGCATGACACTGCAATTTTCTCATTAAATTGTAATTGCCAAGCATTAGACCATTCTTCCAGCTTTTGTAGATCATTCCTCATGTTATCCACTCCCTCGGGGGAGTCCAGTCTGTTGCAAAGTTTTGTGTCATCTGCAAAAAGACATTCTTCCCAGGACCAAGCAGGAAGTCAGTCCTCACATATGGGTGACGTCGACGGAGCCCCCATGCGGAGCATTTCCCCAGCCTTCAAAGAAAGCCTTTGGGAATGCAGGCACGCATGCGCGGTCCCCTTCCTGCCCATAGGTGCCATCTTGCTCAGTCTTCTTTTTTTCCGCGGAGCCCTACGGACGCCTGTCCTCGTTACCCATGAAAAAAGTTGATTTTTCTGCGTTGGGTCAAGTTTTTTCTTCAGTTCGACGTTGGTTCCTTTCCCGCTTGGACTCGGTACTCCGGTGCCGAGCCCGGATCTCTCTCTTCGGTTTTTGTCCTTAGAGACTGCGTTCGTGCCTTTTTTCTTTTCCCTGGCAGCCCAATTTTTTTATCTTGCAGGGGCCCTTTTTCCCCCGATGGCTGCCAGTGGCTTTAAGAAGTGTGATCGGTGCAAGAAACTCATGTCTCTCACCGACACACATGACTGCTGCCTCCAGTGCCTAGGGTCAGACCATGATTCTACGGTCTTTAGCCCCTGTGGCAAAATGTCTTCCAAGGCATTACGGAGCCGTCAGCACCAGCATGAGAGGATCTTCGAATCTGCCTCTGGACGGGTCCGGACTTCATCAGAGGCCTCGACATCTCGGGAGTCTGACCCCGAGCATCGTCGGGGCTCCTCTGAAAGGGAGTCCCCCTCGGAGCATCGAAGGATGAAGAAACCGGCGAGGGCGGCATCGGTGGACGCTCTTGGCTCCTCGAAGGCCAGGTCGCATAGCCCTGATCGCCGTCCTGGGTCTTTGGAGTCGGAGAGGCCTGCAAAGCATCCTTGTGTAGTCGGAGGCCCCGAGTCATGTGAGTACTGTAGTCCTTGTGGACTCTCCTCCGGGGGAGCCGATGTCGGGCCCGATGTCGTCGGGGCCCGAGTCAGAGGCTGCTGGGTCTCCTGAGCTCGGACTCAGGTTGATGACCTTGGCGAGCAGATTGTCTGCCTTCAAGGAGCAGCAGCGGGTGCTGATTGCCGGTCTCACCAGCGCATCTGCCGTGACCACCAGGACATCATCGTCCAAGTCGACCCCGGAGGCCGAGCTGATCCTCGGCCAAGGTCACTCTCGGCCTCCCGTTCGGGACCGAGGTCGTCGATGCCGGTACCCTCGGCGTCGAGGCGGATGGCGTCAGTGCCTGCCCACTCGGAGCCGCTCGTGGGAAACTGAGGACGAGGAGTCCCCTGACACCTTCCAGACTCGGTGCATCCCTTTGGACTCACTGGCATCCGAGCCTCGGACAAGGTCCCCTCCGGAGGATACCAGGTTTCCGGACTTCATAAGGGTCATGGCCAAAGCACTGGCATTCCCTGCGGACCCCAAGGAGGAGCCTCGAGCCGAGGAGCTCGAGGCTCTGCAGTATAACTCTCCTCCCAAGGAGGCCTTTACTGTCCCGGTTCCTCCGATGCTGGAGCGGTTGCTTTTCCGCATGTGGGAGGTGCTGGCCTCGATGCCGATTCTAAGCAAGCGGGTCGATTCCATCTATCGAGTCTGCAAGAGCCCCGGGTTTCAAAAGGCACAGCTACTGCACCACTCCATGGTTGTGGAATCAGCCATGCATCGCCTGAAGAGTCAGAACATGCACTCGGTGCCTCCCGGCAGGGAAGCTCGGAACCTGGATGCCCTCGGTAGAAAGTGCTTCCAGGGCTCTATGCTTGCTTGCCATGTCCAGACCTACCAGCTGTACATGGGCATGTACCTTCGAGACCTGGCAAAGGAGATTGCCGGGTTCTCTGCTGGTCTGTCCGAGGAACCTTTGCAGAGGTTCAAGGCCTTGTCTTCTGGTATTCTAGAGTGCTCGAAGTTTCTCTCGAGCAGCCTACGATGGATTTGAGGCTTCGGCCCGAGTAGCAGGGGCCAGCATCGGTGCACGCCGCCAGGCCTGGCTACAATCCTCGGACCTCAAGCCATGGGTACAGGACAAGTTGGTCGATGTCCCTTGCCGAGGTGAAAACCTCTTTGGCAAGCTCATGGCCGAAAAGGCTGCAGAACTCGAGACCGAGACTCTTACCCGGACAAGGCTGTCCAGGAAAACCTCTGCCCCTTCTCAGAAGAAGGGCTTGGGGAAAAAGGCCTTTTACCCGAGGAAGACCACTGCCTACAAAACCTACCCTCACTACCAGGCCTATGCAGCTCCCCAACAGGGCCAGCAGGCCAAGGGGCAGGGTCATGGGCCCCGTAGGCAGAAGGCTTCCAAGCCTCCTATTCCAGCTCCTGCTCAGCAGGGAGGGGTTTTTTGACTATGCCGGCATAGCCTCTCCTCCTCTACAGGGCACAGGAGATACTTGGGTGTTAAGCATCACAGGGGATACTTGGGTGTTAAGCCATCACAGGGGATACTTGGGTGTTAAGCATCATCCAGAAGGGCTATCTGCTCCACTTCACACAGATACCCCCTCCTACTTTCCAGGGGAGCCTCCAAGACCCCCTCTGCACAGAAACTTACTCCTTCAGGAGTTGGAAGGTCTGCTACAGGACCAAGCGGTGGAACTGGTGCCCCTCCACCTGGAAGGGCAAGGCTTCTACTCAAGGTACTGTCTGGTACCAAAAAGAACAGGGGGCCTCGGACCCATCCTGGACCTGAGAAATCTGAACAAGTTTCTGGAGAGGGAAAAGTTCAAGATGCTTACCCTTGGAATCTTACTGCCCTACCTCCAGCAGGGAGATTGGCTATGCTCCTTAGACCTGAAGGATGCTTATACTCACATCCTCATCCATCCAAGTCACAGACAATTCCTCAGATTTGTGGTGGGAGGGAAACACTTCCAGTACAGAGTGCTTCCCTTTGGCCTCACCTCCGCCCCCAGGGTTTTTACAAAATGCCTGGCGGTGGTTGCGGCCTACCTCAGAAACCAGGGGATCTTTGTGTTCCCTTACCTGGACGACAGGCTTATCAGGGGCCAGTCTCCACAAGAGGCCAGGCAGGACACCCTCCGAACCATATCCCTGCTTCAGCACCTGGGGTTCGTTATAAACTTCCCAAAGTCCACTTTAGTCCCCTCACAGGATGTGGAGTTCATAGGGGCAAGATTGGATACCATCCATGCAAAGGCCTATTTGCCTGTGGACAGAGCTCACAGGCTGATAAAGTTGGCCGGCCAGTTTCAGGCGAACTCTCTGGTCTCGGCCAAACACTTCCTCCGGCTCTTAGGTCATATGGCTTCCACAGTGCATGTCACCCCACATGCCCGGCTGCACATGTCTCTGGCTCAGTGGTGCCTCAGGGCACAGTGGCTGCAGGCCACAGGGAAATTGTCAGACAGGATAAAGGTGTCCAAACTCTTGGTGGACTCCTTACGCTGGTGGAGGCATCTCCCAAACCTGGTCAGGGGAGTTCCTTTTTGGACCTCCCCACACATTCAGGTACTGACAACCGATGCTTCCCTGCAGGGCTGGGGGGCACACTGCCAGGGGGCCTGCACCCAAGGCCTGTGGCCTCCATGGGAGGCCGCCCAGCAGATCAACCTGTTGGAATTGAGAGCCATTCGACTAGCCTTACGGACTTTCTCTCGGGTCCTCTCTCACCAGTCTGTCCTAGTTCAGACGGACAACCAGGTGGCTATGTTCTACGTCAACAAGCAGGGAGGCACAGGATCCCGACTCCTGTGCCTGGAAGCACAAGCTCTCTGCTCCTGGGCTATCAATCAGGGCATGACGCTCAGGGCGGTCTACCTCCCAGGCCAGGAAAACTACCTGGCGGACAGGCTAAGCAGACTCCTGCAACCTCACGAGTGGCAGTTGGATCCTCGGGTAGTTCAACAGATCTTTCTGAAGTGGGGACCTCCAACCATGGATCTTTTTGCCAGTCCGCTGAACAGGCAACTAAACAGGTTCTGTTCCAGGCAACCGCATCCCTTGAACAACGGCAGATGCATTCCTGATCCCCTGGTCAGAAGGCCTGCTGTATGCGTTTCCTCCGTATGCGTTTCCTCCCACACCTCTGGTGGCCCGGACTCTATTCAAAATCCAGCAGGACCGAGCCACGGTGATCCTGATAGCCCCCAGGTGGCCCAGGCAGCCGTGGTTCCCTCCTTTTTTGCAGTTGGCAGTGGATACTGCACTTCCTTTGGGGCTGCAACCCGACCTTCTGACTCGGGATCAGGGGTCCCTCATGCATCCCAACCTCAAATCCCTCAATTTGATGGCCTGGCTGCTGAAAGGGTAGTGCTTGCTCCCTTATTCCTATCAAAGGAGGTTGAAGAGGTGGTGTTGGCCTCCAGGAAGCATTCCACTAGGAAGGCCTATGCTCTGAAGTGGCGTAGGTTTTCTACTTGGTGTTCTCAACAGCAGGAGGATCCCTTCTGCTGCTCGGTCCAGGTTGTGCTACAATACCTGCTCCACCTATCCAACCTAGGACTTCAGTCCAACTCTGTCCGGGTTCACCTCGGTGCCCTCTCAGCTCACCACTCGCCGGTGGATGGACAATCTCTCTCTCAGGCCACCCTCCGGTGTCTCGCTTTCTCAGAGGCCTGCTTCTGCTTAAGCCTCCTATTCGTCCACCGGCCACTGAGTGGGATCTCAATGTGGTCTTGCAGCAACTGACTCGCCCACCTTTTGAGCCAATGGCAACCTGCCATTTACGTTTCCTCTCCTGGAAGAAGCTGTTCCTTGTGGCACTCACCTCGGCTAGGCGGGTGATTGAGCTTCAGGTCCTGGTCTCGGATAAGCCATATACCAGGTTCTATAGGAACAGGGTAGTCTTATGGACTCATCCTTCCAAAGGTAGTGTCCTCCTTCCACCTCAACCAGGAGGTGGTACTTCCGACGTTCTTTCCCAGGCCGCACACCAGTAGGGCTGAAACTGTCTTGCATACCCTGGATTGTAGAAGGGCGCTGTCTTTTTACCTAGAACTTACGCAGGGGCATAGAAGGGCTTCTCAGCTCTTCATTTCCTTTGACTCTAATAAATTGGAGTTGCCTGTCACTAAGCGTATGTTGTCCATGTGGGTGGCAGACTGTATCGCCTGGGTGTACAGGGCAGCCGGCCTCTCCATGGAGGGTCGAGTCACGGCCCACCGGGTCAGGACGAAGGCCGCATCAGTAGCTCACTTCCGCTCTGTTCCGTTGGCAGACATTTGCCCGGACCGCTACTTGGTCTTCAAGCCAGACTTCTGCGGACCACTACTGCCTCGAGAGGGAGTCCCGTAGGGACAGTGCTTTCGGGCAAGCGGTACTCCGTAATCTCTTTGAGGTTTAGGCAACTCCTACCCTCCGGCCCTTGTGTTGGGCTACCATTCAGGTGTGGTCTGAGAAGATTCTCTCACTGTTGCTGGGGCTCTAGAGGGAGCTCTATTTTTCAGCCTGGGTTCCTGGTAGCCCAGAGCTAGGGAGTCACCCATATGTGAGGACTGACTTCCTGCTTGGTCCTGGAGAAAGAGTAGTTACCCACCTGTAACAGGTGTTCTCCAGGAGCAGCAGGAATCAGTCCTCACGACCCTCCCTCCTCCCCTTGGAGTTGCAGTTGTATATAGTTCATTTTCTTTTTGCTGTCTTTTAGCTATGTCATTAGACTGAGCAAGATGGCAACTTCGGGCGGGAAGGGGACCGCTTTCTTTGAAAGCTGGGAAAATGCTCCGCATGGGGGCTCCGACGCCGACGTCACCCATATGTGAGGACTGATTCCTGCTGCTCCTAGAGAACACCTGTTACTTCGGGCGGGAAGGGGACCGCTTTCTTTGAAAGCTGGGAAAATGCTCCGCATGGGGGCTCCGACGCCGACGTCACCCATATGTGAGGACTGATTCCTGCTGCTCCTAGAGAACACCTGTTACAGGTGTGTAACTACTTTCTTCCCTGTCATTACTTTTGTGTAGAGGTACGACATCAGCCATTTTCCAGTCCTGAGGAACCTCTCCTGTTTCCAAGGATCTGTTGAATGCATCCTTTAACGGCCCTGATAGAACTTCTCTGAGCTCTTTCAGTATCCTGGGATGTATCCCATCCGGCCCCATGGCTTTGCCCACTTTCAGTTTAGCAAGTTGTTCCAACACCTCATCTACTGCGAATGGTGTGGTATCTACTTCGTTCCCATTTTTATTTTTGGGAGTCCCAGCTGGTCCATCTCTAGGATTTTCTTTAGTAAAAACAGAGCAGAAGTATTTGTTTAGCAATTTCGCTTTTTCTATGACACTTTCCACGAGTCTTTTCCCAGCACTTCTGAGTCCTGCAATTCCAACTCTGATCATCTTCCTTTCCCGAATATACCTGAAGAAAGTTTTGTCGCCACCCTTAACATCTTTAGCCGCCATTTCCTCTGCTTTTGATTTTGCTATCCTTATTTCTCTTTTTGACTCTTTTGAGTTTGATCCTGTATTCATTTCTGTGTTCTTCTGTTTGCAAGCTTTTGAATTTTGCGAAAGCTGTGTTTTTTGCCTTTATTTGAGCAGCCACTTCTTTGGAAAACCAAATAGGTTTCCTTCTCCTCTTGTTTTTGTTTACTTTTTTTAACATATTTGTCCGTTGCCCCTTTTATTGCCACCTTTAGTTTATCCCTTTGCAATTCCACTTCCTTCCACCCTGTCATCTCCTCCTTTAGGTACTTGGCCATTTTATTGAAGTCAGTGTTTTTGAAGTTTAGGAGACTGAGCTTGCTATGTTTGGCCTGTACCCTGGCTTTTATCTCAAACCACACTGTGTAATGATCGCTGTTGCTCACAGGGGTACTCACGCAGACATTTGTCACGCTATCACCGTTGGTGAGCACTAAATCCAGCGTTGAGCTTTCCCTGGTTGATTCCATGACCATTTGTCTAAGAAATGCATCCTGGAGAGCATCTACAATTTTTTTGCTTCTTTCCAGATGTGCAGAAGGAGTAATCCAGCAGTAATAAAGCAGTTTCAAACAAACCATCAAAAAACAGAAGACACTTTGTTGGCAGACTTGTCGGGACCTCTTGGACTTCCCCATTCATATTTCCCTGGTTATGCTGACAGTCCTTGGGATCCCCCTTTTTGCTATGGTAGTGTGCTTTTTATCGTGTATTATGTGTGTTTCTTTCCACTGCCATTTTCAGCCATGTGACCCCTAGCAAACATTTGCTTACTGCATCTGCAGTTTTTGCCCCTAATGTAGCTGCAAGGCCTAGAGCATGCTTTTAGTACCATGATGGTACTGGGGAGCCTGGGGCACAATGTTTGCTGCGGCCCCTCCAGCTCCTTTATTTTTTTATCATACTGGTGAGTGCTACAGCCACTTTGGGTAGCAGCTTGCACATGACATGAATAGAGTATGGCAGGGTTGCCATAGCCTCATGCCCAATGGCCCCTAATGCTTAACAAATGGGTGCTCATGGGCTGTATTCAGGTGGTCTGGCTATAGGATAACACCCTTCTTGGGGACTCGGGGATCCCACAGTGCTATATGGACAACTGGAGAGGTAACAACCCATGTCTCACCTTGGTGCTCCTCTGTCCCTCCAGGAATTAGCTGAAGATCCCTACCATCCACAAGGTAAGTCGGAGGATGATGGAGGTAGTGGTTCACCTCGGGGCTGATTCAGATCCTTGTGAATCTACCTTTTGTCTCTGGACCCTATTTGTTGCCCTTTTAAGATTGTATGGTGACTCTGCAAAGTGCACAGCCAGCTGTTGGCGGGCAGGGGGTGGGTAACAGATGGGGTCCCCTTTGTGCTGGAGGATTAGGTGTCCTGGGTTTATTTATTTTTTCTTTCTGACCCTATGCAGCAGGGCATAGGATGTTGGAGAGAGAACCCCTCAACTAGGCCTATGGCTCCATTGGTTCTGTCTTGGCCATTTCCTCTGAAGGTGAATGGGAAAAACTCTTTGGATCCCTGGAGTGGGAGTCTGGTTAACACATGACCATTCCGTGAGGGCTGGATGTTGCATATGAGGAGTCTCCTGATCCTTGAAAGGACTAGGCCTTAGCTGCCATGGACCTGCAAATGGTACTAGGTGTGCATACCCAGAGCCTGGCCTTTGGCCAAAGGTCTAGTCCTCTGCTGGTGGCAATGAGATTGCAGCCATATTGATCTGGTCAGTTTCTTAGGGTGTTGGATCACCTAATCTCATTGGGCCAATTTGTCTTCTGGCGGATGCTACCAGGCTTTCGGTGAACTGCCTAGGAAACTGCTGCTGGTTGTCAAGTTAATGTGTCTGCCAGTTCCTTGGCAGTGGTGGTATTGGCCAATTGATAAGGCTGGCATTTCTTTTAATTAGTGGATATTAGCTCCAGAGAAACAGTTCTCCTTAAGGTTCACTTCATATCCTGCTAGACCAGTCCAGGCAAGTGATTGTGTTCCCCTACCACAGATTGGTGTAGACAAAGCCAATGAAAAGTCCATGTTTCAATGACATCACTCCTATGCCTTTATTGACCTCAGCCACCAGAAGGTCCCTTCAGTATTTCTTTGTCTCCAGAAGATAGTGGATGGATTTTCTCCTCTCTGAAGAAAATCTGAGGATTGAGAGGAAAAGATTAAGTGGGCAATCTAGTGGAGCCTCCCACATTGCGCTCAAGTGACTCACTAGAGCGTGATGTGGGAGGCTCCACTAGACTAGTTTTTTTGGTAGCCATAGGAGGGAAAATTGTTTCAGTTCCATGCGCTTTTATCATAAGGGCCTTTTGAGCAACCACAAAATTGGAAGGATCTGGAAGAGTGCAGTAACCTCACAACCTCAGCACCCCTACCCCCCCCCCCTTCTCCCAAAGCTCGCTGAAGGCTCTCGGGGGGGGGGGGGGGATCTGCCTACCAGACACTTTAAACATAGTGCATAGCCAGCCAGTAACAGTTTCAGGGGAGTAGAGCTGAGCCTGGCACTGATCCTCTGCCTGGGGCTCGCAAGGGGAGAGCACCAAGGCTTGACTTCATCATTGTCCTTGTTGGGGGGTCCTGATTCTGTATTCCTGGGATGCAATTCGGGGTGCACCACTGGTGACTGTTGGTGTGCTTTGTTGGTTTCCCACTGTTTTCTGCACGTGTTAATAGCATTTTTATCTATTGTGCGTCTGGTGGTCGTGCAGTCCTAAAGTGCGTTCCACCCAAGCGGCTCCAATGTGTGCTCCTTCCCTAGCACCTGTAACACACATTGCATAAATGCACAGTTAGCACATGCTGTTGTGCTAACTTACCTAGCTCTTTATATCTTCTTCCAGGAAACGTTGTTTGACCTGTGGCAAGTGATGTGCCTCAACCCAAGATTCTGGACTCTGCTCTTCTTGCATGGCAGCTTCTGAATCATCCCTGTAGGGTCTGCTTTCCCCTTACCAGCTGGGGGGATACAGTTAGTCTGACCTTGCCTGTCACAGGGCAAGGTGTGATGGCACTATGGGTAAGGATATTCAGCCGGCTGGAAGATCCAGCAACTATGCTGTGACCTGCTCATTGTCCTCTAGGGTGTCTGTGGTAGCTGTACCCCCTGATGTTGGGAAATCATGTCTGAGAGGAGAGCTTCTGGGCTCTGGTTTGTCCTCCCCAGAATTCTTTTCCTTTTTACAGCAGTTCTGGCATGGAAATTCAGACCCTGCAGCTTCTGGGTCTCCCCAGGTGCAGTCTCACGTGGGACAGGCTGAGAGTGGAAGCCTTATTTGGTTATCTTTGCTAAGCATCCCTGGTGAGAGGTGCCCCGCCTGGAGATGGAATAGCTGGGAGCTGTCTGAGATTTTGACTGACCCTGATTTAGATGCCTCGGTACTGGGCTCTGATGTGAATTAAAATAAATGTACTTTTCAGAGGATTATGCAGAGGCTGGAGTGATTTGCCTATCTCAGAAGGATGAGCCAGCAGCATTGATTACCAGGGTTTCATCCACTTTGAACTTGATAGATGCTGCTTGCATGGAGCAGAAGCAGAAGAGGTACACCTGCTCCCTAAAGGGGTGTGAAAATTCACTACTGCCTTCCTGTTCCCGGATGTGTTCAACCATATAATCTGGTTGGAGTGGGACTCTCCTGACTAAAGGGTTAAGGATGTATAAAAAGATCTCTGCTCTCTGGGAGGAGGGGTGTCGAGTGGCTTGGTATTCCTAAGGTGGATGCACAGGTTACAGTGGTTACCAGACGGGCCACTATTCCTGTGGAAGGCAGATTGGCCTTAAAGGATTCTCTGGACTATAAGATGGATTCATGGCTGAGGAGCCAGTTTGCTATTGTGTCTACTATTGTGAAGCTGGTGGTATGTACCAGCCTGACATATCGAGCCTTACTCCAGTGGATTCAGTCTCTTCCTCCAGATACTACTCTTTTGAAGTCTGCTATGGCCTTTCTGATGCCACATATGGCCTGGTGTGCTTGGTAGCCAGGGATGGTGCCTTAATGAGTGTCACAGCATTGTATTAGCTCTGGCACTGGGCAGCGGGCATATCTTCCAAAGCCCAGTTGGTCCAACTGGCAATTAATAGGAAGCTTCTGTTTGGAACCAATTTGAAAAAGTTGGTGAAGGACTTTGTAGAGAGAAAATCTTACCAGCTTCTGGAAGATAGATCCAAGGGACTTGTAAAGGGGGCTGGTGGCCATCCACAGAGGGCACGCTGGCTGATTTCCAGGAAGTTTTGGGACTCTTGTTAATGACCTGGAAAACCACCTTGCTCACTACTTCTGACCTTCAGGCTCGTTCTCAGTCTTTGGTGGAGTACATGAGCCAAGAGACTGTCCTTTCCAGAGGACGACTCTCCCAGGCTGCATAATGAAAGTTTGGAGGCCCATTCCCTGGTTCCTCCATTTGAAGACAGGCTTTGCCTTTTTTTTTTATTTCCAGGAATGGACCCTGGTTATCAAGGATTGCTGGGTGCTAGACGTCACTCAGCTCGGCTACATTCTGGGATGCAGAGAGCTGATTCTGGATGCTTTCATCTCCCCTGGTGGGTCTGCGATTGTTCAAAAGATGTGTCTTTGTGTGAGCCACCTTCGATGAGCTGTTGTGCCCAAAGGCAGTGGTGCCCATCCTGCCGGAAGAGCGGGGCAAGGGCAGATACCACCATCTATTTTGCTGTGCCAAAAGAAGAGCACGGTTCATTCTGGTCCGCAAGGGGGGGGGGGGGGGTTCAACGAGCATTTGCGTGTCCTGCACTTCCAGATGGAAACCTTGTGCTCCGTGACTCGAGCAGCACGCCAAGGGGATTTCTTGGTTTCTTTGGATTTGGCCGAGGTGTATTTCATCTCCTGATCTGAGTGGATCAGCAGAAGTATCTGTGTTTTTGCCGGGCTTGGCTCTCGCTATTAATTTGCCACTTTCCCTTTTGAGCCATCTACCATCACAAAGATGATTTTCAGTCATGGTGGTGGTGGCTACAATGCCAAGGCATCTGGTGTCCATCCCTATCTAAATGACTGACTCATCCGAGCCCATACCCTTTCAGAAGCATCTCAAGTGGTGTCCTTTTTGGAAAGCTTCGTCTGGATCAGTGGTTCTTAACCTTTTTTGTACCGTGACCTCTTTTACAATTGGTCAACTTGTGGTGACCCCCAATGATAAAATCAAATGCGTTTCTCTTCCTTTACCGTTAACGCATTGTCGCTGTAATCATTTGTTGAATTATTAATATATTATAGGCCTTTGCAATATGTTTTTATTTATAAAATTTACTTATTTAAACCACAATAATTAATCACAATAAAAAGTAACAATATTTGATTTCAAAATTATGATTTTGTAGTCAAATCACTAATATGAAATAAAATTATTTTTTCTACCTTTGTTGTCTGACCAATTTATTCTCTGATCATGCTGGTCCTGATCTGAGGCTTCTGCTTTCCTGTCTTCTCTTAGCTCTCTTTCTGTGGTCTATGGTCCATCTGCCATTTCTTATCTTTTCTTTAGTTTTCTTCACTTTTTTCCATCAGCCTATTTCCAGTCCCAGTAACCCTCCCCAGTATCAGCCCCTTTCCAGTCCTCACTCCCAGTACCTTCCAATGTCAACTTGCATTCCCATGACTGCCACTGGTGTCCATTCCCTTCCATTCCCCCTCCTTCCCCACTGACCAGTCCCTTCTAGTACAAATACCATGGCAGCCCCTCTCAGATCCACTCCCATCCCCTCGTATCAGCCCATTTGTAGCCTTAGCCCCCAGTTTTCTTCCAGGGCCAGCAGCTCTATCCTCCCCTCCCCACAATCAGCCCATTCCCAGTCAAAGCCCCCCAATCAGCTCACTTCTAGTGCTAATCCCCCCTCAACCCCATTACCAGTCCTACCCCCCATCAGCTCATTACCAGTCCTAGCCTCCACTAATCAGCTCATTTCCAGTCATAGCGCCCCCCCCCCCCGATCAGCTCATTTCCAATGCTAGCCTCCCATCAGCCCATTACCAGTCCTAGCCTCCCCTAATCAGCTCATTTCCAGTGCTAGTCCCCCACCCCATTACCAGTGCTAGGCTCCCTTAATCAGCCCATTACCAGTCCTACCCCCCATCAGCCCATTTCCAGTCCTAACCTCACCGATCAGCTCATTTCCAATGCTAGCCCCCCACCAGTCCCAACCCCCCCCTTGATCAGTCCATTCCCAGTCCTAGCCTTCCCTAATCAACCCATTACCAGTCCTAACCCCCCCATCTGCCCATTACCAGTGATAGCTCCCCATCAGACCATTATAATCCTAACCTGCACTGTCTCTCACCTCTGTCCAGCATTTATCCCATCTGTCCAGTATGTCCCCCTGTCTCTCCCCTTTGTCCATGCCAGCCCCCTTCCCTCCCTCCATCCCTCCATGTCAGCCCCCCTCTGTCCATGTCAGCCCCCCCCCCTCTGTCGGAGTGGAGGAGTGGCCTAGTGGTTGGGGCAAGGTACTTCAGGCTGGAAGGTCGGGGGTTCAAATCCCACCAGAGGACAGCAACCTTGGGCCGGAAGGACTGGGGTTTCTAGTCCCACAAGTGCTCCTTGTGGTCTTGGGCAAGCCACTTAACCCTCCATAGCCCATGTTCTCTGTAAAATAGTTATCTCCAAGTTATAATGCCCTGTTCAATGTAATTTCAGTTTGTTCAATGTAAATCGCACTGATGCAGAATAGCGCGGTATATAAGAGAATGTAAATAAATAAAATAAAAATAGTCAGCCGTGTTGCAGGTTCACTGCCCCCTCATCCCCTCTCCCCATGTCTGCCTCCCTTCTAATGCAGCCGCGGCTCCCTGCCTCTTAGGGAACCGCGGCTGTGCCTGTAAAATTGTTGCGGAGCTCCCTGTGTCTCGACGGGCTCCGTGCAGCATTGTCCCGCCTCCAAAGGAAGTTCTTTACCACTTCCTTTGGAGGCGGGACAATGCTGCACGGGGCCCGTCGAGAGATAGGAAGGCTCTGCAACAGTTTTACAGGTACAGCCGCGGTTCCCTAAGAGGCAGGGAGCCGCGGCTGCATTAGAAGGAAGGGGGTGAGTTTGCTGCTGCCGAGAAGCAGACTCGGCAGCGGCAGCAACTTGTGCGCGTTTTAAATTTTTTTTAACTTGGCGGAGACGAGGCGACCCCCACTAAATCCTGTGGTGATCCCTGTGGGGGTCGCGACCCACAGGTTGAGAACCGCTGGTCTGGATGGTGAAGTCAGGGAAAGAGCCAACTGCTGCCTTCTCAGTCCCTGGAGTTTCTGGGAGCACATTTTGACACTTGAGTGGGCAGAGTTTTCCTGCCAGAAGAGTCATAAACTGTTGGATTGCATGATGCTGTACTGTGCGCAGCAGGATTCCTGAGTCTGGGATTATCTTCAGCTCCTCGGCTTGATTGCAGTGACCATAGGATTGCAATGCCATGGGGGTGTGCTCACATGTGACTGCTCCAGCGATCCTTGTTGACTTGGTGGTCTCCAAGTTCTCAGGAGTTTGAGCGCAGGCTTATGTTCTCATTGATGAAGGCCAACCTGCTGTGGTAGTGGCAGCCCTGTCATCTGAGGAAGAGCATACTGCTGGACAATGCCTCCTAAATTCTAATGACTGCTGATATGAGTCTCGGGCTGGGGAACCCATTGCTAAGACCATACGGCCTAGGGCCATTGGAACCTCAGGGAAGCAATGTGGCCCATCAACCGCCTCAAGGCATGAGCCTATGGGTTGGCGCTTCTACTTTTCTGGCTCCTGGTCAAGGGCTGAGCAGTTCAAGTGTTTGCAGACCACACCATGGCAATGGCTTATGTCAGTTGGCAAGGCAGCATGATGAACATGGGGTAGCTTTGGAAATGGCTCTCCTGTTTGCCTGTATGAAGAACCACCACTTAGCCATGGCCTAGCATGATGCCGGGTTGGACAGTGTGGCAGCAGACTTCCTCAGCTGGCACTCTCTGGATCCCGGAGAGTGGGGAGTCAGGAGGCTTTTCATTTGATTCTGCACCACTGGGGTTGCCACGAAATGGATCTGATGGCGACCTACTCCATTGCCAAAGTTTGCCGCTTAAGTTGCCATACAGAAAGGGTCCAAGGTCCTTGAAACCCTTTCCCAGCCTTGGCCAAGTCAGTGGCCGCTGTGTTTCCTCCATGCTTCCTGGTAGGGGCATGTTATTCGGCGTATAGAACGCCACCTGGGAAGGATTGTTCTGCTGGCACTGGACTGACTGAAGAGAGCAGGGTTTGGAGACCTGATGTGGCTCCTGCAGGCACCTCCTCTTTGGTTGCCTCCATCTCGGGCCTTGCTGTGGCAGGCTCCCTTCTCATGGCATGGCTCTTGAAAGGAGAGCACGTGTAAGGGCTACTTTCCAACAAGGGTCTCATCTGCTTGGTGCCAGGTCGTCTACCAAGCTAGCATACATAAGCATATGGTGTACGACAGTTGGTCTGTGAGGCAGCCAAGGTGTCCTCACTGTTCGGCCTTTCTACTGGGTGAATTAGAGAAGGGCCTTTCCTTTAACTCCCAGAAAGTTCAGGTGGCAGCTCTGGCCTTGCACCCGAACATCTTGTGCTTTCTCCAGGGAGTGTCTGTATCCTCCCCTCCGGTCTGGGATCCCTTCCTGGGATCTGTGTCTGATGGTTAGCACCCTTGATGGTGGTGCCCTTTGAGCTGTTGAAGCATGCTACCTTAAAGGTTTTGACACTCAAAACAGTCGTCTTGATAGCAATTTATTCCGCAAGGCAGATTTCTGAGCTGCAGGCTCTGTCCTTGCTAGGATTCTTATCTATCTTTTTTTTTCAATGGGGGCAGTTTCCATTCAGCCTGTGTCTTCCTTCCTTGTCTAACATGTTTTCTCCCTTCACGTGGGCCAGGTGACTTGTATCTCCAGGAACAAGCAGGAATAAGTCCTCACATATGGGTACGTCGGAACCGACGGAGCCTGCGCGGGAAAGCTCCCCAGCTTCCCAGAAAGGAAGCTTTTGGGGCCTCCCACTGCACATGCGCGCTGCCTTCCCGCCTTCCTGACCAGCTCTCCTCAGTTTCTCTTTTTCCGCGGAGCCAGCAGGTCGTGTTCCTGTCACCGCTGAAGAAATTCTTATTTTAGTTTGTTTCTTTAGACCGCATACCTGCCTTCCCCATACCGAAACCGGTACCGCCGGTCTCTCTTTTCTTTTCTTTCAAAAAAAAAAAAATAACACCTTTTATTTAGCACAACTTGGTGACTTCGGTTAGGCCTCAGGCCTACACAAATTCTCCTCATGGAGAAACCAGCCCCTGGTTTCAAGAAGTGTACCAAGTGTAGTGCTGTTATTTCTGTTACAGACACCCATGACTGGTGTCTTAAATGTTTGGGGCCTGACCACTCCATTCCGGACTGCCCATCCTGCTCCCAGATGTCTAAACGTGGTTTGCAGAACCGGGCCAACAAATTCCATGTGCTGTTTGCTTCAGATAATCCAGCATCACAGTCATCCAGGTCTTCCTCTCCGGATGGATCTCAGGTAACCAAACCTTCTTCGGGCAGGTCCTCAAAAGGCAAATCTCCTTCAAAGTATCGAGAGGCCCTCAATCTTGAGTCAGAGGAACCTGCCCCAGCCAAACAACCCCGGCGGGAAGCTCTGGCTTACAAAGCACCATCTATGGGGTTACAGGTTGACATCGATGGCACGGCCTCAACTGATCACCTGTTAGACTGCTCTGGGGTACCAGCCCATGCCGGTACCGACATCCAGGCAGCAGTGGCGTCTATGGGCAATACTGTCCAGACCATGCAGCAGGCCGTTCTGGCTTTCATTAAAGCTGCGACGCCCTCGGTACCGCATCTAGCGGGTCCGGTTCCGGTACTGTCTTCCATACCGGAACCGAGACCATCATCTTCCAAACGCAGATCGGTTCCGCATGCTGGATCCGGGTTTTCACCCGATACCGATCCCATACCCGGTACGCCCGATGTCGATACCGATCGGTATACGTATCGTGCGTTGGAAGCAAATAGAGGATTCTCTGATTCTTCTGAGGATTTTGACTCCTCTGATGACTCTGATGAGCTGTCTCTAGTTCTTCCTGAAGAGCCTTCTTCCCCAAAGAGGAGAATGTCTCCACCAGAGGATTTGTCCTTTCAAGACTTCATTATAGAAGTAGCTAAAGGACTTTCTATTACTACATCCTCTGAAAAAGAACCAAGATCAAAGAAATTGGATATTTTAGGATACCCTAAGGTTCCTAAAGAGGCAGTCACCCTGCCTATCCATGAAATCCTTCAAGAACACTTGATGGACTTATGGGAGGCTCCTCTAACGTTGTCTCCTCATTCTCGTAGGTTGGACACCATGTACCGGGTCCCTCCTTCTCCTGGTTTTCAAAAAACTCAGCTGCCTCACCATTCCATTGTGGTGAAGTCTGCGCTGAAAAAGATTGAGTACCAAAAGGCACTCTTCTACCCCTCCAGGGTGAGAATGTAAGACCCTAGACTCTTTTGGTAGGAAAATCTTCCAGGCTAGTATGCTTATAGCCAGGATTAATTCATACAGTCTGTATATGGGCATGTTTCTAAGGGAACTTGCCCTAAAGGTACGGCATTTTGCCTCCTTTATCCCTGAGGATAGAAAGGAGGAGTTCATTTCTCTGGTGAAACAGCTTCCAGATGTTTCTAAGTTCTCCAACAGAGCAGCCTTTGATTCCTTTGAGGGTGCCGGTAGAGCTTCGGGCATTGCTATTGCAGCCCGACGACTTGCTTGGCTCCAGGCCTCTGACCTAGAACCCTGGGTCCTGGATGGCTTACGGAATCTGCCCTGTACAGGTGAGAACTTATTTGGTAAAGACTGGCAAATTAAAGCCACTCAAATGGACGCAGAAAATGCTACCTTAGATAGACTTTCTAAGTCTACCTCTACTCCTGCCAAGAAAGTCTTTCAAGAGGCCTTACTACAAGAAGGCCAGATTTTCCACAAATACTGGCCAACAATCTTCTCAGCCTCGCTTTGCTGCTAAGCGTCAGCAACCTAAACAGGCAAGGTCAAAGCCTGCAGCGTCTGCCACTCCTCAGCAGGCTCAACCCCCTCAAGGGTTTTGACTTGCCCCTAGAGAACTTAACCTTTCTGGCTCTAGAACAACCAGAGCCCCTCACCATTCCCGGAAGGTTAGCTCACTTTGCTCCCAGATGGGAGCAAATTACATCAGAGCACTGGACCCTCTCTATCATCAGAGAGGGCTACAAACTTCATTTTTCCAACCTTCCTCCACCTACCATGGTGAGGCACTTCAATTCTCCCCCATCTCTCCTGGCCCTATTGGGTCAGGAAGTCTCTTCCCTCCTTGCCCAAAGGGCAATAGAAGAGGTTCCTCTTCTTCAACAAGGGACAGGTTTCTACTCCCCTTATTTTCTCATACCAAAGAAGACAGGGGGATTCAGACCTATCCTAGATCTGAGAGAATTGAACAAATTTCTATACAAGGAGACATTCAAAATGCTTTCTCTGGGCATTCTCCTTCCATACCTTCAGAGTCAGGATTGGCTTTGTTCTCTAGATCTCAAGGATGCGTACACACATATACTCATCCACCCATCCCACAGAAAATATCTACGATTTCTGTTCCAGGGAAAACATTTCCAGTACAGAGTACTTCCCTTCGGTCTAGCCTCTGCTCCAAGAGTGTTCACCAAATGCATGGCAGTTATAGCCGCATTTCTAAGAGGTCTGGGAATTTTTGTATTCCCATATCTGGACGACTGGCTCATCCGAGCTCCATCTCAGTCAGAGGCCCAGATTTCCCTGGACCGCACGAGGCACATTCTGCAGTATCTGGGACTGATGGTGAACCTTCCCAAATCTCAACTCATCCCTACTCAGTCTCTGGAATTCATAGGGGCCCAGTTGGACACCACCACTGCAAGGGCCTACCTTCCTCAGGTCTGGGTCCAACGTCTGGTGTGCTTAACCTCCCAAGCTCAGTCCAGCACTCACTTGACAGCCAGGGAAATGCTGCGACTTCTGGGCCACATGGCCTCCACGGTACACGTGGTGCCCTACGCTCGTCTTCATATGAGAGCAGCTCAATGGACCTTGGCCACCCAGTGGACTCAAGCATCAGGAGCGCTCTCCGACCAAATACCTCAAAACGTCTGTTTTGGTCCCTCCAAAGGTGGATATCCACCAAGAATCTGTCGTTGGGGGCCCCCTTCCAACCTTCGTTGCCCCAAGCAACCCTCACAACAGATGCCTCCCAAACAGGGTGGGGAGCCCATCTTCAACACCTCTCCACTCAGGGTACTTGGTCTCCACAGGAGACCACCCTTCACATCAACCTCCTGGAACTGCGAGCAATCTTCCTTGCCCTCGAAGTCTTCCATACCCTCCTTGTCAACCTGACCGTCCTAGTTCATACAGACAATCAGGTGGCCATGTTCTACGTAAACAAACAAGGAGGGACAGATTATGGGCCTTCGCCAGAGAGCATCAAATTCATCTTCTGGCAGTGTATCTTCCAGGGGTTCAAAACTCTCGGGCAGACAGACTCAGTCGAGTTCTGCTTCCACACGAATGGTCCCTACATCTGGACCAGATACGCAAAATCTTTCAGGAATGGGGAACCCCGGACATAGACCTCTTTGCAAGTCCGTGGAATGCCAAACTTCCCCGGTTCTGTTCCAGGACTCCGTGTCAGGGAGCTCAGGCCAGCGACGCCTTTCTCCTGCATTGGGGTCAGGAATTCCTATATGCCTTTCCAGCCATTCCTTTGATTCCCAAGACTCTGTTCAAACTCCAGAGGGATCACGGGTCCATGATCCTCATAGCTCCACGCTGGCCACGCCAAGTGTGATTCCCTCTACTTCTGCATCTCTCCCAGGGACCCTCCCTGGACCTGGGAGCTGCGCCAGACCTTCTGTCTCAGGAGGAGGGGACTTTGTGGCACCCAAACCCCAAGTCCCTACACCTCAGAGCTTGGTTACTGAAGGCCTAAGCCTTCATGACTTCAATCTTTCTCAACCAGTGAAAGATATCCTTCATGCCTCTAGGAAACCCTCCACGAGGCGTTCCTATGCTTTCAAATGGAAACGCTTTTCCATTTGGTGTGCTCAGCAGGGTCTTGACCCTCTAGCACTTCCTTTGAATTCTCTACTAGACTATCTCCTGCATCTTTCTAATGCAGGCCTTAAGACAAATTCAGTAAGAGTCCATTTGAGCGCTATTGCAGCATCCTTAAAACCTCTAAATGGACAACCTGTCTCCTCTCATCCTCTTATTGCAAGGTTCATGAGAGGCTTGACTCTAACTAAGCCTCCCATCCGACCACCTCCGGTAGCATGGGATTTAAACCTAGTTCTAGGTCAGCTCATGAAGCCACCTTTTGAACCGTTGGTTTCTACCTCCTTGAAATTCCTTTCCTGGAAGGTCCTTTTCCTTATTGCAGTCATTTTGGCTCGCCGCATCAGTGAACTACAGGCCTTAGTGGCTCATCCACCTTATACTAGGTTTCATCATGATAAGGTGGTCCTTAGGACGAATCCCCACTTTATGCCCAAAGTGGTCTCGCCGTTTCATCTTAATCAAGAGGTATATCTACCTGTCTTTTTCCCGGCTCCTCCTACTCTAGATTGTAAAAGAGCTCTTGCCTTTTACCTCAACAGGACTCGGCCACATCGAAAGTCTTCCCAACTTTTTGTGGCTTTTGATCCTTCTCATTTGGGACTTCCAGTCTCCAAACGTACACTTTCCAATTGGATTGCTCAGTGTATTTCCTTTGCTTACCAGAGTAAAAACATTTCTCTGGAAGGCCATGTCACAGCTCACAATGTGAGAGCCATGGCCACTTCTATGGCTCATCTTCACTCTGTATCCATAGATCAGATCTGTCGAGCCGCCACCTGGGCCTCGGTTCATACCTTCACAGCCCATTACTGTTTGGACAAGGACTCCCGCCGGGATGCCTTGTTTGGTCAGGCTGTCCTCAAACACCTGTTCCATACTTGAACAACTCCTGCCCACCTTCCCAGAATGGATGCCTGAGATCCATACGAAGATGGCGAACCCTTGGAAGGGGATCTCCCAGGCATCTTAGCTAGGGAGTCCCCATATGTGAGGACTACACAACTACACAATGTCCCCATATGTGAGGACTACACAACTACACAATGTAAATACAAACAGTTCCATATACTATTGCACCACCTTTGTATATAGTTAACTATGATATCTCTTGTCAGATAACACACCTTTGTATATAGTTTCCCCTATTTCCCAAGTTTATATCTCCTGTTAAATGTAATTGACCAGACATATGTAAATTGTCGGATGTTTTTTTGTTCAATGTAAACCGCGCTGATGTCTAATAGTGCGGTATATAAGAATTGTTAATAAATAAATAAAATAAAATAAAAGGACTTATTCCTGCTTGTTCCTGGAGATAGCACAGTTACTTACCTGTAAGGTGATCTCTGGGAACAGCAGGAATTAGTCCTCACAACCCACCCACCTCCCCTAGGAGTTGTATCTTCTATCTATCTTCCTTTCCTCTCTCTATTGTCTCAGCTATAAACTCGAACTGAAGAGAGCTGGTCAGGAAGGCGGGAAGGCAGCGCGCATGTGCAGTGGGAGGCCCCAAAAGCTTCCTTTCTGGGAAGCTGGGGAGCTTTCCCGCGCAGGCTCCGTCGGTTCCGACGTACCCATATGTGAGGACTAATTCCTGCTGTTCCCAGAGATCACCTGTTACAGGTAAGTAACTGCTTTGCCTGCCCTCCCTCTCTAAGGAGCAGTGTTGGGGGAAGCTTAAGGATCTTTCCCTTGTTCATGTCTGGAGGGTGCTTTGCCGATACTTGGAGGTTACGGATTCCTTTCGTAAGTCTGACCATCTTTGTGTGTTGGCCTGCGCAAGGGTGATGCAGTGGCCAAGTCAACTTTGGAACACTGGATTCAGGCGACCATTTCCTTAATATATCTGTTGCAGAACCTGCCAGTTCTGGAAGGCTTGCATGCCCATTCTACTTGAACGCGCATCCTCATGGGTGGGGTGGGCTGGGCTGGGCTGGGCTTGGTGATTCCTGTAGACATTGTCAGACAGCAATGTGGGCATCACTTTCCCCTTGTCGAGCATTTCCACTTGGATGTCCACATGTGGGCGGACCCGGCTCTTGGCTCAAGGATTTTGTGAGCTGCTGTCTTCTTTCTGCCCACTGGTGGTGTAGTTTTTGTACATCCCACTTGTCTGGCCTTATCTAGCAAGACGATATGGAAGGTGATATTTTATTTACCAGTTAATGTCCTTTGTTTGAGTCCTGCTAGACTAGTCCAATGCTTTCTCCCCTCGAAACTGTATTTGCTGTGTTCTGTTATAAATTTTATAGTTGGCTCTGCAGATTCATCTTCTATTGCCAACCTTCTGTTTATGCTTTCCTGTACATCATTCTCAATATTGAGGTGGTGTGAGGCTTGCCTTGTTTCTCCCATATGCTTTAAGACAAATATTGAGGGAGGTGAATAGCAGCATATGAGTGATGCCATTGAAACCTGGGCTTTTCATTAGTTATTGGTCTCCACCAATCTGCTGGTAGGGGAACACTACCACTTGTCTAGACTGGTCTAGCAGGACTCAAGGAAAGGACTTCAACTGGTAAGTAAA
Source organism: Ichthyophis bannanicus (assembly GCA_033557465.1). NCBI lineage: Eukaryota > Metazoa > Chordata > Amphibia > Gymnophiona > Ichthyophiidae > Ichthyophis > Ichthyophis bannanicus. The sequence goes on from CM066042.1 coordinate 136,399,282, forward strand.
ATGTCGCCTTCTGCCAAGAGGGTAGAGTGATCTCCAAAAAAGGTCTGACTGAAATAAAGAGAAGAAAATATTTTTTTAGAAGAAAAGAAAAGTAAATAGAAATGTTGGAGTGTTTGTGCAGGGCTTTCCCTCTGAATAACAAACAACTTTTTAATCTAATTATTCCGTGTTGTGCTAGGTGGTAATGCCCAAAAGTCAATATGCTAATAGTAAAAACACTTAGGACGTAGAAATACTTAGCTGGCAATCAAAGCTCAAAACAGCATAAGTCTTTAGAAGCTGACGAAGGAATAAACGAAAAAAAGCTGCAGAAGTTGTCGTTGGCCACAGAAGTTGACATCAGTCACTGCATTGAAACTTGCAGCAGTGTCCACCGCAAGTCATGGAAAACAGTAGCAGCCGCAGAAGATCACACTTAACGGCACAGTAGCTACACATTTTGGGTCAAACCAAAGACCCTGTTTCAAGTTTTCAATGTCACTTGTAATGTGCCAAACGACTACAAAAAGATCTATACGGATACAAATTTGCCGAACAGATGATGTCATACTCTCATTGTTCTCTTCAAGAAGAATTTGTGCTAATACAACAAAAGTGCTTGAGTGAGCATGTCTCTTCTAGTGGGCAAAGTGGGCTGTGTTCTTGGTGGAGGTATGTTTCTACCAACAAGGCAGAACTTGTGAGCTGGAATGGATCTCAGGGTCGCAAAGTACTATTGTCAGGTGGAGGGACATCTGGTCGCCCTCTCTGCAACTCTCATTGCAAGCCTTGACATCCTGCAGACTGTCTTTCCGAGTCAGAATGCAGTTCGTCCAAATAAAACAAGAGCCCTGCTGCTCTGCATGTTACCTCCATATTTTTTTATTTATTTATTTAACAGTTTTTCTATACAGCCTTTATCCAAGGTGGTTTACATCTACCAACATGACAATTACATGGTGGTGGTTTTACATTGGACATAACCATTAAACATAGCAGTAACATGAGAGGTAATTTACATTAACAAGGGATTATAACTTGAGGGGAGGGGTGAACTATTTACATATAGAGTTGATCTTTTTCTGGGGAGGACTGATTGATTTATCTTATTTGGTCTTCTGTGCAGTGATTTAATGTTTGGTTTAGGTTTTGTCAAGTCCGTAGTATTATCTGAATAGATGGGTTTTTAATTGTGGGTTGTTGTTTTTTTAAAGTCGTTGATAGATTATGCTGATCTTACATTGTCTGAAGATGGGGCCTTTCGGAGTGCCATTTGATGGTCACTCAAGTGGTTGCCAATAGATGGAGCTATTTAAGCTGCAGGGAATTTCTGCAGATAGCGGACTTTGTTGCCCTACTTGAGGTCTGACCCAGAAAGAGAGACTGCAAGTTTTCCCTGGCCTTTGAGGTGGCATCTTCTACACAAGCTTCAGGCCCTTCTGGACCTGAGCTTCCTAGGGGCCCTGGATGAGTGTTAGGTGGGGATGCACATATTCTTGATCCAGGGGTATGGCTTCCATCTCTTGCTACCCCAATGGGTCTACCTGGTTGGAGTGTCTGACATTGCCGTTTTCCTACCCCCACTTGCTTGGGAACTGACTCTCCATAAGAACATATAAAGAGATAAGAAATGCCATACTGGGTCGGACCGAGGTCCATCAAGCCCAGTATCCTATTTTCACAGTGGCCAATCCAGGTCACACAAGTACCTGTCAGGTTCCCAAAAAGGTACACAGGTTCCACAATGCTTGTTCCAGGCTAAGCAGTAAATTTCTCGGGTCTTTAATAATGGTTTATGGCCCTTTCCTACAGGAACTTGTGAAAAACATTTTTAAACCCAGCTACACTAAGTGCTTTTACTGCATCTTTAGGTAACAAATTCCAAAGTTTGATTTTGCATTGAGTGAAACAATATTTTCTCTTATTAGTCTTAAATGGGATCTCCAGGAACAAGCAGGAATGTAGTCTTTACATATGGGTAATGTCAGCACTGACTAAGCCCATGCAGGAACGCTCCCCAGCACCCTATAGGAAAGCTTTTGGGAGCATCCCACTATGCCTGCGTAGCTGCCTTCCCGCCTTTCCAATTCTCCCTCCTCAGTTTTTCATTTTCCATGGAGCTGACAGAGCAATACTTGTCACTGCAGAAAATGTACTACTTTTTGTGGTCACGTCTGCCTTCCCGTCAATGCTAACACCAGCATCGTCGGTGTTCTGTTTCTAATTTCTTTCTTTAAAAAAAAGCCTTCTCTTTTCACCGGATACTGCATGACCTCATGCTTAGAATGTGGGAGACACCCTTAACTATCTCTCCACATTATCACCCTTAACTATCTCTCCACATTATCGGGTACCACAGTGTACCAGTTTCCAGAAGACGCAGTTACCGCACCACTCCATAGTGGTAGAATCACAATGCATTGAATCAAGTGTGCCAAGAGACATTGCTCAAATCCTCAGAGCCGGGAGGCGAGAACTCTCGATGCCTTTGGTCGTCAGTGTTTTCAGGCCTCCATGTTATTAGCCAGAATAAGTTCTTACATGCTCTACATGGGTAAGTTCTTTCAGGAGGTTGCTAAGGATTTAGAACTAATGGCTCCTCTTCTCCCTGATGACAAGATGGCTGATTACCTGACACTTGTAAAGCATGCCCACAATGTTTCCAAATTTATGAACAGGGCAACTTTTGACTGCTTTGAGTGTTTTGGCAGAACGTCTGCTTTTTGTATCGGTGCACATCAGATTGCTTGGTTACAAGCATCCGTCATCCGTTCTTGAACAGTGGGTGCAAAATAAACTGGGGAACATTATTTGAACAGGGGAAAACCATTTTGGCAAGGATTGGCAGGACAAAGCGTCTCAGCCAGAATCTGAGAATACCACTCTCAACAGGCTTTCTAGAACCACTGCGAACCCAGCTAAGAAAGGCTATAAAGAAGCCCTTTTTCAACAAGAAAAAAGTATTACCCTTTTTATACCCACACTGTGCACTGTCTGGTCCATACTTCCCAGAAGGGACAGCAGTAAACCGAAGCAGCAAAGGAAGGCTCAGACCACCAGTGCTCAGCCAACTCAACAGACCCAGCCTCCTCAAGGTCTTTGACTTCTTTCTAGAGAACTTAGCTGCCCTACCTCTGGAGATTCCATATCCAGTCAACATTCCAGGCAGACTGTCACTTTCCCCAAAGGTAGCACCAGATAACATCAGAACATTGGACACTCTCCACAGTAGCAGAGGTGTACAAGCTTCACTTCCAAAGTATGCCCCCTCTATCTACTCCAAGAGAGTTCAGCTCTCGGCCTCCTCTCACCACTCTCTTGTTTCAAGAACTTACCACCCTTTTCGCACAGAGTGCGATAGAGGAAGTACCACTCTCTCAACAGGGCCTGGGCTTCTATTCCCCTTACTTCCTTATCCCAAAGAAGATAGGAGGATACAGGCCCATCCTGGACCTCGGAGAATTGAACAAGTATCTGCTCTGAGAGAATTCAAGATCTCTCTCGTAACTCTTCTCCCTTATCTCCAGAGTCAGGACTGGCTTTGTTCTCTAGATCTAAAGGATGCATATACCCATATCCTTATTCACGCAGAACACAAGAGGTTTCTACGATTCCTCTTTCAGAGAAAACGTTACCAATACAGGGTTCTACCCTTCGGCCTGGCCTGGCCTCTGCCCCGAGTCTTTACAAAATGCATGGCAGTAATGGCTGCATTCCTAAGATCTCTAGGGATATTTCTTCCCTTACTTAAGACAACTAGTTCATCCAATTAACAGCTCTAGAGGCCAGCTCTTCTCTCTCCCGCACAGTGCAGGTTCTTCAACACTTGGGATTTGTAATCTTCTCAAACCTTAGAATTCAAAGGGGCTCTCCTAGACACACAGCAGTCAAGGACTTTTCTACCACAGACCCGCTGTGCTCGAATTGTTCCACTAGTTTCTCAGGCATGTATGAAATCTTTCCTAACTGCTCAAGAAATGCTTCAACTGCCTGGCCATATGGCATGCACGGTACATGTGGTTCCCTATGCTCGTCTGCATATGCGTGCAGCTCAGTGGACCCTGGCTTTGCAGTGGACTCAAGCATCTGGTCATCTAGGGGACAGAATAATGTCTGCACATCTCATTTTGTCTCTCCAATGGTGGCAATCGCCAGAAAACCACCTTGTAGGGTCACCTTTTCAGATGCCACCACACCAACCTACCCTGATGACAGATGCATCCAAATTGGGTTGGGGAGCTCATCTGGACAATTTCTCCACTCGGGGTGTTTGGACTCATCAAGAGGCATGACTTCATACATCTATTGGAACTCAGAGCCATCCACAATGCTTCAGGGTGTTCCAAGACCACCTTTGCTCCCACACAGTTCTAGTCCCGATGGACAATCAGGTAGCCATGTTCTATGTGAACAAGCAGGGTGGAACAGGTTCTCAAGCATGCAACAAAGCCCTACATCTATGGCCTTTCACCATCAGATTCACTTACTAGCTGTGTATCTCCCCGGCAAACAAAATCTGGCAGGCAAACTGAGTACTACTGCCTCACGAGTGGTCTCTCCATGCAGAACTTAATGAGGGGCCTACTCTTAACTAAGCCTCCCTTTAGGCCATCACCAGTGACATGCGACCTCAGTGTTGGACACCTTATGAAGCCATCCTTCAAACCCCTAGCCACTACGTCTGAAGTTTCTTTCTTGGAAGGTCACCTTCCTAATTGCCCTCACTTCTGCAAGAAGCATCAGTGAGCCCCAGGCTTTAGTAGCTGGCCCTCCTTTTACACAGTTTCACCATGATAAAGTAGCCTTAGGACTCATCCTCACTTTATGCCAAAGGTGGTTTCGCCTTTTCATTTAAACCAGTTGGTTTACCTTTGTTTTCTTCCCTTGACCTCATTCCTCTAGTGCAGAAAAAAAGCCTTCATACTCTGGATTGCAAATGTGCCTTGGCTTTTTATCTCCAGAGAACTAGGCAGCACAGGAAAGCTTCGCAGCTTTTTGTTGCTTTTGATTCCAGTCGTCTAGGTCTACCAGTTTCCAAAAGAACACTCTCCAAATGGATTACAGACTGTATATCTTTTGCATATGAGGGTGCAGGACTTTCCCTTGAAGGTCATGTCACAGCGCACAATGTGCGAGCAATGGCTGCCTCCATGGCAAATCTATGCTCAGTGGCGATTGATGAAATATGCAAAGCAGCAACCTGGTCCTCTGTCCACACCTTTGTGGCCCATTATTGCTTAGACAGACTCCTGCTGGGATGCTGCGTTTGGCCAGGCTGTTCGCCAGCATATCTTTCAGACTTGGATCAACTCCTACCCCCCCCCCCCCCCCGTCCCAGGTTTTGATACCAGATATCCTTGGAGGATACATGACCTGCTTAGGCCTGTGTTTCACAGCTCACTCTGGTCATCTCCCTGGCATCTCCAAGCTAGGGAGTCCCATATGTAAAGACTACATTCCTGCTTGTTGTTGGAGATAGCGTAGTTACTCACCTGTAACAGGTGATCTCTGGAAACAGCAGGATTTGAGTCTTCACAACCCACCCTCCTCCCCTAGGAGTTGTATTTCTCTCTCTCCTTTTATTTCAGCTGCAAACTCAACTGAGGAGGGAGAGTTGGAAAGGTGGGAAGGCAGCTACGCAGGCGTAGTGGGATGCTTCCAAAAGCTTTCCTATAGAACGCTGGGGAGCATTCTTGTACGGGCTCTGTCGGTGCAGACATCACCCATATGTGAAGACTCAATTCCTGCTGTTCCTGGAGATCACCTGTTACAGGTGAGTAACTGTGCTTTACATTGCAGCTTTATCGCATGTCCCCTAGTCTCTCTACTTCTTGATGTAAAAAAACGATCTGTTTACCTGTTCCACTCCATTCATTAATTTATAGACCTCTCATATCTCTCCTCAGCTGTCTCTCTTCCAAGTTGAAGAGCCCTAACCTTTTAAGCCTTTCCTCATAGGAATAGCCTCCTATCCCCTTTACCATCTTGTTGACTCTTCTCTGTACCTTTTCTAATTCTACTATTTCCTTTTTAAGATATGGCGGCCAGAATTGCACACAGTATTCAAGGTGTTGTTGCACCATGGACCAATACAGAAACATTCTAATATCCTTGTTTTTATTCTCCATTCCTTTTCTTATGGTTCCTAGCATTCGATTTGCTTTTTTGTTGCTGTTTCCACACACTGGGCAGAAGGTGTCAACATATTATCCATGATGTCGCCTAAATCTCTTTCCTGTGTGGTGGTGGTTCCTAATGTGGAACCTTGCATCATGTAACTGTAGTTTGGGTTGTTCTTTCCTAGGTGTATAATTTTGCACATGTCCACATTAAATTTCATCTGCCATTTGGACATTGTCTTCCAATTTATGAAGGTCGTCTTGCAATGTTTCACAATCCTCTTGAGTTTTAATACACACACCACAGACTCTCCTCTGTGCTGCCGTTTGATCGCCAGACCTTCCTACTCAATCGGGACTCGCTATACCCATAGACAAAGACTGATCATTACTAGCGGTGGGAACGTAAACTCCTCCCTGTTGTGCTCTGCATTATCTGCCTGCGCCCCCTGGCTCACTAAAAACACCAGCTCACTTGAGGCACCAAGCATACATATACATGGATCACACTACAGACCTCACCTCTGTGCTGCTGTTTCACTGCCAGACGCTGCTGCTCAATTGGGACTCACTTGACCCACAGATGGACAAAGACTGGTCATCACCGGCAACGGGAAGGTAAGCTCCTCCTTACCATGCTCTGCATCTTCTACCTGCACCCCTGGATCACTGAAAGCACTGGCTCACTTGAGGCGGGCCTGTGCCTAAGTGCCAAGCCAGCCCTTTGATGTGGCCCTTAAGTGTGGATGCCATAGAACACAACCTCAATCTCCAGGAACAAGCAGGAATGAGTCTTCACATATGGGTATGTCGGTACCGACGGAGCCTGCACGGGAATGCTCCCCAGCATCCAATCAGAAAGCTTTTGGGAGCATCCCTTGCGCCTGCGCGGTGACTTCCCGCCTTTCCCACTGCCTCTCCTGTTTTCGTTTTTCCGCGGAGCCAACAGGACGTCGTCCTGTCACCGCAGAAACGTTTTTCTTTAAAATCCTTATTTTTCTTGTGGTCGCGGCCGACTTTCCGGCCGATATCGGTACCGCCGGTGGTTTATTCTTTTCTTTTTCAAACTTAAGAGAAATATTTCTCCTCAGTTTTTTGTTTTAACTTTTTTGGGCCTACCTGGCCTTTCCAACATGGAGCCTTCTTCCCCTAAGAAGTGCCTTCACTGTGGAAACTTAGTTTTCTTTTTAGACTCCAATTCTTGGTGTCTAACCTGTTTGGGTCCTGACCCTTTTCCCCCTGATACCTCAGGCTATATTATTGGGAGAAGACCTTCCCTTTTTCGAGTTTCCCTCGATGCCGTTTTTCCTCCTGAGGTGAGGACACCGGTTTATTCTTCTCTCCAGGATCAGGTAACCCACAAACAGTCTGTTAAGACTAGCCAATTCTTGAAGGGTAAGTCTCATGCACAGCATGCTGACGGCTCCGGCCTTGCCCTCAAGATCCCATTGGCAATAAAACCCCGGCGGGAGTCTTCGGGCTCCAAAGCATTCACGGGGTTTCAGGTTGTTCCTGGGGCTCACCCCTCACAGAACATACCTGAGCCGTGCCAGGGGGTGGTATCCGCTTCGAGCGGTACCGATAACCCGGCATCGGTGTCGAGTGCTGCACTCTTCACCAGGGATCGTCATCTGGTGTCCTTGGTACCTTCGGGGCCGATCGATACGACCCAGATTGGCTTTCCTGTATCCCAGCCATGCTCGGGGTTGGTACCGGCTTCGAGCGGTACCGATACCCCGGTATTGGCATCGGTATCGAGTGTTCCACTCTTTACCTGGGATCATCATCTGGAATCCTTGGTACCTTCGGGACCGATCGATACGACCCAAATTGACTTTCCTATATTTTCACCATGTTCGGGGTTGGTACCGGCTTCGAGCGGTACCGACACCCTGACATCGGTCCCGGTGTCGAGGGGTCCTCTCTTCACCGGACATCGTCTTCGAACGTCCTCGGTACCTTCGGTGCCGTTCGATGAGGTTCCAATTGACTTTCATGTATTGGCATCGATACCACCTCCAATGTCGGTACCTTCTAGACATGCATCGATAGACTCGCTCGCTTCGATGCCGAGTCTAGAATCGGTATCCAGTCTGGATGACTTGGTACCGACGCGTTTCGGAACCGATCCATATCGTTTCCGGCTATGCAGTACTGAGGATATTCGCCAAGGCTCTCTGGTTACCTCGGTAGCGCTTCAGCAGCCCCCGATTGCTGCTTCGATGACATTATCGTCTCCGATACCGGTACCGGTGTCGGGGGCGATTCCTGCAGTTCCATCGGTGCCATCGATCCTTTCTATGCCTAGTTTGGAATCGATACCAGGCACTGACGATGCAATACTAACTGCCTCAAACCAGAACTGTCAGTATCACTGTCCATCGAGCAGGATTCTTTCTGCACCAGTCCAGTATATCTTCTGGTGCTCAAGCTGCTCCTTCAACCTCAGCTTGCCCAGGATTAGTTCCTATTGGAAATCCTTCTTTTCAGAAGTTTCTCCTTGACATGGCAACCTTTTTTGCCATTCCTATTCCTGGTTTTTCTTTTGACCAAGATCCTGCAGAAAAGGAAAATATGCTTCCTTTACATCATTCTTTACAGGATCTTCTTCTGAGGATATGGGAATCACCCTTAAAGGTTCCTTTGCCTTCTACAGCCATTAATGTTTTGTATCAGGTACCTCCCTCTCCAGGGTTTCAGAAAAACCAACTTCCATATCATTCCATTGTAGTGGAATCAGCACTGAGGAAGGTAAGAAGCAAGAAGAAGCATTCTTCTTATCCGCCAGGTCGTGCATCTAAAGCACTTGATGCCTTTGGACGTCAAACCTTCCAAACCTCTATGCTGGCTTCAAGAATTATTTCATATATTTTTTATGAGTCTGACACTTCAGGAGGTCACAGAGAAATTATCTCTTTTGTCTCCTTTTTTGTCAGAACCTAAGGCCTCTGACTATTCCTTGCTTCTTAATCATAGCAGGAATATCTCTTGGTTCCTTTCTCGTGCTTCTCTAGACTCTTTTGAGTCTGTTAGCAGATCCTCTGCTATTGCCATTGGAGTACGTCGTACAGCCTGGCTGCAGGCTTCAGACTTGAACAGATGGGCACAACATATACTGGGTAATTCTCCTTGTACTGGAGAAAATCTCTTCAATAGAGAGGCTTTGCATCAGGTTGCTCATTGCTCCACTGACTTTCCTAGTTCTGGAAACCGTCCTAAGCCTTCTTTTTCCCAAGGACGTAGGAAATGTCCTACCAAACCTTCTTTCCCTAAGAAAAGAAAGTTTCACCCTTCTTCTGCCCATCCTCCAGATGTAGATTGTAGATAGTTTCCCTTGTTATCCAAGTTCCTTCCCTTGTTATCTGTAAACTCATGCAAGTTGACTGTACTGAGATTTTTGTTCTATGTGAACCGCGCTGATGCTGAATAGTGCGGTATATAAGAGAATATAAATAAATAAATAAATAAATAAATAAAATGTACCCAAGCAAGGGACATCTCATCCTCGTCTGAAGTCTCCAGACTCTAACCAGGCTAATCGTAGCCAGCAACCATAGGTTCCTGTATGTTACAATCTACAGTTAACTTCTTACAAGAAGTTATTCTTCAAACTCTACACTGGGTTTTCTTTTCAGTATGCTAAGCTGTTAGGATATTTTTGTCCATGGGTTATAGAATTCTCCCTTTCTTTTTATCATAAAGGGAGATTATAATTATCCCATGATACTTTCTGTCCCCACATGGACATTTTTTCCTTCAGCTGACTTACCATATGGTACGTCACCTTCCAACTCTCTCTCTTCCAGGGGTTCCCCTGCTTGAGTTGGTACCATACTGAAACACTTCTCTTTCTTTCCAGTGTAGATTTTTTTTTGTTATCCTTCAATGCATGCTCTGAACAACTCATCAGACAGGGACGGGAACATCTCCGCTCCCTTTATCTGTTTTCTCTCTGTTTTCATACAGGAGAATCCCCTCTGTTCTTTTGTTCAGTTGCTGTGCATGCAGAAGTTCCAGTGCTTACTTTAATGCTTCTTGCAAGCTACTTTCAACTATCTTGCATGATACTATTCACTACACGTTATCTTCTAGCCATATCCTTACCTAGGATGTGGCAACACATCTGACTGTCAGTTTTATCTCATAATTCTCCTGCACAATGCTCTCTGCAATCTTCAGAGAAGCTTTCTACTATGGGCCCTTGCTATAGAGCATTGAACTTTGTCTCTGAGGGTTTTCCATATAATAGAAAAAGCGTATATAGTCATTCCATGGCTATATAGGTTCTTTATACCCTCTTGTCTCCTATTGTGATGCAGAAGACAAGTATTTTTCTGCGTGAATGTCCAAGGAGTTCCCAATCTGGCAGGAATCTACCCCTTTTTTCCTTACAGCTTGGCACTATTTTTTCTACTCCACTTGGACAACGCATACTCTCTTACTGTACATGATACCCCTGAGTCCCTTGACTGGGTCATCCTGGAGTCTTAGTATATGCGTTTTCTTGTCCTTTGGACATGTCAGAGTCCTCCAGTACTCCTGACGTGCTCTTACCAGACTGCTATTATCCTCTGTTTTTCACGCAACCATACTGGTTATCCACTGAAATACATTCCTGCACCCCGGAAATAGATTCTCTATATATCTTCAGGTGGTTTTCACCCCCTTATTAGATGAATCTTTTCCCATCACATTCCCCATGTGAATGTTTTTGTGGGGCTCAGTTGCAGGCATGTATCCTCAGACTTCTAGTCATGTCTGTATATGTCCTATACATACATATTCTTGTAATCTGTATGGGCATAAGCCATGCCCATCTATATCTATATATATATATGTATCTATATGTATATATATATATATATATATATCACATATCTGGACATCTATGCACATATATCTAGATACCTATGTATCTCCATATATATATATATATATATGTGTCCATTGGGAGATGTCCATAGGACACTAGGCATTACCTACTATCTCCCTAACTGTGCTATAAAGCTTTTACCTCCTTAAGGGGTCCAGACAGTCAACTTGCCTATTCTCATACGGCTCAGTAAGTGGGAGCGGTTATACACACAATTACTGCTGTGACGTCAACAGCTTCTATTTTTGTTATAGACCTCCCTATCCATGAAGTATCAAACTTCAATGTCTTCCTATCTCTTACCAGCTAGGAATGACAGTGTACATCTTCACTATTTCTGAGTACACTTCTGTTCTCCTTGGGAATAGGGGCTTTTTTCCATAACCACTCTTCGCTTCCGGACTGGGCTAATTCTCCAGATCGGTCAGTCTTCTTCTTTTAGTCCTTAATGTTAATAACTCTGTACCTAAAAGAGTTTTCAGCTTTTTCCTATAAAACTTTCCATTGAAGACCTGCCATTCTTCTCCTGCCCCAGTTGACACCTGGGTCACCTGCCCATTCCAGATTTGGAACTTCATCCTCATTGCTGTGAAGTTACCTTGAAGATTCCGCTACTGCATCTACAGTACACTCCATCACAGTTCTACTTCCTACAATCCAGTAGGTAAGCTCTATATTGTACTAGTTCATTAAATATTTTAATGATACTTCACATACATTCTAAAGACTCCTCTCTCCTGTAGTCTTTAGATTTGCTGTTCCTTGCAGCTCTTCTCTATTCAACTCCTACCCCACATCCCCTCAGGGGCTGCCGGGGATCCAGGTTTGGAAACTGCCGTCCTGTCCAGGAATGCGCATTTTATGGGATCTTCCCTGGCACTCACAGCTAGGGAGTCCTCATATGTGAAAACTCATTCCTGCTTGTTCCTGGAGATAGCACAGTTACTTTTACCTGTAACAGGTGATCTCTGGGAACAGCAGGAATTAGTCTTCACAACCCACCCACCTCCCCTAGGAGTTGTATCTATCTATCTCCTTTCCTCTTTCTCTCCTTCTGTCTCAGCTAGGAAACTCAACTGAGGAGAGGCAGTGGGAAAGGCAGGAAGTCACCGCGCAGGCGCGAGGGATGCTCCCAAAAGCTTTCTGATTGGATGCTGGGGAGCATTCCTGTGTAGGCTCCGTCGGTACCGACGTACCCTATGTGAAGACTAATTCCTGCTGTTCCCAGAGATCACCTGTTACAGGTAAGTAATTGTGCTATATTGTAGCCACTTAACAGCCGCATGCTAAAGAAGACCTCATTGCCAAGCCACTGAACAAGACCTACTCCTATGAAGAAAGGCTAAAAAGGTTAGGGCTCTTTAACCTGGAAAAGAGACGGCTGAGGGGAGATATGATAGAAGTCTATAAATTAATGAACGGAGTGGAACGGGTAAACGTAGATCGATTGTTATCACAATATAGAAAGACTAGGGGACATGCAATGAAGCTACAGTGTAAACTATTTAAGACTAGAGGAAAAAAATTCAACGTGTAATCAAACTCTGGAATTTGTTACTGGAGGATGTAGTAAAGGCTGTTAGTGTAGCTGAGTTTAAAAAAGGTTTGGACAAGTTCCTGGAGGAAAGATCCATAAACCATTATTCAGAAGGGACCCAGGATATCAATGCTTGATCCAGTACAAGCATTGTGGAACTTGTGTCTTTTGGGGAAAATGCTAGGTACATATGACCTAGATTGACCACTGTTGGAAACAGGATACTGGGCTTAGTGGAACACCAGATCTAGTGCAAGAGTTAAGGGTGTTGGGGCCACTTGGCAATAGTGATCATAGCATGATCGCCTTTGATTTAATTAGTGGAGGAGGGATAGTAAGGAAATCCATAGTACTACTTTTTAACTTTTGAAAGGGAGACTATGATAAAATGAGGAAAATAGTTAAGAAAAAACTAAAAGGAGCAGTTGCAAAGGTTCAAAGCCCAGACAAGCTGTATTCCACACTTTAAGAAAAGTGAAAGGAAGTCCAAAAAGCTGCCAGCATGGTTTAAAGGTGAGGTCAGAGAGGCTGCTGTTGCCAAAAAAGCATCTTTCAGAAAATGGAAAAAAGAGCCAAACGACGAAACCTGGAAACAGCACAAGCACTGGCAAGTCAAATGCAAGGCATTGATAAGGCAGGCAAAGGGAGACTTTGAGAAGAAGCTTACTGCAGAAGCAAAAACGCGAAATAAAGACTTTTTCAAGTACATTCATAGCAAAAAACCTGTGAGAGTCAGTTGGTCCATTAGATGATAGAGGGGTTAAAGGGGCACTAAGAGGTGACAAGGCGATAGCGGAGAGACTGAATGAATTCTGTACCTCGGTCTTTACTGAGGAAGATGTAGGGATGTTACCCATGACTGAAGTGGTATTTAAAGGTGCAGAAGAATTGAAGGAAATATCAATACATCAGGAAGATGTATTACAACTATTAGATAAACTGAAGAGTAGCAAATCACCTGGGCCGGATGGTATACATCCAAGGGTGTTGAAAGAACTGAAATATGAGATTGCAGACCTGCTATTAGTAATCTGTGATCTATCATTAAAATCGTCTCTAATACCTGAAGATTGGAGGATCGCCAATGTAACACCAATTTTTAAAAAGGGTTCCAGGGGTGATTTGGGTAACTACAGACCGGTGAGCCTGACGTCAGTACCGGGAAAATTGGTAGAAACCATCATAAAGAATAAAATTACTCAGCACATAGATAGTCATGGCCTAATGGGAGACAGCCTACATGGCTTTAGACAAGGAAGATCTTGTCTTACTAATCTGTTGTTTTTTTGAAGGTGTGAATAAACAGGTGGACAAAGGTGAGTCCGTTGATATAGTGTATCTGGACTTTCAGAAAGCCTTTGACAAGGTCCCTCATCAGAGACTTTTGGCAAAACTAAAGAGTCATGGGATAGGAGGCAGTGGTACTACTGTGGATCGGGAACTGGTTAAAAGATAGAAAGCAGAGGGTAGGGCTAAATGGCCAATTTTCCCAATGGAGAAAGGTGAATAGTGGTGTACCCCAGGGATCTGTGCTGGGTCCGCTGCTTTTTGACATATTCATAAACAACCTGGAAAGTGGAATAACGAGTGAGGTTATCAAATTTGCAGATGAGACAAAACTGTTTAAAGTTAAAACCCAAGAGGATTGTGGAAAATTGCAAGAGGATCTTGATAAATTGGAAGACTGGGCATCAAAATGGCAGATGAAATTTAATGTGAACAAGTGCAAAGTTATGCACCTAGGGAAGGAACAACCCAAACTATGGTTACACGATGCAAGGTTCCACATTAGGAACCACCACCCAGGAAAAAGATTTAGACGTCATTGTGGATACCATGTTAAAACCCTCGGCCCAGTGTGCAGCGGCGGCCAAGAGAGCAAATAGAATGCTAGGTATCATAAGGAAAGGAATGGAAAATAAAACAAAAGATATTATAATGCCTCTATATCGTTCCATGGTGAGACTGCACCTTGAATGTTGTTAAGTGCCGTCGAGTCTGAGTCAACTCATGGCGACCCTCTGGATAGCTATCCTAAATTGTGTTCGGTCTTCAGTCAGGCGGCTCATAGTTGACAGACTGGTACCCGTAGCTGCTGTTGTATCGATCCATCTCATTGCTGGCCTTCCTTTTTTGCGCTGATCTATCTTGCCATGCATGATGTCTTTCTCTAATAATCTCTCTCTTCGCATGATGTGTCCAAAGTATGAAAGTCGAAGTCTTGTCATCTGAGCTTCTAAAGAAACTTAGCTTTGATCTCCTCTAGTACCGACTGGTTTGTTCTTCGGGCAGTCCATGGTACACACAGTATTCGCCGCCAGCACCATAATTCAAAGGCATCAATTTTCTTCCTGTCTATCTTTTTCACTGTCCAGCTTTCACATCCATATGATGTTATTGAAAATACCATGGCTTGAACAAGTCAAATCTTTGTATGGAGAGAGATATCTCTGCTGTTGAGAATCTTATCTAGGTCTTTCATAGCCATTCTGCCAAGAGCAATGCGTCGTCTGATTTCTTGACTGTTTGTTGCTTCTTTATTGATAGTTGATCCAAGCAGGTTAAAGTTGTTCACGATTTCAATTTCTTCTCCTTCAACGATGAACCTGTTGATTATGCCAGTTGTCATGATCTTTGTCTTCTTTACATTAAGGTGCAGGCCCATTTTGAGACTATGTTCTTTGATTGTGAGAAGTAAATGTTTCAGATCCTCTTCACTTTCAGCCAGTAATGTGGTGGTATCAGCATAGCGAAGGTTGTTGAGTCTTCTACCAATCTTCACACCTCTGTAGTCGTCATACAATCCTGCTTTTCTGATGATTTGTTCTACATATAAATTAAACAGGTAGGGGGAAAGTATGCAGCCTTGTCTTACACCTTTGCTTATTTTAAACCATTCTGTTTCTCCTTGTTCCGTTCGAACTGCTGCTTCTTGATCAATGTACAGATTGTGCAAGAGTACGATCAGGTGTTCTGGTATACCCATGCTTCTTAATGTGGCCCAGAGTTTCTCATGGTTTACACAGTCAAATATGCCTTGCTATACTCGATAAAGCACAAATAGATAGATATCCTTTTGGTATTCTTTAGTCTTTTCAAGGATCCATCTCACATCCGCAATGATGTCTCTTGTTCCTCGCCCTTTCCTGAACCCTGCTTGCACTTCAGGTAGTTCTTGTTCCAGGTATGGTTGTTGTCTCTTTTGAATAATTTATTTTATTTTTATTTACATTCTCTTATATACCGCGCTATTCTGCATCAGTGCGGTTTACATTGAACAAACTGAAATTACTTTGAACAGGGCGTTATAACTTGGAGATAACTATTTTACAGGGAACATGGGCTATGGAGGGTTAAGTGGCTTGCCCAAGACCACAAGGAGCACCTGAGGGACTAGAAACCCCAGTCCTTCCAGCCCAAGGTTTCTGTCCTCTAGTGGGATTTGAACCCCCGACCTTCTGGCCTGAAGTACCTTGCCCCAACCACTAGGCCACTCCTCCACTCCAGTAGAATAATCTTTTTTTTTTTTTTTTTTTTTATTGTTCTTATATACCGCGCTCTTTAAAATCAGTGCGGTTTACAGGTAACATTCAAGTATCTCAGATATCTGTTATGCCTTTACATCGAACAGGAGCGAAAACTTGGATGTCAACTAGGGTAACTATTTACAGTATCTACAATTCTGTACATTAATACCAAGAGTTGTCTTGTGGCTTATCCTTGCTTAGCTGGATGTGATGCTGCTAAATTAGGTTGTGAATAGTGTAATAGAAAGAGGTGATGTTTTAGAGCTTTTCTGAATTGAGCGATATCAGTAATTGCTCGCATGGGAGATGGAAGTGCGTTCCAGCATGTGGGGGCATAGAACTTGAAAGCCCTTCTTTTTGTTGTCTGGTTGTATTTAGTTATTTCGCAGGGGATTTGTAGGGTATTGATGGCAAAAGATCTCCTCTCTGGTTGCTGGGGTAGGGTGGAGCAGTTCTGTTAGGGAGGAGGAGGACATGTTGTTGATGGCCTTAAATGTCATCAAGACTATCTTGTATGTAGTACGACAGTAGATATGCAGCCAGTGCAAGTCCTTTAGAATCGGTGTAATATGGTCTCCTCTGGAAGCTCCATGTAGGAAGCGTGCCGCGGTATTCATTGCTAGTTGTAATGGGCTTATTGTGCTCTTGGGTAGGCCATGAAGAATCGCATTGGCGTAGTCAAAGTGGGGGGGAGGGGGGTCACAAGGGCCTGAGAGACTGTTCTGAAGTCACCTGGTTGTAATAGTGGTCTGAGATGTCTCAGTGTTCTAATTTTATGGTGGATCTGTCTGATGTTGCTGATGTGAGTTTTGAACTCAAGTTGCTGGTCCAATGTGACACCAAGGTATCGGATAGTGGGTCTGCTTGTGAGCTCGGCATCTCTTGTCTTTAGAGCCGGTGGGGGAGAGAAAGATTGATTTCTTGTGGTGAAGAGTACGTCTGTTTTGCTGAAGTTTATTTTGAGACCTTGAGCATGGAATCAGTCCGTGACAGCATCAAAGCATTTGATCAGTGGGGAGAAATCCGGCTTGTCAGTCAAGAATGGTAAGAAGAGTAGGACATCGTCAGCATAGATCAGACATGAGACGTTGAAGGAGCGGATTACTTCACAATGGGCTGCATGTAGATGTTGAATAATATGGCGGAGAGTGAGGAGCCTTGCGGTACGCCATGTTTCTGTTGGAAAGGTTCCGAGGTTGAGGAGTTTGTACGAACCTGCTGCCATCTGTCCGTTAGATACGATTTGCACCAACTCAATGCTGGACCGTTGATTCCCTTATCATGCAGCCGTATCAGAAGTTGATTGTGGTTTATGGAATCGAACGCGGCGGCAATATCCAGGAAAATCAGCACAAAACCTTGTTTGATGTTGTCAGTTCCTGTGATCAGTGTGTTAGCGTGGTTAGGAGGGTTTCTACACCATGGGATTCTCGAAAGCCATGTTGGGATGAGTCTAGGGGAGCTGTGGAGTCGATGTGGTCCTGTATATGGCGCTGAACGACCTTCTCTATTAGCTTTGCTAACAGCGGGATGCTCGATATTGGTCTATAAGATTCTACCTTCTGCGGGTCTAGCTTGGTGTTCTTTAGAAGAGGTTGGATTGATGTCTGCTTGAGGCATGATGGGAATTCACCTGTGGAGAAAGATAGGTCCATAATCTTGCATAGTATAGGGCTGATCTCCTTACGTAGTGCTCTTATCCAGAATGCTGGACAAGGGTCGTTTGGAGCAGTGGTGGCATTAACGGTAGAGATGATGTCCTCAATTTCTGCAGGTGTTGGTGTTCTGATAGTGGTAAGTGGCTTAGAATGTGCTGGGTTGCTGCTGGGGCTGTATAGTGTGCTGGGGCTTTACCAATGTTATTGGTTTTGCCCTGTAAGTAATTAGCATAGTCCTGTGGGTGGATAGTGGTTAGTTGAGGGGACGAGGGTTCCTTTGTTAGGGTTTTTACTATGTTGAAGAGTTCATGGGGTTTGTTCAGGGAATGGTTCAGGAGTTTAGAGTGATGTTCTCTCATTGTTGCTGATATCGAATCCTGATGTTTCTTAAGGTGGGAGGTGTATGCTGGCAGGTCTGATGTGGATCGTGTACGTCTCCATTTTCTTTCTAGTTTTCTTAGCAGAAGCAGTGAGGTTCTTAGTTCGGTGGTATACCAATGTGCTGGTTTCCTGCTTCTTGGATGATTGCCTGGGGCAGGTAGATTGATTTGTGGGGGTTTGCGGGCAAAGGAGCTCAGGCTGTTCCATGAGGCCATGATCTCTTCGAGGTTTAGGGGTGCAGTATTGATGTTAGGTAGGATTTCCTTGATGATTTTCTCCTTGTCAAAAGATCTGAAACGTCCGGAGGATGTGGTTGGATTTCCAGTTGGTTTCTTTGTATGATCACTATCTTTCTGGAGTGGTATTTGGAATTGTATCAGGTTGTGATCAGACCAAGGGATGGGTGTGATGACTATATTGTGATTGTACTTTGGGTTCCCATCTGGTTGGGGGTTGAAGATGAGGTCTAGTTTGTTCCCTTTTCGATGGGTGGGGGCATCAATTAGTTGTTCGTATCCTAAATTGTTGAAAGCATCGAGGAATGCATTGGCATGACTGTCCTGTAGGGTTGGAAGATTGAAATCACCTAGTACCCAGTTTGGCTTGCGTATGTTTTTGGGGTTGGACGCTAGATCAATTATGGTTGCAAGGTCTCCAGTGGAAGTAGTCGGGGATCTGTAGATGAGGTTAATGGTGTTAAGGTTGCTTACTATGGTGACTGCATCAAGATGGTCTGAGCTATTGGAGCTAATTGTTTGGTATTGTAGATCTTCTTTTGCCAGAATGAGAACACCGCCTCCTCTACGGCCTATTCTGTGGCAGAAGTGTATTGAAAAGTTCGGAGGCGTGAGTTGATTGATGAGTACTGAGTCTGAGGTGGCGAGCCATGATTCTGTTAATAATAGGATGTCTAGCTTGAGTTGCGTTATGAGGTCAATAATGGCTGGCCACTTCTTACGGACTGACCGAGCATTTATGAGGGCACATTTTAGATTGCGTGGGTTCAGGGCTGCTCATCCTTGTGTTTTTTGCTGTGTTGAAGTGGTATGTGGATTAGGTATGAGTGAGAGTTTTGAGGGGGTTCAGGCAGTATGTGGTTTGCATGGCTGTATTGTCTCCTTCCCTGAGTCTGTACTATTGGTATCAGGCTATGGGTGGAGGCAGTTGATAGGGTGCCAGTGAGGTAGATGCTGAATAGGTATGAGGTGGACATATTGATCTGGTGTTAGGATTCCTTTGGAGATGTTGTGTATGCTGGAGGGCTTCCAACTGGGATACGTGTGGTCTGTTATGTTATATGGTGATTAACTAGCAGGTAGGTGAGTGAGTTTGCTACCACAGTGGTGTCAAGGATACTGGCAACAATAGTGGCAATACTAGTAACAATGGTAGCAATATTATTGTTAATGAAGCAGCAAAATTATGAGCAATAATAGCAAATCTTCAGTAGAATCTTGCTGGCAAGTGGGATCAGAGCGATTGTGTGATAATTTCCACAGTCAGTTGGATCATCTTTCTTTAGTATTGGTATAAACACAGATCTTTTCCAGTCAGTTGGCCATGATGTCTTCCATATTTCTTGGCAGAGCCTTGTAAGTATGGTAACAGCTGCATCAGATTGCTGTAATACTTCTATGGGAATGCCATCAATGCCTGGTGCTTTGTTTTTTGATAAGGCTTTCAATGCTGCTTTAACTTCTTCTTTCATCACCAATGGTTCCTGATCATAAAGTACAGGTTGAAACGGCTGTTGGTCCACTTGATCTTTATCATATAAAAACTCTGTATATTCCTTCCACCTTTTCTTGATCTTCTCAGCATCATTCAACATAGAACCTTGAGCATCTTGTAACGTTCCAATTCGAGGCTGGAACTTTTTCTTTAACTCTCATAGCTTTAGGAAAGCCGATCTTGTTCTTCCTCTAATAGTTTCTGCTTCTATTTCCTTGCATGCGTCGTTGTAGTACTTTTCCTTGTCCTGTCTTGCTGCACTTTGGAAATCTCTGAGTTCTGTTATTGTCTGTCTTTCTCCTCTGGCTTTAGCTTCTCTGCGTTTCTGGGCAATTTTCAGTTTCTTCCGTCATCCATTTTGGCCGTTTTTGCTTTTTCACCTTTTGTAGAGACTTCTCGCTTTCTTCCAACACAACCTTCTTGATGTCATTCCATAATTCTTCTGGAGCTCTGTCATTTGTATCTAAAGCAGCAAATCGATTTTGCAGGCAGTCTTTAAATTCCAGTGGTATATTCTCAAGGTCATATTTTGCTGCATTCATGAGTGGTTTGCTCTTTTTCAACTTTAGCTTGCATACTAGTAGTTGATGATCTGTACCACAGTCAGCTCCAGGTTTTGTCTTTGTTGATGATATAGAACTTTTCCATCGCTGACTTCTACAGATGTAGTCAGTTTGATTTTTATACAATCCATTGGTCACCGTATCTTAAAGTTATAGCGCTATTAGAAAAGGTTCAGAGAAGAGCCACCAAAATGGTAAAGGGGACGGAAGGATACTCCTATGAAGAAAGGCTAAAAATGTTAGGGCTCTTTAACCTGGAAAAGAGACGGCTGAGGGGAGATATTATAGAAGTCTATAAATGAATGAACGGAGTGGAATGGGTAAACGTAGATCGATTGTTTACGTTATCAGAATAGAGAAAGACTAGGGGACATGCAATGAAGCTACAGGGTAAACTATTTAAGACTAATAAAAGAAAATATTTTTTCACGCGATGTGTAATCAAACTCTGGAATTTGTTACCGGAGGATGTAGTAAAGTCTGTTAGTGTAACTAGGTTTAAAAAAGGTTTGGACAAGTTCCTGGAGGAAAGGTCCATAAACCATTATTAAGAAGGGATCAGGATATCAATGCTTGACCCAGTACAAGCATTGTGGAACCTGTCTTTTGGGGGAATCTGCTAGGTATGTATGACCTAGATTGGCCACTGTTGGGAACAGGATACTGGGTTTGATGGACCTTGGTCTGACTCAGTATGGCATATCTTATGTTCTTAAAGGAGACAGACTCCTAAAACCCTAGGCTCTCACCAGGCAATGCACTGATGCTATCTTCTCAGCATGTTATACTCTCTGTTCTGGCTCTTATTCTTGAGCCTATCCTTGCTACTTACAAGTGCACATGCAAAACAGGCGTTCCCCTCTGACCTTCTCCCCACCATTCACACATTCAGGCCCAAGCTGTTTGGAATATGGCTCCCATCTGGGAGCCGCAACCCCAACAGAAAACCAAAGCTGCTCCTTCCTGTTACCATAGCACCTATAACCCTGTCGGGCAAAAACCAACAGCACCATCAGCTGCACACTAACAATGCACACTCAGTGCACAACAAAATACGGACCCTGACTGACCTCACTACTAATTGCAAAATAGATGTTATGTGCATCACAAAAACCTGGTTTGACCAGAATGACACTGTCCTGCTCAATCAGCTGAACATAGCCACACACACTATCCACAATAGTCCACGAACAAACAGAGGTGGTGGGGTCTGCATCCTCTCAAATAAGAGACTGAGATTTAACACTGCCAATGCCATCTCTGCCCATGGCATAGATATCCCCACAATCTCTAACAAACACTTCACTATCTGCCTAGCATACAGGACTCTTCTCAGCAAAGCTGAAGAGCTGGATACCTTGCTTGAAGCAATCTGCTCGCATTCGTCCCACCAAAGACACCTCATCCTCTTTGGTGACCTAAACTTCCCTTCTGCCGCTAGCAACCAAAGCACTGCTTTTCTTCAGGTAATGGATGACCTGCACTACACATAGCTTATAACCACCCCCACTCTAGAGGTGGAACCCTTGACCTGGTCTTTTTCCCCAACATCCTACTTAATGAACCCCAGTATGCACCACTGACTGTAACTCCCATCCCCTGGTCTGACCATCACCTCATCTCATTTGTGCTTCCACACCCACATTTAGCCTACCCCCCCCCCTCCCCCCACCACACACATTTAGAAACTTCCACTACAAGAAGGTTCTCCACCTTTGATGATCAGGCATTCCTTCAAAAGACACTCCCTACCCTGAAGGACATCCCATTGGAAACTGACCTGGAGACTGTCATCAACAAGTGGAACTCCCATCTCTGCAGCCTCTACCATACCTTTGCAAGCTCCACCTTTTGAAACGGTGCTTCCAGGCTCCCTGGTACTCCACTGAGCTGAGAGAGCAAAAGCGTGCAGTTCACCAAATCGAATGTCTATGGAGAATATCCAAGGACCCTGCACTATGGACCTAATACCTAGACAAACTTAAAACCTACTGTAACAGCACACTTAAGTCCAAATGAGAATACTACAGCAACACCCTCCACGTGCCCAACAAACCCAGGGAGCTTTTTGATCTCGTCAAATCCTTCACAAGGAACCCCACCCAACCAAGACAAGACAACACCATCAACCCTCAGGATATAGCAGACTACCTTCAGACCAAGCATAACTCCATCAACCACACTAAGCTTGTCTTACCTACCCAAGACAATGCAATCTCACCCACCCAGGTGTAGACCACCTTTGGAGATATACCCCTTGAAGAACTCAATGCGATAATCTTACATCAGTACAACCACCTCCTCTGCAGACCCATATTCAGCATCATGGGTGAAGGCTGCTAAGGTGCATCTCCTGCCAATCATATCAGCCATCCTCCTCCCCGTCATGAACTAGCCTCCACCCCCCCCCCCCCCAAACAAGCCTCTATTGGGCCCCTTCTGAAAAAGCCCAATCTGGACCCAAATTCCCCTGCTTCTTACAGACGCATAGCCAGTAGACCCTTTCTAGCAAAAAAACATGGAAAAGGCAGTCCAAATCCAACTCTAAGAGCATGTCGACCAACACACACCTCTGGACAAACATGTGTTTCTCCCAATTACAGTGCCAAAATCATGCTGACATCCCTCCTGTCAACACTCATCATAGGGATTGAGAAAATCTCCAAGGGCTTCATACTACTATTCCTAGACATATCCGAAGCATTCAACAGTGTCCCATCAGCTACTGCTAAACCAGCTTCATGATGCTGGAATATGGGGCACACTGCTCAAATGGATCCATTCTTACCTCACACAACGCAGCCAGTGGGTGAAAGACACCACATATCCTCCCCCTACACTCTGCCCCAAGGAGTACTCCAGGGGTCTGCACTCTTCTCTCCGCTCTTAAATATTTACACGAGACCTCTAAGCGCAACCATCCAGAAGTTCAACATCAGCTACAAGATGTACACAAATGACATTATGATATACACTCCATTCACTACATTGGCTCCTGATTTACTCCAGTATCTTGGCCTGCTTCAAGGAAACAGTCAATTGACTTCAACTTCACAACCTGGCAGTCAACTTTGCCAAGATGGAAATCCCACACATCACCAGGCTTTCACGCCCCTGACAACCATCAACATTGATAACTCTGATCTCCAGGTTAAAACCCAAGTTAAGTACCTTTGTATCACTCTTGACCAGCAACTAAACTTTCAAGTCCACGTCTGCAACACTACCAAGACGGCATTTTACAAACTCTGAACTCTACCAACCTACACCCCCCTCTCCACGGACAACATTTGCACAGTATGCCAGGCCACCATCACTTCCCCCTTGGACTACTGTAACACCATCTACCAGGGGCTACCCAAACAAATTATCTCACCACTTCGCGCATAAAACACTACAGCATGTACCATGTTCGGAGCCTCCAAACATGTGCACATTACACCCATACTGAAATCACTCCACTGGCTTCCTATTGCATCTAGAATCCCACACAGCCCGCAGTAGCCTCACTGCCAAGTGCCTACAAACAGTCATCACCCCTAGCACTACCAGACTGCAAAGTCATAGTATGCAGAACCTCCTTAGTCTGCTGCCACAAATCCAAAAAATCAGCCAGTATGCCCGCCTAAGAGCTTTTACCCTCTATGCCCCTACCCTATGGAATGCCTTACCCCCTACCCTGCAAAGCATACAATCCCCTCAAGATTTCAGAAAACACCTGAAAACACACCCAAGAGCATTATGACTCAGAACCCACAGGACAAACTACCACAACCCCTCTCCTCCAGTGTTGAGTAATCTGCTCACCTCTATAAGGGCAACAATACCTTAAGCCATTTTGCTGTTAAAGCTGCCTGTAAACCACCCTATCATATGTTTCTCCAGGAACAAGCAGGAAGTCAGTCCTCACTTATGGGTGATGTCGGCACCGACGGAGCCCGCACTGAGCAATTCCCCAGCTTTCAAAGAAAGCTTTTGGGATTGCTGCCACGCATGCGTGGTCCTCTTCCCGCCCAAGGGTACCATCTTGCTCAATGAGGTCCCATCTCTATTTTCTGGTTGCACTGGTCCTCTACCCGTCCTTCCCCTGCTCTATTTTTCAGAGCTATCGGGGATACTCTTTTTCTTTGCATGTTTTTGTTACGGGCTTTGCATCCCTGTTTTCTTCTCTAACTGCTGGCTGCTTGGGTCTTCAACCTCGCAGGGGCCATTTTTGCTCCCACGGCCACCGGATTCAAAAAATGCGATAGATGCTCTAGGAACATGTCACTTACGGACACTCCTGACTGTTGTCTGCGGTGCCTCGGAGCCGACCATAATACAAAGCTCTGTTCACTCTGCAGGAAAATGTCCTCTAAGGCCCTGCTCAGCCGTAAGCAGAAGTCTGAAGACATTTTCCAAAAGGTTGCCTCGGAGTCACCGGTGGCGCCCTCAGTCGTCTCTCCGGTGGGTTTCCCCCTTACGGCCCCCATTCTCGGCGGCACTCCGACCAGGGGTCCTCCGAGGTGGAGCAGCGAAAAAGAAGGCCTCTTAAGTCACTGTCTGGAGCTCCTGACAAGCGTGAGTGCTCCCGCACCCGGTTGCTTAGCCCTCTTCGGCGTTCCCGAGAGTCGGACAAGGAGTGGCCCCACAAGGTACCCCGCACGGAAGCAGAGGCCTCCGGCGAAGGCGTCCGGTTTCCTGAGGGTCGTCCTGGTGAGGGACCCCCTTTCCTCAACGCCCGACCCGGTGACACCAGTATCAGCGTTGCAGGGCCCCACGCCCACATGGGAGTCCTGCATGCTGGCGCCGGAACACAGCGTTTCTGCGTTCATTGCTTCCCAGCAGGCGCTCACAGCCAGCTTTGCTGACTCACGCCCAGAGACCGCGGGTCCCTCTCGTGGGACACACATCCATCCAGGAAACCTCCAAGAGCCATGGGCCTTGTGAGGGTCCTCGACATCTTTCTCACTCACCCTCCCATTCCTCAGAGGCGAGATCGTCCAGAGCCTCCAGCACCAGGCCAGAGGCCATAGGACAGGGCAATCAGCCCGGCTCGGATTCCTCGACCGATTTCTCAGAGTGGGAGTCTGATGGGGACACCTCCCCGGAAACCCGTACCCACCAGGATCTTCCGTTGGACCCCTCATTGCCCACGTTCCAGCAGCGCTCGCCACCCAAAGACGACACCTTCCTGGTGTTCATTCGGGATATGGCACGGGCCCTTAACCTAGTCACCCAGGCTGAGGAGGACCCTCGTGTTGAAGAACTCGACATTCTTCAGTATGAGTCCCCGCCCAGGGAATCCCTCACTGTGCCTGTACCTCCGTATGTGGGAGGCCCCGGCCTTGGTCCCCATCGTAAGCAAGTGCCTTGACACAATGTAAAAGGTGCAACGTGGGCCAGGCTTCCGAAAGACCCAGCTTCCACAAGCCTCGATGGTGGTGGAATCAGCCATGAGGAAGCAAAAGAGCCTGAAATCGCACTCGTCTGTACCACCCAGCCGAAAGTCAAGAGCCCTTATGACCCAGGGCATCAAGGCCTACCAAGGCTCCATGCTCTCCTGTCACATCCAGGCATATCAACTGTACATTGGTATGTTCCTGTGCGATTTGGCTAAGGAACTCGGGGGTTTCTCCACGGGCCTCGAGGGAGAGCCTCTCAATAGGTTCTGCATCCTGCTAAAGTCCATTGCGGACTGCTCTAAGTACCTCTCCCGAGCCTCCTATGGTGGCTTAAAGTCATTGGCTCGGGTGGCGGCCACGGGCATTGGGGCCTGCCGCCAGGCATGGCTCCAATCCTCGGATTTGGAGCAATGGGTACAGTAGAAGCTCCTGGACATGCCCTGTCTCGGTGAGCAGCTTTTCAGCAAGCTGATGGAGGAGAATGCTGTGGAAATTCAGACGGAGTTTGTCACCAGAACCCGTCTCTCCCACTAAACGTCCACCCTGCCTTGGAAGAAGCAGCCAACCAAGAAGCCCTTCTTTCCCAAAAAGGGTCTCCAGTATCGGGGCTATCTGCCATATCCAGCTACCCCCACGCCGACCACTCCCATGCAGGGAAAATCTGGCCAGGGGCATCATAAGCCAAAGGGACCGAAGGCCCAGACGCCGGCTCCCCCACAACCCACTTGGGTTTTGACGCCATCGGCATAGCCCCTTGCCCTCTGGCGACGCAGCACCCAGTGGGGGGGACGCTTGTCCTGCTTCGCCCCATCGTGGGCTTCCATCACCTCGGACACTTGGGTCCTCCAAGTCGTCTGAGAAGGCTATCGCCTTCACTTCGACAGGCTTCCACCTCCTTTCTCCCTGGTGGAGCCGCCTCGACTCCCCCGCATGCCAGCTTCTGCTGCAACAGCAATTACACTCTCTCCTCATCCAACGGGCAGTCGAGAAGGTCCCTCCCCACCTTCGAGGTCGGGGTTTCTATTCCTGGTACTTCCTCGTCCCGAGAATGACACGGTCTGCGGCCCATCCTCGACCTCTGCAAGCTAAACAAGTTCCTGGTGCGGGAGAAATTCAAGATGTTCTCTTGATGTTCTGCTGCCCTTCCTCCGGCAGGGTAACTGGCTATGCTCCTTGAATCTAAAGGATGCTTATGCCCACATCTTAATCCACCCCCAACATAGGTAGTATCTCCAGGAACAAGCAGGAATGTAGTCTTCACATATGGGTATCGTCGGTACCGACGGAGCCTGCGTGGGAACGCTCCCCAGCGTCCAATAGGAACGCTTTTGGGAGCATCCCTCAGCACATGCGTACACTGCCTTTCCAACTGTCCCTCTTCAGTTCTTCATTTTCCACAGAGCCGACAGGATCCATACCCTGTCACCGTAGAAAATTCCGTCTTTAAAATTGTTTTCTTGTGGTTGCGTTTGCCTCCGCACGACGCTTACCGATACCACCGGTTCTTTTCTAAAAAACAAACAAACCTTATACTTTGAACTGTTTCTCTTTAGAAACCTTTCTGTTTTGGTGCTAGGTGCCATTTTGGGCACTAGGCCCCATATTCCTACATCATGGAAAAACCAACTAGTGGTTTTAAATGTACTAAGTGTGGCAGTACCATTTCTGTCACTGACACCCATGATTGGTGTCTTAAATGTTTAGGGCCTGAACATTCTCCATCTGAATGTCTCTCCTGTATGGGGATGACTAAAAGAGGAAGACAGAACCGGGCCGCAAAGCTTGGTACCCTCTTCTTCAGATGCCAGATCCATTGCATCGACATCTTCAAGGGCCTCCTCTTCCTCCCATGGGTCTCAGGTAACTAAACATAAAAGCTGGTCCTCAAAGGGTAGCTCTCCTGCTAAGCATCGAGAGGCCATTGGCATTGCCCTTGAGGGAACCACACCGGCAAAGCAGCCCCGGCGGGAGGCTTCGGTTTCCAAAGCATCAGTGGGGGGCTCCAGGATGTTCTCGAGGCCTCGACCTCGCAAGAACTACCTGTGCCATGCTCAGGGGTCCCGGCCGTTTTAACCAGTACCGACACCCACGCATCGGCAGCGTCGATAGACCAGAGGTTTCTTGCTATTGAACGCAGCATCGCAGCTCTCCTCTCAGCTGCGGTACCGTTGGTCCAATGAGCACTGGTACCGACATCGGCGCCGATGCCAGTACAGACACCGGTACCGGTACAGACAATACCGGCCCCGGTGGGAATTCTTCCCATGCCATCTTTGGCTGGAATCGACAGATCGGTACCAGATCAACTCGGTACCGACTTTGATCGATACCGGGACTGGGCTTTGCATGAGCATCGTGGTCAGGAATACTTTGAATCCTCCGATTCCGAAGCCTCTGACAATTCTGCTGGTACTAGAGGGTTTCTCCAAGGAGATCCCTCTTCTCCCCAACGCAGAATGTCACCTCCAGAGGACATGTCTTTTCAGGATTTTATTTGTGATATGGCCAAGGGCCTTTCAATCACGGTGGCTCCTGAAGAGGAACGCAGAGCAAAGGAATTGGAGATTCTCCAATATCCTAAAGCTTCAAAGGAGGCAGCTACTCTGCCCATCCATGAAATTCTGCATAAATTGATGCTCAGAATGTGGGAGACACCTTTGACTACATCTCCTCACTCTAGGAGGCTTGATACTATGTATCGAGTTCTGCCATATCCTGGATTTCAAAAGACTCAGCTGCCACACCATTCAGTGCTCGTGGAGTCAGCCATGCGTAGGATGAAAAGTGCAGAGAGGCATGCATCCAATCCTCCAGGTCATGAATGCTTTTGGGCGCCGAACTTTTCAAGCTTCCATGCTTTCAGCTAGGATCAGTTCATATATTCTGTTCCTATATGTTCATATGTTCCTCAAGGAAGTTACAGGAGACTTGGAGCTTATGAGCCCATTTCTCCCAGATGACAAGAGACCAGACTTTCTTGCTCTAGTTAAGCATGCTCAAATGTCTCCAAGTTTGTAAATCGTGCAGCCTTTGCTTTGAATGCATCAGCAGAACCTCTGCTATTGCCATTGGCGCACGACGGATTGCCTGGCTTCAGGCATCAGACTTGGAGACTTGGGTACAGGACAAGTTAGGCAACATTCCTTGCACGGGAGAGAATCTCTTTGGCAAGAACAGGCAGGAAAAGGCTAACGAGTTAGATGCTGACAATACTACTCTAGATAGATTGTCAAAATCTACAGCCACTCCAGCCAAAAAGACGCCTTATAAAAAACCCTCTTTCAGCAAAAAGAGGAAATTTTATCCTCCCTATACCCAGAGTCAAACTCAGTCAGGTTGCCCAAAAGGGACAAACTAGACAGCAAAAGAAGCCAAAAGGCCCAAGAGCTCAACCAGCTGTGCAGGTTCAGCCCCCTCAAGGGCTTTGACTCCTTCCTAGAGAGCTTAGCCTTCCTGCCTCTGAGGGGTCCCCAACCCCCCCCCCCCCACCCCCCCAATATTCCAGGCAGGTTTTGCCACTTTGCTAACAGATGGCATCAGATAACAGCAGAAGATTGGACTCTGTCCATTGTAGGAGAGAGGGGTACAAGCTCCATTTTCACAGCATGCCCCCTCCTACAATTTTAAAACAATTCAATTCTCCAACCTCCGCAAACGATCTGTTAGATCACAAGGTCTCAACACTTCTTGCCCAAGGGGCAACAGAGGAGGTACCCATTCTTCAACAGGCTGCAGGGTTCTACTCCCCCTATTTTCTTCTTCCAAAGAAAACAGGAGGGGACAGATCCATTTTAGACCTCAGAGAATTGAACAAATACCTATTTCGACTCTAGGAACTCTTCTACCATATCTTCAAGGCCAGGATTGGCTTTGCTCTCTAGACTTAAAGGATGCATACACTCACGTTCTGATCCATCCAGATCACAGGAAATTCTTATGATTCCTTTTCAGGGGAAAACATTTCCAATACAGGGTTCTTCCCTTTGGTCTAGCTTCAGCACCAAGGGTATTCACGAAATGCATGGCAGTAGTAGCTGCATTTCTGCGAACCCTGGGGATATTAGTCTTCCCTTACTTAGACTGGCTCATTCGAGCCCCTACAGTTGCCGAGGCCAGCACTGCACTGTCTCGCACAATGCGAATCCTCCAATACTTGGGGTTGGTAATAAACTTCCCAAAATCCCAACTTGTTCGCTTCCCAATGCCTGGAATTCATAGGGGCCTGTCTAGATACCAGACAGGCAAAGGCTTTCCTTCCACAGGCCCGGTGTCTTTGCATAATATAACTAGCTTCTCAAGCAGCGGGGAAATCCTCCCTAACTGCTGGAGAACTACTACAGTTGCTGGGACATATGGCATCCACAGTTCATGTGGTCCCATATGCTCGCCTCCACGTGCGAGCAGCTCAGTGGACCCTATCCACACAGTGGACACAGGCCACAGGTCTTTTATCAGACAAAATAATAAACTCTCAACATCTAATTTTGTCCCTCCAATGGTGGCAATCACTAGAAAATCTGACAGTGGGGTCTCCTTTTCATCAACCCCTTTTTCAGGCCAACCTAACAGATGCATCGCCGGTGGGTTGGGGAGCACACCTGAATCATCTCTACCCAGGGAACCTGGACTCCACAGGAGGCTGGTCTACACATAAACCTCCTGGAATTAAGAGCAATCTTTTTAGCTCTTCGAGTATTCCACACCCAGCTCAGCTACAAGACAGTCCTAGTTCAGACGGACAATCAAGTAGCCATGTTCTATGTGAACAAGCAGGGCGGGACAGGCTCTCTGTCGTTATGCAACGAAGCTTTACGACTGTGGGCCCTCGCCAGAGAGTATCAAATTCACCTTCTAATGGTATATCTTCCAGGCATTCAAAACCTTTGGGCAGACAAACTCAGTCGAGTACCGCTGCCTCACGAGTGGTCCCTCCACCTAGACCAGGTGGCAAAGATATTTCATCTCTGGGGCACTCCAGACATAGACCTCTTTGCAAGTCCACTGAATGCCAAACTTCCCCGGTTCTGTTCCAGGATTCTGGCGGACAACTGTCAGGCAAGGGATGCCTTCCTCCTTCACTGGGGTCAGGACTTCCTTTATGCCTTCCCACCCATTCCCCTCATCCCCAAAACACTCTTCAAGCTTCAGAGAGACAGGGGTCACATGATTCTCATAGCGCCACGATGACCACACCAAGCGTGATATCCCCTGCTTCTACGTCTCTCTCAAGCTGCACCTCTGGAGTTAGGGCATGCTTCAGATCTCCTTTCCCAAGAGGACAGGACGCTATGGCACCCTGCATCTCACGGCCTGGTTGCTGAAGGCTTAAACCTCCAGGATTTCAACCTGTCCCAACAGGTAAAGGGTATCCTTCAGGCTTCTAGGAAACGTTCCACAAGAAGATCTTATGCTTTCAAGTGGAAACGTTTTACTATATGGTGCTCCAAGAAGGGATTAAACCCCCTTGTCATACCTTTAGAATTAATACTAGAGGTATCTCCTTCACTTATCAAATTCTGGTCTAAAGATCAATTCGGTAAGAGTCCATCTTAGTGCAATTGCAGCTTCTTATAAGCCTTTGAATGGACAACTAATTTCCTCTCATCCTCTCATATCCCAATTTATGAGAGGTCTTCTATTAACCAAACCTCTCATTAAGCCACCACCGGTGGCATGGGATCTAAATCTAGTTCTGGGGCAGCTCATGAAGCTGCCTTTAGCCACTACAACCCTTAAGTTTTTGACCTGGAAGGTCATCTTCCTAATTGCAATCACCTCTGCACGTCGCATTAGTGAACTGCCAGCCTTAGTGGCTGATCCTCCTTATACTAGGTTTCATCATGATAAGGTGGTTCTTAAAACTCATCCACACTTTATGCCAAAGGTGGTTTCGCCTTTTCATTTGAATCAATCAATTTATCTTCCTGTATTTTTTCCGAGGCCCTCACGCCTCTAATGCAGAAAGAAACCTTCATACTTTGGATTGTAAAAGAGCCTTAGCCTTTTACCTACAGAGAACACAGCAACATAGAAAGTCCTCGCAACTTTTTATAGCTTTTGACCCTAGTCATTTGGGACTTCCAGTCTCCAAAAGGACTTTATCTGAATGGATTGCCCATTGCATATCCTTTGCTTATGAGAGTAAGGGTCTTCCTCTTCATGGCCATGCCACAGCTCATAATGAGAGAGCCATGGCAACTTCCATGGCTAATCTCCACTCTGTCTCTATCGATGAGATGACATTTGTCGAGCAGTCACCTGGGCTTCGGTACACACCTTCACAGCCCACTACTGCCTGGAAAAAGCCTCCCATCGGGATGCCTTCTTTGGCCAAGCTGTTCTTCAAAATCTCTTACAGGCCTAATTCCACTCCTACCCACCAACCCTGGTGGAATGCCAGAGATCCATGGGAGGAAGGGTTCCCACCTTTCTAGGGTGGCACCTTCCTGGGGCTACCTCCCTGGCATCTTCAGCTAGGGAGTCCCCCATATGTGAAGACTACATTCCTGCTTGTTCCTGGAGATAGCGTAGTTACTCACCTGTAACAGGTGATCTCCGGGAGCAGCAGGAATTTAGTCTTCACAACCCACCCACCTCCCCTATGAGTTCTCTCTCTTTTTTTCTCTTTCCTCTCTCCCTCTATCCTTTCACTCAGCTACAAACCTAACCGAAGAGGGACAGTTGGAAAGGCGGGAAAGCAGCATGCATGTGCTGAGGGATGCTCCCAAAAGCGTTCCTATTTGATGCTGGGGAGTGTTCCTGCGCAGGCTCCATCGGTACCGACGATACCCATATGTGATGACTAAATTCCTGCTTTTCCCGGAGATCACCGGTTACAGGTGAGTAACTACGCTATCTGCATTTGAGTGCAGGGAGAGTGCATCCAGTACAGGGTGCTCCTCTTCGACCTCGCGTCTGCCCCACGAGTCTTCACAAACTGCCTCGTCATGGTTGCTTCTTACCTTCAGCGTCAGGGCGTGCTGTTCTTTCCCTACCTTGACGACTGGCTCGTTACGGGATCCTTGGTCGAGGAGGCTCGGCAAGCGATGTCATGCACTGTCCTCCTCTTGGAGAGCTTGGGGTTCTTGGTCAACTACTTGAAGTCTCACCTCGAGCCGGTGCATGCTTTCGAGTTTATCAGGGCACGCCTCGATACTCAGCATGCGACCGCCTTCTTGCCAGTGAATCGCTCCACCTGCCTCAGCTCTGGCGGCTCACGTCCAAAGCGCTCCCCAGGTCACCGCTCGGACCATGCTACGTCTCCTGGGCCACATGGCCTCAACCCGCCTGCACATGCAGATGGCTCATTGGTGCCTCAGTGCCCAATGGAGCCAGTCCCTTGGATACCTCAGGGTTCTTCCCGACCTCTGCTTGTTCCTGAGCTGGTGGCAAAATCCCTGCAACCTCCTGCGGGGATTGCCCTTTCAGGCCCCGCAGTACAATGCAGTGCTGACGACAGACACTTCCCTATTAGGGTGGGGAGTCCACTGCAGGCCACTCTGCACGCAGGGGCAATGGTCACCCGAGGAGTCCCAGCAGCAGATAAATCCGGGCAAGTCGGTGGGCCTTGAGGGCCTTCGAGGAACACCTCAGCGGGAGGTCGGTTCTCATTCAGACCCACCAACCGTGTAGCGATGTTCTACATCAACAAGAAGGGAGGCACGGGATTGCACTCCCTCTGCCAGGAAGCAGTCCTCATCTGCTCTCTTGCCACCTGGCGGAAGATGTCCTTCAAGGCGACGTACCTCCCGGGTCAGGAGAATGGCCTGGCGGACAAGCTCAGCATAATCCTTCGCCCCCACGAATGAAGGCTAGATCCCAGAGTAGCAGACTGGCTGTTTCTCCACTGGGGGATGCCAGCGATAGACCTCTTTGTCAGTCCCCAGAATGCGGAGCTCCCCTGCTTTTGCAGGCCGGTGCCGCACCCGAGCAGGGAGGGCCCCGATGCATTTCTCCTGGACTGGTCATTCAGCCTTCTTTATGTATTCCCTCCTTTCCCCCTCATTGTGAGGACTCTCCAAGGTTCAGCGGGGATTTATTTATTTATTTATTTAACTGTATTTCTATACCGCCTTATCATACAATCAAGGCGGTGTAAACAACAAAACAGACAAAATTAGTGAGTGATAGATATACAGTGAAAGAAGTTAATAGATTTGTAAGTAAAAGTATAAATTATTAAGTGTAACGAAGTATAAAGATTAATCATTAAAACACAGCACATTAATCATTACATCACAACGTGAGCAAAACTATAAAGTTATATACATTAAAAATATCATGAGTCAATGTAAAGTACTTAATAGATTTTGAAGTTGTGAGTACGTAGATCAAACGATTAAGTGATAGGACCATAATATTCGATGAAAAGCAATGTTTTCAGCTGCTTACGAAAGTCTTTAAGGTCCGTTGATGATCTCAAGTCATCTGGGAGTGAATTCCAAATTATTGGGGCAGCCAGGGAGAGTGCTCTCTGTTGTATCCTTTCGCGACGTTCTGAAGTTACTTGAAGAGTTGACTCTATGGGAAGTTCCCCTTCTTGGTCGGGTGCTGGGGTCAGAAAAAATGAGGGAGTTCAGACTGTTGGCTGAAAAATGATGTTTAATTTTGAATATATTAATTATTGTTTTATATTTAATGCGTAAGTGGATTGGGAGCCAGTGAAGATCCTTTAGAACTGGAGTGATGTGGTCATGAATAGATGTTCCAGATGGGTCATTGTTGATTCTTGTGACCTCTGCAGCCTTGGTTTCCGCTCCTGCTCCGGCTGTCGACGGAGTCTCTGGTTCCCTGGATTCTGCCCAGGGTCTGCTGATGGAGGAGGGGTTCGGGTGCTGCACCCGAACCTAACCTCCCTATCCCTCACGGCCTGACGGCTGCACGGGTCTCCCTAGCCTCCCTGGCCCTTCGAGAGGAAGTCAAGGAAGTCCTCCTCACCTTGAGGAAGGACTCCAGAAGGCAAGCCTACACTTTCAAGTGGAGGTGCTTCTCTGGTGCTCGGCGTGCCAGATCGACCCCTTCTCGTGCCCTGTTTGATGGGTTCTCCAGTACCTCCTCCACCTCTCGAGAGAAGGGCTGGTCTAACTCTGTCGGGGTTCATTTGAGCGCCATCTCGGCTAATCACCTCCCCATCGAGGGAAAACCCCTCTCGGGTCAGCTGATAGTCTCCCGCTTCATGCGGGGTCTTCTGCTTTCCAAGCCCACCCATCTGCCCTCCTCTGGCAGACTGGGACCTGAATGTGGTACTCGTGCTGCTCACTCGTCCACCCTTTGAGCCAATGGCAACTTGTTTGCTCTGGAGCCTGGCCTGGAAGGTAGCCTTCCTGGTGGTGCTGACCTCGGCCCGCTGAGTCAGTAAGCTCCAGGCTCTCATGGCTGGCACCCCTTACACCAGGTTTTATCAGAACATTCCTGCCTAAAGTCATTTCGGACTTCATCTCAACCAAGAGATAGTACTGCCGACCCTCTTCCTGAGGCCCCACACCGTCCAGGCATCCATGGTTCTTCCACACCCTCGACTTTTATTTGCAGCGTACCCAGACTTATCACAAGTCTGACCGGCTTTTCTTTACCTATGATCCCAATAGACAGGGGCAGACAGTCACCAAGCGCACCCTCTCAGTTTGGGTGGCGGACTGCATCACTTGTGCCCATGCGGAGGTAGGCGTCCCACTAGATCGAGTCACCGCACAAGGGGGCCAGGCCAAAGCGGCCTTAGTGGCCTCGCTGCTCTCCATGCCTTTGATGGACATCTGCCGGGCGGCAACCTGGTCTTCTGTGAATACCTTTGCTGCCCACTACTGCCTGGAGAGGGAGTCCTGCTGCGACAGCGCCTTCGGCCAGGCTGCACTCCGTAACCTGTTTAGGGTATAAGCAACTCCTGCCCTCCAACCCTTCTTCACGGCTATCAAGGGCTTCGCTCCAAGGACTTGGGCTCCTTTGGGCTTCGGCTTCTGCTCACAGTCTCGCGGAGGCGTTTCTTGGTTACAGGTTTGGTAGCCTGTAGCTAGGGAGTCCCATAAGTGAGGACTGACTTCCTGCTTATTCCTGGAGAAAGCATAGTTACTCACCTATAACAGGTGTTCTCCAGGGACAGCAGGAATCGGTCCTCACTACCCTCCCGCCTCCCCTGATGAGTTGCTGAATTTGTCCTTCCCTTGCCATCTGCTTGGTAGGGCTCGAGCTAAGGGACCTGACTGAGCAAGATGGCACCCTTGGGCGGGAAGAGGACCTCGCATGCGTGGCAGCAATCCCAAAGGCTTTCTATGAAAGCTGGGGAATTGCTCAGTGTGGGCTCCATCGGTGCCGACATCACCCATAAGTGAGGTCAGATTCCTGCTGTCCCTGGAGAACACCTGTTACAGGTGAGTAACTACGCTTTCTCCATATGCTATCAGACGTTTAATGTAATTTCACACCTTGTATGTTAACTGTTTTGACTGGTAGAAAAACGCTATAGTAAAATCAGTTAAATAATACATTTTGAATAATTTTTTGTCATATGCAAATTTGATCACCTCCCTCATTATTCCCATTTCCAGGTCCTTTCCATTAAGGGCTGCTCTGGGGTGTGGAGTAATCTTGCTTATGGCTGGTGGGCCTCTGTTAGCTCATCAGATCCTTTTTGGGCAATTTGGTTTGAACCGTTGTTGGGTAACATTCAAGGGTACCTTGGCGATACATCTCAGCATTGTCATGTTCCTCAGAGGTGGAGCATTTCTGCCTACCTGGGTATTTGGTTGTGCCTCATTGGGTCTCTCTGAGGTTGAGGGCTCAGGGTTTGTTTGTTTTTTCTTTGGGCCCAGGTGTAAGGCTTTGATTAGTGGATTGGTTCCCTACAGTGGCTTCCTGGAGATTAGCATCCCCCAGGTAGGGAACCAGTCTGATCTTTTACATCATTCTCTGCTTTGTTGGCTATGCAGTCCTACTTTCAAGAGTGGTATTCCCTTTTTGTTGTTATGATCAGACTGTTTTCCTCTTCCTTCTCAGAGATGGATCTACGAAAGGTCCCCTTGTATTGGCTGGTCATGCAGGGGTGCTTATAAAAACATAAGATATGCCATACTGAGTAAGACCAAGGTCCATCAAGCCCAGTATCCTGTTTCCAACAGTGGCTAATCTAGGTCACAAGTACCTAGCAGATTCCCCAAAAGACATAGGTTCCACAATGCTTGCATTGGGGCAAACCGTGGATATCCTGGGTCCCCTTCAATAGTGGTTTATAGACCTTTCCTCCAGGAACTTGTCCAAACCTTTTTTAAACCCAGCTACAGTAACAGCTTTTACTACATCCTCCGGTAACAAATTCTAGAGTTTGATTACAAGTTGAGTGAAAAAATATTCTCTCAATAGTTTTAAATAGGTTACACTTTAACTTCATTGCATATCCCCTAGTCTTTCTATATTTTGATGGCATAAACAGTCTATCTTTACCCATTCCACTCCATTAATTTATAGACCTCTATCATATCACCTCTCAGCCGTATCTTTTCCAGGTTGAAGAACCCTAACCTTTTTAGCCTCTCTTTATAAGGTTATCCTTTCATCCCCTTTACCATTTTGTTGGCTCTTCTCTGTACCTTTTCTAATAACACTATATCCTTTTTATGATACGGCGACCAGAATTGCACACAATATTCAAGGTGCGGTCGCACCATGGAACGATACAGAGGCATTATAATATCCTTTGTTTTATTCTCCATTCCTTTCCTTATAATTCCTAGTATTCTATTTGCGTTCTTGGCCCCGCCACTGCACACACTGGGCAGAGGGTTTCAACATGTTATCCACAATGACGCCTAAATCTTTTCCCTGGGTGGTGGTTCCTAATGTGGAACCTTGTATCGTGTAACCATAGTTTGGGTTGTTCTTTCCTAGGTGCATAACTTTGCACTAGGCCACATTAAATTTCATCTGCCATTTGGATGCCCAGTCTTCCAATTTATCAAGGTTTTCTTGCAATTTTTCACAATCTTCATGGATTTTAACAACTTTGAATAATTTTGTTTCATCTGCAAATTGGATTTACCTCACTCGTTATTTCCATTTCCAGTTCATTTTTGAATGTTAAACAGCAGACCCAGCACAGATCCCTGGGGTACTCCACTATTCACCTTTCTGCATTGGGGAAAATAGAAAGTAGAGGGTTGGGCTAAATGGCCTATCTTTTAAACAGTTTCTGATCCACAGTAGTACACTGCTTCCTATCCCATGACTTCTTAATTTCACCAAGAACATCCCAATGAGGGACCTTGTCAAAGACTTTCTGAAAATCCAGATACACTATGGGGCTTGTTTACAAAGCTGCGGTAGCGGTTTCCGATCATTATCGCAGCTGCGGCCCCATTGAAATTAATGGGGCCGCGGCTCCGATAGCGATGGGAAACCGCTACTGCAGCTTTGTAAACAAGCCCCTATATCAACCAACTCATCTTTGTCTGTTTGTTCACACCTTCAAAAAAAACATAACAGATTAGTAAGGATTAGTGTAGGATGGGATGTTGGCTTCTGTGCCCTGGAGGCTGTCTACATGGTGTAGAGGATTTTGGTGCTTCAGGCTTCTCTTTGTTAAGAACTTTTATTCCTCATGTCTGAAAAGAAAGTTGTAATTGGATTTTTCCTTTCTCTTGTCCAATGATGGGCTTGTCTGTTTAGGATAATTGAATGGATCTCACCTGCCAGCTGAAGTCTGGGAGAGAAAATGTCTAGAGGGTCTCCTTTGGCTAGATGTGGGATGGGCCTTGAGACTTGGGTGTTCTGGACATCTATTTTGTCTTGTAGCATGAGGCCAGGAAAGGTACGGCAGCACTGAAGACTTCAGTTGCCTACTGGAATGAGGAAGCCATTGCTTTGGAGTACTGTAATGCCAGCAGGCTTGAAATTAATCAAAGGGAGCACACTTGTTTTAGGAGCGAGTATAGTTTAGGTCTTCCTTTGGAGGCTGGGAAAGTACCATCTGATCACCAGTATGTTCATTTGTTCATCATTGCATCTTGCCATGTTTGATTTCCCAATCTTTAGGGCAAGCAAACTGGAGGTAGGCTTGTTGAATGTCCTCCCTAGTTGGGTGACTGCTTTAGTACTCCCCACATGGCTGTAGAGGTGAAGTGTATTGCAGTTGTGGTCAATGTTATTGGCACCTTGCATTTTAGGTATGTTGTGTACAATATCGACATAATTGGAACTATTCCATCTGTGTTATATTTTAATAGTATGTTCAAAGGTATACAACAACAAAAGTCTGCAACTTAATCGTAGTAATTTCTAAGACAGAAAAAACCCCACAATATGACCTGGACAGGATTAATGGCACCCTTCACTAATATTTGGTTGCATAACCCTTGGCAGTGATTACAGCCTCCATATCTTGTAGCCATCTATAAGTTTTGTACATCTGTCTGCTGGTAGTTTCTCCCACTCTTCAACTGTGATTTGTTCCAGCTGATGAATGTTTCCAGGATTCCTTGTACTGATAAGATTTCAGCTCTTTTCAAAGGTTCTCGATTGGATTGAGATCGGGACTCATTGCTGGCCACTTTATAACAGTCCATTTGTTCCTTTTTAAACATTATTTTGTACTTTGGATGTATGTTTTGGGTCATTGTCCTGGAGGACCCATGACCTTTGACCCAGACCTAATGTTCTGAAACTAGCACATTTTGCTCCAAAACAGGGAGTGAATGTGGCTTTTTTTAAAATAGTAGAGCCATCATTCATTGGTTGATTCAAGTCTTTTGAGTACTGATAATCACAGGTGCATCTAATTTTCCTCTAATGGGAATGTGGTTCCTCTGTTCACACTGATTTGAATTGTTTCTGTGCCAATAATCATGTCTTGGCCAGGTCCTAGGTTTTATACTATTTCCTATTTTAATTCTTGTTTTGATTCTTCTGTGTCAAGTGTGTATATATACAAAGTGGCCAAAAAAATGTGAGAACATCTCGTAGCATAAAAGTTATTTAAAAATTCAAAAAGACAGATGTAAACAATTTATAAATTAAAAAAAAAAGATGGTGACTGGAAATTGTCGAAATAAAGACGTTATATAGCTAGAAAAGGTAAATACGTAAACTAAGCTTTTAATTTACTAGATGTTCTCTCTTTTTTTGGGCCACCCTGTATATTCCAAAGCTGTTTCACTGACCACTTTTATTTATAGGAGATATTGGAAATTAAGGGGGTTGAACAGCAAGGTGCCAATAATGTTGACTACAACTGTACCTGATGATTTTCTTTCCTTGAGTTTCTCCAGAGCAGGCCAGAAGCCTCTCCCCCTTGAAGACTGTGTCCCCTGTATGGTTGGTATGTGAGTCATTCTAGGTCAGGGCCTTAGAGCTAGGTAGGCTAATTCTGCTTGTCTCTTTGAATTTCTACTTTTTGGTGTGGATCTTTTTTGTAGAGCTCATGCTTGATTATGGTTCTGATGGAGCTACTGTTATCTTGCTTTGTTATAGAAATACTTGGACTACACAGGCCCTTATATAGGGTGATGCCATCAAATTAGTAGCTCCATCTTCATCTGCTGGTGGAATGTAAACCCGAGTCTGGTGTGGGGAGACCCAAGAAAAGAAAATTAGCAGGTCAGACCTAATTTTAGAGTGTTATATTTAGGCTACTGTTGCATCATGCTGTACCACTGTACAGTGCCACACAGGGTCAAGATTGAAACATGTGCATATAGTTGTCTTACAGGACCAGACCCCTGCTCTGTTAATGACATATTTAACATGTATTGTCACACCCAGCCTCCCCCACCCCCAAAAACAGATGAGATGAGGCAAGGGGAATGTGCCATTATTTTCATAAATGTGTATATATTTCATCTTCTTTCTTCTGACTGGCTTTGGCAAGACTTATCTGAGTAAGCAAGGCAAGTGTGTTAAATTATTTCCTTTTCTGTCATATTGTAATGTAGCACATTTGAATCACAATGCTAAAGAAAATGATCTCAGGCTTAATGGATCAAGATAATTTTCAATAGGATAGATGTTCAGGGCCTCACCTACCCCTCTTTCCTCCTAGCTGGAGGTACAGTCCCTATCTCCAGGAACAAGCAGGAATAAGTCCTCACATATGGGTACGTCGGTACCGACGGAGCCTGTGCGGGAAAGCTCCCCAGCTTCCCAGAAGGAAAGCTTTTGGGGCCTCCCACTGCGCATGCGTGCTGCCTTCCCGCCCAACTCTCCTCAGTTCTTCTTTTTCCGCGGAGCCAGCAGGTCGTGTTCCTGTCACCGCTGAAGAAGTTATTTTAATTTGTTTCTTTGGCCGCGTGTCTGCCTTCCCCGATTCCGGACCGGTACCGCCGGTCTTTTTTCTTTATTTCTTTACAAAAAAAAAAAAAATAATCTTATTTTCCCCACTTGGTGTGTTTGTTCTGTGAGGCCTCTAGGCCTTCACAGAATTCTCCCTCATGGAGAAACAAGCCTCTGGTTTTAAAAAATGCACCAAGTGTAGCGGTACTATATCAGTCACAGACACCCATGAATGGTGTCTTAAATGTTTGGGGCCTGACCACTCCATTCCGGATTGCCCCTCCTGTTCTTTGATGTCTAAACGTGACTTACAAAACCGGGCAGCCAAGTTTCACATGCTGTTTTCTACAGATACTCCAGCATCGACATCTTCCAGGTCTTCCTCTCCTGATGGATCTCAGGTAACCAAACATTCCTCTGGCAGGTCCTCAAAGGGCAAATCTCCCTCCAAGTATCGAGATGCCCCCGGGCTTGACCCTGAGGACCCTGCCCCAGCCAAACAATCCCGGCGGGAAGCTCCGGCTTCCAAAGCTCCTCCTATGGGGTTACAGATTGACATTGATGGCACGGCCTCGACCAATCACCTGTTAGACTACTCTGGGGTACCGGCTCAATCTTCCGGTACCGACATCCAGACAGTCATGGCGTCTATGGATCATACAGTTCAATCCATGCAGCAGGCTATTATGGCTTTTATTAGAGCTGCGACGCCATCGGTACCACAGCCAGCGGTACCGACTCCGGTTCCGGTACCACAACCGATACCGGTACCCAGGGCATCCACATCGACCAGGATACCGATTCCGGTTCCTGGTTCCGGGGTTTTCCCCGATACCGATCCGGTTCCGGGTACCCCCGATGTCGATACCGGTCGATACGCTTATCAATCCCTGGAAGCAAACAGACGATACTTCGAGTCTTCTGATGATTCTGATTCATCAGATGACTCTGCTGAAGTATCCCTAACTCTACCTGAAGAGCCCTCTTCTCCAGAGGATTTGTCCTTTCAAGACTTCATCCTTGAAGTGGCTAAAGGTCTCTCTATTTCAGTAACCTCTGAAAAAGAACCTAGAGCAAAAAAAATAGATATTTTAGGATACTCTAAGGTTCCCAAAGAGGCAGTCACCTTGCCCATTCATGAAATTCTTCAAGAACACATGATGGACTTATGGGAGACTCCTCTCACCCTATCTCCACATTCTCGTCGGTTGGACACCATGTATCGTGTCCCTCCTTCTCCTGGTTTTCAAAAAACTCAGCTCCCTCACCACTCTATTGTGGTGCAGTCAGCTATGAAAAGGATAAAGAGTACCAAAAGACACTCTTCTACTCTTCCAGGGAGAGAATGTAGGACTTTGGATTCTTTTGGTAGAAAAATCTTCCAAGCAAGTATGCTTATTGCTAGAATCAATTCATACAGCCTCTATATGGGCATGTTTCTGAAGGAGATTGCATTGAAAATATGCCATTTTCTCCCCTTTATCCCAGAGGATAGAAAGGAGGAGTTCCTTCTTTAGCTAAAGCATACCCAAGATATATCAAAGTTCTCCAACAGAGCAGCCTTTGACTCCTTTGAGGGTGCTAGCAGAGCCTCAGGTATTGCCATAGCGGCTCGCAGAATTGCTTGGCTCCAGGCCTCTGACCTAGAACCCTGGGTCCAGGATGGGTTGGAAATCTGCCCTGTACAGGTGAGAATCTGTTTGGTAAGGAGTGGCAAATCAAAGCCACCCAAATGGATGCAGAAAATGCTGCTTTAGATAGACTTTCTAAGTCTACCTCTGCCCCTGTCAAGAAAAAATCTTTCAAGAAGCCTTTCTATAAGAAGGCCAGATTTGCTACAAATACTGGCCAACAATCTTCTGCAGCTCGCTTTGCTCCTAAGTGTCAGCAGCCTAAACAGGCCAGGGCAAAACCTGCAGGGGCTGCTACAGCCCAGCAGTCCCAACCCCCTCAGGGTTTTTGACTCAACTCTAGAGAACTTAACCTTTCTGGCTCTAAAACATCCAGAGCCTCTCACCATTCCAGGAAGGTTAACTCATTTTGCTCCCAGATGGGAGCAAATCACATCAGAACAATGGACCCTCTCTATCATCAGAGAGGGCTACAAACTACATTTCTCCAGCCTTCCTCCCCATACCATGGTGAGATGTTTCAGTTCTCCCCCTTCTTTCCTGAACCTGTTAGGTCAGGAGGTGACCACCCTTCTCGCCCAAAGGGCGATAGAAGAGGTTCCTCTTCTTCAACAGGGGTCAGGGTTTTACTCCCCTTATTTTCTTATTCCCAAGAAAACAGGGGGGGTACAGACCTATTCTAGATCTCAGAGAATTGAACAAATTCCTATGCAAGGAGAAATTCAAGATGCTTTCTCTAGGTACTCTCCTTCCATACCTACAGAGTCAGGATTGGCTTTGTTCTCTAGATCTCAAGGATGCGTACACACATATACTCATCCATCCATCCCACAGAAAATTCCTATGGTTTCTGTTCCAGGGAAAACATTTCCAATACAGAGTACTTCCCTTCGGTCTAGCCTCTGCTCCAAGGGTATTTACCAAATGCATGGCAATAGTAGCTGCATTTCTATGAGCCCTGGGAATTTTTGTTTTCCCATACCTGGACGACTGGCTCATCCGAGCTCCATCTCAGTCCGAGGCTCAGACTTCCCTGGATCGCACCAGACGCATTCTGCAGTATCTGGGACTTGTGATCAATCTGCCAAAGTCTCAACTCGCCCCCTACTCAGTCCCTGGAATTCATAGGGGCCTGGTTGGATACCACCACTGCAAGGGCCTGTCTTCCTCAGGCCCGTTGCCAACGTCTAGTGCACTTAGCCTCCCAGACTCAGTCCAGAAGCCACTTGACTGCCAGGGAGATGCTACAACTATTAGGCCACATGGCCTCCACAGTACATGTGGTGCCCTATGCTCGCCTACATATGAGAGCAGCTCAATGGACTTTGTCCACCCACTGGACTCATGCATCCGGAGCTCTCTCAGACCAAATAGCAAACTCCAAAAGTCTCTTTTGGTCTCTCCAATGGTGGATGTCCACTCAAAATCTGTTGTTGGGGGCCCCCTTTCAACCATTGTTGCCCCAAGCAACCCTCACAACATATGCCTCCCAAACAGGTTGGGGAGCTCATCTTCAAGATCTCTCTACTCAGGGCTCTTGGTCTCCACAGG
This sequence comes from Ichthyophis bannanicus, assembly GCA_033557465.1. Classification (NCBI taxonomy): domain Eukaryota; kingdom Metazoa; phylum Chordata; class Amphibia; order Gymnophiona; family Ichthyophiidae; genus Ichthyophis; species Ichthyophis bannanicus. Next base: position 136,443,468 of record CM066042.1, read on the forward strand.
AGACCACCCTTCATATCAACCACTTGGAACTTCGAGCAATCTTTCTAGCTCTCAGAGTTTTTCATACCCTCCTCAGCAACATGACGGTCCTTATTCATACAGACAATCAAGTAGCCATGTTTTACATAAACAAACAAGGAGGGACTGGCTCTCTGTCGCTTTGCAACGAAGCTCTAAGATTATGGGCCTTCGCCAGAGAGCATCAAATCCATCTGGCAGTATATCTTCCAGGAATCCAAAACTCTTGGGCAGACAGACTCAGTCGAGTTCTGCTTCCACACGAATGGTCCCTACACATGGATCAGGTACTCAGAATCTTTCAGAAATGGGGGACCCCGGACATAGACCTCTTTGCAAGTCCGTGGAATGCCAAACTTCCCCGGTTCTGTTCCAGGATTCCGTGTCAGGGAGTTCAGGCCAAGGATGCCTTCCTCTTTCATTGGGGTCAGGGCTTCCTATATGCCTTTCCACCCATTCCTTTGATTCCCAAGACTCTGTTCAAACTTCAAAGGGATCAAGGGTCCATGATCCTCATAGCTCCACGCTGGCCACGCCAAGTGTGGTACCCTCTACTTCTGCATCTCTCCCAAGCCCCCTCCCTGGGCTTGGGAGCGGCTCCAGACCTTCTGTCTCAGGAGGAGGGGACTTTGTGGCACCCAAACCCCAAGTCCCTTCACCTCAGAGCTTGGTTACTGAAGGCCTAGACCTTCAACACTTCAATCTTTCGCAGCAAGTGAAGGATATCCTCCATGCCTCTAGGAAACCTTCCACTAGGCGTTCTTACGCTTTTAAATGGAAAGGATTTTCCATTTGGTGTGCTCAACAGGGTCTTAACCCTCTAGCACTTCCTTTGAATTCTCTTTTGAAATATCTCCTGCATCTATCCAATGCAGGACTCAAAACGAATTCAGTAAGAGTCCATTTGAGTGCTGTTGCAGCATCCCTTAAGCCCATCAATGGACAACCTGTTTCCTCTCATCCTCTTATTGCAAGATTCATGAGAGGCCTAACCTTAACTAAACCTCCCATTCGACCTCCTCCGGTGGCATGGGACTTAAACTTGGTTCTTGGTCAGCTTATGAAGCCACCCTTTGAACCCTTAGCCACTACCTCCTTGAAATTTCTTTCCTGGAAGGTTATTTTCCTTATTGCAGTCACCTCAGCTCGCCGTATCAGTGAACTGCAAGCTCTAGTGGCTAATCCACCTTATACAAGGTTCCATTATGATAAGGTGGTCCTTAGGACCAATCCCCACTTTATGCCTAAAGTGGTCTCCCCTTTTCATCTTAATCAAGAGGTATATTTGTCTTTTTTTCCAGCTCCTCATGCATCCAGTGCAGAGAGGAACCTTCATACTCTAGATTGTAAAAGAGCTCTTGCCTTTTACCTCCACAGGACACAGCAACATTGAAAGTCTTCTCAGCTTTTTGTTGCTTTTGATCCTTCTCATTTAGGACTTCCAGTCTCTAAAAGAACACTGTCCAATTGGTTGCTCAGTGTATCTCTTTTGCTTACCAGAGTAAGAACCTTTCTCTGGAGGGCCATGTCACCGCTCACAATGTGAGGGCCATGGCCATCTCTATGGCTCATTTAAACTCTGTGTCCATTGACCAGATCTGTCGAGCAGCCACCTCGGTTCATACCTTTACAGCCCATTACTGTTTGGACAAGGACTCCCGCCGGGATGTCTTGTTTGGTCAGGCTGTCCTCAGACACCTGTTCCATTCTTGAACAACTCCAGCCCACCTTCCCTGAATGGATGCCTGAGATCCATAGGAAGATGAGGAACCTTTCAGGGTCTCATACCCTTCAGGGGATCTCCCGGGCATCTCAGCTAGGGAGTCCCTATAGGTGAGGACTTATTCCTGGAGATAGCACATACTTAACTTGTAACAGGTGATCTCTGGGAACAGCAGGAATTAGTCCTCACAACCCACCCACCTCCCCTAGGAGTTGTATCTCTCTCTTTCCTTTCCTCTCTCTATTGTCTCAGCTTTAAACTCGAACTGAGGAGAGTTGGTCAGGAAGGCGGGAAGGCAGTGCGCATGTGCAGTGGGAGGCCCCAAAAGCTTTCCTTCTGGGAAGCTTTCCCGCGCAGGCTCGGTCGGTACCGACGTACCCATATATGAGGACTAATTCCTGCTGTTCCCAGAGATCACCTGTTACAGGTAAGTAACTGTGCTTTACCAACAGTTGGGTCCAATCAACCTGCCTCTAAACATGCTTAGTTTTATAAGGTAAATAGCATTGAAAATAAATATCATTTATGTAGCTGTAGTAGGTGTTCTCCATACACAGCAGCAGTAAGTCCTCAAGGATAGTGAAGTCCCCCACAGAGCCCCAAGCAGGATAGCTCCCCAGCTTCCATTGGAAGCTCTACTACTCTTGTACCTGCCATGGTGCCATCTTATCTTCAGTATAATAATAGAAATAGTAGCCAGAAAACTCCACAGGGAGGTGGGAGGACTAATTCCTACTGTCCATGTTGAATATCTGCTAAAGGTGAGTAAATGTGTTGTGTCTGTGGACAAGCAGAAACAAATTCCTCACATATAAGACTCCCAACCTATAGGCTACCAAAAATTGAGGTGGCCAAAAGTCCAAACAGGGGCAACAACTGGAGAACAAGAAGAAATAATAAGGGTAGTTGCTCTCTTCTCTCCCCCCCCCCTCCCTCCCTCCCCCCCTGGACTTGAGATTCAGCATCCTTAGCGCACAGTGAAATTGAGAGGTCTCTTTTTGGAGCCTGGACCATCAGAAGGGCTGCCGGGAAGGAGTTAAACCTAAGTTCCAAAACGATGCCAGAGTGTACAGCTTGGCCACAGTTGCTGTCACATTGGGAATCCCTATCCAGACAGTAATGAGCTGTGAAAGTGTGGACCAAAGACCATGGAGCAGCCCTGCAAATCTCCTCGATGGAGACGGAGTGCAGAGGCAGAATGCAGTGTTAGCTATCAATGCAACTATAACTCGGCCATTATGAGCCGTGACATAACCAGCAAGCCTCAGGCCTGTCTAAGCATAAGCTAAAGAGATGCAGTCTACCAACCCAATGGACAGCTTGTTGGGGTCAAAAGAGAGAAATGGCTAAGTGGAACACCAGTGCACCTTTGTCCGCATGAGGTAAAAGGCTAGGGCTCAAATGCAGGCCTCCATGTGCAGTGTAGCCTCCCCACAGCGTGAGGCCGAGGAAAGAAGGTGAGCAGAACCACCGTTTGATTAAGGTGGAAAGAGGAGATCACCTTGAGCAAGAAATGCGGATATGTTCTGATGGAACCTGATATATGGTGGGTGAGCCATCAAGGCCTGGAGATTGCAGACCTGCTATCAGTAATCTGTGAACTATCATTAAAATCATCTCTAATACCTGAGGATTGGAGGATCGCCAATGTAACACCAATTTTTAAAAAGGGTTCGAGGGGTGATCCGGGAAACTACAGACCGGTGAGCCTGACATCAGTACCGGGAAAAATGGTAGAAACCATCATAAAGAATAAAATTACTCAGCATATAGATAGTCATGACCTAATGGGAGACAGCCAACATGGCTTTAGACAAGGAAGATCTTGTCTTACTAATCTGTTATGTTTTTTTGAAGGAGTGAATAAACAGGTGGACAAAGGTGAGTCGGTTGATATTGTGTATCTGGACTTTCAGAAAGCCTTTGACAAGGTCCCTCATGAGAGACTTTTGGCAAAACTAAAGAGTCATGGGATAGGAGGCAGTGTACTACTGTGGATCAGGAACTGGTTAAAAGATAGAAAGCAGAGGGTAGGGCTAAATGGCCAATTTTCCCAATGGAGAAAGGTGAATAGTGGTGTACCCCAGGGATCTGTGCTGGGTCCGCTGCTTTTTGACATATTCATAAATGACCTGGAAAGTGGAATAACGAGTGAGGTTATCAAATTTGCTGATGACACAAAACTATTTAAAGTTGTTAAAACCCAGGAGGATTGTGGAAAATTGCAAGAGGATCTTGATAAATTGGAAGACTGGGCATCAAAATGGCAGATGAAATTTAATGTGGAGAAGTGCAAGGTTATGCACCTAGGGAAGAACAACCCAAACTATGGTTACACGATGCAAGGTTCCACATTAGGAACCACCACCCAAGAAAAAGATTTAGGCGTCCTTGTGGATACCATGTTAAAACCCTCGGCCCAGTGTGCAGCGGCGGCCAAGAGAGCAAATAGAATGCTAGGTATGATAAGGAAAGGAATGGAAAATAAAACAAAAGATATTATAATGCCTCTATATCGTTCCATGGTGAGACCGCACCTTGAATATTGTGTGCAATTCTGGTCGCCATATCTTAAAAAGGATATAGCAATTTTAGAAAAGGTTCAGAGAAGAGCCACCAAAATGGTAAAGGGGATGGAAGGCTACTCCTATGAAGAAAGGCTAAAAAGGTTGGGGCTCTTTAACCTGGAAAAGAGACGGCTGAGGGGAGATATGATAGAAGTCTATAAATTAATGAACGGAGTGGAACGGGTAAACGTAGATCGATTGTTTACCTTATCAGAATATAGAAAGACTAGGGGACATGCAATGAAGCTACAGGGTAAACTATTTAAGACTAATAAAAGAAAATATTTTTTCACTCAACGTGTAATCAAACTCTGGAATTTGTTACCGGAGGATGTAGTAAAGGCTGTTAGTGTAGCTGGGTTTAAAAAAGGTTTGGACAAGTTCCTGGAGGAAAGGTCCATAAACCATTATTAAGAAGGGACCCAGGATATCAATGCTTGAACCAATACAAGCATTGTGGAACCTGTGTCCCTTGGGGAAACTGCTAGGTACGTATGACCTAGATTGGCCACTGTTGGAAACAGAATACTGGGCTTGATGGACCTTGGTCTGACCCAGTATGGCATATCTTATGTTCTTATGTTCTTATGTTCTCCTGACACACGTGCTGAAGCGACTGCCACATAGAACAAGACCTTCCAAGTCAGGAATTTCAGAAGCCAAGATGTAACCGCCTCAAAGGGAACAGACAGGAGCTGTGCCAGAACCACATTGAGGCCACTGGCATGGGCTTGAGTGGAGATTTGGAAAGAAGCCCTGCATGAAGTGAGCCACCAAGGGCTGAGCTGAGATGTATGCCTCAATTGTGCTCAGGTGAACGCTGACCAAATTAGACATGAGACCTGAGTTTGAGAGGTAGCGGAGATGCTTCAGGAACTTGTCCACAGTGCAAGAAAAAGGATCCAGAGCCCTTTCAGCACACTAGATGGAGAGCCCTGCATGTGGAATCTCTGCAGGAAGCCAGAACATCCAGTCATTTCCCCCCAGCAGGTTTTGCTGGGAGAGAACTACCCACTTGGCATCCAAGCCGTGAGGGCCAAGGACTGGACAGTGGGGTGCAGCAAGGTCATGTCCTCCTGAGAGATGTCTGGGGAGCAACCCTGAAAGAGAGGCTCCCACCAAGAGTTGAAGCAGCAGGGGAAACTACAGCTGCCTGGCCCAGTAAGGGGTGATGAGGCCTGTCAGCCTGAAACTTCAGTAATGTCTTCACCACAAGTGGGATCAGGGAGCATGTATAAAGAGGCCCCAGCCAGCTGCTGGAGGCCATCCTGGAGCAGAACTAATCAAGCATTGTATGGCATGGCAAAGGGATTCACCATGGGAGTACCCCACTCCTGAAAGATTCAGTCTACTATGCTCCTGTTGAGGGTCCACTTGTGAAGTTGGAGGACCTAGCACAGGTGATCCACCAGAGCATTGAGTGCCTCAGGCTGGTAGGTCACCTGTAGGTCCATCCCATGGGCAGTGGCAAACTTCCACAAGCAAACCGCTTCCCAGCATAGGGGGTACAATTCTGTGCTTCCCTGCTTGTTGATGTAGAACATTGCTTCTTGATTGTCCATTTGATTCAGGTCAAACTGGAGGGCATTCACTATTGCTTGGAGCTTGAGGAAGTTTATCTGGTGCAGGCTCTCCTGCTCTAACTACAGGCCCTGAGTGCGCAGGCTCTCCAGGTTAACACCCAGTCCAGCTTGGATTTTTTTGTGGTGAGCGTTCCTTGCAGTGTTGACGATCAAAAAGGGACACCCTGAAGCAGGTTCTGTGGCTCCAGCCACCAGTGAAGGGATGGCACACGGGGTGCAGTAATTTCCACCCAGTTCTGGAGGAGGCTTAAGACCTGCTTTCCTCCAATACAAAGCCTCATCCAAGGAGGCCCTGACGTTTTCTGTCCTCACCATCCTTGGGCAGCTCCTTCACATGTGGGAGACACCGGTGTCAGTACTCATAGTCAGCCGATGCCTGGACACCATGTACTAAGTTCAGCAAGGCCCCAGCTTCCAAAAGTCCCAACTGCCACACACCTCCATGATGGTAGAGTCAACTATGCACCGGCAGAAGAGCCAGACACACTCCTCCATGCCCTAAGGCAGGGAGTCCCACACCCTCAACTGCAATTGTTACCAGGGCTCAATTCTAGCCTGCCAAATCCAAACCTACCAGTTGTATATGGACATGTGTCTTTGGGACCTGACAAAGGAATTCGCAGGTTTCTCATAAGGCCTCTGAGGGGATCACCTCCAGCAGTTCCAAGTACATTGGGGAGTGCTCGAAGTACATGTCTTGAGTTGCCTATGACTTCTTTGAGTCAAACACAAGGGTAGCTGCCATGGGTATCGGCCTTCAATGCCAAGTCTGGCTCTAGTCATCAGACCTCAAGCAGTGGGGTCCAAGAGAAGCTCCTCGATGAACTTATTCAGAAAACCAGTGGCAGAGAAGGCAGCAGATATCAAGACCAAGTTCCTCACTAGGATTTGGCTCTCCAGGAAGACCTCCACACACTCTTAACAACCACTGGGGAAGAGGCCCCCATTCCAGAGAAAAGGGACAACCTTACCGGGGCTACCCCTACTACCAGGCTCCCCAGATCCCACAGCAGGGTCACCAGAACAAGGGAACAGGCCAAGGGCTCCAAGCCTCAGACCCTGGCCCCTTGCCCAGCTGCGGACATGTTTTTGACTCCCTGGGCATAGCCTCTCCACCCTCAGGAACAGCTACCAGCAAAGGGGGGGGGGTGTCTGGTACGCTTTGCCCATTAGTGGCCTACTAGCACTACCAACTCCTGGTCAATCCAAGTAGTCACAGAAGGTTATCTCCTTCAGCTGGACCAGACACCTCCCCCCTTTCTTTCCAGGAGTGCCTGCTGTCTCCCCTGCACCAGGTCCTGCTACTACAGGAACTCACATGCTCCCTTCATGGACAGAGCTGCAGAACCAGCACCCTATCAGCTCAAGGGTAAGGGGTTCTTCTACTGATACTTTCTGTTCCCAAAAAGAACAAGGGGCTGAAGGCCTATCCCTAAACTTGCGAAACCTGAACAAGTTCCTGGTGCAGGAGAAGTTCAAGATGCTCTCCCTTGAAACATTGCTGCCATACTTCCAGCAGGGAGACTGGCTATGCTCCTTGGACCTAAAGGATACTTATACACACATCGTCATTCATCCCAGCCACAGGCACTATCTAAGCTTCATGGTCAGGGGCAACCACTGCTCATACAGTGGACTACCCTTTGGTCTAGCCTCTGCAGCAAGAGTCATCACCAAATGCCTAGCAGTGGTGGCTGCCTACCTCTGTCTCTAAGGGGCCTTCATCTTTCCATATCTGGATGACTGGCTCGTAAAGGGAAAGACAGCCACTGAGCTGCAACAGGCCAAGGCTTATACTATCAGTGTCTTACAGTAGCTGGGGTCCATGATAAACCACCCTAAGTCCCACCTCACTCTGACACAGGGCCTGGAGTTCATAGGGGCTCAACTGGACACTCTTCAAGCCAAGGCCTATCTTCCCTTGGACAGGGTAGATTGCCTTGTTGCTCTGGCTACTGAGGTACAACACTGCCATACAGTGTCAGCGTGGTAGCATCCACAGCCCCTGTTGTCCCCAGTGCCTGCCTTCACATGCGGGTGGCCCAGTGGTGCTTCTGCTCCCAGTGGACACAAGCCACAGGCTGGCTCTGGGACAGAGTTCTAGTGACCTGCAAACTCATGGAGTCACTTGACTGGTAGCAGGCTATACAGCAGCTGTAGGAGGGCATGCCTTCCCGGCCCCTAAACGCCCAGAGGGTCCTTACTGCAGATGCCTCCTTACTGGGCTGAGGTGCTCAGGGCAAGGAACTCCACATGTCAGGGCAACTAGTCCTGAGAAGAGATCCAGCAGCAGATCACTCTGCTAGAGCTCAGGGCCATTTTTCTGGCGATTAGGGCCTGTCACCAAACGGACAACCAGGTCACGATGTTCTCCGTGAACAAACAAGGGGGCACGGGGTCTTAATGCCTCTGCCAGGAGGCATTAGCTCTTTGCTTGTACGCGATCAGCCAAGGAACGCTCCTCAGAGCAGAGTACCTTCTGGGCCAGGACAATGCCCTAGCAGACAGACTGAGTAGGCTCCTCCTGTCACACGAATGGAGACTAGACCTCAGGGTCTCTTCCGACTCTGGGGCACCTGTTTGCTAGCCCAACCAATGCTTATCTGCCCCACTTCTGCCATCGCCAGCCATACCCATCTCATGGTCTGGGGGCCTTCTATACGCTTTCTGTTCCATGCCACTGATTGCTCAGATCCTCTTCAAGGTCCTACAGGACAAGGCTTCTCTGATCCTTGTGGCGCTGCAGTGACCCAGGCAGCCTTGGTTGCTCCGCTTCTTGCCAGAGCCCCCAGTCCCTCTGAGGAGCGTCCCAGGGCTACTTGGAAGGAGGGCGCCCCGTCTCCACCCCAACCTGGGGTGCCTGACATTAACAGCATGGCTGCTGAATGGGTAGCCTTGGCCCCTTTCAGCCTACCAAGGAAGGTGGAGGAGGTCCTCCTGGCTTCTCATAAGAACTCCACGAGACAGGCCTACACCTTCAAGTGGTGCAGATTTTTGGTGTGGTGCACAGAGCAGTGGATTTACCCATTCTCTTGCCATGTGCACACAGTGCTGCAGTACTTGCTCATCTCTTGCAAGCTGGACTTATGTCCAACACAGGGTGCATCTGAGTGCACTCTCGACACATCACCATTCTATGGAGGGTAAACCCCTCTCTGCTCAACGCCTTATTATGTGTTTCATGTGAGGCCTCCTGCTCTCTAAGCCTCCGATCTGCCTGCACCCAGTGGAATGGGACCTCCGGTGTTGTCTTGACATGGCTCACCATGCTGCCATTTGAGCCTCTGGCTATCTAATGTTATACCTGTCATGGAAGGTGGTCTTTCCAGTGGCACTCACTCCTGGGTGCAGTCAGTGAGCTTCAGGCCTTGATGGCTAAGCCATCATACACCAGGTTCTCCAAGAACAGAGTTGTGCTTTGCACCCACCTTAAATTTCTCCTGAAGGTGGTATCCATGTTTCACCTCAGTGAGGAGGTAGTGCTGTCCACCACCTTCCTACAGCCCCCTGCTGACAAGGCAGTGGCCATTTCTCCATACTCTGGATTGTAAGAGGGCCCTGTCCTTTTATTCTCTGTACAATTTTTGCCATCTTCTTTTGTTAGCTCTAGCTATGTCATCTGACTAAGATGGCACCCTTGTATGCATGGTGGCATCTCCCAAAGACTTTCTTTGAAAGCAGGGGCGATGCTTCTGTGGGGCTCTGTTGTTACAGGCCTTACGCATATGTGAGGAATGATTCCTGCTGTCCCTGGAGAACACCTGTTACAGATGAGTAACTATGCTTTCTCCAGGAACAAGCAGGAAGTCAGCCCTCACACATGGGACTCCCTAGCTACAAACTACTGGGAACCTGTAGAGAAACATGGCCAAGCCAATGACAGCTGTGAGTCTGAGGAGAGATGGACCCCAGTGTCCAGGGAGAACCATCACTCTGGTAGCCTGAACAAGAAGGGTGGGAGGGTAGGAGTTGCCTTGACCCCAAAGAGCTTACGGAGTACAGCCTGGACGATGGAGCTGTCTTGTTGCAACTCCCTTGCCAGGTAGCTGTGAGCTGAAAAGGTGAAGACCAGGCGGTGGCCCAGCAGATGTCTGCCATAGGGATAGAGCGCAAGCTTGCAACTGAGGTCACCATAGCCTTGATGTTGAGTGCCATTACCCAAGGCTCCAGTGAGAGCCCACTCTGATTGTGGGTGAAGGTGATGCAGTCTGCTTGTTGACAGCCTCCCCCAGATGACTGGTATCGTAGGAAATGAAAAGCTGTGAGGCTTTGTGGTGCCATGTGTATGCTGCAGATGTGTGATCTGCCACCAGTTGAGTGATGCTGCTAGCTGATGGGACACTAAGACTGTCCCAGAGCCTGCCTGTTGCTTGTGTCCACTGGGAATGGAGAGAACTGTGCCTGCCCACATAGACTGGGGACACCATGTGGCCTGTAGGTGGAGCATGGACCACACTGACCCTGTGTGATGCATTGCACCTTGATGGTTAGAGCCCTGAGGTGTCCTGCCCTGTCCAAGGGAAGAAAGACCGTGGCCTGAAGGGGTGTCTAGTCAAGCCCCTATGAATTCCAAGTTCTGTGTTGGAGGTGAGACTTGGGATAGTTTATCATGAACCCCCTGATGCTGCAGGAGATTGATGGTGTGGGCCTTGTCCCCCTTTGAGCCAGTCGTCCTAGTATGGGAAGATGAAGGTTCCTTGGAGATGGAGGTAGGTGGCCACCACTGTCAGGCATTTGGTGAAGACTCTTGGTGTAGAGGCTAGGCCGAAGGGTAGTACCCTGTACTGGTAGTGGTTGCCCTTGACCATGAACCTTAAGTACTGCCTGAGACTGGGATGAATGAGGATGTGGGTGTTAGCATCCTTTAGATCCAAGGAGCATAGCCAATCTCCCTGCTGTAGATAGGGCAGCAATGTTCCAAGGGAGAGTGTCTTGGACTTCTCACATACCAGGAATTTGTTCAGGTTTTGCAAGTTGAGAATGGGCCTTAGCTCCCCTGTTTCTTTTGGGATCAAAAAATATCAGGAATAGATCCCCTTGCCCTTGAGGTGGTGGGATACTGGCTCCATGACTCTCTCCCCTGCATCTGATAATGCAGGAACTCACCGGCCTCTTCAGGGATAATCTGAGGGGGGCTCTCATGGAAAGAAAGGGGGAGGTGTCTGGGCCAAGTGAAGGAGGGTAACCCAGGAGTCTGTGGTGATGGCAGGCACAATGAATCAGACACACACCTGTTGGCAGCTACTCCCCCACTGGTGGAGAGGCTATGCTCAAGGAGTCAAAACCCCAGCCCAGTCTGGGCAGGAGCCAGGGTCTGGAGCTTGGAGCACTTAGGTTTGTAGGAGTCTTTGCCTATGTCCTTTTCATGTTGTGGGGTCTGGGGCATCTGGTCTTGGGGGTAGCCTTGATAAGGCTGTCCTTTTCTCTGAAAAGTGGGCCTCTTCCCCCAATGGTTTCTTCTTGGGAAGGGTGGAGGTCTTTCTGGAGAGCCAAGTCCTTGTGAGGGGAACTCTCGCTGCAGCCTTTTCCTCCAGTTTGCCAAAGAGGTTTTTCCAGAGGCAGGGAATGTCTGAGTTTCTCTTGGACCCACTGCTTGAGGTCTGATGTCTACAGCCAGGCCTGGCATTGAGCAAGGGTCAGGCAAAAAGTTAGAGATAGAAATAAGTGAAAGAAAAGCAGGAGAAAGGATTGCATAGAGATTTTGTGATAGCTAAATTTTGTTCTGTAAAAAAACAGGAAATACATACATATAAGAAATGTATACAACTAGAAAGACAGACACAGTCAGTGGCTAGGAAACAGATGAAGTCCTTCCATCTGTCTGTGGTCAGTGAGTAACCTGACATGATCATCCCTTGTCTCTTAGCCTAGATTTTATTTATTTGCTTTTATCGCTCCTTCCAGAGACCAAGTGCGGTTTCCAATGACTATAACATAATTATATTATAACATAGAACTTATTTACAAACAGCTTTTAAGATGTTAAAAGTAAGATACTTTAATATGTTATTTAGCTCTTTTGCTAGAGTATTTTGGAATATACTAGCTATTCCATTTTCAAAGGGTGATAATACGTATAAGAGAAGCTGTACTTATAAAAATGTAAACTTTTACTCAGAAAAAGTGTCAGTCTAATTGAATCAGTGCATGGTCCATGTCATATCTCTGCGCAATAACATAGCAGCACAATCTAAACATTCTTAAGATATGCAGGACCCAATGAGGAGCAGTTGCTGAGGCAGGCATCTGCCTAGACTGCATGGAAGAGGCTAAATCATTGGAGCAGGTCCTGCAGGATGAGAGGAGGCAGGAGAGTCCCTCCTAGTTGCAAAGGACCCTGGAGGCTGCGGGGGCGGGGTGCGTGTGCGTGCTGTTACCTTCAAGGGATCTGGCTCCCGGTCCCTGTACAATGCTCAGGCCATCCACCCCTCCAGCCCAGGGAGCAATAGGGCTCCTAGGGGAGTTGTCACCAGCATTTGTCTTTTGCATAAGGTGTTTTGCCTATATCAACAAGGCTCGGCAAATGGCTCATCAGCTCTGGAATGTGGGGCTAAGAGGGTGTCAAATGCAAAAAAGCACAAGGCGGGGGCTGTAATGTCTATGTGGGCTAGAAGCGCAGAGGATTTCAGCAATGGCCAATGGCAGAGGGGTTGGATGGGGAAGACTTCGCCACAGAGCTAGATTGGCAAGAGGAAGAAAAAGATCCCAGCACAGGAGGATCATACCCGGATTTGTTTTGAGTGCTCCATTGGAAGGAGCTGCTGGTGCTCATCTTGGAGTCTCTCAAAGCCCTGAATATGCTTGCTAACCTCCCAGCAGAGGAAGAGGCATTGGAGGATCCACTGCTCCAGGTGATGCAGAAATCGCAGAAAGTCTTCCCAGTACAGGGCATAGTATGACAGATGATCGGGATTTGCTAGGGGCCAGTCTTAAAGGGGTGCAATCCATGACACATCTGTACCCACTGCTGGAGCAAGAACAAGAGCTCCTTTGATCGCCTAAAGTGGACACAGCGGTGTCAGCAGCAGTAGAAGAGACCTTAACTCATCTCCTGCCACTGTGGAACTGGTTCCGCGAGACCAGTATGGCTTCAGTTGATGATCCATGTATTTTGTGGTGCCCAGAAAGGAAGGTTCCTTTCACCCGATTCTCAACATCAAAGGCATGGCCCGCTGTCTCTGGGTACAGCACAGTTACTTACCTGTAACAGGTGATCTCTGGGAACAGCAGGAATTAGTCCTCACATATGGGTACGTTGGAACCGACAGAGCCTGCGTGGGAAAGCTCCCCAGCCTTTCAGATGAAAGGCTTTTGGGGCCTCCCACTGCACATGCGCGCTGCCTTCCCGCCTTTCTGACCAGCTCTCCTCAGTTCGAGTTTATAGCTGAGACAATAGAGAGAGGAAAGGAAGATAGATAGAAGATACAACTCCTAGGGGAGGTGGGTGGGTTGTGAGGACTAATTCCTGCTGTTCCCAGAGATCACCTGTTACAGGTAAGTAACTGTGCTATCTCCAGGAACAAGCAGGAATAAGTCCTCACATATGGGGACTCCCTAGCTAAGATGCCTGGGAGATCCCCCTCCAAGGGTAAACCATCTTCGTATGGATCTCAGGCATCCATCCAGGGAAGGTGGGCAGGAGTTGTTTAAGTATGGAACAGGTGTTTTTTTGTTTTTTTTTATAAAGAAAGAAAGAGAGACCGGCGGTACCGGTTTCGGTATGGGGAAGGCAGGTACGCGGTCTAAAGAAACAAACAAAATTAACAATTTCTTCAGCGGTGACAGGAACACGACCTGCTGGCTCTGCGGAAAAAGAGAAACTGAGGAGAGCTGGTCAGGAAGGCGGGAAGGCAGCGCGCATGTGCAGTGGGAGGCCCCAAAAGCCTTTCATCTGAAAGGCTGGGGAGCTTTCCCGCGCAGGCTCCGTCGGTTCCGACGTACCCATATGTGAGGACTTATTCCTGCTTGTTCCTGGAGATTGCATTTCCACATGGAAATGCTGGTAACAGTAATAGTAGCAGTAGGAAGTGGAGCATTCTTGATGTCACTTAAGGCCTGTTCCCATCTATACAGATCATCATCCAGTGACAGAATATGGTCATTGGACAGATTACAAATAATATTATTGGGCACTTTCAGAGCATTATATTGAAATATAATAACAGAAAAATGCTCTATCTATTAACTACACTGTAACCCCTTCCTATAAGCACAAAAACCAAGGAAAGCAAATCTCAGAATCTGCAAGGCCACCCATTAACCCAAACGGGTCAAAGGTGTCTCCCTTGGCAAAAACACAAATTACTCTACTGGCGAATCTATTTAATATGTCTTTTTGAATAATGAAAGACTTCTCTGTTAGACTGTTTCTGTAGGAGTTTGTGTTGATCCTCAGAGAAAGTTAAAAGCTGTATGATTTAAATTCTGCCATATTGTCAATAGAGAAATAGAGCAAATCGTTGATGTTTTTTGCCAAGGGAGACACCTTTGACCCGTCTGGGTTAATGGGTGGCCTTGCAGATTCTGAGATTTGCTTTCCTTGGTTTTTGTGCTTATAAGAAGGTGTTAGTGTAGTTAGTAGATAGAGCATTTTTCTGTAATTATATTGGACAGATTACAAATAGCAATGGCCTACTGCTTTTACCTGTGCTAGCTGCCACCATAGAGAATTACCCCCTTTTATTTTTAGGAGGCCTCTTTAAGCAGAGAACAATATCATAGATATAGCTAAAATGTCACCTGCAGCCACTATTTACTACGTCGCTGTGAAGCAAATGGCTGCTTTTTTATGTCTGCTTCATGCTTTTAATTAGCTACACCACACATGATGCATGCTGCCTGTACTGTGCCCCTGTATTAGTTGGTGAAAGACCCTATAATAGGGTAAAGTTTCTTATGCAGAGAAACAAGCACTAGCCACTGAGATGGCATAAGATGTTGTAGGCACATAAAAACACCAACCTCATCAGAAAGAAATAAACTTATTTAATACAGTAAACCTCAGGAGTACAAAAATACAAACCTTTTATAAAGTCTCAAGTAACTTGAGGGGGGGGGGGGGGTTTGCAAGCAATTACTACCCAGTCTGTCACTTTCTTACATACATGGCGGGGATAGGATTAAGTAGGAATGAGATTACTCCATTAAGAGCAAAAAATTGTTTAGCACATTCCATAGAACAATCTAATGGTATGCAAATTACTGCTGTGCTAAGTGTATGTTAAAGGCCTGGCAATCTACTTCCGGTGACACTGCCAAGAAAACCCAGGAGATTCTGGGTCACCAGGAGGCAGGACTGACTCGAAGGCACACATTGCATTTGCAAAAACAAAACAAAAAAAACCGTGTGCCCACGGCTGTAATATGCAGCTGTTTACTGCATCTTGAGTAAAATATCTCACTTCCTGGCCATGTATGATGGGGGACTTGCTGCTGTACTGCTGACAATCAAAACAAACATGCTGGACTTAAGGGTGGCTCCTCAGTCCCCAACACTGCAGAATTTCTCTGGTGGGCCCCTAGACCCACATGCAAAAATGCTTTGGGGCCCCCCAACACCCCTGGCTAACCCTCACAGAGTGGGGGGTGGGTGTCTAGCAGGGCCTCCCTCAAAAAAAAACAATTTTTGAGAGGCAGGCATAAGGTAACTTGCTCTCGCTTCTAGTGCTACCAGCTTCCTTATTTCAGAAATACTGTCTTTTCTCCAGGAACAAGCAGGAAGTCAGTCCTCACTTATAGGTGATGTCAGCACCGACAAAGCCCGCGTGGAACAATTTCACAGCTTTCAAAGAAAGCCTTTGGGATTGCTGCCACGCATTCATGGTCCTCTTCCCACCCAAAGGTGCCATCTTGCTCACTCTCCCTTTTTCCGCAGAGCTCTTCGGATGCACGTCCTCATCCCTCGGAAAAAGTGTTTTGTCTTTGGCCTCTAGCCTGTTTTTTTCCAGTAGCACCCTTTTCTTCCCTCAACCGCTGGCTGCAAAGGTCTTCGACCTAGCAGGGGCCCTTTTTGCCCCAATGGCCACCAGTTTTAAAAAATGCGACAGATGCTCCAAAAACATGTCACTCATGGATACCCATGACTGCTATCTTCGATGTCTTGGGGCCAACCATGACCTGGAGCTCTGCTCTATTTGCAAAAAAATGTCCAAGGCTCTGCTAAGTCATAAGCAGATGACATTTTCCAGAAGGTGACCCCAGAATCTCCGGCAGTACCCTTGGTCGTCCTTCCGCTGGTGGGATCCCCTACTTTGGCAGCACTCCGACCAGGGATCCCCTGAAGTGGAGAGGCGTAAGAAGAAAACAACCTTGAAGTTGCTGTCAGGAGCTCCAGACAAGCACTCACGCTATGTTGCTCAGCGCCCCCTCCCCCCAGCGTTCCCAAGAGTTGGACCCCCCCCGTTATCCAAGTTTATACCCCTGTTCGATGTAAAACCAAACAGAAGTGTGTTTTGGTCATTTTGTTATACTGTGAACCGCGCTGATGCCGAATAGTGCGGTATATAAGCAACTGTAATAAATAAATAATAAATAAATAAGAAGCGACCTCAAAAGGTACCTCGTACAGATATAGAAGCCTCTGGCGATGGCACCTGGTCTCCTGAGGGTTGTCCTGGTGAGGACCCCCTTTCCTCCTCCACGCAAGACCCAGTAACCCCAGTGTCAGCGTCGCAGGGTCCCACGCCTGCATGGGAGTCCCAAATGCTGGCACTAGAGCACAGCGTTTCTGTCTTCTTAGCTGCCCAGCAGGCGCTCATTGCCAGCATGGCTGGCCCACACCTCGAGAGGGACACCAAAACCTGCCCTGGAAACCCCCAAGAGTCATGGGCCTCATGAGGGTCCTCAGCGTCGGTCTTGCTCACCTTCCTATTCCTCGGAAGCGAGATTCTCCAAGGCATCTGGCTCCAAGCAGACCTCGGCCTCTGGATGGGGTGAACTGCCAGAGTCAGACTCCTCCTTGGTCCTCTCGGGCTGGGAGTTGGATAGGGATACTTCCCCGGAGACCCATGCCCACAGGGACCTCCCCTTGGACCTGTCCCCGCCCACCTCTGAGGCATTCGCCGCCCAAGGACACATCATTCATGGCATTCGTGCAGGACATGGCATGGGCCCTCAGCCTGGCTACACAGACTGAAGAGGAGCCGCAAGCTGAAGAGCTTGATATTTTACAGCATGAGTCCCCGCCTCAGGAATCTCTTACTGTTCTAGTTCCTCCCATTTTGTCAAGGCTGCTCCTCCGCATGTGTGAGACACCTGCTTCGGTCCCCATTGTGAGTAAGCACCTCAACGCCATGTACAGGGTCCAAAGCGGGGTTCCAGAAGACCTGGCTTCCACACACCTCCATGGTTGTGGAGTTGGTAATACGGAAGCAAAAGAGTCTGAAGTCTCACTCTTCAGGTCCCCCCCCCCCGGGCAGGGAGTCAAGAGCCCTTGACGCAAAACCTAACGTGTCCATGCTCACATGGCGCATCCAGGCATACCAATTGTATATGGGCATGTTCCTGCGTGACCTTGCCAAGGAGCTTGGCGAGTTCTCTGCAGGCCTTGGGGTGAACCCCTTCTAAGATCCCAAACCCTGCTGAAATCCGTCGTGGAGTGTTCAAAGTATCTCTCCTGTGCCGCATGACAGGTTTGAGTCCTCCGCCTGAGTGGCAGCAGCCGGCATCAGGGCCTGATGCCAGACATGGCTCCAGTCCTCGGACCTGGAGCAGTGGATCCAGGAGAAGCTCCCTGCCTTGGCGAGCAACTGTTTGGTAAACCTATGGAGTATAAGGCCGCTGAGATAGAAACGGAGTTCGTGACTCAAACTCATTTTTCGCATAAGATCCCCTCCTCCCTACCTAGGAAGAAGCAGCAAACAAAGAAGACATTCTTCCAAAGGAAGTGGCTCCCCTACTGGGGTTACCCATCCTTCCCGCCCTCTTCTGTGCCAGCTCCCGAAATGCAGGGGAAGGGAGGTGCGCATGGCCATCGCAAACCTAAAAGGGCCTAAGGCCCAGCCACCAGCGCCACCCCAGCTTGCACAGGGTTTTTGATGCTGATGGCATAGCTTCTTTCCCCCCCAGCAGCATTTCTGCTAGTGGGGCGACACCTGTCCCTGTTTGTCCCTCAGTGGGCGTCAATCACATCGGACTCGTGGGTCCTCCAGGTGGTGTAACGGATACCAGGCGCCCTTCTCCCCAGTGGAGCCTACTCTGTCCCTCTCGCACCAGACCTTTTTGCAGCGGGAACTGTCCAACCTCTTCACCCAACAGGCAGTCGAGAAGGTACCGCTGCACCTTCGAGGCCAGGGGTTTTACTCATGCTACTTTCTCATTCCGAAAAAGATGGGGGGCCTACGCCCCATTCTCAATCTCCGAAACCTAAACAAGTTCCTGGTGCAGGAGAAGTTCAAAATGTAATAGTTTGGCATCCTGCTGCCCTTCCTTCAGCAGGGCGATTGGCTATGCTCCTTGGATCTCAAGGACACTTATGCCTACATCCTAGTCCACACCCAGCACAGGCAATACCTGCGCTTCAGGGTGCAGGGGGAATACTACCAATACAGAATGCTCCCCTTCGGGCTCGCTACCTCACCGCGGGTTTTCACAAAATGCCTCTCCGTGGCTGCCGCCTCCTTCAGGCAGCAGGGCATACCTGTCTTCCACTACCTTGACTGGCTCGTCATGGGGTCCTTGATCGGCGAAGCGCACTTGGTGGCGTCACACACGACCCTTCTCCTCGAATGCCTTGGCTTCTTGGTCAACTACTCCAAGTCCCACCTCGAGCCAGTGCAGACCCTGGAGTTCATCAGCGCACACTTCAACACAGTGTGGGCGACCACCTTCCTACCCACGGACTGGGCAGACCACCTCCGGGCCATGGCGACCCAGGTCCAAAACAGGGCTTGGGTTACGGCACGGGCCATGCTGCACCTCCTCAGGCACATGGCCTCCACCGTTCATGTGGTCCCCCATGCACATGCGTACAGCCTAGTGGTGCCTCAGGGCACAATGGAGCCAGGCCTTTGGCCACCTCTGAGACCCTATCCAGGGTCTCCCGCCATCTCCATAACTTCCTGAGTTGGGGGCGGGACCCCCAGAATCTCCTTCAGGGCAAGACCTTCCAGACCCCACAGCACGAGTTTGTCCTAACGATGGATGCTTCCGTGTTGGGCCCACTGCGGCACATTGTGCACACGGGCAGTGGTCGCTCAAGGAGTCTCAACAGCAGAACAATCTGCTCGAGTTTTGGGCAGTCCGATAGCCCTCAGGGGCCCATCTGTGGGGAAAGTCAGTGCTTGTACAGACCGACTAGAGGGTGGCCATGTTTTACATTGAGGAGGGGGGGGGGGACAGGATCCCATCCTCTCTGACGGGAAGCGATCCTCCTTTGCGCTTTGCCAGGGGATAACCCTATGAGTGGTCTACCTCCCAGGCCAGGAGAATGTCCTTGCTGACAAACTCATCAGAATCTTCCGGCCATATGAGTGGCACTTGGATCAGGAGGTTGCCGACCTCTTGCTCTGTCGGTGGGGGGACCCCATCCATGGACCTGTTTGCCAGCCTGGTGATCGCACAGCTTCCCTGCTTCTGCGGCCCAGTTTCGCACCCAAGCAGGTTGGCCCTCCAGCCTTCTTTACGCTTCCCCTCCCACTCCACAAGGTTCAACGGGACTGGGCTTCGGTGATCCTAGTGGCTCCCTCATGGCCTCGCCAACCTTGATTCCTGCTTCTGCTCTGGCTCTCTGTGCCCCTGGCCTGCTAACACGAGGAGGGTCGGATGCTCCACGCGAACCTGGCCTCGCTCTCCCTCACAGCCTGGCAACTGAACGGGTCGCCTTAGCGCCTCTGCACCTCCCAGAGGTCGCGGAGGTTCTCCTCATGCCGAGGAAAGATGCAATGAAATGGGTGTGTGCTTTTAAGTGGCGCCACTTCTCGCCCTGGTACTCTGAGCTCCAGATTGACCTGTTCTCCTGCTCTACATGGTGGGTTCTTCAGTATCTCCTTCACCTCTCAAAGGCAGGGCTGAAGTCCAATTCGGTCAGGGTACACCTGAGCGCCATTTTGGCGAACCATCTCCTCATCGAGGGGAAACCCCTCTTGGGGCAGCCCTTGGTCTCCTGCTTCATGTGAGGTCTCTTGCTCTCTAAGCCTCCCATCTGGCCTCCTCTGGTGGAGTGGGACATCAACGTGGTGCTTACGCAGCTTACACGACCACCCTTTGAGCCGATGGCGACGTGCTTGCTTTGGCACCTCTCCTGGAAGGTGGTCTTCCTGGTGACTTTGGCTCGCCGAGTCAGCAAACTCCAGGCCCTCATGGATGAGGCTCCATACACCAGGTTTTATGGGAACAGGGTCCTCCGCACCCACCCCAATTTCCTACTGAAGGTGGTCTCAGACTTTCATCTCAATCAGGAGATAGTCCTACCGACCTTCTTCCCAAGACTGCATGCTGACTAGGCATCGGCAGTATTGCATACACTCAACTGCAAGAGGGCTTCACCTTCTATCTGCAGCGTACCCAAGCTCATCGCAGGTCTGACTGGCTCTTTGTCACCTATGATCCCAATCGTCTGGGGTAGGAAGTCACCAAATGCACCATCTGGGTGGCAGACTGCATCAACTTTGCCCAAACAAAGGCAGGCGCCCTGCTGGATTGACGGGTCATCGTGCATAGTGTCTGGGACAAGGCGGTTTTGGTGGCTTCACTGTGCTCAGTGTCGCTATCGGACATCTTCTGGGCTGTGACCTGGTCTTCAGTGAACACTTTTGTTTTGCACTACTGCCTGGAGAGGGAGTCCTGCTGGGACAGTGCCTTCGGCCAGGCTGTATTCCATAATCCGTTCAGGGTATAAGCAACTCCTGCTCTCTGACCATTCTTCGACAGCTACCAGGAGCTTCGCCCTGGGGACCTGAGCACTTGGGCTCCTTCGGGCATCAACTTCTGCTCATGGCCTCGCGGAAGCGTTTTTGAGTTACAGGCTCGGTAGCCTGTAGCTGGGGAGTCCTTTAAGTGAGGACTGACTTCCTGCTTGTTCCTGGAGAAAGCGTAGTTACTCACCTGTAACAGGTGTTCTCCAGGGACAGCAGGAATCAGTCCTCACTACTCTCCTGCCTCCCCTGAAGAGTTGCTATTTTTGTCCTTCCCTTGCCATCTGCTTAGTAGGGCTCTACCTAGGGGACCTCACTGAGCAAGATGGCACCTTTGGGTAGGAAGAGGACTATGCATGTGTGGCAGCAATCCCAAAGGCTTTCTTTGAAAGTTGGGGAATTGCTCCTTGCAGGCTCTGTCAGTGCTGATGTCACCCATAAGTGAGGACTGATTCCTGCTGTCCCTGGAGAACACCTGTTACAGGTGGGTAACTATGCTTTTTTAGCAGCTGATCCTTAGGAGACATGCAGCCTTCTGAAATAGGGGCATGTGACTATATCCCTGACTCCCTTTGGGGGGGTTTTGGGAGGAGGGAGTGTGTAAGGGACAACATCCACATCCCACCAGTGTGCTTTTTTTTGTGGGAGGTCCAGGGATCCAGTAAGGCCACCAATAGTCTTGAGTGATCTAAGGTGAAACAGCAGTTTATGTAGCTGATCTTTCTGCTCCTATAAGCTATCTTTCCCAGCCCTCAACTAGCATGTTATTTTAAAAAAAATGTACAAAAAAACAGTACTGCTTTTTAAATCTGGCATAATTGATTCAGCAAGTTGTATGTCTCTTGTGCTACACTTTAGCACATTGATTTTCACATGCTAGAATTTCTTACTGCATGAGGTAAAAGAATTAGCATACAGAAATCTTGAATAAACTACTGTGCTCAAGGACAGCAGATGTCACTATCAGGGCATAAGTAAGGGGTAGCAGCTCATTTACACCTTACCCATATCCCATTGACGTCCCCCACTACAGCGAAAAGTTAAGGGCAGTTCAGGTAACCCTCCAAAAATTGTCCCCTTATTTTCCTTTCAAAGCACATCAAAATATTGTGATTTGCACCATTGGATGACTAACTCAACCGAAATCAGGATCCTGCTACAAAGAGCTTCCTTTCTCAGTGATCTAGGGATTTTTGCCCCTATTTTTATAATACTTTAAAATGGACTTAGCCTATGCAATGGCTATGACAGGCTTTCAGCCAGAGGGGCCCTCTGGAACCACAGGGCCTGAATCTAGCCAGTTAGTATCAATCAATGTTGAGTAATGGCCACAAATCCATACTATTCTTAGCTAACCCAGGGAAGAGAAGACAAGACTCAACTCTGATCAAATTAGGGATCAGCTGCATAGTGACCCCCTCCCCCCAATGAACCACCAGGCTGACTTCAGATGAGAAAAATGTTTATTTTGCAGGCAGCTGTGATTTTGTTGTGCCTTAACAGCTATGTTTCTCTTTTAATAAAAATTAAAAAATGCTTATTTGGAAGGTTAAATATATTATAATAAAGCAGTTGGTATTTTATGCATTAGCTCACAGAATACTTATATTGCATTTGTAGTCTACAGCACAATACCAAAGTTTCCCAGAAAGACCTTAAAATTGGTGTTCTGCTTTTTATGAACAGACAATAAATGGTTACAGCTAGAAAGGCTGGATCTAGAATTACCAAGCATTCCATGAAGCAAGCCCCCTATGGCATTAGCTAGTAGCTAAATTAAACATATATGGCCAATGCATTCTTTTTCAAAAAGTCCTAATGATTTCTTAAATCAGGAGACTAGCTATAAGATATGCCATACTGGGTCAGACCAAGGTTCATCAAGCCCAGTATCCTGTTTCCAAAAGTGGCCAATCTAGGTCACAAGTACCTAGCAGTTTCCCCAAAAGACACAGGTTCCACAATGCTTGTATTGGGGCAAGCAGTGTATTCCTTGGGTCACCTTTAATAATGGTTTATGGACCTTTCCTCCAGGAACTTGTCCAAACCTTTTTTTAAACCCAGCTACACTATCAGCTTTTACTACACCCTCTGTAACAAATTCCAGAGTTTGATTATGCATTGCTTGAAAAAATATTTTCTCGTATTAGTCTTAAATAGGTTACATTGTAGCTTCATTGCGTGTCCCTTAATCTTTCTATATTTTGATGGCGTAAACAATCTGTTTACCCGTTCTATTCCATTCATTAATTTAGAGACCTCTATAATATCTCCCCTCAGCTGTCTCTTTATCCGCTCTTCGTAGGGGTATTCTTCCATCCAGCTGAATTATCAGATTCCTCACAGCTGAATGTTTATGAGCAAGAAGGAGCCCACAGCTTGAGAGCAGTATAACAAATGCCTTCTCTAAGGCAGCTGTTAGTAATTGCTTTTGATTGCAGTTAGACAAAACCATGCTGACAGTATTAAGGGATAGAAGGCCTCACTACACCATCAGAGTTTTTTTAGGTGGTATTTGTGGCATAGGAAATAATTACTTCCTTTCCTTATACTATTATTTTTTTATATTTTCAAACAATAATGCCCATTAATCCTATTTTGTTGGATTTGGACTGTAAATTTAAAATTACGCAGGGCCAGTTACAATCAAGTCCACACTTCTCTCCCCAAGATACCTCACAATCTACAGTTCTATCTAAGGGCATCTGCCCGACCCAAAAGTAGCAGCAATGGGAGAAACAAGATTTGAACCCTGGTTTCTCTGGTGCTCAGCCAACTCCTCTAGCCTATAGGCTACTCCACTAAGTAATTAATGGTAAGCAACATTTTAAAAAAGTGTCCCCATAATAAATACTGTAATGAAATGGGAGGGTTACATTACTGTGGCATGGGAGAAACATTTTCAGTGGGAAATGCCACACAGGGTTTCTCTTTGAAAATCCTATCAGCAGTGGGAACAGTAAAGTTAGCCGAGTATTTACCTTTTGAGTACTTAAACCTCTTATGAGCTAGCCAAACTGTACTTGCTGAAAGTCCACAACTCATACTTTCAAAATTAAAGCTCCATGTCCCCCTCCTTATACTAAGTCCACCCTCTTTCCCATACAAGAAAAAGTTGCTGTGGAGTAAACTTTCTGCCAAAATGAGGGGGCAGCTGTTTCAAGCAGGACTTTATTAATGGCAAGCGCTGTGTTTAATTTTATTATTATTATTTGGGGGGGGGGGGTAAATGGTAAACTCCCTTTTCTTATCATTAAGTGCATATTAGCTCTTTAACTGTTTACTCATGTAGTAAGTTTTGAAAATTGCCCTTCCTTAAAGGAACTGTGACCACTTGGAAAAAAACAGAAACTGCTCAGTGCAACAGAGAAAAACTAACACGTCTGTTTTCCCTTTCTTGCTTCTATCACCAAGTGTATCTTGTATAAACTAAGACAATAGATCTTTAGGTTTAAATGGTTCTCACCTGTAGAAAAACAATAGTTGAAGGAAACCATTTTCAACCAGACGCCTACTGAGAAAGCATCTTCAACTATTAGTAAATATTATTTGCAAGTTATAACTACCTTTACATGAGCATGACTTTAAAGCAATTTTGTCTTTACCATTTATTCTAAAAATTTTTTTAAAGCAGAGTTGTCTTTTGTAATGTGGAAAACCAGACCATGAAGATATTGTTTTACTGCACCTCTAACCTTTCATCCTGAAAATATAAGAGAACAGGACAAATTTCTCTCTTCAAAAAATTAACGTGCTCATTATGTACAAGTTCAAAAAATGATTTAAGAATCTTTCCGTGTTCAATACAGTCAAATAGCAATGTCTCAAGAGAAGATCATCATTATGACTATACACAATTACTAAAAAATGCACTGCAGCTGAACTAAAATGGCTAAGAACTCTAGTTTTGCTTCATGCCCTGCCCACCCCCAAGATATAAAATCCTCCATAAAAACTTCCACATTGCCCAACACAAGTTTTAACCTGGAAGCAGTTTAAGTGCATAGAGACCCACAAGTGCAAGGAGACAAAAATATTTCTGAATTATGGCGAGTGAAAATACATCACTGACAGATAGGGGAAGGGGGACTTTACACACATAGCAGATAGTCAAAAAATAAAAACTTTTCATTAAATTCTTATTTTAGAAGCACAAGTGTTTGATAAAATTTGTGCAAAAAATTATAAAGCCATCAAAGAGTAAGGAAGCAAAATATAAACTATCAGGGAAACAAACACTGTCTCTCTCCACTGCAATCTGATTAATGAAGATCTCCATCTGGACCATGGCTTTTGTCACCGGGAATTGAGCCGTGGGGCAACCTGAATCAAAGGAAGTGCAGAATAAGAGTCAAAAGCAGAGTATCAGCAATATAGCCTAGGTGGCTTAAATCAGAAGGCAAACACTCTGGTTGGTCCTCATGGGCTTCCAAACCCAATGATTTATGCATATGAGATTTGTATACAGTGGATGCAGTGCATACAACTCTCTCAAGCATATTCATTAAAGTTGTCTGGAAAATCTGACCATTTAAAAATCTTCAAGGACCAGAATGCTCACCACTAGCTTAAATAAAATAATTTGTATTTAGTTTGTGGTAGTTCAAGGCAAGTTATGGTAGATATCAATGTATCTAATGGCTCTGAAAAGCACATTTAAGAGACAAATTGCTGTATTTCATTTACAGAACAATAGTTTGTTTATAAATACTCTAAGGTGACATTTTACTTACCAGATAATGTTCTTTCCTTGAGTCCTGCTAGACCAGTCCAGACAAGTGGGTTGTCCCCCTACCAGCAGATTGAAGGAGACAACCAATGAAAAGTCCAGGTTTCAATGATATCATTCCCATGCCTCTATCCTCCTCAGCCAGCAGAGGTCTCTTCCCGTATTCATCCCAAAGCATATGGAAGAAACACAGTAAGCCTCTCACAACCTCAATCATAGGCAACAATGAGTAATAAAAAGTAGAGGACTATGTACAGAAAAGCATGTACAGAAGGCTGCCAGTAGAAGATGAACCTGCAGAGCCAAGTATAAAAATCATAGCAGACCCAAAGGTACCACAGTAGAAGAACAGTAAATACAGTTCCAGGGGCGGGCCCTGGACTGGTCTAGCAGGATTCAAGGAAATGAAATTTACTGTAGTAGGTGTTCTCCATGAACAGCAAGAATAAGTCCTCACATATGGGTGATGTTCCCAACAGAGACCCGCTGGGAATGCTCTCCAGCTTCCACTGGAAGCCTTTGAGAGTCTCCATCGCGCCTGCCTTGCCGCCTGTCTCAGTGCCATCTTATCTCCAGTAAGATACAAAAGCTAGTAGCCAAAACAACTTCACAGGGAGGTGGGAGAGATGTGAGGACTTGCGCTTGCTGTTCACAGAAAACACCTACGGTGAGAAACTACACTTTCTCCGTGAACAAGCAGGAAAAAGTCCTCATGTATGGGACTCCCAAGCTACAGGCTACCGCATCCAAAAAAATAGTCCAGCTGGGACAATAAAAACTGTCAGAAACAGCATGTATAGTCCCTCCTCTGAATTAGATTCAACCTCCACGGGTAGGTATGCAGCACCACCCGGATGTGATGGAACCTCGTGTACAGCAGGTGAGCCATCAAGGCCTGGAGCTCACTGACTCAGCAAGCTGAGGCGAGTGCCACAAGAAACACAGCCTTCCAGGTCAAGAATTTCAGCTCAGAGAGAGCAGATAGGAGCTGCCCCAACACGATATTCAGGTCCCACACCACCGGTGGGGGCTTAACAGGAGGCTTAGACAGAAGCAGGCCCTGCATGAAACGGGCCACCAGTGGTTGAGCAGAGATGGGCTTCCCCCCCAAGCCATGATGGTAGGCCCCAATCGCGTTCAGGTGATCTCAGACGGAGTTGGACTTAAGACCAGAGTTAGAAAGGTGCAGGAGGTATTCCAGCAACTGCTCCACCGAGTAGAGGGGATCCAGTGTCTTGTCAGCGCAACAAAGCGAGAACCTTCACCATGTGAAGGCGTAAGAATGCCACATCAAATCCCTGCGGAAGGCCAGGAGAACATCTGTCACCCCCCCCCCCCGGTAGTTTAAACCCTGAAAGAACTCCCACTCAGCATCCAAGCTGTGAGGGCCAAGGACCTGCTATTAAGATGCAGCAGGGCCCTGTCCTCCTGAAAGATAGGTAAGGGTCGCAGTCCAGCTGAAGAGGCTCCTGCTAGGAGAGCTGAAGTAACAAGGAGAACCATGGCTGTCATGGGGCAGGACAGGAGGATGAATATCATTGTCCTCCTGTCTGCGTGGAGCTTGAGCAACATCTTCGCCACCAGCAGGATCAGAGGGTATGTGTAGAACAGACCCACTCCCCAGTGTAGGAGGAAGGCCTCCGAGGCCGTCTGGTCCTTAGAAGCCATCTGGGAGCAAAAGCGATTCACCTGAGCATTGTGCAGTGTGGCAAAGAAGTCCACCATCAGAGCTCCCCACTCCTGAAAGATGCCCTCCACCACCCTCCTGTTGAGGGTCCATTTATGTGGTTGGAGGACCCTGCTGAGGTGGTACACCAGGGCATTGAGCTCTCCAAGCAGATAAGTCACCCTCAGCTCCATCCATGGGCAATGGTGAACTTCCAGAGGCGTACTGCCTTCAAACACAGGAGGTACGATCCAGTGCCCTCCTGCTTTTTGACATTGCCACCTGTCTGTCTGGATCAGGACAACCTGGTTGGACAGATGTGGCTGGATCACTCCGAGGACGTTCGCAATGACTCACAGTTCCAGGAGGTTTATCTGGTGCAGGCTCTCCTGCGCCATCCGCAAACTGTCCAGGTGAGTGCCTCAGCCTAATTTGGATGCATCCATGGTGAGTGTCCGCTGGAGTAGCAACAACTGAAAAGGGAGACCCCGGAGCAAGTGCTGTGGTTCTAGCCACCACTAAAGGGATTCCACAAGGGGCGTTATGACCGCCACCCAGTCCCTGAGGCTGCCTGTGACCTGCTGCCATCAAGTACTCAGAGTCCACTGAGTCTGGTGCATTCTGAGACAGGCCAGTGAGGTCACATACATTATGGAGGCCATGAGGTCCAACATTCGCAGCATCCTCCCAAGCCGTCGTGTGCTGCTTCTGTCTGATGACGGCGACCACATCTGTGAACCACTGCAGGCGGTCCATCGGGAGGAAGGCTTGGGCCCGAGTAGTATAGAGGAGAACTCTGATGAACTTGAGCTGCTGCAAAGGCTGAAGGTGCGACTTTGTGTTGTTTACCACAATCCCGGCTGCTCGAGCACCTGAATAGTCAGGTCGCCAAATGGCACATGCCATCTGGCATGGAGCTTTTTATGAGCCAATAGTCTAAGTAGGGGAAGATGAAGACCCCTGGGGCCCAGAGGTAAGCAGCAATGACCGCTAGGCACTCTGTGAAGACTATGGGGGCCAACGCCAGCCTAAAGGGCAGAACTCTGTATTGGAAGCGCTGGCTAGCCAGCATGAAACAGATACTATATGTGAACCGCGCTGATGCCGAATAGTGCGGTATATAAGAGACTGTAAATAAATAAATAAATAAGAGGATAGAACAGGATGTGTGCATATGCATCCTTCAGATCCAAGGAGCATAGCTAATCACACTTGAGGAGATATGGAAGCAATGTCCCCAGGGAGACCATCTTGAACTTTTCCCAAATCAAAAAATGGTTCAGGTCCCTGAGGTCCAAGTTGAGCCGAAACCCCTCCATCTTTTTGGGAAAAAGGAAGTACCGAGAGTAAAAGCCCTGCCCGATCTGAACCGGAGGCACTGGCTTGATGGCCAACTCAGCCAACAGGGCGGTGACCTCCACCTGGAGGAGACCGTGGTGGTGTGGGTCTAGAGGATACACCCCCGGAAAGAAGCAAGGTGGGAGCTGGGCAAAATACAGTAGATACCCATCGCGGATGATCTGCAGCACCCAGGCGTCTGTGGTGATGAGAAACCACTGGTGGTGGGTGAAGTGGACAAGCTGACTGCCCACTTGAAGGGGCACCCCATCGTGAAGTGGGTGATTGGGTATGCTCCTGAGGAACCTGTCCCGGGCTGTGGCTGAGCCTTCTGCAGCCTGGCATGCTGCTGTTGACGTGGGGTTTGCGCCTTGGGCTGAGCGCTCTGGTAATATCAGCGCTTCTGCCGGTGAAAGGGCTTTTTCTCCAGGTACTTTTTCTTTGAGGGGTCAGCTGTTTTGCAAGAGTCTGGAGATGGTCATCTGCTCCTTCTCAATTTCTCCTCCATCAACTTGCCAAAGAGGTACTCCCCCTGTCACGGTATGTCTGCCAGCTTGTCCTAGACCCATTGTTCCAGGTCTGATGACTAGAGCCATGCCAGCTAGCATGCCCCGATACCTACTGCTGCCACCCTGCACCAACTCAAAAGCGTTGTAGGTGGCCCAGACCATGTACTTGGAGACATTGGGAAGGAGTTTGGGCTTGGAAGGAGTCCAGGTGCTCCACTGGGATGAGGGGACTACACTCATTGAGGTCCCCCATGATGTCCTTCAAGAACATCCCTATCTAGAGCTGGTAGGACAGGATGCAGGCAACCAACATGGAGCCCTAAAAGTACCATTTCCCAAAGCCATGGAGGGTCATGGCCTCCTGGCACAGGGGCATGGAAGAGTGGGTCTTTGAGCTCTTAATCCGCCGCATGGTGGACTCCACTACTAAAGAGTGGAGAGGCAGCTGAGGCTTCTCAAATCTGGGGCCTTCTGCAACCGGTACATCAAATCAAGCTGGCGGCTGATGGCCAGCACCATAAGAGGGTTTCCCTACATTTTGTGTAGAAACCGCTGCAATATCTTATGCACGGGCAACGTGATGGCTTCCTTTGGAGCAGAGGGGTACTGGAAGATCTCCAATTCCTCCACCCTCAGCTCTGCTTTGCCTCAAGGGAGAAAGAGATGGCATTTGGCATGTCCCAGACAAAGTCTGAAAGGACATGTCCTCAGGAGGCGATTTCGTCTCTCATATGGAGGGGAAGGTTCCGAGGGAAGGTCCGGTGATTCCCTCTCTGAGACTGGTGATTCCTCCTATCTCCCACACATCAAAGTCCGAGAGGAAGTCGAAGTAACACTGGGTCTTCCTTCTGGCAAAGGTGCCGCTCCGGTGGAGGTGGTGGGCAATGATGGGACCAATGGCAGGCTTTGGAGCCTGAGACACTAGAAAAGGAGATGGTGGGGTGGACTTTGACCACTGACCCAATGTCCCCGCCTTTGCGGGGAGGGAGTGGGTCTCCAAGATAGGTGCATGGATCATGGTGTTGTCCCATGCTGTGCAGCCTAAGAAAGCCGCCATGTGCACCTCAAGGGCCCAAAGGTGCTCTTGTCAGCACTGCAGTCTCCAAGGATGTTGAGGCCGGTACAACTTTGGCCACCAATTCTGGCAACCATCCTGGGAACTCCATAATGGTTAGGGCATTGTGAGATTGCCAATGGCCCTCCATGGTCTTTGGTCGACTCCTCCTGCCGAGGCACCTTAGCAGGTCACTGCCAGCCATTGCTCTCGATGTCTTGTTGAGAAGGGCTCTATCGATGCCTGTTGCTTGACATGGTTCTCGGCCACCCCTTTGACATTGATGGGGCGGATGGTGAATCCTTCTGTGGTTCTGACCAGAGGTCGTTGGGAGAGCCTTCATTCCATGGTACTGCAGCCCCTGGCTCCGAATGGGCAAAAGCACTGTGCGATGCAGAGGCCTTGGTGGAGCCCTGCGAGGGTGTCTGTGTTGATGCCGGGGCCTAAGACAGAATCGGACAGCCCAAAGAATCTCACTGCTTCTCCCCACCTTTGAAGTCCTTCCTGGTCATCTGTAGGCACAGATTACAGGACGGGGGCTCATGATCAGGGCCAAGGCACTAAAGGCACCAAATTATGAGGGTCAGTGACTAAAATGGTGCATACACAACAAATGCACTTCTTGAAACTGCTGGAAAGTTTTGACATGACTGGAAAAATGGCCGCCGCAAAATCGAAGGTCTCAATGCCTCCAGCCAGTGAAAAAAAGCCCGAGAAAAGAAGAAAATTTCCCGAAGCTCAAAAAAAGTAAGAAAAAAAACCTTTAAAACTTGAGGATCAGCAGCTTGCAAAATCCTTGTGCCAAAGGCTATGTCTGCCCATGCGTGGACATCCAAGCAGTAATGCTTGACAAAAATGGAAAGTGATACCCACACTGCCACCTGACAAATGTCTGCAGGGGCTACAGAGCTCTGCTTTGCCCACGAGGATGCTTGCACTCAGGTAGAATGGGCATGCAAACCCTCTGGAATCAGTCTGTTCTGCAACGGATATGCCGAGGCAATGTCTTCCTTAATCCAGCCCCCCAAAGTTGACTTAGCCACCGTGTTACCCTTGCGTGGGCCATCAAACAGCAGAAAATGATGGCCACACTTATGAAAAGAATTCGTAACCTCCAAGTACCGGAGAAGCATCCTCCAGACAGCCACAAGGTGAAGATCCTTATCCTTTCCTCAATACTGCTCCTTAGAGAAAGAATGCAGACAGATCATCTGGTTCTCATGAAAGGGAGAAATCATCTTAGGCAAGAAAGAAGGCACAGGTCGAATGGAAACAACCTTCTTTGAAAAAGACAAACAAGGATCTTGGCCAGACAGAGCTTGCAGCTCGGAAATCCACCTTGCAGAACAAATCGCGACCAAGACCGCCATCTTGAGCATCAAACCGCCATCTTGAGCATCAAATTTTTCAGAATAGCATACTTCAATCATTCAAAGGGCTTCAACATCAGGGCCCCAAGCACCAGACACAGATCCCAGGAAGGGATCACTTACTAGAAAGGAGGATGCAGATGCTGAACCCCCTGACGAAGACATGAATCATCCAGATGTAAGGCTAGAGACTTACCAGCCAATGGACCTCTGAAACAGGCCAAAGTTGCAACCTGAACTTTCAGTGAGCTAAGAGAAAAGACCCTTCTTCAGACCATCCTGCAGAAAAGGCCAACAGAGACAGAACTTTGACCATCTCAGGAGCTAGCTGCTGTGTGCCACATCAGACCTGTATTTATGCCAAGTTGGTAGGCCTCCTCTGGGCTCTGAGCAGAATGGAAAATCACCACCAAAGAGTAACCCATACACGCTAACCGTCTCTTTACAGCAGCCAACCCGTAAACAAGAAGGGATCTGGGTCCTCCAGGACAAGTGGCACCTGACACAATAGGCCCTGAGATAGAGGCAAATGAAGAGGTGGCGCTTGCAGGAGTCGCATAAAATTTCCAAATCATGCTCATCGGTCAATTTGGCACCGCCAGAATAATCTTTCTTGGGTGGCATTCCAGCGCCATGGAGGAAACATTCAGCAGGTTTTAAATTGGTCAAAGGTTGAGCCAGGATGCGATGCCCTCAGACCCAGTCTCCGTGCGGTGACCAAAGAAGCAGAACACTTTGGCAATGGAGCGGGTCACCATCCAGTATCTCTCGGGGTGACCCCAGCAGCACAGAAACACCCCCTAAATCAACTCCCAGTCTCCTGGAACCAGAGAGTACGAGCTGCAAAAATCCGCTTCCACAATAGCCATACCAGCAATGTACAGAGCCAACAAACTAGAAGGTTCTTCGCCGCCCAGGCCAACATGAGAGGCATCTCCATGACCACCCTGTCACTCCTCATGCTGCCTTGCCGATGGACATAGGCTACCACCACAGCATTGTCCGAGAACACGCAAATCATGTGGCTAGAAATGTAGAAGAGTCAACTTAAGGGCCCTTGCTTCAAGGCAGTTGATGGACCACACTGCTTCCCTGTTTGTTCCAATGGCCCTGGGCCTTTTGGCCTTGGCAGTGGGTTCCCCAGTCCAAGAGACTGACATCCATTGATAGAAGTTTCCATGAACAATCGTCCAGCGATACGTCCGTCCTCAAAAGACTGGGCTGCTGCCATCACCTTCATTGGGGAACTAGAGCCTGAGCCTGATCTCGAACTGCTGAGAACTCAGGGACCTCTGAATCAGCAAGGACTGTTGGAATAGCCGCAAAAGAGCATGTGCCTTTGGCACCATTTTAATTGTCGCTGCCATCAATCCGAAGAGTTGAAAATAATCCTGGACTCTAGGAGCCTGCTGTGAACAGAACAGCGCTAGGCAATCCAACAGCCTTTGACTTTTTTTTCATGGCAGGAAGACACTGCACACTGGGGTATCAAAACATGCTCCCAGAAGCTCCAGAGATTGGGAAAGAGTAG
Source organism: Ichthyophis bannanicus (assembly GCA_033557465.1). Lineage (NCBI taxonomy): Eukaryota > Metazoa > Chordata > Amphibia > Gymnophiona > Ichthyophiidae > Ichthyophis > Ichthyophis bannanicus. Next base: position 136,476,408 of record CM066042.1, read on the forward strand.
TTACTCACCTGTAACAGGTGTTCTCCAGGAGCAGCAGGAATCAGTCCTTACATATGGGTGTCATCGGCGCCGATGAAGCCCCAGCGGAGCATTTCCCCAGCTTTCTATGAAAGCCTTTGGGAATGCAGGTACACATGCGCGGTTCCCTTCCTGCCTAAAGGTGCCATCTTACCTCAGTCAAATGACATAGCTAAGAAAAGCACACAAAAATGAAAAATAAACTATGTACAACTGCAACTCCAAGGGGAGGAGGAAGGGTTGTGAGGACTGATTCCTGCTGCTCCTGGAGAACACCTGTTACATGTGAGTAACTACGCTTTCTCCAGGACCAAGCAGGAAGTCAGTCCTCACATATGGGTGACTCCCTAGCTCTGGGCTACCGAGGAACCCAGGCTGAACAAGAGTACTCCCTCAACAGCAAAGGCTTTTCAAGGACACAACCTCCACCGGTAGCCCAACAGAGGGCAGGAGTTGCCTAAACCTCAAAGAGATTCCGGAGTACTGCCTGGCCAAAAGCACTGTCCCTTCGGGACTCCCTCTCCAGACAATAATGGGCCGCAAAGGTCTGGCTTAAAGACCAAGTTGCAGCCCTGCAGATGTCTACCAAGGGCACAGAGTGGAGATGAGACACTGAGACAGCCATTGCCCTGACACGATCGGCCGTGACCCGACCCTGCAAAGGAAGGTCAGCCGCCTTTTAAGCCCAGGTGATACAGTCAGCCACCCAGATGGACAAGGTACGCTTGGACACAGCCAACCCCAATTTATTAGGGTCAAAGGATACGAAGAGCTGAGTGGCACCTGCTATGCCCCTGCGTATGGTCAAGGTAGAAGGATAAGGCCCTCCTACAGTCCAGGGTATGCAGGACTGCTTCAGCCTGGCTTGCATGAGGCTTAGGGAAGAATGTTGGAAGAACCACCTCCTGATTGAGGTGGAAAGAGGAGACAACCTTTGGGAGGAACTTTGGATGAGTCCTGAGGACTACCCTGTTCCTATAAATCCTAGTGTAAGGCCTATCACAGACCAGGGCCTGAAGCTCACTCACTCGCCTGGCCGAGGTAAGGGCTACTAGGAAGAGTGTCTTCCAGGAGAGGAAGCGAAGTGGGCAAGTAGCCATGGGCTCAAAAGGTGGGCGAGTCAGTTGCTGCAAGACCACATTCAACTCCCACTCAGGGGCAGGAGGACGGATTGGAGGCTTGAGTAAAAGCAAGCCCCTGAGAAAGCAGGACACCAAGGGGTGACCCGACAGAGAATGTCCCTCCACCAGTGAGTGGTGAGCTGCTAGAGCTGAGAGGTGGACCCGAACAGAATTGGACTTAAGTCCCTGACTTGATAAGTGCAGTAAGTACTGAAGCACTACTGGCACAGTACAGGAGAAAGGATCCTCTGTACGTAGCTGACACCACACAGAAAACCTTTTCCATTGGAGAGCATAGGTTTTCCTAGTGGACTGTTTCCTAGAGGCTAGGACAACCTCCTCAACTTCCTGAGGTAGGCCCCAGGGAGCCAAAACTACCCTTGCAGCCTCCAGGCCATCAAATTGAGAGCTTTGAGATTGGGGTGCAGAAGGGAACCCTGCTCCTGTGAGAGAAGGTCGGGTTGCAACCCCAGAGGCAGTGGGGGGATCCACTGCCAGTTGAAGTAGAAGTGGAAACCAAGGCTGTCTTGGCCACCTGGGAGCCACCAGCAGGATCGAGGCCTTGTCCTGAAGAATTTTGAAGAGAGTTCGGGCCACCAAGTGCGTGGGAGGAAATGCATACAGGAGGCCCTGAGACCAGGGAATCAGAAAAGCATCTGCTGCTATTCTCAGAGGATGCGTTTGCCTGGAGCAGAACTTTGGCAGTTGCTTGTTCATTGGGCTGGCAAAGAGATCTACCAAAGGGAGACCCCATTTTAGGAAGATCTTCTGAACTACTGAAGGATGCAGCTGCCACTCGTGGGGCTGCAGAATTCTGCTTAATCTGTCAGCCAGGTAGTTGTCCTGGCCTGGAAGGTACACAGCCTTGAGGAGCATGTTGTGTTTGAGGGCAAATGAACAAAGGTCTTGAGCCTCCCGACAAAGGATTCTGGACCCAGTCCCGCCCTGTTTGTTCACATAAAACATGGCTACTTGGTTGTCTGTCTGAACCAGGACAGACTGATGAGCCAGGGTAGGAGAGAAAGCTTTGAGTGCCAATCGAATAGCTCTGAGTTCGAGGAGATTGATCTGCTGTGCAGCTTCCCAAGGAGACCACAGGCCCTGGGTGCACTTGCCTAGACAATGAGCTCCCCAGCTCTGCAGGGAGGCATCTGTGGTCAGTACCACCGTGTACCCAGGAATCTGAAAAGGCACCCCCTTTAGTAGATTAGGTGGGTGCAGCCACCAGTTGAGGAAGTTCAGAAATTGTCTGGACACCCTTATCCTGTCCCTGAGGCTGCCTGTGGCCTGTGACCACTGAGTCCGAAGGCACCACTGTGCAGGCCTCATATGGAGCCTGGCATTGGGGGTCACATGCACTGTCGAAGCCATGTGGCCAAGCAGCCTCAGGCAGAGTCTGGCGGAGACCAGTGACCTGCTGAGAAACTGATTTGCCAAGGCTATCAATCTTTGGGCTTTGTCTGCTGGCAAGAAGGCCTTTGCCAGCAGGGAGTCCAGCCTTGCTCCTATGAACTCCAAGATCTGGGAGGGGAGCAAAGTGGACTTTGCGAAGTTTATTACAAACCCCAGGCTTTGAAGAAGAGCAATAGTTCTGAGGGTGGCTTGTCTGGCCTCCTGGCATGTCTGACCCCTGATGAGCCAGTCGTCCAGATAGGGGGAGACAAAGATTCCCTGATTTCTCAGGTAGGCCGCTACCACTGCCAGGCATTTGGTAAAGACCCTGGGAGCGGAGGTGAGGCCAAAAGGCAGCACTCTGTACTGATAATGGTTTCCTCCCACAATGAACCTGAGGTACTTTCTGTGGTCTGGATGAATGAGGATGTGGGTATACGCATCCTTTAGATCTAAGGAGCATAGCCAGTCACCCTGCTGGAGGTAGGGCAGAAGTGTTCCAAGAGTAAGCATCTTGAACTTTTCTTTCTCTAGGAACTTGTTGAGGTTCCTGAGGTCCAGAATGGGTCGAAGGCCACCGGTTCTTTTGGGCACCAGGAAATACCTGGAGTAGAATCCGTGACCTTGCAAGTGGGGAGGCACAGGCTCCACCGCCCTGTCCACTAACAGACCTTGAAGCTCTTGAAGGAGAAGGTCTGTGTGCAGGGGAGGCCTTGGAGGCTCCCCTGGAAAGTATGGAGGAGGCAGTTGGTGAAAATGCAGTGCATAGCCCCTGTGGACTATGTCCAACACCCAACTGTCCCCGGTGATGAGGGGCTACTGGTGGGCAAAGAGGGCGAGGCGACCTCCTGTGCAGGTTTGGGAGAGCAGGGATGGAGAGGCTATGCTCAAGGAGTCAAAACCCCCCACCCTGCTGAGTGGGAGCAGGGGCCGGAGGCTTGGGGGTCCTCTGCCTACGGGGCCCATTACCCTGCCCCTTGGCTTGCTGACCCTGGGGTGCGGCTTGGGTAGCCTGATATTGAGGGTACTGTTTGTAGGCAGTGCCCTTCCTCGGGTAAAAGGGCTTTTTACCCAGGCCCTTCTTTTTATGAGAAGGGGCAGAGGTCTTCCTAGACAGCCTTGTCCGTGTAAGGTGCTCTGTTTCAAGCTGGGTGGCCTTCTTGGTCATGGGCTTGCCAAAAAGGTTTTCACCTCGGCAAGGGACATCGACCAACTTGTCCTGAACCCATGGCTCGAGGTCCGATGACTGCAGCCATGCCTGGCGTTGAGCCGCGATGCCAGCTGCCGCAACTCGGGCCGAAGCCTCGAAGCCATCGTAGGCAGCGCGGGACATGAACTTCGAGCAGTCCTGAATCCGCGAGGACAAGGACTTGAAGCTCTGCAAGGGTTCCCCGGAGAGTCCAGCAGAGAACCCGGCCCGCAAGTACATGCCCATGTACAGCTGGTAAGACTGGACACGGCAAGCAAGCATCGAGCCCTGAAAGCACTTTCTACCGACGCCATCGAGGTTCCGGGCCTCCCTGCCGGGGGGGCACCGCAGAGTGCATCTTCTGGTTCTTCAGACGATGCATGGCCGATTCCACAACCATGGAATGGTGTGGTAGCTGTGCCTTTTGAAAGCCAGGGCTCTTCCTGAGTCGATAGATCGAGTCGACTCGCTTGCTTAGAACTGGCGCCGAAGCCGGTGTCTCCCACATCCTGAAGAGGAGCCGTTCCAGCATCTGAGGAACCGGGACAGTAAAGGCCTCCTTCGGAGGAGAGTCATATTGCAGGGCCTCGAGCTCTTCCTCAGGGTCCGCCGGAATAGCCAAGGCAGTGGCCATATCCCGGACGAACACCGAGAACCAAGTATCTTCCGGAGGGGATCTACTCTGGGGCTCAGACTGCGATGAGTCCGACGGGACGCACCGAGTCTTGAACGTATCGGGGGACTCCTCATCCTCTGTCTCCCAGGCGGACTCGTCCGACGAGGAGTCAGGGTCTGACCCCGCGGGGCCCTGGAGCACCCGCCCCGATGCCGGAGGCACTGGCGTCGACGCCCTCGGTCCCGAGCGGGAGGTCGAGGGAGACCGCGACTGAGGTCGACTTCGAGCCATGATGGACTCGAGTATCGGCTCGGTCTCCGGGGTCGACTTTGAAGTCGATGTCCCGGTGGTCGGGGCAGATGCGCCAGACAGGCTGGCCATCAGTGCCCGCTGCTGCTCCATGAAGGCAGACAATCTGCTCTCCAATGCTGTCATCCTGAGACTCAGCTCAGGAGACGCAGCAGCCACCGACTCGGGCCCCGGCAGCGGCTCTCTGGGAGGAGAGTCCTCGAGGACTACGGGGCTTACGTGTCCAGCAGACTCCGGCTCCATGCGAGGAACTTTGGCAGGCTTCTCTTGTTCCACGGGCCCGGGGTGACAGTCGGGGGTCTTAGACCTGGCCCTCGAGGAGCCAGGGACCTCCTCCGACTACGCCCTCGCGAGCCGCTTCTTCCTCTTGCGTTCCCGGTCGGGGGATCCCCTGTCCGAGGAGCTCCGACGGCGCTCGGGATCCGAATCCCGAGATGTCGAGGCCTCAGACGAGGTCCGGGCCTGGCCGGAGGCTGAGTCCGTGAAAAGCCTGTCTTTCTGCTGCTGGCGACTTCGGAGTGCCTTGGAAGACATCTTCCCACATGGTCCACACGACTTAGGGTCGTGATCAGGACCGAGGCACCGAAGGCAGCAGTCGTGTGTGTCGGTGAGAGACATTAATTTCTTACACCGATCACACTTCTTGAAACCACTGGAAGCCATCGGGGAAAAAAGAGTCCCCGCGAGGTCAAAGGACCGGCCTTCCAGGGAAAAAGCTAAAAAGGGCGCAAACGCCAGTCATGAAGGACAAAAACCGAAAAGAAGGATCGGGCTCGATACCGGTGTACTGAACCTGGCAGGAGGGGAACCGGCGTCGAACCGGGAGAAAAAACAGCGAGGATCACCAAAGAAAAATCAACTTTTATCCGGGACGACAGGACACACGTCCGGTGGGCTTCTCGGAAAAAAAGAGACTGAGGTAAGATGGCACCTTTAGGCGGGAAGGGAACCGCGCATGCGTGCCTGCATTCCCAAAGGCTTTCCTAGAAAGCTGGGGAAATGCTCTGCTGGGGCTTCATCGGCGCCGATGACACCCATATGTGAGGACTGACTTCCTGCTTGGTCCTGGAGAATACAACAATTTGTTCTTTCCCCAAGTGGTCACCGAGCCGCGATTTATCAGAAAGGACACCACTCAGAGCTACCTGAGATGCCTTTAAAAGAGAATGGGTTCACATGAGCCAGTAGTCAAAATATTGGTGCGCACAAATTCCTTGAGGCATAGCGCTGCAGCCACCACCACTATGACCTTTGAGAATGTCCTTGGGGTAGTGGAGAGTCAGAATGGGAGGACAGCGAAATGAAGGTGAGAGCCAAGCATGGCAAAACACAGAGACTCTTCTGATCCCCTGATCAGGATATGAAAATAAGCCTCGGCCAAATCCAGAGACGCCAGTAACTCCCCTCAGTGCACTACCTGAATCATGGATTACAAAGTTTCCAGAGATCACAAGGAGCGAGAGAGATGTGATGACACAAATGCTTGATCCAAGAAGTTTTATTAAAAAGTTCCCCAACGCGTTTCGGCGGAACGCCTTCCTCAGGGGGTATCAAACTGACAAAAATAACATAAATAGAATTATACATTAAAACATATTAAAAACAAATAAGTGAAAATGAACCAGATTAACAAAAAATAATATTAATAATAATAACACGGGCATGGATAAAGGGTAAAAACAAAGGTGGTTGTATAATGCACATCAAAATATATCTATCAACTGATACATAAATGATATGTGTAAACACTCCAAGTTAAAAAAGAAAGACGCAGGGCAGAGAGGCAATTAAAACCAAAATATAAACAAATAAAAACAAATACAAGTCAAAAAACGGATGGTACTCACTAATACGGATCATGAGAAGAAAGTCTGTATATTGAAATGTGACAGACGTTCACCTTTGGCCCAACTGTGCTAGGGCCATATGGATAAACAGCATTAAGCTGCAAACATAAACATCAATAGAAGTTTATAATAAATAAAATCTTCCAATATTAAAATATGTAAAGTAATAAATCATGGTAGACAAAGAGACCGAAAAGATAAGATAAATACTTACTTAAATCAATGGTGTGGTTTTTAAAAAAAACTTTGGGAACAAACACACTGTAATGCATAAAAGATACATAATAAAAATACAAATACGAATACACCAAATGAATAACATATTGAGAAACAGCAGTGAATAATATAATAAATAACATCAATAAATAGTTACATTGGATGACTATAATAAATAACATCAATAAATAGTTACATAAAATGACTACTAAAAACATCAAATTACTATAAAACCAATGAAGAACAACGAAGGATCTAAATCCAAACTCAAGAAAGGAGGTACTTTCAATAGAGGAACTACTAAGGTAAAAACCATGAACGTAACTTGAAGAGGACTACATACAGCATGAAACCAATAGAGGCTCAAAAAATATAGGCTCAAAAGAATGTGCTCTAGATGATAATATGCCATAAATATAGGATCATGTATTATAATTTATATATATTTAAAATAAAACAGCTCAATGTTACATAGTTGCTTAATTTAATAAGCCCTAAAAACATCAAAGTACTAAAAGAATAAATGACAACGGGGGATAAAATCTTACTTCAAAAGGGATGTTAGAACACTAAAAGAACTACTAAAAGCCAACTAAAAATCAAAATGTGTTCAGTGAAAGACTAAAACTACCATTTAGGTGTATTATTATCTAACGTTAGGTTCTATTGCACGACACGATTTACGCAAGTGAGAGAGAAAACTAATTATAACATTGAGCGGATGTGAAGGGCTCAAAAAGGTAATATGCTGAATGGTAATGTGCCATAAAAAAGAGCTTGCAAAGCTAACTTGTATATTGAGGAGAGATTAGAGATGGTAAAGAGACTACTGACAATACAGTTTGTTCAAGGGTTGCTAAAGTGATACGACTTTCACAGGGGACCGAAATCATCGATGGATTTTGTTATGTAGAAGGGACAATATCTCATTAACAAAGTCCCGATTTATAGCTGTAAGTAAACAAAATAATACTTTGTAAAAACAACTTGTATCTTAAGAAGTGACTATCGACAATACAGTTTATTTTATATATTCGGAAATTTTCACTGAAAACATGCTTCACTGAAAAAATGCGACTTCCCCAGGGGGCCGTGCTCATCAATGTGTTTTTTAAAAAAAGAACAGAAAAGGGGCAACATCTCAGCTACAAATTTGACCCATAAAGTATTAAAAACTAGTAAGCCATATAAGTTGGTATAAAACACATGGGGCGCATATGTTATACTTAAGAGAGTACTGCTCAGAAATGCTACTTGCATAAAATAGAACATAAAATAATATATATACTAGGGACGATGTTTATTAAGTTTGTCTAAAACAGCGGTAAGACACATGTATCATCTTCTGTATATATTTAAAAGAGTAATGCTCAATCTCCAGGAACAAGCAGGAATGAGTCTTCACATATGGGTACGTCGGTACCGACGGAGCCTGCACGGGAACGCTGCCAGGCTTCCAATCAGAAAGCTTTTGGCAGCATCCCTCGCGCCTGCGCGCTGACTTCCCGCCTTCTCCAGAGCCTCTCTTCAGTTTTCGTTTTTCCGCGGAGCCGGCAGAACGTCCTTCTGTCACCGCAGAAACTTTTCTTTTTACTTACTTTAGTTTTTGTTTTCTTGTGGTTGCGGCTGTATTCCCCGCTGCCACCGGTATCGCCGGTGGATTTTTGACTAAATTCTGAAAAACTTTTCTTCAGTTTTTTGCCTTAACTTGTTGGGCCTACCAGGCCTCTTCATTATGGAGCCTTCTTTTCCTAAGAAGTGCATTCGATGTGGAAACACCTGTTTCTTTTTAGACACCAATAGTTGGTGTCTCAACTGTGTGGGTCCTGGCCCTTTTTCCCCTGACTTGTCAGGGGATAATTTTGTGAGGAAACCTTCAGTTTTTAGAGTTTCCCTCGATACCGTTTTTTCCTCGGCACTGAGGGTACCCGGTTTCTCCACTTCACAGGATCAGGTAACCCACAAACAGTCTGTTAAGACTAGTCAATGCTTGAGTGGTATGTCCCATGCCCAGCATGGTGACGGCTCCGGCCTTACCCTCAAGAATCCATTGGCATTACCCCTGCGGGAGTCTTCGGGCTCCAAAGCGTTAAAGGGGTTTCAGGTTGTTCCTGGGGCTCACCCCTCACAGAACATACCTGAGCCATGCTCGTGGGTGATATCCGCTTCGAGCGGTACCGAGCCTCCGGCATCGTCACCGGTGTCGAGTGTTCCACTCTTCACCAGGGATTGTCATCGGGCAACCTCGGTACCTTCGGGACCGATCGATACGCACCGGATTGACTTCCCTCAATCCCAGCCCTGTACGGTGCGGGTATCCGCTTCGAGCGGTACCGATACCCCGGCATCGGCTTCGGTGTCGAGTGTTCCACTCTTCACCAGGAATCGTCCTCTACCATCCTCGGCGCCTTTGGGGCCGGTCGATACGATACCGATGGACATTTCCATATCTCAGCCATGCTCCGGGACGGTACCGGCGTCGATCGGTTCCGATACCCTGGCATCGGCATCGAGGTGGACCGCCTTACCCTTTGCAAGGGGTGGTCATCGGGTATCCTCGGTACCGTCGATACCGATCGATGTAACCCAGGCTGCCTTAGTGGTATCGGCATCGCCGATACTGCCACCGGCGTCGGAACCCTCGCGACATGCATCGATAGCCTCGCTTTCTTCGATGCTGAGTCTTGAACCGATATCTAGTCTCGAGGACTGGGTACCGACGCGTCCCGGAACCGACTCCTGTCGTTTCCAGATAGGCAGTTCCGAAGATCCTAGCCATAACTCTCTCATGCTCTCGGTCCCACTACAGCAGTCCCCGATGGCAACTTCAACTGCTGGTCCTGTATCAGTATCGATGTCGATGCCTGTTCTTGCACCGATTCCACCGATGCCTAGTTTGGAGCCGTTACCTGGCATTGATGCAGTACCCACTGCCTCTAAGTTAACATGCCAGTATCCCTGTCCATCTACTAGGTTTCTCTCTTCACGCCACTGTACGTCCTCTGGTGCTCAGCCTCTTTCTTTAGCCTTACCAGGGATGGTTCCCATAGGAGATCAGTCTTTTCAGGCTTTTCTCCGGGATATGGCAACCTTTCTTAATATCTCTATCCCTGGTTGTGATGCTACTCATGGCTCACCGGCACAAATAGAAAATATAATGCTTCCTTTACATCCTGCTCTGCACGATCTCCTTCTGAGGGTCTGGAAATCGCCCTTACGACTTCCTCTAGTTTCTACAGCCACTGAGGTTCGGTACCGGGTGCCACCCTCTCCAGGGTTTCAAAAGCCTCAACTTTCTCATCGTTCCCTTGTAGTGGAATCAGCACTAAGGAAAGTTAAGAGCAAGAAGCAGCATTCTTCTTATCCGTCAGGTCGTTCTTCAAGAACACTTGATGCTTTTGGTCGTCAAGCCTTCCAAACCTCTATGCTGGCCTCCAGAATTCTTTCATATATTTTTCACATGAGTATAACACTCCAGGAAGTCACAGAGAAATTGTCTCTTTTGACCCCTTTTTTACCAGAGCCCAAGGCTACTGATTATTCCTTGCTCGTCAATCACAGCCGGAATCTATCCTGGTTCCTGTCTCGTGCTTCTATAGACTCTTTTGAGTCCGTTAGCAGATCCTCTGCTATTGCCATTGCAGCACGTCGCAGAGCCTGGCTTGAAGCTTCAGACTTGAGCAGATGGGCACAAACTATACTGGCTCATTCTCCTTGTACAGGAGAAGGTCTCTTCAATAAGGAGGCTTTACGTCAGGTTGCTCAATGCTCCACTGACTCTCCTTCCACTAAAGACCATTCTAAGCCACCTTCTTCTTCAAGGGGTAGGAAATGTCCTACCAAACCTTCTTTCCCTAAGAAAAGAAAGTTTCATTCATCTCCTGCCCATCATTCGGCTGTACCTAAACAAGGGACGCCTCAGCCTAGCCTGAAGTCCTTCAGCTCTGGCCAGTCTCAGCATTCCCAGCAACCATAGGGGCCGTGAATTGTAATCTACAGTTCACTTCTACCCATTAGAAGTTTATTCACTGTGCTCTTCATTTTCAGTATACTAACCTGTCGGAAAATTTTTGTTCAGGGACTACAGACTTCTCCTCTTCTTACTCTCTAGAAGAGCAGTTGCAACTATCCCCTGATAGTTCTGTCCCAACTGAACATTTTTTCCTTCAGTTGACTTCCCCTATGGGTACGTCACCATCCACTTACTTACTCTACCCTCTCAACCGGGTTTTTTCCCTGACTGAGGGGTACCATACTGAAAAGCTTCTCTAGCAAGCTTGTTCCTCAGACAGGGAGAAGGGATATCTCCTCTCTTTTCTTGTCTGTTTTTCTTTATTGGTTACAGGACAATCTCTCTGCTGTTTCCGTCAGCAGCTGTGCCTGCAGGAGTTACAGTAATTGTATTACTGGTACTTTTTCCAAGTTCCAGTCCCTTGTTCAAAATTTTGTCTAGCCTCAGTAGTGATTCCAAGCTATTAGTCATCTATCTTGGATCCTCCTACTCGTTTAGGCTTTCTCACATTATTCTACCCATCTCCTCTCCTAGGATATGGCAACACACCTAACTTCAGTCAGTTTGTCTCATATCTCTCCTGCACAATGCTCTCTGCAGTCTTCAGGGAAGCTTTCTATTATGAGGGCCTTGCTATAGAGCATTGACCTTGTCTCTGAAGCTTCTCTATTAGTAGGGAAAAGCTTATAAACCCTTCCCATGCCTTTGAGGATTCTCCACACCCTCTAGCCTGGGGTGTTAACACGAGATATCAGTTCTTCTTCATGAAAATCCAAGGCTGATGTTTACGCATGCTACCTCTGGGTCCCTCCAGTAGGTCCCTCTGGTATTTTCTTCTGCGTTTCTGCACATATGCCATGTCAGTGTTCTGTGGAACTCCCGCCTTGTGCCTTACAGATTCATATGATCATCTGTTTTCATGCGAACATCACGGTTATCTTGTTGGATTGCCTTCCTGCATCCCTCAATCCAGGGAAATAGATTCTCTATACATATCCCAAGTGGGTTCACCCTCTTGTAGAGCGCAGAATCTTTTTCTTTTCTATTCCCCATGTACAATTATGGGGCTGGGTGGTAGACATGTATCTTCAACCTCTTGTCTTGTATGTAGCATCTCCATATATGTCTACATACCTATATCATTACTCTGGTGGTGCAAAACCATGCCCCACAGATATATCTATATTTAGGTATATCATCTCTCTATATATATATATTTTGATACATTTCTCCACCCATATCCTAATGCACACATCTGGACATATGTATATATCTATATCTATATATCTATATCTATATATATATTCCATCCACATATATATATCTGTATATATATGTGTCTGTTGGAGGGCTTCTTAAGGGTTGATATGTCTTACACACTATCACCCTTACTGTCTATACTAAATGTTTTACCTCCTAGAGGTTTTAGACAGTCTATCGCCCTACTTCGCATACCATATTACGATGCAGAAACTGTTAGGCACCAATAACCACTGTGGTGCTAACATCTTCCATTTTTTCTTTAAGTCCTTGAAGCATCAAGCTTCAATATTTTTCCTATCTCTCGCCAGCTAGGTAAAACAGTGTACATCTTTATCTTTGAGTACACAGCTGTTCTCCTTGGGAATAGGGGTTTTTCCAGTCCCCCTCTTCCCGCCAGGACTGGGCTAGTTCTCAAACTCCGTCAGTCTTCTTCCTTTAGTCCTCAATGTTAATGACCTTATGCCTAAAGAACTTTTCAGCTTTTTCCCATAAAGCTTTCCATTGAAGACCTGACGTCTAATCCTACCCAGTTGACACCTGGATCGTCTACTACCTCCAGGTCTGGACCTTCATCCAAACTGCTGGGAGGTCACCTTGAAGATTCCGCCACTGCTTATCCAGTAGACTCCATCCTGCTTTCTACTTCCTACAATACAGTAGGTAAGCTGCATACTTTGAGTGTACATTAAATGTGTTTTAATGCTACTCATCATATATACCAAGGACTACTGTAGTCTGTAGGACCCTCTAGTCCTTGGCTATGCTGTTTCTTTCCTCACAGCTCCTTTATTGTCAACTCCTACCCTCCATCCCACATTGGATGCCGGGGATTCCTGGAAACAAAATGCACCCCTGGTCCAGGCTCCTGCATTTTATGGGATCTCCCCCTGGCATCTCCAGCTAGGGAGTCCCCATATGTGAAGACTCATTCCTGCTTGTTCCTGGAGATAGCACAGTTACTTACCTGTAACAGGTGATCTCTGGGAACAGCAGGAATTAGTCTTCACAACCCTCCCACCTCCCCTAGGAGTTGCATCTCTTTATCTTCTTCTTCCTTCTCTCTCGCCTTTGTCTCAGCTTTGAAACTCAACTGAAGAGAGGCTCTGGAGAAGGCGGGAAGTCAGCGCGCAGGCGCGAGAGATGCTGCCAAAAGCTTTCTGATTGGAAGCTGGGCAGCGTTCCCGTGCAGGCTCCGTCGGTACCGACGTATCCATATGTGAAGACTAATTCCTGCTGTTCCCAGAGATCACCTGTTACAGGTAAGTAACTGTGCTGTACTGCTGCTTATATAAAAGAGATCATAAAACCATATATTCAGGGGACGATGTTTACGATGCCAACAGAGTGCTAGCGCAAAATTGCAGAAAGTGAACATTCAGGAAGCAACAAATGTCGAACCGACCTTGTGTCTTGAAAGGAACGTAATCTCTCAAAATCGAAGAGTGAACTGAGGAGAACGCCGAAGTTAAACAGCGCTGAAAAAACGCGCCAAAACATGGGGGCGTGGTTTCAGTCAGAATCCAATTGCAAACGCTATATCCGCACAAACTGAGGCAAGCTTATCAGTATGTGAACCGACGTACTGACAGATTGGAAATAACAACATTCACTCTTAAAATATTAAGGTCAGAAAATCAATAAACCTTAATAATAATAATAAAAAAACGTATATGGTTCATTATGACAGCAAATCATTCAGATGAAATGAAACTGATTTGTGCATTATTTAAAAGGAATACTGACAAATCCGTTTTCTAATTCAATCCATTAGGCTCTAGTGTGTTGAACTCATATATATAGTGTTGCTCAAGTTTCAATAAAAATGATTAAAAACGTATATGGTTATAATGATAGCAAATCATCCAGATGAGGTGAAACTGATTATGCATTATTTTAAAGGAATACTGACAAATCCGTTTCCTGATTCAATCCATTCGGCTCTAGGGTATTGAACTCATATATATAGCGCTGCTCAAGTTGTAGTCCTCTTCAAGTTACGTTCATGGTTTTTACCTTAGTAGTTCCTCTATTGAAAGTACCTCCTTTCTTGAGTTTGGATTTAGATCCTTCGTTGTTCTTCATTGGTTTTATAGTAATTTGATGTTTTTAGTAGTCATTTTATGTAACTATTTATTGATGTTATTTATTATAGTCATCCAATGTAACTATTTATTGATGTTATTTATTATATTATTCACTGCTGTTTCTCAATATGTTATTCATTTGGTGTATTCGTATTTGTATTTTTATTATGTATCTTTTATGCATTACAGTGTGTTTGTTCCCAAAGGTTTTTTTAAAAACCACACCATTGATTTAAGTAAGTATTTATCTTATCTTTTCGGTCTCTTTGTCTACCATGATTTATTACTTTACATATTTTAATATTGGAAGTTTTTATTTATTATAAACTTCTATTGATGTTTATGTTTGCAGCTTAATGCTGTTTATCCATATGGCCCTAGCACAATTGGGCCAAAGATGAACGTCTGTCACATTTCAATATACAGACTTTCTTCTCATGATCCGTATTAGTGAGTACCATCCGTTTTTTGACTTGTATTTGTTTTTATTTGTTTATATTTTGGTTTTAATTGCCTCTCTGCCCTGCGCCTTTCTTTTTTAACTTGAAGTGTTTACACATATCATTTATGTATCAGTTGATAGATATATTTTGATGTGCATTATACAACCACCTTTGTTTTTACCCTTTATCCATGCCCGTGTTATTATTATTAATATTATTTTTTGTTAATCTGGTTCATTTTTACTTATTTGTTTTTAATATGTTTTAATGTATAATTCTATTTATGTTATTTTTGTCAGTTTGATACCCCCTGAGGAAGGCGTTCTGCCGAAACGCGTTGGGGAACTTTAATAAAACTTCTTGGATCAAGCATCTGTCTCATCACATCTCTCTCGCTCCTTGTGATCTCTGGTTGGTGTTGCGAGAGTTGCTTTGCTCTCCTTGTACTGTTTACAAAGTTTCCATCCAGAAGCTCAGATGTGCAAGCATCGACACACTTGAGGTCCAGAATGTTCCTTCTATGTCGGCACCCCGAAACAAATGGAATACCTGCCCTTGCCCCTATCATCCAGGGAATGGGCACCACTGCTTTCAGGAGAAGCAACTTGTCAAAGGGGATCTGCACAGTGGCCCTGCTATTAGCAGCCCCACAAGGAAGAAGACAAAAGCGGCCAGGATTGGCTCTTGCTTTCCAGGACACATCCATACTGAATGGGGGACTAGCATCCAGTTTGGTGACCCGAGCCCATTCCTGAAGGAAAAGGTGAAGCCTGTCCCCAACCGGAGGAACTAGGGAATGGGCCCCCAACATATCATTGCGCAGCCTAGGAGGCTCCTCCTCTGGATGGGACAGTCCCTGGATCCAAGCGATCCACGAAAATACAGAGAGTCTGAAGTCCATAAGCAGAGAGGAAGAAAAGCTTTCCAAGCCGGCAGTGATGGGAGTCCTCAGATCCTCGGGAGTCCAACCAGTGTGCCCGCGAGTAGCGGGCAGAGGCTGATGGAAAAGCGGCTCCTGCTCGCTTCATAGGCTCTTTGGCCCTGTCCTCCAGAAAGCAGTAAGATGTTGTCTCATCCACCTCCACCTGCTTCTCCAAATCGGATCCCAGAGAAGCGCCCCCTCTACGGCCAGATGGACAACTGGGCTTTGGAAGATTAGTCCACTGCCCCATGTCAGTCATGCCAACATTATGTCACCTTTGATAGGGCACAATCCCTGGCCTTTAGACATACCAGGCTGTACATAGCATCAGAAAGGAAGGCTGTAGGAGACTCCAAAAGAGGGGAAGAATTATCTGACGGAAGAGACTGAATCCACTGGAGCAGGGCTTGAGACGTCAGGCCTGCACATACTTTCACTGAACAGTAGTCACCGCAGCAAACTGGTTCTTCAACATGAATCTACTTTTCAGTCCAGAGTATCCTTTAAGGCCAAACTGCCTTCCACAAGAGTGGTGGTCTGACTGATAACCGCCATGACCATGCATCCATCTTCGAAATATCAAACATAATGCACCCCTTCTCCGGAAAAGCATGCATCTTCTTATACACTCTTAGGCAGAGAGTCAGGGGACTCTCGTTCTGACCAGAACATACCCTTGAGCAGCTCCAGTAACAGGAAGACAGTAGTGTATTTCCGCACTCCTTTGATTCCTGCTCCATCCTTGGAGCATCCACTGAGTTCAAGGTGAATAAGACCCTGGGAATCAACGCCTCCTCACAATCCTCTGAAGGCGAGAGTACTTCTTCATCCACATCAGACATCAGAGTCCAAGCTACGGTCCATATCTCTGACCCCCAGCTAAACCCCATCTTCAGGGGGCACCTTTGCTGGGGACTCTCAGCCATTGACAATTGAACAGGGCTTCTACACTCAGCCTGCCCCTCACAAGACTGCTTGGGAAGACCCAGAGGCCACAGGGTCTGAAATTCCATGCCAGAACAACCAGGCCTATTGTATAAAGGAAAGGAATTCTGCAGAGGACGATCTGGACTCTGCAAGCTCTCCCTGCAGAAATGAGTCCCCCTAAACCAGGGTACAGAGTCACCATTAATCCCCTAAAGGTTAGGGAGACACGCACAGCACTCAGGCCGGCTGCTTATCCTTTAGGCAGATAAGGCCGGCATAGAGAGGAGTGGGGGGGCAATTTCTCAAGGGACAACTCAGGAGCTGCCATGCTAGAAGAGCAAAGTCCAGAAGCCAAAGATAAGGCACCATGCTTGCCACAGGCCAAACAACAAATCCTGAAAAAGACATAAGAGTTAAGGCAAGTATCAGAACAGCATGTGCTAAGGCCGTAGCAGCCTAAAGGTGCACATTAACTGTGCTTTTACTGCAATGCGTGTTACAGATGCTAGGGAAGGAATGCACATTGGAGCCATTTGAACACACGTGACCTCCAGGCACACAATAGGAGAAGATGCTACTATCGCGTGCAGAAAATGGTGGGATACTCCCACACCATGTCAACGGTCACAGCAGGCTACCCAGAATTGCATCCCACACATACGGAATCAGGAGCCCCCATCAAGAACAATGACAAGGTTAAGCCTTGGTTCTCACCCCATGAGAACCCCAGAGGATCCATGCCAGGCTCAGCTCTACTCCCCTGATACTATTACATTGGCTTTTCAACACTGTGTTTAGGGTGGCTGGCAGGCAGATCCCCCTGACAGCCTTCTGCAGTCTTCAGGAGAGAGTAGGGGAGGAACAAAGGAGAAGGAAGGGGGGTATTGAGGTTGTGTGTGGCTGCTGCCCCCTTCCAGATCCTTCCAATTTCTGACTGCTCAACAGGCTCTTATCATAAGTGCGCGGAGTTGAAAGCACAGTTACTTACCTGTAACAGGTGATCTCTGGGAACAGCAGGAATAAGTCTTCACATATGGGTACGTCGGTACCGACGGAGCCTGCGCGGGAACGCTCCCCAGCATCCCAAAAAAGGAAAGCTTTTGGGAGCATCCCACAGCGCCTGCGCGCTGCCTTCCCGCTTTTCCTAACCGCCTCTCTCCAGTTCGAGTTTTAAAGCTGAGACAAAGAGAGAGAGAGGAAAGGAAAGATAGATAGAGAGATACAACTCCTAGGGGAGGTGGGTGGATTGTGAAGACTTATTCCTGCTGTTCCCAGAGATCACCTGTTACAGGTAAGTAACTGTGCTATCTCCAGGAACAAGCAGGAATGAGTCTTCACATATGGGGACTCCCCAGCTAGAGATGCCTGGGAGATCCCCAAGGTTGTGAGACCCTGGGAAGGGCTCTACCTTCCGCCATGGATCTCAGGCATCCAACCAGGGATGGAGGGTAGGAGTTGATTAAGCATGGAACAGGTGTTTGAGAACAGCCTGACCAAACAAGGCATCCCGGCGGGAGTCCTTGTCCAAACAGTAATGGGCTATGAAGGTATGAACCGAGGCCTAGGTGGCCGCTCGACAGATCTGGTCGATGGACACAGAATTTAGATGAGCCATAGAGGTGGCCATGGCCCTCACATTATGAGCTGTGACATGGCCCTCCAGAGAAAGGTTCTTACTCTGGTAGGCAAAAGAAATACACTGAGCAATCCAATTGGACAGTGTCCTCTTAGAGACTAGAAGTCCCAAATGAGAGGGATCAAAAGCAACAAAGAGTTGAGAAGACTTTCTATGTTGCTGTGTCCTTTGTAAGTAAAAAGCAAGAGCCCTCTTACAATCCAGGGTATGAAGATTCCTCTCTGCACTTGATGCATGAGGACCTGGAAAAAAGACAGGTAAATACACCTCTTGGTTAAGATGAAAAGGTGAGACCACTTTAGGCATAAAGTGTGGATTGGTCCTAAGGGCTACCTTATCATGATGGAACCTTGTATAAGGTGGATTAGCCACTAAGGCCTGCAGTTCATTGATGCGGCGAGCTGAGGTGACTGCAATAAAAAAGATAACCTTCCAGGAAAGAAATTTCAAGGAGGCGGTGGCTAAGGGTGGCTTCATGAGCTGACCAAGAACCAGATTCAAGTCCCATGCCACTGGAGGTGGACTAATGGGAGGTTTAGTTAAAAGGAGGCCTCTCATGAATCTTGCAATAAGAGGATGAGAGGAAACAGGTTGTCCATTGAGAGGCTTGAGAGATGCTGCAATAGCACTCAAATGGACACTTACTGAATTCATTTTGAGGCCTGCATGGGAAAGATGCAGGAGATACTCTAGTAAAGAATTCAAAGGTATTGCTAGAGGGTTAATACCCTTCTCAGCACACCAAATGGTAAACCTTTTCCATTTAAAGGCATAGGAACGTCTAGTAGAAGGCTTTCTGGAAGCATGAAGGATATCCCTTACTTGCTGAGAAAGATGCCAATCTTGAAGGTCTAAGCCTTCAAGCAACCAAGCCCTGAGATGGAGAGATTGGGGGTTTGGGTGCCACAACGTTCCCCCCTCCTGAGACAGGAGATCTGGAGCAGACCCTAAGTCCAGGGAGGGAGCTTGGGAAAGATGCAGAAGTAGAGGGTACCACACTTGGCGTGGCCAACGTGGAGCTATGAGGATCATAGTCCCTCGATCTCTCTGAAGTTTGAACAGGGTCTTGGGAATTAGGGGAATGGGTGGAAAGGCATACAGGAAGTCTTGACCCCAATGAAGGAGGAAGGCATCCCTGGCATGAACTCCCTGACATGGAATTCTGGAACAGAATCGGGGAAGTTTGGCATTCCACAGACTTGCAAAGAGGTCTATGTCCAGGGTTCCCCAAATTCGAAAGATTCTGACTATCTGGTCCATATGAAGGGACCATTCGTGTGGAAGCAGAACTCTACTGAGTCTGCCTGCCCAAGAGTTTTGAACTCCTGGAAGGTATACTGCCAGAAGATGAATTTGATGCTCTCTGGCGAAGGCCCACAATCTCAGAGCTTCGTTGCAAAGCGACAGAGAGCCAGTCCCTCCCTGCTTGTTCACATAGAACATGGCTACTTGGTTGTCCGTATGAATGAGGACTGTCTTGTAGCTGAGCAGGGTATGGAAGACTCTGAGAGCCAAGAATATTGCTCTGAGCTCTAAGATGTTGATATGTAGGGAGGTCTCCTGTGCGGACCAAATGCCCTGGGTGGAGAGGTCTTGAAGATGAGCTCCCCAACCCTTTGGAGAGGCATCTGTTGTAAGGATTGCTTGGGGTAACAACTGTTGGAAGGGGGACCCCAGCAACAGATTTTGAGTGGACTTCCACCACTGGAGAGACCAAAAGAGGCGCCTGGAGGTTGCTATTTTGTCTGACAGACCCCCTGATGCCTGGGTCCACTGGGTGGACAAAGTCCATTGAGCTGCCCTCATGTGAAGGCAAGCATAAGGGACCACATGCACAGTAGATGCCATGTGGCCTAGCAGTTGTAACATCTCTCGAGCAGTTAGATGGGTTTTTAACTGAATCTGAGAGGCTAACTGCACTAAGCGTAGGCAACGGGCCTGGGGAAGATAGGCCCTTGCAGTTGTGGTATCCAGCAAGGCCCCTATGAACTCTAGAGACTGAGTAGGGGTGAGTTGGGACTTTGGAATGTTTATCACCAGTACCAGATACTGCAGAACACGCATTGTGCAGGCTAGGGAAGTCTGGGCCTCTGATTGGGATGAAGCTCGGATGAGCCAGTCGTCCAGATATGGGAATACGAATATTCCTAGAGTGCGTAGGAAGGCAGCTATTACTGCCATGCATTTTGTGAACACTCTTGGAGCAGAGGCCAGACCAAAGGGAAGCACCCTGTATTGGTAGTGCTTTCCCTGATAAAGGAACCGAAGGAACCTTCTGTGTGCTGGATGGATGAGTATATGGGTATACGCATCCTTGAGATCTAGAGAACAAAGCCAATCCTGACTCTGAAGGAATGGAAGGAGAGTACCTAGAGAAATCATCTTGAATTTCTCCTTGCATAGGAATTTGTTCAATTCTCTGAGATCTAATATGGGTCTGTAACCCCCTGTTTTCTTTGGAATTAGAAAGTAGGGGGAGTAGAACCCCGAGCCCTGTTGAAGAAGAGGTACTTCTTCTATTGCCCCTTGGGCAAGAAGAGTAGAAATCTCTTGACCCAGAAGGTCGAGGAGAGATGTTGGAGAATTGAACTGTCTCACCATGGTGTAAGGAGGAAGGTTTGAGAAATGAAGTTTGTACCCTTCCCTTATGATGGAAAGGGTCCACTGCTCTGCTGTGATTTGCTCCCATCTGGGAGCAAAGTGAGCTAACCTTCCTGGAATGGAGAGAGGCTCTGGTTCTTTTAGAGCTAGAAAGGCTAAGTTCTCTAGGTGCAAGTCAAAAGCCCTGAGGAGGCTGAGGCTGTTGGGCTACAGTAGGCCTTGCAGCCTTAGACTTGGCCTGTTTAGGTTGTTGACGCTTTGCAGCAAAACGCCCTGCAGAAGATGTTTGCTGACCATAAGCAGGATAATATCTTCCCTTCTTGGGAAAATATGTCTTTTTGAACAACCTTTTCTGGCAGGATTAGAGGTAGACTTTGAAAGCCTATCCAAAGCAGAATTTTCTGCATCCATCTGAGTGGCCTTTGTTTGCCAATCTTTGCCAAACAGGTTTTCACCTGTACAAGGAAGATTTCCTAATCCATCTTGGACCCAGGGTTCCAACTCAGAAGCTTGTAACCAAGCAATTCTGCGTGCACCTATGGCAATGGCCGAGGCTCTGCTGGCTCCCTCGAAAGAGTCAAAGGCTGCACGGTTAGAAAATTTGGAAACATCCTGGGCATGCTTAAGCCAGGTAAGAAAGTCTTCCCTTTTATCTTCTGGAAGAAAAGGGAGGAAAGTTTGCAGATGATCTGTAACTTCCTTCAGAAACATCCCCATATAGAGACTATAGGAGTTGATTCTGGCAACAAGCATACTGGCTTGAAAAAGTTTTCTGCCAAAAGCATCTAAGGTTCTACATTCTCTTCCTGGAGGAGCAGATGAGTGCCTCTTTGCACTCTAACTTTTTCATAGCAGACTCCACCACAATAGAATGGTGAGGAAGCTGAGTTTTATGAAATCCAGGACAAGGAGGGACACGATACATGGTATCCAACCTACGAGAATGAGAAGAGATGGTGAGAGGAGTCTCCCATATGCCTATCATGTGGTCATAAAGGATCTCCTGAACTGGCAAAGTGGCTGCTTCTTTAGGAGCCTTAGGATATTGCAAAATATCCAATTTTTTGGCTCTAGGCTCTGTCTCAGGGACTACTGAGATAGAAAGCCCCTTGACCACTTCCCTTATGAAGTCTTGAAAAGACAAGTCTTCTGGAGGGGACATTCTTCTTTTTGGAGAAGAAGGCTCCTGAGGAAGAAGTACCGATGCTTCGACAGAGGCCTCCGATGCATCAGAGTCTTCGGAGGAATCGAAGTATCGCCTGTCTGGATGCTCTTGTAAAGCCCGATATGCATACCGGGTGGTATCGACATCGGGAGTCATCGGTATCGGATCGGTACAGATAGGCATCATCGGACAGGGTACTGCTGCAGTCGACACCGAAGCCGATGTCGATGCAACCGGTTCCGGCACCGGAACCGATATCGGAGCCGGTGTCGGAGCCGGTACCGACAACGAAGCTTGTTGCGGTACCAGCGGCGTTGCAGCTTGTATGAATGCCGTAATGGCACGCTGCATGGTCAGAACATTCTGATCCATCAACGCCATGAATGTCTGGAGGTCTGTACCGGCGGATTCCACCGGTACCCCAGAACATTGCAACAGGTGATCGGTCGAGGCCGTGCCATCGATGTCAACCTGTGACCCCATAGGAGGAGCTTTGGAAGCCGGAGCTTCTCGCTGGGGTACTTTTGCCAGTGCAGGATCCTCGAGGGCAAGCCCGGAGGCATCTCGATGCTTAGAGGGAGATCTACCCTTCGAGGACCGGCTGGACTTATGTTTGGTTACCTGAGATCCATAGGAGGAAGAAGCAGCCCTGGAAGACGTCGATGCCACCGAAGCTGCATCAGAGGCAAACAGTATACTGAGCTTGGCTGCTCGGTTCTGTAAACCTCTTTTAGACATCATGGAGCAGGACGGACAATCCGTGATGGAATGGTCAGGACCCAAACACTTAAGACACCAGTCATGGGTGTCGGTAACAGAGATGGTACCGCTGCACTTAGTGCATTTTTTAAACCCGGAGGCGGGCTTTTCCATGAGGAATGTTCTGTTAGGCCTAAGGCCCAACGAAGAAAAAAAAAATACACTGAAGTGGAACAGAAAGTATTCTTTTTTTTTTTTTTTTTTTAAGAAAAAGAAAGAAAAGACCGGCGGTACTGGTCCTATGTCGAAGAAGGCAGACGCGCAACTAAAGAAATAAAATAAAATAAAGAACTTCTTCAGCGGTGACAGGAACACGACCTGCTGGCTCCGCGGAAAAGAAGAACTGAAGAGAGGCGGTTAGGAAAGGCGGGAAGGCAGCGCGCAGGCGCTGTGGGATGCTCCCAAAAGCTTTCCTTTTTGGGAAGCTGGGGAGCGTTCCCGCGCAGGTTCCGTCAGTACCGACGTACCCATATGTGAAGACTCATTCCTGCTTGTTCCTGGAGATAGGAATATTCAGAATATGCCATAGCCAAGGAGTTGAACTCCAGTAGTAAAGTAAATCAAGGGTCCACAAAACTTCCACAATCCTGTGGTCATGGAAAGGGCTGTAAAACTCATCCCTTCCCAGGAATTCCTCATTCCTACAGCTTCAGTTGCTAATGGCAATAACAGAAACTGGTCTGATCTTTGCACTTTTCCGGGTCATGCCACGTCCTGGTACATGGAACAGACGTTTCAGTCATCATTCTGTGGCTTTCTTCAGTGTGACAATTCTGGTGGCAGTCTAGACCTCAAGCTGCTTCAAAAGCTTGAATGTCTATCTGGAAGCAGAATTGAAGGATACAGCCTGAAGTGCAAGCATGCCAATGGCCTCCCCCTCTTGCAGTGGCCAAATAAGGGAAGGGGGAAACAAAGAAGAGTAAGGTAATGGGGATGAGCAAGGAAGTAAATGGTGTGAAGTAGAGGGCAAGTGAGTGCATGTGGTGGGGGCAAGGGGAGAGCAAGTGAGGTTACTGAAAGGAGTGTGCAGTGATAGTGAAGGGTTTAATGAGGGGATTAAGTGTGAGTGAGAAAAGGGATCAATGTTCGGAGGAAGGGTGTGAGTAGATTGTCGTTCCCTCTAATCTTGGAACCCTCTTTTTGAGGCCCTTCCTCTGCTCTTCACCTTGTCCCTTTACTCCTCTTGCTTGAGGTACTATCTCAATTTCTGTCCTTTAGGATCCACACTCTCTCTACTGAAGTTCCTGCTTCTTTCCTCATCCTTCAGATCCCAATTGTGCCTTCCCAGCACTGATCACAAGGATTCCTTTTCTTCCAAAAGACAGTCAAATAAAGTAACTGAGCATACATGAAACATCAGAAAATTACTTTTTAAATAAAGATTTAAAAAGCAACAATTTAATATGCACATTTATGAAAATGTATTGTATAATAGTCACAGAATTTGTAAACTCCTGCCACAGAACCTTGATAAAGATGCCACAAGAAACCAGGGGCCGTCTAATAGAATCCAGTCTGTTTAACGGCACAAAGATTGTGAGGTTTTGAACCAGAAGTCTGCTGAGCAAAAAAGCAGAATTATGTCTCCTAAGCAACTGGATGGAACAGGTAAATCTACATTATGTAAGAGAAGAGGCCTGGTATCGGACTTGATAAAGAAACCAATAGCCATGTCCTAAAGAGTAGTTACTCACCTGTAACAGGTGTTCTCCAGGAGCAGCAGGAATCAGTCCTCACATATGGGTGACATCGACGTCGATGGAGCCCCTGCAGAGCATTTCCCCAGCTTTCTATGAAAGCCTTTGGGAATACTGCACACATGCATGGTCCCCTTCCCACCTAAAGGTGCCATCTTGCTCAGTCTGATGACATAGCTAAAAGACAGCACAAAAAATGTAAAAAATGAACTATGTACAACTGCAACTCCCAGGGTAGGAGGGAGGGTTGTGAGGACTGATTCCTGCTGCTCCTGGAGAACACCTGTTACAGGTGAGTAATTACTCTTTCTCCAGGACCAAGCAGGAAGTCAGTCCTCACATATGGGTGACTCCCTAGCTCTGGGCTACCAGGAACCCAGGCTGAACAAGAGAACGCCCTCTAGTCCCAGCATCAAAGAAAGACTTTTCACTGAAAGAACCTCCACTGGTAGCCCAACGGAGGGCAGGAGTTGCCTAAACCTCAAAACGATTCCGGAGTACTGCCTGGCCAAAAGCACTGTCCCTACGGGACTCCCTCTCCAGGAAGTAATGGGCCGCAAAAGTCTGGTTTGAGGACCAAGTTGCAGCCCTGCAGATGTCTGCCAACGGTACAGAGTGGAGATGAGCTACTGAGGCAGCGATAGCCCTGACACGGTGGGCCATGACACGACCCTGCAACGGAAGGTCAGTTGCCCTGTAAGCCCAGGTGATACAGTCAGCCACCCAGATGGACAAGGTACGCTTGGACACAGCTAACCCCAAATTATTAGGGTCAAAAGATATGAAGAGCTGAGTAGCCCTTCTATGCCCCTGCGTACGGTCAAGGTAGAAGGATAAGGCCCTTCTACAGTCCAGGGTATGCAGGAACGCTTCAGCCTGGCTTGCATGAGGCCTAGGGAAGAATGTTGGAAGAACCACCTCCTGACTGAGGTGGAAAGAGGAGACAACCTTTGGGAGGAACTTTGGATGAGTCCTAAGGACTACCCTGTTCCTATAGAAGCGAGTGTAAGGCCTGTCACAGACCAGGGCCTGAAGCTCACTCCCTCGCCTGGCCGAGGTTAGGGCTACCAGAAAAAGTGTCTTCCAGGAAAGGAAGCAGAGAGGACAAGTAGCCATCGGCTCAAAAGGTGGGCGAGTCAGTTGTTGCAAGACCACATTCAGCTCCCACTCAGGGGCTGGAGGACGGACTGGAGGCTTGAGCAAGAGCAAACCTCTGAGGAACCTGGACACCAAGGGGTGAACCGACAAAAAGCGTCCTTCCACCAGTGAGTGGTGAGCTGCTAGAGCTGAGAGGTGGACCCGAACAGAATTGGACTTGAGTCCCTGATTGGATAAGTGCAGCAGGTACTGAAGCACCACTGGTACCGAACAGGAGAAAGGATCTTCTGTACGCAGCTGACACCACACAGAAAACCGTTTCCATTTCAGGGCATAGGTTTTCCTGGTGGACTGCTTCCTAGAGGCCAAGACTACCTCTTCAACTGCCTGAGGTAGGCCCCAGGGAGCCAAAACTACCCTTGCAGCCTCCAGGCCATCAAATTGAGAGATTTGAGATTGGGGTGCAGAAGAGAACCTTGATCCTGAGAGAGAAGGTCGGGCTGCAACCCCAGAGGCAGTGGGTTGTCCACTGCCAGTTGAAGCAGAAGTGGGAACCAAGGCTGCCTCGGCCACCTGGGAGCTACCAGAAGAACCGAGGCCTTGTCCCGCAGAATCTTGAACAGGGTTCGGGCCACCAGAGGCGTGGGAAGAAACGCATATAGGAGGCCCTGGGACCAGGAAATCAGAAAAGCATCTGCTGCTAGCCGCAGAGGATGTGGTTGCCTGGAGCAGAACCTGAGCAGCTGTCTGTTCAGGGGACTGGCAAATAGATCTATGGATGGGAGTCCCCATTTCAGGAAAATTTTCTGAACCACTAATGGGTGGAGCTGCCATTCGTGGGGCTGCAGAATCCTGCTCAACCGATCTGCCAGGCAGTTCTCCTGACCAGGCAGATAAACAGCCTTGAGAAACATGTTGCGCCGGAGCGCAAATAAGCAAAGGTCCTGTGCCTCCTGACAAAGGAGCCTAGACCCAGTGCCGCCCTGCTTGTTCACATAAAACATGGCTACTTGATTGTCTGTTTGTACTAAGACAGACTGGTGAGCCAGGGTTTGACAGAAAGTCTTGAAGGATAAGCGAATAGCCCGTAGTTCCAGTAGGTTGATCTGTTGCTTGGCCTCCCAGGGAGACCACAGGCCCTGGGTGCACTTGTCCAGACAATGTGCCCCCCAGCCCTGCAGGCAGGCATTGGTGGTTAACACCACTGTGAACCCAGGTATCTGAAAAGGCACTCCTTGTAGTAAGTTGGGGGGTGCAGCCACCAGCGTAGGGAGTTCAGGAATGGTCTGGACACCCGTATTCTTTCTCTGAGGCTGCCTGTAGCCTGAGCCCACTGAGTTCTGAGGCACCACTGTGCAGGCCTCATATGGAGCCGGGCATTGGGAGTCACATGTACTGTCGAAGCCATGTGACCCAGAAGCCTCAGCCAGTGTCTGGCGGAGACCAGTGGCCTGCTGAGAAACTGGTTTGCCAAGTCTATCAGTCTTTGGGCTCTGTCTCCTGGCAAGAAAGCCTTTGCCTGCAGAGAGTCTAGCCTCACCCCTATGAACTCCAAGTTCTGGGAGGGGAGCAAAGTGGACTTTGCGAAGTTTATGACGAAACCCAGGTGTTGAAGGAGAGAAATAGTTCGGAGGGTGGCTTGCCTGGCCTCCTGGCACGTCTGACTCCTGATGAGCCAGTCGTCCAGATAGGGGAAGACAAAGATACCCTGATTTCTCAAGTAGGCCGCCACCACTGCCAGGCATTTGGTAAAGACCCTGGGGGGCGGAGGTGAGGCCGAAAGGCATCACTCTGTACTGATAATGGTTTCCTCCCACAATGAACCTGAGGTACTTTCTGTGGTGTGGATGAATGAGGATGTGAGTGTACACATCCTTTAGATCTAAAGAGCATAGCCAATCTCCCTGCTGGAGGTAGGGCAGAAGTGTTCCAAGAGTAAGCTTCTTGAACTTTTCCTTCTCTAGGAACTTGTTGAGATTTCTGAGGTCGAGAATAGGCCTGAGGCCTCCGGTTCTCTTTGGTACGAGGAAGTACCTGGAGTAGAAACCGTGACCTTGGAGGTGGGGAGGCACAGGCTCCACCGCCTTGTCTCGCAACAGACCTTGAAGCTTTTGAAGGAGGAGGTCTGTATGAAGAGGAGGCCTTGGAGGTTCTCCTGGGAAGTAAGGAGAAGGCAACTGATGGAAATGAAGCATATAGCCCTTGTGGACTATGCTTAAGACCCAACTGTCTCCTGTAATGGGAGGCCACCTGTGGGCAAACAGGGCTAGTCGACCTCCTGTGCAGGGATGGGACAGCAGAGAAGGAGAGGCTATGCCTTGGGAGTCAAAAACCCCCACTCTGCTGAGTGGGAGTGGGAGCAGGAGCCGGAGGCTTGGGGGCCTTCTGCCTACGGGGCCCATGTCCCTGCCTCTTGGCCTGCTGACTCTGTGGGGGAGCTGGGGAGGCCTGGTAAGGTGGGAACTGTTTGTAGGCAGACACCTTCCTCGGGTAAAAGGACTTCTTACCCGAGCCCTTCTTTTTATGAGAAGGGGCAGAAGTCTTTCTGGACAGCCTTGTCCTCGTGAGGTGCTCGGTCTCGAGCTGTGCAGCCTTCTCGGCGATGGGCTTGCCAAAAAGTTTCTCACCTCGGCAAGGGACATCGACCAACTTGTCTTGTACCCATGGCTCGAGATCTGATGACTGCAGCCATGCCTGGCGTCGAGCCGCGATGCCGGCTGCCGCAACACGGGCCGAGGCCTCGAAGCCATCGTAGGTTGCTCGGGACATGAACTTAGAGCATTCCCAGATCCCCGAAGACAAGGATTTGAACCTCTGCAAAGGTTCCCCGGAGAGACCAGCAGAGAACCCAGCAAGCTCCTTTGCCAGGTCCCGCAAGTACATGCCCATGTACAGCTGGTAGGACTGGACACGGCAAGCAAGCATCGAGCCCTGGAAGCACTTTCTACCAAACGCATCCAGGTTCCGGGCCTCCCTGCCGGGGGGCACTGCGGAGTGCATCTTCTGGCTTTTCAGACAATGCATGGCCGATTCCACCACCATGGAATGGTGTGGTAGCTGCGCCTTTTGAAAGCCAGGGCTCTTACGGAGTCGATAAATGGAATCAAACTGCTTGCTCAGAACCGGCGCCGATGCCGGTGCCTCCCACATCCGGAAGAGGAGCCGTTCCAGCATCGGAAGAACCGGCACAGTAAAGGCCTCGAGGAGAGTCATACTGGAGGGCCTCGAGCTCTTCGGCTCGAGGCTCCTCCTTGGGGTCCGCGGGGATCGCCAACACTGTGGCCATATCCCGAATGAACTCCGAGAACCGGGTATCCTCCGTGGGGGGGATCTACTCTGGGGCTTGGACTGCTGTGAGTCTGACGGGACGCATCGAGTCCTGAAGGTATCGGAGGACTCCTCGTCCTCCGTCTCCCAGGCGGACTCGTCCGAAGAGGAGTCGGGCTCCGACCACATGGGTCCCGGCAGCACCCGCCCCGACGCCGAAGGCACTGGCGTCGACGCCCTCATTCCCGAACGGGAGGTCGAGGGTGACCGCGACCGAGGACGACCTCGAGCCTTCATGGTCTCGAGTATCGGCTCGGTCTCCGGGGTCGACTTCGACCTCCATGTCCCAGTGGTCAGGGCAGATGCGCCAGCAAGGCTGGCCATCAGCACCCGCTGCTGATCCATGAAGGCAGACAGTCTGCACTCCAAGGCTGTCAGCCCGAGTCCAAGCTCAGGAGACTCAGCAGCCACCGACTCGGGCCCCGGCGGCGGCTCCCTGGGAGGACAACAGGACTTACGTGTCCAGCAGACTCCAGCTCCACACGAGGCATTTTGGACGGCTTCTCCTGTTCCAAGGGCCCAGGACGGCGGTCGGGGGTCCAATACCTAGCTCTTGAGGAGCCAGGGACCTCCTCCGATGCTGCCCTCGTGAGCCGCTTCTTCCTCTTTCGCTCCCGATCGGGGGACCCCCTGTCCAAGGAACCCAGACAATGCTCGGGGTCAGACTCCCAAGATGTCGAGGCCTCAGACAAGGTCTGGGCCCGGCCGGAGGCCGAATCAGAAAAAAGCCTTTCCTTTTGATGCTGTCAACTTCGCAGTGCCTTAGTGGACATTTTGCCACACGGCCCACAGATCTGAGGATCATGATCGGGACCAAGGCACCGAAGGCAGCAGTCGTGTGTGTCGGTGAGAGACATCAGTTTCTTGCATCGATCACACTTTTTGAAACCACTGGAAGCCATCGGGGAAAAAAGAGCCCCCGTGAGGTCAAAGGACCGGCCTTCCAGGGAAAAAGAAAAAAGGGCGCGAAAGCCAGCTACTAAGGGCAAAAACCGAAAAAATGAGGACGGGCTCGATACCGGTGTATCGAACCCGGCGGGAAGGGGAACCGGCGTCGAACCGGACAAGAACCGTGATGAAATTGCAAGAAAAACACAAGAAAAATCTAACTTTTTTCCAGATGACTAGGACAGACGTCCAACGGACTCCTCGGAAAAAGAAAGACTGAGCAAGATGGCACCTTTAGGCGGGAAGGGGACCGCGCATGCGTGCAGTATTCCCAAAGGCTTTCATAGAAAGCTGGGGAAATGCTCCGCAGGGGCTCCGCCGATGTCACCCACATGTGAGGACTGACTTCCTGCTTGGTCCTGGAGAAAGAATTAGATATTGCCTCTGACCTTGAAAAGTTATTGCTGGAACCATAGCCTTGCTCCTAGAAACCTGAGGGCTGATTTGCTGTGTTGTGAGGATATCTACAACCCTTAAAGCAAATTGCAATAAAGATACATTTTTAGACCTGTTTAAGTATATGTGGATGTTAACTTGGATTTAGACTGAACCTGTTGTGGGCAAGGCTAGTATTAGACATACTGATGCCCAGGGCAGAAATTTAGGAGGAGGTCCCAAAGTCCACTGGCAAGCTGTGTTTTTTATCAGCTTTGAGCAAGCTTAGGGCTTCATATGGCATGGAGGTCCAAGGTAGACGCAGTTCACAGTTCTTGCAACCAGGGCCAGCATTAGTGAGGTGCAACCAGAGCAATTGCCCTGAAGTATTTGGACTTACGACTAGAGACTGTGGACTGTCCCAGCAACATACTTTTCAGGCCTATATATTTTATATTTGAATCACTAAAACTATTTGTATTAGCCTTGTAGTTTACGCCTGTGCTGAACCTAGAAAAATAACTAAGTAATTTGGCTTGGAACCCAACAGCCTGCTGGGCACTTAGAACAAAAAAGAATCTTCTAACAGAAAGTTATTTCTGGAGAATGAACTTACCACAGAAAGATGACCATTCTTGGCTTTGGCTATTAGCAGTTCAGAGCCTGAGGTGAAATCGATGATACCTTCCTTACCGTGTCCAACTGCAAACTTGATGCTGTCGAAACACAAGACAATTGCTTCTGAATTCTGAAAACAGATTCTTCCACAGCTGTTTAGTCACACATATGTTGCACCACACCTTCCACTGCATCGTAGAGGCATGTTTCCAAGTAGTAAGAATTAATGGTCTTGGAATAAAATGACTCAAATTCGTTGCCAGAGGATGTTGTTAAAGCTGCTAGTATAGCTGGAATTCAAAGAGGTTTGGACAAGTTCCTGGAGGAAAAGTCCATAAGCCATTATTAAGAGGACCAGGGAAATCTACTGCTTACCCCTGGGATAAGCAGCATGGAAATCTGTCTACATTTTTAGAACCCGACAGGAACGTTTAACCTGGATTGGCCACTGACGGAAAAAGGATATAGGGCTTGATGGACCTTTGGTCTGATCCAGTATTGCATTTCTTACGTTTTTAGCATATGCAACAAATTTTTTAAATTCACTAATACATTCTGACACAAAATCAAATGATTTCCAAATAATAAACCCAAGGGAAAATTCTTGAATAGATTAAATGATCTTAATTTAGATCCAAAATCTTATCAATATTTCTGTATATAGGAACCAAAAACATATGTTCAAAATGTTTTTTATGCCAGACAAGCAACCGCCATTTATTGTCTGCCCCATTCTGAAGTTTGAGAGCTTTCATTGACATCTCCATAGCTCCCTGTATCTGAGTAAGGCATGCCGAGGATCTTATTGCAAAATAGCTTCCATTGATCTCGTCCAAGTCATAACCACTATCTTAGCACAGAAGAAGGGAGTGAGGTGTAGAAAGAGTCCTTTTATTGACAAAAGCACCCAACACAGATGCACTTCGGCACACTGCCTTCTTGGGGAACTGCAATGTAGTAAGAACACAAGCTACTCAGGAACTGTGATTATATGTGAGAGCGATTCCATGGGTGCAATCTGCATAAGCAATGCAGAGCAAGAGATTGCATCAAAAAGGTGAACATCTGCTTTAGGCACTAAATTCTTCCTTAAACATTGATTTAATATCAGAACTGGGAGAAGGGACGCGAGGGAAGCAGCTAAACATCCTTTCATCCATTGTGGTTCAGTTGTAGCACTACACGTGTTTATTGTTCACGGCAGCTTAAACTGGAAGTGCTTTGTTAGAGAGGACTGAAAAGTTCAAGGAGAGGGTTGGGTTGCACACCAAATCCTGCTCTTGTGACCTTGGGCAAGTTTACTTCACCCTCGACTGCCGCAAGCAGAACTTAGATTGTGAGCTCACTTGGGCAGGGAAATGACTTGGTACCTTCTTGAGCAAGGATTTGGAAAAAATGCAAGTAATAAATCTAAAAATCCAAATCAGCTAGAATTGGCTGTGACAAAATCAATGACAGCTATTTGATGGCCTACATGAAAAGAACTGGTGGACCTCTGTTCAGCTTCCAGTGGACTAGTGTCCATATCATAGAAAGTACTGTTGGGAGGTCATTTCTTCCTTATATGTTGTTCTTTTCATTAACCGACACCACCATGAGCAGCTTCAGCAGAAAGGCCCAAAGACTGAACAGGCAAGACGACTAAATTACCCTCCCATCCCTACAAGTGGTGCCTCCTGTGAGGTGCAATGTGAAGAAGTTGTGCATGCTATATAATGTGACTTCCGATTCCACTACTGTCAAGTGACTTTTTTTTTTAACAAATACTAAATTCTCTAGAAAGAACACTAGTGATATTTACTAATCGGTTGCTAGTGCTAGCAAAAGCAGAAGCGCACTAGAAATGGTTACAACCTTTCATTCTTTTTATAGGTTTGTGATGGGGAGGAGAATCAGGAGTTGGGCTATGAGTCTCAACTGCTTGGTTAAGTACGACATGCTCTCAGACATACTCACCTGTTTTGGTTGATGTTGATGTTGTTGACTTTTTCAGCACTCATAGCAATTTTGGTTAGTGTCTCAATCACATGATCACTCTGTAACACAACATCTCCCTGGAAAATAAGCATACATTCAGCGCTGTAGGAAGCACCCCGTTAAATTATTATATGAAAACAGCATCTCATCAGTGTTGTTGAGAGTTCCTAGATAAGAAAGTGGCAGTGCATCATGGTTCACAGGTAAATTGGCAAAGCATGTGAATGATTGAAGATACACTGACACTGCTGACGTCTTCCCAAGCACCAATGACATTGCCAAGACCACAATATTTCCTGCCCCCTTGAAAGTACTGCACAGTATCATTTTCCAAGTAAATGGGGACGTTGCCGTACTATGGTAAGGGGCCAATTCTGGCCCTTGTGTTATGCTATAAACTGAAAGGTCTCTTTTGAGGAGGACAGTAAGACTTTTTTTTTCTAAATTAAACCATCAGTTTTTACAAGGCCTAGCTTCTGCATTGTTTTTCAAAAGCAAAGGAAGTCCTAGTTAGAGAAGAATATTTTTTTTTTAAATTTTTTATTTATAGTTATCATACAATTACATCCAAGTCATTAACAAGAATGAAAAGAACAATAGGAAAATGAACAAATAGGTGCTAATGCACCAAAGCAATAACATCTATAGGCAAAACGGACATAAGACTTAAGTGTCAGCCGAATGGGAATTTTGAGGAACCTCCACCACTACTTCCTCCCTAGCTATTAAGAATTCATTAAGTTGCCTAGGTTCAAAGAAAACATACGTCTTTTGTTTATAAGTCACATAACATTTAACAGGAAATTTCAACAGAAAAGTTGCCCCTAAAGCCAAAACTCTGGGGCGAAAAGTCAAAAGACTCTTCCTTTTCATTTGTGTAACTCTTGATAAATCAGGAAATATTCGAACTCTAGAACCTAGGAATTCCTCATTAAAATTCTTAAAATACAAACGAAGAATAAGAAATTTATCTGATTCTAATGCCAGAGTAACCAGTAGGGTTGACTTGTCAGTAATGACCTCTAAGGAGGATTCCAAGAACCCCGTCAGCTCACCCTTCTCAGGATGGTCAAGGGGGATATTGGAAACTCCCTTCGCTGCACCAACAGGCAGGTAATAGGCACGGACCACAGGTGGATACTGGCCCAAAGGAAGTTTGAGAACCTCTCCAAAATATTTCCTCACCATTTCCATGGGGGAAAATAAAGGTGAACGGGGAAAATTTTAAAAACGCAGGTTACACCTTCTAACCTGGTTCTTAAGATATTCCATTTTCCTAGCCGACACATTCCTATCGACTACCTGGGAATCCCAAACTTCCTGCAAGTGCCCCACATCCCGTTCCAGCTTAGACAGTCTCTCCACCTGGCTTAACTGGTCAGTAGACAGAGTCCCACAAACAGTCTTAACCTCAAATAAATCTTTGGTTACCGCACCAAACGACAACTGAAGAGAGGATGAAAGTGAAGCCAGACCTTCCCATAGCGTTTCCAAAGTTATTACCGCCGGTCTCACCAGCTCAAACTTCAACGGAAGATCACCTCCCTGCGCGGCATCCACAGTGGGAGTCCCAAACAACACCCACTCCATTACTCCACTCTGCCGCTGCTGTTCCAAAGACACAGGGGAAACTCCAAGTGCAGAAACTCCTCCCGGGGAATCCTTCTTTGGCGTGCTCACCGGCACCCTCATGATGGATCCAGAATCTGCACCTCCAATACTTCCGGGTCGCGGCATAGGGGGGGGAGAACGCATCTCCGGCGAAAGCCAAACCCCCGACACGCTCAGCGCCGAGGTCTCCACAGCCGGCACCGTCGAGGACACAGCTTCTGCTCCGGTCCGAAAGCCACACTCCCCCAAGGTACGTTGACCCGAAGCAGGCAGTATGCCCGTCCCGGGAGGATCAGCAACCTGCTTGCGTTTTCTCCGCCCCATATCGTCAGGCGGGGAAACAATTCGGGACCAGAAACCAAGAGAGGGAGAGCTGCTTCAGCCTACAGAGCGTCCCGCCGCCATCTTGTCACGCCCTCTATCGAAGTCTATTGCTGCCATCGAGAAGAATATTTTAGAAAGGCATACTCAAGAAGTGATGTCAGCATTAAAAATGGCTGCTTGAGCTGGGTGCTTCACATGCTCGATTCAGTATGCCAACCAATTATATCTACACTATACCAAAAACCCCCTTTTGCTATAAATTTCTAACTCCCTCCATCTAAACTCAAAAATTATTTTTTGTTGGAACCGTTGCCGTGAGGTAAATCCTCTTGTGGCAAAATGTTCCTTTTTATTCGTTTTTCACAAGCTAGTACAGCTCAAACTATAAATCTAACATTAAGGAAAATGCACCAAGCAAGCCCCTCACAATCAAAAAGACAATAATCATTTGATAAAATCTCCGTAGTCCAACTTATCTGTAGAGTCAAAATCTTTTATCACCAACTTTCAACTCCCAGGGACCTCCTGTCCGGCAACAGAAAAACAGCTGGGCTGTTGGAGTTTTTCCCTTCCAAAACTGCTGAGTCCTCTGTACCAAGTAACCACATTATTTGCTAGATTATAATGCTGTAGTGCAGGCTATAGTGCTGTAGTGCTACACAGCGCCATGTTTCAGGCCTTAGTAATCATGTGGCCCTTCTTCAGGTATATCAGCCTTGATTAGCCAATCCTTCAGCTTGTATTTCCTTGTCCGAGACAGCCCAGCTGTTTTTCTGTTGCCGGACAGGAGGTCTCAGGGAGTCGAAGGTTGGTAATAAAAGATTTTGCCTCTACAGATAAGCTGGACTATGGTGATTTTATCAAATGATTATTGTCTTTTTGATTGTGAGGGGCTTGCTTGGTGCATTTCCTTTAATGTTAGATTTATAGTTTGAGCTGTACTAGCTCGTGAAAAATGACTAAAAAGGAACATTTTGCCATGAGAGGTTTTACCTCACGGCAACGGTTCTGAGAAAAAATAATTTTTCAGTTTAGATGGAGGGAGTTAAGAAATTTATAACAAAAAGGGGGTTTTTGGTATAGTGTAGACTTTTTGCCCTTTTGAGTGGTTTAGAATATTGGGTTCAACCAATAAATATCAGCATACCTCCTCTTCTTACCGAAGATTAAATAAATACTATGTTCCAGCACATTTGAATGTCCCATGGTGGCAAAAAAAGCAGCAGATGACCTCCAAGGCTTTGTTTATTTAGAGCACGGAGACTCCCTCCAAGAGCAGACCTAAGATGATGATGGCAGTGGCAGGGTCTAAGGAGTGTGAAGAAAGCGTAGTTACTCACCTCTAACAGGTGATCTCCGGGAACAGCAGGAATTTAGTCCTCACATATGGGTATCGGTACCGACGGAGCCTGCGCGGGAACGCTCCCCAGCATCCAATAGGAACACTTTTGGGAGCATCCCTCAGCACATGCGCGCACTGCCTTCCTGCCTTTCCAACTGTCCCTCTTCAGTTAGGTTTGTAGCTGAGTGAAAGGATAGAGGGAGAGAGGAAAGAGGGAGAGAGGAAAGAGAGAGAGAGACAACTCCTAGGGGAGGTGGGTGGGTTGTGAGGACTAAATTCCTGCTGTTCCTGGAGATCACCTGTTACAGGTGAGTAACTACGCGATCTCCAGGAACAAGCAGGAATGTAGTCCTCACATATGGGGACTCCCTAGCTGAAGATGCCAGGGAGATAGCCCCAGAAAGGTGCCACCGTCGAAGGTGAGAATCCTTCCTCCCATGGATCTCTCGCATCCCACCAGGGTTGGTGG
This sequence comes from Ichthyophis bannanicus, assembly GCA_033557465.1. Classification (NCBI taxonomy): domain Eukaryota; kingdom Metazoa; phylum Chordata; class Amphibia; order Gymnophiona; family Ichthyophiidae; genus Ichthyophis; species Ichthyophis bannanicus. The sequence continues at coordinate 136,512,714 of CM066042.1, forward strand.
GTAGGAGTTGATTTAGGTTTGAAAGAGATTTTGAAGAACAGCTTGGCCAAAGAAGGCATCCCGACGGGAGGCTTTATCCAGGCAGTAGTGGGCTGTGAAGGTGTGTACCGAAGCCCAGGTGGCTGCTCAACAAATGTCATCGATAGACACAGAGTTGAGATTAGCCATAGAAGCTGCCATGGCTCTCACATTATGAGCTGTGACATGGTCATGAAGAGGAAGACCCTTACTCTCATAAGCAAAGGATATGCATTGGGCAATCCATTTAGATAAAGTTCTTTTGGAGACTGGAAGTCCCAAATGACTAGGGTCAAAAGCTGCAAAAAGTTGCAAGGACTTTCTATGTTGCTGTATTCTTTGTATGTAAAAGGCTAAGGCCCTTTTACAATCCAAAGTATGAAGTTTTTTTTCTGCATTAGAGGTGTGAGGCCTCGGGAAAAAATACAGGAAGATAAATTGATTGGTTTAAATGAAAAGGCAAAACCACCTTTGGCATAAAGTGTGGGCGAGTTCGAAGAACAACCTTATCATGATGAAATCTAGTATAAGGAGGATCAGCCACTAAAGCTTGCAATTCACTAATGCGACGGGCAGAGGTGATTGCAATTAGGAAGATGACCTTCCAAGTCAAAAACCTAAGGGCTGTAGTGGCCAAAGGTTCAAAAGGCGGCTTCAGGAGCTGCCCGAGAACTAGATTTAGATCCCATGCTACCGGTGGTTGCTTGATGGGAGGTTTAGTTAATAAAAGGCCTCTCATAAATCTTGATAGGAGTGGGTGAGAGGAAATTGGTTGTCCATTTAGAGGCTTATAAGAAGCTGCAATTGCACTAAGATGGACTCTTACCGAATTGGTCTTTAACCCAGCATTCAATAAGTGAAGGAGATACTCTAGTATGGATTCTAGGGGTATGACCAGGGGGTTTAATCCCCTCTTGGAACACCATATAGTAAAACGTTCCCACTTGAAGGCATAAGATCTTGTGGAAAGTTTCCTAGAAGCCTGTAGGATATCTTTTACCTGCTGGGACAGGTTGAAATCCTGGAGATTTAAGCCTTCAGCAACCAGGCCGTGAGGTGCAGGGACTGGGGATTCGGGTGCCATAGCATCCCGTTCTCCTGGGAGAGGAGATTTGGAGCATGCCCTAACTCCAGAGGTGCCGCTTGAGAGAGATGCAGAAGCAGGGAATACCACATTTGGCGTGGCCATCGTGGTGCTACGAGAATCATGCGACCCCTGTCTCTCTGAAGCTTGAAGTGTTTTGGGGATGAGGGGAATTGGTGGGAAGGCATAAAGGAAGTCTTGACCCCAGTGAAGGAGGAAGGCATCCCTTGCCTGACAGTTGTCTGCCGGAATCCTGGAACAGAGCCGGGGAAGTTTGGTATTCAGTGGACTTGCAAAGAGGTCTATGTCTGGAGTGCCCCAGAGATGAAATATCTTTGCCACCTGGTCTAGGTGGAGTGACCACTCGCGAGGTAGCAGTACTCGACTGAGTTTGTCTGCCCAAAGGTTTTGAATGCCTGGAAGATATACCACTAGAAAGTGACTTTGATGCTGTCTGGCGAGGGCCCACAGTCGTAAAGCTTCGTTGCATAACGACAGAGAGCCTTGTCCCGCCCTGCTTGTTCACATAGAACATGGCTACCTGATATTTTATATTTATATTTTACACAGTATGGGGAAATGCATCTCTTATTTTTCTAGTGTTGCACTGCATGCGGAATCTGGCTTCTTGGGGATTCAGTTTAATTTTTGCCTACATATTTTTATTTTTGGTTATGGTCACTTATTCTGTACTTGGTGAGGGTCTGTGTTCTGAGTGTGTAGCAGAGGTCAAGCGTTCTGTTAACATGGAGTTTGTATGAAGGGATCTGTCTCGTTCAGCTTTTTAAATAGGTGTTCAGATGTTCTAGGGCCCGCTGCAGTATTTATAATACTGCGTTTTTCAGGGTAGGCTCATTATGTGAGAATCAGAAGTTGGTATACTAGATTTGCTCTGTGGCACTTCAATGACTTTTATAGGGTTTTGAATTAGTTCACAATATGCCTGTTAACGGAGAATACTTATTTTAATGAGATGACCAGAATGAGATTTTTTTTTTTAATATATATTGAGTTCTGTAGGTGAATGTCCTAGTTCTGCTCTGCACCCATTGTTGATGGAGAGGTTTCTGTGGATGCAGAATATATGTTCAAAAAGAAAAAGCAAGAACCATAATGCAGTTTTTAACATAAAATTAGTTACAATTTTATAATTTGGTGTTAACTATGCTGTGGTTCTCGCTTTTTCTTTTAGTTCCTTGGTTTGCAAGCATCTTTATTTCCTTTGTTTTTTGCAGAACATATATTTACATTAACATCATGCTGGTCCAGTGCACAGTTTCAGGAGTTATGTTGGGGATTGCCAAGCCCTTCTTGGTGTTTATGTTGGAGTGGGAGGTGTTGTGTTGGGGTCACAAAGCCAGTCTTGTTTTTCTGAGGGAGGGAAGTGCTGTGTAGGGGCCACCGAGTCTCTCTTGTTTTTGTAAAGGTGGAAAATCCTGTGTTGGGGTCATCAAGTCGCTCTTGTTTTTGTGGAAGTGCGAAGTGCTGCATGGGTGTTGTTGAGCCCCTCTTGTTGTTTGGCATATTTAGCAGCATGTTTCCTAAGCTATGTGTGGGTCACATTAGTAGCGCGGGGCCATAGGCTCACTGCAGGGAGGCAATTACATCCCCCTGTAGTTATCACATTTCAACATGGCAGAATGGTTGCAGGTGCAACTAAGGCCACCCATTGAGGTGGCTAGTTTCTGCCGACAATGCAGATGCTTGCATGTGAGAGTTCTCTGTCTCGTCTCACTCTGGAGAAAAGTATAATTCTGGGAAAGAAATTCTGAAAACCTAAGAGTAATTGATAAAAGCATGGAACTTACTCCCTGGTCTGACTGGAAAGTGGCCATGGTATTCTTGCTTCTCTCTCACTCCAGTTTCACTTCCTACTACCAGTACATTGACTGCATGACTGCCAATAGGAAGTGAAGCTAGAGCAAGAGAAAACCAGCCTGCCATATGCTTGATCAAGAAAGAGTAGTTACTCACCTGTAACAGGTGTTCTCCAGGAGCAGCAGGAATCAGTCCTCACTTATGGGTGACGTCGGCGCCGACGGAGCCCTCGCGGAGCAATTTCCCCTGCTTTCGAAGAAAGCCTTTGGGATTGCAGCGCGCATGCGCGGTCCTCTTCCGGCCCAAGGATGCCATCTTGCTCAGTCGAATGACATAGCGGAAGACAGCAACCAGAAGAATGACTGCAACTCCAGGGGAGGAGGGAGGGTAGTGAGGACTGATTCCTGCTGCTCCTGGAGAACACCTGTTACAGGTGAGTAACTACTCTTTCTCCAGGACCAAGCAGGAAGTCAGTCCTCACTTATGGGACTCCCTAGCTTAAGGCTACCGGAGACCTCAAGCTGGAAAAAGAGAGCTCCCTCCAGCTCAACCGCACAGAAGGAAGGAATCTTCTCTGAATACGAATCCGGCCGGTAGCCAACATCGGGGCCGGCGGGTAGGAGTTGCCTAAACCTCAAAGAGATTGTGGAGGACTGCCTGTCCGAAAGCACTATCCCTACGGGACTCCCTCTCCAGGCAGTAATGAGCCGCAAAAGTCTGGCTAGAAGACCAAGTAGCGGCCCGGCAGATGTCTGCCAACGGAACACAGCGGAGGTGTGCGACAGACGCCGCCTTCGCCCGGACACGGTGCACCGTGACTCGACTCTCCAAAGAGAGGCCAGCTGCCCCATACGCCCAGGCGATGCAGTCAGCTACCCAGATGGACAGAGTACGCTTCGATACAGGTAACCCCAACCGATTGGGGTCAAAGGAAACGAAAGCTGGGCAGCTTTCCTATGCTCACGCGTACGGTCAAGGTAGAAGGACAAGGCTCTTCGACAGTCCAGGGTATGCAGAACAGTCTCAGCTCTGCTGGTATGTGGCTTGGGAAAGAAGGTCGGAAGAACCACCTCTTGATTGATGTGGAAAGAGGAAACCACCTTAGGAAGAAACTTAGGGTGAGTCCGTAAGACAACCCTATTCCTGAAGAACCTAGTGTAAGGGGGCTCCGACACTAGGGCCTGTAGTTCACTAACGCGCCTAGCGGAGGTGAGGGCTATCAAGAAGAGAGCGTGCCATGAGAGGAAGCGGAGGGGGCAGGTAGCCATGGGTTCGAAAGGCGGGCAAGTAAGCCTTTGTAAAACCACATTGAGGTCCCAGTCAGGAGCCGGAGGGCGCAACGGGGGCTTAAGCAGAAGCAGGCCCCTGAGGAAACATGCCACCAAGGGATGCGAGGAAAGGGGCTGGCCCTCCACCGGCGAATGATGTGCAGAGAGAGCACTGAGGTGGACTCTGACAGAGTTGGACTTGAGGCCTAGATCGGAGAGGTGCAGCAAGTATTGCAGTACCACCGACACTAGGCAGGCGAATGGGTCCTCAGAACGCTGAGAACACCAGAAGGAGAAGCGACGCCATTTGAGTGCGTAAGACTTCTGGGTAGAAGGTCGCTGAGACGCCAGGACGACAGCTTCCACCTCCGGGGGGAGCGAGAGCGGGGCCAGGACTACCCTCTCAGCAGCCAGGCCATCAGGTGAAGGGCCCGGAGGTTGGGGTGCAGGAGAGTACCCTGATCTTGGGTCAGAAGATCGGGCTGAAACCCCAGAGGGAGAGGGGTGTCCACCGCTAACTGCAGGAGCAGAGGAAACCAGGGTTGCCTCGGCCATCGGGGCGCTATCAGGATCACGTAGGCCCCGTCCCGGGCAACCTTGAAGAGCGTCCGGGACACCAGCGGCGTGGGAGGAAAGGCATACAGTAGGCCTGTGGACCACGAAATGAGGAAAGCATCCGGGGCCACTCTGAGGGGATGCGGATGCCGAGAGCAGAACCGGGGGAGCTGCCGGTTCAGGGGATTGGCAAAGAGGTCCACGGTGGGGGAGCCCCACCGGCGGAAGATATGCTGGGCAACGTCGGGGTTCAACCTCCACTCGTGGGGCTGCAAGACCCGGCTCAGCCTGTCGGCCAGGCAATTCTCCTGCCCGGGCAGGTAAACAGCCTTGAGGAGGATGTTGTGGTTGACTGCCCAGGAGCACAGTCGCCGGGCCTCCTGATAGAGCAGGAGGGAGCCCGTGCCCCCCTGTTTGTTCACGTAGAACATGGCCACCTGATTGTCCGTCTGCACCAGTACGGACTGGCGAGAGGTGAGGTGAGAGAAGATCCGCAGAGCTAGGCGGATCGCCCACAGCTCCAGGAAGTTGATTTGTTGAGCCACCTCCCAAGGAGTCCAAAGGCCTTGAGTGCGCGCTCCCTGGCAATGCGCTCCCCATCCCAAGAGAGAGGCATCGGTCGTCAGCACCTGGGAAGGTGTGGGAGACTGAAAGGGCATACCCCGTACCAGGTTGGGCAGGTGGAGCCACCACTGCAGAGAGGAGACCAGGCGGTCGGAGATCTGTAGAAGGTCCGCCAGACCTCCTGTGGCCTGATGCCATTGAGTGCGGAGACACCACTGGACAGGCCTCATATGCAGTCGGGCGTTCGGCGTGACATGGACCGTGGAGGCCATATGACCGAGCAGCTGCAGGAACCTCCGGGTCGGAACCGGAGACGCACTGTGGAACCTGCCGGCCAAAGCCATGAGCCTGTCGGCTCGCTCTCGAGGCAAGAAGGCACGAGCTTGCCGAGTGTCGAGCCGAGCTCCTATGAACTCGAGATCCTGAGAGGGGCGCAATGTGGACTTCAACGTTTATGATGAAGCCCAAGTGCTGAAGCAGAGCCACCGTATGCTGCGTGGCCTGAGCGACCTCTGGGGCCGACTGCGCCCGTACGAGCAAGTCGTCCAGGTAAGGAAAAACGAACAGGCCCTGAAGCCTCAGGAAGGCCGCGACCACTGCCAGGCATTTTGTGAACACCCTGGGGGCGGAGCATAAGCCGAAGGGCAGCACGCGGTACTGATAGTGTTTCCCGGCCACTACAAATCTGAGATATTGTCGGTGGTCCGGATGAATCAGGATGTGAGTATAGGCATCCTTTAGATCCAAGGAGCATAGCCAATCTCCCTGCTGGAGGTAGGGCAGCAAGATTCCAAGGGTAAGCATCCTGAACTTTTCCCGCTGCAGGAACATGTTGAGGTTGCGCAAGTCCAGAATGGGTCTGAGGCCTCCCGTCCTCTTTGGGACCAGGAAGTATCTGGAGTAGAACCCCTGACCCCACTGAGGTTGGGGCACTGGTTCCACAGCCTGCTCCTCCAGTAGACCCTGCAGCTCCTGAAGGAGTAAGTCTCTGTGCAGAGGGGGTCTCGGAGGCTCCCCCGGAAAGTAGGGGGGAGGCACCTGGTGAAAATGCAAGAGGTAGCCCCTTTGAACCACCTGCAGCACCCAGGAATCGGATGTTATGACTGACCACCTGTGAGCGAAGTGGATCAGCCTGCCCCCCGTGCTGAGCGACGGGCACGGAGGGGGAGAGGCTATGCTGGCATAGTCAAAAACCCCCACCCTGCGTGGCAGGGGGCTGTGTAGCGGGCTTGGGGCCCGCGGCCTACGGGGGCCATTCCCCTGACCCTTAGTCTGTGGGCACTGAGTGGAAGCCGCAGGTACTTGGTATTGAAGGTGGGATTGCTTATAGGCAAGCACCTTCCTCGGGTAAAAAGGCTTCTTCCCTGGACCCTTCCTCTTCTGCGTGGGAGCGGAGGTCTTTCGGGACAGTCGAGTCCGAGTGAGAGTCTCGGACTCGAGTTCCGCAGCCTTATCGGACATGGGCTTGCCGAAAAGGTTGTCACCTCGGCAGGGGACATAGACTAACTTGTCCTGTACCCACGGCTCGAGGTCGGATGACTGGAGCCAGGCCTGTCGGCGGGCACCGATGCCGGCTCCGGCTACTCGGGCTGATGCCTCGAAGCCGTCGTAGGCCGCCCGAGAAAGGAACTTCGAGCACTATCGAATACTATCGGACAAGGCCAGGAACCTCTGCAAAGGTTCGTCGGAGAGACCAGCCGAGAACCCGGCGAGCTCTTTCGCCAGGTCTCGGAGGAACATGCCCATATACAGCTGGTATGTCTGGACTCTGCAGGCAAGCATGGAACCCTGGAAGCACTTCCTACCGAGGGCATCCAGGTTACGGGCCTCCTTACCCGGGGGCACCGAGGAGTGCATCTTTTGACTCTTAAGCCGATGCATTGCCGATTCCACAACCATGGAGTGGTGTGGCAGTTGCGCCTTCTGGAACCCGGGGCTCTTGCGGACTCGATAAATCGAATCGATCCGCTTGCTTAACATCGGTGTTGAGGCCGGGCTTTCCCACATGCGGAAGAGCAGCCGCTCCAGCATCAGAGGGACAGGCACAGTAAAGGCCTCCTTCGGGGGAGAGTCGTACTGGAGTGCCTCGAGCTCTTCCGCGCGAGGTTCCTCCTCGGGATCCGCGGGGAAAGCCAAAGCCTTGGCCATATCCCGCACAAAATCAGAGAAGCGCGTATCCTCCAGAGGGGATCGCCTTCGAGGCTCCGACTCGGGCGAGTCGGAGGGGACGCACCGGGTCTGAAAAGAGCCGGGCGACTCGTCCCCTTCCGTGTCCCAGTCCGACGCCTCCGTGGAGGAATCGAGGGGCTCCGTGCGGGCGAGGGTTCGTCCCGACGCCGGCGTCGACGACCTCGGTCCCGAACGGGAGGCCGAGGGAGACCTCGACCGAGGATCGACTCGAGCATGCATCGACTCGAGGATCGACTCGGCCTCCGGTGTCGACTTTGGCGTCGACGTCCCGGTGGTCTGGGCAGATACACTGGCGATGCCGGTCATCCAAACCCGCTGCTGGTCCAAGAAGGCAGAGATACTGCGCTCCAAGGATGTCAATCTGAGGTCAAGCCCAGAAGACCCGGCAGCCACCGACTCGGGCCCCGATGGCGTTGGGCCCGATGACGGTTCCGTAGGGGAGTCCAGGAGGACAATAGTACTCACGTGCGGCTCCACCTCGAGTCGAGGAAGTTTAGAAGGTCTCTCCGCCTCCGAGGACTCGGGGCGGCTGGCGGGGCTATGCGACCCAGCCCGCGAGGGACCAGGTGCGTCCTCCGACGCCGCCCGCGCGAGTTTCCTCTGCCGACGATGCTCCCGGCCAGGGGACCCCCGCTCAGAGGAACTCCGACGGAGCTCGAGGCCGGAGTCACGAGACGTCGAAGCCTCCGACGAGGTCCGGGCCGGACCGGACTCGGGGTCAGAGAAGATTCTGTCCTTTTGCGATTGCCGACTCCTCAGCGACTTGGAGGACATCTTGCCACACGGACCACAGCTCCCAGAGTCATGGTTGGGTCCGAGGCAACAGAGGCAGAAATTATGCGTGTCTGTAAGAGACATTAATTTAGAACAATGATCACATTTTTTGAACCCGCTGGCAGCCATCGGGGGAAAAAGGGCCCCCGCGAGGTCGAAAGACCGAGCCGCCAGGGGTGGAAAATAAGTGGCAGGAACGCCAGTTAAAAATTGAAAACAAACAAAAAAAAAAGAAATGTGAACGGACTCGATACGGAAAAATCGAGGCCGGGCAGGAAAAGGACACGCGAACCGAGAAAACAACAAAGAATTAATCAACTTTTTCAGCGGTGGTAACAAACTACGTCTGTAGGGCTCCGCGGAAAAAAGAAGACTGAGCAAGATGGCATCCTTGGGCGGGAAGAGGACCGCGCATGCGCGCTGCAATCCCAAAGGCTTTCTTCGAAAGCTGGGGAAATTGCTCCGCGAGGGCTCCGTCGGCGCCGACGTCACCCATAAGTGAGGACTGACTTCCTGCTTGGTCCTGGAGAAATGAAAACATCCTATGATCAAAGCATGGATTTACTGGGGAGGCAGGGGCAACCGATTTTGCAAGACCACTGGGGCTCTGGAGCTCTTTCAGTGATGCAGGATCAGAGTAGCCTTAAATGATAATCTTTTGCAATACTGGCTGGGTGTTTAACGATGTGACTTTCACACTTGGGAGGTTAGTGGAAGGCTGTTTGTCTTATCAAAGTGTAGCACAGTAAAGAGTAGTCACTCACCTGTAACAGGTGTTCTCCAGGAGCAGCAGGAATCAGTCCTCACTTATGGGTGACGTCGGCGCCGACGGAGCCCTCGTGGAGATATTTACCCCAGCTTTCGCAGAAAGCCTTTGGGCATTGCAGCACGCATGCGCGGTCCCCTTCCCGCCTAGGGATGCCATCTTGCTCAGTCTGATGACATAGCGGCAAGACAGCAAAAGTTAGCAAAAATATGCAAAAAGAATGACTGCAACTCCGAGGGGAGGAGGGAGGGTAGTGAGGACTGATTCCTGCTGCTCCTGGAGAACACCTGTTACAGGTGAGTAACTACTCTTTCTCCAGGACCAAGCAGGAAGTCAGTCCTCACTTATGGGACTCCCAAGCTTAAGGCTACCTGAGACCTCAAGCCTAAAAAGAGCTCCCTGAGGCTCAACAGTACAGAGGGAAGGAATCTTCTCTGAATACGCATCCGGCCGGTAGCCAACGCCGGGGCCGGAGGGTAGGAGTTGCCTAAACCTCAAAGAGATTGTGGAGGACTGCCTGACCGAAAGCGCTGTCCCTGCGGGACTCCCTTTCCAGGCAGTAATTTGCCGCAAAGGTCTGACCTGAAGACCAAGTAGCGGCCCGGCAGATGTCTGCCAATGGAACAGAGCAGAGGTGAGCCACAGACGCGGCCTTCGCCCTGACCCGATGCTCCGTGACATGACTTTCCAAGGAGAGACCGGCTGCCCCGTAAGTCCAGGCGATACAGTCGGCCACCCAGATGGACAGAGTACGCTTAGAGATAGGTACCCCCAACCGATTGGGGTCAAACGAGACGAAAAGCTGGACCGCTTTTCTAAGCTCTCGCGTACGGTCAAGGTAGAAGGATAAGGCTCTTTTACAGTCCAGGGTATGCAGCACTGTCTCAGCTTGGCTGGTGTGCGGCCTGGGAAAGAAGGTCGGAAGAACCACCTCCTGCTGATGTGAAAGTGGAGACCACCTTTGGAAGAAACTTGGGGTAGGTCCGCAGGACTACCCTATTCCTGTAGAACCTAGTGTACGGGGGCTCCGACACTAGGGCTTGTAGCTCACTCACTCGCCTCGCGGAAGTGAGGGCTACCAAGAAGAGAGTTTTCCAGGAGAGGAAACGAAGAGGGCAGGTAGCCATGGGCTCAAAAGGTGGGCAGGTAAGCCTTTGCAGAACCACGTTGAGGTCCCAGTCAGGGGCTGGGGGGCGCAACGGAGGCTTAAGTAGAAGGAGGCCTCTGAGGAACGCGCCACCAAGGGGTGCGAAGAGAGAGGCTGGCCTTCAACCGGTGAATGATGTGCAGAGAGAGCACTGAGGTGGACTCTGACAGAGTTGGATTTGAGACCTAGATCGGATAGGTGAAGCAAATATTGCAGTACCACCGATACTAAACAAGCGAAGGGGTCCTCAGCTCGCTGAGAACACCAGACGGAGAAACGACGCCATTTGAGGGCGTAAGATTTCCGGGTGGAAGGTCGCAGAGATGCTAGGACGACGGCTTCCACCTCCGGGGGTAGCAGAAGCGGAGCTAGGACTACCCTTTCAGCAGCCAGGCCATCAGGTGCAGAGCCCGGAGGTTGGGGTGCAGAAGAGTTCCCTGATCCTGGGTCAGGAGATCGGGCTGAAACCCCAGAGGGAGAGGGGTGTCCACCGCCAGCTGTAGAAGCAGAGGGAACCACAGTTGTCTCGGCCACCGGGGCGCTACCAGGATCACAGAGGTCCTTGTCCTGGAGAACTTTGAACAATGTCCGGGACACCAGTGGCGTGGGAGGGAAGGCATACAGCAGACCCGTGGACCACGAGATGAGGAAAGCATCCGGCGCTACTCGAAGAGGATGAGGGTGCCGGGAGCAAAACCTGGGGAGCTGCCTGTTCAGGGGACTGGCAAACAAGTCCACGGTGGGAGAGCCCCACCGGAGGAAGATCTGCTGAACCACCGCGGGGTTCATCTTCCATTCGTGTGGTAGCAGGATCCGGCTCAGCTTGTCCGCCAGGCAGTTGTCCTGCCCTGGCAGGTAAACCGCCTTGAGGAGGATGTCATGATCGACCGCCCAAGAGCACAGCCTCCGGGCTTCCTGACATAGAAGGAGGGAGCCCGTGCCCCCCTGTTTGTTCACGTAGAACATTGCCACCTGATTGTCCGTCTGCACCAGTACGGACTGACCGAACGTTAGGTGAGAGAAGGTCCGCAGAGCTAGGCGGATCGCCCGGAGCTCCAGGAAGTTTATCTGCTGGGCGGCTTCCCAAGGCATCCAAAGGCCTTGAGTGCATCTGTCGTGAGCACCCGGGACGGCGGTGGAGACTGAAAGGGCATGCCGAGCACTAGATTGGGCAGGTGAAGCCACCACTGCAGGGAGGAGACCAGACGGTCGGAAACCTGTAACGGGTCCAACAGCCTCCCTGTGGCCTGATGCCACTGAGAGCGAAGGCTCCACTGGGTATGTCTCATATGCAGATGGGCATTCGGAGTGACATGGACCGTGGAGGCCATGTGCCCGAGCAACTGCAGGAACTGTCTGGCAGGGGCTGGCGACTCGCCGCTGAACCCGCCAGCTAGGGCCATGAGCCTGTTGGCCCGTTCCAGAGGCAAGAAGGCACGAGCCCGCCGAGTGTCCAGCCGTGCCCCTATGAACTTGAGGTCCTGAGAGGGGAGCAAAGCGGACTTTTCGAAGTTTATGATGAAGCCCAAGTGCTGAAGCAGAGCCACCGTACGTTGGGCGGCCTGGGCGACCTCTGGAGCCGACGACGTCCGGATGAGCCAGTCGTCCAGGTATTTATTTTTTATTTTTTTATTTAACTATTTCTTTTATACCGCCCCTTCCAGAGATCAAGGGCGGTTTACATATAACAGGTTAACAGTCTTGTACACAGTTTGTATACATTTTACATAGAACAATAGAAATCAACTATTTACATTGAACATTGTACATAGAACAATAGAAATCAACTATTTATATTGAACAGTAAATATATTAAAGAAAAACAATAAGCAGAGACATCTTTTAAGTATTAAAGCAAGAACTTTGTAGGTATTAAAGCAAACACATCAAACTTTTTACAAATGTATATTTACAGTGTGTGGTGTGTGTGTTGTGTGGGGCAGATATTGGTGTAGGTGTTGGAATTTAGTTCCTTTTTTTTTTGTCGTCTTTGAGGCGTGTGAGTGGGGGGGGGGGGGTAGGCTTGTGTTTATATTGTTTGGGTTAAGGGAGTTTGTGCATGTGTGACCAGGTTTGTTGTGGAGCTAGCTTTGGGGTAGTAGGGGACTTCGAAGTGTTCAGTGAACAGGTAGGTCTTTAATTCTTTTCTGAATTGGAAGAGGTCTCTTATGGTGCGAAGTTCAATAGGGAGGTCGTTCCAGAGTGTAGGGGCAGTGAATGAGAATGCTCTGGAGCTAGTGGTGTTCTTAGTTTTGCGGATGGTTTTAGGTATGATGAGCGAGTGGGCCGCGTTTTGTCTGAGGGTCCTTGTCGAAGTTGGAGTTTGCAGTAATGTGGATAAGTGTGAGGGGGTTATGTCGTTTATGAGTTTATAGGTTGTTAGGATGATTTTATATTTAATTCTACTGTTTATAGGTATGGGAAGACGAAGAGGCCTTGAAGCCTCAGGAAGGCTGCCACCACTGCCAGGCACTTCGTGAACACCCTGTGAGCGGAGGACAGGCCAAAAGGCAGCACTCGGTACTGATAATGATTCCCTGCCACCACAAACCTTAGGTATTGTCGGTGGTCCGGATGAATAAGGATGTGGGTATAAGCATCCTTTAGATCCAAGGAGCATAGCCAATCTCCCCGCTGGAGGTAGGGCAGGAGGGTTCCAAGGGTAAGCATCTTGAACCTTTCCCGCTGCAGGAACTTGTTGAGGTTGCGCAAGTCCAGAATGGGCCTGAGGCCTCCTGTTCTCTTTGGAACCAGGAAGTACCTCGAGTAAAACCCGTGACCCCACAAGTGTTGGGGCACTGGCTCCACCGCCCATTGTTGAAGCAGGCTTTGCAGCTCCTGAAGGAGTACGTCCTCGTGCAGCGGGGGTCTGGAAGGCTCCCCTGGGAAGTAGAGGGGGGGCACCTGGTGAAAACGCAGGAGGTAGCCCTTGTGGACCACCTGCAACACCCAGGCATCGGATGTAATGGCTGACCACCTGTGAGCAAAGTGGGTCAGCCGACCCCCCGTGCTGGCATAGTCAAAAACCTCCACCCTGCTGGGCCGGGGCCTGCGTGGTGGGTTTGGGGGCTTTTTGCTTCCGGGAACCGTTACCCTGTCCCCTAGGCCGCTGCCCCTGAAGGGGGGTAGTGGCCTGACATTGTGGTTGGTGATGCGTATAAGCAAACACTTTCCTCGGGTAAAAAGGCTTTTTGCCCGAGCCCTTCTTCTTCTGTGAAGGGGCCGAGGACTTCCTGGAGAGGCGAGTCCTGGTGAGAGTCTCGGACTCGAGCTCCGCCGCCTTTTCGGCCATGGGTTTGCCGAAGAGGTTTTCCCCTCGGCAAGGAACATCGACCAACTTGTCCTGCACCCATGGCTCGAGGTCGGATGATTGAAGTCAAGCCTGGCGGCGAGCCCCGATGCCGGCTCCGGCTACCCGAGCAGATGCCTTGAAGCCATCATAGGCCGCCCGAGAAATGAACTTCGAACATTCTCGAATCCCTGAGGATAAGGCCTGGAACCGCTGCAAGGGTTCCTCGGAGAGACCGGCAGAGAAACTCTCAATTTCTTTCGCCAGGTCTCGGAGGTACATACCCATATACAGCTGATATGTCTGGACCCGACAAGCAAGCATAGAGCCCTGGAAGCACTTCCTACCGAGGGCGTCCAGGTTCCGGGCCTCCTTACCCGGGGGCACCGAGGAGTGCATCTTTTGACTCTTAAGTCGATGCATGGCCGACTCCACCACCATGGAGTGGTGCGGGAGCTGCGCCTTCTGGAACCCGGGGCTCTTGCGGACTCGATACATGGAATCGACCCGCTTGCTCAACACTGGTGTAGAGGCTGGGCTCTCCCACATGCGGAAGAGAAATCGCTCCAGCATCGGGGGAACCGGTACAGTGAAGGCCTCCCTCGGGGGGGAGTCGTATTGAAGGGCCTCGAGCTCCTTGGCTCGGGGTTCCTCCTCCGGATCCGCGGGGAAGGCCAAAGCCTTGGCCATGCCCCTCACGAAGTCGGAGAACCGGGTATCCTCCGGGGGGGACCGCCTCCGAGGCTCCGACACAGGCGAATCGGAGGGGATGCACCGTGTCTGGAAAGAACCGGGTGACTCGTCCTCCTCCGTGTCCCAGCCCGACTCCTCCGAGGAGGAATCGAGCGGTTCCGCACGGGCGGGGCCCGGGGACCGCCGCCCCGACCTCGGTCCCGAACGGGAAGCCGAGGGAGACCTAGGTCGAGGATCGACTCGAGCTCGCATGGACTCGAGGATCGACTCGGCCTCCGGGGTCGACTGGAGCGTCGACGTCCCGGTAGTCGGGGCAGAGGCACTGGCGAGGCTGGTGATCCATGCCCGCTGCTGGTCCATGAAGGCAGATATACTGCGCTCCAAGGACGTCAGTCTGAGATCAAGCTCAGAAGACCCAGCAGCCGCCGACTCGGGCTCCGACGGCGGTTCATCCATGGGGGAGTCCAGGAGGACTATAGCACTCACGTGTCTAGGAGACTCCACTTCGAGACGAGGAAGCTTCGAAGGCCTTTCCCCCTCCGACGGCCCGGGGTGTCGGGCCGGGCTAGGTGACCTGTCCCTCGAGGGACCGGGGTCGCCTCCCGGCTCCACCCTCGCAGGCTTCTTCTCCCGCCGGTGTTCCCGGCCGGGGGAGCCCCGCTCAGAAGAACTCCGACGATGCTCCGAGCCGGAGCCACGAGGCGTCGAGGCCTCTGACGAGGTCCGCGCGGAGTCAGAGAAGATCCGATCCCTTTGCGACTGCCGGCTCCTGAGCGCCTTCGAGGACATCTTGCTGCACGGGCCGCAGCTCATAGGGTCATGCTCGGCCCCGAGGCAGCGGAGGCAGCAGTCATGCGTGTCGGTGAGAGACATGAGTCTGATACAACGATCACACTTTTTAAAACCACTGGCGGCCATCGGGGGTAAAAGAACCCCGGCAAGGTCGAAAGACCGCGCTGCCAGGGATGAAGGAAAAAAGTGGCGGGAACGCCAGTTGGAATAAAATAAAAACGTAGACGGGCCCAATAGAGGATATCGAGGCCCGGCGGGAAGAGGAACACACGAACCGAGAAAAATTTAACGTAAAAACAAATCAAAGAAATCAACTTTTCTGCGGCGGTAACAGACTACGTCTGTAGGGCTCCGCGGAAAAAAGAAGACTGAGCAAGATGGCATCCCTAGGCGGGAAGGGGACCGCGCATGCGCGCTGCAATGCCCAAAGGCTTTCTGCAAAAGCTGGGGAAAATTGCTCCCCGAGGGCTCCGACGTCACCCATAAGTGAGGACTGACTTCTTGCTTGGTCCTGGAGAAAACAGTTTAGGTAAAAATAGTAATCAGACTGCTTTAACATATTTTATGGGCACTAATGTTTGGGTTTCCTGGCCCACTTTATTAACAGTGACTTGCCCAGGCACAGCAAAGCATGATGAAATGCTGGGATATGAATAATGTATTCAGACTATATTTTTTATTTTACAGCAGCCTAATAACATTCTTGTATACTGTTGGCCTGTTTTACTAATTATTTTTCACAAGGCTACAACTTGCAACCTACTGGTTTGTCATTGAAACCTGCTTAAATACATATGGCTTAAATCAGCAGTATATTAATGTTGTCACGATCTTCCTTATTCTTTGCATCAGCATTATACCAATTTTGCTTACTAGTTTGTTTATTCAAATTTCCAAACCAACACCAGAACAATACAATTCAGATGTGCAGAACAGATTATAGTATAAAAAACGTACAGCAGAAATTCACAGATCCACAGAAAAAGATAACGAACCAAAGATAATACCAAAGTACAACCAAGATATACCCAAAGAGCCCTGACCAACACCTGGGCCCCTTATAGACATTATTAGCATTTGGGCTCCTGAGGTAAACCCCACAATAGACAGACAATTAACAAAGCGACCTGATATCCCCACCCCCGGCCCCTGCTCCCCCAAACACGAAACCCAGCAGCAGACGGGCTCGGGGTGAACTCATCTCCTGTGCCCATCCCCTATCATCCAAGGGAGCTTACAAGCTAATACCCCATCCTGTCCCACGCCTACCCCCCAACCCCCCTCCCCCCCTTGCCTACCTACCCCCCCAACCCCGACTGGTACAATCCATATCTGAATCGGCGTGCGGACGTAGGTAATCCTAAGGCCATGGAGGTCAAGAATCTTCAGATTCCTCCCAGAATCCGGCTACGGGTTCTCCTGGACAAAGAATATAAATGGGGTCCCCAATTCAGCAAAAATCACTGCCACCACCCAGGATGCCCACTAGCTCTAAACCTTTTCATTAACACCTCATGTAAGCGTCCCCGCCATAAACCATATGTGGGACCCCTAGCATCCACCCACCTATGCAAAATAGTCATTCGAGCAGTCACCAGCACCAATCGCATCCAGTGCAATACCACCTGCCCCACCGTTTCCTCCCATGAGTCCTCCCATACATCCAACACCACATTCACCACCATAAAGGTTAGCGGGCGGCGCACACACCTTCCTAAATAAGTCAGCACCTGCCCCCAGAAGGCCTGGACCCGTATACACCCCCAGAACATATGACCCAACGTGGCTCTGCTTTCACCACATTGAGGGCAGCAGTGGGAGCCAGCAATCCCAGCCTTCCACGCCCTAAGGGGAGCATAATATAGCCGACGCAGCAATTTGTATTGCATATCCCGAAAAGTCACCAACACACATAGTTTTGGAATAGTGGACAGGCCCCCTAACACCTCATCACTCGTCACCGGCTCCCCTAAGTCCCGAGCCCAAACTGCCGCAAGTTCATCCAGAGCAACCGGCGGCACCATTTCCCATAACATTTTATGTAACCAGGCTACACGCGCCCCTTGCTCCCCCCCCCCAATAGGGCTACCTCTATACTAGAACTAATTTCCCCTCGCAGTGCCGCCATAGGCACAGTACGAAGATAGCTACGAACCTGCGCATAGAGGAAAACGTCCCGCCCCTCTAGTGGATATTGCTGACGCAACAAGGAGAATTCCACCACCGCACCTTCCGGCGTTACCACATGCTCCAAATTCACTATCTCCAATTGTGTCCACCGCTTAAATAGGCTGCCCCAAGTCCTGGTAAGAACTCACCATTACCCCGAATGGGGAGATAGGGAGCATGGTAAGCGACAAGCTGTCGGTTTTTACAAAAATACTTCCACGCCTCCCAGATGGGATCCAAAACAATGACTCGAAGATCGCAATCCGGCCCCGGTATCGCCCTCGCATGCAAAAGATACCGCAAATGAAGAGGCTTCTCCACCTCCCGTAGCATCCCCAGTGGAGTGTATTCTCCCAGATCCCAAAGCCAATCCCATACATACCGTAACAAGCAAGCTATATTATATTTCCGGATATCGGGAAGTCCCATGCCTCCCGAGGACCAGGGTTGCCGCAAAACCTCCAGCCGCACCCGGGGTCACCGTCCCTGCCATAAAAGGCGATTAAGCAAGCGGTCCATCATTCGCAGGTCCGAGTGTTTTAACAACAACGGGAGTGTCTGCAGCAGATACAAAATCCGAGGGAACAACGTCATCTTATACAGTGCAATGCGACCACCTAAAGATAACGGTAAGTCTCGCCACTTATCCACACTGACCGTCAGAGCGGCTAGAAGCTTGGTAACGTTCAGCTGGTAGAGATCTCCCAGCTCTTCCAGTATATAGACACCCAAATATTTGAATTGCCCCCTCGCCCATTTCAGGGGGAAGGCACCTTGCCACCTCTGCTGTGCTCCAGGGCCCAGTAACATCGCCTCGGATTTATCCATATTTAAACGAAACCCGGAGGGCACCCCATACGAAGACGACTCAACAGGTGTGGTAACCCTCCCTGAGGGTCCGCTAAATGCACAAGCAAATCATCAGCAAAGGCCGCAACGCAAAATTCTGTCCTCCCCACAGTGATACCCTGAAATTGAGAATGGGCCCGAATCCGAGTCAGCAGAGGCTCCAAAGTCAGAACGAACAGGAGCGGAGACAAAGGGCAGCCCTGGCGAGTCCCTTTTTGGATAGGAAACTCAGAGGACATATTCCCATTTATCATAATAGCCCCTTTCGGGTCCGCATAGAGAAGCCGTACCACATCTACAAAAAAGCCTGTGAACCCCATTGTACCCAAAACCTGGTACATAAACTCCCAACTGACCCGATCAAATGCTTTTTCAGCATCAAAACTGATAAGCACAGACCCCAACTGAGCCGCCCGCCCCGCGCAAACAGAGATCAAAAGTCGTTGCAGACTATAAGCCGCATGTCGACCCCGCACGAAGCCCACCTGATTCCCGTGGATCAGGGCCGGCAAAATTATCGCCAACCTGTCCGCCATAATCTTGGCTAGGAGCTTAATATCAACATTAAGAAGAGAAATGGGCCGATAAGAGCCCGGGACAAGCGGGTCCCTCCCCGGCTTTGGCAGGACAGTGACCAAGGCCTTATTCGCCTCATAAGGGAAGCCGCCCCACTGAATCAGATCTTCGAAGTATCCTGTAAGCGGAGCCACTATGACGTCCCCCAGGGTCTTATAGAACTCGCCCCGCAAGCCATCCAATCCAGGAGCTCGCCCATTCTTCAGATTCCGAATCCCGTCCTGCACCTCACGCAAGGATATGGGTTTATTCAGGGCCTGCACGTGTTCCGCGCTCAATTGCGGTAGGACACACTCCGCCAAAAATTCCTTACTTTCCGCCGCTCTATCCCCATCACCTGCATAAAGCTGTCGAAAGTAATCAGAGAAAACCTTTTGGATCTCCACCGTATCCCTGCGAAGTGACCCATCCGGATGCCATATAACTCCGATATGGCGTGACCCTCCCACCGGCCTCACCAAGGCCGACAGCAACTTCCCCGCCCGATTCCTATGCTGGTATAACTGATATCTATAATACAGCAGGGATTTTTGGGCGCACTGGTGAAGGAGCATCTCCAACTCCTGCTGGATTTCCTGCATCTTGCGCCCGTTTACCGCCGTCCTACTCGCCGCCACCTGTCTCCGCGCTTTGCCTAATTCCCGCTCCAGGAAGAGAATTCTCTGATTCCTCCGCTTCCGCCTCGAGCTATAGTAACTAATAATCTCCCCCCGGAGGACTGCCTTGCCAGCCTCCCAAAGGAGAGCTGGAGAGATCCCTGGCTGGTCATTAAGAGCCGCATAATCCCTCCACCTGTCCCTAAGAAACCCGGCAAACTGAACATCCCCGCTAAGCTCCAAGGGATAACGCCAAAATCGGTTGCTGTGTGGTTCACGGTTGCGCAGCTCCAAGATTATCATCGCATTGGCTATACTACATCCCATTACTGTTGATAGCCTGTTATCTCATTGTATTTTTTGAGTTACATTTAATAGTTGAATGTTCATTGTTCTAAATATGTTCTATGTAAAATAATAGTACTCTATTATTAAAGTTTATGTTACCTGTAAACCGCTACTGATCGCTGGAAGTGGTGGTATAGAAAAGATGTATAAATAAAAATAAATGATCAGAAATAACAGAGGGACCAACCGCCGCTTCCAACACCCAACTAAACAGTGAGTCCGATATCAGGAAGTAATCAATGCGTGACCACGTACCATGAGCCCTGGACATGTGAGTATACTCTCGATCCCCCGGGTGTAAAACTCTCCAAATATCCAAAAGCTTATGCGCCTCACACAACCCCCATAATCTCCACTGACTCCGCCGGTCTCTTCCCCCAGTCGGCCCCGATCTATCCATACTATCATCCAAAACTGTATTAAAATCCCCTCCCACAATTACCTGATATCCATCAGTAGATGCCAACAGGCGGGTAAGAGCTTGATAGAATCGGGCCTCAAACATTAGGCGCATACACTGAGCATAAGGCGACCTTAATCCCATCAAGCAGTCCCCACACCATAACATATCGGCCATCCGAGTCTATTTCGACTTTCTCCTCCACCCAGCCTACGTGTTTAGCAATTAAGATGGCCACCCCCCGTTTCTTCCCTTCTGCCGGGGCCCCATAAACCTTAGTAATGTAGCCTGTACACAATTTCGCATGTTCAGCCGTGGATTGGTGGGTCTCCTGCAACATTATAATCCCAATCTGCTTTCGCTTTAGTTGTTGTAGAACTTTCTCTCTCTTTATCGGGGAGCCTATGCCACATATATTCCAGGAGGCTATCTTAGTACCATTACCCATTACACCACCCACAAAAGGATCTCCAAGTAAAAACAACCATCCCCATTCCGTGGTGAGAACCCCCCCAGCCTAGGGTCCCCCCCCCGCACAGTTTTGCCCCATATCACCAACGCACACTCCCAAACACACTCACATCCGCACACCAACCCTAACAAACCAAGGAAACCAGTCACATACTCATCCCCTTCTATCCCCCATATCCTTAGGCTCTGATAACCCACCCCAAATCCAAGTTCAAGTTCAGCTCCCCTCCCACCCCCCATCCCCCCTATCCCCATCGCTACCACCACCTCTCCGACTCTGCTACCCTCTATGCTATGCCTCCCTTCACCCTCTTATTCCCTTGTCCCAACTCCACCCCCACTATCCTAGCCCGTTCCTCGCCATCCAGCCTAAGCACTGGTCGGTCGACTTCCTATGGTAGTCGGGCCCATCCCCCCTTTTTTGCCGGCCCCATAATTTAATGCTCCATATACCCCCCTGATCAGCCCTTTGTTCCCCAAGTCGCCACCCTCCCGCTGAACATTCCTCTAACCTCCTCACCCCCCCACCCCCACCCCCCGGTGCACTCCATGGCCGTATAGATACAAATCCAAGGGGTATGTAACCTCTACACTGTGCTATGAGGCAATGCCAGACCGCCGCCCTATACAGCAGCCCGCTATCATGCTAGGTTGAAACCCCCCCTCCTATCCATGCCATCACAGCCCCCAGAAGTGTGAAGTACCCCAGGGCCACCCCTTCTGTCAGGTAGAATAATGCCTACCATTGCGCCCAGACCCAACAGCAATCCCCACCAGCCACCTCCTGGGTCAGGGAGCAAGGTGCAATAGGGCAAATACAAGAAGGAAATATATGCCATGGGAATTGCTTAAGCAAAAGAGCCCCCCAAAAGATATCAACAGTACATATCCCCCAAACAGTGTATCCAACTAACATTGTAGTCAATATATAGAAAAAAGGGAGAAAAGATGAAGAACAGGACAAAACAAAACTTTCCCGCCTCTCACCCCCCCCCCCCCCCCCAATAAACGAAGCACAGGAGCATGGCGAATTACAGCAGTGAACAGTTCGTAAAGCGGAGACATACACCCTCTTCTGCACATTAAACACTTCACCATGGGGCACCTCCGGGAGTGCCTTAAAGCTGGAACATGAAGTATAGTCTCATGAAAGGCGGGTGACCAAAGAGGTCCTTTAGTCCAAGGCCCAATGCAGTCGCAAGACCCGTTGCCACCATCCCCGTAGGCGAGAGCCACTCCAAAGACTTCTCAGACCGCGTCCAACCATGCCAGTATCCTCAGGGAGCTGCCGCTGATAACCCCGTAAGCTGCTCCAAAAAGGCAAGAGCCTCCGCGGGGGTCCCCAAGAAGCGAGCATGCCCTTGATGATCAACTCGCAGTCTGGCTGGGTACAGAAGCGATAAACGCAGCCCCTTACCAGCCAACTGCGCACAGACGGAAGAGAAGGCTTTTCGTTGCTGGCTGACCAACAGTGAGTAGTCTTGAAAGACCAGGATCTGCTCGGAGTCTCCCGCCTGCCTCCGACGGTTGCGGGCCGCTCATAACACCGCTTCCTTCTGGCGGTAATCGAGAAATCGTGCTATCACCGCATGCGGCCGTTGAGCCTGATCCCGCCTGGTGCCCAGCCGGTGCACCCGCTCAAGTATAATAGGGGTTTCTACCTCTCCTTTCAGAAGTTTTGCCATCCATGTGAGACCGGAGATTCTTTCTGCGTCCCCGATTCTCGAGATCTTCGAGCTTGTCCCCTTGCTGCTTTATAGTGGCTTCCAAAACCTGCACTTTAGCCGTCAATGACTATTGTGTATCCTCCAAGCCCGATATCCGGGTTTCCGCGTGTTCCATTCGGTCCGTGAAATCAGTGATACTTTGGACAACAGAATGTAGTTAATCCCCCAGCTCCCGAAATCGACTGTCAAGGGCCCGCACTCCTGCAGCGCTCACGTCTGCCACCATGCTTTGATCACCCTCTGACGCGGGACTCTGAGGCGCTCCGTCCGCCATCTTCAAGTCTGGAACACGGGCCTTGTCCCTCCTCGATGGTTTCGCGGCCATCAGGGCACCCCCAAGTCGCGGGGATGGCACTATTGCGGTCCGCCCACTCTCTCTGTTACCCCTCAACTGGATCAGGGGCATTCAGCCGCTATCAGGCAGGAAATTAGGCCGTTTGGCGGGGTATGGAGCCCGGAGCTCATCCACGCACGTCTGATCAGCTCATTACCAAACCGGAAGTCCTTGCTTACTAGTTTATAGATGTACATTGACTGCATGGCTATCATGTTTTTGATTCCTTCATTCTGTACAAAATCTCTCTCCTGCATATTTTTTCAATGAATAAAATATTTCTGAGCTGTCTGTACAGCTGATTGTTTTTCTTTTGATTCATATCAAAAATTTAGCATGCTCTTGGACTATCACAGCCTGTTCCTATGATGCTAAGTATTTACTGCTCAGTTATTTTTATCCCTTCAGTGAAATTTTCTTACATTGAATTTGAAGGAGAAATATTAGTATCATGTGAAGAGAGTTCACAAAGGAGTTTTGGGAAAAAGGAGAGTGGGGTACAGCCAGCATTAATAATGAGGGAGTGGGCACCAATCTATAGGTTGCGGGGGGGGGGGGGGGCGCGCCAGAAACCCTAGCACCAACCCTGGTAATGGGGGTAACTATCTTACAAAAGGAGGGAAAAGATCTGGGGTTATACAGTTTATATCACCCGATCTCCTTGTTGGTCACAGATTTAAATGTCTTTATGCGAGTCTAGGCTAATAGGTTTTTTTCTCATCTGGTCCACATGAATCAAGCTAGTATTATGCCAGGCCATCAAGCTCAGACAACTTGCAGGACTTTCAAGCTACATCAAGATACCAAGCAGAGTTGCTCTTCTACTTGTTTTAGCAGCGGAACCTCTGGCGCAAATGATAAGGGAGACTAGAGAGAGAGAAGGAATGAGAGTAGGAGGGGAGCATCATAAAATATCACTTTTACTGATCTTTTATATACTGTGACGAATCCTGATAAGTCTCTGGGAGGGGGAGACTGGTTAATGAAATAATATGGTAAAATTTCAGCGTTTAACTAAGTGAGAGATTTTGAGTATTAATTATAGGTGAGTTGTCTAGGGACCTGCAAGGGCAATATTCGTTTAGGTGGACAATAAGTGTTAATCTTTTGGCTAATTTGTGCAAGTTTGATTATAATTATTTGTCGTTATGGAAAAAGGGAGTGGAGGAGTAGCCTAGTGGTTAGAACACTGGCTTGGTAACCAAGCAACCAGGGTTCGATTCCCGCTAGCACTCCTTGTGGCCTTGGGCAAGTCATTTAACCTTCCATTGCCTTGAAAGAAAGGCCTGGCAATCTACTTCCGGTGACACTGCCAAGAAAACCCAGGAGCTTCTGGGGTCGCCAGAAGTCAGGACTGACTCGAACAATGCATTATTTTATAGAAAAAGACCTGTCAAGATTTGCAGAGGTGGCCCAAGGGGGGTGCGGGGTCATGTGTGGAGACTCGTTGCAGGGCCTCCTTTGCATAAGGAGCCTCACTTTGCATAAATATTTGCATAATGTTAATTTGCGCTTTTAGTAAACATGCCTCTTAAAGGGTGTCCGGATAAAGAAAGACTATCAGATTTCTACATATTCCAGTGCCAACCGCTAGGCACATTAGGAAACACTACCCATTTAGAAACCATACCAAAGTTGTCGTATCATAACAGTACTACAAGGACTCACAAAGCACCAAACCCTACCTATTAGAAGGCAGCACTGCAAATATTAAACCAATACATCTTAGAGAATACCAATACATCTCGCTGGGGGAAAAAGAACAAGTGGGACTGTCAAATAGAAACTACATGAACAGAATACCTCAGTTCGGTTACACATGCAGAACATAGACCATCACCAAAGAACAAGGGAACACAATTTAGAAACAGAAAGACAATAATTAAACTGGGAACCCCAAAAGCCAAACTTGGAATGTACAACACTTAAGAAATAAAACTATAAATTAATTTCCTCTTGTAGTAAACAAAACACAAAGATGTTAACAATGTACATTTCCCAGAGCTGACATATTCCAGTTAATAAATTCAAAATAAAGTATTTTTTTTACCTTTTGTTATTTGGGCATTTTATTTTTCAGTTGCAATTGCTCCAGTCACTTTCTTCTGGTTTCTTCATGTCTTCTGCTAACTCTCCTTTGTCTGCTGTCTTTGTCCTTTCTTTCTTCTAGGTTTTTTTTTCCATTCTCTTTCTACATCTGCTTTAACATATCGATCTTTTCCCTTTGGTCTTTCCTCCATTTCTTTCTTTATTCCTTTTTCATCCACTCAAATTTCACCCCTCCATCCTCCATCCCCACTTACTGTCCTAATACCCGGCCAATCGTAGATTTTTCTTCCCTCCCACACAAAATATCTTTTCCCTTCTCCATCCTCACTCCTCCAGCCCCATCCTCTCCTAGTCCTCCCCCAACATCAGCTCCCTTCTATTTCCAGCCCCACCCAGCATTCGCTCCCTTCTAGTCCCATTCTGCAATTCCCCTGCAAGAGCCCATTTACAGTCCTAGCCCCATCAGCCCATTTCCAGCCCTATCCTAGCCCCCCATCAGCCCATTTCCAGTCCTAGCTCCCCATCAGCCCATTTCCAGTCCTAGCCTCCCCAAAGAGCCCCACGCACCTGTCTGCTTGTTTTTAGAGGGAGCCGGGCACACCCCGACTCAGCTTTTGACTAGACAACAAGGAGAAAGACTAACAAGAAATGTTCAAAATCTTTATTAAGGAGTACAGTGAGCCACACCCAACACTGGCTGTATTTCGGACCTCGCCTTCCTCAGGGATGTAATGGCACTAAACCAATAAATAATACAAATACATATAAACAAATACAATAAATAAAAAATTAAAAACAATATCAATGAATCCAAACTCTATCAACACTGGATAATAGCCATTCCACAATCAAATCACATATAAATTATACATGAAAAAAAGAAAAACAGTGTGCACCAATTACTTAATAAAATTAATAAAAACATACATATACAATCATATATTGATAAGATAAAAAAGTAGAATCCCAGGGTGTATGAGTGAGGAATATGTAAATGCCAACTCAAAGTGATTCATGTGGGTAAAGAGAAAGGAAGACTGGAGATTACCCAGCACTGTAGCACTTCAATTCCCTGAAATGAGCTAGAAACCTTCTATGCACACTCTGCAGAATAAAAAAATATATAAAGAGGTTCTCAATTGCAGTATATATGGCAATCAAAAAGTATAATGGAGTACCATAGGCTAGATATCCCAAATGTTGTAAAAATAGATTGTGTATCATTGTTAGCAACAAATTACCCACTTTGGAGCAGCCTTTCTATATTAAAAGTTAAAACTCACCAGACCGTAATATAGATAAAAGAAGAACTAGAAAAACATATTAAAAAAAGATATTTAAGGGGCACCGAATTCCCTTACAACTGTGATAAGATAGACATTAATTATAATCATGCAAAAAAAAAAAGATATATATCTCACAGTAAATACAAATACCAACTAATGTACATCTAAAACATTAAAAGAGAACCCGGTAGTGCATCCTGCAAAGGGCTAATAAATATCAAAAATGAAAATGAAACCATTACAAAGAGAGACATACAAACACAACATTCTAAATATACCAAAAGTGCATAGTGATAATAAACGAGTGACTTAAAATAAACATGAACCATGCCTAAAATCCCTATGATCGGCACATAAAAATTAGTCTGATCATGCTACATGCCAAATTAAAACCGCTAAAAAATAAGAACAACCTGTGAACCAAACCCATCTCAATGTGCATCAACAGCATGACAGCTTGATAGCTGAAGACCTTGCCACTGCCGGAATTCTTTAAAGGCAAATTTTGGCGCCAAAATGGGAAAGAATGTGGAATAAGGCAGAACTAAAAACAGCCCAAATTCAATACAAAACTGACAGGTAAAGGGCCAGGATCCTTACCCTAAAAGTGTACACCATAGATAGCACAGTTACTTACCTGTAACAGGTGATCTCTGGGAACAGCAGGAATAAGTCTTCACATATGGGTACGTCGGTACCGACGGAGCCTGCGCGGGAACGCTCCCCAGCGTCCAATCAGAAAGCTTTTGGGAGCATCCCTCAGCGCCTGCGTGCTGCCTTCCCGCCTTTCCAACTGTCTCTCCTCAGTTGAGTTTTATAGCTGAGACAAAGAGAGAGAGGAAAGGAAAGATAGATAGAGAGATACAACTCCTAGGGGAGGTGGGTGGGTTGTGAAGACTTATTCCTGCTGTTCCCAGAGATCACCTGTTACAGGTAAGTAACTGTGCTATCTCCAGGAACAAGCAGGAATGAGTCTTCACATATGGGGACTCCCAAGCTAAGATACCTGGAGCCCTAGCATGTTGGAGATTGAAAACATGCTATACCTCATATGGCCAGGCATCCTGAGGATGGAGGGTAGGAGTTGAAAGAGAGAGGAGCTGTAGAAAACAGCTAACGTAAGATAGGACTACAGGCAAGGAGTCCTTGTATGTATGATAATTATCATGAAATATAGTAAAATAAACAATTGCAATATAAACCTCACCTACTGGATTGCAGGAAGTAGAGAGGCTGAGGGAGTCTACTGGGGATCCAGTAGAGGAATCCTCAAGGTGACCTCACTGAAGTGAAGGTGAAGGTCAAAAACTGGAAGTGACAGGTGACCCCAGGATTTAACTGGGGTAGTACAAAAATGGTAGGTCTTCAGAAGGAAGCTTTATGGAAAAAGCTGAAAACTCTTTTGGCTACAGAGTTATTCACAGTGAGGAGCAAAAGAGGAAGACTGACCGATTTGGACAAAAACTGGCCTAGTCCTTGAGGGAAAAATGGAAAAAATCCAGTATTCCCAAAGAAAGGACAGGTGTCTGTGGAGTTGAAACCTCAGATCTACTGAAGATCCACCATGTCTTTCCTAACTGGTGAGAGGTAGGAAGATATTGGGGCATGGAGCTTCCGGGATACTTAACCTAGGGTTATGGTGGGAGCTGTCAGCACCACAGCAGTGGATTGAGTGCATAATACTCCAAAAATACTGTGGAACAGCATGAACATGGGCAAAGTCCACTGCCTGGAACATATAGGAAGGGAAACCTTTATGAGCATAGACAGTCAGGGAGATAAGTATGTAAATACATATCTACCTATAATAAAGTATCTTGACAGATACACATATATATGTATAGATATGTGTGTGTATATATATATATATATATGGGTATATATATCTATATATCTATCTATAATGAGATCTAGAAGGGCATAACATATGCACACTTAGCTGACAGACAAATATATCTATAGAGATGCATATATATATATGCATATATATATATATATATGCATATATATATATATGAATACATAGGTTGAAAGATAGATGCCTGCAATTAGACAGAGCTATGCATATTAGGACATTCACATGGAAGATGTGAAGAGGAAAGATTCATCTAAGAACCAGAAGGTGGAACCTACTTGAGAAGATATATAGAGAATCTATTCCCCAAGGTTATAATGGTGCAGGAATGCTATCCAGTGAAATAACCAGGATGGTTACGTGGAAAAACAGAGGATAATATCAGTCTGTAAACAGCAAGTCCTGAGTCCTGTAGAACTCTAGCATGGTAAATGGACAGAAACGCATAGGATGAGATCCCAGGTTGACCCATTTGAGGGACAAAAGGGGTATCAGGCATTTTCTAGTTTAATATGTGCTGTCCATGAAGGATTAGGATACCATGAGGACAAGCTGTAAAGAAAAAAGAGCATATTCCTTGTAGGAGCTGGATAACTCTTTAGACTTACACGTGGAGAAGGCTTATATCCTTTGTTTGAAAAGGAGATAATAGGGTGTGAAGAACCCTCACAGTCATGGGGATGACTGAGGAAGCCTTTTTCGACCATGATGGAAAGTCATTAGAGAAAAAACTCCATGCTCTCTAGCAAGGGCCCATAGTGGAAAGCTTCTCTGTAGGATTGCAGAGAGCATTATGCAGGAGAATTGGGAGATAGAACTGGCTGATGGAAAAAACCAGCAGCCAAGTCAACTATGCTGCCAAACCCAAAGGATTGGAGATGGCAAGGATAGAAGGTAGTGTTAGAAGTCTGTAGTGATAAGGATTATCCAAGAAAGATGTAAGTACTGTCTTGGAATCACTACTAAGGCCAGACCGAAAAGTGGTGGAAGACAAGACTGGAACTTGTCGAAAAGTACCAGTAGTCAAATCACTGGAACTCCTGCATGGGCAGCTACTGAATAGGACAGCAGAGAGAATCTTTCTGTGTCAAACAGAGAGAACAGACTGAAGAAGGGGAGAATCCTGTCCCTGTCTGATGAGCTGCCCAGATAAAAGAAGGGAATGCACCCCAGAGAAAAAACTCCACAGTGGAAAGAAAGACAAGAAGTCTTTCAGTGGTATGGTACCACTCTTACAGGGGTAAAACCTGGAGGAGAGCATAAAGATACGAGAGCTGAAAAAGAACTTACCATATGGTAAGTCCCTGGAAGGAAAAAATTCATGTTGGTACAGAAAAACTATCATGTAATAGTTGTTAAACCTCTCTTCTTGTCAGGAAGAGGAGGAAAAACCTGTGACCCATAGACATGAATAGCCTGACAGCTCAGCATACCGAAGAGCAAATGGATGTCCTGAGAATAGGAATCCCTGTGTAGAGTTTTGAATGAAAAAACAGTGAAAAACTTCTGTTGAAAAGAAGTTAACTGTAGGTTATAAAGAGATTAATCAGAACCCCATGGTTGCTGTGTTTATTCAGCCTGGCTAGAGTTTGGATTCTTCAGACCAGGACGAGGCTTCCCGTGCTTGGGAACATCTGAATGATGGGCAGGAGAAGAGTAAAACCTCCTTCTCCTAGGGAAAGAAGGTTTGGTAGGGCATTTCCTACCTACTGGGGAAGGAGAAGGCTTAGGATCGCCTTCAGAAACAGGGAAGTCAGTGGAGCACTGAGCAACCTGATGTAAAGACTCCTTATTGAAGAGATTTTCTCCAGTGCAAGGAGTATTACCCAGTCTTTGCTGTGCCCATTTGCTCAAGTCTAAAGCTTGGAGCCAGGCTCTACGTCGTGCCCCTATGGCTATAGCAGAGGTTCTGCTAACAGACTCAAGAGTCTAGGGAAGCACGAGAAAGAAACCAAGAGATATTTTGGCTATGACTAAGAAGTAAGGAATAGTCTGCAGCCTTGGGCTCTGATAGAAAAGGAGTCAAAAGAGATAATTTCTTTGTGACCTCCTGAAGGGATAGACTCATATAAAAAATATATGAGAAAATCCTTGTTGCCAGCATAGATGTTTGGAAGGTTTGACGTCCAAAGGCATCCAGTGTTCTAGATTCACGACCTGGCGGGTAAGAAGAATGCTTCTTCTTGCTTTTTACCTTCCTCATTGCTGATTCCACTACAATGGAATGATGGGGAAGTTGAGTCTTTTGAAACCCTGGAGAGGGGGGCACCTGATATAGAAGATCAGTTGCTCTAGAAGGTGAGGAAACCCTCAGAGGTGCTTCCCACATTCTTAGAAGAAGATCCTGCAAGGAATGATGTAAAGGAAGCATTATATTTTCCTTTTCTCCAGAACAAAGAGAGCCTTGAGCAGGATCATAGCCAGGGGTAGGAATAGCAAGGGATGTTGCTATGTCCAGGAGAAAATTCTGAAAAGAAGGATCTCCAACAGAAACCATCCCTGGACAGGCTAGATCTAAAGAACTAGGCACTTGAGAATGTAGAAGTAGAAGATCTCGCCCGGTGCAGAAAAGGATCCCTAAGGGATGGATGCTGGTACTGGAGGTCATGACGTGAGACAGTCAGTACTGCATCGTCCATGCCAGGTATCGACTCCAAACTAGGTATAGAAAGGAGCGACTCTGGTGAAAGAAGCATGGAAGGAGCTGACCCCGATGCTACTGCAGGTATCGGCACCGATACCGATACCGGTAGCTGTGCCGGAATCGAAGACGATACCGACAGCGAAGCAGTCATCGGAGGCTGCTCAAGTGGTACCGAGGAAACTGAAGGTCCTTGGTAATTACCCTCGGTACTGAGCATCCGGAACTGGTAAGCATTGGATCCGAGACGTGTCGGTACCCAGTCTTCCAGACTCGGCATCGAAGGAAGCGAGTCTATCGATGCATGTCTAGAAGGTACCGACGTCGGTGGTAGTATCAGCGGTGATACCGATACTGGAAAGTCAATCTGGGATGTATCGACCGGTCCCGAAGGTACCGCGAAAACCAGATGACGATCCCTGGTGAAGAGTGGATCGCTCAACACCAGTGCCGATGCCGGGGTATCGGTACCGCTCGAAGCGAATGCCACCACCGAGCATGGCTCAGGTATGTTCTGTGAGGGGTGAGCCTCAGGAACAACCTGAAACCCCTGAAAGGCTTTGGAGACCGAAGACTCCCACCGGGGTTTTGGAGCCAATGGATCCTTGAGGGCAAGGCCGGAGCCGTCATCATGCTGTGCATGAGACCTACCACTCAAGGATTGGCTAGTCTTAACAGACTGTTTGTGGGTTACCTGATCCTGTAGAGAAGGAGAAATGGCCGGTGCCCTGCCATTGGAAGGGAACTCGGTATCGAGGAAAACTCGAAAAGGGAAATCTCTTCTCATAATATTGTAGCCTAATGGCTCCGGATGGTCAGGACCCAAACAGTTGAGACACCAGGACTTGGAGTCTAAAAACAATACTGCACTGCCACAGTTAAGGCACTTCTTAGGAAAAGAAGGAGGCGGCTCCATAATGGAGAGGCCTGAAGGCCCAAAAGTTTAAAACTGAAACGGAGGGAAAAAAATTCCCTGGATTAAATTGAAAAGAAAAGAAAAAAACACCGGCGATACCGGTGGAGTCGGGGAGACAGCCGCGACCACAGGAAAACAAGAATTAAAGAAAAAACTTTCTGCGGTGACAGGAGGACGTCCTGCCGGCTCCGCGGAAAAACGAAAACTGAGGAGAGACAGTTGGAAAGGCGGGAAGGCAGCAGGCAGGCGCTGAGGGATGCTCCCAAAAGCTTTCTGATTGGATGCTGGGGAGCGTTCCCACGCAGGCTCCGTCGGCACCGACGTACCCATATGTGAAGACTCATTCCTGCTTGTTCCTGGAGATAAATAAATACACATAAAAAACCCTTTTAAATAAATATATGCTAATGAAACAATGACTCTCCCATGATGCCTAGAGTTTTAAGTGCCCAAAGAAAACCTCTTGCCAGGTGAAACAAAACCCATGCTATAGAATAATAAGTAACTCTCTTAAAAATATCTAAAAATACAAAGAATGACGTAAAGTCGTGAATTTTTAAAAAGAACCACCCTAACTATAATATTTTTAAAAATACAGGGTTTAAAAATGAAATGTCCATACAGGCAACACAGAACAGACCCAACAATGACATTTGAAAAGGCCCCGGCTCACCTCTCTACAGCTGCCGAAGTGCCATTTCTCTTCACTTCGGCAGCTGGCACTCTGAGTGCCGGGAAACAGGAAATGTCCTTTGACCTCTGGTGCACCAGCAGCCTACATTAGAACACAGTTGCTAAAGTAAAGAGAAACGGCACTTTTCGGCAGCTGTAGAGAGGTTTGCCGGGAGCCGAACAGCATATGCAGGATGTTAATGGCACGGTGTCCCTTGCATTGCAGGGCACTGTGCGAACACCACTCTCACACAATGGACGGGCCATCCCTGAAGATTTGGAGATGTGGAGGAAGCTCTACCTCTCTTGGCTAGGCCGAATTGCAAGCATCAAAATGACAATGCCAAGATTCTTGTATCTTTTTAAAACACCCTGTCAGTCAATGTGCCCTTGAAATTCTTCCAGAAAGTTAAGAAAGGGATTTTTGCATATATTTGGGATAATAAACACTCTAGATCAGCTAAATCAATCTTTGTTCATAATAAAGTTTTTGGGGTCTGGTAGTACCATGTTTTTCTAATTATTTTGATGCTGCACAGCTCAGGACAGCCCTGAAGTGGATTCCAATTGAACACATAGTGGGTACGATTAGAACAAAAGGATACGGGGGAAATAGAAGAGGTTGAAGAATCAATTTATGAAGCTCACCCCTAGGGTGTGGATAAAGTGGAAACTGAAATGGTTAGGTAAATCAGAGTACTTAAAGTTTACTCCCTTGGTAGGGAATAAAGATGTTCTTCCAGGCATGATCAATGGTACCTTGGGTAAATGGGAAAGGTTGGGCAGTTCTTAGATGAGGAACGGTTTCTAAGTTTTGATAATAGGGAAGATTTTGGGACGTAAAGAGAACAATATGTTTCAATACGTACAAGTAAAACATTATTGGACTAAAATTCAATACAAGGTAGGATTACTTCCCAGACAAATTGTAGCACTATACAAATAAGTAGTAGTAGTAGTAAGGCTTATCTTCAAGTGCAAGAGTGAAGGGGCCATTTCAAAATTGTATAATTTAATAGAGATGGACCAAGTGCCCAAATTCTATTTTCAGGAGCAGGGTAGAGAAGATCGGGGTGTTATGGGACCGAAAAGAGTGGAACCATTTAAAGGTTTTATAGTGATCAAATTATAAAATGCTATCTAGGAGGTACTAGATGCCCTTGAAAGCCTTGGAGGTTTTTGGTATAGGGACAGGGGAATGTTGGCTATTAATGGAAAAAGGGGCTCCTTCCTGTATATTTGGTGAAACTATAACAAAATTTAAACAATACTGGGAAGAGGTGCTTCAATATCTGGGATACCTAGGGGAGATGTTACAGGTACAGATAGATACACCCCCACGGGTACCAATTAATAAAGGCATTGCTAATGAAAGGGCCCTCTTTGTTCGATTTGGGTGTATAGCAGCAAGATTGGCAATTGCACAATCTCAGAAAAAAGTAACCCCCCCCCCCCCCCAGCTTGGAGGATATGAAAGTCAAATGAAGACATTTATTTAATGGCTAAACCTACTGCATTAAAACAAAAGAGAATTTACCAATTTGTTAAAGTTTGGAAAATGCCTGCTCATTGACTGGAAAATGCCAGGTGTCTGAATATTGTAAGATCCCCAGTAAATGGGCTAAGAATTATAGTATAACAAGAAAGCGTAGTTACTCACCTGTAAAAGGTAATCTCCGAGAACAGCAGGAATTTAGTCTTCACACATGGGTATCGTCGATACTGACGGAGCCTGCGCGGGAACGCTCTCCAGCGTCCAACAGGAAAGCTTTTGGGAGCATCCCACTCCGCCTGCGTCGCTGCCTTCCCGCCTTTCCAATTCTCCCTCTTCAGTTGCGTTTATAGCTGAGAGAAAGGAGAGAGAGAGAGAGACAACTCCTAGGGAAGGTGGGTGGGTTGTGAAGACTAAATTCCTGCTGTTTCCAGAGATCATCTGTTACAGGTGAGTAACTGTGCTAGCTCCAGGAACAAGCAGGAATGTAGTCTTCACATATGGGTCTCCCCAGCTAAGAGATGCCAGAGAGATGACCCCAGAAAGTTGCGAACCCAGGTTGAGATGGGTCATGCTTCCTCCCATGGATCTCTGTCATCGAAACTCGGGACGGCGGGTAGGAGTTGTTCTAAGTCTGAAAGAGATGCTGGAGAACAGCCTGACCAAACAAGGCATCCCGACGGGAGTCCTTGTCCAAGCAGTAGTGGGCTGCAAAGGTGTGTACCAAAGCCCAAGTGGCTGCTCTACAGATGTCGTCAATGGACACAGAGCAAAGGTTAGCCATAGAGGCTGCCAATGCCCTCACATTGTGAGCTGTGACATGACCTTCGAGAGAAAGTCCCTTACTCTGATATGCAAAGGATATTCAGTCAGCAATCCATTTTGACAAAGTTCACTTGGAAACTGGTAGTCCAAGATGACTAGAGTCAAAAGCAACAACAAGTTGGGAAGACTTTCTATGTTGCTTAGTTCTCTGAAGGTAAAAAGCTAAGGATCTTTTACAATCTAGAGTGTGTAGATTTTTTTCTGCATTAGAGGCATGAGGCCTAGGAAAAAAATACAGGAAGGTAAACTGATTGGTTTAAATGAAAAGGCGAAAACACCTTTGGCATAAAGTGAGGGTGAGTCCTAAGGACTACTTTATGATGGTGGAACCTTGTATAAGGAGGATCAGCCACTAAAGCCTGTAGCTCACTGATGCGTCTTGCAGAAGTGAGAGCAATTAGGAAGATCACTTTCCAAGAAAGAAACTTTAGGGATGTAGTGGCTAAGGGTTCGAAGGGCGGTTTCATGAGCTGCCCAAGGATAAGATTCAAATCCCATGCTACGGGTGGTGGCTTAATGGGAGGTTTTGTTAAGAGCAGACCTCTCATAAATCTTGCTACGAGTGGTTGAGAGGAAACAGGTTGTCCATCCAAGGGCTTGTGGAAAGCTGCAATGGCACTAAGATGGACTCTTACTGAATTAGTCTTAAGACCAGAGGATGACAAATGGAGGAGATACTCCAGTAACACCTCCACTGGCACTGAAAATGGATTAAGTTCCTTTTTTGAACCCCAAATAGAGGACCTTTTCCACTTAAAGGCGTAGGCGCGCCTTGTGGAAGGTTTTCTTGAAGCGAAAAGGATATCCTTTACCTGTTGAGAAAGGTTGATATCCTGGAATTCTAGGATCTCAGGAGCCACGCCCTGAGGTGTAGAGACTGAGGATTCGGGTGCAATAGCGTCCTGTTCTCCTGGGAAAGAACATCTGGAGGCACATCCCAACTCCAGAGGTCTGGCTCGAGAGAGACATAGAAGCAGAGGATACCACGGTTGTCATGGCCAGCGTGGGGCTATGAGGATCATATGGCCCCTATCTCTTTGAAGCTTGAAGAGAATTTTGGGAATGAGGGGAATGGGTGGGAAGACAGAGAAAGTCCTGACCCCAGTGGAGGTGGAAACCATCCCTTGCCTGACAGTTCTGAGCCGGCATTCTGGAACAGAACCGGGGAAGTTTGGCATTCTGAGGACTTGCAAAGAGATCTATATCTGAAAAATTCGAGCAATTTGATCTGGATGAAGAGACCACTTGTGTGGCAGTAGTTCTAGACTGAGTTTGTCTGCCAAGAGATTTTGCATGCCTGGAAGATACACCACCAGAAGGCCCAGAGGCATAGAGCTTCATTGCACAAGGCTTGAGATCCCGTCCCACCCTGTTTGTTCACATAGAACATGGCTACTTGATTGTCGATCTGGACCAGAACTGTCTTATAGCTGAGGTGGGTTTGGAACACTTGAAGAGCGTAAAAGATGGCTCTGAGTTCCAGGAGGTTTATGTGAAGACAAGCCTCCTGCTGGGTCCATAGATCCTGGGTGGAGAGATGGTCCAAGTGAGCCCCCCAGCCTGACTTGGACGCATCTGTCATCAAGGTGGCTTGATGTAGTGGCTGCTGGAAAGGAGAGCCTACGAGAAGGTTTTCCAGCGATTGCCACAATTGTAGGGACAAAATGAGACGTGTTGAGCTTCTGATTTTGTCCGATAGGCGACCCGAGGCCTGTGTCCACTGAGAGGATAGAGTCCACTGGGCTGCCTGCATGTGAAGGCGAGCATAGGGAACCACATGGACAGAGGATGCCATATGTCCCAGCAGCTGAAGCATTTCTCGAGCAGTTAGCAAAGTTTTCATAGCTGCTTGAAAAGCCAGCTGGAGTATTTGAAGACAATGTGGCTGTGGCAGGAAAGCCTTTGACTGCCTTGTGTCAAGAAGAGCCCCTATGAACTCTAGGGACTGAGACGGGGTGAGATGAGATTTTGGGAGGTTTATAACCAGTCCCAAGTACTGCAGAATTTGCATCGTGTGGGAGAGCGCGAAGCTGGCTTCTGGAGCTGTTGATGCTCAGAGGAGCCAGTCGTCTAAGTAGGGGAAGACGAATATCACCAGAGTTCTCAGAAATGCTTCTACTACTGCCATGCATTTTGTGAAGACTCTTGGGGCAGAAGCCAGTCCGAAGGGAAGAACCCTGTACTGGTAATGTCTTCTTTGAAAAAGGAATCAAAGAAACCTCCTGTGATCTGTATGGATGAGAATATGCGTGTATGCATCCTTTAGATCTAGAGAACATAGCCAATCCTGATTCTGAATGTAGGGAAGAAGTGTTCCGAGGGAGATCATCTTGAATTTTTCTCAGAACAGATACTTGTTTAACTTTCTGAGGTCCAGTATGGGTCTGTATCCCCCTGTTTTCTTTGGGATGAGAAAGTAAGGGGAGTAGAAACCCATGCCCTGTTGGGATATGGGTACCTCTTCTATTGCCCTTTGAGCAAGTAGTGAGGTGACCTCCTAACACAAGAGAGTGGTGGTAGGGCCCTGAGAATTTAACAGTCTTGTGATGGTGGGAGGGGGGCATACTGTGAAAATGGAGTTTGTACCCTTCTCGTACAATCGAAAGAGTCCAGTTTTCTGATGTTATTTGTTGCCACCTTCTGGCAAAATGACGAAGTCTGCCGGGGATGGTGAGAGGTTCTGGACCTTTCAAGGGCAGGATGACTAAGTTCTTTAGGAAGGAGTCAAAGCCCCTGAGGAGGCCAAGTCTGCTGAGCTGGTTGAGCTCTTGGGACTTGTGCCTTCCTTTGCTGTCTGGGCTGTTGTTGCCCCTTCTGGGGTGCATGGACTGGACAGTGGACAGCCTGGGTGTAAGATGGATAGAATTTCTTTTTCTTGTTGAAAAAGGGTTTTCTTAGTTGTCTTTTTCTTTGCTGGGTTGGCTGTAACCTTTGATAATCTGTTCAAGATTGTATTTTCAGATTCAATCCGATTAGCCTTGTCTTGCCAATCCTTGCCAGAGATTTTCTCCCGTGCAAGGAATGTTCCCCAGCTTATCTTGCACCCATTGATCTAAATCTGATGCCTGGCAATACGACGTGCACTGATGGAAATAGAAGTTCTACTAATGCACTCAAAGCAATCAAAGGTTGCACGATTCATGAATTTAGAAACATTCTGGGCATGTTTGACCAGGGTGAGGAAGTCTGTCCTTTTATCATCAGGGAGAAGTGGAGCCATAAGCTCTAGATCCCTTGTAACTTCCTTGAGAAACATTCCCATGTAGAGAATGTAAGAGCTGATCCTGGCTGATAACATCGAGGATTGAAAGCATCGACACCCAAAGGCATCGAGTGTCCTCGCTTCACGGCCTGGAGGATTGGAAGAATGTGTTTTAGCACTCTTGATCCTACGCATCGCCGATTCCACTACCATTGAATGGTGTGGTAATGGTGTCTTCTGAAAACCAGGGCATTGTGGAACTCGGTACATGGTATCGAGTCTCCGAGAGTGTGGGGACACCGTTAAAGGAGCTTCCCACATCCTTAGCATGAGATCATGCAAGATTCGGTGAATGGGAAGGATAGCTGCTTCTTTAGGAGCTGCCGGATATTGAAGAATTTCTAATTCTTCTGCTCTAGGTTCCTTTTCAGGAGTCACCATGATTGAAAGTCCTTGGGCTACATCACGTATGAAATCCTGAAGAGACATGTCCTCTGGAGGTCTGCATTGAGGAGAAGGAGATGGATCCTCCGGTAGAATCACTCCGGTACCGGAAAAGTCATCAGAGTCATCGGAATTGGAGGATTCGAAATATCTCCACGCCAGGTGTTCTTGCATTGCTAGGCGCCAATATCGATCAAAGTCGGCATCGGACTGTCTCAACCCAATCGGCGTCGGGGAAGGGAGCAGGTAGGTGAGCTCTTCCCTGCTCCCCACCGCGAGGCCAATCAGGCCGAAGAACACCATCTTTAAAATCTTCAGCACTCCGAGGCGCAGTGGTCCTCCAGCCAGCAACCCGACTGGCGTCGGGGAAGGGAGCAGGCAGGTGAGCTCCTCCCTGTTCCCCACTGCGAGGCCAATCAGGCCGAAGAACACCATCTTTAAAATCTTCAGCGCTCCGAGGCGGGCCCGCACCTGAGGGCCTCGCCAGAGGGTCCTTTGGCGGGGCCCTTAGGCGCGGGCCCAGGGCACGAGCTCCGGTGCTCCTTAGCTGCCAGGATCGAACAGGCTCGATCGCGCCTACACTCAGGGCCTCCAGACCAAACCATCTCACCAGCTCCATCCTGGTACCCTCAAGTTACTCTCCTTTGTCTTGCTTCCCACTGTTGGCATTGTTCTTCCTCCCATTACCCGCCTAGAACTTGCTACCCACTGCCTGCACTGTACGGCTACCCATTGTTGGCATTGATCTACTACCCACTGCCTGCATAGCACCACTACCCTCTGCTTACTTAGCATGGCTCCCATTGCCTACATCGTACTGCTACCCTTCCCTGGGCATAGAACTGCTACCCATTGTTTCATTAAACTCTTATCCATTGCGGCATAGTACTGCTACATTGAACTGTTATCCATTGCTTATCCACTGATTGCATAGTACTGCTACCCACCGTCTGCATACTGTTATCCATTGCTTATCCATTGTTGCATAGTACTGCTACCCATTGTTTGCATACTGTTGCCCCATTGTTGCATAGTACTGCTACCCACTGTTTGCATAGTGTTGCTACCCCCTGTCTGCATACAGGTATCCATTGCTTATCCATTGTTGCATAGTACTGCTACCCACTGTTTGCATACTGCTGCCCCTATTGTTGCATAGTACTGCTACCCATTGTTTGCATACTGCTGCCCCTATTGTTGCATAATACTGCTACCCATTGTTTGCATACTGCTTCCCCCATTGCTGCATAGTACAGCTACCCCTTGTTTGCATACTGTTGCCCCCATTATTGCATAGTACTGCTACCCACTGTTTGCATACTGTTGCCCCCATTGTTGCATAGTACTGCTACCCACTGTTTGCATAGTGTTGCTACCCACTGTTAAATAGAACTGTTATCCACAGCTTATCCTGTACCTGCTACCCTTTGTTTGCATTGAACTGCTACCCACTACCTACTTGTTTGCGTATCACTTGCTACCCGTTGCTTGCTCAGACCTTGCTACCCACTACCATGGCCCGATATCTCATTGTCCTCCTCTTCACTATCCTCCCCAACTGCCTCCCCTCCTACCATCACCCTCCCCCCTACCTTCCTCACTTCTCCCTCCACTCTGCCCCCTAGCCTAGCACCTGCTCCTGAGCTTCTTCACACCATCCCCCGCATTCAACCAGCCCCCCTCTCCACCTTCCTCACTTCTCCCTCCATTCTGCCCCCTAGCCAAGCACCTGCTCCTGAGCTTCTTCACACCATCCCCCGCATTCAACCAACCCCCCTCTCTCTAAGGCAACCCCACCCTCGCTTCCGCTGTACTATCTCCACTCTACCTCGCTCTCTAATACTCCTTCTCTCATCAGGTAATATCAACCCCAACCCGGGCCCCCCCCCCCCCGATTTTTTTCTCACACTAAAGAAAGTTCTTCAGGTACTCTATCTAATCTCATCCACATCCTGCTCCTCCCTCCTTCCGCCCTCCCTCACTCATCCCACAATCACTCATCCACTGATATCATCTCCAACCCTGC
The DNA here is from genome assembly GCA_033557465.1 of Ichthyophis bannanicus. Classification (NCBI taxonomy): domain Eukaryota; kingdom Metazoa; phylum Chordata; class Amphibia; order Gymnophiona; family Ichthyophiidae; genus Ichthyophis; species Ichthyophis bannanicus. The sequence goes on from CM066042.1 coordinate 136,552,550, forward strand.
CCCCAATAATCCCTCACATAACCTACCTGATACCATCAATTTACCCATTTCCCCTCCCTCATGTCCCTTTTGGAGAGCACACTCACCCAGACACACCTACCCACACCCTGCTCCCTCTAAATCTCGGCATTACCCTAGATATAGACCCCCATGCTACTCTGATAAGAAATCTACATGTAACTTATCCAACCTCATCCATATCCCTCTCCTCCCCCCCTCCACACTCCTGTTTTCATGTGCCCTATGGAACGCATGCTCAGTCATTAAAAAAACCCCTTTTATTCATGACCTTTTTATCTCCAATGCCCTACACCTTCTTGCCTTGACCAAGACCTGGCTCCCCCCAGACACTGCATCCATTGCCTCTCTCTGCTAAGGGGGCTACAAGTTCTCCCATACACCTCGACCTACTGGTCGCGGTGGTGGCATTGGCCTCCTACTCTCTCCCTCCTGCCAATTCCAACCCCTCCTGCCATCTCAATCACACTCCCCCTTCTCCTTCGAAGTCCACTCCATTCGCCTCCTCTCACCACTTCCCCTCTGAATAGCTGTTATCTATCGCCCACCGGACAAATCCAAATCTACCTTCCTCACTGACTTCGACTCCTGGCTTTCTGCATTTATGGATCCCTCCTCCCCCACTCTTATTCTTGACAATTTCAACATTCACATCGACAACCCCTCTGACTCCCATGCCTCTAAGTTCCTTGCTCTTACCTCCTCGTTCAACCTCACACATCTACACGGCCACTGCCTCGACCTAATACTCTTCTCCAACTCCTCTCCTTCAAACTTCCGCAAATCAGTCCTTCCCTCATCTGACCATCACCTCTGAACATTTACTCTTCAGTTTCCGCCATCCCAACCTCGTCCTGTCTCCTCCGACTTATTTAGAAACCTTCATAATATTGATTCCCTCTCTCCTCCACCATCTTTCCATCTCTTTCCCCCATTTTATCCTCCAAGTCCGTCGACGAGGAATTAACTTCATACAATGCTACATTATCCTCAGCCCTTGACACTCTTGCCCCTCCCCCTCATGTCCTGTCAAACGATCTACTCCCCAACCCTGGCTTTCACCCACAATCCATTACCTACGCATCTGCGCCCGTTCTGCCGAACGAGCTTGGTCCAAATCCCGCTCCCCTGAAGACCTTCTACACTTCAAATTCATGCTTGACTCCTTCCAGTCAGCCTTAGCACTTGCCAAACAAGATTACTACATCCATTTGACCAACTCCTTTGCCTCTGATCCTCGCCATCTCTTTAATACCCTCAATTCTCTCCTTAAGGTCCCCCCGCCCCCGCTCCCACCCTCCCTTTCTGCCCAAACCCTAGCCGACTACTTCCATGACAAAATCCACAAGATTACCCTCCAATTCCCTACCCCCCATCTACCGCCCCTCCTCCCAAATTCTCCTCCTCCATCCACACTCCCTCTGCCACCCCCTCCTCCTTTCCTCCAATCTCTGAGGAAGAAACCGCACTCCTCCTGTCCTCCTCCAAACCCACCACCTGTTCATCAGACCCTATCCCCGCCCATCTCCTACGTCTCATCCCCCTTACAATTGTCCCCTCCATCACTCATATCCTCAACCTCTCACTCTCCACTGCAACTGTCCCCGTTGACTTCAAACATGCTGTTGTCACACCCCTCCTCAAGAAACCCTCACTTGATCCTACATTCCCTTCTAACTATTGACCCATCTCCCTCCTTCCCTTCATATCCAAACTATTAAAACAAGCAGTCCACCATTGCTGCCTCGATCTCCTTACCTCCCAGTCCCTCCTGGACCCACTTCAATCCGGCTTCCGTCCCCTACACGCCACTGAAACCGCACTCACAAAAGTCACAAACAACCTATTCCTGGCTAAATCCAAGGGCCTCTACTCTGTCCTCATCCTTCTTGACCTTTCTGCTGCCTTTGACACCGTTGACCACGACCTTCTCCTCACGACCCTCTCCTCGCTTGGCTTCAAGAACTCCATACTATCCTGGTTCTCCTCCTACCTCTCCCATCGCTCATTCAGTGTATGCTCTGGTGGCTCCTCCTCCTCCCCTACCCCGCTCCATGTAGGTGTACCCCAGGGATCTGTCTTGGGCCCCCTCCTCTTCTCTCTCTATACCCAAGGCCTTGGCGTGCTTATCTCCTCCCACGGCTTTCAGTACCATCTCTATGCCGATGACTCCCAAATTTACCTCTCTACACCTAATATTTCTCTGGCAACCCAGTCTAAGATCTCTGCCTGTCTTTCGGACATCGCTGCCTGGATGTCTCATCGCCGATTGAAATTGAACATGGCCAAGACTGAACTCCTTGTCTTTCCATCTAACTCCTCACCCTCACTTCCCCCTCTCTCAATCCATGTAGATGGATCTACTATCCTTCCTGTCCCCTCGGCCTGCAATCTAGGGGTTATCTTTGACACTAATCTCTCCTTCTCCGCTCATATCCAGCTTGTAGCTAAGACCTGCCACTTCTTTCTCTACATCAGCAAAATCTGCCCCTTCCTCTCTGAATACACTACCAAAATGCTTATCCACTCCTTAATCTCCTCTCGCCTCGATTACTGCAACCTACCTTGCTGGTCTTCCCGTGAGCCACCTCCTTCCCCTCCAATCTATACAAAATCACGCTGCTCGACTAATCTTCTGCCAGCCTCGCCATGCCCACATTACTCCTCTCCTCAAGTCGCTTCACTGGCTCCCTGTCCAGCTCCGCATCCAATTCAAGCTTCTCCTGCTGACCTATAAATGCATTCACTCTGTGGCCCCTCAATACCTCTCATCTCTTATCTCTCCCTACGTCCCCTCTTGTAATTTGTGCTCCGCTAACAAATCACTTCTATCAATGCCTTTCACCCGCACCGCGAACTCCCGACTGCGCTCCTTTCACCTTGCTGCACCCTACGCCTGGAACAGCCTACCTGCATCTGTGCGCCAGGCATACTCCCTGGTCCTCTTCAAATCCAGGTTGAAGACCCACCTCTTCACCGTTGCATTCAGATCCTGACTCCTTCCTCATCCTACCCTAACCCCCATCAATGTTTATGACGAAACTACAGACCAATCTGTACCACACCGTACCTTGCGCAGAACCGGCAAATGCTCTGTACTGTTCTAACTAATGTACTTTCTAATTAGATTGTAAACTCCGATGAACATGACTCTGACGGGCAGGGACTGTCTCTTCTTGTATGTTGGCTACCTCTTATAGGTTAGCTGTACAGCGCTGCGTGCGTGGCACTTTATAAGTGCTAAATAGTAGTAGTAGTAGCCTCGATACCGGGCCCTCGATACCAGATATTGATTCAAAAGCCAGCATGGGGGGAAGCACTTCGGTTAAAGCAGGTGTGGTCGGTACTGGTACCGATAACTGCAGAACCATCTGAAGCAGTCTTAGCGGTACCAAAGCTGCTAAGAGAGCCGCTAGACTGCCTTCGATGGCTAGGATTCGTTGATCCATAGCCCCTGCCGATGCCTGGAAGTCGGTTCCGGAGGAAGCGGCTATGACACCAAAGCATGGCACCAGGAGTTCCCCCAAGGTGGAAGCCTCTGGAACATCCTGGAGCCCCATTAGTGCTTTGGAGGCTGGGGCCTCCCGCCAGGGCTGTTTGCCGGCATGTTTTCCTCAAGGGCAACACTAGTAGCATCTCAATGCTTCGAGGGAGATCTACCCTTTGAGGACCGGCTGGTCTTAGAAGACCTGGGTTTAGTTACCTGAGATCCATGGGAGGAAGATGAAGCTCTGGAAGATGTCGATGCAACGGATATCGTATCTGCAGCAAAGAGGGGGCCGAGTTCTGCAGGCCTCTCTTGGTCATCTTTCTACAGAGGAGACACTCCGATGGTAAATGGTCAGGACCTAAACATTTAAGACACCAGTCATGGGTGTCGGTTGCGGAAATGGTACCTCTACACTTTGAACATTTTTTGAAACCACTAGTTGGTTTCTCCATTTTAGTAGAAATAAGGGCCTAGTGCCCAAAATGGTGCCTGGCACCTAGAGGGGACAGACCCTCCAAAAAGATGATGATTATTTTTTTTTGAAAAGGAGGAAGAAAATGAAGAAAAGACCAGTGGTACCGGTATAGGCATCAACAGTGAAGGCAGACGCAACCACAAAAAGAAAATGTTCTGCAGTGACAGGGTTTGCTGCCTGTCGGCTCCGCGGAAAACGAAAAACTGAAGAGGGAGAGTTGGAAAGGCAGGAAGGCAGCGACGCAGGCGCAGTGGGATGCTCCCAAAAGCTTTCCTATTGGACACTGGGGAGCATTCCTGCGCAGGCTCCGTCCGTACCAATGACACCTATGTGTGAAGACTACATTCCTGCTTGTTCCTGGAGATAAGGTATTATTCTATGCATTCATTTCCATTATGATGGAGAAATTTTAATTACCGATAATTTCCTTTCCTGGAATCCTGCTAGATCAGTTCAGACTAGTGGGTTGTGTTCCCCTGCCAGCAGATGGTGAGACAGAGAAAAATTCCCAAAGCTTTGTGACATCACCCTTGGTATAAAAACCCATCCCCCAAGGGGAGCTTTAGCATAACCATAACAAGCAGCAGGAGTTCAAACAGCCAAGGAAGCACAAAACCAGACCAAAAATGAGTTCATAAACGAATAACTCTTATAACAAGCTAAATTGAACAATGTGAAACAGGACTCGCAGGCCAAGGAAATATGTACATGGCGAGGTACAGCAATGTCACTGATATATAAAGAGAGTTTTAGCTAGGTGATGGACTAAACAGTTTAGAGGGGCAGGTCCTGAACTGGTCTAGCAGGATTCCAGGAAAGGAAATTATTGGTAAGTAAAATTTCTCCTTCCAAATCCATCCTGCTAGACCAGTCCAGACTAGTGGGAAGTACCATAGCTAAACTACTCCAGGGCAGGAAGAAACAGCTACAGCCAAGACAGAGGCTCCGAAGCAAGCTGCTTCTCGAGCTTGGATATCCAAGCGATAGTGACGTGCAAAAGTAGAGGGAGGACCAGGTGACTACCCTGCAAATATCTAGCAGAGCTACCGACGAGCATTCTGCCCAGGAGGTAGCCTGGGCCCTCGGGATTGTTCAATAAAATTATAAGTTGACTGAATAGTCTGCTTGATCCAGCATGCAATGGTCGCTTTGGATGTGGCCGCTCCTTTTCGTGGACCAGAAGCCAGGATAGAAAGGTGATCGGAGAGATGAAACGTAGTAGTGAGTTTGAGATAATGGCGGAATGCCCTACCAACATCCATCAGGTGAAGGACTCTGTTGTCACCCAAAGATTGCTCCTTAAAAAAGGAAGGAAGCACAACAGATTGGTTGACATGAAAATCCGAAAGAACCTTAGGCAGAAAAGAGGTCTATGTACGAATGGTAACCTCCTCTGGGGAAAAAGACAGAATAGGATCCTGGCAAGAAAGTGCCTGGAGCTCCGAAAGGCACCATGCCAAAGTGACTGCTATAAGAAAAAAAATTTTGAGAGTCAAATCTTTGAGAGATGCACTACGGAGAGGTTCAAATGGGGCATGGGTGAACATGTGAAGCACTAAGGACAGATCCCAAGAAGGGATGACTGGACAAATGAGGGCTTCAGGGAGCAAATCCTCGCAGAAAATGGGAAACGTCTACATGAGAAGCAAGAGACTGCCTATGGAGAGGCCCCCGAAAGTATGTCAAGGCTTCAATATGCACCTTTAAAGAATTAAGGGCAAGACCCTTATCAAATCCATCCTGAAGGAAGGAAAAAAATGTTTGAAATATCAACTCAGCGGGGGTGCAGTTTTTTGTTTCCTGAAAGTGGAGTTCCTGTTTGCCTACCTGATTGGTTCCCGAGTCCTGCTGAGGCTGTCCTGATTGGGGCGGCGTTCACTGAGGGCTATAAGATCTGAGCCCTACTCGCGGGACACGAAGCGGGCGCGTCCCGTGGGCGTGCCCGAAGGGGCGAGCCCGAAGGGGCGTGACCAAAGGGACAGGTCCCGCCCCTTTGGCGCCCCTTCGGCGTAACATCGGCGTTCGAGGTTCCCTGTAATGGGGAAACGGAGGAAACATTATCCGCAGCTGGTACAATCTAAAGTTGGGAAAACCGTGGGGCCGATGGATGCCCATGTTACTGTGGGTGAAGTGCCGTCAGCCCCTGTACATATCTCTGAGGATTTGTCAGAAATTTCAACTGTGAGTACTCCTTCCTCGAACAATGATTCCCGCGTTATGGGTTTCACTCCCCCCATAAAAGAACTTAAGCAATTGTCTATAAACAATGCTTCTAGTGAATGTTTGCCTGAAGTGACTCAACTTGGGAAAACCCTTCCAGATTCGTTTTTGCGAGTTTTGGACCTGCCCCCTCCTTTACCTTCAGTTATTACTTTTCCATTGGTTGCTGAAGTGGCAGCTCCGCCGGCTGATTTGTCTTTGAAAGATATCTGGTTGGCGACTTCGCGAATTGAGTCTGTTCTTGGGGCGTCTTTGCAGAAAGTTTCTGATTTTTCTAAAGCTACAGTTCAGAAACTCTCTGATCAAGAAAAGCGTTTGGCGATAGTTGATCAACGTATTATGGCATTAGAGTCTGACGGTGTTGCTCGTCAAGAGGTGTTGACTACCTTTGTGCAAGACTTTAGTGCTTTACACCGTCAAGATGAGATGTTAGAGAATGTTTCTAAGAGCTAAAAATCTTCGGCTGTTGAATTTCCCATGTACACATTATCTTTCACCCTTGATATTATTTCAGAAATATCTTAAGGAGAATTTGTTAATTGCTGATAGTAATTTAATTATGGTATCAAAAATTTATTATGTGTTTCCACATGTGTCTGCTTCATCAGAGCTTAAGGAAGGAGAAATGATTTCTTCACATCAAAAGGCCTCTTCTACTTTAGATATCTCAGCCTTTATAGAATCATCCTCGGATGATATTTCCTCCAGGGCCACTTTGTTGGTCACTTTAGGGTTAGAGATTGATAAAGATAGAATTATGAGAGCTTATTTTAAGAGAAAATCAGAGAAATTTTGTGGTCAGATCGTTCAGGTGTTTCCTGACGTATCCAGGGCCACGCAAGTGAGGCGCAAGGCGTTTTTAGAATTGCGCTCGCGGGTGGTGGCCCTTGGTGCAATTTTTCATCTTAAATTTCCGTGTAAATGTTTGATACTTTTTCAGGGTGAAAGATATGTGTTTTATGAGTCTGTTCAGTTGTTAGAGTTTCTTAAAAGTAAGGGAGTATAGATAAAGTCTTACTCTGGGAACCAATGTAAGGTATTTTAGTGTTAAGGGTGGTGCACCTCCTTGATGTGGTTGAACACTTAGTTTTCTTGATTGTTTTTCAATCGAATGTTGTATTGAAGTTTATTTGCTTTTCTTGTATTATATGTATTAAACTTTATAAATAAAAAATATAAAAAATAAAAAATAAAAAAAAGAAATATCAACTCAGCAAGAGGAGAGGGACCTCTTAGAACACCAAGAAGAAAAAAAAGACACCAGATCCGAGCATTGGCACCTGAGGTAAGAAACAGTCAAGCCCGTAGTAGAGTGGTCACTACTTGCGGCGAGTAACCTTTGTAATGCAAGCGACGCCATTCAATAGCCAAGCCGTAAGCGAATAAGCAGCGGGGTTATCCATGAGAACTGAACCCTGAAGACCTCTCCAGACACTGAGGGTAGAGGTGCCTCCTACAGGAAGCAGAGGAAATCAGCAAACCATGGACTCAGAGGCCAATCCAGGACTACCAGCACTACCCATCCGGAGTGTGACTCTATCCATTGGAGTACACGGCCAATTAGCAGCAAGGAGAAAGATGTAGAGAAGCTGGTTCGAGGGCCAGGTCAGAACTAGAGTATCTAGGCCGTCTTTTCTATGACTAAAAAACATTGACTACTTGGCATTGGAAGAGGTGATTAGGTCTAGACTCAGATGACCCACATCGACGCACAATGTTCGCAAATGCTCACGGAGCTAGCTCCCACTCACCGGGGTCCAGGATATAACAACTCAGGGAATCTGCTTGAATGTTCTCCATTCCCGCAATGTGCTGCACAGAAAGAGCCAAGGAGGTTGGATTCTGCCCAGGGAAATAGAAGACTCATTTCCAGGGTCACTCCAGGACATTTGGTACCACCCTATCTGTCGAGATAAGTCACAGTGGTGGAATAGTCAGAAAGTACTCAGACTGCTCGACCCTGGAGGTGGGATTGAAAGAAGAGTAGAGCCAACAGTCCAGGCTTCGAAGCAATTGATGGTCCAAGAGGTTTCTTGAATGGACCAAGATCCCTGGCACTGCCTGTCCCTGACAGTGCGCTCCCCAACCTGCAAGGCTGGTATCCATGGTGACCCCCACCCAACATGGAATTTCCAAGGGAACGCCCTTCAACAAGTGATGAGGACAAAGCCACCGGTGAAAACTGTGACGAACCACTGAAGAAAGGGGTAGACGAATCTGATAGCCCTAGATGGATAGGGACCAGCGTGACAGGAGAGATACTGAAGTGGACGCATATGAGCACAGACCCAAGGGACTACATCAAGAGCAGAGGCCATAGTGCTCAGGAGTTGTAGGTAATCCCAGGCAGTGGGAGCTGAAGGCATGGTCCTGAATGCAGAGCTTCTTGCATCTGTCATAAGAGAGGAAGATGTGACCCACTCTCATGTCGAAGTGAGTGCAGAGGAATTCCAGAGACTGAACTGGGCACAGATTGCTTTTGGCATAATTGACAACTGAGCAGAGACAATCCAGAAAGGAGAGGACCTGAGAGACTGCAAACTCTAAACTCGTTGCTCTGATCAGCCAATCATCTAGATAAGGATGAACCCAAATACCTTGGCGCCGCAGGGAAGCTGCCACTATTACCATTACCTTGGAGAAAGTATGAGGAGCTGTGGCAAGACCAAAGGGCAGGGCACAAAACTGATAATGTTGATCGAGGACTGCGAAACGTAAATATTGCTAATGATCTTGGCGAAGTGGAAAGACTGTCCTGAGGGCTTCCATCCGGAACTGCAGCACCTGAAGACAGCAATAGACTCCCTTTGAGGTCCAGGATAGGACGGAAGGAGCCGTCTGTCTTGGGAATGACAAAGTTAATGGAATAGTGACTAGAACCTCTTTCTGAGGGAGGAACTGGGCATACCGCATTGAGCTGAAGGCAGCAGTGGAGAGTCAGGCGTACAACTGCTGCCTTGGCGGCGGAACCGCATGAAGAGATGAAGACGACATTTGGCACAGGCTCGGTGAAACTGAGAGCATAACCCTGTGTTATTACCTCGAGTACCCACCGATCCGATGTTATCTGGGTCTTTGCGGGAAAAATACCGTAAGCGTCCGCCCACACGAGGCACACTGGAATGGACACAGAAACAGTCAACGGGAAGATTTGTCGGAACTTGTTGAATGAGGAGAAATTGTCCCGGTTGCGACAGATACCCCAAAAGGACTGAGGCTTAGATCCAGCCCTATTCGAAGAATCACCAGATTTGCCAGGCTGGTAGCGACGAATGTCTCTGAAGCGGACTTTACAAGATGAGGACACGAACGACGTCGATGACGTAGCAGGACGATGAAAATTGGATTTGGGCTTATCCTTTGGTGAATGTTGAGGCTCGACTTTCCCCAAATCCTTCACAAGTTTTTCCAGATCCTCACCAAAAAGAAGGCAGCCCTTGAAAGGAAGCTTGGCGAGAGAGGACTTGGAAGCAGCATCCGCATTCCAATGATGGAGCCACAGCCAATGCCAAGCCACTATAGCAGCAGCAACAGACCAAGCAGATAAGCGCAGCAGATCATAAAAGGCATCTGCAAGAAAGGCAGTGACCAACTCTAAATGAGGCAAAGCTGGATCATTCAGAAGTGACTGAAGCCATCGGAGCAGAGCACATGCAGCAAAACCTCCACAAACAGGCCAACAATGCCAAGGTCAATGACGAGAAGGGTTTTTAAGAGGTCTTCCATCTTGTGATCCTTCTGATTACAGAGGGCAGTGCCGCCCTCCACAGGAATGGTTGTGTGTTCAGTGACTGTAGTGACCAGGGCATCTACTTTAGGGAAACACAACCACTTGTCAAGATCATCCGAATTCCAAACAAACATGCCCCAAGTGACAAGCGGAGCGCAAAGACACATCAGAAGAATCCCACTCTAAGGAGACCATCTGTTAAAGTTCCAGGGGAAAGGGAAAAGCCTTAGAAGGTTTCCTGATTCCCACAATGATGGGGTCTGCCTGAGGTTTAGAGGAATGAGAAGGCTGTTGCACTTGAGAGTCCGAGAGGTACAGAGCCTCCATAATTTGAGCAATGACAGCAGGAAGCTCTTCCTTACGTAACAACAGGCTATCCTGACCGTCCTGGTCATCTTCCAATGGCAAGATGTCTCCTTCCTGGCCAGACTCAGAAGTGAAAGAATGTTCATCTGAAGGATGTCACCGTCTTCTCCTGCAGAGCGCCAGTCCCCTGGAGGAGAGGAGGTATCCTTGGCCAGATCTAGAGAAGCTCCAGGCAAACTTCGGCAGGCACGCTTTCTAGATTATTTATTTATTTATTTATTTAACAATGATTTATATACCGCATCTTCCATAGTTCAGTTGCAGTTCACAATAAACAACAGGTAACAAATCGGAGTTTGTTTTACATAAAACATCATATGATCAAGTAACAATAAGATAAACAACTAGTGTTAATACAGAACAGTATAGAACAGTGTAAACTATATACATTATGTACAAATACACATTATGTGGGGCTTAAGTGTTATTCAAAGTACAGTATCAGCTATGAAGAATTGTATGTGTAGGTCATTTGGGATTTGTTAGATAAAAACTGGTTAGCCATTTTCTAAGTCTACTGAGGGATGATCTGAGTTGTTGTAATGTTTAGAAAAGAGATAGGTTTTCACTTTTTTGCGGAATTAGATGATCTCGGTTAGCAATCTTAGATCATCTGGGAGGGAATTCCAGATTGTTGGAGCTGCATGAGAAAAAACTCTATTGTTTGTGAGTTTATTTGCTTTTATGAAGTCTTTGGGAGTTTTTAGTTTATTTGTTTGTCCTTTTCTTTGAGTAGATTTTGAGTGCTCTTTGCTGATTAGGTTACTTAGGGTGACTGGGGCCATGTCGTTTAGAGTTTTAAATGTGGTTATCAATGTTTTGTATACTATCCTGCTTTGTATAGGCAGCCAGTGAAGGGATTCTAGTATTGGTGTTATATGTTGATGTGCGTGTACTTTCGTTATTATCCGAGCTGCTGCATTCTGGGCAAGTTGAATTCTTTTAATGTTTTGTTTTGTTATACCCAATAAAATTAGGTTAGCGAAGTCAAAGTGGGGGGTTATGATGGCATGAATTATGCTGATGAAATCATGTATGTATACAAGGGGTCTTAGTTGTTTAAGGATTTTGAGTTTGAAATAGATTTTCTTTGTGGTGTTTCTAATGTGGGTGTCTAATGTAAGGTGTTTATCTAGAATAACACCTAGATATCTTACTTCATTTTTTATTTTAATTTCTTGGTTTTGAAGTGTTATGTGTGTAGGTGGAGTATAGGATTGGTTTTTGGTGACGATTAGCACTTCAGTTTTGGAGTGATTTATTTGGAGATTGTGGGTATTTAGCCAGGATGTGACTTCATTGAAGCAATCTGACAGAGTTTGCATCGGTAGGTTGGGAATCGTGAACGGAATGTACATCATGATATCATCTGCGTATAGATGATAGAGTACACCAAATTTTTTAAAGATATTGCAAACAGGTTTTATGTATATGTTAAATAGGAGTGCTGATAACGCTGATCCTTGAGGTAAACCGGTTTCCAGTTTGTATGAATCAGAGGTTTGATTACCTATTCGTACATTTTGTGTCCTATTATCTAGATAAGAGGAGAACCATTTATGAACTGTGGCATTTATTCCTATTTGACTCAGACTGTTGAGCATTATGGTATGATGGACGCTATCAAAAGCAGCTGAAATATCAATAAATAATAGAATGAATGCTTGTTTGTGATTGTCGATTCCTCTTAATAGCGTATCTGTTAGAACTGTGAAGAGTGTTTCCACTCCATGCTTTGGGCGAAAACCATATTGCTGTTCGTCGAGTGGGTGAGTCCAGGTGCTCCTGCGTCTGTATTTGTACTGTTTTTTCTATTACTTTTGCTAAGAATGGTATACTTGAGATGGGTCTATATGATTTTGGTGAGGTTTTATCAAGGGTGCTGTTCTTGAGAATTGGTCTTATTTGTACGTGTTTGAGTGTGGGTGGGAGGTAACCTTGGAGTAGTGAGAGATTGACAATGGGGAGTATGAATGAAAGAAGGATTGGGAGAGTGTTTTTTATCCAGATTACTGGGCAAGGATCTAGGTAAGAGGTAGTGGTGTTTAGGTTGAGTATGATATTTTTTAATGATGTTTTGGTTATAGGGTGAAATTCTGACCATACGTCTATTGGGTGATGAGGTTTGTGGAAAGAGTCTGGAGTCGTGAATTGTAGTTTTGTTTTGTTATGGTAATAGTTAGCTAATGTTTGTGCTGAGATGTCAGTGATTTCCTTGCTGGAAGTTTGTGAGTTATTAGTTAGGTTACTAACAATGGAGAATAGTTCTCTTGGTCTATTATAAGAATTTGATAGGATGCTGGCATAGTAGTTTTTCTTTGTGTTGTCTAAGGTTTCCTTGTATAATGTGAGGTGGTTATAATATAATTCTTTGTGGATGGTGGATTTGGTTTTGCGCCATTTGGCTTCTAGTTTTCTTAGATCTCTTTTCATATGTTTTAAAGTACTGTTGAACCATGGGGTGATTTTGATTTTAGTATTGGTTGGCTTTTTATTATTTTGATTAATTGTGGCTGCATTATTGATGGTGGTATGCCAGTTTTTGACTGCTTCATCTAAATCTGTTGGAGATGATGAAAGGTGGGGTATTGTAGAGTCTAGAAATTCAGTTTCAATGAATTTCTTGAATTTTATAGTTTGGTCATTTTTTGTGTGTTTTATGACACCGATAATGTTGTAAGTGAAGTTTATTTTAATTAGATGATGATCAGACCAGGGTATTTCAGTACATTGTAAGGAGTCTGGGTTGAAAAGTTTAAATAGTGAATGAGGAAGGAGGACAAGGTCAAGTGTACCACCTTTAGTGTGAGTTGGTATGTTTATAATTTGGTGGAAGTCTAAGTCAGTTATGGTTTCCAGGAAGAGGTTGGAATCAGTATTTGCAAGTGATGGGAGGTTGAAATCTCCTAGGATAATTAGGGGGTTTTGTTCTGTTGATGAATTAAGGAGTTCAATTAGTGAGTGAAGACTGTCTGCGTTTTGGTTAGGAGGTCTGTATATTAAGCAGATTCTCAGCTGTCCGATTTCTATTATTAGAGTGTCAATGTTATTGGAGGTGTTAGATAGAATTTTCTTGGCTTTTAGGTTTATTTTTGTCATAATCAGTACACCGCCACCTTTTTTGTTAGATCTATGTGTGTGGGTAATATCGTAATTTAAGTTGTCAAGTTGGTTTAGAAGGACTGTATCAGTATCAGAGAGCCATGTCTCTGTAATACATAGAATATCAGGTTTTAAGTCAGATGGTGGATCAGCAGTGGTCAGAGTAGCCGAAGTCCCTGAGCACTACATATCTCAGGCCTGAAGGAATAGCTGCATAAAATGGAAATCAGAACTGTCAGCTGAAGTCTGCATAGGCTGAATATAGGGTTGTAGAGGGTGAGCAGGCTGCTCAGGCAACAAAACCGGGGAAGGGGCATCTTGAGATCTAGCATCATCCTGAGGAAACCCAGAGAGAGCTAAAGCAAGAGACCTGGAAGGGCTACTGGAACCAGGACCTGCAGAAGGACCCCCTTGATCGGAACCACAGGAGGAACACAAACTACCTGTTCAAGTCTTACATTTCTTCCTACATACCAAGCAGTGCTGTAGGGAAGGCAGCATTTTCACAACAGGAAAAAAGAAAGTCACAGGAAGAGCCAGGGAAACAAAAATTGTCGCGGCACAAAAATTATGGTGGTAAAAAGCAAAACAGAGCCGGGAAGCAGCAACCGACTGACCGCATGAAGAGAAGCAGAAAAAAAGGCAACTGCAGAAAACTGAGTACACCGAAAAAGAAGGGAGGCGCACATGGTTAGAAGAACAAGATACCACCAAAAAACAGATCTGGACGCAGTTTTAAAAGAGAACCGCGAAAGAAAACACTCACTGCTCTCAAAGGAGGAAAAAAAACAGATGAAGGAAGAGTCCTGAGAAGAAAAAACTGCCCAACAACTTCCTCAGCAACCAGGTCCTTGGATAAGGTTTTGTTTTGTTTTTTTAAACAAACTTTAAGGAGTTAGAAAAGTAACAAAAAGTGACTGCCAACTTAGCTGATAGAAGTCTTGCTTGCAGAACAGTCAGAACGGAAGGCTGCAACTGCTCCTCATGAGCAGGAGCACTTCCCTTCAGAGGTGCTCTACTAGTCCTCTTGACCAGGAGCAGCTCTGGAAAGTGAAAAAAGGAAAACTGTCGGCAAAGAAGGGGCACCACAGTGTGCATAACTGCCAAAGATAGCTATACTGACACCAAATCTCTTCTTAGAGAATGCCAGGAGCCAGGAGAAGTCCACCATCTGCTGAGACAGAGAAAATACAGAAGCTCCCCTTGGGGGATGGGTTTTTATACCAAGGGTGATGTCACAGAGCTTCGGTCATTTTTATTCTACCTCACCATCTGCTGGCAGGGGGACACAACTCACTAGTCCAGTCTGGTCTAGCATGATGTATTTGTAAATGTTTCTTTATTTGATCCCCAAGGAAGATTAAATTCTTCAAAGGGGCCTTGTATGAGGAGTTGGAGTTTGAGGGGTGGGGGGGAGAGAAGGAATAATGCTATAAAGTAATATGTGTACAGTGAAGATTTGTTATTGTTAGGTCATTAAAAATTAACATTAAATGTAAAAAAAAATAGAAAGACATGCTCAAATTCCTATAAGGCCAATATTGGACGCCTTCTTTGCTTGCTACAGGAATCTGTGTAAAATATTAGATGTACAAAATGCTTTAAGAACTCCTACACTCCTCTTCACATCATAATCAATTTAGATAGTATTTAAATATTTTTGTTCAACGGTTTTGTACATAGGTTCCGTTTTCTTCTGTACAAACCCTGTTCCTTTTAGATAATAAAGTTTACCAGCAGGTGGCAGCACAACAGTGCTATGTTCTACAATCAGCATTGACAGATGCTGTTTTGAGGGAATAGCATGCTGATAGCTGGAAGACAGTTTTAATTTGATGTGACAGTCAGAAGACAGAGAAACAGCTGTGTGCTGACAGGAAGCTATACAGGAACAAACCTGACAGGAAAATAAGAGTAAACTGCATTAGCAGACAGTTTAACAGAGCTCCCACAGAGGGCTGGGAGGTTGTCATCTTCAGAGCCGACTAAAGGAAGGCATAGAATTTAATTCTGTGCACACACTAATGACAGGGAAACACCTACTGTACCCGATTGTAACTTGCCTTGAACTACTGGAAAGGCATGAGCTAAATACTAATAAGTAATGTATTTATTAGTAAAGTCCATTTTATTTTGCTTTGACAGTTGTATGCAGCTTTTAATCCTTTAACGTTCATTGTTCATTCTTTTTAATAATAAACTTATTAGGATTTTAGTTCTGCATCTGAGACTAATTAGTAATCCAAATAAGTTATCAGTGAATACTTTTTGTTCAACTCTGTGACCTCTGGCTATAGAAAAGTCTGTCCCCCCAGAAACCTCTAGGAATAGCTTGAGAACATGGTGCTTGTCCAGGGCAAACAGGGAGGCATTACATGTCAGCCATTATTAGTAAAAATAACTGAGACTTTACCTTCTGCCTGTTATCATCACAGTGTACATGGAGAACAAACAGGCTGTCACTCAGGCTGCTGACAGAGATACCTGCAAACAAGAAAATTAAACTGACTAAATTTCAGGGAAAGCAACAAAGATGGCATGAACGATATAGTGAGTCGACTTCTGGGGTTCTTGCGACCTAAGTCAAACAACAAATGCCAAAGTGAGTGATCCACCACACTATATAAGATGGTACAGAATGCAAGACAGTGCCAGTTGTGTCACATAGCAAAAAGGCCATGACACAGTGTGAGACACACAATACATTATACCTAGAACAGGAGAGAGCAAGCATAAGAATGCACATGAAAGCCCAGGACCGTAAGAATGTATGACCAGCAGCCCAGAGCAGCACCACCTGTCATGCATTGTGTGAAAAGATAAAAAGGTCAGGACAGGCTTGGCACCAGCTGATTCACATGAACAACCCTGAAGGAAGGGAATTATCAGCAAATATCTGGTATTTACGCACAGAGCGCATGCTCAACAGCAATAAAATGACTTTCATGTTTAGCAAATCTATCACAGAATGCATTAAAAATACAATTCTGACTATCCAAATAACAGTGCATTCAACTAGCAATAATGAGAAAAATAGAAAAATACAGGAGTAAAAGCATTGGCAAATTAAATACAAAATATTATTAAGACACATCAAAGAGGAATTTAAAGGCCAAACTTGCCAAAAAGGCAAAAACTAATAAAAACTTTTTTTAAAGCACCTCTTAGAGGGAATCAGCTGGACCGTAAGATTACCAGGAGGCAAAAGGGGAACTTAAGGAGGATATAGCCATAGCAGAAAAGAACTAAATGAATGCTTTTTGGTCTTTATTGAAGATGTTGGGTGAAATACAAATATTAGAACCATTCTTTGTATGTGATGATTCAGAGAAACAAGTAAATTGTTGTAGTACTTTTAGCAGATTCAGCAAACTGACAAGCAGCAAATAACCAAAACCTGATGGTATTAACTCCAGAGGTCTGAAGTAACTCAAATTTGAAACTGCAGACCTGCTACTAGTACTATGATCTTTCATTCAACTCTGATCTTGTGCCAGATGTCAATATAATGCCCCAGGGTGATCCAAACTACTACAAACTATTTAGCCACACACCAATAGCAGACAAAGTTATGGAAGATATTTGTTACTGGGCATATGGATAGGCCCCTTTTTCCATTTACAGATTCAAGTATGTCTGTGTGGAGGGCTAAATAAAGAGAGACTTACTGAAGTATCTCAATAGGATGGCAGGGAATATGTGGGTTACTGTGGGGGGAAATATATGGAGTCTGTGTGGGGCATAATGGTGTATGTGAATTGTATGAGTGTTATGGGGGGTGTCTATTGAGATAAGTGTCAGATATGGGGACAGTTAAGTGTATGGCTGGCAGCGCTGGCGCTACCATTAGATGAACTAGACAGTCACCTAAAGCACTGGCTCTCTGGGGGAAGGGATGCCATTTGCTGCCGCTGTCACCCCTCTCTGGGACCAAAAGCGGCAGCAATGGCTTGTAACAGCCCCGCTGCACTTACCTTCAAGCTTCGGCACCACAGGGCTGTTTGCTTCTCCCCTGTCCAAATCTCAATACAGACTTCCTGTTTGCACAGGAAATTGGCATCAGGCGTCAGACAGCAACATAAGCAAACAGCCCCACGGTGCCGAAGCTTGAAGGTAAACACAGTGGAGCTGTTTGCATCTATTGCAGCCGCTATTGGTCCAGGTGAGGGATAGCAATGGTGGCAATGAGCGCAGTGGGGGGGAGGGGTACAAGGAGTGAGGTTCACCTAGGGCGCCTCATCTCCTTGCTCTGGCCCTGATGGCTAGGAAGGTGCAGAGTGGTAGATTGTGTGAGGGTATGTTATGGGGGTGCACAGAGTGTGTGGTGTGTTGGGTTGTTTAGAGGTTAGGAGGTGATAGGGGCTGGGGATGTCTTTTTCAGGGTGTTCTCACTGCTCTTATGTCTCCTAGAGTATTTTCTCCTTTCATTCTCCCGTACTCCATCCCCAGTTTCTACTATCTCTGTTCTCCTGCTCGCATTATTCATTTGTGCTCATTCCCTTTCCCTCCTCTTCCTCTACTCGCTGCAATTTGCTGGCCTGGCAGTGCTGCTTTTTCAGTTGCCATGGGGCTTAGATTCCCTGCAAACATTTTTTTTTCTTCACTGCAGCCCCTGACATGGCCTCTATCTCTACTTTCATGGGGTTTTAGATCCCTGTGATCCTACTGTCTTTTACTGGAAAAATCTCTGCTGCCCACTGCTTTCTCACAGCTCTGTGTACAAATAAACCTCTGCAAATGGATGGACAGACAGACAGACCCTTTCAATAGGCATTATCACTAGAGTGAAACGCACCTAAAAAGTCATGCGATAGGAGGCACTGTCCTACTTTGGAATGTGAAACAGCACATCAATGGTCAATTTTCCCACTGGAGTAAGGTAGATAATGGAATACCCCGAGAATGTGGTCCCACTGTTTAATATTAATAATCTGGACAAGGGAGCAATGAGTGAACTGATCAGATTTGCTGATGATACAAAATTATTTAAAGTAGATAAAACAGAAGCATAGTCAGAAAATGGCAAAAGGACTTTTTAAGACTGGGTAACTAAATGTAATTTTATTTAATTATTAAATTTATAACCACTTTTCCAGTGAAGTCTGAAGCCCAAAGCCGCTAAAAATGATATACCACATTTATAAATAAGTGACGAACAACAATCTAGTTACCTGTAAGCTTGGCGTGATCTATTCTTTGCTTAAGTTTGGTATCTTCAACAATCATGACTGAATTCTGAGTGAGCAGCAATTGTCGGCCTCTAGCTTTGTAGCCCTTCCGGTCGTATTTGGTTACAGGCACCGCATACTGTAGATGTACAGATATAATAGCACAGACTCTCAGTATCTGTTTATGTTTATTAAAATTTTGATATACCACCTTAGACATGGGCATGTAACAAAGCAGTTACAATAAAACACATAATTGAAAGGAAAAGAATGCTAGCTCGTTACAGTAAAGCATTAAAAAAAAGGCATAGTTGCTTATCTGTAATGGGGGTTCTCCGTATACAGCAGGGGTATGCAGCCATACTCCACGGTGATGTCTGGGTGACAGCGCTAGTGCTGGCTCTCCCTTAGCTCAGAGAAGTCCTTTGGACTTCTGAACTTCCTGCCTCACCATCGGCTGTGTGTCCAGTCAATCTCAGAGCAGGCAAGCACAGCACTGAAGGCACTCAGAGAAATTTGCAGAAGTAGGTACAATAACCAGGTTATAGATGACAGGATGGGACAGGCAGGGTTGGGAATGCATGTAGAAGACTGCCCTGCACTTGCAACAAAGGTTGATCACTGATGGTACTGTAGTGGAATTAAGACCAGTTATCTGGCTCGTCAGTATATTTTTGGGGGAAGAGAAGGCGTTACTTTCTTTTCCCTTGTTTCTCTTTTTTTCTTTTTGAGGGGATGGCTGGTGGGTGAGTGTGGCTGCATACCCCTGCTGTATATGGAGAACCCCCGGTTACAGGTAAGCAACCATATTTTCTCTGTATGCAAGCAGGGGGATTAAGGCACACTCCATGGTGAGTCCAGAGCTGAGGGCCACTTGAAGTCTGACAATGTCTATGGCTCAGTTAAAAACTGGGAGGTGTAAGAATTTAAGCAAAGATGTTTCGCAGAACAGCCTGACCGAAGGCGACGTCAGTGGCTGAAGAGCGATCCAGGCTGTAGTGCTTTGCGAAAGTATGTATAGATGACCATGTAGCAGCTTCGCAGGAGGAATAGCAGCTAAATTGGCAATAGTAGCTGCTGTAGCTCAGAGATCATGGGGGCCTGCCCATCCGGGAGGGGCGAGACCCTCCTGAACATAACAAAAAGAAATACAGTCTGCAATCCAGGAGGAAATGGTCTTTTTAGAAGTAGGTTTCCCCGGGTTGCTAGAATTAAAGGTGACAATGAGCTGGGAGGACTGACAGAGCTGTTTGGTAGTTTGCAAATAGTAAAGCAGAGCTCGTTGGCAATCAAAAGAGTGCAGTGGTTGTTCTGGTGAATCCAGCTGGGCTACTGGGAAGAATGTAGAAATTACAATGGATTGATTGAAATGAAAACTAGAGATGACTTTTGGAAGAATCTTAGGATGGGTAAGCCAGAGTACCTTATCATGAAGAAACTGGATATATGGAGCATAGTGGACAAGAGCTTGGAGCTCGCTGACACATCATGCAGAGGTAACCGCAACCAGGAAGATGGTCTTCCAAGTGAGATGTTTCAGTGAAGCAGACCCCAGAAGTTCAAAGGGGGCTTTCATGAGCTCTGAGAGAACATTGAGATCCCACGCTGGAGCAGGTGGTTTCAGTGGAGGCTTGGTGTACAAGCATTGTGGAAACTGTGTCTTTTGGGGAAACTGCTAGGTATGTATGACCTAGATTGGCCACTGCTGGAAACAGGATACTGGGCTTGATGGACCTTGGTCTGACCCAGTATGGCATATCTTATGTTCTTATGTGTTCATTAAGCCTTTCATGAAACGAGAAACTAGCGAGTGTATGGAAATGGGTTTTCCATCCTCATGTAGATGGGATGCTGCTATGGCTGAGAGATGGTAGCGAATGGACAAAGTCTGAAGGAGATAGGTGAGGATGTGACAGAGAGCACAAGATGGGGTCCAAACTTCGCAGTGCAGCCCAATAGGAGAAACTAATTGTTTTCAGTGCTTTAACTTCAGGGAGCAGGCTGCCAATCAGAGCCCTTCTACACAGTCAAGAAACCGCCGCAGCTAAGGCAGAGAAGTGCGATCGGGAATTCTAAGAGCATCAGCTGTTGTGATTTAATTGTTTTCAGTGCTTTAACTTCAGGGAGCAGGCTGCCAATCAGAGCCCTTCTACACAGTCAAGAAACCGCCGCAGCTAAGGCAGAGAAGTGCGATCGGGAATTCTAAGAGCATCAGCTGTTGTGATTTAATTGTTTTCAGTGCTTTAACTTCAGGGAGCAGGCTGCCAATCAGAGCCCTTCTACACAGTCAAGAAACCGCCGCAGCTAAGGCAGAGAAGTGCGATCGGGAATTCTAAGAGCATCAGCTGTTGTGATTTAATTGTTTTCAGTGCTTTAACTTCAGGGAGCAGGCTGCCAATCAGAGCCCTTCTACACAGTCAAGAAACCGCCGCAGCTAAGGCAGAGAAGTGCGATCGGGAATTCTAAGAGCATCAGCTGTTGTGATTTAATTGTTTTCAGTGCTTTAACTTCAGGGAGCAGGCTGCCAATCAGAGCCCTTCTACACAGTCAAGAAACCGCCGCAGCTAAGGCAGAGAAGTGCGATCGGGAATTCTAAGAGCATCAGCTGTTGTGATTTAATTGTTTTCAGTGCTTTAACTTCAGGGAGCAGGCTGCCAATCAGAGCCCTTCTACACAGTCAAGAAACCGCCGCAGCTAAGGCAGAGAAGTGCGATCGGGAATTCTAAGAGCATCAGCTGTTGTGATTTAATTGTTTTCAGTGCTTTAACTTCAGGGAGCAGGCTGCCAATCAGAGCCCTTCTACACAGTCAAGAAACCGCCGCAGCTAAGGCAGAGAAGTGCGATCGGGAATTCTAAGAGCATCAGCTGTTGTGATTTAATTGTTTTCAGTGCTTTAACTTCAGGGAGCAGGCTGCCAATCAGAGCCCTTCTACACAGTCAAGAAACCGCCGCAGCTAAAGCGCGCCCGCGCCTTGCGGGCCCGCGCCTGAGGGCCTCGCAAGAGGGCCCTTTGGCGTGGCCCTTAGGCGGGGCACAAAAGGAGAATAAAAATCTGCATGCAAATATCTATCAAAGGTATACTGTCAGACTGGAATATCCGAAAATAAAAGTAAAAGTGAGTAACATAACAAAGTTATTCTCACCCTTACAGCTGACCTTGCTCTATCATAGCAACTACTCGTAGGTTATTTACATGAAGGAGCTAAATCTTTGTTCGCTTTAACCGCCCTACTTTAGAAGTTTATGTTAAGAAAATTAACGCTAACAGACTTTAATGCTATAATATAAATCCATCCTTATTAAGATTCTCAACGATCAACTAATATGACTACTCCTACCTATCACCCTATATTTCCTTCACCTACTCAACATTACACTGTACAATATGATGCTCCTTATTCCCAACCCCTTTATATGTGGTTCTCAACCTACATGCCAATTTACCATATTCTCCTCAGTTCAATAAATTCACATATATTATCACAACACAAACACAACTCTTATCAACACCAGCAAACAAATCCTAAGAATCCTCAAAAAAGGTCTTACACGCCAACTTCCATTGAATTAATGAACACAAGATCAGTTAGAAATAAAATTCACACAATCAGAGACCATATCTATGACCAAAAACCAGATATCCTTTGCATTACAGAATCATGGCTAACTCCTACTGACAGCGTTCTACTAAACCAACTGGTCCCACCAGAATATTCCGCCTTTAACAACCCTCGCACACAGAAAAGAGGAGGTGGAGTTCTAATCATTGCAAAAAAATCTTTTCAGCTACAAACTATCGCCTCTAATACCTCTGATAAATCCAGCTCTATCACAGTGGGTAACAAACACTTAGCTATCAGCCTCCTATATAGAGCCCCTCACGCCCCAGCTGATGAGCTAACCTCTATTTTAGAGACCATCTGTGCAGTCAACACTTGCCATAAACCTCTAATTGTATTAGGTGACTTCAACCTCAACTCCTCTTCTAATGCAGATAAGGAAACCTTCTTGCATGCTATGGACTCCCTACAATATACACAATTAATAAATGCTCCTACACATAAATACGGATCTACGCCAGATCTCTTCTTTGCCCCCAACCACCTTGTAAATAATGACAGCTTCTCCTCACCCATAATCACACCAGTCCCATGGTCAGACCACCTTAGAATTAAAATAGAATTCTCAAGCAGGATTGACAAACTTGATAAGATAAAAACTTCTACATTTACTCCAAGAAGATTTAAAGCCTTCAATAAAGAGCAGTTCTTACTTGACACATTACCTTGCCTTGACTCAACTGAACTTGATTTGAACAAACAAGTGAACAACTGGTATAACACCATTAGCACTGCATCCAAGGCCTTTTCAGACTCAAGAACATTCAAAAACAGACATCATGCTCCATGGTATTCCAAAAACATACGCAATGCTAAGAGGGAATTAAGGAGAATTGAACGCCACTGGAGACGATCAAAATCTCCTACCTCTCAAAATTTATATTTAATTCAGCAAAAGAATTACAACGATCTCATCAACAAAACTAAAAAAGAGCACCACACAAATACTATACAGAAAGCATTTAACAAACCTAGAGAACTTTTTGCAATTGTAAAAAATCTAGTCAACGAACCAAGCTCTGATAAAGACATTCAGATCAGTCCTCAAGTATATGCAGATCATCTTCAATTGAAAATAGGCCAAACACCACCTTTAAAACAACCTGAAAACAACAGCCTTATTTTACCAAGTACAATTTGGAACAAGTTTTACACTCCCTCGACTACACAACTTTCAGACATCATTGCTGCACTTAACACAAGCACTGCACCCACAGATCCTTGCCCTGTACCTTGGATCAAAGCTACCAAGTCAAACTTTATTAATTTTATTCACAATCTTGTAACTAACTCCTTAACTCATGGAATCATGCCAGAACAACTTAAATTAGCAACAATTAGGCCTACCCATAAAAAACCAACCTTGAAAAAGACAATCCAGCTGCATATAGACCAATTTCCAGCTTACCACTCTTAGCAAAAATTATTGAGAAGGCAGTACAGCTACAACTTCAAGACCATATTGATGAACATGCGCCACTTGATATACATCAGCATGGCTTCCGCCCCAACCATGGTGTTGAAACGCTCCTACTATACTTATTTAATGACATCACTCAAACAATAGATAATTTCAACAAAGGTACCTTAATGATCTTCTTAGATATTTCAGCTGCCTTCGATACAGTGGACCATGCAATCCTCTTAACAAGACTAAAGAGCATCGGATTAACTGGCACCGTCCTAAAATGGTTTGAATCCTACCTAGTTGATAGACAGTTCCAAGTTAAAATTGGCCTAAACACTTCACGTCACATAGTAATCAAACAAGGCGTGCCGCAAGGATCTGCACTCTCTTCACTTCTTTTTAATTTGTTTATCCAACCAATCTGTCACATAATAGCAGATCATCAAATAGATTACACGATTTATGCGGATGATATCATGATTTACACTCCAATTGATATCAACTGCCCAGATTACAGCAAAATTTCAAACTGTATTACCAGCATTTCAAATTGGCTAACAAATAATAACCTTGCAATAAACCTGAACAAAACGGAAGCACTTATTGTAACTAGAAACACCAGCTTTATCCCTCCACCTTACATTACATGCAACAACACAAAGATTCCAGTTAAGGACGAAGTAAGATACCTCGGAATAACCCTCGATAAGAAGCTAAACCTGCGTTCTCATATAAGAAAAACTGTTAAAAACGCGTATTACAAAATGAAGATAATTAGACGACTTAAGCCTCTTATCTCTTATGATCACTTTCGAACAGTCTGTCAGGCACTCATTACTCCCATTCTGGATTTCTGCAACCCTATTTACAATGGACTGCCTAAGCATGCTCTCAAGCCACTTCAAATGGCACAAAATACAGCAGCTAGAATCATCAATGGATCCTCAAATTATGAACACATTACCCCCATCCTTAAAGAACTCCACTGGCTCCCAATAATCCTTCGCATAAAGTATAAATTAATCATAAATATATTCAAAATGAAACACAACAGTTCTGCAATCAGCCTTCATGCCCTCTTACTCCATGATATCAACAAAAGACCAAGAAGGTTATCCACTTCTAACACCCTCAGCACCCCAAAAAACTACTCTAAATCATGCAAATGTACCTCACAAAGAGCAATTGCTTTGGCCGCCCCTTTAATTTGGAACTCTCTCCCTCCTGATTTACGCTCACTGGATGATTTAAAAGACTTTCGTAAACAATTGAAAACTACACTTTTCATTGAACAATATGGATCAACAATTGACTAAATATATTATATTTATTTTAATTATTTTAACTAATTTGCCTTATTGTTAACCCTTGTTATTTTTCCTATATTACCATTGTACTGTTATGTTTATACTGTGTTTGTTTCCCTTGCCTATAACCTTTGTATTTCTTGTGACCGCTTTGATTGAAGGAAAAGGCGGTATAGAAAACTTGTTAAATAAATAAATAAATTTACGATGATAGGAGCACTGTGTAGAAGGTCGGTGAGATGCGTATCAATTAGCCAGTCAGCTTCCAAGCAGCAAGAGCTAGTGATTGCAGACTGGAATGTAGATGTTCTTCCTGTTGCATAAGAAGTAAGAGATGACATGGTAACAGCCAGGGCCCGTGCTATGCCACGGTAAGGATATTTGGGTACCAGATCTGTCTGGGCCACTGAAGATAAGAGTCACCTTGTCTGTGCAGACCTTGAGAATGTTCAGAGGAATGAGTGGGAATGGCAGAAATGCACAGAAGAGGCAATCTGTCCAGGAAGGCATCCGCTGTCCATCTGCTCAAGTTGGGACGAAGGGAGCAGTAGAGCGAACTCTTGGCATTGTCATTTGTGGCAAAAAGATCCACTTCTGGGGTCCCCCAGGTTTGGAAGATAGGGGTTAGGACTGTGGGATCCAGAGACTATGCATATGGATCTAGTTGACGACTGAGGGAGTCTGCTAACTGGTTCTGGATACCCAGGAGATAGGCTGCCTGGAGGAATACTCCGATGGATTGAGCGTGGAGCCATACGCAGAGGAGTTTTGATGTGGACCCAATGATGGAAGGTGTGCAGGGCATAGTAAACTGCATGCATCTCCAGGACGTTGATGTGCAGAGAGGCCTCTCTGCTGGTCCAATGTCCTTGCGTCGTATGGGAGGCATCTATTGTCAGAGTGATTTGATGGGACTGTTCCAGAAAGCACCAGCTGCTGGTGAGGCTGGACGGAAATGCCCACCAATGAAGAGACCAACATAACACGGTGAGGTTGGGGCCAGAGAGAGAGATCTGACGACAAAAGAATTGAGTATGCCAAATCCAGTTGAGCTTGAGATGTCACTGGAGCGGGCACATATAGAGATGAGTGAACAGAACCACATGTATTGAGGATGCCCTATGACCTAAGAGGTGTACTATGGTGCGAGCTGAGGCACTGTAGACTGAGAAGTTGGGTTGTGAACTGCTGGAGGATGGTGACTTTCTTGGGTGGCAGAAAGGCATGAGCCACTGTTGTGTCTAAATGAGCCCCTATGAAATGCAGAACTTGACAGGGTTCACACTGACTTCTGTAAGTTGATGAGGAAGCCAAGTTGTTGAAGGAGGAAGGAAGACATGTGGACTGACGACTGGGTTGAGGCCTTGTCAGACCCTGAGATGAGCCACCTGTCTAGATAAGGATAAAACACACAGGCCTTGTTTGTGAAGATGCACTGCAGCCACCGACAGACATTTCATGAAAGCTCTTGGGGCTGAAGAAAGGCCAAAGTGTAGAACTCTGTATTGATAGTGTTCCATCTTGAAGCGAAATTGGAAGTATCGCCAATAGCGAGGATGAATGGAGATATTGGTGTAAGCATCCTTGAAATCCAGAGAGGTGAGCCAGTCAGCCTACTTCAAAAGGGAGAAGAACAGTAGCTAGAAAAGTCATCTTGAACTTTTCTCTCTTGATGTAGAAGTTGAGGCCTCGGAGGTTGAGGATCAGTTGGAAGGCTCTTGTCTTTTTGGGAATAATGAAGAACCGGGAATAGAATCTCTTGTTGTGATCTTGCTCTGGTACAGGCTTGATCACATGGTTACTGAGCAGATTTGCAATCTCTTCTGCTAGAAGGGGAAGGTGCAAAGGAGGAACATTGCTGGTTGGGGGTAGTTGCTGTGGGGAGGGGTAACCGTGAAATTGAGTTTGTAACCCAATACAATTATGCAGAGGACCCAGTGATCCATGGTAATGGACACAACTTCCTACTGGCAGATAGCCAAAAACTGGGGGCCGCTTTGGGCAGTTGCGCCGATGCAGTTGCAGGCTGTTTCTTGTCCTTTTGCCTGGGACGCTGAGCATAGGCAGGCGCAGGCTGACATTGTGGGGGAGGATAAAAATAGGGCTGAAATCGCAGACATTGTTAAAATTGTTGGAAATAGTGGTAATGATATGCCCTCAGTACTGTCGGTACTGCGGCCAGAGGGACTGGTGCGCTGAATCTGGAGGCTGAGCTGAAAGTTCCCACCTGTACAACAATGGTCTTTGACTTCTGAGACAGCTTCCTGTACCTTGGGCCCAAAAAGACTATCTCCCTGGCAGAGAGTATCTGTTAGGCAGTCATGAAGATCTTCTCAGACCACAGACTCAGAGCCAAGTCATTCGACAATGGAAGTAGCCGTGGATTGGGCAACTGAGTCAAAGGCATCATAGATAGCCTGAATATGATATGATAGAGGGACTCCTGTAAATTATCTTGAAGGGTATGTGCCTCCAGTGCTGGAATGGTAGTGGGGTCTGGCATCTGCGAAAGGAGTTCAAGATGGTAATGAAGTATTTGGAGTTGATGAGCTAGGATTTTCCTGGCTAGCACTCCACTCTGAAAGGTCTTCCTGCCAACGGAATCTAATGTCTGCTGGTCTTTCCCTAGTGGCATCTGGACGTGAGACTTGGAGGGCTTAGAGACTTTTTAAGTACAGCCTCAGAGACTACCGATTGATGAGGCAGTGGTTGATGTTGGAATCCAGGTGCGGACAGCACTATGTACTTAAGGTCCAGACCACCACAAGCTGTAGCTTGGACTAAAGCTGGTGTCTGCCACATAGCTACTAGAAGATTTTGCAAGAATTGAGGAAGTGGTAAGGCCAGGACCTCTTTAGAAGTGGTACAGGCCCACAACATATATTGGAAATCCTTTTAGTGGATGGGAGTCTCACTGAGAGCAAGCGCTTTGGAGACCTTCTGGAGAAACTTCGGGTAGGAAAACTCCTCAGGAGATTCTTCCTCCAGTGGGTGATCCAATGATAGAGTTGGCTCAACATCTCCCAAAAGGGAAGGCTCTGTATTGCAGTGGCGGGAGGAAGGAGGACTCTCGGCTGGATAGGTTCCCACTTCCGAAGGTCCAGGGTCCCTCTAATCCACCAGAGGAGGGGCTCCCTGTGGAGAAACAGGAAGGGGCTGGTAGGATGGAACCTCCTAAGATGACAGATGGTCTGGAGGATGGGTAGTTCCAAGCAAGTCTGCACTATCCTGAATGACTTGGCATAGCAACTGCA
This sequence comes from Ichthyophis bannanicus, assembly GCA_033557465.1. NCBI lineage: Eukaryota > Metazoa > Chordata > Amphibia > Gymnophiona > Ichthyophiidae > Ichthyophis > Ichthyophis bannanicus. The sequence continues at coordinate 136,580,708 of CM066042.1, forward strand.
AGAGTGTCAAGTAGGGAAGGTCCCCTCTGTCGCCAGAGGATTTATTTATTTTTTATACCGCGCTCTTTAGAATCAGTGCGGTTTACATGTATACTAACAGGTACTTTTTATTCCCTTATCCCCGAAGGGCTCACAATCTAAGTGTACCTGAGGCAATGGAGGGTTAAGTGGCTTGCCCAAGGCCACAAGGAGTGGCCATGGGACTAGAGACCCCAGTCCCTCCGGCCTGAGGTTGCTTGTCCCCATGTGGGAATTGAACCCCCGGCCCTCCGGCCTGAGGTAACCTGTCCCAACCACTGAGTCACTCCTCCCTACAAGGGAGGGTGACAAGCCCGGCACAAGGGCCAGCTGCTGCTTCCCCTTCTTGGACAGATAGGAGGAAGCCTCTTATGAACTTTCCTCGGACTTCCGCTTGTGATATCACGGAGCTTGGGCATTATGTGCACTTCTGTGCTTAGATTTGGTTTTATGCTTGCCACTTATCAGAGTTTCCGGCCTTGGAGAGTGTCCTGCAGGGTGGGATGGAGATAGAGTATAGTAGGACCCTCTGCCTGTTGCTTGAGACTCTGGGCCGTCTTCTTCGATGCTGGCACTGGTAGGTGGTCTGCCTCCAGCCTCACGGCAGCCCATCCGGTCCCGATTGTACCTTATCTGGACCCGATAGGGCTGAGCCAGATGATGAAGTCAAAACTGCCATGCAGGGATAGATACTGCTCTGGGTGTCTGGTACTCTCAGCCCTGGAACACTATACAGTTAAACTGAAAGTGTCTCCACAGAGCCTGAACAATTAAAAAGACACTGTTTCTACAGAGTCTAGTTAAGTTCTTCTTCTCTCTACTTGAAAACAGGCAGTTTTGCAAGCAGGAGAAGGGCTACATGATTCTACCGTGTCTGCTACAGTTCACTTGCCTCTTTCATTAGAAAAGAGGGAGGCAATGCTGGTTTGAAGAACTGCGGCGGTGTGCACCACTGAGGGAAAAGATGAAGTTAGGCCTTACCTGCTAATTGATGCTCCTTGAGGAACTCCAGTCCCATCCCGGTACCTATGGGTTATGTCTCCCCTCCAACAGCTTGGAGACTGAGCATGTCATTTTTTCATGACATCATCCTGGATAAGTAGCTGGCACTTCCATCCAGTCTCCAGTATCCTACTGACAAAGCAGACTTACAGGAGCAACAAAGTAAGAGCTGTTCAACATGAATATAAAAACTCCGGAACCTCTTTTTTTTTTTTAACTGACCCTTCCTGAGCACCAAACTGCTCTTCCCCCCCCCCCCCCAACATAAAAGAGCTCACCTGTCAGAAAGGGAAGACAATCTGTCACTTTTGCATGCCAGCAACACCTCACATCAAGCACCTGCAGAATAACAGTCTCTTGGGTGAAGGAATCCACACCCACCATCATCGAGCCCCTCACATCCCTGCGCAACCGCGATGAACTTCTTCAGGCCTGGGAATGCCACTCTGACCAAAGGGTGGGTCTCTGGGACTGGACTGGAGTTCCTCAAAGAACATCAATTAGCAGGTAAGGCCTAATTTCACTTTCCTTATCATCCCTGCAGTTCAGTCCTGGTACCTGTGGGATGTATTATAGCAGTATCAGAATCAGGAGGAACCCGTGAGCACAGCCTGATGCACCGCCAAGCCAAACGACGTGTCTCCTGCCACCTGCACATCCAGGGCCGGCCCATCCATTGTGCAAGAAAGCGTAGTTACTAACCTGTAACAGGTGTTCTCCAGGAACAGCAAGAATCAGTCCTCACTTATGGGTGATGTCGGCACCGACAGAGCCCGCGCGGAGCAATTTCCCAGCTTTGAAAGAAAGCCTTTGGGATTGCTGCCACACATGCGTGGTCCTCTTCCCGCCCAAGGATGCCATCTTGCTCAGTCAGGTCCCTTAGCTCGAGCCCTACCAAGCAGATAGCAAGGGAAGGATAAAAATTCAGCAACTATTTATTTTATTTATTTATTTATTTTTATACCGCGCTCTTTAGAATCAGTGAGGTTTACGTGTATACTAACAGGTACTTTTTATTCCCTTGTCCCCGAAGGGCTCACAATCTAAGTGTACCTGAGGCAATGGAGGGTTAAGTGGCTTGCCCAAGGCCACAAGAAGTGGCCATGGGACTAGAGAACCCAGTCCCTCCGGCCTAAGGTTGCTTGCCCCCATGCGGGAATTGAACCCCTGGTCTTCAGGCCTGAGGTAACCTTTCCCAACCACTGAGCCACTCCTCCAACTCATCAGGGGAGGCGGGAGTGTAGTGAGGACTGATTCTTGCTGTCCCTGGAAAACACCTGTTACAGGTGAGTAACTACGCTTTCTCCAGGAACAAGCAGGAAGTCAGTCCTCACTTATGAGACTCCCCAGCTACAGGCTACCGAACCTGTAACCAAAAAACGCCTCTGCGAGGCCGTGAGCAGAAGCTGATGCCTGAAGGAGCCCAAGTCCTCGGGTCCTTGGGGTGAAACCCTCCGTAGCCGTGAAGAAGGGTCGGAGGGCAGGAGTTGCTTATACCCCAAACAGATTATGGAGTACAGCCTGGCCGAAGGCGCTGTCCCGGCAGGACTCCCTCTCCAGGCAGTAGTGTGCGGAAAAGGTATTCGCCGCCTGGCAGATGTCCATCAGGAATACGGAGTGCAGCGAGGCCGCTTTGGCCCAAACCCCGTGTGCGGTGACGCGACAATCTAACGGGCATCCGCCTTTGTATGAGTGAAAGCAATGGAGTATACCACCCAAACCGAGAGGGTGTGTTTGGTAACTGCCTGTCCCGGTCGATTGGGATCATAGGTCACAAAGAGTTGGCCAGTCTGGGTGCGCTGCAAGTAGAAGGCAAGATCCCTTCTGCAGTCGAGGATGTGGAGAGCCGCCGACGCTTGGTCGGCATTGGGCCTCGGGAAGAAAGTCGGCAGGACTATCTCCTGGTTAAGATGGAAATCCGAGATAACTTTAGGAAGGAATTTAGGGTGGGTACGGAGGACCACCCTATTCCGATAGAACCTGGTGTAAGGGGCATCACCCATGAGAGCCTGGAGCTCACAGACTCGGCAGGCCGAGGTCAGTGCCACCAGGAAGGCCACTTTCCAGGATAGGTGCTGGAGCGAGCACGTCGCCATCGGCTCAAAGGGTGGACGGGTGAGCTGCATTAGCACCACATTCAGGTCCCATTCCGCCAGTGGAGGTCAGATGGGCGGCTTGGAAAGCAAAAGACCCCACGTAAAGCGGGAGACTAACGGCTGTCCCAAGAGGGGCTTCCCCTCGATGGGGAGGTGAAACGCACAGATGGCGCTCAATTGTACCCTGACAGAGTTCGACTTCAGAACTTCCTTCGAGAGATGGAGGAGATACTCAAGGGTCCATCGAATGGGACACGAGAACAGGTTGATCTGGAGCCCCGAGCACCAGACCGAGAAGCATTGCCACTTGAAGGTGTAGGCCCGTCTAGTGAAATCCTTTCTCGAGGTGAGGAGGACCGCCTTGACCTCCTCCAAAAGAGCCAATGAGGCTAGGAAAACCCGTTCAGCCGCCAGGCTGTGAGGGATAAGGAGGCTAGGTTCGGGTGCTGCACCCACACCTCCTCCTGTGTTAGCAGACCCAGGGAAGAACTGGAGGCTCCGTCAACAGCTGCAGCAGAAGCGGGAACCAAGGCTGCCAAGGCCATGAGGGGGCTACAAGGATCAACGATGCCCGATCCTGCTGAGCCTTGAAAAGGGTTCTCGCTATGAGAGGGAAGGGAGGGATTGCATAGAGCAGGTTGGATGGTCAATCCAGAAGGAATGCATTCAGACTCTCCCTGCTTGGGTGCGGTACCGGGCCGCAAAAGTGGGAAAGCTGCGTGTTCTGGGGACTGGCGAAGAGGTCTATCACTGATGACCCCAGCGAAGAAATAGCCAGCCCGCTACCCCTGGATCCACTGCCATTCGTGGGGGCGAAGGATCCTGCTGAGCCTGTCCGCCAGGACATTCTCCTGACCTGGAAGGTAGGTTGCCTTAAAGGACATCTTCCGTCGGACGGCAAAGGAGCAGAGGAGGACCGGCAGAGGGAGTGTGATTCAGTGCCTCCCTCCTTGTTAACGTAGAACATCGCCACACGGTTGTTGGTCTGCACAAGTACCGACCTTCCCTTGAGGTGGTCCTCGAAGGCCCTCAGGGCCCATTGAATCGCCTGGAGTTCGAGCAAGTTTATCTGTTCCTGAGACTTCTCAGGCGACCACTGCCCCTGCTTGCATAGTGGCTCATAGTGGGTGCCCCACCCTAACAGGGAAGCATCTGTAGTCAGCACCGCATCGTGCTGTGGGGCCTGGAAGAGCCACCCCCAGAGGAGGTTGCGGGGGTTTTGCCACCAGCTCAGGGACAAGCGAAGATCGGGAAGGACCCTAACAGGGTCCCTGAGGTGGCTGATTGATGGGCTCCATTGGGACCTGAGGCACCACTGAGCTTTCTACATGTGCAGGCGGGCATGGGGACAACATGCACGGTAGAGGCCATGTGGCCCAGGAAGTGCAGCATCGTCCGAGTTGTGACCCAGGGAGTGCTTTGGACCCGAGCCGCCAAGGCTCGGAGGCAGTCAGCACGATCCAGTGGTAAGAATGCGATCGCCCGCTGAGTATCAAGGCGTGCCCCGATAAACTCGAGTGCCTGCACCAGCTCGAGGTGAGACTTTGGATAGTTGACTAGGAACCCCAAGCCTTCCATCAAAAGGATTGTGTGCAAATTTTGTTTGCCGTGTTTCCTCGACCGAGGATCCAATGATGAGCCAGTCGCCGAGGTAGGGAAAGACCGGGACGCCTGAGACGGGCGGCCATCACGGAGAGGCACTTCGTGAAGACTCATGGGACGGACGCAAGGCTGAAGGGGAACACCCTGTACTGGAAGTGCTCTCCCCACACCCTAAAGCGCAGGTACTGCCTGTGCTGGGGGTGGATTAAGATGTGGACATAAGTGTCCTTTAGATCCAAGGAGCATAACCAGTTGCCCTGCCAGAGGAAGGACAGCAGAACACCAAGGGATAACATCTTCAACTTCTCCCACACCAAGAACTTGTTCAGCTTTCGGAGGTCGAAGATGGGCTGTAGACCCCCCTGTCATCTTCAGGACGAGGAAGTACTGGGACTAGAAGCCCCAACCTCAAAGGTGAGGAGGGACCTTCTCGACTGCCCATTGGGCAAGAAGAGAGAGCAGTTCCCGCTGCAGTAAAACCTGGTGCGTGGGGAGTCGAGGAGGCTCCGCTGGGGAGAAGAGAGGTGGAAGCCTGTCGAAGCGAAATTGATAGCCGTCTCGGACAACCTGGAGAACCCAGGTGTCCGAGGTGATGGAAGCAAACAAAAGGATGAAAGAAGACAGGCGTCCCCCCACTGAATGCTGCTTCACTGGAGGGCGAGGGGCTATGCCATTAGCGTCAAAACCTCTGTGCGGATTGTGGTGGAGCCAGAGTTTGGGCTTTTGGCCCTTTCAGCTTGCGATAAACTTGGCTGGACTTACCCTGCACCAGAGTGGTCGGCGTGGGGGTAGCCGGGTACGGTGGGTAGCCACGGTACTGAAGGCCCAAATCCCACTAGAGGACAGCAACCTTGTGCCGGAAGGACTGGGGTTTCTAGTCCCACAGGTGCTCCTTGTGGTCTTGGGCAAGCCACTTAACCCTCCATAGCCCATGTTCCCTGTAAAATAGTTATCTCCAAGTTATAATGCCCTGTTCAATGTAATTTCAGTTTGTTCAATGTAAACCGCACTGATGCAGAATAGCGCGGTATATAAGAGAATATAAATAAATAAATTCTTGGCCTGTTGCTTTTTCCGGGGCAGAGTGTAGGTTTTGCGCGAGAGACGGGTTCTGGTGACAAACTCTGTCTCTATCTCCGTGGCCTTATCCTCCATCGGCTTGCCGAAGAGCTGTTCGCTGAGGCAGGGGACGTCTAGAAGCTTCTCCTGCACCCACTGCTCCAAATCTGATGATTGGAGCCATGCCTGGCGGCGGGCCCCGATGCCTGCGGCCGCCACCCGAGCCAATGACTCAAATCCATCGTAGGCGGCTCGGGAGAGGTATTTTGACCGGTCTGCAATACACTTCAACAGAGTGCTGAACCTATTGAGGGGCTCACCCTCGAGGCCCACAGAGAAACCTTCGAGCTCCTTGGCTAAGTCGCGCAAGAACATGCCCATGTATAGTTGGGTATGCTTGGATGCGACAAGATAGCATGGAGCCTTGGTAGGCCTTGCGGCCCAGGGCTCTCAACTCTCGGCCCGGAGGGACCAAAGAGTGCGTTTTCAGGCTCTTCTGCTTCCTCATGGTGGACTCCACCACCATAGAGGTGTGGGGAATTTAGATCTTTCTAAATCCCGGGCCACGCTGTACCTTGTACATCGTATCAAGGTTCTTGCTCATGATGGGGACCGAGGTGGGTGCCTCCCACACATGGAGCAGCAGCCGAGACAGAATGGGAGGGACCGGAACAGTGAGAGATTCCCTTGGCAGGGACTCATACTGAAGAATATCTAGTTCTACAGCTCGAGGATCAGCCTGGCCACTCAGGCCGAAAAGAAGAGCCTGTGCCATATCCTGGAAGAACACCAGGAAAGAGGTGTCCTTGGGTGACGAGCGCTGCTGGAACGTGGGCAGGGAGGGGTCAGACAGAAGGTTCCAGCGAGTACAGGTTTCTGGGGAGGTGTCCCCATCAAATTCCCAATCCGAGAAGTCGGTCGAAGAGCCTGGCGGATCGTCCTGTGCGACGGTCGGAGGCCCTGGAAGATCTTACCTCCGAGGAATGGGAGGGCGAGCGAGACAGATGTCGAGGACCCTCACGAGGCCCGCAGCTCTTGGGGGTTTCCTGGTCGGATTTCGGTGTCCCACGCAAGGGACCCCTGGTCTCTGGGCGCGAGTCAGCGAAGCTGGCTGTGAGCGCCTGCTGGGAAGCGATGAACCACAGAAATGCTGCATTCCAGTGCCAGCATGCGGGACTCCCACATGGGCGTGGGGCCCTGCAATGCCTACCCCGGGAATCACCAGGTCAGGCATCGAGGAGGAGAGGGTGTCCTCACCGGGATGGCCCTCAGGAGCCTGGGCGCCTTTGCCGGAGGCCTCCATATCCGTGTGGGGTACCTTGCGGGGCTGCTCCTTGTCTGACTCTTGGGAATGCCAAAGGGGGCTAAGCGACCGAGTGCAGGAGCGCTCACGCTTTTCGGGAGCCCCCAACAGTGACTTCGAGGCCTTCTTCTTACGCCGCCCCACCTCAGGTTATCCCTGGTTGGAGTGCCGCCAAGAGCACGGGGCCGAAGAGGGGGACCCCACTGGGGGAGAGATGACAGAGTGCGCCACCGGGGCTTCAGAGACAGCCTTTCAAAAAACATCTTCGGACTTCTGCTTACAACTGAGAAGGGCCTTAGAGGACATTTTCTTACAGAGCGAACAGAGCTCTGGATCATGAACAGCTCTGAGGCACCACAGACAACAGTCATGGGTGTCCGTAAGCGACATGTTCCTAGAGCATCTATCGCATTTTTTGAAGCTGTTGGCCAAAAATTGCCACCACGAGGTTGAAGATCCACGCAGCCAGCAGTTAGGTAAGAAAAGGGCGTGAAGCCTGTTGGCAAAAAAGGTGAAGGAAAAACTGACCCGACAGCTCTAAGAGTACGGTAGAGCAGGGGAAGGACGGGTAGAGGATCAGTGCAACCGGAAAATAGGTGGCCAATAGGCCAAAAACGAAAACCGTTCTCCGAGGGACAAGGACGTGCATCCAAAGGGCTCTGCGGAAAAAGGGAGACTGAGCAAGATGGCACCCTTGGTCAGGAAGAGGACTATGCATACGTGGCAGCAATCCCAAAGGCTTTCTTTGAAAGCTAGGGAATTGCTCCGCGCGGGCTCCATCGGTGCAGACGTAACCCATAAGTGAGGACTGACTACCTGCTTGTTCCTGGAGAATGTTGTTTGCACGGGGCCCCACGCTTCAGGGGGCCCCGCACCAATAACATCCTCCATTGAGTACCGGCAGGCAGGATGACTTTAGAGGGAGCCGGAGAGGCCCCGGCTCACCTCTAACAGCTGCCGAAGTGCAGAGTGTCTTTTTTCTTCACTTCAGCAACTGTACAGTAGTTTAGGACGCTGCTGCGCAGAGTGCCAGGAAACAGGAAGGCCCTTTGATCTCAGCGCTGCAGCATCGTAAACTACAGTAGAGCTGTCGAAGTGAAGAAAAAAGGAGCTCTTCACTTCAGTGGCTGTTAGAGATGAGTCTGGGCCTCTCCGGCTCCCTCTAAAGCTTTTTAGACCGCCGTGGGGCTCTTCGGAAAGGGGGGGGGCTTGGACTGGAAATGGGTTGAGTGGGGGGGGGCTTGAAATGGGCTTGGGGGGGAGCTAGGACTGGAAATGGGCTGAAAGGGGGGGTGGACTGGAAATAATTGATGGGGAGGGGGGCTTGGACTGGAAATTGGCTGATGGAGAGTCTAGGATAGGACTGGAAATGGGCTGATGGGGGGCTAGGACTGGAAATGGGCTGATGGGGGGCTTGGGTTGGAAATGGGCTGAGTGGGAGGGAGCTAGGACTGGAAATAGCTGATGGGGAGGGGGGCTTGGTCTGGAAATGGGCTGAGTGGGAGGCTAGGATTGGAAATGGGCTGATGGAGGTGCTAGGATAGGACTTGAAATGGGCTGATGGGAGGCTAGGATTGGAAATGGGTTGATGGGGGGGCTTGGATTGGAAATGGGTTGATGGGGGGGCTTGGATTGGAAATGGGTTGATGGGGGGCTTGGATTGGAAATGGGTTGATGGGGGGGCTTGGATTGGACTAGAAAAGACTGATGGGGGAGCTAGGACTGGAAATAGGCTGATGCAGGGACTAGAAGGGAGCGGATGCTGAGTGGGGCTGGAACTAGAAGGGAGCTGATGTTGGGGGAGGATTAGAATGGGATGGGGTTGGGAGAGGGGAAGGAGAAACTAGGCCTTACCTGCTAATTGTCTTTCCTTGAGTTCTCTCCGGGCCAGTCCAGGAACCTTATAGTTGTCAACCTTCTTCAGCAGCTGAGGACTGAAAACTGAAAGATTTGCTGACAGCCTATACCACTCCCCCTGGTGTCAGTGATTCAGTCTCCTATTGTCAAAGCAGCCTAACTCTAACTTAGGAGACATAACAAAAAACAAGAAAACCTAACCACTTGCACCTTGTGAACTTCCGGTTTTCCTTCCTGCCTCTTTGCCTTAATTCTTCTCTCATCCGTACTGATAGCTTGAGAATGTCTTCACTTTCATCAAATCCTTGAGAATGTCTTCACTTTCATCAAATCCTTCCTCTTCTTTTTCTTTTTTACCTGTCACCTACCGATCTCCCCCCCCCCCCCCCCGTTATCCCCGAGGAAGCCCCAAAATCCACACCAACCAGAATACAACTTTCTAACACCTCTTGCGCTATGGTAGGCTCTCAGAACACATTCCGACAAACTAGGTGGGCCCTGGACTGGCCCGGAGAGAACTCAAGGAAAGATAATTAGCAGGTAAGGCCTAATTTCTTCTTCCCCCTCGTCTCTCCGGGCCAGTCCAGGAACCTTAGGGCCGTACCAAAGCAGTACCTAAAATCGGGAAGGACCCGCGAGCCCCGCCACAATGGCCGAGGCCCCTACTTTCGCATCCTCCCTGGCATGAACATCCAACCTATAGTGCCTCGTGAAAGTATGCAGTGACGACCACATTGCGGCTCTACAGATATCCACCGGAGGAACCAAGGCAAACTCAGCCCAAGACGTCGCTTGACCTCGAGTAGAATGAGCTCCGAGTCTGTCGGGCAGCAACTTTCCCCTGGCTTCATAAGCTGCCCCTATAGCCTGCTTCACCCACCGGGCAATCGAAGCTTTGGTAGCAGCCTTTCCTTCACGTGGCCCCCCGAAAAGCACGAACAACCTATCTGACCTTCGAAAGGACTCTGTTCTCTTGAGGTACCTTCTCAACACTCGTCCCAGATCCAACTTCCGCAGCGATCGATCCATTCGAGAACCTTCTAGACCTGAAAAAAATCGGAAACGCAACCGACTGATTCACGTGAAAAGATGACACCACCTTAGGCAGAAAGGAGGGCACCGGCCGCAACACCACTTTCTCTGCCAAAAACTGAAGGTACGGCTCCCTACAAGACAGAGCCTGCAGATCCGAAATGCTTCGTGCTGAACACAACACCACGAGGAAAGCGGTCTTCCACGACAGTTCTCTCAAGCTCACCAACGACGCTGACTCAAAAGGTGGCTGCGTTAACACTTCCAGCACCACGTTCAAATCCCACGCCAGCACTACCTGTCTTACCGGCGGTCTGATATTCTTGGCCGTTCGAAGAAACCGTTGCACATCCACATGTGCTGTCAACCTCCTTCTCTGCACTGCTCCTCTATAGCAAGCTATGGCAGCCAGACGAACCTTGAGGGTGCTGAGAGCTAACCCCTTATCCATTCCTTCCTGAAGGAACAACAAAATCTCCGGTAACGCCACTGAAAAAGGTCTAATGCTACGCTCCTTCACTGTCTCAAAAACATGCCATACTCGAACATATGGTAAGGAAGTCGACTTTCTCTTAGACTGCAACATCGTGGCCACCACCGACGCAGAATATCCCCTATTTCTCAATCATTCCCTTTCAAGAGCCAAGCCATAAGCAAGAACCGATCCACCTGCAGCATTAGAACGGGTCCCTGACTCAACAAATTGAGTCGATCTGGCAGCCTCCAAGGGGAATCCACTAAAAGCCGTATCAGATCTGCATACCAAGGCCTTCTGGGCCAATCCGGAGCAATGAGAATCACCTTCCCTTCGTGCCCCGCTATTCGCTGAATGACCCGGCCGATCATAGGCCAAGGAGGAAACATGTACATGTACATACCTGGTCAGCTTTCCATCCTGTCCTCTCAGCAGAGGTGCTACTGTTCTTATCTAATTCTAGGAAAACTACTTGTGTCCTCGACCCTATCCCCTCTCGGTGGCTCTCTGAACCCTCCCTACAATTAGTTCCGGTCATTACTACTATCATTAATTCCAGCTTTTCTTCTGGCCAATTTCCGACATCTTGGAAGTCTGCTATTCTACACCCTCTACTGGAACAGCCTTCCCTTGATCCATCTGTCCTCTCGCATTGGCGCCCGGTATTCAACCTTCCATTTCTCGCTAAGCTCCTAGAACGCTGCGCTTTTGACCAACTGAGTTCCCATGTTGAATCCACCAATTCACTCCACCCACGTCAGGCTGGTTTCCATCGAGGGCACAGCACCGAAACTGTCCTTCTTGCATTACTCAACGAAGTACATGTCGCTCACGACCGTGGTAACATCACTTTCCTTGTATCACTTGATCTGTCTGTGGCATTTGATCTGATTGATCATCATACACTCCTGTCCCGACTTTCCGACATTGGTCTCCGTGGTACTGTTTGGCACTAGTTTCGCTCCTTCCTTTCCTCCCGCTCCTTTTCTGTACATGTTAATGGCCAGGCCTCTCCCGTCCTCCCCCTCACTTGTGGTGTCCCGCAAGGCTCGGTGCTTTCCCCTATATTGTTCAATATTTTCCTTGCTCCGTTGCCCTTGATCATTCAACAATATCCGGTCTCATCTTACATCTATGCGGATGACATTGTTTTCCTGTTTCATACCTCACCCCTATCCCCTGATGTTACTCAGTTGAATCTCTGCCTTTCTCACATCGCTTCTTGGCTATCGGAGAATTTTCTTCACCTCAATCCAGCGAAGTCCTCCGCAATGTGGGTTTCCTTGGGTGGCTCGTCTCCCACTCTTGCTCCCTCCATCGGCTCAACCAGCATTCCCCTCACATCCTCTCTTCGTTACTTGGGCGTTCTTTTGGATCCATCTCTGACCTTTCACGAACACATCTCCATGATCTCCCGCCGCTCCTTTGCTGCTTTACGGCAAATTAGGGCCGTCTGATCCGTATTACCCACCGATTCCTTAATCACCCTTGTCATTGCTCTCGTCATTAGCAGATTGGATTATTGCAATGTTTATCTAGCCAACCTCCCTAAATACTGCCTTCAAAGGCTACAGTGCATCCAGAATACTGCAGCTCGCCTTATCACCTTTTCCAGTAGATTTGACCACATTACCCCTATCCTCCTTCATTTGCATTGGCTTCCCCTTCATTACCGCTTCCACTATAAATTTCTGATTCTACTTCATCGGGCCATTTACACCAGTACTCCTCTCTATCTGGCAGACTGCATTTCCCTACACTCTCCCCATCGACAACTCCGTTCCATCAATACCAATCGTCTATCCCTTCCTTCGCCTTCCCAAGCCCTCCTAGAACAGACACGGCACTCTGCCTGGTTCTTTCTCGGACCACTGTTATGGAATACACTACCTACTCATCTCCGGCTAAAATCATCATACCCCCAGTTCAAGTCATTGCTTAAGACTTATTTATTCCAGAAAGCCTTTGACCTCTTCCCCGAAGCCCCCCCCCTGACTGTCCTTTGTTTTTGTCTGATATTTTATAAATTGTCTCTGTTGGTCTCCCTGTCTGTCCTTATGGTTTATCGTGAGTTGGTATTAATGTATGCTTTGTTTGCCCTTTCTGTACCCTTCTTTCCTATCTATTTTTGGCGTTCTACTTCCTGGTTTGCAGTGTTTAATCAATTTTATTGTACACCGCTTAATGCTTCTGCCCTAGCGGTATATCAAATATTAAATAAAGATAAAGATAAAGAAGACTGCCCAATGGCCAGGGTTGCACCAGCCCATCGAGCCCCTCTGACATGCGTTCCCTGCATCTGCTGTAAAAACAAGACGCTTTGGCATTGCCGAGAGTAGCCATCAGATCCATCACCGGTTGCCCCCAGCGCCTCGTAATGTCGTGAAAGACAGCCACATTCCGTTCCCATTCCCCCGGATCGAGAGCATTTAGACTGAGATAGTTGGCCTGCACATTGTCCTTTCCTGCCACATGTGCCGCCGACAAAGCCACAAGATGACCTTCCGCCCACAGCATCAACTCCTGGCTCTCCTCCAGCAAAAGAGCACTGCCCATGCCTCCCTGCCTGTTGATATACAATACCACCATCACATTGTCGGAGAATACGCGCACCGCTCTCCCCTCGAGCAAACTTCCGAATTGCTGAAGCGCGAGACGCAACACTCTGAGCTCCATCCGACTGATCAACCAAGTGCTCTCCTCCGAGGACCAGACCCCCTGTGCCACGCGAGTCTGACAATGGGCTCCCCAGCCCGATAAACTGGCGTCCGTGGTGACCAACACCCATTCTAGGTGTTCCAAGGGGACTCCTGCCTGAAGATGATTTGTGTCCAACCACCAGAGCAGACTGTTGCATACTACCTCCGGACAGACCAACCTTTGCGAGAGAGGATGATGCTGCGGAGACCATCTGGAAAGCAATGCCCGTTGCAGAGGGCGCATATGCATCCTGGCCCACGGAACTAGGTCCAAGGCAGCTGCCATGGACCCCAACAGCTGCAAGTATCTCCACGCCGATGGAGCCCGCAGCCACAAGAACACTTGCACCTGATCCAAGATCTTTAGCCCCCTGTTTTCGGGCAGGAACGCCAACCCCACTTCTGTGTCGAACAAGGCCCCGAGGTAAATAAGCCACCTCACAGGCTGCAATTGACTCTTTGCTCGGTTGATGACCCACCCGAGCTGCTCCAGGACTTGTACTACTTGTGAGGTTGCTGCGACCGACTCCGGCAGAGATCTTGCCCGGATCAACCAATCGTCCAGATAAGGATGCACTTGAACTCCTTCCTTCCGCAATGCTGCCGCAACCACCACCATTACCTTCGTGAAAGTACGTGGTGCAGTCGCCAAGCCGAACGCTAACACCCGAAACTGAAAATGTCCCATGGGAACGGCAAACCGCAAAAACCGCTGATGATCTGCTCTGATAGGAATGTGCAGATAAGCCTCTGTGAGATCTATGGACGAGAGCACCTCTCCCGGCCTTACTGCTTGAATAACTGACCGCAGCGTCTCCATCTGAAAATACGGCACCTGCAACGACCGGTTCACGTGCTTGAGATCCAGAATCAGTTGAAAAGACCCTTCTTTTTTGGGAACCACAAAATAAATCGAGTATTGACCTAACCCGCACTAGTCTTGAGGCACCGGCACTACCGCCTGCAGCCGCAACAAACGCTGAAGCGTGTTGTCTATCGCTTGTCTCTGTCACATGGAGACAACACTAAGGCTTCCGCCAACGGGCGAGCAAACTCCAGCGCATACCCATCTCAGATGATCTCCAGCACCCATCTGTCTGTAGTTATCACGGTCCAGGCAGAGAGAAAGCCCTGCAAGCAGCCTCCTACCGGGATTCTCTGCCTGGACTAGCTGACCTTCATTGTGCTTTCTTAGCAGAGTTCTGCTGGGCATTGAAATAGCCCCTGCTGAACCCTCTAGCTCCTCAAAAAGGCTGACCCCGAGCCACGAAGGGGCCCCTTTGATAGGGGGTAAACCGAGCCCTTCGGAATCTGCGAAAATCTCTACCTTGCCCTCGCTGCAAAGTTCCCAGTCTGGGTGCCTTAGGCCGATCCTCCGGTAAGCGGCCCCCTGGGAATCACCCAAATCCTTTACAATCTTCTCCAAGGCCTCCCCAAAGAGCAGCTTGCCCTTATAGGGGAGCTTACTGAGCCTAGACTTCGAAGATGAGTCCGCTGCACAATTCCGCAGCCAAAGGAATTGTCTGGCAGTGATTACCGATGCCATGGACTTTGCAGAAATCATAACCAAATCATAGAAGGCGTCCTCCAGGTAAACTGCTGCTGACTCCAACTTTGTTCCCTCTGCGGAAGAACCTTCTCCTCCATCCGAACTGGCCTCCCCTTGGAGCCAACGGATAGAAGCCCTAGACACATACGCTGCACAAATGGACGCCTGCAGCGAAAGCGCACTAGAATCAAAGGCCTGCTTGAGAAGCACCTCCAGCTTGCAATCCTGCAAGCAATCCTGCAGATCTTTAAGTGCTGCTCCCCCTTCCACCGGAATCGTTGTCTTCTTCGTCACCACTGAAACCAACGCATCTACCTTGGGCATTGCGGCGCTCCTGCCCGGCCTTGGGGCTAAAGACAGGAGCGGGGTCTAATGCTTCGTGAGGAAGGAGAGTAACCTGTATCCCTGGAATGCTGGGTATTGTAGTTTCCTGCTCCTTTCGCTCCGAAATAAAGAGTTGTAGTTGTGGGGTTTCTTAATAGCAAGTATATTTATTATAGTAAAGGATATTGTTCCATCACATGGCAAATAAATGCAAACAAAATAGGTGCTTCAAATGCTAACAGGAAAACTTAGGATAAAGGCAACTTAAAGTATAATTGCTGCTTTTCACTTCTAAGCAAATTACTCACTTTGCCCCAAGAGGTCAGTTAGTTTCACTGCAGCCTCTTTCAGCCACTGTTACCTTCACAGTGCTGGGGAAAATCAGGTGCACATAATTAGAGCTTTCTCAGCAAGGCAATACAACAGCTCCGTAGCATTCAATTCACATACGGTAAAAAGCAGTTTCCTTCAGCTTGGCATCTCTACACAGCAGACCGTGCAATCCATGCTCTCACAATCTGGTAAGTCTGTATTATCTTGTGTTAACTCTTCAAGCTGTATGGAATTACTGACTTCTGGTAACACTGGCTGTCTTCTAGCTTGCAACTCTAAAAACTGCTTAAAACTCTGTAGGAGCAATTCAGCCTGCTGTTTGTGAGATAGGGAATTGCTATCAGCTATACAACTTCCCTCTGGCTTAAGGCTGTTTATTTTCTCCTCTCTTAGATTAATTGTGTCAGAGTAACTGCTAGTTTCTTTTGCTAATGTTTCACACACAGGAGAGTTAGCTTTACGTTCAGCCTGGAAACTTTGTGGCAATTCACTTACTTGTTGCCATGCCGTTCTGACTTCAGATGGCTCCAACGTTCTCCAGCTGTTAGAATGTTTGTTGCTCTCTGGCTCAAACGGTACTTCACAGAATGATTGTTTTCTTTCTTGTGCCTGCCTTGAAGGCTTCCTTTCCCAGGGCTGTGCCTTCCAACGGTTATCTATTTCAGGGCTAGGTCCTCTCTCCTTGGGACTTCTACTCACTGCCTCTGAATAGAACTTTGCAGGTCTCCTTCCAATGCCAGGTTCCCAAGTATCAGCATACTGTCTTCTGGACTTCCAATCATTCCTCCTCCTCTCCTTCTTTCTCTTCTCTATCTTAATCCCATTCTCATTCTCCTTCTGACTAGCAAAGCCATGCTCTGGTTTAAAACCACGTTCTCTCCTGGACACGCCCCTTCCAAGGGCAGGGTGTGCCCAATCAGGACTGCAGGACTCCTCCCCTGGGCTGGTCTCCATGCTCAGCTCTGAGGAATAGAGTCTCTCTTTCTTCCTTGGTTTCTCAAATAGGCATAAATCCTGCTGAACCTCAGGATTTTCATCCATTTCCATAGGCTCAGGAGGGCGCTGTTCACCACAGCATCCTCAACAACTCCCTCTCCTCCTGTGGAACAGGGTAGAGGTGACCAATGGCACGGCTATCCCGCAGGGTAGCCTCCGGGAATTCCCATTCAGATTCTATCATCTGCTTAATTACTCGGTGAACGGGAAAACAGCGCTGCTCCGCCTTAAAGTCTTGCAACAAAGGATCTTCAAGCGGCTCCTGCGGCACCGTCGGCAGGAGAATATTTAGAGCAGCCAAGGACTGAGTGATAAGTGCACCCAGCTTCTCCTTGCGAAAGACCCGAAACACATTTGGGTCCTCGCCCGGTGCAATCTCTCCTTCTTCCAACTCCACAGACCAAGGATCCATGCCCGCCTCATAGAGGATTCCCCCTCCTCCACCACCTGAGGCGCTGGGATCTGCGACTCGAAGCCCTCAAAGCCTGTCCCCATGCCTGCACTCTTCCGGGAATAGCCCTCTCCAGGGTCCATCCTGCTCAACTCAGGTTTCTCCCCATCAAAGAGGTTGGGACCCGAGGAACTGTTGACAACCTGAGACACCTTTAAAGCATAGGCTTTATGCAACGCTAAAATGAAATCTGGGGAGAACAAGGATGAGAGGCCCTCCTGAGCCTCAGGCAACTTCTGCTGTGCCCTGATTTCTGAAGAAAAAGACTCCTTATTTGACTTAGTCTTCCTTTTACCCTGCTTGTGCTGCCGCGCAGGAGAAACAGCTGCCTCCACCAAAATGGCTGCGTTTCCGCCTTTTCCGACAAGCCCCTGCGGCCTATCTAACTCCCCCAAAGCTGACTTGCCTTCCATTCTACTCCTTGCGATCAAGCGCGAAAAACGCCGACCTGCAGAACGGCAGACCGCCGGACCCCCCGAACAAGCGGCGAATGTCTGCAGAGCAGCCGCTGTCCCGCAGACACTTCCGACTGCCTCACAACCTGCTCCTGCTACCGCGCACACGCTCGGCTGCACGCTGCGAGTCCTTGCTAGCACTGAAACCACCAGAACAATGCGAACAAACACCCACCTGAGTGCAGCACACTGAGCCGATGACTCCCCGCTTCCCTGCTGCTAGCGGGAGATGGAGATCGCGACCCCTAAGAGAGGCGGGCAGATTCTGGGGCTCCCAGGTCCTTTCCCCCTCAAAATGGACGGGTCCTCAGAAACAAGGCAGGCTCTGCCCCTTCAAGCTGCTGTCAATGTCCACTTTTTTTTTTTTTATTACTTTATTCCAACAAGGGAAATATACCGGAGTTAGAGCCCAGCTAGAGCCAATCCTCCTTAACAACTTCGCCTAACTAATCCTTTCCTCCTCTTCTCTCCAGGGAGCCTGTCAGCCCCACGCCCTGTTCAGCTGCTGAGGACTGAAAGACTGAATCACCGACACTAGGGGGAGTGGTATAGGCTGTCAGCAAAACTTTCAGTTTTCAGTCCTCAGCTGCTGAAGGAGGTTGACAACCCTCAGGTTCCTGGACTGGCCCGGAGAGATGAGGGGGAAAAATATTTTGTGTGGGAGGAAAGAAAAATTTACAATTGGCCAAGTATTTGGGAGAGTAAGTGGGGATTGAGGATGGAGGGGTAAAATATGAGTGGATGACAAAGGAATAAAGAAACAGATGGAGGAAAGAGCAAAAGGAGAAAGATTAGTATGTTAAAGCAGATGCAGAGAGAGAATGGAATCCATGGTGAGGGGAATCCACTGCGGTGTCTCCAATGGCATTCCCGCTAAGATCTTTGTGAGTTGCAACCATCATTTGAGGTATCTCTGGACTTTTGCTGGGCATGTCAGCAAGCATGAGAAGGGATGGCTCTGCACTGACCACCACCACAACAATGTCCATTGAAATGGTCGCATATGCGCTCGAGCCTATGGGACCATTTTGATCGTGGCCACCAGTGAGGCCAAGACTTGCAGGTAATGCTATGCCATAGGCGCCTTCATGCGGAGGAACTGCCGGATCTGCTGCTGCAGCTTGCGTGCCCTGTCGCCCAGCAGGAATACCCATGCGCGATTCAACTGGAAGCGAGCTCTTAGATACTGCCAGTCCTGGGATGGCCAAAGGCAGCTCTTTGCAAAGTTGACTACCCAGCCGAGACTTTGTAGACAGGTGATGACTCTCTCCATGGTATGCTCGCTCTCTTCTCTGGATTTTGCACAAATAAGCCAATCATCCAAATAAAGGTGCTCCAGAACGCCCTCCTGATGGGAGAGCCGCGGCCACTCTACCGTGAAGTTTGAGGTGCTGTTGCCAGGTGAAGGGCGGAGCCCGAAACTGGAAATGACCCATGAGAAGTGCGAACCGCAGAAACTGACAGCCATACTCAGATGGGTATGTGCAAGTAGGCCTCCATGAGAGCGAATGAGGTCAAATACTTCCCCCGCTTGAACTGACACGATTAGGGACCGTAGCATCTCCATGTGGAAGTGTGGCTCCTTTAGACACCGATTTACCCCTTTGAGGTCCCAGTTGAGTTGACAAACAGGTCCCTGAAGGGTCACGCAAACTACAGCATAACCCTCCTTGATGACTTGTAGCACCCACTAGTCGGAAGTGAGCTGGATCCAGGCATCGTAGAAGTCCCATAGCCGAGCCCCCACGGGAACCTCTGCCGCCTGGCCTGCCCTTGGTTTATTGTGCTTTCCTGGCTCCAGAAGAAGTGGAGAGGAAAAAAAAAACCTACTGACTCCATGGTACCCTTGAAATGGCTGACTTCTAGGCTGAAACCATCCCCTTTGATAAGGAGCAAAACTGACTGTACAAAACCGCTGGAAATTTCTGGGCTGCCCTTGCGCCAGAGACCCGTAGTGCCCTGGCTTTTGCTTATCTTCTGGCAGCCTTCCGTCTTTTGTCTCGCTGAGATCTTTTACCAACTTATCTAAATCCTCTCCGAATAGGAGCTTACCCCTGAATGGGAGCTTACTTAGACAGGCCTTTGAGGACGCATCCGCTGACAAGTTACGGAGTCACAGGTAGCGGCGAGCCTTCAACAAACACCGAATAAGGTCACTGAAGGCATCCGCCAAATATGCAGCCCCTGATTCCAACTTGGCTGCTTCTAGCGGGTGGGGTGTGGAATTCTCAGAGTTTGTCAGGATACCCTGTGCCCAGCACAGGCATGCTTTAGCCACGAAAGCACCGCAAATGAATGGCTATAAAGAAAGGGCATTAACATCAAAGACCTGTTTGAGGAGCGTTTCCAACATTCTGTCCTGTACATCCTTTAACGCAGAGGCACCCTCCACCGGAATCGTAGTCTTCTTCGTCACCGCAGTGACCGCCTCGCAATCCGCAGGGCAGCCTCACGAACATCCCATTCGTCCTGCATCATCTGACGGACTACTCGGTGCAAGGGAAATGCCTTTTGCATCTTTCTGACTGCCTGAAAAAATGGATCCTCCAGAGGCTCCTCCTCCCCTGGGATCTCCATCCGCACACTCAGGGCTTTAGAGGAATGCGCTATCAGCACCACCAATTCCTCCTTTCTAAAGACTCGGATAATATGAACCTCCTCCTCCTGAGGAATCTCGCCCTCCTCCAGGTCCGACCCAGAGTCGTGCTCTTTATCTGGATCCTCCAATTTCTCTGAGGCCACTGACCTCATGTCCTCCAAGGGTCGTCCTCCGCTTCTCGCTTGCCGGGCCCCTGGTTGCTCTTCCAGCTGAGTGCCCCCAAGAGCCTCTTGGAAGCTCCTCTTTGGGGCCTTACCTTGGACTCCCTTTGATCCATTGTCCCCTCCCCCCCCCCCCGCCTCTGCATACAAAAAGCCTGATGCATGAGAAGCACGAATTCTGGAGTGAAACCCTCCAGCAGGGTGGTCCCCTGCGCCCCCTTGGCCGAAGAGTCTTTTTGTTGTCTTCTTACCCTTGCTTTTACTGGGCTTAGACCTAGGCACTACCGGACCCTCCACCAGCTACCTGGGGCTGCGGTGGAAGGGATAGATCCACTCCTGCTGTCTGCATGGAGCTCTCCCTCCTTTCCTGGTGCTGTCTGGGCACCCTCTGACCACTGATCTACCAAGCCTGTCTCCAGGAACCTAGACTCTGCTTCACAGTCGCAGCAGCAGCCAGCGGCTGAGACCTGTCCCCTGCGTGCACCATATGCAATGCACGCTGCCTTGGAGGCCATGCTAGCTCTACCCTACCCCTCAGCAAGAGCTCCAAGGACCTCGTGCAGAGCTGAGAGCCCTGCCTATGACCTCTGATTTCCTCTCTTTTTTTTGGACTTTCACAGTGCTAGGCTAGACTGCCGCTTCATTCACCAGGGAAAATAATAAACCATGGAAAAGGACACCCCCCTGTGTCCGATCTGCCCAAATACTGGCCCAGTCTTTGAAAAATAAAAAAATCAGGGTTTAAACAGCTGTACCTGCAGCTCATGCGCTCGGCGGGAAAAATGGGTCCTCTGCAACTACGCGCTTAGTGCTAGGCCTCCTCCATTCATGGCTTGCACCAACCCGCTCAGAATCAAGGCTCTGTGAAACCTTTACCAGAAATCAAGTACCTGTGCTTGTTTGGCAGCTGCACTTACACTAAGCAGAGAACCACGGCTTTAGCTCTAGTCGGCCTGAGTGACAGGCTAGTCCTCCACCGATGGCTCCGCACGCCTGCTGAGCCCGGCAGCCGCTACTATTACGATCTCTTTCAGGCAAGCATCACCCTTACCGGCCAGCACTTGGGATCCCGCCTGTCCACCGGAGAAGGAGCTCTCCCTGCCCTTAGCCCCGTTGGTTGTCTTCAGGCTTTTTTTTTTTGCTTTAACTTTATCGCCCAATGAAAATTCCTTCCTTAAAACTTCAGTTTCTGAACCAAATCCCTAAACTAAATTTCTAATTGCCCCAGATTCCTAATTGTCCCTTTGGTGAGTCCTGGGGAATCTCACCCTCCAGCTTCTTGGAGACTGAGATTCTGGAGGTTGGAGGGAGGTGCTAGCTACTTATCCAGGATGATGTCATGAAAAGATGCTGGAGGGGAGACCTAATCCACAGGTACCTGGACTGGAAGAACGATAAAGGAACAGCCCTGCTTCACTTTTTTTTTGGGGGGGGTAAAATAAACTCGCGGTTGGAACACTGAAACTAAAGAAATAGAAATTAAGCAAAAATAAGCATATGAGTAATGAGGGAGAGACAGGGCTGGCTGGCTGCCATGGTTAGAGCAGCCTGAAGAGGGATGCACAGCTGATGGTGAGGCAGGAAGGTGCACACATGCTAAGGGAGAACCAGCACTGGCACTGTCACACTGACAGCACCATGGACTGGGCCTGCATTCCCCTGCTTGCATTCAGAGAAAGATAAGAACACTGCCAAACCAAGGAGCCTCAACCACTGTCCCCGATAGTCTGGGAAAGTCTTTTCAAAAAAGTACGTTTTCAGCTATGTTTTACATTTTTTGAATGATGGCTTAGTTTTCTGACCACTAGTTGTCCCTAAACTATATTGTTATAGCAATAATATATCAAGTGGAGTGGAGGAGTGGCCTAGTGGTTGGGGCAAGGTACTTCAGGCCGGAAGGTTGGGGGTTCAAATCCCACTAGAGGACAGCAACCTTGGGCCGGAAGGACTGGGGTTTCTAGTCCCACAGGTGCTCCTTGTGGTCTTGAGCAAGCCACTTAACCCTCCATAGCCTATGTTCCCTGTAAAATAGTTATCTCCAAGTTATAATGCCCTGTTCAATGTAATTTCAGTTTGTTCAATGTAAACCGCACTGATGCAGAATAGCGCGGTATATAAGAGAATGTAAATAAATAAATAAAATAAAAAGTGCTTTTATTAAATCTTTTCAATCTTATCCTCAAAATATTGGGCTAATGAAAGTGTTGGACAGTAGTCAATATAAGTAGATTGAGAATTTAGACATTTTTACATCTTATTTACCTTTATGACCCCTCTTGAGACATTTTCTTAGACTATATTAATTTTGGATGCTTTTAAGCTATACTATATCCTACTGCACACTTACCTGAAGCTCTCAACAGAATGTCAGCAAATAAAATTGTGAAATCTCATAGCAGTGATAGGCACTGCAATGCAGATAACCCACATTCAAAAGCACATTTCAGAAATGTAATAGAAATGACACAATCAGATCCTAAAGGAAATATGCCACTGGAGCAGGGGGTTTTCAAACCAGTCTTTGGGATACACCTAGCCAGTCCTGTTTACAGGAGAACCACAATGAATATGCATGAGAAAGGGCAGACTAGATAGGCCATGTGGCCTTTTTTTGCCATTATGTTTCTATGAGAGAGATCGGCATTCAATGGAGGCAGTGCATGCAAATCTCTCTCATGCATATTCATTGTGGTTGTCCTGTAACCTGACTGGCTAGGTGTGTCCCAAGGACTGGGCAGAGAACCACTGCACTAGTGTGAGGAGCCCTGTTCGTTCAAATCTCAGAAGACAACTCCCCTGAGCAAGGGGCCCTGCTGTACTACTTCAGCTGTCATCAGGGAGAGATGGGAGAAAATAAATCAAGGGGGGGGGAAGAGGAAAGGCCAAAAAACAGCCATGTTTTACCTTGATGACTTCACTGTCTAAAGTTTGAAGCACTTTGGCATTTATTTCTTCATTGCCTGAAAGCAAAGCCAGAGACAGAATGAGTGGTGAGCAGAACAACAGAGAAGGGGAACTTCAGATGCTAAAGACTTACTGAGCCTGGTGTTGATGAACAGCCTTGGAACACTTTGGGGATAATTATCCTTTTTATCCAGGAAGATCTCACTAGCAACAACTTTCTGTTCGAGCTATAAGAGAAAGAAAATACCACCTGTCACAGCCTTGGTCTTTAACTAAAGAGGCAAAGGAGCCCTGGCTCACAGAACCCTTTTAACTGGAAAGCCCCAACATTCAGCATAGATTTCCTCATACAAACGAAAACCTTGCAGGAACCGGAACAAGACTAGGCAGTTGCCAAGGGCAGCAGCTTCTCAGAGGCAACAAAGTGTAACAGCAGACAAAGTATAACACTAGATCCTGACAGCCATACAAACTCAAAGAGCCATCAGCACATTTTTACTTGCAGGAAGAGTTGCCACATACATACAAATAGAAAGCAAAGAAAGATTTGGTCTTAATTTGCTAATTTTCTCTCTTTTAGTCCTATCAGATCAGTCCAGAACAAATGGTTATGCCTGCCTATCAGTAGATGGAGACAGAACTAATCAGCTGTGAGTTCTGCCCTATAAAGGGCACCATGCACCGTCTACTCATCGGTATTTTCAGTGACAAAGCATAAGTAACCACTCCCGTAGTTCTCCCAAAAGAGAGAGAGGATCCAAAACCCCAAATACCACTCCAAAAGACAGGTAATGAAAAGCCTTTGCAACTACTCTTCAAATGAAGACCAAAAAGCACAGTTGGAGTAAGCCTGAAAAGGGAGGAAATCTGGACTGGTCTGGTAGGACTAAAGGAAAGAAAATAAGGAAGGGAAAACGTAATCTTACCTGCTAATTTTCTCTAACAGGCCAGTCCAGAACCAATAGGATATAGAAAAGCACTTTTCCTTATGAGTGGGATTCTAAAACCCCTGCTTTAAGCCCTCCAGCACCAAATGCATCTTTATCCATGTCCCTCTAATCCAGTCCAGACAAGCAGGTTGTGTCTGCCCACCAGCAGCTGGAGACTGATTATGCAAATCTTTTTGTGATGTCATCCCATAGCAATTGAGGAACTTGCCTCCTACTTCCAGTATCTTCAGTCCTCAGCAGCTGGTGGGCAGATTTCCCCTTAGAATTCTGTCTGGTAGATTGCATCACCCGGAGATTAGACATTTATGAGAAGAAAATCAGAAGAGCTGTCCAACTTTAATAAAGATTGCAGGCACCAATGGAGGTCTTCTGCACAGTAAAGTTGCAGATGAATAAAAAATAGTAAAAAAAAAACAAGATCAAGTCGGGTCAGAGCTTCTCGGTGGAGGGGGACCATTGTAAGAGAGTTCCAGAGCCCTTCGGTGGGTGGGGGTCGACCTCCATGGAGACTCCATGAGTCGCTGAGTCGACATCAGGGTCTTCCAACACTAGGGGCAGCACATGGCCTTGGTTTTAATGAGCCTGCCTCACTGTTATAGCCTGCTGCAGTAAGTGTGCTGCATTCCTTGACATTTATTCTTGTGGCCTTCAGGTGTTTTTGACTCTTGGGTGCAGCGTGCGTCACAATGCTGGGCTCCAAATTGGTATGTGCTGCACGTGGACCCCGCCACAGCTCACTGTCTCAAGCCAAATGCTGCCGAACATGTGAATAGGAGAGCTGGGAGGTTGAGCAGTGCAGGGATGCAGGTCCACTACCGGTGGGATTGTGGGGGCCCGCAGCATGTCAGGAAAGCAATGGTGAGCTGCCTTCTTCTCCCCTGAGCAGGCAGGAAAATTATCACACTGAAATGCCAGTGGCCATTTTGTCAGCAGGAACGAGCTCTCCCATGGCCATTTCTGGGTCTGAGCAGTTAGGGGTACTGTTTCCAGGGGAGAAGCAGAGTCCCCAAGACTCAGCAAGATCTGGGCAAGAGGGCAGTTCTTTCTTTTCCCTTGAGTTTATTTTGTTACCCTATAGGAATTATAGATTGGAAAAGAACCAGAGTGGAAGGGCTTCCATCCCCTCAGAGAAAGCCTTGGGGAATAAGCGCTTTCTCCCTCTGCAGGGGTAGAAGACATCAGGTAAACGCTTGCACATGATTCCTCAAGTGGTTGATGACTGGGAAGAAGAGGACACCTCAGGGGAGTTGAAGGATGCAGGGGAGGGCCCTTCAGTCTCAGAAAAATATCTGGAAGGCTTGGGACTGGAGGAGGGGGACACTGGAGCTGGAGAGGATCCCAAAATAGTGTGGGTTTTCTGCAAGGAAGAACTGTTGCCTCTAATTTCCCAATCCTTAGCAACATTGAACCTGCCTTTCAGGCCCACGCCTGAGGAAACCTCCATTGGAGGACCCTCCAAGCTGCAGGGAATGCACACTCCTCAGAACTCATTTTCTGTTCATCGGGCCATCATGCAGATGGTCGAGATGGAGTGGGGGGTTCCTGAGGCGGCGCTACTGGGTGGTAGGGTGATGGCCCGGCTCTACCCTGCTCCACCAGGGAAAAATGAGTTGTTTAGTACCCCTAAAGTGGATGCCTTAGTCAAAGCTGTGAACAAAAAGACTATGGATCCTGGTGGAGGGCGGCATGGCTCTCAAGGATCCGCAGGACAGTCATCTTGAGGCGCTTTTATGGCAGGTGTTTGAGGTGAATGCCTTGTCCCTTCAGGCCTCCACGTTGCATGGGCATGCATGTGCTGGGTTCAAGCCCTCCTGGGTTTGCTTCAAGATTTGGGTGGGGAACTGGGGGAGATCCCCAAGTCAGACTCGGCTATAGCCTACTTGTCTGATTTTTGTTATAATCTGGTCCACTCCTCCTTCCAAGAGCATGGCATTAGTCGTCATGGCTCGACATTTTCTGTGGTTATATAACTGGTCGGTGGATGTCTCTTCCAAAATCCATTTGAATAAGCTGCCTATTAAGGGTAAGCTGCGGTTTGGGGGGGGGGGGGTCGCTGAAGGAGCTGGTTAAGGATCTTAGTGATTCTAAGGGGGGTAAGCTGCCGAAGGATAAACCTTGAAGAGGTCGGGGGCACTCTGGCCCTTCACAGGGAGGGGCAAGAGATTTCTGCCTCTTTTGGGCAGCGCGTTTCTCTCCTTGCAAGGACATTTTCCATTCAGGAGACAGTATTTTCTGAGGCAGAGGCTCCTTCCGTGGATATTACGTGGGGTCCTCAGGGCCCTCCAAGAAACTGCAATGAAATGCCAGGGGTCCAGAAGTTGGGGGAGCGCATTGGCAGACATCTTCAACGCTTCTACCACTCTTGGGTCCAAATAACCTCGTATCAGTGGGTGTTGGAAATCATTTGCGAGAGTTATGCTCTCAAATTTTAGCACCGACTGGCAGACAGCTTCATGTTATCCCCTTGCTCGGCTCCAAGCAAGCGTCAGGCAGTCTGCACAACTCTACAAGGCAGTCATTCCTGTACTGACAGAGCAAATAGGTTCAGGTCAATATTCTATTTTGTGGTGCCCAAGAAGAAAGGTTCGTTCTGACCTATACTTGACCTCAAGCACGTAAACGCTGCCCTGGGTTCCACATTTCATATGGAAACGTTGCGGTCAGTCATGGTGGCAGTGTGGGGGCGGGGGGAGAGTTTCTTACTGCACTGGAGCTCACAGAGGCATACTTGCATATTCCCCTATGTCCAGACCATCAGCACTTCCTCAGGTTTGCAACTTGGTAGGGACATTTTCAGTTTCAGGGGCTGCCTTTCAGTCTAGCGATTGCACCCAGGACCTTCACCAAGGTCTTGATGGTGGCAGCGACAACCCTGAGGAAAGAGGGAATCTTGGTCCATCCAAGCTAGCCTTTTATCCATGCCATCCTGAAGGAACGGCAATATATCTTTCACTGAGGTGCCTAGGGGCTGCAGACTGCGTCGTTTGCACCAATCCTCAAACACCCACCACACTCAATAAGGAGGCAGATTTTTTTCTTGCCTCAGAAACCGTGCCCGCTCAAGAGCCAGGCCATAAGTGAGAATTGATCTAGCTGTGACATCCTGATCAGCCTCTGCACCAGCAGGTTGGCATCTGAGGAAGGCGCCATGGCCACAGCCAAGTCAGGCAACACAAACATTTCTACAGGACCTAGGGTAGGTGGTCAACCCAATCAACAGCAAGTGACCCCATCCCAGCAGTTGAATTATCTGGGTGCAGCTCTGACACAGTTGTCGGCGGGGTCTTTTTGACAGAAAAGCACATCCTGTGGGCCCAGAGGTTCCTGTGGATGACACTGCTTTCGGCGTGGCATCATCTACAGCTTCTGGGGCTAATGGCTGCAGTGCTGGACCTTGTTCCCTGAGCCCAATTTCATATGCAGCCTCTGAAGAGGTCTCTGCTGTCGCACTGGTCACCTCAGTATCATCCCCTTTCTCGCAGGTTTCAGTACCCAAGGGACACCAAAGTGCAGGTACAGTGGTGGTTGCAGGAGAGCAACTTGAAGAGGGGAGTGTCAATGTATCAGCCAGATTTGATCTTGGTGACCACTGATGCCAGTCTCAGCAGTTGAGGGGCACACTGCCTTTCCCAGGTGGCGCAGGGGACTTGGTCAGTGGAGCAGAGTTCCTGGTCTATCAATCGTCTGGAGATTTGGGCAGTTTGGATGGCGCTGTAGTACTTTGCTGCACTACTGGAAGCCCGGTCAGTGCAAGTGTTCTTAGACAATGCCTCAGCAATGGCATATATCAACAGACAGGGCAGCATGGGCAGTATGATTCTAGCAGTAGTAGTATCTCTGCTCCTTCAAAGGGCAGAGCAGAATCCAAGCGCCCTGTCAGCATCACATGTGGCCGGAAAAGACAAAGTGCAGGCGGATTATTTCAGCAGGCTTTGCATAAATGCAGCGGAGTGGCAGACTTGGTGTTTGCCACGATCACTCGGCGCTGGGGTCAGCCGGTGATGGATCTCATGGTGACCACAGACAATGCCAAGGCCAGTTGTTTCTTCAGTTAACGGAAGTGGATGTTGGAAGGTCTAGATGCCCTGGCGCAGCCTTGACCGCAGGAGGGGATCCTATATATCTTCCCTCCATGGGCCCTGATCGGCCATTTACTACAGCGCATCACTGTACACAGCAGGCGAGTGGTGCTAGTAGCTTCCGATTGGCATTGGCATCCTTGGTATGCCGACTTGATCAGGCTGTTGGTGGATCGACTTTGGCGCCTTCCTCAGACCCCAACCTGCTGGTGCAGAGGCTGATCATGATGCCACAGGTATATCAATTCTTGCTTATGGCCTAGCTCCTGAGTGGGTGTGGTTTCTGAGGCGAGGATGCCCACCCAGGGTGATTTCCACACTGTTAAAAGCAAGAAAAAAATCCACCTCCTTACCGTATGTGCGAGCGTGGCGGGTGTTTGAGGATTGGTGCAAACGATGCAGTCTGTGGCCCCTAGGCGCCTCAGTGGTAGATATATTGGCGTTCCTTCAGGATGACATGGATAAAGGGCTATCTTTGAAAAAGTGCAGGTGGCAGCACTAGCTTGCTATCGGGGAAAGATTCACGGATCCCCAATGGCATGTCATCTGGATGCTTCTCTGTTCCTGTGGGCCGTCAAGCAGTGAAACCTCAAATTGAGCGGTTATTCCTTCCTGGGACTTAAATTTAGTGTTATCGGGGTTAGTCACCTCGCCCTTTGACCCCTTATGCTAAGTTTCATTAAAAGACCTGACTTTGAAGGTGGTCTTTTTTGGTGGCCATCTGCTTGGCTAGAAATATTTCGGAGTTGTAGGTGTTGTTCTGTTGGGAACCGTTCCTACTGATGACTAAGGAGTGGGTGACATCACAAAAAGATTTGCATAATCAGTCTCCAGCTGCTGATGGGCGGACACAACCTGCATGTCTAGACTGGATTGGAGGGACTCCATGAAAGTAAATTAGCAGGTAAGCTCTAATTTTCCCTTGTCTAGCATAAACAAGGTGATTTAACAGGTTTTTTATACCACTGTATCATTTTAGTCAAAGCGATTTACATTGTAACTTAAACTTGGTAATATACATTAAACAGGAACTTGGAGTCTTCTGAGGCAATGGAGGGTTAAGTGACTTGCCCAAGGCCACAAGGAGTGCTAGTGGGAATCAAACTCTGGTCTCTGGGTTCTCAAGCCAGTACTCTAACCACTAGGCTGCTATTCCACTCCATTAATGCCTGAGAAAGGTATGTAACGAAGCCTACACTGCAGCTTTAAAAATATCTGCTGGAGTGATGGGAGTGCAACTCTGCCCATGAAGCTGCCAAACCCTACTGAAGTGCCCTTTGAAATCCTTGGGCAGATTATGCACCTTGAGAATACAGGCAGAAGAATCACCTTTTTTAACCAACATGCGATCATTGCTTTTGACGCCGCTTCACCTTCTTACCTCTAAAAAGCAGAAATCATTTATCAGATTTTCTGGAGTCATTAGTGACTCATGTAAATAAATAAATACGTTAATACTCTGAACATCCAGAAGCTGGAGGAGACTATATTCCATACCACAGTCTTCTCTGTGAAAGGAACTCAAGTTTAGGACCCGATTCATATCAAAGACCAACACCTCAGGAGGAAAGGAAGGAACCAGGCAAACACCTGCCTCAGTGAAACACCAAAAGGGCTCTCCAGAACAGAGCCTGCAATTTCAAAATCCAACAAGCCAAGGACATAACAACTAGAAATACAGTCTTAAGGGTGAGATCTTTAAGAGTTGCCTTTAACAGTTCAAACAGCAGTAGACCCAAAATGTGCAGGACAAAGTAGAGTTTCCAAGCTAGCAGAACCACCTTCATTTAGTGGAGGTCACAAATGTGACATTTCCTTGTGGAACCAAACCACATCTGGATGAGAGGCCCTCCAAGCGACCCCTATAACAAGAGAGAGCAGTCACCTGCACTTTTAAAAGAACCTACAACCAAATCTTTATGTCTTTCCTGTGAAAAGACTAGGATAAATGCTAAGGAAGCCAAACAGGAGAAGCCAACGTTTCCGAGCACCAAACTTCAAAACACCCTCCAGACTCTAGCACAGGGGTTCTCAAACCAGTCCTCGGGACACACCTAGCCAGTCAGATTTTCAGCATAAACACAATGAATATGCATGAGAGAAGTTTGCATACACTGCCTACAATGTATGCAAATCTCTTTCATGCATATTCATTGTGGTTATCCTGAAAAACTGACACCCCTGTTCTAGCACATGCTAAGACGACAAATATCTTCTACTCCTGCAGCAAGGTGGTTATAAACTTCTTCACATAACCATGTCATCTTAAATGCAACCTCTCAAGAGCTAAGCCATAAGATAAAAGTGAAACAGATATTCCATGACTACAGGCCTGACTAAAGATCGAACACAGTTTGGGACAACTATCCAGAGGGTCGCCATGAGTTGACACAGACTTGACGGCACTTAACACCAGGAGGCCTCTTTTCTGTGTAAACTTGAGAGTCTGACCCACAAACAGATGGACTAATCTAGAGCTATTAAGATCACCAAGCAGGTGGAAGAGCAAAACCAAACCCAGAAGAATGGGGATTCTTTGTTTTTCCCACTATCAGGTCAGGGCCAAGGTTTTAGAAGAGCATCTAGGTTTGAACTTCTTTCCTTTTGACAACTGAAGAATTATGGCACCTTCATGTTGCATTTTGTTTGTGGCCATCAGATCCATGACTGGAAATCCCTAGGTGCTCTTTGATGAGCACAAATGCCTGCTCTGACAATTCACACTTCCCCAGATCTAGGGCTTGCCTGTTCAGATAACCACTTTTCCAGTGAAGTCTGCTTGAACATTCAGCATACCTGCAATGTGAGCTGCTGACAACACCTCAAGATGCACTTCTGCCTATCATAAAAGGACAGCAGCTTTTTGATCTACTGTTGCACTCTTCGTTCTGGCCTGCTTGTTGATGTATATCACTGCTGTAGTCTTGTCAAAGAATACATGGCCTGGCTTGCCTTGCACTAAGGACAGAAGGACACTAGGACCTTGTGAACTCGTTTCCAAGCGAATGATAAGCTAGCCTGCCTTGGGCTTCAACCACTGAACCTTGTGCAATTTGATCCTGACAATGATCCTGACAATTTGATCCCAGCTGCTCAGACTGACATCAGTCATCACCAATGTTTCCGCTAACCTGAGGCGCCGCAGCACCCTTGCAATGTTCTCTTTAATCTGTGCCGGGTCCTCCGTCGGCATTCCTGCCGGTGGGGGGAGGGGCAGAGCGTTGATCGCTCTGCACCTCCCCCTGCCGGCAGGAATGTTGGCGGCGGATCCAGCGCAGGTTAGCGGGAACATTGGTCATCACTACAATCCACAGAGAAGACTCCAAGTCTCCACACTCCTTGTCAGATTCCAAGGAACTAGCCACCATGTGTCCATGGAAGATAATGTACATAGTTATCCTGCATGCTGAAATATCATATACAACCCCCTTTAACACTTTTGTTTTGTTTTAGCCTGCAGTCGTTACCCCTCACTTGATATGTTCTATGTAAACTTAAAGTTTGAATGTAAACCGCTTTGACTTAAGGAGAAAGCGATATATAAAACCTGTTAAATAAATAAATAATCTTAAGACTGTGAAGGGGCTGACCACATGTCTGGCAGAGAGCACAGAACAAAGTCCAAGATCACAGCCATGGATCTCAGAACCTGCATGCAGTCTCACACCCCAGGACCATGAATTTTGAGATGCTTCCAAATCTGCCCCTGGAGTTCAAGATGCGGTGATTGGAAAGGGGAGGGGGGAAACCTTTCCCTTTCTGCTTGTCAAAATGAGCCGCAGATATTCTACACTCTGGGAAGAAGTCACATTGCTCTTCTCAAAATTTATCATCCAGCCAAAGGATTTCATGAGCTGTACTAGTTGATCCGTGGCTCAAATGTTTTCTTCCTCTGACATGGGTCTGATGAGCCAGTCGTCTAGGTACGGATGAATCACGATACCTTCCCTGTGGAGATTCGCAGCTACCACCAGCATAACCTTTCAGAAAGTTCAAGGAGCCATGGTCAGTCCAAATTGTAGGGCCTGAAACAGATAATGAATACCCCAAACTGCGAAATACAGATATATCTGATGGGGCTTACAGACTGGTATAATAAGCCTCTGAGATCCAAAGAGGTAAGAAATTGCCCTTTGTGGATGGTGGCTATCACAGATATTAATGTCTCCATTTGGAAATGAGACACTTATTTTATTTATTTATTTTATTTATATTCTCTTATATACCGTGCTATTCTGCATCAGTGCGGTTTACATTGAACAAACTGAAATTACATTGAACAGGGCATTATAACTTGGAGATAACTATTTTACAGGAAACTTAATGCTTGATTGATCTTTTTGAGATTGGGAATAGGCCAGTAACTATCTTCTTTCTTTGGATCTACAAAGTAAATTGAATACCCGCATATGCTCCATTCCTCTTTGAGAAAAGGAATCTTGCAATGCTTTGCATACTGCTTCCTTTTTTGGCCAGGGTATGACAAGGGAATATCATAAGTAAGTCGCAAAATGGTGGATACATTTTAACTTGTAGCCCCTCCTCACTACATCAAAGATTCATTGGTTGGACGTAATTCAGGTCCACTTCTCGAAAAACATGGAAAGACACCCTCCAATCTCCTTGCCAGAGGAAGAGGCCCAAAATACATCATTGTGAGGGTATGGAGAAATCCTGTGAAGTTCCTTGCCTGTCTGCATGAAAGGAACTCTATTGAAAAACACTACTCTAGCCAAGCCTGTAGTGTTTAGCATCCAGAAAATGCACCTTACTGGAAGAGGTCTGAAAGGACCCTTGAGGTTTTTCCTCCAGTAAGCGCTGGGGCTTAGCCTCACCCAAATCTTTTACCAATTTTTCAAAGTCTTTTCCAAATAAAAGCTTCCCTTGAAAAGGAAGTTTCCTGTTGAGTTTTGGACACAGTATCTGCAGAGTCTGGCAGAAACAGTGACCGCTATGCTCTGGGCCAAAGTATGGATAAGATCATAAAGGACGTCATAAGCAAACTTGCTTCAATATGATCTGAATCAAAGATTTTGATGATCCTCCTCTTGTGAATTTAGTGAGATCTATTGCACCTATCTTAAATGCCCAATAAACATAAGCACTGCAGACTGCTGCCAGACTCCTAATGCAGCAATATCAAAGGCCTTTTTCAAAAGGGACTCTAATTTCCAGTCCTTCACATCCTTTAAGTTTGTACCATCTTCAAAGAGGATGGTGGTCTTCTTTTGTCACTGCAATCACCAAAGCATCCACTTTAGGCTCTTCAACAATTCTTTTTCCTCAGCACTAAGGTGTACAACTTCCTCATAGTTCTTTCAACCCAAAGACTAGTCTCTGGAGCTGCCCATTCTGCAGAAGTAAGAGCCTGGACAAGACCTTGTTTGTATTTCTTATACCTAAAGTTGGATCTCCAGCTAAAACAGGTGGTGGCGCTGGGGCTTCCACAAAATTCAGCGTCTTCAAAGGAGTAATTATGGAAGAAAAGTACTCTCTGCAAAAACGTTTTACCATTGTAGGATCATTCCTATCACCCACAGGAATTTCTCCTTCCTCCAAGGGATCCAACATTGAAGCCTCCTTATCTCTAGGAGAGAAGACACCGCTCTTGGCTGAAACCAACAACAGAAACAGACCGAGAATCCCAGTCTGTGTGATCTTCCAAGTGAGGTCTCTTGGGGCTTTGGCTCCTCCGAATCACTATCACCAGCAAGCAGGTCTTGTACCCAAAGACAACCATGAGAAATCTCGAGAAGAAAAGCTTTGTGAAACAATACAAATGCGGAGCAAAAAAGGCTTACTAGAATACAAAGCTTTCACAACACTTGAAACTCATTGTGGAGTACCGCCTGAAAAAGATTCAATCTCCTGTCACTGCATGCAGGCTGACAAATCTGAAGCATATGGAACCATGGCCTTAGGGACCTGCAAAATGATTGTTGCCACGCTTTCAGTGAAGAACACCTTAGAGAAGACACAGCTGTAACCAAGGTGTCCAAAGAATTTACTTGGGCAATAAAGCATAGTTACTCACCTGTAACAAGTGATGTCCGGGAACAACAGGAATTTAGTCTTCATATATGGGTATCGTCGGTACCAACGGAGCCTGTGCGGGAACGCTCCCCAGCATCCAATAGGAAAGCTTTTGGGAGCATCCCAAGGTGCCTGCGTGTTGCCTTCCCGCCTTTCCCAACTGTCCATCTCCAGTTGAGTTTAAAGCTGAGACAAAGAGAGAGGGAAAGAGACAAAGAGATGGAAAGAGAGAAAGAGAGATACAACTCCTAGGGGAGGTGGGTGGGTTGTGAAGACTAAATTCCTGCTGTTCCCGGAGATCACCTGTTACAGGTGAGTAACTATGCTATCTCCAGGAACAAGCAGGAATGTAGTCTTCACATATGGGGACTCCCTAGCTGCAGATGCCAGGGAGAAGGCCCCATAAGTTGTGTGCCCTTGTGAAAAGGCTCCACTTCCCTCCATGGATCTCTGGCATCCTACCAGGGACAGTGGGTAGGAGTTGATTAAGTATGGAACAGGTGTTGAAGAACAGCCTGACCAAACAAGGCATCCCGGCGGGAGTCCTTGTCTAAGCAGTAATGAGCTGTGAAGGTATGAAACGAAGCCCAAGTAGCTGCTCGACAGATGTCGTCGATAGACACAGAGTGAAGATGAGCCATAGAGGCTGTCATGGCTCTCACATTGTGAGCTGTGACATGGCCTTCAGAGGAAGGTTTTTACTCTCATAGGCAAAAGATATACACTGTGCAATCCAGCTGGACAGTGTTCTTTTGGAGACTGGAAGTTCCAAATGACTAGGATCAAAAGCAACAAAGAGTTGAGAGGACTTTCTATGTTGCTGTGTCCTTTGCAAGTAAAAGGCCAAAGCCCTTTTGCAGTCCAAAGTATGAAGATTCCTTTCTGCATTTGAGGCGTGAGGCCTTGGGAAGAATACAGGAAGATAAACCACTTGGTTTAAGTAAAAAGGTGACACCACCTTTGGCATAAAGTGTGGATGAATCCTATGGACTACCTTATCATGATGGAAAGCATAGTTACTCACCTGTAACAGGTGATCTCCGGTAACAGCAGGAATTTAGTCTTCACATATGGGTATCGTCGGTACCGACGGAGCCTGCGCGGGAACGCTCCCCAGCGTCCAATAGGAATGCTTTTGGGAGCATCCCTCAGCACATGCGCGCTGCCTTCCCGCCTTTCCAAATGTCCCTCTTCAGTTAAGTTTGTAGCTGAGTGAAAGGATAGAGGGAGAGAGGAAAGAGACAGAGAGAGAGAGAACTCCTATGGGAGGTGGGTGGGTTGTGAAGACTAAATTCCTGCTGTTCCTGGAGATCACCTGTTACAGGTGAGTAACTACGCTATCTCCAGGAACAAGCAGGAATGTAGTCCTCACATATGGAGACTCCTAGCTGAAGATGCCAGAGAGATAGCCCCAAGAAGGTGCCACCTTAGAAGGTGGGAATCCTTCCTCCCATGCATCTCTGGCATTCCACCAAGGTTGGTGAGTAGGAGTTGATTTAGGTCTGAAAGAGATTTTGAAGAACAGCTTGGCCAAAGAAGGCATCCCGACGGTAGGCTTTATCCAGGCAGTAGTGGGCTGTGAAGGTGTGTACCGAAGCCCAGGTGGCTGCTCGACAAATGTCATCGATAGAAACAGAGTGGAGATTAGCCATAGAAGCTGCCATGGCTCTCACATTATGAGCTGTGACATGGTCCTGAAGAGGAAGACCCTTACTCTTATAAGCAAAGGATACGCATTGGGCAATCCATTTAGATAAAGTTCTTTTGGAGACTGGAAGTCCCAAATGACTAGGGTCAAAAGCTATAAAATGTTGTGAGGACTTTCTATTTTGCTGTATTCTTTGTATGTATTCTTTATTTATTTATTTACATTCTTTTATATACCGCGCTATTCTGCATCAGTGCGGTTTACATTGAACAAACTCAAATTACATTGAACAGGGCATTATAACATGGAGATAACTATTTTACAGGGAACATAAAGGCTAAGGCCCTTTTACATGTAAAAGGCTAAGGCCCTTTTACAATCCAAAGTATGAAGGTTTCTTTCTGCATTAGAGGCGTGAGGCCTCGGAAAAAATACAGGAAGATAAATTGATTGATTTAAATGAAAAGGCGAAACCACCTTTGGCAGAAAGTGTGGGTGAGTTCTAAGAACAACCTTATCATGATGAAACCTAGTATAAGGCGGATCAGCCACTAAAGCTTTCAATTCACTAATGCGACGGGCAGAGGTGATTGCAATTAGGAAGATGACCTTCCAGGTCAAAAACATAAGGGCTTTAGTGGCCAAAGGTTCAAAAGGCGACTTCATGAGCTGCCTGAGAACTAGATTTAGATCCCATGCCACCGGTGGTAGCTTGATGGGAGGTTTAGTTAATAAAAGGCCTCTCATAAATCTTGATATGAGTGGATGAGAGGAAATTGGTTGTCCATTTAGGGGCTTATAAGAAGCTGCAATTGCACTAAGATGGACTCTTACCAAATTTGTCTTTAGAACAGAATTCAATAAGTGAAGGAGATACTCAAGTATCGATTCTAAGGGTATGACAAGGGGGTTTAATCCCTTCTTGGAGCACCATATAGTAAAACGTTTCCACTTGAAGGCATAAGATCTTCTTGTGGAAAGTTTCCTAGAAGCCTGAAGGATATCTTTTACCTGTTCAGACAGGTTGAGATCCTGGAGGTCTAAGCCTTCAGCAACCAGGCCATGAGGTGCAGGGACTGGGGATTCGGGTGCCATAACGTCCCATTCTCTTGGGAAAGGAGATCTGGAGCATGCCCTAACTCCAGAGGTGTAGCTTGAGAGAGATGTAGAAGCAGGGAATACCACGTTTGGCGTGGCCATCGTGGTGCTATGAGGATCATGTGACCTCTGTCTCTCTGAAGCTTGAAGAGTATTTTGGGGATGAGGGGAATGGGTGGGAAGGCATAAAGGAAGTCCTGACCCCAGTGAAGGAGGAAGGCATCCCTTGCCTGACAATTGTGAGCCAGAATCCTAGAACAGTACTGGGGCAGTTTGGGATTCAAAGGACTTGCAAAGAGGTCTATGTCTGGAGTGCCCCAGAGATGAAATATCTTTGCCACCTGATCTAGGTGGAGGGACCACTCGTGAGGCAACAGTACTCGACTGAGTTTGTCTGCCCAAAGGTTTTGAATACCTGGAAGATATACCACTAGAAGGTGAATTTGATACTCTCTGGCGAGGGCGCACAGTCGCAAAGCTTCATTGCATAACAACAGAGAGCCTGTTCCGCCCTGCTTGTTCACATAGAACATGGCTACTTGATTGTCCGTCTGGACTAGGACTGTCTTGTAGCTGAGCTGGGCATGGAATACTCAAAGAGCTAAATAGATTGCTCTTAATTCCAGGAGGTTTATGTGGAGTCCAGGTTCCCTGGGTAGAGAGATGATTCAGGTGTGCTCCCCAACCCACCTGTGACGCATCTGTTGTTAGGGTGGCCTGAAAAGAGGGTTGATGAAAAGGAGACCCCACTGTCAGGATTTCTAGTGACTGCCACCATTGGAGGGACAAAACTAGTCGTTGAGAGTTTATTATTTTGTCCGACAAATGACCTGGGAGCATATAGGACTACATAAACTGTGGAAGCCATATGTCCTAGTAACTGTAGTAGCTCTCGAGCAGTGAGGGAGGATTTGCCTGCTGCTTGAGAAGCTAGTTGTATTATGCGAAGACAACGGGTCTGTGGAAGGAAAGCCTTTGCTTGTCTGGTATCTAGACAGGCTCCTATGAATTCCAGGCATTGGGAAGGAACAAGTTGGGATTTTGGGAAGTTTATTACCAAGCCGAAGTATTGGAGAATTTGCATTGTATGGGACAGTGCAGTGCTGGCCTCTACAACTGTAGGGGCTCGAATGAGCCAGTTGTCTAAGTAAGGGAAGACAAATATCCCCACGGTTCATAGAAATGCAGCTACTACTGCCATGCATTTCGTGAATACCCTTGGTGCTGAAGCCAGACCAAAAGGAAGAACCCTGTACTGGAAATGTCTTCCCCTGAAAAGGAATCGTAAGAATTTCCTGTGATCTGGATGGATGAGAATGTGAGTGTATGCATCCTTTAAGTCTAGAGAGCAAAGCCAATCCTGGCTTTGAAGGTATGGCAGAAGAGTTCCTAGAGAAATCATTTTGAACTTCTCTCGAAATAGGTATTTGTTCAATTCTCTGAGGTCCAAAATGGGTCTGTGTCCCCCTGTTTTCTTTGGAATAAGAAAATAAGGGGAGTAGAACCCTGCACCCCGTTGAATGGGCATTTCCTCTATTGCCCCTTGGGCAAAAAGTGCGGAGACCTCGTGATCTAACAGATTGTCTGTTTGAGAATTGAATTGCTTTAGAATTGTAGGAGGGGGCATGCTGTGAAAATGAAGCTTGTACCCTTCTCCTACAATGGACAAAGTCCAATCTTCTGCTGTTATCTGATGCCATCTGTTGGCAAAGTGGCATAACCTGCCTGGGATATTGGGGGGTTGGGGACCCCTCAGAGGCAGGAAGGCAAAGCTCTCTAGGAAGGAGTCAAAGCCCTTGAGGGGGCTGAACCTGGAGAGATGGTTGGGCTCTCGAGCCTTTTGGCTTCTTTTGCCGTCTAGTTTGTCCTTTTTGGGCAACCTGACCCTGAGTCTGACTCTGCTGGGTATAGGAAGGATAAAATTTCCTCTTTTTGCTAAAAGAGGTTTTTTTTATAAGGCTTCCTTTTGGCTGGAGTGGCTGTAGATTTTGACAATCTATCTAGAGTAGTATTGCCAGCCTCTAACTCGTTAGCCTTTTCCTGCCAGTTCTTGCTGAAGAGATTCTCCCCCGTGCAAGGAATGTTGCCTAATTTGTCCTGTACCCAAGTTTCCAAGTCTGATGCCTGCAGCCAGGCAATCCATCGTGCACCAATGGCAATAGCAGAGGTTCTGCTGATGCATTCGAAGCAGTCAAAGGCTGCACGATTTACAAACTTGGAGACATATTAAGAATGCTTAACTAGAGCAAGAAAATCTTGTCTCTTGTCATCTGGGAGAAATGGGCTCATAAGTTCCAAGTCTCCTGTGACTTCCTTAAGGAACATTCCCATGTATAGAATATATGAACTGATCCTAGCTGAAAGCATGGAAGCTTGAAAAGTGCGGCGCCCAAAAGCATCTAGAGTCCTGCATTCACGACCTGGAAGATTGGATGCATGCCTCTTTGCACTTTCATTCTACGCATGGCTGACTCCACTACCATAGAATGGTGTGGCAGCTGAGTATTCTGAAATCCAGGACATGGCGGAACTCGATTCATAGTATCAAGTCTCCTAGAGTGAGGAGAAGTAGTCAGAGGTGTCTCCCACATTCTGAACATCAAGTTGTGCAGAATCTCATGGATAGGCAGAGTGGCTGCCTCCTTAGGAGCTTTAGGATATTGGAGAATTTCCAACTCCTTTGCTCTGGGTTCCTCTTCAGGAGCTACTGCGATTGAAAGACCTTTGGCCATATCACGGATGAAATCCTGAAAGGACATGTCCTCTGGAGGTGACATTCTGCGCTGGGGGGGGAAGAGGGATCTTCTGGGAGAAACCCTCTAGTGCCAGCAGAATTGTCAGAGTCTTCGGAATCGGAGGAATCGAAGTATTCCTGACCCCGATGCTCCTGCAAGGCACGGTCCTGGTACCGATCGAAGTCGGTACTGAGCTGACCCGATAACGATCTGTCAATTCCAGCCAGAGATGACATGGGAAGATTTCCCACCGGGGCCGGTACCGTCGGTGTCGGTACCGGCATCGGTGTCGATGTCGGTACTGGTGCCCGATGGCCAACCGGTACCGCGGCTGAAAGAAGAGCTGCGATGCTGCGCTCGATAACGAGGAACCTCTGGTCTATCGATGCTGCCGATGCCTGGGTGTCAGTACCGGTAAAAGCGGCCGGAACCCTTGAGCATGGCACAGGTAGTTCTTGCGAGGTTGAGGCCTCGAGGACATCTTGAAGTCCCATCGATGCTTTCGAAGCCGAAGCCTCCCACCGGGGCTGTTTTGCCGGTGTGGTTCCCTCAAGGGCAATGCCAATGGCCTCTCAATGCTTAGCAGGAGAGCTACCCTTTGAGGACCGGCTTTTATATTTAGTTACCTGAGATCCATGGGAGGAAGAAAAGGCCCTTGACGATGTCGATGTAATGGATCTGGCATCCGAAGAAAAGAGGGTACCAAGCTTTGCAGCACGGTTCTGCCTTCCTCTTTTAGTCATACAGGAGAGACATTCAGTTGGGGAATGTTCAGGTCCTAAACATTTAAGACACCAATCATGGGTGTCAATGACAGAGATGGTACCGCCACACTTAGTACATTTTTTAAAACCACTAGTTGGCTTTTCCATGTTTTAGGAATATGGGGCCTAGTGCCCAAAATGGCACCTGGCACCAAAGAGAAAAGTTTCTGAAGAGAAACAGTCTAAGTCCAAGTTGTTGTTTTCTTTTTTGAAAAGAAAGAAAAGAACCGGCGGTACCGGTAAGCGTCATGCGGTAGGCAAATGCGACCACAAGAAAAGAAATTTAAAGATGGAATTTTCTGCGGTGACAGGGAATAGATCCTGTCGGCTCTGTGGAAAATGAAGAACTGAAGAGGGATAGTTGGAAAGGCGGGAAGGCAGCACGCATGTGCTGAGGGATGCTCACAAAAGCGTTCCCATTGGACGCTGGGGAGCGTCAGCCACCAACGCTTGCAATTCACTGATGCAACGTGCTGATGTGATTGCAATAAGAAAGATGACCTTCCAGGAAAGGAATTTCAAAGAGGTAGTGGCTAATGGTTCAAAAGGCGGTTTCATAAGCTGCCCAAGAAACAGATTTAAGTCCCATGCCACCGGTGGTGGCTTAATGGGAGGCTTAGTTAAAAGAAGGCCTCTCATAAATCTCGCTATGAGAGGATGAGAGGAAATAGGTTGTCCATTTAGAGGCTTGAAAGAAGCTGCAATAGCACTCAAATGAACTCTCACTGAATTGGTCTTAAGCCCTGCATTTGATAAATGAAGGAGATACTCCAGTAATGATTCCAGAGGTATCGCAAGAGGGTTAAGAGCCTTCTGCGAGCACCATATGGTAAACCTTTTCCACTTAAATGCATAAGAGCGTCTTGTGGAAGGTTTCCTGGAAGCATAAAGGATATCCTTTACCTGCTGGGAAAGGTTAAGACCGTGAAGTTCTAGGCTTTCAGCAACCAGGCCCTGAGATGCATAGACTGGGGATTGGGATGCCACAGCATCCCGTCCTCTTGAGAAAGGAGATCTGGAGTAGATCCTACCTCCAGAGGCAGAGTTTGAGAGAGATGTAGGAGCAGAGGGTACCACATTTGCCGTGGCCAATGTGGAGCTATGAGGATCATATGACCTCTGTCTCTCTGAAGCTTGAACAGGGTTTTGGGAATTAGGGGAATGGGTGGAAAAGCATACAGGAATTCCTGACCCCAATGGAGGAGGAAAGCATCCCTGGCCTGACAACCCTGAGCCGGAATTCTGGAACAGAACCGGGGAAGTTTGCCATTCAGTGGACTTGCAAAGAGGTCTATGTCCGGGGTTCCCCAAATTTGAAAAAGTTTGGCCACCTGGTCTGCATGGAGAGACCATTCGTGTAGAAGCAGAACTCGACTGAGTCTGTCTGCCCAAGAGTTTTGAATGCCTGGAAGATACACCGTAAGGAGATGAATCTGATGCTCTCTGGTGAGGGCCCATAGTCGCAAAGCTTCGTTGCAAAGCGACAGAGAGCCTGTTCCGCCCTGCTTTTTCACGTAGAACATGGCTACTTGATTGTCCGTTTGAACTAGAACTGTCTTGTAGCTGAGCTGGGTGTGGAATACTCGAAGAGCAAGGAAAATTGCTCTGAGTTCTAGGAGATTGATGTGTAAATAGGCCTTCTGTTGAGTCCAGGTACCCTGGGTAGAGAGGCCTTGCAGTTGAGCTCCCCAACCCACCTGTGAAGCATCTGTTATAGTGGCCTGGGGTGGGGGTTGCTGAAAAGGAGATCCCACCAAAAGGTTTTGGGGTGATTGCCACCATTGGAGGGACAAAATAAGGCGATCTGAGTTTGCTATTTTGTCTGACAGGCAACCTGACGCCTGAGTCCACTGAGTGGATAAAGTCCACTGGGCTGCCCTGATATGGAGGCTAGCATAAGGAACCACATGCACAGTGGATGCCATGTGGCCTAGCAACTGTAACATTTCCTGAGCAGCGAGGTGAGGTTTTAGCACTGCTTGGGAAGCTAACTGCACAATGCGAAGGCAGTGGGTCTGTGGAAGGTAGGCCCTTGTCTGTCTGGTATCCAGCAGAGCTCCTATAAACTCTAGGGACTGAGTGGGAGCAAGGTTGGATTTTGGGAAGTTTATGACAAGTCCAAATACTGAAGGATGCACATAGTGCGAGAGAGGGCAACCCTGGCCTCTGACTCTGAAGGGGCTTGAATGAGCCAGTCGTCTAAGTAAGGGAAGACGAATATTCCTAGGGTGCGGAGAAATGCTGCCACCACAGCCATGCATTTTGTGAACACCCTTGGAGCAGAGGCCAGGCCAAGAGGAAGAACCCTGTATTGGTAGTGCTTCCCTTGAAACAGAAAGCAAAGGAACTTTCGGTGAGTTGGATGGATGAGAACATGAGTGTACGCATCCTTGAGATCTAGAGAACAAAGCCAATCCTGGCTCTGAAGGTATGGCAGCAGAGTTCCTAGAGAAATCATTTTGAACTTCTCTTTGGA
Source organism: Ichthyophis bannanicus (assembly GCA_033557465.1). Classification (NCBI taxonomy): domain Eukaryota; kingdom Metazoa; phylum Chordata; class Amphibia; order Gymnophiona; family Ichthyophiidae; genus Ichthyophis; species Ichthyophis bannanicus. The sequence continues at coordinate 136,623,406 of CM066042.1, forward strand.
CAGGAATTTGTTCAATTCTCTGAGGTCTAAAATGGGTCTGTGTCCTTTTTTCTTTGGAATAAGGAAACAGGGGGAGTAAAACCCTGTACACCATTGGGGAATGGGTACCTCTTCTATTGCCCCTTGAGCAAGGAGCACAGCGACCTCTTGCCCTAACTGGTCGCTGAGAGAGGTCTGAGAATTGAACTGTCTTACGATTGTAGGAGGGGGCATGCTGAGGAAATGAAGCTTGTACCCCTCTCTTACAATAGACAGAGTCCAATTTTCTGCTGTTATCTGACCCCATCTGGGGGAAAAATGACATAACCTTCCTGGGATGGTGGAGGGTTCTGGGCCGTTTAGGGCCAGGAAGGCAAAGTTCTCTAGATAGGAGTCAAAGCCCCTGTGGAGGCTGAGTCTGCTGAGCCGGTTGAGGCTTAGCTGCTTTTGTCTTTCTTTGTCTAGGTTGTTCCTGCTGTCCCTTTTGGGCAGACTGACCTAAACGATGCCCCTGCTGGGTATAGGAGGGATAAAACTTCTTACTGAAGAATGGTTTCTTATAGGATTTTTTCCTTGCAGGATCAGCTGTAGATTTAGACAATCTATCCAAAGTGATATTGTCAGCATCTATCTCTCATTAGCTTTTTCCTGCCAATTCTTGCCAAAGAGATTCTCTACTGTGCAAGGAATATTCCCTAGTTTATCCTGTACCCAAATTTCCAAGTCAGATGCCTGGAGCCAGGCAATCCTACGTGCACCTATGGCAATGGCAGAGGTCCTGCTTATGCACTCAAAGCAGTCAAAGGCTGCACAATTCACAAACTTGGAAACATCCTGGGCATGTTTGACAAGGGCGAGGTAATCTTGCCTCTTATCATCAGGAAGGAGAGGGCTCATAAGCTCTAAATCTCCTGTGACTTCCTTAAGGAACATTCCCATATATAAGATATAGGAACTGATCATAGCAGAAAGCATGGAAGTCTGGAAGGTCCGAAGTCGAAAGGCGTCAAGAGTCCTACACTCACGTCCTGGAGGATTAGATGCATGCCTTTTTGCACTTTTTATCCTTTTCATAGCTGATTCCACCACCATGGAATGGTGTGGTAATTGAGTCTTCTGAAACCCAGGTCAAGTAGGAACTCGATACATGGTGTCGAGTCTTCGAGAGTGAGGAGAGGTGGTTAGAGGTGTTTCCCACATTCTTAACATGAGATCATGCAAGATCTCATGAATAGGTAAGGTAGCTGCCTCCTTGGGTGCTTTAGGGTATTGCAGGATTTCTAATTCCTTTGCCCTAGGCTCTTTTTCAGGAGCCACTGTAACGGAAAGACCTCGGGCCACATCTTGGATAAAATCCTGAAAGGACATATCCTCTGGTGGAGACATCCTACGTCGAGGAGAAGAGGAATCCTCAGGAAGAAGTACTCTGTTATCGGCAGAGCTTTCAGAGTCTTCAGACTCATCAGAGGATTCGAAGTATCTCTGATCCGGGTGATTGTGCAAGGCACGGTACCAGTAGTGATTGAAGTCGGCATCGGAGTGGTCCGGTACCGACTTGTCGATGCCGGATAGACATGCATGACTCGGTCCCGGTAGAATACCTGCCAATGTCGATGCCGGCAGCGGAGTCGGTGCCGGTTGAATTGTCTGAAGCGGTTTCAGAGGCATCGAGGCTGTGAGAAGAGCCGCCAGACTGCGTTCAATAGCCAAGAATCTCTGGTCTATCGACGCTGCCAATGCTTGGGTATCGGTACCGGATGAAGTGGCCGGTACCCCAGAGCATGGCACCAGTAGTTCTGCCGAGGTTGAAGCCTCGTGAACATTCTGGAGCCCCGTTAGTGCTTTGGAAGCCGAAGCCTCCCACAGGGGCAATTTTGCCGGTGAAAGTCCCTCAAGGGCAACGCCAGAGGCATCTCGATGTCTAGAAGGAGATCTACCCTTTGAGGACTGGCTAGATTTATGTTTAGTTATCTGAGATCCATGGGAGGAAGACGAAGCCCTGGAAGACGTCGATGCCACAGAAGCTGCATCGGAGGGAAAAAGGATGCTAAGTTTAGCAGCTTGGTTTTGCCAGCCCCTTTTCGACATCATCCCACAGGCAACACACTCAGAAATAGAGTGGTCAGGACCTAAACATTTGAGGAACCACTCATGGGTGTTGGTGACGGAGATGGTACCGCCACACTTAGAACACTTTTTAAAACCTGAAGCGGGTTTTTCCATTTTGAAGGAAAAGGTTGGGCCTAGTGCCCAAAATGGCGCATGGCACCTGAGGAGAAAATTACTGGAAAGACTCCAGAAGAAAGTTTTTTTGTTTTTGTTTTGTTTTTTTAGAAGAAAAGAAGAACTGGCGGTACCGGTATAGCGTCAAGGGAAGGCAGATGCGACCACAAAAAAGAAGAATAGAAGGGATTTTTTTCTGCGGTGACAGGATGTGCGACCTGTTGGCTCCGCGGAAAATGAAGAACTGGAGAGAGACAGTTGGGAAAGGCGGGAAGGCAGCATGCAGGCGCTGTGGTATGCTCCCAAAAGCTTTCCTATTGGACACTGGGGAGCGTTCCTGCGCAGGCTCCATCGGTACCGACGATACCCATATGTGAAGACTACATTCCTGCTTGTTCCTGCAGATCAGGGATAGATAGATTTGACTGTGAACCTCCAGCATTGGAGTAACCAGTTGTCCCCACTGCAATAGAACCCACATTACCATGAGCTTTCCTGAGAGCCCTTGCAGCAGGAGCAGCGTTTGGTATTTATTTATTTCTTTTATTTATTTAGGAGTTTTTTATACGCCTTTTCAAGAAGTCAAAGCAGTTTACAAAGAGCTAAATCAAACATTTACAACAAACAATTGTGTAACATAAGAACATACATAAGATATGCCATACTGGGTCAGATCAAGGTCCATCAAGTCCAGTATCCTGTTTCCAACAGTGGCCAATCTAGGTCATAAGTACCTAGCAGTCTCCCCAAAAGACACAGGTTCCTCAATGCTTGTATTGGGTCAAGCGGCGATATCCCTGGTCCCTTTTAATAATGGTTTATGGACCTTTCCTCCAGGAACTTGTCCAAACCTTTTTTAAACCCAGCTACCCTAACAGTTTTTACTACATCCTCCGGTAACAAATTCCAGAGTTTGATTACACACTGAGTGAAAAAAATATTTTTCTTATTAGTCTTAAATAGGTTACCCTGTAGCTTCATTGCATGTCCCCTAGTCTTTTTATATTCTGATGACGTAAACAATCGATCTACATTTACCTGTTCCACTCCATTCATTAATTTATAGACCTCTATCATATCTCCCCTCAGTAGTCTCTTTTCCAGGTTGAAGAGCCCTAAACTTTTTAGCCTCTCTTCATAGGAGTATCCTTCCATCCCGGTGGCTCTTCTCTGTACCTTTTCTAATAACGCTATATCCTTTTTAAGATACGGCGACCAGAATTGCACACAATATTCAAGGTGCGGTCGCACCATGAAACGATACAGATAATTATAGATAATTTGGGTATATAGGATAAATGCAGGGACACAACGTGAGCTAAATACATCCAACATATTTACATTGTGTGGGTGCATTCAAGAAGTGTAACTGTAACAAATTTAACACACTCCTTGTAACTAACCCTATCAATTGTGGCATGGGGAGCAGGAGTTAAGCATAGCTAGAAAACAGTTGTAGTATATACAATACGTATAGAATCAGTCGATGGCATGGCTGTGGGAGGCCCTGCAACTTATGAATGGGCATAGGTTTATGTTGGGTATATACGTGTTGGAAGTGTGTTCCCAAAGTGTTCAATAAAGAGGTTTGTTTTGACTTCCTTGCAAAACATTAATAGGTTGGTAATGCTTATTAGGTTATCAGGAAGTGAATTCCAGTGTACGGGTGCAACGTACATAAATGCTCTATTAGTGGTTGATTGATTGAATGACGAAAGTCAGAGGGGATAGTTAGTGTGTTTTGTAATCGGCTTCTTCGCACTCATGCATTTGCGTGTGTGCTTATGAGCGTGGAGAGTTGGGATGGGGCTATGTTTTTTAGGAGCTTGAAGGTGATCATTAATTTATATTTAATGCGGCTTTGGATCAGTAACCAGTGCAGATTGTATAGTATTGGAGTAATGTGGTCAGAGGTGTGTGCTTTTGCAATTATTTGAGCAGCTACATGTTGAGTCAGCTGTAGCTGATTAGCAGTTGTTTAGGGAAACCAGTATGGAGTATACTGTTACAGCAGTAGTGAGGTATAATAATTGCCTGGAGCACCGATCTGAAGTCATCGCATGGGAGTAGTGGCCTCAGATGTTGGATCAACCTCAGTTTGAAATAAATCTTACTTGTCATAGATTTTGTGTGTGATACCATGCTGAGTGTTTTGTCCAGTGTAACTGCAAGATATCTGACTTCATTTTTTACGATGAGGTCGGCATCTTTAAGATGTAAATTGGGAGGGGGGACAAAGCTTTGGTTCCTAGTAACGTATAGCAGGTTGATCTTGTTGTGGGCGTTCAGCCATTTTGAGGCTTCACTAAAACAGGTTGTGATCTGATTGATAGATATCAGGGTTTGATGTGTCAATAGGTAGATACAACATTATGTCGTCCGCATAAATGTGGTATGCTACTTTGAATTTCCTGAAGATATTGCAGATTGGCTGCAAGTAAATGTTAAAAAGGAGCGCTGATAGGAATGAACCCTGTGGTAATCCTTGCTCTTGTTTATATGATTTAGATACGTGTTGGCCAATTGTCACCTGTTGAGAGTGGTCTGATAGGTATGACCGAAACCACTGAATTATTGTGCCCTGTAATCCTATTTGTCGGAGTCTATTTAAGAGTATGCCATGATGTGTGCTGTCAAAGGCTGAGGCAATATCTAGGAATATTAGAATGAAAGCCTGTTTTGAGTTCTTTATTCCTCTAATCAGCTTATCAAAGAGGGCTAGTAGCAGTGTCTCAATGCCATGATTTGGTCTAAATTCATATTGATGTTTGTCCAGAGGTGAGTTTAGCTTGATGTAGTCCTAGAGTTGAATTTGTATGGTTTGTTTTTTTCAAATCACTTTTGCCAGGAAAGGGAGGCTAGAGATTGGTCTATATGAATTAGGGCTTGTTTTATCTGTGGATTTATACTTAAGAACTGAGAGGATTACGGCTTGTTTTAAAATTTTTGGCATATGTCCTTCTGTCAATGATAAGTTGACCATTTTAAGTATGATCAGGGATAGTTCCGCATGGGAGGCTTTTACCCAGCTGACAGGGCAAGGGTCAGGACTAGAGGTAGTTGTATTTATCTTGGAGATTATATTATTCAAGTAGTCTTGACTGATTTGGTGGAATGTGGGCCATATTGCATCGTTTGTTGTAATGCTGTCAGTTGGTGAATGCAGTTCAGTAGATGAAAGTTTAAGTTTTAGTTTATTTGAGTAGAAATTTGCTAGGGCCTGTGGGGTAATACTAATATTGTTTGAATCGGAACCAGGGTCTTGAGTCAAGGCTTTTACAATTTGAAAGAGCAATTGAGGGAGTTTGTTAGGATTTTAGCGTAGCATTCCTTGTTATTATTATTGATAAATTGTTTGTAATGCTGAAGTGTATTCATGTAAAGCTCTTTGGCATGTGCAGATTTAGATATTCTCCAGGCACGTTCAGTTCTCCTTAAACATCTCATTAGGTTTCTAAGATCCTGGGTGTACCATTCTGCAGTGCCTTTTTGTCTTTTAGGTTTTTTAAGAGAGGTGGTAATGGTAGAGGCTGTAGAGATAGTAGTGTTCCAGTTTGATAGGAAATCAGTCAATTTGCACGTGTTGATATCTAGTTGGGGAAGTATTTCATCTAGGAATGTATCTTTATTAAAGGTTTTATATCGTTTGCATGGATTATCTTTGGCATATTGTATTTGTACAGGTAGATGAGGCGGGATAGAAAAGTTAATTAAATGGTGATCGGACCATGGGATCTCCAAGATTTGTGGTGGGGAGCTAAGGTAGTGTTGGTAGACTACCTCTGGTAGGAATACTAAGCCTAGAGTGTTTCTTTTAATGTGTGTAGGTACATTGATTATTTATTGATAGCCCATATCGGACATAGTATTAAGGAAGGTGGTAGTATGTGTAATATGCACAGATGTGAGGCTGTTGAGGAAGTACGTTGTGGATGGTGACATTAATGAGTTATGTCTGTTTCCATTAGTTGCTTTGTAACCGCCAATGGTTAGGGGTTATAGGGGGTGTGTCTAAAGAGTGTGAGGATGTTTTGGTACTGGTTGAGTATGAGCGGGTGAGACTGAATATGGGGAAGGAGGAAGGGTATAAGAAGAAAAAACTGTAAAGGCACCACAGATGTATTTTAGGTATTGTGAATTGTTTAGTCAGTAAATGGGGTTTCCATAATGCTGATCTCAACCGGTGCAGCAGTACTGCAATTCCACAGCAACAAATAGCAACCCTGTGAAGCAGAGAAACCCCTTGGAGAGCCATTCCTGAAAACAGGAACTACAGTGGCTCTGGGAAGGAAATGTGCCAGAGTTCCCTCTGTCAAGGCCACTTTAGCCATGGGAATACAAGACAGACCAGATAACTAAAATGTCACCACTGAAAGAGCACATGGTCTGAAGCACCCTCCCCCGAACTGAAGACTTCCTGCCTAACAGGATTACTGCTGACTTAAGTAGTCTGCACTTTAAGAGAGGATGCACAGGGCCTTTGAATGAGGTGGAAGGGAGAGGACAGTGATCCTGACTCCTCTGGATATCCCCATTTTTGGAATATCTTCCCTCTTTGCCCTAGACCCTCTTCTCACTCTTTTTTCAAGGCTGCTCTTTCGGACTACTAGTTCTCTAACTAGGCCCAAGATGCCATAGCATAGAAAATGTGCATGGAATGCCTGTCACCATATGCTGGAGACAAATACTGATGAGCAGAGGGTATGTAGTACCCTTATAGGGTAGACCTCAGAGCTGGTCTCCATCTGCTGATAGGCAGGCATAACTAATTGGTTCTGGACTGGTCTGGTAGAGGCGATGAGGACCGTTTTAAATAGTCAAACCTCGGTTTTCGGTTGCCCCGGTTTTCGTCGGTTTCGGTTTTCAACGTCTTTTCAGACTGAGATCTTGTCTCAGTTTTCGTCTATCGCCTCGGTTTTCGTCCTGCAATACACGCTTGCCTGCCCAGTCCCGGCAGCACTACCCCCCCCCCCCCGGACTCACCGATCGCGTGTGCCAGATCTGAAAAGCAACAGTACTGCAATAGTGTACATACACCTTCCGCTGGTCTGCATACACTGCCTGCCCAGTCCCGGCAGCACTACCCCCCCGGACTCACCGATCGCGTGTTGAAATGCGAAAGTCAGGTGAGCAACATCCTCGAGCCAGAGTCAGAGATGCAAGGATTGCAGAGAGGAAGGCCCCGATCTCTCCACCGCCTGCCTGTTCTCTGGAGCGCCCCCTCAGGCTCGGAGGTAGCAGGGTAGCAGGAGATGTTGAATGGGTAAGTAAGCAGGAGATGTTGAATGAATGTGGCAGGCAGTTCTTTCTCTTGCGGGGTACGCTGTTGAGACGGAGTCAGCGATCAGATTAGTGTCCTACAGTATCTGTGTGTTTGCTGTGCTGTGGACGATCGGGCAGCTGAGAGAAGTGACAGGAGCTGTTCTACTGCTGGCTGAGTTATTCTCTATAAAATGTATTTTTTGTCAATATTTTTGGGTGTCTGGAACGGATTAATTGAATTTACATTATTTCTTATGGGAAATCTTGCTTCAGTTTTAGTCCGTTTCGGTTTTAGTCAGACTTTTTTGAACGGATTAATCATGAAAACCGAGGTTTGACTGTATTAAACTATGATTTTCAGTTATACAATTTTACAGGATTGTTATGGGAGCAGTGGTTTTGGATGATCATGAAGGTTGAGTTTAATTATCAAAAACTCAGTTGGGGGGGAAGCATAAAGCTAAAGGTTCGACTAGGACACCTAATACATTAGCAGCAGCTGTGTGAGGTAGTTAGGAAAAAAGTCAGAGTAATGCTTGCATGGGGTTCTGGTAAGGATCAGAACAGTACTGCTTGCACTAACACCCCACAAATTCTGCAGTTAGACTGCAAGTTCATTTTCAGAATCTCATCAACATACATTAATGCATGTACAAAGAGCACACTGAATAGCAAATATAACCACAATAATCAAAACATGATTTTATGCAGGAAAATGAGTATTTACCCATGTAAAACGTTTTGACTATTGTGTCAGTGGTGTTTATGTTTAATTGAACTTTCTATACCACTTTTCTGTTTAAAGGCACTTTAATGTATATGGAACTGCAGCTACAGCATACTAGTTTATTTAGATTCACAACAGTGAAAGTAATCAATTTTTTTGAAAACTCTTGTTTATTAATCCACACATATATCACATCACATCACATAACACACTACTAATACACTGCATCTCCGGGCGGGGTGAACGCTTAACCACCGCCTCAGATTTGACCTTTCTCCGTCAAATCCGAGCTGTCCGCCCTTTTCTCCCTTCCTCCTCTCTCACTTCTTTAGTTATCTCTCTAGTCCTATCGAGGTTAGATTATTGTAATACTGCTTTAGCGGGTCTCCCAAAATATCAGCTTCGACGTCTTCAATTAGTCCAGAATACAGCTGCACGTTTACTCACTTATTCCTCCCCCCGTGACCACATTACTCCCCTCCTCCTCCGCTTACTCTGGCTTCCACTTAACTTCTGTTTTCATTACAAAATACTCATACTAACTCATAAAGCATTGCACACTGGTTCTCCTCAGTATATTGCCGATTCCATTCGTTTACAACCTTCCCCCGTCTTCTCCGCTCAGCACATGGTTACCGTCTCTATCTCCCTGCTCCATCCTCAGCTCACTTGGAAACAACACGTCACTCTGCTTTTTACTTCCTGGCCCCAGCCCTCTGGAATTCACTCCCACTTGCCCTCCGTACTGAGCTATCTTTTCAAAGATTTAAGTCCCTACTCAAGACTCATCTCTCAGCAGGCTTTTGATTTCCCAGATCCTTAAGACCGGCCTTCCCACCAGTACCTTCCCTCACTTGTCTCTTTCCCACTTTTGCCTTTTCTGCTTCTTTCTGTCCTGTCCAAATAATGGCGCTCTTTTTCCCTTTCTTGCTTTTATTGGTTGATTATACTGTACACCGCCCTGACGCACCTGCCTGGGCGGTATATCAAGTAATGAATAAAGATAAAGATAAAGAGCTAAACCAACCTTCAGTGACAACCACGACTCCCCCCCCCCAGCCACTACTCTAATCCTCACCCCCCCGGAGTGAAAAACCCGTCTACGCAACCCTTCCCAACCAACCTCTTTGGCCCTGTATTTATTAGGACCCGCCCTCCCTCCCTGAGCCTCCTCTCCTGCCTCCATCCTACTCCTCCTGCAAAATTTAATTATGCACACGTGGTCCCATTGTTTGAATATAGGGTTCCCATATCAACAGAAAAGAAGACCAACGTGAGACATTTCCCCTCGCCCCCTTTCTCTCAAAAAGTATCAATTGATGAAAGCAATTCCGCCATTCCCAAAAAGTAGGGGGCACCTGTTTTCTCCATCTGTGAAGTATCGGCCCTTTACCCACCAGACATGCTTTCCTCACCAATATACGTTCCCATCTCCCCTATGGATGGAATGGTCCAAGTTGATCCAAGACTACCAAATTCCCTGTCCAATTGAGCTGTTGCTGGAGCAAGCCACCCAAGTACATACTTATCCGCATCCAATACTGTTGAATTTTCCGACATCGTCACCACATGTGACTCAAATCTGCTAGGGGACAGGAGCACTTCGGACAACTACCATCCAGAATAAGATGGCTTCTCAGAGCTCTTCTCTGAGAAAAGTGTGCTCGAATGATACACTTGAACTGCACGTCTCTCCAAAGGGCCCCCTCTACCAAGCCCGCAATTCGACAAAGGGCTTTACGCACTGATCCTGGGGCTATCCCCTGGCTCAATTCTTCCGCCCACCGGGCTTCCTCTCCTGAATAGCTTGGGACCGTCCTATATTGCTCTAATTGTTTCTTCAAACCTGAAATCGTTGGCAGAAATGCTTCTCCCAATGAGAAGAATTCCAATATTTGTGATGAACGTTCCCCCGTTAACTCCTCCGACGGGAGAGAGGCCACATAGTGGGAAAGTTGGGCATATGCAAAAAACTGACTTCTACTCACCTCAAATTCCCTTCCCAGAGTCTCAAAGGATTTACCCTTCCCCTCCAGGTCCACGACATGTCCAACATTCCAAATACCAAGTCTGTGCCATGTCCAGAAATCGGCCGATTCCGACCCTGGCGTAAAAGTACTATTGCCCTGTAGTGGCAACCAACTCGACACCACCGGAGATCTGCCCCAATAGCTATTCAACTTTCTCCATGTTTTCCGCATGGACATCAGCACCCCACTCCCGCTCACTCCTCTTTGCAGCACCGAAGTCTCAAGGTGTAAGACCGCCAGTAACATCTGTGGCGCTACCATGGCTTCTTCCAAGGCCCTAGGGGTGCATACCTCCGTGCCGCCCAACCAGTCTCCTATGTGACATGCCTGACATGCCAATGCATATAGTCATAGATCTGGAACGCCAATGCCCCCCTCTCTCCATCCCCCTATCAAACAACCCAGCGGGATCTGCACCCGTGCCCCCTTCCACAGAAAGCCACGGATCCCCTGTTCCAATCTATTCTGGTCCCTCCTCAGCAGCCAAACGGGGAGGGTATGCAGCCAGTACAGCACCCTAGGCAGCACTACCATCCCTAGTGCAGCCGCCCTCCCCAGCAGCGACAGCAGAAGGGGATTCCACGACCGCAACTGTGTACGAAGTTTGAGAAGTGTTCACTCGAAGTTCCACTTATACAATTCCGTCAGATTCCTAGTCAGGAGAATCCCTAGATAACAAAAGGAGTCTTTTGCCCATCTAAGTGGAAAGGAGTCACCCCAGCTCCTTTGAAGCGTACCCGACACATCCAAGGCTTCTGACTTGTCCTTATTAATGCAAAGTCCTGCAAAGCTTCCAAATCTCTCAAATTCTGCCATCAATCTCGGCAGCGACTGCTGCGGGGATAGCACATGCACCAGCATATCATCGGCGAAAGCAGCCACCTTGAAACCCTGCTTTATGATCTGCACGCCCTGGACCTCTCGCGACGCTTCTATCGTCCGTATCAGAGGGTCCAATGACAGCACAAACAGCAAAGTCGATAGCGGGCATCCCTGCTGCGTACATCTCTCTAAGAAAAATTTTTCCGACATCACTCCATTGCATACCACCCCCGCTATAGGTCCCGTATATAATGGGTCCACCATTCTACAGAAAGACTCGCCCAGGCCATACTGCAGCAAAAGGAATTGTAGATATTGCCAACTCACCCTATCAAAAGCTTTCTCCGCATCAAAGCTCACTAACAGCGAATTAAGGCCAACCTCCCGGACCCATTCCAACGATGCCAATATTTTCCGCAAATTTCGCACTGCATACCTGCCTTTCACAAATCCCACTTGCGATCCATGTACCAGGTCCTCCAAAACCAATGCCAGCCGCCAATCAGCCAATATCTTTGATAATACCTTCCAATCGTAATTTAACAATGAAATGGGCCTATATGAAGCAGCCTGGAGTGGATCCTTTCCTGGCTTGGGTATTAAAATAATGTGCGCATGGTTGTCTCCCCACCTAACAGTACCTTGCTCCACCAGCTTGTGGTACACCGCCATCATAACAGGTGATACCATATCGCTCAGCAATTTATAAAATTCCGCCCCAAACCCATCAGGACCAGGCGCTTAGAACAACTAGCTTTCTGGATGACCTGCTGCACTTCGCAAAGCATTATAGGCTTATCCAGCTGGGCTCTCTGCTCCTCTCCTAGCCTAGGCAGGTTCAACGCCCGAAAGTAATCCTCCAAACTAGACCTGGATCCCTCCTCCGCCGAATATAATTTCTGATAAAAGGACCAAAACACCCGAGCTATCGCCCTACTGTCTTTGTGCAGTTGACACCGGTCATCTCACAAAGCAGCCACCACCCCAGTACCCCTGCTCCCCTGGAGACAACGGGCTAAAGGTTTCCCTGGTCTATCACCATACCAGTATAACGGATAATGATAATACAGAAAGGATTTCTTCGCTCTTTTATGAAGCAGCTCATTAAGAGCCACTTGAGTCTCCCACAACCCTTTCTTATTCTCTACATTGGGACAGCTCATATATTTCCTCCTTTCCTTCACCAGCTGCAGCTTCAATCGGACTATCTGTTCAGATGCCAATCGCCTTTTCCGTGCTGCATAACCAATAATGTCCCCTCTCAGCACCGCTTTATCCGTCTCCCAAAAAAGCTCCGGGTTGCTTTGGTACTCCTGATTATAAAACGCAAAATCTTACCATTTCTGTTTCAAATAGAGGTGAAACGTCGTGTCTCTATACATATTTAAAGCATCTTCTCACCCGTACACTGCTATCGTGCCACTACAAATCGATCCAAATCAAGGCATGATCTGAAATTTCTACTGGGCCTATTTGTGCATCTACAACGTGGGCAGAGAGTCTTTCAGAGGCTAAAATATAATCTATTCGTGCACTCGAACCATGTGCCCGAGATTGATGGGTGAAGTCCCTATCCGTCGGGTGTAGCAGACGCCATGGGTCTACGGTCCCTAATCTGCAGCGCAGCTGTTGTAGCGCTTTGGCGGTTTGCACACGCCCTCTATCCCCCCCCTTGTGTCCAGCTCCACATCTAGCACCCCATTAAAGTCCCCCTCCCATTATCAAAGGGGCCTCTGGAAGGTGCTCCACCCTAGATGCCAATCGTATATATAATTCTCTATCCAAAGTATTAGAACTGTACAGATTCCCCCGCACCATGGGTTTCCCCTCCAGCACCCCATATAATAGCACAAACCTTCCATCCGTGTCACAATACTCCTGCTCCAACACAAATCTCACCCGTTTATGAATCAAAATGACCACTCCCCCTTTCTTCTCTTTCGCCAGCGCCCTCCACTCATGTCCCACCCAGTCCCTCTGCAATTTGTGGTGTTCAGTCGCAGTCTGGTGGGTTTCTTGCAGCAAAGCTACATCACAATTTTGTCTGGCTAGGGCTTTCAACAACTTATACTGCTTGATTGGGTTCCCTATCCCTCATACATTCCAAGAAATAATCTTCAGGTTGGTAAATACATTTCAGGCTCAAAACTCTCATTATGTAATTTTACTCCAGAAGGAGCCTCCCCAGCCTGAAGCCCCTCCTGCACCTCCCGCTCATTGCGAGTTACCTCCACCACGTTCCACTCCTGGTAAGCTATCTTCCCTTCTACACAACCCCTTCGTGACCCCCACCCTCCCCCCCCTCCCTCCCCCCACCCTCCTCCCCATCCTCCTCCCCCTCCCCTCTCTCCCCCACTCCTCATCCTCATTTCTACTGCATCCTTCCCCTCTCTCCCCCTAAGAGTCACCAACTTGTGCGTGTGTGTGGTACCCCCCCACCCGCCCCGCTCCGCCTAGGTCCCTCCCCTACCTCCAGCATTCCCTATCCACTTACCAATATTGTCAAACCCTCTTATCCAGCTCTCCCCCACCCTGTTTCCCCTCTTTATCATATCTTCCAGCATACGGCTTCAACAGACATAACAATTTATAAACAAAACAATTGAACAAGCAAATCCTGTAAACCCCAGTTCTGGAGCTCCAGTCAAGCTCTCATCAGACATAGTCCTCGGTCCCTCCAAGCTATGAAAACTGGGCTGACTCCCCAGTGCTAGAACACCGTTACCTCTGCCACTTCATGTCGCGTTCTCCCTGCTGCTGGCGGGTCCCCCCGATGAAGCTGTTGCCCTCCGCGTTATTTCCTCCACATAGTGGGCTGCCTCCTTAGCTGACTCAAAGACCCGGCGTGCTCCCTCGTGGCTGACAATCAGTCGGGCAGGATATTGCACCATAAACTTAATATTGGTGTCTATCAGCTTTTGACACAAAGGCCCATATGCCCACCTGCGCTGTTCCAAGGCTGCCGAATAGTCCTGCACAATCCGCAGCTTAATATTTTCTGTTGCAATAGTTCCTTTTTTTCTAGCTGCTCGTAGCACTGCCTCCTTCTGTGGAAACCTCAGGAACTTTGCCAGTACTACACGAGGCCAGCCATCTCCTGACCGTCTGGGCCCCACTCTATGAGCTCTTTCAATTTGGACCCAGTCCCTATCTTCTCCGCCCTCCAGAATCTGTGAAACCAATTTTTCCAAGTAGGGCTTTAACTCCCGGTCCAAAATATTGTCAGGGATTCCCAAGAAGCGCAGGTTGTTACGCCAAGACCTGTTTTCCAGGTCATCTAACTTGGCCTCCTGTGCCTGTAACACTGCCTTCATCCAGCCTACCTCCTGCTGCAGCTCCGTCACATTTTCCTCCATCTGCCCAATCCGATTTTCAGCCTCCTGAACTCTGCTGCCCAAGCCTCCGATTGAGGTTTGCAGCAAGTCCATTTTGCCCTTCAGGGCATCAAACTGTGAGGAGAGTGCCCCTACTACTGCCAGCGTGATCTCCTCCTCTAGCTCCGGTGCGTCCGTCGCTCGGGGCGTCTGAGGCAGCTCTGCCATTTTTCTTTTTTTTTTTTTATTGAAAGGCAGCAATAAGACACAGAAGAACATAAACGACATGCATAATACAATAAGCAGAAGATAACAATGCCAAAATCGCAATCTGCAAAAAACAATCCAACAAAACGCCTTTTTTTTTTTTTTAATAATTTCCACTTCTTCCCTGTTTTCCCGCTACCCCACTTCCCTCCCGCCCACCATCTATCAGCGCGAAGCACTCCCAGAACCAAATGTCTAGCCCCCCCATCCTCCAATCCCCCACCCCTCCCCCCTTCCCTACCCTCCCCCCCCCATGAACCTCCACAACTGCTACAAGTGAAGGGGGCGGACCGGCCAACCAGTGCTCACGAGGCTGAAGGGGGGAACTCTGGGGCACCACCTCACAGGAAGGCAAGGAACCAGCCTACCCACGGGATATAGAGAACCCTCGGGTATTCACGAACCATAATGTAGAATGAAGGCTTCCCACACCTGCTCAAAGCGTGTCAAGTGCAATTTACCGGCTGCCACCCCGCGCTCCATCGCATACGTATCCCACATCCGTTCCAACCAGGCAGAAAAGGACGGCAGTAGGGCCTGCTTCCATGCAGAAGCCACAGATAGCCGAGCCACATTCAGACCATGTCGAATCAAAGGCAGCTGAGGACTCCGTGCCCCAGACACATTAACACCAAAAAGGAAAATGCCCGGGTCCCAAGGAATGGTCAACCCAACTAAATGTTTTGCAGCTCTGCCATTTTAGGCTGCACGGCAGGCTTTTCTTTCTCTCGGCGTCCTGCTTTCACCGCCGCTGGGATACCTTTCGCCTCTGCTTATCTTCCGCTGTCTTCCCTCCGCACTACAGCATCTGTACCTCGTATATGCAGCCTGTTTGCTGCTCAAAAACGGCATTTTTACCGGCGCGGCGGGGGGGGGGGGGGGAGGGCCCAGAGCTCGAGCGGCACACCTTCACCCGGACTCACCACATCACGTGACTCAAAAGTAATCAAATTTAACTGACACTATCGTCTCGGAAATGAAAAAGGAGGTGGGCAGAAATCAAAATGAATTTTATTTCTATGAAAAGTCAGCTAAACAATAAAAAGGGCCTTGCTAGCAGCATCTTGAGCTTTGCTATAAGAAACGGGCTCATGTCAAAGATACCTGTTGTTTCCACTCGGGGCTGATTCTCTTACAGTACTTCCACACCATATTCTGCATACACATTTGTCTGAGGTACTCCGATGCCTGCAACAAAACAGAACAACTTATTAAAAAGAGGAACAGAATGAAAAAACAAATATAACAAATAAGAAAAGACATTTCAACAGAGATATCTCCAATGAAATACTATCATCTATTTTCAGCCCCAAAATTGTTGCCAATAAATATTAAACAGATTAAGTCCTAGAAAACAATGTTTGAGTTTACCTTAAAAGATACAGCATCGTGCTCTGATCTTATTTCAAACAAAAGGCAATTCCACAAAGATGATGTGCTACAGTGGACTGAGCTCAGTCCCTCAAATTTTCCGAGCATGTTTCACCAAAAGTGTATCCACTATTGCTCTTTGATTTGTTATAAAATGTTGTCCTTATTACCTTTCCTGCTGCTTCTGCTCGAGGAAGTGAAATGTGGTGTGCCCCTCCACATTCCTGGTTCAACGCTACAGACTCCAGCCACTCTCTTGACTTCTCCCTCATTTCTTCACTACTAATGATCTTGTTTTCTTTCATACAAGGCTTTCCGGAATTCATTATTGTTGTAATCTCTGCCACCTCTGTTTACAGGCCAATGCATGCACCACTCTTTCAGTAAAGCAATATTTGCTTCGGTCATCTTCCGCCCAGAGGCATAACCAGGCCCGAATTTTTGACAGGATTCAGGATTAACATACTGTAAGTAGGCAATAGGCGGTGCAAATGCTGATACCACCTGCAGTTTTCTTCTCATTCAACTGGTCTGCCATCACTGACTGAATGCAGGGCCGGCCCGTCCATTGTGCGAGAATGTTGTTTGCGCTTCAGGGGGCCCCGTGCCAACAACATCCCACAAATGCTATTCGGCACCTGTCAGGGTCAGCTTCAGAGACGGAGAGACCCCAGTTCACCTCTATACAGCCGCCAAAGTGAAAAGTGCTGTTTTTCTTTACTTCGTCAGCTGTGTTCTAGTATAGGTTGCTGGCGCGTCGGAGGTCAAAGGGCATTTCCTGTTTCCCGGCACTCAGTGCACCAGCGGACTATATTAGAACACAGCTGCTGAAGTGAAGAAAAACAGCGCTCTTCACTTGGGCGGCTGTACAGAGGTGTGCTGGGGCCTCCAGCTCCCTCTAAAGCCAGTCAGACAGCCATGGGGCTCTTTGGGGGGAGGGGCTAGGACTGGAAATAGCTGATGGGGGGCTAGGGCTGGAAATGGGCTGGGGGGGCTTGGACTGGAAATGGGCTGATGGGCTAGGATAGGACTGGAAATGGGCTGATGGGTGGACTTGGATTGAAAAGGGTTGATGGGGGCTAGGATATGACTGGAAATAGCTGATGGGAGGCTAGGATAGGACTGGAAATGGGAGGGCTAGGATTGGGCTGATGGAGGGGCTAGGATAGGACTGGAATGGCTGATGGGTGAGCTAGGATTGGAAATGGGCTGATGGGGGTCTAGGATTTAAAATGAGCTGATGGGGGGGCGTGGAGTGGAAGGGCTGATGCGGGGGGGACTGGAGAACGGGACTAGAAGGGAGCGGATCCTGGGTGGGGCTGGAACTAGAAGGGAGCTGATGTTGGGGGAGGACTAGAAGGGGATGGGGCTGGGGCAGTGAGGATGGAGAGGGGAAAAGATATTTTGTATAGGAGGGAAGAAAGACCTACGAATGGCCAGGTATTGGGAAAGTTAAGTGGGGATGGAGGACGGAGGGGTAAAATTTGAGTGGATGATAAAGGAATAAAGAAATATGAGGTATAACAAGAAAGAAACGAGACTGTGGCAGCCACACCCATGACTCAATGCCAATTGGCTAACCGCTTATGTCACTGTGTTGTGCAACATCTCACCACCATTCTGCTATAATATTTTTCATCTCTCTCACTCTGTTTTTCTTTTTCAGGTTTTTTTGTAGCACACTGCTCCATCGCTTTGTCATGCAACTGGAGGTAGCAGAAATATGGAGTAAAGAATCAACTTGAAATTTCTGGTTAAGTTGGAGAAGGGCCCAACTGAGTGTCTCCAACTTCTCCAAAAGGCTTATGGAGAAGATGCAATGTCAAGGCCGTGAGTCTTCGAGTGGCACAAACGCTTCAAGACTGGCCGCGAGGAGGTGGAGGATGACCCCAAGTCAGGATGGCCTTCCATGACAAAGACGGCTGAGAACACTGACAGAGTAAACCAGCTGGTACAGAGTGATCTCAGATGATAACCGAGGAGCTCAGCCTGAACAGGTAGTCAGTGCGGACCATCTGGTGCAGGAGCTGGGGATGCGGAAGGTATGCGCCAAGATGGTGCCCAAGCTTTTATCAGATGACCAGAAGGAGCACCGGGTCAATGTTTGTCGAGACTTGCTAGAGAAGATTGTTGAAGATCTAGAGTTCGTTGGCTGAGTCATCACAGGAGACGAGACTTGGTTCTTCCAGTACGACCCTGAAAGCAAGAAACAGAGCCTGCAGTGGAAGACTCGACTGTCACCCAGACCCAAGAAGGCGCGCATGCCCAAATCAAAGATCAAGGTCATGCTGATCGCATTCTTTGACCAGAAGGGAGAGGTCCATCATGAGTTTGTGCCTGAGAGTAAGACAGTCAACCAGTACTTCTACTAGCAGGTCCTCAATTGCCTCCATGACCGAGTTCGGCGCAGCAGGCGGGCTCTGTGGAGAGACAAGTCATAGCTGCTCCACCACGACACGTGCCCGCACACACCATGTTCAGTGAGAGACAGTTCTTGGTCAACAGACAGATCACAGCTCTCAACCACCCTCCTTATTCCCCAGATCTCGCACCGTGCGACTTCTGGCTCTTCCCCAGGCTGAAGACTGTGCTCAAAGGAACTCATTTCGCTTCTGTAGAAGAAATCAAGACCACTGTGATGAGGGAGTTGAGGGACCTCAAGGAGGAGAACTTTACTGAGTGCTTCCGTATGTGGCAGAAGCGAATGCAGAAGTGCATTAACTCGGGGGGAGGGGATTACTTTGAAGGGGACAATGCATAATTTCTCTGTAGATTTTGTAATAAAACATTTATGGGACAGTCTCAGTTCTTTTTTGTCACACCTCGTAAACAGAGGAACGAGTTAAAGTAGATGTAGAGAGAGAATGGAAAAAAATCTAGAAGAGAAGAAAGGACAAATGGACAGTAGACAATGGAGAGTTAGCAGAAAACACTAAGAAACCAGAAGAAAGTGACTGGAGCAATTGCAACTGAACAATAAAATTCCCAAACAAAAGGCAGAAAAATATTTTTTTATTTTGAATTTATCAACTGGAATATATCAGCTCTGGGAAATGTGCATCGTTAACATCTTTGTGTTTTGTTTAGTACAAGAGGAAATTAATTTATAGGTTTTGCTCTCCAGTATTGTTGTACATTCCAAGTTTGGCTTTTGGGGTTCCCAGTTTAATTATCGTCTTCCTATTTCTAAATTGTGATCTCTTGTTCTTTGTTTGGTGACGGTCTATGTTCTGCATGTGTAACCGAGCTGAGGTATTCTGTTTATGTAGTTTCTATTTGACAGCGCCACTTGTTTTCTTTCCCCAGTAGGAGATGTACTGATATTCTCTGAGATGTCTTAGTTTACTATTTGCAGTATTGCCTTTTGATAGATAGGGTTTGGTGCTTTGCGAGTCCTGGTAGTGCTGTTATGATACGGCAGGTTTGCTATGGGTTCTAAACAAAACTAAACAAACATCAAGAAGAGCGCCTTCACTACTGGCATCCACACTTTGGAACTCTCTCCCAACTAGCCTGAGGGCATTAAATGACATCATAGACTTCCACAAGGCCCTTAAAACTCTGCTCTTTACAGAAACCTATGAGCAGAGAGACAACGGTCTCAACCTGAACGGTAACGCAACTACCTCCACCAACTCGATTCCCACTCACTCCAACTAAACATATGAGTTCATTGTACAATGTTAAATGTAACCCAATTGTGCTGTCTAAATGTTGTTAAATACCCTTATGTTAAGTGTAACCCACCAATTGTGATGTATTATGTTAAGTATAACCCCAATGTGATGTGACCACTTTGATTGAAGGATAAAGTGGTATACAAATCTCTCTAAATAAAATAAAATAAAATAACAAATTAATAAATAAATGGGCAGTGTTTACAGTAGTTCTTAATGTGCCTGGTGGTTGGCACTGGAGTATAGTAATGTAGAAATCTGGTAGCCTTTCTTTATCCATACACTCATTAAGAAGCATGTTTACTAAAATTTAGTGCACATTAACATTATGCAAATCATTATGCAAATGAGGCCCCTTATGCAAATGAGGTCTTGCAATGAGTCTCCGCATACGGCCCCGCACCCCCCTTGGGCCGCCCCTGACTGAGTGGTGGCAAAGTGGAGGGGCCATGGTCCACCCAAGCCCACCCTTGGCTAGTCACTGCTTCCACCTCTAATTGGAGGCAATGTGAGGCGTAGTTGAGCCAATGCTATTTTCAGTAGTAAATAATCCATTGCAAATCAGTCAGTGTTATGGAGATCTGTAAAGAATCATTATTCAACCACGGTAAAGAAACCCTTCTGGATCAGACAGTGCTGAAGAATTATCAGCCTATACTGATCTGTTCTTGCCAAGATAAAGGTGAAATTAGGTCTAACCTGTTAATTGACATTCCTTGAGTGACCCCAATCCAGTCCAGACCTGTGGGTAGTCTCACCTCACCAGCAGCTTGGAGACCGAGCATGTCATATCATCAGGATAGACAGACTCCAGTATCCTATTGACAAAGCAGACTCACGAGAGCAATAATTAAGGTGATATGTTATCTAACCCAATTTGGGGAAAAAACAACCTAACCCCAACAGGCAGGAAAAAACCCCACTAAATGAAGAACAAGATCGCTTTAGAAATAGTAGGCCCATAGCATACAGATTAACTCAAGGCGAATCCCCTCTGGTCACTCCAGCACCCGCCAACTCGACCTACTACTTTGCTTTGTACTCTTTTTTTTGCTGTTCCTGTCTTAGGAAAACACATAAACCAACTCCCCAGGCCCATAACTATGAGATGACTTTCGTCAAGCCCGGGTAGGGGCAGGTCTGGGACTGGAATTGAGTCACTCAAGGAACGTCAATTAGCAGGTAAGCCTAATTTCACCTTCCTTATCGCTTCTCCAGTCCAGTTCAGTCCAGACCTGTGGGATATATCACAGCAGTACTAACCTTGGGAGGGACCTGCTAGCCTGGCCTGAAGAACCACTGAATTGAACCGCATGTCTCCCACTGCCTGAACATCGAGCCAAAAATGCTTCACGAAGGTATGCAGGGATGACCAGGTTGCTGCCCTACAGATCTCTCCCGGCAGAACCAAATTGGACTCTGCTCATGACATCAACTGTGCCCAGATCGAGTGAGTCTTCAAACCCCCTGGGCAATTCTTTGCACCGCAGCAAGTATGCTGAAGAGATAGCTTCCTGCACCCATCTCAAAATGGAGATCTTAGAGGCTGCTTCACCCCTGCACGTACCTCTAAACAGAAAAATAGACGATTGGATTTTCTAAAAGACTCTGTTCTCTTCAATTAGTGTCGTAACACCCTACAGACATCCAAACGATGTAGAAAGGGACCCTCCACCCTACCTCCTACCCCAAAAATACCAGAAGCATCACAGACTGATTGAGGTGGAAAAACGATAGCACTTTGGGAAGGAAGGAAGGCAGGCACTGACCTCAGAACCACCTTCTCCTTTGCCAGGATAAGGAAAGGGGTCAGACATAACAGTGTCTGAAGCTCCGATATTCTTCTAGCTGAACAAATGGCCACCAGGAATACAGTCTTTATCATGAGATCCTTCAAAGTACAAGCACTCAACGACTCAAAAGGTGCCTCCGTCAACACCAATAATACCAGATTGAGGTCCCAAGGAGGAACAATCGACTGTACCAGCGGTCGATCCTGCTTCACCGCCTGCAAAAAACAGACCACATCCGGATGCGCTGCTAGGGACACTCCTTGAACTCTCCCACGGTAAGAAGAGATGGCTGCCACCTGAACTCAAAGGGTGCTACATGCCAATCCCTTATCCAGCTCCGCCTGTAAAAAGGCGAGGACATCTGGCACAGAAGCTGACAGGGGCTGACATTGGTGATCCCCACACCAGCCCTCAAAGTCCCTCCACACGCAATTGTAAGCCAGCGAAGTGGAGCACCATCTGGCCTTCAACGATGTCGATATTACCGGGGCCGAATAGCCCTGCTTCTGCAATCTAGCCCACTCAAGAGCCAGGCCATAAACAAGAATCAATCCACCTGAGGCATCGGACCCTGCGACAACAAGTCGGGCAAGCCGGTAGACGCCACAGATGGTCAACTGCGAGACATAACAGATCAGCAATACCACTGTCATCGAGGCCACTCGGGAGCTATTAACAGCACCAGGCCCCGATGCGCCTCTATCCTCTGCACCACTCGACCTACGAGTGCCCGGGGGTGAACACATAGAGCAGCCCTTCCATGGGCCAACACTGTATGAGTGCATCAAGCCCTTCCGACATGCACCCTCTCCTCCTGCTGTAAAATCAAACCACCTTTGCTGACTTGAACATCGCCATGAGAACCATGATAGACTGCCCCCAGCAGTGCACCATCTGAGCAAAGACTGCAGTGTTGAGCGTCCACTCCCCAAGATCCAGACATATCCGGCTGAGATAGCTGCTACATTGTCCTTGCCTGTTGTGTGTGCTGCTGAGAGCGCCTGCAGGTTCTCCTCCACCCAGGCTAACAATGGAGTCACCTCGTTCTCCAGGCTCACGCTGCTCATTCCCCCTGGCCAATAGATGTAAGGCACCGCCGTGGCATTGTCCAAGAACACTCTGACCTCTTTGCCCTGAATCAGAGTTCAGAACTCCTGCAGCACCAAGTACACCGTTTGCAAATCCAGGCGGTTGATGGACCAAGCACTCTCTGGGGACCAGAGACCTTGCGCTAGTGCACCTCCCATCCTGACAGACTGGCATTCGTAATCAGCGGTATCCATTGTGGTGCCTCCAGGGGCATGCCCACTTGGCAACTGTCTGACTGCAGCCACCACTGAAGGGTCCTCTGGATCCTTCCTGGGCCAGGCATCTGCCACAACAGTGGATGGCGCTATGCTGACCATCTTTGCAACAACATGCTCTGCAATGGTCACATGTCTGTCCGCGCCCACAGCTTGAGCTTGATGGTTGCTGCCATGGTGCCCTGCACCTGGAGATAGTGCCATGCTGTTGGAAGGATGACAAATTCCAGTGAAAATGTGCCTGGAAGACCCTCTGCAGATGGCTCTTGAGCCGAGGAGGGCTTGGAGGATCTGCTATCTGCTTTTTTCAGTTCAAGAGTAGGCGGAGGTGAGCTCTATGTGCCCCCCAACCCGGGCATGCTCTCTGCTGCGGATGCGGATGAACCACGAGTCCCCGAGGGTTGAGGGGAGACATCTAATCCCCTGAGGGTTCCACAACTCTTTCTAGCCTCCCCTCGAGGAGTCCTCCTCTGCCGATCAGGATTCTGCCTCACAATTGCAGCAGAAGCCCGCGACAGAGACCAAGCCCCCTGTGCGAGCCACATGCGAGGCATGTTTTCTTAGAGAGCATGACCAGTCCTCCTATCAGCAGCCCTGAAGGCCCAGCAGCTCCCTCTGACTGTCTTGCCCCTGCTGCTGCTGCTGCTGCTGCTCTTCCTTGTTTATCCCTTTTTTTCCTTGCTCTTTTTTTTTTATCCAGTAACTAAAAATGACGAAGACCAAATTAAAATAATAAATCGCAAGATAAACCAACAGAGCATCCACAAATGACCCCGGTATGAGAAGCCTGCAAAAATAAAGAAAATAAGAAAATGAGAAAGTAAGAAAAAAAAACACGGCACATAAAATGGTACCGCTTCCTGCGCTGAGCAGGAAGCTGTTACAAAGCGTCCCACGACAATTGGCCTCCTTTTAGCAGAAGATGGCCCTGTGACTCCTTCCTGTCAACCCTGACCGCTGACTGCCTCTAACTAGTACCATTTGCATCTCCCATCCCAATGCTCAGAGAGCTGCAGCATCGTCAGGAACGCCCAGAGCAACTCAGAAGGCGCCCCGAACAAGTACGTGGCTCCTCTCCCCTAAGGGATCGGGAGCCAACCCTACCTCCGAAAGGCAGATGTACTGACCCTGCGTACCTCATCAAGGGACGTTTTCTGCCCGTTACTTGCTCCAGACTAACTGGAGATCCTCAGATACGCTTTACTTTCTTTTCTTTTTTTTCAACTTTACTCAATATCCCAGCACCAGCCTGTTTTAAAGGGCCAGCTGCTGACTCTTTTCACCCAAACTAATGAAAAAATCAAATTGCTCTGCCTTGGTTGTTCCTTTAGTGAGTCCCTACCTATGGAATCACACCTTTCCAGCTGCTTGGAGACTGAGATACTGGAGTCTGGCAGGAGGTGCCAGCTGCCTATCTATCCTGATGTCATTAAAGATGACATGCTCAATCTCCAAGCTGCTAGTGAGGCAAGACTACCCACAGGTCAGGACTGGACTAGAGGAATAAGGAAGTTGGTTCTATGGTAACTGGAGGATCATTTGAATAATAAAGAACTGCTGAATGAGTATCAATGCAGGTTTAGAAAAAAAACATGCATATGGGACCTTGTTGGTCTCTGCTGAATACAGTATGATGCCACCTGGATGGCGGTAGTCAGATGTTGCTTATTATGCTTGACCTTTCCGCTGCTTTTGATATGGTTGATCACACCATCTTGCTTATCCATTTACAATCCATGGGAACAGAGGGAAAAGTATCAGCTTGATTCGATTCTCTCAATAAATCAGTTATGAAATTATGTGAAATGACTAAAGTCAGCATAGAGCCATCTTCCAACATGGGATTCCACAAGGATCTGCATTATCAACCGAATTTAATAAATATTTGCAACCTTTGACAATTTTATTACAAAAGTTGAACGTTTCCTTTAGATTCTATGCAGATTTAACCAATATTAGAGAAACCGCCACCACAAATTCATATGTTGTAGCCAGAATTTAGTGAAACATAAAATAGTTTCTCATCTGTAGCAGGTGTTCTCACTTATGGGTGACATCACCGATGGAGCCTGCACGGGAATGCACCCCATAGGAAGCTTTCGGGAGATCCACCATGCATGCGTGCCTGTCTTCCCGCCGGAGTCATTTTATCTTGGTATAATGACATAGCTTAATCAGGCCTAAAAAAATAAAACTCCACAGGGAGGAGGGAGAATAGTGAGGAACGATTCCTGCTTTTCCTGGAGAACACCTACTATAGGTGAGTAACTACGCTTTCTCCAGGACCAAACAGGAATGCAGTCCTCACTTACAGGACCTCCCAAGCTACAGGCTACTGAAAAACCTGTAAAAAGCCCAATGGGGCAAGAAGAAAAAACGAAAACAAGAAAAGTAGCATGAGTAAGTACTGAAAGGGTTTTTAGTCTCATCGTCTGATAGAGCATCAATGTCAGATCAACTCACGGTAGCCTGGAAGGCCCGGTGGGAAGGAGTTGCTTTAAGTTCCAAAGAGGTGCCGGAGTATGGCTTGGCCGAAGTTGCTGTCATGCTAGGAATCTCCATCCAGACAGTAATGGGCTGTGAAGGACTGGACGGAAGATCACGTAGCAGCCCTACAAATCTCCACCATGGAGACAGAGCGCAGGTGATCTGTGGAAGCCGTCATAGCTCAGACATTGTGTGCAGTGACATGGCTTTCTAAACAGAGTCCAGCTTGGGCATAAGCGAAGGAGATGCAGTCCACCACCCAAATGGACAGGGTGCATTTGAAGACCACCATGTCCAGTCTATTGGGGTCAAAGGAGACAAAGAGCTGGGAGGAACGGCAGTGGGATTTTGAGCATTCTAGGTAGAAATCCAGTGCTTTCTTACAATTCAAAGTGTGGAGTGAGGCTTAGGGAAAAAGGTGAGGAGTACCACAGACTGGTTGAGATAAAAAGCAGAAACTACCTTAGGGTGAGTGAGAAAGACCACTCTATTCTTATGGAACCTGGTGTATGGCAGGTGCGCCAGCAGCGCTTGCAACTCACTAACTCTGAGCGCAGAGGTGAGTGCTATCAAAAAGATGACCTTCCAAGTAAGAAATTTAAGTGAACAGGAGTCAAGCAGTTCAAAAGGGGGAGCAAGCAGCTGTCTCAACACTACGTTAAGGTCCCATGCCACCGGCAGTGGTCGAATTGGAGGACAAGACAACAAAAGACCCCTCATGAAGTGCCCGATAAATGGGTGAGCGGAGAGAGGCTTATCAGCTACTCTATGATGGAAAGTGGCTATAGCGCTCAGGTGTACTCTCACTGAGTTAGACTGAAGACCAGAGTTGGCGAGATGGAGTAGGTGAGGACCACGTCTACTGGGCAGGAGAAAGGGTCCAGAGCCTTGTCCGCACACCAAACAGAGAATCTGCGCCACTTGAAAGCATAGGCGCATCTAGTACAGGCCTTGTGAGATGCAAGGAGGACATCCTCCACCTCCTCCAGAAAGCGGAAAGGCGCAAGTGCTACGCACTCAGCATCCATGCTATGAGCGAGAGGGAGTTGATGTTGAGATGGAGTAGAGATCCCCCATCCAGAGAGACGAGGTCTGTGGCACAGCCGAATTGGAGAGGCTGCCTTCGGGACAAGCGAAGTAGCAGGGGAAACCAGGGCTGCCTGAGCCAGTGCAGCGCTATGAGGATCATGGTGGTGCAGTCTGCCTGAAGCTTGAAAAGTGTCTTGGCCACCAGAGGAGTTGTTGGGTAGACATACAGGAGACCTTCACCCCAATTCAGGAGAAAAGCATCTAAGAAAAGCATGATACTCTGGAGCAAAACCACGGCAGCTGATTGTTGAGAGGAGTGGTGAAGAGATCTATGGATGGCGTGCCCCACATCTGTAAGATGCGGTGGGCCACCTGCTTTGTTGAGGGTCCACTCATGTGGTTGAAGAACTCTGCTGAATTGATCCACCAAAACACTGAGCTCTCCTGGCAGATAAATGGCCCTCAGGAGCATGCTGTGTACACAAGCAAACGTCCAGAGCCTGACTCTCTCCCAATAGAGGAGGTACGAGCCTATGCCACCCTGTTTGTTGATAGAAAACATGGCCATCTGGTTGTCCGTTTCTATGAGGATTACTTGGTTGGAAAGGTGTTGTCGAAATACTTGAAGGGCATTGGTCACAGCTCAGAGTTCCTTGATCTGATGGAGGCTCTCCCGAGCTGTCCAGAGGCCCTGTGTGCGCAGACCATCTCGATGAGCTCCCCTGCTCAGCTTGGAGGCATCCATCGGCAGCAACCGTTGGTGTGGCAGGGCCTGGAAAGGTAGTCCCACAAGTAGGTTGGTGGGTTGCTACCACCAGGAAAGGTACTCCCTTCAGTGGCGGAGTGACCATGACCTTGTCAGAGAGGCAACTGGATACTTGGTGCCATTGTGCGCAAAGCGTTCACGGCGGCTGCCGCATTTGAAGCCATGCTGAGGGAGTGATGTAGACGGTAGAGGCCATGTGACCTAGGAGGTGCAGCATCTGTTGAGCTGTTACATGTGGGCAACGCTGGACGTCCTGTGCAAGGGCAATTAGGTGTTGGACCTGGTCAGACTGGAGGAAGGCTCATGCTTGAACAGTATCGAAGAAAGCCCCAATGAACTTGAGGCGTTAAGATGGCTGCAAGTGAGACTTTGGATAGCTGATGACAAAGCCCGCCCCTGATAAGCTAATCATCCAGGTAGGGGAAGACAGAGTCCCTGAATCTGCAGAAAGGCGACGACGACCGCCAGGCATTTTGTGAAGACCTTTGAGGCAGAGGCAAGGCCAAAGGGTGGCACCCTGTAATGACGACGACGTCTGCTGAGCATGAAGTGAAGTTACTGCTGATGCAGGGGGTGAGGATATGCATGTAAGCATCTTTGAGATCCAAGGAGCACAGCCAATCTTCCCATTGAAGATAAGGTAACAATGTTTCCAGGGATACTATCTTGAATTTTTCCTTTACCAGGTTGAGATTCCGAAGATCCATGATAGATCAGAATCTACCTGTTTTCTTGGGAACTAGCAAGTAGCAGGAGTGGAATCCATTTCCCTCTTGAGATGGAGGAACCAGCTCCACAGCCCGGTCGGCTAAGATGGTCTGTACATCCTGTTGGAAGAGCTGACAATGGAGAGGCTCAAGGGGGTACTGCCCTGAATAGGTGGAGGGGGGAAGCTGATTGAAGCGCAATAGGTACCCAAGTCCTGGACCACGCGAAGTGCCCAGGAATCTGTTGTGATGCTGGGCCACCTATGGGCAAAGTCGATCAGTCTTCCCCCAACCTGGGACAGAACAGAATCAGGAATGGGAAGGAGGGTTATGTTCCGGAGGTAGGAGTCAAACCCCCCCACCCAGCATGCTGAGGCTGTTGTGCTGGTTGAGCCTTTTGAGGTTTTGGCTTATGCTGCAGGCTCTGGCCTGGACCTTTTGACTGCTGTCCCTGTTGGGGCACCTGGTAAGAATGATACAGGGAAGTAGGTACCATGTGTTTTCTTCTTCTTGGTGAAGAAGGACTTCATCCCTGAAAACCTCTGTATGGAAGGGTCAGAAGTCTTCTGAGAGAGCCTGTTCATGGCGAGTTTTTCATGCGCCAACTCTCTGGCCTTCTCTTCTATGGGTTTGCTGAAGAGATATTTTCCCCGGCATGAGACATCAGCCAACTTGTCCTGAACCCATTGTTCCAAGTCAAAGGACTGTAGACACTCCAGGTAGCAGGCACCAATGCCCACCATGGCCAAAGACTTGAACCTGTCATTGGCTGCTCTGGTGACGAACTTGGAGCATTTTTTAGTCTTGGCTCGAGGGCCTCCCCCAACAATCCAGTTGAGACACCAACAAGTTCTTCCTAGAAGTCTCAGAGGTATATTCCCATATATAACTCGTATGCCTGGATCTGGGATACCAGCATCGAGCCCTGTTAGCACTTTCTACCAAATTGTCCAGGGTCCGTGCCTCCTGGTCAGGTGGTATAGAGGAGTACATATTCAAGCTCTTAATACAATGCATGGACAATTCCACAACCATGGAGTTGTAAGGTAGTTGTGTTTTTTCGAAGCTAGGGTTCTTATGCACTTTCAATCGAGGTGCCGACTGACTGTGGGCACCATCAAGGGTGTCTCCCATATGTGAAAAAGAGTAGTCTCTCCAGGATAGGACGACCTCTTTAGGGGGAGTGGGGTATTGGAGGATCTCCAATTCCTCCACCTTGGGTTCCTCCTCCACCTCTATGGTGAAGGGCAAGGCCTTCCCCATGTACCGAACAATGTCATGGAAGGATATGTCCTCCGGGGGGGGGGGGGCGGGACTTCCATTGTTTGTACGGGAGCGAGGAATCAAAGGGGCAGGCCCAGGGATGGACGGTCTCTGGAGATTCCTCCTCAGTCTCCCAGTCAGATTCCGAGAGGAACTCAAAGACATGAATGCGCATGGCATCAAAGGGGCTCAAGCAGGATTGAAGAAGTCCTCTGTTCCCAGTGGTCTGACTCTGAGGCACTTGGAGGAGAAACCTGATGCACCGAGAGGGATCTTGTGCATCCTCCGGAATCACTGTCAGCTCTGGGAAGAGTATGAACTGGGAAGAGTATGAACTTCTGGCTGCACCTCTGATAGTGAAGCACCTGCCATGGATGGGGTCATCACTGGTGCCAAAGAACTTGAGGTAACCGGGTCTCGGGTAGCCTGCTGGGCTAGGACTGCAGGAAGGCTAAACTTGAGGCTTGCATCCGCTCAGCGAGGAGCAAGTCAGATGCTGCTGGAGCTGGTGCCACAGCCTTCAGGGCCAATTCCAGTGCCCTTGGCGGGGACTCCTCAATAGTTACAGCCTCAAGAGTCCCACACTGGCCCTCTGGGGCCTCAGGAGGCAGCTTTTCCCACCAGGGCAGCTTGGGGGACCACTCCCAGCTCTTGTTCTCGGCGTCGCACTGAGGGCTACGATGCAGATAGCCATGGGACTTCACCTTGGACTCTGCATTGCCCTTCGACATTGATGAGGCAGAAGTCTGGACCTCCAGGGGACGCTCCTTTTTGAAGGAGAGTCAGTCCGATGCTCTGTGACCCCTTGGCTCTGAAAGGGCCCGGCCCCTGCACAAAGCCGAAGCTTTATCAGAGGCCTTTGAGACCGTCAATGCAGAGGCTGATGTCGATGACTCTGAACAGTGCCTCCCGCTGTTTCTCCTAATTCCTATGCCCCTAAGGCGTCATCTTGTAGGTAGGGAGTGCAGGTTGAGGGTTCTTGGTATGGTCCGAGACACTAAAGGCACCAGTTGCAGCGGTCTATGATGGAAATAGGCCAGCCACATTGGGTGCACTTCTTGAAGCCACTAGCCAACTTTGACATAGTAGGGAAGATGGCTTCCACCAAGTCCAAGGACTCCAATGTCCTGCTGACCGGGGGAGAGAGGGGGGCGGCGAGAGAAAAATCTTGTGTGCCAAAAAGGAAGAAGAAAAAGAACACCAAGAGAAACGCAGCACTGAGGCACCGACGTTCCCGAAGACAGGTAGGAAGACTGATGTAGCACACAAACGAAAAATAGCCGCAGAAAAAAGAAGACTGAGGTAAAATGGCCCATTCGGGTGGGAAGACAAGCATGCATGCATGCATGCATGATGGATTTCCCAAAAGCTTCAATCGAAGCCGGGAAGTGTTACCCCGTGGGCTCCATCAGTGACATCACCCATAAGTGAGGACTGTATTCTTGCTTAGTCCTGGAGAAGAAGAAAGTACATACAAAATATATCATACAAGTCCATCCCCTACATAGAAAATCACAATCTCAAATAGAAGAGGGGTTCATTTCTCATCCCAAATCATCAAGCTTCAAGTAACTATGCATTACAATGACATTCTGAATACAAAACAATTCTATGCATATGACATTCAACTATTGGTTCCAGTTGAAAAGTTGAATGGTTTGTCAGCTAGTGTTAATACAATTATGACTGAGATTTCCTAGAAACATTTAGATAGTAGGTTAAAACTGAATCTGAAGACATCAGAACTGTTGATTAGAAAATCTTCTTGTAAGTTACCACTTCAATCCTTTACAGGACAAAAAGTTGCCTTTTTACCCTCAGGCACATAATTTGGGGTATTGTTGGCTAAACACTTGCTGATGAGATATCAGCTATAAGCAAGTGATCACATATGGAGTCATTCCGAACCACGAATAATTGGGACATCCATCCCTGCTATTCGGCCCCCTCTGCATCCCTGGCTAACTTCCCCATATGAACAAGGTGTTTGTACAGGAAGGCTAGATGAGGGCGGAATTAGGGTGGGCCGTGGGGGGCCGCAGCCCTGGACGTACAGGGCTGATTCTAATGTCGGCCCTATACATCCGGGGCTGGTGAGCTGAACAGGGACGGCTGGCCTGGGCTGCGGAAGGGCTCGGAGGGGGTGCAGGTGATTCCCCGCAGCCCGACCCTGGCCTGGGGAGGCCAGATCAGGGGGTTGGGCTGCGGGGAATTGTAGAACAGGTCGGCAGCCGGGGATCGCAGCTCCTGAATGGAGCCACGGTGCCATGGCAACCGGATGCCATGGTGCTACAGCTCCATTCAGGAGCCCTGAGTAAGCCGAGTGGAGGCCTGTATGTGCAGGCTGGCTGCGATCATGTCCCAGGCCTGCACATACAGGCCTAGTCGTGATTCTGATCCCGCAGGGCTAGATGTACCCTGCGGGATCAGAATCACATCTGCCCCTGTGCGTCCGATTCCAATCAGGCACACAGAGGCATGGATGTCCTGGATGGATTGCCACTCAGTGTTTTTTTAAGTTGAGACAGATGTTTATGCAGTCTCAGATTTTTGCTCCATTCTACAAGCAACTGTCCTATGCTATCTGGACTACTGTAATGCCTTATAACTAGGCCTGCCATCCACCTATGTGCAGGTGCTTCAGATTGCGTAAAATTCAGCAGCTAGGCTGTTAATTGATTGTGGAATCAGAAAGTACATGATGCCAACATTAAAGCCCTTGTACCGGCTACTTATTCCACAATAGGTATAATTTTAAAGCATACCTTTGGAAACTACTCGTATTGTATCAATCAGCAAGGACATTGCATTCCAAGGATGCACATTTCTTACTGATTCTATCTGTGAAATCAGCTAGATCATGTCTGGAGTGTAATTTTTTCAATTTTGTATGCAACTATAGGCATCTTTATTTAATGAGGCTTTTACCAACTAAACTCTTATTATGATTTTTTGCTGAGGTTTATATCATTGATGTTTTAAAGGTTTTGTGTGTTAATGTGACCTGTGTATACTATTGTTTATATTTTATGATTATATATGTTATGATCTATACCACACAGGATGGTCATGGCCAGTTTTGTGGTCTACAAATATGCTAAAATAAATATAATCCCATAACAGCGGTGCAGCCCACTTTTGTGTTTCCCTACCTCACTGAGTGATGGGGGAGGTGTCGGCCAGGACTTGTCCAGAACGTTCTTTGGTAAGTTACGTCGCAGGTTCATCAGGAATGAGTAGCGAATGTAATCGAGAAAATACTCATTTTCTGGGCAGCGGGAATAGTTTCGATAAATAAAACCTTTGATAAACCTGAAACAGAGTAATTCTATTAAAAAAATTAAAAATCTCAAAAAGAAAACTCAAACCTACTTCTTTCTTCATAACATAAGCCTAGCTATTACAGCAATGGTCCTTAACAGAACAGTTTGGACTACAGTACCCTTTGGAGCCCAGTATAAAAGTATGCTAAAGCTAGCCTTCAGATTTTAGCCTATAGAATTACCAGAGCGCCCTCCCTTTTAAAATTCTGAGCGCTGCCTAAGGGGTCAGGAGCAAAGTGCATGAATCAGCCAAAATCAATGTCATATAAGCAAATTTTATAGTTCTGGCATCAAATGATAAAAACGGAACACAATGGGGAATTTTCCTACCCGATAAATGAATTTCTCAGAATTCCACCAAAAAAATTTCAGAACCAGAAAACTTCTCTATGCAAAGGCATCCCTCCTAAGATCACACTATTTCACTGCTATGTATGGCATTTTCCAAAGCAGAACACTTACCTTTTCACAATTACTTGCATCCTAAGGTACCTGCCATCCATACTTGTATTTATAGTGTCTGAAATTAAAGTTGCCACTTGCTCATTTAATACCACTTCATTTCCTTATCTCTCCAGTCCAGTCCCGACCTGTGGGTAGTCACGCCTCACAAGCAGCATGGAGACTGAGCATGTCACAACTTATGACATCAGCATACATGGGTAGCCAGTAACACCTCCCAGTCCCCACTATCTCAGTCTCCAAGCAGCTGGAGAGACCTGATCCTATAAGTCACACTCACTGAAGGGGCAATTAAGAGTAGAGATTTACCTTGTTGTTGGTATTTGAGGCACTTTCAGGCAAATTTGCAGTGGGGGGTTCAGGATCTATTGGGAGGGACCTTGTCCCTTTAAATTTGCAGAGATCTTAGCCATTCAAAAAAATTAAAAGGAACAGGACCGGTTTGCAGACAGGAGACCCTTCTAAGTGGAAGGGGAAGGATTCTTACCTTCTAGTTTGATCCTTCTTGGCTCCCAAACCCATCAGCAGGTGAGAAGTCAATTAAGAGAGGGAAACTGGTAATTACTGCAACATCCGTGGTATCCCGCCATCGGCAGTAAGTGCAGGCTGAGCGGATGGCCGGGGTCTTCAAGGTAGTACTGCTGCCAGTGTCAGCAACTTCAATACTCTTCTGTCGGGGGGGGGGTTTGCTGTCCTGCGGTGATTTCCTTCAGGTTGTTCAGGAGGTGCTGCTGACTCAGGTGGACCTCGTGGCGGGAAGTAGGCCTCTTCCGGATGCGCAGAAAAGGGCAGTCATTTTCTCCCTATCCCTCTCAGTGCGGATGAAGAAGGGACCCGGACGCTGCACCACCTCTTTGCAATCACATTTTATTATTTTCCAGGAAAATAGCTGGCGTGGCAAACAAACAAAAAAAAAGCAGATAAAAGAATTAAAACTAAAACGTAAGAATCTGGACAGGTTTGGCCCAGTCAGCTGAAAAGACTTTTCTTAAAGTTACCAAGTTCATCACCCTGCTGCGTGGCTCACAGGGCAGAGATTCAGATGCCTTCAAGAGCCATGTGCCTTGCCTCACGGGTCCCAGAAGGGCAGTGTCTGCGGAGGGCTTCTGCCGCGGGTATGAGTTGGAAGCGAGCTCCACAGAGGATGGTCTCTTGGGGGACAAGACATTAAAGGGTGGAGCCTCAGGAGGGCCCAAGGGGCCACTTCTGGAACCAGAGGAGTGTCATTCCTCAAGGAGGGGGGTGCTATAGGACAAGGTACAGGAAAGTTCGCAGTGACGGAGAGGGAGCCCAGAACCCCTTGGCCATCTACCTCTCAGGAGAAGGTGACAGAGGGTATCCAGGGGGCCTTCTCCCTGGAGTTTGTTCTCATGCATAAGGCCTTCTGCATGAAGCAGAAGGGGGCGGATGTCACCTTCAGGTCTCAAAAAGAAACTAGAAAGAGACTTGCCTGAAGCCAGTGTGGCCACGAGACTGGAAGATGAGCCGGTAATCCGCCACAGCGCCTGGATGAAGACCTGTAGGACGACACGGGGTCAGTAAAGTCCAAAAAGCTGGAGTACCAGGATGCCAAAGCAGGCATAGGGGATGAGAAGTACGAGCTAGAGGAGGGCAAAATTCCTCAAGAGGAGGCGGCCCAGATTGTGCGGATCATCCGGCAAGAGGAACTGGTGACACTGATGCCCCAGTGCTTGAGAACATTGAACATGGCAGGAGGTGTACCAGCAGAGGAAGAGCCACCAGAGGATCCATTGTTCCAGGTGTCCAGAAGCCTCAGACAGTGTTCCCGCTACACTGGGTGATTAAACAGATGAATGGGATGTTCCAGAGGCCGGCCTGAGGGGGACACGCACCATGGCACAGCTCTACCAGCTCCCGGACCACAAGAAGGACCTCTTCCTATTGCCTAAGGTGGATGTGGCGGTCTTCACAGTCACCAAGACCACTATTCTGGTGGAAGGCAGTACAGCCCTCAAAGATGTTCAGGACAGGAAGTTAGAGACCCTGCTGAAACAGGCATTTGACATCAATGCTATGTCCCTGCAGGCCTCCGTCTGTAATGCCTTCATGGCAGCATATGCTTGCGTTGGGTCGAGGGACTCCTGGAGGAGGCGAAAACTTAAGTCTTCATCCACCCCTCTGACAAAGGCAGCTAAATTGGAGTTGGGGGCGGCCTATTTGGTGGATGCCTTTTATGATCTCATCAGGAACCTGTCCAAGAGCATGGCGTCAGTCATCTCTGCTCACCGGTAAGAGTAGTTACTCACCTGTAATAGGTGTTCTCCAGGAGCAGCAGGAATCAGTCCTCACTTATGGGTGTCATCGACGCCGATGAAGCCCCAGCGAAGCATTTCCCCAGCTTTCTATGAAAGCCTTTGGGAATGCAGGCATGCATGCGCGGTTCCCTTCCCGCCTAAAGGTGCCATCTTACCTCAGTCAAATGACATAGCTAAGAACAGCACACAAAAATGAAAAATAAACTATGTACAACTGCAA
Organism: Ichthyophis bannanicus; assembly: GCA_033557465.1. Lineage (NCBI taxonomy): Eukaryota > Metazoa > Chordata > Amphibia > Gymnophiona > Ichthyophiidae > Ichthyophis > Ichthyophis bannanicus. The sequence goes on from CM066042.1 coordinate 136,658,708, forward strand.
CTCCCAGGGGAGGAGGGAGGGTTGTGAGGACTGATTCCTGCTGCTCCTGGAGAACACCTGTTACAGGTGAGTAACTACTCTTTCTCCAGGACCAAGCAGGAAGTCAGTCCTCACTTATGGGTGACTCCCCAGCTCTGGGCTACCGAGGAACCCAGGCTGAACAAGAGAACTCCCTCTAGTCCCAGCAGCAAAGAAAGCATAGTTACTCACCTGTAACAGGTGTTCTCCAGGAGCAGCAGGAATCAGTCCTCACTTATGGGTGACGTCGGCGCCGACGGAGCCCTCGCGGAGCAATTTTCCCCAGCTTTCAAAGAAAGCCTTTGGGAATTGCAGCGCGCATGCGCGGTCCCCTTCCCGCCCAAGGGTGCCATCTTAGCCAGTCAGATGACATAGCTAAAAAAGACAGCATAAAAATTTGCAAAAAAACTAAAGCAGATGATTGCAACTCCACGGGGAGGAGGGAGGGTTGTGAGGACTGATTCCTGCTGCTCCTGGAGAACACCTGTTACAGGTGAATAACTACGCTTTCTCCAGGACCAAGCAGGAAGTCAGTCCTCACTTATGGGACTCCCAAGCTTAAGGCTACCGGAGACCCTAAGCACAAAAATGAGCTCCCTCTAGCTCAGCAGCACAAAAGGAAAGAATCTTCGCTGAATTATTACCCACCGGTAGCCCACATCCGGGATGGAGGGTAGGAGTTGCTCAGACCTCAAAGAGATTACGGAGGACTGCCTGTCCGAAAGCACTGTCCCTGCGGGACTCCCTCTCGAGACAGTAATGGACCGCAAAAGTCTGGCTCGAAGACCAAGTAGCGGCCTGGCAGATGTCTGCCAGCGGAACAGAGCGGAGGTAAGCCACTGACGTAGCCTTTGCCCGAACGCAATGAGCCGTGACTCGACCTTCCAAGGAGAGTCCGGCTGCCCCATAAGCCCAAGAGATACAGTCCGCAACCCAGATGGACAGAGTACGCTTGGAGACCGGGAGCCCCAATTTATTGGGGTCAAAAGACACAAAAAGCTGAGCAGCTTTACGGTGCTCCCGCGTACGGTCAAGGTAGAAGTTCAAAGCCCTTCTACAGTCCAGGGTATGGAGGACCGTTTCAGCTCGGCTGGAGTGTGGTCTGGGAAAGAAGGTTGGAAGTACCACCTCCTGATTGATGTGAAAGGGGGAGACCACTTTTGGAAGAAATTTTGGGTGAGTCCGTAGGACTACCCTATTTTTGTAGAACCGAGTGTAAGGGGGATCAGACACGAGGGCCTGCAATTCACTTACGCGTCTAGCGGAAGTGAGGGCTATCAAGAACAGTGTTTTCCAAGAAAGAAAACGGAGAGAGAACAGGTAGCCATAGGTTCAAAAGGCGGACAGGTGATCCGCTGTAAAACCACATTCAGGTCCCAGTCAGGCGCTGGCGGGCGCAGAGGTGGTTTAAGTAGAAGGAGACCTCGGAGAAACCTCGCTACGAGAGGGTCGTTGGAGAGAGGTCTGCCGTCCACCGGCACATGATGTGATGAAAGAGCACTGAGGTGAACTTTGACGGAGTTGGACTTAAGTCCCAGATTAGAGAGGTAGAGCAAGTACTGCAGGATCACCGACACCGGGCAGGAGAAGGGATCCTGAGACTGTTGGGTACACCAAACGGAAAAACGACGCCATTTAAGGGCGTAGCACTTGCGGGTAGAAGGTCGTCGCGAAGCTAAGACGACCTCCTCCACCTCTGCCGGCAGGAGAAGGGGAGCAAGGACTACCCTCTCAGCAGCCAGGCCATTAGGTTGAGAGACCTGAGGTTGGGGTGTAGCAGAGACCCCTGATCCTGAGTGAGGAGATCCGGTTGAAACCCCAGAGGGAACGGATCCTCCACCGCTAATTGCAGCAGGAGTGGAAACCACGGCTGTCTGGGCCAGCGAGGAGCCACCAGGATCATGAAGGCTTTGTCTCGGAGAACCTTGAAGAGAGTCCGAGAGACTAGCGGGATGGGAGGGAAAGCATACAGAAGGCTCCCCGACCATGAGAGTAGAAAAGCGTCCGCCGCAACCCGAAGGGGGTGTGGCTGACGAGAGCAGAAGCGAGGAAGTTGCCGGTTGTGAGGACTGGCAAAGAGATCCACCGTGGGGAGGCCCCACTTTAGAAAGAGCTTCTGAACTACCAAGGGATCCAGACGCCACTCGTGCGGCTGGAGGATCCTGCTGAGTTTGTCCGCCAGGCAATTCTCTTGGCCTGGGAGATAAACTGCCTTGAGGAGAACGCCGTGACTGACGGCCCAAGAGCAGAGCTTCTGTGCCTCCCGACAGAGGAGGAAGGAGCCCGTGCCCCCCTGCTTGTTCACGTAGAACATGGCAACTTGATTGTCCGTCTGGACAAGGACGGACTGGTGAGAAGTCAGGTGGGAGAAGGCCTTGAGAGCCAGGCGGATCGCCCTGAGCTCCAGGAAGTTGATCTGCTGAGCAGACTCCCACGTGGTCCAGAGGCCCTGAGTACGTGCCCCTTGGCAATGCGCTCCCCAGCCCAGGAGGGATGCATCTGTTGTCAGCACCCGGGCCGGCTGAGGTGACTGGAAAGGCATGCCGAATATCAGGTTCGGCCGCTGAAGCCACCACCGGAGAGACAAGATCAGCGGCTCGGAGACGCGCACTAGGTCTGCTAGGCCGCCTGTGGCTTGTCGCCACTGCCGGCGGAGACACCATTGAGCAGGCCGCATATTCAGGCGGGCATTGGGGGTCACATGGACGGTGGAAGCCATATGGCCGAGTAGTCTCAGGAAGCGCCTGGCGGAGACCAGGGGCTGGCTGCGAAAACGGTCGGCTATGTCCATGAGCCGTTGAGCCCTGTCGAGCGGTAGGTACGCTCGTGCCTGAGGAGTGTGCAGCCTTGCGCCGATGAACTCGAGATCCTGTGAGGGGAGCAAAGTGGACTTTGCGAAGTTTATAACAAAGCCCAAGTACTGCAGAAGAGTCACCGTGCGGCGCGTGGCGTTGGTGACCTCCAGAGCGGACGCTGCTCTGATGAGCCAGTCGTCGAGGTACGGAAAGACATAGAGGCCGTGAAGCCGGAGATGGGCCGCCACCACCGCGAGACATTTTGTGAAGACTCGCGGTGCGGAGGACAGGCCAAAGGGCAGTACTCTGTACTGGTAATGATTTCCTGCCACCACAAACCTTAGGTATTGGCGGTGGCTTGGGTGGATGAGGATGTGCGTGTAGGCATCCTTTAGATCCAAGGAGCATAGCCAATCTCCCTGCTGGAGGTAGGGCAGAAGGATTCCAAGGGTAAGCATTTTGAACTTCTCCCGCACGAGGAACTTGTTGAGGTTGCGCAAGTCCAGGATGGGTCTGAGGCCTCCTGTTCTTTTTGGTATTAGAAAATACCGGGAATAAAAGCCTTGACCCTTCAGGTGGTGGGGCACCGGTTCCACCGCCTGATCCTGTAGAAGACCTGCTAACTCCTGAAGGAGTAATTCCCTGTGCAGAGGGGGTCGTGGAGGTTCTCCCGGAAAATAGGAGGGAGGGACCTGGTGGAAGTGGAGAAGATAGCCTTCTCGCACGACTTGAAGCACCCAGGCATCTGAGGTGATGCTGGACCACCTGTGGGCGAAGTGAACCAGCCGGCCTCCGGTGCTGGGAGGAGCCAGCGGGGGGGGAGAGGCTATGCTTAAGGAGTCAAAAACCCCCACCCTGCGGAGCAGGGGCTGGTGGTGCAGGCTTGGGGGCTTGCTGCCTACGGGACCCGTTACCCCGTCCCTTGGCCTGCTGGCCCTGTTGGGGAGCTGCAGGGGCCTGATAGTGGGGGTATTGTTTGTAGGCAGTCGCCTTCCTCGGGTAAAAGGACTTCTTTCCCGAGCCCTTCTTTTTCTGGGAAGGGGCGGAGGTCTTCCTAGAAAGCCTAGTCCTGGTGAGAGTCTCTGTCTCAATTTGTGCAGCCTTATCAGCCATGGGCTTGCCAAAGAGGTTTTCGCCTCGGCAAGGGACATCGACCAACTTGTCCTGCACCCAGGGCTCAAGGTCAGACGACTGAAGCCAAGCCTGTCGGCGGGCACCGATGCCGGCTGCGGCCACTCGAGCCGATGCTTCAAAGCCATCATAGGCTGCTCGGGACATGAATTTTGAGCATTCCCGAATGCCAGTGGACAAGGCCAGGAACCTCCGCAAGGGTTCCTCGGACAAACCAGCGGAGAAGCCGGCTAGCTCTTTAGCCAGGTCTCGGAGATACATGCCCATGTATAGCTGGTAGGTCTGGACACGACAGGCGAGCATAGAGCCCTGGAAACACTTCTTACCAAGGCCATCCAGGTTACGGGCCTCCCTGCCAGGAGGCACCGAGGAGTGCATCTTCTGGCTCTTAAGACGATGCATGGCCGATTCCACTACCATGGAATGGTGTGGTAGCTGTGCTTTCTGGAAGCCAGGGCTCTTGCGGACTCGATAGATAGAATCGACCCGCTTGCTCAGGACCGGCGAGGTGGCCGGACTCTCCCACATGCGGAAGAGTAGTCGTTCCAGCATGGGAGGAACCGGTATAGTAAAGTGTTCCCTGGCGGGAGAGTCATACTGGAGGGCGTCGAGCTCTTCGGCTCGAGGCTCCTCCTCGGGATCCGCAGGGAAGGCCAAAGCCTTGGCCATATCCCTGACGAAGTCCGAGAACCGGGCATCCTCCGGGGGGGACTGCTTCCGAGGTTCGGACTCAGGTGAGTCCGAGGGGACACACCGAGTCCGAAAAGAATCAGGCGACTCTTCCTCTTCAGACTCCCAGACCAACTCCGACGAGGACTCGGTGGGGTCGGCCCGGGCAGGGCGCGGCGCCTGCCGCCCCGACGCCGAGGGAGTCGGCGTCGGCGACCTCGGTCCCGAACGGGAGGCCAAGGGCGACCTCGACCGAGGATCGACTCGAGTTCGCATCGACTCGAGGATCGGCTCGGTCTCCGGGGTCGACTTCGACGTCGACGTCCCGGCGGTCGGGGCAGCGGCGCCAGCGAAGCCAGCGAGCAGTGCCCGCTGCTGGTCCATGAAGGCAGACAGTCTGCTCTCCAAGGCCGTCAACCTGAGTCCGAGCTCAGGTGACCCAGCAGCCCCCGACTCGGGCCCCGACGGCGTCGGGCCCGACGTCGGCTGTCGTGGAGGCGAGTCCAGAAGGACCACAGGACTTACCCGAGCAGGCAGCTCCGACTCCAGGCGAGGTCGCTTCATGAGGTGCTCCTTCTCCAAGGACCCGGGGCGGCTATCGGGGCTATGCGACCTGGCCCTCGCGGAGCCAGGAGCGTCCACCGACGCCGCCCTCGCGGGTTTCACCTTCCGTCGATGGTCCCCGGAGGGGGAACCCCTGTCGGAGGAACTCCGGCGACGGTCCGAGCTGGAACCCCTGGACGCGGAGGCCTCCGACGAGGTCCGGGTACGGCTGGGGTCAGCGAAGATTCTATCCCGCTGATGCCGCCGACTTCTCAACGCTTTGGAGGATAGTTTGCCACAAGGTCCACAGATCATTTCTTCATGATCCGGGCCCAGGCAGCGGAGGCAATTGTCGTGTGTGTCAGTTAGTGACATATTTCGGTCACACTGACCACACCGCTTGAAACCACTGGCAGCCATCGGGGGAAAAAGGGCCCCGGCGAGGTCAAAGGACCGGGCTGCCAGGGAAAAACCGAAACGAAAACTGACTAAGTCAGAAAAACCGAAAAATAAGAAGAGGACTCGTGACCGGCGTCGTGAGTCCGGCGGGAAAAAGACCGGCGTCGAACCGAATGGAAAAAAACGAGTAATTCTAAAGAAAATCAACTTTTTCGCGGGGACACGACGGGTACGTCTGTAGGGCTCCGCGGAAAAAAGAAGACTGGCTAAGATGGCACCCTTGGGCGGGAAGGGGACCGCGCATGCGCGCTGCAATTCCCAAAGGCTTTCTTTGAAAGCTGGGGAAAATTGCTCCGCGAGGGCTCCGTCGGCGCCGACGTCACCCATAAGTGAGGACTGACTTCCTGCTTGGTCCTGGAGAAAGGCTTTTCACAGACACAACCTCCACCAGTAGCCCAACAGAGGGCAGGAGGGCAGGAGTTGCCTAAACCTCAATGAGATTCCGGAGTACTGCTTGGCCAAAAGCACTGTCCCTACGGGACTCCCTCTCCAGACAGTAATGGGCCGCAAAAGTCTGGCTTGAAGACCAAGTTGCAGCCCTGCAGATGTCTACCAAGGGCACAGAGCGGAGATGAGCCACTGAGGCAGCCATTGCCCTGACACGGTGGGCCGTGACCCGACCCTGCAAAGGAAGGTCAGCCGCCTTGTAAGCCCAGGTGATACAGTCAGCCACCCAGATGGACAAGGTATGCTTGGACACAGCCAACCCCAAATTATTGGGGTCAAAAGATACGAAGAGCTGAGTAGCCCTTCTATGCCCCTGCGTACGGTCAAGGTAGAAGGATAAGGCCCTCCTACAGTTCAGGGTATGCAGAACTGCTTCAGCCTGGTGGCATGAGGCCTAGGGAAGAATGTTGGAAGAACCACCTCTTGGTTGAGGTGGAAGGAGGAGACAACTTTAGGGAGGAACTTTGGATGAGTCCTAAGGACTACCCTGTTCCTATAGAAGCAAGTGTAAGGCCTATCACAGACCAGGGTCTGAAGCTCACTCACTCGCCTGGCCGAGGTAAGGGCTACTAGGAAGAGTGTCTTCCAGGACAGGAAGCGTAGAGGGCAAGTAGCCATCGGCTCAAAAGGTGAGCGAGTCAGCTGCTGCAAGACCACATTCAACTCCCACTCAGAAGCACGGATTGGAGGCTTGAGCAAAAGCAAGCCCCTGAGAAAGCGTGACACCAAGGGGTGAACCGACAGAGAATGTCCTTCCACCAGTGAGTGGTGAGCTGCTAGAGCTGAGAGGTGGACCCGAACAGAATGGGACTTAAGTCCCTGATTTGACAAGTGGAGTAGGTACTGAAGCACTACTGGTACAGTACAGGAGAAAGGATCCTCTGTACGTAGCTGACACCACACAGAAAACCTTCTCCATTTGAGAGCATAGGTTTTTCTAGTGGACTGTTTCCTAGAGGCTAGGACAACCTCCTCAACTTCCTGAGGCAGGCCCCAGGGAGCCAAAACTACCCTTGCAGCCTCCAGGCCATCAAATTGAGAGCTCTGAGATTGGGGTGCAGAAGGGAACCCTGCTGCTCCTGTGTGAGAAGGTCGGGTTGCAACCCCAGAGGCAGTGGGGGATCCACCGCTAGCTGAAGCAGAAGTGGAAACCAAGGCTGTCTCGGCCACCTGGGAGCCACTAGCAGGACCGAGGCCTTGTCCTGAAGAATCATGAACAGAGTTCAGGCCACCAAGTGCGTGGGAGGAAACGCATACAGGAGGCCCTGAGACCAGGGAATCAGAAAAGCATCCCCTGCTATTCTCAGAGGATGCGGTTGTCTGGAGCAGAACTTTGGCAGTTGCTTGTTCAGTGGACTGGCAGAGAGATCTATCAAAGGGAGGCCCCATTTTAGGAAGATCTTCTGAACTACCAAAGGATGCAGCTGCCACTCGTGGGGCTGTAGAATCCTGCTCAACTTGTCGGCCAGGTAGTTGTCCTGGCCTGGAAGGTACACAGCCTTGAGGAGCATGTTATGCTTGAGGGCAGAGGAACAAAGGTCCTGAGCCTCCTGACAGAGGAGTCTGGACCCAGTCCCGCCCTGTTTGTTCACATAAAACATGGCCACCTGGTTGTCTGTCTGAACCAGGACAGATTGATGAGCCAGGGTAGGCGAGAAAGCTTTGAGTGCTAACCGAATAGCTCTGAGTTCTAGGAGATTGATCTGCTGTGTAACCTCCCAAGGAGACCACAGGCCCTGGGTGCACTTGTTCAGACAATGAGCTCCCCAACCTTGCAGGGAGGCGTCTGTGGTCAGTACCACCATGTACCCAGGAATCTGAAAGGGCACCCCTTCTAGTAGATTGGGTGGGTGCAGCCACCAGCTGAGGGAGTTCAGAAATTGTCTGGACACCCTTATCCTGTCCCGAAGGCACCACTGTGCAGGCCTCATATGGAGCCTGGCATTGGGGGTCACATGTACTGTCGAAGCCATGTGGCCTAGGAGCCTCAGGCAGAGTCTGGCGGAGACTAGTGACCTGCTGAGAAACTGGTTTGCCAAGGCTATCAATCTTTGTGCTCTGTCTTCTGGCAAGAAAGCCTTTGCCAGTAGAGAGTCCAGCCTTGCTCCTATGAACTCCAAATTCTGGGAGGGGAGCAAAGTGGACTTTGCGAAGTTTATTACAAACCCTAGGCTTTGAAGAAGAGCAATAGTTCGGAGGGTGGCTTGTCTGGCCTCCTGGCACGTCTGACCCCTGATGAGCCAGTCGTCCAGATAGGGGAAGACAAAGATTCCCTGATTTCTCAGGTAGGCCGCCACCACTGCCAGGCATTTGGTAAAGACCCTGGGAGCGGAGGTGAGGCCAAAAGGCAGTACTCTGTACTGATAATGGTTTCCTCCCACAAGGAACCTGAGGTACTTTCTGTGGTCTGGATAAATGAGGATGTGAGTGTACGCATCCTTTAGATCTAAGGAGCATAGCCAATCTCCCTGCTGGAGGTAGGGCAGAAGTGTTCCAAGAGTAAGCATCTTGAACTTTTCTTTCTCTAGGAACTTGTTGAGGTTCCTGAGGTCCAGAATGGGTCGAAGGCCACCGGTTCTTTTGGGTACCAGGAAATACCTGGAGTAGAATCCATGACCTTGCAAGTGGGGGAGGCACAGGCTCCACCGCCCTGTCCACCAACAGACCTTGAAGCTCTTGAAGGAGAAGGTCTGTGTGCAGGGGAGGCCTTGGAGGTTCCCCTGGAAAATATGGCGGAGGCAGTTGGTGAAAGTGTAGTGCATAGCCCTTGTGGACTATGTTTAACACCCAACTGTCCCCAGTGATGTGGGGCCACTGGTGGGCGAAAAGGGCGAGGCGACCTCCTGTGCAGGGTTGGGAGAGCAGGGACTGAGAGGCTACGCTCAAGGAGTCAAAAAACCCCACCCTGCTGAGTGGGAGCAGGGGCCGGAGGCTTGGGGGTCCTCTGCCTATGGGGCCCATTACCCTGCCCCTTGGCTTGCTGACCCTGGGGTGCAGCTTGGGCAGCCTGATACTGAGAGTACTGTTTGTAGGCAGTGCCCTTCCTCGGGTAAAAGAGCTTCTTACCCGAGGCCTTCTTCTTGTGAGAAGGGGCAGAGGTCTTCCTAGACAGCCTTGTCCTGGTAAGGTGCTCGGTCTCGAGCTGTGCGGCCTTCTCGGCCATGGGTTTGCCAAAAAGGCTTTCACCTCGGCAAGGGACATCGACCAACTTGTCCTGAACCCATGGCTCGAGGTCCGATGACTGCAGCCATGCCTGGCGTCGAGCCGCGATGCCGGCTGCCGCAACTCGGGTCGAAGCCTCGAAGCCATCATAGGCGGCGCGGGACAAACTTCGAGCAGTCCCGAATCCCCGAGGACAAGAACTTGAATCTCTGCAAGGGCTCCCCGGAGAGACCAGCAGAGAACCCGGCCAACTCCTTTGCCAGGTCTCGCAAGTACATGCCCATGTACAGCTGGTAAGACTGGAAACAGCAAGCAAGCATCGAGCCCTGGAAGCACTTTCTACCGACACCATCGAGGTTCCGGGCCTCCCTGCTGGGGGGCACAGCGGAGTGCATCTTCTGGCTTTTCAGACGATGCATGGCCGATTCCACCACCATAGAATGGTGTGGTAGCTGCGCCTTCTGAAAGCCAGGGCTCTTCCGGAGTCGATAAATCGAATTGACTCGCTTGCTTAGAACCGGCGCCGAGGCCGGTGCCTCCCACTTCTGGAAGAGGAGCCATTCCAGCATCGGAGGAACCGGGACAGTAAAGGCCTCCTTCGGAGGAGAGTCGTACTGTAGGGCCTCGAGCTCTTCAGCTCGAGGCTCTTCCTCGGGGTCCGCCGGAATTGCCAACGCGGTGGCCATATCCCGGACAAACTCCGAGAACCGGGTATCCTCCGGGGGGGGGGGGGGGATCTACTCCGTGGCTCAGACTGCGGTGAGTCCAAGGGGACGCACCAAGTCTTGAATGTGTCGGGGGACTCCTTATCCTCTGTCTCCCAGGCGGACTCGTCCGACGAGGAGTCAGGATCCGACCCCGCGGGGCCCTGGAGCACCCGCCCCGACGCCGGAGGCACCGGCGTCAACGCCCTTGGTCCCGAACGGGAGGTCGAGGGAGACCACGACCGAGGTCGACTTCGAGCCATGATGGACTCGAGTATCGGCTCGGTCTCCGGGGTCGACTTCGATGTCGATGTCCCGGTGGTCGGGGCAGATGCGCCAGACAGGCTGGCCATCAGTGCCCGCTGCTGCTCCATGAAGGCAGACAGTCTGCTCTCCAAGGCTGTCATCCTGAGACTCAGCTCGGGAGATGCAGCAGCCACTGACTCGGGCCCCGGCGACACCGGGCCCGACGTCGGCTCTCTGGGAGGAGAGTCCTCGAGGACCACAGGGCTTACGCGTCCTGCAGACTCCGGCTCCACGCGAGGAACTTTGGCAGGCTTCTCTTGTTCCACGGGCCCGAGGCAACGGTCGGGGGTCTTAGACCTGGCCCTCGAGGAGCCAGGGATCTCCTCCGACGATGCCCTCACGAGCCGCTTCTTCCTCTTGTGTTCCCGGTCGGGGGACCCCCTGTCCAAGGAGCTTCGACGGCGCTCGGGATCCGAATCCCGAGATGTCGAGGCCTCAGACGAGGTCCGGGCCCGGCCGGAGGCTGAGTCCGAGAAAAGCCTTTCTTTCTGCTGCTGGCGACTTCGTAGTGCCTTGGAAGACATCTTCCCACATGGTCCACACGTCTTAGGGTCGTGATCAGGACCGAGGCACCGAAGGCAGCAGTCATGTGTGTCGGTGAGAGACATCAACTTCTTACACCGATCACACTTCTTGAAACCGCTGGAAGCCATCGGGGAAAAAAGAGCCCCCGCGAGGTCAAAGGACCGGCCTTCCAGGGCGCGAACGCCAGCCACGAAGGGCAAAAACCGAAAAAGAAGAATCGGGCTCGATACCGGTGTACTGAACCCGGTGGGAGGGGAACCGGCGTCGAACCGGGAGAAAAAATAGCGAGAATCGCCGAAAAAATCAAACTTTTATCCGGGATGACAGGACGCACGTCCGGTGGGCTTCTCGGAAAAAGAGAGACTGAGGTAAGATGGCACCTTTAGGCGGGAAGGGAACCGCGCATGCGTGCCTGCATTCCCAAAGGCTTTCATAGAAACTGGGGAAATGCTCCGCTGGGGCTTCATCGGCGTCGATGACACCCATAAGTGAGGACTGACTTCCTGCTTGGTCCTGGAGAACTTACAGCTCCGAAACTGGTCAGCCGATGTGTCTTCAAAATCATGCTTGAGCAGGTTCTCTTTCAAGGGTAAGCTTCTCTTTGGAGAGGCATTGGTGAAGGACGAGGGAGTTGAAGGGAGGCAAACTCCCTGAGGATAAGCCAAAGCCGGCGCGTCTGTCGACCCTGGGATGTGGCCAGTCTTGGGAATTTTGCTGTATCCGTGTGGTGTGCTTTGTGCCCTACCAGAAGGGCCGTTTTCCCTTGAGAGGGCAGTCCTTTCGGGGGTTTCGTGGAACAGAAAGAAGTTTCTCCTCCTCCTCCTCGGCCGCTGGTAAGAAACTGCAATGAAATGAGGAGGGCCCAGATAGGGGTGGTTTCTCAAAGTGGGGCAGCTACGGGATTCCTTTTCTGCCTGGGTCCAAATCACCTCTGACTAGTGGGTGCTGGAGGTCATCAGAACAGGATTTGTGCTCGGGTTAGTCAAGTTGCTCGCAGAAACCTTTGTCTGATCCCCTTGCAAAGTGCCTCGCAAGATCAAAGCGGTGCAAGAGACTCTGAAGCAGCTTCGAGGCCTACAGGCCATGGTGGAGGTACCCTGAAGCCAATGCAGCTCGAGTTGATACTCCATTTATTTCATAGTACCCAAAAAGGAAGGATCCTTCCAACCCATCTTGGATCTCAAGAACGTGAATCGTTGCCTCAGGGTGCCTCATTTTCACATGAAGAAAAACAAGTTCCTCACCTTGCTATACCTCAAGGAATCTTACTTGCACATCCCCATTCAGCCAGATCACCAGCCGTTCTTGCAGTTCATAGTGCCCATGGGACACTTTCAGTTCACGGCATTGCCCTTCGGCCTAGCAAGCACCCACTGGACATTCACCAAAATCATGGTGGTGGTTGCAGCTGCTCTATGACAGGAGGGCATCCTGGTGCACCCATATCTCGACGATTGGTTAATCCGGGCGAAGTCCAAAGAAGAGAATGAAAGGGCCATGGCCCGGGTGGTCCAATTCCTGCAGAATCTCAGCTGGGTTGTCTATGTAGTCAACAGCAAGCTTCAAGTAACGCAGGAGCTGGTTTACCTGGGGGCCCAGTTCCAGACACATGTGCCTTGCCGAGTGATCGGATGTACAGTTTGCAGTGGCAGATCAGAGAGTTTCTAAGGATGACATCCCCAATGTCATGGCACTACCCTCCGGGTGCTGGGGTCGATGGCAGCAACCATAGAGTTGGGTCCATGGGCATGAGCTCAAATGAGGCCATTACAGAGGGCCCTGCTGTGAAGGTGTTCAGCGCAGTTTCACCAACTGGAGAGGTGGTTTCCTTGTCTGGCAGCAACCAAGATGGCTCTCTGGTGGTAGCTGCAGCCGGCGAAGCTGCTGGCTGGGATGCCCTTGGAAGCAACCCACTGGATTCCCCTGATGACAGCCCATCAGATTGGGGAGTGCACTGTGAGACCCAGATTGCACAAGGCAGCTGGTCCCTGGAGGAGATTACCCTGGCCATCAACTGGTTGGAAACGTGTGCAGTATTTCTGGTTTTGCAACAGTTCCACAGTCTCCTGCAGGGGAAGGCTGTGAGTGTGTTCTCGGACGTCATCACCAGTTGCCTACATAAACTGGCAAGGGGACATAGGCAGCATGCAGCTAGAAAACAAGATAGCCCTTTATTAGCATGGGTGAAGGACAATCTATAAGCCCTGTCAGCGGCCTATGTCACCGGCAAAGAGAATATTGAGGCAGATTAGCTAGCTTCAGATGGATCTTGGAGAGTGGACACTCAATCAGGAAGTGTTTGCCCAGTTGGTATACCACTGGGGGCCCAACAATCATGGATCTCATGGCAACCTTCGAATCCGCGAAAGCAGACCGGTTCTACAGCAGGCGTCAGGAACGGATGTCAGAAGGCCTTGATGCGCTGGGGCAGCGGTGGCCCCAGGACGGTCTGCTCTGTGCGTTTCCCCCGTGGGAGCTGATTGGCCGGGTGGTGCAACAGATTGAGGTGCACTGGGGTCTGGTCGCACCAATTGCCCCTGATTGGCCATGCAGACCATGGTATGGCGATCTTGCACAGCTGACAATGGACAGACCGTGGCGTCTGCCGGCTCAGGAATATTTACTGATTCAAGGTCCAGTGTGGATATCTCAGGTGGATCAATTCTCGCTTAGGCCTGGCTATTGAGAGAGTGCGGTTAAGGAAGCTTGGCTACTCAGCCCAAGTGATTATCAAGTTGGTGCGAGCTCGCAAGCAGTTCACTATGCTTGCATATGTTAGGATCTGGAGACCTTTTGAAAGCTGGTGTGCAGAGCAAGGTGGTCAGGCCCTAGTGGCCTTGGTGCCGGAGATCCTGGCCGTCCTTCAGGCAGGCTTAGAAAAAGATCTGGCATGTAATTCCCTATGGGTTCAGGTGGCAGCATTAACCTGTTACCGCAGTAGAGTTCAAGGCGTGTCCCTGGCAGCCCATCCAGATGTCGTGCATTTCCTGCAGGATGTAAAGCAGTTGCGGCCCCCAGTTCAGTCGGTAGTGCCGCCCTGAGACCTCAATCTGGTGCTGTCGACTCTAGCAGAGGCACCCTTCAAGCAACTAGTGGCTTGTACTCTGAAGGATTTGACAGTGAAGATGGTCTTTTTGGTGGCAATCTTCTCGGCAAGGAGAATTTTGGAGGTGCAGGCACTGTCTTGCAGAGCATCTATTTCCAAAGAGAAGGTGGTGGCCCATACCCTCTTTCTTGCCCAAAGTGCTTTCAGTGTTTCATCTGAATCAACTGGTCACTCTTCCCATTTTTTCAGGGTTCGAGGGCACCCAGAAGGACCCCACTTACAGCTTCTGGATGTTCGCCGGGTGCTTCGGCGCTATTTGCGGAGTACCAAGCCGTTTCGAAAGACCAACTGGCTGTTTGTTCTGTTTAGAGGTCCGTGTAAAGGGGAGGCAGTGTATACCTTTGTGAAACATTATCGGTTGGATGTGCAGACCACTGGGAATGCAAGGTTTGGGTCGGCAGTGATCCAGGCCGGGTTTTCGGGTCCCTCCCGAGGTTAGTACTGCTATAGTATATCCTATAGGTCAGGACTGGACTGGCTTGACAATAAGGAAGGTAAAATTAGGCTTTACCTGCTAACTGGCTTTCCTTGGGTACCTCCAGTCCAGTCCTAGACCCTCCCTGGTTTTGTTATAAAACGTCTGATGGCGATCCCGGGCCTGGAAGAAATCCATCTTTTTGCAGGGGGCCCAGGGTAAGGGAATAGCCATCAATGAGGCAGGGCTCTTTAGAAGAACCATTTTGTTCTCTTGATTCCATGTAAAAAAAAAAAAAAAAAAGACAAGGAGAATAAAAGAGAGCATACAAAGGAGTTCCAGTCCGGTGGACCGTTGTGGTGTCGCAGATGACTCAGCAGGATACCTGGAGAGGATGAATGACAGATTCAACTCAGCTGAGTTTGAGCACCAAGTGCCTACAGATAAAGTTTTTCCTTCTTTGGGGAAGGGTTTTACTGTCTGTTTGGGGGATGATGGTTAAAAGCATTTTTTCCATTTTAAGCACTATTCTTATTTGTAGCTCCCGTGAGTCTGCTTTGTCAATAGGTTACTGGGGGCTGGGAAGTGCTATTGGCTACCCATGTATGCTGATGTCACAAGTTGTGATATACTCAGTCTCCAAGCTGCTGGTGAGGCGTGACTACCCACAGGTCGGGACTGGACTGGAGGTACTCAAGGAAAGCTAATTAGCAGGTAAGACCTAATTTCACCTTATTGCCCATATACAGATTTAATTTATCCTAATTACCATGGAGGTTTTAACATTTTTTTCTGCTTACCGGAAGTGCTCCTATTAATGCTTACTAATTAGTGCAGGCAATATTCTCACAAAATTAACATTTGGTGCTACTTCTATAAGCCAGTCTCTAGCATCTTGTAAATATATACATATCTAGCAGCACACACAGCTGCTCTATAGGCGAGATAGATGTTGTTTTTGCCCATGAAATTGCTAATGCCCCAATATGATGATTCTTAACGGCTTCCAACATTGGTCATTTTATTTTTAAATCAGAAAATGTGTTTCTTTTATTGCCTCCAACCACTTGGAAAAGAAGGGACTTTAGTAATTGATATGGAAGGGCAGCCTAGATAGGCCATGTGGTCTTTTTCTGCCATCATGTTTCTATGATCGTTGCAAGGATGATAAACACCTTCATCTATCAAAACTTTGATGTCCCGTATTAGGAAATTTTTACAGCTTTCTATGGAGGCACCCCAATTTCTTACTCACATGCACTTGCATAAAAATACACGAGTACATCACAATTCTACCCCTATTCTTCCTAAATTACTCTCTCTCCCCCCCTCCCCCGGAGCATGTTTAAGTATGTGCCATCTTGTCAGTGCATGCACTTACACATGCATAGAGCACTTTTCTACATGCAGAACATGGTTTACATGTGGAAAATGATTTATAAAACTAGCCCCTTTGAGGTTAACTTAATCTGATCGATTGACATGGCAAAATAAAAATAAGGAATGGAAAGGTTATTTAAGTGATTTTGTAATTAATACTTAAAAAAACCACATTCACAGTATATGTAAATATAATATGAATGAATTAAACAAATAAATGAATTTGAAACAGTGACAAAAACACATCGTATATGGAATTTTCTGAAAGATAACTAGTTATGTTGTCTAGTGTAGGCTGGCTTATATAGTGTGGCCTAGTCAGTTACTCCTTCATGCCACCCAGCTGGCAAAACTTTCTGGAGAGAACAGCGATTTACATCTTCTCTTAAGCAGGTGTAATGTTACACATCTGCAATCTAGGCATGATCTGTGCTATAATTTTATAAAGACAATTAGGCATTTACTTGTCTTTATAAATAGGCTCAAAAAAGACACTCTCTCATTCACCTTACCTAGGCACCCTGTTTTAACATTACTGCCTTTATGTGAAAATTATGCAACCTCTCTTCTTTTGACAAAGCTAGATTTAGAGGAAAAAAAACAGTTGCCATTTGGGTACAAATGTGGGATACCATCTTAACAATTACTATATCCGGAAACAAAAAAAAACGCCAAATACAAATCACTATAGGACAGAACAACTCCCCTAACTATTCATTCCCTTACATCTCTGGGTGAAACCCCGCCTTATGTAAAACTGATTCTGAATGCCTGAACATTAACTGTGCTGGCATATGCAAATAGAAATACAGATTATTAGATCTATATAGAAAGCTTCCATGTGGATCTAAAGCAAAAATGTGTGCATTACCTCTGAGATGCCAGACGCAAATCCAGTCATAAGCGAAGGATCTTCAGTGTTGCTAAAATAACTACAACTATTTGTAATGTGTTTTATTAACATAAATTTTATTGTCTATTGTATTGCCATAAAAGTGGCAGGATTCTAAATTTAAAATATCATGCCCTGTATATGCGCACAATAAATCAATAAGCCCACCAATTCATATACTTATTTTTCCACTTGAAGTACCATTATTAAACAAACAAATCATAAAAATCACTAAAATTTAGCTGCTGCTACAATGTAGCAACAATAAATCATGGACTTTGCTGCCATATCACAAACAACTGACAACCAATCTGACTCCAGAATAATGTATACAAGGGATGGCGAATCTATGGCACGCTTGCCCAAGGCAGAAACAAGGGAAAAACCCCACCTTCAGCGTTACCAGGTACAAAAGGAGAAGGACAAAAACACACCATAGAATTGAGGACACTTTGAGAAACTGCAAGGTCAGTCCAACATGTGTTTCGGCCAACGTCCTTCTTTAGGGGACAAATGACCTTCGGAAAATAATAAAAACAATTAAAACAAACATTGATAGCAAGGAGTTTTCGCCAACGGCATCAGGCACATTGGACTGTAGCGCCCAGGAGAAAATGAAACTAACCACTGCACACCAAAATCGCTGGTCTGCGATGCGCTACATTGACTGATCACTGATCTTGATGCTGCCTTGGAAAAGCTTTCCTCCACACCCCCCCTCTTGCGAAGCCCCTCAGCCGCTGATCCGAAGTCCCACGCGAAACCAGAGAAACTCACCATCAAGCTAAAAGGAAACCGTGCAAACAGGCAGTGCCAGATACCAACTCATGCGGCAACTGTACAGAGGGATTCCCACACACTCAGCAAGATTCCCCCGAAAGCACAGCCCGACTGATTCAATGTCCCGACCCCTCAGGAAGCCTGTTCTGGCCTTCCCGGTATGCTCTCAGCATTGCCCGATCCACTAGCCTCCCATTCAAGGGATCAGTCTGGATCTGTCTGCCCACTTTTAATATAAGTGCTTTAGATAGTCTATTTTATTTTTTTCCCATTTGACTACCCTGAGTCTCTCTGGCTGAGTCCACTTCTCCTGACTGATCCCCAGTCTCCTGCTTTAGTCCTACCAGAGCCAGCCCTCAAGCGGTGACTGCTCCTCACCAGCTGCTGGAGGACTGGTCATAGTGAGTGGTACCTGCGGGTTATATGGTGATATCACCAAGGGTTTTGAGCATGCTCAGCCTCCAGCTGCTGGTAGGAGGAGACAACCCGCTTATCGGGACTGGGCTGGAGGGATGAAGAGAAAAGACCATTTCAAAATTGGGCAAGGGCCCAAAGGCCTCAAATTTACTCATCACTTAATACAAAGCAATCTTGAGGAATAATTGGAATTGTATATGCCTAAAACAGCAGGCAAAAAAGGGGAGGAGAAAAGGATAGGGAGACTAATTGTGCTAAACAAACTGAGCTGTCATAAAATCAAAATGGTACTAAAAAGTAAAAATGCCATAAAATCAAACAATGTTACTAAAAGAAAATGAAAAAATGTAATGGAGTGGTGGCAATACACAAGCAGAAGACATGGAGTGTAAGTGGTAATATCCATTTATGGACACCAGGCAATACTGGAAAGCCTTGATTAAATTATACCACTTAAGTGAAGCTGCTGTGAGGGGCCATATCTGTTGCTAAAAAAATAACTATAGGATAAGTTGCTACTTTTTCCTTTGAAGGTAATCAAATAGGTCTCAATGGGCTTGCTGCACTGTATAAGGCGACGGTTATGAGTAAAGATTATCACTTTACAAGGGTCATTCTAAATACCCAGAGGTGCATAAACCTAACTGGCATATAAATAATGTACAAAAGTTATGTTAAATACCCTAAGGTGCATAATATTCACTGGCATACAATGCCCACAAAAGAAGAGCGGGACCTGGATGCAATTGTGTCTGATGATCTTGAAGTAGCTAAACAGGTAAAAAAGGCGACTGCGAAAGCCAGAAGGATGCTTGGGTGTATAGGGAGAAGAACGACCAGCAGAAAAAAAAGAGATAATAATGCTTCTGTTTGTGTCTGGTGTGACCTCATTTGGCATATTGTGTGCAATTCTGGAGACCACACCTTCAAAAGGATATAAACAGGATGGTGTCTGTGCAGAGGGTTGATACTAAAATGGTTAGAGGTCTTCGTTATGAAGCATATGAGGACAGACTTAAAGATATTGATATGTATACTTTAAAGGAAAGGTGGGGTAGGGTCGATATGATAGAGACCTTTAAACACCTCCAGGCATAAATGCACAGGAGGGTCTCTTTCAATTGAAGGCAAGCTCTGCTACAAGGGGAGATAGGATGAAAGAGGATAGATTCAGGAGGCATATGCAGAAATAGTTCTTTACGGAAAAAGTGGTAGATGCATGGAATAGTCTCCCAGCGGAAGTGGTGGAGACTAGGACAGTATCTGAATTCAAAAAAGCATGGGACAAACACAGAGGATCTCTAAAGGTAAAAAGAGGACTATTGTAGTTGATATGGAAGGGCCTTGTGTTTTTTTCTGCCATCATGTTTCTATAAATAAATAGTAATAATTCCCTGATTGACTCTATAGTAACTATAGATGTGGGAAAGTTACTTATGACTGAAATGGTATTTAAAGCTGATGCAGCAGAAGAATTGGAAGAAATATCGATAAACCAGGAAAGCACAGTTACTTACCTGTAACAGGTGATCTCTGGGAACAGCAGGAATAAGTCTTCACATATGGGTACGTCGGTACCGACGGAGCCTGCGCGGGAACGCTCCCCAGCTTCCCAAAAAAGGAAAGCTTTTGGGAGCATCCCACAGCGCCTGCGCGCTGCCTTCCCGCCTTTCCTAACCGCCTCTCTCCAGTTCGGGTTTTAAAGCTGAGACAAAGAGAGAGAGGAAAGGAAAGAAAGATAGAGAGATACAACTCCTAGGGGAGGTGGGTGGGTTGTGAAGACTTATTCCTGCTGTTCCCAGAGATCACCTGTTACAGGTAAGTAACTGTGCTATCTCCAGGAACAAGCAGGAATGAGTCTAAACATATGGGGACTCCCAGCTAGAGATGCCTGGGAGATCCCCAAGGTTGTGAGACCCTGAGAAGGGCTCTACCTCCTCCCATGGATCTCAGGCATCCAACCAGGGATGGAGGGTAGGAGTTGATTAAGCATGTTACAGGTGTTTGAGAACAGCCTGACCAAACAAGGCATCCCGGCGGGAGTCCTTGTCCAAACAGTAATGGGCTGTGAAGGTATGAACCGAGGCCCAGGTGGCCGCTCGACAGATCTGGTCGATGGACACAGAATTTAGATGAGCCATAGAAGTGGCCATGGCCCTCACATTATGAGCTGTGACATGGCCCTCCAGAGAAAGGTTCTTACTCTGGTAGGCGAAAGAAATACACTGAGCAATCCAATTGGACAGTGTGCTCTTAGAGACTGGAAGTCCCAAATGAGGGGGATCAAAAGCAACAAAGAGTTGAGAAGACTTTCTATGGTGCTGTGTCCTTTGTAAGTAAAAAGCAAGAGCTCTCTTACAATCCAAGGTATGAAGATTCCTCTCTGCACTTGATGCATGAGGACATGGAAAAAAGACAGGTAAATATACCTCTTGATTAATATGAAAAGGTGAGACCACTTTAGGCATAAAGTGTGGATTTGTCCTAAGGACTACCTTATCATGATGGAACCTTGTATAAGGTGGATTAGCCACTAAGGCCTGCAGTTCACTGATGCGGCGAGCTGAGGTGACTGCAATAAGAAAGATAACCTTCCAGGAAAGAAATTTCAAGGAGGTAGTGGCTAAGGGTTCAAAGGGTGGCTTCATGAGCCGACTAAGAACCAGATTCAAGTCCCATGCCACTGGAGATGGTCTGATGGGAGGTTTAGTTAAAAGAAGGCCTCTCATGAATCTCGCAATAAGAGGATGAGAGGAGACAGGTTGTCCATTGAGAGGCTTGAGGGATGCTGCAATAGCACTCAAATGGACCCTTACTGAATTCGTTTTGAGTCCTGCGTGGGAAAGATGCAGGAGATACTCTAGTAAAAAATTCAACGGTATTGCTAGAGGGTTAATACCCTTCTCAGCACACCAAATGGTAAACCTTTTCCATTTAAAGGCATAGGAACGTCTAGTAGAAGGCTTTCTGGAAGCATGAAGGATATCCCTTACTTGCTGAGAAAGGTGCCAATCTTGAAGGTCTAAGCCTTCAGCAACCAAGCCCTGAGATGGAGAGATTGGGGGTTTGGGTGCCACAACGTTCCCCCCTCCTGAGACAGGAGATCTGGAGCAGACCCTAGGTCCAGGGAGGGAGCTTGAGAGAGATGCAGAAGTACAGGGTACCACACTTGGCGTGGCCAACGTGGAGCTATGAGAATCATAGTCCCTTGATCTCTCTGAAGCTTGAACAGGGTCTTGGGAATTAGGGGAATGGGTGGAAAGGCGTACAGGAAGTCTTGACCCCAATGAAGGAGGAAGGCATCCCTGGCCTGAACTCCCTGACACGGAATTCTGGAACAGAATCGGGGAAGTTTGGCATTCCACGGACTTGCAAAGAGGTCTATGTCCAGGGTTCCCCAAATTCGAAAGATTCTGACTATCTGGTCCATATGAAGGGACCATTCGTGTGGAAGCAGAACTCGACTGAGTCTGTCTGCCCAAGAGTTTTGAACTCCTGGAAGGTATACTGCCAGAAGATGAATTTGATGCTCTCTGGCGAAGGCCCACAATCTCAGAGCTTCGTTGCAAAGCGACAAAGAGCCAGTCCCTCCCTGCTTGTTCACATAGAACATGGCTACTTGGTTGTCCGTGTGAATGAGGACTGTCTTGTAGCTGAGCAGGGTATGGAAGACTGAGAGCCAAGAAGATTGCTCTGAGCTCTAAGAAGTTGATATGAAGGGAGGTCTCCTGTGGGGACCAAATGCCCTGGGTGGAGAGGTCTTGAAGATGAGCTCCCCAACCCTTTGGAGAGGCATCTGTTGTAAGGATTGCTTGGGGTAACAACTGTTGGAAGGGGGACCCCAGCAACAGATTTTGAGTGGACTTCCACCACTGGAGAGACCAAAAGAGGCGCCTGGAGGTTGCTATCTTGTCTGACAGACTTCCAGATGCCTGGGTCCACTGGGTGGACAAAGTCCATTGAGCTGCCCTCATGTGAAGGCGAGCATAAGGGACCACATGCACCGTGGATGCCATGTGGCCTAGCAGTTGTAACATCTCTCGAGCAGTTAGATGGGTTTTTAACTGAATCTGAGAGGCTAACTGCACTAAGCGTAGGCAACGGGCCTGGGGAAGATAGGCCTTTGCAGTTGTGGTATCCAGGAAGGCCCCTATGAACTCTAGAGACTGAGTAGGGGTGAGTTGGGACTTTGGGATGTTTATAACTAGTCCCAGATACTGCAAGACACGCATTGTGCAGGTTAGGGAAGTCTGGGCCTCTGACTGGGATGGAGCTCGGATGAGCCAGTCGTCCAGATATGGGAATACTAATATTCCCAGAGTGCGTAGAAATGCAGCTATTACTGCCATGCATTTTGTGAACACTCTTGGAGCAGAGGCCAGACCAAAGGGAAGCACCCTGTATTGACAGTGCTTTCCCTGATAAAGGAACCGAAGGAACCTTCTGTGTGCTGGATGGATGAGTATATGGGTATACGCATCCTTGAGATCTAGAGAACAAAGCCAATCCTGACTCTGAAGGAATGGAAGGAGAGTACCCAGAGAAATCATCTTGAATTTCTCTTTGCATAGGAATTTGTTCAATTCTCTGAGATCTAATATGGGTCTGTAATCCCCTGTTTTCTTTGGAATGAGAAAGTAGGGGGGAGTAGAACCCTGAGCCCTGTTGAAGAAGAGGTACTTCTTCTATTGCCCCTTGGGCAAGAAGGGTGGAAATCTCTTGACCCAGAAGGTCGAGGAGAGATGTTGGAGAATTGAACTCTCTCACCATGGTGTGAGGAGGAAGGTTTAAGAAATGAAGTTTGTACCCTTCCCTTATGATGGAAAGGGTCCACTGCTCTGCTGTGATTTGCTCCCATCTGGGAGCAAAGTGAGCTAACCTTCCTGGAATGGTGAGAGGCTCTGGTTCTTTTAGAGCTAGAAAGGCTAAGTTCTCTAGGTGCAAGTCAAAGGCCCTGAGGAGGCTGAGGCTGTTGGGCTACAGTAGGCCTTGCAGCCTTAGACTTGGCCTGTTTAGGTTGCTGACTCTTTGCAGCAAAACGACCTGCAGAAGATGTCTGCTGACCATAAGCAGAATAATATCTTCCCTTCTTGGGAAAATATGTCTTTTTGAACAACCTCTTCTGGACAGGATTAGAGGTAGACTTTGAAAGCCTATCCAAAGCAGAATTTTCTGCATCCATCTGAGTGGCCTTTGCTTGCCAATCTTTGCCAAACAGGTTTTCACCTGTACAAGGAAGATTTCCTAATCCATCTTGGACCCAGGGTTCCAAATCAGAAGCTTGTAACCAAGCAATTCTGCGTGCACCTATGGCAATGGCCGAGGCTCTGCTGGCCCCCTCAAAAGAGTCAAAGGCTGCACGGTTAGAGAATTTGGAAACATCCTGGGCATGCTTAAGCCAGGTAAGAAAGTCTTCCCTTTTATCTTCTGGAAGAAAAGGGAGGAAAGTTTGCAGATGATCTGTAACTTCCTTCAGAAACATCCCCATATAGAGACTATAGGAGTTGATTCTGGCAACAAGCATACTGGCTTGAAATATTTTCCTGCCAAAAGCATCCAAGGTTCTACATTCTCTTCCTGGAGGAGCAGATGAGTGCCTCTTTGCACTCTAACTTTTTCATAGCAGACTCCACCACAATAGAATGGTGAGGAAGCTGAGTTTTATGAAATCCAGGACAAGGAGGGACACAATACATGGTATCCAACCTACGAGAATGAGAAGAGATGGTGAGAGGAGTCTCCCATATGCCTATCATGTGGTCATAAAGGATCTCATGAACTGGCAAAGTGGCTGCTTCTTTAGGAGCCTTAGGATATTGCAAAATATCCAATTTTTTGGCTCTAGGCTCTGTCTTAGGGGCTACTGAGATAGAAAGCCCCTTGGCCACTTCTCTTATGAAGTCTTGAAAAGACAAGTCTTCTGGAGGGGACATTCTTCTTTTTGGAGAAGAAGGCTCCTGAGGAAGAAGTACCGATGCTTCGACAGAGGCCTCCGATGCATCAGAGTCTTCGGAGGAATCGAAGTATCGCCTGTCTGGATGCTCTTGTAAAGCCCGATACGCATACCGCCCGGTATCGACATCGGGAGTCATCGGTACCGGATCGGTACCGATAGGCATCATCGGACAGGGTACCGCTGCAGTCGACACTGAAGCCGATGTCGATGCAACCGGTACCGGCACCGGAACTGATATCGGAGCCGGTGTCGGAGCCGGTACCGACAACTAAGCTTGTTGCGGTACCAGCGGCGTCGCAGCTTGTATGAATGCCGTAATGGCACGCTGCATGGTCAGAACATTCTGATCCATCGACGCCATGAATGTCTGGAGGTTGGTACCGGTGGATTCCACCGGTACCCCAGAACATTGCAACAGGTGATCGGTCGAGGCCGTGCCATCGATGTCAACCTGTGACCCCATAGGAGGAGCTTTGGAAGCCGGAGCTTCCCGCCGAGGTACTTTTGCCGGTGCAGGATCCTCGAGGGCAAGCCCGGAGGCATCTCGATGCTTAGAGGGAGATCTACCCTTCAAGGACCGGCTAGACTTATGTTTGGTTACCTGAGATCCATAGGAGGAAGCAGCAGCCCTGGAAGACGTTGATGCCACCGAAGCTGCATCAGAGGGAAACAGTGTACTGAGCTTGGCTGCTCGGTTCTGTAAACCTCTTTTAGACATCATGGAGCAGGACAGACAACCGTGATGGAATGGTCAGGACCCAAACACTTAAGACCCCAGTCATGGGTGTCGGTAACAGATATGGTACCGCTGCACTTAGTGCATTTTTTAAACCCGGAGGCGGGCTTTTCCATGAGGAATTTTCTGTTAGGCCTAAGGCCCAACGAAGAAAAAATACACTGAAGTGGAACGGAAGTATTCTTTTTTTTTTTTTTTTTTTAAAGAAAAGAAAGAAAAGACCGGCGGTACCGGTCCGACGTCGAAGAAGGCAGACGCGCAACCAAAGAAATAAAATAAAATAAAGAACGTCTTCAGCGGTGACAGGAACACGACCTGCTGGCTCCGTGGAAAAGAAGAACTGGAGAGAGGCGGTTAGGAAAGGCGGGAAGGCAGCGCGCAGGCGCTGTGGGATGCTCCCAAAAGCTTTCCTTTTTTGGGAAGCTGGGGAGCGTTCCCACGCAGGCTCCGTCGGTACCGACATACCCATATGTGAAGACTCATTCCTGCTTGTTCTTGGAGATGATGTATTACAACTATTTGATAAACTGAAGAGCAGCAAATCACCTGAACCAGATGGTATACATCCAAGGGTGTTGAAAGAACTGAAATACGGAGGGGCATGGCAAGATGGTGCTGGCACACAGGCGTGTGGGACAGCTGCTCCCCTGAGAATGGGGAAGCGGAAGGTTAAGACTCGGGTTGCCCCTGCCAAAGCTGTTGGTTTGGGCCCTGGGGGGGGGGACATTGAGGCCAACTCAGCCACCCATTACTTCTTTTTCAACTTGGTCCCCTACGGCACAGAATTCCCCTGGTGGTGCCTTGTTGGAGTACGTGGCAATTTCGGAGAGCTTGTTGGACTCGTTGGAGGCAGTGTCGTTACCTCCCAGAGGGAGAGTGGTGCCTGGGAGTACTGCAGTGAGTTCCATGCAGGCTGCGTTATTAGGACCTGGAGGAGCCAGTCCCGATGCTGCAGCTTTAGAGGGGAGAGCTGGTGCAGTAGCAGCGGCTGGTGGAAGAGCTATGGTGGCGACCCCAGTGCTGGCAGATCCCTCGGAACAGCATCTGGGGGGGATTGGAGAGCTTGATTTCTACTACTTCTCAAACTGTAAATGTGACCTCAGTTTCTGTGTCTGCTGGAGGTTCTTCTGTTCGCCCATCGGAAATTACACTGCAAACTTTGTGGGATGCCATTCAAGGTCTCCAGGCTTCGGTCAATTTGCTATCCCAGAGTTTTACTCAATACAATACACAGAATTCTGCAGATTTGGTGCGCTTTCGTTCTGACTTTGACTTTTTGGAACAGAGGTTTGCTGCACAAGATTTGCAAATTAAAGCTTTAGAGTCACAGAATGCTGTTTTGGGTAAGGATAATATGGCAACCCATTTGAAACTGGAAAATCTGGAGAAAGTTAATCGACATAGAAATCTTTGTTTGTTGAATTTTCCTAAATGTGGTGCTCTTTCCCCCTATAAGTTGTTCAAGAAATATTTGTCAGAGTGTTTGAGGATTCCTGAGCAGTTTATCCCACCTACTACCAATGTGTATTATATTCCTCATGGAAAAGTTTCCTCAGGAGGGGGTCAGGCTTCTGATAGGGACCTTCTGAACATTATGGACATTCTTGAGCGCTCTGTGGAGGAAGGGGCACAGAAAACTACTCTGTTGGTTCAATTGGCTCTGGATGTTGACCATGACTAGCTTTTGAAATTGTTCTTTAAATATAGAGATGTCTTGTTTATGAATTGTAAGATTCAGATGTTTCCTGATGTGGCTAGGAGTACCCAGCGATGTAGGAGACAGTTTCTATTGCTCTGTCCCTAAGTCTTACAGCTTGGAGATAGCTTTAAGCTATGTTATCCTTGTAAATGTTTAGTTATTTTTCAGGGCAATAGATATGTGTTTTTTGATTTTACGCACTTAACAGCATTTATTTCTTCTAAGACTGTGATCAATCTCTCTCCCCCTGTTGAGATGGGATCTCCACTCTCATGAATGATTATGCTTAGGGCTGCCTGTGTTATGCTAAAGCTTTGTTTTTCTATACTTATCTTTTTTATTTCTCCGGATAAAATGTCACGTCCCTCTATAATTGTGGACTAATAAGCATTTAATTAATTTGTATACTATTTCCTGGTGCGTTTTGCACTTGTTTCTTTGCTTTTTTTCTGTAGCAGTTTCTTGCTGTCAATTTGGAATTGAAATAAATAATTAAAAAAAAAAGAACTGAAATATGAGATTGCAGACCTACTATTACTAATCTGTGAACTATCATTAAAATCATCAGTAATACCTGAGGATTGGAGGATGGCCAATGTAATGCCAATTTTTAAAAAGATTTCCAGGGGTGATCCGGGAAATTATAGATCAGTGAGTCAGACGTCAATACCAGGAAAAATGGTAGAAACTATTAAGAATAAATTCTCTGAACATGTAGATAGTCATGGTTTAATGGGAGACAGACAACATGGCTTTAGCCAGGGAAGGTCTTGTCTTATTAATCTGTTATATTTTTTTTGAAGGTGTAAACAGGTGGACAAATGTGGATCGGTTGATGTAATATATCTGCATTTTCAGAAAGCCTTTGATAAGGTCCTTCATGAGAGACTCTTGGAGAAATTAAAAAGTCATGGGATAGGAGGCAGTGTACAATTGTACATCAGGAACTGGTTAAAAGATAGAAAGCAGAGGGTAGGGCTAAATGGCTAATTTTCCCAATGGAAAAAGGTGAATAGTACCCCAGGGATATGTGCTGGGTCTGCTGCTTTTTAACATATTCATAAAAGACCTGGAAATGGGAATAACGAGTGAGGTAATCAAATTTGCAGATGACACAAAATTATTCAAAGTTATTAAAACCCAAGAGGACTGTGAAAAATTACAAGAGGACCTTAATAAATTGGTAGACTGGACATTCAAATGGCAAATGAAATTTAATGTGGACGTGCAAAGTTATGCACCTGGGAAAGAACCCCCCAAACTATGATTTTACAATATAAAGTTCCACATTAGGAACCAAAACTCAGGAAAAAGATTTAGGCATCATCATGAATAACATGTTGAAACACTCTGCCCAGTGTGCAGTGGCAGCCAAGAAAGCAAATAGAATGCTAGGAATAATAAAGAAAGGAATGGAGAATAAAACAAAGGATATTACAATGCTTCTGAATCATTCCATGGTGCGATCACACCTTGAATATTGTGTGCAACTCTGGTCGCCGTATCTTAAAAAGGATATAGCAGAATTAGAAAAGGTACAGAGAAGAAACACCAAAAAGGTAAAGGGAATGGAAGGACACCCCTATGAGGAGAGGCTTAAAAGGTTAGTGCTTTCAACCTGGAAAACAGAAGGTGAGGGGAGATACTGTATGGAGTGAATGGGTTAACGTAAATAGATTGCTTACACCATCAAAATGTAGAAAGACTAGGGGATATGCAGTGAAGTTACAGTGTAACCCATATAAGACTAATAAGAGAAAATATTTTTTCACTCAACACGTAATCAAACTCTGGACTTCATTACTGGAGGATGTGGTAAAAGCTGTTAGTGTAGCTGGATTTAAAAAAAAGGTTTGGACAAGTTCCTGGAGGAAAGGTCCATAATCCATTTTTAAAGGGGACTCAGGAAATCCACTGCTTGTCCCAATACAAGATTGTGGAAGCTGTCTCTTCTGGTGAAACTGCTAGATACTGGTGACCTAGATTGGCCACTATCGGAAACAGGATACTAGGCTTGATGGACCTTGGTCTGGCCCAGTATGGCATATCTTATGTTCTTATGTTAACTTTCACTGGAAGAGCTTGATTACTGTTAGTATTAAAATACCAGAAACATTCAAAATATTTTTTTAAAACAATGAACTAAATGGCATAATGGGAGTGAGGGTGGGGGTGGGGATCTCTCATGCCGGTTTGGCAACAGCTGGACAGGTGTGGAACAACCTTTTGCAATCTTAGTATCTGGGTGATAAGAGAAGATAACAGTTGTTAGCTCTGATTTGTGTGCTTCCTTCTATTGTATGTAAGTTTACACTGGATATAAATTTATAAGAATAGCAAATACTGTATGCAGTTTAACGTGGTTTGAACATGTTTTATATCGACTTTTTAATAAATTTTTTGCCATAATTATTCTCCATCAGTAAAATTTATATATTGGTTTTAATAAATTATGTCACTGTCATTAATTTCACAAACTATTTTTTGTTTTGTGTTGTAATATTCAAATGTATTGGTGAAATTTTTTCAAATATATTTACCCTTTTCAGGGTGAAGAAAATGTCTGCTCGGTCAGCAAAAATGCTCAAATGGAGGAAACAGCAGTCAAGATTTCAAGAATGGTGGAACGAAAGATTTGGCATAATCCAAAAAGGAAATAAGGCATTATGTATCTTACGTTCCGAATCTATAGTATGCAGGATGCCGTCATTACGAAATGGCTGCCTAAACAAACTTTGTTAGATTGCCCTTATGCATTGTTTTATTTTTCTATTAGATCATAAAAAGCGTAAAATGGAATTCGAACAATAGCAATAAATATTAATATGCTGTGCAAAAATCACCACTGGCACGCAAATTCATTTTTTAAGAATATTCCTGTTGATTTGGGCACATGCTCTCAAAATGCTTCGCCACCCCTGGTGTATACAATCAATGAATACATCTTCAACTTAGAAAGTGATTTTACTTGCTATAACATTTCAATACAGCAGCAAAGCAAGTAACAGTGTCATGAAAAGCAGCACCATGTTTAAGGTAGTTTGCCCGCCGTACCATTTGATCAACAGTGGTGATGGAGACTGTGATCCCAACTGTGTGTATTTTGTGCCACATGCAATCCAAAATGAAAACTGTTATATATGATGCTCACATGATGGAATAAGCCCCTTTTTATATTAAAAACAAAAATCACAAAATCGAACATACAATACAGAATATTAAAAGAAACCACAAAAAACAATAGACTTGCTGATATCTAGTAGCATTTAACTCATGTCTTTCCAGTAGTAGTTACAGGCAAATTATAATCAGGTAGTGTAGGTATTTCTCTGTCACCAGAGGCCTACAATCTAAGTTTGTACCTGAGGCAATGGAGAATTAAGTGTCTTGCCCAAGGCCACAAGGAGTACCAGTGGGATTTCAGCCCTAATCTCTTTGTTACCAAGCCACAGCCCTAACCACTAGGCTCTTCATCCACTCCTGTTCAAGCTGTCTATATAATTACAATGGCAATCTTGAAACCAATGAGAAAAATACATCACAACACAACACAAGATCCTTCAGTTATGGCTGGATTTGGATCTGTCATTTTAGAGGTAATGTACAAATTTTTGCTTTAAGTCCACATGGAAACTCTCTACATGTATAGATCTAATAATCTGTATTTATATTGCATATAGTGAACGAGAGAGATCATGTGTCTCCGTGTTCTGTTTATGATCACTACATTCAGGTACAGCCATATGAAGTTATACTAAAAATGTTTTCTCTCTTTCTTTATTGTTTATAAATGTGCATCTGTAATGCTATTGGATTCTGTATTTGTTTTTAATTACAACTTTTAATGTCTCATACCCCCGAGGAAGGCTTTTGCAAAAAACATGGTCATGTTGGGTTTCACTGACCAATTTTATTGATTTAATTAAAGTTTTATTATTCATGGACTTATATATTGTTTTTACTATCACACTATTTTGTTCTGTGCGCCATCTCGTGGGTGTAGGTGCCTCTTGTCATTTGGTGCACAGCCAATGTTATCCTGGAAGCTGTTGCATTTCTACCTTCCGCTGAATTCTCATACAGGCCACCGCACTTGCGGTTATAATATGCCAAATTATTCTGTTTGCTTTTTTTTTTTTTTTTTTGGATGCTGCATACCTTCCCTGTTGCGCATCCATCCTAGGACGCAGTCCAAGACTAAGGCTTCATTGCTG
The DNA here is from genome assembly GCA_033557465.1 of Ichthyophis bannanicus. Classification (NCBI taxonomy): domain Eukaryota; kingdom Metazoa; phylum Chordata; class Amphibia; order Gymnophiona; family Ichthyophiidae; genus Ichthyophis; species Ichthyophis bannanicus. Next base: position 136,689,062 of record CM066042.1, read on the forward strand.
CAGCTGTGCCATAGAACAGTGCTGGATTTAGACATAGGAAGCACAGACTGCACACCTAGGGTACTTCCAAAACCTAGAAAGAGTAGTTACTCACCTGTAACAGGTGTTCTCCAGGAGCAGCAGGAATCAGTCCTCACTTATGGGTGACGTCGGCGCCGACGGAGCCCTCGCGGAGCAATTTTCCCCAGCTTTCGCAGAAAGCCTTTGGGCATTGCAGCGCGCATGCGCGGTCCCCTTCCCGCCTAGGGATGCCATCTTGCTCAGTCTGATGACATAGCGGCAAGACAGCAAAAGTTAGCAAAAATATGCAAAAAGAATGACTGCAACGCCGAGGGGAGGAGGGAGGGTTGTGAGGACTGATTCCTGCTGCTCCTGGAGAACACCTGTTACAGGTGAGTAACTACTCTTTCTCCAGGACCAAGCAGGAAGTCAGTCCTCACTTATGGGACTCCCAAGCTTAAGGCTACCGGAGACCTCAAGCCTAAAAAGAGCTCCCTGAGGCTCAACAGTACAGAGGGAAGGAATCTTCTCCGAATACACATCCGGCCGGTAGCCAACACCGGGGCCGGAGGGTAGGAGTTGCCTAAACCTCAAAGAGATTGTGGAGGACTGCCTGACCGAAAGCACTGTCCCTGCGGGACTCCCTTTCCAGGCAGTAATGAGCCGCAAAGGTCTGACCTGAAGACCAAGTAGCAGCCCGGCAGATGTCTGCCAATGGAACAGAGCAGAGGTGAGCCACAGACGCGGCCTTCGCCCTGACCCGATGCGCCATGACATGACTTTCCAAGGAGAGACCGGCTGCCCCGTAAGTCCAGGCGATACAGTCGGCTATCCAGATGGACAGAGTACGCTTAGAGACAGGTACCCCCAACCGATTGGGGTCAAACGAGACGAAAAGCTGGACCGCTTTTCTATGCTCTCGCGTACGGTCAAGGTAGAAGGATAAGGCTCTTCTACAGTCCAGGGTATGCAGCACCGTTTCAGCTCGGCTGGTGTGCGGCCTGGGAAAGAAGGTCGGAAGAACCACCTCCTGGTTGATGTGAAAGTGGGAGACCACCTTTGGAAGAAACTTGGGGTGGGTCCGCAGGACTACCCTATTCCTGTAGAACCTAGTGTACGGGGGCTCCAACACTAGGGCTTGTAGCTCACTCACTCACTCGCCTCGCGGAAGTGAGGGCTACCAAGAAGAGAGTTTTCCAGGAGAGGAAACGAAGAGGGCAGGTAGCCATGGGCTCAAAAGGTGGGCAGGTAAGCCTTTGCAGAACCACGTTGAGGTCCCAGTCAGGGGCTGGGGGGCGCAACGGAGGCTTAAGTAGAAGGAGGCCTCTGAGGAAACGCGCCACCAAGGGGTGCGAAGAGAGAGGCTGGCCTTCAACTGGTGAATGATGTGCAGAGAGAGCACTGAGGTGGACTCTGACAGAGTTGGATTTGAGACCTAGATCGGATAGGTGAAGCAAATATTGCAGTACCACCGATACTAAACAAGCGAAGGGGTCCTCAGATCACTGAGAACACCAGACCGAGAAACGACGCCATTTGAGGGCGTAAGATTTCCGGGTGGAAGGTCACCGAGATGCTAGGACGACGGCTTCCACCTCCGGGGGTAGTAGAAGCGGAGCTAGGACTACCCTTTCAGCAGCCAGGCCATCAGGTGCAGAGCCCGGAGGTTGGGGTGCAGAAGAGTTCCCTGATCCTGGGTCAGGAGATCGGGCTGAAACCCCAGAGGGAGAGGGGTGTCCACCGCCAGCTGTAGAAGCAGAGGGAACCACGGTTGTCTCGGCCACCGGGGCGCTACCAGGATCACGGAGGCCCTGTCCTGGACAACTTTGAACAATGTCCGGGACACCAGTGGCGTGGGAGGGAAGGCATACAGCAGACCCGTGGACCACGAGATGAGGAAAGCATCTGGCGCTACTCGAAGAGGATGAGGGTGCCGGGAGCAGAACCTGGGGAGCTGCCTGTTCAGGGGACTGGCAAACAGGTCCACGGTGGGAGAGCCCTACCGGAGGAAGATCTGCTGAACCACCGCGGGGTTCAACTTCCATTTGTGTGGTAGCAGGATCCGGCTCAGCTTGTCCGCCAGGCAGTTGTCCTGCCCTGGCAGGTAAACCGCCTTGAGGAGGATGTCGTGATCGACCGCCCAAGAGCACAGCCTCCGGGCTTCCTGACATAGCAGGGAGCCCGTGCCCCCCTGTTTGTTCACGTAGAACATTGCCACCTGATTGTCCATCTGCACCAGTACGGACTGACCGAACGTTAGGTGAGAGAAGGTCCGCAGAGCTAAGCGGATCGCCCGGAGCTCCAGGAAGTTTATCTGCTGGGCGGTTTCCCAAGGCGTCCAAAGGCCTTGAGTGCATGTCCCCCGACAGTGCGCCCCCCAACCCAGGAGGGAAGCATCTGTCGTGAGCACCCGGGACGGCGGTGGAGACTGAAAGGGCATGCCGAGCACTAGATTGGGCAGGTGAAGCCACCATTGCAGGGAGGAGACCAGATGGTCGGAAACCTGTAACAGGTCCGACAGCCTCCCTGTGGCCTGATGCCACTGAGAGCGAAGGCTCCACTGGGTATGTCTCATATGTAGACGGGCGTTCAGAGTGACATGGACCGTGGAGGCCATGTGCCCGAGCAACTGCAGGAACTGTCTGGCAGGGGCCGGCGACTCGCCGCTGAACCTGCCAGCTAGGGCCATGAGCCTGTTCCAGAGGCAAGAAGGCACGAGCCCGCCGAGTGTCCAGCCGTGCCCCTATGAACTCGAGGTCCTGAGAGGGGAGCAAAGCGGACTTTTCGAAGTTTATGATGAAGCCCAAGTGCTGAAGCAGAGCCACTGTACGTTGGGCGGCCTGGGCGACCTCTGGAGCCGACGATGCCCGGATGAGCCAGTCGTCCAGGTATGGGAAGACAAAGAGGCCTTGAAGCCTTAGGAAGGCTGCCACCACTGCCAGGCACTTCGTGAACACCCTGGGAGCGGAGGACAGGCCAAAAGGCAGCACTCGGTACTGATAATGATTCCCTGCCACCACAAACCTTAGGTATTGTCGGTGGTCCGGATGAATAAGGATGTGGGTATAAGCATCCTTTAGATCCAAGGAGCACAGCCAATCTCCCCGCTGGAGGTAGGGCAGTAGGGTTCCAAGGGTAAGCATCTTGAACCTTTCCCGCTGCAGGAACTTGTTGAGGTTGCGCAAGTCTAGAATGGGCCTGAGGCCTCCTGTTCTCTTTGGAATCAGGAAGTACCTCGAGTAAACCCCGTGACCCCACAAGTGTTGGGGCACTGGCTCCACCGCCCGTTCTTGAAGCAGGCTTTGCAGCTCCTGAAGGAGTACGTCCTCGTGCAGCGGGAGTCTGGAAGGCTCCCCTGGGAAGCAGAGGGGGGGCACCTGGTGAAAACGCAGGAGGTAGCCCTTGTGGACCACCTGCAACACCCAGGCATCGGATGTAATGGCTGACCACCTGTGAGCAAAGTGGGTCAGCTGACCTCCCGTGCTGGCATAGTCAAAAACCTCCACCCTGCTGGGCCGGGGCCTGCGTGGTGGGTTTGGGGGCTTTTTGCTTCCGGGAACCGTTACCCTGTCCCCTAGGCCGCTGCCCCTGAAGGGGGTAATGGCCTGACATTGTGATTGGTGATGCGTATAAGCAAATACTTTCCTCGGGTAAAAAGGCTTTTTGCGCGAGCCCTTCTTCTTCTGTGAAGGGGCCGAGGACTTCCTGGAGAGGCGAGTCCTGGTGAGAGTCTCTGACTCGAGCTCCGCCGCCTTTTCGGCCATGGGTTTGCCGAAGAGGTTTTCCCCTCGGCAAGGAACATCGACCAACTTGTCCTGCACCCATGGCTCGAGGTCGGATGATTGAAGCCAAGCCTGGCGGCGAGCCCCGATGCTGGCTCCGGCTACCCGAGCCGATGCCTCGAAGCCATCATAGGCCGCTCGAGAAATGAACTTCGAACATTCTCGAATCCCTGAGGATAAGGCCTGGAACCGCTGCAAGGGTTCCTCGGAGAGACCGGCAGAGAAACCCTCAATTTCTTTCGCCAGGTCTCAGAGGTACATACCCATATACAGCTGATATGTCTGGACCCGACAAGCAAGCATAGAGCCCTGGAAGCACTTCCTACCGAGGGCGTCCAGGTTCCAGGCCTCCTTACCCGGGGGCACCGAGGAGTGCATCTTTTGACTCTTAAGTCGATGCATGGCCGACTCCACCACCATGGAGTGGTGCGGAAGCTGCGCCTTCTGGAACCCAGGGCTCTTGCGGACTCGATACATGGAATCGACCCGCTTGCTCAACACTGGCGTAGAGGCTGGGCTCTCCCACATGCGGAAGAGAAGCCGCTCCAGCATCGGGGGAACCGGTACAGTGAAGGCCTCCCTCGGGGGGAGTCGTATTGAAGGGCCTCGAGCTCCTCGGCTCGGGGTTCCTCCTCCGGATCCGCGGGGAAGGCCAAAGCCTTGGCCATGCCCCTCACGAAGTCGGAGAACCGGGTATCCTCCGGGGGGGACCGCCTCCGAGGCTCCGACTCGGGCGAGTCGGAGGGGACGCACCGAGTCTGGAAAGAACCGGGTGACTCGTCCTCCTCTGTGTCCCAGCCCGACTCCTCCGAGGAGGAATCGAGCGGTTCCGCGCGGGCGGGGCCCGGGGACCGCCGCCCCGACGCCAAGACTGGCGTCAAGGACCTCGGTCCCGAACGGGAAGCCGAGGGAGACCTAGGTCGAGGATCGACTCGAGCTCGCATGGACTCGAGGATCGACTCGGCCTCCGGGGTCGACTGGAGCGTCGACGTCCCGGTGGTCGGGGCAGAGGCACTGGCGAGGCCGGTGATCCATGCCCGCTGCTGGTCCATGAAGGCAGATATACTGCGCTCCAAGGACGTCAGTCTGAGATCAAGCTCAGAAGACCCAGCAGCCGCCGACTCGGGCCCCGACGGCGTCGGGCCCGACGTCGGTTCATCCGTGGGGGAGTCCAGGAGGACTATAGCACTCACGTGTCTAGGAGACTCCACTTCGAGACGAGGAAGCTTCGAAGGCCTTTCCCCCTCCGACGGCCCGGGGTGTCGGGCCGGGCTAGGTGACCTGTCCCTCGAAGGACCGGGGTCGCCTCCCGGCTCCACCCTCGCGGGCTTCTTCTCCCGCTGGTGTTCCCGGCCGGGGGAGCCCCGCTCAGAAGAACTCCGACGATGCTCCGAGCCGGAGCCACGAGGCGTCGAGGCCTCTGACGAGGTCCGCGCGGAGTCAGAGAAGATCCGATCCCTTTGCGACTGCCGGCTCCTGAGCGCCTTCGAGGACATCTTGCTGCACGGGCCGCAGCTCATAGGGTCATGCTCGGCCCCGAGGCAGCGGAGGCAGCAGTCATGCGTGTCGGTGAGAGACATGAGTCTGATACAACGATCACACTTTTTAAAACCGCTGGCGGCCATCGGGGGAAAAAGAACCCCGGCAAGGTCGAAAGACCGCGCTGCCAGGAATGAAGGAAAAAAGTGGCGGGAACGCCAGTTGGAATAAAATAAAATAAATAATAAAAACGTAGACGGGCCCAATAGAGGATATCGAGGCCCGGCGGGAAGAGGAACACACGAACCGAGAAAAATTTAACGTAAAAACAAATCAAAGAAATCAACTTTTCTGCGGCGGTAACAGACTACGTCTGTAGGACTCCGCGGAAAAAAGAAGACTGAGCAAGATGGCATCCCTAGGCGGGAAGGGGACCGCGCATGCGCGCTGTAATGCCCAAAGGCTTTCTGCGAAACCCAGGGAAAATTGCTCCGCGAGGGCTCCGTCGGCGCCGACGTCACCCATAAGTGAGGACTGACTTCCTGCTTGGTCCTGGAGAAACCCTGCCCACTCTAATCTCTATGGGGGAGGGGGCATGCCAATGGACCGCGCAAGCTTAAATTTGTCCTTGCACAACTTACTTTTAAAAGCTGATCTCTTTTTTAAATTCAGTTGACACTCAAAACCACATTACCTAACTGGAAAGAGTGTCTTTATTGTCAGCATGTCATATCACATTGTTGTAAATATCATTTATGCACTCTATTTCATACCACAGTGTCATTTAAAGGGATTTTAACTCTGCTTTTAGAACACCTCTATCATTGATTTCCCATCCTGAGCAGCTCAACTCATCAGTAAATAAGAAAAATACAAAATTTAATAAACCGTATCTGCATTTTCCTGCTGTACAGGACAGTATGTGCAAAGTCGAGAAAGGATGTGGAAGAAATGGCCATTGTTCATGCAAAGTCTGCAATATATCAGTGGATTCTGGCTAGTAGGTAATGTGCTCTACTATTCAATATCTGGACAGCTCCCTCAGACAGCCTTCATCAACTATTGGAAACAAGATAACAGAATTCCAACCAATAATCTTGGATAACAAAGATCCATTTATCTACACTTAAAAAGGAAAGAGGATTCTAGACATAGAATAAATACACACCGGCGAACAACCTCCACAGCCCACTTCCTTTTAGCAGCTTTTCTGCGATCAAGTGTTCCACGCCACCATGATTGTATAAGTATAGCTTTAAAAAAATTCAAAATATAAATGTTATATTCATGTTATTCAGTATGCAGAGGATTACTGAGATCATTCACAGTATCCTTTTATCTTACTCATACAAGTCTGAAATACTTTCAAAGATCAACAAAAAAAAGAAAGATGGAATCTGGGTGACACTGAAAGCTCATGTACCATAACATCCTCTCAGTTGGTGTACCCCAAGGATCTGGCTTGGATCCAACTCCTTTTCTCTCTCTATACCCAGTCTCTTTGTGCACTCATCTCTTCCCATGGCTTTCAGTACCATCTTTACGCTGACTCCCCCCAGTTCTACCTCTCTACACCTGAAATCTCACCGGTAATCCAGGCCAGGATCTCTACCTGCCTTTCTGACATTGCTGGTTAGATGTCTCACCACCATTTGAAACTGAACATGGCCAAAACTGAGCTTCTTATTTTCCCCCCTAAACTTTCATCTCCCCTCCCCTTCCTCCTTTCTCAATCTCTGTGGATAACTCTCTACTCCTCCCTGTCTCCTCAGCTCTCAACCTTGGGTCGTCTGATTCCTCTCTCTCCTTCTCCACCCACATCCAACTGACAGCTAAAACCTTGCCGTTTCTTTCTCCACAACATCAACAAAATTTGCCCATTCCTTTCTGAACACACTACTAAGATACTTATCCACTCCTTAATCACCTCCCGTCTAGACTATTGTAACCTACTCCTTGCTGGCCTCCCTCTGAATCATCTTTCTCCCCTTCAATCTGTTCAGCACTCTGCTGCACGGCTAATCTTCCGCCAGCCTCATCATGCTGATATTACCCCTCTTCTCAAGTCACTTTATTGACTCCCTATCCATTTCCACATCCAATTCAAACTTCTTCTGACCTATAAGTGCATTCCCTCTGCAGCTCCTCACTACCTTTCCTCTCTTATTGCTCCCTACACCTTCCACAGGAACTCCACTCTTCTGGCCAATTGCTTCTATCTGTGTCCTTATTTATTTATTTATTTTATTTAGCAAACATTTATATACCGCTACTTCCAGCGATCAGCAGCGGTCTGATTACATAAGGAGAACTGTCAAATCAGTACAGTAAAATTTGGGTGCGTACAGGTTGATTCGGAGGGTAGGCACATCACACAAGGGGGTTCTGTATAGGATAAGGGCACTAATTACATATATACATATATACATTTTCTTTCTCTTCTATTGCTAATTCCAAATTTCACTCCTTTCACCCTGCTGCTCCTTATGCCTGGAACAAACTACCTAAGTCTGTATGTTAGGTGCCTTCTCTGACCCTTTTCAAATCCAGGCTGAAAACTCACCTCTTCACTGCCGCTTTCAGATCTTAACTCACCTGATCTCTTTTGCGTTTCCTTACCATTCCCCCTAGGATATATCCTATGTCTACAGCTACTGTGCTGTCTGTCTTGACTGTAAGCTTTGATGAGCAGGGACCGTCTTTTACATGTGTCTGTGCAGTGCTGCATTTGTCTTGTAGCACCATACAAATGTTCAGTAGCAGCAGTAGTAGTAAGTCCTTTGAAAGTTAAACAACCTACAAAGACTCCAGTATTTTTCAGTTCCAATACGGCTACTTGAACAAGGTACTACAGTTTCCTACCAGAACTTTTCATGTGCTGAAACCTTTTGCGCTGATGGAATCCTCTCCATGTGGCTTGGATACAAGTGGCTGAAATATTAAGCAAACAAAATAAATTAGGTGATGCAACAGTCTTGAAAACACTGAACAAGTAGTGAGTCAGTTCATTAGGTCTAATGAATGTCAAGCAGGAGGGATAAGGGGCACACCTCTGGCAGCCAAGAGAAGGGGCGAGACGAGTATGTGCTCCTCTGGGTGCTAGAAGGAAGAGTCAGAGATCCCCCACTGACTAGATGAGTCAGGAATATTTTTGAATGATTTATTAAAAGAAATCCTTCATGAAAGTGGGAAAAAATAGATTTCTACTTTACTATTAATCTTATAGCCTGACCTCTTCCACCAATGTTTTCACCTAACTCTGCCTAATTTAGGCAAGTACCATGCCCTAAATAGTAGTTAGAATCACCAAATCATTCTCCCTCACAATCAAGTCAATTATGCTCACCCAAACTCTGCTTTCGTTCTTCTAAGGCATCCTCTGTCGCAAACAGAGTCTTTGGAAAGCGGATAAAAATCTTTGTCCTGGAAATGAAAGATAGCACTTAAAACATAACTAACAGCAAGCATTAGAGTTAGATCAAAAGATAAGGTGTAATACTACACTAACACCCAGTCAGCAAACAAAGATAGGTGCTGGAGAGCACCGAAGTCACTTCATTGCATTCTAACCTAGAGTTAGGGTGCAAGGAGGATTATAAGGCAATCAAATGCATTCAGCAATATCAGAGGGGAGGAGTTGAACAGAGAAAAGATGATTACTTGCCTCAGCATTGTTCTTTGAAAGCAGCATTTGCATGAATTTACACTAATGAGCCACGAGACCTGTTCCATCCCACTCCAAAGCTACCTACACTTTTGAAGTCTAGAACTAGAGCACTGTAGTGCATCAAGAACCATTCAACCTGATTACAAAGTAAACTCCATTCAAGTTTCCTTTGACAGATGCATACTCTAAAGCAGGGGTCTCAAACTCAAATTGCTTTGAGGGCCAAATGAGGACTTGTAAAGTAACCCGGGGGCGGCATAAGACGCGGGGCCTCATTTGCATAAGGGACCTCATTTGCATAAATATTTGCATAATGTTACCATACACTAACTTTTAGTAAACATGCCTCTTTAATGAGTATGGATAAAGAAAGACTAAAAGATTTAGAAACAGGAAGACAATAATTAAACTGGGAACCCCAAAAGCCAAACTTGGAATGTACAACAACACTGTAGAAATAAAACTATAAATTAATTTCCTCTTGTACTAAACAAAGCGCAAACATTAATGATGCACATTTCCCAGAGCTGACATATTCCAGTTAATAAATTCAAAATAAAGAGATATTTTTCTACCTTTTGTGCATTTTTTTTCAGTTGCAATTGTTCCAGCCACTTTCTTCTGGTTTCTTCATGTCTTCTGCTAACTCTCCATCGTCTGCTTCCATTTGCCCTTTCTTCTCTCCTAGTTTTTTTTCCATTCTCTCTCTACATCTGCTTTAACATACTAATCTTTCTCCTTTTTCTCTTTCCTCATTCCTATTTCATCCACTCAAATTTTACCCCTCCATCCTCAATCCCCACTTACTCTCCCAATACCTGGCCAATTGTAGATTTGTCTTCTCTCCCAGACAAAATATTTTTCCCCTCTCCATTTCACTTTCCCAGCTCCATCCCATTCTAATCCTCCCCCAACATCAGCTCCCTTCTAGTTCCAGCCCCACCCAGCATCCGCTCCCTTCTAGTCCCTGCATCAGCCCATTTCCAATCCTAGCCCCCATCAGCCCATTTCCAATCCTAGCTCCCTCCCCTCACAGCTCATTTCCATTCCAAGCCCCCCTCCCCATCAGCCATTTGCAGTTCAAGCCCCCCCTTCCACTCAGCCCATTTCCAGTCCTAGCAACCCCCCCCCAGCCCATTACCAGTCCTAGACCCCCCATAGCCCATTACCAGTCCTAGACCCCCCATAGCCCACTACCAGTCCTAACCTCCCCATAGCGCACTTCCAGTTTTACCCCCATCATCCCATTTTCAGTCTTACCCCCCCCCATAGCCCATTACCAGTCCTAGTCCCCCCCATAGCCCACTTGCAGTCTTATCCCCCATCACCCCATTTTCAGTCTTACCTCCCCCCATAGCCCATTACCAGTCCTAGTCCCCCCCATAGCCCACTTGCAGTCTTATCCCCCATCACCCCATTTTCAGTCTTACCTCCCCTCATAGGCCATTACCAGTCCTAACCCCCCAATCAGTCCATCTCCAGTCCTAACCCCCCAATCAGCCCACCTCCAGTCCTAACCCCCCAATCAGCCCACCTCCAGTCCTAACCCCCATCTGCCCATTTCCAGTCCTAGCCCCCACCATAGCCCATTACCAGTCATAACCCCCCCCCCTGCCAATAGCCCATTTCCAGTCCTACCCCCCCATCCCCCCCGGTAAATAAAAAAAACACCTGGCTTCTGCTGCTGCAGCAGAAAATCAGCTGTCCCGCGGCCCCTTCCCCTCTGCACGGAGAGCCCTGAATGTGCTTCATCAGCGGGTGCTTTTTAAGCCGCGAAGAGAGTATTTCCCTCTCGCGCGGCTTAAGCCTATTCACTTTTCAAGCCTTGCGAGAGGGGAATACTCTCTTCGCGGCTTGAAAAGCACCCGCTGATGGAGCACACTGAGGGATCTCCGGGCAGAGAGGACGGGGCCGCAGGACAGCTGATTTTGCTGCTTGAGCAGCAGAAGCCAGTTTTAAAAAAAAAAAAATTGACAGTCGATTCTGCCGCTGCCACGGCAGCAACGGCAGTAGCAGAAGCAGAAGCAAGGCTTTTTTGTTTCCTTCCGTCGCGGGCCGCACAACGTTCTCTCGCGGGCCGCATGTTTGAGACCCCTGCTCTAAAGTGAGCTATGGAAAAATTTCAAAACAATCATCCACGTTGTTTGCAACCATCAGAGCTAACAAGTTTAGAACCCGTTTGACTTCGGTTATGAGAAACCTCTTTCTATTTGTCTCCCTTACAAAAGATAGGGCCCATGCAGTCTCTTTACCAGTAACTGTGATTCAAGGTCGTGTTCTAAGTAGAGAAATGCCCAGGGCCTCTATTCTGCATCCAGTCTTAGTACTGTCAGATTTCCTCACAGTACTACAGCGCTGACAGCCCCAAAGGAGCAATAAGAACAGAAACACAGCCTACTCAGCAATTGCCTTAGCACTTTGGTCTTCACTCTCAGCTCTCAAGAGCCACCATGGGTCAGGATTTTAGGATATCCCTAATATGTAGGATAAAGATTTGGGGGTAGTGGACATGCAAATCTGTTTAGGAATATTCTGAAACCTAACCTATTGGGACCGAGAGTGAAGACCAAGGCCTTAGGAGATTCTCCGCATTTCTCTTACATTTCAGTGACCCTCAATTTTAATTTAGCAGCACGTTTGGAAATAAATGTGTGCTGGGGGGAGGAGAAGCTTTTGGTATACAAAGTCATCCTGCTGGCTGCTCCCTAGTGTTTCCTCCCTTCAGGAATCTTTGTTAAAAAAAAATAATACACACTGATTCTAAAGGGCACATACCTGCATACAATTATACCCTCCTCAGCAGGTGGACGTGTGTATGCCTACTTTCCGTAGGTAGTTTCATAAAAGTGCATGAGCTACCTTTACAAAATGAGCACAAAATACTATATGTGCCTATATGCCTTGACAACCTGTGCATCTTGTTATAAATTTACCCTCCGTAAGTGCAGAGACGAGGAATCTACACATCCGGTAGAACTCCCACTATGTTTATACATCAGGACGGACAGCAGACAGGGTAAATGCTAGGCCAAAAAGCAGAATACAGGAAGTGCTCTACTCCCAACATAACTCTGAAATACATCCTTATTTATTTTTATATACCGCGCTATTAGAGATCAGTGCGGTTTACAAATAACACAGAATGTGTGTTACAAAAGCGTAGTTACTCACCAGTAACAGGTGATCTCCGGGAACAGCAGGAATTTAGTCCTCACATATGGGTTTCGTCAGTACCGACGGAGCCTGCGTGGGAACGCTCCCCAGCGTCCAATAGGAACGCTTTTGGGAGCATCCCTCAGCACATGCGCGCTGCCTTCCTGCCTTTCCAACTGTCCCTCTTCAGTTAAGTTTGTAGCTGAGTGAAAGGATAGAGGGAGAGAGGAAACAGACAAAGAGAGAGAGAGAGACAACTCCTAGGGGAGGTGGGTGGGTTGTGAGGACTAAATTCCTGCTGTTCCCGGAGATCACCTGTTACAGGTGAGTAACTACGCTATCTCCAGGAACAAGCAGGAATGTAGTCCTCACATATGGGGACTCCCTAACTGAAGATGCCAGGGAGATAGACCCAGGAAGGTGCCACCATCGAAGGTGAGAATCCTTCCTCCCATGGATCTCTGGCATCCCACCAGGGTTGGTGGGTAGTTGGTTTAGGTTTGAAAGAGATTTTGAAGAACAGCTTGGCCAAAGAAGGCATCCTGACAGGAGGCTTTATCTAGGCAGTAGTGGGCTGTGAAGGTGTGTACCAAAGCCCAGGTGGCTGCTCAACAATTGTCATCAGACACAGAGTGGAGATTAGCCATAGAAGCTGCCATGGCTCTCACATTGGGAGCTGTGACATGGTCCTGGAGAGGAAGACCCTTACTCTCATAAGTAAAGGATATGCATTGGGCAATCCATTTAGATAAAGTTCTTTTGGAGACTGGAAGTCCCAAATGACTAGGGTCAAAAGCTACAAAAGGTTGCGAGGACTTTCTATGTTGCTGTGTTCTTTGAATGTAAAAGGCTAAGGCCCTCTTACAATCCAAAGTATGAAGGTTTCTTTCTGCATTAGAGGTATGAGGCCTCGGAAAAAATACAGGAAGGTAAATTGATTGGTTTATTTCAAATTTGTTTTTTATTGTTTCCCAAACAAATATAAAATTATACAGTCCATATCAAACAGAGCCATTAACAATAATCTCTAGCCAGCCATATAAAAGAAAAAAAAAATACACAGTTACGAGCCAGAAGGCTATTGTATAAAACAACAAGTCAGACCGCCACCCGTTCCTCACCAAAATCTGTCTAACCAGGAAATCAACAGGTGACAATAACAGGTCTTTCTATAGCCTTTCGAAGGCTCGCCCCCCCCCCACCCCCCAACATCAATCGCAAGGATGGGTCTGCATAATGACAGTAGACTAGCAAAAACAAACAGTCTATAAGGAATAACAAACTGTACAAAAACTTTTCCCCTCCCCCCTGCCCACCCTCCCCCACCCCTCAAGCAAGCCCTAATGCCCGGGACCTGGAAACCCCACATTGCCAAGCCTAATCCCAGGGGAAAAATTCTACCACATCCAACTCTACACCCATGTACTTTGCACACGTCCGCAGCAGGGGAATTTATCTAAACATTCAACACTGCGCTACGTTCCTGAGCAGTTAAAGTGTTTATGAGTGGTAGCCAACGCTCAAGAAACTGCTCCCACTGTTTCCCCCCTAACTGCTTCGCCGTGAGCTTTTCCATATACATCAAGTTTATCATTGATTTTTCCCAACTCACAAGCTGTGGGGGGAAGCACTCAAGCCAGTTACCCAATATGACTTTCTTTACTAGAAGGAGACCTCTATCGAGCAAAGCTCTGGGGTAAGATGGGATCAGAGGCAGAGTCCCCTCCCAGCAATGAAACAGACACACCTCCCACTGCATGGGGACCCCCAACCCCAGCCAGTCCCACAGCCTATCAGTCACTTGCTGCCATAGGCACTGAACCCTGGGGCAGACCCAAAACTTGTGAAACAGAGTCCCCTCGTCCTGCTGGCACCAACCACACACAGAGGTAGCTCGCAAGCCTACTTTATACGCCCATTGATCACTGGTGTACGCTCTCCAGAGAAATTTGTACTGCATCTCCTGCAAGTACATCCACACGGCACCCCTGGGAATCCGCTCAAAAGCAGACCGCAAGATCTCCACTGTCAGCCCTTGCAAGACATCCCTAGCCCAGCGTTGGACCAGGATCTTAAGATAGTCAGAATCTACCAGCGGGCAGAGCAGCTGCTTTCTCTCATCCCAGTCCAGCAGGTCTTTCTCCACCCATCCCCCAATCAGTTTCCTCGGGTCCTTTGTGATCAATAGAGTAGGGACCCTCCTTCGCAGCTGATCCACATAGTGGCGAAGTTGGAGGTATCCATAAAAGTCCCTGGATGCCAATCTATAAGTATTGCTTAAGTTCTGGAAACTCTCCAAGACACCTCCCTCTGTTCTACCCAAATCCCCCAAACATACTAGCCCCTTCTGCTGCCAAACATGGAAAAGTGTAAAATCAGCAAAGCCCGGCAAGAAATCCGGGTTCCCCACCAATGGCAGCAAGAGAGAGCAGGTCGAATCCCAGCCGGCCCTCCCACAAAGCTCTCGCCAAGCCACCCGTAAGGTTCTCAGATATGCACTGTCCCCCCTATCCCCCAGGCCGCGTTTACGCACAGTGTGAAGTAAGTACTAACTGTGACAGGGTGAGGAAATTTCCCGCAATTGCTGAACTGGGGCACACCCACCCTCCACAATTAACAAACCCCAAATATGTCGAGCCAGGTATCTGAGATTATAGTTCCTTAGCGAGGGGAGTTCCATCCCCCCTTCCTCCCTCCTTCGCCTCAAGGCCCTTAGCGGGATTCGGGGACGGCGCCCCCCCCCAGAGGAACCCAGTCAAATATCTATCAAACATTCTCCAGTCCCTCGCAAGAATCCAAATCGGCAATAATCGCAACATATATAACCACCGGGGGAGTTCTACCATAGAAAATAGGGCAATTCTGCCTCTCAGAGACAACGGAAATACTCGCCAACGCTGAAACGTTAGCCGTGCCCTTTCTAGCATGCCCCCCACGTTCGCATGATAGAGCCTATCCGGGCACGCAGGCAGCTGAATTCCCAGGTACCTGATAGAACCCTCCGCCCACGCAAGGGGAAAAACTCCACGCCAGACAGGTTGCACTCTCCCTCCAACATCCAAGGCCATAGACTTGGACATATTAATCTTTAGCCCCGAAAAGCTGCCATATTCCTGAATGAGTAGCAGCACCCTCTGCAATGATTCCTGCGTTTCAGTCAGACAGAGAAGCATGTCATCAGCAAAAGCACTGAGTTTTATCTCCTCTCCTCCCATCTTAATCCCCGCCACTTGGGCCTCCTGTTGAATAGCCCGCAATAGCGGTTCCAACGCAAGCACAAATAAAAGTGGAGAGAGTGGGCAGCCCTGCCGCGTACCCCTTTCCAAAGTAAATGACTCTGAGAAGACCCCATTCACTCCGACTCTCGCCGCAGGGAGCTGATATAGGACCCGGACCCATTGGGCAAACTCCCCTCGAATTTCAAAACCACCCAAAGCATCCCACAGATAGGCCCAGGCGACCCTATCAAATGCCTTTTCAGTGTCCAGACTGACCAATAATAATGGCGAATGCTTCGCAATGCAATGCTCCATTCCTAAAAGCAACTTAGCAATGTTCTTAGTTGCATCCCTCCCCACAACAAAACCTACTTGCCTCTCATCTATCAAAGATGGTAATATGGGATTCAGCCGCTTTGCCAGTATCGAGGCCAAAATCTTAACGTCATTGTTAATAAGTGAGATAGGCCGATATGACGCAGAATCTAGTGGGTCTTTCCCCGGCTTCGGGATTACGGTAATATTTGCACAACGCATGTCTCTGGGGAAGCCGCCCACCTGCAGAGCCTCCGCATACATAGCTAACATACTAGGGGCTAATCTAGGGGACAATATCTTATAGTACTCTGCTCCGAAACCATCGGGGCCTGGGGCCTTATGCGATTTCCCTCTCTGGATGGCATCCTGGATTTCCTTCCCCGTCAGAGGGGCATTGAGCCTCTGCAGCTCCCCCTCAGATAGCTGAGGTAGCGTCACCCTATCCATGAACGCTCTACTTTGAGTATTATCGCGTTCCTCCTCCATATATAAACGGGCATAGAAGCTCCGAAAAAGTTCTGCAATGTGCTGCGGCTGGTGCTGCAGTTTCCCCTCCGCATCTTTAAGGACAGGGACAAAACGTGCTCCACCTGGGTCGCGAACCAACTTCGCTAAAAGCCTCCCGGACCGATTGCCATATCTATACAATTTATGCTGATAATATTGCAAAGACATCTTAGCTCTTCTCTGAAGAAGCTCATTAAGGGCCAACTGGGCCTTAGCATAATCCTGCTGAAGTATCCTGGCTCCCTGTCCACCCAGATTACTAAGTTTATACTGTAGAGCCTGAAGGTTACGCTCCAAAACCAAGATGCTGTGATCCAAATGTCTGCACCTTTTAGCAGTATTAGCAATAATCACCCCCCTCATAACTGCTTTACTAGCTTCCCAGAATATAAGGGGTGGACAGTCAGGAGTGTCATTAAAAAGGACATACTCATCCCAGTGCTTCTCCAAGAAGCTGCGAAAGTCTTTATCCTCCCATAGGTAGGCCGGAAAGCGCCAGCCTGCCCTACCTACCCCTTGGCATTCCCAGGTCATCCAAACCATACCATGGTCAGATATTGCTATGGGTTCTATACCCGTCTGATCCACCTTAGAAATCCCTTGTTCACTCACCAGGATATAGTCAAATTGATTGGTTTAAATGAAAAGGCAAAACCACCTTTGGCATAAAGTGTGGGTGAGTTTGAAGAACAACCTTATCATGATGAAATCTAATATAAGGAGGATCAGCCACTAAAGCTTGCAATTCACTAATGCAATGGGCAGAGGTGATTACAATCAGGAAGATGACCTTCCAAGTCAAAAACTTAAGGGCTGTAGTGGCTAAAGGTTCAAAAGGCGGCTTCATGAGCTGCCCGAGAACTAGATTTAGATCCCATGCTACCAGTGGTGGCTTGATGGGAGGTTTAGTCAATAAAAGGCCTCTCATAAATCTTGATAGGAGTGGATGAGAGGAAATTGGTTGTCCACTTAGAGGCTTATAAGAAGCTGCAATTGCACTAAGACGGATTCTTACCAAATTGGTTTTTAACCCAGAATTCGATAAGTGAAGGAGACACTCTAGTATCAATTCTAAGGGTATGACCAGGGGGTTTAATCCCTTCTTGGAGCACCATATAGTAAAACGTTTCCACTTGAAGGCATAAGATCTTCTTGTGGAAAGTTTCCTAGAAGCCTGAAGGATATCTTTTACCTGCTGGGACAGGTTGAAATCCTGGAGGTCTAAGCCTTCAATAACCAGGCGGGGAGGTGCAGGGACTGGGGATTCAGGTGCCATAGCATCCCGTTCTCCTGGGAAAGGAGATCTGGAGCATACCCTAACTCCAGAGGAGCCGCTTGAGAGAGATGCAGAAGCAGGGTATACCACGTTTGGCGTGGCCATCGTGGTGCTATGAGAATCATGCGACCCCTGTCTCTCTGAAGCTTGAAGAGTGTCTTGGGGATGAGGGGAATGGGTGGGAAGGCATAAAGGAAGTCCTGACCCCAGTGAAGGAGGAAGGCATCCCTTGCCTGACAGTTGTGCGCGGGAATCCTGGAACAGAACCGGGGAAGTTTGGCATTCAGTGAACTTGCAAAGAGGTCTATGTCTGGAGTGCCCCAGAGATGAAATATCTTTGCCACCTGGTCTAGGTGGAGTGACCACTCATGAGGTAGCAGTACTCGACTGAGTTTGTCTGCCCAAAGGTTTTGAATGCCTAGAAGATATACCACTAGAAGGTGAATTTGATGCTCTCTGGCGAAGGCCCATAGTCGTAAAGCTTCATTGCATAACGACAGAGAATCCTGTCCCGCCCTGCTTGTTCACATAGAACATGGCTACCTGATCGTCCGTCTGGACTAGGACTATCTTGTAGCTGAGCTGGGCGTGGAACACTCAAAGAGCTAAATAAATTGCTCTTAACTCCAGGAGGTTTATGTGTAAACCAACCTTCTGTGGAGTCCAGGTTCCCTGGGTAGAGAGATGATTCAGGTGTGCTCTCCAACCCACCTGTGATGCATCTGTTGTTAGGGTGGCCTGAAAGAGGGGTTGATGGAAAGGAGACCCTACTGTCAGATTTTCTCGTGATTGCCACCATTGGAGGGACAAAATAAGTCATTGAGAGATTGTTATTTTGTCCAACAAATGACCCGTGGCCTGTGTCCACTGTGTGGAGAGGGTCCACTGAGCTGCTCGCATGTGGGGGTGAGCACATGGGACTACATAAACTGTGGATGCCATTTGTCCCAGCAACTGCAGTAGCTCCTGAGCAGTGAGGGAGGATTTTCCTGCTGCTTGGGAAGCTAACTGCATTATGCGAAGACACCGGGCTTGTGGAAGGAAAGCCCTTGCCTGTCTGGTATCCAGACAGGCTCCTATGAATTCAAGGCGTTGGGAAGGAACTAGTTGAGATTTCGGGAAGTTTATTACCAATCCCAAGTATTGGAGGATTCGCATTGTATGAGACAGTGCAGTGCTGGCCTCTGTCACTGTGGAGGCTCGGATAAGCCAGTCATCTAAGTAAAGGGAAGACAAAAATCCCCAGGGTTCGTAGAAAGCACAGTTACTTACCTGTAACAGGTGATCTCTGGGAACAGCAGGAATTAGTCCTCACATATGGGTACGTCGGTACCGACGGAGCCTGCGCGGGAAAGCTCCCCAGCTTCCCAGAAGGAAAGCTTTTGGGGCCTCCCACTGCGCATGCGCGCTGCCTTCCCGCCTTCCTGACCAACTCTCCTCAGTTCGAGTTTAAAGCTGAGACAATAGAGAGAGGAAAGGAAAGAGAGAGATAGATACAACTCCAAGGGGAGGCGGGTGGGTTGTGAGGACTAATTCCTGCTGTTCCCAGAGATCACCTGTTACAGGTAAGTAACTGTGCTATCTCCAGGAACAAGCAGAAATAAGTCCTCACATATGGGGACTCCCTAGCTAAGATGCCTGGGAGATCCCCTGAAGGGTATGAGACCCTGAAAGGTTCCTCATCTTCCTATGGATCTCAGGCATCCATTCAGGGAAGGTGGGCAGGAGTTGTTCAAGAATGGAACAGGTGTCTGAGGACAGCCTGACCAAACAATGCATCCCGGCGGGAGTCCTTGTCCAAACAGTAATGGGCTGTAAAGGTATGAACCGAGGCCCAGGTGGCTGCTCGACAGATCTGGTCAATGGACACAGAGTTTAAATGAGCCATAGAGGTGGCCATGGCCCTCACGTTGTGAGCGGTGACATGGCCCTCCAGAGAAAGGTTCTTACTCTGGTAAGCAAAAGAGATACACTGAGCAATCCAATTGGAGAGTGTTCTTTTGGAGACTGGAAGTCCTAAATGAGAAGGATCAAAAGCAACAAAAAGCTGAGAAGACTTTCGATGTTGCTGTATCCTGTGCAGGTAAAAGGCAAGAGCTCTTTTACAGTCGAGAGTATGAAGGTTCCTCTCTGCACTGGATGCATGAGGAGCTGGAAAAAAGACAGGTAAATATACCTCTTGATTAAGATGAAAAGGGGAGACCACTTTAGGCATAAAGTGGGGATTGGTCCTAAGGACCACCTTATCATGATGGAACCTTGTATAAGGTGGATTAGCCACTAGAGCTTGCAGCTCACTGATACGGCGAGCTGAGGTGACTGCAATAAGAAAAATAACCTTCCAGGAAAGAAATTTCAAGGAGGTAGTGGCTAAGGGTTCAAAAGGTGGCTTCATAAGCTGACCAAGAACCAAGTTTAAGTCCCATGCCACCGGAGGAGGTCGAATGGGAGGTTTGGTTAAGGTTAGGCCTCTCATGAATCTTGCAATAAGAGGATGAGAGGAAACAGGTTGTCCATTGATGGGCTTAAGTGATGCCACAATAGCACTCAAATGGACTCTTACTGAATTCGTTTTGAGTCCTGCATTGGAGAGATGCAGGAGATATTCCAAAAGAGAATTCAATGGGAGTGCTAGAGGGTTAAGACCCTTTTGAGCACACCAAATGGAAAATCTTTTCCATTTAAAAGCGTAAGAACGCCTAGTGGAAGGTTTCCCTAGAGGCATGTAGGATATCCTTCACTTGCTACGAAAGATTGAAGTGTTGAAGGTCTAGGCCTTCAGTAACCAAGCTCTGAGGTGAAGGGACTTGGGGTTTGGGTGCCACAAAGTCCCCTCCTCCTGAGACAGAAGGTCTGGAGCCGCTCCCAAGTCCAGGGAGGGGGCTTGGGAGAGATGCAGAAGTAGAGGGTACCACACTTGGCGTGGCCAGCGTGGAGCTATGAGGATCATGGACCCTTGATCCCTTTGAAGTTTGAACAGAGTCTTGGGAATCAAAGGAATGGGTGGAAAGGCATACAGGAAGCCCTGACCCCAATGCAGGAGGAAGGCATCCTTGGCCTGAACTCCCTGACACGGAATTCTGGAACAGAACCGGGGAAGTTTGGCATTCCACGGACTTGCAAAGAGATCTATGTCCGGGGTTCCCCATTTCTGGAAGATTCTGAGTACCTGATCCATGTGCAGGGACCATTCGTGTGGAAGCAGAACTCGACTGAGTCTGTCTGCCCAAGAGTTTTGGATTCCTGGAAGATATACTGCCAGGAGATGGATTTGATGCTCTCTGGCGAAGGCCCATAATCTTAGAGCTTCGTTGCAAAGCGACAGAAAGCCAGTCCCTCCTTGTTTGTTTATGTAAAACATGGCTACTTGATTGTCCGTGTGAATAAGGACTGTCATGTTGCTGAGGAGGGTATGAAAAACTTTGAGAGCTAGAAAAATTGCTCGAAGTTCCAAGTGGTTGAAATGAAGGGTGGTCTCCTGTGGAGACCAAGTGCCCTGAGTGGAGAGATCTTGGAGATGAGCCCCCCAACCTGTTTGGGAGGCATCTGTTGTGAGGGTTGCTTGGGGCAACAATGGTTGAAAGGGGGCCCCCAACAACAGATTTTGAGTGGATATCCACCATTGGAGAGACCAAAAGAGACGATTGGAGTTTGCTATTTGGTCTGAGAGAGCTCCTGATGCTTGAGTCCACTGGGTGGATAAAGTCCATTGAGCTGCTCTCATATGTAGGCGAGCATAAGGCACCACATGCACTGTGGAGGCCATGTGGCCTAATAGTTGTAGCATCTCTCTGGCAGTCAAGTGGCTTCTGGACTGAGTCTGAGAGGCTAAGTGCACTAGACGTTGGCAACGGGCCTGGGGTAGATAGGCCTTTGCAGTGGTGGTATCCATCCAGGCCCCTATGAACTCCAGGGATTGCATAGGGGTGAGTTGAGACTTTGGCAGATTGATCACAAGTCCCAGATACTGCAGGATGCGTCTGGTGCGATCCAGGGAAGTCTGAGCCTCGGACTGAGATGGAGCTCGGATGAGCCAGTCGTCCAGGTATGGGAAGACAAAAATTCCCAGGGCGCGTAGAAATGCAGCTACTATTGCCATGTATTTGGTAAATACCTTTGGAGCAGAGGCTAGACCAAAGGGAAGTACTCTGTACTGGAAATGTTTTCCCTGGAACAGAAACCGTAGGAATTTTCTGTGGGATGGATGGATGAGTATATGTGTGTACACATCCTTGAGATCTAGAGAACAAAGCCAATCCTGACTCTGTAGGTATGGAAGGAGAGTACCTAGAGAAAGCATCTTGAATTTCTCCTTGTATAGAAATTTGTTCAATTCTCTGAGATCCAGAATGGGTCTGTACCCCCCTGTTTTCTTGGGAATGAGAAAATAAGGGGAGTAAAAACCTGATCCCTGTTGAGGAAGAGGAACCTCTTCTATTGCCTTTTGGGCGAGAAGAGTGGTCACCTCCTGACTCAACAGGTCTAGGAGAGATGGGGGAGAATTGAAACTTCTCACCATGGTATGGTGAGGAAGGTTGGAGAAATGTAGTTTGTAGCCCTCTCTGATGACAGAGAGGGTCCATTGTTCTGATGTGATTTGCTCCCATCTGGGAGCAAAATGAGTTAACCTTCCTGGAATGGTGAGAGGTTCTGGTTTTAGAGCCAGAAAGGTTAAGTTCTCTAGATTTAAGTCAAAATCCCTGAGGGGGTTGGGACTGTTGGGCTGTAGCAGCCCCTGCAGGTTTTGCCCTGGCCTGTTTAGGCTGCTGACGCTTAGGAGCAAAGCGAGCTGCAGAAGATTGTTGGCCAGTATTTGTGGCAAATCTGGCCTTCTTGTAGAAAGGCTTTTTGAAAGATTTTTTCTTGACAGGGGTAGAGGTAGACTTAGAAAGTCTATCTAATGCAGTATTTTCTGCATCCATTTGAGTGGCTTTGATTTGCCACTCCTTGCCAAACAGATTCTCACCTGTACAGGGCAAATTTCCCAACCCATCTTGGACCCAGGGTTCTAGGTCAGAGGCCTGGAGCCAAGCAATTCTGCGAGCCGCAATGGCAATACCTGAGGCTCTGCTAGCACCCTCAAAGGAGTCAAAGGCTGCTCTGTTGGAGAACTTTGAAATATCTTGGGTATGCTTCAGCAAAAGAAGGAACTCCTCCTTTCTATCCTCTGGGATAAAGGGGAGAAAATGGCGTATCTTTAATGCAATTTCCTTCAGAAACATGCCCATATAGAGGCTGTATGAGTTGATTCTGCCAATAAGCATACTTGCTTGGAAGATTTTTCTTCCAAAAGCATCCAGAGTCCTACATTCTCTTCCTGGGGGAGTAGAAGAGTGTCTTTTAGTACTCTTTATCCTTTTCATAGCTGACTGCACCATGATGGAGTGGTGAGGGAGCTGAGTTTTTTGAAACCCAGGAGAAGGGGGAACACGATACATGGTGTCCAGACGACGAGAATGTGGAGATAGGGTGAGAGGAGTCTCCCATAAGTACATCATGTGTTCTTGAAGAATTTCATGGATGGGCAAGGTGACTGCCTCTTTGGGAACCTTAGAGTATCCTAAAATGTCTAACTTTTTTGCTCTAGGTTCTTTTTCAGAGGATACAGAAATAGAAAGACCTTTAGCTACTTCAATGATGAAGTCTTGAAAGGATAAATCCTCTGGAGGAGACATTCTCCTTTCTGGAGAAGAGGGCTCCTCAGGTAGAGTAAGGGATACTTCAGCAGAGTCATCTGATGAATCAGAATCATCAGAAGACTCAAAGTATCGTCTGTTTGCTTCCAGGGATCGATAAGGGTATCGACCGGTATCGACATCGGGGGTACCCGGAACCGGATCGGTATCGGGAAAAACCCCGGAACCGGGAACCGGAATCGGTATCCTGGCCGATGTGGATGGCCTGGGTACCGGTATCGGTTGTGGTACCGGAACCGGAGTCGGTACCGCAGGGTGCAGTACTGAGGGCGTCGCAGTCTTAATGAAAGCGAAAATGGCCTGCTGCATGGATTGAACTGTATGATCCATGGACGCCACGACTGTCTGGATGTCGGTACCGGATGAATGAGCCGGTACCCCAGAACAGTTTAACAGGTGATCGGTCGAGGCCGTGCCATCGATGTCAACCTGTAACCCCATAGGAGGAGCTTTGGAAGCCGGAGCTTCCCGCCGGGGTTGTTTGGCTGGGGCAGAGTCCTCAGGGTCAAGCCCAGGGGTATCTCAATACTTAGAGGGAGATTTGCCCTTTGAGGACCTGCCAGAGGAATGTTTGGTTACCTGAGATCCATCAGGAGAGGAAGACCTGGAAGATGTCGATGCTGGAGTATCTGTAGTAAACAGCATGTGAAACTTGGCTGCCCGGTTCTGTAAGCCACGTTTAGACATCAAAGAACAGGATGGGCAATCCGGAATGGAATGGTCAGGCCCCAAACATTTAAGACACCATTCATGGGTGTCTGTGACTGAAATAGTACCGCTGCACTTGGTGCATTTTTTAAACCCAGAGGTTTGTTTCTCCATGAGGGAGAATTTGTGAAGGCCTAAAGGCCTCACAGAACAAACACACCAAATGAGGAAAAAAGAAGATTTTTTTTTTTTTTTTTTAAGAAATAAAGGAAAAAAGACCAGCGGTACCGGTCTGGAATCGGGGAAGGCAGACACACGGCCAAAGAAATAAATTAAAATAACTTCTTCAGCGGTGACAGGAACACGACCTGCTGGCTCTGCGGAAAAAGAAGAACTGAGGAGAGTTGGTCAGGAAGGCGAGAAGGCAGCGCGCATGCGCAGTGGGAGGCCCCAAAAGCTTTCCTTCTGGGAAGCTGGGGAGCTTTCCCGCGCAGGCTCCGTCGGTACCGACGTACCCATATGTGAGGACTTATTCCTGCTTGTTCCTGGAGATATGCCGCTACTACTGTCATGCATTTTGTGAATACTCTTGGTGCTGAAGCCAGACCAAAAGGAAGGACCCTGTACTGGAAATGTCTTCCCTTGAAAAGGAAACATAAAAATTTCCTGTGATCTGGATGGATAAGAATGTGAGTGTATGCATCCTTTAAGTCTAGAGAGCAAAGCCAGTCCTGGCTTTGAAGGTATGGCAGAAGAGTTCCCAGAGAAATCATTTTGAATTTCTCTTGAAACAGATATTTGTTCAATTCTCTGAGGTCTAGAATGGGTCTGTCCCCTCCTGTTTTCTTTGGAATAAAAAAATAGGGGGAGTAGAACCCTGCACCCTGTTGAAGAACGGGTACTTCCTCTATTGCCCCTTGGGCAAGAAGTGTGGAGACCTTGTAATCTAGCAGATTGTCTGCAGAGGTTTGTGAATTGAACTGCTTTAGAACTGTAGGAGGGGGTAAGCTGTGAAAATGAAGTTTGTACCCCTCCCCTACAATGGACAAAGTCCACTCTTCTGCTGTTATCTGATGCCATCTGTTAACAAAGTGGCATAACCTGCCGGGAATATTGGGGGGTTGAGGACCCCTCAGAGGCAGGAAGGCAAAGCTCTCTAGGAAGGAGTCAAAACCCTTGAGGGGGCTGAACCTGGAGAGCTGGTAGGGATCTCGGGCCTTTTGGTTTCTTTTGTTGGCAACCTGACCTGGAGTCTGAGTCTGGTGGGTATAGGAAGGATAAAACTTCTTTTTGCTAAAAGAGGGTTTTTTATAAGGCTTCCTTTTGGCTGGAGTGGCTGTAGACTTTCACAATCTATTTAAGGTAGAATTGTCAGCATCTAACTCGTTAGCCTTCTCCTGCCAGTTCTTGCCGAAGAGTTTCTCTCCCGTGCAAGGAATGTTGCCTAACTTGTCCTGTACCCAAGTCTCCAAGTCTGATGCCTGTAGGCAGGCAATCCGTCGTGCACCAATGGCAATAGCAGAAGTTCTGCTGATGCATTTGAAGCAGTCAAAGGCTGCACGATTGACAAACTTGGAGACATCCTGAGCATGCTTAACCAGAGTAAGAAAGTCTTGTCTCTTATCATCTGGGAGAAATGGGCTCATAAGTTCCAAGTCTCCCGTGATTTCTTTCAGGAGCATTCCCATATATAGGATATATGAGCTGATCCTAGCTGAAAGCATGGAAGATTGAAAGGTTCTGCGTCCAAAAGCATCCAGAGTCCTGCATTCACGACCTGGAGGATTGGATGCATGTCTTTTTGCACTTTTCATTCTACGCATGGCTGACTCTACTACCATTGAGTGGTGTGGCAGCTGAGTTTTCTGAAATCCAGGACATGGTGTGACTCGATACATAGTATCAAGCCTCCTAGAGTGAGGAGAAGTAGTCAGACGTGTCTCCCACATTCTGAGCATCAAGCTATGCAGAATTTCATGGATAGGCAGAGTAGCTCCCTCCTTAGGAGCTTTAGGATATTGGAGGATTTCCAATTCCTTTGCTCTGGGTTCCTCTTCAGGAGCTACTGTGATTGAAAGACCTTTAGCCATATCACGGATGAAATCCTGAAATGACATGTCCTCTGGAGGTCACATTCTGCTTTGGGGAGAAAAGGGATCTTCTAGGAGAAACCCTCTAATGCCAGCAGAATTGTCAGAGTCTTCGGAATCGGAGGAATCGAAGTATTCCTGACACCGATGCTCCTGCAAAGCACGATCCCGGTACCGATCGAAGTCGGTACCGAGGTGACCCGGTACCACTTTATCCACTCCAGCCGGAGGTGGAATGGGAAGAGTTACCATCGGGGCCAGTACCGTTGGTACCGGCATCGTCGGTGTCAGTACCGGCATCGGTGTCGATGTCGGCACCAGTGCCCTTTGGACCACCGGTACCGCAGCTGAGAGAAGAGCTGCGATACTGCGTTCGATAGCAAGAAACCTCTGGTCTATCGACACTGCCGATGCCTGGGTGTTGGTACCGGTAAGAACGGCCGGAACCCCTGAGCATGGCACAGGTAGTTCTTGCGAGGTTGAGGCCTCGAGAACATCCTGAAGCCCCATCGATGCTTTGGAAGCCGAAGCCTCCCGCTGGGGCTGTTTTGCCGGTGTGGTTCCCTCAAGGGCAATGCCAATGGCCTCTCAATGCTTAGCAGGAGAGCTACCCTTTGAGGACCGGCTTTTGTGTTTAGTTACCTGAGATCCATGGGAGGAAGAAGAGGCCCTTGACGATGTTGATGCAATGGATCTGGCATCTGAAGAAAAGAGGGTACCCAGCTTTGCGGCCCGGATCTGTCTTCCTCTTTTGGTCATTCCCATACAGGAGAGACATTCAGTTGGAGAATGATCAGGTCCTAAACATTTTAGACACCAATCATGGGTGTCAGTGACGGAAATGGTACCGCCACACTTAGGACATTTTTTAAAACCACTAGTTGGCTTTTCCATGATTTTGGAAAAATGGGGCCTAATGCCAAAAATGGCGCCTAGCACCACAACAGGAAAGATTCTGAAAAGAAACAGTCTAAGTCTAAGGGGGGTTTTTTTAGGAAAAGAACCGGCGGTACCGATAGGCGTCATGTGGTAGGCAAACACGACCACAAGAAAGAATTTTAAAGATGGAATTTTCTGCGGTGACAGGGAATAGGTCCTGTTGGCTCCGCGGAAAACAAAGAACTGAAGAGGGACAGTTGGAAAGGCAGGAAGGCAGCGCGTACGTGCTGAGGGATGCTCCCAAAAGCATTCCTATTGGACGCTGGGGAGCATTCCCACGCAGGCTCCGTTGGTACCGACGATACCCATATGTGAGGACTACATTCCTGCTTGTTCCTGGAGATTAACACTTACAGATAACATAGTGATTACAGCTAACATAGTGATTATATGGTTTACATCTAACATGGTTTACATCTGAGGTAAAACTAGTGACATATTTACATTACAGGAGTTTACATCTGAAGAAGAGCTAGGAGCACATTTACATTACAGGAGCATATTTACATTATAGGAGCATATTCGCAGTGATGGACTTGTCACAGAGTATGTTTTCCTATGACGAAACAAGCCTCTGAAGTCCAGAGAAGATGGTCAGTCTCTCAATTAGAAGTGGACGAATAATGCCTAAGAAAATTATGTTGAACTTTTACTTTTTTAGGTATACTTTCAAATCCCTCAGCTATCTCCCCTGCAGGTGTCAGTGAGCCTGCAAAAGAGAACATTTCTAACCTGAAGATGGACTGATAGCATTCTAAAGAAATTTCCAGATAGTATTTTCTTTATTTAACATTACTTATATACCACCTTTCATAATATCCAGGCGGTTTACATTGAACAAACTGAAATTACATTGAACAGGGCATTATAACTTGGAGATAACTATTTTACAGAGAACATGGGCAATGGAGGGTTAAGTGGCTTGCCCAAGACCACAAGGAGGACCTGTGGGACTAGAAACCCCAGTCATTCCGGCCCAAGGTTGCTATCCTCTAGTATACTCTGTAAACAACCCTTGACATTCCAGAGAACACCAGTTGTCTGAATTTACAAAGGACCAGATAGCTGGCAAAAATCTCAGTCTCCTCCAAGCAAGTTGACAGGAAGACTAACCATCTCCTTTGGATCCTGGCAAAAATCCAACTCTAATTTTGACTGGGTAGTAGTGAAAGACCAAGTTATTTTGTTCATGTACCTTTTCTCAAAATTAACTATTGCTTGGGCATGATATCCATAAGCCTCTTATAAATCTTCTCTGAAACCAGATACCCACAACCCTGCTGTTCTACAGCAGCTCTTGATGTGGTTTCAAATGGGCTAAATGCTAGATATTAGTGTACATATAGTTTGGGTGCCTAAAAATTCAAAGTGCGTGCAATTTGCTTGTATGTGCATATTCCTATGAATACATACACATAATCAATCTTCCTTTGGTTCTAAGTGTATTTTTAAGAACATAACATAAGATACGCCATACTGGGTCAGACCAAGGTCTATCAAGCCCAGTATCCTGTTTCCAACAGTGGCCAATCTAGGTTATAAGTACCTAGCAGTTTCCCCAAAAGACACAGGTTCCACAATGCTTGTATTGGGTCAAGCAGTGATATCCTGGGTCCCTTTAATAATGGTTTATGGACCTTTCCTCCAGAAACTTGTCCAAACCTTTTTTTAAACACAGCTACACTAACAGCCTTTACTACATCCTCCGGTAACAAATTCCAGAGTTTGATTACACGTTGAGTGAAAAATATTCTTATTAGTTTTAAATAGTTTACCCTATAGCTTCATTGCATGTCCCCTAGTCTTTCTATATTCTGATGATGTAAACAATCGATCTACATTTACCCGTTCCACTCCATTCATTAATTTATAGACCTCTATCATATCTCCCCCCAGCAGTCTCTTTTCCAGGTTGAAGAGCCCTAACCTTTTTAGCCTCTCTTCATAGGAGTAACCTTCCATCTCCTTTACCATTTTGGGGGCTCTTCTCTGTACCTTTTGTTATAATGCTATATCCTTTTTAAGATACGGTGACCAGAATTGCCCACAATATTCAAGGTGCGGTCGCACCATAGAACGATACAGAGGCATTAATATAATATCCTTTGTTTTATTCTCCATTCCTTTCCTTATGATAACTAGCATTCTATTTGCTCTCTTGGCCGCCGCTGCACACTGGGCTGAGGGTTTTAACATGTTATCCACGATGACGACTAAATCTTTTTCCTGGGTGGTGGTTCCCAATGTGGAACCTTGCATCGTGTAACCATAGTTTGGATTGTTCTTTCCTAGGTGTATAACTTTTCACCTGTCAACATTAAATTTTATCTGCCATTTGGATGCCCAGTTTTCCAATTTATCAAGATCCTCTTGCAATTTTCCACAATCCTCTTGGGTTTTAACAACTTTAAATAGTTTTGTCTCATCTGCAAATTTGATACCTCACTCGTTATTCCACTTTCCAGGTCATTTATGAATATGTCAAAAAGCAGTGGACCCAGCACAGATCCCTGGGGTACTCCACTATTCACCTTTTTCCATTGGGAAAATTGGCCATTTACCCCTACCCTCTGCTTACTATCTTTTAAACAGTTCTTGATCCACAATAGTACATTACCTCCTAAACCATGACTTTTTAGTTTTGCCAAAAGTCTCTGATGAGGGACCTTGTCAAAGGCTTTCTGAAAGTCCAAATACACTATATCAACTGACTCAGCTTTGTCGACTTATTCACACCTTCAAAAAAACATAACAGATTAGTAAGACAAGATCTTCCTTGTCTAAAGCCATGTTGGCAAGCCATGACTATCTACATGCTGAGTAATTTTGTTCTTTATGATGGTTTCTACCATTTTTCCCGGTATTGACATCAGGCTCACCGGTCTGTAGTTTCCCGGTCACCCCTCGAAACTCTTTTTAAAAATTGGCGTTACATTGGCGATCCTCCAATCTTCAGGTATTACAGATGGTTTAATGACAGTTCACAGATTACTAATAGCAGGTCTGTAATCTCATATTTCAGTTCTTTCAACACCCTTGGATGTATACCATCCGGTCCAGGTGATTTGCTACTCTTCAGTTTATCAAATAGTTGTAATACATCTTCCCAGTGTAGCGATATTTCTTTCAATTCTTCCGCAGTGTCACCTTTAAATACCACTTCAGTCATGGATAACATCCCTACATCTTCCTCAGTAAAGACCAAAGCAAAGAATTCATTCAGTCTCTTCGCTATAGCCTTGTCCCCTCTTACTACCCCCTTTTAGCCCTCTATCATCTAATAGTCCAAACTGACACTTACAGGTTTTTTGCTACGAATGTACTTGAAAAAGTCGTTATTATGCGTTTTTGCTTCCACAGCATGTTTCTTCTCAAATTCTCACTTTGCCTGCCTTATCAATGCCTTGCATTTAACTTGCCAGTGCTTGTGCCGTTTCCAGTTTTTGGCATTTGGTTCTTTTTTTCCATTTCCTGAAAGATGCTTTTTTGGCAACAGCAGCCTCTCTGACCTCACCTTTAAATCATGCTGGCCGTTTTTTGGACTTCCTTCTACTTTTCTTAAAGCGTGGAATACAGCTAGTCTGGGCTTCCAAAATAGTATTTTTAAACACCCAAGCTTGATGGAAGTAAACCTTTGCAACTGCTCCCTTTAGTTTTTTCTTAACTATTTTTCTCATTTTATCATAGTCTCCCTTTTGAAAGTTAACAGGTAGTACTGTGGATTTCCTTACCATCCCTCCTCCATTAATTAAATCAAACGCGATCATGCTATGATCACTATTGCCAAGTCACCCCAACACCCTTATCTCTTGCACCAGATTTGGTGTTCCATTAAGGACTAAATCCAAAATGGCTTCCCCTCTGGTTGGTTCATGAACCAGCTGCTCCAAGCAGCAGTCACTTATTTCATCTAGAAACTTTATCTCCTTAGCATGTCCTGCCGTGACACTGACCCAGTCAATATCGGGGTAATTGAAATCACCCATTATTATTACCGTTCTGTAACGTTTGTTAGCGTCCCTGATTTCTTTGAGCATTTCATCATCCATTTGTTCATTCTGGCCAAGCGGTCGATAGTACAACCCCACTGCCGTCGTCTTCCCCTTTTTACATGGAATTTCAATCCATAGAGATTCTACAGCAAATTTTGTTTCCCGTAGAACTTTAATTCTTTGTGACTCAATGCCCTCTCTAACATACAGCGCAACCCCTCCACCAATTTGATCAGCTCTATCATTACGCTATAGTTTGTACCCAGGTATCACAGCGTTCCACTGGTTGTCCTCCTTCCACCATGTTTCTGAAATACCAATCATATCTAACTTCTCATTTAGTGCTATATATTCTAACTCTCCCATGTTTCATGTTTGTTATTTTTCATGTCTTTATTATTGTGAACTGCTTTGTTGTTTATATGAAAGGCATTATATGAAATGCTAGTCAAGTACACATACAGTGTGTGCATAAAGAACAAATATCTGAAACGAACATGAAATGCCCAAAAA
Organism: Ichthyophis bannanicus; assembly: GCA_033557465.1. Lineage (NCBI taxonomy): Eukaryota > Metazoa > Chordata > Amphibia > Gymnophiona > Ichthyophiidae > Ichthyophis > Ichthyophis bannanicus. Next base: position 136,720,340 of record CM066042.1, read on the forward strand.
TGAGCATAAACCAAATGGTTTTTTTTGGCCATACAAATCCCTACTAAATTCCTCTCACACCCCTCTCCTCTAGCCAGGGTGAAATTCTTCTCGATTTTTTTGAGGTTTAAACTGAGCAAATGGATATGCAAATAGCTAACCATCATGAGAGCTAACCCTGCGAGAAGAGAATTATAGGATTCTGAAGAAAGTGCTTCCCAATATGATAAAAATACATTGGTTGTGGCGTAATGAAATAGAAGAATGTGTTCTAGGATTTTTTTTTAGGACATTTTGAAAATAGATTCAACTACCACACACTGATGGGTGAGCAGGACACAGCTGAATTCAGAGTTAGTTGGAAGAGATACTTCATGTCTGCCTTCTTAAGGAATAGTAACTATGCAATGGACATTTATACATTCTCTTCTGAATGTCCTTTAGGACAGAATCAAAGGAAGTCAAATGAGCAATGCCACCATCTTCTCTGGAGCATCCAAAATGTTTAACAGAACACTTAATAGTATCCTGGGCTTTCCTGAGAACACCAAACCAATTGGGTCAACCACAGCCATCCTCTAAATTACTGGTTCCCAATCCTGTCATAGGGTATCCCCAGTCAGTCAGGTCTTTAAGATAAAAAATGAATATGCACGTCCTTTCAGTAATGCATGCAAATCTTATGCATAGTCATGGTAAATATCCTGAAGATCAGGACTGGCTGAACTATTAGGCAAGACAGCAGTCACCAAGAGAAGCAGCTACTGAAGAGCAGCAAAAAGCAGCAGCAGCAGTCAAAGCAAAACAATAGATCCTGACAGCCAGACAAACTCAAAGGGCCACCAGCATGTTCTTTTACTCAGGGAGAGTGGGCACACACATGCACGCAAAGCAAAATTTAATATGTAAAAGTGTGCATATTTACAGGATTGTTGTGGAAAAGGTGGTGTTGTGATCATGATCATTGAGTTTAATTATCAAAATCTTGGGTGGGGAGGGGGGCTATAAGGCTGAAGGTTTGCCTAGGACACACAATACCCCAGGGAGAGGTTACCAGAAGTTGATCACTCAACATATTCATGGGTGGAGGAGTTTTATGGATGAGGTTCTGTGTCCTTGATACATTGATAAAATCACTCTAATCTGTACATCAGAGACAGAACAGATATAGGCTGCAAAGCCCAGTGACTAGTGTACTTGGTATGTGACTGGCAATCCTACATATGCAACCACTTAGGATGAATCACCTCCACAATGTCTGAGCTCGTCAAGCTATGAGTCAATTAAGAGCACCTATGCCAGTGCTCGGAGCTAACCTATTTTAATTAAAGAGTTAAGTTTTTGAGTTCTGGTGACTAAAGCGGGCCTAATGTGACATTTTACATACCAGTTAATGTCCTTTCATTGAGTCCTGCTAGACCAGTCCAGACAAGTGGGTTGTTCCCCTACCAGCAGATTGGTGGAGACAAAGAACCAATGAAAAGCCCAGGTTTCAATGACATCACTCCTATGCCTCTATGCACCTCAGCCACCAGAGGTCTCTTCAGTATTCATCCCAAAGAATATGGGAGAACATGGCAAGCCTCATACAACCTCAACATGGGCAACAATGAGTAATCAACAGTAGACAACTATGGTACAGGAAAGCAAAAACAGAAGGCTGTCAGTAGAAGATGAACCTGCAGAACAAAGTATAAAAATCATAGCGGATTCAAGGGTAACTCAGTAACTGAATAGAGCAAATACAGTTTCAGGGGCAGGTCCTGGACTGATCGAGCAGGACTCAAGGAAAGGACATTAACTGGTAAGTAAAATGTCACCTTCCATATTGTTCGGCTAGACCAGGCCAGACAAGTAGGACGTACCAAAGCTACATCTCCACTGGGCAGGAAGACACAGCAGCTTGCAAAACCCTTGAGCCAAAGGCCATGTCCGCTCATGCATGGACATCCAAGTGGTAATGCTTGACAAAAGTGGAAAGTGATGCCCATATTTCTGCCCAACAAATGTCTGCAGGGACTACTGAACTCCGCTCCACCCATGGGGACACTTGTGCTCAGATAAAATAGGTATACAAAACCTATAGAACCAGCCTGTTCCATAACAAATATGCTGAGGCAATGGCTTCCTTAATCCAGAGCCCCAAAGTTGACTTAACCACTGCGTCACCCTTGTGTGGGCCAGCAAACAGCAAAAAATGATGGTCGGACTTATGAAAGGAATTCATAATCTCTAAGTATCGGAGAAGCACCATCTGGACATCCACAAGGTGAAGATCCTTATCCTTCCTCCGACACAGCTCCTTAGAGAAGGGCAGCAGGTAGACCACCTGGTTCACATGAAAGGAAGGAAGGCACAAGCCAAATGGAAATGGCCTCCTCTGAAAAAGCCAGATAAGAATCTCAGCAAGACAGAGCCTGCAGCTCAGAAATCCACCTTGCGGAATAAATCACGACCAAGAAGACCATCTTGACTGTCAAATCCTTCAAAGTAGCGCACTTCAACGGCTCAAAATGCACCGACATCACGGCCCTGAGCACCAGACACAAATCCCATGAAGGGGCCACAGACTGGAGAGGAGGATGAGGATGCAGATGCCGAACCCCTCAGAGAAAGCACGAGACATCCAGGTGCAAGGCTAGAGACTTACCAGCCACTGGACCTCAGAAACAGGCCAAAGCTGCCACCTGAACTTTCAGGGAGCTAAGGAAAAGGCCCTTCTCCAGGCCATCCTATAGAAAAGCCAACAGAGATGGCACCTTGGCCGCCTTGGAAGCCAACTGCCGAGTGCCACACCATCATTCAAAGAGGCACCAGACCTGCACGTGTGCTAACTTGGTTGACTTCCTCTGGGCTCTGAGCAGGATGAAGGCCACAGCCAGAGAATAGCCCTTATGTGCTAGCTGTCTCCTTTCAAGGGGCAAGCCATAAGCAAGAAGGGAACCGGGTCCTCCAGGACGATTGGTTCTTGCTGCAATAGATCCTAAGATGGAGGCAACCAAAAAGGAAGCAGCTGCAGGAGCCACATCAGGTCTCTGAACCATGCTTTGATAAGCCAATCCTGTGCCACCAGGACATCCTGCCCAGGTGGCATTTTATATGTTGAATCACACATCACACCAGGGGCCACAGAACAAACATGTACAGCAGGTGCTGCCTTGGTGTCGATGCCCTCGGATCCCGGCTCCGTATGGAGAATGAAGGAGCGGCAAACTTTGGCAATGGAGCTGGTTGCCAATAGGTCCATTTTGAGGTGGCCCCAGTGGCGCAGAATCACCTGAAACGCCTCCTGACAACTTCCACTCTCCAGGATCCAGAGAGTGTCAGCTGAGGAAGTCCACTTCAACAATGTCCATCCCAGCAATGTGCTGGGCCAACAAGGCTAGGAGGCTCTTCTCCACCCAAGCAAACAGGAGATCCATCTCCAGAGCCACTCTGGCACTTCTTGTGCCATCTTGCCAATGACATAAGCCACTGCCGTGGTATTGTCTGAAAATACACTAACCGCCCAGCCCTCGAACAAGGGCCAGAAACGCAGCCAATCTGATGGTCCTCATCTCGAGGCAGATGATGGACCACACTGCTTCCCTGCGGTTCCAATGGCATTGGGCCATATGGTCTTGGCAATGGGCTCCCAGCCTGAAAGACTGGCATATGTTGTCAGAAGAATTCAGGAGAAATCATAAGAACATAAGATATGTCATACTGGGTCAGACCAAGGTCTATCAAGCCCAGTATTCTGTTTCCAACAGTGGCCACTCTAGGTCATATGTACCTAGCAGTTTCCCCAAGAGACACAAGTTCCACAATGCTTGTACTGGGTCAAGCATTGATATCTTCGGTCACTTCTTAATAATGGTTTATGGACCTTTCCTCCAGGAACTTGTCCAAACCTTTTTTAAACCCAGCTACACTAACAGCCTTTACTACATCCTCCGGTAACAAATTCCAGAGTTTGATTACCCGTTGAGTGAAAAAATATTTTCTTTTATTAGTCTTAAATAGTTTACCCTGTAGCGTCATTGCATGTCCCCTAGTCTTTCTATATTCTGATAAGGTAAACAATCAATCTACGTTTACCCGTTCCACTCCGTTCATTAATTTATAGACTTCTATCATATCTCCCCTCAGCCGTCTCTTTTCCAGGTTAAAGAGCCCTAAACGTTTTAGCCTTTCTTCATAGGAGTATCCTTCCATCCCCTTTACCATTTTGGTGGCTCTTCTCTGTACCTTTTCTAAAATCGCTATATCCTTTTTAAGATACGGCGACCAGAATTGCACACAATATTCAAGGTGCGGTCACACCATGGAACGATATAGAGGCATTATAATATCTTTTGTTTTATTTTCCATTCCTTTCCTTATCATACCTAGCATTCTATTTGCGGCATGCCCTTCCTCGGATGACAAGGTTGCTGCACCACCGCAGGCTGGATTTAACCATCAACAGGAGCAGGCGCCTGCGCTCGAACTCCTGAGAACTTGGTGACCACAGAGTCAGCAAGGACCACTGGAGCAGTCACGTGTCAGCACAGGTCCACAGCATCATCTCTATGGTCGCTGTCATCAATCCGAGGAAAGTGTGCCTTCAAGTCAATGCCGACTCCTGGCAACCCAGCAGCTCCTGGGTTTTCTTGGTAGTGTAACCGGAAGTATATTGTCATGCCTTTCTTCTGAGGCAATGGAGGATTAAGTAACTTGCTGAAGGCTCTTCAATCCAAGGAGCTGAAGATAATACCAGACTCTGGGAGCCTGTTGTGCACAGAACAGTGGCAGGCAATCCAACAGTCTTTTGACCTTCTCCTATGGCAGGAAAATGCTGCTTACTTGAATGCTGAAATGTGCTCCCAGAAACTCCAGGGACTGGGAAGGCAACAGCTGACTCTTTCCCCGAATGATCACCCAGCCAAGTTTTGTCAAAAAGGACACCACTCAGGATGCCACCCAAAATGCTTCTGAAAGGGAATGGGCCCGGATGAGCCAGTTGTCCAGATATGGATAGACACAGATACCTCAGCACTGCAGCCACTACTACCACCATGATCTTGGATAATGTCCTTGGGGAGGTGAATAGCCCAAAGGGGAGGTGAATAGCCCTAAAGGGAGGGCAGCGAACTGATAGTGAGAGTCAAGCACAGCACAATGCAGATACTTTTGCTGACCCGCCTGGATTGGGATAGGAAAATATACCTCAGTCAGATCCAGAGAAGCAAAGAACTCCTCTCAGCACACTACTTGAATCACAGAGCACAAGATTTCCATCCGGACATGCAGGACGTACAAGTGCTTGTTGACCCCCTTGAGATCCCAGAACAAACATCCTTATTGGGCACCATGAAATAGATGGAGTATCTGCCCTTGCCCCACTCATCTGGGCAGGTGGGGGGAACGGGCACCACTGCCTTTAGGCACAGCCACCTGTCCAAAGTGGTCCACACAGCAGCACTTTTGATCGCAAACCTTAAGGGGAGATTTATTTATTTATTTACTTACATTCTCTTATATACCGCGCTATTCTGCATCAGTGCGGTTTACATTGAACAAACTGAAATTACATTGAACAGGGCATTATAACTTGGAGATAACTATTTTACAGGGAACATGATGAAGGCATCCTGAATCGGCTCTTTGCATTTCAGGATATAGCTGAACTGAATGGTGTCTAGCACCCAGCGATCCTTGGTAACCCGGGCCCATTCCTGAAAGAAAAAGCAAAGCCTGCCTTCAACCGGAGGAGCCAGGGAATGGGCCCCAAATCTTAACTGTGCAGCCTGGGAGGGTCCTTCTCTGGAGGGGATAGAGCCCCTGTGTCCGTGCGCTCCATGAAAGGACTGAGAACAAGTCCAAAGCCTTGAAGCAGAGAGGAAGAAAGGTTTTCCAGGTCAGTAACAATGAAAGTCCCAAGACCCCTGGGGATCCGGCTAGCGCATCCTCGGTAGACAGATGGAGGCTGATGAGAAAGGGGCACCAGCCTGCTTCACAGGCTGTAGCAAACTGGCTCTTCAACAACGAACACACCTTATGATCCAGAAAATCCTTTAAGGCCGATTTGCCTTCCACAGGAATGATGGTCCATCTGATAACTGCTGTGACCTGGCCATCCACCTTGGGAATATCAAACCACTCAACGCACCTTCTCCGGGAGAGCGTAGATCTTCTTACACTCTCTTAATCCCTTAGGCGGGGGAGTCAGGAGAGTCCTACTAAGACCAGATCATATCCTTGATCATATCTGGGAACAGGAAGACTGTAGTGGATTTCCACACCACTTGAAGGAGCAGGTGCACCTTTACATCTGCTCCATAACAGAAGCATCCATCAAGTTCAAAGCAGATGAAACCCCAGCAATCAACACAGCCAGCTCCTTCTTCTAGAATAGGCAGATTACTCCGGCCTCTTCACAATCTTCTGAAGGCTTCTTCATTTACGCCAGAGTCTAGTACCAAGCCAACTGAATCCAAGTCATAGTCAAAATCTCAAACAGCTCCCAGATTTTCCCCATCTCCAGGGAGTGCCACCTCGCCGGAGATGTGCAGCCAAAGGCAATTGAACAGGGCTTCCACTCTCAGCCTTCCCCGCATAAGACTGCGGCCAGGGGCACCCAGAGGCCACAGAGTCTGAATTTCCATGCCAGAAGGACCAGGCCTGTTGCAAAAAAAGAAAAGACCTCCGGGGAGGACAATCCGGAATCCTGAAGCTCTCCTCTCAGAAATGACCCCCCAATGTCAGGGGGCACAGCCCCCACACACCACCTAGAGGACGAGGAGCGGCTCACACCACCATTACTGGACCCTCTGGCCAACTGGATATCCTTACTCATAGTGCCACCATCACCTCCTGCCCTGAGGAAGGAAAAAAACGGACTAACTGCATTCCCAGCTAAGAGAGGGGGAGCAAGCCCTCCAGGGACGACTCAGAAGTTGCTATACAAGAAGAGTAGAGTCCAGAATTCGGAGAAGAGGCACCTCACTTGCCACATGCCAAACAACATTTCCTGGAAGAAGACAAAGAGTTAAGGCAAGTATCACAACAGTACGTGCACTAAGGCCATGGCAGCCTGAGTGCGTTAACTGTGCTTTTACTGCAATGCATTCTACAGGTGCTGTGATAGAAATGCACATTGGAGACACTTGGGCGGAATGCACGTACACACTGCGTGACCGCCAGGTGCACAATGGGAGAAAACACTAGTAAGACATGCAGAACATGGGCAGTAAACTCCCACACAGTGTCAACAGTCCCCAGCTGTCCACCCGAAATTACATCCCAGGAAAATGGAATCGAGAGCCCCCAACAAGGACAATGACAAGGTCAAGCCTTGGTACTTCACCCCAAGACCCCAAGCAGAGATTCTGTGCCAGGCTCAGTTCTACTCCTCTGAAACTATTTTACTGGCTTTGCAGCACTGTGTTTAAGGTGGCTGGCAAGCAGATCCCTCCGAGAACCTTCTGCAATCGTCAGGAGAGAGCAAACAGGACAGAGGAGGGAGGGGGCACTGAGGTTGTGTGAGGCTGCAGCACCCTTCCAGATCCTTCCAATTTCTGGCCGCTCAACAGGCTCTTATCATAGGCACGTAGAGCTAAACCAAATGCTCCCTCCTCCTATGGCTACCAAAAAGACTGCAGTCTAGTGAAGCCTCCCACGTGGTTGTTCACAAGCATTTAATCAATCTTTTCCTCTCAACCTTCAGATTTTTTTCAGAGAGGAGAAAATCCACCCACCATCTGCTGGAGACAAAGAATTAAAGAAACCTCTGGTGACTGAGGCGAATAGAGGCATAGGAGTTATGTCATTGAAATCTAGTTTTTTCATTGATTCTTTGTCTCCACCAATCTGCTGGTAAGGGAAAGCATAGTTACTCACCTGTAACAGGTGTTCTCCAGGGACAGCAGGAATCAGTCCTCACTTATGGGTGACATCTGCACCGAAGGAGCCCATGCAGAGCAATTCCCCAACTTTCAAAGAAAGCCTTTGGGATTGCTGCCATGCATGTGTGGTCCTCTTCCCACCCAAGGGTGTCATCTTGCTCAGTCAGGTCCCATAGCTAGAGCCCTACTAAGCAGATGGCAAGGGAAGGGATACGAATAGCAACTCTTCAGGGGAGGTTCGAGGGTAGTGAGGACTGATTCCTGCTGTCCCTGGAGAACACCTGCTACAGATGAGCAACTATGTTTTTTCCAGGAACAAGTAGGAAGTCAGTCCTCACTTATGGGACTCCCCAGCTACAGGCTACCGAAACCCGTAAGCAAAAACGCCTCCATGAAGCCGACGAGCCAAAGGGAGACAAGCTCTTGGTGGCTGCAGAAGGGTTGGAGGGCAGGAGTTGCTAGCACCCCGAACAGATTATGGCGTACAGCCTGGCCAAAAGCACTGTCCCGGCAGGACTCCCTCTCCAGGCAGTAATGTGAAGCAAAGTATTCACTGAAGACCAGGTTGCAGCCCGGCAAATGTCTGTCAGAGGCACTGAGCACAGCAAAGCTACTGACACTGCCTTGGCACGGACGCCATGCGCGGTGACTCGCCGATCCAGCGGGGTCCCGGCCTTCGCCTGAGCGAAGGTGATGCAGTCCACCACCCAGACAGAGAGTGTGTGCTTGGTGACTGAAAATCCCAGACGGTTAGGATCGTAGGCGATGAAGAGCCGGTCGGACTTGCGATGACCCCAAGTGCGCTGCAAGTAGAAGGCGAGAGCCCTCTTGCAGTCAAATGTATGCAAAACCGCCGACACCCGGTCGACGTGAGATCTCAGGAAGGAAGTCGGTAAGACTATCTCTTGGTTGAGATGGAAATTCAAGACAACTTTCGGTAGGAACTTAGGGTGAGTCCGGAGGACCACCCTGTTCCCGTAGAACTTGGTGTAAGGAGCCAAGGCCATGAGGGCTTGCAGCTCGCTGACTCATCAAGCCGAGATCAGTGCCACCAGAAAGACTACCTTCCAGGAGAGGTGCCAAAGCGAGCAGATCGCCATCGGTTCAAAGGGTGGCTGCGTAAGCTGCATGAGCACGATGTTCAGGTCCCACTCCGCCGGAAGCCAGATGGGAGGGGGGGGGGAAGTTTGGAAAGCAAGAGGCCCCGCATAAAGCAGGAGACCAGAGGCTGGCCCGAGAGGGGTTTACCCAAGATGGGGAAGTGGTTGGCTGAAATGGCGCTCAGGTAAACCCTAACCAAAATGGATTTCAGCCCCACCTACGAGAGGTGGAGGAGGGTACTGGAGAACCCACCGGGTGGCACAGGAGAACGGATCGGATCTGGAGAACCACCTCTGCATTCAGGTGCCACTCATGCGGGTGGAGAATCCTTCTGAGCCTGTCTGCGAGGACACTGTTTTGGCCCGGGAGGCTCTTAGTGTCATGCCCCGGTGTACAGCGAAGGAGCAGAGAAAGACTGCTTCCCGAAAGAGGAGGCGGGAGCCCGTACCCCCTTCCTTGTTTATGTATTTATTTATTTATTTATTTTATTTATCTTTTTCTTCTATACCGCCCCTTCCAGAGATCAAGGGCGGTTTACATAAAACAGTTAACAATTTTGCATACATTTGTATACTTTACATGGAACGAAATGGAACTATGTACAAGTAACATTACATAAAACAGTGTCTGAACTAAATTATTAGGAACTAATTACAAAGAGTAATAAATAACATGTATGTACGACATTTCGTATAGGTGGGTGCATTAATTGAGGGGGGTCTGTCTAGGTTATCTCATGTTTACTATGTGTATGTTTCTGTGTTTGCTGGGGAGTGGTTCTCTGGTGGTAGGGGATTTCAAAATGGTCAGAGAAGAGGTAGGTTTTGAGCTCTTTTTTGAATTGATAAAGGTCTTTCATCAATCGGAGAGTTATTGGGAGTTCATTCCAGAGGGTGGGGGCAGCAAAGGAGAATGCACTAGAGCTTGTGGTTTTCTTTGTTTTCCTGATAGTTGTTTGTAAGATGAGAGAGTGAGTTGCGTTTTGTCTACGTGTTCTTATATTTGATGGGGCGTGTATTAGGGTGGACAAATGTGAGGGGGAGATGTCATTGAGGAGTTTGAATGTTAGTAGTATTTTATATTTTATTCGGCTGTTAATTGGAAGCCAATGTAGGTCAAACAGTATTGGGGTCACGTGGTCAGTTAGTCGGGCTTTTGAAATTACTTTGGCACATATGTTCTGTGCTCTTTGTAACAGATAAGTGTTTTTTAGTGGAAGGCCAATTAGGAGACTATTACAAAAGTCAAAGTGGGGGGTGATGAGTGCACTGACTAAAGATCTAAAGTCATATGTGTCAAGGAGGGGTCTTAGGTGTTGTATTGTCTTTGTAGAATATTGTTTTTACTGTCTGTTTTATGTGAGGGCAGGCACAAGGAGAGCAGTTAGCTCTTGCTGATCCAACAGGAAACAGTGAGGCAAGAGATTGGATGAACACAGGTGCCTTTATTGGTGGTCCCCTACACGTTACGGCCGAAGCCTTCCTCAGGGGGATACACTTAAAAAACAAACAATATATGTAAAAATAACAATAAACGTAGATAAACACATTAAAATAAGAATAAAAACAAACCAGGCATGTAACATATATTAACATCAATATAAATACCATATTATGAACATAAAATATAGATACAATAATTGTACTAAATAAAAATATAAATAAACCTTAAAAAAGAAATAAAAAATGGAAATTACACTAACCTGGTAATTGTAGTTCCTGGAGGGTCCAGTTTAGTCCTCCAACATCGGGTAGTGCCCCTCCTCCTGCAGCCTGGAGACTGGACCAATCAAGTCTTCTGTAGTATATATGCAGACGGAGCTCCCAGAAGCCCCCAGTGTACTAGTAACAAAGCATACTTATCGAAGCAACACATTAGATTAATATACAAAATGACATAATGAAAATGACATAATTAAAGAACAATTTGTTTCCCCCCCACAAAAATATCCAACTTTCTCCCCAAACGAGGAAGTCAGAACACTGTATTGCACTGGAACCAACGCCCCAGAAATCAAAATACAGCTCCGTATCAGAAATCTCAGGAGCTGACTGAACACCTGAGAAAGGAAGAGCCATAGCCAAAAACGCGGCTGCAAAAAAGGTTCGAACGGCAAGAGGAACCGTCTTATGATCCACCGTTCGGAAAGCGCGCCGCATTTTTATAACAGATAGTCGGGAGGGAAGGAGGACTAAACTGGACCCTCCAGGAACTACAATTACCAGGTTAGTGTAATTTCCATTTCCTGTTCGGTAATCCAGTTTAGTCCTCCAACATCGGGATTTAACAGAGCAGTTAAGACCGGGCGGGACCTTGCCATCCGGCGCGCAGAACCGCCGAACAAAAGAGGAATCCCGAGCCGCTGACACATCTAAACGATAGTGTGTACTGAAAGCATGCAGAGACGACCAGGTGGCCACCTTACAGATATCTGCTGGCGGAACTAGGCTATACTCCGTCCAAGCGGTAGCCCGAGCCCTAGTGGAATGATCCAGTAGCCCCTCCGGAACAGACCGCTGCTGCAACAGATACGCAGACGCGAACGCTTCCTTGAGCCATCTTGCAATGGAGGCCTTAGCCGCCGCTTCCCCTTTACGTGCACCACCGAAGAGCACGAATAACCGGTCAGTCTTCCGAAAAGATTCGGTAGCCTTCAAATAACGACGAAGTGCACGACCCACATCGAGACGGTGAAGACTTTTGTCCGCCGACCCGACAGAGTGGGAAGAAAGAACTGGAAGAAACACTGCCTGATTCACCTGAATAGGGGAAACCACCTTCGGCAAAAAGGAAGGGACCGGGGAAAAAGACAAAAAGGTTCTCGGCAGGACAACGCATGTAGATCTGAAATACGCCGTGCCGAACAGATGGCTACAAGAAAAACCGTCTTCAGCGTAAAATCTTTCAGGAACGCCCTACTCAGGGGTTCAAAAGGTTCACGAACCAGGGCCCGCATCACTAGATTCAAGTCCCCCGGAGGAACGAAAATCCTGCGGGAGGGCCGCAAATGAAAAACAGTCATAAGAAAACGACGTACGTCCGGATAAGAACCGTGGAGACGGCCTAAAACTTTGCCTCGATAACAAGAGATAGCCGCCAACCGGACTTTCAGGGAACTAGCCACAAGGCCCTTATCAAAAGCAACCTGAAGAAACTTAAAACGACGGAAACGGAAACCGTCGCCGCCCGGACTCCACGCCGGGAGCACCAGTCTTCAAAGATCCCCCAAATCCGAACGTAAGTAAGAGAAGTGGACGTTTTCCCCCCGCCCGCAGTAGGGTAGAAATCACCGCGGGGGGAGTAACCCTTCTTTTCAGCCGAGCCCTCTCCATGGCCAAACCGTAAGCGAGAATCGACCCACTTGGGGCATCCGCAAGGGTCCCTGAAAAAGAAGATTCGGCAGCGTGGATAGGAGCCAAGGAATGCCGTCGCTCAGCCGGACCAGATCGGCATACCAGGGCCACCCAGGCCAGTCCGGGGCCACCAGTAACACTCGACCCCGATGGCCCTCGATGCGCTGAACGACCCGGCCAATCAGAACCCACGGGGGAAAGACCTAAAGAAGGCCGGACGTTGGCCACGGCTGAATGAGAGCGTCGAGCCCCTCGGACATACGCTCCCTTTGCCTGCTGAAGAAGCGTCCTGTCTCGGCCGATTGAAATGTCGCCATGAGATCCATGAAGGGCGGCCCCCCCCCCCTCGACGAACTATTTGCGCGTAAACTTGCGGGTTTAGCTCCCACTCTCCGGGGTCCACCCGCACTCTGCAGAGAAAATCGGCCTGAACATTGTCTGCGCCTGCAATAGGCGCTGCCGAGATGGCCGGAAGACGAGACTGCACCCAATAGACCAAGGCCATCGCTTCTGATTCCAGGGCCATGCTGCCGGTGCCCCCTTGGCGATTGATGTAAGCTACGGTGGTCGCACTGTCCCGAGAGGACTCGCACCGGCCGGTCGAGAACTAGGGCTTTGAGGCCAAGAGGGCTAGCCGCACCGCCCGCAATTCGAGGAGGTTGATCGACCAAGAAGTCTCCAGGGGAGACCATTCCCCTTGAGCGAAGCGGGTCTCGCAGTGAGCCCCCCAGCCGGTTAAGCTGGCATCCGCTGTGAACAGAACCCAAAGTGGAGGCTCCAGGGAATCCCCCGCGCCAGGTTCTCGGAGGAGAGCCACCACCGGAGTGATCGGCGAACCGCCCTTGGGCAAGTCAATCTCCTGTTCAACGAGTCAAATTGGTTGGACCAACGGCGCAGCAGAGCACTCTGCAGCGGGCGCATGTGGAAGCGCGCCCAGGGCACCCCCTCCAAGGTTGCTGCCATCGTACCGAGGAGCTGTAGCTATCACCATGCAGACGGAGCGGGCATCCCCCTGAAGAGTCGGACAAGAGACCGAATGCGGCGCTCCGGCAGGCACACCAAGCCCCGTGCTGTGTCGAGGCTCACTCCCAGATACTCGAGATCCTGAGTCGGGCACAGACAACTCTTGCATTCTTTCACCACCCAGCCGAGGGACCGCAGCAGAGCCACCACCCTGCTCGTGACGTGCACACACTCCCGACTGGACTTTGCCCGAATCCACCAGTCGTCGAGATACGGATGGACCAGGATGCCCTCTGTGCACAAGGCCGCCGCGACCACTACCATCACGTTTGTGAAGGTGCGGGGGGCCGTGGCGAGACCAAACGGCATGGCCGGAAATTGGAAGTGGCCCCACGGAAGAGCGAAGTGGAGAAACCGTTGATGAGACGGCCGGATGGGAATGTGTAATGTGGTCTGCAGCGGCTGTGGAAGATCCTGCAGCAGGGGCTCTGAGGAGGGGGGAGATAAGGTGCTGAGGGACCCAGCTAGCAACGCAGTGGGTATGGGGAAAGCCTCCGGGATGCAGCGTGCAGGTGTAACACAAGCAAGCTATTAATGTACCCTTCGGCTGATTACATTTCACATATAATACAGCCAGAGAAAAAAGCATTGTAGAGACTTAAACCACCTTTCCTCTTCTTGTGTGGGGTTTCATTTATTTATTTATTTATTTTTTATTTATTTTTTTGCATTTAAAACAAAAAGCAAGGAAGGCTCAGGGAAACCCAAGACTGTTTAAGAAAAGGATTTTGAAACTCCACGTGCCTCCACAGCATGATTAAGTGTGTGGAAACTGCTGTTTAGAGCTGTTTCCTCTAAAAAGAAACACTGAAGAGAAAAACAAAACAGCCGCTGGCACCGAAAAACTGTCAGGTATTCGCAGAACTGAGAAGGGAACTGTCAGTCATTCACTGTGCTGGCATAGAGAAACTTTCAAGGTCAGGGTAAGGCAATTACAGTGACTGAAAGTAGGGAAATTAGAGTGGGATCCCTCCGCAGCCATTCAGACCTCCATGGTAGGAGCTGAAAGGTGTTTCTGGGGAGGGATGTAGAAAGCTCAATCCAGCCATAGGAAAATTACAGTGAGCATGCTAATTAGGCCGAGCACAAAACAGTCAGGATCCAAAACACTGACTTAAAACCTCAACCAAATGGTATATTGAATAAGACAGGTACAATAATCAGTAGGACGTACAAAGTAACCCGGCTGCAGTTTGTGGACTAAAAAGTCAAAGTAGGCACTTCCAAACTCAGGGGCAGCCGGTCCGGATACAGCTGAAAGCATCCCAGAGCAGCTGAGGCAAGGAAGAAAAAACAAAACAGAGTACTCACCGTTTTCTTCCAGCAAATGATACCTGAACTTCCTGGAGGTATTCAAACTCTCGTGGGAAAGACTCAGGGCAGCGTAAAGCCAATGGAGAGCTCCCCCGAAGCCAAGCTCCGGAGTTCCCAAGTTCCTCAGGGAAGCAGATGCTGGGGGAAGAGCAGAGCTGATGCCTGAGGTCCCTGTGTTTCTTCTGACAGCCTATGCAGCGTAAACCTGAATAAGGCACAGGGAGAACTAAAAAGAAATAACTGCGTCCCGCAGGAACAGGCATTTAACAATATTCCCCATAATAGGTAATGCCTCAGCCAGCCTTCTTTGTTGGGCACAGTGGGGAATGGAAGCCATGAGCCCTGCACCCTTCGTCAGTGACTCAGCATTGTACTGTGGCTCTGAATTGCATACTGTTCTCTATCCATGCCTTCTGTACTTTATCCATTATGTTCATACAGAGGCAGAGAAAAAAGTAACCTCTGCACAACTGACATCTAGCAAGTGTTGTGGAAAGAAGAAAAAAAAAACTGAAACAACAATATAGCTTTTAGAAGCCAGCAGAGAAGTAATCTGGCTTCCCGCCAAAAACTGAGGCTCATTAGCTATTCAAAATGGCCACCAGCAAAAATAAAACACCAAAGAGAGTGAATTAAACCCCCAAAAGCTAAGGAATTAACTTAAAAAGTCAAAGAAGAAGGTGGGAGGGTTGCAGGCATGAGAGAAATGCCTAAAATCGCTGAAAATCAAGAAAAATCAATCGAGTTACCACAGAGCTGCAAACAGCAGAGGGAGAAGACATTCCAGTTCTGAAGAAACTGCAGCACAGCTCTTGCAGATGCCAGAGTCAGTCATTGTACCTCTGCGGGACCCACAAATCACACATTGAGGTTTGGCAGCCATGCTAAGGCAACCTGCTTCCAGGGGGAAAGAAGGAAACAGGAACAGGGAAGCCCACAGCAAAGGGACTAACCATATTCAAATCAGTACAGCTTTAAATTTAAAACGTTTTTTTTTTGTTGTTTTTTTTTTGTTTCTACAGAAAACAAAATACTCCCCAGAATCCTAGGGGTGCCCTGAGCAAAATCGCCAGCAAAAGAAACCCCAAAAATGCCAGGGGAACCCGTGCACAAGTGTTAAAAAGTGCCCTTAAAAAGCAGACTTTAGAAATCCAAAATGGCCGCCGCACCTTTCCACCCACAATAAAAAAAGGCGCGAAAATACAAAGGTAACGAAATAATATGGAAAAGAAAGAAAACGACCCTCTAATACAGGGCAAGCGAAAAAAATCAGGAAAAAGTGCAATTCGGAAGCCAGGGGAGCCGACAGAGCCTCTGACAATGCAAAAACAACAGAGCTGAAAAGATAAAGCAAGGAAAATTCCTACCAGCTCAGTGAACAGCAAGGAACTCAGCCAACTTCTCCAAGTGACAGGCAATGCTGTAGCAGGTATGGCTCTTCCCCGAACAGTCTTGGGGAGAGCTCAACCCAGGTTTCAGATATTCCCAGGCAGGAAGGCAGGAGCCCAATGCAGGTCTGGCTTCCCCCAGGATGTCCCCTGTGGCAGTGCTCCTTTGTTTTTTTTGTTTTTTTTTTTAAAGATACAGCTACCTAGCAAAGAAATGGTAAATAAAGGACCCAAAATAAAACCCCAAAAGAACTAACTAACTAGTGTTGCTCCTTCAAGTGTCACTTAGTGTGCCCAGAAAGGGCACAGAGGTCTGCAAGCTGCAAGGAGACTGGACACACTGGGGGCTTCTGGGAACTCCGTCTGCATATATACTACAGAAGACTTGATTGGTCCAGTCTCCAGGCTGCAGGAGGAGGGGCACTACCCGATGTTGGAGGACTAAACTGGATTACCGAACAGGAACCAATAATTACATAATATAAATATATAAATATATAAAACAATATAAATAATGATGAATGAAATAAAATAAAATCATAAAATCACCATGGATCAAAGAACCACAAACTAAAAAACTAAAAACACAGGGCAGATAGTGGACACTATTTAAAAACTACTAATGAAGATAGTGTATGAGAAGTACTCACAAGGCACTGCAGGAGAGAGGGTTCAATTTGGCCTATGAACTGGTACCTATTGTAATACTGACATTAATGAACAATGAATAAACACAGATGTAAAATTAGTAGTTTTTAAATAGTGTCCACTATCTGCCCTGTGTTTTTAGTTTTTTAGTTTGTGGTTCTTTGATCCATGGTGATTTTATGATTTTATTTTATTTCATTCATCATTATTTATATTGTTTTATATATTTATATATTTATATTATGTAATTATTGGTTTTTATTTCTTTTTTAAGATTTATTTATATTTTTATTTAGTACAATTATTTTATCTATATTTTATGTTCATAATATGGTATTTATATTGATGTTAATATATGTTACATGCCTGGTTTGTTTTTATTCTTATTTTAATGTGTTTATCTATGTTTATTGTTATTTTTACATATATTGTTTGTTTTTTAAGTGTATCCCCCTGAGGAAGGCTTCGGCCGTAACGCGTAGGGGACCACCAATAAAGGCACCTGTGTTCATCCAATCTCTTGCCTCACTGTTTCCTGTTTTATGTGAGGGAGCATGGTGAGAGTGTGGTCTATTATGACTCCTAGGTATTTTACTTCTTTTTTTAACAGGTATAGTTGTTTTGTTTATTGTGATTGTTGTTGGGTGGTTGTCATCAGTTTTTTTTTTTTTTTTCCAATTTGTCTTTATTAAAATTTTTCCAAACATAAATGTAACAGTAAACAGTCCAAAAAAGGATGTACACAGCAGCAAAAGCAAATACATCAACAGATCATATATGGTACGCGCAAGCACACCGTGTAGACACAAAAACTGGCAATAACAACAAGTGGGCTAGGTCCACAAACCTTCACTCCCAACCCAAATCCCTTTGCGTCCCCCCCCCCTCCCCTGATCCCTTTCACTCCC
This sequence comes from Ichthyophis bannanicus, assembly GCA_033557465.1. Lineage (NCBI taxonomy): Eukaryota > Metazoa > Chordata > Amphibia > Gymnophiona > Ichthyophiidae > Ichthyophis > Ichthyophis bannanicus. Next base: position 136,737,922 of record CM066042.1, read on the forward strand.
CCCACCCCACCCCTCACCAGCCCACCCCCCCTCCCCCCCTCCCACCCTCGCAGTTAATTATACTCCCAAGGAATTCTCAACCCTTCAAGTAATCCAATAGGGCTTGCCACTGGGTCTGAAACTTCTCCACGGACTGTCGCCGAACTGCAGTCAAGTGTTCCATTAATGCAATTCGTCGAAGCCGGGTCTGCCATGCCGCCAGACCAGGAAGGCAAGGTTGTTTCCAAGCCCGAGCTATTTCACTCCTAGCCGCTTGGAGACAAGCTCGCGCCGGGCGATCCAAACCCCCAGGTACACTATCAGGCCGGATCCCCAACAGCCCATATCCCATATCTATTACTCCCAGCAGCCCCAGGGCAGAATGTAACACCTCCCCCACCATATTCCAATATGCTCGAACCTTCAGGCACAACCACCACATATGCGCGAAGGTCCCCCGCTCTCCACAACCACGCCAACACTCATCAGAAAAGCTGGGAAACATCCGATGCAACCGAACCGGGGTATAGTACCACCGATAGAGCAATTTGTAGGACGTTTCCCGGATAGCCACCGAGAGGGCCTGACGCCCAATATTCATGTGAATCCTCCGCCACTCCAAGGGCTCCAGCTCCCTTCCCAGATCCCTTTCCCATTGCTCTTGATGAGGGAACCGCCCCGTAGTGCCACCCCGTCCCAATTCCCGATAGAGGCGGGAGATCAACCCCCGAGAGCCCTCCCAACTTTGCCAGAGCACCACCGCGCAGCCTCTGGGTCCGCCTCCCACTCTTCCCGAATGTCTCGTTGGGACAAAAAATGCTTCACCTGAAGATAGGGAAAAAAATCGCTCCCCCCCCGCAACCGATAATCGCAGCCGAAGATCCGGAAAGGGAATCACCTGCCCCTCCTGGAGGAATTTCCCAAAAGTATCCAGTCCCAATCGTGCCCACCTACGAAAAACCCCCTCTCTACCCGGTAAAAAGGCGTCCGTCGCTCCCACCGGAGAGAGCACCGTAAACCCCCCCGGACCCTCCCCGCCCTCCCCCCGCCCTCCGCCACAACGTCGCCAAGTGCCAAATGAAGGGATTAACCTTCCAACGCCCCAAAGGCCATTTACCAAACACCCAGGGCAGATCTTTCAACGCAATGTCCCCCGCCCAATATTTGCTCTATTTCTCGAAACCCGCTTATCCCTCCCACCCTGATCTCGCCACTCAAACACCTGTCGCATTTGGGCGGCCCGATAATAGCGGGCCAACTCGGGCACCCCTAACCCCCCGGCCTCCCGATCCGCATAAAGTACACGCCGGCTCACCCGGGGTTTACTACCCCCCCAAACAAAAGCAAAAAGTAAATTTTGAAGAGCCTTAACTCCCGTGCGGGGATCCCCACCGGAAGGGTTTGGAACAAATATAAAAGCCGTGGAAGAAGATTCATCTTCAGGGCAGCTATTCTGCCCAGCCAGGAGATCTCCAGCCCCTTCCAGCGGTCAAGATCTTTCCGGAGTTGGGCAAAAATCGCAGGATAATTGGCACGATAGAGTTCCGGCGGCTGCGCTGTCACCCGTACCCCCAAATATTTGAGTGACCCCACCGTCCACTTAAAGGGAAATGATTGCCGCAAGCTCTCAATAACACGCTCCTCCAACGTAAGAGCCATGGCCTCCGTCTTGTCCCAATTCACCTTGAACCCGGAAAACGCCCCATATTGCTGAAGCTCGCCCATCACCATCGGCACAGAGACTACGGGGTTAGTCAAAGCAAAAAAGCACGTCATCCGCGAAAAGAACCATCTTATGTTGCGTGGACCCAACCGCAATCCCCTGAATATCAACGTTCGCTACCCGGAATCCTGGCGGCCAACGGCTCCATGACCAAGGCGAACAGTAGGGGGGAAAGCGGGCATCCCTGCCTGGTTCCTCTGCCCAAAGGAAAAAAGTCGGAATAACCCCCATTCACAGTCACCGCGGCAACCGGTGCCGCATATAAGGCCCGAATCCAGGAACGAAAACGAGGGCCCAAGCACACATAGGCCAAGACCTCGTGCAAAAAGGGAAAACTCACCCTATCAAAGGCCTTTTCCGCATCGATGGAAAGAAACATAGCTTGCTGTTTATCCTGCCGTGCCAACCAACCAAGTTGCAGAACCCTCCGGATCCCGTCTGCAGGCTGCCGTCCCATAATAAAGCCCGATTGATCCGGGTGGATCAAGGCGGGCATGTGAGGGCCCAGGCGAAGGGCCAGGACTTTAGCAAGGAGCTTGACATCAATATTCAATAAGGATATTGGACGATAAGACCCACACACACCGCGGGATCTCGACCCGGTTTAGGAATCACCGTAATAGCCGCTTGGTTCATGGAGGGAGGCAAGGCCTCCCCATTCAACACAGCATTGAACACTCGGGTCAGAACCGGAGCTAAAGTCCCCATCAACTTTTTGTAGAATGCCCCGGAAAATCCGTCTAAGCCCGGGGCCTTCCCCGGAACCAGGGCCCTAATCGCCCTCTGCACCTCATCCACGTTGATATCCGTTTCCAATTCCTCTCCTTCCTGATCCCCCAGTCGAGCACTCCCCCGACCATCATTAAGAAGGTAGCCCCGAAGGTCCCTCTCCGCCCCCGGGGGGTCAGCAGTATACAACCGCTGATAATAGTCCCTAAAGCTATCCCTAATATCCCCCGCTCGATAAAGCAATTTATCTCCCGGGCCTTTAATCTTAACCACGGTGCGCCGCTGCCTCTGGGACCGAAGCTTCCCAGCCAACAGCCGACCCGATTTATTATCAAATTCATAGTACCGTTGCCCCACCCTGTCCAGTTGACCAGAAATCTGCTCTAGCTGGAGTGCATTAAGCTGTTTACGCACCTCCTCCACCTGGTTCCCCGCAACCGCCGTCCCCCCCCTTTCCCTTATGCGCCCGCTCCAAGTCAGCCAACCTGGCCCAAAAGGCGACGTTCCTCCTCCACCCGATGCCTTTTAAACGCCTAGCCCCCATCTGGACCAAGTGGCCCCCTCAGTACCGCCTTGAGCCCATCCCAAAGAATGCCCGTGGACACTTCTCCATTATCATTAAGATCCAAATAATCCGCTATCACCTTTTGGAGTTGCACATCCACACCCTTATCCCGCAACAAATATTCATTCAATCTCCAGAAGGGGCGGCGGCCACTATCTCCAAATCCGCCAAAACGAAACCTGCACCGGGGCATGGTCGACCAAGTAACCGGACCAATCTGTGCTCTGACAAGCCGGTCCCACCAGTAGCTGTCCCCCATCACATAGTCGATACGACTATAGGAGCCATGACGGCCGAGAAAAAGGTAGAATCCTTAGTGGAAGGATTGGCAATCCTCCAGAGGTCCTCCACCCCCAATCCCTTCATCCATTGTCGCAAGAGGTTGCGATCCCCACCCACCCCCCCCCCCCACTCCTCTCATCCAGATCAATATTACAATCTCCCCCAAGCAGCACACGCGACCCGTTTATCCGCCCCCCCCACAACCACACCTCTAGCTCCTTCCAAAAATCCCCGCCCGCCGCCCCATGTTCGGGCCATAGACAGAAATGAGGGTCACCCTGTCCCCCCCCAATTCTCCCCCCCACCACCACCGCCCCTCCCATCCTCTTTCCTATGAACTTGATCCACCTGAAGAGAACCCCCTGTCCCACCAAAATAGCAACCCCTCCCTTCCTCTTACCCCCCCCCCTCCGCAGCAAAGTAACCCTGATAAGCCCCGGAACTCAGCAATCGCTCGTCCACTTGACGCAAGTGCGTTTCCTGTAGAAGGCCACCCCCCAATTCCGGGGACCGTAGCTCCTTCCACAGCAAACGCCGCTTTTTGCGGGGTGTTCAGGCCCCGCACATTTAGACTACCCACAGTCAGTCCCGCTGCCATGACCATGTAGTACCCCCCCCCTCGCGACCCGTTACTCACTCTCATCCCACCCTCTCCCCCCTCCCTCCCCCCCCCTCCCCACCCCCTCTCCCCCCTCCCCCCCCCTCCCTCTCCACCCCTCCCCCCCCCTCCCCCCCCCCTCTCCACCCCCCCCATCCCCTCCCCCCCCCCCCCCCCCTCCCTCCACCCCCCCATCCCCCCCCTCTCCACCCCCCCCATCCCCCCCCATTACGGATCACAAATCCGACCTCCAGTGAGGAAATGACACTCCCCAGGACAAACTGCTGAAATATCCTCCCAGCCCCCCCCTCCCCCAAGTCTCAACACACTAGATGAATGAAGTCCCCCACAGAAGTGCAAACAATAACATAGCCAAGGACTAACCACTAAAAATAAAAACATTTTAACAACACACAGCATACAAAAATACTCAGTCCCAACGACCCCTCCCGCCCCACCCCCTCCCACTTCAACAACAGCCCTTTCCCCATCAAAAATAAGCAAGGAGGGGCCCGAAAGGGCAACCAAGGCCTAGTGTAATAAAGTAAGTTCAAACAGGGCTCCCCAACCATCAGCCTGTGCCAGTGGAGGCACTGCCCGTCTGTTTCTTCTAGCTGGTCGGACGGCCCAGAGGTCCCCGAACGGCGCCTCAGTCGCTGGCCTCTCACAGGGACCCGTTCCCAGACTGAGCGTCGCTCCGTCCCCGGGGCTTGCTGTTCTGTGTGCACGCTCTGCTCAGGAAGTCCAGTGGCTCCCTCTCTCCGCAAAATGTCCCAAGCCTCCTGCACTGTGCGGGCCCTAAAGCTCCGGCCATTGACATCCAGCATAAGGGCAAAGGGAAACAGCCATCTATAGCGCTTTTGTTCAGATTGCAAGTAGGTAGTGACAGGCTTCATTTCTCGCCGCCTCTGCAGGGTAGCAGCGGAGAGGTCATGGAACACCTCCACATTCTGCCCTTCCCACACAAAACGTCTCCGAGCCGCTGCCACCCGCATCACCTGCTCTTTTGTAGCGTAGGACCCAAGGCATGCCACAATATCCCGCGGCAGCCCCTTCCGTGCCGGCCCCAGGGCCCTGTGCGCTCTCTCCACTGCCACACTCACGTCGGTCGCCTCTCCCCGCTGCAAAAGATAGCTGCACACTTTTTGTACCACCGCCGTAGCATCCGCAAACTCCGCGGTCTCTGGCAGGCCCCGCACACGCACGTTGTTGCGCCTCGAGCGATTCTCTAAGTCCTCCAGTTTGTCTTTTAGGAGGTCATGCTCTAATTGGTGCTGCTGCATGAGGGCCTCCAGCGCTGACTCCTTCTCCGCAGCCTTGTCCGCTTGATCCTCCAGAGCCTCGACTCTATCGCCCAGCTCCTGGATATCGGCTTTGATGTTGCCCAGGGACTCCTTCAACTCAGCACGCAAACCGCCGATGTCCCTTTTCAGGGAGTGCATCCAACTCCATATATCTCCACGGGTGCAGGCCTCGTCGGCTCGATCAGGTACCTCCTCCATATCTTCTCCCGGGGCCACGTGCTCAGTACCCTCACTACTCGCTCGATCGGCGTGCTGTGCATAGGAAGACTGAAACTTAGCCAATCTTTTGCTAATAGACATCTCTGGCGACTCCCCGAACCCACAGGTACAGATAGTGGGGTTGGGGGGGAAGGCTGGCCGCTTTATTTCACCTTAAAAGCTGCGTCCCGTCGGGAGCTCCCGATTCAGGCCGCCATCACCCAGGTGACGTCACTTCCTCCGTCATCAGTTTTTTAGACTATTGATCAGTATGTTGTGGTTGATGCTATCAAATACTACAGATAGCACAGTTACTTACCTGTAACAGGTGATCTCTGGGAACAGCAGGAATAAGTCTTCACATATGGGTACGTCGGTACCGACGGAGTCTGCGTGGGAACGCTCCCCAGCGTCCAATCAGAACGCTTTTGGAAGCATCCAACACGCCTGCGTGCTGCCTTCCCGCCTTTCCCAACTGCCTCTCCTCAGTTAAGTTTTAAAGCTGAGGCAAAGAGAGAGAGAGCAAGAAAGGGAAAGATAGAGATAGAGAAAAGCAACTCCTAGGGGAGGTGGGTGGGTTGTGAAGACTTATTCCTGCTGTTCCCAGAGATCACCTGTTACAGGTAAGTAACTATGCTATCTCCAGGAACAAGCAGGAATGAGTCTTCACATATGGGGACTCCCAAGCTAAGATGCCTGGAGCCCCAGCATGGTCAGGATTGGAACATGCTACACCTCATATGGCCAGGCATCCTGAGGATGGAGGGTAGGAGTTGAAAAGAGAGGAGCTGTAGGAAAAACAGCTAACCTAAGGACTACAGGTAAGGAGTCCTTGTATGTATGATAATTACCATGAAAAATATTGACATGAACAAACCCAATATGGACCTCACCTACTGGATTGCAGGAAGTAGAGAGGCTGATGGAGTCTACTGGAGATCCAGTAGAGGAATGTTCAAGGTGATCTCACTGAAGTGAAGGCGAAGGTCCAAATCTGGAATTGACAGGTGACCCAGGTGTCAACTGGGGTAGTACCAAAACATCAGGTCTTTAGTGGAAGCTTTATGGAAAAAGCTGGGAACTCTTTTGGATACAGAGTTAGTAACATTTAGGAGCAAAAGAGGAAGACTGACTGATTTGGACAACTAGCCCAGTCCTGGAGGGAAGAAGGGGTATGGAAAAAAGCCCATATTCCCAAGGAGGACAGATGTCTGAAGGGCTGAAACTTCAGATCTACTGAAGATCCACCCTGTCTGTCCTATCTGTTGAGAGATAGGAAAGATAGTGAAGCATGGAGCTTCAGGGATACCTAGACCTAGGGTTAAAGTAGGAGCTGTCAGTACCACAGTAGTGGTTGTGTGCATAATACCCCAGACATACTGAGGGACAGTATGAAGATATGCAAGCCCACTGTCTGGAACCTATAGAAAGGTAAAAACCTTTTATAAGCATAGACAGTTAGAGAGATAAGTATGTAAATACATATCTACCTATAAGGAAGCATCTCAACAGATACACACATATATATATATATATATATATATATATATATATATATATATATATATATATATATATATATATATATATATATATGTCTATAGTGAGATCTGGAGGGGCATAAGATATGCACACGCAGCTTACAGACATATATATCTATAGAGAAGTATATAGAAATATATACATACATGTATATAGATGTCTAAAGATAAATGTCTGCAACTAAGCAGATAGAGATATGCCCATAAGAATATTCACATGGGAGATGTGAAGGAGAAAGATTCATCTAATAACAAGAAGGTGGAACCTACTTGAGAAGATATATAGAGAATCTATTCCCCCTGGCTAAGATGGTGCAGGAATGCTATCCAGTGAAATAACCAGGATGGCTGCGTGAAAAACAGAGGATAATATCAGTCTGTAAACAGCAAGTCCTGAGTCCTATAGAACTCTCGCATGGTAAATGGACAGAAAACGCATAGGATGAGATAGCAGGTTGACCCACTTGAGGAACAAGGGGGGGGGGGGTATCATGCGTTGTTTAATTAAATATGTGCTGTCCATGAAGGATTAGGATACCATGAGGACAAGCTGCAAGGAAAAAGAGCATATTTCCTGTAGAAACTGGGTAACTCTTTAGACTGTCACATAGAGAAGGCTTATGTCCTTTATTAAAAGGAAATAGAAGGGTGTAAAGAACCCCCTACAGTCATGAGGAATGACTGAGGAAGCCTTTTTCAACCATATAGGATAGTAATTAGAGAAAAAATCCCCATGCTCTCTAGCAAGGGCCCATAGTGGAAAGCTTCTCAGTAGGATTGCAGAGAGCACTATGCAGGAGAATTGGGAAATAAAAGTGGCTGTTGGAGAAAAACCAGCTGCCACCTCAGTTATGCTGCCAACTCCAGGGATTTGGAGACGACAGAAAAGAAGCGATAAGGATTTTCCAAGATAGATGAGCACTATCTTGGAAGCACTACTAAGACCAGAAAAAAGTAGTGGAAGACAAGACTGGAACTCGTAGGAAGTACCAGTAGTCCAATCACTGGAACTCCTGCATGGGCAGCTGCTGAATAGAACAGCAGAGAGAATCCTTCTGCTTGTAATGGAGAGAACAGAAAGAACAAGAGGAGAAAATCCTGATTATGTCTGATGAGCTGCCCAATGAAAGCAGGGAGGTTACTCCAGAGAAAACTTTACACTGGAAAGGAAAGGAAGACTAGAAAGGCTAAGAAAGCCTTCCAGTCGTATGGTACCACTCGTACAGGGGAAGCCCTGGGAACGAGGGTAAAGAAAAATAGGAGCTGAAGGGAGACTTGCTATATGGTAAGTCTGTAGAAGGAAAAAATTCATGGTGGCACAGGGAAACTATCATGAGATAGTTGGCAGACCTCTCTTCATGGTAGGAAGAGGAGGAAAACCCTGTGACCCACAGACATGAATCTCCTGACAGCTCAGCCTACGTGAGAGCAAGTGGATGTCCTGGAAACAGGAATCCATGCGTAGAGTTTCAAATGAAAAAAACAGTGAAAAAACTTCTGCTGAGAAGAAGTGAACTGTATGTTATAAGAGATCAATTAGAACCCCATTGAGGGTTAATTTTCCTGGCTTGAGTTTGGATTCTTCAGACCAGGGCAAGGTTTCCCTTGTTTGGGAACATCTGTATGATGGGCAGGAGAAGAATAAAACCTTCTTCTTTTAGGGAAAGAAGGTTTGGTAGGGCATTTCCTACCTACTGGGGAAGGAGAAGTCTTAGGAGAGCCCTCAGAAACAGGGAAGTCAGTGGAGCAATGAGCAACCTGACGTAAAGACTCCTTATTGAAGAGATTTTCTCCAGTACAAGGAGTATTACCCAGTCTTTGTTGTGCCCATCTGTTCAAGTCTGAAGCTTGGAGCCAGGCTCTACGTCGTGCTCCTATAGCTATAGCAGAGGTTCTGCTAACAGACTCAAAAGAGTCAAGGGAAGCATGAAAAAGAAACCAAGATATATTTTGGCTATGACTAAGAAGTAAGGAATAGTCTGCAGCCTTGGGCTCTGATAGAAAAGGAGTCAAAAGAGATAATTACTTTGTGACCTCTTGAAGGGATAGACTCATATAAAAAATATATGAGAGAATCCTTGTTGCCAGCATAGGTGTTTGGAAGGTTTGATGTCCAAAAGCATCCAGTGTTCTAGAAGCACGACCTGGCGGATAAGAAGAATGCTTCTTTTTGCTTTTTACCTTCCTCATTGCTGATTCCACTACTATGGAATGATGGGGAAGCTGAGCCTTTTGAAACCCTGGAGAGGGGGGCACCTGATACAGAAGATCAGTTGCTTTAGAAGGTGAGGAAACCCTTAAAGGTGTTTCCCATATTCTCAGAAGAAGATCCTGCAAAGAATGATGTAAAGGAAGCATTATATTTTCCTTTTCCCCAGAAGAGCCTTGTGTAGGATCATAGCCAGGGATAGGAATAGCAAGGAATGTAGCCTTGTCAAGGAGAAATTTCTGAAAAGAAGGATCTCCAATGGGAACCATCCCTGGACAGGCTAAAGTTGAAGAACTAGCCTAGGCACCGGAGGATGTACTGGTCCAGTGCAGAAAAGGAGCCCTAATGGATGGATACTGGTACTGGCGGTTATGACTTGAGACAGTCAGTACTGCATCGTCCATGCCGGGTATCAACTCCAAACTAGGTATAGAAAGGAGCGATCCTGGTGAAAAAGGCATGGAAGTAGTTGGTCCCGATGTTACTGCAGGAACCGGCATCGATACCGATACCGGTAGCTGTGCCGGAATCGGAGGCGATACCGACATCGAAGCAGTCATCGGAGGCTGCTCAAGCGGTACCGAGGCAACCAAAAACTCTTGGTGAGTATCCGGTAAGCGTCGGTACCGAGACGTGTCGGTACCCAGTCTTCCAGACTAGATATCGATTCCAGACTCGGCATCGAAGGAAGCGAGTCTATCGATGCATGTCTAGAGGGTACCGGCGACGGTGGTCGTATCGGCGATGCTGCCGATACTGGAAAGTCAATCTGGGACGTATCGATCGGTCCCGAAGGTACCAAGAACGCCAGATGATGATCCCTGGTGAGGAGTGGATCACTCAACACCAGTGCCGATGCCGGGGTATCGGTACCGCTCGAAGCGGATGCCACCACCGAGCATGGCTCAGGTATGTTCTGTGAGGGGTGAGCCCCAGGAACAACCTGAAACCCCTGAAAGGCTTTGGAGACCGAAGATTCCCGCCGGGGTTTTAAAGCCAATAGGGTCTTGAGGGCAAGGCCGGAGCTGTCATCATGCTTGGCATGAGACCTACCACTCAAGGATTGGCTAGTCTTAACAGACTGTTTATGGGTTACCTGATCCTGTAGAGAAGAAATGGTCGGTGCCCTGACACTGGAAGGGAACTCGGTATCAAGGGAAACTCGAAATGGAAAATCTCTTCTCATAAAATTGTAGCCTAATGGCTCCGGAGGAAAAGGGTCGGGACCCAAACAGGTTAGACACCAGTTATTGGAGTCTAAAAAGAAAACTGTATTTCCACAGTTAAGGCACTTCTTAGGAGAAGAAGGCTCCATGATGGAGAGGCCTTACAGGCCCAAAAAATTTAAGACAGAAACTGAGGGAAAAACTCTCCCTGAGTTTGAGAAAAAGAAAAGAAAAAACCCACCGGCGGTACCGGTGGAGGCAGGGAAACAGCCGCGACCACAAGAAAACAAGAATTAAAGAAAAAGTTTTCTGCGGTGACAGGAGGACGTCCTGCCGGCTCCGCGGAAAAACGAAAACTGAGGAGAGACAGTTGGAAAGGCGGGAAGGCAGCACGCAGGCGCTGAGGGATGCTCCCAAAAGCTTTCTGATTGGACGCTGGGGAGCATTCCCGCGCAGGCTCCGTCGGTACCGACGTACCCATATGTGAAGACTCATTCCTGCTTGCTCCTGGAGATACTAATGCTCTCTAGCAAGGGCCCATAGTGCAAAGCTACTCTGTAGAGTCGCAGAGAGCATGTTAGAGGTTGGTTAGAAGAAAAAACTGGCTGCTTAAAGCCAGTAGGTAACAAACTATTCTGCAAAAAACCAAGGGGCGAAGAATAGAAGTCAACCAACAAGTCTGTGATAATAGGGTTTCCAAAAAAAGGTTGATAACCTGTTTGGTGTTTAGCACTGAGTCTAGAAGGATTGCTAGTGGAAGAGAAACCCTGGTTGTGTGGGGAACAGAACCAGTGGCTTAACCACTAGGAATTGCTGCATTTGCAGCAAATACCAGGGCAGCGGAAAAAAGTTCTTTTTCCTTTTTTTTTTTTTTAGATTGGAAAAAGAAGCAACAGACATAAGTAGGAGTGGTAAGACTTCCTTATTGTCTGATGAGCTGCCCTAAAGTAAGAAAAAGGGGGAGACAACTCTGGAAGGGAAAATCCCCTTGTGGAATAGGTAGAGGACCATAGGGGCTTACCAGTGTAATAGAGCCACTCTTACAAACCGAATGTTGTAGTAAGAGGGAGGTAAGACAGAGTTGAAGGAGACTGACTATGTAGTAAGTCTCTGAAGGGTAAGATGATACATGCTAGTACAGGGAAAACTGTCTTATTGATAGTTGTCACCTCTCTTTTCCCAGTAGGAGGAAGAGAAACCTGTTAACTATAGGCATGATCATCATAAAGACTCTTAGAGCAAAAAGAAAGGATGTCTCGTGAAGAGAGATCCATGAGAATTTAGGATGAAATTAGTGTAGATGCTTCAAGTGAAAAGAATACGTTATTGGCCTCTTGCTCAGGAACGATAGACAATTGCAATTCGAAGATTAAGATCATTCACTCTCACCACTTCAAGGATCAGAACTAAATTTCAGAGGTCTCAGTTAAAAAAGAGCATTGCTGGTTAGGCTTACGCCAATTTACAGCGGAATGCTTTATCACATCAACGACCTCAAAAGTAATAATAAAAACAAGTAACCAGTCTGCATTATTCTTCCATATCGTGAGGATAAACAGATGAACTCTATAGACTTAACTTGCAAACCTCACTGGCAAGACGCAAGACTAGACTTCACTAGAACACTCGTTGATCCCAACGTACATTCCCGGTACCATCAAGACGTTTCACACGAACGGTTTCTTCAGGGGATCATGCAAAATCTATAAAACATTATACCATAACTTTAACTTTTATTTCTTTACATTTTCTCACTAATACTCTTAATATCTTTGTTTGTAAAACCGCTTTGATTGTATGATAAGGCGGTATAGAAATCCAATTAAATAAATAAATAAATAAATAAATAAAACAAACAAAGCATACCAATCACCACCGTTCTAATCCCAACTATACACCACCTCAACCCAATACATAAAAATATAAACATGCAAATACCACCATCAAACCCTTACCGCAGATGCTGCGTTCAAGCAAATATCGTCTCACCGCCGCTCTCATTGAAACGAGAGCTGTAACTGCCTTACTGAACGAAAACGCCGCGCATGCGGAATACAGACCAAAACTCCATTTTTAAAGCCCCTTAGATGTATAATGCAGCGGTACCAGCCTATCAAGAACTTATACGTCACGAACCCTGCAAGGTCATAAAAGAAAACTCCCTCCTTCCATCATCACATGTACCATCGAGAAACAAGGAAAAAATAACCTCAACTCTAATAAACCTATATAGAATGATGCATGCAAAACCACCACCACACAGGAACTCCTATCTCTCTAGACGTTTCCCTTACTGCAAATATGCTTTAAAACTACCATTCCACTACTCCCGCAACCCTGTGGCAGATAGCACCAAGTTAGAAACATGCCGACCATTCAATGCAATTATTTAATCCCATCGGGGCAAGGGTATTCAATTGATAAATTAATATCTGCTCTGTCTTGATCAGAACCTGGTCTAGCGTCCTGCCATTTCTTCCCCGATCTACGGGGTCTAGACACAGGCAGCGCAACTGCTCAAATATGTGACCCCGTTGGACACAATGCGAGACAATTGGGGCCTCCAAAATCTTACGATTCAAGCGGCTCCGATGTTCACTCATACGAATGCGGAAAGGACGCATGGTCTTACCAATGTAGCATAACCCGCAAGAGAGAAACAAGGCAAACAAGGCAGGTGGTCCACACACAAATTTTATTAGAACATAATAAGTTGCAAAACCAGACCAAAGACCCTACACAAGCTGTGTTTCGTATTTACACTTCTTCAGGGGTCATCAAGGCACACTATGAATCATAAAAACAGATAAATAATTAAATATTTAAAAACACGAGTCATAAATAATTAATAACAAACTAATAACAAATAAACAACCTGGATTAAAACAAAAACAGATAAAATATTAACATACTATCAAAAGAACTTATGAATATAACAATCCATGGTCATAAATGACAAAAGAATGAACTTAACTGTGGAGCATAGTCAATACAAAACATAGAAAACACCTAATGAACCTCAAAATATAAAAACATTTCATACCAAACAATCATATATATATATATATATATATATATATATATATATATATATAAAGAGAATAAACATGTATATACACAACATGGAGAACTACTAAGATGAGGAAGACCAACAAACTGTCAGGGAGCAGAACAAAAGAAACGTAGAAGCAGGAGTGAATCGGGGGATTTACCTCAATGTAAAAGAGCATCAAAAGGAGCAACCAGGTTCAGAGTAAAAAAACTGCACGATGGCTAAATATAGCCGTGGAAAGATGAATAAAAAACAATAAATATAAGGTCCATCAATAAAACTCGCCTTAAAACTTCCTAACTTTAAAAATGAGAGTAAAAAAGAAAAAAAGAAGATAAAAGGCATATGCTTCAGGTAACGTAAATAATATAATCTTCGAATGAGTTTGACATTAAGAACTATATGCTACTCGACTAAGCACATACCAGTAAATGAATTTAAACAAATAAATATTCCACATTGTAAAACAATCCTTGGTAGTCAGAAATCTATCTTAAACTTGAGAATGTTTGAAATCAAACTTACCCCTCCGACCAACAGAGAAGTCTTAAAACATGCCACAACGAGAAAACAACCTTCAAAAGTCAAAAAAACATATATATATAAAAAGGAAGCAGACAGTCTGTTAAAGTGCTGATAAAATTTAAAATATAAAGTATAAAATATCTTACAAATGAACCTTGGAACAGAACTCCGTAGCACAATGCAGCTTGCCAGGCACGATTAGCGTTCTCAACAAAGACGCTAATGCATGCGCAATTTATCAAAACTTCCCAATGAAGAGTGAGTGAGATTGCACCACAATGAACACGGACCTCCTAACCCATAATAAATAAAACCAAAAATAAAAATAAACCAAGCACCTTATACCTACATTGAAAATAAAAATGAAACTCTTAAACCAGCATCGCCGCATGTAAACATATCAAGTTTAAAACTAGCGTTCTGTTGCCGGGAACGTCACCGCATGTGTATTAAGAAAGAAAATCATCTAAACTGTCAAATAGAACTATTTAAAAAAACTGTGGCGCCATACAACATGTCAAGTGCGATTCATATTCTCAACCCGAAGATGCTAATACATACGTAATCCATCTGGACCTCAAAATAGGGTAAATCAAAATTTACAGCACCAAACACAAACCGCCTAAGCCAGAAACTGTAAAATATAAAAAACCAAAAATGAGATACTAAAAAAATGAAACTCATTGTCTTATTTAACTAAAATAAAATAAAATCATCAAACAAAAGACATCTTAGGAAAGACGCCACCAAATGTGGTACATCTGTTGTACAAAATTGTGATCCCTGTCGGGAAAAATACAGTGTACACAATAAATTAAAAATTAAATCTAAAACTATAAAAATAAGCAAAGATTGCTTATTAAATCGTATGTATAAAATCCAAAAAAAAAGGAGAGTCAGATGAATTACATCTCACATAATATCTCACGAAACAAAACACCCTAAAAAATATTAAAAATGTAGAATAATGCCATGCCAAACTGAACTTAACCCTAAAAACCTACAATTATAAATAAATATAAAAATAATCTTGAACCACATGAAAGAGAAAACAACAATGGGGTTCCTGAAAACATAAGAGGACCGGCTAAACAGAGATCCAAATATAACCATCTATTAAAAGGAAAAAAGGGGAGAAACCTAATAAACCACATAATGACTAACATCTATGATAACTAAATAATCAAAAGGACAACTCGCCTATTAAAAAAATGTAACCAAATAGTAATAAATAGTAAACCAGAATCACAGAAAGACAGACAGATCACTTTCTAAATTCAAACCTTGAGGAACCATGGATTCTAATTCATAGATATATCTTTGTTCTAACCGTAACATGGTCTTATCTATGTCTCCTCCTCTCTAATTCAATTTTATTTTTTTAATAACAAAAAATTTTAGATCAACTTGCTTATGATCCATATCTAACCAATGCAGCACTAAGGGCTTATCCACCAACTTCCTTTTTATACAACTCCGGTGCTCTACTATACGTACCCGAATACTCCGAATAGTCTTGCCAACATATAATTTATTGCATGGGCAAATAATGACATAGATAACATGTGTGGTATCACAGTTTGCAAAGTCATCAATAAAAAATTGTTTATGTGAAATAGGATGATCAAACACCTTCCGTACGGGCAGAGCATGTGTGCACACTGAACAGTGTCCACATTGGTACTGTCCTTTATGTGTGGATGTAAATCTTTTTTCTGTAAGTGCTGATGGAAAAAGGAGATTACGAAGATTTCGGTTACGTTTATGCGCAACCATAAAAGTGGTGTCTTGAAGGCCCGGGATAGCCTGAATCATATGCCATTCCCTTTTAAGAATTTTAATAATATTAGGTGATTTCGAGGAATAGAGTAACGGACAAACTATTTTAGACTGAGTGTTCTTCAAATTCTGAGCCTTTAATAAAGTATTACGTGAAGATTCGCGAGCTCTTTTGTATGCTTTTTCAACATATTGATGTGGATATTGCCGTGCATAAAATCTCTCTTTCAAAAATACAGCTTGTTTCTCAAAATCCTTCATCAGAGGTACATATTCTTCTGACCCTAAGAAATTGGCTAACTGGTAGGTTGTTCTTCAAGGATGGATTGTGAAAGCTAGTATAATGTAATAGATGGTTCCTATCGGTCGGTTTACGATATAAGGTGGTCTTAAATTTATTATTCTCCTTCTTAATTAATAAATCTAAATAGGGTATCTGTATTGGATCGTAGGTGACTTGGAACCGTAAATTCACATCGAGCTCATTAATCCATATATTGAATTCTTGCAACAATTCATCAGAGCCAACCCATATTATCAAGATATCGTCTATATATCTGATCCATAGTCTAATATTATCCTTAAATCGATGTTCTTTTAGAAAACTCTCTTCAAAATGAAACATATAAAGATTAGCCACATCAGGGGCCATAGAAGACCCCATGGCTACCCCTTTAATTTGTTGGTAAAACAGTTCTCTAAAACAAAAAATTTTTTTACACAGTGCTATTTCAGCAATCGCCAAAAGAAATGCAGTGGGCACACGTCTATGGGTCTGTCTGTAAATGAGACATTGTTCGATGATACGCAAGGCTTCCCGTTGTGGCACATTTGTGTAAAGGGATTCTACATCCAATGTGACGAGTAATGTGTCAGAACTTAAATCTTCTATAGTGGACAATATTTCAATCACATGAGACGAATCACGGACATATGACCACATACTAGTAATAAAAGGTCTGAGAATAACATCCAAAAATTGTGATAATGGCTCCAAGAGAGACCCAATGGCTGACACTATGGGCCGACCAGGAGGGTTTTCTAAAGCTTTATGTATTTTAGGAATTACATATATCGTAGGTATTATGGGATTTTTCACTATAAGAAAAGCTTTCTCCTTTTTCGTGATATGTCCTGTCTCATATGCTAAAAGGACCAAGTTATCAATGTTGCTCTTCAAGGAGGTGGTAGGATCATCATCCAACCGCAAATAAAAATCTTTGTCTCGCAGTTGCCTATTAATCTCGTCAATGTATTTATTTTTATCCAGAATGACTTTATCGGCGGGTTTAATGATGATTTGATTATTGGTCTGTAAAGACTTGATCGCCAACTTTTCATTTTTAGTCAAATTATAAAACGGGGGGTGAGAATCTGTCCCCATTTGTCTAACTTGTTTTAAAACCACTTTCTCAAATGCCTCAATAAGGGGACTAGTCTGTGAGGGAGGGACCCACGTGGAATCTTTACTGACAATAGAAGTCTGTTCGGATGGTAAAGCAGTCTGACTAAAAAAATACTTAATACGTATTTTTCGAAAAAATTTGTATAAATCTACTTGAGTATCAAAAAAATTAAATTTCTGAATGGGGACAAAAGATAGTCCCTTATTAAGCAGCGAAATTTCATCTGATGTGAGAACATAATTTGAAAGATTTATGACATTATGTGATTCTAATATCTCGTCTCGTACGACCTGTCTCTCCCCCACCCCTCTCGCCCCCCTCTCCCGCGGCCCCGTCCCCTGTAGGGAAATTGGTCGTGATACGTATGTTCTTGATCTGATTGAACATCTTGGAGATTGTTTCTTAACCATTTCTTGGGAGGACGAGATCGAGATGAACTCCTGCCGCCTCCTTTCCACAGGGTGTCCATATCTAAAAAATCCCCCGATTCACTCCTGCTTCTACGTTTCTTTTGTTCTGCTCCCTGACAGTTTGTTGGTCTTCCTCATCTTAGTAGTTCTCCATGTTGTGTATATATACATGTTTATTCTATTTATATATATTTATATATATATATATATATATATATATATATATATATAATTGTTTGGTATGAAATGTTTTTATATTTTGAGGTTCATTAGGTGTTTTCTATGTTTTGTATTGACTATGCTCCACAGTTAAGTTCATTCTTTTGTCATTTATGACCATGGATTGTTATATTCATAAGTTCTTTTGATAGTATGTTAATATTTTATCTGTTTTTGTTTTAATCCAGGTTGTTTATTTGTTATTAGTTTGTTATTAATTATTTATGACTCGTGTTTTTAAATATTTAATTATTTATCTGTTTTTATGATTCATAGTGTGCCTTGATGACCCCTGAAGAAGTGTAAATACGAAACACAGCTTGTGTAGGGTCTTTGGCCTGGTTTTGCAACTTATTATGTTCTAATAAAATTTGTGTGTGGACCACCTGCCTTGTTTGCCTTGTTTCTCTCTGTCTTTTAAGGCAGGTTGCTGTTTTTTGCTTGGTATAGCATAACCCGCAAGGGCATAATACAACATAAACTACATTGCTTGAGCCACAAGTGGTGGAGCATCTCAATTTAACTCTAACTCCCTGATATTCAAAAACCGTAGCAGGGATGGTAATCCCACAAATATCACACTCTCCACAACCCAAATGTCCTGCCTCGCTACCAATTGGAGGCCCCACTGGAATCAATGGCAATACTGCAGGACTCAACCATTCCTTCAAATTACGATCCCTTTGCCACATACACCTTATGGATTTATTGTTTAGGTTTCCGAGATTGAGGATGGGGCACAGGCCCCTGTCCTCTTCAGAACGAGGAAGTAACGGGAGTAAAAACCCCAACCTCGAAGATGCGGCAGGACACTTTCGACCACATGTTGACTGAGGAGGTTGTTCCTCTTGCTGTTGGCAAGTCTGGTGCGAGGAGAGCCTAGAAGGCTCCACTGGGGAGAAGGGAGTCTGTCCAGATGAAGATGATAACCGTCCCGGACTAACTGGAGGACCCAGGTGTACGATGTGATGGCATCCCACTCGGGGGCAAAGAGGGATAGAAGTCCCCCCAAGGGCGGGGGTGCCGCCGGGGGGGCGAGAGGCTATGTGTTTGGCGTCAAAACCCAGGAGCTGGCTGGGGTGACGCCAGTGGTTGGGTCTTGGGCCCCTTAAGTTTCCGGTGACCCTGAGCTCCCCCTTTGCCTTGGCCACTGGGGGCAGGCAGATAGGGTGATTTGTTGAATATCATTGATAAAGGAGCCCCTTCCTCTGGAAGAAGGGCTTCTTACTGTGCTGTTTCTTCCGGGGAAGGGAAGAGTTTTTGCGAGAGTGACAGGTACGGGTCACGGACTCAGTCTCGATCTTGGCTGCCTTGTCCTCAATGGGCTTGCCGAACAGCTGTTTGTCCAGGCAGGGGACTTCCAAGAGTTTTTCCTGGAACCACTGTTCCAGGTCTGAGGACTGGAGCCACGTTTGACGCTGGGCTCCGATGACAGCCGCTGCCACATGGGCGGAAGATTCAAACCTGTCATGTGCGGTGCGGGAAAGGTATTTTGAGCAGTCCGCGACCGATCTCATGAGCATCTGAAATCTGAGAAGGTGTTTATCTCCGAGGCCCGCAGAGAAACCGCCGAGCTCTTTAGCGAAGTTGCGAAGGAATATGCCCATATATAGCTGGTACGCCTTGATGTGGCATGCCAGTATGGATCCCTGGTAGGCCTTGTGCCAGAGGGCGCCGATGGCACAGGATTCTCTACCAGGCAGGACCGAAGAGTGTGACTTTGGACTCTTCTGCTTCCACATCGCGGATTCCACTACCATGGAGGTATGGGGAAGCTGGGTCTTTCGAAACCCAGGGCCACACTGGACTCTGTACATGACGTTGAGTCTTTTACTGACAATAGGGACCGAGGTGGATGCTTCCCACAAACAGAGGAGCAGCCGGGTCAAGATGGATGGCACAGAGACAGTGAGAGACTCCCTAAGGAGAGACTCATATTGCAAAATGTCGAGTTCCTCTGCCCTTGGCTCTTCCTCAGTCTGCGTGGGCAGATTGAGGGCCCGAGCCATATCCCGCACAAATACCAAGAAGGAGGTATCTTCGGGAGGTGACACCTTTGTGAGGCGGGTGGGGACGGGTCAGAAGGAAGGTCCCTATGGAAGCGGGTTTCAGGGGACGTGTCCCTGTCTGATTTCCAACCCAAGAGGTCAGAAAAGGACTCTGAGTAGGGCTGATCCCCGTCCGGTGGCTGAGGCCCGCTTGGAGCCGGAGGCACTGACTCTGAAAGACCTCGACCCCGAGGAACAAGGCGAGTGAGACCAGTGCCGAGGACCCTCATGAGCCCCATGGCTCTCGGGGGTTTCCAAGACAGTTTTCGGGAACACAGTCGAGGGCCCCTCGGTTTCAAGGCGCGACCCAGCCATGCTGGGCAAAAGTGCCTGCTGGGCAGCTACGAAGACAGAAATGCTGCGCTCTAATGCCAGCATACGGGACTCCCACTCAGGGGTGGGTCCTTGTGACACCAGTGCCGGGGTTACCGGGTTTGGCGTGGAGGAGGAGAGGGTGTCCTCACCAGGACGACCCTCAGGAGACTGGGCGCAATCGCCGGAGGCCTCCGTATCTGTATGAGGTACTTTTCAAGGCCACACCTTGTCCGACTCTCAGGAACGTCAGGGAGAGCTAGGGGAAAGAGCGGGAAGCTGCTCACGTTTATCCGGAGCCCCCGACAGCGACTTTGAGGTCTTCTTCTTTTGCCGTTCACCTCGGGCGAACCCTGGTCAGAGTGACGCCTGGGATGTGGAGTCACTGCGGGGGACCCCGCAAGTGGTGGAGCTGGCCGCCACAGAGGACCCCGGGGCTGCCTTACGGAAAATGTCGTCCGACTTCTGCTTATGGCTTAGCAAGGCCTTAGCAAACATTTTCTTACAGAGCGAGCAGAGCTCCGGGTTGTGGTCATCCCCAAGACACTGCAGACAACAATCATGGGTGCCCGTGAGCGACATATTTTTGGAGCATCTGTCACATTTTTTGAAGCCAGTGGCCATGGGGGCATAAAGAGTCCCTGCGAGGTCTAAGGCCCTTGAAGCCAGCGGTTAGAAAAAGGGCATGAAAAGGGCCCGAAGCAAGAAAAAAGGAGAAAAAGGGAAACCCCTGGCCCACAGCCAAAGCAGGCGCGTCGGGGAGGATGGGAGAGGACCAGTGCAACCGGAAAAAAGGCCAAAGGGCCAGAAGAGAAAGCATAGTTACTCTCCTGTAACAGGTGATCTCCGGGAACAGCAGGAATTTAGTCTTCACATATGGGTATCGTCGGTACCGACGGAGCCTGCGCGGGAACGCTCCCCAGCATCCAATAGGAAAGCTTTTGGGAGCATTCCACAGTGCCTGCGTGCTGCCTTCCCGCCTTTCCCAACTTTCCCTCTCCAATTGAGGTTATAGCTGAGACAAAAGAGAGAGGGAAAGAGAGAAAGAGATAGAGAGATACAACTCCTAGGGGAGGTGGGTGGGTTGTGAAGACTAAATTCCTGCTGCTCCCAGAGATCACCTATTACAGGTGAGTAACTATGCTATCTCCAGGAACAAGCAGGAAATGTAGTCTTCACATATGGGGACTCCCTAGCTGCAGATGCCAGGGAGAAGACCCCAGAAGTTGTGTGCCCTTGTGAAAGGGCTCCACTTCCCCCCATGGATCTCTGGCATCCTACCAGGGATGATGGGTGGGAGTTGATTAAGTATGGAACAGGTGTTGAAGAACAGCCTGACCAAACAAGGCATCCAGGCGGGAGTCCTTGTCTAAGCAGTAATGGGCTGTGAAGGTATGAACCGAAGCCCAAGTAGCTGCTCGGCAGATGTCGTCAATAGACACAGAGTGTAGATGAGCCATTGAGGCTGCCATGGCTCTCACATTGTGAGCTGCGGCATGGCCTTCCAGAGGAAGGTTTTTACTCTCATAGGCAAAAGATATACACTGTGCAATCCAGTTGGACAGTGACTAGGATCAAAAGCAACAAAGAGTTGAGAGGACTTCCTATGTTGCTGTCTCCTTTGTAAGTAAAGGCTAGAGCCCTTTTACAATCCAAAGTATGAAGATTCCTTTCTGCATTTGAGGCATGAGGCCTTGGGAAGAATACAGGAAGGTAAACCGCTTGGTTTAAATGAAAAGGTGGCACCACCTTTGGCATAAAATGTGGATGAGTCCTAAGGACTACCTTATCGTGATGGAACCTTGTATAAGGAGGATCAGCCACCAATGCTTGCAATTCACTGATGCGACGTGCTGATGTGATTGCAATAAGAAAGATGACCTTCCAGGAAAGGAATTTCAAAGAGGTAGTGGCTAATGGTTCAAAAGGTGGTTTCATAAGCTGCCCAAAAACCAAATTTAAGTCCCATGCCACTGGTGGCTTAATGGGAGGCTTAGTTAAAAGAAGGCCTCTCATAAATCTCGCTATGAGAGGATGAGAGGAAATAGGTTGCCCATTTAGAGGCTTGAAAGAAGCTGCAATAGCACTCAAATGAACTCTCACTGAATTGGTCTTAAGCCCTGCATTAGACAAATGAAGGAGATATTCCAGTAATGATTCCAGAGGTATCGCAAGAGGGTTAAACCCTTCTGCGAGCACCATATGGTAAACCTTTTCCACTTGAAAGCATAAGAGCGTCTTGTGGAAGGCTTCCTGGAAGCATAAAGGATATCCATTACCTGTTGAGAAAGGTTAACATAGAAACATGACAGAAAAAGACCACATGGCCTATCTAGTCTGTCCTTCCATAACAACAACTACAACAGTCCACTTTTTACCTTTAGAGATCCTCTGTGTTGGTCCCATGCTTTTTTGAATTCAGTTACTGTCCTCATCTCTACCACCTCCACTGGGAGATTATTCCATGGATCCACTACTCTTTCTGTAAAGAAATATTTCCGCATATCACTCCTGAATCTATCTCCCTTCACCCTCATCCCATGTCCCCTCGTAGCAGAACTTGCTTTCAATTGAAAGAGGCTCTCTCCCTGAACATTTATGCCACGGAGGTATTTAAACATCTCAATCATATCACCTCTATCCCGCCTTTCCTCTAAGGTGTACATATTAAGATCCTTAAGTCTGTCCTCATATGCTTTATAATGAAGCCCATTAATCATTTTAGTAGCAAACCTCTGCACCGACTCCATCCTGTTCACATCCTATTCAAGGTGCGGTCTCCAGAATTGCACACCATACTCCAAATGAGGTCACACCAAAGACTTATACAGAGGCATTATCACCTCCTTTTTTCTGCTAGCCATTCCTCTCCGTATGCACCCAAGCATCCTTCTAGCTTTTGCCGTCGCCTTTTCTACCTGTTTAGCTACTTTAAGATCATCAGACACACCATGCCTAGGTCCCGCTCTTCTTTAGTGGACAAAAGTACTTCACCTCCTATACTGTATTGCTCCCTTGGATTGCTGCAGCCCAAATGCATGACCTTACATTTTTTAACATTAAATCCCAGCTGCCAAATTCTAGACCATTCTTCAAGCTTAGCTAGATCCCTCCTCATGTTATCTACACCTTCCTGGGTGTCTACTCTATTGCAGATTTTGGTATCATCTGCAAAGAGGCAAACCTTACCCGACAGCCCTTCCGCTATATCACTAACAAAGATGTTAAAAAGAATCGGACCAAGGACAGATCCCTGGGGCACACCACTGGTAAAGCACAGTTACTTACCTGTAACAGGTGATCTCTGGGAACAGCAGGAATAAGTCTTCACATATGGGTACGTCGGTACCGACGGAGCCTGCGCGGGAACGCTCCCCAGCTTCCCAAAAAGGAAAGCTTTTGGGAGCATCCCACAGCGCCTGCGCACTGCCTTCCCGCCTTTCCTAACCGCCTCTCCTCAGTTCGAGTTTTAAAGCTGAGACAAAAGAGAGAGAGAGGAAAGGAAAGATAGATAGAGAGATACAACTCCTAGGGGAGGTGGGAGGGTTGTGAAGACTTATTCCTGCTGTTCCCAGAGATCACCTGTTACAGGTAAGTAACTGTGCTATCTCCAGGAACAAGCAGGAATGAGTCTTCACATATGGGGACTCCCTAGCTGAGATGCCTGGGAGAACCCCAAGGATATGACCCTGGGAAGGGTTCTACCTCCTCCTATGGATCTCAGGCATCTATCCAGGGATGGAGGGTAGGAGTTGATTAAGAATGGAACAGGTGTTTGAGAACAGCCTGACCAAACAAGGCATCCCGGCGGGAGTCCTTGTCCAAGCAGTAATGGGCTGTGAAGGTATGAACCGAGGCCCAGGTAGCTGCTCGACAGATCTGGTCAATGGACACAGAATTTAGATGAGCCATAGAGACGGACATGGCCCTCACATTATGAGCTGTGACATGGCTCTCCAGAGAAAGGTTCTTACTCTGGTAGGCGAAACAAATACACTGAGCAATCCAATTGGACAGTGTCCTTTTAGAGACTGGAAGTCCTAAATGAGAGGGATCAAAGGCAACAAAGAGTTGAGAAGACTTTCTATGTTGCTGTGTCCTTTGTAAGTAAAAGGCAAGAGCTCTCTTACAATCCAGGGTATGAAGATTCCTCTCTGCACTTGATGCATGAGGACCTGGAAAAAAGACAGGTAAATATACCTCTTGATGAAGATGAAAAGGTGAGACCACTTTAGGCATAAAGTGTGGATTGGTCCTAAGGACTACCTTATCATGATGGAACCTTGTATAAGGTGGATTAGCCACTAAGGCCTGCAGTTCACTGATGCGGTGAGCTGAGGTGACTGCAATGAGGAAAATAACCTTCCAGGAAAGAAATTTCAAGGAGGTGGTGGCTAAGGGTTCAAAAGGTGGCTTCATAAGCTGACCAAGAACCAGATTTAAGTCCCATGCCACCGGAGGAGGCCTAATGGGAGGTTTAGTTAAAGTTAGGCCTCTCATGAATCTTGCAATAAGAGGATGAGAGGAAATAGTCTGTCCATTGATAGGCTTAAGGGATGCTGCAATAGCACTCAAATGGACCCTTACTGAATTCGTCTTAAGGCCTGCATTGGAGAGATGCAGGAGATATTCCAATAGAGAATTCAAAGGTAGTGCTAGAGGGTCAAGACCCTTAGCACACCAAATGGAAAACCTTTTCCATTTAAAAGCATAGGAACGTCTAGTAGAAGGTTTTCTGGAAGCATGGAGGATATCCTTCACCTGCTGAGAAAGATTACAACCTTGAAGGTCTAGGCCTTCAGCAACCAAGCTCTGAGGTGAAGGGACTTGGGGTTTGGGTGCCACAGAGTCCCCTCCTCCTGGGACAGAAGGTCTGGAGCAGCTCCCAAGTCTAGGGAAGGAGCTTGAGAGAGATGCAGAAGTAGAGGGTACCACACTTGGCGTGGCCAGCGTGGAGCTATGAGGATCATGGATCCTTGATCCCTCTGGAGTTTGAACAGAGTCTTGGGAATTAAGGGAATTGGTGGAAAGGCATACAGGAAGTCTTGACCCCAGTGAAGGAGGAAGGCATCCTTGGCCTGAACTCCCTGACACGGAATTCTGGAACAGAACCGGGGAAGTTTGGCATTCCACAGACTGGCAAAGAGGTCTATGTCCGGGGTTCCCCACTTTTGAAAGATTCTGAGTACTTGGTCCATGTGCAGGGACCATTCGTGTGGAAGCAGAACTCGACTGAGTCTGTCTGCCCAAGAGTTTTGGATTCCTGGGAGGTATACAGCCAGGAGATGGATTTGATGCTCTCTGGCGAAGGCCCACAATCTTAAAGCTTCGTTGCAAAGCGACAGAGAGCCAGTTCCTCCTTGCTTGTTTATGTAAAACATGGCTACCTGATTGTCCGTATGAATGAGGACTGTCTTGTAGCTGAGCAGGGTATGGAAGACCTTGAGAGCTAGAAAAACTGCTCGGATCTCCAAGTGGTTGATATGTAGAGAGGTCTCCTGTGGAGACCAAGTGCCCTGAGTGGAGAGGTCTTGCAGATGAGCTCCCCAACCTGTTTGGGAGGCATCTGTTGTGAGGGTTGCCTGGGGCAACAACTGTTGGAAGGGGGACCCCAGCAACAGATTTTGGGTAGACCACCACTGGAGACCAAAAGAGGTGCCTGGAGGTTGCTATTTTGTCTGAGAGAGCCCCTGATGCTTGAGTCCACTGGGTGGACAAAGTCCATTGAGCTGCTCTTATGTGAAGGCAAGCATAGGGTACCACATGCACTGTGGATGCCATGTGGCCTAGCAGTTGTAGCATCTCCCGGGCAGTTAAATGGCTCTTTGACTGAATCTGGGAGGCTAACTGCACTAGGCGTAGGCAACGGGCCGGAGGAAGATAGGCCCTTGCAGTGGTAGTATCTAGCCAGGCCCCTATGAACTCTAGGGACTGAGTAGGGGTGAGCTGGGACTTTGGGAGGTTTACCACAAGTCCCAGATACTGCAGAATGCGCCGTGTGCAGTCCAGGGAAGTCTGGGCCTCTGACTGAGATGGAGCCAGTCGTCCAGGTATGGGAATACAAATATTCCCAGAGTGCGTAGAAATGCAGCTACTACTGCCATGCATTTGGTGAACACTCTTGGAGCAGAGGCCAGACCGAAAGGAAGCACCCTGTATTGGTAATGCTTTCCTTGGAAAAGAAAACGGAGGAACCTTCTGTGAGATGGATGGATGAGGACATGTGTGTACGCATCCTTGAGATCTAGAGAACAAAGCCAATCCTGACTTTGAAGGTATGGAAGGAGAGTGCCCAGAGAAAGCATCTTGAACTTCTCCTTGCATAGAAATCTGTTCAATTCCCTGAGATCTAATATGGGTCTGTATCCCCCTGTCTTCTTTGGGATGAGAAAATAGGGGGAGTAAAACCCTGACCCTTGTTGAAGAAGGGGAACTTCTTCTACTGCCCCTTGGGCAAGAAGGGTAGCCACCTCCTGACCTAGAAGGTCGAGAAGAGATGTGGGAGAATTGAAATGTCTCACCAAGGTGTGGGGAGGAAGGTCTGAGAAATGAAGTTTGTAACCCTCTCTTATGATGGAGAGGGTCCACTGCTCTGATGTAATCTGCTCCCATCTGGGAACAAAATGAGCTAACCTTTCTGGAATGGTGAGAGGTTCTGGCTGTTTTAAAGCTAGAAAGGCTAAGTTCTCTAGCATCAAGTCAAAAACCCTGAGGAGGTTGGGTCTGCTGAGTTGCAGCAGCCCCTGTAGTCTTAGGCCTGGCCTGTTTAGGTTGCTGACGCTTAGTAGCAAAGCGACCTGTAGAGGATTGTTGGGCAGAAGTAGAAGGGAATCTGCCCTTTTTGAAAAAAAGACTTCTTGAAGGGTTTTTTCTTGGCAGGAATGGAGGTTGACTTTGAAAGTCTATCCAGAGCAGAATTTTCTGCATCCATTTGAGTGGCTTTTATTTGCCATTCTTTGCCAAACAGGTTTTCACCTGTACAGGGAAGATTTCCTAAACCATCTTGGACCCAGGGTTCTAAATCAGAAGCTTGGAGCCAAGCAATTCTGCGAGCAGCTATGGCAATGCCAGAAGCTCTGCTGGCACCTTCAAAGGAATCAAAGGCTGCCCTGTTGGAAAACTTTGAAATGTCTTGAGTATGCTTAAGCCAAATGAGGAATTCATCCCTTTTATCTTCTGGTAGTAAAGGGAGGAAAGTGTGCAGTTTATCTGCAACCTCCTTTAGAAACATACCCATGTAAAGACTATAGGAGTTGATTCTGGCAACAAGCATACTGGCTTGGAAGATTTTTCTACCAAAAGCATCCAAGGTCCTGCATTCTCTTCCTGGAGGAGTAGAAGAGTGTCTCTTTGTACTCTTTATCCTCTTCATAGCTGACTGCACCACAATGGAATGGTGAGGAAGCTGTGATTTATGAAAACCAGGACAGGGAGGGACACGATACATAGTGCCCAATCTGCGAGAATGAGGAGAGATAGTGAGAGGAGTCTCCCATAAATCAATCATGTGTTCATAAAGAATCTCATGAATTGGTAAGGTGACTGCCTCTTTAGGAGCCTTAGAATAACCCAAAATATATAATATTTATGCTCTAGGCTCTGATTCAGAGGATACTGAAATAGAAAGACGTTTAGCTACTTCTCTTATGAAGTCTTGAAAGGACAAGTCCTCTGGAGGAGACATTCTTCTTTTTGGAGAAGGTGGTTCTTCAGGAAGGGTTATAGATACTTCAGCAGACTCCTCTGATGTATCAGAATCACCTGAGGAATCAAAGTACCGTCTATCAGAGTGCTGTTCTAACGCTCGGTACGCGTATCGAGCAGTATCGACATCGGGCGTCATCGGAACCGGATCGGTACTGATGAGCATCCCTGGACAAGGGACCGCTGCAGTCGGTATCCTGGTCGATGCCGATGCAGTCGGTACCGGTATCGGCACTGGTGCCGGTACCGGTATCGGCGCTGGTGCCGGTATCGGCGCTGGTGCCGGTACCGGAGTCGATACCGACAACGGAGTTTGTTGTGGTATCAACGGCGTCGCAGCTTGGATGAAGGCACTGATAGCCTGCTGCATGGACAGAACATTCTCATCCATGGACGCCATGAATGCCTGGAACTCGGTACCGGAAGGTTGTGCCGGTACCCCAGAGCATTCTAACAGGTGATCGGTCGAGGCCGTGCCATCGATGTCAACCTGTAACCCCATAGGTGGAGCTTTGGAAGCCGGAGCTTCCCGCCGGGGTTGTTTTGCCGGTGCAGGATCCTCGAAGGCAAGCCCGGAGGCATCTCGATGCTTAGAGGGAGATCTACCCTTCAAGGACCGGCTGGATTTATGTTTGGTTACCTGAGATCCATTGGGGGAAGAAGCAGCCCTGGAAGACGTCAATGCCACCGAAGCTGCATCAGCGGGAAACAGCACATGCAGCTTAGCTGCTCGGTTCTGTAAACCCCGTTTAGACATCAGAGAGCAGGACGGACAATCCGAAATGGAGTGTTCAGGACCCAAACATTTAAGACACCATTCATGGGTGTCTGTAACAGAAATAGTACCGCTGCACTTAGTGCATTTCTTAAACCCGGAGGCTGGTTTTTCCATGAGGAAATTTTCTTGTGAGGCCTAAGGCCCAAGAGAAAAAATACACTAAGTGAGGGAAAAATATATAGGTTTTTTTTGTTTGTTTTTTTTTAAAGAAAAGAAAGAAAAGACCGGCGGTACCGGTCCAGAGTCGGGGAAGGCAGACACGCGACCAAAGAAAGAAAATAAAATAAAGAACTTCTTCAGCGCTGACAGGGCTCGACCTGCTGGCTCCGCGGCAAAGAAGAACTGAGGAGAGGCGGTTAGGAAAGGCAAGAAGGCAGTGCGCAGGCGCTGTGGGATGCTCCCTAAAGCTTTCCTTTTTGGGAAGCTGGGGAGTGTTCCCGCGCAGGCTCCGTCGGTACTGACGTACCCATATGTGAAGACTCATTCCTGCTTGTTCCTGGAGATCATCCTTCTCCTCAGAGTTAAGACCGTGAAGTTCTAGGCTTTCGGCTACCAGGCCCTGAGATGCAGAGACTGGGGATTGGGATGCCACAGCATCCCGTCCTCCTGAGAAAGAAGATCTGAAGCAGATCCTAACTCCAGAGGCGGAGCCTGAGAGAGATGTAGGAGCAGAGGGTACCACATTTGCCGTGGCCAATGGGGAGCTATGAGAATCATATGACCTCTGTCTCTCTGAAGCTTGAACAGGGTTTTGGGAATTAGGGGAATGGGTGGAAAAGCATACAGGAAGTCCAGGCCCCAATGGAGGAGGAAAGCATCCCTGGCATGAGAAACCTGAGCCGGAATTCTGGAACAGAACCGGGGAAGTTTGGCATTCAGCAGACTTGCAAAGAGGTTTATGTCCGGGGTTCCCCAAATTTGGAAATTTTGGCCACCTGGTCCGCATGGAGAGAACATTCGTGTGGAAGCAGAACTCGACTGAGTCTGTCTGCCTAAGAGTTTTGAATGCCTGGAAGATACAACGCAAGGAGATGAATCTGATGCTCTCTGGAGAGGGCCCATAGTTGCAAAGCTTCGTTGCATAGCGACAGAGAGCCTATTCCGCCCTGCTTGTTCACATAGAACATGGCTACTTGATTGTCCGTTTGAACTAGGACTGTCTTGCAGCTGAGCTGGGTGTGGAATACTCCAAGAGCAAGGAAGATTGCTCTGAGTTCTAGGAGATTGATGTGTAGATAGGCCTCCTGTGGAGTCTAGGTACCCTGGGTAGAGAGGCCTTGCAGGTGGGTTCCCAACCCACCTATGAAGCATCTGTTGTTAGAGTGGCTTGGGGTGTGGGTTGCTGAAAAGGAGACCCCACCAAAAGGTTCTGGGGTGACTGCCACCATTGGAGGGACAAAATAAGGCGGTCTGAGTTTGCTATTTTGTCTGACAGGCAACCTGACGCCTGAGCCCACTGGGCTGCCCTCATATGGAGGCGCGCATAAGGAACCACATGCACGGTGGATGCCATGTGGCCTAGCAACTAACATTTCTCGAGCAGTGAGGTGAGGTTTTAACACTGCTTGGGAAGCCAACTGCACAATGCGAAGGCAGCGGACCTGTGGAAGGTAGGCCCTTGTCTGTCTGGTATCCACAGAGCTCCTATAAACTCTAGAGACTGAGTGGGAGCAAGGTTGGATTTTGGGAAGTTTATGACAAGTCCCAAATACTGAAGGATGCACATTGTGCGAGAGAGAGTAACCCTGGCCTCTAGCTCT
Source organism: Ichthyophis bannanicus (assembly GCA_033557465.1). Lineage (NCBI taxonomy): Eukaryota > Metazoa > Chordata > Amphibia > Gymnophiona > Ichthyophiidae > Ichthyophis > Ichthyophis bannanicus. The sequence continues at coordinate 136,768,209 of CM066042.1, forward strand.
CAAGGGGCTCGAATGAGCCAGTTGTCTAAGTAAGGGAAGACGAATATTCCTAGGGTGCGAAGAAATGCTGCTACCACAGCCATGCATTTTGTGAACACCCTTGGTGCCGAGGCCAGGCCAAAAGGAAGAACCCTGTACTGGTACTGCTTCCCTTGAAATAGGAAACAAAGAAACTTTCGATGAGTTGGATGGATGAGAACATGAGTGTACGCATCCTTGAGATCTAGAGAACAAAGCCAATCCTGACTCTGAAGGTATGGCAGCAGAGTTCCTAGAGAAATCATTTTGAACTTCTCTTTGAACAGGAATTTGTTCAATTCTCTGAGATCTAAAATGTGTTTGTGTCCTCCTGTTTTCTTTGGAATAAGGCAATAGGCGGAGTAGAACCCTGTACACTGTTGTAGAATGGGTACCTCTTCTACTGCCCCTTGGGCAAGAAGCACAGTGACCTCTTGATCTAACTGGTTGTTGAGAGAGGTCTGAGAATTGAACTGTCTTACCATGGTAGGAGGGGGCATGCTGAGGAAATGAAGCTTATACCCCTCTCTTACAATAGACAGAGTCCAATTTTCTGCTGTTATCTGACCCCATCTGGGGGCAAAATGACATAACCTTCCTGGAATGGTGGAGGGTTCTGGACCGTTCAGGGCCAGGAAGGCAAAGTTCTATAGATAAGAGTCAAAGCCCCTGTGGAGGCTGAGTCTGCTGAGCCGGTTGAGGTTTAGCAGCTTTTGTTTTTCTTTGCCTATGTTGTTGCTGCTGTCCCTTTTGGGCAGACTGACCCAAACGATGGCCCTGTTGGGTATAGGAGGGATAAAACTTCTTCTTACTGAAGAATGGTTTCTTGTAAAAAAAATTTCCTTGCAGGATCAGCTGTAGATTTAGACAGTCTATCCAAGGTGATATTGTCAGCATCTATCTCATTAGCTTTTTCCTGCCAATTCTTGCCAAAGAGATTCTCTACTGTGCAAGGAATATTTCCTAGTTTATCCTGTACCCAAAGTTCCAAGTCAGATGCCTGGAGCCAGGCAATCCTACATGCACCTATGGCAATAGCAGAGGTTCTGCTTATGCACTCAAAGCAGTCAAAGGCTGCACGAGTGACAAACTTGGAAACATCCTGAGCATGTTTGACAAGGGCGAGGTAATCCTGCCTCTTATCATCAGGAAGGAGAGGGCTCATAAGCTCTAAATCTCCTGTGACCTCCTTAAGGAACATTCCCATGTATGAAATATAGGAACTGATCCTAGCAGGAAGCCTGGAAGGTTCGACGTCCAAAGGCGTCAAGAGTCCTACACTCATGTCCTGGAGGATCAGATGCATGCCTTTTTGCACTCTTGATCCTTCTCATAGATGATTCCACCACCATGGAATGGTGTGGTAGCGGAGTCTTCTGAAACCCAGGACAGGGAGGAACTCGATACATGGTGTCGAGTCTTTGAGAGTGAGGACATGTGGTTAGAGGTGTTTCCCACATCCTTAACATGAGATCATGCAATATCTCATGAATAGGTAAGGTAGCTGCCTCCTTGGGAGCTTTAGGGTATTGTAGGATTTCTAATTCCTTTGCCCTAGGCTCTTTTTCAAGAGCCACTGTGCTGGAAAGACCTCGAGCCACATCTCGGATAAAATCCTGAAAGGACATATCCTCTGGTGGAGACATCCTACGCTGAGAAGAAGAATCCTCAGGAAGAAGTACTCTGGTATCGGCAGAGCTTTCAGAGTCTTCAGACTCATCCGAGGATTCAAAGTATCTCCGATCCGGATGATCCTGCAAGACACGGTACCGGTACCGGTACCGATCGAAGTCTGCATCGGAGGGGTCCGGTACTGACTTGTCGATACCGGATGGATAAGCATGACTCGTTCCCGGTAGAATACCTGCTGATGTCGATGCAGTCGATACCAGTACTGGAGTCGGTGCCAATGCCGGTACCGGTTGAATTGTCTGAAGCGGTTTCAAGGGCATCAAGGCCGTGAGAAGAGCCGCCAGACTGCGTTCAATAGCCAAGAATCTCTGGTCTATCGATGCTGAAGATGCTTGGATATCGGTACCGGATGAAGCAGCCGGTACCCCAGAGCATGGCACCAGTAGTTCTGCTGAGGTTGAGGCCTCGAGAACATCCTGGAGCCCTGTTAATGCTTTGGAAGCCGAAGCCTCCCGCCGGGGCAATTTTGCCGGTGAAAGTCACTCAAGGGCAACGCCAGAGGCATCTCGATGCTTAGAGGGAGATCTACCCTTTGAGGACCGGCTAGATTTATGTTTAGTTACCTGAGATCCATGGGAGGAAGACAAAGCCCTGGAAGACGTCAATGCCACAGAGGCTGCATCGGAGGGAAAAAAGGTGCTAAGTTTAGCAGCTCGGTTCTGCCGGCCCCTCTTCGACATCATCCCACAGGCAACACACTCCGAGATAGCGTGGTCAGGACCTAAACATTTGAGGCACCAATCATGGATGTCAGTGCCGGAAATGGTACCGCCACACTTGGAACACTTTTTAAAACCCAAAGCGGGTTTTTCCATTTTAAAGGAAAAGTTGGGCCTAGTGCCCAAAATGGCGCGTGGCACCTGAGGAGAAAAAACATGGAAAAAAGACTCCAGAAGAAAGGTTTTTTGTTTCGTTTTTTTTTGGAAAAAAAGAAAGAACCACCGGCGGTACCAGTGTAGAGTTGAAGGAAGGCAGACGCGACCACAAAAAAGAAGAATAGAAAAGAATTATTTTCTGCGGTGACAGAAGGTGCGACCTATCAGCTCCGTGGAAAACAAAGAACTGGAGAGGGACAGTTGGGAAAGGCAGGAAGGCAGCACGCAGGCGCTGTGGGATGCTTCCAAAAGCTTTCCTATTGGATGCTGGGGAGCGTTTCCGCGCAGGCTCCGTCAGTACCGATGATACCCATATGTGAAGACTACATTCCTGCTTGTTCCTGGAGATAAGAATTTTTCCGAGGGACGAGGACATGTGTCTGAAGGGCTCTGCGGAAAAAAGGAGACTGAGCAAGATGGCACCCTTGGGTAGGAAGAGGACCACGCATGCGTGGCAGCAATCCCAAAGGCTTTCTTTCACAGCTTGGGAATTGCTCCGCACGGGCTCCTTTGGTGCCGTCACCCATAAGTAAGGACTGACTTCCTGCTTGTTCCTGGAGAACCATTTGCCTGGACTAGTCTAGCAGGATGATATGGAATATTGGATAATGGTATTGAAATGTGTGATACCTGATTCAATAAAGCTGAGCTGCCAGTATAACCGATCAACTTTCTGGGCCTTCTCCTTGGGCTTCAAAGAAGCTCTGAACTGGATTTACTCATTATTGGACAGGACAGCACAGAACCATTCCTACTGGACCAGAATCTCTCTTAAATAATGTCTTTATGCAGAAGTCACACAGAGAGAGCATCAGTCATCATCACAGAATTTGTGGTATCTGGTGTCATGATTTATGAGTGACATCTTCTGTATACCTGCCAGACACCTTTTCAAGCTTACTTGTTGGCCATGATAATCAATTAGGCAATGCAAAATTTAAAAAAAAAAGTTTTTTCAAGCATTAATAGAAAAAAAAACTAGCTACAAACACCAGACATAGTTTGGCAGAACCAAAGCTGTGACTCATGAGTCAAGCAGTTTGATGGCAAGTTAAAAACAAGAATTTTGGAAAAGGAGCCAGAAGGACAACAAGGAAGAGAAAAACAGCAAACTTGACTAAAATCACATTCAAAACTCAGTGAAACAAAGAAGCTCCACTGATGACTTGAAAATGACAATTGCAGAAGCCTAGAAGAAGATCGTCCTCAAACAACAAAAGCAAAACACTGCGGCACAGCCATTCTAGAAGCACATCAGAATCCCCCATGCACGCTCTGGAAAGCATCCTCCACACCTGCATAAAGATGGATGCGTCACATGACCCATGTATGTGGCTCTTTACAAATATTTGTTATCAGAGAACTAGAGGCAAAGTGTAAATTAGTCTTACCTGCTAATTGTAGTTCCTGGAGGAACTCCAGTCTAGTCCCGGAATCTCTGGGGGTTGTCAACCTCCTCTAGCAGCTTTGGAGACTGAGAAACGTCTGTGATGTCATCAGTATATAACAGTGATGGCTAACCTTTTTGAGCCCGAGTGCCCAAACTGCCGCACAAAACCAAAGAATTTCCTCAAAGTGCCAGCACGTCAATTTGCATAAATATTTGCATAATGCTAACATACACTAACTTTTAGTAAACATGTCTCTTAATGAGTGTATGGATAAAGACAGACTAAAAGATTTCTACATTACTATAATCCAGTGCCAACCGCCAGGCACATTAGGAACTACTACAAACACTGCCCATTTAGAACCAATAGCAAACCCGCCGTATCCTAACAGCACTACCAGGACTCACAAAGCACCACACCATACCTATCAAAAGGCAACACTGCAAATATTAAACCAATACATTTCAGACAATAACAATACATGACCTACTGGGGAAAGAGAACAAGTGGCAATGTCAAAAAGGAATTACATAAACAGAATACCTCAGCTCAGTTACACAGTTGCAATTGCTCCAGCCACTTTCTTCTGGTTTCTTCATGTTTTCTGCTAACTCTCCATCATCTGCTGTCCATTTGTCCTTTCTTCTCTCTTCTAGTTTTTTTTTCCATTCTCTCTCTCTACATCCGCTTTAACATACTAATCTTTCTCCTTTTGCTCTTTCCTCATTCCTATTTCATCCACTCAAATTTTACCCCTCCATCCTCAATCCCCACTTACTCTCCCAATACCCGGCCAATTGTAGATTTTTTATCCCTCCCACACAAAATATTTTTCCCCTCTCCATTTTACTCTCTCCCAGCCCCATCCCATTCTAATCCTCCCCCAACATCAGCTCCCTTCTAGTTCCAGCCTCACCCAGCATCCATTCCCTTCTAGTCCCTGCATCAGCCCATTTCCAGTCCTAGCCCCCCATCAGCCCATTTCCAGTCCTAGCAACCCCCAACCCAATACCAGTCCTAGCCCCCCCCCATCAACCCACTTCCAGTCCTAAACCCCCATCACCCCATTTTCAGTTTAAGCCCCCCCTATAACCCATTACCAGTCCTAACCCCCATCACCCCATTTCCAGACAGCCCCCATCAGCCCACAGCCCATTAGCAGTCCTACCCCCCCAGCCCATTAGCAGTCCTAACCCCCCCTGCCCGCCCGCCCGCCCATTAGCAGTCCTAACCCCCCCAGCCCATTAGCAGTCCTACCCCGCCCGCCCGCCCCCCCCCTGCCCATTAGCAGTCCTAACCCCCCCTCCCTCCCTGCCCATTAGCAGTCCTAACCCCCCCTCCCTCCCTCCCTGCCCATTAGCAGTCCTAACCCCCCCCTCCCTCCCTGCCCATTAGCAGTCCTAACCCCCCCTCCCTCCCTGCCCATTAGCAGTCCTAACCCCCCCCCTCCTCCCTGCCCATTAGCAGTCCTAACCCCCCCTCCTCCTCCTCCCTGCCCATTAGCAGTCCTAACCCCCCCTCCTCCCTGCCCATTAGCAGTCCTAACCCCCCCTCCTCCCTGCCCATTAGCAGTCCTAACCCCCCCCTCCTCCCTGCCCATTAGCAGTCCTAACCCCCCCCTCCCTGCCAATTAGCAGTCCTAACCCCCCCCCTCCCTGCCCATTAGCAGTCCTAACCCCCCCTGGCAAATTTTTTTTAAAAAAAAGCAGGCTCTGGCTGCTGCCGCGGCAGATTGCAATGTCCCGCGGGGCCCCCTCCGCCCGCTAAGCCCCTCTGCAAGGGCTTTCAGATTCGCGAGGGAGAGCATCTCCCTCGCGTCTCTGTTAAGCCCGCAGGGGCTAATGGGAAATTTCCCATCAGTCCCTCGCGTCTAAAGGGGCTGATGGGAAATTTCCCATTAGCCCCTGTGGGCTTAACAGAGACGCGAGGGAGACGCTCTCCCTCGCGAATCTGAAAGCTCTTGCAGAGGGGCTTAGCGGGCGGAGGGGGCCCTGCGGGACACTGCATTCTGCCCTTGCCGCGTCCGCGGCAGCAGTCAGAGCCAGCTTTTTATTTTTCTGCGGACCTTCCCGCGTGCCAGCTGCAAGGCCTTCGCGTGCCACAGCTGGCACGCGTGCCATAGGTTCGCCATCGCTGGTATATAAGGACTGGAACCGCCTCCTTACATCAGTTTACCTATTGACAAAGCAGACTCACCGGAGAAACAAGTAAGAACTACATTGCGGTCCCAACATAACTGCACCCATGACTATACCAAATCTACGGGCCGTCCAACCTGCAAGATCAGACCCCTCCTTGTGCGTGCCCTGAGATCACCTGACTCCCCCCCATGCCAAGGAGGCTCTGAAACACCCCACCCCCAGGATATATGCTGCCCACTCTTAAAGCAGCCGCCTGATAGAACCAAAAATAGCACTCACCTGTAATGTAGCTCCCTCTTCAGGCTGAAGCGCGGCCACGAATAAGGGCGGGAACCGGGACTAGACTGGAGTTCCTCCAGGAACTACAATTAGCAGGTAAGACTAATTTACACTTCCTGATTGTCCCTCCAGTCTAGTCCCGGAATCTCTGGAGATGTACCAGAGCAGTAAAACCAATTAACAGGAGGGCCCCGCTAGACCAGCCTGAAGCACCGCCGATCCAAAACAGGTGTCCCTGCCCACCTGCACATCCAGACGATAATGCTTTACAAAAGAATGCAGTGACGACCATGTCGCCGCTTTACAGATCTCTGCCGCCGGCACCAAGCTACACTCCGCCCATGACGCCGCTTGCGCTCTAGTGGAATGAGCCCGCAAACCTTCCAGCACCGTTCTGCCGCGCACAATATATGCCGACGCAATCGCTTCCTTTACCCAGCGAGCAATGGAGCCCTTAGAAGGTGCTTCTCCTTTCCTTGCTCCTACAAAAAGAACAAATAGCCTGTCGGACTTCCTGAAAGACGCTGTTCTAGCCACATACTTCTTCAACGCTCGACGAACATCCAAGCAATGAAGCCGCACTGCGACCTTACCCTGACCTGTAGACGCAAACACCGGCAACGAAACCACTTGATTCAAATGAAAAGCTGAAACCACCTTAGGCAAGAACGACGGAACCGGTCTCAAAACCACCTTAGAATCGGAGAAAGATAGAAAAGGCTCCCTACAAGACAGCGCCTGCAACTCCGAAACGCGCCTCGCCGAGGCAATGGCCACCAAAAACACCACTTTAAGCGTAAGGTCCTTCAAAGAAGCCTCCGCCAAGGGCTCAAAAGGCGCCTTCCCCAACGCCTCCAGAACCAAGGGCAGATCCCAAGCCGGCACCACCGGCCTACACGGCAGCCTAAGTATCCCTATGGCCTTCAAGAAGCGCTTTACATCCGAATGACAAGCCAACAACACGCCTTGAACCTTTCCTCTATAACAGGACAGAGCTGCCAACTGAACCTTCAAGGATGCTGCAGCTAAACCCTTCTGAAAGCCATCCTGCAAAAACGCGAGAAGTTGAGGAATTGACGCTCGCAAGGGAACGCACTCCCTCTCCGCACACCAAGCCTCAAAGATACGCCACACTCTTACATAAGCCAAGGAAGTAGACTGTCGGCGCGCTTTCAGCAAAGTAGAAACCACTGCCGAAGAATAATCCTTCGCCCTTAACCGAGCCCTCTCAATAGCCAGGCCGTAAGCGAGAATCGATCCACCTGAGGCATGCAGAGGCCCCTGAGTCAGAAGATCCTTTCAAACTGGCAGCCGCCAAGGCTCCTCCACCAAAAGCCTTACCAGGTCCGCATACCACGGCCGTCTCGGCCAATCCGGAGCAATCAGAAGCACTGGCCCCCTGTGGCGCTCTATACGCTGCAGCACTCTGCCGATCAACACCCATGGCGGAAACACATACAGCAACTGCTGTTCCGGCCACTCCTGAATAAGAGTGTCCAAACCTTCCGCCATCCTTTCTCTTCGCCTGCTGAAGAATCGACTGACCTGCGCCGACTAGAAAGTCGCCATGAGATCCATCACTGGCGTTCCCCAGCACCTAACTCCTGGAAAACCTCGGGATGCAGAACCCACTCCCCCGGGTCCACTCTCACTCGACCGAGAAAATCAGCTTCGACATTGTCCACTCCCGCGACGTGCGCCGCGGACAAGGCCTCCAGATTCTGCTCGACCCACTCGAACAAACTCTCCGCCTCCGTTTCCAATGCCAGGCTGCTGGTACCGCCTTGACGATTTATGTAAGCCACCACTGTAGCGTTGTCGGAGAATACCCGAATGGCCTTTCTCTGAATATATGGACGCAACTCCCGGAGAGCTAATGCTACTGCCCGCAATTCCAATCTGTTGATCGACCACTCCTTCTCCAGAGGGGACCACTGACCCTGCACCAGCCGACCTTGACAATGGGCCCCCCAGCCGCTCAGACTGGCGTCCGTCGTTAGGGAAATCCAGGCGGGCGCCTCCAACACCATCCCCTGTTCGAGAGATCCTGGCTTCAACCACCAACGCAACGCCAAGCGCGTCTGCAGCGGACAACATAACCTCCGTGACAGCGGATCTTTCTGATGTGACCACCTTCTCAAGAGCGCCCTTTGCAATGGGCGCATGTGGGCCCGCGCCCACGGTACCAACTCCAGGGTCGCTGCCATCGTACCCAATAACTGAAGATAATCCCAGGCTGTGGGATTCGGTCGACTGAGAAATCGACGCATCACGTTTCGAAGACCGAGCACTCGCTGCTTCAGCAGAAACACTCGACTGACGCTCGTATCGAACCGAGCACCCAGATACTCTAGGTCCTGAGACGGAACCAACCTGCTCTTTGCTACAATGACCACCCAACCGAGCGACTGCAACAGAGCTATCACTCGGGCCGTCGCCGACACACTCTCTTCCCTGGACTTCGCTCTGATCAACCAATCATCCAGATAGGGGTGCACCAACACTCCTTCCTTCCGTAAGGCCACCGCCACCACCACCAACACCTTGGTGAATGCCCGTGGCGCGGTGGCCAGGCCAAACGGAAGCGCCTGAAACTGAAAATGCCCCATTGGCACCGCATATCTGAGGAATTTCTGATGTTCCTGGCGTATCGGAATGTGCAAATATGCCTCCGATAAATCCAGGGATGTCAGAAACTCCCCCTCTCTCACCACTACTATAACGGACCTGAGGGTCTCCATCCAAAAATGAGACACGCAGAGACAGCAATTCAGCCTTTTCAAATCCAGGATGGGACGCCAGGTTCCCTCCTTTTTTGGCACCACGAAGTAACTAGAGTATCGACCGCATCCTAACTGGTCGGAAGGAACCGGGACAATAGCCTTGAGAGCCAGAAGCCTTCGCATCATGTCCCGCACCGCCCGGCGCTTCACTGGCGCGTTGCAGGGAGACCGTACAAAAGAATCGGTGACTGGACGCTGAATCTCCAGCGCATAACCCTCTCGGATCACCTCTAACACCCACTGATCGGAAGTGAGTCGGGTCCAAGCCGGATAAAAATCCCGTAGCCGACCCTCTACGGGAACTAACTCCTCCTGGACCCCCCTGACTTCATTGCGGCTTCTTGAAACTAGCGGACGAGGAGCAAGAGGCAAACCCCCTGGATGCTCCTCGAAACCCCCGAAACCCGGAGGCCCTAGTAGGGAAACGGCCCCACTGACTTTGCCCCAACCTCGGGGGAGGGAAATGGTGAAAATCTCGCTGAAAACCGCGAGACCCGGGCACAGAACGGCTTTGCTTCTGCTTGTCATCCGGCAACCTACCAGCCTTGGACTCTCCTAAGTCCTTTACCAACTTCTCCAAATCCTCTCCAAAGAGTAGCTTGCCGCGAAAAGGTAACCCACTCAATCTAGCCTTGGAAGGACCGTCAGCTGACCAATTCCTCAGCCAAAGACATCGCCGTCCAGCGACTACCGACGCCATACTCTTCGCCAAACTGCGGATCAAGTCATAATGCACATCGGCCAGATATGCCGCCCCGGACTCCAAACGGGCCGCCTCCTTGGCCACTTCCTCCACGCGGTCCCCCTGGACTCTCTGCGCCCACCTCAAGCAGGCTCTAGCCACCCAAGTCCCACAAATAGATGCCTGTAAGGATAGCGCATTCGCTTCAAAGACCTGCTTCAGCAAGGTCTCCAACTTACGGTCCTGAGGATCCTTAAGTGCCGCTGACCCCTCCACTGGGATGGTAGTCTTCTTGGTCACCACTGATACCGCCGCATCCACCCTCGGCGCTTTGAACAACTCCCGGTCTTGATCCGATAGAGGAAAGAGCTTCGCCAGAACCCTAGCTCCCCTCAGATTGGCTTTAGGCGTATCCCATTCCTCCTGAATCATCTCCCTAAAAACCCGATGGATAGGGAACGCCCTTTGCGTCTTCTGGACGGCCTGCAGCAGAGGATCCTCCAGGGTAGAATCCTCCGCTGGGCCCCCTTCCGGCATAGTGAGAGCCTTGAGAGATTCCACGATAAGCGCCGGCAGCTCCTCCCTACGGAACACCTTTACAACTCTAGCCTGATCCTCCTGTTCTCTAACTCGCCTTCCTCAAGTTCCCCCAGGTCCATGTCCGCCTCTTCCGACCGCACGTCCTCCGAGAGCACGGACTGATCTAAACGATCCCTATCAGACCTAGACTTCTTGGCACCGCTGCCGGCTATGTCCTCCGCCAGAGGGGAACCGGGCCTCTTCTGCCCCAGGCCCGCCCCAGAGGTACTCGCTACCAGCCCCCCTTGAGAGCCAGCCAGTGCTTTCTGCAGCAGTGCCACAAAATCCGGCGAAAAAATCGCCGCTAGGCCCCCCCAATACCAGTTGCTGGGACAATGGGGGCTCGGACGCCACCAGCGCTCCGCCCGCCGGCTCAGAAACAGGCAGGGATGGAAGCAGGGGGACCCCCATCTCCTCTACGATGTCCGGTCCCCCCAACTCGGATTCAGGGGCTAACTCCTTCGCCTCCAACTCCGGAGCACAGCCCCTACAAACCCCATCCGGAGACACTGAGCTCCTTCTGGCTCCACACAGGAGGCAGAGCTGCTTCGCAGGCATGCTGCTCTGACAGGCTTTAGAGCAGAAGCACCCCCAAAATCAACAAAACAAAAATTTTTTTTTTTTTTTGCAATTTACCACCGAGACATGCACCGGAGCCTAAACCTGAAGGAAGGAACCCAAAATGAAGCTTCCCTGCCAAAATATACCGCGGCCAAGCCCCACTCTCCAAACCGTGATTTTCCTGCGCTCTGCACACACGTTGCGGCCTGCCCCGGCTAGATGAGCCGTTTCACGCCCAAAACACCTCTTACCTTCAGAGCTGCTGTCGCTGAATAGGGGCTGCCTTTATCTGCCCTTCCCCGCCCGGAAGAACCAGATTACCGAAAACTGCAAAGCCGGCGTCTCAACGCCGACTCTAATCAGCTGTAGCAGCAGTCCCCCGGGAGCTCTTAAGCGCCGGCAGGCAAACTTCTGCACGCGCTGAGTCTCCCTTCCAAGGCTCCAGTCCCCCTCCAATCGGGACGGTAGCCCGCCGTGGATCTTGCCCCTCAGGCAGCTAAATTTCCACTATGGCTTGTCTATGTCCTGGGAAAAGAAAATAAAGGAAAATAAAAGAAACTAAAACAACAAAAAATGGAGCAGAGGACCTCAGGACAGCTGGCAGACCCGATTAAAACAATTGAAGGCAAAAGCTCCTCCTTCTCTGCCTTTTTTTTTTTTCTAATTTCTCAAACTCCTTAAATTCTTAACCGTTCCTCTTGTGAGCCCCGGAATCCCCTTGGGCTCACCACTCTCTAGCTGCTTTGGAGACTGATAAAACTGATGTAAGGAGGCGGTTCCAGTCCTTATATACTGATGACATCACAGAGGTTTCTCAGTCTCCAAAGCTGCTAGAGGAGGTTGACAACCCCCAGAGATTCCGGGACTAGACTGGAGGGACAATCAGGAAACACCCTTTAGATTAAACAGATGCTGCTCACACGCAATCCTTTACTACGGAAACCAAGGGAAGTCAGGCAAAAGTGCAATCACAAACATCTAGCTTAAGAAGGAGTTTAATGATCAGAGAACAAGTGGATGTAGATGACGGCGACCCTGCACTGCCATAGGTAACAGATATAAGGAAGAGAAGCATGGAGCAGGAAAGACTTAAGATGTTTATAACGGAATGCACATAGAAAGAAGAAGATCTGAAGTCACTCACCTGCCCATTTTGAATTCTTCTTGTTTATAATTTAGGCATTTCACCAGCACCCCTACTCCATCAACAGCTCGTCCATCCCAGTTTGGCCAAGTCTCTGGACATAGTGATTTATATCTGAAGTTATATAATGGGGGAAAAATCTTAAGAACTGGAAAAAAGCCAGGATGTTTTTTCCACCTGCCAATTCATTTTCTATTCTCTCTCATGCCAGTCTATATCCTGAGTTTCAGAGATCATATCTCAAGATGTGCAATGCCACTTGAGCCCCTTGACCTCCTTGGCACCAATTTTCATGCATTCTACCGTAATCTATCTACAACAGAACACAGCGAGAAAAATTAAAATACACTGTAGGTCTATAACAAGCACAGACTCAGAGGAAAATATTAATGGAAAAGGAATTTGTAGGTAATAGGAAATTCTTGTCCCATAGCACTCTGTATCCTGGGACTTACAAAAGCAATACTTTAATCCTGTCTTAACTTCCTCTCCATATACCCCTTGCTCCATTTCACCTTCTCTAGACCCCAGCATGACTGGTACCATGCTGGTTACTCTCAGATCTGCTGTTCTTTCTACCAAGTGCTTTCAAGTTCAGCTTTGCTGCACCTTTTTGTTCTGCCCGGACCCAGGGACCCAGCGCCTTCAGTTGGCAGCAGATGATAATTAGCTATTTAGGCTGCTTCTCACGTGTAGCAGCATCAGAAGCATCATATCTGGCACTCTTCAGAGTTTCTTTCTACCTGATCAGCATATATCTGAAGCTTGGCCGATCACCACCCCAGGGTCCTATGAGAGCAACATCTGAGCACACAAGTATGCACACTGTCCTCCTGCTTCCACACAGTGGTTCACTAACCTCTTATAACAAGCTGGTGCTGCTCTGTAGAGAGCTGTCCTATTCAGTTAGGAAAGTGGTACAATCACACCACTGCTTTAACAGCAACTACTACTCCTGCTGGAATTCTGCACAAAAATTTAAAATTCTGTCAAAATGTCTGAATTATGCAAAATTCTGTATGCTTTGTCAGAATACACTTTGTTGTGTATTGCTTCTGAGTAATATATTATTTCTGCATTGCATTTTAAATTAAGTATCACAAAAAAGTGCAAAATTTTGAATTATTGTGCACAGAATTCCGCAGAAGTAAACTACCATTGTCACAAATGGTTCTTGTTATTCAGCAAATGACCCAAGTATTGTTGCTACTAACCTGGAGCAAGACTGTCTAGGTCTAGTGTTAGCATTTGTAGTCATTGCTATGACAGAAAAGTAAACATCTTTGCATTTTTTTCTGAGAAATTTTGTATAAATGGAGAAGCATTTAACACAGTTTCATTCTTGCAGTGCTTAATTAATAAGAAACTGGCACCAAGTGATTCAAAGGGTTCTGGTGAGATCGCAAGTCTGGAGAGATGAGAAATCTCTCTCTAGTTCCTGGAAACACAGCACAAACCATGATGCGGACTGTGAAGAGCACTATGAAACAGAAAATGGGCAAAAAACAATTCTGATTTGTTTTGGAAAGATTAAGCAAGGTGATGAAATGTGCCCGTCTACTGGATTAGTATCAGGTTGTGGTTTGAACAGAGAATTATTTGTGACAGAGTTGGACAGAGGAAAAATTACCTCTGTAAAAAGATTTCATATTTGCGCCGGTATGCAAACCCAGCTCGACGCACTCGTAGATTTTCCATTAGTCCCAAGTATTTCACTTGATGTCGAATCAGAACCTCATCAAAGCGTCCTGTTACACACAAAAACAACAACTATATTACATATGTTCTGACAATGTTAACCTCTCAGTCATTCCTTATTAGTTCTCTGTATGCGGTATTGCATGGTTCAGTGCTTTCAGCTCTCCCTGAAAAGTAATATTTCCCATCTTTGCCTCTTCCTGTACAACAATTCATAAAAAAAACTCAAACAGTGACATAATCACCTCAAAAAAAGAAAGATTTTTTGTCGGACCACAAAGTAGACCTTAATCATTTATGTCAACACCATTATTTGGTCCATTTTATTCTATAATAATATAAAACTCCTCAATAAATTCATCACATGGTGTAATAACATTTTTCTTGCACAGTGTCACAACGTCCTGTTATCCATTCTCTCTACATACATACTACCACAAAAACCCCCTTTGCATCTCACCACCATCTTATGCCATATCCCATATCACTGTCCCTAGAACCCACTCTGCACTGTATTTTAGTTGACAGTGCCCTAAGGTCATGGAACACATTTATAGGAAATGCAGTAAACTCTGGAGGGAACATCACAGACACTGACAGAGAGCAGAAATAAAGACTTTACCAGCCTGCTTAGCATCATTAGGTTTGATGCACCGAATATATGAAGGTTCTTTTGACACCAGAATCTCCATTAACTGGGACAAACTGTTCTTAAACTGAGTCACTGCCTGGTCAAGAAAAGGAAAAAAGAAACGTAACGCAATTCTAATTTGTAAATTTAACCAGTTACAACTGATCAATCATTGGAAACAACAACAACAAAAAAGGCAGAGATGAATGGGAGAGAACAGAAAGCCAGAAGACAAAAAGATCTAGATTAGTGAGAACTGGAAGGGGAAAAATGGTTAATTTTTAACATAATATGCCTTATACAAATTCTAGAAACCTCAACTAATTAGGAAAGGATGGGCAACCCTGTCACTAATCACCACAAGTGGCAAATTTGCATGAGAGTTTGTGGTGAATTTGAATTTGCCACATTTTGGTTCCAACAACAAAATGTGACAAACCCTTTTCTTAACAGTGTGGTCTACTGTGTAGAATCAACCAATGACAGCATGCCATTATCACGTGATCACTCATGCATTCTATTCCACCCTCTGACTGACTCATTGATGCAATGCTACCAGCCAATACGGCCCTAAAACAGTCCACAGAGCAGGTGTGGCCAATTTTACTTTTCATTTACCACACCTTTGTCAGTTTTGAAGGACTACCAAAAGGGTGGAAAAATAATTGCACTTGTAAGTTTTCATCTTCTGGAATATACTCTAAATCTTGGAGGAAAAGGGAATGCTTTGGGTTAATGCTGATAAATCTGTGTATTTTAGAATTCCGTGTTTTTGCTGAGTCAGTCAGCCCCACCAGAGAGCTTTTCATTTAAATGAAATCAGAGCATAGCTTAGCTTGCAAGTAGAATAAATAGTCTCTGAGCAGAAATAAATAAAATTGTTTCTAGTGAATTTTACAAAGAGGCCTTCAGGTTAGGAGGCAAAAGTTCTGTGACGTCGTCTTAAATAGGTGTTAAAGTCAAGTGACAGATCAAAGGGGAAATTTGAAATGCCACCTCTATCAAACCAAAGACTGTGTGAATCACCCAGGAAATTGGTAAGACTTTACCTTGGAAGCAGAGGTCAGGTCAAAGAGTAGCAAGCCATCTTTTATTGTCTTCTTTCCCTCCCACCTACCCTATGGATAATCTTAGATTTATAGGCTCTAAAATCTATTAAAGGGAAGGAGATGTCCTTATTCGCTTTCAGGTGTGGCTGGTTGTTGTCATCAGGAATAGATTAATTAAGGACCTGAGATTAATTAATCTTAAGGTGAACAAAGTCCATTAAACGTATTAGGTATAGTTGTATTAGTATAAGTATCCCTAGCAAACATAAGTAAAATTAAATACCTAAACAAAACCTTAAAACTAAGATGCAGTCCAGCAACGAGATGGGGGCTTTCCAGTCTTTTGCACTAAGTGTCACATGTATGATTTTCTCCAAGTGGGTGAGGGGTCGTACGTGGGCACTAAGTGCAAGGAGCTCTTTGCTCTCAGGGAATGAGTCCAATCTCTGGAGGCTAAAGTAGCAGACTTGGAGGATATAAGGAAGTCAGAGAGGTATATAGATGAGACCTACAAGGATGCAGTACTTAAGTCCCACCCTCCAGTCTGGCAGCCTCCCTGTTGCCATGGAGGAGAGGGGTCATATGACAGGAGAGCATCACTCTGGAGTGAGAGGAAGTGATCCTGTAGCTAGGACCTGTCCTCCAGGTGATGTAAAAACCCTCTTGCACAGAGCAGGTTTTTCCAGGGCCATGTGTCCATGAGAGAAGGGTTAGGACAGCTGTTATAGTTGGTAATTCGGTCATTAGGCATGTATATAGCTGGGTGGCTGGTGGACGTGAGGATCACCTTGTAACATGCCTGCCTGGTCCGAAGGTAGAAGACCTCAGGTGCCACCTAGACAAGGATTTAGATAGCACTGGGGAGGAGTCTGTTGTCTTGGTACATATTGGTACCAACGACATAAGAAAGTGTGGGAGGGAGGTTCTGGAGGTCAAATTTAGGCTTTTAGATAGGAAGTTGAAATCCAGAACGTCCAGGATGGCACTCTCAGAAATGCTTCCCGTTCCACACGCAGGACCCAAAAAGCATGCAGAGCTCCGGAATCTTAATGCATGGATGAAACGATGGTGCAAGGAAGAGGGTTTTGGATTTGTTAGTTTCTAGACAAAAATCTGGGGAAAGGAGGGATTTTTCCGAAGAGATGGGCTCCACCTTAACCAGGATGGAACCAGGCTGCTGGCATTAACCTTTAAAAAGGAGACAGAGCAGCTTTTAAACTAGATAATAGGGGAAAGCCGACAGATGCACAAGAGTGCATGGTTCGGAAGGATGTATCCTTAAAGGATACTAGCAAAAGATTGAAGTTAGGGCATATCAACAGAGAGGTTCCAATAAAGACATTAAAGACTTATGGACATTTGGGTTACTTTTGAAAGTAACCCAAATGTCCTTACGTGCAGAGCAGACAGAGCTTAAAGATCCCAAATTACCCCGTCTACAGATAACCAGATTAATATGAATAAAATACCTCCTCTAAAATGCTTCTTTGCAAATTCTAGATGTCTAAAAAATAAGATGGGAGAATTAGTATATATAGCACTAAATGAGAGGTTAGATATCATTGGTATCTCAGAGATCTGGTGGAAGGAGGACAACCAATTGGATACTGTGATACCTGGATACAAATTAAATTGCAATAATAGAGTAGATCAAATTAGTGGCGGCATTGCACTCTGTGTTAGAGAGGGTACTGAGTCACACATGATTAAAGTTTTGCAGGAAACAAAATATACTGTAGAATCTCTATGGATCGCAATTCCATGTAAAAAGGGGAAGGCAATGGCAGTTGGAGTGTACTATCAACCACCTGGCCAGATTGAACAAATGGATAATGAAATGCTCAAAGAAATCAGGGAAGCTAACAAAAGTTAGAACACAGTAATAATGGGTGATTTCAATTACCATGGTATTGACTGGGTCTGTGTCACGGCAGGACATGCTGGGAAGATAAAGTTTCTAGATGAAATAAATGATTGCTTCTTGGAGCAGGCTGGTTCATGAACCGACAAGAGTGGAAGCCATTTTGGACCCAGTCCTTAGTGGAACACAACATCTGGTGCAAGAGATAAGAATGTTGGGGCGACTTGGCAATAGTGATCATAGCATGATCACATTTGATTTAATAAATGGAGGAAGGACAGCAAGGAAACCCACAGTACTACCTTTTAACTTTCAAAAGGGAGACTATGATAAAATGAGGAAAATAGTTAAGAAAAAAACTAAAAAGAGCAGCTGCAAAGGTTAAAGATTTACATCAAGCATGGGCATTGTTTAAAAACACTATCTTGGAAGCCCAGACCAGCTGTATTCCACACTTTAAGAAAAGTGGAAGGAAGGCCAAAAAATTACCAGCATTGAGGTCAGAGAGGCTGTTGTAGCCAAAAAAGCATTTTTTAGGAAATAGAAAAAGGAGTCAAATAAGGAAAACTGGAAACATAAGCACTGGCAAGTTAGATGCAAGGCAGTGATAAGGTAAGCAAAGAAAGAATTTGAAAAGAACCTTGCCATGGAAGCAAAAACACATAAAAAAACTTTTTCAAGTACATTCATAGCAAAAACCTTGTGAGTGTCAGTTGGACCATTAGATAATAGAGGGATAAAAGGGGCACTAAGAGGGGACAAGGCCATAGCAGAGAGACTGAATGAATTCTTTGCTTTGGTCTTTATTGAAGAAGTATGGAAGTTACCTGTGCCTGAAATGGTATTTAAAGGGTGATGTATCAAAAGAATTTAAAAAATATCGATAAACTGGGAAGATGAATTACAACTATTTGATAAACTAAAGAGCAGCAAATCACCTGGACTGGATGGTATACATCCAAGGGTGTTGAAAGAACTGAAATATAAGATTGCAGACCTACTATTAGTAATCTGTGAAGTACCATTAAAATCATCTGTAATATTTGAAAATTGGCGAATGGCCAATATAACACCAATTTTTAAAAAGGGTTCCAGGGGTGATCCGGGAAACTACAGACTGGTGAGCCTGACATCAGCACTGATAGAAACAATTATGAAGAACAAAATTACTGAACATGTAGATAGTCATGGCTTAATGGGAGAAATCCAACATGGCTTTAGCCAAGGAAGGTCTTGTCTTACTAATCTGTTATATATTTTTTTGAAGGTGTGAATAAACAGGTAGACAAAGGTGAGTCGGTTAATATAGTGTATCTGGATTTTTAGAAAGCCTTTGACAAGGTCCCTCATGAGAGACTTAGCGAAATTAAAAAGTCAGGGGATAGGAGGCAGTGTATTATTATGGAGCAGGAACTGATTAAAATATAGAAAGCAGAGGGTAGGGCTAAATGGCCAATTTTACCAATGGAGAAAGGTGAATAGTGGAGTACTCCAGGGATCAGTGCTGGATTCGCTGCTTTTTAACATATTTGTAAATGACCTGGAAATGGGAACAAGTGAGGTGATACAAAATTATTCAAAGTTGATAAAATACAAGAGGACTGTGAAAAATTGCGAGAGGCCCTTGATAAATTGGAAGACTGGATATTCAAATGGCAGATTAAATTTAATATGGACAAGTGCAAAGTTATGCACTTAGGAAAGAACAACCCAAACTATGGTTACACGATGCAAGGTTCCACATTAGGAGCCACCACACAGGAAAAAGATTTAGGTGTCATCGTGGATAACACGTTGAAACCCTCTGCCCAGTGTGCAGTGGCTGCCAAGAAAGCAAATAGAATGCTAGGTATCATAAGGAAAGGAATGGAAAATAAAACAAAGGATATTATAATGTCTCTCTATCGTTCCATGGTGCGACCGCACCTTGAATGTTGTGTGCAATTCTGTCACCATATCTTAAAAAGGATATAGCGGAATTAGAAAAGGTACAGAGAAGAGCCACCAAAAAGATAAAGGGGATAGAAGGATACCCCTATGAGGAGAGGCTTAACAGATTAGGGCTCTTCAAACTGGAAAAGAGATGGCTGAGGGGAGATACTGTATGTTAGAGGTCTATAAATTAATGAATGGAGTGGAACAGGTAAACGCGGATAGACTGTTTATGCCATCAAAATGTAGAAAGACAAGGGGCATGCAATGAAGCTACGATGTAACCTGTTTAAGACTAATAAGAGAAAATATTTTTTCACTCAACATGTAATCAAACTCTGGAATTTGTTACCGGAGGATGTAGTAAAAGCTGTTAGTGTAGCTGGGTTTAAAAAAGGCTTGGACAAGTTCCTGGAGGAAAGGTCTATAAACCATTATTGAAGAGGATGCAGGAAATCCACTGCTTATCCCAATATAAGCATTGTGGAACCTGTATTGCTTTTTGGGAACCTGCTAGGTACTTGTGACCTGGATTGGCCACTGTTGGAAACAAGATACTGGGTTTGATGGACCTTGTCCTGACCGAGCATGGCATATCTTATGTCCACCTGTGGCTACACTGAAAAAAGGTTGCCCATCCCTGCATTAGGATAAATCAAGGTCAGGCTGGCATGAATGTGTCCCAGTCTCAAATCCAATTCTCTTTCTCCATTAAAGCGTAGTTACTCACCTGTAACAGGTGTTCTCCAGGAGCAGCAGGAATCAGTCCTCACTTATGGGTGACGTCGGCGCCGACGGAGCCCTCGCGGAGCAATTTTCCCCAGCTTTCAAAGAAAGCCTTTGGGAATTGCAGCGCGCATGCGCGGTAGTCTTCCCGCCCGAAGGTGCCATCTTAGCCAGTCAGATGACATAGCTAAAAAGACAGCATAAAAATTTGCAAAAAGAACATAAGCAGACGATTGCAACTCCAAGGGGAGGAGGGAGGGTAGTGAGGACTGATTCCTGCTGCTCCTGGAGAACACCTGTTACAGGTGAGTAACTACGCTTTCTCCAGGACCAAGCAGGAAGTCAGTCCTCACTTATGGGACTCCCAAGCTCAAGGCTACCGGAGACCCTAAGCACAAAAATGAGCTCCCTCTAGCTCAGCAGCACAGAAGGATAGAATCTTCGCTGAATTATCACCCACCGGTAGCCCACATCCGGGATGGAGGGTAGGAGTTGCTCAGACCTCAAAGAGATTACGGAGGACCGCCTGTCCGAAAGCACTGTCCCTACGGGACTCCCTCTCGAGACAGTAATGGACCGCAAAAGTCTGGCTCGAAGACCAAGTAGCGGCCCGGCAGATGTCTGCCAGCGGAACAGAGCGGAGGTAAGCCACTGACGTGGCCTTTGCCCGAACGCAATGAGCCGTGACTCGACTTTCTAAGGAGAGTCCGGCTGCCCCATAAGCCCAAGAGATACAGTCCGCAACCCAGATGGACAGAGTACGCTTGGAGACCGGGAGCCCCAATTTATTGGGGTCAAAGGACACAAAAAGCTGCGCAGCTTTACGGTGCTCCCGCGTACGGTCAAGGTAGAAGTTCAACGCCCTTCTACAGTCCAGGGTATGGAGGACCGTCTCAGCTCGGCTGGAGTGTGGTCTGGGAAAGAAGGTTGGAAGTACCACCTCCTGATTCAAGTGAAAAGGGGAGACCACTTTAGGCAGAAACTTTGGGTGAGTCCGTAGGACTACCCTATTCTTGTAGAACCGAGTGTAGGGCGGATCAGACACGAGGGCCTGTAATTCACTTACGCGCCTAGCGGAAGTGAGGGCTATCAAGAACAGCGTTTTCCAAGACAGAAAACGGAGAGAGCAGGTAGCCATAGGTTCAAAAGGCGGACAGGTGATCCGCTGCAAAACCACATTCAGGTCCCAGTCAGGCGCTGGCGGGCGCAGAGGTGGTTTAAGTAGTAGGAGACCTCGGAGAAACCTCGCTACGAGAGGGTCGTTGGAGAGAGGTCTGCCGTCCACCGGCACATGATGTGCGGAAAGAGCACTGAGGTGAACTTTGACGGAGTTGGACTTAAGTCCCAGATTAGAGAGGTGTAGCAAGTACTGTAAGATCACCGACACCGGGCAGGAGAAGGGATCCTGAGACTGTTGGGTACACCAGACTGCAAAGCGACGCCATTTAAGGGCGTAGCATTTGCGGGTAGAAGGCCGCCGCGAAGCCAAGACGACCTCCTCCACCTCTGCCGGCAAGAGGAGAGGAGCAAGGACTACCCTCTCAGCAGCCAGGCCATGAGGTTGAGAGACCTGAGGTTGGGGTGCAGTAGGGACCCCTGATCCTGGGTGAGGAGATCCGGTTGCACCCCCAGAGGGATTGGATCCTCCACCGCCAGTTGCAGCAAGAGCGGAAACCACGGCTGCCTGGGCCAGCGAGGGGCCACCAGGATCACGAAAGCTTTGTCTCGGAGAACCTTGAAAAGGGTCCGAGAGACTAACGGGATGGGAGGGAAAGCGTACAGAAGGCTCCCCGACCATGAGATCAGAAAGGCGTCCGCCGCCACCCGAAGGGGGTGAGGCTGACGAGAGCAGAAGCGAGGAAGCTGCCGGTTGTGAGGACTGGCAAAGAGATCCACTGTGGGGAGGCCCCACCTGAGGAAGAGCTTCTGAACGATCAAGGGGTCCAGACGCCACTCGTGCGGCTGGAGGACCCTGCTGAGTTTGTCCGCCAGGCAATTTTCTTGGCCGGGAGATAAACTGCCTTGAGGAGAATGCCGTGACTGACGGCCCAAGAGCAGAGCTTCTGTGCCTCCCGGCAGAGGAGGAAGGAGCCCGTGCCCCCCTGCTTGTTCACGTAGAACATGGCAACTTGATTGTCCGTCTGGACAAGGACGGACTGTTGGGAGGTCAGGTGGGAGAAGGCCTTGAGAGCTAGGCGGATCGCCCTGAGCTCCAGGAAGTTGATCTGCTGAGCAGACTCCCACTGGGTCCAGAGGCCCTGAGTACGTGCCTCTTGGCAATGGGCTCCCCAGCCCAGGAGGGATGCATCGGTGGTCAGCACCCGGGTCGGCTGAGGTGACTGGAAAGGCATTCCCAATACCAGGTTCGGCTGCCGGAGCCACCACCGGATAGACGAGACCAGCGGCTCGGAGACGCGCACCAGGTCTGCTAGGCCGCCCGTGGCCTGTCGCCACTGCTGGCGGAGACACCACTGAGCAGGCCGCATATTCAGGCGGGCATTGGGGGTCACATGGACGGTGGAAGCCATATGGCCGAGCAGTCTCAGGAAGCGCCTGGCGGAGACCAGGGGCTGGCTGCGAAAGCGGTCGGCTAGGTCCATGAGCCGCTGAGCCCTGTCGAGCGGTAGGTACGCTCGCGCCTGAGGGGTGTGCAGCCTTGCGCCGATGAACTCGAGATCCTGTGAGGGGAGCAAAGTGGACTTTGCGAAGTTGATGACAAAGCCCAAGTGCTGCAGCAGAGTCACCGTGCGGCACGTGGCGGTGGTGACCTCCTGAGCGGATGCTGCTCTGATGAGCCAGTCGTCGAGGTACGGAAAAACATAGAGGCCGTGAAGCCGGAGATGGGCCGCCACGACCGCGAGACATTTTGTGAAGACTCGCGGTGCGGAGGACAGGCCGAAGGGCAGTACTCTGTACTGGTAATGATTTCCTGCCACCACAAACCTTAGGTATTGTCGGTGGCTTGGGTGGATGAGGATGTGCGTGTAAGCATCCTTTAGATCCAAGGAGCATAGCCAATCTCCCTGCTGGAGGTAGGGCAGAAGGATTCCAAGGGTAAGCATTTTGAACTTCTCCCGCACAAGGAACTTGTTGAGGTTGCGCAAGTCCAGGATGGGTCGGAGGCCTCCTGTTCTCTTTGGTATCAGAAAATACCTTGAATAGAAGCCCTGACCTCTCAGGTGGTGTGGCACCGGTTCCACCGCCTGATCCTGCAGAAGTCCTGCTAACTACTGAAGGAGCAACTCCCTGTGCAGAGGGGGGCGCGGAGGCTCTCCCGGAAAATAGGAGGGAGGGACCTGATGGAAGTGGAGAAGGTAGCCCTCTCGCACGACCTGAAGCACCCAGGCATCTGCGGTGATGCTGGACCACCTGTCGGCGAAGTGAACCAGCCGGCCTCCGGTGCTGGGGGGAACCAGCGGGGGGGGAGAGGCTATGCTGAGCGAGTCAAAAACCCCCACCCTGCTGAGCAGGGGCTGGTGGCGCAGGCTTGGGGGCTTGCTGCCTACGGGACCCGTTACCCCGTCCCTTGGCCTGCTGGCCCTGTTGGGGAGCTGCAGGGGCCTGATAATGGGGGTATTGTTTGTAGGCAGCCGCCTTCCTCGGGTAAAAGGTCTTTTTTCCCGAGCCCTTCTTTTTCTGGGAAGGGGCGGAGGTCTTCCTAGAAAGCCTGGTCCTGGTGAGAGTCTCAGTCTCAATTTGTGCAGCCTTTTCCGCCATGGGCTTGCCAAAGAGGTTTTCGCCTCGGCAGGGGACATCGACCAACTTGTCCTGTACCCAGGGCTCAAGGTCGGACGACTGAAGCCAAGCCTGTCGGCGGGCACCGATGCCGGCTGCGGCTACTCGAGCCGAGGTTTCAAAGCCATCATAGGCTGCTCGGGACATGAACTTTGAGCATTCCCGAATACCTGTGGACAAGGCTAGGAACCTCCGCAAGGGTTCCTCGGACAAACCAGCGGAGAAGCCGGCTAGCTCTTTAGCCAGATCCCTGAGATACATGCCCATGTAGAGCTGGTAAGTCTGGACACGACAGGCGAGCATAGAGCCCTGGAAGCACTTTTTGCCAAGGCCATCCAGGTTACGGGCCTCCCTTCCAGGAGGCACCGAGGAGTGCATCTTCTGGCTCTTAAGACGATGCATGGCCGATTCCACTACCATGGAATGGTGTGGCAACTGCGCCTTTTGAAAGCCAGGGCTCTTGCGGACTCGATAGATAGAATCGACCCGCTTGCTCAGGACCGGCGAGGAGGCCGGACTCTCCCACATGCGGAAGAGTAGTCGTTCCAGCATAGGAGGAACCGGCACAGTAAAGTGCTCCCTCGCGGGAGAGTCATACTGGAGGGCGTCGAGCTCTTCGGCTCGAGGCTCCTCCTCGGGGTCCGCAGGGAAGGCCAAAGCCTTGGCCATATCCCTAACGAAATCCGAGAACCGGGCATCCTCCGGGGGGGACTGCTTCCGAGGCTCGGACTCCGGAGAGTCCGATGGGACACACCGAGTCCGGAAAGAATCAGGTGACTCTTCCTCCTCAGACTCCCAGACCGACTCCGACGAGGACTCGGTGGGGTCGGCTCGGGCAGGGTGCGGCGCCAGCCGCCCCGACGCCGAGGGAGTCGGCGTCGGCGACCTCGGTCCCGAACGGGAGGCCGAGGGCGACCTCGACCGAGGATCGACTCGAGTTCTCATCGACTCGAGGATCGGCTCGGTCTCCGGGGTCGACTTGGACGTCGACGTCCCGGCGGTCGGGGCAGCGACGCCAGCGAAGCCAGCGAGCAGTGCCCGCTGCTGGTCCATGAAGGCAGACAATCTGCTCTCCAAGGCCGTCAACCTGAGTCCGAGCTCAGGCGACCCAGCAGCCCCCGACTCGGGCCCCGACGGCGTCGGGCCCGACGTCGGCTGACGCGGAGGCGAGTCCAGAAGGACAACAGGACTTACCCGGGCAGGCATCTCCGACTCCAGGCGAGGTCGCTTCGGGAGGTGTTCCTTCTCCAAGGACCCGGGGCGGCTGTCGGGGCTATGCGACCTGGCCCTCGCGGAGCCAGGAGCGTCCACCGACGCCGCCCTCGCGGGTTTTTCCTTCCGTCGATGGTCCCCGGAGGGAGAACCCCGGTCGGAGGAGCTCCGTCGACGGTCCGAACTGGAGCCTTTCGACAGTGAGGCCTCCGACGAGGTCCGGGTACGGCTGGGGTCAGCGAAGATTCTTTCGCGCTGATGCCGCCGACTTCTCAACGCCTTCGAGGACAGTTTGCTGCAGGGCCCACAGATCAGTTCCTCGTGATCTGGGCCCAGGCAGCGGAGGCAAAGGTCGTGTGAGTCGGTGAGTGACATATTTCGGTCACACCGACCACACCGCTTAAAGCCACTGGCAGCCATCGGGGGAAAAAGGGCCCCTGCGAGGTCAAAGGACCGGGCTGCCAGGGAAAAAACGAAAACGAAAGCTGACTAAGTCAGAAAAACCGAAAAAACCGTTAGAGGACTCGAGACCGGCGTCGCGAGTCCGGGCGGGAAAACGACCGGCGTCGAACCGAAAGAAAAAAGGATAAATACAGAGGAAAATCAACTTTTTCGCGGGGACAAGACGGGGACGTCTGTAGGGCTCTGCGGAAAAAAGAAGACTGGCTAAGATGGCACCTTCGGGCGGGAAGACTACCGCGCATGCGCGCTGCAATTCCCAAAGGCTTTCTTTGAAAGCTGGGGAAAATTGCTCCGCGAGGGCTCCGTCGGCGCCGACGTCACCCATAAGTGAGGACTGACTTCCTGCTTGGTCCTGGAGAAATGCCATATATATAAGCAACTTGCACTTACAGTTTCAGGCCTCTTTTTGTCAGTCAGTTCTGTTCTGTCAAAGCACTGGTTTATAATTGGATTTTCGGTGTCGCACATGGCCTGTGAAGAGACAACAGATGTTGGTACCAGTTTTTCTGCATAGCCGAGATGCACTGAATTGGTCAGAATTATAGAGGATTCTCTCTCTCCTTGCCATCATTTTCATTTCAATCATTCTATTTCATTTATATCCGCCCAGCAAAAAGCTCCATATCAATTACCATACATCTGCATAGCACCATCACAACGGGTATTTAATTTTGGTAAGGGATACATACAACTGCATGATTAATCTTTTATTCTAAGCCCAATTTTGTTTGTTTTTTTCCTGCAGGTGCAAGTTCAGCATGCCAGACTCAATAACCTGGTGAGAATTTTGCTTTAATAGCAGAGCAAGAAATGAGAGATGTCCAGATAAAAGGAAACGTACTTGGCACACAAAAATCAAGAATCTGTGCCTACAGAAGAAGGGGGGATGGGCTGGAGAAGAAAGAAGAGAATACTAAATCCAATGCAACAGTTTTCAAAATGATTTACTTGGATAAATTAGTTGCCTGAAAATTGTCCTCCCTCATTACAGTTAAAAACATATGCAATCTTCCATAGCAATATATGTAACACCGTGGCACAGTATGACAGCAGAAGGATCATCCAGCCTGCCAAGCTGTTCTGTCCACACTGCTACGAACTCATACATGCCAGCTGCCAGCCACAGAAGGCGACTATCTACAAGATTTCTCCTCACCCAGGACAAACCTTTTTTGTCTTCCTCCATTATGCTTCATCTTGGGTAGAAGAGCACAGAAGGTTCCCACTTAGTTCTTCCTGCTGTACCTACTTTTTCCATGCTTAACCGTAACACCACTCATTGTTGCTGCTGCCCAAGCATTTGGCCTCCTAGGAGCCCTGCATGCCCCACCTTGGGCATATACTTTCTTTAGGACTTAAAGAACTTGCAGACTGCCAGACCAACCCAGCTGCTCTTCTGATTTTGTCAGAGTATTATCTAAATTGCTACCATTACGACTAAGCTTCCATAAGTACACTACACCCTTTCCAAATGGCACAGAACACAGCTGCAAGAATAATACACAGAGCCCCACGACATGCACATATCACCCCCATTCTAATGCAACTCCACCGGCTCCCTGTAGCAGCAGGAATAAGGTACAAGTCCCTAATCACCACATTTAAAGTCATATATAATAAATCAGCAAATTGTCTAGAACCTTTCCTATCAAGATCGAATAGCGATGGGATATGAAGGATTAACTCCCTCAACCTCCTCTTCATACCAATACACAAGGCCAAGAGCAAACAATCAGTGTGTAACCGTGCGTTCTCACTCTATGCTCTCACAATGTGGAACTCCCTCCCGCCAGACCTAAGAGGTTGCTCCGACCTAAGTGACGTTCATAAGAGACTGAAAACTTACCTATTCCAAGACTACTATAACTCTGCCATGCCCCATAGCAACTCAGAACAGCCAAATGCACGATCACCCATTCTTCTCACTAACCAAACGCTGTAGCAAGATTGCTCTAACTGTAAATTCCGAATGCTTTACCAAAGTACACGTAAGTTATATCCTAAACTGTAAATGCTTTCCTAAGTGTACACAGGTTATTTCCTACAACCCCCCTTAAGGACCTGCCCCTTAATCCCCTGATGTTCTGTTTATAATGTTCAATGTACAACAGATTGCATAATTTTGATCTGTTCAAGTTACTAGTCACATGTAAACCGCTTTGAATTGTAGAAAGATGGTATATAAATAAATTAATAAAAAAGAAATCCTAGGTTCTCAGCGTGGCCTGCCAGACAGATGAATGCCTGCATTTCCCACTAGGGTTTCTACTGAGAAATGTTTAGATTGGGAAAGGAAAATAAACACATGTATACTGTATTTTCAAATCTACACATGACTGATTGAAATTTCGCCCACACAAAAATCACGTTCGAAAACTACCTCCCTCAAGTAATCAAAAGATAGGAATAAGGATAGAATAGGGACGGGTAAGAAGACATCCATATGATGTTATTTTCAATAACATCATATGGATGTGAAAGCTGGACAGTGAAAAAGATAGACAGGAAGAAAATTGATGCCTTTGAATTATGGTGCTGGCAGCGAATACAGCTTCAAAGAGGTGAGTCTTTCGCATAGATTTAAAAAGGGGCAGAGATGAAGCCTGGCATACAGCCTCAGGAAGTCTATTCCAGGCATAAGGAGCAGCAAGGTGAAAGGACCGAAGTCTGACATTAGCAGTGGAAGAAAAGGTCAAAGAAAGGAGAAAGCCAGTAGAAAAGTGGAGTTCACGAGGAGAGGTATAGGGAGAGAGGAGAGAAAAGATAGTGAGGAGCAGAAGAATGAATGCATTTAAAGGTCATAGGGAGGAATTTGAATTGCATACGGAAATGGAAGGGAAGCCAATGAAGTGACTTGAGAGCATAGTTACTCAGCTGTAGCAGGTATTCTCCAGGAACAGCAGGAATTAGTCCTCACTTATGGGTGACGGCACCAACGGAGCCAGCGCGGAGCAATTCCCCAGCTTTCAAAGAAAGCCTTTAGGATTGCTGCCATGCATGTGTGGTCCTCTTCTCACCCAAAGGTGCCATCTTGCTCAGTCAGGTCCCATAGCTAGAGCCCTACTAAGCAGATGGCAAGGGAAGGATAAAAAAATTGCAACTCTTCGGGAGAGGTGGGAGGGCAGTGAGGACTGATTCCTGCTGTCCCTGGAGAACACCTGTTACACTGGTTAACATTGAAATCATTACTGACTTTAAAAGGCCCTAATCTGTAGTATCTTCGTGAGCTAAACACGAGTATAACATTAAAAACATTTTATTGGCTCTCGTTTTGAAGATATTGCATGTAGTTCATTTTTAACGTTTCACCATGTAAATGTATCCAGTAGGACATCAACAACATCCCAAATAAGCCTTGAATGATGTAATATTGCATCACATTGCATAATACCAGCATGCACACATCATCCAGAGTTGATTGCATCATTTTCTGATGCAATGCAATACTACTGCCAGACGGCTGCTGAAGCCATCTGACGTCAGCAGTGTACTATACACAGTTGGAAAGGAAAGTAATCTGGTATTCTGTTTCGATATTGAAAGCCTTATGAATGCCTTAAAAATCACTCATGACCCACAAGACTGGAGACTATTTATAGACTCTTCGAAACTGAGTCTGAAGGCTTTGCTTTTGAACAATGGAAACCGTCTTCCATCTATTCCAGTAGCGCCTGCTGTCCACATGAAAGAGACATACGATAATGTAAAGCATCTACTGACTTCCATTAACTATAACAAGTACAGCTGGCACCTCTGTGGTGACTTGAAGGTAGTTGCCCTTTTAATGGGACTGCAGCAGGGATATATAAAATACATGTGTTTCTTATCTGAGTGGGATAGCCGAGCAAGGGATTGGCACTACTTGCGGAAGGAATGGAATCGCAGACAAAATTTACAGTTGGAGAGAAGAATATCCAGCACCCAGCTCTGGTTGAGGCTCACAAAATCCTGCTACCATCCCTTCACATCAAACTAGGTTTGATGAAAAACTTCGTGAAAGCCATGGACCGCACTTCGCCAGCTTTCCGATACCTGCATGAAAAATTCCCTTGACTCAGCAAAGCAAACATTAAAGAGGGAGTTTTTGTGGGTCCTCAGATTCGAGAGCTCTTCAAAGATGACCGGTTCAACAACTTGCTGCAGGGTGATGCGAAACAAGCATGGAATGCTTTTCGCCTAGTGTCAACAAACTTTCTCAGGAATGTTAGGGCAGAAAACTACAAGGAACTAGTAGAAGACATGCTGATGCAGTATCAGAAACTTGGCTGCAATATGTCTCTAAAGATCCATTTCCTTGATTCCCATCTCGATTTCTTTCCTGACAACTGTGGTATGGTTAGTGATGAACAGGGCGAACGTTTTCACCAGGATATTGCAACGATGGAGCAAAGATACCAGGGAAAATGGTCCACTACAATGCTGGCTGATTACTGCTGGACACTCCCCAGAGAAGCTCCCGAACAGCTGTATGTAGTACAAGAGACAGGCGAAAAAATCTAAGTAGTAGTTTATGACTTGGTTTTTTACAGGTATTAACCGAAGGCCTATTATATTTACTACTGACATGCATTTCGTGATGAAAACATTAATTCTTGTAGATTACAAAAAAACTAGAGCCAACTGCAATTTCACTGTCATATTCATGTACAGCATATAAAAATTGATAAGAAATGACTATTTTTATTTCAGTAACATGACTTTTGTAAAAATTTGTTGACCAGTGCAGGTAACTACGCTTTCTCCAGGAACAAGTAGGAAGTCAGTCCTCACTTATGGGACTCCCCAGCTACAGGCTACCGAAACCTGCAAGCCAAAAACGCCTCCGCGAGGCCGTGAGCAGAAGCTAATGTCTGAAGGAAGCCAGGGTGCTCGGGCCTTCGGGGCAAGCTCTCGGTAGCCGCAGAAGACTGCGGAGTACAGCCTGGCCGAAGGCGTTGTCCTTGCAGGACTCCCTCTCCAGGCAGTAGTGTGAAGCGAAGGTCGCAGCCCGGCAGATGTCCATCAGAGGCACAGAGCGCAGCGAAGCCACCGATGCCACCTTGGCATGGACGCCATGCGCAGTGACCTGACGATCCAGCGGGGCGCCCACCTTTTCCTGTGCAAAGGCGATGCAGTCCGCCACCAAGAAGGAGAGGATGCGCTTGGTGACGGCCAGCCCCAGGCAGTTGGGATCATAGGCGATGAAGAGCCGGTTGGACCTGCAATGATCTTGGGTGCGCTGCAGGTAGAAGGCGACAGCCCTCTTGCAGTCAAGTGTATGCAGGACCACCGATGCCCGGTCGGCATGAGGTCTCGGGAAGAAAGTCGGCAAGACCACCTCCTGATTGAGGTGGAAATCCGAGACAACCTTCGGTAGGAACTTGGGGTGGGTGTGAAGGACCACCCTGTTCCTGTAAAACCTGGTGTAGGGAGCCTCAGCCATGAGGGCTTGAAGTTCGCTGACTCGTCACACCGAGGTCAGTGCCACTAGGAAAACTACCTTCCAGAAGAATCAGCAAATCACCATCGGCTCGAAGGGCAGCCGCAACAGCTGCATGAGCATGATGTTCAGGTCCCACTCTGCAGGTGGAGGCCGGATAGGGGGGTTGGAAAGCAAGAGGTCCCGAATGAAGCGGGAGACCAGACCCTGGCCCGAAAGGGGTTTACCTTCGATGGGCAAGTGGTTGGCTGAAATGGCACTCAGGTGAACCCTGACAGATTTTGATTTCAGCCCCACCTGCGAGAGGTGGAGAAAGTACTGGAGAACCCAACGGGTGGAGCAGGAGAAGGGGTCGATCTGGAACTCAGAGCACCAGATTGAAAATCGCCGCCACTTCAGGCGTAGGCCCGCCTCATTGAGTCCTTCCTCGACATGTCCTCGATCTTGTGCAGTGAGGCTAAAGAGACTCCTTCAACCGCCAGGCTGTCAGGGATAGTGAGACCAGGTTCGGGTGAAGCATCCGTCCCTCCTCCTATGTCAGCAGACCTGGGGCACTGCCCAGGGGGACTGGAGACTCTGTCAAGAGCCGGACTAAAAGCGGGGACCAAGGTTGTCGGGGCCATGAAGGACCCACAAGAATCACCAAAGCTCAGTCGCGCTGGATCTTGTGGAGGGTCCTCACAATGAGAGGAGTGGGAGGGAATGCATAAAGAAGCCCGGAGGTCCAGTTCAGGAGGAATGCATCCGGGGCCACCTTGCTCGGGTGCGGTATTGGCCTGTAGAAAAGGGGAAGCTGTGCGTTTGCCGGGCTGGCAAACAGGTCTATGGATGGAGTCCCCCAGCAGCGGAACGGGTGGAGAACCACCTCTGGACTCAGGCACCACTCGGGTGGGCAAAGGAGCCTGCTGAGTCTCTTCGCGAGGAGGTTGTCCTGGCATGGGAGATAAACCGCACTCAGTGTCATGCCCCTGCATACGGGGAAGGAGCAGAGGAGGACTGCCTCCCGACATAGGAGGCGGGAGCCCGTGCCCCCCTCCATGTTTATGTAGAACATCGCGACACTGTTGTCGGTCTGCACGAGCACCGACTTGCCCTTCAGGTGATACTCTAAGACCTTCAGGGCCAACCAGACCGCTCAAAGTTTGAGCAGGTTGATCTGCTGCCGAGATTCCTCAGGTGACTACCGCCCCTGGGTGTAAAGGTGGCCGCAGTGCACTCCCCAGCCCAACAGCGAGGCATCCGTTGTCAAGATGAGCTTGTGCTGTCAAGTCTAGAAGGGCATGCTCCGAAGGGGGGAGGGGGTTGCCACCAGACTAGGGACCCAATTAGGCTGTGAGACACCCAGACGGGGTCCCAGAGGCAGCCCAAGGCTTGGGCCATTGCGCTCTGAGGCACCATTGGGTCGCTCACATGTGCATGCGAGCATGGGGAACAAAGTGGACAGTCGAGGCCATGTGCCCCAAGAGGCACAGCATGGCCCGCGTTAAGACCCTGGGCCGGCCTTGGACCTTGGTGGCCATAACGTGGAGCTGATCTGCGCATGCTTGAGGGAGAAAGGCGGTCGCACGTTCTGTGTCGAGAAGAGCGCCAATGAACTCCAGGGTCTGCACCAGTTCGAGGTCAGATTTGGAGTAGTTGACCAGAAAAAGGCCCTCGAGGAGGATCATGCACAACGCCAAGGCGCGAGCCTCCTCCGCCGATGTGCCTGAGCCAGTCGTCTAGGAAAGGGTAGATGGATATGCCCTGCAGCTGGAGGTGGGCCCCGTCCGCTGACAGGCACTTGGTGAAGACTCGCAGGGCAGACGCAAGCCCGAAGGGGAGCACCCTGTACTGGAAGTGCTCTCCCTGCACCCTGAAATACAGGTACTTCCTGTGCTTGGGGTGGACATGGATGTGGGCGTAAGCATCTCTGAGATGCAAGGAGCATAACCAATCGCCCTGCCGGAGGTAGGGCAGCAGGATGCCAAGCGATAGCATTTTGAACTTCTCCCACACCAGAAACTTGTTCAGATTCCTGAGATTGAGGATGGGGTGCAGGCCCCCCATCCTCTTTGGAATGAGGAAGTACTAGGAGTAAAACCCCCGACCTCGGAGGTGCGGCGGAACTCTCTTGACTGCCTGTTGACTGAGGAGGTTGTTCAGCTCTTGCTGCAAGCAGGCCTGGTGCGAGGGAAGCAGAGTAGATTCCTCTGGGGAGAAGGGAGCAGGGAGGAGGGAATCTGTCTAGATGAAGACGATATCCATCCTGGATCACCTGCAAGACCCAGGTGTCTGATGTAATAGGCGCCCATTCAGGGGCAAAAAAATAGGTGTCCTCCCACGGGCGGAAGCGAGGGTATGCTTTTGGCGTCAAACCCCCGGGGCTGGCTGGGGTGGCGCCGGTGGTTGGGTCTTGGGCCCCTTGGGCTTCTGGTGACCCTGAGCTCCCCCTTTGCCCTGAGCGCTGGTCGTTGGTGCAGGGGTAGGCGGGTATGGTGGGTATCCCCAGTAGAGGAGCCCTTTCCTCTGAAAGAAAGGTTTTTTGCTGTGCTGTTTCTTCCGTAGAAGAGAGAAGGTTTTGCAGGAGAGACGAATGCGAGTCACAAACTCAGTCTCGATCTCAGCTGCCTTGTCCTCCATGGGCTTGCTGAAGAGCTGCTCATCGAGGCAGGGGACATCCAGGAGCTTCTCCTGGACCCACTGTTCCAGGTCCAATGACTGGAGCCATGCCTGGCATCGGGCTCCAATGCCGGCTGCTGCCACTTGGGCGGAAGACTTGAACCAGTCATATGCGGTGTGGGAAAGGTATTTCGAGCAGTCTGCGACTGACCTCAGGAGGGTCTGAAACCTGAAAAGGTGCTCCCCACTGAGGCCCATGGAAAACCCGCCGAGCTCTTTGACGAGGTCATGAAGAAACATACCCATATACAGTTGGTACGCCTGGAAATGGCACACTAG
Organism: Ichthyophis bannanicus; assembly: GCA_033557465.1. Classification (NCBI taxonomy): domain Eukaryota; kingdom Metazoa; phylum Chordata; class Amphibia; order Gymnophiona; family Ichthyophiidae; genus Ichthyophis; species Ichthyophis bannanicus. The sequence goes on from CM066042.1 coordinate 136,802,016, forward strand.
CATGGGATTCCTTACCAGGCAGGACTGAAGAGTGCGACTTCAGACTCTTCTGTTTCTACATCTCGGATTCAACTACCATGGAGGTATGAGGAAGTTGGGTTTTCGGAAAACCTGGGCTGCGATGGACCCTATACATGGCATTGAGTCTTTTACTGACAATAGGGACTGAGAGGGGTGTTTCCCACATGTGGAGAAGCAGCTGGGATAGGATGGACAGTACCAGAACTGTAAGAGACTCCCTGGGTAGAGACTTGTACTTCAAGATGTCGTTCCTCTGCCATATCCTGCACAAACACCCGGAAAGAGGTGTCCTCGGGAGGTGATCACCTTTTCGAGGCAGGCGGGGATAGATCAGAGGGGAGATCCCTATGGGCACGGGTTTCCAGGGAAGTGTCCCTGTCCGATTCCCAGCCAGAGAAGTCCGAGGACTCCGAGTCTGGCTGATCCCCACGCCTAGTGACCAAGGCTCGCTTGGAGCCTCAGGCACTGACACTGGAAGACCTCGCCCCTGAGGAACAGGACAGTGAGCGAGACCGGTGCTGAGGACCCTCACGAGGCACACAACTCTCGGGTGTTTCCAAGGCAGTTTTCGGGACCCCAGGCAGGAGATCCTTGGTCTCCGAGTGTAAGCCAACCGTGCTGGGCAAATGCACCTGCTGGGCAGCTAGAAAGGCAGAAACGCTGTGCTCCAGTGCCAGCATATGGGACTCCCACTCAGGAGTGGGTCCCTGCAACGTCGACGTTACCGGGTGGTGTGGAGGAGAGGTGGTCCTCGCTGGGACGACCTTCAGGAGACCGGGTGCCTTCGCCGGAGGCCTCAATGTTCATACGAGGTATCTTTTGAGGCCACTCCTTGTCCGACTCTCAGGAATGCCGGGGAGGGCTAAGGGAACGAACATGAGACCGCTCACTCTTGTCCGGAGCCCCCGACAGCGACTTTGAGGTCGTCTTCTTCTTTTGTCACTGCACCTCGGGCAAACCTAATCGGAGTGATGCCTGGGGCTCGGGGTCCCTACTGGGGACCCCGAACGTGGTGGATCAGCAGGGCGAAGTGGTGCCGAAGACCCCAGGGCTGCCTTGCGGAAAATGTCATCGGACGTCTGCTTTGGCTTAGTAAAGCCTTAGCGGACATTTTTTTTTTTTACAAAGAGAGCAGAGCTCCGGGTTCTGGTCAGCCCCAAGACACCATAGACAACAGTCATGGCTGTCCGTGAGCGACATATTTTTAGAGCATCTGTCACATTTCTTGAATCCGATGACCATGGGGGCAAAAAGGACCCCTGTGAGGTCGAAAACCCTCAAGGCCAGCAATTGGAGAAAAAAGGGCGCGAAAAGGGCTCAAAAGAGAAGATACTAAAAGAGTGAAAAAAGGGAATCCCCTAGCCCACCACCGGAGCTGGGGCAAAGGGAAGGACGGAAGAGGACTGGTGCTACCAGAAAGAAGGCCAAAAGGCCGAAGACAAAAAAGCTTTTTCCGAGGGATGAGGACGTGCATCCGAAGAGCTCCGCGGAAAAAGAGAGACTGAGCAAGATGGCACCTTTGGGTGAGAAGAGGACCATGCATGCATGGCAGCAATCCCAAAGGCTTTCTTTGAAAGCTGGGAAATTGTTCCACGCGGGCTCCGTCGGTGCCGACATCACCCATAAGTGAGGACTGACTTCCTGCTTGTTCCTGGAGAAAAGAGGGGTTATATGAGTATATTGAGGCTGGAGAGAGTGGACAAGTGTATGTTCAGAGATGAAGGGGTGAATGTTGTTAATGTTATAGAGAATGAAACGACAGGCTTTAGCTATCCATTGGATATGTGAGAAGAAGGAAAGGGAGGAGTAAAAAATGACGCCAAGGTTACAGGCTGAGGAAACGGGAAGTAGAAGAGTGTTATCAACAGATAGAGAAAGGAGGAAGGGGAGAGGAAGATTTGGGGTTAAATAAGAAGTTTGGTTTTGTCCATGTTTAGTTTCAAATGGTGGTGAGACATCCAGGTGGTGATGTCAGAGAAAGAGACAGACAGAGATATGGGCCTGGAGTGTCGGAGAAATATCAGGTGTATTAAGATAGATCTGAGAATCATCAGCATAAAAATGATACTGAAATCCATGGGAGGAGATGAGAGCACCAAGGGACTGGGTGTAAAGAGAAAAAAGGAGAGGGCCCAGAACAGACCCTTGGGATACACCAGCTGAGAGTGGGATAGCAGTAGAGGAGGAAACACCATTACAAGCACTGAAAGAGCGATGGGAGAGATCAGAAGAGAACCAAGAAAGGATAGAGCCCCTAAAACCAAGTGAGGAAAATGTGTCAAGGAGAAGGTGGTGGTCAACCATATCAAAAGCAACAGAAAGATCAAGAAGGATAAGGATAGAGGCCCTTAGATTTAGCCAGGAACATCACTTGAGACTTTGGCAAGTGCTGTTTCAGTAGAATGTAATGGGTGAAAGCCAGACTGAAAAGGATCCAGAAGGGCTTGAGAAGAAAGAAATTCAAGACAACAGTGGAGGACTGCACGCTCAAGAAGTTTGGAAACGAAGGGAGATGGGATGATAAGGAGAGCTAGGATCAAGAGGGTTCTTGAGCAGCGCTGTGACTACAACATACCAGAGAAACATTCAGCTCAAAGGTCTTAATGTATAGCATATAATCTTGAAAATTATAAACCAACCATTTGAAAGAATGGCACTTAGAGTTTAATGCTAGAATGCCACCGTAGCAAAAGGCCAAGCTTCTCCACCACTGAGACACACGTAGCCACTAGAACTACACGGTTCAGTCTGTACATAGCTAAAACTAGCAAATCTTCATGGTTTATTCACTAGGCTTCATAGAAGAAATTACAACTAAGAAAAATTACACATCTGAATCACTAAGACAATAGGGATACGTGTGTAGCAGTGGGGGGAGGGGAGGGGGAGCACAAACAGATGAGAAGAGAACTGGAAACAGTGTCAACATTTGCACTCCCCTAGTGTCCACCCATGTTAACTTCAGATCCCACCAAACATGCTTCAGTATCAGTTTCTAGGAAGATAATATTTTAACAAGTAAAAATGAACATTTTTAAGGGCCCGAAGCAGGTATCTGCAGGAGCAACTAGAACTGTAAAGTGTCCTGAGGACCAAAGTGGACTTCTTAAAGTACTACGGCCATGGCAGTACTTTCTCCTGGGGCAAACAAATCTGCAGACATGCATCTACTTCTTCCATTCCCTCCCCAACCCATGACAGCTTCCCTTCAACTGCCACTTTGTCATCCCTTAAAAGGTCAGATCTCATTAAAGCAGGTGTTTTCAACCCAGCCCTCGGGGTACATCTAGCCCAGTTGGGCTTTCAGCCCCAAGGACTGAGAGCAAAATGAAGGCATCATGAGACAACCTATCCTCTGCGAGTATTCTGGAACAGAAGATTGTGCATTTTTTTGCTGTGTGTGGCGAAAAGGTTGATTGTTGGAGTCCCCAATGATGGAAAATGTTCAGAGCAGTTTGGTCATTGAGGGACTATTCATGGGAGGCCAATTGATCTTTATCTTTATCTTTATTTAAAATTTGATAGACCGCTTTCCGTCGAAACATAAAGCGGTGTTCAATAAAAGGTTAGCAATGCAAAAACATGGAAAAGAACGCCATAATAAAATAGGAAAGTAGAAGTATAAAAAGCATAGACAAGTAAAATAAACAAATGGGCCAAGACTTTCATAAAACATAAGAGTACAACAAGGTGGTAGGCCCATATAGGGGGGGACAAGACAAATTATGAGTAGACAAACACACACGACAAATGAAAACATCAGGGAGGACCATCAGGAGAGAGATTAAAGGCTTGCTGAAACAGATGAGTTTTGAGTAATATTTTGAATTGAGGATACGAGGATTCCAATTGGAGAGGTGGTGGTAGTGCATTCCACAGTACTGGACCCAGAAAGAAAAAAGCTGCATGGCGGGTTTGTTCAAGATGAGCTTGTGACGGAGAGGGTAGGGACAGACGGTTAGCATGGATAGAACGAAGCTGACGGTAGGGGGTGTGAAGGGAGATCCGATCTGCAAGATATAGAGGGGTATTGGTGTAAATAGCACGATGAATCAAAATAAGGAATTTAAAGTGGAAGCGATAACAGAGGGGTAACCAATGCAGACGGAGAAGAATGGGAGTGATATGATCAAAGCGATGAGAGAACGTAATGAGACGGGCAGCAGCATTTTGGATACGTTGTAGACGTTGGAGTTGAAACTTTGGGAGATTAGCGAGAAAAACATTACAGTAATCCAAGCGGCTTATGAACAAGGCCAGGACAAGAGTGACTAAGGAAGCTGAGGGAAGAAGGGAACGGATAGCCCTGATCTGTCGTAGGGCAGCAAATGGACGAATAAGGGAAGTAAGATGTTGGTGGAAGGAAAGCGTGGGATCAAGAATCACTCCGAGATATCGGAAGGATGATACAAGAGGAAGAGAAACAGAACCAATCGAGGGGGCGAGAGTGGGGCATGAACCACTCAGCGAGACCCACATAGCTGTGGACTTGGATGGATTTAAATGCAGAAAATTCTGTGATAGCCAAGAGGAAATCTGGGAAAGACAAAGGTTAAGTTGTGTGATATCCAGGGTTAGTGGAGAAGTATGAAAAAGTAAAATAATATCATCGGCATATATATAAAAGGACACAGGAAACTGTTGGATCAACAAGGGTAGAGGAGCAAGAAAGATGTTGAACAATAGCGGGGAAAGGACAGAACCCTGCGGTACACCACAGGTGAGAGGGAGGGAAGCAGAGGACTGGCCATTCTCTGTTCACTCTAATGAGCGGGCTGTGAGGAAGGAACGGAACCACTGCCAGACTGTACCATGGAGCCCAACATCAGACAAACGAGAAAGAAGAGTTCGATGGTCAATCAAATCGAAAGCCGCGGAAAGATCGAGGGGAACAAGAAGAGTAATATCACCGTGATCATGAGCAACATGCAAGTCATTCAAGAGTGCCAGAAGAACTGTTTCCGTACTATGCCCGTGACGAAAGCCGGCTTGATGGGGGTGAAGGGTGTTAGTAGATTCCACGTGAGAGTTAAGTTGATCGAAGACAAAACGTTCCAGAAGTTTGGCCAAAAAAGGAAGGTTTGAAACAGGACGCCAGTGGGATAGAACAGAAGGGCTTTTTCAGAAGGGGGCGGACAACAGCCGATTTCCAGGATGAAGGGAAATGGCCGGATGAGAAGCTGACATTAATGATAGTAGTGATGATAGGTATGAGCTGTAAAGAAGGCTCAGTCAGCCAGTGAGACGGAACCGGGTCCAGCTGGCAGGTGGTCTTACTAGATTTGAGTAACATCTGTAGTACTTCAGCAGAAGTGACTGGGTGAAAGGAAGACCAGGAATGAGCTAAAGCAAGATTTGGTGGAGTGAGGGGCGGTGATAACTGATGGGCAGTGGCCAATGCAACAGGAGAGACAGAAGACAAGGGGGAACACGGTGGGGACAAGGGCAGGGTGGGGGAAGGATGCGAAAAGGATGAGCGCAGATTGAGAATCTTGTCAGAAAAGAAAGTGGCTAGAGACTGAGGGTCAGGGACCAAGGACACTTGCCGACGGTTAGGACCAACATTGGAGAGCTTACGCAAAATTGTAAAGAGTTGTCTAGAGGAGTTCGCAGCATCAGAAATTTCAGCTGCATGGTAGGCACGTTTGGCGGATTGAACGGCTAAACAATAGTCAGAAAAAAGCTGCTTGAAACGAAGACGTAGTTCAGAGGAAGGATGGCGAGCCCACCGACGTTGTAATTGCCGGAGTTGGGTCCGCTGAAGGCGCAAAGCAGGATGATATCATGGAGAATGGGCGGAACCAGAGTGATTAGACACAGGACGAAATGGAGCAAGGTCATCCAAAGCGTTGGTAAGAAGAGAGTTCCAGAGGGAAACCTGTTTATCAGAGGAAAATGAAGCAAAATCTGGTGGGAAAAGGGAGGAAGCGGGCGGGAAGGCATTAAGGGTGTCAGGGGTAATACGACGGCGGAGAGAAGTAAAAGGAGAGGGTATAGGCGGATCTGTAGGTGCCACGGAGGGGTAAGAAACTGAAAAGAGAATACAAAAATGATCAGACCAGGGGACACTAAACATAGTAGGAGGAGAGATCACTGGTAACATTTTGAAGAAGGACCAGTATCTGGCTGAAAGAAATTTTGCATATGTCAGGAGTAGAGCAGAAATGCTGTTCTCTCCCAACTAGAAGGAGCTGCTGTTTGCTTTTAGAGAACTGGCATTGCTTGATAGAAGATGCCTCATCTGTTTGAGACAGCATTCTACCAAGATGTTCTCTTCTGTTTTCTTATTAAAAGAAATGAAAAGTGAAGTATGGTGCATTCCGTTTTGGGAATGTTTTATACTTTTCCAAGGTTACTTCTTCCCTGGACAAATCACATTTTCTAGGTGTTTCCACTGATTTCATTATTAACCAGTCATTCAGAAAATTCTGCAAGATTCAGCATGTCATCCTAATAGCCTCTTACTGACTTCATCAGCTCTGGTTTCCATGCCCGGTGTCTCTGTCCCAAGTCTCTTCACTTAATTGTATACCCTAACACAACAGGATGGTCATCTGCTGCATCCCAAACTCAGCTCCCTGTCTCAGAGTTGGCTACTGAAAAAAGACTGATAACCTCCATGCCTTTCTCAGCAGATATCCTGGACATCATAATCTCTAGAAAACAAGCAATAAGGAAATAATATTCTTCAAAATAGCACCATTTTTCCATCTGTTATTTACATGCTCAAAATCCAGTTTACTGTCCAATTCAAAAGCTGCTAGAATACTTTCTGTACTTATCAAACTCCAATCTCAAGGCCAATTTGGTGCATCAGTAAACACAGAAACATGACGGCAGAAAAAGACCACATGGCCTATCTATTCTGTCCTTCCATATCAACCACTACAACAGTCCCCTTTTTTCCTTTAGAGATCCTCTGTGTTTGTCCCATGCTTCTTTGAATTCAGATACTGTCCTCATCTCTACCACCTCCACTGGAAGACTATTCCACAGATCCACCACTCTTTCCATAAAGAAATATTTCTGCATATCACTCCTGAATCTATCCACTTTCACCCTCATCCCATGTCCCCTCGTAGCAGGGCTTGCTTTCAATCGAATGAGGCTCTCCTCCTGTGCATTTATGCCACAGAGATATTTAAACGTCTCAAACATATTCACCTCTAATCCCGCCTTTCCTCTAAGGTGTACACATATTAAGATTTTTAAGTCAGTCCTCATATGCTTTATAATGAAGACCACTAACCATTTTAGTCGCCACCCTCTGTACTGACTCCAGCCTGTTTATATCCTTTTGAAGGTGTGGTCTCCAGAATTGCACACTATACTCCAAATGAGGTCGCACCAAAGACTTATACAGAGGCACTATCACCTCCTTTCTTCTGCTGGCCATTCCTCTCCCTATGCACCCAAGCATCCTTCTAGCTTTTGCTGTCACCATTTCTACCTGTATAGCTACTTTAAGATCATCAGACACAATCACACCTAGGTCCCGCTCTTCTTTAGTGGACAAAAGTACTTCACCCCCTATACTATATCGCTCCCTTGGATTGCTGCAGCCCAAATGAATGACCTTGCATTTATTTAACATTAAATCTCAGCTGCCAAATTCTAGACCATTCTTCAAGTTTAGCTAGATACCTCCTCATTTTATCTACACCTTCCTGGGTGTCTACTCTATTGCAGATTTTGGTATCATCCGCAAAGAGGCAAACCTTACCCGACAGTCCTTTTGGCAACCAACTAGTCTCCATATACTCTGGTGGTGAGATTTCAACACTAGACCACCAATCAAACCTCAGTCACCACCTTGGGATTTGAACTCACTCAGCTAATCCAAGCACTATTTCAGCCAATGGCTGATGCTTCGCTTCATCACCTTTCCTGGGAAGTCTTGTTCCTGGAAGCTATTGCGTTAGCTAGAAGAGTATATGAACTGCAAACACTAGTTTATCAATTTTCTAATACTCAATTTTTTCCAGACAAGAGTTGTCTTATATACTCATCCCAGTTTTCTGCCAAAAGCGGCTTCTGATTTTCACCTTAACCAGATCAGCTTGCCAGTCTATTTTCAAAACTCTATACTAGCGATGCTGAAGTTACGCTCTAGCCTTTGGATTGCAAAAGAGCAACAAGTACTATAAACAAGTCACACAGCCCATGACCCAAATTCCCCAAGGTCACACCATCTCCAAACAAACCTTATCTAGATAGCTAGCAGATTGCATTGCATTTTGTTATTCTAAAACAGAACAATCCTAACCAGGGCATATAACAATTCATCATTTGTGAGTCAAGTCTGCAATAGTAACAAATCAAGTCCATCTCCCTCCTTGACATTTGCAAAGTTGCTACATTGACATCCATCCACACCTTCATCAGACATTACACGGACAGCAAGTCTGGACAAACTGTCTTAAATCTTTTTACCGAAGACTATCTTGATGGACCTTGGTCTGACCTGTATGACATCTCTTATGCTATCTTAACCCTCTCTGTCTACAACCAAAATGCCTAACAGCATACTCCTCAACTATGGAGTCACCTAAGTGTAAATCCATTCCCTGCCTTGTCCACAGAAAAAGTGGGATTGCTTACCTGTAATGGGGATTTTTCTGTGAACAACAAGGGGATGAAGCCACACATTCCCTTCCTTCAGCCCCCTTCTTGGCAATATCTAAGCTAAGTGATGAAGTGGGCAGGATGAAAAGATCACTAAACATGGCAGTTGCTGCACATGCTCAGGGGACATGCTAAAGCTCTTCAGCATGATTGGTGAGAAAAGATCTATATCCCAGCAACTAAGAGGACGTCACCCAAGTTATCCACAGAGAACCCCCATTACAGGCAACACACATGCTTTCTATACTGCAACTGTTAGAACTCCCTCACAAAAAATGCATTGGGGCATATTTTCTTGGGAGGGGAGCTTTATTTTTCTGGAAGCCTCAGTATGATCTTGTTCATTTTCTAACTTTGTCTTTTTTCCTTGTTCGCCCCCACCCCATGCCAAATGTTGTTCTGGGGCATTAAGTTTTCAGAGACGTTTTGCCCCCATAGTGTGCAAACAGACATTTTTAACCCCCCAGCAGAGATAGGTGTATGGCACAAGGGCATGATGGAACGAGCATGTCTTATAGAATTATTTCCAGTCTCTCTGTGTTTCTATACTACAGTGTTGGAACTACTGCTCCCATAGAAATGCACTGGGCCATTTTTTGGGAGGACAATTTATGCATTTATTTTATCTGTTTAAAAATATTTATATTCTGTGCACAGGACTTTCAATGCACATTCCAAAAGAACATAAAGAGTAGTTACTCACCTGTAACAGGTGTTCTCCAGGAGCAGCAGGAATCAGTCCTCACATATGGGCGACGTTGGCGCCGACGGAGCCCTCGTGTGGAGCATTTCCCCAGCTTTCAAAGAAAGCCTTTGGGAATGCAGCGCACATGCGCGGTCCCCTTCCCGCCCAAGGGTGCCATCTTGCTCAGTCTGATGACATAGCTAAAAGACAGCAAAAAACAAAATGAAGTATATGACTGCAACTCCAGGGGAGGAGGGAGGGTCGTGAGAACTGATTCCTGCTGCTCCTCGAGAACACCTGTTACAGGTGAGTAACTACGCTTTCTCCAGGACCAAGCAGGAAGTCAGTCCTCACATATGGGACTCCCCAGCTCTAGGCTACCGGGAACCCCTAGCTGAAAAAATGGCTCCCTCTCAAGAGCCTCAGCATCTGTGATAAGAATATCCTCTGAAAACGCCCCCATATGATAGCCCAACACAAGGGCTGGAGGGTAGGAGTTGCCTAAACCTCAAAGAGATTATGGAGTACTGCCTGTCCGAAAGCACTGTCCTTTCGGGACTCTCTCTCGAGGCAGTAGTGGGCTGCAAAAGTCTGGCTTGAAGACCAAGTAGTGGCTCGGCGGATGTCTGCCAACGGAACAGAGTGGAGATGAGCTACTGACGCGGCTTTCGCCCTGACACAATGGGCCGTGACTCGACCCTACAAGGAAGGTCGGCTGACGTACGCCTAGGCGATACAATCTGCTACCCAAGTGAACAACGTACGCTTGCAGACAGGTAACCCCAGTTTATTAGAGTCAAAGGAGATGAAGAGCTGAGTAGCTCTTCGATGCTCCCACATACGTTCTATGTAAAGGGACAACGCCCTCTTACAGTCCAGGGTATGCAAGACTGTCTCAGCCCGGCTGGCATGCGGCCAGGGAAAGAAGGTCAGAAGGACCACCTCCTGATTGAGGTGGAAAGAGGAGACCACTTTTGGGAGGAACTTGGCATGGGTCCATAGGACCACCCTGTTCCTATAGAACCATGTGTACGGTCTATCAGAAACCAGAGCTTGTAGTTCACTCACACATCTGGCCGAGGTAAGAGCTACCAGGAAGAGCGCTTTCCAAGAAAGGAAGCGCAAATGGCAAGTAGCCATCAGCTCAAACGGTGGGCGAGTAAGTTGCTGCAATACCACGTTCAAATCCCACTCAGTCGCCGGTGGACGAACCAGAGGCTTGAGAAGCAGCAGACCTCTAAGGAAGCGGGACACCAAGGGGTGAACCGACAGAGACTGTCCCTCCACCGGTGAGTGGTGCGCTGACAGAGCACTGAGGTGGACCCGAACAGAGTTAGACTTAAGGCCTAGGTCTGACAGGTGAAGGAGATACTGCAGTACTACTGGCACAAGGCAGGAGAAAGGATCTTCATTGCGCTGAGCACACCATATTGTGAACCTACGCCACTTGAGGGCCTAGGACTTTCTGGTGGACTGCCTCCTAGAGGACAAAACCATCTCTTCAACCTCCTTAGGTAGAAGCAAGGGAGCTAGCACTATCCTTTCAGCAGCCAGGCCACCAGATTGAGGGACCTGAGATTGGGGTGCAGAAGGGAACCCTGATCTTGAGACAGGAGATCGTGTTGCAACCCCAGAGGGAATGGAGTTTCCACCGCCAACTGTAGCAGAAGTAGAAACCACGGTTGCCTCGGCCATCTGGGGGCTACCAGAATCACCGAGGCCTTGTCCCGGAGAATCTTGAACAGTGTTCGGGCCACCAGGGATGTGGGAGGAAACGCATACAGGAGAGGCCCGTAGACCAAGAGATCAGAAAAGCATCTGCTGCCATTCTCAGGGGATGTGGCTGTCTGGAGCAAAACCTGGGCAGCTGACAGTTCAGTGGGCTTGCAAAGAGATCGATGGATGGAAGTCCCCATCGTAGGAAGATCTGCTGGACCACCAGTGGATTCAACTGCCATTCGTGGGGCTGGAGAATCCTGCTTAGCTTGTCTGCTAAGAAGTTCTCCTGACCAGGTAGATAAACTGCTTTGAGAAACATGCCTTGTTTGACTGCAAAGGAGGAAAGGGCCTGTGCCTCCTGACATAGGAGCCTGGACCCTGTGCCCCCTTGCTTGTTCACACAGAACATTGCTACCTGATTGTCTGTCTGAACTAAGACAGACTGGTGAGAGAGGGCATGAGAAAAAGTCTGTAGAGCCAAGCGGATTGCTCGAAGCTCCAAAAGATAGATCTGCTGTGTGGCCTCCCGAGGAGACCAGAGGCCTTGAGTGCACGTGCCCTGGCAATGAGCACCCCAGCCCTTTAAGGAAGCATCGGTCGTCAGCACCCGTGTGTGTGCTGGGGCCTGAAAAGGTACCCCCATGAGAAGGTTTTGGAGATGTAGCCACCACTGCAAGGAGTCCAAAAGTGGTTTGGACACCTTTACTCTGTCTCGGAGGTCGCCTGTGGCCTGCGTCCACTGAGCTCTGAGGCACCACTGAGCAGCCCGCATGTGCAGACGAGCATTCGGAGTCACATGTACCGTGGATGCCATGTGGCCCAGAAGCCACAGGAAGTGCCTGGCAGAGACCTGAGAATTGCTGTGGAACTGGTTGGCCAAGTCCATCAGTCTGTGGGCCCTGTCCTCTGGCAAGTAAGCTCTTGCCTGCAAGGTGTCTAATCTTGCCCCTATAAACTCTAGGTTCTGTGAGGGGAGTAAAGTGGACTTTGTGTAGTTTATGACAAAGCCCAGATGCTGAAGAAGAGAGACAGTGCGAAGAGTGGCTTGTCTGGCCTCCTGGAGAGACTGGCCCCTGATGAGCCAGTCATCCAGGTATGGGAAGACAAAAATTCCCTGATTCCTGAGGTGGGCCGCCACCACCGCCAGACATTTGGTGAAAACCCTGGGGGCAGAAGTTAGGCCAAAGGGAAGTACTCTGTACTGAAAATGGTTTCCTCACACCACAAATCTGAGATATTGTCGGTGGTCTGGATGAATGAGGATGTGAGTATAAGCATCCTTTAGGTCTAAGGAGCAAAGCCAGTCTCCCTGCTGGAGGTAGGGCAGCAGTATCCCAAGGGTAAGCATCTTGAACTTTTCCCTCTCCAGAAACTTGTTTAGGTTTCGCAAGTCTAGGATAGGCTGGAGGCCTCCTGTCCTTTTTTGGTACCAGGAAGTACCTGGTGTAGAAGCCTTGCTCTTCCAGGTGGTGAGGCACTGGCTCCTCCGCCTGTTCCTTTAGAAGACTTGCCAACTCCTGAAGGAGGAGGTTTCTGTGCAGAGGGAATCTTGGAGGCTCTCCCGGAAAGTAGGAGGGGGTAGCTGGTGGAAGTGGAGCATGTAGCTTTTTCAGACTATGCTGAAGACCCAGGTATCCCCTGTGATGGCTGGCCACCTGTAGGCGTACAGGGTCAGCCGACCTCCTGTGCTGAGTGGAGCCAGCCGTGGAGAAGAGGCTATGCTGTGGGAGTCAAAACCCCGCTCCCTGCTGTGCAGGAACCGGCAGCTTGTGGGTCTTCTGCCTATGGGGCCCATGCCCCTGCCCCTTGGCCTACTGGCGAGCTGGAGAGGCCTGATATTGAGGGTAGGATTTGTAGGCAGCACCCTTCCTCGGGAAATAGGGCTTCTTTCCCAAGCCCTTCTTTTTCTGAGAAGGGGCAGAAGTCTTCCTGGACAGCCTTGTCCTGGTGAGAGTCTCAGTCTCAATTTCCGCAGCCTTTTCAGTCATGGGCTTACCGAAAAGGTTTTCACCTCAGCAGGGGACATCGACCAACTTGTCCTGCAACCATGACTCCAGGTCTGATGACTGCAGCCAGGTCTGACGGCGTGCACCGATGCCGGCTGCGACTACTCGGGTCAAAGTCTCGAAGCCATCATAGGCAGCTAAGAGAGAAACTTTGAGCACTCTCGAATCCCTGTTGACAAAGCCTTGAACTTCTGCAAAGCTTCCTGGGAGAGGCCAGCTGAGAACCCGTCAATCTCCTTTGCCAGGTCTTGTAGGTACATGCCCATGTACAGCTGGTAGGTCTGGACACGGCAAGATAGCATAGAGCACTTTCTACTGAGGGCATCCAGGTTCTGGGCCTCCCGACCGGGGGGCACCGAGGAGTGCATCTTCTGACTCTTCAGGCGGTGCATGGCCGATTCCACAACCATGGAGTTGTGCGGTAGCTGCGCCTTTTGGAACCCAGGGCTCTTATGGACTCGATAAATGGAATCAACCCATTTGCTAAGAACCGGCGCCGAGGCCAGTGCCTCCCACATATGGAAGAGCAGCCATTCCAGCATTGGAGGAACAGGTACAGTAAAGGCTTCCTTCGGAGGAAAGTCATACTGGAGGGCATCGAGTTCTTCGGCTCGAGGCTCCTCCTCAGCATCCGCAGGGAAGGCCAAGGCTTTGGCCATGTCCCTCACGAAGTACGAAAACCTGGTATCCTCCTGGGGGACCGTCTCCGAGGCTCGGACTCCGTTGAGTCCGAAGGGACGCACCGGGTCTGGAAGGTGTCCGTGGACTCCTCGTCCTCTGTCTCCCACGCTGACTCCTCCGAGGAGGAATCGAGCGGCTCCGGCTGTGTGGGCCTCGGTGCCACCTGCCCCGACACCGAGGGTATCGGCGTCGACGTCCTCGGCCCCGCACGAGATGTCGAGGGGGACCATGACCGAGGATCGACTCGAGATTTCATTGACTCGAGGATCGGCTCGGTCTCCGGGGTGGACTTGGACGTCGAGGTCCCCGTGGTCGGGGCAGATGCACTGATCAAACCGGCGATCAGTACCCACTGCTGTTCCATGGAGGCAGCCAAGCTGCTCTCCAAGGCCATCAACCTGAGTCCAGCTCAGGAGACGCAGCAGCCCCCGACTCGGGCCCCGACAGCATTGGGCCCGAAGTCGGCTCCCCCGGAGGAGAGTCCACGAGAACTGCATTTATGTGACTCGGGGACTCCAGCTCCCCACGAGGTAACTTGGATGGCCTCTCTGACTCCGAGAGCCCGGGGCAGCAGTCAGGGCTACGCAACCTGGCCCTCGAGGATCCAGGAGCCTCCAATGATCCCGCCCTTGCGAGCTTCTTCCTTCTGTGCTCCCGGGAGACTCCCTCTCAGAGGAACCCCGACGGCGCTCAGGGTCAGACTCCTGAGATGTCGAGGCCTCTGACAAAGTCCGGGCCCAGCCAGACGCGGAGTCAGAGAAAATTCTCTCACGTTGATGCTGACGGCTCCGAAGCGCCTTCGGTGACATTTTGCCGCACGGGCCACAGGCCAGCGGGTCATGGTCTGGCCTGAGGCATCGGAGGCAGCAGTCATGTGTGTCGGTGAGAGACATAAGTTTCTTGCACCGATCACACTTTTTGAACCCGCTGGCAGCCATCGGGGGGAAAAGGGCCCCTGCAAGGTCAAAAGACCAGGCTGCCAGTGAAAACACAAAAAATGCACGAACGCTAGTCACGAAGGACAAAAAACGAATATCAAAACTCCGGACTCAATACCGGTGTACCGAGCCCAGGCGGGAAAGGGAACCAGGTCGAACCGGAACAGAAAAAGTCAAAATAGCCGAAAAAAATCTACTTTTCCCAGGTGACACAACTCACGTCCGTCGGGCTCCACGGAAAAAGAAAGACTGAGCAAGATGGCACCCTTGGGCAGGAAGGGGACCGCGCATGCGTGCTGCATTCCCAAAGGCTTTCTTTGAAAGCTGGGGAAATGCTCCACATGGGGGCTCCGTCGGCGCCGACGTCACCCATATGTGAGGACCGACTTCCTGTTTGGTCCTGGAGAAATAATAAAACTCACACGACATATAAACATCAACTTCACAAGAGCAATAGTAGCCAAATTAATTACAGGAATTCACTAAAATTATTTTTAAAAAAGATAGTCTTTAGACATTTACTAAATCTCAAATATTCTGTCTCTAATAAGTCCCAGTCCAGTCTGAGACAATAAAAGGCTTTAAGCAGGTAACATGGCAAAATGTCCAGTCTGATCCATTTTCAAAATCTGATGTTTCTTTCTCTGGATTTTCCATCATATGTTCCCATTCCTTTAGATTTTAGGTGAATTACTTTGCCCCACACAGATGGCCATTTTTGACCTTATGTATATCTTCTTTCCAATATTCCATTGGGATGGAAAATTTTAATGATTAGAAACAAAAAATCTTCACATCCCTTGACTCAGTACTTCATGGAAACCACAAGTCTTTTAGGATAACTGTCTACCAACTCCATACAGTGCGGTGATGCAGTTTTTGCCCATTCTTCTAGGTAGAATAGCTCAAAGCTCTTTCAAATTGAGTGGGAGGGGGATCATCTGTGAATTATAGTCTTCAATTCTTGCCACAGATTTTCCCATTGACCTCAGGTTTCACTGGGCTATTCAGGGACATTTACTTGCTTCTCCTAGCTAAATCAGTGGACTGAATATCATCACTATCTGTATAGTGCCAGCACTCATTCTATATGAATATACAGCACTGTTGCTTCTGTGGATAGCAGCGCTGAATATATATATTAAATCACCACAGGGATATTAACAAAAAAAGACCAAACAGACCAATAAACCTGACCACAGTGTTCAAAATATTGACCCACTAAAGTTCATGAAAGTTAACGTTTCTTTGGTGTTATTGATGTAGGAATGAAGGTATGTAATCAAGCTGTGTGCTTCCCCTTCCCCCAAAGGTTGGGTGGTTAAGTGGGAAGGAGGTTGGGAGAGGGTTAAAACATGGGAAGGGGGCTGTTGCATTTGCTGGAACTCCAATTTTATTTTGGAAAATATTTCTCTAATAAATTGATTACAAAATACAAATATGGAAAAAAAGAGTTAACCATGACAACAAAACGTTTTGCAGAGCCAAGACTGATCAGCAGTACATACAGTAGTTGATGGAAACAAAACCAGGAGGGAGATGAAGAACTCAAGAACATGCCGTAAATATAAACAACTTCCATTTACCTGGGACTGGATGTGAAAACTAAAACCTCATCCAAGACTCAATGGCATAAAGAGAAAATTAGAATATTAGTTGTCATGGATGGGCAGGCTGGACAGGCCATATGCTCTTTATCTGCCATCAATTTCAATGTTTCAATAGCTTTGAAGTCATTCTCTGACCACAAGAAACCACACTAAGAGTGATCAAATACAGATATAACACCAACACTCCTAGCTAATTAAATATATTATCACAAAAATATATGCAAAATCTTCAATATTTCAAACATACTGATGTAAGCCCGAAGCTCTATTTTCACCAGGTTCTATAGAACCTATACACAAGAACCGGCACCTATTTTTATTCATTAAAAATACTATGAATATTTTTATATGAAAGATATAAAAAAGCAGCATTAAAAATTTGGGGAATATTAAACAAGTACATCTTTAATACCTTATGTATGGTTAAGCAATAATAAATTGTAATCTGCAGGAAGCTTTTTTAGACCAGTGATGTGCTAGCACTTGTTTCCCCTCTGGTAGTGTTTCTGCCACATAGAGGGATATACCTGCACCCTGAGGCCTTTTTCTCCCCTTTTGGTGACATTTGAAGTATAGATGAATAGCTGCCGGTTCTTGTGTATAGGCTCTATACAGCCTGGTGAAAATAGAGCTTTAGGCTTACATTAGTATATTTGAAATACTGAAGGTTTTGCATATATTAGCTAGGAGTGTTTGTAGTCATTGTAGAATCTCAGAGGGAAGGCCAATATAATCATTAGCTTGTTGTGTTGTTAAATACCGTCGAGTTGGTGTCGACTCATGGCGGCGACCCTTTGGATAGCTGTTCTAAACTGTATGTTGTGTTGTAACAGACACTATTAACTCAGCAGATATTGAAATCAATGCAATAAGTATGCCCTCCCCCTACTCCCCCCTCAGAGCCTTATTCTGAAAAGCTTCCTTACGCTTTAGTTCTACACAGCTACATCTAAGCCCTTAGCCATTCTTTCATACACTGAATATTTATGTTCTCAATGAAGCTCAGCAAAGAATTCTAAAATTATATAAGCAGAAATAAGAACAAAATAAGCCAGTCTCTTGCTCAGTTTCTGGTTGGTTAGCTATATTTAGAATGACCTTGCTTTCTAATTTAATCCCACAGCCTTTAAGATGAACTTATAGCTACAGCAATATTTCTCTACAGACCAAACTACAGCCAAGTGAACTGGGCCTATTGCTTCCTTGGTGCTCTCCTCTATGGAAATGCTGAGAGAGACCAAGCTCCCCTCCATTCCCTATCCCCAGCTAACAAGCTGCTACGTTTGTGCTTGTAAATGCTGTGTGCTTGAAAGGAACAATTGTTACTTCGAGACAGAACTCTGGAGCCTTGAAAGCAGATTCGATACTACCACAGCAGCTGCTACTGTTGAAACAGGAAAAGCGTAGTTACTCACCTGTAACAGGTGTTCTCCAGGAGCAGCAGGAATCAGTCCTCACTTATGGGTGACGTCGGCGCCGACGGAGCCCTCGCGGAGCAATTTTCCCAGCTTTCAAAGAAAGCCTTTGGGAATTGCAGCGCGCATGCGCGGTCGTCTTCCCGCCCGAAGGTGCCATCTTAGCCAGTCAGATGACATAGCTAAAAAAGACAGCATAAAAATTTGCAAAAGAACATAAGCAGACGATTGCAACTCCAAGGGGAGGAGGGAGGGTAGTGAGGACTGATTCCTGCTGCTCCTGGAGAACACCTGTTACAGGTGAGTAACTACGCTTTCTCCAGGACCAAGCAGGAAGTCAGTCCTCACTTATGGGACTCCCAAGCTCAAGGCTACCGGAGACCCTAAGCACAAAAATGAGCTCCCTCTAGCTCAGCAGCACAGAAGGATAGAATCTTCGCTGAATTATCACCCACCGCTAGCCCACATCCGGGATGGAGGGTAGGAGTTGCTCAGACCTCAAAGAGATTACGGAGGACTGCCTGTCCGAAAGCACTGTCCCTACGGGACTCCCTCTCGAGACAGTAATGGACCGCAAAAGTCTGGCTCGAAGACCAAGTAGCGGCCCGGCAGATGTCTGCCAGCGGAACAGAGCGGAGGTAAGCCACTGACGTGGCCTTTGCCCGAACGCAATGAGCCGTGACTCGACTTTCTAAGGAGAGTCCGGCTGCCCCATAAGCCCAAGAGATACAGTCCGCAACCCAGATGGACAGAGTACGCTTGGAGACCGGGAGCCCCAATTTATTGGGGTCAAAAGACACAAAAAGCTGAGCAGCTTTACGGTGCTCCCGCGTACGGTCAAGGTAGAAGTTCAATGCCCTTCTACAGTCCAGGGTATGGAGGACCGTTTCAGCTCGGCTGGAGTGTGGTCTGGGAAAGAAGGTTGGAAGTACCACCTCCTGATTGATGTGAAAAGGGGAGACCACTTTAGGCAGAAATTTCGGGTGAGTCCGAAGGACTACCCTATTCTTGTAGAACCTAGTGTAAGGGGGATCAGACACGAGGGCCTGCAATTCACTTACGCGCCTAGCGGAAGTGAGGGCTATCAAGAACAGTGTTTTCCAAGACAGAAAACGGAGAGAACAGGTAGCCATAGGTTCAAAAGGCGGACAGGTGATCCGCTGTAAAACCACATTCAGGTCCCAGTCAGGTGCTGGCGGGCGCAGAGGTGCTTTAAGTAGAAGGAGACCTCGGAGAAACCTCGCTACGAGAGGGTCGTTGGAGAGAGGTCTGCCGCCCACCGGCACATGATGTGCTGAAAGAGCACTGAGGTGAACTTTGACGGAGTTGGACTTAAGTCCCAGATTAGAGAGGTGTAGCAAGTACTGTAAGATCACCGACACCGGGCAGGAGAAGGGATCCTGAGACTGTTGGGAACACCAGATTGCAAAGCGACGCCATTTAAGGGCGTAGCATTTGCGGGTAGAAGGCCGTCGCGAAGCCAAGACGACCTCCTCCACCTCCGCCGGCAAGAGAAGAGGAGCAAGGACTACCCTTTCAGCAGCCAGGCCATGAGGTTGAGAGACCGGAGGTTGGGGTGCAGTAGGGACCCCTGATCCTGGGTGAGGAGATCCGATTGTACCCCCAGAGGGATTGGATCCTCCACCGCCAGTTGCAGCAGGAGCGGAAACCACGGCTGCCTGGGCCAGCGAGGGGCCACCAGGATCATGAAGGCTTTGTCTCGGAGAACCTTGAAAAGAGTCCGAGAGACTAACGGGATGGGAGGGAAAGCGTACAGAAGGCTCCCCGACCATGAGATCAGAAAGGCGTCCGCCGCAACCCGAAGGGGGTGTGGCTGACGAGAGCAGAAGCGAGGAAGCTGCCGGTTGTGAGGACTGGCAAAGAGATCCACCGTGGGGAGGCCCCACCTGAGGAAGAGCTTCTGAACGATCAAGGGATCCAGACGCCACTCGTGCGGCTGGAGGACCCTGCTGAGTTTGTCCGCCAGGCAATTTTCTTGGCCCGGGAGATAAACTGCCTTGAGGAGAATGCCGTGACTGACGGCCCAAGAGCAGAGCTTCTGTGCCTCCCGGCAGAGGAGGAAGGAGCCCGTGCCCCCCTGCTTGTTCACGTAGAACATGGCAACTTGATTGTCCGTCTGGACAAGGACGGACTGTTGGGAGGTCAGGTGGGAGAAGGCCCTGAGAGCTAGGCGGATCGCCCTGAGCTCCAGGAAGTTGATCTGCTGAGCAGACTCCCACTTGGTCCAGAGGCCCTGAGTACGAGCCTCTTGGCAATGTGCTCCCCAGCCCAGGAGAGATGCATCGGTGGTCAGCACCCGGGTCGGCTGAGGTGACTGGAAAGGCATTCCCAATATCAGGTTCGGCTGCCGGAGCCACCACCGGATAGACGAGACCAGCGGCTCGGAGACGCGCACAAGGTCTGCTAGGCCGCCTGTGGCTTGCCGCCACTGCCGGCGGAGACACCATTGAGCAGACCGCATATTCAGGCGGGCATTGGGGGTCACATGGACGGTGGAAGCCATATGGCCGAGCAGTCTCAGGAAGCGCCTGGCGGAGACCAGGGGCTGGCTGCGAAAGCGGTCGGCTAGGTCCATGAGCCGCTGAGCCCTGTCGAGCGGTAGGTACGCTCGCGCCTGAGGAGTGTGCAGCCTTGCGCCGATGAACTCGAGATCCTGTGAGGGGAGCAAAGTGGACTTTGCGAAGTTTATGACAAAGCCCAAGTGCTGCAGCAGAGTCACCGTGCGGCACGTGGCGTTGGTGACCTCCTGAGCGGACGCTGCTCTGATGAGCCAGTCGTCGAGGTACGGAAAGACATAGAGGCCGTGAAGCCGGAGATGGGCCGCCACGACCGCGAGACATTTTGTGAAGACTCGCGGTGCGGAGGACAGGCCAAAGGGCAGTACTCTGTACTGGTAATGATTTCCTGCCACCACAAACCTTAGGTATTGGCGGTGGCTTGGGTGGATGAGGATGTGCGTGTAGGCATCCTTTAGATCCAAGGAGCATAGCCAATCTCCCTGCTGGAGGTAGGGCAGAAGGATTCCAAGGGTAAGCATTTTGAACTTCTCCCGCACAAGGAACTTGTTGAGGTTGCGCAAGTCCAGGATGGGTCTGAGGCCTCCTATTCTCTTTGGTATCAGAAAATACCTTGAATAGAAGCCTTGACCTCTCAGGTGGTGTGGCACCGGTTCCACCGCCTGTTCCTGCAGAAGACCTGCTAACTCCTGAAGGAGCAACTCCCTGTGCAGAGGGGGGCGCGGAGGTTCTCCCGGAAAATAGGAGGGAGGGACCTGATGGAAGTGGAGAAGGTAGCCCTCTCGCACGACCTGAAGCACCCAGGCATCTGCGGTGATGCTGGACCACCTGTGGGCGAAGTGAACCAGCCGGCCTCCGGTGCTGGGGGGAACCAGCGGGGGGGGAGAGGCTATGCTGAGCGAGTCAAAAACCCCCACCCTGCTGAGCAGGGGCTGGTGGTGCAGGCTTGGGGGCTTGCTGCCTACGGGACCCGTTACCCCGTCCCTTGGCCTGCTGGCCCTGTTGGGGAGCTGCAGGGGCCTGATAATGGGGGTATTGTTTGTAGGCAGCTGCCTTCCTCGGGTAAAAGGACTTTTTTCCCGAGCCCTTCTTTTTCTGGGAAGGGGCGGAGGTCTTCCTAGAAAGCCTGGTCCTGGTGAGAGTCTCAGTCTCAATTTGTGCAGCCTTTTCCGCCATGGGCTTGCCAAAGAGGTTTTCGCCTCGGCAGGGGACATCGACCAACTTGTCCTGTACCCAGGGCTCAAGGTCGGACGACTGAAGCCAAGCCTGTCGGCGGGCACCGATGCCGGCTGCGGCTACTCGAGCCGAGGCTTCAAAGCCATCATAGGCTGCTCGGGACATGAACTTTGAGCATTCCCGAATACCCGTGGACAAGG
This sequence comes from Ichthyophis bannanicus, assembly GCA_033557465.1. NCBI lineage: Eukaryota > Metazoa > Chordata > Amphibia > Gymnophiona > Ichthyophiidae > Ichthyophis > Ichthyophis bannanicus. The sequence continues at coordinate 136,823,629 of CM066042.1, forward strand.
CTAGGAACCTCCGCAAGGGCTCCTCGGAGAGACCAGCGGAGAATCCGGCTAGCTCTTTAGCCAGATCCCTGAGATACATGCCCATGTATAGCTGGTAAGTCTGGACACGACAGGCGAGCATAGAGCCCTGGAAGCACTTCTTGCCAAGGCCATCCAGGTTACGGGCCTCCCTTCCAGGAGGCACCGAGGAGTGCATCTTCTGGCTCTTAAGACGATGCATGGCCGATTCCACTACCATGGAATGGTGTGGCAGCTGTGCCTTTTGAAAGCCAGGGCTCTTGCGGACTCGATAGATAGAATCGACCCGCTTGCTCAGGACCGGCGAGGAGGCCGGACTCTCCCACATGCGGAAGAGTAGTCGTTCCAGCATAGGAGGAACCGGCACAGTAAAGTGTTCCCTCGCGGGAGAGTCATACTGGAGGGCGTCGAGCTCTTCGGCTCGAGGCTCCTCCTCGGGATCCGCAGGGAAGGCCAAAGCCTTGGCCATATCCCTAACGAAGTCCGAGAACCGGGCATCCTCCGGGGGGGACTGCTTCCGAGGCTCGGACTCCGGAGAGTCCGATGGGACACACCGAGTCCGGAAAGAATCAGGGGACTCTTCCTCCTCAGACTCCCAGACCGACTCCGACGAGGACTCGGTGGGGTCGGCCCGGGCAGGGTGCGGCGCCAGCCGCCCCGACGCCGAGGGAGTCGGCGTCGGCGACCTCGGTCCCGAACGGGAGGCCGAGGGCGACCTCGACCGAGGATCGACTCGAGTTCTCATCGACTCGAGGATCGGCTCGGTCTCCGGGGTCGACTTGGACGTCGACGTCCCGGCGGTCGGGGCAGCGACGCCAGCGAAGCCAGCGAGCAGTGCCCGCTGCTGGTCCATGAAGGCAGACAGTCTGCTCTCCAAGGCCGTCAACCTGAGTCCGAGCTCAGGTGACCCAGCAGCCCCCGACTCGGGCCCCGACGGCGTCGGGCCCGACGTCGGCTGTCGCGGAGGCGAGTCCAGAAGGACTACAGGACTTACCCGGGCAGGCATCTCCGACTCCAGGCGAGGTCGCTTCGGGAGGTGTTCCTTCTCCAAGGACCCGGGGCGGCTGTCGGGGCTATGCGACCTGGCCCTCGCGGAGCCAGGAGCGTCCACCGACGCCGCCCTCGCGGGTTTTTCCTTCCGACGATGGTCTGACTCAGTATGGCATTTCTTACGTTCTTACACTGGTGCCTTCAAAACTCTCTCAGCTACTGCCATATTGATAATCATTGTTTGACGAGAATGCTATGGTAGAATGGCTGAAATTTTGTCATCAGCAGAGATCTGTTTGATCCTCTTGTCTTTGATGCTTAGATTCAACAAATGATCAATCACTGCATATGCAATAAAAAACAATCCACCTTTTTCCTCCGGCTGCAGACAAAACAAAAACTAAGGCCGAAAAGTGGGCTGCAGGAACTTATACCAGAGAGGGCCCCCATTTATTTTGTCTCCACCTGCAGGATGGGAGGAAAACCCATGGTCATGGTTATTCTATGTAAAACATCCAAAACTGTTTGTCACACATAGCTAGGACATCCTATCCATTTCTCCTTCCACCCTTACTACCATTAGACCTGTACTCCCCATTTTCTCCCACTGGCGAGGACCAACTCTTCCCTCAACTGTGGTTTTGCTTCTTCCATTTTCCCTAGCTTGCTCTCAACATTTTTTCTAGACCTGTACTTACCTCTTTCAAATTTCGGAAAAGGAGATCATTATTTTTATCCAGAAAACCTATGTAAAGGAAAAAGGGTGAAAAAAATTAATGCTGATAATTTTTCAGCTAAACATCAAAAATCATACTTTGGAATCTTTATCATAAGAACCTTTGGGAAAAAAGATCAGATATATTGGGAACTCTATCATTTTTCCTTGAATGCTATGTTCTAGGATTTTTTTCTTTTTAAATTGCAAAGGGCATGAAACTCCAAACCCAGAGACAAGCTCCTGATTTAGGAATAGGGTTTCTGAAAGTGATCCTAAATCACGATTTCTGCACTAACCAATAAGCATTTTAGTACAGTGTTTCTCAAGCAGGTCCTGTTTTACCCTCCTAGCCATTCTGGCTTTTCGGATATACATAATGAATATGCATGAAACAGATCTATATGCACTGTCTCTAATGCATGCAAATCTCTCTCATACATATTCATTGTGGGTATCCTGGAATATCTGACTGACTAGGTGTGTCCCGAGGACTGGGTTGATAACCATTGATCTAAGAGATACAGGTAACTTATGGAGAGCAATAAGAAAAATACTGGAATGGAAATAAATGTGTTAGACACATAGAACGAGGAAGAGAATGAAGACCACTAAGTAAGAGAGCAAGAAGAGCAAAGATAACAGCATTCAGAACATCCACAAAAAAGGAGGAGGAGAACAGGAAGCAAAATTGCCAGAAAACTAAAGGAAAGTAGGAAGGACAGTTAGATAGACAAAGGCTATAAATGAAGAAGTATACTGCCCTGTTAGTATAGGTAGTTAAAACTTTATTTAGATCAGTAGTTCCTAACTTGTGGTCTGTGGACCCCTGGGAGTCCCTCAGGACACAGAAAAGAGAAAAGAGGCTGGTGGGGACTGGCTGGGAGGAAGAGAGCGAAAGACCGGAGGGAACTAGCTGTTGGGAGAGAGACTGATAGAGACAGAAAGGGGAAGGGAGATAAAGAGGACAAACAAGGACAGACTTCGTACTGTGAGCTGAGGGTCTGGGAAGAGTAGTGAGGATGAATTGGTGGTCTCTGAGGCTTTTTGGAGGTTAATAAGGGTTAGACACAACCAAAAATGTTTGGAAACCTCCGATTTAGATACCAATTGTGGTCAACATTATTGACACCCTTGCTTTTTAGGTATGTTGTCTACAATATCTTGAGAAATAATTGGAAATATTCCAACTGTATGTCATCATAACATTTTAATAGTATGTTTAAAGGTATACAGCAAAAAAAAAAAAATAGATGCCTGTGCAACACAGAAGTAGTAATTTCTGAAAACAACAAAACAAAAACAAAACACAATAAAATATGACCTAGACAGGATAAATGGCACCCTTCACTAATATTTGGTTGCACAACTCTTGGCAGTGATAACCGCCTACAAACATTTCTTATAGCCATCTATAAGCTTCATACATCTGTCTGCAAGTAGTTTCTCCCACTCTTCAATTGCGATTTGTTCCAGCTCAGAAATTTTTCCAGGATTCCTTTTACCAATGGCAGATTTCAGCTCTTTCCAAAGGGTCTCGATTGGATAGAGATCAGGACTCATTGCTGGCCAGTTTAAAACAGTCCATTTTTTAAAAATTAACCATTATTTTGCACTTTTGGATGTATGTTTTGGGTCACTATTCCTGCTGGAGGGCCAATGACCTTCAACCCAAACCTAGCTTTCTGACCCTAGGTAGCACATTTCACTCCAAAATATCCTGGTAGTTCTCGGACTTCATGATTCTTTTAATACGTTCCAGGCCTCCAGTTCCTGAGACAGTAAAACAGCCCCACAACATTATGGAACCTCCACCATATTTAACAGTATGAAGGGTGTTTGTTTCTTTATAAGCTTCATTTCTTCGCCTGTAAATGTATCGCTGGTCTGCATTGTCAAAAAGCTCAAGTTTGGTTTCATCTAACCACAGAACATTTTCCCAGAAGGAATGTGGTTTCTTATGGTGGGTTTGAGCAAAGATCAGTCATTCCTTCTTTTGTCCGTCTTTGAGCAGTGTGGTCTTTCTTGGCCTTCGTCCATGAAGTCCTTCTTTGTTTAGAGTCTGGCATATGGTGTGGATTGATACCATCACGCCAGGTCATGCTCTTTGGATGTTGCACATGGGGTTTTTCCAACAGTTTGCACTAACCTTTGAAGATTTCTTGGATTCATTTTCCTCTTCCCCCACATCCTGAGGGGTTCTTGACAGTTCCATGAGCAGAAAAATTCTTAACATTGCAAACTGAAGACACAGGAATCACAAGGTCTTTGGAGATGGCTTTGTACCCCTTTGAAGTTTGATGATAACAGCTTTTCTGATGGTCTCAGGCAGCTCTCGTCTTCACCATTTGAAAATGGAACAGGGAATGAATGTGGCCATTTTAAACATTAGAGCCATCATTCATTGGCTGATTCAAGTCATGTGAGCACTGACAATTGATCACAGGTGAGTCTAATTTTACTGCTATGGTAATGTGGTTCTTCTGTTCAAACTGATTTGAATTGTTTATAAGGGTGCCAATAATCATGTCCTGGCAATGTCCCAATTTTTTATACTATTTCCTATTATTCCCCCTTTTTAATTGGTCTTGTTTTATTTAATTCTTTTGTGTGTCAAATATGTGTGCATATATAGTACAAAGCCATTTCACTGGCTACTTTTTTTAGGAGATATTGGACATTAAGGTGTTAAACTGCAAGGGTGCCAATAATGTTAACCACAGCTGTATGTAAGTGAAAAAAGGAAGACTAAAAGACAAATAGCAAGAATTAAAGGGGACAATGGATTTTGTGAAAAGCAAATATCCAGTTATCTTTAGCTAAATATTCAGCTGAATCTAATTGGTTAGATGCTCAGCTGAAAAAATGGCTAAATATAGTTTGTCAATTTGATGAAATAGACAGCAAACCAAGCCTGATAGCATTGAAAACCAACTTCAAACCAATTAAGAAATAAAAAGCTACACCCATAAAGCCTGCAGCCCCCTTCCTATATTAAAAAAAAAATTAGACCCACTGGGGAGTGTCAGATACACAGTCCTCCTCTGCAGTATCTATAGGAATTTTGGCGATAGCCTATACATAAGAGGATTGGTTGCCACTGCAGGAAACAGGTATTTTTTTTCTATACCTTAAAGGAATTGGTGAGGGGGCACTTTTTGATTCACAAAACAGAGAAAGAAGAGCCTCCAGCAAAGGGGGAACAGGGTACTAGTGGTTTTGGTTTTTTTGTTTTGTTTTAACGTTTTGGATGTCAGAAGGGGTGGCCCTATCAGATTTAGGCCTGCTATTGTAGTACCTAGGTTTGGCTGACCAAGTTAGGAAGTTAACACTGAAAAAAGGCATTGATCTCCTTCCCACCCTCCAAACCTAATCCCACCCCCAGGCCTGCCCAGAATTTGACTTGATAATTTAGGGGCCTAAATTTATTTGATTAGGCTGGTTAGTTTTCAAAGGCTTTCGATCTAGCCAGCTTAGAGCCATCTGAATATTGATTCCCATGGATCTTAGAAGGCATATCTTAGAGAACTGAGTGAGATAAGAAGTCGCAGTAACTGTACTCTTCACGGCTCTGTTGAATTATCACATACAATGTAGTTTCACAAGAGGAAGATCTTACCTCACAACTTACATTGGTTGCTCTGGCGAGGTGACCAGAGAGAGAGAGTTTCACGTGAGAGACTGAGTGAGTGAGAGTGTGTATGTATGAATGACATGCCAAATGAATGAAATGCTTGGCAACTTACAAACATCAATATTCTAACAGTGTAGAACAAATGGTGCAATTAGGTGTAGCCTAATTGGATTTCAATAACACTTTGACACTGCTCTACATAGAAGATTGCTAAGCAAACTAGCCAGCTGAGATGTTGGAAGAATTATAAATTTGTTGATTAGCTAGTTAAACAATCAGCCAGGTGTCTGAAGGATAGGTGCAAAGCCTAGACTTCTACCATATCTTTATAAATGGCATGGTGAAACGACTAAAAGGGAAAATGTTCCCATTTGAAAATAATATAAAAACTTGCAACAGCTTAGACATGCCAAGGGGAAAAGAGATGAAAAATGACTTAATATCTGAAATGTACAAAGACGTGGCAACTAAACTTTAAAAAAAAAAATATATATACGTAAGTTGAATTGTACATTTAGGACAGAACATTTTCAAGGGCCAAATACCTCAGATCTCAAAGTACCCCGTTTCAAATATACTTGTATTTATTATAACTTCCTTTTCATCATGGCTTGCTAGATTTAGGTATGTTATTCTGACCCAACAAATAGAAATCTTTCATATATCTTGTCTTTCTGTCTATGATTTTCTTGTCTCATCTCTTCTTACAGCAGTCTTGAGTCAATTAGTCCTCCTTTGTGCATACCAGCTATAGCGCTATTCCTTCCCACTTCCTTCCCATTCTCGCCTTAGCTTTGTGCATACCAGCTGTAGCGCTATTCCTTCCCATTCTCGCCTTAGCTTTGTGCGTACCAGCTGTAGTGCTATTCTTTCCCATTCTCGCCTTAGCTTTGTGCGTACCAGCTGTAGCGCTATTCCTTCCCATTCTCGTCTTAGCTTAGTGCGTACCAGTTGTAGCGCTATTCCTTCCCATTCAGCACAGTTACTTACCTGTAACAGGTGATCTCTGGGAACAGCAGGAAAGCACAGTTACTTACCTGTAACAGGTGATCTCTGGGAATAGCAGGAATAAGTCTTCACATATGGGTATCGTCGGTACCGACGGAGCCTGCGCGGGAACGCTCCCCAGCGTCCAATAAGAAAGCTTTTGGGAGCATCCCACAGCGCCTGCGTGCTGCCTTCCCGCCTTTCCCAACCGCCTCTCTCCAGTTCGAGTTTTAAAGCTGAGACAAAGAGAGAGAGAGAGGGAAGGAAAGACAGATAGAGAGATACAACTCCTAGGGGAGGGGGTGGGTTGTGAAGACTTATTCCTGCTGTTCCCAGAGATCACCTGTTACAGGTAAGTAACTGTGCTATCTCCAGGAACAAGCAGGAATGAGTCTTCACATATGGGGACTCCCTAGCTGCAGATGCCAGGGAGAGACCCCAGAGTTGTGTCTCCTTGAAAAGGGCTCTACCTCCCCCCATGGATCTCAGGCATCCAACCAGGGTAGGTGGGTAGGGGTTGATTAGGAATGGAACAGGTGTTTGAGAACAGCCTGACCAAACGAGGCATCCCGGCGGGAGTCTTTGTCCAAACAGTAATAGGCTGTGAAGGTATGAACCGAGGCCCAGGTGGCCGCTCGACAGATTTGGTCGATGGACACAGAGTTTAGATGAGCCATTGAGGATGCCATGGCCCTCACATTGTGAGCTGTGACATGGCCCTCCAGAGAAAGGTTCCTACTCTGGTAGGCGAAAGAAATACACTGAGCAATCCAGTTGGACAGTGTTCTCTTAGAAACTGGAAGTCCTAAATGGGAAGGATCAAAAGCAACAAAGAGTTGAGAAGACTTTCTATGTTGCTGTGTTCTTTGTAAGTAAAAGGCGAGAGCTCTTTTACAATCCAAAGTATGAAGATTCCTCTCTGCACTTGATGCATGAGGTCCTGGAAAAGACAGGTAAGTATACCTCTTGGTTCAGATGAAAAGGCGAGACCACTTTGGGCATAAAGTGTGGATTGGTCCTGAGGACTACCTTATCATGATGGAACCTTGTATAAGGAGGAGCAGCCACCAAGGCTTGCAATTCACTGATGCGACATGCTGAGGTGACTGCAATGAGAAAGATAACCTTCCAAGAAAGAAATTTCAAGGAGGTGGTGGCTAAAGGTTCAAAGGGTGGCTTCATAAGCTGGCCAAGAACCAGATTTAAGTCCCATGCCACTGGAGGTGGTCTAATGGGAGGTTTAGTTAAAAAAAGGCCTCTCATGAATCTTGCTATAAGAGGATGAGAGGAAATAGGCTGTCCATTGAGAGGCTTGAGGGACGCTGCAATAGCACTCAAATGGACTCTTACTGAATTCGTTTTAAGGCCTGCATGGGATAGATGCAGAAGATACTCTAGTAAAGAATTCAAAGGTATTGCAAGAGGGTTAAGACCCTAATCTGAACACCAAATGGTAAATCTTTTCCTTCTGAAAGCATAAGAACGTCTAGTGGAAGGCTTTCTAGAAGCATGAAGAATATCTCTGACTTGCTGAGAGAGATGAAAAACTTGAAGGTCTAGGCCTTCAGCAACCAGGCCCTGAGATGGAGAGACTGGGGGTTTGGGTGCCACAACGTTCCGTCTTCCTGGGATAGAAGATCTGGTGCAGAGCCCAACTGCAGGGAGGGAGCTTGAGAGAGATGCAGAAGTAGAGGGTACCACACTTGGCGTGGCCAATGTGGTGCTATGAGGATCATAGAACCTCAGTCTCTCTGAAGCTTGAAAAGTGTTTTGGGAATTAAGGGAATGGGTGGAAAGGCATAAAGGAAGTCTTGACCCCAGTGAAGAAGGAAGGCATCCTTGGCCTGAACTCCCTGACACGGAATTCTGGAACAGAACCGGGGAAGTTTGGCATTCCACGGACTTGCAAAGAGGTCTATGTCCGGGGTTCCCCAAATTAGAAAAATCCTGGCTACCTGGTCCATGTGGAGGGACCACTCGTGTGGAAGCAGAACTCGACTGAGTCTGTCTGCCCAAGAGTTTTGAACACCTGGAAGATATACTGCCATAAGATGAATCTGATGCTCTCTGGCGAAGGCCCACAGTCACAAAGCTTCGTTGCAAAGCGACAGAGAGCCAGTCCCTCCCTGCTTGTTCACATAGAACATGGCTACTTGGTTGTCCGTGTGGATGAGGACTGTCCTGTAGCTGAGCAGGGAGTGGAACACTCAGAGCTAAGAATATTGCTCTGAGTTCCAAGAGATTGATGTGTAGAGAAGTCTCCTGTGGAGACCAGATGCCCTGAGTGGAGAGATCTTGCAGATGAGCTCCCCAACCCATTGGAGAGGCATCTGTTGTAAGGGTTGCTTGGGGTAGTGACTGCTGAAAAGGGGACCCCAGCAACAGGTTTTGAGAGGACTTCCACCACTGGAGAGACCAAAAAAGGCGACTGGAGTATGCTATTTTGTCTGACAGGCAACCTGATGCCTGAGTCCATTGGGTGGACAAAGTCCATTGAGCTGCCCTCATGTGAAGGCGAGCATATGGAACCACATGCATGGTGGATGCCATGTGGCCTAAGAGTTGTAACATTTCCCGAGCAGTTAAATGGGACTTTAACTGTATTTGGGAGGCTAACTGCACCAAGCGTAGGCAACGAGCCTGTGGAAGATAGGCCCTTGCAGTTGTGGTATCCAGCAAAGCCCCTGTAAACTCCAGAGATTGAGTAGGGGTGAGATTGGATTTTGGGATGTTTATTACCAGTCCCAAATACCAAAGGACACGCATTGTGCAGGTTAGAAAAGTCTTGGCCTCTGACTGAGAGGGAGCTCGAATGAGCCAGTCGTCCAGATATGGGAAAACGAATATTCCTAGAGTGCGTAGAAATGCAGCTACTACTGTCATGCATTTCGTGAACACCCTTGGTGCGGAGGCCAGACCGAAAGGAAGCACCCTGTATTGGTAGTGCTTTTCTCCAAAAAGGAACCGAAGGAACCTTCTGTGTGTTGGATGGATGAGGACATGGGTGTACGCATCCTTGAGATCTACAGAACAAAGCCAGTCCTGACTCTGAAGGTATGGAAGCAGAGCACCGAGAGAAATCATCTTGAATTTCTCCTTGAATAGAAATTTGTTCAATTCTCTGAGATCTAAGATGGGTCTGTAGCCCCCTGTTTTCTTTGGGATCAGAAAATAAGGGGAGTAGAACCCTGTACCTTGTTGAAGAAGAGGTACTTCTTCTATTGCCCCTTGGGCAAGAAGGGTGGCAATCTCCTGATCCAGAAGGTTGAGGAGAGATGTTGGAGAATTGAACTGTTTCACTATGGTGTGAGGGGGAAGGCTTAAGAAATGAAGCTTGTACCCTTCCTTTATGATAGAGAGTGTCCATTGCTCTGCTGTAATTTGTTCCCATCTGGGAGCAAAGTAAGTCAACCTTCCTGGAATGGTAAGGGGCTCTGGTTCCTCCAGAGCCAGGAAGGCTAAGTTCTCTAGCTGCAAGTCAAAGGCCCTGAGGAGGCTGAGGCTGCTGGGTCATGGAAGGCCTAGCAGCCTTTGATTTGGCCTGTTTAGGTGGTTGCTGATGCTTTGCAGCAAAACGACCTGCAGAAGATGCCTGCTGACCATAAGCAGGATAGTATCTTCCCTTTTCAGAAAAAGATGTCTTTTTGAACAATCTTTTCTTAACAGGAGCAGAGGTAGACTTTGAAAGTTGATCCAAAGCAGAGTTTTCAGCATCCATCTGATTGGCCTTTGCTTGCCAATCCTTACCAAAAAGGTTTTCACCTGTACAAGGGATATTCCCTAATTCATCTTGGACCCAGAGCTCCAAATCAGAAGCTTGTAGCCAAGCAATTCTGCATGCCCCTATGGCAATAGCCGAGGCTCTGCTTACACACTCAAAAGTGTCAAAGGCTGCACGGTTGGAAAATTTGGAGGCATCTTGGGCATGTTTGAGCCAAGTGAGAAACTCCTGCCTTTTATCCTCCGAAATGAAAGGGGTTAAAGTCTGCAGATGATCTGTGACTTCTTTTGGAAACATTCCTATATAGAGACTATAGGAGTTGATCCTGGCAGCTAGCATCTAGGGTCCTGCATTCACGTCCTGGAGGATTAGATGAGTGTCTCTTTGCACTCTTTATCTTTCTCATGGCAGACTCTACCACAATAGAGTGGTGAGGAAGCTGAGTCTTGTGGAAGCCAGGACAAGGAGGGACACGATACATGGTGTCTAACCTGCGAGAATGAGGAGAGGTGGTAAGAGGTGTCTCCCACATCCTCAACATGAGATCATACAGAATCTCATGGATAGGTAAAGTAGCTGCCTCTTTAGGAGTTTTAGGATATTGTAAAATATCTAACTCCTTGGCTCTGGGTTCTGACTCAGGGGCCACTGTGATGGAGAGGCCCCTAGTCACTTCCCTAATGAAGTCTTGAAAAGACAAGTCTTCTGGAGGGGACATTCTTCTTTTTGGAGAAGGCGGCTTCTGAGGAAGTAGTATCGATGCCTCGACAGAACCCTCAGACTCATCAGAGTCTTCAGAGGAATCGAAGTATCGCCTGTCTGGATGCTCCTGTAAAGCCCGATAGCCGTACCGAGTAGGATCGGTATCGGGAGTAACCGGTACCGGTTTGGTACCGATGGGCATCATAGGACAGGGTACTGTTGCAGTCGACACCAAAGCCGATGCCGATGCAATCGGTACCGGCACCGGGAGTGATGCCGGTGCCGGAGCCGGTACCGACAACGGGGATTGTTGCTGTACCGGAGGCGTCGCAGCCTGTATGAATGCCGTTAGGGTGCGCTGCATGGTCAGAATCTTCTGATCCATCGACGCCACCAATGTCTGGATGTCGGTACCAGTGGGAGCTACCGGTACCCCAGAACACGGCAACAGGTGATCTGTCGAGGCCGAGCCATCGATGTCAACCTGTGACCCCACAGACAATGCTTTGGAAGCCGGAGCTTCCCGCCGGGGTAATTTTGCCGGTGCGGAATCCTCGAGGGCAAGCCCGGAGGCATCTCGATGCTTGGAGGGAGATCTACCCTTCGAGGACTGGCTAGATTTATGCTTGGTTACCTGAGATCCATGGGAGGAAGAAGCAGCCCTGGAAGACGTCGATGCCACCGAAGCTGCATCAGAGGGAAACAGGGTACTGAGCTTGGCTGCTCGGTTCTGCCGACCTCTTTTAGACATCATGGTACAGGACATACAATCCGTAATGGAATGGTCAGGCCCCAAACATTTTAGACACCAGTCATGGGTGTCGGTGACAGAAATAGTACCGCCACATTTTGTGCACTTTTTAAACCCGGAGGCGGGCTTCTCCATGAGGAAAATATTTTTAGGCCTAAGGCCCAAAAACTGAAAATGCACAGTGAAGAAAAGATAAATTGTTTTGGTTTTTTTTTGAAAGAAAGAAAAGAAAAGACCGGCGGTACCGGTCCGATGTCGAAGAAGGCAGACGCGACACAAAAGAATTAAGAAAAAATAAAGAACTTCTTCTGCGGTGACAGGAACACGATCTGCTGGCTCCGTGGAAAAGAACTGGAGAGAGGCAGTTGGGAAAGGCGGGAAGGCAGCACGCAGGCGCTGTGGGATGCTCCCAAAAGCTTTCTTATTGGACGCTGGGGAGCGTTCCCGCGCAGGCTCCGTCTGTACCGACGATACCCATATGTGAAGACTCCTTCCTGCTTGTTCCTAGAGATTAAGTCTTCACATATGGGTACGTTGGTACGGACGGAGTCCGCGCAGGAACGCTCCCCAGCGTCCAATCAGAACGCTTTTGGGAGCATCCCACCACGCCTGCATGCTGCCTTCCCGCCTTTCCCAACTGCCTCTCCTCAGTTAAGTTTTAAAGCTGAGACAAAGAGAGAGAGAGGGAAAGGTAGAGATAGAGAAATACAACTCCTAGGGGAAGTGGGTGGGTTGTGAAGACTTATTCCTGCTGTTCCCAGAGATCACCTGTTACAGGTAAGTAAAGCACAGTTACTTACCTGTAACAGGTGATCTCTGGGAACAGCAGGAATTAGTCATCACATATGGGTACGTCGGTACCGACGGAGCCTGCGCGGGAAAGCTCCCCAGCTTTTCAAATGAAAAGCTTTTGGGGCCTCCCACTGCACATGCGCGCTGCCTTCCCGCCTTCCTGACCAGCTCTCCTCAGTTCGAGTTTAAAGCTGAGACAATAGAGAGAGAGGACAGGAAGATAGAGGAATAGAGAGACAACTCCTAGGGGAGGTGGGTGGGTTGTGATGACTAATTCCTGCTGTTCCCAGAGATCACCTGTTACAGGTAAGTAACTGTGCTATCTCTAGGAACAAGCAGGAATAAGTCATCACATATGGGGACTCCCTAGCTGAGATGCCTGGGAGATCCCCCTCCAAGGGTAACCATCTTCGGATGGATCTCAGGCATCCATTCTGGGAAGGTGGGCAGGAGTTGTTTAAGTATGGAACAGGTGTTTGAGGACAGCCTGACCAAACAAGGCATCCCGGCGGGAGTCCTTGTCCAAGCAGTAATGGGCTGTGAAGGTATGCACCGAGGCCCAAGTGGCTGCTCGACAGATCTGGTCTATGGAAACAGAGTGGAGATGAGCCATAGAAGTGGCCATGGCTCTCACATTGTGAGCCGTGACATGGCCTTCCAGAGAAATGTTCTTACTCTGGTAAGCAAAGGAAATACACTGAGCAATCCAGTTGGAAAGTGTGCGTTTGGTGACTGGAAGTCCCAAATGAGAAGGATCAAAAGCCACGAAAAGCTGAGAAGACTTTCGATGTGGCTGAGTTCTATTGAGGTAAAAGGCGAGAGCTCTTTTACAGTCAAGAGTATGAAGGTTCCTCTCTGCACTGGATGCATGAGGAGCCGGAAAAAAGACAGGTAGATATACCTCTTGATTAAGATGAAAAGGCGAGACCACTTTGGGCATAAAGTGGGGATTCGTCCTAAGGACCACCTTATCATGATGAAATCTGGTATAAGGTGGATTTGCCACCAAAGCTTGCAGTTCACTGATGCGGCGAGCCGAAGCGACTGCAATAAGGAAAAGGACCTTCCAAGAAAGAAATTTCAGGGAGGTAGATACCAATGGTTCAAAGGGTGGCTTCATAAGTTGACCCAGAACTAAATTCAAGTCCCATGCTACCGGAGGAGGCCGGATGGGAGGCTTAGTGAGGGTTAGGCCTCTCATGAATCTTGCAATAAGAGGATGAGAGGAAACAGATTGTCCATTTATAGGTTTCAAGGATGCTGTAATAGCACTTAAATGGACTCGTACTGAATTCGTCTTGAGGCCTGCATTGGAAAGATGCAGGAGATAGTCTAGTAGAGAATTCAAAGGAAGTGCCAGCGGGTCAAGACCCTGTTGAGCACACCAAATGGAAAAACGTTTCCATTTAAAAGCATAGGAACGCCTGGTAGAGGGTTTCCTAGAGGCATAAAGGATATCTTTCACTGGTTGAGAAAGATTAAACTCTTGAAGGCTTAAGCCTTCAGTAACCAAGCTCGGAGATGTAGGGACTTGGGGTTTGGATGCCACAAAGTCCCCTGCTCCTGAGACAGGTCTGGTGCAGCTCCCAGGTCCAGGGAGGAGCCCTGGGAGAGCTGTAGAAGGAGAGGGAACCACACTTGGCGTGGCCAGCGTGGAGCAATGAGGTCATGGATCCGTGATCCCTCTGAATTTTGAACAGAGTCTTGGGAATCAAAGGAATGGGTGGAAAAGCGTACAGGAATTCCTGACCCCAATGCAGGAGAAAGGCATCGTTGGCCTGAGCTCCCTGACACGGAGTCCTGGAACAGAACCGGGGAAGTTTGGCATTCCACGGACTTGCAAAGAGGTCTATGTCCGGGGTCCCCCATTCCTGGAAGATTCTGTGTATCTGGTCCATATGCAGGGACCACTCGTGTGGAAGCAGAACTCGACTGAGTCTGTCTGCCCGAGAGTTTTGAACTCCTGGAAGATATACTGCCAGAAGATGAATTTGGTGCTCTCTGGCGAAGGCCCATAATCTGAGAGCTTCGTTGCAAAGCGACAGAGAGCCCGTCCCTCCTTGTTTGTTGATATAAAACATGGCCACCTGATTGTCTGTCTGAACTAGGACAGTCAGGTTGGCAAGGAGGGTGTGGAAGACTGTGAGGGCAAGGAAGATTGCTCGCAGTTCCAGAAGATTGATATGAAGGGTGGTCTCTTGGGGAGACCAGAGTCCCTGAGTGGAGAGATGTTGAAGATGAGCTCCCCACCCTGTTTGGGAAGCATCTGTTGTGAGGGTTGCTTGGGGCAACGAAGGTTGGAAGGGGGTCCCCAACAACAGAGTTTTGGAGGATGTCCAGCACTGGAGAGACCAAAACAGACGTTTTGAGGTGAGTACCTGGTCTGACAGCAGTCCCGATGCTTGAGACCACTGGGTGGCCAATGTCCATTGAGCTGCTCTCATATGGAGACGAGCATAAGGTACCACATGAACCGTGGAGGCCATGTGGCCGAGAAGTTGCAGCATTTCTTTGGCTGACAAGTGATTTCTGGACTGAGCCTGGGAGGCCAAGCTTATTAGCCTTTGGCCTCGGACCAGAGGGAGGTAGGCCCTTGCAGTGGTGGAGTCCAATTGGGCCCCTATGAATTCCAGGGACTGAGTAGGGATGAGTTGGGACTTGGGAATGTTTACCACAAGTCCCAGATATTGAAGAATACGCCTTGTGCGGTCCAGAGAAATCTGGGCTTTTGAGTGAGATGGAGCTCGGATGAGCCAGTCGTCCAGATATGGGAAGACAAAGATTCCCATGCCTCTGAGAAATGCGGCTACGACTGCCATGCATTTTGTGAAGACTCTTGGAGCAGAGGCCAGACCGAAGGGTAGTACTCTGTACTGGAAATGTTTTCCCTGGAACAGAAATCTTAGATATTTTCTGTGGGATGGATGGATGAGTATATGAGTGTACGCATCCTTGAGATCTAGAGAACAAAGCCAATCCTGACTCTGAAGGTATGGAAGGAGAAGGCCCAGAGAGAGCATTTTGAATTTCTCCTTGAATAGAAACCTGTTCAATTCTCTCAGATCTAGGATAGGTCTGAAGCCCCCTGTCTTCTTTGTTATGAGAAAGTAAGGGGAGTAGAAACCTAACCCCTGTTGTGGAGGAGGAACCTCCTCTATTGCCCCTTGGGCAAGGAGAGAAGAGACTTCCTGACCCAACAGGGTCAGAAGAGATGGGGGAGAACTGAATTGCCTCACCATGGTATGGGGAGGAAGGCTGGAGAAATGAAGTTTGTAGCCTTCACGGATAATAGAGAGGGTCCATTGCTCTGATGTTATTTGCTCCCATCTGGGAGCAAAGTGAGCTAGCCTTCCAGGAATGGTGAGGGGCTCTGGCTGTGCTAGAGCCAGAAAGGGCAAGTTCTCTAGAGGGAAGTCAAAACCCCTGAGGGGGTTGAGCCTGCTGGGATGTAGCAGACACTGCAGGCTTTGACTTTACCTGCTTAGATTGTTGTCGCTTAGCCGCAAGGCGAGGCTGAGCAGATTGCTGGCCAGTATTCGTGGGAAATCTGGTCTTTTTATAGTAAGGCCTTTTAAAAGGCTTCTTTTTGGTAGGGGTAGAAGTAGACTTGGAAAGTCTATCTAGAGTGGCATTTTCTGCATCCATTTGAGCAGCTTTAATCTGCCAGTCTTCCCCAAATAAGTTCTCACTGGTACAGGGCAGATTCCTGAGGCCTTCTACAACCCAGGGTTCTAGGTTAGAAGCCTGGAGCCAAGCGAGACGTCGGGCTGCAATAGCAATTCCCGAAGCTCTGCCTGCAACCTCGAAAGAATCAAAGGCTGCCCTGTTGGAGAACTTGGAGACCTCTGAAAGTTGTGTCACCATATAAAAGAAGTCCGCCCTTTGATCATCAGGGATAAAGGGGGCAAAATTCTGTATTTTTAGGGCAAGTTGCCCAAGATACATGCCCATATAAAGGCTATAAGAGTTGATCCTGGCTATAAGCATACTAGCCTGGAACATCTTTCTCCCAAAAGAGTCTAGGTTCTTACATTCACGCCCTGGAGGGGTAGAAGAATGCCTCTTAGGACTCTTTATTTTCTTCATAGCAGACTTCACCACAATGGAGTGGTGAGGCAGCTGAGTTTTTTGGAACCCAGGCGAAGGAGGGACCCGATACATGGTGTCCAACCTGCGGGAATGGGGAGACAGTGTTAAAGGAGTCTCCCACAAATCCATCAAGTGTTCTTGAAGGATTTCATTGACAGGCAGAGTGACTGCCTCTTTAGGAGCTTTTGAGTATCCTAAAATGTCCAATTTTTTTGATCTGGGTTCTCTTTCAGAAGATGTAGTAATAGAAAGTGCTTTAGCTACATCAACAATGAAATCCTGAAAGGATAAATCCTCTGGAGGAGACATCCTCCTCTTGGGAGAAGAGGGCTCCTCAGGAAGAGTAAGCTCAGCAGAGTCATCAGAGGAATTAAATTCATCAGAAGAATCTGAGTACTCTTTCTGTGCTTCCAATGTACGATACGCATACCGATCGGTATCGACATCGGGCGTATCGGGCATGGGATCGGTACCGGGCGAAAGCCGGAATCCGCCATGTGAAACCGATCGACGTTTAGAAGTCGATGGTCTGGGTTCCGGTGTAGATACCGGAACCGGGGTCGGTACCGATTGCGTCGCAGCCTTAATGAAGGCCAGTACGGCCTGCTGCATGGTCTGGACAGCACTGCCCATAGACGCCACTACTGCCTGGATGTCGGTACCGGTATGGGCCGGTACCCCAGAGCAGTCCAACAGGTGATCTGTCGAGGCCGTGCCATCGATGTCAACCTGTGACCCCATGATTGCTTTGGAGGCCGGAACCTCCCGCCGGGGGTTTTTTGGCCTGGGCAGAATCCTCGAACTCAGAACTGAGAGCCTCTCGATCTTTAGAAAGAGATTTGCTTTTAGAGGATTTGCCCACAGAAGTTTTGGTTACCTGAGATCCATCCGGAGAGGAAGACCTGGATGACTGTGATGCTTCTGAAGGAAACAGCACATGGAGCTTGTTAGCCCGGTTCTGCAAACCACGTTTAGACATCTGGGTGCAGGATGGGCAGTCCGGTATGGAGTGCTCAGGTCCCAAACATTTGAGACACCATTCATGGGTGTCTGTGACAGAAATAACAGCACTGCATTTGGTACATTTTTTGAAACCAGGGACTGGCTTCTCCATGAGGAGAAATTGTGTAGGCCTTAAGGCCTAACACCGGGTACCAAGCTGTGCTGAAGAAAAATAAAAAAGTCTTTTTTTTTTTTTTTTTATAATATAGAAAGAAAGAAAGAAAGACCGGCGATACCGGTTTCGGTATGGGGAAGGCAGGTACGCGGTCTAAAGAAACAAACAAAGTAACAAATTCTTCAGCGGTGACAGGAACACGACCTGCTGGCTCCGCGGAAAAAGAAGAACTGAGGAGAGCTGGTCAGTGGGAGGCCCCAAAAGCTTTTCATTTGAAAAGCTGGGGAGCTTTCCCGCGCAGGCTCCGTCGGTACCGACGTACCCATATGTGATGACTTATTCCTGCTTGTTCCTAGAGATCTGTGCTATCTCCAGGAACAAGCAGGAATGAGTCTTCACATATGGGGACTCCCAAGCTTAGATGCCGGAGGGAGTCCTAGCATGTTGCGAATCTAAGATGAGCAATGCTTTCCCTCAGAACCTCAGGCATCCTGGAGATGGAGGGTAGGAGTTGAAATAAAAGAGAGACGCTGTGAAACAGCTAAACTAAACCAGGACTTCCGGATGGGAGTCTAGGTGTAGATGATCATAATAAGGAAATATTGGAGTGTAATATTCCAATATGGACCTCACCTGGTGGTATTGTAAAGTTTATTGAGTTTCACATGGATCTGTTAGTAAGAACCAGTAGAAAACTCTCAAGGAGTACCTCACTGTGAAGTAGAGGTAACCAAACTGTAGAAGGACAGGTGAAGGTTAGAAACCGTCAAGGGTGAGAGTAGCCCCAGGGACAAACTGGGTGGTGTAATGAGGAAGGACTTCAGCGGAAAACGCAGAAGGCTGTATCAGACAAGGATTAAAGTCTTTTGGTCCAAGAATAGCACAATCCTAGGACCAAAAGGAGATACGTTTGACTAATTTGGATGGACAAATAGGAAAGAGTCCTTGTAGAAGAGAGGGGGTATTGAAGACCCCTGTATTTGATGAGAAATAAGGACAGATGTCCGAGGCGTTAGCCTCTGATTAACTGAAGATCAGTAACATCTTTCCTAATTGATGTTAGGTAGGAAAGATAATGATACATGGAGAGCTTCAGAGGTACCTAAACCTGAAGGGTTATGGTAAAAAATTTGTAAATTACCACAGAGATTGGCTGTATATGTAGAACCCTATGCATGCTGGCACAGCATTGATAAGGGTAGTGCCCAGCTGTCAGAGTCATATAGGAATATATGCATATATGAACCTAGACAGATAGATAAGTTTGTAGGTACATATCTACCTATGATAATATGTGTGTGTGTGTGTGGATACATATATGGAGATATGCATGGGCATAATATACACCTAGATATATATATATATAAATATATCTGCATATAGATATATACATGTCTCCACATATGTAGGTAGAGACATGTCTATATAACTATACCCACATAAGAGTATGTGGAGAGAGAAAGGTGCATCTAATAACAAGAAAGGCAATACTTGCTTGAAGAGATGCAAGAAAACCTTTGTCTCTGGTTATGATTGAGAGAGTCAGAGGAATGCTCTCTCTGATAAGGAGCAGTCGAGATTCATATAGAAATTCTAGCCCTTGAATAACCAGGATGGTTTACGTGAAAAAAGTGCAGATGATATCTTCAGTCTGCAGGCAGCAAGTCCAGGTCCTTTTAGAACTGTAGTATGGTAACTGGATAAAAGGCACAATGGAAGTGAAAACCATATAAGGACGAGCTGCACGAAAAAGAAAAATACCCCTGGTGAGGGAGTCCGGTGGACGAAGCCAGGGAAATGAGCAATTCTTTAGGTTTTCACGTGATGTAAGGAATGTGTCCTTTGTTTTAAAAGGAGACCTTACGGGAGATGGTAAAGGTAGGGACCCTACCAGTCATGAGGGGGCATGACTGGATGAGACCTTCCTAACCATCTGGAATTATCTGCTAGGAAGATGCAAATGCTCTCTAGCAAGGGCCCATAGTGCAGAGCTACTCTGTAGAGTTGCAGAGAGCATGCTGCAGGTTGGTTGGAAGAAAAAACTGGCTGTTTAAAAGCCAGTACGTAACTTAAACTATTCTGCCCATGCCAAGGGAATTGGAGATGGCAAGGAATAGAAATGAAACCAATAGGCCTGTAGTAATAGAGTTTCCAAAAGAAAGGTCGATAACCTGTTTTGGACTTACTACTAAGGCCAGAAAGGATTGCTAATGGAGGACACACCTTGGTTATTTGGTAAATAGAACCAGAGGGTAATCACTAAGAACTCCTGCCATTGCAGATATTACTAAGGCAGCAGAAAGAATGAACAGACATAAGGAGGAGTGGCAAGACTCCCTTACTGACTGATAAGCTGCCCCAAGTAAGATTGAAAAAAGGGGGGGGGGAACTCTGAAAAGGGAACCCCTTACTGGAAAAGGTAGAAACCTACAGGGATTTTAGAAAAAAACCCTCCAGCTAAATGGTACCACTCTTACAGGCAAAATGTTTCAGTAAGAGGGTAGGTAAAGGCAGAGTTGAAGGAGACTTACGATATGGTAAGTCCCTGAAAAGGTATGATGATACATGCTGGAACAGAAAACTATCTTATTGATAGTTGTTAAATCTCTTTTCCCTTTCAGGAGGAAGAGAAAAACCCGTTACTTATAAGCATGATCATCCTGAGAGCTCATAGAACAAAAGAATGGATGTCTACTGAGAAGAGATCCATGTCTAGAGTTTAGGATAGAAACAGTGTAGATGCTTCTATTAAGAAGAAGCAGACTACAGGTTCTAAACCCCAAACAGGAAAGAAAGATGTAATGATAATATATCAGAAGCCCTGCGGATGCTGGGTTTGCTGAACCTGTTGAGGTTGTGATTTCCTTAGCCTGATTGGATGTTTCCCCTGTCTGGGAACATCTGTATGATGGGTAGAAGATGAATAAAACTTTCTCCCCTTAAGGGAACAAAGTTTGTTAGGAGATCTCCTACAAACTGGGATAGAGGAAGGTGTAGACAAGCCTCTGAAAGCAATAGTGTCAGTAGTTAACTGAGCAGCTTGGAGTAAAGCCTCCTTGTTAAAGAGATTCTCTCCAGTACAAGGAGTATTTCCCAGTCTATCTTGTACCCACTTGTCCAAGTCTGAAGCTTGGAGCCAGGCTCTACGTCGTGCCCCTATGGCTATAGCAGAAGTTCTGCTAACAGACTCAAAAGAGTCCAGGGAAGCACGAGTAAGGAACCTAGAAATATTTTGAGCATGATTGACTAGTATAGAAAAATCGGCTCTTTTAGGCTCTTGAAGAAAAGGGGTCAAAAGTAGTAAATTCTTTGTGACCTCCTCCAGAGATAATCCCATATAGAAAATATATGAGAGAATTCTTGCTGAAAACATGGATGCCTGGAAGGCTTGACGTCCAAAGGCATCTAAAGTCTTAGCCTCACGACCTGGCGGATAAGAAGAGTGCTTCTTAGTACTCTTAACACGCCTCATTGCTGATTCTACAACAATAGAATGATGAGGGAGCTGAGGCTTTTGAAAACCTGGAGAAGGGGGCACCATGTATAGAAGATCAGTTGCCCTAAAAGGTGGGGATACCATTAAAGGAGCTTCCCACGTTCTAAATAGGAGATCCTGCAAGGTCTGATGCAAAGGAAACATAATGAGTTCCTTTGGATTGCAGGGGATCTGCAGAGGTTTTGGATCCCCTGGTGCAGGATATTGACCAGGTATAGAAATGGCAAGTAACTTTGCCATATCAAAGCAGGAATGCTTGAAAAGAAATCTCCCCAGAGGGGTGTCCTCTAGAAAGAGGAGTAAGAACTAGATCTGTTGAAGAACTCTCTCTGGCACCGACCGATTCATTCAGATTCTCTAGATTAGAAGATCTGAAGGGGTGGAGCATCGGATTGTCCTTGAAGGATAGTTGTCGGTACCGCTGGAAGAAGGTACCACAACCCGTCAGTAGCAATTCGTCCATAGAAACATAGAAACATGATGACAGAAAGACCACATGGCCTATCTAGTCTGTCCTTCCATAACAACTACAACAGTCCACTTTTTACCTTTAGAGATCCTCTGTGTTGGTCCCATGCTTTTTTGAATTCAGTTACTGTCCTCATCTCTACCACCTCCACTGGGAGACTATTCCATGGATCCACTACTCTTTCCATAAAGAAATATTTCCGCATATCACTCCTGAATCTATCTCCCTTCACCCTCATCCCATGTCCCCTCGTAGCAGAACTTGCTTTCAATTGAAAGAGGCTCTCTCCCTGAACATTTATGCCACGGAGGTATTTAATCATCTCAATCATATCACCTCTATCCCGCCTTTCCTCTAAGGTGTACATATTAAGATCCTTAAGTCTGTCCTCATATGCTTTATAATGAAGCCCATTAATCATTTTAGTAGCAACCCTCTGCACCGACTCCATCCTGTTCACATCCTATTGAAGGTGCGGTCTCCAGAATTGCACACCATACTCCAAATGAGGTCGCAACAAAGACTTATACAGAGGCATTATCACCTCCTTTTTTCTGCTAGCCATTCCTCTCCGTATGCACCCAAGCATCCTTCTAGCTTTTGTCGTCGCCTTTTCTACCTGTTTAGCTACTTTAAGATCATCAGACACAACCACGCCTAGGTCCATGCTAGGGATCGATTCCAAACTCGGTATGGAAGGAAGCGAGCCGGTTGAAACGAGCATGGGAGGTACCGACACCGATGCTGATGTCGATACCAGTACCGAGACCGGTACCGTCGTTGATACCGATACATGAAGATCAGTCTGTGATAGTTCTATTGGTACCGAAGTAACCGAACGTGGCAGACCTTGATCATCGGTAGAATGTCTTCAGTACCGTTTGAAGTCGGTACCGAGACGAGTCAGTACCCAGTCATCCAGACTAGAGATCAACTCCAGACTCGGCATCGAAGGAAGCGAGTCTATCGATGCATATCTGGAGGGTACCGACGTGGATACCAGTACCGGGATCGATACCGATACTGGAAGATCGGTCAGCAGCGGCTCAGTCGGCCCTGAAGGAACCGAGAGCGCTAGACTGGTGAGGAATGTTTCATCCAACACCATTGCCGATGCCGGGGTATCGGTACCGCCCCAAGCGGATGCCGCCACCGAGCATGGCTCAGGTATGTTCGTAGAGGTGAGAACCCCCGAAACAACCTGAAACCCCATAAATGGCTTGGAGGCCGAAGACTCCCACCAGGGTTGTAATGCCAAGGTGTTCTCGAGGGCAACGCCGGAGGCATCTCTATGCTGAGCATGAGATCTACCACTCGAGGCCTGGCTAGTCTTAACAGACTGTTTCTGGGTTTCCTGATCCTGTGAAGAAGAAACGTTGGCTGGTATCGTGAAATTTAATGGGGACCGTGTATCGAGACATGCTCGATGCTGAAGACTTCTTCTGGATATACCGCTGCAGAGGGAACACTCCAGCGGATGGTGGTCAGGACCCAAACAGGGTAGACACCAATTATGAGTGTCTACAATTAATTTGGTACCGCCACAGTTTAAACATTTCTTAGGGTTAGTGGCTGGTATTTCCATGAAGGAGAGTGAGTAGGCCTAGCAGGCTGAAAAAAACGTCAGGCACTAACAGGGAAAAAATATTCCTCAGAAAGGAAATTTTGTAAGAAAAATGAAGAAAGAAACACCGGCGGTACCGGTGGCGTCGGGGAAGGCAGACGCGACCACAAGAAAACAAAAAAATAAAAGAAGAATTTTCTGCGGTGACAGGAGTACGTCCTGCCGGCTCCACGGAAAAACGAAAACTGAGGAGAGGCAGTTGGGAAAGGCGGGAAGGCAGCATGCAGGTGTGGTGGGATGCTCCCAAAAGCGTTCTGATTGGACGCTGGGGAGCGTTCCTGCGCGGACTCCGTCGGTACCGACGTACCCATATGTGAAGACTCATTCCTGCTTGTTCCTGGAGATTCACCTTAGCTTTGTG
Organism: Ichthyophis bannanicus; assembly: GCA_033557465.1. Taxonomy (NCBI): domain Eukaryota; kingdom Metazoa; phylum Chordata; class Amphibia; order Gymnophiona; family Ichthyophiidae; genus Ichthyophis; species Ichthyophis bannanicus. The sequence continues at coordinate 136,847,095 of CM066042.1, forward strand.
CGTACCAGCTGTAGCGCTATTCCTTCCCACTTCCTTCCCATTCTCGCCTTAGCTTTGTGCATACCAGCTGTAGCGCTATTCCTTCCCACTTCCTTCCCATTCTCGCCTTAGCTTTGTGAGTACCAGCTGTAGCGCTATTCCTTCCCACTTCCTTCCCATTCTCACCTTAGCTTTATGCGTACCAGCTGTAGCGCTATTCCTTCCCACTTCCTTCCCATTCTCGCCTTAGCTTTGTGAGTACCAGCTGTAGCGCTATTCCTTCCCACTTCCTTCCCATTCTCGCCTTAGCTTTGTGCGTACCAGCTGTAGCGCTATCCCTTCCCACTTCCTTCCCATTCTCGCCTTAGCTTTGTGCGTACCAGCTGTAGCGCTATCCCTTCCCACTTCCTTCCCATTCTCGCCTTAGCTTTGTGCGTACCAGCTGTAGCGCTATTCCTTCCCACTTCCTTCCCATTCTTGCCTTAGCTTTGTGCGTACCAGCTGTAGCGCTATTCCTTCCCACTTCCTTCCCATTCTTGCCTTAGCTTTGTGCTTACCAGCTGTAGCGCTATTCCTTCCCACTTCCTTCCCATTCTTGCCTTAGCTTTGTGCGTACCAGCTGTAGCGCTATCCCTTCCCATTTCCTTCCCATTCTTGCCTTAGCTTTGTGCATACCAGCTGTAGCGCTATTCCTTCCCACTTCCTTCCCATTCTTGCCTTAGCTTTGATCTTAAGTCTGCTCCTTCTTGGCTCATGTCATTGCCTAACACCATGCATCATGAATGCCAGATCCTTGCCAGGTCCCCCAGTAATATCAATCCTGCTCACAAATGTTTCCCAGGGTTTTAAGCTGCAGAACAAAATCCCATGTGGTTCCCAAGTACATTTATAGAGTGGTGTGTTCATAAGAAATGCTCTTAACCTCAGAACTTGTTACCTGTTCATTTCCTTCTTACAAGATCCCTCATGCCAAGAGCTACTTCCATCAGTTAACATCACATCATTCAATCTTACCCATGTAACTGGTGCGTCTGTATGTATGTGGTGGTAATGGATGCTCTGATGCCACTCACTAGCCCTTATTTCTCATACAGCTTTCTCTTCTCTCTCACTAGATCTTTACAGAATTGCTTTGAGATTACAAAAACAGATTTAAATTGCCAACTCAAAAGCTACAAAGATGTAAGTTTTAGCTTACTTTATTAAAATTTGACATACTGCCTTTGAAAATATCAGAGTAGTTAAGCAAAATAAAAAACAAATTAACAAAAATAAAAATAAGGTGGCTGCTTCAGAAAAACAGATGCACATTGGATTACTTCTATCAGTTATTTTTCAGATCTACTGATTGCAAGAAAGGAGAATGGAAAACACAATCATTCCGAGGCTAATGCTACCACGTCTTAATGCACAGAGACCTTCAGATATTAATTCCTAGGTTACTAAACATGATCAGATTTAGAAATATGTAGAATATAAAGAAAAGCAAAAAGCTTTCAGGCACATCCCACAGGTGGATAATTTGGAAAAAAGTTTTAAATTTACTTCTTGCCTCCTATCACCAAAGTGACTTGGACCCGGGCAAATAAGGGGAAGCACCGTCATATGATACAGAGTGAATAGCTGCTAACTGGGGAGGAAGAATTGCACTAAAACACTGCAATCATCATCTCCCACAGTCTGCCACGGTCTCCCACACCCTTCCTATAGGCTGCTGAGCATTACCTGTGACATTGTAGTTAACTTCTCCAGCATAGTGTAGCAAGCGGAACTCATCCCGACCTACACATTTTCGTGTCTTCTGATCACCCAGTTTATGCCTGAACAAAAATGAAAAGAATACTTGAGGAGTGCAATGTGAGAAGCTGAGGAAAATCAGTCTCTGTCTCTCTCTTGCTGTCTCTGAATAGGACAGGGGAAGAACAAGTCAAACACATTTTTCCTTCAGTCAGAAATCAGTTCTGTACAGTGATAAGGGTAAGAGCACAGTTGTATTATGTATGCAAGGGCTCCAATCACAGCTTGCCAGACAGTGGCTACTAAAATGCAGTCTTTGCCATAAAACACATGGGGATGGAGGAAAGGCAGAACAGAGGAGATATGATGCAAACAGCTAAACATCTCTAAGGTATGAATGGTCCATAAATTATTAAAGAGGACATGGGAAATCCACCGCTTGCACCAGGACAAGCACTGTGGAACCTTTTGGGAACCTGCCAGGTACTTGTGACCTGGATTGGCCATTGTTGGAAACAGGGTACTGGGCTTGATGAACCTTGGTCTAACTCTAACCTAGTATGAGATTTCTTATGCTCTTATGTAATGCTTAAGAGGCAGGTCCCTTTCAACAGAAAGGGGGCTTTGGAACAAAGGATGATTGCAAAAACTAAGATTCAGAGGATAATCTAAAGGAAATTTCTCTTTACAGTAAGGGAGATGAATGCATGGAATGTCATAATGATTACTGAAAAGCAATCCAGGCATAAAAGTTATTATACTCTAAAATTCTTGCTGTTCTAGTGCATTATTTTGTACGAGTATATTTTTCTTCTTTGATATCAACTCTGGCTGTCTCACCATCCAGTCAATCTTCTTCCCTTCCTACTACAGATGCACCGGCCTCCTTTTTCAGTGATAAGATTAACACTATTAGACAGGCTTTTCCATCCACCATGGCTATCTCAAAATCCTTTATTTCTTTATCAGAAGATTCAGTACTCTCATCCACATGGTCTTCCTTTTATTCTTCCCTCGCTTTTAAGTTTGGATATAACTATTTCATCAACGTCCATTACATCATGTGTCCTACCATCCTTGTTTCTGTATTGCTATTAAAATCTACTTTATTGGGGGGGGGGGGTTTGCCTGTTTTTCTTTCCATTAATCCCGCCCCCCCCCCCCCCCCCCAATGTAGACTTAGCAATCACATTACCTTGCGCAGGCCAGCAAACCAAACAAAAAGATGGTCTGACTTATGAAAGGAAATTGAAACCTCTTAGTACTGGAGAAGCACCCACTGGACATCCACAAGGTGAAGATCCTTATCCTTTCTCTGGCCCTGTTCCTTAGAGAAGGAGGGCAGGCAAACCACCTCGTTCACCAGAAAGGGAGAATTCACCCTATGCAAGAAGGAAGGCAAAGGTTGAATGGAAATGGCATCCTTAGAAAAAGATAAGCAAGGATTTTGGCAAAAAAGAGCCTGCAGCACAGAAATCCGCCTTGCAGAACAAATCACAAGCAAGACGACCATCTTGAGCATCAAGTCCATCAGAGTAGCGTACTTCAATGGCTCAAAGTGTGCCAACAACAGAGCCCTCGGCACCAGAGATAGATCCCAGGAAGGGACCACAGACCAGAGGGGAGGACGCAGATACCAAACACCCTGAAGAAAGTTTGAAACATCAGTTTGTAAGGCTAGAAATTTCCCAGCCATCAGACCTCTGAAACAGGCCAAAGCTGCCACCTGAACCTTCAGGAGGCTAAGAGAAAAGTCCTTCTCCAGACCATCCTGCAGAAAGGCCAACAGGGACAGCACCTTGGCCACCTCAGGAGCCAACCGTTGTAAGAACATAACATAGATAGCTTCCCCAGTTCAACCCAAGTTTTTCTACCCTGTTTTACGTAAGTCCAGTATGGTTTCTCCTTACTCATGGACAAAGTTACCGTTATCTGTGAACCGAGCTGATTTGAAGAGCGCGGTATAGAAAAGACTTTAAATAAAATAAAAACATAAGATAAGATATGCCATACTGGGTCAGACCAAGGTCCATCAAGCCCAGTATCCTGTTTCCAACAGTGGCCAATCTAGGTCATAAGTACCTAGTAGTCTCCCCAAAAGACACAGGTTCCTCAATGCTTGTATTGGGTCAAGATGCCATACCATCTTGCAAAAAGGTACCAGACCCGCATGCCTCCGGACTCCGAGTAGAGTGGAAACCACTGCCGGAGAGTAGCCCTTACATGCTAGCCGTCTTCTCTCAAGAGCCAAGCCATAAGCAAGAAGGGAACTGGGTCCTCCGGGATGATTAGTCCCCGAGACAATAGACCCTGAGATGGAAGCAAACGAACAGGTGGCGCTTTCAGGAGCTGCATCAGATCTCTGAATCACGCTCTCCTCAACCAATCTAACACCACCAGAATAATCCTTCCCAGGTGGCACTCTATACACCAAATCACACACTCCGCAGGGGCTATGGAGGAAACCCATAAGCAGGCACTGACTTGGACACAGCATCGACACCCTCAGACTCCATCTCCATGTAGCAAATGAAGAAGTGGCACACTTGGCAATGAAGCAGGTCGCCCTCAGATCCATCTCAGGGTGACCCCAGTGGCACAGAATCAAATGAAACGTCTCCTAACTCAACTCCCATTCTCCTGGATCCAGGGAGTGCTGGCTGAGAAAATCTGCTGCTACACTGTCCAGCATGGCAATGTGCTGAGCCAACAAAGCTAGGAGGTTCTTCTCCACCCAGGCAAATAGGAGAACCATCTCCAGGGCTATCCCAGCACTCCTTGTGCTGCCTTGCCAATTGACATAAGACACTGCCGTGGCATTGTCTGAAAACACTTGAATTGCTTTGAACCTTGACCAGGGGCTGGAAACACAGAACAGCCAACCTGATGGCCTTTGCCTCAAGGCTCTGGGCTTTCTGGTCATGGTAATTGGCTTCTTAGGCAGAGAGACTGGCATCCATCATCAGAAGGATTCATGAGAAATCGTCCAGTGGTATGCCCTTCTTCAGATGACAGGGCTGCTGCCACCATCGCAGGCTGGCCTTCACCATCATCGGGAGTGGGAGCCTGAGTGCAAACTCCTGAGAACTCTGGGACTACTAAGTCAGCAAGGACTGTTGGAGTGGCCGCATAGGAGCATGTGCCCACGGCACCATCTTGATTGTCATTGCCATCAATCCAAGGAGTTGGATAATCCCGGAGTCTGCTGCGAACAGAACAGTGCCAGGCAATCCAACAGCCTTTTGACTTTCTCTTCTGGCAGGAAGACTCTGCCCACTCAAGTATCGAAACATGCACCCAGGAACTCCAGGGACTGGGAAGGCAACAAATGGCTCTTTCCCAGATTGATCACCAAGCTGAGACTTTCCAAAAAGGACACAACTCGGGTGGCTACCCAAGACATCTCAGAGAATGATAATATGCCTCGGTCAAATCCAAAGATGCCAGGAACTCCCCCTCAGTGCACAGCTTCAATCAGCTTGATCGCAAAGTTTCCATTGGAACTGCAGGATGTGCAAGTGCTCATTGACATCCTTGAGGTCCAGAATGGGCCAGAAGGATCAGCCCTTTTTCGGCACCACAAAACAGATGGAAGACTTGCTCTTGCTTCAGTTGTCATGAGGAAAGAGCACCACTGCCTTTAGGAGCAGCAACTTGTCCAAGGTGGTCCACGCAGCAGTTCTTTTTATTGCAGACACACAAGGGGAGATGACAGGAAATAAATTCTTCTAAGAGTCATTCCCATGACTTACTCCCTTCACTATCCCCCAAATTATTGATGAGCTCCAGACCACAAGACCTCTGAATGTAGATATTGACACCCTGTAAATATTAACTTGTTACATAAATAGTATTCCCCATATAACCCACCAAGCTGTAATCCCTTGTTCAATGTAAGTTTCATATTGTGTTATATGTAAACTGCTTTGAGTATATAATGGAGTGGTATAGAAAACTTGTTAAATAAAAAAAATAAATAAATGACAAAGGCATCTGCTATCAGCTCTTCGCATTCCAGAATACAGCCGTACTGAATGATGTCTAGCACCTAGTGATCCTTGGTGATCCCGAAGCCTGCGGCAACTGAAGGAACCAGGGAACGGGCCTCCAAAACTTCATTGCGAAGCCTGGGAGGGTCCTCCTTTGGAGGGGACAGAGTATCTGGGCCTAGATGCTCCAGGAAAGGACATAGAATAAGCCCAAAATCCAGAAGCAGGGGGGGGGGGGGGAGAAAGGCTTTCCAGATCAGCAGCGAAAGAAGTCCTGAGAGTCTGACCAGCCTGCCCGCAGAGAGTGGTCAAAGGCTGATGTGAAATGGGCTCCTGCTCATTTCACAGGCCCGTTGGACCTGTCCTCCAGAAGGCGGTACAAATTTTGTCTTGCCCAGGTCCTTACTCCAGCTTCTACAAATCGGCCCTAAAAAGAAGCTTCCCTTTAAAGGCCAGTTGGGTCAACTGGGCTTTGGAAATGTGTCCACTGCCCATTTTAAGATCATCAGACACAACAGGTCAACATTCCTTGCACCTAAACATACCAGGTCAGCATAGCATCAGCAAGGAAGGCCATAGCAGACTCTAAAAGAGGAATAGTAACACCCGGCAGAAGAGACTGAATCAACTACAGCAGGGCTTGAGACATCTGGTCTGCACATACCATCAATTGAAGACTAGCAGCTGCTGTGGCGAACTGGTTCTTCAACAAATCCACCTTTCGGTCCAGAGTATCTTTTAAGGATGATCCGCCTTTCACAGGAATGGTGGTCCATCTGGTAACCACTGTGACTTGCACATCCACCTTGAGAATATCAAACCACACAGCGCACTCCTTCTCTGGGAGAGTTTACATCTTCTTATACACCCATAGCCTGATCCTCCATTTGCTCCTGGTTCCTGCTTGGGAGAGCACTCTCAATGCTGAGGCTTGCAAGCTTTGTATGCTCTATTCAGGCATTCTTCTGTGCCTGTTTAGATCTAGCTTGTTTTTTATTATTCTGTCTGTATTTGTTTTGTCACTGTATGGCCTATCTTCTATCTGTCCTTTACTCAACTCCCGCTCCCTGCAGTGCTATGTCTCCCTTCTCAACACTATTACCCACCCACCCCTGGCCTGACACTCTTTTATAGTCTTCCTCTGCTCATTGACACAATTACTCAGGTGCACCTGAAACCACCAGCACTCTCTCTCTCCCATCTCCACCTCTATATCTCCTTTGATTTGCATTCTCACACCTCTTCCTCTTCTCCTATGGCTCCACATCATTTTGTGTTCTTAATGTTAACTCTCTCTAATTTTTTCCTGCTCATTCTTACAGTTTCATGGCCCTACTTCTCATTACCCACTTCTTACTATCCCCACCTCCCCACTATTTTGTCTTCTGCCTTGTGTGTCCTCAAGCTTCACCTTTTTCTTTCAGCTATCTCCATTTTCACTGAGGGAACCTCACCCTTGCTTCTGCTGTGCCGCTTCTTCTCTCCCCCCGTTCTCTCCTACTCCTTCTCTCATCTGGAGATGTCAACCCAAACCATGGCACCCCCTAGACTTTTTTTCACACTTCCATATCAGGTCAATGCGTAACCTTTCTAATCTTGTTCATATCCTCTCCTCTCTCCCTTTTTCTTGCGCATTGTAGAATGCACATGCTGTCTCCAATAAACTTGCCTTCATTCATGACCTCTTTATCTTTAATACTCTACATCTCCTAGCTCTTACTGAAACTTGACTTCTCCTTGAAGACTCTGCTCCAGTCGCTGCTGTCACGAAGGCTACCTGTTTTCCCATACACCTCAGCCCACTGGCCATGGTGGCAGCGTTAGGTTCCTACTCTCTCATTCCTGCCAATTCCAGCCACTCCTTCTGCCTTCTTCTAATTCCTTTGCTTCCTTTGAAGTCCACACCATTCGCCTATTTTCTCCACTACCTCTCCAGGTAGTTGTCATTTATCAAACCCCCCCCCCCTCCAAGTCCATCTCTACCTTTCTCACTGATTTTGACTCCTGGCTGCCCTCCTTTCTGGATGTGTCTTCCCCTTCCCTTACTCTTGGGGATTTTAACATTCACGTTGATGACCCTTCTGACCCTTATGCCTTAAAGCTCCTTTCCCTAACCTCCTTATTCAACCTCAAGTTGTGCTCTACCACTCCTACTCACAAGCAAGGCCACTGTCTTGACCTTGTCTTCTCCTCCAACTGCTCACCCTCAAACGTCACCACCTCAGTTCTGCCCTTATTTAACCATCACCTGCTAACCTTCACCCTTAACCACCCCCCATTCTCGGTCTCGCCCGATCTCCACCAACATATTTAGGCATCTTCACACTATTGACCCTTCAGTTCTCTCACTGCTGTCTTATCACTTCTTTCCTCCACTATGTCATCTGAGTCCATTGATGGGGCAGTATACTCCTATAACACTATACTCTTCTCTGCTCTGGATGCTCTGGTTCCTCCCAATCCACGCCTTGTGAGATGTAGTGTACCTCAACCCTGGCTGTCCTCGACAACCCACTACTTACATTCCTGTGTCTGCTCAACTGAGCGCCTTTGGCTTAAATCCCAAACCCTTGTTGACTACTGTGGGACCCTAGCCTGGGCCCGAGGGCTTACAGGCATAGGGCTGCCTTGTAATGTCCTTAAATAAAGCTTTTCTGACTGTCCCCAGTGGAATTCTGGGACTTGTAGTTAGGCTTTTCTTAAGCAAGGACAAAATGAGACCGTTGATAAGGCATACAAGAATATTTATTTTTCTATGGGGATTTCCAAGGCATTAAAATTCAAACACAAGGCATTAGAATACTTTTCCAACACAAAGGATAACAGAAGATAACTGGTAACTGAGGTAAACGGAAACCAAAAGTCCTGCTAACCTTAGCAGCTGTTTTTCATTAAACAAAACAGTACTCAGCACAGCTTCTTATCTCTTTCAAACAAAAGGTAAACTTTCTTCTTGGCACAACTGTTGTTTTCCCTTTTAAACAAACTTCTGATAAAACACAGCTTTTGCACAATTGTGGTTTTCCCAGTTCAAACAAACTTCTGGTAACACACAGCTTCTTTGCTTTAGAAGAAAATTCTCACTTGGTAAAACACATCCTTAGCTTTGGAAGACTATTAGCAGTTACAGAGTTATGCACAATACAGCTTCTCACTCTCTCTCAGCTCTGCTTAGTAAGGCGCAATCTTCTTTTAAACAGAATGAGCAATCCATTGGAGAGATTCCTAGGTCAGACTCTGGCACATAAGAATTGACCTGCATTTCCTCCTGGGCTAAAGAATGCTCATTGCCTTCTACAGTCTTAAAAGCTTCCTCAGCTTCTCTGTCTTGTAGGAACTTTTGAAACTGGCTCCACAGCAAATCTTTCTGATTGGGCACAGTTACTTTGGGAGAATAAGCCTTTCTCTCAGGGAACACTTGTGCTAATGTTTCTAGTGTTTTTAGCTCAGCTGCTCTGCTCACCGCTGGGATTTGGCTTTTTCCACTCTCAAGCGTCTCCACCCACCTTCTGGCAGTTGTAGGGCTCAGGTCTGGTTCTTGTACACTAGCTGTTGCAAACTGTTCCTGTTCATCTGTAAGCTGTTCAGCTATATGTCTGTTGGCTTCACTTCTAGGAGCATTTCTCAGACACCCACTGCTTCCTTTTCTACTGACCTCTTTCAGCTTCTGGAAGTCAGACTCCTTCTGCCTTTCTCCACTCCTTCTCTCATGAGATCTCTCCTGAAAGCCTTCCTGGAATCCTTCTTCCTCTCCAGGATCTCCCAGGGCTCTGAGATATCTCTTTCCACTGGAATCCCCTTGCTCCAGGATCTCTCCTTCTCCTGTGGAAGTGACTCTGCCTTCCTTTCTCCCTCTCTGGTCAGAGTGAAGTTTTAAAAACCGTTTCTTCCCTGCCACACCCTTGCCTTCGCACAGGCCTTTCTAATCAGTATCTAAGCCTGCCCCCACTTCAGAGTCTGGGCGTGGCTTAGCCTCAGCAGAGACAGGATTTTTTTTTCTTCTATCTCCATCTGTTCTTGGCCGCTCTCCTCACCACACTACCTACATTTCAAATTCATGCTAACCTCTTTCCAGTTGGCCATAGCACTTGCCAAGAAAAAGTACTATGTTCATAAGACTAACTCTCTTACCTCTGACTCTCGCCGTTTCTTTGCTATGCTCAACTCTCTTCTCAAGGTCCTTCCTCCACTGTTTGCCCAGACCTTGGCTGACTACTTCCATGACAAAGTCCAGAAGATTAGCCTTGAATTCTCTGCAAGGTAACCTCCACTTCATCTTCCCCCTCTTCAATTCCATATCCTTCCCTCACCTTCAGTACCCTTCCTTCCTTTTCTGGTCACTAAAGAAGAAACTGCAAATCTTCTCTCCTCCTCCAAACTGACTACTTATTCTTCTGATCCCATCTCCACCTGTCTATTAAGTTTTCTCTCTTCCACCATCATTCCTTCCATCTGTCATATCCTTAACCTATCATTTTCAACTGCAACTATTCCTTTGGCCTTCAAACATGCTGTGGTTACACCTCTCCTCAAAGACTTCACTAGATCCTACCTGTCCTTCCAGCTATTGACCTCTGTCTCTTCTCCCCTTTGCTTCAAACCTACTTGAACGAGCAGTTCACCACTGCTGTCTTGACTTTCTTTCCTCTCAAGACCTTCTGGACCCACTGCAATCTGGCGTTCATTCTCTACATTTCACAGAAATGGTTCTTGCAAAGTCTCCAGTGACTCATCAAATCCAAAGGCCTCTACTCGATTCTCATCCCTCTCGACCTTTCTGCTGCCTTTGACACTGTTGATCACCACCTTCTCCTCGATACCCTGCCCTTGCTTGGATTTAGGGGCCCTGTTCTGTCCTGGTTTTCTTCTTATCTTTCCCATTGCACTTTTAGTGTATGTTCTGGTGGTTCCTCCTCTACCGCCATCCCGCTTTCTGTTGGTGTACCCTCAGGGTTCTATATCGAGGTCTCTCCTTTTCTCCCTCTCCACTCTGTCTCTTGGTGCACTTATTTCCTCCTTTGGTCTTCAGTACCATCTTTATGCAGATGATTCTCAGATCTACCTTTCTGTGTCTGAAATCTCTCCAGGAATCCAGGCCTGGATCTCTACCTGCTTTGACATTGCTGCCTGGATGTCTCACCGCCGTCTGAAACTGAACATGGCCAAAACTGAGCTCCTTCTCTTTCCCCCTAAACCCACCTCCCCCCTTCCTCTCTTCTCTATTTCTTTGGATAATGCTATACTCCACCCAGTTTCCTCAGCTCGCAACCTTGGGTCACTTTGACTCTACTCTCTCTTTCTTTGCACACATCCAACAGAAAGCTAAAACCTGTCTCTACAACCTTTCTCTACAACATTGGCAGAATTCATCCCTTCCTTTTTACACACACTACTAAGACACTTATCTACTCTTTAGTCACATCCTGTCTAGACTATTGCAACCTCCTCCTTGCTGGTCTCCCTCAGAATCATCTCGCTCCCCTTCAATCTGTTCAAAACTCAGCTGTGCAGCTAATCTTCTGCTAGCCTTGATATGCTTATATAACCCCTCTTCTCAAGTCTCTTCGATGGCTCATTCTGATGCTACTCCTCACTACTTTTCCTCTCTTATCTCTCTCTACACACTTCCTCAGGAACTCTGCTCTGATAGATCTCTTCTCTCTGTGCCCTTCTCTTCTACTGCCAACTCCAGACTTCAAACTTTCCACCTTGCTGCTCCTTATGCCTGGAACAAATTACCTGAGTCTGTGCATCAGGCTTCATCTCTGGCCCTTTTCAAATCCAGGCTGAAAATTCACCTCTTTGAGGCTGCTTTTGGATCCTGATCCACTTAGTCTTCTATGTGTTTACTTACCATTCTCCCCTACATATAGCCCTGTTCTCAGCTGTTGCGTTGTCTGTCTTGACTAGATTGTAAGCTCTGATGAGCAAGGGCCGTCTGTACAGCACTGCATATGCCTTGTAGTGCTATACAAATGATAAGTAGTAGTACTGAGACATCCGAATCAAAGTTGCAGTTGATCCCCATTTCCAGAGGGCACTCAACCATAGGCAATCAAACAGGGCTTCCATTCTCAGCTTGCCCCCTCAAGAGACTGTGCTCGGGGAATCCAGGAGGCCCCAGGAGCTGAATTTCCATGCTAGATAACCAGGCCTGTTCTAAAAAAGGAAAATAATTCTGGGAAGATTAATCTGGACTCCAGAAACGCTCCTCTCAGAAATGACCCCCCCCCCCAAACAACAGGGGATATAGCAACTGCTCAACCCCTAGAGGACAGCGAGTGGCCCACACAACGGTTGCTGGAACCTCCGGCCAGCTGGTTATCCCTACCCACAGCGCCATTTGCCATCTCCTGTCCTGGGACAGGCAAGACCAGACCAACTGCATCCCCCTGCTGAGAGGGGGAAAGCGGGCTCTCCAGGGATGATTCAGAAGCTGCCATGTAAGAAGAGCAGAGTCCAGAAGGTGCACAACGTCATTTCCTGGAAGAAGACACAAAGACTTAAGGCAAGTGCAGTAGCAGCATGAGGTGGCTGTAAGGTGCGCGTTAACAACGTATGTACAGCAACAAGCGAAACAGGCGCTTGGGTAGAAATGCACGTTGGGGCCATTCGGGTAGAACACGCAATCTCCACATACAATACTAAAAAGCGCTAGTAATGCATGCAGAAAACGGTGGTAAACCCCCTCACCATGCCAGTGGTCCACCCCCAAATTTCACCCCAGGTAGATGGAATTGAAAGCCCTCAACAAGGACAAATGACTAGATCAAGCCTTGGTACTCACTCCCTGACAGCCAGTCTCAGCTGCACTCCCCTGAAACCATTTTTTTTTGCTTTGCAGGCACTGTGTTTAAGTTGGCTGGTAGGCAAATTTCTCCGAGAGCATTCCATAATCTTCGGGAAAGAGCAGTTGGGTACAGAGGACGAGGGAGGGGGCATCGAGACTGTGTGAGGCTGCTGAACTCTTCCAAATCCTTCCAATCCTTCCATTTTTCTGGATGATCAACAGGGTAAGAGCATGGAGTTGAACCAATTTTCCCTCCTCCTATGCCTACTGAAAATACCGCAGTCTAGTGGAGACTCCCACATTGCACTCAAGTGAGAGAATCACCCTCAAAGTGGTCATTTAAAAGTGTTTAAATCAATCTTTTCCTCTGAATTCTTCAGATTTTCTTCAGAGGGGAAAATCCATCCACCATCTGCTGGAGACAAATACTGAAGGGACCTCTGGTGGCTGAGTTAGATAGATGCCATTAAAACCTGGACTTTTCGTTGGTTCTTTGCTTCCACCAATTTGCTGGTAGAGGAACAAAACCCACTTGTCTGAACTGGTCTAGAAGGATGATATAGAAAGCGTAGTTACCCATCTGTAACAGGTGTTCTCCAGGGACAACAGGAATCAGTCCTCACATATGGGTGACATTGGCACCGACGGAGCCCACAAGGAGTATTTCCCCAGCTTTCAAAGAAAGCCTCTAGGAATGCAACCACGCATGCATGGTCCCCTTCCCACCCAAGGGTGCCATCTTGATCAGTCAGGTGACATAGCTCAGGCAAAAGAAAAGATAACAAGAACAGTGGGCAACTCCAAGGGGAAGTGGGAGGGTTGTGAGAATCGATTCCTGCTGTCCCTGGAGAACACCTGTTACAGGTGAGTAACTACGCTTTCTCCAAGAAAAAGCAGGAAGTCAGTCCTCACATATGGGAATCCCTAGCTGAAGGCTACCAAGGACCTGTAGAAAAGCACCACGGTGAACCATGAGCAGCCGCAGATAACTAAAGATAGCCCGAGGGACCCCAGGTCCCCAGAAGATCACGCTCCCAGTAGCTGCAGAAGGAGGATCAGAGGGCAGGAGTTGCTTAAACCCTAAACAAATTATGGTTATGGTTTAGGCATTTGATATACCGCCCTTTACTTACCCATCACAGCGGTTTACATGTATATACTAACAGGTACTTTTTTTTTTTTTATTCCCTTGTCCCCGAAGGGTTCACAATCTAAGTGTACCTGAGGCAATGAAGGGTTAAGTGGCTTGCCCAAGGCCACAAGGAGCAGCCATGGGACTAGAGACCTCAGTCCCTCCGGCCTGAAGTTACTTGTCCCCATGTGGGAATTGAACCCCTGGCTCTCCGGCCTGAGGTAACCTGTCCCAACCACTAAGCCACTCCTCCCTCCCAGAGTACAGCCTGGCCGAAGGCACTGTCCTGACGGTACTCCCTCTCCAGGCAGAAGTGTGTCGTGAAGGTGTTAGCTGAGGACCAGGTGGCGGCTCGGCAGATGTCCACCAACGGGACAGAGCGCAGGTTGGCCACTGACACCGCCCTCACACAAACATCGTGTGCCGTGACTCGGAGGTCCAGGGGTAGCCCGGCCTGAGCCTGGGCGAAGGCGATGCAGTCTGCCACCCAGATGGATAGGGTCCGCTTAGTGACTCCGAGCCCCATGCGGGCAGGGTCATAGGAGATGAAGAGCCGCTCAGACCTGCGGTGAACCCATGTATGTTGCAGGTAGAAAGAGAGAGCCCTCTTGCAGTCAAGGGTATGGAGGACTGCCAATGCCTGATCAGCGTGGGGCGTCGAGAAGGTCGGCAGCACTATCTCCTGACTGAGATGGAAATCCGAGAGAACCTTTGGGGGGAACTTGGGGTACGTTTGGAAAACCATCTGATTCCCGTAGAATCTCATGTAGGGGGCGTCTGCCATCAGGGCCTGAAGCTCACTGACCCTTCGGGCCAAGGTGAGGGCCACCAGAAAAACCACCTTCCAGGAAAAGTGCCGAAGCAAGCAGGTTGCCATCAGCTCGAAGGGTGGCTGAGTTAGCTGCGTGAGGATGACATTGAGGTCCCACTCCACCAGAAGTGGCCGAATGGGGGGCTTGGAAAGAAGCAGCCCATGTATGAAGCGGGAAACCAGCTGTTGACCTGGAGGGGGATCTGCCCCCGATGGGGTGGTGGTTAGCAGAGATAGTGCTCAGGTGGACCCTGACCAAGTTGGACTTCAAGCCCGCCTGCGACAGAAGGAGAAGGAATTGCAGGACCAAGTGGGTAGGGCAAGAGAACGGGTTAGCCCATATCTACGAGTACCACACCGAGAACAGACACCACTTAAAGGCGTAAGCCCTCCAAGTCGAGTCCTTGCGCGAGGCCAGCAGTATATCCTCGACCTCCACCGGGAGATGAAGGAAGGCTAGAGCAACCCGTTCAGCCGCCAGGCCGTGAGAGATAAGGACCTCAAGTTCGAGTGTAGTAGCAGACCCCCCCCCCCCTCCTGCGTCAACAAGCCCGGCATGCTGCAGAGGGGAACCGGAGGCTCCGATGAGAGACGGAGCAGCAGCGGGAACCAGGGCTGCCAAGGCCACTGCGGGGCCACGAAAATTACCGAGGCCCCATCCCACTGTATTTTGAGGAGGGTTCGTGCTATGAACAGAGTGGGGGAAAACGCATATAAGAGGCCATGCATCCATGACAGGAGGAAGGCATCAGGGGCTTCCCTGTTCAGGTGGGGAACTGGGCTGCAGAACTGTGGGAGCTGCAAATTCACCAGATTGGCATAGGATCAGAGTGCCCCAACGCCAGAACAGCCGCTGTGCCGCCTGAGGGCAGAGGTGCCACTCATTGGCTGGAGGAGCCAGCTTAGCCTGTCTGCCAGGACGTTGTCCTGGCCCGGGAGATAGGTGGCCCATAAGGCTATGCCCTGGCAAACCGCAAAGGAACATAGGGCTCCCGCCTCCAGGCAGAGGCTGTAAGAGCCTGTGCTCCCTTGCTTGTTCATATAGAACATTGCTACTCGGTTGTCCTTCTGGACGAGCACCGCCCGATGTGAACGCGGTGCCCGAACGTCCGAACAGCGAGGAGGACTACCCGGAGTTCAAGAAGGTTGATCGGGTGCCGGGACTCCTCCAGGGACCAAGTCCCCTGCGTGCGGAGTGCGCCACAGTGGGCTCCCCAGCCCATAAGGGAGGCATCCATGGTTAAAACCATGTCGTGCTGTGGAGCCTGGAATGGCATGCCGCAGAGCAGGTTCCGGGTATCCCGCCACCAGTCGAGAAACTCGGCCAGTTGATGAGTGACCGAGACGGCATCTCTGAGATGACTGATTGTCTGGGGACCACTGAGCTCGAAGACATCAATGCACTGGCCGCATGTGCAGTTGGGCACTAGGAACGACATGAACCGTTAAGGCCACATGACCGAGGAGATGAAGCATTGATCAGGCCGATACAGAGTCGTGGCGTTGGACCATGGATGCCAGAGCGATGAGGCGGTCTGCCCTGTCCTGAGGAAAGAAGGCTGTTGCCCGCTGAGTGTCGAGGTGTGCGCCAATGAACTCCAGGGATTGGACTGGAGTGAGATGAGACTTCGGGTAATTGAGCACGAAGCCAGGGTGCTCGAGGAGGTGGACGGTAGGGGCCGTGGCCCACTGCGCCTCGTTGGCCGTCCCCTCCCATAACAAGCTAGTTGTCTAGATAAGGGTAAATGAAGGTGCCCTGCAGTTGGAGGTAGGCCGCGGCCACCATGAGGCATTTGGTGAACACTCACGGGGCAGACGGGAAATACCCTGTATTGGTAGTGGTTCCCTTGTATCCTGAAGTGCAGGTATTTCCTGTGTTTGGGATGGATGAGGATGTGAGCGTACACATCCCGGAGGTCCAAGGAGCATAGCCAGTTGCCCTACTGGAGGGAGGGCAGCAAGACGCCAGGGGAGAGCATTTTGAATTCCTCCCGCACCAGGTATTTGTTTAGATTTCTTAAATCGAGGATGGATCACAAACCGCCCGTCCGCTTTGGCACAAGAAGTAACGGGAGTAGAACCCCAGACCTTTGAGATGCGGCGTGACCACTTCCACTGCTTGTTCCTCAAGGAGGGTGGCAAGCTCTTGTGCCAAGGCGGCCTGGTGCACGGGGAGTCGAGGAGGCTCCGCAGGGCAGAAAGGTGGAGGGAGCTGGTCCAGGTGAAGGAGGTAGCCCTCTCAGACGACCTGGAGAACCCAGATGTCCGAGGTGACAGACTCCCATCTGGGAGTAAAGTGGACCAGGTGCCACTCCCAGAGGTAGCTAGGTCACTAGGGGTGAGCAGCTATGCACCTGGCACCAAAAACCCAGGGCCAACTGGGCCGTTGCTGGGGTCTGGCTTTTGGGGCCCTTTGGTTTATGCAGACCCTGGTGGCCACTCTTGTTCTGTCCACCTTGAGGCAGAGCCAGCCCGGAGGCTAAGATGGGTAGCACCGGTAAGGGAGCCCCTTCCTCTGGGGCTTTGCCCTGTTGCTTCTTCCACAGGAGGGAGGAGGTCTTTCGGGAGAGACGGGTGTGGGTGACGTATTCGGTCTCAATCTCCGCTGCTTTGTCCTCCATTGGTTTGCCAAACAATTGCTCGCCCAGGCACGGGATATCAAGTAGTTTCTCCTGGACCCATTGCTCAAGATCCGAGGATTGGAGCCACGCCTGCTGCCTGGCCCCGATGCCAGCAACCGCTGCCCGCGCGAAGGACTCAAAGTTGTTGTATGCAGCACGAGAAAAGTACTTTGACCAGTCCCCCACTGACTTCAGGAGGGTCTGGAAATGGCAGACGTAATCACCCCCAAGACCCACCTCAAAACCCCCAAGTTCCTTCGTGAGGTCATGGAGGAACATCGCTATGTATAACTGGTAAGCCTGAATGCGGCACACCAGCATGGAGCCTTGGTAGGCCTTACACCCGAGGGCATCGAGGGCATGAGATTCTCTACCTGACAGGACCAAAGAGTGGGTTCTTTGGATTCTTTTGCCTTCGCATAGTGGACTCAACCACCATCGAGGTATGGCGAAGCTGGGCCTTCCGGAAGCTGGGTCCTCGCTGGACCCTGTACATGGTGTCCAGGCACTTGCTGGCAATGGGGATAGATGCAGGCATCTCCCACATACGGAGGAGCAACTGGGTCCATGAAGGATTCCTTCGGCGGGGCTTCATATTAAATATTGAGTTCCTTCACACAGGGCTCCTCCTTGGACTGTGTGGAGAACGCCAGGGCCCACGCCATGTCCCGTACAAAC
Source organism: Ichthyophis bannanicus (assembly GCA_033557465.1). NCBI lineage: Eukaryota > Metazoa > Chordata > Amphibia > Gymnophiona > Ichthyophiidae > Ichthyophis > Ichthyophis bannanicus. Next base: position 136,864,832 of record CM066042.1, read on the forward strand.
TCCAGAAAGGTGTCATCTTTGGGAGGGGACCACCATTTCTGAACAGGCGGGGAAGGGTCCAAGGGAAGGTCCTGATGAGCCTGGGTTTTGGGGGAACAGTCCTCTTCTGATTCCCAGCTCAAATAGTCCGAGGAGGACTCAGAATTAGGCTGCTCGAGCAGAGTCTGTGCCCTGCCCTGAGCTCCCGAGGCCGAAGCCCAACCGGAGCCGGAGGCGCTAGCTCAAGATCATCTCACATCCGATGACCGGGATGGAGATTGAGACCTCTGCCAGGTTCCCTCAGGAGGCCCCTGGCTCTTGGGGGTTGCCACGGTGGTCTGGGGAGCCATCACTGGCGTCACCCCCGAAGTCTCAGGGCGCGTGCCAATGGAAACTGGCACCAGCGCCTGCTGGGCAGCAAGGAAGGCAGAAACGCTGCACTCTAGTGCCAGCATTTGGGCTTCCCACTCGGAAGTGTGGCCCTGCAAGCCGACGCTGGGATGATAGAGTCTGGAATCGAGCAGGAGAGGGAATCGTTACCAGGACAACCCTCGTGAGACCGGGCGCCATCGCTGGAGGTCTCCGTATCTGTGTGAGGTACCTTTCGAGGCCGGTCCTTCTCCGACTCCTGAGACTGCCGAGGGGGGGGCTGAGGGACTGAGCGCAAGAATGCTCACACTTGTATGGAGCCCCCAACAGGGTCCCCGAGGCCTTCTTCTTCCGCTCCACTTCAGGCGAACCCTGCTCAAAGTGACGCCGAGGCTGTGGAGCAACTGCGGGGGACCCCAAAAGCTGTAGGTCAGTGGAGCGGGAAGTTAACGGGGACACTGGGGCCGTCTTGCAGAAAATATCATCCAGCTTCTACTTATGGCTCTGTATGGCCTTGGAGGATATCTTTTTACAAAGGGAGCAGAGCTTCGAGTTGTGGTCAGCTCCTAGGTACCTCCGACAAGAGTCGTGGGTGTCCATGAGCGACATATGTTTGGAGCATCTGTCACACTTTTTGAAACCAGAGGCCATGGGGCAAAAAGAATCTCCACAAGGTTGAAGACTTTCGACATGGCCAGTAGTTGAAAAGGTTGCGAAAACATACTGGAGACCAAATTCAAGAAAAAATGATGAAAATGAAAAACGACAAAGTCTGCTACCAAAGCAAGGGCACTGGGGACAGCGGGAAGAGGACCGTGAAACTGGAATTAGAGAGAAAAAAATTAGAGACTTTTTCCAAGGTACAGGACATGTGCCCAAAGGGTTCCGCGGAAAAAGGGAGACTGATCAATATGGCATCCTTGGGCGGGAAGGGGACCATGCATACATGGTGGCATTCCCAAAGGCTTTCTTTGAAAGCTGGGGAAATGCTCTGCGCGGGCTCCGTCGGTGCCAATGTCACCCATATGTAGGACTGACTTCCTGCTTGTTCCTGGAGAATGTCAGTTTCTACCCCTTTTAGCTGCCAAGGCCTAACTGATATATGTAGAATGAAATGTAAGAATGGAGACAGAGTTCTGACAAATCAGATCTAGTAAAGATTTCCATCCTGAGATATGTGATGGTCATTTACATCAACCAATCCTTCTGATCACTGTATGCATTTTGACCAGTGGTGGAAAAGCACACAGAAACCTTGTTCAATGATGGCAGAAAAAAAAAAGTATACAGCAAAAAAACCTTCCATTTTACTTCTAGAGCATTAGTATCTTCCTGTTCAGAATGGCTATAAATAAAATAAAATCTAGTAGTAGAAGTTAAAACTGCAATAATGGTAATCAGAGAAGGAATATATATATTTTTTTTAACTTAATCATTCCCATTTAACTTTGCTGTCAAGTGCATACCCAGATATGCACCGCAAACATTTCCATGAACAAGATTCAATTCCAAGCATTCTCTTTAAACAAATTACACACAAGATAACTACCATTGGTTCAACCACAGTCAATTCTAGTTCAGTCCCCCCCTTTATCCCTCCCTCCCCCCTCCCAAACCCCTCCAAAGTATGCTCATAGTCATTGTTCCCCTTACTCCCATCCCCTCCCCTCCCCACCCTCCCTCCTCCTTCCCCCTTTATCTAATGTGCAGGGAGTCCAAGTAAGCCAACAGAGGCTGCCATTGTGCATCAAATCTTTCCCCCTGATTCTTCCGGAGCGCTGTCAAGCGTTCCATATTTAATACCCTATGTAATCTAGTTTTCCAGTGAGTCAAATCTGGTGCCTCACTTTGTTTCCACTTCCACGCTATTTCACATCTAGCCGCAATAATACATGTTTTCATAGGCTTACTCCATCTATAGGAAAGGTTTAATGGCCACACTCCCAGCAAAAACAATGATGGACTCAGCTCCAGTGTCACCCCGAAAATAACCCCCATTTGATCTCTAATCCTCATCCAGTACTGGGTTACCAACGGGCACTCCCACCACATATGTAGATATGTCCCTCGGGCGCCACACCCCCTCCAGCAAAGATCCGAAGCCTCTGGAAACATCTGTTTATATTTTACTGGGGTATAATACCAACACATTAGCAGTTTGTAGGCATTCTCTTGAATTGTTGTATATAAGGAGGACTTGGATGCCCCCATATATATCACTTTCCATTCATCTGCTTCCCACTGCACTCCCAAATCGTTTTCCCATTCTGTCATATATCTGAAATTTCCCTCTCCTTTACAAGCAGTATGTAAAGCAACATAAAGCAAACGAATCAGCCCACGAGACTGATGGTGCCCCAGCCATAAGGCCTCCAGGGCATTAAGCCCCTCATCTATTTGTTCCAGATTGTTTTTCCTGCGCAAATAGTGAACTACCTGTAGATAGGCAAATAGGTCCCTTGTCTCCAAATGGAATTCTCCCTTTAATTGCTCAAAAGATTTGATCTCTCCCAACTCAATCAATTGCAGAAATGTTTCCAACCCATTCTTTGCCCATCTCCGAAAGGTTCCTTCCCTACCTGGGCCAAAGGCGGGAGTGCCATTAATTGGCGCAAGCAGAGAGGTCCCTGCCCATAAACTAACACGACGCCAACCCCTTTGCCATTCCCCCCAAAGGTGCCGAACAAATGGGTTCGCCGTCCAATCCCCCCGTAAAAGGCCCCTCTGCAGCCAGGGTAGATCCTTCAGTTTCCATCCCGCTATCCAAAATTGTTCTATAGAGTAAAACCGTTTAAGACTCTCGGTTTCTCGCCACTCCATTACCTGCCGCATCTGAGCGGCTAAATAATAATCAGCAATCGCTAACATCCCCAACCCCCCTTTCCTTCGCGAGGTGTACAGTATCCTTCTAGCTATGCGCGGGGGTCGATGCCGCCACACAAACAAGAACATCTTTCTTTGCAATCGTTGCAGCACCAATCTAGGGACTTTCACTGGCAATACCTGAAAAAAATATAATAGTCTAGGCAGCACCATCATCTTAAGCGCTGCTATTCTGCCAAGAAATCGCCTCCTTATGCCATTTTTCCAAGTCCCTTTGATCTGTCCAATCAATGATGGATAATTTGCCCCATATAGGCCATCAGGATCTCGTGTCAAATGCACCCCAAGGTGCTTAATAGACCTCAAGGCCCACCTGAAGTTATAGCTGCCCTGTAAGTGCCGTGCTAGAGGATCTGGTAAACTAACATTTAACGCCTCCGTTTTATCCCAGTTTATTTGGAATCCCGCCACTCTCCCAAATCGCCTTAGTTCTTCCATATATATCGGTAAAGCCAGTAGCGGGCTAGCCACAAACAACAACAGATCATCTGCAAATAACGCCACTTTATGTTCAGCTGTCCCTATCCGTAAGCCCTTTGCATCAATATTTCGTCTAAGCCATCCCACTAGCGACTCCATAGTTAAAGCGAACAACAAAGGGGATAGTGGGCAACCTTGTCTCGTTCCCCTTTCTAACCTGAAAAATTCAGAATATCTCCCATTTATTTTTACTGCAGCAACTGGATTAGTATAAAGTGCTCTAATCCATGCCATCATATTTGTGCCAATCCCTATCTTTTCCAGCACTGCGAACATAAAACTCCATTCTACACGATCAAATGCTTTCTCAGCATCTATGGCCAGCAACAATTCTTGTCGTTGCTTCCGTGCTGTCCAAATCACTTGTATTACTCTCCTTATATTATCCCCCGTAGTCCGCCCATTTATAAACCCGGTTTGGTCCGGATGGATAATCTTCGGTAAAATGTTTCCCAGCCTATTCGCTAAAACGTTTGCTAGAATTTTCCCGTCTGTATTCAACAGAGAGATTGGTCGATAAGACCCGCACAAAGTAGGGTCTCGGCCAGGCTTTACCAGGAACGAGATCCCCGCTTGTTGCATGGATGGGGCCAATGGCCTCCCCTGGAGTACCTCGTTAAATAATCTCTAAGACTGGTGCTAGTTGTTCCCCAAACGTTTTGTAGAAAACCGCCAGAAATCCATCCAGCCCTGGTGCTTTATTCAAAGCCAGTCCTTTTATTACCTGCCCAATCTCCCCTATCCCAATATTTTGATTTAGCATTTCTCTATCTGGACCCGTGATCTCCGGAAGATCGTCCCCCTCACTTAAATATTCCTCCTCCCTCTTAGCCGAGCCCCCCGGCATACTTGTATATAGGGTTTTATAATATTGCAAGAATTGCTCCCTAATGTCCTTAGTTCGAAATAACAGCCGGTCCCCCGATCCTTTATCTTTTAATATAGTGGACCGCCACTCTCGGTCCCGCAGCTTCCTAGCTAACAAGGTATTGGCCTTGTTATTAAACTCATAATAATGTTGATTAACTCACCGCAACTGATAATTGCTAGTCTCCAGCTGTAGAGTCTTTAACTGTGCCCGAGCACATTCTAGTTCTGCCAGTATCTTCCCTCCACCCTCTCGTTTATGATGCTGCTCCAACTCCTGAATTAGACCCATTAATTTTTCCATCTTCCCCATTCTATCCCTTTTTTTCCGCACTGCCCAATATATCATTCTCCCCCTTAGAACCGCCTTTAAGCCATCCCATTGAATCTCCCATGCCACCTCCCCGGTATCATTCACCCGGAAATGCTCTGTAATTTCTCTCTCAATATCTTTTATAACCTCCGTACGCTGGAGGAGGCTTTCATTGAGGCGCCAGAAAGCCCGACCCTCCGTATCTCTCTCCCCTCCAAATTCCACCCATATAGGCCCGTGGTCCACCCACAATATAGGCTCAATTTTTGCCCGACTAACTCTTCGAGTCCACTGCTCATCCCCAAGAAAAAAGTCTATACTGCTATAGCTTTGATGCACCGAGGAGTAATATGAATAATCTATCTCCCAAGAATTAGCTTGTCGCCAAATATCACAGACCTTGAATTGCGATATCAGCTCATGAAGTTGGCTTCTCCCTTTACTGCTCCCACTATTGCTCTTCCGCGACCTGTCTTTCCGAGGATCTAACACTTCATTAAAATTTCCTCCCATTAATAGCGCCCCATTAATTTTATTTTTTTAACCAACTCGATAATGCCTCCCAAAAATCTGTATGGGGATCATTGGGACCATAAATGTTTACAAAGGTAACCTCTTGACCATAAAGCTCCCCCCATACCAAAAGCACTCGCCCTTTTATCCCCTTTATCACCCCCCCCCCCCCAGCTGAAAGGGAACATCATTTCTTATCATGATGGCCACCCCTGCCTTCTTATGTGAGCCTTCTGCGTTAAACCAGATGTTGTCAAAGGTTCCATGTCGCACTAAATGCTCATCTTTGGAGTGGAGGAGTGGCCTAGTGGTTGGGGCAAGGTACTTCAGGCCGGAAGGTCGGGGGTTCAAATCCCACTAGAGGACAGCAACCTTGGGCCGGAAGGACTGGGGTTTCTAGTCCCACAGATGCTCCTTGTGGTCTTGGGCAAGCCACTTAACCCTCCATAGCCCATGTTCCCTGTAAAATAGTTCTCTCCAAGTTATAATGCCCTGTTCAATGTAATTTCAGTTTGTTCAATGTAAACCGCACTGATGCAGAATAGCGCGGTATATAAGAGAATGTAAATAAATAAATAAATAAAATAAATAAATAAATAAATGTGTCTCCTGCAGGAAGACCACCTGCCATTTCTGATACTGGGCTTCCTTAAACATCGCTTTCCGTTTTTGTGGGGTATTTAAACCTCTAACATTGAAAGATCCTACCTTAAGTCCTGCCATCTTAATTTATTCATAAAACTAGCTCCCTCTTTCATAATGGTACTTGAAACCCGCCTCCCTCCCCTCCACCCTTCCCCCCCTCCCTCCCCCCCCTCCCCGTAATCACTCCACAGGCCAGTCTCCTGTGTCTCCTACCCTGAGGACAAAACTCACCTCCCGAGACCCCACTCCCCTACTAATTAAGGCCCCCCACCTAATTCCCTAAACCCCCATCTTCCTCCTACTATATTACCCGTCCTTCCCCCCTCCCAGAGAGAATCCTCCTCCAACCCTCCCTCCTCTTACCCTCATTAAATCTTTCCATCCATCCTTATGCTACCCCCTTCCTTCCTACCCACATAATACAGCAGTACAAAACAAATAGCAACCATCTCTTTCACCCCGCTCCGTCTGCGATCTCAATGGAGCATAGGAGGACCGATATTTCTCAAGTTTTTTCTGGACTGACATATTTAACAGCCGTATCTCCTGCTTTCTAGATGATATACACTCCCCGGGGGGGCCCAATGCAATCACTTATTGCTATTATTCCTCCGTCTCGAGGAGAGCTCCTCTTTCAGGCCGCCAACTCGGTTGGTGACGTCACGTCCTCTCATGGAATATATATTTTTTAAAGACAGATCTCATGTCTCTCTTACTCCATTTCTCATATCTGTTAGCATCTCCACTTGCCATCTCCCCCTGAACTCAAACCCTTTCTCTTAAGAGCAATAATCATTTTTAAATTTACGTGAGAAAGTGTGGATGATTTTTCACATTTTCCTCCAGTTTTTCCAAAAATGTCAGGTCTGTGGCATCTCCAGGACGCAGACACTCTTCATCCTATGGTGGGGGGGGGGGGGAGAGGGGAAATAAATATCAAAACCTCAAATTAATTCACCTCCTTATGTACCCCCAGTTACAGATCACAGACCCAGATAACATTCAGCCTGCTCCCCCTCTTACTTAGAAAGCAGAAACCACTGTGTGTACTTACTAAAATTGAAATGATGCCTTTGTGTTTCTCTTCCACCAAATCACAAATAATTTTATTGTTGAAGTACTGAACAGGTTCCCACTATTAAACAAAAATGTAAATGGGAATTAGACTACAGTTTTCAACTAAGCAGCAATAGCACAAACCACTTCTGATACCCCTGGAGAGCAACTATGTTACAAAATAAAATAAGAAATCAAACTTTGCTACGGCTCTTTGATTAACAGGGTTTTATGGGATTTTACAATACAGCAAAACCTCCCATCACACGTGAACCACATACAGTATGGTCACACAACCCCTCTCTCTCCCCCACCATCCCTTTGCCCCAGCATACACAGGGTTTACGAGATTGCAGGAGTAATTCAGTATATCCTATGAGCAACTAATGGATACTGCTTCCCCAGCCTCCAAACTCTCTGTATCGCAGGGAGCAACAGATTGGTGGGAGTCATGTGATCCGAAATGATCAGATTAATGAGGAAGATTTATTTAGGGGAAACTGATGGTCCATGAGAGGTTAGAAATCAAATGTTTCATGGAGTGACAGATAGCTCGCTTGCTTCCTTTCATTTCAGGAGTTATTAAAGTGAATGGTGGGAACTTACCGCAATGCCCTCAGACTCGTACTCCTCTTGCTCAGACTGAAGTGTCAGCTCTATGAAAAGCTGCTGAAGTTTTTCATTGCAATAATTAATACAGAACTGTTCAAAACTGCACAAAAAAACCCCAGAACAATGTTCATTTCATTTATTGGACTTATTTGGCATTTATCTGTACAGCTCTAAGCAGCTTACAAGCATACATTCATAGAAGCAAACCAGCACTTTTCAGGAAGGGAGGTGAGAACCAAGAGAAATTAATTTATAATCATGAAGGAATCAGTTTTCAAAAACTTTATCCACTGTACTTTGGGAATTAGCTGGTTATACTGTATTTCAAAAATAATCCCCCACTAACTTGCTAAATTTGCCTTCCTCGATTTCAATGGTGAGCAAATTTAGCCTGGGATCAAATGATTGGTTCCACAGGCCAGTTTATGACAGCCAACTGATGCTACTTTTCAGTGCTAACAAGCTAGTGGGCCAATGCAGAAAACTAGCGTGGCCTTTAAGCACAGATAATGCCAAATTTAAGCACAATTACTGCCACAGCCAAATGCAGAAAAGAGATTGACGCATGCATAAACAGCAAAAGAAAAACAAGCGCATAACTAACGCCAAGAATATTTAAATTATAAGCAAATGAGCTGGCTGTAATAAAATGGTATGCTAATATTGCCTGGGCCCGATGCAGAGAAATGCATCAAGTATTTCGTAACCAGTCTTAGCGCCAGTATCTCTACGTCTAATCTTGAGGTGGCTTAAACATCTATTGCGTGCGTCAGACAGTATTTCGATGCATCGGGTGCTTTCCCTGATGCCTGGATCTTCCCCTCAGATGATCCAGGCATCAGGGAAAGTCCTCAATGCCATCAAACTACTGTCAGGGGGCCAGTGCTCCCAACAGAAAACAAATCCCTGGTAGTCCAGCAGCCCCCATCCTCCCACCCGCTGAAGTGAAAATAATCCCTGGTAGCCCAGTGGCTCCGAACCCTCTACCCCCTTCCCAGTACCTTTTGCGAACAAGCCGGAGTACTGCCCATGCGCTCCTGCACCACCATCTTGAAACTATTTGGGTGGGAGGGGGGTGTCTATTTTCAAAGAGCTACTGCATGCACCTAACTGTCTAGGTTTTTGCCTGAAAATTCATCTACATGTAGCCAAGCAAAATTTGACTAGATTTGGTCAGTCTGGGTAACTGGCATTACCTGGCTAAACTTACAGGCCGATGCAGAAAGCCGGCGCTGAAGTCACGCACTATCAACTTTTTACGCCTATTTGCAGCACATTGATAGCGCACGACTTCAGCGCCCGCATGCAGAAAGAGGCTCATATGCAAATTAGCTATGCATTAAACTGTGCGCAAATGGCAGCGTTGAACTGGGAGAGCAAGCCAAATACGTGCGCACAAGAAATCTGTGCTAGTTTGGCATGCTCTCCCAGAGAAACAGGGGCACCGCATGGCTAATTTTCTTATGAGCTCCAACAGCATTTTGATGGCATCGGGGGCTTTCCCCAATGTTTGGATCATCTCAAATCCACTGGGCCACCAGGGATTCAGGGATTATTTTTACTTCAGTGGGGGGGTGGGGAATCAGGGCCACTGGGCTAACAGGGATTATTTGCAGTTGAGTGGGTGTTTATTTTTGTTGAAGAGGTGGGGGGGGGGGGAGGGGGTAAAATCGGAGCTGCTGGGCCACCAGGGATTTGAGATGATCCAGACATCGGGGAAAGCCCTCGATGCCATCAAAATGCTGTTGGAGTTCATAAGAAAATTAGCCCAAAATTCAAGACAACAAAAGTATTCACAAGCCTCAGGAGCTCAGCGCATTTGCTAATGGACCAGACATCCTTGAACAGGGCAAGTAGTGGGACAGAAAGAAACATATTCAACAGCCCCCATGATGGGAATACACAGTGAAAGGTAATAGACATTGCAATCTGGAAAGCAGACAGGGGACACAAGCAGTGAGATACATATTCGGTTGAATAAACAGATATACAATATAATGATGATTACAGAATTCAGGGTGAACAGGAAATAGTAGTGCAGAGAATTTTAACATTAATGAAGAATCCAGTAAATTCAGGGCACCACACCATTGTCTTATACCTTTGCAGTCTGATACCATTAACAAATATGCTGCATATCCAATGAAAACTAACCTGTTGTGCTGGAATACCTCAAAGCCATAGATGTCAAGTAGTCCTATAACAGAGGCACTTCCCCAGCCAGGGTGCTCTCCCTCCTGAAACAAGGATCATTAAAAATGAGAAATGAGTTACAAAGCCCACCCTATAATACACAAGAGGATTTAAAAAAGTTAATTTAAAAAAAGTAGAATTCAGCTCATCTGACTCCATGATGCATCTCAAATGATACAGCAAGCAAATCTTATATCCTCTTCTCCTTTAGTGCTAGAAAAAAATTATTACAGGAAACATTCTTACCTTATAAATGATAGATCTATTAATCTTGTTCACCAGCCAGGAGAATGTACGACCATAAACTGCCTTTGCTAAAGCATCACGTGCATAGGCTGCCTGCTCTAGGTTTAGAGGGCTATTGAGCTGCAAGAAAACAAATACCGTCAAAGAGCTAACCCTATTTTTAATCTCCAGCTATACTATAAACAAGCCACATAAACTATTAAACTTCTGACCTGCCAAACAGTGTCAATCATCACTCACTGTTGACCAATACTTGATCATCAACATCAAAACAGAGGAATGCAGTCTCAACATAGCACATCCCATGCCCTGCACGCTTTGAGAGAGAGAAGTCACACCGCCCTTACTCAACATAAAGCACAGTCCTGAAGGACACAAAGTTCTTGCTCCACAACACAGAAAAGCAGACACACTTCATAAATTCAGATTCTGCTTGGTATGTGAAGTCATAGAATTCCATCCATGTACTTTCCTCATTCTCACCTCTTCCCCTTTTGCTATGATTTTCTTGTGAATTAGTGCCTCACGAAGAACAGAGCCATCAACGCCCAGTAGCTGGAAATCAAAAGAAACAAAACAAGCAAACATAAATCTATAAAACTTCACAATTTTGCATAAAAATATTCACAGACACTCAGGCACAATTGCAAATATCTATGTATAATATAATTAGTTTTGACAAGTTGTATAAGTCTGTTGGTGCCAATGATGTCCAAATACACACACTCACCTGGCTTCAAAAGACAGATGCTACTTGTGGGAACTTAAGCACGCGAGTTGGAAGTTGGCATTGTGGGAAACTGGCACAAGTCAGCATGGTCAATGTGGCTGGTCGTTACAGCATACAGCTGTACAGCTTGGAGGGGAGATAGAGTGGCAATGAGAATGGTGGAAATAGGGATGCAATGTGGGAGAAGCTGGAGTCTGGTTTGGAGGTAGCTATACAACTATTCATTTCCCTACAATGTTTGGCAGGTATCGGCAAGGCTGGCCTGTCCACTAGGTGAGCTAGGCGGCCGGCCCAGGTGGGCAGCTTTGTGCCGCCTCTTCGTTGCCTGTGGCAGATCATTTGCTTCAGCACACATGACCTGCCACTTCTGATCCTCCTCTGATGCAACTTACTGTCGGGGGGGGGAGGGGAGGGATCAGAAGTGGCAGGCCATGTGTGCTGAAGCATTTGGCCTGCCACAGGCAAGAAAGTGGTGGCACAAAGCCACCACTTTTTGAAATACTGCTGCTGCCGCTGCACTCCTTCCCCCCTGAGATGGAATCGGCGGCGGCGGCAGCAGCAGCAAGGGTGGAGGCAGCTTGGCGCAAGATGGGGGCGACACGACCAGGGTTTTTGCCTAGGGCAGCAGAAAATCTTGGGCCTGCCGTGGGTGTCAGCTGGTAAATTAAAACTCAAATGTCAATTCTGTATTTACAAGCATTCCTCAAAAGATTACAAGCTGAATTACAAACTGCTACAAGATATAGAAGAGGCCCTTAAGACTAGCAAAATTTTAATTGAAGTGTACAGTGTTCCCTGTGGGAGTCGGTAGATTCTATTTTGTATGTTTAATGTTGGGAAATATTTTAAAGAGTGCTATCTGTATCGTGTTGTCAGAGAACAACCATATTGAGTTACAGTGGCTACAAGCTGATGTCATTCAGGTTGATCTCAGCTAGCTTAAAGGATTCTTGGTAGCATGTAACATATTGATTACAAAGAATGATTGTACTTGCCTCTAAGTTAGTTTTATGTAATAATACACACAATACTGTTTAAAGATGTACTACCAAGTTGCTTTATTTTTATCTCTGTTTGGAAATTCTGAATAAAATAGTTTATTAAAGAATACCAATAAAGTTGCACACTGACAGGTCACAGATCTATTTCATAGCAAGTCAGAAGTGCTTTCCTGAAATGCTGGAACATTCCCAGAGATCAATAACATAACATTGCATTAGAATCACTGAAATTAGCATACTCTCAGCTCTTTTAGATAAGATTAGAAAGCATAGAAAATAGACAATTCACAAATGAAAGACAGGTGGGTTGCGCAACCACTGGACTACTTTCTTCCATGAAAAAAATACGCAGTTAAATAATTATTTTTCTTAAAGAGGCACTGCCAGATGTTACACTACTAAAATCAGCCAGCTAAAAGTTGTCTTTTGAAATAAAATAAAGCCTGAGAGAAACACACAACAAATTAAGCTATTTGTGTTTTGTTTTGTTGTTGTTTTTTTTTTTAATTTAAGATAGAGAGGAAAGAAAGAATTATGTTTTGTTTAACGTTCAATGTAAACCGCTTTGAATGTAAGAAAAGCGATATAGAAAAATTGTTAAATAAATAAAAATAAATAAATATACGGATGGAAAGAGGCTATTAGCCTGAGAAAATCTTCTGTAGCAGATAAGACAAAGGGCTCCCTTTTACTAAAGCCCGTAAAGGATTTGCAACTAATGCACCAAACAAATGCACATTAATTGCAAAGCCTCTGTGTTAGCTGTCGGGGGCGTGATGGGCCACTCAAATGTGTGCTCTGCTAAGACAGGTTTTACTGGACGACTCCCACAGAGGAGTCATTAAGTGAACCTACATCAACAACCACGTGGCCGCGGAGCACATGGCAACTGTCCTGGCACTAGTAGTAATGTGCACGCCATGCTTACTCTCTGCCTATTCCTTGCCCCATGCTGTGATCACTGATTAACATGCATTTTAGCACGCCGCAGCAGATATGCTCACACGTTACTGTTCCCAACTCCCAGCTGCCGTGCATTGAAACATATGTTAACCAGCTAACGGGCTATATTAAAAGGGGTCCACAGTGTCTAAGCAACAGTACCAAGTGAACATATGGGATGAATTCCACGTTGCCACTTAGGAAAAAGCACCATGGAGGTTAATCTTGTATGGATTATGGATGTTGCTATTAACCTAAGTATTTAAGATGTATGTCATAAAAGACTGGAATCTGGAGGAGCACTACTAGACATTTAGGCAACTAGAAACGCACCTACCCATAAGAGCAACAAAAAAGAGCAAACAAAAGGCAGCTCAATGGACTTTGATACTATCTGTACCAGAGAGAAGGCACTGCTTTCCTGCAGACTGAGGTGTGAAGGCAGCTTCTTTTATATGGGCATGTGCGGTAAGGGATTTATTTATTTTATTTCTTTAAGCGTTTTCTATGCCGCCTTTTCAAGAAGTCAAAACAGTTTACAATGAACGAAATCAAACAATTAAATGAAACATTTGGGTAACATTGTAAATAATTCAAATAAAGCACAGTTACTTACCTGTAACAGGTGATCTCTGGGAACAGCAGGAATAAGTCTTCACATATGGGTACGTCGGTACCGATGGAGTCTGCGCGGGAACGCTTCCCAGCGTCCAATCAGAATGCTTTTGGAAGCATCCCAACACGCCTGCGTTCTGCCTTCCCGCCTTTCCCAACTGCCTCTCCTCAGTTGAGTTTGAAAGCTGAGGCAAAGAGAGGGAGAACAAGAAAGGGAAAGATGGAGAAAGAGAAATAGCAACTCCTAGGGGAGGTGGGTGGGTTGTGAAGACTTATTCCTGCTGTTCCCAGAGATCACCTGTTACAGGTAAGTAACTGTGCTATCTCCAGGAACAAGCAGGAATGAGTCTTCACATATGGGACTCCCCAAGCTGAGATGCCTGGAGGGAGTCCTGGCATGTAGCGAATGTGGAGAGAGCCATGCTACTCCTCAGAACCTCAGGCATCCTGGGACTGGAGGGTAGGAGTTGAATCATAGGAAAGATGCTGTGGAACAGCTGGACTAGAACAGGATTTCTATGGAGAAAGATCCTGTATAGATGACCCTTGGTAGTAAAATATTGAATGCAATATTCTAATATGGACCTCCCTTGGTGGTATTGCGAAGTCTATTGAGGTGCAAATGGATCTGTTAGAAGAGCCAGTAGAAGATCCTCAAGGGTTACCTCACTATGAAGTAGAGGTAATAAACTTTAGGAACAACAATTGGAGGTCAGAACCCATCAGGGTGAGAACAGCCCCAGGGGAAAACTGGGGTAGTACGATGAGGTAGGGCTTCAGCGGGAAACGCAGAAGGTACTGTAAGACAAAGCTTAAGCCCTTTTGGTCGAAGGACAGCACAATGCTAGGACCAAAAGGAAATAAGTCTGACCGATTTGGACTGACAAAAGAAATAGTCCCTGTGGGAGAGAAGGGGTATGGAGACCCCTATATTCAATCCCAAAATGAGGACAGACTTATGAAGCGTTACAGCTTTAGATTAACTGAAAATCCGCTATGTCTTTCCAAATGAGGTCAATTGGGAAAGAAAAGGTACCTGGAGTTTGAAAGGTTATGGTAAGAAAAACAAAAAAATTTTGTTAATTACCACAGGGAGTGGTTATATGTGTAAAACCCTAAGCATGCTGGCACAGCATTGACAGGGGTAGTGCACATCTGTCAGAGTCATATAGGAATATATAGATATATGAACCTAGACAGAGAGATATCTCAACAGGAGTATATATGTATATAGACATATATAAACAGAGATATACTTGGGCGTAAGATACCGAGATACATATAGATATATATATCTATATGTATATAATCTGTAGACATATAGACACAGGTCCCCATGTGGGTAGATGGAGACATGGCTATATAACTAGATCCCCATAGGGATATGGGAATAGAGAGAAGATTCATCTGATAGCAAGAAGGGAGGTACCTGCTTGAATAGATGTATAGAGGATCTTCTTTCCCTGGTTATAATTGACAGCGTCAGAGGAATGGTATCCCTGACAAAGAGGAGTCTAGATTCTTTTAAGAATTCGAGCTCTTGAATAACCAGGATGGGCTATGTGAAAAATGCAGAGGATAGCTTCAGTCTGCAGGAAGCAAGTGCAGATCTCTGTAGAAATGCAGTATGGAGAATAGATAGAGGACGCCCTTCCCTTTTGCAGGATGAGGGCAAGATGGGTATCAGGCATCCCTGAGCTGCAACTGAAAGCAAGCTATCCCTGGTGAGAAGACCAAAGGAGATATGGACCAAGCCAGAGAATTGGTACCAACAAAAGGCACAGATCCACGTGCTAAAGGACACCCAGTAATAATTTATATCTTGTTTTTTATACAATAGGTTTTTATTATTTATTCATGTTTTTACTATGGTTTTTCACCTTGGTTTGTGGCTTGATAGAGAAATACCCCATTTATGAGATTTTATTTATTTATTTATTTATGGTTTTACTATGTTTTTTATTAGAATGTGCTGAATGAGATAAATACTCCATTGTATTCAACAATGTAAGAACAATGTATATACCTTTACCATGGTTATAGTTTCTTTAGTTGGTTTAGAATTTGCACTATATTGTATTTAGAGGTAATGCGCCTGAGGGGTTTATCTTCTCCAATGTACTTGAGTCGACTAATGTGGATATGTAGGTCCACACATGTAATCATGCTGTTTTTATTTTTATTTTTAAACGCACATTACATTTTGGAATGAGGTTTATTCATATTTTTTATGCAGGGATCGGCGTTCCTATTTTTTAGCATATTTATTATAAGAGAAGGATCCCCTTATGTGGGTGCCCCGCGTTGGCGATTACATGTTTTTTACAAATAAGTTTGGTGTTATCAATTGCCCAAGGGATTGAAGGAGGAGAGAAGGACGTCATCTTAAATTTACATAACGCGGGAGACAAATGTTAGTAGTGCGCAGCCGCTGGCGTTCTACTTTCGATTTGCCACTGGAGGTTCGCCCTTATGCGTTTGCACATCGCTGTCTATTCCAGTAAGTTTTTTTGAGTATATCTCTGATGGTAACATATATTTTTGATGGCATGAAGTTTATTGCCTTCAAAAACGGCTCACAGAATCACTATTTTTATGTGAATGAACTATGCTGAACCGTTTTGTTTTTCTCTTTTAAGAAGCTTCATATGTTCGCGTGGGGTTTTATGAGATTCTTTAAGAATTGAATTGGCTGTTGCCTCTTTGGAGTTTGGATTCCGTTGTGTTGTGCATCATATTTTAAACGCATTTTTAGTATTTTATATATATTTTTTTAGTTTTATTTCTGCAGAAAGGGTTCCGTCTACAACGAGTAGTGAACGATTCTGTCGGATGCACACACCCGGGTCAAACAGTAAGGATTTATCGTGACTATGCTCTGAAGTCCAATATGAGCAATTATTTTACTCATGTGTTTCTTCGTTTTATAAAAAAAGCATATAAATAATATAATATATATATAAGATTTTATAACATTAGTTAGTTGGATTTGTCTGTGTATTTTTGGTGCACATACCCCCTTTGGAAAGATTATTTGAGCCTTAAAAGGCTTATGATTTCATTAAGATCCTCCTTGTTGCCCTTCTTCATGTGCAATTTTGCTTCTGATTGGGTATCCTTTAGATGCAGTTAGTTGGAATACTTATCCTATTGGTTCTCATCCTCTGTCCCCACTTCTTACAATTCTTTTACAGTAATCTGTGGATGTGAGAATTGCCTATTAAGGTATGGATTGTTTATTTTATTTGTAATTCTCTTCATATTTATGTGTTTACATTATATTTGGTAGATCCCATGTTATTGCATACATGTGTAATGTATTTATATATGTATGTTTATTTTTATTGAAAGTTTATTATATTTTTAATATATGATATTTCCGAATGTATATTATCCTTGCTCTTACTGTTGGTGCTGTACTGATCTTTTATCATCTTCTCTTTTTTATGTGTAATAGCTATGAGATTATTATTATTTTTTATGTCTAATAGATATGGAGCTATTTATTATAATTGTTTTTATATATTTATTGTTTCACATATATGATTTTGAATATTTTGTTTTTGGTTCTCTTGGTTCTTATGAGATATGATTGTTATATTTTTATCTCATTAGGAAGTAGTTGTATTTATAATTATTAATTATTTATTGTTATGATTTTTTAATATTTTTGCTGTTGTTTTTAGCCTGCCCCTGAGGAAGAATACGAAACACGGCCTGTGTCGGGCCTAGGCTTATCATCCTTGTATCAATAAAGTTTATCTTCCAGTCGTTTTCCACGTTATGGCCAAGCCAGAGAATTGGCCATTCCTTGAGTTTTCACGTGATGTAAGGCCTGTGTGTTCTGTCTCGAAAAGAGATTTTAGACGAAATGGTAAGGGTAGGGAAACCCAACCAAACATGGAAACATGACTGGGTGAACCTCTCCTAACCATCTAGGCCTATCTGCTAGACAAGATACTAATGCTCTCTAGCAAGGGCCCACAGTGCAAAGCTACTACGTAGAGTTGCAGAGAGCATGTTAGAGGTTGGCTGGAAGAAAAACCTGTCTGCTCAAAGCCAGTAGGTTATTTAAACTATTCTGCCAAAACCAAGGGAATTGGAGATGGCGAAGAATAGAAGTCAACCAACAAATCTGTGCTGATAGGGTATTCCAAAAAGGTTGATAACCTGTTTTGGGTCTAGCAGTGAGGCTAGAAGGAATGCTAGTGGAGGACAAACCCTGGTTGTGTGGAGAACAGAACCAGTGGATTGACCACTAGGAATTACTGCATTTGCAGCAACTATCAGGGCAGCAGAAAAAAATTGTCTTTTCCGTTGTTTTAACTTGGAAAAAGAAGTAACAGACATAAGCAGAAGTGGTAAGACTTCCTTATTGTCTGATAAGCTGCCTTCAAATAAGAATATGAACAAAAAAGGGCTTACCAGTATAATAGAACCCCTCCTACAAACTGAATGTTGTAGCAAGAGGGGGGGGGGGGGTAAGACAGAGTTGAAGAGACTATGTAGGAAGTCTCTGGAAAGTAAGATGATACATGCTAGTACAGGGGAAAAACTGTCTTTTGATAGTTGTCACATCCCTTTCTCCAAGAAGGAGGAAGAGATACCTGTTAACTATAGGCATGATCATCATAAAGACTCTTAGAGCAGAAAGAAAGGATGTCTCGTGAAGAGAGATCCCTGAGAATTTAGAAAGAAATTAGAGTGGATGCTTCAAGTGAAAAGAAGCAGACTGCAAACTCTAATCACCAACAGGAGATATTGTGATAATCTATCTGAAACCCTGCGACTGCTGGGTTTGCTGAACCTGTTGAGGTTGTGGTTTCTTTGGACCAGAGCAATGTTTCCCCTGTTTGGGAACATCTGTATAGAAACATAGAAACATGATGACAGAAAAAGACCACATGGCCTATCTAGTCTGTCTTTCCATATCAACAACTACAACAGTCCACTTGATGGGTATGATGGGTAGAAGAAGGATAAAAATTTTTCCCCTTAGGGGAAGAAAGTTTGTTAGCAAATTTCCCACCAACTGGGAAAGAGGAAGGCGTAGAACAGCCTCTAGAACCAACAATGTCAGTGGTTAACTGAGCAACTTGGAGTAAAGAGTCTTTGTTAAAAAGATTTTCTCCAGTGCAAGGAGTATTTCCCAGTCTTTCTTGTGCCCATCTGTCCAAATCTGAAACCTGGAGCCAAGCTTTACGTCGTGCTCCTATAGCTATAGCAGATGTTCTGCTAACAGACTCAAAGGAGTCTAGGGAAGCACGAGTAAGAAACCCAGAGATATTTTTAGCATGACTAACCAGTAAGGAATAGTCTGCTCTTTTGGGCTCTTGGAGAAAGGGGGTCAAAAGTTGTAGTTTCTTTGTGACCTCTTCAAGAGATAATCCCATATAAAATATATATGAGAGAATTCTTGCTGAAAGCATGGATGCCTGGAAGGTTTGGCGACCAAAGGCATCTAAAGTCTTAGACTCACGACCCGGCGGATAAGAAGAGTGCTTTTTAGTACTCTTAATACGCCTCATTGCTGATTCCACAACAATGGAATGATGAGGAAGCTGAGTTTTTTCAAAACCTGGAGTGGGGGGCACCGGATATAGAAGATCAGTTGCCCTAGAAGGTGGGGGTACCGTTAAAGGAGCTTCCCACATTCGTAAGAGGAGATCCTGCAAGGACTGATGCAAAGGAAGCATGATGTTCTCCTTTGCACTCCCGGGAATATACAGGAATTCTGTATGCCCTTGTGCAGGATCCTGTCCAGGTATAGAAATGGCAAGTGATTTTGCCATATCAAGCAGAAAAGCTTGAAAAGAAAAATCCCCAGAGGGAAATCCTCTCGAAAGAGGAGGACAGGCTAGATCTGTTGAAGAACTAGCATTGGCACCCAGGGATCTATCCAATTTTAGAGGAGCAGTAGGTAGCGCATCGTCCATGCTAGGGATCGATTCCAAACTCGGTACCGAGGGAAGCGAGCCTGATGAAAGAAGCATGGAAGGTACAGACAGCGATGATAATGTAGATACCGGTACCGACTCCGTTACCGTATCCAATACCGGTGGAAGAAGGCAAGCCAGTGACAGCTCTAATGGTATCGACAGAACCGAGAGTGTCGAACATGGATCATCGGAACCGTGCCTTCGGTACCGTTTGGTGTCGGTACCAAGGCGAGTTGGTACCCAGTCCTCCAGACTGGAGATCGATTCCAGATTCGGCATCGAAGGAAGTGAGCCTATCGATGCACATCTGGAGGGTACCGACGTCGGTACCAGTACCGGTACCGGGATCGATACCGATACTGGAAGATCGGTCTGCAGCATATCCAACGGGCCCGTAGGTACCGAGGACGCCAGACTACCATCTTTGGTGAGGGGTGTTTCATCCAACACCATTGCCAATGCTGGGGTTCCAGTACCGCTCGAAGCGGATGCCACCACCGAGCATGGCTCAGGTATGTTCGGAGAGGGGTGAACCTCAGGAACAACCTGAAACCCCACACAGGATTTGGAGGCCGAAGACTCCCACCGGGGTTTTAAAGCCAGTGTGTTCTCGAGGGCAAGGCCAGAGGCATCTCTATGCTGTGCATGAGATCTACCACTTGAGGACTGGCTAGTCTTAACAGACTGTTTTTGGGTTACCTGATCCTGTGAAGAAGAAGGGGTGGTCGGTGCCCTGAAGTTGAATGGGGACCACGTATCGAGGGGAACTCGATGCTGAAGACTTCTTCCCACTATACTGTTACAGGAGGGACACTCCAGAGGAAAATGCTCAGGACCCAAGCAGGGTAGACACCAATTATGAGTGTCTAAAATAAATTTTGTACCGCCACAGTTCAAACATTTCTTAGGAATAGTGGCTGGCGGGGAGACATCATCTTATCCTGGGAGCACCCGCAGTCACTACAACTGCGCGGAGCAGGGCTGCAGGAGGGAGCGGAGACTCGGAGGTACAGCTGCAGGCACCTGGGCGGACGTTCCTGCCTTGGAGGACCCCCCCCCGTGATCCCCATAAAGCTCTGTGAGAGCAGAACTTATTTGGGAGACATCATCTTATCCTGGGAGCACCCGCGGTCACTACAACTGCGCGGAGCAGGGCTGCAGGAGGGAGCGGAGACTCGGAGGTACAGCTGCAGGCACCTGGGCGGATGTTCCTGCCTTGGAGGACCCCCCCTGTGATCCCCATAAAGCTCTGTGAGTGCTACTCGCGGCTTGCGAGTCGCGGCTTGCAGGGCCGTGTCCAAAGGGGCGTGTCACAAGGGGCTAGACACGCTCCTTTTGCGCTCCTTCGGCGCTCCTGAGAAGCATCTGAGAGCGCTTGACGCTGCCTGCCGTGTCCATGGGGAAGCGAAAACGGAAATCGGTGGCAAAATCTGAATCGGGAGATCGAGATTCTGGAGGTAAAGTGACTGGCCCTATGGACAGGCATGTTTCGTTGCTGCAGCCTGTTAACATTTCGTCGGACCGAGCTTCTTTAAGCCCGGAGCTCCGGCTCCCGCCTCCGTTTCCCCAGCCTTTCTCGTCTTCTACTTTATTAGATGCACCCGCAATGCCTTTGGTCTCGCCTCTGAGGCCTGTTTGTCCGGCTGCTTCTGATCAAAGTATTCCTCTCATTACTGGGGAGGTAACGTTAGCTGATATCTGGACTGCCATTCAGCAAATTGATAAACGTTTGTCATCCACTATTTCATCATTGTGTTGTTTTACGAGCAAAGTAGTTGATAAATTTAATATGGTTGATAAACAGTTAAATTCTCTGGTTCAGACTTCTGCCCGTGTTGATTCTCCTCTCCCTTTACTTAAAGATATCTCTGCTGTTTCCTATCGTGTGGAGTTGTTGGAGAATCAACATCGGGCTAGGAATCTACGTTTTCTTAATTTTCCCTCAACTCACTTACTGTCTCCTGAAATTTTACTGCAGAAATATTTCTCTGAGATATTGCAATTGAAGGGTTCCTTGGAGGTAGTTCAGGTATACTCTTTTTCTTTAGGTAGTCTGTCGACGCCTGTTGCAGAGGGGGCTTCGGCTCCCTCTGTTCAGTCGGTCGGCCAAGACTTAACCGCTTTCTTGGAGGATTCTACAGATTTTATATCTAAGCGTTGCACTTTAGTTGCAACTTTTGGTTCTGAATCTACCAAATTGACTGTGCTTAGGGCTTATTTTAAGCACAGGGACGCTTTATTCTGTGGTTTCAAGCTCCAAGTTTTCCTGATGTTGGTCATGTGACGCAGCTCAGACGTAAGCAGTTTCTGGGGTTGAGAGCTAGAGTTATTGCTCTGGGAGCGTCTTTCTTTTTAAAATTTCCTTGTTGCTGCCTGGTTGTTTACCAGGGGCAAAATTTTGCTTATAGGGATGTTGACCAGTTACAGAAGTTTTTGATTGCTAGGGAATTGGCAGAGAAGTAAGGGGGTGGGTTTGCTTTTTTTTTTTAATGTGCTCCCTAATGTGG
Organism: Ichthyophis bannanicus; assembly: GCA_033557465.1. Lineage (NCBI taxonomy): Eukaryota > Metazoa > Chordata > Amphibia > Gymnophiona > Ichthyophiidae > Ichthyophis > Ichthyophis bannanicus. The sequence continues at coordinate 136,886,722 of CM066042.1, forward strand.
ACTTGTTAAACTCTTAATTACTATAATAATTTTGTATTTTCCTGTGTATTATTGATTGTTTTCTCCGTGATGTGTAGTGATCTTTTTCCTGTATATTCTTTGTTTGAATTGTATCTTGAATATTTCGAATTGTTTCTTGTTTTTGTTACTTTGTATTCAGGAAAGAAAAAGCCTTAAATAAAAGATTAAAAAAAAAAAAAAAAAAAGGAATAGTGGCTGGCGCTTCCATGAGGAAAAAAGGGGTAGGCCTAGCAGGCCGGGAAAAACCCCGTCAGGCACTGAGGGAAAAATATTCCCTAAACAGGAATATATTTGAAGAAAAAAGAAAAGAAACACCGGCGGTACTGGTGGCATCGGGGAAGGCAGCCGCGACCACAAGAAAAATAAAAAATAAAAGAAGAATTTTCTGCGGTGACAGAAGGACGTCCTGCCGGCTCCGCGGAAAAACAAAAACTGAGGAGAGGTAGTTGGGAAAGGCGGGAAGGCAGCACAGAGGTGTGTTGGGATGCTTCCAAAAGCGTTCTGATTGGACGCTGGGAAGTGTTCCTGCGCAGACTCCGTCGGTACCGACGTATCCATATGTGAAGACTCATTCCTGCTTGTTCCTGGAGATATAGGATAAATGCAGTGATGCAACATCAGCTAATTACAAATGACATTTATAGTGTGTGAGTGCATTCAACAAATGTACTTATAATTGAGTTAGTTAGAAGGAGTGTATCAAATCTGTCAATTGTGGCATGGTGTGCGAGAATTCATGCTATAATGCAGGTTGCATGGATAATGCAGGCTGGGCCTCTGATTGTTTTAATTCCAAACAATTAAAGGAGGCATTTGGGTATATGTAAAGCTCTATCTTGTCTCTGCAGAATTTATGAGCAGCACAAAAAATACCCCCTTCCAATTTGACATACTTGATTTTTGTGAGCTCAAATGTTTAAAGGCGGCTTTCCAGAGCTGTTTAAGTTCTTACCCAGCCAAAGAGGTTCTACACTGAAGTTTCAGAAATATAGTAGGTTCTATAGACAGGTTTCACATACCTGAGGTCCAAAAGTCTGAATAGAAATTCTTAGCTTCTTACAAGTTCATAAAAAGTTCCAGTTGACAGTAAATGGACTTTAAAGCACATTCAGAGATGTGCATAACATATTCAAGCAGTTTTTTTTAACGTGAGTCTGGGGGGGGGAGAATTTGAGATTTGCTCATCAAGAGACTTTTCCATTTTGAATTGAGTTATTTCTGATGGGTAGCCAACAAATGCAACATCTCCTCATGACATACAAATTTGTCAATTTCTACCCTTTCAGCAGCTTAGAATTTAAATGATAATTGGAGAATGAAATTGAAGAGTGGGCTTGAGTTCTGCAAAATCAGACCCAGTAAAATTTCTAACCAGAAGCAGCTTTAGGGGGCAGGAGGGGGTGTTTGCAGTTTGTCTGCTTGTATGTTTTATGTTGATTAATTATTTCTAATGTTTTAGCTATAAGTCACCTAGAAAATGTTGATCGGCAGCATATAAATATTTCTAAATAAGATGAGATCCGTGATGGCCTAACCCTTAGGACTACTGTAAGCATTTTGACCAGTGGTGAACATGCACCCAGAAGACTTGTCCAGCAATGCTAGACATCTACAGCCAAAAAATCTTCCATTTTATTTCTGGATCATCAGTACCTTTTTTGCTCAGGATGGCAAACAAAACCATTTGGATTCCACCCATCTTGCTAACCACATACAGATCTAGATGATTGCCTTAGCCTATTGTCCAGAAAGTTTACTTCCACTGCTAGGTAAATCGCTACTAGAGGTTTTCTATAAGGCAATGTCAAATCCCAAACCTGCAGGAAGTCCCACCTCAAGAGACTGGATCCTGTTCCTCTCTAGTTATTTAAGTAGCACATGACTACTTGAGTTATCCATGTGTTCAAAGCAAAGTCTGTTGGCCACCCAACTTAAAAAAAAACCCTTTTACTCTTTCAGAAGAGTCATTAACCCTAGGAAGTCTATTCGCATGTGGTTTTCTGAAGTGAGCAGGGTGTTTAAGAACAATGCTCCTCTTTGTCAGCACTCTGCTTAGGCTGGAGGTATCTAAGTAGTACCTTTCCAGGAGCTTTAATCTCAATAAATTAGTCATGGCTTGCCTTTTTAAACTTGTTAGTGACCTAAATATAAGGGCGTCAATTGCACAGGTACAGTCACAAGGGTCATTGGCCTGGCTAATGTCTGCTGACTATGAATTAACTTTCCTGCTAAGGGCATCATTGCCTTGCACTCCTATTCCAATAAGGTCCATGTGTACACATCTTCTCGTGTTACATCTGAAGAAAAATTCACACATTTTCAACTATTACTTTTCCATCCAGCAGTCTTTTCCAAAAAATTAATAGAAATTATAAAATTATCACCACAAAAAAAAAAATCTCGGAAAGTCTTGCACTGATCCAGCAATGTAATGGATTTATACTTACCCTAGCTATGTATTTTATCTGGTTTTCTGTAGTGACCTGAGCATTGCCTTGCTCATCTGTGGCAAACTGCACATTTCCCAAGTGCAGTACACTTGCAACAATACTAAGCAAATCCTAGAAGAGAAGGAAAACAAAATTGAGGGGAGAGAAAGCAGGAAAGTATGTGGGACAGAGGGTATATGTTCAGAAGCAAGAGAAAATATGTTATAAGAAACTGGGAAATAGATCATTCTTCCTTTTGCCAAGCAAGACAGGCAGCCAAATTTGAACATTTAGAGCAAATGTCAATACACTTGTGTAATACTGCTTTCTGATTATAAGTTCTGCATGTGGACACTAACATGTCTCCTTCCCCAAGTAAATCAACTTGACAAGACACAGAAAAACAAACAGACCAAAAAAATTCCTAAGTCCAGACTGTTACACACAGTACTATCGAATGCGCTAAACAGAACTAGAAATCCTCTTTGCAAATTCCAAGATCTACATTATAAACCAGAAAAAAGGTATTTTCCTGCCTGAAAATTGGTTTATGGCACAATAACCTAAACCATGGCTTATGCCCAAGCCAGAAACACTCTGGTCATATCACACTTACCATTCCAACTTTCTGCCCCGGTTAGGTATACGCCCAAGCTCACAAATTCTACAAAGTATTTAATTACAACTTAAAAAAATACTAATGAAGTTATCCTGGTTGAAAGAATCATCTAAGTTAATTAGGTGCTTAACATTTTGCTTCCTTCTCTGCCTACATAGATATGTGGGACTGTTGATAATAACACTGGTATTCTTAATCAATCATCTTTAAATGAATGCAGGAGTACATTTTCAAGTAGGTGTCAAGGTTATTCCATCACAACGTTAGCCTATTTGAGTTAGTGGGAAGACATGAGAGATGACCATTCCTGATATTTGCTCCCTCGGGCTTCCAAGATGATAAAGGTAACCTACATAGGGCAGCTACAATTATAACCCCAACATCAATAAGCATGTAAGGAACAGACAATGAGGGCATTGGTAGAACAGGAGAGAATGGGTGAAAAAATGTGGAGGTGCAGATGCTGATTAAGTATGAGAATGTGCGCATATGTGCTGAGATACGAGATACAGAACTGAAAGAAGTAACTGGCAGACTAGATGGATCCATTGATCTTTAGCTACCATCATTTATTATGTTACTAATATACTATGCTTAAGCTCTGATGCAATACACATCTGCACCATAGTGCTTACAATTCAAGAAAGAATCACTACCCCAGGTACTTAGACTAAGAAGGTAATTTAATAAGGAGCCATGTAAAGTTATACGTCAATGTGCATAAGTCACCGATTTTAAATTACTTAAGCATGTGGATGGGCCTTTACATGTGTAGCTTAGGTGGGCGCTACTCTGAAAGTATACACATCATATCTTTGGTGCAGGCTTGGGGAGGGGCAAAGCATGGGCAGGGTATGCATGAAAATTATAAAATGCCATAACTCATGCATATTCTTTAGAAATGATAGGCGCAAGCATTTACATCAGTCCTATGGCTGGCATGAGTGATTGAGCTTAGATTTGATGCACGCATCTCACCACTTACACCCCTATTTTATAAAGTACGTATGTGCCATATTCTATAAAGTAGGCAGAAAACGCGCACATTGCAATGCATGTTAACTTTGCAGAAGTTTATAAACTTAACCGCAAGAGGAACAAAGACCCACCTGTCTCCACTCAACCATGCTACCCCTCTATACAACATATTACTCACTACTCACCCTCAAACCGCTTATCTACGACTACATCACCCCCCATACCCACACCTACCCACACCCACACCCACTCCACACAACACAATACACAACGCCTCATACACATACCATGCAGAAACACACCCAAGCACCTTTGACCCACACAGTAACCACACAAACACTACAATACACACTAATAAACACCTGCTCAGTAAGAAACAAAGTACCCATTATCAAGGACCTCTTCACAATGCAATACCTTGACATGATCTGTATAGCAGAATCTTGGCTCACTGACACTGTCCTCATGAACCAACGTCTACTGGATGGATTCAACCTCTTTCACTGCCCCCACACTCATCAGAGGGGAGGAGGGGTATTGATCATCACCAAATCACACCTCCACTTCCGCCACCTCTCCACAGAAGCAGCAGATATCCTTACCATAGCAAACAGGTGACAATCTGTCTAGCCTACAGAACCCCAACCACCAGTCACCGATCTATCCAACCTAATAGAAAAATTCATGGAGAACACCAAATCAGCAAGAGACATCCTCATCCTAGGAGACCTCAACCTTCCCTCAGCTCAACCCAGGCACGCCGCAGCCTTCCTAGAAGCTATGAGAACCAAACAGATAATTTAAAAGTTTCCACAAAGAATCCTTCCACTGGAACATCCTCCCTCAGCTAGAAAATTAAGAAATGGACTCCCACACCCTCATAACTAATTGGAATTCCATCATCAAAAAAGACTGCAACTACAATCATGAAAACAACCTCTGCAACAAACAAGAAACCTAAGACCCCATGGTCTACTCCCAACCTCCAAAAACTAAAAACTCAACTTCGACGATTGGAACATAAATGGCGAAAATCCACCCTCCAATCTGACAGACACCTCTACATGGACCTACTGAACTACCACCACAATGTAATTGATAATACCAAGCGTGCCTACCACACTCAACTAATCACTAACTCACTGAATAGACAAAGTATTTGATATCAAGCAACTCACAAAACCCCCTTCAGCACCCCTCCGACCTCATAAGCCATTAGACATTAGCAAACCATTACAAACAACTCCACCCCCAGCCGAACCTCACACCCCCCCACCCCATGGTCCACTTTTGATTGCATCAGCAAGGCTAATATCAAAACCATAATTACCTCACTCAACGCCACAACATCTCCTATTGATCCATGCCCAGTTAACTGGATCAAATCAGCAAAACAAGAACTCGGCCCCATCATCACAAAACGTACCTAATCCATACTACAACAAGGCAAATGCCAAAATGCCTGAAGCTATCCTCCATATGTTCCACCCTCAAGAAACCCACCCTCGACCCAATGGACCCAGCATCCTACAGACCAATAGCCAGTCTCCCATTCTTAACAAAAATCATAGAGAAAACTATCCAACAGAAGCTCCAAGAACACATTGACAGAAATACCCTTCTCGACCCCCAGCAACATGGTTTTCATCCACTCCACAGTGTAGTAACGCTGATGGTCTTACTCAAACACATTAATAAAGGGAACCCAAGACAAGACACAGGAATACATCATGATATTCCTAGACATATCTGCTGATTTTGATACAGTTAACCACAACATTCTCCAACGCCTACAATCCACTGGAATGCAGAACACCATATTACTATGGTTCGAATCCCACCTCACCAACAGGAAACAACAAATAAAAATCGGACCCAACATATCCACACCACACCAGCAAACACAAGGCGTCCAAAAGGATCCAACCTATCAACCTACAACCAATCTGCAAAATCATCAGAACCCACAGCAAACTTCCACATATACGCAGATGGCATTATGTTCTAAGGACCATTTATCCATAGCCACCCAACAAAAACAAACCTCATCTAGTGCTTCACCGAAGTCTCGCAATGGCTAACAACCACCCACCTATCGATCAACTACAAGAAGACTGAAGCTCTCTTCATCACAAAGGACACCACCTTCACCCCACTGGACTCCATCACCCTAAACGCCACCCCAATAAAGGTAAAGCCGGAAATCAAGTACCTGGGAATGACCCTGGATCAACACCTCTCCTTCAAATCACAAATACAAAACACCGCAAGAGCAATTTACCACAAAATGAAAACCCTTCAAAGACTGTGCCCCCTCCTCAAACTTCCACTCAGCATTTCAAGCCATAATCCTACCACATATTGACTACTGTAACTCCATTTACCAAGGCCTTCCTCAATCCACCATACTTCCCCTAAGCACTGCTGTACACACAGCTGCAAGCACACTGACTGGATCCTCAAAATATGACCAAATATCATCCACCTTGAAACAGCTGCACTGGCTTCCACTAACTAGCCAGATCAAAATGCTCCTCTAATACACAAAGTCCTCAGCAGCTACCTGGCATCATATCTTTGCACCTTGATTCAAACTCCGCAACAGAGAGACAGACGACAATCCACAAAGAACACCCTGACCATCCCCCAGGCAAAAACAAAGTCAACCCAACAAGCTTGTGACCGATTCTTCGAACTGTATGCTCCCTCAACCTGGAACACACTCCCGGACTCAATAAGAAACATCACAGACCTACCAACATTCTGAAAACACTTAAAAACACACCTATTCATCAAACACTTTAGCCCACCTGCCTAACCCACACAGTATTCAGCCAATCTTCAAACAGACTGAGCATAAATTCTATAATTGTTATTTACATATGGGAAGAACCTATGTTTACAAGTTTCTAGTTAAATGTACTGAAGGATAAAGCGGTATAGAAAAACTGTTAAATAAGTAAATAAATGTACATAATTTTTTGATTCATTTCAATATAACATCTTATAACAACTGTTCATTGTAAACCGGCTTGACCCCAGTGAAATAAACCTTGCTAAACAAATAAATATAAAAGGCAACATATGAGGTGTGACAAAAAAAAAAACTTAGACTGTGGCAGCCACGCCCATGACTCAATGCCAATTGGCTAACCGCTTATGTCACTGTGTTCTGCAACATCTCGCCACTATTCTGCTATAATATTTTTCATCTCTCTCGCTCTTTTTCTTTTTCAGGTTTTTTGTAGCACACTGCTCCATTGCTTTGTCACACAACTGGAGATGGCAGAAATATGGAGCAAAGAATCAACTTGAAATTTCTGGTTAAGTTGGAGAAGGGCCCAACTGAGTGTATCCAACTTCTCCAAAAGGCTTATGGAGAAGATGCAATGTCAAGGCCACGAGTCTTCGAGTGGCACAAATGCTTCAAGACTGGCCACGACGAGGTGGAGAATGACCCAAAGTCAGGACGGCCTTCCATGAAAAAGATGGCTGAGAACATTGACAGAATGAATCAGCTGGTGCGGAGTGATCGCAGATTGATGGTGCAGATGATAGCTGAGGAGCTCAGCCTGAACAGGGAGTCAGTGCGAACCATCTCGGTTCAGGAGCTGGGGATGCGGAAGAAGTGTGCCAAGATGGTACCCATGCTTTTATTGGATGACCAGAAGGAGCACCAGGTCAATGTTTGTCAATACTTGCTAGAGAAGATCAGAGAAGATCCAGAGTTCGTTGGCCGAGTCATCAGAGGAGACGAGACTTGGGTCTTCTAGTATGAACCTGAAAACAAGAGACAGAGCCTGCAGTGGAAGACTCGACTGTCACCCAGACTCAAGAAGGTGCGCATGTCCTAATCAAGGATCAAGGTCATGCTGATCGCATTCTTCGACCAGAAGGGAGTGGTCCATGATGAGTTTGTGTCTGAGGGTCAGACAGTCAACCAGCACTTCTACCAGCTGGTCCTCAATCACCTCCATGACCGGGTTCGGCGCAGCAGGCGGGCTCTGTGGAGAGAAGTCGTGGCTGCTCCACCACAATGCGCCTGCACACACCACGTTTAGTGAGAGGCAGTTCTTGGCCAACAAACAAATCATAGCTCTCGACCACCCTCCTTATTCCCCAGATCTCCCACCGTGTGACTTCTGGCTCTTCCCCAGGCTGAAGACTGTGCTCAAAGGAACTCATTTCGCCTCTGTAGAAGAGATCAAGGCCACTGTTATGAGGGAGTTGAGGTACCTCAAGGAGGAGGACTTTACTGAGTGCTTCCGTACGTGGCTGAAGAGAATGCAGAAGTGCATTAACTCTGGCGGGGGGGGGGGGGGATTACTTTGAAGGGGACAATGTATAATTTCTCTGTAGATTTTGTAATAAAACATTTATGGGACAGTTTTGTTTCTTTTTTGTCACACCTCATATGCACTTATCTGCTTTTATAAAATCACACCAAAGTGGGAGCATGCATTTGCACCTATTTGGAGGCAGGTGCAATTATGTTCATGTATGCACCAGTAAGAACTGGCACACATATGGCTCTCTTCTCCCGACACATTTTCTTCGGTTTTTCAAGTTCAAAAGTCAGCGGTTCCTCTACCCATGTCTTCCTCCATTTACCATCTAAAATTTTATTCTTTAAAACATTTTTTTTTAAAAAGAGGATATTTCTTTACAGTCTACGGTCATCCTGGAGTCTAACCCACACACAGTAACAGCCTTAGACTCCTCGCCCTCTGGGTCTGATAAGCATGCCAAGGGGGAGAGAGAGAGATTAAAAAGGATGAGCTCAACACTCAAATGGTTTCAACAACTTCAGGGGCTACCAGTCATACTACTCAGGACCATGCTTCCACTCTAATACGCCCCCTCCCTGGCAGAACAGGGCAACGGCAGAGGCCAGCCTGCTAAGAAGCATGCAAAGTTGAAGCATACAGCTACTTCGGATAAGTTGTGAAATGGGAGTGGTACCTTTCTTCTCCAGTACAACTGCTGGTGAGTGCAACGGAGAACCAGTTTATTTTCCATGGAAGTTCCTTTCACTTCCTCCATTCTGGCACATCAACCCTTAGTTCATCAACTGGGACCAATGGCAACACCCCCCCACACCCCTTTCAGGTTCCTTCTCAGCAAGGACCTCTCCTTTTACTAATACAAAGGTCTCTCTATGAAATAACCAATATGCTTCGATAAAGACTCCAGCTGCACCGTTGACTCCTCAGTTCTCACACAGAGCTTACCCCCATGGGACACAACAACTGTATCCCTTCTGCTCATTTAGAAAGCAGTACCCTCAGGGAACCCTCCTCAGAGGTCCACTCTCAGTCTAGCTAGCTGCTAATCACTCACTGAGACCACAGAGATGACCTAAGGTCTGTCAGAGAGCCCTCTATGCTATACGACTCGGATAAGGACATGGAGGGTCCTCCATAACCCCTCAGTTACAACCACCAGGGCTGGGCCAACCATTAGGCAAACTAGGTGGTTGTCCTAGGCAGCAACCTCTGGAAAGAGCAGGGCATTCAAAGCTAAACATTAGATTTTCACAGCCAAGGGGAGTGTAAGGCTTAAGGTCTGCCTATGGCGCCAATAACTTGAACCAACTCTGGGGCCAGCCCTGACAAGAACCACCCCAGGACAACAATTCCTATCCTAAGTTCCTCCTAAAGCTAATCAAAGCTCTAGCCCTTGCTCCTGGTGAAATTCCTTCAACCAGAAAGGATTTCCATCAATCCTAAAATGTATGTCCATGCCCAAAGAAGTACTTGCTTTGCCTTTTCATGAGGTCTTGCAGGATTTGCAACTCACTACTTGGTGGACACCACTCAGTTAAAGTCATAAGAATATAAGATATGCCATACTAGGTCAAGCCAAGAGTCCATCTAGCCCAGTATCCTATTTCCAACAGTGGCCATTCCAAGTCTCAAGTACCTCTTGCGTTCCCAAAAGTATATACATACCATGCTGCTTATTCCAGGAGTAAGGACTGGATTTCCCCAGTCTTCTTTAATAATGGTTTATGAACTTTTCCTCCAGGAACTCGTCCAAACTTGTTTTGAACCTAGCTACACTAAAAGCTTTTACTACATCCTCCAGTAATGAATTCCAGAGTTTGATTAAGTGCAGAGTGAAAAAATATTTTCTACAATTAGTCTTAAATATGCTATACTGTAGCTTCACAACGTGTCCTCTAGTCTTTCTATTTTCTGAAAGAGTATACCTTTACCCATTCCACTCCATTCATTATTTTATAGACCTCTATCATTTTTCCCCTCAGCCGTCTCGTTTCTAAGTTGATGAGCCCTAACCTTTTAAGCCCTTCCTCATAGGAATATCCTTCAATCCTTTACCATTTTAGTCACTCTTCTCTGCACATTTTCCAATTCAGCTATATCCTATCCTTCTTAAGATACGGTGAACAAAAATGCACACAATATTCAAAGTGCAATCACATCATGGAGCAATACAGAGACATTATTATAGCCTTGATTTTATTTTATTTTAAGGGAGGAGTAGCCTAGTGGTTGGGGCAAGGTACTTCAGGCCGGAAGGTCAGAGGTTCAAATCCCACCAGAGGACAGCAACCTTGGGCCGGAAGGACTGGGGTTTCTAGTCCCACAGATACTCCTTGTGGTCTTGGGCAACCCTAACCCTCCATAGCCCATGTTCCCTGTAAGTATTAGTGTATGTGTCTCATATCCCTGCGTGTTAAAAGTATCCCCCAATTGTGTTGTGACCGTTTTGATTGAAGGATAAGGCGGTATACAAAACTGTCTAAATAAATAAATAAAATAAATAAATAAATTTTCTATTCCTTTCCTTATGATTCCTAGCATTTTATTTGTTTTCTTGGCCATGGGTGCACACTGGGCAGAGGTTTCAATTTACTATCAATGACAACGCCCAGATCCTTTTCCTGGTGGTGATTCCTAATGTGTAGTTTGGTTTGTTCTTCCCTAAGTGCATGATTTTGCACTTGTCCACATTAAATTTAATCTGCCATTTGGACACCCAGTCTCCCAGTTTTTCAAGGTCTCTTGCAATTTTTCACAATCCTCTTGTGTTTTAACAACTTTGAATAATTTTATGTCATCTGCAATTTTGATTACTTCACTTGTTATTCCCATTTCCAGGTCATTTATAAATATGTTAAAAAGCAGCAGGCCCAGCACAGATCCCAGGGGTACTCCACTATTCACCTTTGTCCATTGAGAAAAATGTCCATTTAGCCCTACTCTTTGTTTTCTATCTTTTAACCAATTCCTAATCCACAATAGTACACTGCCTCCTATCCCATTATTTTTTAATTTCTGCAAAGGCTCATGAGGGACCTTGTCAAAGGCTTATATATCAACCAGTTCACTTTTATCTATTTCTTCACACCTTTGAAAAAATACAACAGATTAGTGAGACAAGATTTTCCTTGGTTAAATCCATGTTGGCTTTTTTTCATTAAGCTATGATTATTCACATGTTCATTTTGCCCGGTAGAGATGTCAAGCAGTTTCCCAGATCACCTCTGGTACCCCTTTTAAAAATTGATGCTACATTGGCCACTTTCCAATCCTCAGGTACTACAAATGATTTTAAGGATAGTTTACAGATTACTAAAAATAGGTCTACAATCTCATATTTCAGTTCCTTCAGCACCCTGTGATGTATGCCATCCAGTCCAGGTGATCTGCTGCACTTTAGTTTATCAAATAGCTATATTATATCTTCCAGGCTTATCGAGATTTGTTTCAATTCCTCTGATATATCACCTTTGAATATCATTTCTGGTATGGGTAAATTTCCTACATCTTCTTCAGTAAAGACTGAAGCGAAGAATTCATTCAGTCTCTTCGCTATGGCCTTGTCCTCTCTTAGCGCCCTTTTTACCCCTCTATCATCTAATCGACCAACTGGCTCTCTCACAGGTGTTTTTCTACAAATGTACTTGAAAAACATTTTATGTGCTATTGCTTCCATGGCAAGCTTCTTTTCAAATTCCCCGTTTGCCTGCCTTATCAATGCCTTATATTTAACTTGGCAGTATTTATGTTTCCTGTTTTCAAAATTTGGCTCTTTTTTCCCATTTTCTGAAGTATTTTCTCTTAACTATAATGGCCTATTTGACCTCACCTTTAAGCAATGCTGGCTGTCATTTGGCCTTCTTTCCAACTTTCTTAAAGTGTGGAAATACATCCGGTCTAGGCTTCCAATACAGCATATTTAAATAATATCCAGGCCTGATGTAGACTCGTAACCTTTGCAGTTGCTTCTTTCAGTTTTTTCTTAACAATTACCTCATTTTATCATAGTCTCCTTTTTGAAAGTTGAATGCTAGTGCAGTGGATTTCCTTGTTATCCTCCTGCCATTTATTAAATCAAATGCAATCATGTTATGATTGCTATTGCCAAGCAGCTTCAACACTGTTACCTCTCATACTAGATCCTGCGTTCCACTAAGAACTACATCTAGAATGGTTTCACCTCAACTCGGTTCCTGAACCAGCCATTTATTTCACTTAGAAAACTTATCTCCCCTAGCATGGTCTGATGTAACACTGACCAAGTCAATACTGGGGTAACTGAAATCTTCCATTATTGCTGTGTTGTAAACTCTGCCCTAATTTCTTTTAGCATTTCATCATCTGTCTGTTCATTCTGGCCAGGCGGACCATAGTACTCCTTCCCCTCCTCACCCTCTACTGCAATTCCCTTCCCCTTTTTACATTGAATTTCTATCCATAAAAATTCTACAGTGTATTTTATCTCCTGTAAAACCTTTATCCTGCTTGACTCAAATATGCTAAGGGGACCTTAATTGATAGCTGAGTGAATAAGTACAGCAACTTAGGCATCGCTACCATCTTGAGGGCCACATCCTACCCATCCAGCTCAGAGTAAGATCCCCCACCTCTGCAACTCTTCCAAAGGAAGACCATGATAAAATGAAGAAATAGTTAAGAAAAAACTAAAAGGGGTAGTTGCAAAGGTTAAAGAATTACATCAAGCATGGATGTTGTTTAAAAGTACTATCTTGGAAGCCCAGACCAGATGTATTCCACACTTTAAGTGGAAGGAAGGCCAAAAAAACTGCCAGCATGGTTTAAAGGTGAGGTCAGAGAGGCTGTTGCCAAAAAATGCATCCTCCAGAAAATAGAAAAAGGAGCCTAATGACTAACACCGGAAACAACAAAAGCATTGGCAAGTTAGATGCAAGGCATTGATAAGGCAGGCAAAGAGAGAATTTGAAAAGAAGCTTGCTGTGAAAGCAAAAACATAATAAAAGCTTTTTATATCTATCTATCTGTGAGAGAGTCAGTTGGACCATTGGATGATAGAGGAGTAAATAGGGCACTAAGAGAGGACAAGGCCATGGCTTTCTTTACTGAAGAAGATATAGGGAAGTAACCTGTGCCTGAAATGGTATATAAAGGTGATGTAGCGGAAGAATTTAAAGAAATATTTGGGATGATATATTACAACTGTTTGATAAACTGAAGAGTAGCAAATCACCTGGTCTAGATGGGTATACATCCAAGGGTTTTCAGAGAACTGAAATATGAGATTGCAGACCTACTATTAGTAATCTGTGAACTGTCATTAAAATCATCTGTAGCACCTGAGGATTGGAGAGTGGCCAGCATAACTTCAATTTTTAAAAAGAGTTCCAGGGGTGATCCGGGAAACTACAGGCCAGTGAGCCTGATGTTAGTATCGGGAAAAATGGTAGAAACCATTAAAAAGAATAAAATTACTGAACATGTAGATAGCCATGGTTTACTGGGAGAAAGCCAAAATGGATTTAGCCAAGGAAAGTCTTGCCTTACTAATCTGTTTTTTTTTTTGAAGATGTGATTAACCAGGTAGACCAAGGTGAGCTGGTTGATATAGTGTATCTGGATTTTCAGAAATCCTTTGACAAAGTCCCTCATGAGAGACTCTTGGCGAAATTAAAAAGTCATGGGATTGGAAGCAGTGTAGTATTGTGGATCAGGACCTGGTTAAAAGATAGAAAGCAGAGAGTAAGGCTAAATGGCCAATTTTCTCAATGGAGAAAGGTGAATAGTTGAGTACCCCAGGGATCTTTGCTGGGCTCGCTGCTTTTTAACATTCATAAATGACTTGAAAATGGGAACAATGAATGAGGTGATCAAATTTGCTGATGAGACAAAATTATTTGAAGTTGTTAAAACACAAGAAGAATGTGAAAAATTGCAAGAGGATCTTAAAAAATTAGAAGACTGGACATCTAAATGGAAGATAACATTTAATGTGGACAAGTGCACAGTTATGCACCGAGGAAAGAACCAAACTATGGTTACACGATGCAAGGTACCACCTTAGAAACCACTACCTAGGAAAAAGATTTAGGCGTCATCATGGATAATACACCTGAACCCCTCCGCCCTGTGTACAGCAGCGGCCAAGAAAGCCAATAGAATGCTAGGCATCATAAGGAAAGGAATGGAGAATAAAACAAAGGATATTATAATATCTCTGCATCGTTCCATGGTGCGACCGCACACTGAATATTGTGTGAAGTTCTGATCACCGTATCTTAAAAAGGATATAGCTGAATCATAAAAGATACAAAACAGAGTGACAAAAAATGGTAAAGAGAATATTAGGATACCTCTATGAGGAGCGGCTTAAAAGGTTGGGGCCTTTCGACTTGGAAAAGAAACGGCCGGAGGGGGGATAGGACAGAGGTCTATAAATTAATGAATGGAAAGGAACGGGTAAACGTAGATTGTTTACACCATCAAAAAGTAGAAAGACTAGAGGACACACAATAAAGCTACAATGTAACCCATTTAAGACTAATAAGAGAAAATATTTTTTTACTCAACGCATAATCAAACAATGTAATTAGTTATCGGAGAATATAGTAAAAACTGTTAGTGTAGTTGGGTTTAAAAAAGGTATGGACAAGTACCTGGATGAAAGATCCATAAACCATTATTAAAGAGGACCCAGGAAATCCACTGCTTGCCCTGGGACAAGGACTGTGGAACCTGTGTGCCTCTTTAGGAGCCTGCCAGGTACTTGTAACCTGGATTGGCCACTGTTGGAAACAGAATACTGGGCATGATGGACCTTGGTCTGAGGTAGTAAGGCATTTCTTATGTTTTTATGAAGCCACAAGGAGAACATAGTTCAAGTTAAATAAATCCTCCACCCGGAACGAGATCTTCACAACAAGATACTTAATATAGAAGATAGCTACTTGAAAGGGGCAATCCACTAGTATAGATATAGCTTGTTGTCTCAGCTACAAAATATCAGATTTATTTAAGTTAACCTTAAACCCTGAGACTTTAGAAAATTCTTCCAATATTTGAAGCAAGCCAGGGATAGATTCTTCTGGTTTCTTCAGAAAAACTATGACACCTGCATACAGTGACACCTGATGAGGGACCCCACCTATCATCACAGACAATGTCAGGGATGGCCCTGAGAAAGCACGCCAGCGGTTTGATAGCCAGAGCGAAAAGCAGGGGAGACAAGGGGCAATTCTGACATGTGCCCCTACACAGGGCCGGATTTACCCATACGCCATGTACGCCATGGCGTAGGGCCCACAGCTGGCAGGGGCCCACAAAAAAAGAACCAGGTATTTTTTTTTAAACACACACAATTAAAAAAAAAAACCTGGTGGCTGCCGCCGCGGGGCCCCCTCTGCTGCCGCGGGGGCCCCGTCTACAAGCTGAAGCCGTCGCGTCGCGTCGGGTCGGGTCGGGTCTCTCCCTCCCTCCCTCGCTGCAGGCTGCGAGAGACGCGAAGATAGAGCGTCTCCTCGCGTCTGTGTTAAGCCCGCAGGGGCTGATGGGATTTCCCATCAGCCCCTGCGGGCTTAACACAGACGCGAGGAGACGCTCTCCCTTCGCGTCTCCTGCAGCCTGCAGCGAGGGAGGGAGGGAGAGAGACCCGACCCGACGGCTTCAGCTTGTAGACGGGGCCCCCGCGGCAGCAGAGGGGGCCCCGCGGCGGCAGCCACCAGGTTTTTTTTTAAAATTAAATTTTACTTTGGGGGGGGGGTAGGACTGGTAATGGGCTATGGGGGGGGGTAGGACTGGTAATGGGCTATTGGGGGGGCTGGGGCTGGTAATGGGCTATGGGGGGGGTAGGACTGGTAATGGGCTATTGGGGGTCTGGGGCTGGATATGTGCTGGGCTGGTCAGGTGGGGTGTTAATGCTAGAGGAGTGCTGATGGGGTTAGGACTGGTAATGGACTGTGGGCTGTTGGGGGGGCTTAGAACTGGCAATGGGCTTTGGGGGGGGTTAAGACTGGTAATGGGCTGTGGGCTGATGGGGGCTGTCTGGTAATGGGCTATGGGGGTGGGCTAGGACTGGAAATGGGCTGTGGTGTTAAGACTCGAGGTGGGCTGATGGGGTTAGGACTGGTAATGGGCTGTTGGGGGGGGGTTAGAACTGGTAATGGGCTTTGGGGGGGTTAAGACTGGTAATGGGCTGTGGGCTGATGGGGGTTGTCTGGTAATGGGCTATGGGGGGCTAGGACTGGAAATGGGCTGGGGGGTTAAAACTGGAGGTGGGATGATGGGGTTAGGACTGGTAATGGGCTGTGGGCTGATGGGGGGGGGGGTAGGACTGGCAATGGGCTATGGGGGGCTGACTGGAAATGGGTTGATGGGGTTAGGACTGGAAGTGGGCTGATGGGGGGTTAGGACTGGTAATGGGTTATAGGGGGGGCTTAAACTGAAAATGGGGTGATGGGGGGTTAAGGACTGTAAGTGGGGTGATGGGGGGGCTAGGACTGGTATTGGGTTGGGGGGTTGCTAGGACTGGAAATGGGCTGATGGATGGCTAGGACTGGAAATGGGCTGATGCAGGGACTAGAAGGGAATGGATGCTGGGTGAGGCTGGAACTAGAAGGGAGCTGATGTTGGGGGAGGATTAGAATGGGATGGGGCTGGAAGAGTAAAATGGAGAAGGGAAAAATATTTTGTGTGGGAGGGATAAAAAATCTACAATTGGCCGGGTATTGGGAGAGTAAGTGGGGATTGAGGATGGAGGGGTAAAATTTGAGTGGATGAAATAGGAATGAGGAAAGAGCAAAAGGAGAAAGATTAGTATGTTAAAGCAGATGTAGAGAGAGAATGGAAAAAAATCTAGAAGAGAGAAGAAAGGACAAATGGACAGCAGACGATGGAGAGTTAGCAGAAGACCCGAAGAAACCAGAAGAAAGTGGCTGGAGCAATTGCAGCTGAAAAAAATGCACAAAAGGTAGAAAAATATCTCTTTATTTTGAATTTATTAATTGGAATATGTCAGCTCTGGTAAATGTGCATCATTAACATCTGCGCTTTGTTTAGTACAAGAGCAAATTAATGTATAGTTTTATTTCTACAGTGTTGTACATTCCAAGTTTGGCTTTTGGGATTCCCAGTTTAATTATTGTCTTCCTATTTCTAAATTGTGATTACTTGTTTGGTGATGGTCTATGTTCTGCATGTGTAACTGAGCTGAGGTGTTCTGTTTATATAATTCCTATTTGACATTGCCACTTGTTCTCTTTCCCCAGTAGGTCATGTATTGTTGTTCTCTGAAATGTATTGGTTTAATATTTGCAGTGTTACCTTTTGATTGGTAGAGTATGGTGCTTTGTGAGTCCTGGTAGTGCTGTTAGGATACGGCGGGTTTACTATGGGCAGTGTTTGTAGTAGTTCCTAATGTGTCTGGCAGTTGGCACTGGATTATAGTAATGTAGAAATCTTTTAGTCTTTCTTTATCCATACACTCATTAAGAGGCACGTTTACTAAAAGTTAGTATATGGTAACATTATGCAAATATTTATGCAAATGAGGCCCCTTATGCAAATGAGGTCCGCACCCCCCTTGGGCCGCCCCTGCTGGGGGCCCACAATTTTTGTTGGCGTAGGGCCTCACTCAAGGTAAATCCGGCCCTGCCCCTACATAAAGGAAACTTATCTGAGAGCTGTCCATTGATCACAACTTATGCTGTGGGCGCAGCATAAAGGGCACAAACCCATTGGTTAAACTTATTACTAAGATTGAATCAAGCCATAACCAGAAATAGATACTCGCACTCGAGATGGTCAAAGGCCTTTTCGACATTAAGTGAAACACAGCATGCAGGTTTGCTATCTTCATAGACATTCAGAAAAATGTTCAAAAGGTGCCTCACATCATCATAAATCTGCCTATCATGCATAAAACCAGTTTGGCCAGGGTTTATCAGGGTAGATATCACTCCTTCTAACTGGTTAGCGAGCACCCTGGCAAAGATTTTAACTTCACTGTTCAGCAACGATATAGATCTATAGTTACCCCACTCCAGAAGTGATCTGCCCCCCTTCAGTATCAAAGAAATCTCAGCCTCATATATAACAGAGGGAAGAGTCCCTGACTGTAATGCCTTATTGAAGACCCTTTGCAACACAGGCACTATAGAATCGCTCATTGCCTTATACCATTCAATAGTGAAGCCATCAGTTCCCATTGCCTTACTGGAGGACAAGGATTTAATATGTGCTACTATTTCAGCCATGGAAATCGTGGTATTTAATAACTCCTGCTGCTGATGAGAAACCGCAGGAAACCCTATTTTGGCCAGAAAGGCAGAGAGCACCTCAGGCGTCAAAATAACCTCAGACGCGTACAGGCCTGAATAAAATTCTCATAAAGCACATAAAATCCCAGCATCATCTTTCTGTAGTGTCCTATGGCTGTCATAAATTTCTTACGCAGCTGCCATGCTAGCAGTTTCCTGGCCCGCCCTCCAAATTCCATAAAGTTGCGCTTGGTCAAACAAAGCAGGAATTCAATTCCCTCTACTTCCATAGCCTCAATCTTATGGGGCACCTCAAGCAATTTATGGAACACTTTCCGACTGCCTGTCTTCTTATGTTCCCTCTGCAATTGCCCAAGCTCATCTTGTAGCTCTTCCAGGGCAGCCTCTCTAACCTCTTCTTCCTCGAGAACTGCAATAACCGCTCCCACACAAACCTTCCCAGCCTCCCATAACAGCCCAGCAAATATATCACCCTTATTATGCAACAGAAATTCAGTCCACCAGGTCTGCACAGAGCCTTGCACTTCCTTATCCTGCAGCAACCATACATTAATCTGCCACTGCCCCTTAGAATTCATATTATCCCCCTTACCCAAATCCACTAAGACAGACCATAGCATAACCATTCACCATGATGGGGTAGAATGTAAGCCCCCTTCAACCCTCTGCAAATCTATCTCCCTCCCACAGATAAGATCTAAGTGGCAGTATCCCTGAGTTTTAGCAGATCCACCTAATCTCCCTTGTTTTTCCGTACCATTCCCCCTAGATGCATCCTTGTCCACAGCTGCTGTGTTTTGTGTCTTGACTAGATTGTAAGTTCTGATGAACAGGGACCATCCCTTACGTGTGTCTGTGCAGTGCTGCATATGCCTTGTAGTGCTATACAAATGATCAGTAGTAGTAGTAGTAGTTAGCTGAGCAATGAGCTCTTTCCCCTGGCTGTAGTGCCCTCCAAATATCTACCCACCCAACTTTCCCCAGCACTTTGGGCAGTGCAACCCCTTCAGCGAGGTGACCCTTCACTTGCTCCGATGCAGAGCTACCATCCAAATGTAATGTACAGTTCATATCCTCTCCCACCCAGATAGACTCCTTTGCCTTCCTTTCAAATGCAGTAAATGTTTGCTTAAAAAATTCCCCTTGGGTCCATTGGGCGCAGAGACATTCAAAAGGGAAAGCTCTTGATGATTAACCCTCTCCACCACCCATACCATTCGTCCCTGACTATCTCCTTCGGAATCATATAGAGTAAATGGAATCCTTGAAACCTGGAATAAAACACTTGTCCCCACCACTCCATCTGGAGCTTGTCCATCTCGAAGGGAATGAGTTTAATTTATTTTGATAAAGCGATATCCACACTCTTTTTCTGCAGATAGGCCAGCACCCTTTTCCTCTTAATGGGGTTGTTAAGCCCCACCACATTCAATGTGGCTATCTTAAGAGCCATATCTGGTAACTATCTGCCTATTACACACAAAAAAAGAACCATCAGCCCAATCTAAACTCCCAAACTCCCACACACACTCCCATTCCCAGTCACACCCCGACTACCAGTGTAGTCCCCAAGCTCTCCAAAACTCACAAAGGGCCTCTCATACCCAATTACCCAGTAACAACGAAACCATAGAGACTTATATACATAAGGAACAGATCCTCTTATTTTGTACTATGGGCCTTCACTTCCTCTGAGGGCGAGACTCAGGCCACTACAAACAGTAAGGGAGTCTCGGAGCCTGCTCCAGCAGGGCTTCAGACCCAGAGCCCAAAGTTCCCGGCCATCTGCCCTACATCATTGATTGAAAGCAAGAAGAGGATGGAAAATAAAAAGGTTAAGGAAAGAGATGAAAAAAAAACTAGAGTATATACGAGTGTTTCAGACTCCGACACCCTCCCCACCGGACATTAAAGAGAAATCCCAAGCAGTATGTACCAAGCACCTTGTCCATACGTAAACCCTCACAAACCATCGCAAAGCCCTCCTTCACTCAATCCATACTCACAACGTATTCCATTCCCAACCCAAAAGCATACACACAGATTCCAAGTAACCCCAGGTCCCGCAACACCCTAACAGGAGGTCACTGTTACCTGAAAGGAGGACACACAGGCAGAGTCTCATGCCACAAAACAACAGTTTTTAACTGCAAACTAGTCCTTCAGCACTGCAATGCTTGGCCTCCCAGAGGTCTACAGTCCACAATCAATGTTCCCTCTAATTTTCTGTAGACTGTGTGTGCACAAAATATCAGCTGTGCGCAGCTTTTGAAGGAAGGTTAAATTTTTGTGCGCCACATAATGACACTCGGAGTTATATACCATAAAATTTGACTACACGTCAGAATACAGTATGTACACCACATTGATTTTAATCAAATTAAATGAAAATAGACGATTACTAAATGAAGCAGGAAATTTCTAGTAATTACAACATTTTAAGACGTCTGTGTTGTTTTCTATCAGAATCAGAGCTGTAATTTTTGTGCGCTCTGTTGTAAAGTATGTGCGCTCGCTCGGCGAGATGTGTGCGCGCGCACACGCACACAGCTTAGAGGGAACAGTGTCCACAATGTGTCTCACACAAATGACTTGAAACCATCCAGTTAGCGGGCGATGTCGTCCTTCTCTAAGGTTTTATTCCCCAGCCCACAGCTCTACTGATGAACTGGCGCTAGCCGCAGAGTTGACGCCCTGATCCTTGGCATCTCCCACACTTGTCAACTTCTGGCCTGGAACTGGGCTATCACACAAAATCATCGGAATGGGGCCATTGTTACTGGCACCTGCAGCATCTGCCAAATCGGATTCGACTAGGCTCCTCCCAGTCGCGCTTGGCAAAGCCTCACTCCAAGGCCTAGAGAGCTGCTCAGAAGCCTGAGGCTCCAGCTGTTGCTTCAGAGAGGTACCAGTGACCCGCCTCTCTGCCGCACTAACCAGACCCCTGGGGATCTTAGTGTGCCTCTCAACATTTTGCAGCAATCACTCTACTTCCTCTGGAGACCACAAAACTTGCACTCTCCGTAGTGCAACACAGTCAATCTGGCAGGGAAGCAGATACTGGTTCAAAAACGAGCTTTTACTAGGGCATCATGATATCATACAAGGGCCTTCCTCTTTTGGATTGTATCTGTGCTGAGGTCAGGGAAAACTGAGATTTTCCAATTATTATAAGTCACTGCTTTAGATTTCCATGCCTCTAGGATTGTATGTTCTCTTTCTTGATAATGTAGGAGCCACACAATAGCAGCTCGTGGCCATTTCCCATGTCCAGGCTTCGGCAGAGTCTCTCTGTGGGCCTGATCGATCTCAAAAGAAGGCATAGCAATCTCCGACGTAAAGCATGAATTCAGGAGCTTCTTAACAAAGGCCCGAGTGTCGGGTAATTCCGCACCTTCAGGTACTTCAAAAATATGCACATTTTGCCTCCGGTCCCCATTCTTCTGATCCTCCACCTTATCCTCCAACCAACGGACTGCTTTTCCTCAACCTGCCTATCTCCTCCTGTGCAGTCGTGCATCCTTCCTGAGTGCCAACCTGCTCCTCCACTTCAGTAAGTCTGCTCACTAAAGCACCTAAACGCTCTTCGAAATGAGTGGCAACAGTTTCAATAATCTCTGCCTTATAGTCCCAAATCTCTTTTAGTAGCAATGCCATATTCTCCTCAGCTTCCAGGCCTGTGCCAACATATCAGGTTGTTCCATGCTTCAGTCTTCCATGGGGGCTCCAGCTTCTTTTCCATAGAGGAGACTTTTTTGGCTGTTTCTGCATATGAGTCCTAGATGGACTTTTCAGTCCTTGTCCTCTGTACATTTGGCATTGCTGGGAGCAATCTCCGCTATAAGGGCGAACAGCAAGATCACAAAATTAAAAGTTTTATAATAGAATGGCCTGCACCTCGCTCTGTTCACTCTTCTTACATCCCCACCAGAACCAAAACCTGAAGCTCTCGACTCAATGCCCTCTTTAACATATAGCGCCACCTCTCCACCTAGGTGATCTATCCTATCATTACAATAACGTTTGTAGCCTGGTATCCGAGTGTCCCATTGGTTATCCTCTTTCCACAAGGTCTCCAAGATGCCAATTATATCTAACCTTTCATTTAGTCCTATATATTCTAACTTTCCAAGCTTATTTTTTTTAAGATTTCTAGAATTTATCTGCTTTTTTTATATCGTCTTTTCTGGGAATCAAAGCGGTTTACAGGGAACAAAAAAATTAATTGTTTTACATAGAATCTTTAATTTGAATTTGCATATAGGAATTTCAAAGTTTGTTTTTTGTTTATATCAGCAGCCTGGCTGTCAGATGACAGGATAATTTGGAATCTTTCAACTCTGTCTGTTTTTTTACTTAAAAGCACCTAGCTTACTTTTATCTTAAGAACATAAGATAAGCCATACTGGGTCAGACCAAGGTCCATCAAGCCCAGAATCCTGTTTCCAACAGTGGCCAATCTAGGTCATAAGTACCTAGCAGTCTCCCCAAAAGACACAGGTTCCTCAATGCTTGTTATTGGGTCAAGCAGTGATATCCTGGGTCCCTTTTAATAATGGTTTATGGACCTTTCCTCCAAGAACTTGTCCAAACCTTTTTTAAAGCCAGCTATACTAACAGCTTTTACTACATCCTCCGGTAACAAATTCCAGAGTTTGATTACACGTTGAGTGAAAAAATATTTTCTTTTATTAGTCTTAAATAGGTTATCTTGTAGCTTCATTGCATGTCCCCTAGTCTTTTTATATTCTGATGATGTAAACAATCAATCTACGTTTACCCGTTCCACTCTTCATTAATTTATAGACCTCTATAATATCTCCCCTCAGCCATCTCTTTTCCAGGTTGAAGAGCCCTAACTTTTTTAGCCTCTCTTCATAGGAGTATCCTTTTACCATTTGTTGGCTCTTCTCTGAACCTATTCTAATAACGCTATATTCTTTTTAAGATACGGCGACCAGAATTGTACACAATATTCAAGGTGCGGTCGCACCATGGAACGATACAGAGACATTATAATATCCTTTGTTTTATTTTCCATTCCTTTTCCTTATGATACCTAGCATTCTATTTGCTCTCTTGGTCGCCACTGCACACTGGGCGGAGGGTTTTAACATGTTAGCCACGATGATGTCTAAATCTTTTTCCTGGGTGTGGTTCCCAATGTGGAACCTTGCATTGTGTAACCATAGTTTGGGTTGTTCTTTCCTAGGTGCATAACTTTGCACTTGTCCACATTAAATTTCATCTGCCATTTGGATGCCCAGTCTTCCAATTTATCAAGATCCTCTTGCAATTTTCCACAATTCTCTTGGGTTTTGACAACTTTAAATATTTTTGTGTCATCTGCAAATTTGATAACCTCACTCATTATTCCTTTTTCCAAGTCATTTATGAATATATCAAAAAGCAGTAGACCCAGCACAGATCCCTGCGGTACTCCACCTTTCTCCATTGGGAAAATTGGCCATTTAGCCCTACCCTCTACTTTCTATCTTTTAACCATTTCCTGATCCATAATAGTACACTGCCTCTTATCCCATGACTTTTTAGGGGTTTTTTGTTTTTTTTTTAATTTAAATTTTTATTGGCACACGTCAAAACACAAAACACACAACACATAATATATAACCATAAACCCCCAAGTATAAACCATTATACATTCCATACTTCATTAACAGATTGGAGAGAACCCCTCTAGCGGTGCGTACCTCATTTTCCACCACGTATACGATTAAGCAATGTCCACACCACCTAAAGGTGCACATACCCCCTCCCATCTCCTGAGGTCCTCCCGCCCACATTAACCTAATATCGTCCACCTTCCGTACTGGTACTCTACCGAGTTATAAACACAGGCATAGAAAAACAATATATATTCCCCCATGACCCCCCCTTCCCCCACCCTCCCTGTAGAAAACTCCCACCCTACCACCCTTCCCGCAATAGAAAACAAAAATCCTTTAAGCATAGCAGGCATAAAGCCTTAACTCCACACCGAGATCTTGGTAACCCATACATACAATGCAATCCCAAAAGAAAGCTCACCACAGATTTCAGATGTAGATATAAACAACAGATGCAAACTGTATCAGCAATCTCAGTCCTATACAAGTGGGTTGAAGGGGTAAATGTTTTAGTCCCCGCCTTTACCGCCGTACTGACCCCTCTCTCTCCACCTGCGCATACCACTGTGCTACCCCTCCTACCCTCCACTGCTCATACCGCTCCTACACCCTGTTATACCTTTTAATATAATGTTTCCGATGTGCTTCTATAGCACAGAAGCTCCTAAGCTGCTCCATTCTCCCCACCACCTCCGCTAATGGGGGGACACCCGTTTTCTTCCACCAACGGAGAAGGCTCATCCGGCCTGCAATTACACAGTACCCCTGTAATCGGCTTAAATCACACCCTTCCCCCCCCCTCCACCCCCTCATTTAATATCACCATACTGGGAGTGAAAGGCTCCTACACCCTCGTAATATCTCCCGTAAGCCGCTCCAGCCCTATCCAATACTCCCGTACAATAGGACAACTCCAGACCATATGCAACAGATCCCCCGGGACCCCACACCCCTTCCAACAAAGGTCCGGGCTGTCTGGGTATAGAGCATGAAGCCACACCGAGGTCCAATACATTCTCAGCCTTAACTTATAGCTGTTTTCCAGCATAGCTGTCCCCGGGCCAATTTATGAGTCCGAATATAGATCCTTTCCCACCTCTCTGAGTCCCACTGCCCTCCCAACTCCTCCTCCCACTGCAACTGGCCCCGTATATCCCCCTGCTTAAATTCCCCCAAGAGTTTATAAAGCTTTGATATTATCCGATTAGGCAATCCATTACTCCCCATCATCTCCTCAAATGGTGTAGGTTTGGCCAACAGATCTTGTTTCACCTCCCACCGTTGAAGCCAATACCACAGACCTATATATGCAAATCGATCTTGCTCCCCCAAGCCATATTGCTGTTGCAGCCCCTCAAATCCCCTGACCCTCCCCCCAGTCTCCACCATTTGGCCAAGTTTCCACAACCCTTTCTCCCCCCCACCCCTTATAAACCCCCGCCGCCTCCCCCATCTTATCCTCCATTACCGTCTGAATATGAGTTTCCCTAGAGTACATCTTCCCCCCTAATAGATACCCCCTCCATTTCACCCACACTTGTCTCGTAAGCTCTCTATACGGATTCTCCTCCCCCTTCCCCCACCGGTCCCACCCCGGGATCCCAGATCCAGGCGCCAGCCCCTGCTCCCTCCTCCCCCTCCATCCCCACCCACCCTGGGCGCTCCGCCCCCTCCTTACACGCAAACAATGTCCGAAGTTGCGCCGCCGCATAATATCGGTGCAACGATGGGACCCCCAACCCCCCCTCCTCCTTTGGTCGGTACATAGTAGCCCGAGCTACTTTCGGGCGCTTTCCATCCCAAATAAATTGCAAAAGCATTTGTTGCATCTGATCTATTTCCTTTCTTACCAACCTACAAGGTAATGACATATATATAAACAGTAACCTTGGGAGAACATTCATTTTCACCACTGCGATACGGCCCATCCACGACAAATATAACCCCCTCCAGCGTGATAAATCCTATCGGATTTGCTCTACCAGTCCCCGATAATTCCAGTGCTGAAGCTGACATAAAGGGGTCCCCAACTGGATCCCCAAATATCGGAAACCCCCTGCCACCCACCGAAACTTAAAATGGTGTCGCAAAATTTCTTCCACCCGGTGTTCTAAGTTAAATCCCAGCAGTTCCGTTTTCCTCTGATTCATTTTATAGCCCGCTAACCGGCTGTACCTCTGAATAACCGTCATCAGCACTGGTAGTGTTGTAAACGGCTGTGTCAAAGTAAAGATCACGTCGTCCGCAAAAAGGCCTATCTTTTCCCCCTGCCCTCGGAGCATTACTCCCTTGATATCCCCCGTACGCCTAATGAAGGCCGCCAGCGGCTCAATAGCCAATGCAAACAGTAAAGGTGACAGTGGACATCCCTGCCTAGTACCCCCCTATGAAGCTCGAAACTCTCTGAATACCCTCCATTTACTCGAACTCTAGCTCGTGGTCCCTGATAAAGAGCTCTTATCCAGCCAATATACTGCCCTCCGAATCCCATTTTCTCTAACACCTTAAACATAAAAGGCCACTCCACCCGATCAAAAGCTTTTTCTGCATCCACAGTGACCAGCACCGCCGATTCCTTAGTTCTCTGGAGGTGCCACATAACATTCAGAACCTTTCGCACATTGTCACTCCCCTGTCGTCCCTTTACAAACCCCGTCTGATCAGGATGTATCAGTTGCGGCACCACGTCGTGGATCCTATTCGCCAGCACCTTTGCCAGAATTTTGGCATCTAAGTTTATTAAGGATAAGAACATAAGATATGCCATACTGGGTCAGACCAAGGTCCATCAAGCCCAGTATTCTGTTTCCAACAGTGGCCAATCTAGGTCATATGTACCTAGCAGTTTCCCCAAGGGACACAGGTTCCACAATGCTTGTATTGGTTCAAGCATTGATATCCTGGGTCCCTTCTTAATAATGGCTTATGGACCTTTCCTCCAGGAACTTGTCCAAACCTTTTTTAAACCCAGCTACACTAACAGTCTTTACTACATCCTCCGGTAACAAATTCCAGAGTTTGATTACACGTTGAGTGAAAAAATATTTTCTTTTATTAGTCTTAAATAGTTTACCCTGTAGCTTCATTGCATGTCCCCTAGTCTTTCTATATTCTGATAAGGTAAACAATCGATCTACGTTTACCCGTTCCACTCCGCTCATTAATTTATAGACTTCTATCATATCTCCCCTCAGCCGTCTCTTTTCCAGGTTAAAGAGCCCTAACCTTTTTAGCCTTTCTTCATAGGAGTATCCTTCCATCCCCTTTACCATATGGGCCGATAAGATCCACATACCCCCTTGTCTTTACCTGGTTTCGGTAGGACCGTGATACCAGCCTCCGCCATTGTCCGCAGGAGTCCCTCCCCTTGCAAAACCCTATTCGCGACCCTGGTAAAAACTGGTGTGATTTGTTCCGACATTACCTTATAAAACTTCGCCGTGTACCCATCCAATCCCGGCGCCTTCCCAAGTTTCAAAGTAGCAATAGCCCTCCTGACCTCCTCCTCCTGTATCTCCCGTCCTACCGCTCCCTTTCCTCCCCAGTCACTTGCGGTAGGCCACATTCCTCCAAAAACTCATCAATCTCCTGCCCTCCCGCCCGTAGTTCGCTTCCATATAATTCCTCATAGAACTCCCTAAATACCCCCCGGATTCCCTTAGAATTATGTACTGTGATAAGGAGAGTGCAGCCCAGCCAGGGAAAAGTGAAAAAAGTAAGAATTTTTCCTCTTTGCGGGGGATGGGCACACAGGATCACATAGTCCACAGCAGGAACCTGGAGAGAAACCTAGAGGGCAGACCTAGCTGGAAGTCACGCCCACACTCCAGGTCAGCCACAGACAGGAGTGGGAGGTACAGAAGGGCGGAGCCAGGAAGGGAGTTGCCCTGTTCAGTGTTTGAAAGGGAGCAAACAAACACTAGAGATAGAGTTGGTTGGAGGGCTGGTTCAAGAGGTGGTTCAAGTGCTGGTTGGGAGCATGGTGAGAAGCATGATTGGAGATACAGTTCCAGTTGCAGTGGCAGTTGTCGGAGTTGCAGTCCAGGCCTAAGTGGGAGATGCAGCTCAGGTTCCAGTCCTGGTTCCAGAAGGTACAGAGGGAACAGCCCTGTAGCCAAAAGGAGCAGCAGAAAAAGGAACCGCTATAAAGACAGCCAGAGAAGGTACAAAGGAAGCCACCATACTCAGCGCAGTAGCCACCGAGGATATAGGGTAGGTTCCAGGGGGAGAACCACCTACCCTAGCAAGAGAGTGGGAAAGTGTTACCACAGGTCTCTGCCCTACGCTGAGGCAGAGGGAGTCCTGACTGGCCAAAGCTCTAACCAGGAGAATACTGCACAAGAAGCCCAAGGTAGGATAAGGGAGGCAGCAAGGCCTTCTAAGTATGTTTATTCTTCTGACTGTGATGAAACTGTTATACCTCAGATAACACAGCACAAAAAGAAATGTTGTACCAGGAAGGTTAAGCAAGAGCAACCCATAGGAGACCTGCCTAGAGCAGGGAAGGCAAGAAAGTGGGAGAGGTTGTTTAACCTGTTAAAAAGTCTAAAGCAGAAAGTTCCTGAGCGGTACCTAGCAGAACCCTGCTACAGCTCAGCAGAGAGTATGGACATTGAAGCCAAGGAGGCTGAGGTAAATTCAAATGTCTCAGAGATGGAATGTGATGCCTGCACTAAGGTAAATTAGTGTGAGCCAGAAACACTTGATATTTGAATTCACTGTTTTGTTTTGGACATTTGCTACTGGAGAAGTATCCACTATTTTCTTTTGTCTGGAGAGTACATGTGTTTGGGAGAAATTGTATCCACTTACCTGCAAGGAAGCTGAATAAATTCCTGTGCGCTTTATAAACCACTCGGCCTCATCATTCCTTACACAACTACAACCCTAGGAAATAGAAGAGGTGATCACCCGTCCCTACTAGGCGGCCGCCTGGTAGGGGCGCGAGCATCACAGTACCCATTCCCCTTTAGTATTACGTATGCCTTCTATATACGTTGCCTGCCTCCTCCCCTTAAGGCGGCTTGCCAGCAAACTCCCCACCCGATTTCCCCCTTCAAAATGAGCCTGCTTTAGTACCGTTAGCTGGAACGCAATCTCTTGGGCCTGCAGTTTGCTCAACTCCACTCGTACCTTAGTAAGTTCTGCAAGAGTATGGGGATCTGACACTTTCTGATGCATACCCTCCAAACGTCTCAACTGTCTCAGTAAATCCTTTTCCACTGCCCCTTTTTCCCTCTTTACCCGCGCCCCCAAACTCACTAGCTGTCCCCGGACTACCGCCTTTAAACCATCCCACACTACCCCCATAGGCACCTCCCCCGTATCATTAAACCGGAGGTATTCCTGTATACTATCCTTAAGCTTTCCCACGTGCTGTTCCTCCTCCAGCAAGGAGTCATTAAGTTTCCAGAATTTGAGACTTTCATCCACTCTACCCATGTCAAAGCGTACGCTCACTGGAGCATGATCTGACCAGGTTATTGAGCCCTGCTCCACTTCCTTTACTCTCTCCAGCCAAGTTCCACCCCCCCCCCCCCCCCCAAATCATGTCTAACCTGCTATAAGAGCCATGTACTGGAAAGTAGAATGTATACTTCCGTTCCCCTGGATGCCAGCTCCGCCAGATATCTACTAAACCCAATCTTTCCCGCAATTTATGCAAGCTTCGCCTATCCCCACAGCCCCTCCCCCCTGCCCCCCACTAGTATCGATTCGGGGATTACATGTCAAATTAAAATCTCCCCCCAAGATTATGGGAACATCCCCAAATCCCTCCAATTCCTTCAAAACTTGCTCAAACGCCTCCCCCTGCTTCTCATTTGGACCATATAGACTTATCACCCACACCTCTTCCCGGTCAATTTGCAATAGTACCCCCACCCACCTGCCTCCTTTCCCCCGTCGGATATCCTTCACCATATTATGGTATTCCCCTCCCACCAAGATACCGACCCCCCCTTTCCTAGTATTAATTCTTTGACCCGCCAGGACCACCTTGGGGTATTGTCTAGATTCCAACAAATACTCCTGCCCCACCCGCAACTGTGTTTCTTGTATGCACATAATATCCGCACCCATTCTTCTACCTTCCATCTCCACCAATTGCCTTTTCTGTCTCGTACGCAACCCCTTTACATTCAATGTCATAACCATTAACTTTCTCCTCTGCTCACTCCCATTCCCCAAGTCCTCCCCTCCCTTCCCTTCCACCCCCCCACCTTCCCTCTCCCCCCACCCACCCTCCTCCCTTGCCCCATCCCTCCCGCTTGCTACCCACTCCAAGTAGCCTCCCCAAGTCCTGCTGTCCTCTCACCTGCCCTCCCCTCTCCCCCCCTCATCCTCCGTCACTTCCAGAGGACAACCTAGGAGTAGTGCGCCCCCCCTTCCCCAGCCATATGCTTGCGCTTGCCCTTCCCCCTGCTCCGTCCTTCTCTCCCCCCACCCTCTTCCGCCCACTCGCTCTCTCATGCCTCCTCCCTACCCCACCTCCCCCTCCTCTTCACTCCTCCTAACCTCTCCATTTGCCCCCTCCCCCATCCGCTCCCCCTTGTGCTGCCCTCCCTCCACCTTCCCCTACCACCTACTATATTCCTTTTTCTACACCCTCCAACATCCCCTCCCCTCCCCACACGCACCCCACCTTCCGTCCCCCACACTACCATGCATATTACAATTATATCACTTAAACAAATATTCTTAAACCAAACACGACCCCCCTCCCCTCAATGCTCAACCAACATGCTCTCAGTCCTCAAGCTTCTTCAGGTTTCCTCCCTCAATCGATCTTCTCGCAGCAGTTCACCTTGCCCTGCCGTCCGCTTATTCCTTCGCTCTGGGCTATCTCCACGCTGCTCCTGCCCTTGTCCTGTAGACGGGCCTACCCCCCGGGATGTCTCCTGGGGTTGTAAGTCCATCTCTCGTAGGACCTTCATCGCCTCCTCTGGCGACTGTGTCCGCCATGTCCGCCCGTTAATGGTAAATGATAATCCAAAAGGATGCAGCCACCGGTATTTAATTTCCGCTCTCCGCAATTGTTGTGTAACTGGTTGCATTGCCCTCCTTCTCTGCAACGTACCCGCTGAAAGGTCCTCAAATATATTCACTGGATACCCCTGCCAGATGAGGGCTCCGCCCCTCCTCACTTTGTTAACAATCTGCTCCTTGATTTTATAACGTGCCAGGCAAACTATAATATCCCTATCCCTGGGCCTGTTACCAACTGGTGGCCCCAATGCTCTGTGTGCTCTCTCAAATTGTAAGTCCACCGCTGCCACCTCCTCTCCACCTTTCCGTAGCACCTCAAAACATACAGACTTGGCCACTTTTTCTGTATCTTGAAATTCTTTCTCCTCTGGAACTCCACGGATTCTCAAGTTATTGCGGCGAGATCGATTTTCCAAATCCTCCAACTTATACAGCAAGGCCTCATATTGCGATCCCAACTTTGCACCCCTCTGTGCCTCTCCCACCTGTTGCTGTTCAATCTCCTGCAAACGGTTCTCGTGGTCTCCATTCTACACACCAGTTCTTGGCCCCAACAGTTCATTCAACTCACTTTTCACAGACTGCACTTCTTTTTTTGATTTCAAGAAACCAGTCTCTTAGCTCCGCTCTGGTGACGTTTTGCGCGGCTTCCATTCTCCATCTCTACTTCTCCCCCCTGCTCACCAGGCCCATCTTGGAGCTTTTTGTTCTCCATCTGCCCCGAGTCGCTCTTCCCTCCTTGCGATCCAGAGTACACACATTCTCTGAGGTCGGCTGCTTTTCTTCTGGTAGTCATCCCTGAGCCAAATTCTCCACCTGGCAATGAATTTATCTCCCTTTTTCACAGGCTCACATGCACGGTATTTGAAATATTACTGTCCTTTCTCACTCCACTTATGCACACTCTTCCCCTGCCTGCCTCTTGTGGGCACCAGGTCCTCTCACTGCCCCTCCAGGGGTCTCTCCAGCCTCACAGCTCTCCTCTCTGGTCTCAGCTCTGCAGGCATACAACTCTTGCTGCCTTCTCAATGCCCGAAGATCATACTCCTCAGCTCCTTCTCACCTCCAACACTACAGTACCTCCACTGCTGTTCAGCCTGATAGTCTCTCAGTTGTTGAGGGTGCATGGCTCCAGCTCCTCACTGCCCCTTTCCTGCCTCTCACACAGAGCACGCCGTCTCTCCGGGCGCCATTTTCTGCTGCACGCGGCTGCCCTTCACTCCTGCGATCGCGGATCACCACCGTTATGTTTTGCCGCCGCCGGCTTTCCACCGGCCTCTGCCACCTCCTGACAGCTTCCCACACCCGGGGCGGCCGTTTTATACCTCCGTGGAGCTGTGCAATCCCTCCGATAGCTGGGTCAGTGCCGGAGCAGCTCCTTCAAGCTGCCATCGGCTCCGGTGACGTCATGACTTTTTAGTTTTGCCCAAAATCTCTGATGAGGGACCTTGTCAAAGGCTTTCTAAAAGTCCAAATACACTATCTCAACCAACTCACCTTTGTCTACCTGTTTATTCACACCTTCAAAAAAAACCCATAACAGATTAGTAAGACAAGATCTTTCTTGTCTAAAGCCATGTTGGCTGTCTCCCATTAAGCCATGACTATCTACATGTTCAGTAATTTTGTTCTTTATGATGGTTTCTACAATTTTTCCAAGTACTGACGTCAGCCTCACCGGTCTGTAGCTTCCCAGATCACCCATGGAACCCTTTTTAAAAATTGGCGTTATGTTGGCCATCCTCCAATCTTCAGGTATTACAGATGATTTTAATGATAGTTCACAGATTACTAATAGCAGGTCTGCAATCTCATATTTCAGTTCTTTCAACATCCTTGGATGTATACCATCCAATCCGGGTGATTTGCTACTCTTCAGTTTATCAAATAGTTGTAATACATCTTCCCGGTGTATCAATATTTCTTTCAATTCTTCTGCAATTCTTTATTGGAATCTCTCTAATGGGATGCCCTAACTTCACTGTTTTGTTAGTATCCTGCAAAGATACATCATTCCGAACCATGTGTTCTTGGGCGACTGTCAGCTTTTCCCTATTTTCTAATGCAAAAGCTGCTATATCTCCTTTTTAAAGGTTAATGCCAGCAGCCTAGTTGCACCCTGGTTAAGGGGGAGCCTGTCCTTTCAGAAAAGCCTCACACCCCCTTCCCAAGAATGTTGCCCAGTTCCTAACAAATCCAAACCCCTCTTTCTCGCACCATCATCTCATCCGTGCATTGAAACTCCAGAGTTCTGCCTGCCTTTTGTGTCCTGTGCCTGGAATGGGAAGCATTTCTGAGAATGCTACTCTGGAAGTTCTGGATTTTAACTTTCTACCTAAAAGCCTAATTTGGCTTCCAGAACCTCCCTTCCACCATTTCCTATGTCATTGGTACCAACATATACCAAGAAAGCAGGCTCCTCCCCAGCATTAATCTAAAACCTTCTCTACATGGCACATGAGGTTGGCTACCTTCGCATCAAGCAGGCAAGTTACCAAGTGATCATCACGTCCACCAGCCACCCAGCTATCTGCATGCCTAATGATGGAATTGCCAACTATAACGGCTGTCCTAACTCTTCGGCTCATGGGCACATGGTCCTGGAGACACACCCTCTCACACCGAGGATATTATATCACCTGGAGGACAGGTTCTAGCTATAGAACACTTCCTGCCACACCAAGGTGATGCTCTCCATGTGACCTCTCTCCTCCATGGGAGCAGAAAGGCTGCCAAACTGGAGGTGGAACTTCTCTACTACACCCCTGTAGGTTTCATCTATATGTCTGCCTCAGCTGCTCCAAGTCTCCTACTCTAGCCTTCAACAATTGGACTCATTCCCTAAGAGCAAAGAGCTCTTTGCACCTAGTGCACACATAAGAGCTCTCAGTCTCCTCATGCCATCTAGAAGCTAAATACATAAGGGTGGAGGAGTGGCCTAATGGTTGGGGCAAGGTACCTCAGGCTGGAAGGTCAGGGGTTCAAATCCCACTAGAGGACAAGCAACCTTGGGCCGGAATGACTGGGGTTTCTAGTCCCACAGGTGCTCCTTGTGGTCTTGGGCAAGCCACTTAACCCTCCATTGCCCATGTTCCCTGTAAAATAGTTATCTCCAAGTTATAATGCCCTGTTCAATGTAATTTCAGTTTGCTCAATGTAAACAGCCTATATATAAGAAATGTTAAATAAAGAAATAAATAAAATAAAATAAATTAAACCAAGCACCTCTGGGCATTTCATACACATTTACCCCATCTGTCTGTTATCTTTGAAACAGCATTTATATGTTTAAAATCTTCCAAAGCATCTTCTCATATCCCTCTGATTAAGCAGCAGCGCATATTGGACACTGTTGGCCGTAAAATGTAGCAAAGTTCTATGCTAACCTCATGGACCCAAATATCACCAAAGATAGCTTGGCTCAGGTCTTCCTCACTATACAATTATGTGCCTATCACCATTTCAGAGCTACCTTTGATGCCTGTATCATATCACGTCTCTCTCGGCGGCAGTAGACATCACGGTGAGGACAACAGTACGGCTCTGTTCATCAGGAACTCACAAGGACTATCATGAAGGCCTTGTAAACGCCCCTTGCATGGGTGACACCTCATTTGATGAAAAAGTGGAAGACACCATTATTCAGATAAAGGACAATTAATTGTTCCACCGTCTGAACTGTCAGTTTCCACACCTTCTCAATACAAAAATCTCAACCTGGTTATTTCAGGACCCCTATCTTCAGCAGTACTTTCAGCATGTCTACCCAAGACATCACTACCAGTCTTATGCGACACCCACTCCTCTATGGCAAGTTTCTCCAGCATATCTGCCGTGTCAGAAACCTAGGGAGCATAAGCAACAGACAAACCCTGCTGCAGCTCCCATCAAACAGAATCCTTCTTTTTAACTATTTACGAAAACATTGAGGGGGGGGACACTAGGCGTCAGGTTAGTATAAAATAGGAAAGTTAAGTCAAGGGACTCAGAGTTGAAGCCTCTGAACTAGGCTTTAAAAGTAATATTACTACTACTACTAATCATTTGTATAGCACTACAAGGCATACACAGCGCTGTACATATAGATGCAAGACAGTCCCTGCTCATCAGAGCTTATAATCTGATCAAGATGAAAAAACATCGCAAAACTGAAAATTTCCAGTCATCCTTATTTATTTATTTACATTCTCTTATATACCATGCTATTCTGCATCAGTGCGGTTTACATTGAACAAACTGAAATTACATTGAACAGGGCATTATAACTTGGAGATAACTATTTTATAGGGAACATGACCTATGGAGGGTTAAGTGGCTTGCCCAAGACCACAAGGAGCACCTGTGGGACTAGAAACCCCAGTCCTTCTGGCCCAAGGTTGCTGTCCTCTAGTGGGATTTGAACCCCTGACCTTCCGGCCTGAAGTACCTTGCCCCAACCACTAGGCCACTCCTCCACTCCTTGAAAGTAAACAATTAACATCAAGTGCCAAGAGGAGACCCATGATAAGTGCATTCTTCACATACATGTACTGACTTTGTATAAGAACAGCAGATGCTGAGAACATGATAAGATCAGGCTACTCTGTTTATAGGGGATGAACCCATAATGAATTGTCAGCAAGGCTCTGTATCACAGCTTGCCTGACTACAGTTAATGATAGGCAAAACATTTGCAGCTTATGGACAGAAAACCCTCCATAACAGTTTCTTGGATGCCAGCCAGTTGAAGATGATGATCCCCAGCTACCAGCAGGGAGACCAGAGGGGTGTGCCATCAAAAAGGAGACTCCAGCTGAAAGGTAACAAAGAAGGAATCTCACTTTGGCCACGGTGAGAGGCTTCCTTTCAGGGGATAGATAAATATAAGATTCAGGTAAGCAACTACATTATTTTGAAAGCTGTATAATGCTGTACTGATACGGCCTGTTCTAATTAGTTGTTATTAAACTTATTTTAATTTGAAGTAGAAATCTTAGCAACAACCATCACTTGGAGTGAGTACAGTTTTTGTATGCTGTGGAAAAAACAGAGTGAAATATTTCCTCCTCATTATTTTTGAAGTGCTACACTACTATAACATGCAAGAAATAATCTCTGCAGACACAACAGAGGTTATGCATGCAGATATAGCACAGTTACTTACCTGTAACAGGTGATCTCTGGGAACAGCAGGAATTAGTCCTCACATATGGGGTACGTCGGTACCGACGGAGCCTGTGCGGGAAAGCTCCCCAGCTTCCCAGAAGGAAAGCTTTTGGGGCCTCCCACTGCGCATGCGCGCTGCCTTCCCGCCTTCCTGATCAACTCTCCTCAGTTCGAGTTTAAAGCTGAGACAATAGAGAGAGGAAAGGAAAGAGAGAGATAGATACAACTCCTAGGGGAGGTGGGCGGGTTGTGAGGACTAATTCCTGCTGTTCCCAGAGATCACCTGTTACAGGTAAGTAACTGTGCTATCTCCAGGAACAAGCAGGAATAAGTCCTCACATATGGGGACTCCCTAGCTAAGATGCCCGGGAGATCCCCTGAAGGGTATGAGACCCTGAAAGGTTCCTCATCTTCCTATGGATCTCAGGCATCCATTCAGGGAAGGTGGGCTGGAGTTGTTCAAGAATGAAACAGGTGTCTGAGGACAGCCTGACCAAACAAGGCATCCCGGCGGGAGTCCTTGTCCAAACAGTAATGGGCTGTAAAGGTATGAACCGAGGCCCAGGTGGCTGCTTGACAGATCTGGTCAATGGACACAGAGTTTAGATGAGCCATAGAGGTGGCCATGGCCCTCACGTTGTGAGCGGTGACATGGCCCTCCAGAGAAAGGTTCTTACTCTGGTAAGCAAAAGAGATACACTGAGCAATCCAATTGGAGAGTGTTCTTTTAGAGACTGGAAGTCCCAAATGAGAAGGATCAAAAGCAACAAAAAGCTGAGAAGACTTTCGATGTTGCTGTGTCCTGTGGAGGTAAAAGGCAAGAGCTCTTTTACAGTCTAGAGTATGAAGGTTCCTCTCTGCACTGGATGCATGAGGAGCTGGAAAAAAAGACAGGTAAATACACCTCTTGATTAAGAAGAAAAGGGGAGACCACTTTAGGCATAAAGTGGGGATTGGTCCTAAGGACCACCTTATCATGATGGAACCTTGTATAAGGTGGATTAGCCACTAGAGCTTGCAGTTCACTAATACGGCGAGCTGAGGTGACTGCAATAAGAAAAATAACCTTCCAGAAAAGAAATTTCAAGGAGGTAGTGGCTGAAGGTTCAAAAGGTGGCTTCATAAGCTGACCAAGAACCAAGTTTAAGTCCCATGCCACCGGAGGAGGTCGAATGGGAGGTTTAGTTAAGGTTAGGCCTCTCATGAATCTTGCAATAAGAGGATGAGAGGGAACAGGTTGTCCATTGATGGGCTTAAGTGATGCCGCAATAGCACTCAAATGGACTCTTACTGAATTTGTTTTGAGTCCTGCATTGGAGAGATGCAGAAGATATTCCAAAAGAGAATTCAATGGGAGTGCTAGAGGGTTAAGACCCTTGTGAGCACACCAAATGGAAAATCTTTTCCATTTAAAAG
The DNA here is from genome assembly GCA_033557465.1 of Ichthyophis bannanicus. Classification (NCBI taxonomy): domain Eukaryota; kingdom Metazoa; phylum Chordata; class Amphibia; order Gymnophiona; family Ichthyophiidae; genus Ichthyophis; species Ichthyophis bannanicus. Next base: position 136,924,480 of record CM066042.1, read on the forward strand.
CATAAGAACGCCTAGTGGAAGGTTTCCTAGAGGCGTGTAGGATATCCTTCACTTGCTGCGAAAGATCGAAGTCTTGAAGGTCTAGGCCAGTGATGGCTAACCTTTTTGAGCCCGAGTGCCCAAACTGCCGCACAAAACCAAAGAATTTCCTCAAAGTGCCAGCACGTCAATTTGCATAAATATTTGCATAATGCTAACATACACTAACTTTTAGTAAACATGTCTCTTAATGAGTGTATGGATAAAGACAGACTAAAAGATTTCTACATTACTATAATCCAGTGCCAACCGCCAGGCACATTAGGAACTACTACAAACACTGCCCATTTAGAACCAATAGCAAACCCGCCGTATCCTAACAGCACTACCAGGACTCACAAAGCACCATACCATACCTATCAAAAGGCAACACTGCAAATATTAAACCAATACATTTCAGAGAATAACAATACATGACCTACTGGGGAAAGAGAACAAGTGGCAATGTCAAAAAGGAATTACATAAACAGAATACCTCAGCTCAGTTACACAGTTGCAATTGCTCCAGCCACTTTCTTCTGGTTTCTTCATGTTTTCTGCTAACTCTCCATCATCTGCTGTCCATTTGTCCTTTCTTCTCTCTTCTAGTTTTTTTTTTTCCATTCTCTCTCTCTACATCCGCTTTAACATACTAATCTTTCTCCTTTTGCTCTTTCCTCATTCCTATTTCATCCACTCAAATTTTACCCCTCCATCCTCAATCCCCACTTACTCTCCCAATACCCGGCCAATTGTAGATTTTTATCCCTCCCACAGAAAATATTTTTCCCCTCTCCATTTTACTCTCCCAGCCCCATCCCATTCTAATCCTCCCCCAACATCAGCTCCCTTCTAGTTCCAGCCTCACCCAGCATCCATTCCCTTCTAGTCCCTGCATCAGCCCATTTCCAATCCTAGCCCCCCATCAGCCCATTTCCAGTCCTAGCAACCCCCCAACCCAATACCAGTCCTAGCCCCCCCATAAACCCACTTCCAGTCCTAAACCCCATCAGCCCATTTTCAGTTTTAGCCCCCCCTATTACCCATTACCCTTCCTACCCCCCATCACCCCATTTCCAGACAGCCCCCATCAGCCCACAGCCCATTACCAGTCCTAACCCCCCCTAGCCCTTTAGCAGTCCTAACCCCCCCATAGCCCATTAGCAGTCCTAACCCCCCCCATAGCCCATTACCAGTCCTAACACCCCATCACCCCATTTCCAGACAGCCCCCATCAGCCCACAGCCCATTAGCAGTCCTACCCCCCCAGCCCCTTAGCAGTCCTACCGCCCGCCCGCCCCGCCCGCCCATTAGCAGTCCTACCGCCCGCCCGCCCATTAGTAGTCCTAACCCCCCATAGCCCATTACCAGTCCTAACCCCCCATCACCCCATTTCCAGACAGCCCCCATCAGCCCACAGCCCATTAGCAGTCCTACCCCCACCCAGCCCATTAGCAGTACTAACCCCCCCAGCCCATTATTAGCAGTCCTACCGCCCGCCCGCCCGCCCATTAGCAGTCCTAACCCCCCCCATAGCCCATTACCAGTCCTATCCCCCATCACCCCATTTCCAGACAGCCCCCCTCAGCCCACAGCCCATTAGCCGTCCTCCCCCCCCAGCCCATTAGCAGTCCTAACCCCCGCCCGCCCATTAGCAGTCCTAACCCCCCCTAGCCCATTAGCAGTCCTAACCCCCCCCCTAGCCATTAGCAGTCCAAACCCCCCCTAGCCCTTTAGCAGTCCAAACCCCCCCCCCCACCCCATCACAAGTCCTAACCCCCCCCCCCCTGGCAAATTTAAAAAAAAAAAAAAAAGCTGGCTCTGGCTGCTGCCGCTGCCGCGGCAGAATGCAATGTCCCGCAGGGCCCCCTCTGCAAGGGCTTTCAGATTCGCAAGGGAGAGCGTCTCCCTCGCGTCTCTGTTAAGCCCGCAGGGGCTAATGGGAAATTTCCCATCAGTCCCTCGAAGGGGCTGATGGGAAATTTCCCATTAGCCCCTGCGGGCTTAACAGAGACGCGAGGGAGACGCTCTCCCTCGCGAATCTGAAAGCCCTTGCAGAGGGGCTTAGCGAGCGGAGGGGGCCCCGCGGGACATTGCATTCTGCCCTTGCCGCGTCCGCAGCAGCAGTCAGAGCCAGCTTTTTCTTTTTTGCGGACCTTCCCGCGTGCCAGCTGCAAGGCTTTCGCGTGCCACAGCTGGCACGCATGCCATAGGTTCGCCATCGCTGGTCTAGGCCTTCAGTAACCAAGCTCTGAGGTGAAGGGACTTGGGGTTTGGGTGCCACAAAGTCCCCTCCTCCTGAGACAGAAGGTCTGGAGCTGCTCCCAAGTCCAGGGAGGGGGCTTGGGAGAGATGCAGAAGTAGAGGGTACCACACCTGGCGTGGCCAGCATGGAGCTATGAGAATCATGGACCCTTGATCCCTTTGAAGTTTGAACAGAGTCTTGGGAATCAAAGGAATGGGTGGAAAAGCATATAGGAAGCCCCGACCCCAATGAAGGAGGAAGGCATCCTTGGCCTGAACTCCCTGACACGGAATTCTGGAACAGAACCGGGGAAGTTTGGCATTCCACGGACTTGCAAAGAGGTCTATGTCCGGGGTTCCCCATTTCTGGAAGATTCTGAGTACCTGATCCATGTGCAGGGACCATTCGTGTGGAAGCAGAACTCGACTGAGTCTATCTGCCCAAGAGTTTTGGATTCCTGGAAGATATACTGCCAGGAGATGGATTTGATGCTCTCTGGCAAAGGCCCATAATCTTAGAGCTTCGTTGCAAAGCGACAGAGAGCCAGTCCCTCCTTGTTTGTTTATGTAAAACATGGCTACTTGATTGTCCGTATGAATAAGGACTGTCATGTTGCTGAGGAGGGTATGAAAAACTCTGAGAGCTAGAAAGATTGCTCGGAGTTCCAAGTGATTGATATGAAGGGTGGTCTCCTGTGGAGACCAAGTGCTCTGAGTGGAGAGATCTTGAAGATGAGCTCCCCAACCTGTTTGGGAGGCATCTGTTGTGAGGGTTGCTTGGGGCAACAATGGTTGAAAGGGGGCCCCCAACAACAGATTTTGGGTGGACATCCACCACTGGAGAGACCAAAAGAGACGTTTGGAGTTTGCTATTTGGTCTGAGAGAGCTCCTGATGCTTGAGTCCACTGGGTGGACAAAGTCCACTGAGCTGCTCTCATATGTAGGTGAGCATAAGGCACCACATGTACTGTGGAGGCCATGTGGCCTAATAGTTGTAGCATCTCCCTGGCAGTCAAGTGGTTTCTGGACTGAGTCTGGGAGGCCAAGTGCACCAGACGTTGGCAACGGGCCTGAGGAAGATAGGCCCTTGCAGTGGTGGTATCCAACCAGGCCCCTATGAATTCCAGGGACTGAGTAGGGGTGAGTTGAGACTTTGGCAGATTGATGACAAGTCCCAGATACTGCAGGATGCGTCTGGTGCGATCCAGGGAAGTCTGAGCCTCGGACTGAGATGGAGCTCGGATGAGTCAGTCGTCCAGGTATGGGAAGACAAAAATTCCCAGGGCGCGTAGAAATACAGCCACTATTGCCATGCATTTGGTAAATACTCTTGGAGCAGAGGCTAGACCGAAGGGAAGTACTCTGTATTGGAAATGTTTTCCCTGGAACAGAAATCGTAGGAATTTTCTGTGGGATGGATGGATGAGTATATGTGTGTATGCATCCTTGAGATCTAGAGAACAAAGCCAATCCTGACTCTGTAGGTATGGAAGGAGAGTACCTAGAGAAAGCATCTTGAATTTCTCCTTGCATAGGAATTTGTTCAATTCTCTCAGATCTAGAATGGGTCTGTAACCCCCTGTTTTCTTGGGAATGAGAAAATAAGGGGAGTAAAAACCTGACCCTTGTTGAGGAAGAGGAACCTCTTCTATTGCCTTTTGGGCGAGAAGAGTGGTCACCTCCTGACCCAACAGGTCTAGGAGAGATGGGGTGAATTGAAACTTCTCACCATGGTATGGGGAGGAAGGTTGGAGAAATGTAGTTTGTAGCCCTCTTTGATGATAGAGAGTGTCCATTGTTCTGATGTGATTTGCTCCCATCTGGGAGCAAAATGAATTAACCTTCCTGGAATGGTGAGAGGTTCTGGATGTTTTAGAGCCAGAAAGGTTAGGTTCTCTAGTTTTAAGTCAAAAACCCTGAGGGGGTTGGGACTGTTGGGCTGTAGCAGCCCCTGCAGGTTTTGCCCTGGCCTGTTTAGGCTGCTGACGCTTAGGAGTAAAGCGAGCTGCAGAAGATTGTTGGCCAGTATTTGTGGCAAATCTGGCCTTCTTGTAGAAAGGCTTTTTGAAAGATTTTTCTTTGACAGGGGTAGAGGTAGACTTAGAAAGTCTATCTAAGGCAGCATTTTCTGCATCCATTTGAGTGGCTTTGATTTGCCACTCTTTACCAAACAGATTCTCACCTGTACAGGGCAAATTTCCCAACCCATCCTGGACCCAGGGTTCTAGGTCAGAGGCCTGGAGCCAAGCAATTCTGCGAGCCTCTATGGCAATACCTGAGGCTCTGCTTGCACCCTCAAAGGAGTCAAAGGCTGCTCTGTTGGAGAACTTTGAAATATCTTGGGTACGCTTCAGCAAAAGAAGGAACTCCTCCTTTCTATCCTCTGGGATAAAGGGGAGAAAGTGGCGTATTTTTAATGCAATTTCCTTCAGAAACATGCCCATATAGAGGCTGTATGAGTTGATTCTGCCAATAAGCATACTTGCTTGGAAGAGTTTTCTTCCAAAAGCATCCAGAGTCCTACATTCTCTTCCTGGGGGAGTAGAAGAGTGTCTTTTAGTACTCTTGATCCTTTTCATAGCTGACTGCACCACGATGGAGTGGTGAGGGAGCTGAGTTTTTTGAAACCCAGGAGAAGGGGGGGACACGATACATGGTGTCCAGACGACGAGAATGTGGAGATAGGGTGAGAGGAGTCTCCCATAAGTCCATCATGTGTTCTTGAAGAATTTCATGGATGGGCAAGGTGACTGCCTCTTTAGGAACCTTAGAGTATCCTAAAATGTCTAACTTTTTTGCTCTAGGTTCTTTTTCAGAGGATACAGAAATAGAAAGACCTTTAGCTACTTCAATGATGAAGTCTTGAAAGGATAAATCCTCTGGAGGAGACATTCTCCTCTTTGGAGAAGAGGGCTCCTCAGGTAGAGTAAGGGATACTTCAGCAGAGTCATCTGATGAATCAGAATCATCAGAAGACTCAAAGTATCGTCTGTTGGCTTCCAGGGATCGATAAGCGTATCGACCGGTATCGACATCGGGGGTACCCAGAACCGGATCGGTATCGGGAAAAACCCCGGAACCGGGAACCGGAATCGGTATCCTGGTCGATGTGGATGGCCTGGGTTCCGGTATCGGTTGTGGTACCGGAACCGGAGTCGGTACCGCATGGGGCGTCGCAGCCTTAATGAAAGCGAAAATGGCCTGCTGCATGGATTGAACTGTATGATCCATGGACGCCACGACTGTCTGGATGTCGGTACTGGATGCTTGAGCCGGTACCCCAGAACAGTCTAACAGGTGATCGGTCGAGGCTGTGCCATCGATATCAACCTGTAACCCCATAGGAGCAGCTTTGGAAGCCAGAGCTTCCCGCCGGGGTTGTTTGGCTGGGGCAGGGTCCTCAGGGTCAAGCCCAAGGGTATCTCGATACTTAGAGGGAGATTTGCCCTTTGAGGACCTGCCAGAGGAATGTTTGGTTACCTGAGATCCATCAGGAGAGGAAGACCTGGAAGATGTCGATGCTGGAGTATCTGTAGAAAACAGCATGTGAAACTTGGCTGCCCGGTTCTGTAAGCCACGTTTAGACATCAAAGAACAGGATGGGCAATCCGGAATGGAATGGTCAGGCCCCAAACATTTAAGACACCATTCATGGGTCTCTGTGACTGAAATAGTACCGCTGCACTTGGTGCATTTTTTAAACCCAGAGGCTTGTTTCTCCATGAGGGAGAATTTGTGAAGGCCTAAAGGCCTCACAGAACAAACACACCAAGTGAGGAAAAAAGAAGACTTTTTTTTTTTTTTTTTAAAGAAATCAAGGAAAAAAGACAGGCGGTACCAGTCTGGAATCGGGGAAGGCAGACACGCGGCCAAAGAAATAAATTAAAACAACAACTTCTTCAGCGGTGACAGGAACACGACCTGCTGGCTCCGCGGAAAAAGAAGAACTGAGGAGAGTTGGTCAGGAAGGCGGGAAGGCAGCGCGCATGCGCAGTGGGAGGCCCCAGAAGCTTTCCTTCTGGGAAGCTGGGGAGCTTTCCCGCGCAGGCTCCGTCGGTACCGACGTACCCCATATGTGAGGACTTATTCCTGCTTGTTCCTGGAGATCAGCTCTGACAAAATTGCACGGTACACATGTATTGTAAAAGCATGTGCAGGAGTCTAACTCATGCACACTTTCATGCATTTGAAAAGTGGGTATTCCTGAATGTGGAATATTCATGCATAACATGCAATGCAATGTGTGCCTTTGAGTCAGTCCTGACTCCTGGTGACCCAGAAGCTGTATACAAATTGCCAAACCACATATATATAGTTGCACATAATTACACCATATGTCTATGCATAGTTTATAGGGGAAAGTGTGGGTGTACTTCCTCAAATAAAATAGGCATAAAGTAGGTGCAAGCATCCAGGAAGGCCTAGGTGTCTACTTATGAACTTACTCCCAGATTCACATAGCAGGACAGAGCTAAAGAAGCAGCATAGTAAAATGGAAGATCAGTACAGGGAAAGCATGAAGTGAAAGCACTTTCTCTGCAAAAAGAATATTTTACCTCCACATCATCATCATTGAAGTTAATGACAGACAGACCCTTTCTGACAACCTTCCAGTCATTCTTATCATTGATTGAGCTGACCTTCGCACACTGACCCTGCAAAAAAGATACAAAAGATAAAGGTTACAGAAATAGGACATGTCTACTTGTGTAAACAGAGATTTGAAAAAGTTATTTATATGTGAGACACAGAATGTCAAGGGAGTGTATCATGAGCATACCAAAATATTATACACATTTTCTCCATTTAACAGGCATACACACATTCTAAATTGTTTTGTTGGCTTTTCCACCACCTTCAAAGCAAGTACACCATTCATAAAAGCGCTTGTTTCACCAGAATTTTAAACAAGGTATCAAGAGGGTAACTTCCTTTAATCTACCGTTATTTTTGCCTCTAAAGTTAAAAAAAAAATCATTTATGGCTTTGGCAGTTAATACACAGAAGTCTGAGATGGGGCTACTATACACACTATATGTGGCAGCACTTGCATGTGGAAGTTACTATCCACATGTAGATTACCTACACTGATGTGGCAAAGCTATTAAGTGAAGATGATCCTTTTTTCTAAGGTGAAATTAGGCCTTACTTGCTAATTGGCTTTCCTTGAAGACCTCCAGTCCAGTCCCAACCTCTGGGTTGTCAGCCCTCACCAGGAGCTTGGAGACTGAGCCTGTCATCTTCTGATGATATCAGTGAATTTTGGCAACTGGCACCACCTATCATCCCTAGTAACCTATTGACAAAGCAGACTCACAGGAGCAACAAGTAAGTTAACATTCAAACAAGAAATATTAGTAGGGAAAAAAAAAGGTCCAGGCCCCCCCACTAAGAACAGCCCATCCCTCAAGGAAAAAGCGTAGTTACTCACCTGCAACATAGGCGAGGGTTATACAGTCCGCCACCCAGGTAGGTAGCATATGCTTGTTCACTGCTTCCCACAGTCTACTAGAGTCAAAGAGCTAGGAAGCTTTAGGTGGCCTTGGGTATGTTGAATGTAGGACAGGGCCCTCTTACAGTCTAAGGTGTGTAGGATAGTCTCCACCCTACTGGCGTGAAGCCTCAGGAAGAAAGTGGGGAGCACCATCTCCTGGATGAAGTGAAAAGGAGATACCATCTTTGGAAGGAATTTGGGGTGTGTGCGGAGCACAACCCTATTCTTGTAGAATCTGGTGTAAGGCACCTCCACCACTAAGGTTTGGAGCTCGCTGACCCTGCGAGCAGAGGTGAGTGCAACCAGGAACAGCACCTTCCACAAAAGGTATTGCAGGTGGCAGGTAGCCAGAGGCTCAAAGGCGGGTGAGTAAGCTGCGCCAGTACAACATTGAGGTCCAACTTGGTCACCGGAGAGTGTACCGGGGGTTTCAATAAAAGGAGTCCCCTCATGAAGTGGGTCACCAACGGATGGGCCGAGATGGATTTGCCATCCATCAAGTGGTGATGTGCCGCCAGGGCACTGAGGTGCACTCTGACGGAGTTAGATTTGAGTCCGGAGTGCAAGAGATGAAGGTGGTACTGCAGTACCAGCTGCACTGGACAGGAGAACAGGCTAATCCCATGCTCTGCGCACCAGACTGAAAATCTACACCACTTGAAGGCACATGCTTTCCTGGTGGAGGACTTACAGGAAGCCAGTAGGATCTCCTCTACTTCTTCCAAAAGGTTGAAAGGGGCCATGGTCACCCTTTCAGCAGCCACGCTGTCAGTGACAGGTATCCCACATTGGGGTGCAAGAGAGAGCCCCCCTCCTGCAACAGGAGCTCTGGGGAGCTCCCCAATGGGATGGGAGTCTCCACTGACAGCCAGAGGAGTAGCAGGAACCACAGCTGCCTGGGCCATCGAGGGGCTATCGGGATCAGTGAGGCCTTGTCGTGGAGGGTCCCTGAATAACGTTTTGGCAATTAGTGGTGTGGGTGGGAAGGCATACATGAGACCTTCTGACCACAAGATGAGAAACGCATCTGCAGCCACCCGGGAAGGGTGGGCTTGCCAAGAGCAGAAGTGAGGTAACTGGTAGTTGTCCGGGCTGGCAAACAGGTTTATCCATGGTTCCAACCCAGAGGTGGAAGAGCCAGCTGGCCACTCTGGGGTCCAGCTGCCACTCATGCGGCTGGGGGACCCTGCTTAATCTGTTGGCCAGTGCGTTGTCCTGGCCTGGCAGGTATACTGCCCGTAAGAGTATGCCCTGGACTGCGTAGGAGCAGAGGGCAAGCGCCTCGTAGCAGAAGGCGTGTGACCCCTTGACCCCGTTTGTTCACACAGAACATAACCACCTGGTTGTCTGTTTGGACCAACACTGGTTGGTGCCATAGATGGGGGCAAAAGACTCGGGAGGGCTAAGTGAGTCATCCATAATTCCAGGAGTTTAATCTGTTGGTTGCTCTCGCCCTGCGACCAGCTGTCCTGGGTGCAGAGGTCCTTGTAGTGGGCTCCCCATCCGAGCAGTGAGGCATCCAACATGAGAACCCTTAAGGGGCATGGAGTCTGGAAGGGCACCCCTGCCTCTAGTTACTAGGGATTTTGCCACCGGGTCAGGGATTCCGCCAACCGCGGGTCACAACTTTGTTGCAGAGACAGCCTGTGGCCTGCGCCCACTGGCCCCGAAGGCACCACTGTGCGGCCCTTCTGTGGAGGCGGGCATCTGGAGTGACATGGACCATGGAGGTCATGTGTCCGAGTAGCGCAGCAGGAGCCAAGCGGACACAGAGGGACAGCATTGTATGTCCAGGGCCAGAGTCCTGAGCCAGGTGGCTTGGTCCCCTGGAAGAAAGGCCTTTGCCTGGAGGGTGTCTAGTCTTGCCCCTATGAACTCCAGACACTGTTTTGGGAGGAGGTGGGACTTGGGGTAGTTTATTACAAACCCCAGATTTTGTAGGACCTGGATGGTACGTGCAGTTGCCTGCTGCACTTCTGAGGCCATGCCTCCCTTTATGAGCCAATTGTTCAGGTAAGGGAAGACAAACACCCCCTGGAGGCAGAGGAAGGCGGCCACGATTGCCAGACACTTGGAGAAAAACCTTGGGGCAGAGGTCAAGCCGAAGGGCAGCACCCTGTACTGGTAATGGCTGCCCCCCCATCATGAACCTCAGGTACTGCCTGTGGTTGAGGTGAATGAGGATGTGTGTGTAGGCATCCTTCAGATCCAAGGCGCATAGCCAATCTCTCTGCTGGAGGAAGGCAGCAATGTTCCAAGGGAGAGCATCTTGAACTTCTTCCTCACCAGGAATCTGTTCAGATTGCACAGGTCAAGGAAGGGCCTTAAGTTCCCTGTTCCTTCTGGTACGTGGAGTAGAACCCCTTGTCCCTGAGATGGTGGGGGAACTGGTTCTACCGCTCTGTCCTCAGTAGAAGGTCCTGGTGAAGGAGAGACCTGGGTGTGTCTCCCGGAAAAAAAGGGGGAGGTGTCTCGGCCAGGTTGAGGAGGAAGCCCTCCTTGACCACTTGGAATGCCCAAGAATTGGTGGTGATGGCTGGCCACCTTTGGGCATAGTGAATAAGACTCCCCCTGTGGGCTGCTGATCTCCTTGGGTGAAGAGGCTATGCCCAAGGAGTCAAAAGCTCTCCCCTGGCTCGGCCGGGGCTGGGACCAGACGCCTGGGGCTTGGGAGCCTTCTGCTTACAAGGGCCATGCCCATGTCCCTTGGCTTGCTGGGAAGCCGGGGAGGCCTGAAAAGGTGGGTAGTTTCTGTAAGCAACCCCTTTCCGTGGGTAGAAGGGCTTTTTGTCCAAGCCCTTCCGTCGGGGAGGGGCAGCGGTCTTTTTAGAGAGCCTGGTTCTTGTCATGAATTCTGTCTCCAGGCTCGGCAACCTTGTCAGTCATGGGTTTGCCAAAGAGGTTCTCTTCTTGGCATGGGACATTGACCAATTTGACCTAAACTCATTGCCTAAGGTTGGACGACTGTAGCCAAGCCTGGTGTCGGGCACAGATGCCCGCCGCCGCTACTTGAGCTACTGACTTAAAGCTGTCATAGGCTGCCCGAGACATAAACGGAGCACTCACAGACGGGTTTGGCCAGGTTATTAAAACACTGCAGGAGTTCCCCGGAAAGACCAGCTGAGAACCCAGTGAGTTCCTTTGCCAGATCTCTCAGGTACATGCCCATGTACAGCCGGCCGATGAGCATCGAGCCCTGGTAGCACTTTCTGCCGAGGGCGTCCAGGGTACATGTCTCCCTGCCAGGGGGCACAGAGGAGTGTGTCTTCTGACTCTTTAGACCCGGGGTCTCAAACACGCGGCCCGCGGGCCGCATGCGGCCCGCAACCGAACTTTGTGCGGCCCGCGACGGAGGAAAAAAAAAAAACACAAACCCTGTCTTCTGCTGCTGCTGCTGCTGCCGCCGTGGTAGCAGCACAATCAGCTGTTCGCGGTCCCTTCTCCTCAGCCCGGAAGAGCCCCGAGTCTGCTCCTTTAGCGGCGGGCTTTTCAAGATGCAAAGAGAATATTTCCCTCTCGCGCGGCTTGTCAAGCCGCGCGAGAGGAAAATACTCTCTTCGCGGCTTGAAAAGCTCACCGCTAAAGGAGCAGACTCGGGGCTCTTCCGGGCATAGGAGAAGGGACCGCGAACAGCTGATTGTGCTGCTACCACGGCGGCGGCGGCGGCAGCAGCAGCAGCAGACAGGGTTTTGTTTTTAGTTTATTTACTTGGCCTGATTGGGGGGGGGGGGGGGGGTTAGGAGTGGAAAGGGGCGGATGGGGGTTGGGCGGGTGGTGGGGGGATTGGGGGGGGGGTAAGACTAAAAATGGGGTTATGGGGGGGGGCTAAGAATGAAAATGGGGTGATGGGAGGGTTAGGACTGGAAGTGGGCTGTTGGGGGGCTTAGGAATGGTAATGGGCTATGGGGGGGCGAGGACTGGAAATGGGCAGATGGGGTTAGGACTGGAGGTGGTCTGATTGGGGGGGGCTAAGACTAAAAATGGGGTGATGGGGGGGCTAAGAATGAAAATGGGGTGATGGGAGGGTTAGGACTGGAAGTGGGCTGTTGGGGGGCTTAGGAATGGTAATGGGCTATGGGGGGGCGAGGACTGGAAATGGGCAGATGGGGTTAGGACTGGAGGTGGTCTGATTGGGGGGGGCTAAGACTGAAAATGGGGTTATGGGGGGGCTAAGAATGAAAATGGGGTGATGGGAGGGTTAGGACTGGAAGTGGGCTGTTGGGGGGCTTAGGACTGGTAATGGGCTATGGGGGGGCTAGAACTGGTAATGGACTGGGGGGTTGCTAGGACTGGAAATGGGCTGAGTAGAAGGGGGGGCTTGAACTGCAAATAACTGATGGGGACGGGGTTTTGGAATGGAAATGGGCTGAGTGGAAGGGGGCTTGGAATGGAAATGGGCTGATGGGGAGGGGGGCTTGGAATGGAAATGGGCTGATGGGGAGGGGGCTTAGAAAGGAAATGGGCTGTGAGGGGAGGGAGCTAGGACTGGAAATGGGCTAAGTTGGGGGGAGCAAGGACAGGAAATGGGCTGATGGTGGGGCTAGAATAGGACTGGAATGGGCTGATGATGCGGGGACTAGAAGGGAGCAGATGCTGGGTGGGGCTGAAACTACAAGGGAGCTGATGTTGGGGGAGGATTAGAATGGGATAGGGCTGGGAGAGTAAAATGGAGAGGGGAAAAAATATTTTGTGTGGGAGGGAAGAAAAATCTACAATTGGCCAGGTACTGGGTGAGTAAGTGTGGATTGAGAATGGAGGGGTAAAATTTGAGTGGATGAAATAGGAATGAGGAAAGAGCAAAAGGAAAAAGATTAGTATGTTAAAGCAGATGCAGAGAGAGAAAGGAAAAAAAACTAGAAGAGAGAAGAAAGTACAAATGGACAGCAGACCATGGAGAGTTAGCAGAAGACACCAAGAAACCAGAAGAAAGTGGCTGGCACAATTGCAACTGAAAAAAAAAATGCACAAAAGGTAGAAAAATATCTCTTTATTTTGAATTAACTGGAATATGTCAGCTCTGGGAAATGTGCATCATTAACGTCTGTGCTTTATTTAATACAAGAGGAAATTAATTTATAGTTTTATTTCTACAGTGTTGTTGTACATTCCAAGTTTGGCTTTTGGGGTTCCCAGTTTAATTATTGTCTTCCTGTTTCTAAATTTTGATTCCTTGTTTGGTGATGGTGTATGTTCTGCATGTGTAACTGAGCTGAGGTATTCTGTTTATGTAATTCCTATTTGACATTGCCACTTGTTCTCTTTCCCCAGTAGGTCATGTATTGTTATTCTCTGAAATGTATTGGTTTAATATTTGCAGTGTTGCCTTTTGATAGTTAGGGTATGGTGCTTTGTGAGTCCTGGTAGTGCTGTTACGATACGGTGGGTTTGCTATGGGTTCTAAATGGGTAGTGTTTGTAGTAGTTCCTAATGTGCCTGGCGGTTGGCACTGGATTATAGTAATGTAGAAATCTTTTAGTCTTTCTTTATCCATACGCTCATTAAGAGGCATGTTTACTAAAAGTTAGTTTATGGTAACATTATGCAAATATTTATGCAAATGAGGTCCCTTATGCAAATTAGGCCTGCGTCTTGTGCGGCCCCCGGGTTACTTTACAAGTCCTCATTTGGCCCTCAAAGCAATTTGAGTTTGAGACCCCTGCTTTAGACTATGCATGGCCGACTCCACCACCAAGGAGTTGAACGGCAGCTGTGGCTTCTGGAAGCCTGGGCTCCAGCAGACTCGAGTCAAGCCGCTTGCTCACCACCAGCACCAATGCCAGTGTCTCCCACATATGGAGCATTAGCTGTTTCAGGATGGGTGGGATGGGCACTGTAAGCGATTCCCTCAGAGGGCCTCGTATTGGAGAATTTCTAGCTCATCCGTCCAAGGGTCCTCCTCCAATTCTGTCGGGAACGCTAGTGCCTTGGACATGTCCCTGACGAAATTGAAGAACGCCATGTTCTCGGGTGGGGACCAACGCTGGGGCTCCGAGGTAAAGGAGTCTGAGGGGACATCGAGGTGGCGACAGGTATCCAGCAACTCCTCATTCTCCATTTCCCAGTCATAATAGTCCAGCAAGAAATCGAGGGAAGGATGGCTCACGGGCTACAGGGCTGATACCTGCCTGCAGCCCTCAGAGGCCCCGTGGCCAGCACCGATCGCACTGGCTGGGGAAGATCGTGGCCCTGTGGAACAGGAGCCGGATTGAGACCCTGGACGAGGATAGGCTTGAGACTGAAAGACCTTGAGGATAGACTCGGCTTCCGGGGACATCCTCGACATAGAGGGCCTGGTGGTCTGGATGGAGGAACTGGTGGTACCGGACAACAGCGCCTACTGCTGGTCCATGAAGGCAGACAAGCTGCGCTACAGGGCCGCCATTCTGGACTCCAGGCCAGGAGGCTCCGCAGCCATCAGCCTGGGCAATGAGAAAATTGGGCCAGACGCTGAATCCCCCAAAGACGAGGATGGTGTCAGGTGACAGAGGCCGGCCCGAGGTAGAGTCTTTTTGGGGGACCTTCACAGGTCGCTCCTCCTTCAATCCCTCAGACGAACATCTAGGACTGTGGGATCTGGCTTGGGACTTACCCGGCCCCCGTCTGAGCTGTCCAGGGACATCGCCACCTTTGAGGCCTTTTTCTTCTTCTTGAGTTTCCTCGAGGGACACCCCCTTTCCGAGGAAACACGGCATCAGTTGGGGTCCATAAGGCTACCCTGGGATTTCGTGGTTTCGGAGAAGGCCTTGGCCTTCGGAGGTACCGGGGACTCTGGAAAAAACCTATCGTGCTGCTGCTGCTGCTGCTGGTGACTCTTGAGGGCCTTGGTGGACATCTTCTTACAGAGGCGGCATGTCTTGGGGTCGTGGTCCGGTCCCAGGCAACGAAGGTAGCAGTCGTGTGTGTCAGTCAGGGACATTATTTTGGCACACTGATCACACTTTTTAAAATCACTGGTAGCCATGGGAGAAAAAATTATCCCAGCAAGGTCAAAGACCCACGGTACTGCCAGTTGGGAAAAAAAGGCATGAAGGCGCCAAGAAAGGAAGAAAAACTACAAACTTGAGACTCGATGCCAGGGCAGTAGAGTTCATTGTCTTTTAGCATGTCACAGGAAATCATCCATAAAAAGGGGAAGTCATGGAGGTAAAAAAAGTAACAGAATTCAAAAATGCACAGGAAAAGTACAAGGGAGATCTCCAGACATGAAGGGAAAGCCTGAGATTAATAGGAGAGGGAGGGGAGAAAGGGGGTCTGTTGTCACACCAGGAATCCAACCAAGCAAAATAAGTTGGGTCTTACAATCCTCATCTGCTATTATAACCTGTGTTTCCATGAATGTGACATTTTACTTACCAGTTAGTCCTTTCCTTGAGTTCTGCTAGACCAGCTCAGACAAGTGGGCTGTGTTCACCTACCAGCAGATTGGTGGAGACAAAGAACCAATGAAAAACCCAGGTTTCAATGACATCACTCCTATGCCTCTATTCGCCTCAGCCACCAGAGGGTCCCCTTCCGTAATTGTCCCAAAGCATATGGGAGAAACATAGCAAGCCTCACACAATCTCAAATCGAGGGCAACAATGAGTAACCAACAGTAGAGAACTATGTACAGGATAGCAGAAAGAGAAGGCTGTCTGTAGAAGATGACCCTGCAGAACCAAGTATAAAAAGCATAGTGAACCCAAGGGTACTGCAGAAGAACAGAGCAAATACAGTTTCAGGGGCGGGCCATAGACTGGTTTAGCAGGACTCAAGGAAAAAATATTAACTGATAAGTAAAAGGTCATCTTCCATATAGTCCTGCTAGACCAGTCCAGACAAGTTGACGTACCAAAGCTACAATTTCACTGGGTGGGAAGATGACGCCGCAGCTCACAAAATCCTTGAGCCAAAGGCTGTGGCCGCCCGCATGTAGACATCCCAGTGGTAATGCTTGATAAAAGTGAAAAGAGATGCCCATGTTTCTGCCAGACAAATTCTGCAGGGGCTACAGAGCTCCATCCAGCAGATGAGGATGCTTATGCTCAGGTAGAATGAGCATGCAAATCCTCTGGAACCAGTCAGCTGTGCAACAGATACGCCGAGGCAATGGCCTCTTTGATCCAGTGTCCCAAAGTCAACTTAACCCCTGCATCATCCTTGCGCGGGCCAGCAAACAGCACAAAAAGATGGTCGGACTTACAAAAAGAATTTGTAACCCGACGTCCACAAGATGAGGATCCTTATCCTTCCCCCGACACTGCTCCTTAGAGGAGGGGGGCGGGCAGACCACCTGGTTCACATTAAAGGGAGAAATCACCTTAGGCAAGATAACAGGCACAGGCTGAATGGAAACGGCCTCCTTTGAAAAACCAGATAACGATTTTGGCATGTCAGAGCCCCGCAGCTCAGAAATCTGCCTTGCGGAACAATTCGCGACCACGAAGACTATCTTCATCGTCAAATACTTTAAAGTAGTTCCCTTCAAGAACTTGAAGGGCTCCAATATCAGGGCTCGGAGCACCAGACACAGATCCCAGGAAGGGACTATAAACTGGAAGGGAGGACACAGACACCAAAACCCCTGGAGAAAGCGCAAGACATCCAGGTGCAAGGTTTGAGACTAGACCTCGAAAACGGACCAAAGCTACCATCTGAACTTTCAGGGAGCTAGGGGAAAGGCTCTTCTCCAGGCCATCCTGTAGAAAAGCCAACAGAGATGGCACCATGGCCACCTCAGGAGCCAACTGCCTAGGACCACACCATCACTCAAAGAGGCACCAGACTCGCATGTATGCTAGCTTGGTAAACTTCCTCCAGGCTCTGAGCAAAGTGGAGACCATTGCCAGAGAAAAGTGATTATCTCCTTTCAAGAGCAAAGCTGCAAGCGAGAAGGGAACAGGGTCTTCTAACACAACTGGTCCCTGCTACAATAGGCACCGAGATAGAGTAAATCGAAGAGGAGGTGCCTACTGGAGCCACATCAGTTCTCAGGAATCACACTCTCCTCAGCCAATCCGGTGCCACCCAGACAACCCTGCCTGGGTGGCGTTCTCTACGCCGAATCACACCCCTCACACCCCTCCACCAGTGGCCATGGAGGAAACACATACCAGCAGGTGCCGACTTGGCCAAGGCTGGGCCGGGGACGGGGAGGAGCCGATGCTCTTGGACCCAGTCTCCGTGCAGTGATTAAAGAAGCAGAAAACCTTGGCATTGGAATGGGTCACCATCAGATCCATTTCAGGGTGACCACTCAGTGCAGAATCAACTGAAGCACCTCCTGGCTCAACTCCCAGTCTCTAGGGATCCAGAGAGTGCTGGCTGAGGAAGTCCCCTTCCACATTGTCCACCCTGGCAATGTGCTGAGCAGACAAGGCAAGGAGGTTCCTCTCTGCCCAGGCAAACAGGAGAACCATCTCTAGAGCTATCCTAGCATGCCTCGTGCCGCCTTGCTGACTAACATAAGCCACTACCGTGGTGTTGTCTGTAAACACTCAAACCGCCCGGGCCCTCGACCAGGGGCCAGAAATGCATTAGAGTCAATCTGATGGCCCTCGCCTCGAAGTGGTAGATGGGTCACACTACTTCGCTGTGGTTCCAACAGCCTCGGGCCATACGGTCTTGACAATGTGCTCCCCAGCCCAAGAGACTGACATCCGTTGTCAGGAGGATCCAGGAGAAATCATCCAGTGGCATATCCTTCCTCAGATGACAGAGCTGTTGCCACCACCACAGGCAGGACTTCACCATCAATGGGAGCTGAGCGCGAACACCTGAGAACTTGGGGACTACAGAGTCTGCAAGGACCACTCGAGTGGTCACATGTGAACACATACTTGTGGCACCATTTCTATGGTCACTGCCATCAATCCAAGGAGCTGAAGGTAATCCCAGACTCTCGGAGCCTGCTGCGCACAGAATAACGCCAGGCAATCCAATAGTCTTTTGACCTTCACCTCTGGCGGGAAAACTCTGCTCACTCAAGTGTCGAAATGTGCTCCCAGAAACTCCAAGGACTGGGAAGGCAACAGCTGGGTCTTTCCCTGAATGATCACCCAGCTGAGGCTTTCCAAAATGGACACCACTCGGACCACCACCCGAGATGCTTCTGAAAGGGAATGGATCCAGATGAGCCAGTTGTCCAGATATGGATGGGCACAGATCCCTCTGTGCCACAGCCACCACCACCATGACCTTGGCGAACATCCTCAGGATGGTGGATAGCCCAAAAGGAAGGGCAGCAAACAGATAGCGAGAAGAAAGCATGGCAAAACGCAGATACCTTTGCTGATCTATCAGGATCGGGATATGAAAATACGTCTCGTCCAGATCCAGAGAAGGCAAGAACTCCCCTTGGCGCACTGCTTGAATCATGGAGCACGAGGTTTCTATTGGGAAGTGCAGAATGCACAAGTGCTGTTGACCCCATTGAGGTCCAGAATGGACTGGAAAGAACTGTCCTTTTTGAGCACCACCACCCTTAGGCACAGCAACTTGTCCAAGATGGTCCACACAATGGTGCTTCTGACTGCAAATCCACAAGGGGAGATGACTTAGGCATCCGGAATTTGCTCTTTGACTTCCAGGACATAGCCAAACTGAATGGTGTCTAGCACCCAGCAATCCTTGGTAACCCAGGCCCATTCCTGAAAGAAAAGGCGAATCCTGCCTTCAATTGGAGGAATCAGGAAATGGGCTCCCAAACCATTGCACAGCCTGGGAGGGTCCTCCTCTGGAGTCGGACAGTGTTCTTGGGCCCACGCACTCCATGAAAGAACTGAAAACAAGCCTGAAGCCAAAAAGCAATGGAGAAAAAAGGTTTTCCAGGTTAGTAACGATGAAAGTCCTGAGACCTCCAGGGATCCAGCCAGCACGCCCTTGGAGGACAGATGGAGGCTGATGAGAAATGGGCACCAGTCCAATTCACAGGCCCCCTGGGCCCATCTTCCAGAAGGGAGTAAAATTTCATCTCACCCAAGTCCTTCAGCAGCTTTTCCAAATCAGCTCCAAAAAGAAGCTTCCCCTTAAAAGCCAGTTGAGCCAACTGGGCTTTGGAAGATGAGTCTGCTGCCCAGTGCCAGAGTTAAATCAAATGCTGTGATACCATAGAGTCAGGACACAATCCCTGGCCACCAAACGTACCACATCATACATGGCATCAGAAACAAAATCTGTAGCAGACACCAAAAGAAAGGTAGTGAGTGAGAATCAGCTGTGCCTACTTAGTTGGGAACTGTGTGTGAGAGAAAACTGCAGCCAATCTGAGCACTTTTCAAATCATTTAGAATCCCTTCAGCAAAGGCTCCAACGATCCTGTGAGCAGTGAGTGAGAATCAGCTGTGCCTACTTAGTTGGGAACTGTGTGTGAGAGAAAACTGCAGCCAATCTGAGCACTTTTCAAATCATTTAGAATCCCTTCAGCAAAGGCTCCAACGATCCTGTGAGCAGTGAGTGAGAATCAGCTGTGCCTACTTAGTTGGGAACTGTGTGTGAGAGAAAACTGCAGCCAATCTGAGCACTTTTCAAATCATTTAGAATCCCTTCAGCAAAGGCTCCAACGATCCTGTGAGCAGTGAGTGAGAATCAGCTGTGCCTACTTAGTTGGGAACTGTGTGTGAGAGAAAACTGCAGCCAATCTGAGCACTTTTCAAATCATTTAGAATCCCTTCAGCAAAGGCTCCAACAATCCTGTGAGCAGTGAGTGAGAATCAGCTGTGCCTACTTAGTTGGGAACTGTGTGTGAGAGAAAACTGCAGCCAATCTGAGCACTTTTCAAATCATTTAGAATCCCTTCAGCAAAGGCTCCAACGATCCTGTGAGCAGTGAGTGAGAATCAGCTGTGCCTACTTAGTTGGGAACTGTGTGTGAGAGAAAACTGCAGCCAATCTGAGCACTTTTCAAATCATTTAGAATCCCTTCAGCAAAGGCTCCAACGATCCTGTGAGCAGTGAGTGAGAATCAGCTGTGCCTACTTAGTTGGGAACTGTGTGTGAGAGAAAACTGCAGCCAATCTGAGCACTTTTCAAATCATTTAGAATCCCTTCAGCAAAGGCTCCAACGATCCTGTGAGCAGTGAGTGAGAATCAGCTGTGCCTACTTAGTTGGGAACTGTGTGTGAGAGAAAACTGCAGCCAATCTGAGCACTTTTCAAATCATTTAGAATCCCTTCAGCAAAGGCTCCAACGATCCTGTGAGCAGTGAGTGAGAATCAGCTGTGCCTACTTAGTTGGGAACTGTGTGTGAGAGAAAACTGCAGCCAATCTGAGCACTTTTCAAATCATTTAGAATCCCTTCAGCAAAGGCTCCAACGATCCTGTGAGCAGTGAGTGAGAATCAGCTGTGCCTACTTAGTTGGGAACTGTGTGTGAGAGAAAACTGCAGCCAATCTGAGCACTTTTCAAATCATTTAGAATCCCTTCAGCAAAGGCTCCAACGATCCTGTGAGCAGTGAGTGAGAATCAGCTGTGCCTACTTAGTTGGGAACTGTGTGTGAGAGAAAACTGCAGCCAATCTGAGCACTTTTCAAATCATTTAGAATCCCTTCAGCAAAGGCTCCAACGATCCTGTGAGCAGTGAGTGAGAATCAGCTGTGCCTACTTAGTTGGGAACTGTGTGTGAGAGAAAACTGCAGCCAATCTGAGCACTTTTCAAATCATTTAGAATCCCTTCAGCAAAGGCTCCAACGATCCTGTGAGCAGTGAGTGAGAATCAGCTGTGCCTACTTAGTTGGGAACTGTGTGTGAGAGAAAACTGCAGCCAATCTGAGCACTTTTCAAATCATTTAGAATCCCTTCAGCAAAGGCTCCAACGATCCTGTGAGCAGTGAGTGAGAATCAGCTGTGCCTACTTAGTTGGGAACTGTGTGTGAGAGAAAACTGCAGCCAATCTGAGCACTTTTCAAATCATTTAGAATCCCTTCAGCAAAGGCTCCAACGATCCTGTGAGCAGTGAGTGAGAATCAGCTGTGCCTACTTAGTTGGGAACTGTGTGTGAGAGAAAACTGCAGCCAATCTGAGCACTTTTCAAATCATTTAGAATCCCTTCAGCAAAGGCTCCAACAATCCTGTGAGCAGTGAGTGAGAATCAGCTGTGCCTACTTAGTTGGGAACTGTGTGTGAGAGAAAACTGCAGCCAATCTGAGCACTTTTCAAATCATTTAGAATCCCTTCAGCAAAGGCTCCAACGATCCTGTGAGCAGTGAGTGAGAATCAGCTGTGCCTACTTAGTTGGGAACTGTGTGTGAGAGAAAACTGCAGCCAATCTGAGCACTTTTCAAATCATTTAGAATCCCTTCAGCAAAGGCTCCAACGATCCTGTGAGCAGTGAGTGAGAATCAGCTGTGCCTACTTAGTTGGGAACTGTGTGTGAGAGAAAACTGCAGCCAATCTGAGCACTTTTCAAATCATTTAGAATCCCTTCAGCAAAGGCTCCAACGATCCTGTGAGCAGTGAGTGAGAATCAGCTGTGCCTACTTAGTTGGGAACTGTGTGTGAGAGAAAACTGCAGCCAATCTGAGCACTTTTCAAATCATTTAGAATCCCTTCAGCAAAGGCTCCAACGATCCTGTGAGCAGTGAGTGAGAATCAGCTGTGCCTACTTAGTTGGGAACTGTGTGTGAGAGAAAACTGCAGCCAATCTGAGCACTTTTCAAATCATTTAGAATCCCTTCAGCAAAGGCTCCAACGATCCTGTGAGCAGTGAGTGAGAATCAGCTGTGCCTACTTAGTTGGGAACTGTGTGTGAGAGAAAACTGCAGCCAATCTGAGCACTTTTCAAATCATTTAGAATCCCTTCAGCAAAGGCTCCAACGATCCTGTGAGCAGTGAGTGAGAATCAGCTGTGCCTACTTAGTTGGGAACTGTGTGTGAGAGAAAACTGCAGCCAATCTGAGCACTTTTCAAATCATTTAGAATCCCTTCAGCAAAGGCTCCAACGATCCTGTGAGCAGTGAGTGAGAATCAGCTGTGCCTACTTAGTTGGGAACTGTGTGTGAGAGAAAACTGCAGCCAATCTGAGCACTTTTCAAATCATTTAAAATCCCTTCAGCAATGGCGCGCCCGTGCCTTGCGGGCCCGCGCCTGAGGGCCTCGCAAGAGGGCCCTTTGGCGTGGCCCTTAGGCGGTGGACCGTGCGAGACCCACTATCTGCTGCTATATGCTCATTCTGTTCAGCGATATGCTGTTTGTAGTTAATGTAAGGTAATGTAATGTAAGTTATGTACTGTGTTCCCTGTTTGTACTCCTAGTGTTTTGTTGTGATGTAATGATAATGCAATGTATGTTTCCCTCACCTTTGTTTAACTTTGTGCTGTATTAACCGCTTTGATTGAAGGAAAAGGCGGGATACAAAACATGTTAAATAAATAAATAAATAGTTATCACTGGCGGAAGAGATTGAATCCAATGGAGCAGAGCTCAAGATGTCAGGCTAGCACACACCTGTCATACTGCATCCTCCTCATTTCTCACACACAATAGGTTTGGTAGATATATGTTCCAATGTACATTTATAAATGTTTTAATGCACATATTTATATATGTTTTTGTTTTGTTGGTGGTTTTATTTCACAATTAGATCTGTTGCTATATTTCATAATTAGATCTGTTGCTATAATCTTCTTGTTAATGTATAATAATTTGTATGTTTATATTTGATCTTATCTTTTTTAATTATTTAATTTATTTATTTAATGATTTGTCTTTTGACGGTGTTCTTATTTTATCAGTGAATTTGTTTTATTTTGTATTTGTTTTCTTGAGGTTTGTTCTCTCATTTGATATCCCCCTGAAGAAGGCCTATGGCCGAAACGCATAGGGGGTCAATAAAAGGGGTTTGCTTAAACCTGAATATCTGTCAGTCTTGGTATCTGTTCCTTTGTTCCTACGTATCCTACAGATACTTTGTTGCGTCTTCTTGTTCCAGGCTAGCATATACCGCCAGCTGCAGAATAGCAGCCACCATGGCAAACTGGCTCTTCAACAACAAATCCAACTTATGGTCAGGAAAATCCTTTAAGGACGATCAGTCTTCCACAAGAATGGTGGTCCGTCTGGTAACTGCCGTGACCTGCACATTCACCTTGGGAATACAAACCACTCAACACACGCCTTCTCCGGGAAAGCGTAGATCTTCTTACACACTCTTAACTCCGTAAGTGGGGAGTTAGAAGAGTCCCACTAAGAGCGGATCATATCCTTGATCACATCTGGGAATGGGCAGACTGTAGTGGATTTCCGCACCCCTTGAAAGAACAGATGCACCTTCAGCTCCTACTAAGCATCCAAGTTCAACACGGATGAGGCTCTGGCAATCAACGCTGTCGTTCCAGAATAGGCAGATCATTCCAGTCTCTTCACAATCTTCTGAAGGTAAGAGTACTTCTACATGTACGTCAGAGCCAAGTACCAAGCCATCTGAATCCAAGTCATTATCAAAATCTCTAAAAGATCCCAGCTGTTCTCCATCTCCAAGGGGCACCCCTCGCTGAGGACAATTAGCCTAAGACAAACAAACAGGGCTTCCACTCTCAGCCTGCCTCGCATGAGACTGCAGAAGGAACAGACCTGCTGCAAAAAGAAAAAAAAAGAAAAGAATTCCGGGGAGGACAATCCAGAGTCCAGAAACTCTCATCTCAGAAATGATCTTCCCACAACACCAGGGGCACAGCCACCGCAGCTCCCGAGAGGATGAGGAGCGGCTCACAGCACCAGCACCGGACCCTCCGGTCGGCTAGATATCCTTACCAATAAAGCCATCATCACCTCCTGAACTGAGGCAGGCAAGGCCAGACCAACTTCATTCCCTGACAGAGAGAGGGGGAGCAGGCTCTCCAGGGACCACTCGGAAGCTGCCATGCAGGAAGAGCAGAGTCCAGAATCCGGAGATGAGATACCTTGCTTGCCACAGATCAATCAAACAGTGTTTCCTGGAACAAGAAAGGGAGTTAAGGCAAGCATCACGACAACATGCGCTAAGGTCACAGTGGCCCGAAGGCATGCATTAAATACGTTTTTACTGCAATGCACATTATAGACTGGGTTAGTAATACACATTGGAGCCTCTCAGGCAGAACGCACATAGACTGCACGATCGCGAGGTGCATTATAGGAGAAAGCACAGTTACTTACCTGTAACAGGTGATCTCTGGGAAGAGCAGGAATAAGTCTTCACATATGGGTACGTTGGTACCGACGGAGTCCGCGCGGGAACGCTTCCCAGCGTCCAATCAGAAAGCTTTTGGAAGCATCCCAACACACCTGCGCGCTGCCTTCCCGCCTTCCCAACTGCCTCTCCTCAGTTAAGTTTTAAAGCTGAGACAAAGAGAGAGAGAGGAAAGGAAAGATAGATAGAGAGATACAACTCCTAGGGGAGGTGGGTGGGTTGTGAAGACTTATTCCTGCTGTTCCCAGAGATCACCTGTTACAGGTAAGTAACTGTGCTATCTCCAGGAACAAGCAGGAATGAGTCTTCACATATGGGGACTCCCAAGCTCAGATGCCCGGAGGGAGTCCTAGCATGTTGCAAATCTAGAACGAGCCATGCTATTCCTCAGGACCTCAGGAGTTGAATACAGAAAAGAGCTGTGGAACAGCTGTCTAGAACAGGGCTTCAAAGGGGAAGACCCTGTATCGAGGGCATTTAGTAATAAGATATTGTAATCTGGGCCTCCCTTGTTGGCATTGCACAAGTGCACTGAGCTACATATGGATCTGATAGAAGAGCCAGTGAATGTGCTCAAGGGGTACCTCACTGAGAAGTAGAGGTAATAAAGTAGAACAAAAAACAAGTGGAGGTCAAAACCCTTTAGGGTGAGAAAAAAAAATAGCCCCAGAGGAAAACTGGGGTAGTATAAGAGGAAGACGCAGAAGGTACTATTAAGGAAAGCTTAAGCTGCTTTGGTCCAAAAACAGTATAAATTTAGGACAAAGAGAAAAATTTAGTCTGACCCAACTGGACTGGGGTTAGAATCAGTCCATGTAGAGGAGAAAGGGTATGGAAACCCTTGAATCTGATAAAAAGGTAAGGACAGACTCAGGAGTGCTAAGCTTTAGAGCAACGGAAGCTCCGCAATGTCTTTCCTAAATGGGGTCAATTAGGAAAGAAAGGTACATGGAGAGCTTCAGGAGTACCTAAACCTGAAAAGGTTAATTACCACAGGAGTGGTTCTAGGTGTAGTCCCCTAGGTATGCTGGTACAGCATTGATAGGGTTAGTGCCCATCTGTCAGGATCATAAAGGAATGTCAGGATATCTGATCCTAACAGCCAGATAGATAAGTAGATGAATACAGATCTAACAATATATCTCATTATATGTATTAATATATATGTACATATATATATATATATATATATATATATGTAGATTTAAATATATACACATATTGGGTATATATGCATATATCTATAAAGAGATATATATATGGGCAGAAGACACACAGATAGATATAATCAATATATATATATTGATTATTATATATATGTATATATATACCTAGATGAATAGGCAGGCATATAGAGATATGTCTCCAGGTATATGGATGGAGAAATGTCCAGAGAACCCCATCCCCCCTTATAGGGAGAGAGAGAAATGTATCTAATAGCAAGAAGGTTGATACCTGCTTGAATAGATAAAATAGAAAAAATCCTCTTCTCCTGGTTATGACTGGCATAGTCAGAGGAAAGGTGTCCCTGACAAGAAGGCGGCTTAATTCTTTGCAGAATTTGAGCTCTTGAGTAACCAGGATGGCCTATGTGAAAATGGCAGAGGATAACAGCAGTCTGCAGACAGGAAGTCCAGATATCTCCAGAATTGTAGTATGGAGATTGGATAGAGGAGGCCTCAGGAGGAAGATACCCTAGTGATCTGCCTATGAGGGAAAGATGGGTATTAGGTATCCTCTAGCTGCCAGTGAAGAATTTATCTCTGATGGGAGACCCCAGGAGATATGGGCCAAGCCAGGGAATTGGCCCTTCTTTAGGCTTTCACGTAATGAAAAGCCTGAGGCTTATGCCTCAAAAGATTTTTAAGATAAGATGGAAAGGGTAGAAAATACCTGCCAGGCATAAACATGACTGGGGGAACCCCTTTTAACCATCTGGGGTTATCTGCTAGGCAAGATACTAATGCTCTCTAGCAAGGGCCCATAGTGCAAAGCTACTCTGTAGAGTTGCAGAGAGCATGCTGCAGGTTGGTTAGAAGAAAAAACTGGCTGTGGAAAGCCAGCAGGTAACCAGCTATTCTTCCAAGGGCAAGGGGCGAAGAATAGAAGTTAACCAACCAAACTGTGATAATAGGGTTTCCCAAAGGAGGTTGATACCCTGTTTGGGACTTAGCACTGAGGCTAGGAGGATTGCTAGTGAAGGGGAAACCCTGGTTGTGTAGTGAACAAAAACCAGTGGTTTAACCACTAGGAATTGCTGCATTTGCAGGAACTATCAGGGCAGCATGGAGAATTTCTTTTCCCTCCTCTTTTTAGATTGGGAAAAAGAAACAGACATGGTAGGACTTCCCATTGTCTGAGGAGCTGCCCTAAGGTAACAAGGGGGAAGACAACTCCAGAAGGGAGAATCCACCAGTAGAACAGGTAGAAGACCATAAGGGCTTACCCGTGTAAAAAAGTCACTCTTACAAACTAAATGTTTTAGTAAGAGGGAGGTAAGACAGAGTTGCAAGAGACCAACTATGGAGGAAGTCTCCGACAGGTGAGATGATACATGCCAATACAGAGAAAACAACTGTCTATTGATAGTTGTTACCTCTCTTTCCTCCTAGAGGAAGAGGAAATCTGTTAAGTATGGGCATGATCATCATAAAGACTCTTAGAGAAAAGATGTCTCATGAAGAGATATCTAGGTAGGTTAGGATAAATTTAGTGCAGATACTGCAAGTGAAAAGAAACAGACTGCTACCCTAACCAGCAACCAAGAGGGACAAAGATCTATTTGAAACCCTGCGACTGCTGGGTTTGTTGACCCTGTTGAGTTTGTAGATTCTTCAGACCAGGGCGATGTTTCCCCTGTTTGGGAACATCTGTATGATGGGCCGATGATGGACAAAACCTTCTCCCCCTAGGGGAAGAAAGT
This sequence comes from Ichthyophis bannanicus, assembly GCA_033557465.1. Lineage (NCBI taxonomy): Eukaryota > Metazoa > Chordata > Amphibia > Gymnophiona > Ichthyophiidae > Ichthyophis > Ichthyophis bannanicus. The sequence goes on from CM066042.1 coordinate 136,951,303, forward strand.
TTGGTAGGACATTTCCTACCTACTGGGAAAGAAGGCGGCGTAGAATAGCCCCTGGAAACAGGAAAGTCAGTGAATAACTGAGTAACCTGGAGTAAAGACTCCTTGTTGAAGAGATTTTCTCCAGTGCAAGGAGTATTTCCCAGTCTTTCTTGTGCCCATTTGTCCAAGTCTGAAGCTTGGAACCAGGCTCTACGTCGTGCCCCTATAGCTATAGCAGAAGTCCTGCTAACAGACTCAAAGGAGTCTAGGGAAGCACGAGTAAGAAACCTAGAGATATTATGAGCATGACTAACCAGTAAGGAATAGTCTGCTTGTTTGGGCTCTTGAAGACAAGGAGTCAAAAGATGTAATTTCCTTGTGACCTCCTCAAGAGATAGACCCATATAAAAAATATATGAGAGAATTCTTGCTGAAAGCATGGATGTCTGGAAGGTTTGACGTCCAAAGGCATCTAGTGTCTTAGACTCATGACCTGGCGGACAAGAAGAGTGCTTTTTATTACTCTTTACTCGCCTCAATGCTGATTCCACTACAATGGAATGATGAGGAAGTTGAGTCCTTTGAAACCCTGGAGAGGGGCCCGGCACCTGATATAGGAGATCAGTTGCTCTGGAAAGTGGGGGTACCCTTAAAGGAGCTTCCCACGTTCGTAGAAGGAGATCCTGCAAAGAATGATGCAAAGGAAGCATTATGTTCTCCTTTGCTTCGTTAGGAACAGAGAGGTATTCTGTATTCCCTTGTGTAGGATCTTGTCCAGGAATAGGAATGGCAAGTGATTTTGCCATATCCAGGAGGAAAGTCTGGAAAGAAGGATCCCCAGAGGGAACTTCCCTTGGATAGGCTAGATCTGATGAAAAACTAGCGTTGGCACCGAGGGATCTATTCCAGTATATAGGAATAGAAGATCCTGAATGGTGCAGTATGGGATCCTTAGATGGTGGTCGCTGGTACTGCAGGTCAGAACCAGCGACAGTCGGTAACAGATCGTCCATGCTAGGGATCGATTCCAGACTCGGCCTCGAGGGAACCGAGCCTGAAGAGAGAAGCATGGAAGGTACCGACAGTAATGGTACTGTGGATATCGGTACCGATCTCGGTACCTTATCTGATACCGCCGGAAGAATACCAGCCGGTGGCAACTCTAACGGTGTCGGAGGAACCGAGAGTTGCGGATCCGAAGTATCGGAACCGAGCCTTCGGTACCGACGGGAGTCGGTACCGACGGGAGTCGGTACCCGGTCCTCCAGACTGGAGATAGATTCCAGACTCGGCATCGAAGGAAGCGAGTCGATCGATGCACGTCTGGAGGGTACCAACGTCGGTACTAGTATCGGTGTCGATACCGATAGTGGAAAGTCGGTCTGAAGCGTATCCACCGGGCCCGTAGGTACCGAGGACGCCAGACGACGATCCTTGGTGAGGAATGTTTCATCCAACACCAGTGCCGATGCCGGGGTATCAGTACCGCTCGAAGCGGATGCCACCATCGGGCATAGCTCAGGTATGTTCTGTGAGGGGTGAACCTCAGGAACAACCTGAAACCCCACACAGGCTTTGGAGGCCGAAGACTCCCACCGGGGTTTTGAAGCCAGTGGATTCTCGAGGACAAGGCCATAGGCTTGCATGAGAAGTGCCGCTCGAGGACTGGCTAGTCTTAACAGACAGTTTTTGGGTTACCTGATCCTGTGCAGAAGAAGAAATGGTCGGTGCCCTGAAGTTGGAGAGGGACCGCGTGTCGAGGGGAACTCGATGTTGAAAACCTCTTCTCACCATACTGGTGCCCGAGGGCTCCGGAGGAAAATGGTCAGGACCCAAGCAGGTTAGACACCAATTGTGAGTGTCTAAAAATAAAGTTGTACCGCCACAGTTGGTACATTTCTTGGGGAAAGTGGCTGGCGGTTCCATGAGGAAAAATGGAGAGGCCTAGAAGGCCTGAGAACCGTGAGACACTAACAAAGAAAAATATATTCCTTAAGGGAAAAATTTTACAAGAAAAGAAAAAAGAAACACCGGCGGTACCGGTGGCGTCGGGGAAGGCAGCCGCGACCACAAGAAAACTAAAAAATAAAAGAAGAATTTTCTGCGGTGACAGGACGACGTCCTGCCGGCTCAGCGGAAAAACGAAAACTGAGGAGAGGCAGTTGGGAAGGCGGGAAGGCAGCGCGCAGGCATGTTGGGATGCTTCCAAAAGCTTTCTGATTGGACGCTGGGAAGTGTTTCCACGCGGACTCCGTCGGTACCGATGTACCCATATGTGAAGACTCATTCCTGCTTGTTCCTGGAGATAACACTATTAAGTGTGTGCAGAAAATGGTGGAAAACGCCTACACCACACCAATGGTCACCAGCAGTCCACCCCAAATTGTGTTCCAAGACAACTGAATCGGGGAGTCCCAATAAGGACAATGACTAGGTCAAGCCTCGATACCCCAAGAGCACCAGGCAGAGAATCCATGCCAGGTTCAGCTCTACTCCCCTGAAGTTTTTTTACTGGCTCTGCAGCACTGTGTTTAAGGTGGTTGGCAGTCAGATCCCTCTGAGAGCCTTCTGCAATCTTTGGAAGAGAGCAGGGAGAACAAAGGAGGAGGGAGGGGGTGCTGAGGTTATGTGAGGCTGCTGTACTCTTTCAGATCTTTCCAATTTCTGGCTGCTCAACAGGCTTTTATCATGATAAGCGCGTGGAGCTGAACAATTTTCCCTCCTGTTATGGCTACTGAAAAAGACTGCAGTCTAGTGGGGCCTCCCACGTCGCGCTCAAGTGAGAGAGTTACCCTCAAGGTGGTCGTTCACAAGCGTTTAATCAATCTTCTCCTCTCAATCTTCAGAATTTGCGATAGAGAGGAGAATATCCATCCACTATCTGTTGGAGACAAAGAAATACTGAAGAAACCTCTGAAGGCCTTGGTGAATAGAGGCATAGAAGTGTTGTCATTGAAACTTGGGCTTTTCCTCCACCAATCTGCTGGTAGAAGAACACAACCCACTTGTCTGGATTGGTCTAGCAGGACAATATAGAACACCTTTAATCAAGGCTGTACAAAAATACAGACGCTAGGACATCACAATGCCTAAAGATGACAAATCCTGAGTACCAGGATGTGAAAGGAGAATGAGGGATGCAGTCCTGTTAACAAAAGTCAGCACAGAAGAGTTAGTGCTGCCAGGAAGGTAATTGATGAGATGTGACAGCAAAAAAAAGCTTTCCATGCAGCCCCAAGGTGATCCCAGCACTACCAAGAAGACTGCAGGAGTGAAGTGGATTTGAGAGCGTGAGCTATAGGGGAAGGGGAGAATGTAGAAATGAGCAAATGGCAAAGGACAACAGAAAGGTTCCATATGTAGTTCTGAGCTTGCAGATGAGGAGAAGAAAGAGAAAAAAGGGAACAAAGTAGGAGAATATAAAAATGATGAAAGATTTAATAATGAGAACGATGGAGAAAGAGAGGGGAGAGGAATAGAAAAACAGAAGTAAGAGGGATGGATTTAGGAAAGCAGAGAGAAAAAAAGAGGAAGGATGGTAGAACATAGCAGAAAAACAAAAGGATTTGATGAGAAAAGAGGAAAAAAAGACAAAAAGATTTAAGAGAGAAGGAATATAAATGGAGAAAAATAAACCAGAGACAAAAGTTAGACAAAAGATTTAAATCACTCTCTTATTTGTGAAGCTTAAACCTTTGACAATCAGTCCAGACCTGTCATTAACTAGAAAAATGGAGGAAATAATCAGAATACAATAAAGTCAAATTAAGAAAACCTTACAGAATAAACATTTGGATCCTGTATTCAGTAATGCAATGTCAGTTTCTGAATGAAAAATAGACAAGCAAAGAAAAAGGTTTTCAAGCCTGAAGTTCATTTCCCCTTTCTTTATGCTCATCTACTTTCCATGAGATGTGTGAACAATACTATAAAGCACAGTTACTTACCTGTAACAGGTGATCTCTGGGAACAGCAGGAATAAGTCTTCACATATGAGTACGTCGGTACCGAAGGAGCCTGCGCGGGAACGCTCCCCAGCGTCCAAACAGAAAGCTTTTGGGAGCATCCCTCAGCGCCTGCGTGCTGCCTTCCCACCTTTCCCAACTGTCTCTCCTCAGTTGAGTTTTATAGCTGAGACAAAAAGAGAGAAAGAGGAAAGGAAAAGAGATAGAGAGATACAACTCCTAGGGGAGGTGGGTGGGTTGTGAAGACTTATTCCTGCTGTTCCCAGAGATCACCTGTTACAGGTAAGTAACTGTGCTATCTCCAGGAACAAGCAGGAATGAGTCTTCACATATGGGGACTCCCAAGCTAAGATGCCTGGAGCCCTAGCATGTTGGTGATTGAAACATGCTCCACCTCATATGCCCAGGCATCCCGAGGATGGAGGGTAGGAGTTGAAGAAGAGAGGAGCTGTAGGAGACAGCTGACCTAAAATAGGACTACAGACAAGGAGTCCCTGTATATGTGATAAGCATCATGAAATATATTGAAATGAACAATCACCATATGGACCTCACCTACTGGATTGCAGGAAGTAGAGAGGCTGATGGAATCTACTGGGGATCCAGTAGAGGAATCTTCAAGATGACCTCACTGAAGTGAGTTGAAGGTCAAAATCTGGAACTGACAGGTGACCCCAGGATTCAACTGGGGAAGAACAAAAACGGTAGGTCTTTAGTAGAAAGCTTTATGGAAAAAGCTGAAAACTCTTTTGGCTACAGAGTTAATTATAGTTAGGAGCAAAAGAGGAAGACTGACCGAGTTGGACAAAATTGGCTTAGTCCTTGAGGGAAGAAGGTGTATGGAGAAAACCCCGTAATCCCAAGGAAGGACAGATGTCTGAGGTGTTGGAAACCTCAGACCTACTGAAGATCCCCCATGTCTGTCCTAACTGACGAGAGGTAGGAAGATAAAGGAATAGGGTGCTTCAGGGATACCTGAACCTAAGGTTATGGTGAAAGCTGTCAGTACCACAGGAGCGGTTGTGTGCATAAAACCATAACATACTGTGACATAGTATGAACATGTGCAAACCCACTGTCTGGAACAGATAGGAAGGAAACAACACCTTTATGAGCACAGACAGAGAGATAAGTATGTGAATACATATCTGACATACATACTGACATACATACATACATACATTCTGACATACATACATACATACATACATACATGTTTATGGCGAGATCCAGGGGGTATAGCCTATGCACACATGGCTGACAGACATATGCATCTAAAGAAAGCATATAGACATATGTACATATATGAATATATATATATAGGTCTAAAGAGAAATGTCTGCAATTAAGCAGAAAGAGATATGTCTACAGGAATCTTCACATGGAAGATGTGAAGAGGAATGATTCATCTCATAACAAGAAGGTGGAACCTACTTGAGAAGATATAGAGAATCTATTCCCTCTAGTTAAGATGGAGTAGAATGCTACCCAGTAAAATAACCAGGCTGGTTGCGAGAAAACAGAGGATAATATTAGTCTGTAAACAGTAAGTCCTGAGTCCAGTAGAACTCTAACATGGTGAAGGGACAGAATACGCATAGGAAGAGACACCAGGTAGACCCACTTGAGGGACAAGGGGTGGGGTATCATGCGTTATTTATTTAAATATGTGCTGTCCATGAAGGATTAGGGTACCATGAGGACAAGCTGCAAGGAAAAAGAGCATATTTCCTGTAGGAATTTGGTAACTCTTTAGACTGTCACGTAGGAAAGGCTTATGTCCTTTATTAAAAGGAAATAGAAGGGTGTAAAGAACCCCCGCAGTCATGGGAGGTGACTGAGGAAGCCTTTTTCAACCATATAGGATAGTCATTAGAGAAAAAACCCTCATGCTCTCTAGCAAGGGCCCATAGTGGAAAGCTTCTCTGTAGGATTGCAGAGAGCATTATGCAGGAGAGTTGGGAAAGAAAACTGGCTGTTGGAGACAACCAGCTGCCAGCTCAACTATGCTGCCAACTCCAAGGATTTGGAGATGGCAGAAAAGAAGTTATAAGGATTATCCAAGATAAATGAGCACTATCTTGGAAGCACTACTAAGGTTAGACAAAAAGTAGTGGAAGACAATACTGGAACTTATAGAAAAGTACCAGTAGAGCAATCACTAAAGCTCCTGCATGGGCAGCTGCTGAATGGCACAGCAGAGAGATCTTTCTGTTTTTAACAGAGAGAACAGACGGAACAAGAGGAGAATATCCTGTCCCTGTCTGACGAGCTGCCCTGATCAGGAAAAAAGGGGTTTACTCAAGAGAAAGAACTCTACACTGGAATGGAAAGGAAGACTGGAAAGGCTAAGAAAGCCTTCCATTGGTATGATACCACTCTTACAGGGGAACCCTGGAAAAGAAGGTAAAGAAAAAATAGGAGCTGAGGTGAGACTTGCCATATGGTAAGTCTGTAGAAGGAAAAATTCATGGTGGTACAGAAAAACTATCATGAGATAGTTGGCAAACCTCTCTTCAGTGTAGGAAGAGGAGGAAAATCCTGTGACCCATAGACATGAATATCCTGACAGCTCAGCATACCTAAAAACAAGTGGATGTCCTGGAAACAGGAATCCAAGTGTAGAGGTTTAAATGAAAAAAAACAGTGAAAAAATTTCTAATGAGAAGAAGTGAACTGTATGTTATAACAGATTAATTGGAACCCTATTGAGGGTTAATTTTCCTGGCTTGAGTTTGGATTCTTCAGACCAGGGCGAGGTTTCCCCTGTTTGGGAACATCGGCATGATGGGCAGGAAAAGAATAAAACCTTCTTCTTTTAGGAAAAGGAGGTTTGGTAGGGCATTTCTTACCTGCTGGGGAAGGAGGTGGTTTAGGATGGCCCTCAGAAGCAGGGAAGTCAGTGGAGCAATGAGCAACCTGACGCAAAGACTCCTTGTTGAAGAGATTTTCTCCAGTACAAGGAGTGTTACCCAGTCTTTGTTGTGCCCATCTGCTCAAGTCTGAAGCTTGGAGCCAGGCTCTACGTCGTGCTCCTATGGCTATAGCAGAGGTTCTGCTAACAGACTCAAAGGAGTCTAGGGAAGCACGAGAAAGAAACCTAGAGATATTCTGGCTATGACTAAGAAGCAAGGAATAGTCTGCAGCCTTGGGCTCTGAAAGAAAAGGAGTCAAAAGAGATAATTTCTCTGTGACCTCCTGAAGGGATAGACTCATATAAAAATATATGAGAGAATCCTTGTTGCCAGCATAGATGTTTGGAAGGTTTGACGTCCAAAGGCATCCAGTGTTCTAGATGCACGACCTGGCGGGAAAGAAGAATGCTTCTTCTTGCTTTTTACCTTCCTCATTGCTGATTCCACTACAATGGAATGATGGGGAAGTTGAGTCTTTTGAAACCCTGGAGAGGGGGGCACCTGATACAGAAGAGCAGTTGCTGTAGAAGGTGAGGAAGCCCTTAAAGGTGTTTCCCATATTTTCAGAAGAAGATCCTGTAAAGAATGATGTAAAGGAAGCATTATATTTTCCTTTTCCCCAGAAAAGCCTTGTGTAGGATCATAGCCAGGGATAGGAATAGCCAGGAATGTTGCCATGTCAAGGAGAAATTTCTGAAAAGAAGGATCTCCAATGGGAACAATCCCTGGACAGGCTAAACTCGAAGAACTAGCCTGGGCACCAGAGGATGTACTTGTCCGGTGCAAAACAGGATCTCTAATGAATAGATACTGGGACTGGCGGGTATGACCTGAGATAGTCAGTACTGTATCATCCATGCTAGGTATCGACTCCAAACTAGGTATAGAAAGGAGCGATCCTGGTGAAAAAAGCATGGATGGAGCTGGTCCCGATGTTACTGCAGGTACCAGCATCGACACCGATACCGGTAGCTGAGTCGGAATCGAAGGCGATACCGACATCGAAACAGTCATCGGAGGCTGCTCAAACGGTACCGAGGTAACTCGAAAGTCTCGGTGAATATCCTCGGTACCGCGCATCCGGAATCGGTGCGTGTCGGTTCCGAGACGCGTCGGTACCCAGTCTTCCAGACTAGATATTGATTCTAGACTCGGCATCGAAGGAAGCAAATCTATCGATGCATGTCTAGATGGTACTGACGTCAGGGGTCGTATCGACGGAGCTGCCGATACTGGAAAGTCAATCTGGGTATCGATCAGTCCCGAAGGCACCGAGTACACCAGATGACGATCCCTAGTGAGGAGTGGATCGCTCAACACCAGTGCCGATGCCGGGTTATCGGTACCGCTCGAAGCGGATGCCACCCCCGAGCATGGCTCAGGTATGTTCTGTGAGGGGTGAGCCCCAAGTACAACCTGAAACCCCTGAAAGGCTTTGGAGACCGAAGACTCCTGCCGGGGTTTTGAAGCCAATGAGGTCTTGAGGGCAAGGCCGGAGCCGTCATCATGCTTGGCATGAGACCTACCACCCAAGGATTGGCTAGTCTTAACAGACTGTTTGTGGGTTACCTGATCCTGTAGAGAAGAAATGGTCGGTGCCCTTACACTGGAAGGGAAAACTGTATCGAGGGAAATTCGAAATGGAGAATTTCTCCCCATAAAATTGTAGCCTGATGGCTCTGGAGGAAAGGGGTCAGGACCCAAACAGGTTAGACACCAGTTATTGGAGTCTAAAAAGAAAACTGTTTCCACAGTTAAGGCACTTCTTAGGAGAAGGCGGCTCCATAATGGAGAGGCCTTACAGGCCCAAAAATTCAAGACAGAAACAGAGGGAAAAAAACTCCCTGAGTTTTAGGAAAAAGAAAAGAAAAAACCACCGGCGGTACCGGTGGAGTCGGGGAAACAGCCACGACCACAAGAAAACAAAAAGTAAAAGATTTAAAGAAAAAATTTTCTGCGGTGACAGGAAGACGTCCTGCCGGCTCCGCGGAAAAACGAAAACTGAGGAGAGACAGTTGGAAAGGCGGGAAGGCAGCACGCAGGCGCTGAGGGATGCTCCCAAAAGCTTTCTGATTGGACGCTGGGGAGCGTTCCCGCGCAGGCTCCGTCGGTACCGACGTACCCATATGTGAAGACTCATTCCTGCTTGTTCCTCGAGATTATTGTATTAGTCTTAGACACTTACATCGGTCATGACTTTTGGGCATGCAGCAATCCAAGAGAGCGATACAGTATAGGGGGTGAAGTACTTTTGTCCACTAAAGAAGAGCAGGACCTAGGCGTGATTGTGTCTGATGATCTTAAAGTAGCTAAACAGGTAGAAAAGGCGACATCAAATCTAGAAGGATGCTTGGGTGCATAGGGAGAGGAATGGCCAGCAGAAGAAAGGAGGTGATAGTGCCGTTGTATAAATCTTTGGTGCGACCTCATTTGGAGCATCGTGTGCAATTCTGGAGACCGCACCTTCAAAAGGATATAAACAGGCTGGAGTCAGTACAGAGGATGGCTACTAAAATGGTTAGTGGTCTTCATTATAAATCATATGAGGACAGACTTAAGGATCTTAATATGTACACCTTAGAGGAAATGCAGGATAGCGGTGATATGACAGACGTTTAAATACATCCATGGCATAAATGCACAGGGGGAGAGCCTCTTTCGATTGAAAGCAAGCTCTGCTATGAGGGGACAAAGGATGAGGGTGGGGGATAGATTCAGGAGTGATATGCAGAAATATTTCTTTATGGAAAGAGTGGTGGATCCGTGGAATAGTCTCCCAGTGGAGGTGATAGAGATGAGGACAGTATCTGAATTCAAAGAAGCATGGGAAAAAACACAGAGGATCTCTAAAGGAAAAAAGGGGACTGTTCTATTGGTTGATATGGAAGAACAGATTAGTTAGTCAATGTGGTATTTTTCTGTCATCATGTTTCTATGACTTAGTTAAAGATTAATATTCTATATGTCAGTCTTCTTAATTGCTTAAAATGAGTATCTGATAAGATTTAGCTTTTCTGAAGAGCTGAGTATACTCACAAGAATTTAATACCACTAAGGGTCTTATTTACTTGGCATTTTTCCCCATAGAAAAAAATAAGGAAAATCTTTGGTAAACTGTCTCCTAAAAGCGTAGTTACTCACCTATAGCAGGTGTTCTCCATGAACAGTAGGAATAAGTCCTCACATATGGGTGATGTCACCAACGGAGCCCCTGCACTGAATGCTCCCCAGCTTCCAAAGGAAGCCTTTGGTAGGTTCACCATGCATGTGCGCTTGTCTTCCCACCTGCCACAGCACTATCTTCCCCAGTCAAATAACATAGTAGGAGCCAAAAGGAAACTCTCCAGGGAGGTAAGAGGGCTGTGAAGACTTATTCCTGTTGTTCACGGAGAACACCTGCTACAGGTAACTACACTTTCTCCGTGAACAAGCAGGAACAGTCCTCACATATGGGACTCCCAAGTTACAGGCTACCGGAACACGAGGAGAACACAACCCAACAGGGCACCAAACTGGAGAAGCCAGAAAGAACAGGAAGATAGTCCCTAAGGGACTCATCTGATTCAGTATCCTCAGCAGACATTGACCTGAGGGGTTTTGCAGGTAGCCTGGGCAGACTGAAGGGCCAGTGGGCAGGAGTTGATACTAAGGCCCAAAGAGGTGCCAGAGCACAACCTAGCCAAAATTGCTGTCCCGTCGGGAATCCCCATCCAGACGGTAATGGGCTGCGAAGATATGGACTGAGGACTATGTAGCAGCTGTGACATGACCCTCAATGCTCAACCCAGCCTGGGCATATGTGCAAGTGATGCAGTTCACAAGCCAGTGGGATAGTGTGTGCTTTGAGACTGCGGAGCCCATCCTGGGTCAGCTGAGTGGACTGATGGCATGCCTTTGTACGTTCCAGGTAGAAGGCTAGAGCCTGCTTGCAGTCCAAGGCATGCAACGCCGCCAAACCCTGGTTGGCATGAAGCTGGGGGAAGAAAGTTGGTAAGACTGTTGACTGGTTGAGGTGGAACACTGAGCCACCTTCAGTGGAAAGTGGGGTGCATATGGAGCACCACCCTATTCCGGTGAAACCTGGTGTATGTGGGATGAGCGACCAGAGCTTGGAGCCTGCTGATGCGTCACGCTGAGGTCACCGCCACCAGAAAGAGGATCTTCCAGGTCAGAAATTTCAGAAGGCATGTATCCAATGGCTTAAATGGGGCCCGCATTTTTATTTATTTATTTATTAGATTCTTCTATACTGCCCCTTCCAAAGATCAGGGGCGGTTTACAAAGAACAGAATGTTTTACATAGAATGGTGGTATAACTTTACATAGCAAACTCTGTAATTACAGGTAGACCTCCACAAAACAGCAAGTAACCACATACAAGTTATATGCCTAGAACTTTACCAGGATATTGGCCAGACAATTTTCTAAAAGAAAATTTAAAAAATGTAAATGATGTTTTTCAAAAGGAAAATCAAAGACTCACAAAAGGATATAAAAATCCAAAAATGTTCATAAATAAAACAAATTCCCCTTAAATACATGACAAAAACCATACCCCAGCTTCTCAGTTTCCCTACAGGATCAGCTATTTGTCAATCACAGATTAATATACTAATCATATCACCAGCAATGTCACTGTCCTTCACTCATTCCTTTCCCCAAGGATACCAGATCCCACATTCTTCAGATAGAGGGAAACAGCTACTACCACTACTCACTATGGGTCATAATCATCTACTCTTGAAGGCCAACGAAAACACATGATACTGTTCAAATGCTGGGGCGGCAAAGCAGCCATCAGTTACTCCTCATTGTCAGTAGCATTAGCATTCCCATTAGTGACCGCTTTCACTTACCTTTACAAGATATTGGTAGTGTTGGGCATTCTTGTCCAGGCCCAGCCTCCGCAGCAAGTCATCTTCCCCTCCCTCCAGGAGCTGGTAGAAGATGTGAAAATTTCGCTCTCCATGATTTTGATGGACTACTCGCGACTTCTCCAGGAGGTAATTTAAAATGTGCCCACCAACTGGTGCTCCCTAGAAAACAACAAACTTGCAGTGATTTAAAAAGATAAGTATGGCATTCTAAGCTCCAATCAATAGCCAGCACTTCTCTCTCTACCCTTCACTAAGCAGATTTAAGCCACCACAATTATTGGACACTTGAAACGTCTACAAAAGGTACAACCACTCAGAGGGATCTTTAGATTAAAAAAAAAAACAAAAAACAATGGACTATTAAAAAGATCCGGAAGGAACATTTCAAGCAGAGGCCACCCAGAGAGGCTTGTAGACTATTTTCAGCAAGGAGACCAGAGCTGCCAAATATTAACTTCAATTAACACATTACTTGCTCACTTGGCCACAAAATTTCAAGCATTTTATAGGACGCCACTGGAAATATTAATGAAAAGCCGGATAACATTAACTCACAGCTCATGGAAAGTGAGTAAAGAATCAGAAACCTCAGTGAAGGTGGTGGAGACAAGAACTGTATCAGAGTTCAAAAAAGCATGGGACAAATACAGAGGATCGCCAAGGGAGAGGAAGAGTGTAGAATTTTATAGTTCTTATGGATGGGCAGGTTGGATAGGCCATATGGTCTTTATCAGCCATCATTTTCTGTTTCTATAGTACTGGGTAACAACCCACAGATGCCAGACAGGGGCAGTAGCTGTCTGAGCAGAAAATCCAATATATATTCGCAGTGGCCAGCACTCGACTACCTCAGTGACTGGACCTGTAGAACATGTGCAATAGAAAAAGTTGTGCATAAGCTCAAAGAAAAAGAAAGGAGATGCTACAGATGTTAATTTATACCAATAATATCTAATGTTCTCTTACTGCCTTCCCGCTGCTTTGTTGTTGTCACATACGACCTTCTGACATAATACACCACAATTCCTGTACTCCGCCTGTTTCTTTGTTTTTATTCTTGTATTTGATATACCACCATTTGGCTACAAGTAGTCATTAAAGCTGTTTACAAAAGCTAGTAATAATTGGAGTACCATTGGCAATGCTTAAAAACAAGGATGACACACTAAAGACAGGAAGGCAGGGAGAGAATCTTACAACAATAAATCCAGAGACACGGAAATTCTGCAGGAAACACTAGGGGAGGGAAAACCCCTCTATGAGTCAGGATGCAGCAGCATTTGTTATGCATCAAAGGCTTTGAAAAGACCCATTTTTTGGCAGTCTTTTTAAATTTCTTAGTAGATGACTCTAAACAGACCTCTGTAAGGAGAGCATTCTAAAGAGATGGGGCCAGAAGACTGAAAGCAGCAGAGTGGATCAATTCTAATCTGCTAGTAATCCCCCCTCACAATTTAGATTTTTTTGCAAAAATTCCAGTGCACAACTTGGACCATAAGGGATAAGGGCTTGAAGACAGAGCATATTATACTGTGATCCCACTCTATATGCTAACATCAAGATCTTATGTGTGATTCTGCATGATACCGGGAGCCAGAACAGTTCTTTTAAGAGTTGACACATGAATCATAAGGTTGTGCCCTAAAGATAAGTATCGTGAACGAGTTGTAATCTTTTAATACTGTAGAGTGGAACACCAGCCAAGAAAGAGTTGCAGTAATCTATTCTCCACAAGACAAGCATGTGAATGAGAAAGATCTCAGGAATCTAAGAAGCCTTAGAGCAGAAAAGAGTTCTTGACCATCATGGAGATGTGGGCAGGAACTGACAATAAGGAGTCTATAGAAGCTCAAGAGATCGAATGCAATCTTTAAGGGGAAGTACAGAGCCAGCAAGTCTAGCAAGAAAAGGGGAAATGGTTTTCTTTCGAGTAAATCAAATAGCTTCAGATTTTGAAGCATTCAGGAGGAGTCTATGGGACTTTATCCAGTCAGCAATTGCATTTAGCATAGCTAAGCACTCTGACTGAAAAGCTGATTCCCAGCCCTGATGGGTGATCAAGATTTGGATGTTATCTGGAAAGAAGAATGGGCTGAATCCCAAGTCCTGAAAGAAAGTGGCCAGGTGGCCCCCTTACTATTCAGCATATTCCTTGTCCAGCATGGAGTCCTGGGGCAATGCCATATTAAGAGGATAGCTTTGGGACAGATAATTGTTGAACTGAAAAGATAGAGAGTCAAAAGTAGGAGGTAAATCATTTAAAGGCTATACCTATGACTCCAGTTTTACTTCAACATATCAAGAAGAAAAGTAATTCAAATGCCACAAGCTAACCTTTTTGCAACGAGCAGCAGCCAAGCCGGTCTTTGCCAGAGCCCCTCTATTACAACAAGCTTGGTGACACTGGAGTGCAACACAGGGAATCTGACACTAAGCACTTTATACCCTTGTACTGCCTGGTCATGCTCTGGAAGCCATATACAACAGTCTCCTTATGCAAAAGTCTTCAAGGACTTGCACATCTCACACCAACATGACAAGAATTTGCTAGATAAGTTATAAACCCAATGAAGCGCTTCCCAGACTGGAAGTCTGCAAGTGGTGGCAAATCCTGTATGACTAATGCTATCGATTAGGGTAACAGCTTGATGTCATGGTCTTGCTCTGCCTTAGTCACCACAATTCACAATCAGAATTGCATCTGCTATGGACTCAATGCCACTAAGCCCAGCCCAAAGGTTTATGCCGCTTCCGCCGATGCCTCTCTGGTGGTACAGGGACTTCACAAGGTTGTTTGAATCAGGAATTACTGCCCCAAAGTTCCAGATTGTGGTCAAGAGACTACGTTTCTCATCTAACTCGCATTGCAGGGATGCAGCGCATGCCATAGTGCAAACAAGCAGGCTTTGGGCAGTTTGTATAAGATACCTTTGAGCATTGACATTATAGTGAGATTTCTTCATTGTAAATCTTAGCTTCTTAGGCCTCTTTTTTTCTTGTAATGACCACATTTCCAAAACAATCAGTTGGCTCGATCACAGGTACGATATGGCCATCAATATCATGATTTCCTAGCTGCACTCCCTCCTCTGGCTTTACGGCAATTGGTACATTGTGTGGAGAACAAGATACTTGTGAAATACTGAAAGCGAGCTTATAACAAATTTCTTCCAGAACTATCTCAACTGGGCCAGAGACACTCCAGAGACACTACCCAGCCATTGTCATTGACAAGTCTGGTGCATTTATTTATTCACACTGAAGTGCTATGTGGTTCAGCCTTGCAGGTGAACTGGACCAGCTCAATGGGCACATGTTGAGCCAGACAGCCCTGGATACTAACGAGCTTTCACCACCTTAGAATCAAGCACTTGAGTATGTGCATGCTTGCTACACTGCACGTGAAAGCCCCAAGGATGGTATGAACTCCCCTGAATATAGCTTCCATTTGGTGCCACTTGGCTACAGCGGTGCCCTCGGTGCCAATCTATGCTGCAAAGGAAGGAGGCCCTCACAGTGAAAAGTTCACCAAGCGGGCCAGCCTGCCAAACAAAAATAAAGAAATAATCACAACCTGGCATTCTAGATGACCCAGAGTATAAATTTGCCACATTTGCAGGGAGCAAAAGCAGGATGTAGCTATGGGTTGGAAAACTAATCCCATGCAACTGCTGAGCATTCCAGGCCCAAATCCCTGCTAAAGGGCAGTTGCCCGCTCCCCATAAATAGAGAACCGTGCTAACGCTTGAAATATTAAAAATGTCTGCATTCCAGTTAAGTCCTGACAAAGATGTGATGAATGAGAATATCATTGCGCTGTCAAATTTAAGTCTCCTGCCTCTCCAAGGCCCTCTGACCTTCCATCCAGATCAAGGATGCAATTAAAGATTCAGAGCTCATTAACACCCTTACCTTATAGTCAAATTGCACATCCATGTATTTCCCAAAGCGGCTGGAATTGTCATTACGAAGAGTTTTGGCATTTCCAAATGCCTAAACAAATATCACAAAAAAAAAATACAAGTGAGATCATTTATAAAAAAAACAGGCTCAAGTATGAAAAAGAATGTAAAGATGGATAGGATTTAAGACCAAACAAATTGGGGACTGGCTTCTATAGCAAACTAATTTGGTTATATTACCACATCCTTTGCTATTCCTATATTCTCAGGAAATCATCCAATATGGGGCACTTTCAAACTGCCTGCACTGAGAAAAGGTCTGTAGGTACCATTTACCTGTAGACCGTGTCAATTTTCAAACAGAAAGTAAGTGTGTACGTTCATGCTGCTTGCAGGTATGTACTTTTTTTTCCTTTAAAAAATGTAAAGTAATGTGCAGAGATTTGAAAATGCAACCTGTGAGTGTTACTTTCCTTCCCCCGTCTAAGCATGCTGAATGTATACAGGACTCCAAGCTGTTTCCTTGCAAAGTTTGTACTTTCTCAGTAAATAAATGTAGACATTGTCCTTGATGACTGAACTTTGATCAACTGTGATACTTTCTCTGGTCTGTAGACCCCAGGCAGTTTTAGTTTTACCTTGCTATAGTCACTTCAGATGCAGACAGAATTCTTTTTTCAACCATCATAAAGAAAAATATATGTTCTGAAATATGTAACTCCAACCTAATATTTAATGCTCTCCAACATCTAGACCAGGAATGGGCAAACTACGGCCCGCGGGCCGTATACGGCCCGGCGGAGCTTTTAATGCGGCCCGCGGAGCGCTAGCTAATTTACTTGCTTGCAGAGGAGAGAACCCTCAGCCTACCGAAGAGGGAGCAGCGTATGGCCACCATGCGACAGAGGTCATATCTGTAGGCACATGGAGGGCGTGTACGGGAATGGTCTGGGCGGTGGGTGTCCTGAGTATGCAGCCAGGTGCCAGTGCCACTGACGGCGGAGGCAGAGAATTACTCTGCCCTGCCGCCCTCCCTCTTACAGGCTGACTGCTGTGGCCTGAAGACCGAAACAGGTGTTAGAAGAGAAGTGTTGTGCTGCTGACATCATCAGTAAGTGTGTGCATGTATAATACATGCACTATTTTTTTGGGGGGGGGGATGCTCTGATAGGGGAGAGAAAAAGATTCGTATGAGGAGAAAGTGAGGCCTCACGGATTAGTCTGAGGGTTGGGGAGCAGGGATTGGGTGGTGGAGAAATAAAGAGGCGGGGGGAGTATAAGGGGGGCTCTTACATGTTTGCATTTTGCACAGAACAAAAAATGTTTTCTGATTCTGATGTTGCATTGGCTGGCATTTTGCTGGGGAGCATAAATAGGGAGGGGAGGAGAAAATGGTACCTTGGAGTGAGAGGAGAGCCAAAACGTAAGCAAGGCAGGGGACACACAGAAGAGCAAGCGATTATGCACGAGGCAGAAGAGAGGTCAAAGCAAGAAAGCGAACGTGTGTTTTGGAGGAGGGCAGTAGGAACAAAAGCATGTGGGAGAGAGGGCAGTGAAGGGTTACAGAGAAAGCAAAAAACTGTGTGCATTGACAATGGATTATTCAGATGTGCAATGTGCATTGCTTTAAAAGAAATCTTATATACCATCTTCTGTAAAGTGAATCTTTTTTTTATTGTGGCTCAAAGAAATAATTAATGTTGACACCCCAAAACATAAAATATGAAGACAGATAGACAATAAGGCCCATCTAATCTGCTGAGTTTTCATTCCTGGTGCAATGCCATAGAGTTCAGTTGATTTCTGACTTTTCCTACCTCTTCATAACTAGGGATTTTCTATGTCTATCCAATGCTATCTTTTTCTGTTACTGTTCAATTTTTCATTCACCAGCACTCACATGCCAAGTTATGTAACAATTGCTTTATGCTAATACCGAAATAACACATTGCAGACCACTGAATAATTGTTGATTTCAGCAGGCCTCCGGGGGATGGCACAGAAGATTCTGGCCTTGTTTGGCTCGATCTACGTGTGTGAGCAGACGTTCAGCGTCATGAACATCAATAAATCCCGTCACAGATCCAAGTTAACTGACCAACACCTCAGATCTATTCTGCGAATTGCAACAACAAAGCTATCTCCTGACTTTGATGCCTTAACAAAAAAGGGAGACCAACAACACTGTTCCCACTAAAATTGAAGGTACTATTTTATGAAAGAAATACATTGCATAATAGTTTTGTAAAATAACTCTGTTTATGCTTTTCTACCTTAAATTAATCTAAACATTTAATGTTACAAATTTAAATTTACTTTATGTTAATTCACACATACACACCGTCCATCTACTTTTGGTCCGGCCCCCGGGTCCAATATATGAACCCATTGCGGCCCTCGAGTCAAAAGGTTTGCCCACCCCTGATCTAGACACACTGTAGGAATGTGTAGGCAAAAAGCTTTTATTTGATTATACTTTTTTGTTTCAATTTGTATAAATATTAAAGGGAAATGAAATTTCCAGAGGCTCCTTCTTGCCAGCTGTCTGAAACATGTCAGGTTTGGGTCCTCCCATTCAATCTTTGTATTAGAAAGAAAAAAACAAAGGTAGCTCCAGACACCCCAACCCTCATTGTTCCAAACAGAGCTGGAATCAAGATTTCCTCTTATAGCACCCTATTTAAGTTCCTACCATTGGTCTGAGCTATGACAAAATAAGTTTAGTTAATAAATTAAAGAATGAGGATTTGAGAGTTACTGGATTATCTAAAGGTGCTGAAGATTCTTTTGAAGAAAGTACACAGGAAAGATGACTGTTACCAATTGCAATTTTCTATTGCCTTAACCAAGACACTTTCTGTAGATAAATATTACAGTATGTTTCCTTAAAGACCTCAGCATCTTAACTATTTGGTTCTAAATAGAAAAATAAATAAGGTTCAAAAGCAGATAGCAAGAAAAGTGAAATACACAGCTAAGACAGATAAAAAAAACCCTCACTTCAATAGCACTGAAACAAAATCCAAAAACTTTTCTGTCACAGAAGTGAAAATGGCTGATTCTAGTTCTATTTTTGGTTACGAACTCAGATATGTACTTAGAAATTCTCCACCACGTAACGTTTTTGAGTGACATGTAGTTTAAGTTTAGACTATGTTGCTCATATTTACATTAGATGTATATAGATGTATATTGTAACGTAATGTCTCCTAAAAAGTAGTTGTATATGATTTTCTGCTGTATTGTGCCTCAAGAACATCCCTAATAGTCTGCAAACATAATGGAGCTCCACTTGCCCTGGTACCTATTTTCCATTACTGAAATGTCCTGATGAAACCTTTCCCCATGTTTATTTATTTATTTATTTAATGGTATTTCTATCCCGCCTTATCCTTTAATCAAGGCGGTTACACAGCAAACAATCAGTGGGAGTGGTGCTTGGGTTCAGTGTGTGCATCATGTACAGTGAAAGTGTGTGTGTGGGGGTGGGTTGATTAGTGTGCGCTATTTACAGCATGAGCTATATACAGGGAAAGTGTAGGGAGCGTGCAGGTAAGTTGTTGGTCCATGGTTGTAGCACTCATTGTGTGTTCGGTCCGTAGTGCTCCAGGAATAGCAGAGTCTTTAGTTGTTTCCTGAAGTCCTTGGTGTCTTCAGTGGCTTGCAGTTCATCCGGGAGTGAGTTCCACATGCCAGGTGCTGCCAGTGACAGTGCTCTTTGTGCGGTGGATTTACATGCTTTTGTGTAGTCTTTTGGCGTGTTGATTGTGTCTGATGTGGCTTTTCTTCTGGGTCTTGTACTGGTGTCGGGTTGTATGAAGGGTTGAAGGCTGTGGGCAGAGTTCCTGTATTTGATCCTGAATATGTTTAGGATTGTCTTGTATTTTATGCATGAGTTGATTGGGAGCCAGTGTGGGTCTTTTAGTATGGGGGTGATGTGGTCTTGTTTGGATGCACCGGCTATTATTTGTGCTGCCGTGTTTTGGACCATTTGTAGTGGTCTGAGTGCCTGTTTTGACATGCCTGTGTAGATCGGGTTGCAGAAATCAAGTATGGGTGTTATGAGAGCTTGACAGACTGTGCGGAAGTGCTCGTGTGTGAGGAGTGGTTTGAGGCGTCTGATTATTCTCAATTTGAAGTATGCGTTTTTGGTGGTCTTGCTGATGTGTGATTGAAAGTCTAGCCTCTTATCGAGTGTTACTCCGAGATATTTCACCTCGATTTTGAGTGGTAAGGATGTGTTGTTGACCTTGATGGAGGGTGGCGGGCTGAAGTTGTTGTTTTGTGTGATGAGCAGTGCTTCTGTCTTGTAATTTATGGTCAGGTTGTTGTCGTGTAGCCAGTTGGACATGTTGTTGAGGCAGTCTGTTATTGTGGTGTAGTCTGGGTTGTCGAGGTTAACTGGGGTGTAGATCATGTCGTCTGTGTATATAGTGTAGTGTATCTTGTGCTCTTTTATGATGTTGCAGATTGGTTGTATGTAGAGGTTGAATAGTAGTGCGGATAGGGCGGAGCCTTGTGGTACTCCTTGCTTGATCTTTGCTTGTTGAGATGTGTTGGGACCGATCTTGACCTGGAACTTTCGGTCAGTTAGGTAAGAGTTGAACCATCTTAGGGTGGTGCCATTTATTCCGATGCTCTGTAGTCTGGTTAGGAGGATTTTGTGGTCCACTGTGTCGAATGCAGCTGATATGTCTAGGAAGATCATTAGTGTTCCTTTTTTGTGGTTATCTATGGTTTGGAATATGTCGTTGAGTAGGTAAAGCAGTAGAGTTTCGACTCCATGGTTTGGACGGAAGCCGTGTTGGTGTAAGTCCAGTGGGGCATGAGTGTCAATATGGTCCTGGAGTTGGTGTTGTACAGCTTTTTCTATGATCTTTGCCATTAGTGGTATGCTGGAGATTGACCTGTACACTGCTGGGTTGCTCTTGTCTAATGTGGATTTCTTCGGGATTGGTCGTATGGTAGCTAGTTTTAATTGGTCTGGCATGATGCCTTGTGTCAGCGAGTTGCGTACTATGTTGTGTATGGTGTTTATGTAGCTGTCCTTTGAGGCCTTGATCCAGGTTACCGGGCATGGGTCTGTTGGCGCGGTGCTTGTGTTGAGTGCTGTGATATGTCTGCCAGCTGTTTTTTGGATGGGGTGTTGAATTTCTCCCAAGTTGTGGTGATTCTGGTCGGGCTGGTAGTTCCGTTTGTAGGAGCTTGTGGCCTAGCGTCCAGTTTCTCATGTTCATCGCTGACTGCTTCTAGATTTACAGGAAAAAAAATCCAGGTGTGAATGCAAGAAGTGCATTTTCAAAGACATGTTACATCCCAGTTTCTGGTAAGATTTCAGTAGAGTATCCACTGATTCTGCATAGTTGTCTGCCTTGTTATTTCCCAAGAAGTCGCGGCAAACAGTCTTAAAGGACTCCCATGCAGCTCTTTCAGTTTCATTCAACTGACCGTCAAAGTTTTCATCTTTCATCAGTTTTCTAATATCGGGTCCTGCAAAGATCCCTTCTTTGATCTTTGCCTCACTGATTCGTGGAAATGTCTTTCTTAGATATGCAAATCCAAATCCACTTCTATCCATGGCTTTTACAAAGTTCTTCATAAGACCCAACTTTATATGGAGTGGAGGTAGATATACTTTATTCGACTCCACAAGTGGATCATGTGCAACATTTTTCTGGCCTGGGACTAGTGATGTTCTCTTTGGCCACTGTTTCCGGATGTAATGATTTTTCCAGTCCCTGCTGTCCCACTCACACAGAAAGCAACGATACTTTGTCCAACCAAGCAGGCAATTACATTTAAATTGCCACAAATATTCCACTTATGTTCTTCATACTTGATATTTGTTAGCAGGAGATGCATACTGCTGTAAGTTTCTTTCATATTGGCGGCATGAGCTACTGGAACTGATGGTAAAATATTTCCGTTGTGGATAAGCACAGCTTTTAGGCTATATTTAGAAGAATCAATAAATAGTCGCCAATCCTCTGTTCTATAATCCGGACAAAGTGTTTCAATCAGGGATTTAACTTCACAACAAAAAGCAATTCCATCTTCAAAGGCAAAGTAATCCACAAACTTGGTATGCCTATTTTTAAAAGTGCACACTTTGGTTTCTTTCTGAAGAAGATTCCAGCCTTTCAATTGTGACCCTAACAGTTCTGCTTGTCGCTTTGAAAGATTCAAATCTCTGATGAGATCATTCAAATCGCCTTGGTCAATAAATGTAGTTCAGAAGAGGAGCCGGATGCCTCAAAGCTTGGATCCTGCATTACAGCATCGCCATCATCGTCAACATCATCAGCATTCATTGGTTCTTCTTCTTCTTCATCCTCATTCACTAAGATTTTCTGGAGGTTTTGGCACCGGCAATTCTTGACAGTGAGGCTCAGGCCTCATGGCAGATGTTAAATTTGGGCAATTTACAGTGTGTTTTAATTTTGAAGTAATGCCTGCAACGTTTATAAGGCAAAAGTAGCAATCTGTCAAGTGATCACTTGGTTCCCTCCAGATCATTGGAACAGCAAAATTCATGTGTCGAACACCCTTTACCCAACCTGTTAGGAGTCTGACACAGGTAACACAGCAGACGTGAGGCGCCCAATTTTTGTCCTGGTCACCGACTTGACATCCAAAGTACAGCTTATAACATGCTTCTTAAAAGTAACCTCACCGCAAATGTAGCAAAATGAATTCGGACGATTAACACACTTTCGAGGCATTGTTAAACAACTACAGGCGATAACCGTAATATTTATTAACTAACTGATGTTTATGAAATAGATTAACGCAAACTCACATCCATTCAGATTCTGTTTTTTTCAAACAATACAAACCACAATCGCTGAAGGCAATAGAAAGCATACCAATACATGACTCAGCGTTTTCTGCTTGTATCAGCCAGACCAGTAGGGCAAGGGGCCCGGTTAATTAATTATAACTACATGACTCAGCATTTTTGGTTGTGGCTGACAACATACAATAATAATTATGATGGAGTTTTTCGTATTCAACCTTTGTCCACCCCTAAACAAAGACATGGGGAGGGGTGGCCTGCACAGAGCGACACGTGCACCTACTCTTGCCGTATTGCTGGGCAGACTGGATGGACCATGCTGGTCTTTATCTGCCGTCATTTACTATGTTACTATGTTTACTGTAACGGCTAATTTACAGTAATGTACACACTTTACTATATGATATCTCCTGAAGTATGGGTGATAGAAAAATTCTGATATCATATTTGTAAACAATGGGGACAATTACATATGAAACAGGTCAGAGCGGATCTGTGTCAAAAATTGTCCTGACCGGTGATAGTCATAAAAAATGGAACTAAAACATAAGGCCAGAAATTCAGCGCTGCTAAAGCAGCTAGCTGCCACCATTGAACTTTAAACTCGGATATTAAAATACCAGCAATGAATATCTGTACCGTGAAGCTAACCAGGCAGCGGCGACTAGTGGATTATACTCCCCACCCAGCAAGTGGTGGCAGACTAGAGCAACTTTCAGTGATGTCATCACTTGATATCCACTGGTGCAGCATTGAGAGAACCCAGTATGACATTTCCCAAGCAGAAAGCATGACTGAGAAAGTCAGAAAGTATTAAATCAGCAACAACTTTATACAAGCTTTTGGCTCTTACCATACTTGACTGACCATGCAGCTAAAGAGGGAGAAAGGCTGCTAAACTTGTAGTAGTCTTCCCAAGATGGGTTCTGGACTGGTGAAGCAGGATTCAAGGAAAGGAAATTAACTGGTATGGAAGATTTTGCCTTCCTTATCATATTACTAGACCAGTCCAGATGAGTGGGGCATACCTAAGCAGTCAGGACCCAGGCTGGAAAGAAAACAATGTTTTGGACACAACTGCTATGCCAAAGGCGCCATCCACTCCAACTCTCACATGCAACCTGTACTGCTTCACAAAGGTACTCAAAGAAGACAACCAATTAGCTGCCTTACAGATGTCCTCTGGAGACATCAACAAAAATATTTATTTACTTATTTAACAGTTTCTTCTATACCGCCCCTTCCAGAGATCAAGGGCGGTTTACATTGAACAGTTAACAAAATTTTGTATACTTCTGTATACTTTACATGGAACAGGGTTTTTAACTATATACAGGTAATATTACATGGAACAATAACAGAACTAATTACAAGTGTTTATTTACAAGAACAGTAAAACAACAGATTGGATAAGACTTTTGCGTATTGAGTGGGGTGTGTAAGTACTGTAAGGTTTTCTTGTGTTAGTCGTTTGTCCTATCTTGAGTACTGTGGATGTGTTTGTGTGATTGTTGGGGAGAGGTTCTCTGGTGATAGGGGATATATCCAGCTCCACTCATTAACCACACTGTAATACAGTTCTATAAAGCAAGTATTGATCGGGGAGAAAAGCAAATCTCTGAATCTTCAAGGCAACCAATAAAACCATCAAATGGCCATAGGTATCCTCCTTGATAATACATCAATGATTCACTCAGCCCCTTCCCTTTAATAAACACAATGGTGGAATCAGAACCAATAATACCATACAGTCAAAAACACATTAATGTAAATTATAACTTCACATATCTTCTTCATTTCATCCTCATATGGCATTTCTTCATCATTTCATCCTCATATGGCATTATAATCCACCAATTGATTCAGGTGAGCTAACCCCAACACCCACTCGGACGTCCCTTCAGCGTTTCGCATCCAGCTGCTTCAGGGGGATTTAACTAAAATAAAAACAACCGCTTAACCTCAGTACTACAGCTTAAAAACCACCACCATCAAATATAGCGTCGTTACTCACCTGTAACAGGTGTTCTCCAGGGACAGCAAGAATCAGTCCTCACGTATGTAAATAGTTACTCTGTATGGTCCAAGTTCTAACTCCTGTTATAATGTAAACTCAAACAGTCTTGACTGCACTGAGCTCTCGTTGTTGAATGTAAACCGCACTGATAACAAATAGCGCGGTATATAAGAATTGTTAAATAAATAAATAAAATAAATATGGGCGACATCGATAGAGCCCCCATGCGGAGCAAATCCACAGCTTTCGAAGAAAGCCTTTGGGACTGCATCACGCATGCATGGTCCCCTTCCCGCCCAAGGATGCCATCTTGCTCAGTCAAATGACATAGCTAAAAAGACGGCAAAAAGGATAAAAATTAATCAAAGGACTGCAACTCCAGGGGAGGAGGGAGAGTCATGAGGACTGATTCCTGCTGTCCCTGGAGAACACCCGTTACAGGTGAGTAACTACGTTTTTTCCAGAAACAAGCAGGAAGTCAGTCCTCCATATGGGACTCCCTAGCTATGGGCTACCGAGAACCCATAACTGAAAAATAGGCTCCCTCTATACAAGCTGCAGCAGCCATGATAGGATTTCACCCGAGAACGTAACACTCCAGTAGCCTGACACCAAAGGGTCGGAGGGTAGGAGTAGCCTAAACCTCGAACAGATTACGGAGTACAGCCTGGCCAAAAGCACTGTCCCGTTGGGACTCCCTATCCAGGCAGTAATGGGCTGCAAAAGTCTGGATTGAAGACCAGGTTGCGGCCCGACAGATATCTGCCAGTGGAACAGAGTAGAAGTGAGCCACTGATGCGGCCTTATCCCTGATTCGGTGGGCCGTGACTCGACCCTGCAACGGGAGATTGGCCGCCCTGTATGCCCAGGCAATGCAATCTGCCATCCAGGTGGACAACGTACGCTTGGAGACCGGCATCCCCAGTTTACTGGGGTCATAAGAGACGAAGAGCTAAGGCGCTCTTCAATGTCCCCGGGTACGCTCCATGTAGAAGGCCAACACCCTCTTATAGTCCAGGGTATGCAGAACTGCTTCTGCCAGGGCTAGCAAGGGGCCTGGGAAAGAAGGTCGGAAGCACCACCTCCTTGGTTGAGGTGGAATGAGGAGACCACTTTCGGAAGGAACTTGGGGTGCGTGCAAAGCACCACCCTGTTCCTATAGAACCGCGTGTACGGTCTATCGGACACCAGTGCCTGCAGCTCACTCACTCGTCTGCCCGATGTGAGTGCCACCAAGAAAAGCGCCTTCCAAGACAGGAAGCGTAGATGGCAGATAGCCATCGGCTCAAAAGGTGGGCTAGTAAGCTGCTCTAAGACCACATTCAAATCCCACTCGGTCGCCAGGGGACGGACCGGGGGCTTCAGCAGAAGTAGACCTCTTAGGAATCTGGACACCAGTAGACCTCTTAGGAATCTGGAGAGTGGTGTGCCGATAAAGCACTCAGATGAACTTGGACCGAGTTTGACTTAAGACCTAAATCCGAAAGGTGAAGCAGGTACTGCAACACCACTGCCACCTGGCAGGAGAATGGGTTCTCACACTGCTGAGCACACCATACCTCAAATCTACGCCACTTAAATGTGTAGGTTTTCCTAGTCAATTGCCTCCTAGAGGCTAGCAGCACATTTTCTCTTTAGAAAGGAGAAGTGGTGCAAGGACTACCCTTTCAGCAGCCATGCCATAAGGTTGAGGGACATGAGGTTGGGATGTAGACGAGAGCGCCTGTCCTGCGACAGGAGATTGGGTTGTAATCCCAGAGGAATTGGAGCCTCCTCTGCCAGCTGCAGGAGCAGCGGAAACCATGGCTGTCTCAGCCACCTGGGCGCCACCAGGATGACCGAGGCTTTGTCTTGAAGGATCTTGAATAAGGTCCGAGCTACTAGGGGTGTGGGAGGAAACGCATAGAGCAGGCCCACAGACCATGATATTAGAAAAGCATCTGCAGAAAACCCTGTGTGGGTGCGGCTGTCTGGAACAGAAACGGGGCAACTGGTGATTTAATGGGCTCACAAACAAATCCATGGATGGGCGCCCCAGGACTGAAAGAGCTGTTGGGCTATGTTGGGATTCAGTTGCCACTTGTGCGGCTGGAGAATTCTACTTAGCTTGTCGGCTAAGAAGTTCTCCTGACCTGGCAAGTAAAGCGTAGTTACTCACCTGTAACAGGTGTTCTCCAGGAGCAGCAGGAATCAGTCCTCACATATGGGTGACGTCGGCGCCGACGGAGCCCTCGCGGAGCAATTTTCCCCAGCTTTCAAAGAAAGCCTTTGGGAATTGCAGCGCGCATGCGCGGTCTCCTTCCCGCCCAAGGGTGCCATCTTAGCCAGTCTGATGACATAGCTAAAAGACAGCATAAAAATTTGCAAAAAAACTTAAGCAGATGATTGCAACTCCACGGGGAGGAGGGAGGGTTGTGAGGACTGATTCCTGCTGCTCCTGGAGAACACCTGTTACAGGTGAGTAACTACGCTTTCTCCAGGACCAAGCAGGAAGTCAGTCCTCACATATGGGACTCCCAAGCTTAAGGCTACCGGAGACCCTAAGCACAAAAATTAGCTCCCTCTAGCTCAGCGGCACAGAAGGAAGGAATCTTCACTGAATTATTACCCACCGGTAGCCCCCATCCGGGATGGAGGGTAGGAGTTGCTCAAACCTCGAAGAGATTTCGGAGGACTGCCTGTCCGAAAGCACTGTCCCTGCGGGACTCCCTCTCGAGGCAGTAATGGACCGCAAAAGTCTGGCTCGAAGACCAAGTAGCGGCCCGGCAGATGTCTGCCAACGGAACAGAGCGGAGGTAAGCCACTGACGTAGCCTTCGCCCGAACACAATGAGCCGTGACTCGACTTTCTAACGAGAGTCCGGCCGCCCCATAAGCCCAAGCGATGCAGTCAGCAACCCAGATGGACAGAGTACGCTTGGAGACCGGGAGCCCCAATTTATTGGGGTCAAAAGACACAAAAAGCTGAGCAGCTTTACGGTGCTCCCGCGTACGGTCAAGGTAGAAGTTCAATGCCCTTCTACAGTCCAGGGTATGTAGGACCATTTCAGCTCGGCTGGAGTGTGGCCTGGGAAAGAAGGTCGGAAGTACCACCTCCTGATTGATGTGAAAAGGGGAGACCACTTTTGGAAGAAATTTTGGGTGAGTCCGTAGGACTACCCTATTTTTGTAGAACCGAGTGTAAGGGGGATCAGACACGAGGGCCTGCAATTCACTTACGCGTCTAGCGGAAGTGAGGGCTATCAGGAATAAAGTTTTCCAAGAAAGGAAACGGAGAGAACAGGTAGCCATAGGTTCAAAAGGCGGACAGGTGATCCGCTGTAAAACCACATTCAGATCCCAGTCAGGAGCTGGCGGGCGCAGAGGTGGTTTAAGTAGAAGGAGACCTCGGAGAAACCTCGCTACAAGAGGGTCGCTGGAAAGAGGTCTGCCATCCACCGGCACATGATGTGCTGAAAGAGCACTGAGGTGAACTTTGACGGAGTTGGACTTAAGTCCCAGATTAGAGAGGTAGAGCAAGTACTGCAAGATCACCGACACAGAGCAGGAGAAGGGATCCTGAGACTGCTGGGCACATCAAACGGAAAAGCGACGCCATTTAAGGGCGTAGCATTTGCGGGTAGAAGGTCGCCGAGAAGCTAGGACGACCTCTTCCACCTCTGCCGGCAGTAGAAGGGGAGCCAGGACTACCCTTTCAGCAGCCAGGCCATTAGATTGAAAGATCTGAGGTTGGGGTGTAGCAGGGACCCCTGATCCTGTGTTAGGAGATCCGGTTGAAACCCCAGAGGGAACGGATCCTCTACCGCTAATTGCAGCAGGAGTGGAAACCACGGCTGTCTGGGCCAGCGAGGAGCCACCAGGATCATGGAGGCCTTGTCTCGGAGAACCTTGAAAAGAGTTCGAGAGACTAGCGGGATGGGAGGAAAAGCATACAGAAGGCTCTCCGACCATGAGAGTAGAAAAGCATCTGCCGCTACTCGAAGGGGATGTGGCTGACGAGAGCAGAAGCGAGGAAGCTGCCGGTTGAGAGGACTGGCAAAGAGATCCATCGTGGGGAATCCCCACTTCAGAAAAAGTTTCTGAACTACCAAGGGATCCAGACGCCACTCGTGCGGCTGGAGTATCCTGCTGAGTTTGTCCGCCAGGCAGTTTTCTTGGCCTGGGAGATAAACTGCCTTGAGAAGAATGCCGTGACTGACGGCCCAAGAGCAGAGCTTCTGAGCTTCTCGGCAGAGAAGGAAGGAGCCCGTGCCCCCCTGTTTGTTCACGTAGAACATGGCAACTTGATTGTCCGTCTGGACAAGGACGGACTGGTGAGAAGTCAGGTGGGAGAAAGCCTTGAGCGCCAGACGGATTGCTCTGAGCTCCAGGAAGTTGATCTGCTGAGCAGACTCCCACGCAGTCCAGAGACCTTGAGTACATGCCCCTTGGCAATGTGCTCCCCAACCCAGGAGGGAAGCATCGGTCGTCAGCACTTGAGCCGGCTGAGGTGACTGAAAAGGCATTCCGAGCACCAGGTTCGGCCGATGAAGCCACCACTGTAGAGAAGAGGCCAGCGGCCCGGAGACGCGCACTAAGTCGGCTAGTCCGCCGGTGGCTTGTTGCCACTGCTTGCGAAGGCACCATTGAGCAGGCCGCATATTCAGGCGGGCATTGGGGGTCGCGTGGACGGTGGAAGCCATATGGCAGAGTAGTCTCAGGAAGCGCCTGGCCGAGACCAGGGACTGGCTGCGAAAACGGCCGGCTAGGTCCATGAGCCGTTGAGCCCTGTCGAGAGGCAGGAAGGCTCGTGCCTGAGGAGTGTGCAGTCTTGCGCCGATGAACTCGAGATCCTGTGAGGGGAGCAAAGTGGACTTTGCGAAGTTTATGACAAAGCCCAAGTACTGCAGAAGAGTCACCGTGCGGTGTGTGGCATCGGTGACTTCCGGAGAGGACGATGCTCTGATGAGCCAGTCGTCGAGGTACGGAAAGACAGAGGCCGTGAAGCCGGAGATAGGCCGCCACCACCGCGAGACATTTTGTGAAGACTCGCGGTGCGGAGGATAGGCCAAAGGGCAGTACTCTGTACTGGTAATGATTTCCTGCCACCACAAACCTTAGGTATTGGCGGTGGCTTGGGTGGATGAGGATGTGCGTGTAGGCATCCTTTAGATCCAAGGAGCATAGCCAATCTCCCTGCTGGAGGTAGGGCAGAAGGATTCCAAGGGTAAGCATCTTGAACTTTTCCCGCACGAGGAACTTGTTGAGGTTGCGCAAGTCCAGGATGGGTCTGAGGCCTCCTGTCCTTTTTGGTATTAGGAAATACCTGGAATAAAAGCCTTGACCTCTCAGGTGGTGGGGCACCGGTTCCACAGCCTGTTCCTGAAGAAGACTTGCTAACTCCTGAAGGAGTAAGTCCCTGTGCAGAGGGAGTCGTGGAGGTTCTCCCGGGAAATAAGAGGGAGGGACCTGTTGGAAGTGGAGAAGATAGCCTTCTCTTACGACTTGAAGCACCCAGGCATCTGAAGTGATGTTGGACCACCTGTGGGCGAAGTGAACTAGCCGGCCTCCGGTGCTGGGAGGAGCCAGCTGAGGGGGAGAGGCTATGCTGATGAAGTCAAAAACCCCCACCCTGCTGAGCAGGGGCTGGTGGTGCAGGCTTGGGGGCTTGCTGCCTACGGGACCCGTTATCCCGTCCCTTGGCCTGCTGGCCCTGTTGGGGAGCTGCGGAGGCCTGATATTGAGGGTAGTGTTTATAGGCAGCCGCCTTTCTCGGGTAAAAGGACTTCTTTCCCGAGCCCTTCTTTTTCTGGGAAGGGGCGGAGGTCTTCCTAGAAAGCCTAGTCCTGGTGAGAGTCTCCGTCTCGATTTGTGCAGCCTTTTCAGCCATGGGCTTGCCAAAGAGGTTCTCACCTCGGCAGGGGACATCGACCAACTTGTCCTGCACCCAGGGTTCAAGGTCAGACGACTGAAGCCAAGCCTATCGGCGGGCACCGATGCCGGCTGCGGCCACTCGAGCCGATGCTTCAAAGCCATCATAGGCTGCTCGGGACATGAATTTGGAGCATTCCCGAATACCAGTTGTCAAGGCCAGGAACCTCCGCAAAGGTTCCTCGGACAGTCCAGCGGAGAATCCGGCTATCTCTTTAGCCAGGTCTCGGAGATACATGCCCATGTAGAGCTGGTAGGTCTGGACACGACAAGCAAGAATAGAGCCCTGGAAACACTTCTTACCCAGGCCATCCAGGTTACGGGCCTCCCTGCCAGGAGGCACCGAGGAGTGCATCTTTTGGCTCTTAAGCCTATGCATGGCCGATTCCACTACCATGGAATGGTGCGGCAGCTGTGCTTTCTGGAAGCCAGGACTCTTGCGGACTCGATAGATGGAATCGACCCGCTTGCTTAATACCGGCGACGAGGCCGGACTCTCCCACATGCGGAAGAGTAGTCGTTCCAGCATGGGAGGAACCGGTACAGTAAAGTGTTCCCTGGCGGGAGAGTCATACTGAAGGGCGTCGAGCTCTTCGGCTCGAGGCTCCTCCTCGGGATCCGCAGGGAAGGCCAAAGCCTTCGCCATATCCCTGACGAAGTCCGAGAACCGGGCATCCTCCGGAGGGGACTGTTTCCGAGGTTCGGATTCAGGCGAGTCCGAGGGGACACACCGAGTCCGAAACGAATCAGGTGACTCTTCCTCTTCAGACTCCCAGGCCGACTCCGAGGAGGAATCGGTGGGGTCGGCTCGGGCAGGTGGAGGCGTCGGCCGCCCCGACACCGAGGGAGTCGGCGTCGACGACCTCGGTCCCGAACGGGAGGCCGAGGGTGACCTCGACCGAGGATCGACTCGAGTTCGCATGGACTCGAGGATCGGCTCGGTCTCCGGGGTCGACTTAGACGTCGACGTCCCGGCGGTCGGGGCAGTGGCGCCAGCGAGGCTAGCGATCAGTGCCCGCTGCTGGTCCATGAAGGCAGATAGTCTGCTCTCCAAGGCCGTCAACCTGAGTCCGACCTCAGGTGACCCAGCAGCCCCCGACTCGGGCCCCGACGGCGTCGGGCCCGACGTCGGACCCCTCGGAGGCGAGTCCAGGAGGACTACAGGACTTACCCGAGCAGGCAACTCCGACTCCAGACGAGGTCGCTTCGGGAGGTGCTCCTTCTCCAAAGACCCAGGACGGCTGTCGGGGCTATGCGACCTGGCCCTCGCGGAGCCAGGAGCGTCCACCGACGCCGCCCTCGCGGGTTTTACCTTCCGTCGATGGTCCCCGGAGGGAGAACCCCTGTCGGAGGAGCTTCGGCGATGGTCAGAGCTGGAACCTCTGGACGCCGAGGCCTCCGACGAGGTCCGGGTACGGCCGGGGTCAGCGAAGATTCTTTCCCGCTGGTGCCGCCGACTCCTTAACGCTTTGGAGGACATTTTGCCGCAGGCCCCACAGATCAGTTCTTCGTGATCCGGGCCCAGGCAGCGGAGGCAATTATCGTGTGTGTCAGTGAGTGACATATTTCTGTCACACTGAACACACCGCTTGAAACCACTGGCAGCCATCGGGGGAAAAAGGGCCCCTGCAAGGTCAAAGGACTGGGCTGCCAGCGAAAAACCGAAAAACGAAACTGACCAAAAATCAGAAAAACCGAAAAATAAGAGAAGGACTGGCAACGGCGTCGCGAGTCCGGGCAGGAAAAAGACCGGCGTCGAACCGAAGGAAAAAAGAGAAATAAATCACTAAAAGCAACTTTTTCAGCGGGGACACGACGGGTACGTCTGTAGGGCTCCGCGGAAAAAAGAAGACTGGCTAAGATGGCACCCTTGGGCGGGAAGGAGACCGCGCATGCGCGCTGCAATTCCCAAAGGCTTTCTTTGAAAGCTGGGGAAAATTGCTCCGCGAGGGCTCCGTCGGCACCGACGTCACCCATATGTGAGGACTGACTTCCTGCTTGGTCCTGGAGAAACCGCTTTTAAGCACATACCCTGGCTGACTGCAAAGGAGCGTAGGTCCAGGGTTTTCTGGCACAGGATGTGAGAGCCTGTGCCCCCTTGTTTGTTCACATACAACATTGCCACTTGGTTGTCTGTCTGAATCAAGACAGTTTGATGAGCCAGGGTTTGGCAGAATGTCCGAAGAGCTAGGCGGATCGCTCAAAGCTCTAGGAGATTGATTTGTTGTGCGCTCTCCCACAGAGACCACACACCCTGAGTGCAGACCTGCTGGCAATGGGCACCCCATCCCAGCAGGGAGGCATCTGTAGTCAGCACCCTCGAGTGCGTGGGAGGCTGAAAAGGCACTCCCTCCAGAAGGTTGTGAGGCTGAAGCCATCATTCCAACGACTTTACCAGGCGTTGGGACACCCTGATGTTGTCTCTGAGTCTGCCTGTGGCTTGAGTCCACTGGTCCCTGAGGCACCACTGAGCTGTCCTCATGTGCAGTCGGGAATTGGGTGTCACATGCACTGTGGAGGCCATGTGCCCAAGGAGGCGCAGAAAGTGTCTTGCTGAGATTTGAGATCTGCGGCTCACTTGCTGTACTAGGGCCACAAGTCTTTGTGCCCTGTCCTCTGGTAGATAAAACCTTACCTAAAGGGTGTCTAACCTTGCCCCTATGAACTCCAGTCCCTGAGTGGGAACCGGAGTGGACTTTGTGTAGTTGATCACAAAACCAAGATGCTGGAGCAACTGGATAGTGCGGGACGTGGCCTGTTGTGCTTCTAGAGCTGATTGGGCTCTGATGAGCCAGTCGTCTAAGTAGGGGAAGACAAATACCCCTTGAGTTCTTAGGAAGGCCGCCATCACCACAAGGCACTTTGTGAATACCCTGGGTGCCGAGGCCAGGCCAAATGGAAGTACTCTGTACTGAAAGTGGTTTCCTCCCATTATAAGTCTTAGACATTGTCTGTGGTCTGGATGAATCAAGATGTGCGTATACGCATCTTTTAGATCTAAGGAGCATAGCCAGTCTCCCTGGCGGAGGTAAGGCAGCAATATTCCAAGGGAAAGCATCTTGAACTTTTCCCTCACCAGGAACTTGTTTAAGTTTTGCAGGTCGAGGATAGGCCTTAGGCCTCCAGTTCTCTTTGGTATCAGAAAGTACCTGTAGTAGAAGCCTGTGCCCTGCATGTGGTGGGGCACCAGTTCTACCGTCTGATCCTAGAGGAGGCCTGCCAACTCCTTCATGAGGAGGTTCCTATGAAGAGGGGGTCTGAGAGGCTCCCCTGGGAAGTAAGAGGGAGGCACCTGGGTGAGAGGAAACCGATAGCCCTTCTGGACTATATGGAGAACCCAGATATCTGTTGTGATGGCTGGCCATCTGTGGGCATACAGGGTCAGCCGTCCTCCTGTGCAGTGCATTGCGTCCTTTGAGAGGCTATGCAGTGGGAGTCAAAAGCCCCCCTCTAGGCTGGGCTGGAGCCGGGGCCTTTGGCTTACGCACGCGCTGCCACTGTCCCTGTCCCTTGGCCTGCTGGGGAGCCGGGGAGGCCTGATAGGTGGGGTAGTTTTGGTAAGCCAATCCTTTCCTCAGGAAAAAGGGCGTCTTCCCCGAGCCCTTCTTAGAAGGGGCAGATGTCTTCTTCGAGTCTTGTCCGGGTCAGGTACTCGGACTCGATCTCGGCAGCCATTTCAGTCATGGGCTTGCCAAAGAGGTTTTCACCTCGGCAAAGGACATCGACCAACTTGTCCTGAACCCATGGCTCCAGGTCTGATAACTGCAGCCATGCCTGGCATCGTGCACCGATGCCAGTCGCCGCTAAACGGGCTGAAACCTCGAAGCCATCATAGGTTGCTCGAGTCATAAACTTCGAGCACTCTCGGATCCCTGTGGACAACACTTGGAAGCGCTGCAAAGGACCCTCGGAGAGACCAGCTGAGAACCCGGCAATCTCCTTTGCCAGGTCTCGAAGGTACATGCTCATGTAAAGCTGGTAAGTCTGGATTCGACATGACAGCATCAAACCCTGGTAGCACTTTCTGCCCAAAGCATCCAGGTTATGGGCCTCCCGGCCAGGAGGCACCGAGGAGTGTGTCTTTTTGGCTCTTGAGCCTGCGCATGGCTGATTCCACAACCATGGAGTTGTGCGGCAGCTGTGCCTTTAGGAACCCCGGGCTCTTGCGAACTTGATAGATGGAATTGATTCACCTGCTGAGGACAGACATTGAAGCCGGTGTCTCCCACATGCAGAGGATCAGCCGTTCCAGAATGGGGGGCACCGGTACAGTAAGGGCTTCCTTCGGAGGAAAGTCATACTGGAGGACCTCGAGCTCCTCAGCTCGAGGCTCCTCCTTGGGATCCGCCAGGAATGACAAAGCCTTTGCCATATCCCGGACAAAGTCCAAGAACCGGGTGCCCTCTAGGGGTGACCTTCTCCGAGGCTCAGATCCCGGGGAGTTGGACGGGACGTACTTGGTACGGTGGGTGTCCGGGAACTCCTCGTCCTCCGTTTCCCAATCGGACCCCTCCGAGGTGTCGAGCGGCTCCAGCCTCAACCGCCCCGATGCCGAGGGAATTGGCATCGACGACCTCGGCCGAAGATAGACTTGAGACCTTGGTCATAGAGGTCCCGGTGGTCGGGGCGGACTAGCGTGCGAGACTGGCCATCAGCGCCTGCTGCTGGTCCATGAAGGCAGACACGCTGCGCTCCAAGGCCGCCAACCTGAGACCGAGCTCAGGAGGCTCTGCAGCCCACAAGTCGGGTCCCGAGACGCCAGCTCTCCCGGAGGAGAGTCCACAACGAGGTCAGGGCTTACCTTCCTCGGTGTCTCCGGTTCCTTTCGAGGTACTTTGGCAGGCCTCTCCGACTCTGAGGATCCGGGGTGGTGAGCGGGCTCCACAACCGAGCCCGTGAGGGTTCAGGCCGCTCAGAGCTCTCAGACGACACCGCCCTCGCGGATTTCTTCTTCTTATGGTGTTCCCGCGAGGGAGACCCCCTTGCAGAGGACACTCGATGCTGCTCGGAATCAGACAGCTCCCGAGAGGTCGAGGCCTCTGACAAGGTCCGGGCCCAGGCGGGTGCGGACTCAGGGAAAATCCTGTCATGTTGCTGCTGCCTGCTTCTCAATGCCTTGGAAGACATTTTCTTGCACGGGCCACAGGCCACGGGGTCGTGGTCGGGCCCGAGGCAGTGTAGGCAGCAGTCATGTGTGTCGGTGAGAGACATCAGTTTCGTGCACCGATCACACTTCTTAAAGTTGCTGGCAGCCATCGGGGGAAAAAGGGCCCCTGCAAGGTCAAAGGACCGGACTGCCAGCTAAAAAGGAAAAAAAAAAAAAAAGAGCATGAAAGCTAGTCTCTAAGGACAAAAATGAAAAATAGGACCAGACTCGATACCGGTGTACCGAGTCGAAGGCAGGAAGGGGAACCGGCGTCAAACTGGCACAGCAGAAAAAGCATAGTTACTCACCTGTAACAGGTGATCTCCGGGAACAGCAGAAATTTAGTCTTCACATATGGGTATCGTCGGTGCCGATAGGGCCCGCGCGGGAACGCTCCCCAGCGTCCAATAGGAAAGCTTTTGGGAGCATCCCACAGCGCA
This sequence comes from Ichthyophis bannanicus, assembly GCA_033557465.1. NCBI lineage: Eukaryota > Metazoa > Chordata > Amphibia > Gymnophiona > Ichthyophiidae > Ichthyophis > Ichthyophis bannanicus. The sequence goes on from CM066042.1 coordinate 136,987,249, forward strand.
TGTGTGCTGCCTTCCCACCTCTATACCTCTCTCACTTCAGTTGAGTTTATAGCTGAGACCAAAGGAGAGAAGTAGAGAAAGAGAGAGAACTCCTAGGGGAGGGAGGTGGGTTGTGAAGACTAAATTCCTGCTGTTCTCGGAGATCACCTGTTACAGGTGAGTAACTACAATATCTCCAGGAACAAGCAGGAATGTAGTCTTCACATATGGGGAATCCCCAGCTGAAAGATGCCAAGGGGTGACCCCAGCTAGCTGCGAACCCAGGTGAGATGGGTCATGTTTCCTCCCATGGACCTTAGGCATCCAAACTGTGGATGGTGGGTTGGAGTTGTATTAAGTATGGAAGAGATGTTGTAGAACAGCCTGGCCAAACGAGGCATCCTGACGGGAGTCCTTGTCTAAGTAATAGTGGGCTGTGAAGGTATGTACCGAAGTCCAAATGGTTGCTTTGCAGATGTTATCAACAGAGACAGAACGAAGGTTAGCCGTTAAGGCTGCCATTGCTTTCACATTGTGAGCTGTGACATGGCCTTCGAGAGAAAGTCCCTTACTCTGATATGTATAGGATATGCAATCTGCAATCCAATTTGACAGAGTTCTTTTAGAAACTGGAAGTCCCAAATGGCTAGAGTCAAAAGCCACAAAAAGCTGAGAAGATTTTCTATGTGGCTTAGTTCTTTGAAGATAAAAAGCCAAGACTCTTTTACAATCCAATGTGTGAAGATTCCTTTCCGCACTGGAGGCATGAGGCCTAGGGAAGAATATAGGAAGATAAACCAACTGGTTTAAATGAAAAGGTGATACCACCTTTGGAAGAAAGTGAGGATGAGTCCTGAGGACTACTTTATCGTGGTGAAACCTTGTATAAGGAGGGTCAGCTACTAACGCCTGTAGTTCACTAATGCATCTTGCAGAAGTGATGGCAATTAGGAAAACTTTCCATGAAAGAAACTTTAGATCTGAAGTGGCTAAAGGTTCAAAGGGCGGTTTCATAAGCTGACCAAGAACAAGATTTAGATCCCATGCCATCGGTGGTGGTTTAATGGGAGGTTTTGTTAAAAGTAGGCCTCTCATAAATCTTGATATAAGTGGATGAGAGGAAATAGGTTGTCCATCGAAAGGTTTATGAAAAACAGCAATAGTACTAAGATGGACCCTAACTGAATTGGTCTTCAGACCAGAAGTTGATAATTGTAGAAGATACTCTAGTAGCAACTCTACAGGTAGTAAAAGGGGGTTAAGTCTCTTTTGTGAACACCAGATAGAGAACCTTTTCCACTTGAAAGCGTAGGAACGTCTTGTGGAAGGTTTTCTGGAAGCCAGGATATCCTTTACTTGTTGAGAAAGGTTAACATCCTGAAATTCTAGGCTTTCAGTAACCAGGCCCCGAGATGTAGGGACTGGGGATTGGGATGCAGTAAAGATCCGTTCTCCTGCGACAGGAGATCTGGAGCATTCCCCAACTCCAGAGGAGTGGTTTGAAAGAGACGCAGAAAAAGAGGATACCATGTTTGCCGTGGCCAACGTGGAGCTATGAGTATCATACGACCTCTGTCTCTCTGAAGTTTGAATAAAGTTTTGGGAATGAGGGGAATGGGTGGGAAGGCATAAAGGAAGTCCTGTCCCCAGTGGAGTAGGAAAGCATCTCTTGCCTGATAGTTTTGAGCCAGAATTCTGGAACAGAATCGGGGAAGTTTGGCATTCTGTGGACTTGCAAAGAGGTCTATATCTGGTGTTCCCCAGATTCGAAACACTCGAGCAAGCTGGTATGAGTGGAGGGACCACTCGTGTGGCAGCAGTATTCGACTGAGTTTGTCTGCCCACAAGTTTTGAATGCCCGGAAGGTATAACGCAAACAGGTGAATTTGTAACTCTCTGGCGGAGGCCCATAGTCGCAAAGCTTCGCTGCATAGTGACAGAGAGCCTGTTCCACCTTGCTTGTTCACACAGAACATAGCTACCTGATTGTCGGTTTGGACCAGAACTGTTTTGTTGCTGAGATGGTCCTGTGAAAGACTTGAATAGCATTGAAAATGGCTCTCAGCTCTAGGTGGTTTATGTGAAGGGAAACCTCCTGTGAGGTCCAAAGACCCTGAGTGGAGAGATCATGCAAGAGGGCTCCCCAACCCATCTTGGACGCATCTGTCGTCAGAGTGGTTTGGCATAGAGGCTGTTGGAAAGGAGAGCCTACAAGGAGGTTTTCCAGGGATTGCCTCCATTGCAGGGATGAAATTAAACGTGGTAGTTCTGATTTTGTCTATTGGTCGACTTGAGGCTTGTGACCATTGAGAGGAAAGGGTCCACTGGGCTGCTCGCATGTGGAGGCGAACATAGGGAACCACATGGACAGTGGATGCCATGTGTCCCAGCAGTTGAAGCATCTCCTGAGCAGTAAGGAATACCTTCATAGATGCTTGAGATACCAGTTGTATTATATGTAGACAGCATGGCTGGGACAGGAAAGCCCTCGACTGCCATGTGTCTAGACAAGCCCCTATGAATTCTAGAGATTGAAAGGGGGCGAGATGAGATTTTGGGAGGTTTATGACCAGCCCCAAGTATTGAAAAATTCTCATTGCTCGAGAGAGCGCAAAGCTGGCCTCTGGAGCTGTCGATGCTCGAATGAGCCAATCGTCTAAGTAAGGAAAGACAAATATTCCCAGAGTCCTCATAAATGCTGCTATCAATGCTATGCATTTTGTGAAGACTCTTGGAGCAGAGGCTAGTCCGAAGGGAAGAACTCTGTACTGGAAGTGTCTTCCTTGGACCAGGAATCGAAGGAACGTCCTGTGATCTGAGTGAATGAGAATATGCGAGTATGCATCTCTTAGATCTAGAGAACATAGCCAGTCCTGACTTTGGAGGTATGGTAAATTTTTTGCGAGGGAGATCATTTTGAACTTTTCTTGGAACAAATATTTGTTTAATTCTCTGAGGTCTAATATAGGTCTGTGTCCCCCTGTCTTCTTTGGAATAAGAAAGTAGGAGGAGTAAAACTCTGTCCCCTGCTGGGGAATGGGTACTTCTTCTATTGCTCCTTGAGCTAGAAGTGATGCGACCTCCTGCCACAAGAGGTCGATGGCAAGGCCCTGAGAATTGAACTGTTTTATTATTGTAGGTGGGGGCAAGTTTAGAAAATGAAGCTTGTACCCCAGTTGTACAATGGACAGAGTCCAATTTTCTGATGTTATTTGTTGCCATCTTTTGGCAAAAAAGCATAGTCTTCTTGGAATGGTTTAGGGTTCTGGACCTTTTAGGGGCAGAATGACTAAGTTCTCTAGATAGAAGTCAAAGACCCTGAGGGGGCTGGGTCTGTTGAGCCAGTTGAGCTTTTTGAGCTTGCGGCTTTCTTTGCTGTCTGTTCTGTTGTTGCCCCTTCTGGGGAACATGGAGCGGACAGTGAGTTTGATGGGTATAAGATTGGTAAGGCTTCTTTTTCTTACTGAAAAAGGTTTTTTTGAATATTTTCTTCTTTGCTGGGTTGGCTGTAGACTTTGACAATCTGTTTAAAGTAGTATTGTCAGATTCAAGCTGATTAGCCTTGTCCTGCCAGTCCTTGCCAAAGAGATTTTCTCCTTTGCAAGTAATGTTTTTTTGCACCCACTGTTCTAAGTCTGATGCTTGAAGCCAGGCAATACGACGTGCTCCTATGGATATAGCAGAGGTTCTGCTAATACATTCAAAGCAATCAAGGGTAGCACGGTTCATGAATTTTGAGACATTCTGGGCATGCTTGACCAGAATAAGGTAGTCTGCTCTTTTTTCCTCCGAAACACAAGGACTAAAGAGCTCTAAGTCTTTTGTGACTTCTTCCAGGAACATTCCCATATAAAGAATGCAGGAACTGATCCTGGCTCCTAACATGGAGGATTGAAAGCATCGACGGCCAAAGGCATCGAGAGTCCTGGATTCACAGCCTGGAGGATTACAAGAATGTGTTTTAGCACTCTTGATCCTTCGCATAGCCAATTCCACTACCACTGAATGGGGTGGTAACTGAGTCTTTTGAAAACCAGGACAACATGGCACTCGGTACATAGTGTCAAGGCGTCGGGAATGTGAAGATATTGTTAAAGGAGTTTCCCACATTCTCAACATTAGATCATGTAAGATCTTGTGAATGGGAAGCATAGCTGCTTCCTTAGCAGCCATAGGATATTGTAGAATTCTTAATTCTTCTGCCCTAGGTTCCTTTTCTGGCATCACAGTGATTGCAAGACCCTTTGCTAAATCACATATGAAATCCTGGAAGGACATATCCTCTGGAGGAGACATTCTGCGTTGAGGAGAAGGAACCGAATCTTCTAATAGATTCGCTCTGGTACCGGTAGAATCATCAGAGTTATTGGAATCGGAAGACTCAAGCACCGGGTGCTCCTGTAACATATGGTATCGGCACCGCTCGAAGTCGGTACCGAAATGCCTCGGTTCCTGATCCCCGATGCCGATCGGCATGGGGGGAAGCAGTCCTGTCGAAGTAGGTACTGTCGGTACCGGTACCGATACATGTTGAACCGTCTGTTGCGGACTTAGCGGTACCAAAGCCGCTAAGAGGGCCGCTAGATTGCATTCGATAGCAAGGATTCTGTGATCCATCGCTCCTGCCGATGCTGGGTGCCGGTACCGGTGGAAACGGCTACGACCCCAGAACATGGCACCAGTAGTTCCGCAGAAGTGGAGGCCTCTGGAACATCCTGGAGCCCCGTTAGTGCTTTGGAGCCCGAAGACTCCCGCCGGGGCTGTTTTGCCGGTGAAGTATCCTCGAGGGAAACGCCAGTGGCATCTCGATACTTTGAAGGAGATTTACCCTTCAAGGACCGGCTAGTCTTAGAAGACTTCAATTTGGTTACCTGAGATCCATGGGAGGAAGATGAAGCCCTGGAAGACGTTGATGCAACTGACATCGTGTCAGTGGCAAAAAGGGTATCGAGTTTTGCAGCTCTATTCTGCAAGCCCCTTTTGGTCATCCTTGTGCAGGAGAGACACTCCGTTGGACAATGTTCAGGACCCAAACATTTTAGACACCAATCATGGGTGTCGGTGACGGAAATGGTACCGCCACATTTTGAGCATTTTTTTGAAACCACTAGCTGATTTCTCCATGCTTGAAGAAAAATGGGCCTAGTGCCCAAAATGGCGCCTAGCACCAGAAGCAGGGAAAGATCCCTGAAGGAATACAAGTTTGTTTTTTTTGTTTTGTTTTTTTTAAGGAAAGAAGAGGAGAACCAGCGGTACCGGTGGCATCAAGTGAAGGCAAATGTGACCACAAAAAAGAAGAAATAAAAGTATATTTTCTGCGGTGACAGGGTACCACATCCTGTCGGCTCCGCAGAAAATGAAGAACTGAAGTGAGAGAAGTACAGAGGTAGGAAGGCAGCTTGCATGCACTATGGGATGCTCCCAAAAGCTTCCCTATTGGACGCTGGGGAGCATTCCCGTGCGGGCTCCGTCGGTACAGATGATACCCATATGTGAAGGATTACATTCCTCCTTGTTCCTGGAGATCAATTTTTCCAACTTTTTCTACTTTTTCCACGGGGGAATTTGGATGACGTCCATTGGGCTCCACAGAAAAAAGGAAACTGAACAAGATGGCACCCTTGGGCGGTAAGGGGACCGCACATGCGTGATGCAGTCCCAAAGGCTTTCTTCGAAAGCTGGGGATTTGCTCCACATGGGGGCTCCGTCGATGTCACCCATATGTGAGGACTGACTTCTTGCTTGTTCCTGGAGAACTAATATTAACTATTCAAACTCTCACCGAACAGAGCTTAATTTAACTTCATTCCCATACATCGCCATCAGCTCAACCAGAAGCTTCCCAACATTCTAAACGCCATGCAGGCGCATAAATGTCCATGGGAACTACCTCTTCCTCAGCTACCAGCCAATCAGCCACAGAGATGTCACTAGCAACTAAACACAAACCCTTCAATCAATACCGAAATTAAGGCCACCAGGAATTACAGTCCCAAGCAAGAAAATCCAACGCTGTTCTTTAAAAATAAGGTACTGTTCACGCGTCCTTGTGCCGTGACCTACCATCACCCGTTCTATACAGAAACAACATAAATCAGAGAAAAAATGTCCACTTTGCAGACAGTGCTCAACCATAGGGGCCTCCCATCGTTTACAATGCAATCTACTTTTATGTTCACTTAACCGTGTCCGGAAAGAACGAACAGTTTTTCATACATACAACAGCCCACATGGGCAAAAAAATACCATATACCACAAAATCTGAACCACAAGACGTGTTAGCTTTCAAAAAATACCTCTTTCCTCTATATGAAAAACAATCAGTTTCCCAAGAGACTACACATAAGGCACAATGATCACATTTTACATGACCTACCAACACCTCACGGAACGGCTCCAAGGGACGCAAACCCGAAGGACTCAACAGTTCCTTCAGATTTGAATTCCTTTGCCAGACACATCAAGGACTCTCTATTGATTGTACTTCAGAAGAAACCCATTAGAATGTCAGTGTTTTGCCAGCATCTTTCAAAGATGCTTTACTCTGAACCTTGTGCTAAGTGACTGTCTGCTTTCTACCATGATCTAGTCTAAAGGTTACTGAGCAGTCCAAGTACTTTCTAGTTCATAAAGACTAACCAGATTCCATCAGTCTCCCCAGTGACTGGACCTTGAGGGGCAGGGAATATAGTACATAGAATGTAAATATTCATGAAGAAATTTGCAGTGTTTTTATTGCTTACAGAAACTACATATGCCATAGGAGGAAAGGAATAAAATGATATTGGTTTTGGGTGGAAAGTGAATTGCTCCTGGAGACAGGACATATACTTAAGCAAAATTATATGTAGAATTGGCAAGTACCTCAAGGATTGGGTTAGACTGCAGCAGGCGGTCTTTGATGGTTTCCACACGGTCACTAACTGGACAGGTTACAGCATAGTACTGCAGGACTTTTTTGGTGGCCTCAGTCTTGCCAGCACCACTCTCTCCTGATATCAAGATGCACTGATCTTTCCTTTCTGTCCGCAGGGAACGATATGAGTTGTCAGCAATGGCATAACTAAGAAACAATTAAGAAACAAAGACAAATTAAGCCCATATCCAAGAAAAATCATCCTCCAGCTAGAATGACATTAGCTTTTTTGCCTTGGAAATTAATCCCCACTTCAGCAATGAATCATCCATCTTACTCATGAAAAATTCCCACAGTATATCTGCCACACATACAAGCCAAGGCAACCCATTTGGCTGTTGAAAAGGGAATTATGAATACCCAACTACAAATATTTCATGGGAGGAATCCTTTGAAAGTACAACAGGGCAATATGCTGATAGTTTAAGATTACTTATGTACAAAAAGTCTACCACCATTCCCAGTTTCTGCTTTGCATTTGGACAAAAACCAAGCTGCTTTTCTCTACAAGGATAGTTGCAGGACTATTCCAAGCTTGAGGAGAAATTTTAAATCATGCCTGATAATTTCCTTTCCTTGAATCGTGCTAGACCAGACCAGACCAGAAGAGAGGGCTGTGCTCCCTTGTCAGCAGGTGGAGGCAGCCTTGAGCATCTTTCGATGTCATCATCAATAGGTGCAACCACTGGTGCAGAACAGAGAAGCCAGTAAGTCTTCCCAAGTAGCAAGCACAACTGAAAAAATTCAGATAAATTCCAAAACAATAAGCAAAAACACAAGAGTCAACAACTGCAACAATTGGAACTATTTGGATGTCATATTTTACAGCTGGTCAGGCTCTGCAATAGATAAGAATGCAACAGCAGTAGGACTCCCCAATCCACAGCAGTCTTCCAGAGCGGGTCTTGGACTGGTCTTGCGGGATTCAAAGAAAGGAAATGAGCAAGTATGATTAACATTTGTTCTTCCTTATCATTCTGCTAAACAACTTCAGATGAGTGGGATGTACCCAAGCAGTCAGGACATAAGGCGCGACGAAGACAATGCTCTGGCCAGAACAGCCTTGCCAGAGGCACCATCAGCACTCGCTTCCACATGAAACCTATAGTGCTTCACAAAGGTACTTAGGGAGGACCAGGTGGCTGTCTTACAGACATCCTCTGGAGACACCACTCAAGTCCAGGAGGCAGCCTGTGACCTGGTTGAATCTTTGACTCCCTCGGGAACCCACTTTCTGGTCAGAAGGTATGAATAGAGAACTTGGCCACTGCCCATCCCTCCCTTGGGCCATTGAAAAGCACAAAAAGATGGTCCAACTGCCGAAAAGAGTTTGTCACATTCAGGTATCTAAGTATAATCCTCCTCACATTGAGGAGACAGGGAGAGATCTGACCAGAAGTATCCTCCAAAAAGAAGGGCAAAACTTCTTCCCGATTCACCTTTGGAAGAAGATATTGTCCGTAAGGCAATAGAAGCTGTTGAAATTGGCAAAAAATGACTCACAACAGGACAAAGCTTGAAACTGTGACACTCATCTGCCCAAGACAACCATACCAGAAAACCCATCTTACCAGTCAAATCTTTGAGAGAGGTCCTGCGAATGGGTTCAAAAGGGGGACCTTTCAGCACTTTCAACACCAATGAGAGGCTCTGAGGGACGACTGGACAGATGGCAGGGAGAATCTTTAACCCACCTGAGGAAGTGAGTGACATCAAGGTGGGCAGACAAGGACAGTCCCTAAATATGTCTCAAATAGGAGGACACAGAGTTCAGGGCATAACCCTGGTCCAAGCCCGAATGCAAAAAGGCTAGCATTGCTCCAATGTCTACCTTCCCAGTTGAGAGGGCCTGAGAACAAATACTACCTTTCAAAATATTCTATACTTTTACATAGTTTAGGGAGGTTGAAACCCTATGGACTTTCAGCAGAGTATTCACAATTGCACCTATGTAGCCATGGTTGGCTAGCTTACTCTTCTCAAGGGCCAAGCCATAACCGAGAAGGGAGCAGGGTCCTTCATCATCATGGGCCCTTGATGAAGAAGGCATTTCATCTGCAGGATCCGGAGTGGGGACCCCACCAGCAAACCCATCAGGTCTGTGTACCACGATCTGAGCAGCCATTCTGTGGCGACCAGAATCACTAGGCCTGGATGAGCTCAGATCCTGCAAAGAAGGCAGCTAACCAAGGGCCATGGTGGGGAGAGGGAGATGTAGAGTACCCTCTTCTGGGACATTTATAAAGGAGCATCCAAATCTGCCACTCGTGGGTCTGTAGAAAGAATGAAGAGCTTTGTCATCTTGGCACTGTCTTGTATAGCCATCAGATCGAGTACTAGAAGACCCAGCTTCACACCGAGTTCGAACACTTGGGGACTCAGCTGCCACTCCCCATGATCCAGCGTGTTCAGACTGTGGGTCGCCAGCAGAGCTACTAGGTGCTCCTCCACCCAATTGAACAGAATGGCTACCTCTAGTGCCACCCTGGTGCTCAGAGTTCCTCCTTGGTCATTGACACATGCCACTGCCATGGCATTATCTGAAAAGACCCAGATTGTTTCCCCATCAGCAAAGGCTGCTTCAGGGCCAGACAGACTGCACTGGCCTCCAGCCGGTTGATGAGCCAGGACTCCTCCTGCAAGGACCAAACCCTCTGCATCATTGGCCTAGGCAGAGAACCACCCCAGCCCTTCAGGTTGGCATCTGTGGTCAGAGCCACCCAATCTGGACTTCCAAGGCTATGCTGCTCATCAGATGGTGGGTTTCCTGCCACCATGCCAACAGATCTTTGAGCTGCTGCTGAAGGGAAATGGTCTACTTGAAGAGCTGAGAGCATGGACACCAGAAGGACATCAGGTGCTTCTGAAGCAGACCAAATCCTGAGTCAAAGCCATGGATTCCAAAAGTTGAAAATAGTCCCAAGCATGGGGAACAGACAGTCACAGAGTTCTGTCAGATGTGTTTGTAGCTTGAGTATCCTCTCTGTCATGAAGAACACACATCCCTGCAGAGTGTTGAAACATGGCCCCCAAATACTTCAACTCCTGAGAGGGACCAAGGTTGCTCTTGAGATAACTAATCATCAGCCCCAACAGTTCCAGCCACTGAGTCACCCAGGCCATGTCCTTTCTTGACTTCTCCAATGAATCCAACCAAATTAGCTAGTCATCCAGGTAAGAATGAACAATGCCACTGCCGCCACTCACCACTGTTGAAAAAGTGCAGGGAGCCATGACTAAATCAAAGGGCAAAGCTCTGAATTGGAAATGTTTATTTATTTATTTAATTTATTTATTTACATTCTCTTATATAACGCGCTATTCTGCATCAGTGCGGTTTACATTGAACAAACTGAAATTACATTGAACAGGGCATTATAACTTGGAGATAACTATTTTACAGGGAACATGGGCTATGGAGGGTTAATTGGCTTGCCCAAGACCACAAGGAGCACCTGTGGGACTAGAAACCCCAGTCCTTCCGGCCCAAGGTTGCTGTCCTCTAGTGGGATTTGAACCCCCAACCTTCCGGCCTGAAGTACCTTGCCCCAACCACTAGGCCACTCTTCCACTCCTATGTTGGCCCAGAACACAGAAGCAGAGGAACCACTGGTGTTGCTCTCCTAAGCGGATGTGAAAACAGGTCTCAGCCTGGTCCAGGGAGTTAAGGAACTCCCCTGGCCAAACCACAAGGACGACGGAGCAGGTGGTTTTCATCCAAAAATGGAGAACCATGAGCTTGACACAGACTGCCTTCAGATCAAAAAGAGCCCCTCTGGCCCTTTCTTTCTTGGGCACCACCAAGCAAATGAAATACAGGCCCCGTGGAAGGCAAGGATGTGACAGCCTGCAACTGAAGGAGGCTTTGTAGCGTGTTTGTGACTACCACTCACGAGTGGATTGCAGGGATATTCCAGGTGGTCTCCGAGAGGTTCTGCAAATTCCAACGCATACCTCTGACCCAGTACCCATAGGTCTAAAGTGATCTGGGTCCATTCAAAGAGGAAGTGTCGAAGCTGCCCCTCCACCAGTTGTCTCTCGGAAAGGATCCACCAAATCTCACTGTGAGGATTTTCCAGCTCTGGAAGTGGCCAAGGAGTTTGAAGGCTGTTTGGCACACCGAAAGGCTGGCCATTTCTAGGCTGATTCCATTGGTTGGAATGGGCAAGGTGGAGCCTTTGGAACCTCTTGGGCATTTCAGGACCTCCGAGAATTATTTTGAGCCACAAAGCAAGCAACCTCAGGTCTCTCTTCTGGCAGCCTCAAAGAACGGGTCTTGCCCAGGTTCTTTACTAATAAATCAAGAGCCTCACAATTCACCCTGAAAGGGGAGTTTGCTGAGACAATTTGGAGACCACGTCTGCTGACCAGCTGGACAGCCAAAACCACTGTCTTGTGACTACTGCTGCCACTACAGATCTGGAGGGCTCACTGATCAGATCATATAAGGCAGCCACAAATGCAGCACCCGATTCCAGCCAGTCAAGCCACCACTAAGCTATCTGCCAGCTATTGGACTTAGAGCAGAAGTACTCTGGCCACAAGAATGGCATTAAGGACCATCTGAAAGCCTACAGCCGAAGCCATGAAGGCATTCTTTAGGAGGATCTATACCCTCCTATCATTGATTCCCTCAATGTCGCACCGCTTCCACTGGAATCACGTGCGTTTTGTCACTGTGACAGCCCAAAGAGCTGATCCAGCTTGCTCTGAGGTAGTGGATATAAGCAAGCAAGGGCCAGCTCTGGATTTTCTCATTAGGAGAACAGGAGCTTCTCTAAGGCCTCTGGCAGTTGGAAGATCCCTGATGGGCAATTAATGCCCTTCAAAATGGGGTTTCCCTTAGAAGGCAGGTCAGGAGCAGGCTCATTGAGCCCTAACATCAATGTAGCATACTGAATTAACACCAGATTTTCCTAGTGGAAAGAACTTACCACTGAAGGGTCCTCACCTTCCAAGAAAGGAATTTCCCCTTCCAGACAAGAGGAGGGGAGGACGGGATCATTTTCTGCCACCCAGGCTACCCCTTTAGGGGATAAGGTGGGGCTCCCAGAAGAGCACTTGAGCGAACAGACAAGTTGGGGGCACTTAGCTCCTGAAAAATGTTCACGGCCATGGCAATGCCACCTGAAGGTCTAGACTCCCCTTTCGGGAAGGCAGGACCCCGTATCCCCACAAAGGGGATTGGCCAAACAGCTAGACACTACTGAAGATGGCCCAAATGCTGCTTCAGTAACTACTGGTCTGTGCCAGGCACAAAGCTCTCCTGTCACCCAGAAGAGCCCAAAGGGCCTCACTGGCTGGAGTCAGGTGTCTCCTCAGCCCCCCTTAAGGGTCCTCCATGTGCGTCACCTGCTCCGTGGTCGATGCAGTCATAGAAGACCATGAGGAGGCAGCTCCAGCATCAGCACTGGGCCCTGGGCCTCCCACAGGGGTCAATGCTGAAAACCCTTGGGCCCTTACATCCCTATCGTACTGGGGACTGAACATGTTCTTAAGAAATGCCATACTGGGTCAGATCAAGGTCCATCAAGCCCAGTATCCTATTTCCAACAGTGGCAAATCCAGGTCACATGTATCTGGCAGGTTCCCAAAAGGATACAGAGGTTCTACAATGCTTGTCCCAGGGTAGGCAATGTATTTCCCGGGTCCTCTTTAATAATGGTTTATTGAACTTTCCTCCAGGAAGTTGTCCAAATCTTTTTTAAACCCATCTACGCTAACAGCTTTTACTATACAGCTTTTACACTATACAGGAGCCCACCGTGGAGCTTACCCTAGGAGTGCTTCACTGGGCACAGGTGCAGGCACACAAGGCAGGCTTTTCCTGCTCCATGAGGCAAAAAGAAGAAAAAATACAAAACACACCAAAGCAACCACAGAAAAGCCTGCTAGGAGAAAAAATAAAACAAAACAGTGCAGCAAGTGCACTGAAGCGGCAAAAATTGGGTATTCCGAATAAAGTCCTTATGCCTGTCACGCCGGTCAGAGAAACCTAGCCTGGGGTTTCACAAAGGCCTACAATTTAGAAAAAAATATTAAAAGGATTTAAGGGGCATCAGGAAAGAAGAGGGCCTAGGCCCAACTTACCAGCCCCCTTCAGAGGCCTCGTGTGGTTTGACTGCTCTTTCTGAGCCCATCAGATACTAACAAACTGTGGGAAACTGTGCTAAATCCTGGGTGGTTATCTGCTCAAGAAGTCAAGGTGTATCTTCACTCCGAGCTCCGTAGGACCCTATCGGGCTCAATCCTAGGTCTCTGCACCATGGTGTGGGGGGACAGGAGAGAGCCAGGCCTATCAGTAGTGCTGCACTATGATCTTTGCAGTTTTCCCAAGTTAAGCCACATCTTAATAAGTGGAACAGATGATGCAGCCATCATGCTATGGCTTTCTTTAGGGTAAAGTGATTATGGAATGAACTTTCTCACCAAATTCAAATTCCCCACTTTAAATCTACCATTCCAGTTTGAGAACCACTATATATATATAAGAATTGACATCCACTACATATCCACTTCACCCTGAAGAAAGCCACAGCAGGATGGCTGAAATGCTGGTTCCACTTAAGATGCAATTACTGGCTTCTCTCAGTGCTGCAATAGTGATTATACTTTCTGATAACATCTTTGAAAGATACTCAAATACACCCCCACCTGCTGGCAAGGGAGCATAAGCCACTCATCTGGTCTGGTCTAGCAGGATGATAAGGAAGTTGTTAATAAACAGCAGGAATGGCTGACAGTGCTATATACCCAAAGGGAATTTAATATACTATATTGTTCTACTGTATGTCCAGTGGGTCACCACTAGATGGCACTCAGACCTAACAGCTTAAAAAATACATTTCAAAAATTCAGCTACCAAAACTTCAAATGCAGTCAGTTTTCAATAACTTGGAAGTCATTTAAATGTCTCGGGACTCTACCCACCCAATTCCATCTGAATGCTGTACCCTACTTCACTCCCCTATACATCAGAATTCCAGCTCTCCCTGATCCTATATCTCATCAAGACCCTGCCTTGATACTGTAAATCTACAACAAGGGCAGGTTGTCCTCATACCAATTCACGATAAAATGAATCAGCCAGGTTATCCTAGTCTTCTAATAAACCAATAGCTATCGTTTAAGATACTAACAAGCTCTTAAAATGTCAAAGATGCAGCTAGAATGAGTGCTCTTATGTGACTGGCATTTAGATGCAGCAGAAATACAGTCTAGTGTACATGATCTAATTAAAAAGGTGGAGAAGTGGTGACAGTACTGCATATAACTGGACAGTTGGACCCTCAACCCATTTCCACTGCCCAATTTTCCTGTCTGCGAATGTTCACATCTTGGAATGGCTCAGACTCCACATTAATTGCTGAAAAGTAACTTAAACGCTTTACCAAACCCTTTCAAAGAGCATGGGAAATGATTGAGAACATATGGCATGTGATATATATACACACATTCCTCACCCACAAAGGTCATGGAATCCTAGCAACAAGGAAATACCAGATAAATATTAGGTCAGGAAAAAAAACAGAAAATATGCCAAGTTGGAGAGAAAATTCCTTAGAACAGAATCAGCTGGTAAGTGGTGACTAAAATTTAAATTCAGACCACTGAATTCTAATTTTAGGGTACAGAGCATCTTTTGGACTGTATATCTTTATTCCAGATTCTAGGGTGCCGAAGACTGACAAGAGTTTTTACCACAAAATCCTAAGTTCATCTCTTTTCAGATGTATACATTATAACTAAGCCATATGGTCATAAAGGAATTCTTTTCAGAGTGTCTCAACAGTGCATAGAGCGTGATTGTGCAAAAAAAAAAAAAAAAAAAGCTAAAAAGTTTTCCTTTTTTTCCCCCCCAACATTAACACTGGGAAGAAAAAAGAGAAAAAATACAAAAGAGAGAGAACAGTTAAGAAAAGGCTTGAACAAAGTTTGATAGATTTAGCGAGCACACACATCTGCACTCCCGCTCCTCCCCCCTGAGCCACTATCACTCACAGGTGGGGTGAAACTTCATAGAAACTGACACCTCTGTATCGCTCCATGTGAGGTTTGGTATAGATTTCCAACTCTTTATATGGATTTACTGATACCAGAACAGAACCGATGTATGTCTAAAGGAAAAAACAAAGGAAAAGTTAAATACATGTTTAAGAGATGCATTTGTGTTTACTGCTTAATATTTCAAAAGCATAAGGTGAACAGGAGCTCTAAACCTCTGCCAAGGACAAACATCAGGCCAATACCAGCTATTGATTATTCTTTGTTTATACAGCAGCTAATGTCATTTCCCTGCATGTGTTCCATCAGCCATGTTAACTAGAGTTGAACAGAACTAAAATGAATTGAGATCCAGGGATGTTACATCATAAATGGCAATCGTACACATTGCATAAATTGAGAAATAATTTGAGCAACTTTAGTTAACTTGCATATTTGTTGAAAAAGAAAAAAAAATCCCTCCCCCCCCATTTCACTCAACCCCTCCTTCCCAGGATGAAGGCAAAAAGAAAGATTTCTGCACTTTTTCATTAAATTTTAAAGAAAATACTGGATTTTTCACCCTTTAGAATTAATTTTCAAGGCAATTTACAGTCTTAATAATTCATGAACAATATATCCCTTCCCCCCATACAGTCTAAATGGCATCTAAGGTAACTAGAAATAGAGGGGGGTCAGTTTTCAAAGGCGTTTATTCGGATAACCACAAGAGATATTCAGTAGCACTATCTGGTCGGAGGAGGGCAGTGTGGATACTATCTGGATAATCGTGACACTTATCCATCTAGTGGAAATTTTCATAAGAACATAACATAAGATATGCCATACTGGGTCAGACCAAGGTCCATCAAGCCCAGTATCCTGTTTCCAACAGTGGCCAATCTAGGTCATATGTACCTAGCAGTTTCCCCAAAAGCACAGGTTCCGCAATGCTTGTACTGGGGCAAGCATTGATATCCTGGGTCCCTTCTTAATAATGGTTTATGGACCTTGCCTCCAGGAACTTGTCCAAACCTTTTTTAAACCCAGCTCCACTAACAGGCTTTACTACATCCTCCGGTAACAAATCCAAGAGTTTGATTACACGTTGAGTGAAAAAATATTTTCTTTTATTAGTCTTAAATAGTTTACCCTGTAGCTTCATTGCATGTCCCCTATATTCTGATAACGTAAACAATCGATCTACATTTACCCATTCCACTCCGTTCATTAATTTATAGACTTCTGTCATATCTCCCCTTCAGCCGTCTCTTTTCCAGGTTAAAGAGCCCTAACCTTTTCAGACTTTCTTCATAGGAGTATCCTTCCATCCCCTTTACCATTTTGGTGGCTCTTCTCTGAACCTTTTCTAATAACGCTATATCCTTTTTAAGATACGGCGACCAGCATTGCACACAATATTCAAGGTGCGGTCTCACCATGGAACGATATAGAGGCATTATAATATCTTTTGTTTTATTTTCCATTCCTTTCCTTATGATACCTAGCATTCTATTTGCTCTCTTGGCCGCTGCTGCACACTGGGCCGAGGGTTTAAACATGTTATCCACAATGACGCCTAAATCTTTTTCCTAGGTGGTGGTTCCTAATGTGGAACCTTGCATCGTGTAACCATAGTGTGGGTTGTTCTTCCCTAGGTGCATAACTTTGCACTTGTCCACATTAAATTTCATCTGCCATTTTCATGCCCAGTCTTCCAATTTATCAAGATCCTCTTGCAATTTTCCACAATCCTCTTGGGTTTTAACAACTTTAAATAGTTTTGTGTCATCTGCAAATTTGATAACCTCACTCGTTATTCCACTTTCCAGGTCATTTAAGAATATATCAAAAAGCAGCGGACCCAGAACAGATCCCTGGGTACACCACTATTCACCTTTCTCCATTGGGAAAATTGGCCATTTAGCTCAACCCTCCGCTTTCTATCTTTTAACCAGTTCCTGATCCACAGTAGTACACTGCCTCCTATCCCATGACTCTTTAGTTTTGCCAAAAGTCTCTGATGAGGGACCTTGTCAAAGGCTTTCTGAAAGTCCAGATACACTATATCAACCAACTCACCTTTGTCCACCTGTTTATTCACACCTTCAAAAAAACATAACAGATTAGTAAGACAAGATCTTCCTTGTCCAAAACCATGTTGGCTGTCTCCCATTAGGCCATGACTATCTACATGCTGAGTAATTTTATTCTTTATGATGGTTTCTACCATTTTTCCCGGTAATGACATGAGGCTCACCGGCTGTAGTTTCCCGGATCACCCCTGGAACTCTTTTTAAAAATTGGTGTTACCTGAAGATTGGAGGATCGCCAATGTATTAGAGATGATTTTAATGATAGTTCACAGATTAGTAATAGCAGGTCTGTAATCTCATATTTCAGTTCTTTCAACACCCTTGGATGTCTACCATCTGGCCCAGGTGATTTGCTACTCTTCAGTTTGTCTAATAGTTGTAATACATCTTCCTGATGTATCGATATTTCCTTCAATTCTTCCGCACCTTTAAATACCACTTCAGTCATGGGTAACATCCCTACATCTTCCTCAGTAAAGACGGAAGCAAAGAATTCATTCAGTCTCTCCGCTATCGCCTTCTCGCCTCTTAGTGCCCCTTTAACCCCTCTATCATCTAATGGACCAACTGACACTCTCACAGGTTTTTTGCTACAAATGTACTTGAAAAAGTCTTTATTTCGTGTTTTTGCTTCCGCAGCAAGCTTTTCCTCAAATTCTCCCTTTGCCTGCCTGATCAATGCCTTGCATTTGACTTGCCAGTGCTTGTGCTGTTTCCAGGTTTTATCGTTTGGCTCTTTTTTCCATTTCCTGAAAGGTGCTATTGGCTTTGTTATTTAGGCCAGAAAAAGCTGGTCTAAATTGTTATCCAGATACCTTATCCAGACAGTTGTTAAATTTCACCATTATTTATTTATTTATTTATTTAACCATTTTTATATACCGTCTTTCTACAAATCAAGACGGATAATGCGGATAGTGGCTGCATTTATCCAGATAGCAGCTGAAAAGAAGCGCAGTCATTATCCAGACAGTGGCCACACAATCTGGATATTCAGCAGCTGCCACTATCCAGATGTTGCTGCTGCTGAATATCTGCTGGATATTTAAATGTTACAGCTGGAGATATGACAGAGGTCTATAAATTAATGAATGGAGTAGAACGGGTAAACGTAGATTAATTGACGCCATCAAAATGTAAAAGACTAGGAGACATGCAATGAAGCTACAGTGTAACCCATATAAGACTAATAAGAGAAAACATTTTTTCACTCAACTGTAATCAAACTCTGGAATTTGTTACCGGAGGATGTAGTAAAATTTGCTAGTGTAGTTGGGTTTAAAAAAGGTTTGGACAAGTTCCTCCTGGAGAAAAGTCCATAAACTATTATTAAATGGGACCCAGAATAACCACTGCTTGCCCCAATACAAGCATTGTGGAACCTGTGTCTTTTGGGAAACCTGCTAGGTACTTGTGACCTAGATCAGTCATTGTTGGAAGCAGGATACTGGGTTTGATGGACCTTGGTCTGACCCAGTATGGCATATCTTATGTTTTTATGGACCGCCATGATGTTTAAATATCCAACCTTTTCAAAAATCGCCCCCAAAATAACTTTCTAGCATCCGGAGGAGGAAGTGGGATTTTAAGCTGGGTTTCTCTAGCTTCTAGCCCTTTACTTTAATCACTAAGCCACTACTGTCTGCTTCTGCTCCTTTCAGACTAAAATCTGACATTGGGCAGGCTCTGTACTTTCACATCATGATTGAGCATAATAGATGGACAGTGCCATGCTTATTTTTATCTAAATCAAAAAATTCCCTACGGCAACATGGGACCTGTCAGCCCAAGTAGTAAAGCACAGTTACTTACCTGTAACAGGTGATCTCTGGGAACAGCAGGAATAAGTCTTCACAACCCACCCACCTCCCCTAGGAGTTGTCTTCACATATGGGTACGTCGGTACCGACGGAGCCTGCGCGGGAACGCTCCCCAGCGTCCAATCAGAAAGCTTTTGGGAGCATCCCACAGCACCTGCGTGCTGCCTTCCCGCCTTTCCAACTGTCTCTCCTCAGTTGAGTTTTATAGCTGAGACAAAGAGGGAGCGAGGGAAAGGAAGAGAGATAGAGAGAGAGAGAGAGAGGAGGTGGGTGGGTTGTGAAGACTTATTCCTGCTGTTCCCAGAGATCACCTGTTACAGGTAAGTAACTGTGCTATCTCCAGGAACAAGCAGGAATGAGTCTTCACATATGGGGACTCCCTAGCTTTTGAAGCCAGGGAGAGAGCCCAGAAGTTGCGTGTCCCCTGGAACAGGGCTGCTCTTCCCCACCTGGATCTTTGGCATTCCATGAGGGATGGTGGGTAGGAGTTGATTAAGCATGGAACAGGTGTTTGAGAACAGCCTGAACAAACAAGGCATCCCGGCGGGAGTCCTTGTCTAAGCAGTAATGGGCTGTGAAGGTATGAACTGAGGCCCAAGTGGCTGCTCGACAGATGTCATCGATAGACACAGAGTTCAGATGAGCCATTGAGGCTGCCATGGCTCTCACATTGTGAGCTGTTACATGGCCCTCCAGAGAAATGTTCTTGCTCTGATAGACAAAAGAAATACATTGGGCAATCCAGTTGGAAAGAGTTCTCTTGGAGACTGGTTGTCCCAAATGAGAAGGATCAAAAGCAACAAAGAGTTGGGAAGACTTTCTATGTTGCTGTATCCTCTGTAAGTAAAAAGCCAGAGCTCTTTTACAGTCCAGGGTATGAAGATTCCTCTCTGCACTTGATGCATGAGGCCCTGGAAAAAAGACAGGTAGGTAGAAACATAGAAACATAGAAACCTGATGACAGAAAAAGACCACAAGGCCCATCTAGTCTGTCCTTCCATAACAACAACTACAACAGTCCACTTTCTACCTTTAGAGATCCTCTGTGTTGGTCCCATGCTTTTTTGAATTCAGTTACTGTCCTCATCTCTACCACCTCCACTGGGAGACTATTCCACGGATCCACTACTCTTTCCGTAAAGAAATATTTCCGCATATCACTCCTGAATCTATCTCCCTTCACCCTCATCCCATGTCCCCTCGTAGCAGAACTTGCTTTCAATTGAAAGAGGCTCTCTCCCTGAACATTTATGCCACGGAGGTATTTAAACATCTCAATCATATCACCTCTATCCCGCCTTTCCTCTAAGGTGTACATATTAAGATCCTTAAGTCTGTCCTCATATGCTTTATAATGAAGCCCATTAATCATTTTAGTAGCAACCCTCTGCACTGACTCCATCCTGTTCACATCCTTTTGAAGGTGCGGTCTCCAGAATTGCACACCATACTCCAAATGAGGTCGCACCAAAGACTTATACAGAGGTAATATCACCTCCTTTTTTCTGCTAGCCATTCCTCTCTGTATGCACCCAAGCATCCTTCCAGCTTTTGCCGTCGCCTTTTCTACCTGTTTAGCTACTTTAAGATCATCAGACACAACCACGCCTAGGTCCCGCTCTTCTTTAGTGGACAAAAGTACTTCACCTCCTATACTGTATTGCTCCCTTGGATTGCTGCAGCCCAAATGCATGACCTTACATTTTTTAACATTAAATCCCAGCTGCCAAATTCTAGACCATTCTTCAAGCTTAGCTAGATCCCCCCTCATGTTATCTACACCTTCCTGGGTGTCTACTCTATTACAGATTTTGGTATCATCCGCAAAGAGGCAAACCTTACCCGACAGCCCTTCCGCCATATCACTAACAAAGATGTTAAAAAGAATCGGACCAAGGACAGATCCCTGGGGCACACCACTGGTAACATCCTTCTCCTCAGAGTGAGCTCCATTTACTTGTACTCTTTGTCGCCTCCCACCCAACCAATTTCTAACCCAAGCAGTAACTTTAGGGTCCATCCCTAGGGTGCTCAGTTTGTTTATAAGTCGCCTGTGAGGAACAGTGTCAAAGGCTTTACTGAAATCCAAATACACCACATCTAGAGCTCTCCCTCGGTCCAACTCCCTGGTCACCCAGTCAAAGAAATCGATCAGATTTGTCTGACAAGACCTGCCTCTGGTGAATCCATGCTGCCTCGGGTCCTGTAATCCGCCGGACTACAGAAACCTCACTATTTTCTCTTTCAGCAGCATTTCCAATAATTTACTCACCACCGAAGTTAAACTAACCGGCCTGTAGTTTTCAACCACATCCTTACTTCCGCTTTTGTGTAAAGGCACCACATGAGCCTCTCTCCAGTCCTTTGGCACCACTCCCGACTCCAACGAGGCATTGAAAAGGTCAGTCAGTGGAGTTGCTAGAACGTCCCCAAGTTCCCTCAGTATTCTAGGGTGTAACCCATCCGGTCCCATCGCTTTGTCTACTTTAAGTTGAGCTAGTTTCTCACGAACACAGTCTTCTGAAACTTGTTCAAGATGTCCCTCGCTTCTGTTCTTATTTGTGGGTGTTTTCTGAGGTCCTGCTCCTGGTTCTTCATCTGTGAACACAGAACAAAAATATTTGTTAAGCAATTCCGCTTTATCCTTATCAGCTTCTACATATTCCCCCCCTGCACCCTTGAGTCTGACAATACCACTTTTGCCCTTCCTCTTCTCACTAATATATCTGAAAAATGTCCTATCCCCCCATTTTATTGCATTGGCTATTTCCTCCTCCTTTTGAATCTTTGCCTTCTTGACTACTTTGCTAGCTTCTCTAAGTTTTTCCAAATACAGATGCCCGTCTTCCTCTCTCTGTGATCTCTTGTATTTCATGAAGGCCTCCCTCTTTTCTTCACTTTTTCAGCTACTTCCTTCGAAAACCATAGCGGTCTCCTGTTCCTTTTGCCTTTATTTACCATTTTAACAAAAAGGTTGGTTGCCTTTAAAATACCCCCTTTCAGTTTTGCCCACTGTTTTTCTACATCCCCCAGCTGTTCCCATCCCACTAACGACTCCCTGAGGTATTGGCCCATCTTCGCAAAGTTAGTCTTCCTAAAGTCTAAGATCTTCACCTTGGAATGGATTCTAACAGCCCTAGTCCTAATACTGAACCATACCATCTGGTGGTCACTGGATGCAAAATGATCTCCCACTACAACATCAGAAACACTCTCACCATTGGTAAGCACCAAGTCCAGTATGGCCCCTTCACGTGTGGGGTCTGTTACCAATTGCCTGAATAGTTCTCCCTGTAGAGAATCCAGGATCTCCTTACTTCTAGATGATACTGCAGCAGGAATGTGCCAATCAACATCTGGCATATTGAAATCTCCTAGCAGTAGCACTTCCCCTTTCCTAGCAATGCTGCGTATGTCTTCAATTAACTCTCTGTCCACCTCTTCCTCTTGTGAGGGAGGTCTGTATATCACACCAATGCAAATAGATTTCTCTTTCCCTCTTTCTAGTTTAACCCACAATGCCTCTTCTCTCCCTTTTAAGCTCTGTAATTCCAAAGCTTTAATAGTAGTTTTTACATATAGTGCCACTCCTCCTCCCCTTCTTCCTACCCTGTCCTTTCTGAATAAAGTATAGCCAGGTATAGTTACATCCCAGTCATGGTTTTCTGTGAACCATGTTTCTGTAACTGCCACTAAATCCAAGTCAGCCACTCCCACCAAAGCTTCAACTTCAGGGATCTTATTTCCCATGCTACGGGCATTAATACACACTGCTTTCCATGTGTTACCCCTGTTACATTAAATACCTTTATGGAAATGGGTATCACCTACCTGGGGGCTTTCACTTACCTGGGGGCTTTCTTCACCCATCCCCAACGAATCTAGTTTAAAGCCCTCTTCAGTAGATTAGCCAGTCTACTACCAAAGATGCGTTGACCTTTCTTGGACAGATGGATGCCATCTCTGCTCTGCAACCCTTGGAACAGCATCCCATGGTCTAGGAAACCAAAACGCTCTTGAAGACACCATCCACGCAGCCATGCATTCATCTCCAGGATGCGAGCCTCTCTGCCTTGGCCTTTACCCTCAACAGGGAGGATTGAAGAGAACACCACCTGTGCACCTACCTGCTTCACCCTCTGTCCCAGAGCCATGAAGTCACTTTTGATACGTTCCGAGGTATACCTGGCAGTATCATTTGTTCCAACATGGATTAGCAACATTGGGTAATAGTCAGTGGGCTTGATGAGTCTCGGCAAACTCTCCGTAACATCTTGGATCTTGGCACCAGGCAGACAGCACACCTCTCTGGACATCAAGTCTGGTCGGCAGATGGACGCCTCAGTACCCCTCAGAAGAGAGTCTCCAACAACCACTACCCTTCGTTTCCTTACCTCTTGGTTGAGGTGAAAAGGTGAGACCACCTTAGGCATAAAATGTGGATTAGTCCTAAGGACCACCTTGTCATGATGGAACCTTGTATAAGGTGGATTAGCTACTAGTGCTTGCAATTCACTGATGCGGCGTGCTGATGTGATTGCAATGAGAAAGATAACCTTCCAAGAAAGGTATTTCAAGGAGTTAGTAGCTAAAGGTTCAAAAGGCGGCTTCATAAGCTGATCAAGAACCAAATTTAAGTCCCATGCCACCGGTGGTGGTCTAATGGGAGGCTTTGTTAAAAGGAGGCCTCTCATGAACCTTGCTACAAGGGGATGAGAGGAAACAGGTTGTCCATTTAGAGGCTTGAGTGAAGCTGCAATAGCACTCAGATGGACTCTTACTGAATTTGTCTTAAGGCCTGCATTAGACAGATGCAGGAGATACTCCAGTAAAGATTCCAGAGGTATTGACGGGGGGTTAAGACCCCTTCCAGAACACCAGATGGTAAACCTTTTCCACTTGAAGGCGTAAGAACGTCTAGTGGAAGGTTTTCTGGAAACATGAAGAACATCTTTCACTTGTTGAGAAAGAGGAAGATCCTGGAGATCTAGGCCTTCAGCAACCAAGCCCTGAGATGCAGAGACTGGGGATTGGGATGCCACAATTTTCTGTCCTCCTGAGAGAGGAGGTCTGGAGCAGACCCTAACTCTAGGGAGGGAGCTTGAGAGAGATGTAGAAGCAGAGGGTACCACACTTGCCGTGGCCAATGTGGAGCTATGAGAATCATGTGGCCTCTGTCTCTCTGAAGCTTGAATAGGGTTTTGGGAATTAGGGGAATGGGTGGAAAGGCATACAGGAAGTCTTGACCCCGGTGAAGGAGGAAAGCATCCCTTGCCTGAGCCCCCTGAGCCGGAGTTCTGGAACAGAACCGGGGAAGTTTGGCATTCCACGGACTTGCAAAGAGGTCTATGTCTGGGGTTCCCCAAATTTGAAAAATTTTTGACACCTGGTCCATATGTAGGGACCACGCGTGTGGAAGCAGAACTCGACTGAGTCTGTCTGCCCAAGAGTTTTGAACCCCTGGAAGATAGACTGCCAGAAGATGAATGTGATGCTCTCTGGCGAGGGCCCATAGTCGCAGAGCTTCGTTGCAAAGCAACAGAGAGCCAGTTCCCCCCTGCTTTTTTAGGTAGAACATGGCCACCTGATTGTCCCTGTGGACAAGGACTGTCTTGTGGCTGAGCAGGGTGTTGAAAACTCATAGAGCAAGGAAGATTGCTCTGAGTTCCAAAAGATTGATGTGGAGACAAGTCTCCTGTGGGGACCAGATGCCCTGGGTGGAGAGGTCCTGAAGATGAGCTCCCCAGCCCATTGGAGAAGCATCTGTTGTAAGAGTTGCCTGGGGTAAAGGCTGTTGAAAAGGACACCCCAGCAAGAGGTTTTGAGGGGACTTCCACCATTGGAGGGACAAAATGAGGCGACTTGTGTGTGCTATTTTGTCTGACAGGCAGCGTAATGCCTGGGTCCATTGGGTGGATAAAGTCCACTGAGCTGCTCTCATGTGAAAGCGAGCATATGGTACCACATGAACAGTGGAAGCCATATGGCCTAGCAACTGTAACATCTCTCGAGCAGTTAGTAGGGGTTTCGAGAAGCTAACTGCATCAAGCGAAGGCAGCGGGCCTGGGGAAGAAAGGCCCTTGCCTTTGTGGTATCCAGCAATGCCCCTATAAACTCCAGGGACTGAGTAGGGATCAAATTGGATTTTGGGATGTTTATTACCAGTCCTAAGTATTGAAGGATACGCATTGTGCCGGTTAGAGCAGTCTTGGCCTCTGATTGAGTGGGAGCTCGAATGAGCCAGTCGTCCAGATAGGGGAAGACAAATATTCCCAGGGTGCGCAGAAAAGCAGCAACCACTGCCATGCATTTCGTGAACACCCTTGGTGCAGAGGCCAGGCCAAAGGGGAGCACTCTGTATTGATAGTGCATTCTCCTGGAAAAGGAACCGAAGGAACCTTCTGTGAGTTGGATGGATGAGAACATGAGTGTACGCATCCTTGAGATCTAGAGAACAAAAGCCAATCCTGACTCTGAAGGTATGGCAGCAGAGTTAGCACAGTTACTTACCTGTAACAGGTGATCTCCGGAACAGCAGGAATTAGTCTTCACACGTGGGAGATGTCACCGACGGAGCCCGCACGGGAATGCTCCCCAGCATCCAATCAGAAAGCCTTTGGGAGCATCCCCCGCGCCTGCGCGGTGGCTTCCCGCCCTTCCTACTGCCTCTCCCCAGTTGAGTTTCATAGCTGAGCCAGAAGGAGAGGAGAGGAAGGAATAGAGAAAATAGAGATACAACTCCTAGGGGAGGTGGGCGGGTTGTGAAGACTAATTCCTGCTGTTCCGGAGATCACCTGTTACAGGTAAGTAACTGTGCTATCTCCAGGAACAAGCAGGAATGAGTCTTCACACGTGGGGACTCCCTAGCTAAGGATGCCCGGGGAAATCCCATAAGCGCAGCCCAGGATGGGATGACATTTGCCCAACCTGAATCCCCGGCATCCCCTGAGGGATGGAGGGCAGGAGTTGAATAGAGGAAGCTGTAGAGGAACAGCGAATCTAAAGACTACAGAGAAAGTCTTTAGAGTGCAGAACAGGTACCATTAAGATACAGCAAAAAAAAAAACCCCCAGGCTACGGGAGAGTAGTCAGAGGGGTGCAGGAAGAGTATCATTAAGCATTTAATGAGTAAATGACCTAGTACCAGATAGAGCTTACCAGCCATTAAGTTTTAAAGAATTAATGGTTTAGAACCCTGTATAGCTTACCCACCGGGTTGTCGGAAGTAGTCCTGTGATGAAGGCACTGTAGATGCAGTAGCGAGGTCATCAAGGAAACTTCACCACAGCGAGGAGGAAGTTCCAAATCCGGAAGGCCATGAGATCCAGGCGTCAGCTGGGTCAGGAAAAGGACGGCAGGTCTTCCAGGAGGCTTAATGCAAGCTGAGCACTCCCTTAGGAGTAGAGTCCATAACTCAGAGGACTAACAGTGGAAGACAGGCCGAACTAGAGAGCCTATCCCGGAGAAGAGTAGAGGTGTACCCCGGAGCAGAAGGAGTACACAGTCTGCCCTAGCGAGAGATAGGGAGACAAGGGTCCGGACCTCCGGGAGGAGGACCTAACTGAAAAAGGAGCTGTTGACTCCACAGCAGTAGGGTACCACCAGTCCGCGGGCCGATCGAGGAATAGGCAGGCGGACTGGCCGGACCCCCGGGGGGGGGGTGAGTCCCGGCCATAGGGGGAAAAAGGCGGTAGAACACAGGTACTGTGGGCATCCCCCAATAGGCGCCTATCAAGCAGGTGATATCTAGTATATCTAAGCCGGTGGACATGGGGACGCCCCCTCCGGTACTAACGCAGGTACGCCGGGGGGCCTACCTCCATGAGCAGCACCCTGGTAAGGCGGATCTGCCATCAATCCCCAGAACGTCCACCTGGAGAGGTGGCCTCAAGATCCGTCAGAGGAGGGATCTTTTCCGGAGGGCAAGGGCAGATCGGTGAGCTAAGGGCACGGTAGCGTGGGGGACGGAGGATAACATCAGTCCGGTAGAACACCTCAGGGGTTGGAGGCCCTATATGTGTCCCCAGGACCTGCACGCAGAACTCGTCCCCCGCACAATCGGGGGACATGAGGGTATAGTCCCTGGTAAGTATTGGGGGACTATAGCGGCTGGAAGGGGAATTCCGGTATGGAAGCAATCAGCAAGGGAACACTGGCTGAGAGGGGTTCGGGGACGTACCGAAGAGTAAGTAGGGTGACCGTGGGCCATAGCTATCATGGAGTAAGGTGGTCTCCCTTTCCCACGGAGGAGAATACCTGAGCCCCTAGATAAGACCACAAACCATTTGTCAACTGAACGAGCCCCAGAGTAGAGCTCGATTTTAAACTTCTGGTAAGGAGGTTAAGTGCCGGCAGCCGCCCACCTGAGCCTAAAAATGTTTAGTATGAGAGTCCTGGCGCGGGCCCGGGGACATCAACCCGGGGTGAGAGGTCCCTTGCTTGGGCGCGCCTGGAGGGTGGGCGGAGGGCTGACAGTTCCTCTTCCTAGGGAAGGTGGGTCTGGAGAGGCATTTACCACCGCCGGGGGGGAGCCGGGCCCTAGGCTGGCTGCTAACTCTGGGAAGGTTAGCGAAGCACTGTGCGACCTGACGTAAGGCTTCGCTATTGAAGAGGTGATCTCCGTCGCAGGGAGAATTACCCAGGTTGTGCTGTGCCCGTCTACACAACTCGGACGCCTGCAACCATGCTGTACGGCGTGCTCTAATGGCAACAGCAGAGGCTCTGCTGACCGACCGGAAGGAGTCCAGAGAAGCACGAGAAAGGAATCCGGAGATATTCCTGCAGTGATAAGAAGCAGGGAATATTCAAAGGTCTTGGTTGCAGACACGAAGGGAGATAACCGAGATAACCTCTCGGTGACCTCCCGAAGCGACAGACTCATATAAAATATATATGAAATAATTCTGGCCGCCAGCATAGACGTTTGGAAGGCTTGACGTCCTAGAGTATCTAGCGTCTTCGAGGCGCGGCCTGGAGGGCGAGAAGCATGCTTCTCCTTGCTTCCGGCCTACCTCAGTGCCGATTCCACCACAATGGACCGATGTGGAAGCTGGTGCTGCCGAAACCCCGGGGACGGAGGCACCCGGTACAGAGCCTGCATCGCAGTCGACGGCGCCGGAACCCTCCAAGGCGACCGCCAAGCCCCCAGCAGGAGATCCTGCAGGGAGGGATGCAGAGGAAGCATCACGGCTGCCTGTTCCGCAGGGCCTGGGCTCGGGTCCGGGATAGGGATGGCCAGCAAGTCCGCCATGTCAAGGAGGAAATCCTGAAAAGGCGGCTCTGCCGGAGTAGTTATGGCGGGAGAGGCCGCCAGGGCACTAAGAGGCCGCTCGGGCTGATGCCCGCCGGACAGAGGAGGGGACCAACCGACCCGGATCGGGGCAGTCAACATGGTGTCGTCGGCTCCTGGAATTGATTCCAAGCTAGGCATCGAAGGGGTCGATGGCACCGACAGCGCCGCAGGAATCAGCCTCGGCCCCGAACCCGGGGGCGGCGCTTCCCCCCGTGACTGGAGCGAATCCGCGGCCGCCGGAGGGCAGGGGCCAGCAGTCTCTGCTCTGCGTTGCGGGAGGGGACAGGGGCCGATCCCGAGACGGGCAGTGGCCAGGCTTTCAAGGCTGGACAACGACTACAGGCTGGGCATCGAACCGAGCGAGGAGATCGTCTCCCTCCTCGAGGATCCCGGCGGGAGCGACCGCGCCGGTGGTGGAGATCCCGGAGCGCGGATCGGAACCGCGCCGACCGGTGCCGTGAGCATCAAGGGCCCCCAAGGACGGTGCTCGGTGGAGAGGGGGTCATCTGAAGCCGGCACCGATGTCGATCGGTGGGCGCCGCCCGATGCCGGGCCCCCTCTCGAACCCATCCTACCCGGAGGGAAAGCCTGCCAGGGCATACGGCCCGTCCCCGAGGGGACCCAGGTCACCCGACGACGAGTCCCTGCGGGGGGGAAGTGCAAAGCCCCTGCGGTGGGATCGAGGCGATCGAAGACCCCGAGGCCCCTTTTCTAGGAAAGGGCGGGGCCCTCGACGGCCTCATCGATGCCGGGGGGTCGCCCGTGTGCTGGTCAACACACCCCGAGGTCCCCGGGGAAGGTTGATGGCGGTCCCTTGAGCTCGACGACCCTGCCGTCGCCGGTGGAGTGGTGCCGCTCAAAACCGGTACCACCCTTGCGCAGGGCTGGGATACCGGCGACCCAGCTCGGGTCGAAGCGAGCGGCTCCGAGGGGAGTGAGGCCAGGAGATCATCCCCGGCGAGGGGTGGAACCATCGACACCGGCGCGCTCGAAGCGGGTACTGCCTCCGCGCATGGCCGGAACGCAGGGCCAGACTGTGTCGAGCCGATCGGCCCCAGATGTGCCGAGGGCAGGGGCTGGCGATCCCCGGTGGGGAGCAGGTTACTTGACACCCACGGGTCGGCACCGCCTGAAGCGGATACTACCCCCGTAGGGACGCCATACCGGCGCGAGTCGGTCGGCCCCGGAGGCGCCGAGGACCGCAGCCGCCAATCCCCGGTGAGGAGCGGAACGCTCGACACCGACGCTGACATCGAGGGGTCGGTACCGCTCGTAGCGGGTACCACCCCCGCACATGGCAGTGATGGAGGAACACCAGGCTGGACCGAGTCGATCGGCCCCAGAGGCGCCGAGGACAGCAGCCGACGATCCTCGGTGAGGAGCGGAACGCTCGACACCGACGCCGATGTCTCAGTACCGCCCGGAGCGGATACCACACCCGAGCATGGCTGGGATGTAGGGAGGTCAGACCCGGTCGAGTCGATCGGCCCCGGAGGCACCGAGGACACCAGCTGACGATCCCTGGCGAAGAGTGGAACACTCGACGCCGATGCCGGGGAATCGGCACCGCTCGAAGCGGGTACCTCCCTCGGGCATGGCTCGGGAATGTTCTGTGAGGAGCGAACCTCAGGAACATCCCGAAACCCCGTAAATGCTTTGGAGCACGAGGACTCCCGCCGGGGTATATTAGCCAAGGGGGACTTGAGGGGTTGGCTGGAGCTGTCGCCATGCCGCGCATGAGACGCGCCCCTCAAGACTCAGCTAGTCTTAACAGACTGTTGTGTGGATACCTGATCCTGGAGAGAAGAACAACCCGACGACCGCGCTTTGGGCGTTAAGACGTCGTCGAGGGATATCCGAAAAAGGGAGGGTCTTCTCCCGACACTGTAGCCCGGGGGATTCGGGAAAGAAGGGTCAGGACCCAAACAGGAGAGGCATTGGAGTCCAATTGGAAAATTAGGTCCCCGCAGTGAGGACACTTCTGGGGAGAAGGCGGCTCCATGCTGTAAGCCCGGTAGGCCTCGGCGCCCAGAGGGGAGGGTCCCTCCAGGCGACCAAAAATAAATGAAATTTAAATGAAAATTAATTGAAAAGAAAAGAAAGAAAGGGGCACGGAGGTGCCGCCGTTGGCGGGAAAAAGCCGCGACTACAGAAACAAGAACAAAGGGAAAAAATTTCTGCGCTGGCAGGAGGGACGTCCTGCCTGCTCCGCGGAAAGCGGAAAACGAAAAACTGGGGAGAGGCAGTAGGAAGGGCGGGAAGCCACCGCGCAGGCGCGGGGGATGCTCCCAAAGGCTTTCTGATTGGATGCTGGGGAGCATTCCCGTGCGGGCTCCGTCGGTGACGTCTCCCACGTGTGAAGACTCATTCCTGCTTGTTCCTGGAGATCCTAGAGAAACCATCTTGAATTTTTCCTTGACTAGGAATCTGTTCAACTCTCTGAGATCTAAAATGGGTCTGAAGCCCCCTGTTTTCTTTGGGATAAGAAAATAGGGGGAGTAGAACCCTGTGCCTTGTTGTTGAGAAGGCACTTCCTCTATTGCCCCTTGGACTAGAAGAGTGGCAACCTCCTGCTCTAATAGGCTGAGGAGGGAGGTTGGAGAATTGAACTGGTGCACTCTTGTGAGAGGGGGCAAGCTGGAAAAATGAAGTTTGTACCCCTCTCTTATGATGGAGAGTGTCCAATGCTCTGCTGTGATTTGTCCCCATCTGGGAGCAAAGTGACATAACCTTCCTGGAATGGTGGAGGGCTCTGGTCCTTCTAGAGCCAGGAAGGCTAAGTTCTCTAGCAGAAAGTCAAAGGCCCTGAGGGGGCTAAGACTGCTGAGCTGGAGCAGGCCTCACAGCCTTAGCCTTGGTCTGTTTGGAGGATTGCTGACGTTTAGAAGGGAACTGAGCTGCAGAAGATGCTCTCTGACTATAAGCAGGATAGGATCTTCCCTTTTTAGAATAAGGTGTTTTCTTGAACAACCTTTTCTTAGCAGGAGCAGCTGTAGATTTGGATAGTCTATCCAAAGGAGAATTTTCAGCATCCATCTGATTGGCATTTGCTTGCCAATCCTTACCAAACAGATTTTCACCTGTACAAGGGATATTTCCCAATTCATCTTGGACCCAGGTCTCCAAATCAGATGCTTGAAGCCAAGCAATCCTACGTGCAGCTATAGCTACAGCTGAGGCTCTGCTTACGCATTCAAAGGAGTCGAAAGCTGCACGGTTGGAGAATTTGGAGATATCCTGGGCATGTTTGAGCCCAGAGAGAAATTCTTGCCTTTTATTGTCAGACATAAAAGAACTTAAAGTCTGCAAATGGTCAGCGACTTCTTTTAAGAACATTCCCATGTAGAGACTATAAGAATTAATTCTCGCAGCAAGCATGGAAGCTTGGAAGACTCTTCTACCAAAAGCATCCAGGGTTCTACATTCACGTCCTGGAGGATTAGAGGCATGTCTCTTGGCACTTCTAATCTTTCTCATTGCAGACTCAACCACAATAGAGTGGTGAGGAAGCTGAGTTTTATGGAAACCAGGACAAGGAGGGACACGATACATGGTGTCCAACCTGCGAGAATGAGGAGAGGTGGTTAGAGGTGCTTCCCACATCCTTAACATGAGATCATACAGAATCTCATGAATAGGCAAGGTAGCTGCCTCTTGAGGAGCTTTAGGATATTGTAGAATATTTAACTCCTTAGCTCTAAGCTCTGACTCTGGGGCTACTGTAATAGAGAGACCCCGAGCCACCTCTCTGATAAAGTCTTGAAAAGACAAGTCCTCTGGAGGAGACATCCTTCGTTTAGGAGAGGACTCCTCCTGTGGAAGAAGCATCGCTGCATCAACAGACTCTTCAGAATCCTCAGTCATCAGAGGAATCGAAGTATCGTCTGTCGGGATGCTCTTGCAAAGCCCGATACCCGTACCGACCAGGGTCGGTACCGGGAATCATCGGTACCAGAGGGCTGCAGAGGGCAGGGTACCGGCATGGCTGACAATGATGCCGATGTCGATGCCACCGGTACCGGGATCAGTAACGATGGCGATACCGAAGCCGGGACCTGCGGAGTAGTCTGTTGCGATACCACGGGCGTCGATGCCACAAGGAAAGCCGCCAGACTGCGTTCCATGGACAGAATCCTCTGATCCATCGACGCTGCCAATGCCTGGAAGTCGGTACCGGTGGAGGCCACCGGTACCCCAGAGCATGGCACCAGGAGATCTGTTGAGGCCACGCCCATCTAGATCATCCTGGAACCCCGATGATGATGCTTTAGAAGCCGAAGCCTCCCGCCGGGGTAATTTTGCCGGTGCAGAATCCTCGAGGGCAAGGCCAGAGGCATCTCGATGCTTAGAAGGATATTTGCCCTTCGAGGACCGGCTGGATTTATGTTTAGTTACCTGAGATCCATGTGAGGAAGAAGCAGCCCTGGAAGACGTCGATGCCACCAAAGCCGCATCAGAGGGAAACAGGGTACTGAGCTTGACAGCTCGGTTCTGTCGACCTCTCTTAGACATCATGGAACAGGACACACAATCTTTAATGGAATGGTCAGGGCCTAAACATTTGAGACAACAGTCATGGGTGTCGGTGACAGATATAGTACCGCCACATTTTGTGCACTTCTTAAAACCTGAGGCAGGTTTTTCCATATTTAAGGAAGAATGTTTTGGGCCTAAGGCCCAAAACTGAAGTACACCTGAAGAAAAAATAGAAGGTTGTTTTTTTTTTGTTTTGTTTTTTTTAAGAAAAGAATAAGAACCGGCGGTACCGGTACAGCGTCGAGGAAGGCAGACACGTACAGAAAAGAAATAAAGAAAAAATAAGGAAATTCTTCTGCGGTGACAGGAACACGACCTGCTGGCTCCGCGGAAAAAAAACAACTGAGGAGAGACAGTTGGAAAGGCGGGAAGGCAGCACGCAGGCGCTGTGGGATGCTCCCAAAAGCTTTCTGATTGGACGCTGGGGAACGTTCCCGCGCAGGCTCCGTCGGTACCGACGTACCCATATGTGAAGACTCATTCCTGCTTGTTCCTGGAGATACACTATTCAACAAATGAACAGATTCCATATATCAACAGACCTTTCAAAGTATAATATTTTTGTCGGACAATTGAACCCCAGGCAAAGAACTTAACTGGCGGTTCGCGTCTCACGGCTATGGTGGACTTTAACCTGAAGCAAGGTCTAAAAGGTTTGATGACAGCAACCCGAAACGCAGGACTGTGTCATTCTCCACCAATCTTGAGGATTTCTGCTACAGCGCTTGGGACACAGCTAAGTACTTCTTGCTAAAAATTTCTTACTTAGCAGTTTAAAGGTTTCTGCACTTTGATTAAAAGGGACACGAACCACCAGTTAAGTTCTTTGCCTGGGGGTCAATTGTCCCACAAAAATATTATACTTTGAAAAGTCTGTTGATAAATGCAACCTGTTCATTTGTTGAATGCTGCTTATTTTTATAGCGCTACTGGACATCCCTGCGTGGTATATTGGTGATAAGTCTTAAGGTACAATATTACCTTCTCCCAAAGAGCTTACAACACAAGTGAGTACCTAGGCAACGAGAGATAAAGGCCCTCATTCTGGAATGCGGATTGCGGGGCTGCACTAGCCCGCAATCCGCCTAGAGCCTATTCCCCCACCGGCTCTCCCTGTACGTCCCGAGCTTCAGGATGGGGAGATCCAGCAGGGCACGGGATAAGGGCGGCGCAGGGGAAGGCCAGACTGGCAGGACGTAGAGGGTCGATTCAGGTCATGGCCTTGTACGTCCTGCAAGGCCTTCCAGGACGTGCAGCTTATACCACCTCTGAGGTGGTATAAACTGCACATTTCAGAAGATCGGGGCAGGGGTACCACACACTGAGCCGGGACTGGGTAGGGGGGCTGGGGTGGCCCAAGGCAATCTGCTACCTGAGGCGATGGATGAAATGATGCACCCCACCCACCGGAGAGGGGGGGTTCTTTCTCAAAACTTGGGACTGAACCAAACCAAAAAGCCAATTAGATAAGGTGGAGCAAATGCAAGATGTTCGCACACCAAGGAACTAAAAGAAAGAGCAAAAACCACAGCAATTTATAACTCCAAATTATAATTCATTTGTATTTTGTTGTTATGGTGCTTGCTTTTTCTTTTTGGGCATATATTTTGCATTCACAGAACCCCCTCCTCAACAATGGGTGCAGAGCAGAGGTAGGACTTTCACTCACAGAATTCAATATATTTTAACAAAAATCTGATTCTGGTCATCTCACCAATAACAAACATTCTCCAGTACAAGGCATATTGGGAACTAATATAAAACACTTCTAAAGTCTCTGAAGATCTGCAAGGCCAAATCTACCATACCAGCATACACTTCCAAAACTCATACAATAAGGGGCCTACCCAGAAAAAAGCAGTACTACAAATACTGCAATGGGCCCCAAAACATCCATACATGTATTTGAAAAGCTGTACAAGTCAAATTACTACAGTACAGATCCCTACATACAAACTCCATGTTAACAGAACACCTGGCCTTGGTCACACACTCAGAACACAGACCCTCACCAAGTACAGAATAATTGACCATAACCTAAAGCAAAAATAAAAATATATAGACAAAAATTAAAATGAAAACCCAAGAAGCCAGACTCCACATGCAGTGCCACACCAGATAAAAGATGCAGTTCCCCATACTGTGTGAAATATAGATAGTGCAAAGTTCAATCACTAAATTGAAAATAATTTTTTTTTCTACCTTTGTTGTCTGACGATTTTTGATCATGTTGGTCACGATCTGAGGTTTCTGTTTTCCTCTGAAGTCTCTTTCTATGATCTATAGTCCATCTGCCATTTCTTGTCTCTCCTTTTGCTTTCTTCATTTTTTTCCATCAGCCTTTTTCAAGTCCCAGTAACTCTCCCCAGTATCAGCATCCTTTACAGCCTCCTCTCCCAGTACCTTCCAGTGCCAACCCTCTTGCATTCCCAGTACCGCCACTGGTGTCTATTCCCTTCCAGTCCCCCTCCTTCCCCACCATCCAGCCCCTTCTAGTCAAAATACCATACCAGTAATCAGCGAACTTCCAGTCCCAGTGCCCCCTCCCATGTCAGTTCCCTTCCAGTCACCCTCTCCTCTGTCCATCTGCCCTCCAGTGCCATCCCCAGGTGTTGGCTCCCTTCCAGCTCCCTCCTTCCCCTCTTTTCTGCTCCCTTCCAGCCCCCACCTTCCTCCCTGTCAGTTCTCTTCTAACCCCCCTCCTATTACCCAGCCACCTTCTAGCCCAATCCCCAAGTGTCTGCTCCCATCCAGCTCTCCTCCCCCCCCCCCCCATGTCTGCTCCCTTCTGGGGCCTTTCCCTCCCCCCCCTTACTGATTCGTCCTTTAAAAAAAAAAAGAAAGCAGCCACGGGAACATTTCTCTGCTAACTTTTAAACTGCTGGGTCACGGAGTTTCGGATTTCTAGTCCCACAGGTGCTCCTTGTGGTCTTGGGCAAGCCACTTAACCCTCCATTGCCCATGTTCCCTGTAAGTATTAGTGTATGTGTCTCATATCCCCGTGTGTTAAATGTATCTCCCAATTGTGTTGTGACCACTTTGATTGAAGGATAAGGTGGTATACAAAACTGTCTAAATAAATAAATAAGAATAAGCAGTGGATGACAGGAGCATCTGTGGGGAGGAATCCCTGTAGGCCAGAGCGGCACGCTGGGCCATCCTCAAGCCAGATTCTGGCTCCCTCAGGAACATTTTATTCACGTAGACCAGAATCAGGTCCTAACAGCCCCATCTTCAGCAGGGATGTCTGGACGTCCTGCTCCCAGAATCGGGCTCAAAGTGACTTGCCCAAGGAATGCCAGTGGCAAAAACAGGATATGATCCTGGCTTCCCTAGTTCAGTCCACTGCCTCTGTCATTTTGTATAGTTCCAGTTCGATCAGAGGCATAAGACTTCATTCATATTTTTCCCCCATTTTTAATCCTCTAATCACATTGTTGCCCTCCTATCAAGCCCAGCAAGCATAGTGACTGTTCCCAGCAAGAGAAGCAGACTGCAGCTCCCTACAAAGCAGAATATCATTTTGCTAGACCAGTCAAGACAAGTGAGATATGCTCCTCGTCAGGAAGGGAGAGGCAGACTAGAACAGCCTTCAGTGATGATATCACTATGTACTCTGGTGCAGCACTGAGAAAGCCAGCATTGTCTGCCTCAAGCAGGTGGCAAGGTGTGTGTGGACTGGCATGGCAGTGCAGATAAGACCCCCTCTCTTTCACTGTCCTATATGTTCTGCTTTTTTTTTCTAGCTTTTGCTAGTGTTTTATAAGAACATAAGAACATAAGATATGCCATACTGGGTCAGACCAAGGTCCATCAAGCCCAATATCCTGTTTCCAACAGTGGCCAATCTAGGTCATATGTACCTAGCAGAGGAACCGCTGATGGTGCTCTCAGATGGTAATATGAAAGTTGTTGTTAAGTGCCATCGAGTTTGTGTCGACTCATGGCGACCCTCTGAATAGTTGTCCTAAACTGTGTTCAGTCTTCAGTCAGGCGGCTCATTGTTGACAGAGTGGCACCCATAGCTGCTCTATTGTATCAATCCATCTCATTGCTGGCCTTCCTCTTTTGCGTTGACATTCTACCTTGCCAAGCATGATGTCTGCCTTTCTCTAATGATCTCTCTCTTCACATGATGTGTCCAAAGTATGAAAGATGAAGTCGTGTCATCTGAGCTTCTAAAGAAAGCTTGATCTCCTCAAGTACTGACTGGATTGTTTTTTGGGTAGTCTATGGTATACACAGTATTCATTGCCAGCACCATAATTCAAAGGCATCAATTTTCTTCCTGTCTATCTTTTCACTGTCCAACTTCAGTATCCATATGACATTATTGAAACTACCATGGCTTGAAGGCGTTCAATCTTTGTATGGGGAGAGACATCTCTGCTCTTGAGAATCTTGTCTAGGTCCTTCATTGCCATTCTGTAAAGAGGAATGCGTCATCTGATTTCTTGACTGCTTGTTATTTCTTTGATAGTTGATTCAAGTAGGTTAAAAGTTGTCCACTATTTCAATTTCTTCTCCATCAACGATGAACTTATTGATTTTGCCAGTTGTCAGGATCGTTGTCTTCTTTATATTAATATGCAGGCCCATTTTAAGACTATATTCCTTGATCTTGAGAAGCAAATGTTTCAGTTCATCTTCATTTTCAGCCAGTAATGTGGTATCATCAACATAATGAAGATTGTTGATGAGATTCCCACCAATCTTCACACTTCTGTTGTCTTCATACAATTCTGCTTCTCTGATGATTTGTTCTGCATATAAATTAAACAGGTAGGGGGAAAGTATGCAGCCTTGTCGTACATCTTTGCTGATTTTAAACCATTGTGTTTCCCCTTGTTCTGTTCAAACTGTTGCTTCTTGATCAATGTAAAAGGTTGCGCAAGAGAACAATCAAGTGTTCTGGTATACCCATGCTTCTTAATGTGACCCAAAGTTTCTCACGGTTTACACAGTCAAAAGCCTTGCTGTCAATAAATCACATCTAAAATACCTT
Organism: Ichthyophis bannanicus; assembly: GCA_033557465.1. NCBI lineage: Eukaryota > Metazoa > Chordata > Amphibia > Gymnophiona > Ichthyophiidae > Ichthyophis > Ichthyophis bannanicus. The sequence continues at coordinate 137,024,876 of CM066042.1, forward strand.
TTTGGTATTCTTTAGTCTTTTCAAGGATCCATCTCACATCCGCGATGATGTTTCATGTTCCTCGCCCTTTCCTGAACCTTGCTTACACTTCAGGCAGTTCTCGTTCCAGGTATGGTTGTAGTCTCTGATGAATAATCTTCAGTAGAATTGCTGGCATGTGGGATCAGAGCAATTGTGCAATAATTTCTAGTCAGTTGTATCACCTTTTTTTTAGTATTAGTATAAACACAGATCAATTCCAGTCAGTTGGCCATGATGTTGTCTTCCAAATTTCCTGGCAGTGCCTTGTAAGTACGGTAACAGCTGCATCAGATTTCCGTAATACTTCAATGGGAATGTCATCAATGCCTGGTGCTTTGTTCTTTAATAAAGTTTTCAATGCGGCTTCAACTTCTCCTTTCATCACCAATGGTTCTGGATCATAAGGTACAGGTTGAAATGGCTGGTGGTCCACTTGATCTTTATCATATAACAATTCACATTCTTTCCACCTTTTCTTGATGATCTCAGCATCATTTAACATGGATCCTTGAGCATCTTGTAACATTCCAATTGAAGGCTAGAATTTTTTCTTTAACTCTCATAGCTTTAGGAAAGCCAGTCTTGTTCTTCCCGTAATAGTTTCTGCTTCTATTTCCTTGCATGAGTCATTGTAGTACTTCTCTTTGTCTTGTCTTGCTGTTGAATTCTGTGATTGCCTCTTTCTCCTCTGGCTTTAGATTCTCTGCATTTCTGGGCAATTTTCAGAGTTTCTTCGGTCATCCATTTTGGCCGTTTTTGCTTTTTCACCTATTTTAGAGATTTCTCACTTTCTTCCAACACAACCTTCTTGATGTCATCCCATAACTCTTCTGGAGCTCTGTCATTTGTATCTAAAGCAGCAAATCAATTTTGCAGGAAGTTTTTAAGTTCTGGTGATTTATTCTCAAGGTCATATTTTGCTACATTCATGAGTGGCTTGCTCTTTTTCAACTTTAGCTTGAATTTGAATACTGGTGATCTGGATCTGTACCATAGTCAGCTCCAGGTTTTGTCTTTGTTGATGTTATAGAGCTTTTCCATCGTTGACTTCCATAAATGTAGTCAATTTGATTTTTGTACAATCCATTAGGTGAAGTCCATGTGTACCATTGCTGCTTGTGCTGCTGGAAGGTGTTTGAGATGAATAAATCATTGGTCTTGCAGAATTCTATCAGTCTTTCTCCAGCTTCATTTCTGTTGCCAAGTCGATATTTTCCAACCACTTTGCCTTCTTTGATGCCAACTTTTGCGTTCCAGTCACCCATGACTATCAGGATATCCTGTTTGCATGTTCTGTCAATTTCAGCTTGTACTTGTTCATAGAACTCATCAACTTTATCCTTTTCTGCAGCTGTCGCTGGGGCATATACTTGAATTATAGTTGGGTTGATGGGCATTCCTTGTAGATGAATAGAAATTAAGTGTTCACTGATTACATTGTATTTCATTACAGTTCTTGCAAGTTTCTTCTGAATTATAAATGCAACACCGTTTCTTCTTTGTCTTTCATTTCCAGCGTAGTAGACCATGTGATCATCAGATGCAAAGTCCATTTCAGTTCACCGATACCCAACAGATTGAGTTGTACAAGTTCCATTTCATTCTTGACCACCTCCAACTTCTCTTGGTTCATGCTTCGTACGTTCCATATCCCAATATATAAGACATCTTTGCAGCTTCTGACTCATTTCATACGCAGTCAGATGCCATGAGGGATTTGATCTAACCACGTGATAAATACTGGCTTTACTCTGAAGTCTTCAGCTTCTCCCTAGTAGCCAGTTGAGTGCCTTCCAACCTGGGGGTCTGATCTTCCAGCACTATAGTGTGATGTGTTTTGTTGCAACTATCCATTGGGTTTTCATGGCAAGATAAGGAAATAGATTGCCAGGCCTTTCTTCCACACAGTTTAATTTTAGTGTTGTTGCCGTTGTCACAGAAATGTGATCCTCTGCCGCCAACACCATTCCATTCTGCTGCTGCCCAGATGGGCTGTTTGTCTTGGTTAGGGCACCTCAGCTAAGACCTGTCCATCTTGGGAGAGACCCTGCCAGTAGTTAAGCTACAGATAGCTTAGCCCTCAGCATTACTGATGCACACAAGCCCTCACAGCACGACAAGCTGCAAACCAAATGACCTTACCAAAGTACACTTTAGCAAGGTCCAAAGAGGATAGAAATTCTCCTTGTCAGACTGACACAATGACTGACCTAATGGTCTCCATGAGGAAGAGAGGCATTTGAAGCCTGACACTAACCGCCATCAGGTCTAGAATGGGCTGGAAAGAGCCACCTCTTTTGGGTATCACAAAGTAGATGGAGTAACAGCCCTTTCCCTGCTCTACAAAGGGCATGGGTACAATAGTCTGCAACTGCAGGAGATGCTACAGATCACCACCTGCTCATGTATGGACCCATAGGGAGACTCCAGAAAGGCCTCCCAAAGAGGCTGTGCAAACTCCAGTGCATAATCCCAACTGAGGACCTCTAGGATGCATTGGTCCGACATGATATAGGTCCATTCTGTGTAAAACAACCTCAGCTAACTCCTGACTGCTGTACCAAGAGGGTGCGTTTGGTAACTGCTTGACCCGGTCTATTGGGCTCGTAGGTCACAAAGAGCCGGCCAGACTTGCAATGAGTCCGAGTGCACTGCAAGTAGAAGGTGAAAGCCCTTCTGCAGTCAAGGGTGTGGAGAGCCGCCGATGCCTGGTCGGCGTGGGGCCTTGGGAAGAAAGTCAGCAGGATTATCTTCTGACTAAGATGGAAGTTCGAGATGACTTTAGGCAGGAATTTAGGGTGGGTACGAAGGACCACCCTATTCCGATAGAATCTGGTGTAAGGGGCATCAGCCATGAGAGCCTGGAGCTCATTGACTCGGCGGGCCGAGGTCAGTGCCACCAGGAAGGCCACCTTCCAGGACAGGTGCCGGAGGGAGCACGTCGCCATCGGCTCGAAGGGTGGACGGGTGAGCTGCATGAGTACCACATTCAGGTCCCATTCCGCCGGAGGACGACGGATGGGTGGCTTGGAAAACAGAAGACCCTGCATAAAGTGGGAGACTAACAGCTGCCCCGAGAGGAGCTTTCCGTCGATGGGGAGGTGGTTTGCCGAGATGGCGCTCAAGTGTACCCTGACAGTATTCAACTTCAGCCCTTCCTTCGAGAGATGGAGGAGGTAGTGGAGGATCCACCGAATGGGGCACGAGAACAGGTCGATCTGGAGCCCGGAGCACCAGACCAAGAAGCGCCTCCACTTGAAAACGTAGGCTCGTCTAGTGGAACCCTTTCTCGAAGCAAGGAGGACTTCTTTGACCTCCTCCAGAAGAGACAGAGAGGCTAGGGAAACCCATTCAGCTGCCAGGCCGTGAGGGATATGGAGGCTAGATTCGGGTGCTGCACCCGCCCCTCCTCCTGTGTTAGCAGGCCTGGAGCAGAGCCCAGGGGAACAGGAGGCTCTGTTAAAAGCCGGAGCAGAAGCGGGAACCAAGGCTGCAGAGGCCAAGAGGGGGCTACGAGGATCAACGATGCCCGATCCCGCTGAGCCTTGAAAAGGGTTCTCACAACGAGAAGGAAGGGAGGGAATGCATAGAGTAGGCTGGATGATCAGTCCAGGAGAAATGCATCTGGACTCTCTCTGCTTGGATGTGGTATTGGGGTGCAAAAGCATGGAAACTACGCATTCTGGGGACTGGTGAAGAGATCTATCGCCGATGTCCCCCAGCGAAGAAACAGCCAGCCCGCTACCCCTGGATCCAGCCGCCATTCATGGAGGCGAAGGATTCTTCTGAGTCTGTCCGCCAGGACATTCTCCTGACCCGGAAGGTAGGCCGCCTTGAGGGATATCTGCCATCGGACAGCGAAGGAGCAGATGAGGACTGCTTTCCGGCAGAGAGAGTGTGATCCCGTGCCTCCCTCCTTGTTGACATAGAACATCGCCATGCAGTTGTCTGTCTGCACGAGAACCGTCCTCCCCTTGAGATGGTTCTCGAAAGCCCTCAGGGCCACCGAATCGCCCGGAGTTCGAGCAAGTTTATCTGCTGCAGAGGACTCCTCAGGCAACCACTGCCCCTGCGTGTACAGCGGCCCAGAGTGGGCTCCCCGATCTAACAGGAAAGCATCTGTCGTCAGCACTGCATCGTGCTGCGGGGCCTGGAAGGGCAATCCCTGGAGGAGGTTGCAGGGGTTTTGCCACTAGCTCAGGAACAAGTGGAGGTCGGGGAGGACCCTGATAGGGTCCCTGAGGTGACCGAGGGACGGGCTCCACTGGGCACTGAAGCACCACTGAGCAGTCCGCATGTGCAGGCGGGCATGGGGGACCACATGCACGGTACAGGCCATGTGGCCCAGGAGGCATAGCATGGTCCGAGCGGTGACACGAGGAGTGCTTTGGACCCAGGCCGCCAGAGCTTGGAGACGGTTGGTGCGATCTGCTGGCAAGAAGGCGGTCGCCTGCTGAGTATCGAGGCACGCCCTGATTAACTAGAGTGCCTGCACCTGCTCGAGGTGAGACTTTGGATAGTTGACCAAGAACCCCAAGCCCTCCAACAGAAGGATTGTGCGTGGCATTGCTCACCAGGTTTCCTCGGCAGAGGAGCCCTTGACGAGCCAGTCGTCGAGGTAGGGAAAGATTGGCACACCCTGATGCCTGAGGTGGGCGGCGACCATGACGAGGCATTTTGTAAAGACTCGTGGGGTAAATGCGAGGCTGAAGGGGAGCACCCTGTACTGGAAGTGCTCTCCCTGCACCCTGAAGCGCAGATACTGCTTGTGCTGGGGGTGGATTAAGATATGGGCATAAACGTCCTATAGATACAAGGAGCATAGCCAGTCGCCCTGCTGGAGGAAGGGCAGCAGAATGCCAAGGGATAACATCTTGAACTTCTCCCACACCAAGAACTTGTTCAACTTTCTGAGGTCGAGGATGGGCCACAGACCCCCCCCCCCCCCGTCTTTTTCGAGACGAGGAAGTACTGGGAATAGAAGCTCAGACCTCGAAGGTGCGGAGGGACCTGCTCAACTGCCCATTGGGTAAGGAAAGAGAGGTTCCCGCTGCAGTAAAACCTGGTGCGCGGGGAGTCGAGGAGGCTTCGCCGGGGAGAAGGGAAGTGGAAGCCTGTCGAAGCAAAGGTGATAGCTGTCTCGGACAACCTGGAGAACCCAGGTGTATGAGGTGATGGAAGCCCACAACGGGGTGGAATAAGACAGGCCCCCCCCCCCACTGGCTGCTGCGTCACCGGAGGGCGAGGGGCTATGCCGATGGCGTCAAAACCCCTGTGCGGGTTGTGGAGGAGCTGGAGTTTGGGCTTTCGATCCTTTTGGTTTGTGATGCCCTTGGCCGGATTTACCCTGCGCTGGGGTGGTTGGCGTGGGTGTAGCCAGGTATGGCGGGTAGCCCCGGTACTGGAGACCTGTAGGGCTGGTACTCCTGCAATTCTGTGCCTGCAGATATCCAGCCTGCTCAGAAGCTGAAGCCTGAACCAAAGTTATTTTATTTTATTTTTTTTATTTTTATTTACATTCTCTTATATACCGAGCTATTCTGCATCAGTGCGGTTTACATTGAACAAACTGAAATTACATTGAACAGGGCATTATAACTTGGAGATAACTATTTTACAGGGAACATGGGCTATGGAGGGTTAAGTGGCTTGCCCAAGACCACAAGGAGCACCTGTGGGACTAGAAACCCCAGTCCTTCCGGCCCAAGGTTGCTGTCCTCTAGTGGGATTTGAACCCCCGACCTTCCGGCCTGAAGTACCTTGCCCCAACCACTAGGCCACTCCTCCACTCCAAAGTTGACCAAACAAGATGGTTTCCTGTTATAAGAAACTTTTGCTGTGTTTCCAGCCTCAGTCTTGACCTTCAAGCAACTGCTTGCTAAGCTTTTATGTGTGTGCATACTAAAGCCCATTGTTCCTGGCTAATTCACTGCCCACATGCAGGAACATCTGCTTCTCCAGTTCTTTTCTATAGATGGTTCTAATGGCCTTGGACACTTGCACCTCTGCCCAGAAACTACATACCGTTTCCTCCACATGACATTTACTATGGATACTTTGTCTGCAAGAAAGATGCCTGTAGACTACCTCCTGATTCGCTGAGAACTCTTCGGATTGTCTCATGCCAACCAATTACCAAAAAGTGATAAGGACTCATCACAAATCAGTCTGCACAGAAGAACTTTCTCACCTTTTTGCCGTTTGTGCCCAGATTACCTTGTGTCTGCTAACTGATCTGTCTGCGAGACAGAGACACACTACATGCGTGCAAGGCTGTTCTCCTAAGGACTGAGATAAGACTGTCACAGATACCTTCGGTTCTGTGTTCTCCCGCGACTCACCTACGAAAGGACTATAGCCTGCATTATCTAGCCTAGCTGCCTCTTTGGACCTGTGCTGCTCCAGAGACTTATCGGACCTCAGCCACCAGAGTGCCAGCAGGAGCTAAGGTTCAGTTTTATTTCTCCTCCTCCGGATGGGCGATGGTTAGCTAGAAACTTATTCCATAACTCTTCTCAGTGCGGAGCGAATCAGTGACTTCTGGTGATTTATCACTTTGTCTAACTGTAATCTTATGCTGCTACAATTTCCTACCTCATATTTCTAATATCTTTAGTTATATGTCTGTATATTTTTCTACCTCGCTGTCCATAATAAACATAATATATATACAGACAAGACTTCTTTCATGGCTCATTACCAGCACCCTCGTAGAACTTCAGACTGGGTATTAGTAGCTAATTTTCCCTGGACATAACAGAGCATTACTTACCTTTGTGTGCTACTAATAATCCCTACAGACCCTTCCTAGGAAAGAAGGGCTTTTTTGGCTGGTTGGTTTTTCTGGGGCAGAGTGGAAATCTTGTGTGAGAGATGGGTTCTGGTGACGAACTCAGTCTCTATCTCCACGGCTTTATCCTCCATCGGCTTACCGAAGAGCTGCTCGCCGAGGCAGGGAACATCCAGGAGCTTTTCCTGCACACACTGCTCCAAATCTGAGGATTGGAGCCATGCCTGGCGGCGGGCCCTGATGCCCGCAGCTGCCACCTGAGCCGATGTCTCGAATCCATCATAGGCAACTCGGGAGAAGTATTTTGAGCAGTCTGCGACGGACTTCAACAGAGTGCCAAATCTACTCAAGGGCTCACGGAAAACCCTCTGAGCTCCTTGGCTAAATCGCGCAAGAACATACTCATGTATAGTTGGTATGCTTAAATGCAACAAGAGAGCATGGAGCCTTGATAGGCCTTGCGGCCAAGGGTATCAAGGGCTCTCAACTCTCGGCTGGGCGGTACCGACGAGTGTGATTTTGGGCTCTTCTGCTTCCTCATGGCCAACTCCACCACCATAGAGGTTTGGGGAAGTTGGGTCTTCCTGAACCCCGGTCCATGTTGTACCTTGAACATAGTATCAAGGCACTTGCTCACGATGGGGACCGAGGCGGGGGCCTCCCACATGTGCAGCAGCAGTCAAGACAGAATAGGAGGAACCGGCACAGTGAGAGATTCCGTAGGCAGGGACTCGTACTGAAGAATATCAAGTTCTTCAGCATGAGTTACCCACGGTCTCTGGGTGCGAGTCAGTGAAGCTGGCTGTGAGCACCTGCAGGGAAGCGATGAACACAGAAACGCTGCGTTCCCGTGCCAGCATGCAGGACTCCCACCCGGGCGCGGGGCCCTGCGACGCCGACCCTGGGGTCATCGGGTCAGGCGTCAAGGAGGAGAGGGGGGTCCTCATTGGGACAGCCCTCAGGAGATCGGGTGCCTTCACCGGAGGCCTCCACATCCGTGCAGGGTACCTTGCGGGGCCACTCCCCGTCCGACTCTCGGGAACGCCAAAGGGGGCCAAGTGGCCGAGAGCATGAGCGCTCGCAGTTATCGGGAGCCCCCGACAGCGACTTCGAGTCCTTCTTTTTGCACCACTCCACCTCAGGGGGATCCCTGGTCGGAGTGCCGCCGAGAGCGCGGGGCCGAAGGGGGGGGACCCTACCAGGGGCGAGACGACCGAGGGTGCCACCGGGGATTCTGAGGCAGCCTTTCGAAAAATGTCTTTGGACTTCTGCTTACGTCTAAGCAGGACTTTAGAAGACATTTTCTTGCAGAGGGAACAGAGCTCCGGATCATGGTCAGCTCCGAGGCATGGCAGACAATAGTCGTGAGTGTCCGTAAGTCCGTAAGTGTCAGCAACCTTGGGCCAGAAGGACTGGAGTTTCTAGTCCCACAGGTGCTCCTTGTGGTCTTGGGCAAGCCACTTAACCCTCCATAGCCCATGTTCCCTGTAAAATAGTTATCTCCAAGTTATAATGCCCTGTTCAATGTAATTTCAGTTTGTTCAATGTAAACCGCACTGATGCAGAATAGCGCGGTATATAAGAGAATGTAAATAAATAAATAATGTTCCTAGAGCATCTGTAGCATTTTTTGAAGCCGGTGGCCATGGGGGCAAAAATAGCCCTTGCGAGGTCAAAGACCCACGCAGCCAGCAGTTAGGGAAAGAAAAAAAAGGGCATGAAGCTCGTGACAAAAAATGAAGAAAAAAAAAGCTATCCCCAATGGCTCTAAGAAGATAGAGAAGGGGAAGGACGGGTAGAGGACCGATGCAACCAGAAAACAAAAAGCCTGTAGGCCAAAAACAAACTTTTTACCTGAGGGACGAGGATGTGCGTCCAAAGGGCTCTGTGGAAAAAGGGAGACTGAACAAGATGGCACCCTTGGGCAGGTAGAGGACCATACATGCGTGGCAGCAATCCCAAAGGCTTTCTTTGAAAGCTGAGGAATTGCTCCGCGCGGGCTCCATTGGTGCCAACGTCACCCATAAGTGAGGACTGACTTCCTGCTTGTTCCTAGAGAATTACCAAGTCCCCTCAGGGCCTCCATGGATGCCTCCTGTCCACTCTGGCACACCAGCACTGACTCAAGGCAGCTATCCGCTCGAGGAGACGGGGCATTCCTGAGCTCTAAGCTAATGTTGGGCCTACAGGTTTCAGTCTCATAGGGTACAGGACGATGAGTCTGGGCCACAGGAGACAGGCTTATCTGCACTACTGCACTATCCAGATACCTAGCCACCTGCTGGAGGCAGACAATACTGGCTTCTCGCAGTGCTGCACTTGTAGATATACCAAGTGATGACATCACTGAAAGTTGCTCTGGTCTTCTTCCACCTACAGGACTAGGGAGCAGCTCTCTCTTGTTTGGACTGGTCTAGCAGGATAAGGAAGGGTGCTTTTATTTCAGCTTACCTCCTGTGTGGGAGTCAGTACTTACTACAGTAGGGCACAAGCCTAGTCATGAGCCTAATCCACTTTGATGCTCTGTTAGATGTTCCTGAATGCAAAGCACTACAGGTTGCACGTGGGAATTGGAGCAGATGACACTTTTGGTAGAGAAGTTCTGCCCCAACCGTAGTTTTCCTATCACCCAAGGTCCTGATTGCTTGGGTACGTTCCATTCATCTGCACTGTTCTAGCAGGATAAGGAAAGAGAAATTTACAGATCTGCTGATTTTCTTTTCTTGAATCCTGTTAAATCAGTCCAGGACCTGCCCAGAGAAGACTACTCTAGGTTTAGGAGCCCTGCTGCTTTTCAAATGCATTATAAGTATCGGTGCCTGATGCAGAATCAAGTGTGGAAAGAGAACCAAAAAGCATTTGTACAGGGTTCTAAGTTTTTCAGTCTTGCTTCTGCTTGGGAAGTATCATACTGTCTTCTCTCAGTACTACACCAGTATGACAACATCACTGAGAATTATTCTAGTCTGCCTCCATCTGCTGGCCGGGGAGCATAACCCACTTATCTGAACGGGTCTAGCAGGATTCAAGGAAAGAAAAATTAGCAAATATGTAAAATTTCTCTATTTGCCTCATTACATTTATGGGCTTGTAATTATAATTTCTCTCAGAAAGAAAGATTACACGTCTATAAGTGCAAGGGGTAAAAACGAGGAGTTGCTCAGTTTGTTCCCATGATATGGAACTATCTAGGGGTACTACCTTTGGTCACTCATTTTTCTCTCATTTTCATATAATACAGAATGCTCTCTTTTCTAATGACCATTCTAAGAAGTATTTTGCAGAAGTGCACCCTTATGCCACGTGCATTAATACCATATTTTGCATACTATACTTTATCAAGCCTCTGATCCTGACAGTTTCTTTTGTGGTTTCTCTCGTATGTGGAATTGATGAGGAAACTGTGCGTTTTCTTACCACTACTTACATAAATCAGATTTTCCTTGAATCGTTTGCGAAGGTTTTCAATGAAAGCTGCTTCACTAGTGAAGTTCTCAAGTAGGACAAAGTCTTGAACGCCTACCCGGTCCCGGGCTGTCAGTGCACTCTCCATTGTTAGCCGTATCCCGTCACTCCCTAATACCTATGACCAAAGCAGAACAACATGTAAATGAGAATCAAATAGCTAAGCCCTGGTCAGTTAAAGTAACAGATGCTTAAGAACCACCTAGAATAGTTGAAATGCCCATGGCTAATGGTTAGTATGCAGTAAAAAAAAAACCAACTTACTCACACTAAGTATTTAGCATAATTCAGTAAACATACCCCTTAGAGTAGACACCAGAAAGGGGTGGAAAGTTCTCCTGGTGCCTAAAAACTAGCATCGCTATTGGCAGAGCACAATGAAAGCAGGCACAGTTTCTGCTTCAGTGGGCTCGAGTCCTACTAGAGCAGCTGCTGCTGTGGACTGGGGCTTCTCTCTGCCCCTACAAAAGGCTAAGAGAAGGGGAAGACAGATCAGTTCACTATTTATTTGGACCTAACATCTCAAAAATGACAAAATAAGCAGACAAGCTACACCAGAGACAAAAGAAAAAATAAAATCCAAAATATAGATGAAATAAAGGAAAAAGGAAAACCTTTGAAACACAGATTAACATACAAGTTCCTTAAATTATGGCAAGTTTTTGCATTTCTGCATGCTAAGAGCAGCAAGGGCAAAGGCTGTGCACTAAATGTTGAGGGCATTGCCGCACTGAAAAAGTACCTCACTATGCTATAGCTTCATTTGCAATTAATGTAGATGCGCTTACCGCCACTCACAGAGGTGATGCTAAGTGCACCTGCTCTAACTGCAACATTACCATGCACTAATTGTCAATTACTCCCATGCTAACTGCAATGTGCAGTCAATACCGACTCTCTGCCCCTAACCTGCCCATTGCCCGCTCCATGCTAAATCGCTACTGTGGGATTTTTACCGCGGTCCCATGCTCACTGCTTAGGGCGCGTACAAGCATGCATCAACAGTTAGCTCATTTTAGTATACGTGCTCCTAAATAATTTTGGAAAATAATAAACAAAAAAAGTGACTTGGCTCCTGCCCTGGCATGCAGTGTGTTAAGAGAGCGCAGCAAACAAAAAAGGACACAGTGATAAGGAAAACCCAGTCATGAACAGACAGCTAAAAAGAAAACCACAATCCATAAGTCAAAAAGTTCTCGGAGTACCTAATATCTCTCCCTCGCTACATAATTGAAAGAGAGACCACAAAAACCCACAGCAATTCTAACCATGAAAAAAAAAATCCTCCCAATCCTAAATCTGGCAATCCGTTCACAATTGCAGGATTGGCAATTTTCCCTAATATGTAGCTATACCCCAAACCCTAATCTCTTTTTTTATTTAGATGACAGTACCAAAAGTTTGAATTGTGCAGGATATTTGACCAGAAGCACCGATTTAAGCATCTGATCATATCTCATTTCACTCACCACCACCTCTCTTCTCTGGAAGTCATTGTCTTTTTCAATATATATTGCCCCCCTACTCTCAACATGTACAAGTCCCACCAAAGCACTAACTTCTTTTGGGAGATATAATATAGGAGGAGGACTATGATGGCATATAAAAGCCACAAGAGCTCGTCAAGGTGCACATTTTCCTTTCCTATTACAAACCGCACACTCACATTAGATCTTCTGTTATTGTTCCATAAGTTCTTAGGCACTTAGTAGTATCAACACTGTGCAATAACTGGACATCCACGAGCAAATGCCTGATCTGCACCATGGCAGAACTTCCACTGAGCCAGCCATCAGACCAACCCTTATATAATTCATAAGGTATTTGGAAAGCCATCTCCTTGCTGGTATACGTATATAGTTACTTCAGCCCCTTCTCATAGGCTCTTTTACTGCAGACCCTGAACCATTTGTATAGCCCTCTTCTAGATTGCCTCTACTTATTTTTCCACCTCTACCTTCCTATTTTTTCTAATATAGGCATTGTTCCCAGTAAATGGAACATAATCTTCCTGAATACTTACTCACTGAAGGAAGGAAAACCGCTCCTAGGCTGAAAATCTGTTCCATAGCAGTTACAAAGGAACAGTCCGAAAAGTTGGAAAGGATATGTATGTTGTGTGTGATAATGTTTTTAGAGAGATCTTCCAGAAGCAACGATGTTGTCCCGGGGTACAACATGGTTCATGCAGATGTCCATGACTGACTTCTCTCCTGCTAATGACATAGCCTCTTGGACAATCTGGTTGCGAAGATAAGCACTAGACAGTCATTGCCATTAGAACCCCAATAAAAATAAAACTGGAGTGACAAGAGAAAAAAAAGAGTTTAGCAAGACCGATCATGAACTTTAATGACTTCCACATATGGCTGGCTGTAAATCTCTCATCCTCCCTGAAATGCTCTTGAACCCATCATCCATGGAAGGGAACACAAGCCGCCAGCTTACACAGACACTTCCGAGAAGCATCACATATCTGCTACGCACTCATGGAACAGACACTACGCCAAAAGTGCAGAATAAACTACAAAAAAAAGGATTTTTTAAAAAATACATAGATATACTGACTTTATATATATATATAAAAAGACATGATTTCATAACAGGCTGCCTATTTGAGGAGTCTAAAAAGGTACTTATTCTAAGCCTATTTTATAAAGGCAACAGACACCTATATACCTTTCTAAAACAGGCATCCAAAATCAGCCCTAACAGTGGAAAAATGCTGTTGCACGTATTTACACCTGCTCTGAAGCCAGTGCAGATGACTGTATGCGCATCACAACTCTACCTCACTCAGACTACATCCCGGAAACATCTACATGCAGATCATGTTAAAGCAAATATACACTTTCAGTGTACATTCTTTTTATGCTCTGACCATTAGGCTACGCCTTCACTTCAGATGGATGCCTTTGGCAAGATCCTCCAAAATGCATTTACAGGCTGCAAAGAACAATATATTAACTGAAAATATATATATATATAAGATTTACAACCACAATGTCTGATATCAGCAATAGGATGAAAACAAACACTGAGCAAAATGACAAAGGAGAACCTTGTGGAAAAACTACAAACTAAACTTATGGGCCTTTGAGCATTGTTCTCCTCACAAAGGCCTTTAACCACCTCATACCAAGTCTCTTTCAGGGATGATCCGATCCATTTTAAGACTATCTCCCATACCACTTTCCATTAACCAATGCAATAACAAATCATAACAAACCATACCTAATGTCACAGCAAGGCCAAGGAGGATCAGTAAACCCCGATTCTCCTTGAGCCAAAAGATCTTTGCATATCATCCAAAAGTGTGACCATCACAGTCTTCATTCTAAATCTGGAACAAAACCATTTGTGCACTGTTAAAACCCTCTCCAGTTTTAAATACAAGACCCAGTGAATTGTGCCTAGAACTGGAGAGTTAGATATTGGTCAGCAATGAGATACCATTTTTTAACCCAAGTTCCGTTTCATTAGCAGAGGCCTTACTAGAATCTGCTTTAACTCTAAAGGAACCTCTCATAAATTTAAGGAAGAGCAGACCATTTTAACAACAGAGATCAATATTTTCTCTTAGAATATGTGAAATGTTTTTCCAAAGTTTTTTTTTAAATCTCTACTACCTACTCATCATGCTCTCAAACTGAAAGCAGATAAAGCACAGTTACTTACCTGTAACAGGTGATCTCTGGGAACAGCAGGAATAAGTCTTCACATATGGGTACGTCGGTACCGATGGAGCCTGCGCGGGAACGCTCCCCAGCTTCCCAAAAAGGAAAGCTTTTGGGAGCATCCCACAGCGCCTGCGCGCTGCCTTCCCGCCTTTCCTAACCAACTCTCCTCAGTTCGAGTTTAGCACAGTTACTTACCTGTAACAGGTGATCTCTGGGAACAGCAGGAATTAGTCATCACATATGGGTACGTCGGTACCGACGGAGCCCGCGCGGGAAAGCTCCCCAGCTTTTCAGATTAAAAGCTTTTGGGGCCTCCCACTGCACATGCGCGCTGCCTTCCCGCCTTCCTGACCAGCTCTCGTCAGTTCGAGTTTAAAGCTGAGACAATAGAGAGAGAGGACAGGAAGATAGATAGATAGAGATACAACTCCTAGGGGAGGTGGGTGGGTTGTGATGACTAATTCCTGCTGTTCCCAGAGATCACCTGTTACAGGTAAGTAACTGTGCTATCTCCAGGAACAAGCAGGAATAAGTCATCACATATGGGGACTCCCTAGCTAAGATGCCTGGGAGATCCCCCTCCAAGGGTAAACCATCTTCGTATGGATCTCAGGCATCCATCCAGGGAAGGTGGGCAGGAGTTGTTTAAGTATGGAACAGGTGTTTGAGGACAGCCTGACCAAGCAAGGCATCCCGGCGGGAGTCCTTGTCCAAGCAGTAATGGGCTGTGAAGGTATGAACCGAAGCCCAAGTGGCTGCTCGACAGATCTGATCTATGGACACAGAGTGAAGATGAGCCATAGAAGTGGCCATGGCTCTCACATTGTGAGCTGTGACATGGCCCTCCAGAGAAATGTTCTTACTCTGGTAAGCAAAAGAAATACACTGAGCGATCCAATTGGAAAGTGTACGCTTGGTGACTGGAAGTCCCAAATGAGAAGGATCAAAAGCCACGAAAAGTTGGGAAGACTTTCGATGTGGTTGAGTCCTGTTGAGGTAAAAGGCAAGAGCTCTTTTACAATCCAGAGTATGAAGGTTCCTCTCTGCACTGGATGCATGAGGAGCCGTGAAAAAGACAGGTAGATATACCTCTTGATTAAGATGAAAAGGCGAGACCACTTTGGGCATAAAGTGGGGATTCGTCCTAAGGACCACCTTATCATGATGAAACCTAGTATAAGGTGGATGAGCCACTAAAGCCTGCAGTTCACTGATGCGGCGAGCCGAAGTGACTGCAATAAGGAAAACAACCTTCCAGGAAAGAAATTTGAAGGAGGTAGAGTCCAAAGGCTCAAAAGGTGGCTTCATAAGCTGACCTAGAACTAGGTTCAAATCCCATGCTACCGGGGGAGGTCGGATGGGAGGTTTAGTTAGGGTCAGGCCTCTCATGAAACGTGCAACATGAGGATGAGAGGAGACAGGTTGTCCATTTATAGGTTTTAAGGATGCTGCAATAGCACTCAAATGGACCCTTACTGAATTCGTCTTAAGGCCTGCATTTGAAAGATGCAGGAGATAGTCCAAGAGGGAATTCAAAGGAAGTGCTAGAGGGTCAAGACCCTGCTGAGCACACCAAATGGAAAAACGCTTCCATTTGAAAGCATAAGAACGCCTCGTGGAAGGTTTCCTAGAGGCATGAAGGATATCTTTCACAGGCTGAGAAAGATTAAAGTCTTGAAGACTTAGGCCTTCAGTAACCAAGCTCTGAGATGTAGGGATTTGGGGTTTGGGTGCCACAAAGTCCCCTTCTCCTGAGACAGGAGGTCTGGCGCAGCTCCCAGGTCCAGGGAGGATCCCTGGGAGAGATGCAGAAGTAGAGGGAACCACACCTGGCGTGGCCAGCGGGGAGCTATGAGGATCATAGTCCCGTGATCCCTCTGGAGCTTGAACAGAGTCTTGGATATTAGAGGAATGGGTGGAAAGGCATAGAGGAATTCCTGACCCCAATGCAGGAGGAAGGCATCGTGGGCCTGAGCTCCCTGACACTGAGTTCTGGAACAGAACCGGGGAAGTTTGGCATTCCACGGACTTGCAAAGAGGTCTATGTCCGGGGTCCCCCATTCCTGAAAGATTCTGCGTATCTGGTCCATATGTAGGGACCATTCGTGTGGAAGCAGAACTCGACTGAGTCTGTCCGCACGAGAGTTTTGAACTCCTGGAAGATACACTGCAAGAAGGTGAATTTGATGCTCTCTGGCGAAGGCCCATAATCTGAGAGCTTCGTTGCAAAGCGACAGAGAGCCTGTCCCTCCTTGTTTGTTTATATAGAACATGGCTACCTGATTGTCTGTCTGAACTAGGACAGTCAGGTTGACAAGGAGGGTATAGAAGACCTTGAGGGCAAGGTAAATTGCTCGCAGTTCCAGGAGGTTGATATGAAGGGTGGTCTCCTGTGGAGACCAAGTGCCCTGAGTGGAGAGGTTCTGAAGATGAGCTCCCCACCCTGTCTGGGAGGCATCTGTTGTGAGGGTTGCTTGGGGCAACAAAGGTTGGAAGGGGGCCCCCAACAACAGATTCTTGGTGGATGTCCACCATTGGAGGGACCAAAACAGACGGCTTGAGGTGAGTATTTGGTCGGAGAGCGCTCCAGATGCTTGAGTCCACTGGGTGGCCAAGGTCCATTGAGCTGCTCTCATATGCAGACGAGCGTAGGGCACCACATGTACCGTGGAGGCCATGTGGCCCAGAAGTCGCAGCATTTCCCGGGCTGTCAAATGACTGCTGGACTGAGCTTGGGAGGCCAAACTCAGCAGGCGTTGGGCCCTGAGCTGAGGCAGGTAGGCCCTCGCAGTGATGGTGTCTAACTGGGCCCCTATGAACTCGAGAGACTGAGTAGGGATTAGTTGAGACTTGGGAAGGTTTACTACCAGTCCCAGATACTGCAGAAGACGCCTTGTGAGGTCCAGGGAAATTTGGGCCTGGGACTGAGATGGAGCTCGGATGAGCCAGTCGTCCAGGCTAGACCGAAGGGGAGTACTCTGTACTGGAAATGTTGTCCCTGAAACAGAAATCGAAGGTATTTTCTGTGGGATGGGTGGATGAGTATGTGTGACTCTGAAGGTATGGAAGGAGAATGCCCAGAGAAAGCATTTTGAATTTCTCCTTGAAAAGAAATTTGTTCAATGCCCTCTGTCTTCTTTGGTATTAGAAAATAAGGGGAGTAGAATCCCGTCCCCTGTTGAAGAAGAGGGACCTCCTCTATTGCCCCTTGGGCAAGGAGGGAGGAGACTTCCTGACCCAAGAGGGTCAGGAGAGATGGGGGAGAATTGAACTGCCTCACCATAGTATAAGGAGGAAGGTCGGAAAAATGGAGTTTGTAACCCTCTCTGATGATAGAGAGGGTCCATTGCTCTGATGTAATTTGCTCCCATCTGGGAGCAAAGTGAGCTAACCTTCGGGGTATGGTGAGGGGCTCTGGTTGTTCTAGAGCCAGAAAAGTTAAGTTCTCTAGGGGCAAGTCAAAACCCCTGAGGGGGTTGAGCCTGCTGAGGCGTAGCAGACGCCGCAGGCTTTGACCTTGCCTGTTTAGGTTGCTGACGTTTAGCAGCAAAACGAGGCTGAGAGGATTGTTGGCCAGTATTTGTGGAAAATCTGGACTTCTTGTAATAAGGCCTCTTAAAAGACTTCTTTTTGGCAGGAGTGGAGGTAGACTTAGAAAGTCTATCTAAGGTGGCATTTTCTGCGTCCATTTGAGTGGCCTTAATTTGCCACTCCTCACCAAATACAGGGCAGACTCCTCACCTGTACAGGGCAGATTCCGTAAGCCATCTAGGACCCAAGGTTCTAGATCAGAAGCCTGGAGCCAAGCAAGACGTCGGGCTGCTATAGCAATGCCCGAAGCCCTACCAGCACCCTCAAAGGAATCAAAAGCTGCCCTGTTGGAGAACTTTGAAATATCCAAAAGGTGTTTCACTAAGAAAATGAACTCCTCCCTTTTATCCTCAGGGATGAAGGGGGCAAAATGCCGAACTTTTAGAGCGATTTCACTGAGAAACATGCCCATGTAAAGACTATAGGAATTAATCCTGGCTATAAGCATAGTAGCCTGGAAACTTTTCCTGCCAAAAGAGTCTAGAGTCTTACATTCTCGCCCTGGAGGAGTAGAAGAGTGCCTTTTGGTACTCTATCTTCTTTATTGCAGACTTCACCACAATAGAATGGTGAGGCAACTGGGTTTTTTGGAAACCAGGAGAAGGGGGGACACGGTACATGGTGTCCAACCTGCGAGAAGAAGGAGACAATGTTAGAGGAGCCTCCCATAAGTCCATCAAGTGTTCTTGAAGGATTTCATGGATAGGCAGGGTGACTGCCTCTTTAGGAGACAGAGTATCCTAAAATATCCAGTTTCTTTGATCTGGGTTCCTTTTCAGAGAATGAAGCAATAGAAAGACCTTTAGCTATTTCTATGATGAAGTCCTGAAAGGACAAATCCTCTGGTGGAGACATTCTCCTTTTAGGAGAAGGCGGCTCCTCAGGAAGATCAAGGGAGAACTGATCAGAATCATCAGAGGAGTTAAAATCCTCTGAAGAAGCAGAGTATCCTCTATGTGCTTCCAACGCACGATACGCATACCGTTCGGTATCGACATCGGGCGTACCGGGTATGGGATCGGTACCGGGCAAAAGCCCGGATCCGGCATGCGGAACCGATCTGCGTTTGGAAGACGATGGCCTCGGTTCCGGTATGGAAGCCATTACCGGAACCGGACCCGGTACCGCTGGCCGCGGTACCGAGGGCGTAGCAGCATTAATAAAAGCCAGAATGGCCTGCTGCATGACTTGGACAGTATTGCCCATAGACGCCACTGCTGCCTGGATGTCGGTACCGGTATGGGCCGGTACCCCAGAGCAGCACAACAGGTGATCTGTCGAGGCCGCGCCATCGATGTCAACCTGTGACCCCATGATTGCTTTGGAGGCCGGAACCTCCCGCCGGGGTTTTTTGGCCTGGGCAGAATCCTCGAACTCAGAATTGAGAGCCTCTCGATCTTTAGAAAGAGATTTGCTTTTAGAGGATTTGCCCACTGGAGTTTTGGTTACCTGAGATCCATCCGGAGAGGAAGACCTGGATGACTGTGATGCTTCTGAAGGAAACAGCACATGGAACTTGTTGGCCCAGTTCTGCAATCCACGTTTCGACATCTGGGAGCAGGAGGGGCAGTCCGGTATGGAATGGTCAGGTCCTAAACAATTAAGACACCATTCATGGGTGTCTGTAACAGGAATGACAGCACTGCACTTGGTACACTTTTTAAAAGCAGGAACTGGCTTCTCCATGAGGAGAATTTGTGTAGGCCTGAAGGCCTAACAAAGTACCAAGCTGTGCTGAAGAAAAGAAAAAAATATATATTTTTTTTTTAAAGAAAGAAAGAGAGACCGGCAGTACCGGTTTCAGAATGGGGAAGGCAGGTACGCGGTCTAAAGAAAACAATAAAATTAACAATTTCTTCAGCGGTGACAGGAACACGACCTGCTGGCTCCACGGAAAAAAAGAAACTGACGAGAGCTGGTCAGGAAGGCGGGAAGGCAGCGCGCATGTGCAGTGGGAGGCCCCAAAAGCTTTTAATCTGAAAAGCTGGGGAGCTTTCCCGCGCGGGCTCCGTCGGTACCGACGTACCCATATGTGATGACTTATTCCTGCTTGTTCCTGGAGATAAAGCTGAGACAAAAGAGAGAGAGAGGAAAGGAAAGATAGAAAAGAGATACAACTCCTAGGGGAGGTGGGTGGGTTGTGAAGACTTATTCCTGCTGTTCCCAGAGATCACCTGTTACAGGTAAGTAACTGTGCTATCTCCAGGAACAAGCAGGAATGAGTCTTCACATATGGGGACTCCCTAGCTGAGATGCCTGGGAGATCCCCAAGGATATGAGACCCTGAAAGGGGTCTGCGTCCTCCTATGGATCTCAGGCATCCATCCAGGGAAGGAGGGCAGGAGTTGTTTAAGAATGGAACAGGTGTCTGAGGACAGCCTGACCAAACAAGGCATCCCGGCGGGAATCATTGTCCAAGCAGTAATGGGCTGTGAAGGTATGAACAGAGGCCCAGGTGGCTGCTCGACAGATCTGGTCGATGGACACAGAATTTAGATGAGCCATAGAGGTGGCCATGGCTCTCACATTATGAGCTGTGACATGGCTCTCCAGAGAAAGGTTCTTACTCTGGTAGGCGAAAGAAATACACTGAGCAATCCAATTGGACAGTGTTCTCTTAGAGACTGGAAGTCCCAAATGAGAAGGATCAAAAGCAACAAAAAGCTGGGAAGACTTTCTATGTTGCTGTGTCCTATGTAAGTAAAAAGCAAGAGCTCTTTTACAATCCAGAGTATGAAGATTCCTCTCTGTACTGGATGCATGAGGAGCTGGAAAAAAGACAGGTAGATATACCTCCTGATTAAGATGAAAAGGTGAGACCACTTTAGGCATAAAGTGTGGATTTGTCCTAAGGACTACCTTGTCATGATAGAACCTTGTATAAGGTGGATTAGCCACTAAGGCCTGCAGTTCACTGATGCGGCGAGCAGAAGTGACTGCAATGAGGAAAATAACCTTCCAGGAAAGAAATTTCAAGGAGGTAGTGGCTAAGGGTTCAAAAGGTGGCTTCATAAGCTGACCAAGAACCAAATTTAAGTCCCATGCCACCGGAGGAGGCCTAATGGGAGGTTTAGTTAAAGTTAGGCCTCTCATGAATCTTGAAATAAGAGGATGAGAGGAGATAGGTTGTCCATTGATGGGCTTAAGGGATGCTGCAATAGCACTCAAATGGACTCTTACTGAATTTGTTTTAAGGCCTGCATTGGAGAGATGCAGGAGATAGTCTAACAAAGAAGTTAAAGGTAGTGCTAGAGGGTCAAGACCCTTTTCAGCACACCAAATGGAAAATCCTTTCCACTTAAAAGCATAGGAACGCCTGGTGGAAGGTTTCCTGGAAGCATGGAGGATATCCTTCACCTGCTGAGAAAGATTCAAGTCTTGAAGGTCTAGGCCTTCAGTAACCAAGCTCTGAGGTGAAGGGACTTGGGGTTTGGGTGCCACAAATTCCCTTCCTCTTGAGACAGAAGGTCTGGAGCAGCTCCCAAGTCCAGGGAGGGGGCTTGGGAGAGATGCAGAAGTAGAGGGTACCACACTTGGCGTGGCCAGCGTGGAGCTATGAGGATCATAGATCCTTGATCCCTCTGGAGTTTGAACAGTCTTGGGAATCAAGGGAATGGGTGGAAAGGCATACAGGAAGCCCCGACCCCAATGAAGGAGGAAGGCATCCTTGGCCTGAACCCCCTGACACGGAATTCTGGAACAGAACCGGGGAAGTTTGGCATTCCACGGACTTGCAAAGGGGTCTATGTCCGGGGTTCCCCATTCTTGAAAGATTCTGAGTACCTGATCCATGTGCAGGGACCATTCGTGTGGAAGCAGAACTCGACTGAGTCTGTCTGCCCAAGAGTTTTGGATTCCTGGGAGATATACTGCCAGGAGATGGATTTGATGCTCTCTGGCGAAAGCCCATAATCTTAGAGCTTCGTTGCAAAGCGACAGAGAGCCAGTTCCTCCTTGCTTGTTTATGTAAAACATGGCTACCTGATTGTCCGTATGAATAAGGACTGTCTTGTAGCTGAGGAGGGTATGAAAGACCTTGAGAGCTAGAAACACTGCTCGAAGCTCCAAGTGGTTGATATGAAGAGAGGTCTCCTGTGGGGACCAAGTGCCTTGGGTGGAGAGGTCTTGTAGATGAGCTCCCCAACCTGTTTGAGAGGCATCTGTTGTGAAGGTTGCTTGGGGCAACAACTGTTGGAAGGGGGACCCCAGCAACAGATTTTGAGTGGACATCCACCATTGTAGAGACCAAAAGAGACGTTTGGAGATTGCTATTTGGTCTGAGAGAGCTCCTGAAGCTTGAGTCCACTGGGTGGACAAAGTCCATTGAGCTGCTCTCATGTGTAGGCGAGCATAGGGTACCACATGTACTGTGGAAGCCATGTGGCCTAGCAGTTGTAGCATCTCCCTGGCCACCCTGCAACCCAGACACACACATAATACTCCAGTAGCCATGCACTGCTATCCCCCCTCCTATACCATTCATGCAATAACACACATCCCCTCCCCCCCCAAAGACACAAACCTCCCCCATACCCCTGGGTCTACATCCATCCACAGCACATTCGCACCCATCCACCAACACCAAGTACTGGGATCCCAGACAAAGATTGAACAAGCAGAGGGGGAGGGTAAAGGAAATAGGGGAAGGGGGGGGGGGAGGGAACTCCACGGACTCCCATGTATGCCCATACAGTACAGGAACGACACTAGGGCTATCCCAGTACCAGACAGGCAGTCAGAGAGCCCACTATCACATGCCACAATGTGCTCCTATTAAAAACTCAAGAAACTGCACAGCACAGAAAAAAAACAGAGCACAATGAGCGGGAATGTGCCACCAATGCTGTGGAGCGTGGAAGATGGAGAAACCCCAGCACCAAATATCCAGGGTAGAAAGGCACAAGAGCACAGAAAGAAAAAAAAAATCAAATAGCAGGCTGAGAAAATAAAACACACTTGAACCATGCCCATTAGTCGATGAAGGGGATCCACAACATCCCATAACAGCAAAACCCACTCAGAGTGGAGTATCCGCAGCCCCATACACCAACTTTGTTAATAGAGCAAACCAGAATTTTGGTAAACACAAACATTTTATTCTTCTTGCCCCTTCCCCTTTCCTCACCTTTCTCTTCTCCCTCTTCCCTCCTCCTCTTTTTTTCTTCTCGTTTCCCCTCTTTTTTTTTTTAAACCCCCTTTCCTTCCCCCCCAGCCCTGAAATGGCCCCACGTCTCTGCCACAAGCCAGGCAATGTTCCACAAAAACAGGGAAGAAATATGGTTTATTCGGTTCTTAATATACTGCCCTTGCCAAACAGTCAGAGCGGTTTACAATACAATTAACAAACATTCACACACAAGGAAAAGGAAATTCATCAAATGACAGGAAAGGAGAGAGCAGGACAGAGTAATGGGCAAATTATCAGCATAAACATGGTATTGTTTTGGGGCCACAGCTCAGCTAGTCAAGTCGACGCCAAAAGCTTGGGAGAAAAGATGCGCTTTGAGAAGGACTTAAAAGTGCAGAAGGATGGTGCTAAATGCACACGTGAAGGCGGGCGTTCCAGAGAGCAGGGGCCAGATAG
The DNA here is from genome assembly GCA_033557465.1 of Ichthyophis bannanicus. Lineage (NCBI taxonomy): Eukaryota > Metazoa > Chordata > Amphibia > Gymnophiona > Ichthyophiidae > Ichthyophis > Ichthyophis bannanicus. The sequence goes on from CM066042.1 coordinate 137,048,007, forward strand.
AAGGCAGCAGAATGGCGAGTCAAATATTCCACACAAGCTGGAGATGGGAGAATCAATTGGTTATCCTGCAATGATCTAAGACTGCGTTGAGGAACATACGGAATGATTAGAAAAGATAGGTAGAGTGGCGCACTGTTAATGAGGGACTTATGGGTAAGCGTAAGGATTTTGAAAATGATCTTTTGAGGGACTGGTAGCCAATGATGTTCTAAGAAGAGGGGTGTGACTTGCTTGTATTTTCTAGCATGGACAAGAATGTGAAGTGCAGTATTTTGTATTGATTGGTGACGTTTTAACTGAGACTGTGGGAAAATCGGCAAAGGAAACATTGCAGTAGTCAATTTTGGAAATCACTGTACTGAGAAGTAAGGTGGTTATGGCGGCCTGATTAAAGAAAGGATGGAGGGCTCGGATAAGACAAAGCGGAGGATAAGGATATGGCTAAGTGGTAGATGTGCATAGAAAAAGATTAGCTCAGAGTCAATATGTACACCAAGACATTTGAAGGAGGATTGTAATGCGATCGAAGGACCAAGGGAGGGGGATAGCAAAGGGGTCGTTTTGGGTCCCGTAACCCAGATGGCAGTGGTCTTAGAAGGGTTAAAATTTAAGGGTGTTGGTGAATAACCAATCAGAAACGGAGAGTAGCAGTGATGACGGAAAGATCGGGAGAAGTACTGTCAAGGTGAGCAAGGTGAAGAATTTCATCAATATAAATATAAAAACCAACACCAAGCGATTGAATATGGGTGGCTAGGGGGCTGAAGATGATGTTAAAGAGGAGGGGGGAGAGGGCAGAACTCTGGGGATCCCACAAGTGAGAGAGAACTGTGAATGTTTGCGCCATGACTGTGAACTTGGTAGCTGCGATCCTGAAGGTAGGAAGAAAACCAGGAGAGAACCAAACCCTAGAGACCAGATTTGTATAGACGAGAGAGAGAAGGAGGTTATGATCTACGAAATCAAAAGTAGCTGTGAGATCTAAGAAAATTTCCAGGGCATAGTAGCCTCGGTCTAATTACAAGTAGATGTCATTAAGCAAGGAGGTGAGAATGGTTACAGTACTGCGATACCAACAAAAGCCGGATTGACATGGATTCAAGGTGAGGGTTTGCTCGAGATGGTTAGACAGCTGATGAAGGAGCAGAAGTTCGGCAAGCTTAGCAAGAAACAGGAGATTAGAGAGAAGGTGACAGTGGGTGAGATTTATAGGGTCAAGCTTGGGAACTTTCAGTAATTGGCGAAGGATTGCTGTCTTCCACGAGGAAAAGGAAGAGTTATTAAGCATAGAGCAGATATACGAAATGAGACCCAAGGAAAGCTCAGAGTACCAGTCAGAGGGGATAGGATCTAGACGGCCAAAGAACTGTTTCATATAGGCGAGTATATGGGTTAGGGAGGCCTCATCGAAAAAGAAGAACTCCAGAGATGAGTTCCGGCTTGAGTGAGGTGAGGAGGAGGGAAGGAAAGGATCATGAGAAGGAAGATCAGAGTAGGCAAAGAGAATTTTGGAAGAGAAGGCGTTGGCAAGGACATTGGAGAAGGGCCAAAAGAGGTCAGTGGGGCAGGCAAGGTTGAGTCGAGCTGCGATGGAGAAAAAGGTCTTAGAGTTATGCAATGAAGCAGAGACAAGGGATGAATAACAGTCCCTCTTAGTGAACAGAATCTTTAATTTTATTTTATTTAAACAGTTTTATATACCGCTTTATCCTAAAATCAAAGCGGGTTACACAGCAAACAAATCAAGTGGCAGGGTGTGTGGGTGTGGTAATGCAGTGATACATTGAGGTATGTGTGCGTGAGTGTTGCGAGGTTGATTGTGTAGTATACTATATACAGTAGGAGCTTTGTACAGGAACAGTATATATTTTACATTTTCTTGCTGCAGGCTATCTACAGCTGTAGGCTATATACAATATGAGCTATTTACATTTTTACATTTTGTCGTCAGAGAGGGAGTTTGAACAGTTTGTGTGATGTCCTCGTAGTGTTCTGTGATGAGTGTAGTTTTTAGAGTTTTCAAGATGTCTTTGAGGTCTTTTGTTGATCTTAGGTTGTTGGGGAGTGATTTCCAAAGCGCGGGAGTGGTCCGTGATAGTGCTCTTCTTGAAGTGATTAGGGTGATTGGTGGTCTTCATTGAATTGCTCAATGAATAGGGTGATTTTTAGTAGTTTTCTGAATTCTTTTAAATCTGTTGTTGATTTTAGTTTGTCTGGGAGGGCATTCCAGATGGCAGGGGCAGACAGCCAGAAGGCTCTCATGGATGTGGATTTGCTGGTTCTTGTAAATAGACTGGGTGTTGGTATATTGTTTTTGGTGCTATTTCTGTTTGGCCTTGTGCTTGTTTTGGATCCGATAAGTTCATGTAGTATTTCTGCTGACATGTTTTTAATTTTGAAGATAGTAAGTGCTACTTTATATTTTGCACGTGATGATATCGGCAGCCAGTGGAGGTCATGTAGTATTGGGGTTATATGGTCTTGTCTTGATGCGCTAGCAATGATGCGGGCAGCAGTGTTCTGTATTATTTGTAGTTGATGGGTGATTTGTTTGGGTAGACCTTGATATAGTATATTATAGTAATCCAGTACAGGTGTAACAATGGCCTGGCATACTGTGCAGAAGTGTTCATTGTTGAGGAGAGGTTTTAATCTCCAGAGTGTTGGAAGTTTGAAATATGCTGTTTTGGATATCTTGTTTATATGTGGCTGGAGGGTGAGTTGCTTGTCTAGAATCACTCCAAGGTATCTGACTTCATCTTTTATCGTAATCGGTGTATTGGATATGTTGATAGAACAATAAACAATAAAGGCGATAGTGTGCTTGGAAGATTGTATGGGGGACTGGATCTTTATTTTTCCAAGCAGACTGATACGTAGTTCGCTCGCAAGGCACCGCCATCACATCCATCGCTGCCCAGCACAGAGAGCAATATGCCTAGTTAGCAAGGGCACAGGCTGATGGAGGCAACAACATTCAATGCATTGAGCATTATAAGTCCAGCAAGGCCCCGATCCAAACCGGGAGCAAGCACACAAATGTTCTACTGTTCCCTTGCCACGCAAGTGGCGGGCAAGCCAAGTTCACAGATACTTCCCAGGTAAGTAGGCAAACCAGAGCTGCAGTGGGGACAAAGGTCATTGGGCCGGCAAGGAATCCACAAACACTGCTTCCTCTGTTGGTGTGGTGAAATACTGTGGCTTTCCCTGATGCATCACCCGCAGCTGAGCCAGATAAAACAGGGCAAATCGCACCCCGCACTGAACCAACAGGCTACAGATGTCAGAGAAGTCCTTGTGGTGCTTTGTGACAGCCAAAGAGTAGTCCTGGAAAGCGTAGTTACTCACCTGTAACAGGTAATCTCAGGGAACCGCAGGAATTTAGTCTTCACATATGGGTATCGTCGGTACCGACGGAGCCTGCGTGGGAACACTCCCCAGCGTCCAATTAGAAAGCTTTTGGGAGCATACCACAGCGCCTGTGTGCTGCCTTTCCAACTGTCCCTCTCTAGTTGAGTTTATAGCAGAGAGAGAGAGAGAGAGAGAGAGAGAGAGAGAGATACAACTCCTAGGGGAGGTGGGCAGGTTATGAAGACTAAATTCCTGCTGTTCCCGGAGATCATCTGTTACAGGTGAGCAACTACGCTATCTCCAGGAACAAGCAGGAATGTAGTCTTCACGTATGGGGACTCCCTAGCTGCAGATGTAAAGGAGATGGCCCCAGAAATGTGTCAGCCCTTGTGAAAGGGCTATGCTTCCCCCCATGGATCTCTGGCATCCTACCAGGGATGGTGGGTAGGAGTTGACTAAGTCTGAAAAAGGTGTTGAAGAACAGCCTGACCAAAAAAGGCATCCCGGCAGGAGTCCTCGTTTAAGCAGTAGTGGGCTGTGAAGGCATGTACCAAAGCCCAAGTAGCTGCTTGACAGATGTCGTCGATAGACACAGAGTGAAGATGAGCCATTGAGGCTGCCATGGCTCTCACATTGTGATCTGTGACATGGCCTTCAAGAGGAAGGTTCTAACTCTTATAGGCAAAGGATATGCATTGTGCAATCCAGTTAAATAGAGTTCTTTTGGACACTGGAAGTCCCAAATGACTAGGATCAAAAGCAACAAAGAGTTGAGAAGATTTTCGATGTTGCTGTGTCCTCTACAAGTAAAAGGCTAAAGCTCTTTTAGTCCAAAGTATGAAGGCTCCTTTCTGCACTGGAGGCATGAGGCCTCGGAAAGAATACAGGAAGGTAAACCGCTTGGTTTAAATGGAAAGGCGAAACCACCTTTGGCATAAAGTGTGGATGAGTCCTAAGAACTACCTTATCATGGTGAAACCTTGTGTAAGGAGGATCAGCCACTAATGCTTGCAATTCACTGATGTGACGTGCTGATGTGATTGCAATGAGGAAGATGACTTTCCAGGAAAGGAATTTCAGAGATGTAGTGGCTAATGGTTCAAAGGGCGGTTTCATGAGCTGCCCGAGCACCAGATTCAAGTACCATGCCACCGGTAGTGGCTTAATGGGAAGCTTTGTTAAAAGAAGACCTCTCAAAAATCTCATTATGAGAGGATGAGAGGAAATAAGTTGTCCACTTAGAGGCTTGTAAGAAGCTGCAATAGTACTAAATGGACTCTGACTGAATTTGTCTTAAGACCCGCATTTGACAAATGAAGGAGGTACTCCAGTATCGATTCCAGAGGTATCGCAAGAGGGTTAAGACCCTTCTGCGAGCACCATATGGTAAACCTTTTCCACTTAAAGGCGTATGAGCGTCTTGTGGAGGGTTTCCTAGAAGCATAAGCATAAAGGATATCCTTTACTTGTTGAGAAAGGTTGAGATCCTGAAGCTCTAGGCCTTCAGCAACCAGGCCCTGAGATGCAGAGACTGGGGAATGGGATGCCACAGTGTCCCGTTCTCTTGGGAGAGAAGATCTGGAGCAGATCCCAACTCAAGAGGTGGAGCTTGAGAGAGATGTAGAAGCAGAGGGTACCACGTATGCCGTGGCCAACGTGGAGCTATGAGAATCATATGACCTCTGTCTCTCTGAAGCTTGAATAGTGTTTTGGGGATGAGGGGAATGAGTGGGAAGGCATATAGGAAGTCCTGACCCCAGTGAAGGAGGAAGGCGTCCCTTGCCTGACAATGTCAAGCCGGGATTCTGGAACAGAACCGGGGAAGTTTGGCATTCAGCAGACTTGCAAAGAAGTCTATGTCCAGGGTTCCCCAACTCTGAAATATCTGAGCAAGCTGGTCTGCATGGAGAGACCATTTGTGTGGTAGCAGAACTCGACTGAGTTTGTCTGCCCAAGAGTTTTGAATGCCTGGAAGATACACCGCAAGGAGATGAATCTGATGCTCTCTGGCAAGGGCCCATAGTCGCAAAGCTTCGTTGCACAGCGACAGAGAGCCCGTTCCGCCCTGCTTGTTCACATAGAACATGGCTACGTGATTGTCCATTTGAACTAGGACTGTCTTGTATCTGAGCTGGGCGTGAAATACTCAAAGAGCAAGGAAGATTGCTCTGAGTTCCAGGAGGTTGATGTGAAGACAGGCCTCCTGTGGAGTCCAGGTACCCTGGGTAGAGAGATCGTGCAGGTGGGCTCCCCATCCTACCTGAGATGCATCTGTCGTTAGGGTGGCTTGGAATAGGGTTGCTGAAAAGAAGACCCCACGAGAAGATTTTTGAGCGATTGCCACCATTGGAGGGACGAAATAAGACGGGCTGAGTTTGTTATTTTGTCCAACAGGCAACCTGAGGCCTGTGTCCACTGAGTGGATAAAGTCCACTGGGCTGCTCGCATGTGGAGGCGAGCATAAGGAACCACAATCACGGTGGATGCCATGTGACCCAGCAGTTGTTGCATTTCTCGAGCAATGAGATAAGGTTTGAGCACTGCTTGGGAAGCTAGCTATATTATGCGAAGACAGCGGGGCTACGGAAGGAAAGCCCTTGTCTGTCTGGTATCCAGATGAGCTCCTATGAACTCTAGGGATTGAGTGGGAGCAAGATTTATTTATTTATTTATTTTATTTATTTAGCTGCATTTATATCCCGCTTTTCACCGGGTCAAAGTGGTTGGGGGATACATTTAACATGAGGGGATATGAGACACATACACTAATAGTTACAGGGAACATGGGCAATGGAGGGTTAAGTGGCTTGCCCAAGACCACCAGGAGCACCTGTGGGACTAGAAACCCCAGTCCTTCCGGCCCAAGGTTGCTGTCCTCTAGTGGGATTTGAACCACCGACCTTCCGGCCTGTAGTACCTTGCCCCAACCACTAGGCCACTCCTCCCTCCAGGATTGGATTTTGGGATGTTTATGACTAGTCCCAAATACTGAAGGATTCGCATTGTGCGAAACAAAGCAGAGCTGGCTTCTGGCACTGTGGGGGCTCGAATGAGCCAGTCGTCTAAGTAGGGGAAGACGAATATTCCTAGAGTGCGAAGAAATGCAGCTACCACAGCCATGCATTTTGTGAATACTCTTGGTGCAGAAGCCAGGCCAAAGGGAAGAACCCTGTACTGGAAGTGCTTTCCTTGAAACAGGAACCAGAGGAATCTTTTGTGGTTTGGATGGATGAGAATACGAGTATACGCATCCTTGAGATCTAGAGAACAAAGCCAATCCTGACTTTGAAGGTATGGCAGCAGAGTTCCTAGAGAGACCATTTTGAACTTCTCTCGGAAGAGATATTTGTTCAATTCTCTGAGGTCTAAAATGGGCTGGTATCCTGTTTTCTTTGGGAATAGAACCCTGTACCCTGTTGCGGAATGGATACTTCCTCTATTGCTCCTTGCGCAAGGAGTGTTGTGACTTCTTGACCTAAGAGATTGTCAAGAGAGGTCTAAGAATTGAACTGTCTTACCATTGTAGGAGGGGGCATGCTGTGAAAATGAAGCTTGTACCCCCTCTCGTACAATGGACAGAGTCCAATTTTCTGCTGTTATTTGGTACCATCTGTGGGCAAAATGACATAACCTGCCTGGGATGTCCAAGGGTTCTGGACTCTTCAGGGGCAGGACGGCAAAGTTCTCTAGAGAGGAGTCAAAGCCCCTGAGGAGGCTGAGCCTGCTGAGCTGGCTGAGGTTTTACCGCTTTTAGCTTCTTTTTTTGTCGAGGTTGTTGCTGTTGTCCTTTTGGGCAGGCTGACCTGGACGATGTCCCTGTTGGTTATAGGAAGGATAAAACTTCTTTTTGTTATTGAAAAATGGTGTTTAGAGGATCTTTCCCTTGCAGGATCGGCTGTAGATTTGGATAATCTATCCAAAGTGATATTGTCTGCATCTATCTCATTAGCCTTCTCCTGCCAATTCTTGCCAAAAAGATCTTCTCCTGTGCAAGGAATGTTTCCTAATTTATCCTGTACCCAAATTTCCAAGTCAGATGCCTGAAGCCAGGCAATCCGACGTGCACCAATGGCAATAGCAGAGGCTCTGCTTATGCACTCAAGAGTCAAAGGCTGCACGATTTACAAACTTGGAAACATCCTAAGCATGTTTGACAAGAGTAAGATAGTCCTGTCTTTTGTCATCAGGAAGAAGGGAGCTCATAAGCTCCAAGTCTCCTGTGACCTCTTTAAGGAACATTCCCATATACAAGATATAAGAACTGATCCTAGCTGAGAGCATGGAAGCTTGAAAGCATTGACGCCCAAAGGCATCGAAAGTCCTGCATTCACGACCTGGAGGATTGGATGCATGTCTTTTTGCACTTTTCATCCTACGCATGGCTGATTCCACTACCATTGAATTTATTTATTTATTTAATTTTCTTATATACCGCGCTATTTGTCATCAGTGCGGTTTACATTGAAACAATACAACATTTGGTCAGCTATAACAGACCTATTACAAGTAACAGGAAAATTAACATGGAAGTAACAGGGTGGTAATTGAGTTTTTTGAAAGTCAGGACAAGGTGGAACTCGATACATGGTATTGAGTCTCCGAGAATGAGGAGATGTGGTTAGAGGTGTTTCCCACATTCTTAGCATAAGATCATGTAAGATCTCATGAATAGGCAGAGTAGCTGTCTCTTTGGGAACCTTATGGTACAGGAGAATCTCCAACTCCTTTGCCTTAGGCTCTTTTTCAGGAGCTACTGTGATGGAAAGGCCTCTGGCCACATCACGGGTAAAATCCTGAAAGGACATATCCTCTGGCAGAGACATTCTGCGCTGAGGAGAAGAGGAATCCTCTGGGAGAAGTACCCTTGTATTGTCAGTGTCTTCGGAGTCGTCAGACTCAGAGGATTTAAAATACCTCCGATCCCGGTGATCGTGCAGCGCACGGTACCGGTATTGATCGAAGTCGGTATCGGGTTGCTCCAGTACCGATCTGTCGATGCCGGAGACAGACGCATGACTCGGTATGGGTGGCATACCCATCAACGTTGATGCCGTCAGTACCTGTACCGGTGTCGGTACCGGTTGAGGTGTCTGAAACGGTTTCAACGGTACCAAAGCCGTATGAAGAGCTGCTAGACTGCGTTCGATAGCAAGAAATCTCTGGTCTATCAATGCTGCCGATGCTTGGGTGTCGGTACCGGTAGAAGCGGCCTGAACCCTGGAGCATGGCGCCAATAGTTCTGCCGAGGTTGAGGCCTCGAGAACATCCTGGAGCCCCGTTGATGCTTTGGAAGCCGAAGCCTCCCGCCGGGGCAGTTTTGCTGGTGAAAATTCCTCAAGGGCAACGGCAGTGGCATCTCGATACTTAGGAGATCTACCCTTTGAGGACCGGCTAGATTTATGTTTAGTTACCTGAGATCCATGGGAGGAAGATGAGGCTCTGGAGGACGTCGATGCAACAGATACCGCGTCTGAGGGAAAAAGGGTGCTAAGCTTTGCAGCTCGATTCTGCCGACCCCTTTTTGACATCATTTCACAGCAGAGGCACTCCGAAGTAGAGTGGTCAGGACCTAAACATTTGAGACACCAATCATGGGTGTCGGTGACGGAGATGGTACCGCCACACTTAGAACATTTTTTAAAACTAGATGTTGGTTTTTCCATTTTTAAGGAAAAATTGAGCCTAGTGCCCAAAATGGCGCCTAGCACCAAGGAAAAAAGTTTCTGAAGTAAAATAGCTCAGAAACTATAGTTTTGTTTTGTTTTGGTTTTTTTTAAAGAAGAAAGAAGAATGAACCGGCGGTACCGGTATAACGTCGAGGGAAGACAGATGTGACCACAAAAAACAAAGATTAAAGAAGAAAGTTTTCTGCGGTGACAGGGTATGGGACCTGTTGGCTCTGCAGAAAACGAAGAACTGGAGAGGAACAGTTGGAAAGGCAGGAAGGCAGCATGCAAGCACTGTGGGATGCTAAAAGCTTTCCTATTGGACGCTGGGGAGTGTTCCCGCGCAGGCTCCGTCGGTACCGATGATACCCATATGTGAAGACTACATTCCTGCTTGTTCCTGGAGATAAGTAAAATCTTTTGGCCATCTCACTCCAAATTACAGTTCCCGAGAGGCCCGCAGGAAGCCTCTTTATGCAAATAGTTGTGAAAGCAAGCAATGACGAACAGAGGGTCTGCCCTCTCCCTCACGTCATGGGCCCAGCCAGTGTGCTCACTTAATTAGCAGCTTGCAGCTCAACCCCTCTAGGCCTAAGTTCAGGGGAAGCCAGGATTCCAAAAAAAACCCTCTGAGCTCAGTATCAAGTAGAGGCTCTGAGATTCCCACTATCCACAGAATTTCTCCTGCCATGATTTTCCAGTGATCTAACTTTTCCCCTTGCTGCTGCAACTGCCTTACCAACTTCCTGATGGTGGCAGCCTGACTCTGATGTGTGTCCTAAGTCAGAAATTCTCTGCTCAGCCATGTTGAGACAGTTGGTAAATACCAGCACAGAGCTGGAAATTTTATCCATGTGATCGGTGAGGCCCCAAACATGGCTATCCAGTGCCTTCACGACCGCAGCAGACACCTCCTCTACCACATTCCCAGCTATATTGGCATGCAAGTTCAGCAGAAGGCCATCGGCCATCTTGGGATCAGGAGCACGGGACTTCTCTTTCTGCACCGGTTTAGTAGACATTGAGGCACCTGATCACAGCCAAATTCACCAGGGGGTTAACAGAGCAGTTTGCAAACTATCTCAGGGTGCTCAGGTGTGTGAAATTAAACCAAAGCAGGTTAATGAGACGAGGAGTCCTGGAACCGAAAAGAAACGCGTCCTGCTTAGCTCACCACATCACATGATCCCCAAGCAGATATTTTTATTAAGCCCTGTCTTGTCTGCTTGAAAGTATCTTATGTTAATTTCAAAGGTTTTATATTCTTGGACTGATTTGAACCTTCCTCTTCAGGCTCTCACCATAAAAATCATTGATTCTATGTTCTGATCCCAAGACGTACTCGCCAATCATAGAGGCGACCAAGGCAATACCTTGGTCTGCTCTTTGCTGTTTGATTTTGAATTGATTCTTGAATTTAACATTTGGCCTGTCTCTAAGAAAATAAAAATTTGGTTAGTGTACCTATAAAATAAGGTCATTGATGTGAATTACAGCAAATAGTCAGGGTGTTGAATATTAATCCTGTATAAACTGCTGTGTTTTTTACTGAGACCTTGGTACACTGTATAAGGTGAATTACCTCTTGTGGTTTTCATTTCCTATGGTTGAATTTTGAGCTGATAACCCAATTTTTTTTGCGTGGATACTACAGCTTATTAAACTGACCAGTATACTGTTATTGATACACTGATGGGGGGTCATTCCCTTGGCATCTATAAGCTGGGGAATCCCCGTATGTGAAGACTACGTTCCTGCTTGTTCCTGGAGATAGCATAGTTACTCATCTGTAACAGGTGATCTCCGGGAACAGCAGGAATTTAGTCCTCACATATGGGTATCGTCGGTACCGATGGAGCCTGCACGGGAACACTCTCCAGCGTCCAATAGGAAAGCTTTTGGGAGCATTCCACAGCACCTGCGTGCTGCCTTCCCGCCTTTCTACCTCTCTCACTTCAGTTGAGTTTATAGCTGAGACCAAAGGAGAGGAGTAGAGAAAGAGAGATAGATAGAGACAACTCCTAAAGGAGGTGGGTGGGTTGTGAAGACTAAATTCCTACGGAAAATTACCAAGCGTGACAGTTGTAACAAAAAAGTGATGACAGCATCATCTAAATCACCCCGTTGATGTAAAGAATGATCAATCACTCGACAGGCCGCCTCCTGCGGAATATTGGTATACAAAGAAACCACATCAAGGGTCACTAAAAATGTATCTGCTCTTTGCGCCCAAGTTGATAATTCCATCAATATAGTCAAAAAATGAGTTGTATCCCTAACATATGACGGGATAGTGGGTAACAATGGACGTAAATAAGAATCTAAAAACGTCGATATAGGTTCTAATAATGATCCCCTCGTCGATACTATAGGGCGTCCTGGAGGAGCAGATAAATTCTTATGAATTTTCGGCACTGTATAAAACTGGGCCATCTTACATGAGCTGCCATTCAAATAACGATATTCTTTTCGTTCCAAAAGATGTAAGTGTAAAGCTTGTAAGCTAAGCTCTTTAATCAGCAATTGCAACTCCGTGATTCGATGTCCGTGTGCACTGCTATATATTGGAAAAACGATTCGGACCTTGAAGGTCCGTATGTGTGAACACCGTAGCAGATTACATAATAAAGTTATGGAGGCTCCCCTTGTCCAACATTGTATCAGCGAGGGTCACACTTTTGAGCAGCTTCGTTGTTTTGCTATCGATCATATTGATTTTCTTAAGGGAGGTAGATCTAAAGAACAGACCCTCCTTAGAGAAGAGCAGCGTTGGATTTTTAAGTTGAATACAGTGAAACCCCATGGTCTGAATGCCTCGATTGAATGGACTGTTTGTATGTAGTTCTTTTGAGTAGATTACATCATCAATGGGAGGGGCTCCCCGAGTGGAGTGCATTTAAGGACACCTTAATGAGTTTAAGCCGCATGCGCGGCGTTTTTTGGATTACAACTACGAAGGAAACATTCTGATAAGATGTTCTTTCGTTAATATTGAACTGGCCGTTGCTATCCTGAGAGGTAGGAGTTTTCTCATTTTATGTTTTTCTGGCAAAGTGAGTTTTGGTGAATGTTTTGAGGGAATGGAGGAACCATGACAAAACCATTTTTTTGTTTTGTTATTTTTTTCTTCTTTTTTCTCATTAGAAATCTATCCCCTGATGAAACGCTTTTTGTGAAACGCGTGGGCGCCTTTGATATACGGCGTTGGGAGTTGGTATAGAATTTCTACATTTTTACATGATTTCATGATAACTTCAGTTTTCAAAGCTAAGTACAAGCCATAAGTCTATATTTGAAAATGAGAGTTTGAATTTCATCATTTTGACAAGAGCTGTGCTTAGCGGTTTTAAATCCGTTATAAAATTTAAGAAAATAAAAATTTGGTTAGTGTACCTATAAAATAAGGTCATTGATGTGAATTACAGCGAATAGTCAGGGTGTTGAATATTAATCCTGTATAAACTGCTGTGTTTTTTACTGAGACCTTGGTACACTGTATAAGGTGAATTACCTCTTGTGGTTTTCATTTCCTATGGTTGAATTTTGAGCTGATAACCCAATTTTTTTTGTTTGAAGGAAATGACCCCAGCAAGCTGCGAACCCAGGTGAGATGGGTCATGCTTCCTCCCATGGACCTCTGGCATCAAACTTGGAACCGGTGGGTAGGAGTTGTATTAAGTATGAAAGAGATGCTGAAGAACAGCTTGGCCAAACGAGGCATCCCGACGGGAGTCCTTCTCTAAGCAGTAGTGGGCTGTGAAGGTATGCACCGAAGCCCAAGTAGCTGCTCTACAGATGTCGTCAATAGACACAGAATGAAGATTAGCCATCGAGGCTGCCATGGCTCTCACATTGTGAGCTGTGACATGGCCCTCGAGAGAAAGTCCTTTACTCTCATATGTAAAGGATATGCAGTCTGCAATCCATTTAGATAAAGTTCTTTTGGAAACTGGAAGTCCCAAATGACTAGAGTCAAAAGCAACAAAAAGCTGAGAAGATTTTCTATGCTGCTTAGTTCTTTGAAGATAAAAGGCTAAGGACCTTTTACAATCCAAAGTGTGAAGATTCCTTTCTTTCTGCACTGGAGACATGAGGCCTAGGGAAGAATATAGGAAGATAAACCGACTGGTTTAGATGAAAAGGCGAAACCACCTTTGGCATAAAGTGAGGGTGAGTCCTGAGGACTACTTTATTATGGTGGAACCTTGTATAAGGAGGGTCAGCCACTAAAGCCTGCAGTTCACTAATGCGTCTTGCCAAGCGATAGCAATTAGGAAAATGACTTTCCATGAAAGAAACTTTAAGGATGTAGTGGTTAAGGGTTCAAAAGGTGGTCTCATGAGCTGGCCGAGAATAGGATTTAGATCCCATGCCACCGGTGGTGGTTTAATGGGAGTTTGTCTGCCCATGAATTTTGAATGCCTGGAAGGTAAACCACAAGAAGGTGGATTTGAAGCTCTCTGGCGAGGGCCCATAGTCGCAAAGCTTTGTTGCATAGCGACAGAGAGCCCGTTCCACCTTGCTTGTTCAGATAGAACATAGCTACCTGATTGTCGGTTTGGACCAGAACTGTCTTGTGGCTGAGATGGGCCTGAAATACTCGAATAGCATTGAAAATGGCTCTCAGCTCTAGGAGGTTTATGTGACGAGAAGCCTCCTGTGGGGTACAGAGACCCTGAGTTGAGAGATCATGCAAGTGGGCCCCCAACCCAACTTAGACACATCTGTTGGTAAGGGTGGCTTGGCACAGAGGCTGCTGGAAAGGAGAGCCTACGAGGAGGTTTTCCAGTGACTGGCACCATTGCAGGGATGAAATTAGACGTGTGGAGTTTCTGATTTTGTCTGTTAGCTGACCCGAGGCCTGTGTCCACTGAGAAGATAGGGTCCACTGGGCTGCTCGCATATGAAGACGAGCATAGGGAACCACATGGACAGTGGATGCCATATGCTCCAGAAGCTGAAGCATCTCCCGAGCAGTCAGGAAGACCTTCATAGCTGCTTGGGATGCCAGCTGTATTATACATAGACAGCGCGGCTGTGGCAGGAAAGCTTTTGACTGCCGTGTGTCTAGACGAGCCCCTATGAAAAATGAGATTTTGTGAGGTTTATGACCAATCCCAAGTACTGAAAGATTCTCATTGTTCAAGAAAGAGCAAAGCTGGCCTCTGGAGCTGTTGATGCTCAAATGAGCCAATCGTCTAAGTAAGGGAAGACTAATATTCCTAGAGTTCTCAGAAATGTTGCTAACACTGCCATGCAATTTGTGAAGACTCTTGGGTCAGAAGCCAGACCGAAGGTAAGAACTCTGTACTGGAAGTGTCTTCCCTGGACCAAGAATCGAAGGAACTTCCTGTGATTTGTGTGGATGAGAATATGCGTGTACGCATCTCTTAGATCTAGAGAACATAGCCAGTCCTGACTCTGACGGTATGATAGGAGTGTTCCGAGGGAGATCATTTTGAACTTTTCTCGGAACAGATATTTGTTTAATTCTCTGAGGTCCAGTATAGATCTGTGTCCCCCTGTTTTCTTTGGAATAAGAAAATAGGGGGAGTAGAACCCCGTACCCTGTTGGGATATGGGTACTTCTTCTATCACTCCTTGAGCGAGAAGTAATGTGACTTCCTGCCACAAGAGGCCGGTGGCAGGGACCTGAGAATTGAATTGTTTGATTATTGTAGGCGGGGGCATGTTAAGAAAGTGAAGCTTGTAACCCAGTTATACAATGGACAGAGTCCAGTTTTCTGATGTTATTTGTTGCCATCTTTTGGCAAAATGGCAGAACCTGCCTGGAATGGTTAAGGGTTCTGGTCCTTTCAGGGGCAGAATGACTAAGTTCTCTAGGTAAGAGTCAAAGCCCCTGAGGAGGCTGAGTCTGCTGGGCCGGTTGAACTCTTTGAGCTTGCGGCTTTCTTTGCTGTCTGTTCTGTTGTCCCTTTTGGGGAACATGAACTGCACAGTGGCCCAAATGGGGGTATGATTGGTAAAACCTCTTTTTCTTGTTGAAAAAGGGTTTCTTGAATGACTTTTTCTTTGCTGGGTTGGCTGTAGACTTTGATAGTGTGTTCAAGGTAGTATTTTCAGATTCAAGCTGATTAGCCTTGTCCTGCCAGTCCTTGCCAAAGAGATTTTCTCCTGTACAAGGAATGTTTCCCAACTTGTCTTGTACCCACTGCTCTAAGTCTGATGCCTGAAGCCAGGCAATACGACGTGCACCTATGGAGATAGCAGAGGTTCTGCTTAGGCATTCAAAGCAATCAAAGGTTGCACAGTTCATGAATTTAGAGAAATTCTGGGCATGCTTGACAAGGGTAAGGAAAACTTCCCTTTTGTCCTTAGACATATTAGGGCTCATGAGCTCTAAGTCACGTGCAACTTCTTCCAGAAACATACCCATATAAAGAATGTAGGAACTGATCTTGGCTGATAACATGGAGGATTGGAAGCATCGACGCCCAAAGGCATCGAGTGTCCTCGATTCCCGGCCTGAAGGATTAGAAGAATGCATTTTAGCACTCTTAATTCTACGCATGGCCGATTCAACTACCATTGAATAGTGTGGTAACTGAGTCTTCTGAAAGCCAGGACAGCTTTGCACTCGGTACATGGTATCGAGGCGTCGGGAATGTGGAGACACCGTTAAAGAAGTTTCCCACATCCTTAACATAAGATTATGTAAGATCTTGTGAATGGGAAGCATAGCTGCTTCCTTAGGAGCCATAGGATATTGTAGAATTCTTAATTATTCTGCCCTAGGTTCCTTTTCTGGAATCACAGTGATTGAAAGACCTTTGGCTAAATCACGTATGAAATCCTGGAAGGACATGTCTTCTGGAGGAGACATTCCGGGCTGAGGAGGAGGAGGAGGAGTTGGATCCTCTGGTAGGATGGCTCTAGTACCGGTAGAGTCATCAGAATCAGAAGATTCGAAGTATCTTGGTGACCGATGTTCATGCAACACTTGGTACCAGTACTGCTCGAAGTCGGTATCGGGGTGTCTCGGTACTGGCCCTTCGATGTCTGAGATAGACTCGAGGCTCGGCATGGGCGGAAGCATACCTGCCGAGGCAGGTGCACTCGGTACCAGCACAGATGTCAATAACGATACCTGTGGAACCATCTGTAGCGGTCTTAGCAGTACCGAAGCTGCTAAGAGGGTCGCTAGACTGCATTCGATAGCGAGAATTCTCTTATCCATCGCTCCTGCCGATGCTTGGGTGTCGGTACCGGTGGAAGCGGCCACGACCCCAGAACATGGCACCAGTAGTTCTGCAGAGGTGGAAGCCTCTGGAACATCCTGGAGCCCCATTAATGCTTTGGAGACCGAAGACTCCCACCAGGGCTGTTTTGCTGGTGAACTTTCCTCGAGGGCAACACCAGTGGCATCTCAATGCTTAGAAGGAGATCTACCCTTTGAGGCCCGACTAGTCTTGAAAGAGTTAAGTTTAGTTACCTGAGATCCATGGGAGGAAGATGAAGCTCTGGAAGACGTCGATACAACTGACATTGTATCCGTGTCAAAAAAGGTACCGAGTTTTGCAGCTCTATTCTGCAGGCCCCTTTTGGTCATCTTTCTGCAGGAGAGACACTCCAATGGACAATCTTCAGGATCTAAACATTTAAGACACCAATCATGGGTGTCGGTGACGGATATAGTACCGCCACAGTTAGAACATTTCTTGAAACCACTAGCTGGCTTCTCCATGTTTGAAGAAAAGTGGGCCTAGTGCCCAAAATGGCACCTAGCACCAAAAGGGGAGAGGCCCCTGAAAGAAAAAATCTTTGAGAAAGCTAGTTTGTTTTTTGTTTTTTTTTTGAAAAAGAAGAAAAGAGAACCGGCGGTACCAGTATGCGTCGAATGAAGGCAGACACGACCACAAAAAAACAAAAGAATAAGAATAACTTTTCTGCGGTGACAGGTACACGTCCTGTCGGCTCCGCGGAAAATGAAGAACTGAAGTGAGAGAGGTAGGAAGGCAGGAAGGCAGCACGCAGGCGCTGTGGGATGCTCCCAAAAGCTTTCCTATTGGACGCTGGGGAGCGTTCCCACGCAGGCTCCGTTGGTACCGACGATACCCATATGTGAAGACTACATTCCTGCTTGTTCCTAGAGATTATTCCTTTACGTATTTCCTGCATTGAATAATAAATATCACATTAGAGGCACAGCATGAGTAGAATCTTCTTCTACTGAATTTTTTCCCCATATGGGTAACTAGGGTCCTGAGCCAGCATAATTTGCAGCTTGATATATGGCAGGGATTTGTGTCATCCCCCTCTTTTTTGGGCTTCTTATGGGAGCTAACTGCTCAATAACTGCTCAACACCCTAGAATACTGAGGGAACTTGGGGACGTTCTAGCAACTCCACTGACTGATCTTTTCAATGCCTCGTTGGAGTCGGGAGTGGTGCCAAAGGACTGGAGAGAGGCTCATGTGGTGCCTTTACACAAAAGCGGAAGTAAGGATGTGGTTGAAAACTACAGGCCGGTTAGTTTAACTTCGGTGGTGAGTAAATTATTGGAAACGCTGCTGAAAGAGAAAATAGTGAGGTTTCTGGAGTCTGGCGGATTACAGGATCCGAGGCAGCATGGATTCACCAGAGGCAGGTCTTGTCAGACAAATCTGATTGATTTCTTTGACTGGGTGACCAGGGAGTTGGACCGAGGGAGAGCTCTAGATGTGGTGTATTTAGATTTCAGTAAAGCCTTTGACACTGTTCCTCACAGGTGACTTATAAACAAACTGAGCACCCTAGGGATGGATCCTAAAGTTACTGCTTGGGTTAGAAATTGGTTGGGTGGGAGGCGACAAAGAGTACAAGTAAATGGAGCTCACTCTGAGGAGAAGGATGTTACCAGTGGTGTGCCCCAGGGATCTATCCTTGGTCCGATTCTTTTTAACATCTTTGTTAGTGATATAGCGGAAGGGCTGTCGGGTAAGGTTTGCCTCTTTGCGGATGATACCAAAATCTGCAATAGAGTAGACACCCAGGAAGGTGTAGATAACATGAGGAGGGATCTAGCTAAGCTTGAAGAATGGTCTAGAATTTGGCAGCTGGGATTTAATGTTAAAAAATGTAAGGTCATGCATTTGGGCTGCAGCAATCCAAGGGAGCAATACAGTATAGGAGGTGAAGTACTTTTGTCCACTAAAGAAGAGCGGGACCTAGGCGTGGTTGTGTCTGATGATCTTAAATTAGCTAAACAGGTAGAAAAGGCGACGGCAAAAGCTAGAAGGATGCTTGGGTGCATACGGAGAGGAATGGCTAGCAGAAAAAAGGAGGTGATAATGCCTCTGTATAAGTCTTTGGTGCGACCTCATCTGGAGTATGGCGTGCAATTCTGGAGACCGCACCTTCAAAAGGATGTGAACAGGATGGAGTCGGTGCAGAGGGTTGCTACTAAAATGATTAATGGGCTTCATTATAAAGCATATGAGGACAGACTTAAGGATCTTAATATGTACACCTTAGAGGAAAAGCGGGATAGAGGTGATATGATTGAGATATTTAAATACCTCCGTGGCATAAATGTTCAGGGAGAGAGCCTCTTTCAATTGAAAGCAAGTTCTGCTACGAGGGGACATGGGATGAGGGTGAAGGGAGATAGATTCAGGAGTGATATGCGGAAATATTTCTTTACGGAAAGAGTAGTGGATCCGTGGAATAGTCTCCCAGTGGAGGTGGTGGAGATGAGGACAGTAACTGAATTCAAAAAAGCATGGGACCAACACAGAGGATCTCTAAAGGTAAAAAGTGGACTGTTGTAGTTGTTGTTATGGAAGGACAGACTAGATGGGCCTTGTGGTCTTTTTCTGTTGTCATGTTTCTATGTTTCTAAATTTTTGTTTCAGTGGTTGTCATAAGGCCAGCAACAGCGGATCAAGGAATATCGCTCAGTAATTCATCTTCCTGGAGTAGTGGTTGTAAGATTATGATTTTTCTCAATTTTTCCAGCTCTGGATTTATATTCTACGAGGGGGACTCTGAGGTTTTCTTTTCTTTCCTTTGTACTGTGGTAGATTTTCCCTGGGTGTTTTGCATGAAGAAGCAATCTTCTTGGAGACGATTTGGGAATTGCAGCTTTTTTGTTTAAAGGATTCAGACAGGACTAGTTGATGTTTATTCATGTCTATGAGTCAGAACATATGCAGTGATATATTTATTTATTTATCTAACATTTCTTATATACCGCCTTTCATGATATCAAGGTGGTTTACATTGAACAAACTGAAATTACATTGAACAGGGCATTATAACTTGGAGATAACTATTTTACAGGGAACATGGGCTATGGAGGGTTAAGTGGCTTGCCTAAGACCACAAGGAGCACCTGTGGGACTAGAAACCCCAGTCCTTCCGGCCCAAGGTTGCTGTCCTCTAGTGGGATTTGAACCCCCAACCTTCCGGTCTGAAGTACCTTGCCCCAACCACTAGGCCACTCCTCCACTCCTATATAGTGTATCTTGACTATATAATGGCCTTTTTTATGTGAAGGGTGAAAACTGGAATTGTGAAAGTAGCTGCATCTGTGAAGCTGGTTTCTTGTACATAGACGTTGCTAGTGGTGGGTTGGAAGAAATTTTAAAAAAGTCAGCAGGTGAGAAGGACAATACCTAGTTGAAATATCAGCAGGGCCATATCCAGAGCTGTGTAAGAAGTGCAGCTGCACAGGGGCACCGATATCATCACTGGGCTTCCAGGAAGTTCAAAAATAGTGAGTTACTGCACATGACTAGCTGGATGGGGAGTAAGGGGGGGCACTAGATTTGTTAGTTGCGCAGGGTGCATTTCTAGCTTGGTACAATCTTGAATATGAGTAGAAAGAGGACACAAAGAGGAAGAGAAAAACAGCACAGAAGTGACTAAATAAATAAATAAGTAACCAAAGAAAACAGGGGGCACCAGAGTCACAGCACGTTGAAAACCCAGATATAATACAATCTTACAGAACCACAGCAAAGACAAGCCACACTACTAAATCTGACAAGAGATAATACAGGATACTAATTGCCCACAAAACAGAGCAGAGTAGATGGAAACTTAATATTAAAAGTTAAAGTTGGAGTCTTATCTGAAAGCAGCAATGCATAGGAGCTCACCTTTAGTCCCATATGTATTCACGCCTTTAAAGAAAGGGAGCAGATTGGTTAGGCAATCAGATGCTTCTCCGCCCAACACCACAGCTTCACAACCTCAAGAGCCACAGCTGCACTGTAAGTTCCGCAGAGAGACTCAACAAAATCATCGCTGAGAGGATCTGCATACTCCAGCACATATCCCTGACCCAGTTCCTCTAGCAGCCACTGGTCCAAAGAGATCTGGATCCATTCTGAGAGAAATTACTAAAGCCTTCCTCCCACTGGCTGTTCTGTAGAAGGAGCTCAACAAATCTCATTGTGAGGATTTGACGGCAAAAGAAGCAGCCGAGGAAGAGTCCCAAAGCCACTGGGCACCGCGCAAGCACTGGCCCTTCTTGGATCAAGATCCGTAAGGGAATTGGGTCGAAGTGGAGCCTTTGGATGCCCTTGGGCACTTCCAAGATCCCTGAGAATTCATCCAAGCACCCTAAGGCCTCTTTCCAGCAGTCTCAAGACCACCAACAATATGGCTTCAGAGCAAAACATGGAGTAGAAACCCTCATGACTAGCCTACTCAACAAACTTACCAAAGATACATACAAACCACAAAACTGGTTTTAACTCGTATTCTCATATTTCTGGATAGTAAAGCACATTCGACTCCATCCCACATCATCTCATAATACGACTACAATCTATTGGTTTATCAGATACTACCCTCTCCTGGTTCAAATCCTACCTGACAGACCGTAAACTGCAAGTCAGAATAGACCAAACAAACTCATCTGCATACACCCAAACCCAAGGAATCCCTCAAGGTTCAACCCTCTCAGCGTTACTATTTAACCTATTCCTGCAACCAATATGTACCATAATGGTCCTGCAACATCCTTTACCACATCTATGCAGATGATATAATGATTTACACACCTATTAACACAAGTATCAACATCATACCCATTACAAGCTGCTTTTCCAAGCTCCAAAAATGGTTCCCGAGTCAGCATCTAGACATAAATCTCAAGAAGACTGAGGCCATGTTTATCACTACCACCACCTGTCATACCTATCGACAGAACACATATTCAAGCAAAGGAAACTATACGATACCTTGGAGTTACCCTGGACCTTACCTTCAAAGCACATACACGAAACATAACACAGAACAATCAAAAACTTCAAACCACTTCTATCAGAATATGACTTCCGTTCTGTCCTCCAAGCTACTATATTCCCCCACCTCGATTACTGCAATATCATCTTCCAAGGCAGACCAAACTCAACCATCCACCCTCTTCAACTTGCATGTAACACGGCTGCTAGAATCCTCCTCAATGCAAGAAGATCAGAGCACATCACTCCTCTCCTCACAGTTACACTGGTTCCCCATAATAGAACATATAAAATTCAAAACTATCCTCGTAATATTCAAAATCCTCAATGACTCTGCACCAACTTATCTACAAACCCTGATCAAGATCACACCTGATAACAGACCCTGCCGATGTTCACAAGAACCAATGCCACCATATCCAAGAGAGCTTTCTCTCTCTACGCACCACTTCTATGGAACTCTATACCAGAAACCTTAAGAACTACAACTAATGCTACCTTCTTCAGAAAATCCATTAAAACCCATATTTTCAATGAATGCTACACTCAAACGTAACTCTCATGTGCTCCCTCCCCTCAACCCTCTCCCTTCTAAACACCATAACCTCCATCGCCTCACTTCCCTGTGTATAATACTGTACATAGTTCCCCCCCCTTTTTATATTTCAATGTTAATCCAAGTTGAGCGAAGGATAAAGCGGTATAAAAAAGCCAATTGATAGATAAATAAATAAATGGGCCTTGCCCAGGTCTTTGCCAATTTCTCCAGATCCTCACCAAAAGCAGGTTGCCCTGAAAAGAGAACCTGCAGAGGTACAACTTGGAAGCCATATCCACTGACCAGTTGCACATCCAAAGCTTGCACCTAGCCACCACTGTCAGTGTTCTGGAGGTTTCCCTGATCAGATTATATAAGGCTAGGACACTTTTGGGCTATCTGGCAGTTGCTGAATCCAGAGTTGACGTACACTGGCCATGAGAATAACACAAAGAGTTGTCTGGATGTCTAAGGTCAAAACCATGAAGGTATACTTTAGGAGAGTTGCCACCCTCCTATCGTGGACTTAACCCAACACCGCACCATCTTCCACTGCAATCATCATGTACTCCATCACTACCTTCTCTAGAGCATCCCTACATGGTATCACAAAGTTTGGAGACATTGCCCCTGATCCAGCTTGCTCCGAGATCGTGGATACCACTAAGCCAGGGACTTTGGCCCCTTGAGGGCTAACTCCTAATGCTCCCATTAGGATACCAGGAGCTTCGCCAGGGCCTTTGGCAGCAGGAAGAACCCTGACTGGCATGTGATGGCCTCCAAACTGGGGTTTCCTTTAGATGGTGTGTTGAGATCAAGTATAATTGAGCCACAGCAACAACTTGGAGTTCCTCCCAGTGGAACACGTTGACCACCAATAAATCCTTGCCCTCCATAAGAGGGATTTGCCCTTCCTCTTCAGACTCACCCTCTGACTTGAGGGGATCCTCTTCTGCTGCCTAATTCACCCCACCCCCAGGGGATAAGTCCAGACTTCTAGAGGAGTGCCCAGGCAAATATTTTATTTAACGGGTTTTATATACCGCTTTCTCATCAATTCAATGCGGTTATAGCAGTTATAGCAATGAGCTTTACATAGAACAGGGAGTTACAACTAGGAGGGTTACATGGGTTATAATGAATACATTTAAATTATCAACTATATACAACTATGTACAGATGAGATGGAAGCATTTAGCCCTTGACACAGCTATGGCAGCACTACCCAAGGGCCCAGATTTCCCCATGGGGCAGGTCAGGGCCCTGAAATTCTGGCAAGGGGGGGTTGCCAAGAAGCAATGCAGTAATGAAGACAGCACAAAAGCTGTTTCAGCAACTGCTGGTCCCCATGGGTGAGATGCTCTTCAGTGGCCCTAAAGGGCCCACAGGGCCTCTTTGGCTGGAGATAGGAGCCTCCTCCACTCTCCACAGGACCGCCAGGCATCCTCCATGAGCGTTGTCTGCTCTACGGCCGATGCAGGTATGGAAGAGGATGATGAGGAGATCCTGGCATCGGCACTGAACCTGGGTTCCCCAAAGGGGACTCCGATGCCAAGGCCTGGGTCCTTACATTCCCATCACATTAAGAGCAAAAAAGAGACCCTGCTGCGGAGCTCGCCCTGCAGGTGCCACACTGGCACAGGTGGAGGCAATATGGCATGCTTACCCTGCTCCAAGCAGCTGACAAGGAAAAAAAAGGCAACCATAATTAAATTGCTGAGGTAGCAAAAGTCAGGAATCCTGGATTGGTAGTCCCCATATCTGTCAGGCGAGTCAAGGAAACCTGACTCATGGTTCCCCGAAGGCTTACACAGGCCAGTAAAGCCCCACTGCCTGATTAAGCCCAACTGAATTTTTTTTTTATTTAAGCAGATTTGTGCAGCTAGACAACCAGTCAAGCCCATTAAAAGGGGCAAAAAAAGAAAAAAATCATCAACAGACTAGAAAGGGTGCAAGGATGAAAAGAGGACAGCAGGAAGAGAATGGGGGGGTGCTTGGGCCCAACTTATCAGCTCCCCTCAGGGGCCCCGTGGGGTACAACCGCTCCTCCACAGCCCACCAGATGCTAGTAATCACATAGGAAAATGCATTAGATGCTTGGAAGCTGTGAACTCTAAGAGACAAAGGCATACCTGTGCTTGGAGCTCTGAAAGAGACCTCCCAGGCTCAATACAAAGCTTCTACACTGTGGTGTAAGCGAGGAGAGCTAGGCCTATCCACACTTCTGCACTGGTTCTCTCTCTCTCTCACACACACACCTTACCACCTGCTGGAGGCAGACAGACAATTACTGGCTTCTCTCAGTACTGCACCAATGGTTATACCTCCTGATGATATCACTGAAAGATGCTCAAGTCTGCCTCCACCTCCTGGCAAGGGAGCAAAGCCCACTCATCTGTACTGGTCTAGCAGGATAAGGAAATTGTAATCCACTTTAAAAACTCTAGTAATGGGGTATACGTAGAATATAAATGTCTGTTTAAATTATTTATTTATTTGGCTGTGCTTTACAATTTCCTCTTAATTCCTTTAAAATCTCCAAAATGTTTCTTGCAAAAACATTAACAGAAGTAGCCCCAAGTGCAATCCTTATCCTACCAAAATCGCTCTTTCCACACTGAAAGAATTTCATATACCACTGTCCTCTGTTGATTATCCTTCAGCGTTTAACCCAGTGTAACCATTGTGCTTCTTCTATGACCCCCTATTTTATTTAAGGCCATCCAATCTGAAACTGTCAGAAGCACTGAAATCTAAGCAGAGCATATCCACTTTTATTCCTTGAACTAGTTTTGTACAGAAGCAAAATATGTCATTTCTATTTTCTCAAACACGCCAAACGTTTCTCCTATACGCACAAGTTTCACGCTGAAGAAATGACTGCCAGCACACATACGCCAAAACTGTCTTTCTACACATACCAGAATTTTGCATCACCTCCAACGAGGTGTTAGAACAGCAGCACTACTGAGTTCTGCACGCGTTTGTGATGTTTTTTCTGTACTGCATTTTAAATTAAATATCAAAGTGCAAAATTGTGAATTACTGTGTGAAAACCTCCAGCAGGAGTAAATATTACCATGGCAGACATGTCATTGTTTTTGATGGCTCATGAACAAATGGTCTATTGACAGAGTTTAGCTTGAATTTCAGATCAGAAGGAGCTCATGAGATGAAGCAGCAGCAGAAATATCATTAGAAAAATCAGAGCACAAAACAGGATAGAAAGCAGTCTGCCACTTCTTACAAAGTAAAGTAATGAACTGTCCGATCTAATTATAGCATCTTCTGAAAACCCTAGTTTTACATTTATAAAAATATTAGACATGTGGTAAACTTGTTAACATTGTGATTTAAGTAGGCCCTACCCAAAGAACTGGAAGCCAATGATTTAATTGTGTAAAACTTTTTTTTTCAATCTTTCTTATATCCCTTGGGCTCTGTTGATCACCAGCTGCTTCAGCATGCAATTACACAGAAAGCATGTTTAATTTCTATGTGGTGCTCTCAAAAGAATCTCTAGAGAGTACGTTAAGAAAATAATTGTTCAGAATAGGATTTCACTTGCAACCTGCACCAATACCATCCATACAATGATCAGGATACACAGCTCAACTCAGAAGAGCAAATTGGTAGCATTCTAAAGTGGAAAGAGACTGGAAAAAAACCCACACACTAGAAACACACAAAAATGCTTCTGCACTCTTAAGCCCACAAATTTTAATTGAACATACATCCTACTTAGAATACAACATTCCATCCATGTTCAGCATACCCAGATTTAAACATCCAAAATTCATAAACATTGCTGCACACACTTTCACTTATGTCCCTCTCAATCTCATTCATTAATACAGTATAATGGACACTAAGATTTTTCTAACAGTTTCTTTCACAAAAAACAACATATTGAAAAAGCCCAACAGTTAGTTCATATCCCTTTCTTATAAAGCTTTCATTTATAAAAAACAAAAATACTCAAGCACATTAAATTTCCTGACATGCTTCCTAGCAAAAAGGCTGCTCTAGGAAATCTGTCAGGCTGCTCCCTTCACCCTCACTGCCTTGGTCAGTCTACTCCTGTGACCACTGCCTTTGGTATCCTACCATCCAGGTCCATTCCATCGCCATTCCATTTCCAGCCTACCTCATCATCTACACAATCACTGTCAGGTGCATTCACTTCTTCCTTTTGCTCATCCCACTGAACACCGTCAGCTTCTTCCTTATGCTGAGGGAGATGGTATCCAAAGGGCACTAACAGAGCCCTTCTTTGCTGCACAAGGCACCAGAGCTCTTTGGTATCCATGTTCTGCGGATGACCCCTTAGCACAGTGTTCTATGCGGTCTGTGGTAGATGAAGAATAACAGTTTACAAAACCGCAAGGAGATCCCATGGGGACAATTTCTGTGCCACATGATTTCTTCGCCCCAGAGACCAGAGACTAAGGATTACTATAAAAAAAAAATAAATCACTCACCTGCATTCTGCAGTGACTAATTTACCTTCAGGCCCTCCAGAGATAAACAGTGCATAGATATGAGAGGGCAAGAGCTTATGGATTAGACTGCATAGACTCCCTTAACTCGAACATCTACTGACTCCAGTTAACATAACTCTCTCCTTCATATATGAAGGAAAGCAGCACCATGGTCACTAAAGCTCACACAGATCACCTTTAGATAATTTGTATGGTGGTCCAATCAAAGTCATTTACATAGTACACCATGAACTCTGGAAATGAAGGCTAAAACTCACATCTTTGAGATTGCTTTCTGATCCCAATTCCCTCAGTCTCCTGCTCACCTCCTACGTGTTTCCTTACCATTCTTCAAGACATATCCTAGTCCCTAGTTGTGTTATCTGTCTTGACTAGACTGTAAGCTCTGATGAGTAGGACCTGTCTCTTACATGTGCGCTGCATATGCTGTGTAGTGCTACATGAATTAGTAGTCGTAAGGAAATTGCCACTACATGTGATATGATTAATTTCTCCTTGCTATGAACGTTAATAACCAGTTGTAAATTGGAACATATATTTAGCTCTTTTACCACAATTGACTCTGTATAAGGCCCAGATACTGACAATACAATCAAAAGGCAGCAGGGCTTCCAAAAACTTGCAGGAAGTCTTTCAGGGCAGATCCTGGCCTGACCTAGCAAGACTATTCTAGATGAGTGGGACTTACCCAAGAAGTCAGGACCCAATGATGGAGGAAGATGATGCTTTTCTTAGGGCAATTCTGTCCAGAGCAACATCCACCCCAGCCTCTACATGCATCTAGTACGTCACAAAGGTGTTAAAAGATGACCAGATAGCCACCTTAGAGATGTCCTCCAGAGACACCAAGATGGATTCCACCCAGGAGGTGGCTTGTGCCCTAGTGGAGGGAGCTCAGACTCCTTTCGGCACCCATTTTCCAGCCAGAGGACATGCTGAACCAATGGCCTCCTTAATCCAGCAGGAGGTCAAGAACTTGACTGCTGCCTGTCCTTTC
Source organism: Ichthyophis bannanicus (assembly GCA_033557465.1). Lineage (NCBI taxonomy): Eukaryota > Metazoa > Chordata > Amphibia > Gymnophiona > Ichthyophiidae > Ichthyophis > Ichthyophis bannanicus. The sequence goes on from CM066042.1 coordinate 137,075,255, forward strand.
ATCAGACCATCGAAGAGAACAAAATGAGGGTTTAAAAAGAGAGTTAGTAAAACCCCAGGTACCCGAGTAGCAACCCCCCCTTCACGTCCACCAGATGCATCGAGGGGTCTATCCAAAGGTCCTCTTCTAAGGAGGAGGACAGGATGACAGTCTGATTGAGATGAAATTGGGACAATACCTTTGAGAGAAAGGATGGCACAGTCTACAGACGGTAGCAGAAGGTAACGGAAGCCACTGATATGATCAAAATGGGCTTGCGTCAAAAGGCCTGCAGCTCCAATTCTCGCCTGGCAAACACAATTGCCACCAGAGTCAAAATCCTTGAGGGGGGCTCTACAAATGAGTTCAAAGGGGGCCCTTTAACATCTCAACACCAGAGAAAGACTCAAATGAGAACCACTGGGTGCACTAGCAGAAGAATCTGCTTTAGTCCCTTGAGGAAATGCGACAAATTACGGTGCGCTACCAAGAACATATCTTGAATACACCTCTGGTAGCATGCCAGGACTACCACCTAAACACAGAGAGTTCAGGGCCAAATCCTGGTCCAACCCAGGGTGCAAGAAGGATAAAACAGCAGAGATGGTCGCCTCCATGGCCTCCAGTGCCTGAGAAGAACACCACCTCTCAAAAAACTCTCCAACTCTCACAAAGGCCAAAGAAGTCAAGGTCCTGAGGGCCTTGAAAGAATATCCACTACTACTTCCAGAGCGGCCTCTCTTGGAGAGCTTACATGCTTTTCAAGGGCCAGCCTGTAAAGCATGAAGGGAAGGGAATTCTCCATCATCAGTAGCCCTTACTGAAGAAAGTCCTTCCTCTTGAGTTAACAACAGCAGGGACTCCACCAACAAACCCAAGAGATCCAGGGCCACTAGAATCACCAAGCCCAGTTGAGACCAAATCCTGCATAAAAGGCAGCTTAACAAGGGCAAATGGGGAGGGAGGAGACATTTAGAAGCCCCTCAGGGCTACACTTGGAGGGAATCTAAGCCTGCTGTCTAGAAGTCCCTATTGAGGCTAAAAAAGCTCTCCACTTTAGCATCCTCCCGAGTAGCCATCAGATCAAATATTCAAAGGCCTCATCTTCGTACTATGAAGCTGAACATATGAAGGCCCAACTCCCACGCTAGGATTCACAGAGTTCCCACTTGAGAAGTCTGTCTGCACATTGTCAGCATCCAATTTGTAGGCTGCCAAGACAGCAATCAGATGTTATTCTACCCAACACCACTTGAGAGCCATCTTGGCACTTAGAGTTCTGCCTTGCTTATTGATATATGCCACTGCCATAGCATTGTTCAAGACAATGCAGACTATCTTACCTACTATCAGGGATTGAAATCTCGGAAACCAGGTGGATCACCCTGGCTTCCAACTGGTTGATGGATCAGGAGGCTCCCCGAGAGCCCCAAAGGCCCTGGATCATCTCACCTAGAAAGTGAACCCCCCCCCCCCATATCCATTCAGGCTGGTATCCCTAGTGATCCTCATCCAATTCTGTGCTTCCAGAAGCATCCTGCTCATCAGCAACTTTTCCAATATGAGGAAGACCCAGCCCAGGAAAGTGTTGAATAAAGCTACAAAATGCTTCAAATCCTGGGTGGCATGTAGGCTGTTCTTGGGATAATTTATCATCAAACTCAGCCATTCTAGCCACTGTGTTTTTGACCATCATCTGCTTGAGCAGGGAGTCATAAGGAGACTCTATACATGTAATCCTTAGAGGTTCTGCAAATTCTAGTATGTATCTCCGACTCAGATCCTCTAAGATCAATTAATCTGATGAGATATGCGTCCATTCCAAGAGAAATAGCCGAGCCGCCCCCCAAAATACAAAAAAATGCAATACTGTGCATTCTGGGACAAAAGCAAAACTCTTGAAAATGTGATCTAAAAATAGTCATTGCAAAAATCTGCATAAAGTATTGGCACCACTAAATCATCCCACAATGACTACACAAGGTACCGATCCATATTTCTTGATGTACACAGACAGAATTGTTTTTATCTCCTCCAAAAGTACTCTGATGCTTAGCACTGATGTCTTTTTCTCTTCCGACTCCTTTTTTTCTGAGAAGAAAAACAGTTTGTCTTGTTGACATTAGGTGCATTTGTTGTTCTACTTACAAAGAATGTCTAAAGGACTGGTCCAGTAGTTCTAATGACAAATGCTGTACACAGACAAGCAGATGGTCCCTGGATCGATTGCATATTTGAGCCTTCTGCTGCCTGGGTCCACTGGGGATGCTTCAGAGAAGCTGCTCTTGCTGGGAAGGAATCAGCATTTACCTGATGGGAATTTCTCAGACTCTTGGGTTAAAGGGAATTAGGCTTAAGCTACTAAAATCTGTGTAAATATTTTTTAAAAATCTGTTTTATAAAGTCAGTAAGGGTACTGCATAGTTTTTCCCACCCAACCACAGCATAGTCTTTGATTTATAAGCTCTTAAACCTATTAAAGGGGAAAGAGGTGGTCTAATTCACTTTCAGGTTCACTGGTTATCTTCATCAATTAATTTATTCCTAAAGCCTAAACTTGCTAAGGCCTTGCAATTCATCTTGGAGGTGAACATTAAACAGTCACTTAAAAACGTATTAGCTGTAATTGTATCAGTACAAGTATCTCTATTCCTCTAGCAACTTCAAATAAGTAAACTTAAATAGATAAACAAATCTTTAAAACTACGATGCAGACAGCAATCCAGCAGCGAGATGGGGGCTATCCAGTCTTTTGCATCAAGTGTCACATGCATGATTCTCTCTCAGTTGGTGATAGGTCTTATGTGTGGCTCTAGATGACACATACAGGGACATAGTAGTGAAGTCCCACCTCCAGTCTGGCAGCCTCTCTGTTGCCATAAGAGGTCATGTGAAAGGAGATCACCATCTTGGTGTGGCAGGAAGTGATCCTGTAGCTAGGACCTGTCCTCCTGGTGATGCAAAAGCTTCTTGCACAGAGGAAAGGGCTAGGACGACCATGTGCCCATGAGGGAAGGGCTAGGATGACCATTATAATTAGCAATTCCACCATTAGGCATGTAGATAGCTAGGTGGCTGGTGGACATGAAGATCAACTGGTAACATGCCTGCCTGCTGTGAAGGTAGCAGACTTCACTTGCCACCTAGATAAGGTTTTAGATAGTGCTAGGGAGGAGCCCGCTTTCTTGGTACTAATCATACAAAATTAACCACTCAAGGGCACAAAATCTAAACACCAAAAAAACCCTTTGTTTCTGAAATCCCCTCCCCTAAAATATTTTTGTCGGAACTGTTACCAGGAGGAAAACCTCTTGAGGTACCATGTTCCTTTTTTCTCATTTTTACGAGCCAAATACCAGCTCTACCTGTGTAAAATCACCACAAGGGAAGTACTAGAAGCAAACCCCTTAGACCAAACAAAGTTGTAAATGTTTGACCAAATTACAATAGAGAAGTTTCAACTTATATAGAAATCAGGTTACAAAAACCCAGGCATTGTGTCGAAGGTGCACCTCCCTTCCGCAGTCTCCACTTTCAGAGCTGCTTGAAAGCACATCCGTTTCGTCTCTGAGCTCTCGATTCTCAGCATACAAATAAAAGTATAGTGCTACATAGCGCCATGTTTCAGGCCTGGTCCATTTCCTGGCCCTTCATCAGGCATTTCATTTGCTGAAGAACATCTTGAGGCCACCCCCTTACTCTTATAGGGGAATTCCCAATGACGTCCCACAATATAAGTCCTGCCTCAATGGTGAATCATATCACACTCCACCAATCCAATTCGTTATTTAACCCACGGGGTGTGACTGTCTGTAAATTAAATATCCAGCGCTGTTCCAGTTGTTGCAATTTTGATACCTTATCTCCTCTTCGAAACGAGTGAGGGATCTGATCTATAATACGCCATGTATAATCCTGAAATGAGTGACCCATGGCTATACTATGAGGTACCAAGGGAGCCGATATAACTTGTGTATTAATACGGGATCTGTGTTCTTGTAATCGGATCTTCATTGTTGAAATATATTGGCAGGACAGTATGACCAAACACAGACATATTAACATGTAGACCACATGTGTAGACAGGCAATCTGTGTTAAATCGTGCTCGATAGATTTTGTAATCAGAGGGGTCCATCCATTCATAGCCAGTGATCATAGAAGCACAAAAATCACAGCTCCCACATGCCTTGTGCCCTGTTATAGATTGCCGTACAGGGGTTATCCCAGGCACAGGGGTATTATGATGAACTACATAGTTAGCAATATTGCGCCCTCTCCGATATGCTATCATTAAGCGGCGCTGGAAACATGGATGGACATCTAAAATATGCCAAATGTCGTTTTAGTATGGCATTGATCTGGGTAGAACATGCTGTATATGGTAATACACCCACAATAGGGGTCTCATTAGAATAATCCAGCTGTTCCTCTACGTCAGACCACCACTCTGGGTGATTAAACCGGGCTCTTCGGTAAGCAGCCTGGATTAAGGGCCGTGGATACCCCCGTTCCGCTAAACGTCGAGATAAATCTCTCGCGTGTAAATGGAATTCTGATACAGTAGTGCACAATCTACGAATTCTTAGGAACTGACCCAGAGGTAACCCCGCTTGAACAGAGCCGCCAGTGCACTGATTAAATAGTGTGTGCTCCTTGGGGCGGCAACGGGAGCGGCTTCTCAGGTTTATATCCACATCGGCGTGTTGCCAAGCGCATGCACTCGTTTACTCCTGCTTCACGAAGAAAATCCCTACCCGATACCAGGTACGTATCTCAACCACTACTTTTTGGTCTTCTTTTTCTATTTATTATGACTGCCATACCTGTGATCTGGGGCCGTCAGTCCCATGTTTCTTCATTCTCCTCTTATCATAGGGATGCTCCTCACTCTAATCTGCTTGTCTGTGCTTCTTCTTCCAATTCTCTGTATCATCGTGCAGTCCCATCTACTATAGTTGATTCCCTACGGATAGGTTTACTCAATTGCTGTTCCCTTCGGGCAAAAGCAGTCTTGGTTCATGATCTTATTGAACAGGAATCTTTGGATGCTTTATTTCTGCTTGAGACATGGCTTAGGGAGGGGTAAGAATCTCTTCTGACGCGATGCCTACCCCCGGACTATGCTGCTCTCTCCATTCCACGTGTGGGTCGGACAGGTGGTGGAGTCGCGATTGCCTACCATTCCTCTGCCCCGATGACTCAAATATTTTCCCCCTCTCTCCAATATCCAGAGTCTCTTCTCCTGCATCTGGATTCACTCCCAGCTCTCCACTTTCTGCTAACTTACTCTCCCCCCTCGCTTTCTCCCCTGCTCTGGGAATCTCTTCTCTCCTCCATTTCCGACCTATCCCTGCAATTTCCTCAGCTGGTTTTATTTGGAGACTTTAACGTCCACTTCGATACGCCGGTGTCCTTAAGGGATACTACATTTGTCTCACTTTTACATGATCTGTTACTGGTACAGCATGTCAACTTCCCTACCCATGCTGCTGGCCACACCCTAGATTTGGTCATTACGCCACAAAACTCCCCTGTTCAACCATCTTAATTTGTCCACAAACTAGTTCCTTGGTCCGATCACTCATGCCTTGCCTTTTCTCTGCAGTTTATGCAACCTAATCCCCCCCCCCCCCCCCGGCTTGCCTTCCTCCAGTACCTCCTCCCTTCCAACCCGACGTTCTCATCGTATCAATTCTGTAACGTTACAGAACTTTCCTACAGCACATCAGCTCCTTCCTTCTGATTTCTCGTCCCTTTCTCCCACGTCTCAGGTTGATGCCTGGAATACAACACTCTCCCATGCTCTGTACCAGGCTGCACCTTTGCAACCACATTACCACGTCATGCTGTTCGCCATCCCTGGTTCCATGCAGGACTCAGACTGCAGCGCTCACACCTGCGTAGAGCTGAACATCTCTGGAGAAAAGCTCAATCACCAGCAGCTTAGCAATATTTCAGATCTTGTCACCTGCAGTATCGTTCAAGTATTCACCACGCCAAGCACACTTTTTATTCAGAAGCAATCTCTTCCGCCCCTAATAGGTCTCACCATTTATTTTTCACTCTCCAGGCTCTCTCACGTCTGCAGTCTCATCCCCCATCTAATACTACTGCTTCTTCTGCTCTGGCTCCCAGCCCTACCCAATTAGCCTCCTTCTCTGCTAAAATTCAGGATTTGCATTCATCCCTTCCTCCTTGCCCCCAGGCGATATCCTCCCCCCTTTCCTGTCTCACCAGCTCCATCCTCGCCATTGTATCATTCCTGGGCTAACTTCCACTCCCTTACATCCTCAGAGCTTCTCAAACTTATCTCAACCACTCACAAAACCACTTGCCCATTAGACCCCATACCTTCCACCTGGCTATCTGAGCCTTCACTTGGCCTGCTTCTGCCATTGCTTACCATTATTAACTCCAGCCTCTCTTCTGGATCTTTTCCTCATTCATGGAAGCACACCTTGGTCCATCCTCTATTGAAGAATCCCTCCCTAGATTCCTCTATTCCAGCAAACTACCGCCCTGTTTCCAATCTGCTATTTTCGTCAAAACGCCTAGAGAAAGCAGTCTTCTCTCAACTCTTCCACCATCTGGATTCAACTCACTTCCTTCATCCCCATCAATCTGGCTTTCAGTCAGGCCATAGCATAGATTACATTGTCACCGCCATTATGAACGAAATACACTCCTCACACGATCGTGGTGATATTATGGTGTCCGTGTCTCTAGATCTTTCCGCTGCCTTCAACTTGGTGGATCTTCTCTCTAGGCTACGGGGACGCGGGTCTTCGGGGCACTGTCTATCACTAGTTTCACTCCTTTCTCTACTCAAGATCTTTTGCTGTCACCTCTAGCTCCTCTACAGCAGATCATCGCCACGCCTCGCCTCACTCCGCCATAAAAAAAAAAGCACCCAAGTTGCTGCCGCTGCAGAGTCCACTTCTCGGCAGCGGCAAACTCACCGCCACCCAGTCCCTTCTAATGCAGCCGCAGCTCCCTGCCTCTTAGGGAACCGCAGCTGTGCCAGTAAAACCGTTGCGGAGCCATCCTGTCTCTTGACGGGCTCCGTGCAGCATTGTCCCGCCTCCAAAGGAAGTTGTTTACCACTTCCTTTGGAGGCGGGACAATGCTGCACGGAGCCCGTCGAGAGACGGGAAGGCTCCGCAACGGTTTTACAGGTATAGCCGCGGTTCCCTAAGAGACAGGGAGTCGCGGCTGTAGAAGAACAGCAGGGCAGCAGCAGGCAGACAGGGAGAGGGGAGGAGGGGGCAGGGAACCTGCAACGGGGCTGACATGGATGGAGGGATGGCTGGAGGGAGGGGTCTGACATGGAGAGGGGGGCTGACATGGATGAAGGGAAGGAGGAAGGGGAGGGCTGACATGGAGAGAGGGAGGGGGGAAGGGCTGATATGGAGGGAGGGGGCTGATATGGACAGAGGGGGGCTGACATGGATGGATGGATGGAGGGAGGGAGGGAGGCTGACATGGACAAAGGGAAGAGACAGGGGGACATACTGGACAGACGGGCAATAAATGCTGGACAGAGGGGAGAGACAGAGCAGGTTAGGATTGTAATGGGCAGATGGGAGGGGTGGGCTAGGACTGGTAATGGGTTGATTAGGGAAGGCTAGGACTGGGTGTGGACTGATCAAGGGGGGGTTGGGACTGGTAATGTGCTGACAGGGGGTAGGACTGGTAATGGACTGATGGGGGGCTAGCAATGGAAATGAGCTGATCGGGGAGGTTAGGACTGGAAATGGGCTGATGGGGGGGGGTAGGACAGGAAATGGGCTGATGGGGGGGGGGTAGGACTGGAAATGGGCTGATTAGGGGAGCCTAGCACTGGTAATGGGGTTGAGGAGGGACTAGCACTGGAAGCGAGCTGATTGGGGGGCTATGACTGGGAATGGGCTGATTGTGGGGAGGGGAGGATAGAGCTGCTGGCCCTGGAAGAAAACTGGGGGCTAAGGCTACAAATGGGCTGATACGAGGGGATGGGAGAATGGAACTGGAAGAGTGGATCTGAGAGGGGCTGCCATGGTATTTGTACTAGAAGGGACTGCTCAGTGGGGAAGGAGGGGGACTGGAAGGGAATGGACACCAGTGGCAGTCATGGGAATGCAAGTTGACATTGGAAGGTACTGAGAGTGAGGACTGGAAAGGGGCTGGTACTGGGGATGGTTACTGGGACTGGAAATAGGGTGATAGAAAGAAGTGAAGAAAACGAAAGAAAAGATAAGAAAAGGCAGATGAACCATAGACCACAGAAAGAGAGCTAAGAGAAGACAGGAAAGCAGAAGCCTCAGATCGGGACCAGCATGATCAGAGAATAAATTGGTCAGACAACAAAGGTAGAAAAAATAATTTTATTTCATATTAGTGATTTGACTATAAAATCATCATAATTTTGAAATCAAATATTGTTACTTGTTATTGTGATTAATTATTGTGGTTTAAATAAGTAAATTTTATAAATAAAAACATATTGCAAAGGCCTATAATATATTAATAATTCAACAAATGATTACAGCAACAATGCATTAACGGTAAAAGAAGAGAGACGCATTTGATTTTATCATTGGGGGTCACCACAAGTTGACCAATGGTAAAAGGGGTCACGGTACAAAAAAGGTTGAGAACCACTGGCCTATACCTACCCTCCCCCTCAAAGGCGCATCTCCAATCAACCAGACATTTGGCCTTCTTTTACCTCGGTCCCTCCCTATGGAACTCTCTGCCCACTGCCTTTCGACTGGAGAAGTCCTACCTTAAGTTCCGCTCCCTACTGAAAACCCACCTCTTTTCCTCTGCCTTTAACCTTCCCCCCTGACTTTCTATTTCCTATTCTCTGCCGAATTTAATGTTTAAAGTTTTCTTTTCTGAACAAAGATTGTAACTTTATTTCCTTTTCCTATACATTTTATTGTATTGTAAACCGCCCCGATGTAACGGGGGCAGTATATCAAATGCTGAAATAAACATAAACATGTAAAAAGGAGAAGGCAATGGCAGTGGGGGGGGGGGGGGTTACACTGTCCACCTGGCCAGAATGAACAGATGGATGATGAAATGCTAAAAGAAATTAGGCAAGCTAACAAAAGTTACAACACAATAATGGGTTATTTCAGTTACCGCGGGATCAACTGGGTCAGCATCACAGCAGGACATGCTAGGGACATGCTAGGGAGATACGTTTCTGGATGAAATAAATGACTGCTTCATAGAGCAGCTGGTTTATGAGCCACACAAGGGGAAGTTATAGTGTTGGAGCCACTTGGCAATAGTGATCATAACATTTGAATTAATAAATGGATGGAGGACAGCAAGGAAAGCATTAGCTTTTAACTTTCAAAAGGGAGACTATGATAAAATGAGGAAAATAGTTAAAAAAAAATGAAAGTAAAAGGAGCAGCTGCAAAGATTAAAGGTTTACATCAAGCATGGGCGTTGTTTAACAATATTATCTTGGAAGCCCAGACCAAATATATTCCACACTTTAAGAAAGGTGGAAGGAAAACTAAATGACTACCAGCATGGTTTAAAAGGTGGAGGTCAGAGAGGTGGTTGTAACAAAAAATCATCTTTCAGGAAATGGAATAAGGAGCCAATTAATGAAAAAAGGAAACAAGCACTGGCAAGTTAGATGTGAGGCATTGATAAGGCAGGCAAAGAGAATTTGAAAAGAAGCTTGTCGTGGAAGCAAAAAACGCATAATAAAAACGTTTTCAAGTACATATGTAGCAAAAAAACTGTTGAACCATTAGATAATAAAGGTGTAAAAGCAGCGCTAAGGGAGAACAAGGCCATAGCGGAGAAAGCACAGTTACTTACCTGTAACAGGTGATCTCTGGGAACAGCAGGAATTAGTCCTCACATATGGGTACGTCGGTACCGACGGAGCCTGCGTGGGAACGCTCCCCAGCTTCCCAAAAAGGAAAGCTTTTGGGAGCATCCCACAGCGCATGCGCGCTGCCTTCCCGCCTTTCCTAACCAACTCTCCTCAGTTCGAGTTTAAAGCTGAGACAATAGAGAGAGAGATACAACTCCTAGGGGAGGTGGGAGGGTTGTGAGGACTAATTCCTGCTGTTCCCAGAGATCACCTGTTACAGGTAAGTAACTGTGCTATCTCCAGGAACAAGCAGGAATGAGTCCACACATATGGGGACTCCCTAGCTAAGATGCCTGGGAGACCCCAAGGGTATGGAGACCCTGGAAGGGTTCCTCGTCTTCCTATGGATCTCAAGCATCCATTCAGGGAAGGAGGGCAGGAGTTGTTCAAGAATGGAACAGGTGTCTGAGGACAGCCTGACCAAACAAGGCATCCAAACAGTAATGGGCTGTGAAGGTATGAACCGAGGCCCAGGTGGCTGCTCGACAGATCTGGTCGATGCACACAGAACGAAGATGAGCCATAGAGGTGGCCATGGCCCTCACATTGTGAGCTGTGACATGGCCCTCCAGAGAAAGGTTCTTACTCTGGTAAGCAAAAGAAATACACTGAGCAATCCAATTGGACAGTGTTCTTTTAGAGACTGGAAGTCCTAAATGAGAAGGATCAAAAGCAACAAAAAGCTGGGAAGACTTTCTATGTTGCTGTGTCCTGTATAAGTAAAAAGCAAGAGCTCTTTTACAATCTAGAGTATGAAGGTTCCTCTCTGAACTGGATGCATGAGGAGCTGGAAAAAAGACAGGTAAATATACCTCTTGATTAAGATGAAAAGGTGAGACCACTTTAGGCATAAAGTGAGGATTTGTCCTAAGGACTACCTTATCATGATGGAACCTTGTATAAGGTAGATTAGCCACTAAGGCCTGCAGTTCACTGATGCAGCGAGCAGAAGTGATTGCAATAAGGAAAATAACCTTCCAGGAAAGAAATTTCAAGGAGGTAGTGGCTAAGGGTTCAAAAGGTGGCTTCATAAGCTGACCAAGAACCAAGTTTAAGTCCCATGCCACCGGAGGAGGTCGAATGGGAGGTTTAGTTAAAGTTAGGCCTCTCATGAATCTTGCAATAAGAGGATGAGAGGAAATAGGTTGTCCATTGAGAGGCTTAAGGGATGCTGCAATAGTACTCAAATGGACCCTTACTGAATTCGTTTTAAGGCCTGCATTAGAGAGATGCAGGAGATATTCCAATAGAGAATTCACAGGAAGTGCTAGAGGGTCAAGACCCTTTTGAGCACACGAAATGGAAAATCTTTTCCACTTAAAAGCATAGGAATGCCTAGTGGAAGATTTTCTGGAAGCATGGAGAATATCCTTTACTTGCTGAGAAAGATTGAAGTCTTGAAGGTCTAGGCCTTCAGTAACCAAGCTCTGAGGTGAAGGGACTTGGGATTTGAATGCCACAAAGTCCCTTCCTCCTGGGACAGAAGGTCTGGTGCAGCTCCCAAGTCCAGGGAGGGGGCTTGGGAGAGATGCAGAAGTAGAGGGTACCACACTTGGCGTGGCCAGCGTGGAGCTATGAGGATCATAGATCCTTGATCCCTCTGGAGTTTGAACAGAGTCTTGGGAATCAAGGGAATGGGTGGAAAGGCATACAGGAAGCCCTGACCCCAATGAAGGAGGAAGGCATCCTTGGCCTGAGCTCCCTGACACGGAATTCTGGAACAGAACCGGGGAAGTTTGGCATTCCACGGACTTGCAAAGAGATCTATGTCCGGGGTTCCCCATTCCTGGAAGACTGAGTACCTGATCCATGTGCAGGGACCATTCGTGTGGAAGCAGAACTCGACTGAGTCTGTCTGCCCAAGAGTTTTGGATTCCTGGGAGGTATACTGCCAGGAGATGGATTTGATGCTCTCTGGTGAAGGCCCATAATCTTAGAGCTTCGTTGCAAAGCGACAGAGAGCCAGTTCCTCCTTGCTTGTTTATGTAAAACATGGCTACTTGATTGTCCGAATGAATGAGGACTGTCTTGTAGCTGAGGAGGGTATGAAAGACCTTGAGAGCTAGGAACACTGCTTGAAGCTCCAAGTGGTTGATATGAAGAGAGGTCTCCTGTGGGGACCAAGTGCCTTGGGTGGAGAGGTCTTGTAGATGAGCTCCCCAACCTGTTTGGGAGGCATCTGTTGTGAGGGTTGCTTGGGGCAACAAGGGTTGGAAGGGGGACCCCAACAACAGATTTTGAGTGGACATCCACCATTGGAGAGACCAAAAAAGACGTTTGGAGTTTGCTATTTGGTCTGAGAGAGCTCCTGAAGCTTGAGTCCACTGGGTGGACAAAGTGCATTGAGCTGCTCTCATGTGTAGGCGAGCATAGGGTACCACATGTACTGTGGAAGCCATATGGCCTAGCAGCTGTAGCATCTCCCTGGCAGTTAAGTGGCTCTTTGACTGAATCTGGGAGGCTAACTGCACTAAACGTTGACAAAGGGCCTGAGGGAGGTAGGCCCTTGCAGATGTGGTGTCCAATCAGGCCCCTATGAATTCCAGGGACTGAGTAGGGGTGAGCTGGGACTTTGGGAGGTTTACCACAAGTCCCAGGTATTGCAGAATGCGCCTGGTGCGGTTCAGGGAGATCTGAGTCTGCGACTGGGTTGGAGCTCGGATGAGCCAGTCGTCCAGATATGGGAAGACAAATATTCCCAGAGTGCGTAGAAATGCAGCAACTATTGCCATGCATTTGGTGAACACTCTTGGAGCAGAGGCTAGACCGAAAGGAAGCACTCTGTATTGGTAATGTTTTCCCTGGAACAGAAAATGTAGGAATTTTCTGTGAGATGGATGGATGAGGACATGAGTGTACGCATCCTTGAGATCTAGAGAACAAAGCCAATCCTGACTCTGCAGGTATGGAAGGAGAGTGCCTAGAGAAAGCATCTTGAACTTCTCCTTGCATAGGAATTTGTTCAATTCTCTGAGGTCTAGAATGGGTCTGTATCCCCCTGTTTTCTTTGGAATGAGAAAATAGGGGGAGTAAAACCCTGACCCCTGTTGAAGAAGAGGAACCTCTTCTATGGCCCTCTGGGCCAGAAGAGTAGTCACCTCCTGATCCAGAAGGTCGAGGAGAGATGTGGGAGAATTGAAGTGTCTCACCATGGTGTAGGGAGGAAGGTCTGAGAAATGACGTTTGTAGCCCTCTCTTATGATGGAGAGGGTCCACTGCTCTGATGTGATTTGCTCCCATCTGGGAGCAAAATGAGCTATCCTTCCTGGAATGGTGAGAGGTTCTGGCTGTTGTAGAGCCAGAAAGGTTAAGTTCTCTAGTATCAAGTCAAAAACCCTGAGGGGGTTGGGACTGCTGAGTTGTAGCAGCCCCTGCAGGTTTAGGCCTGGCCTGTTTAGGTTGCTGACGCTTAGTAGCAAAGCGACCTGTAGAAGATTGTTGGCCAGAAGTGGAAGGAAATCTGCTCCTTTAGTAAAAAGGCTTTTTGAAAGATTTTTTCTTGGCTGGAATGGAGGTTGACTTGGAAAGTCTATCCAGAGCAGAATTCTCTGCATCCATTTGAGTGGCTTTTATTTGCCACTCTTTGCCAAAGAAATTTTCACCCGTACAGGGCAGGTTTCCTAAGCCATCCTGAACCCAGGGTTCTAGATCAGAAGCCTGGAGCCAAGCAATTCTGCGAGCAGCTATGGCAATGCCTGAGGCTCTGCTGGCACCTTCAAAGGAGTCAAAGGCTGCCCTGTTGGAAAACTTTGAAATGTCTTGAGTATGCTTAAGCCAAAGGAGGAACTCATCCCTTCTATCCTCCGGAAGAAAAGGGAGAAAGTTGTGCAGCTTTTCTGCAACTTCCTTTAGAAACATACCCATATAAAGGCTGTATGAGTTGATTCTGGCAATAAGCATGCTGGCTTGGAAGATTTTCCTACCAAAAGCATCCAAGGTCCTGCATTCTCTTCCTGGAGGAGCAGAAGAGTGTCTTTTGGTACTCTTTATCCTTTTCATAGCTGACTGCACCACAATGGAGTGGTGAGGAAGCTGAGTTTTCTGAAATCCAGGACAAGGAGGGACACGGTACATAGTGTCCAATCTGCGAGAATGAGGAGAAAGGGTGAGAGGAGTCTCCCATAAGTCAATCATATGTTCATGAAGAATTTCATGAATTGGCAAGGTGACTGCCTCTCTGGGAGCCTTAGAGTATCCTAAAATATCTAACTTTTTTGCTCTAGGCTCTGCTTCAGAGGTTACTGAAATAGAGAGTCCTTTAGCCACTTCTATTATGAAGTCTTGAAAGGACAAATCTTCTGGAGGAGACATTCTCCTTTTTGGAAAGCAGGCTCCTCAGGAAGGGTAATGGATACTTCAGGAGACTCATCTGATGAATCAGAATCATCAAAGGAATTGAAGTATTGTCTGTCCCCTTCCAACGATCGATACGCGTATCGATCGGTACCGACATCGGGCGTCCCCGGTACCGGATCGGTACCGAGAAATAGCCCTGGACAAGGAACCTGAGTCAGTATCCTGGCCGATGTCGATGCAGTCGGTACCGGTATCGGTGCTGGTACCGGTACCAGCGCCGGTACCGACAACGGGACTCGTTGCGGTACCGTCGGCGTCGCAGCTTTAATAAAAGCCATTATAGCCTGCTGCATGGATTGAACAGTGTGATCCATGGACGCCACGACTGCCTGGATGTCGGTACCGGGAGATTGTGCCGGTACCCCAGAGCAGTCTAACAGGTGATCGGTCGAGGCCGTGCCATCGATGTCAACCTGTAACCCCATAGGAGGAGCTTTGGAAGCCGGAGCTTCCTGCCGGGGTTGTTTGGCTGGGGCAGGATCCTCGAGGGCAAGCCCGGAGGCATCTTGATGCTTAGAGGGAGATTTGCCCTTCAAGGACCTGCTAGGATTATGTTTGGTTACCTGAGACCCATTGGGAGAGGAAGACCTGGAAGATGTCGATGCTACCGCCGGTGCATCCGTGGGAAACAGCACATGGAGCTTGGCTGCTCGGTTCTGTAACCCTCGTTTAGACATTAGAGAGCAGGACTGGCAATCCGGAAAGGAGTGTTCAGGACCCAAACATTTAAGACACCATTCATGGGTATCTGTAACAGAAATTGTACCGCTACACTTAGTGCATTTTTTGAACCCGCAGGCTGGTTTTGAAATGAGGGAAAAATTTCTTGTGGGCCTGGAGGCCTAAGAAGAAAAATACACCAAGTGAGGAAAAAATATATATATTTATTTTTTTTTTTTAGAAAGAAAAGAAAAGACCGGCGGTACCGGTCCGGCGTCGGGGAAGGCAGACACGCGACCAAAGAAATAAATTAAAATAAAGAACTTCTTCAGCGGTGACAGGAACACGACCTGCTGGCTCCGCGGAAAAGAAGAACTGAGGAGAGTTGGTTAGGAAAGGCGGGAAGGCAGCGCGCATGCGCTGTGGGATGCTCCCAAAAGCATTCCTTTTTGGGAAGCTGGGGAGCATTCCCGCGCAGGCTCCGTCGGTACCGACGTACCCATATGTGAGGACTCATTCCTGCTTGTTCCTGGAGATAATGAATGAATTCTTTTTCTGTTTCTTTACTGAAGATGATGTAGGGAAGTTTCCTATGCCCAAAATGGTATTTATAGGTGATGTAGTGGAAGAACAAACAAATCTCAATAAACCAAGAAGAAGTACTACAGCTGTATGATATAACTGTAATAAATCTTCCCAGTTTATGATAAAACTAAAGAGTAGCAAATCACCTGTACCAGACAGTATACAACCAAGAGCTGAAAGAATTGAAATATGAAATTGCAGACCTACTACCAGTAATCTATGAAGTATCATTAAAATCATATGTAGCACCTGAAGAATGGAGAATTGCTAATGTAACACTAATCTTTGAAAAGGGTTCAAGAGTGATCCGGGAAATTACAGACCGGTGAGCAAGACATCACTACTGACAAAAATGGTAAAAACCATTAAAGTATAAAATTACTGAACATGTAGATAGTATTTTCCCATTAAATCATGACTAACAAAGTCTTGTCTTACTAATCTGTTATACTTTTTTGAAGGTGTGAATAAACGGGTAGATAAAGGTGAGCTGGTTGAGCCTTGGGCAAATTGAAAAGTCATGGGATAGGAGGCAGTGTACTACTGTGGATAAAGCACAGTTACTTACCTGTAACAGGTGATCTCTGGGAACAGCAGGAATAAGTCTTCACATATGGGTATCATCGGTAGCGACGGAGCCTGCGCGGGAACGCTCCCCAGCGTCCAGTAAGAAAGCTTTTGGGAGCATCCCACCGCACCTGCGCGCTGCCTTCCCGCCTTTCCCAACCGCCTCTCTCCAGTTCGCGTTTTAAAGCTGAGACAAAGAGAGAGAGGGGAAAGGAAAGATAGATAGAGAGATACAACTCCTAGGGGAGGTGGGCGGGTTGTGAAGACTTATTCCTGCTGTTCCCAGAGATCACCTGTTACAGGTAAGTAACTGTGCTATCTCCAGGAACAAGCAGGAATGAGTCTTCACATATGGGGACTCCCTAGCTGCAGATGCCAGGGAGAGACCCCATGGTTGTGTGCCCTTGCAGAGGGCTTCACCTCCCCCCCATGGATCTCTGGCATCCAACCAGGGTAGGTGGGTAGGAGTTGATTAGGAATGGAACAGGTGTTTGAGGACAGCCTGACCAAACGAGGCATCCCGGCGGGAGTCCTTGTCCAAACAGTAATGGGCTGTGAAGGTGTGAACCGAGGCCCAGGTGGCCGCTCGACAGATCTGGTCGATGGACCCCGAGTTCAGATGAGCCATTGAGGCTGCCATGGCTCTCACATTGTGAGCTGTGACATGGCCCTCCAGAGAAATGTTCTTACTCTGGTAGGCGAAAGAAATACACTGAGCAATCCAGCTGGACAGTGTTCTCTTAGAGATTGGAAGTCCTAAATGAGAAGGATCAAAAGCAACAAAAAGTTGAGAAGACTTTCTATGTTGCTGTGTTCTTTGTAAGTAGAAAGCGAGAGCTCTCTTACAATCCAAGGTATGAAGATTCCTCTCTGCATTTGATGCATGAGGTCCTGGAAAAAAGAGACAGGTAAATATACCTCCTGATTCAGATGAAAGGGCGAGACCACTTTAGGCATAAAGTGTGGATTGGTCCTGAGGACTACCTTATCATGATGGAACCTTGTATAAGGTGCATTAGCCACCAAAGCTTGCAACTCACTGATGTGGCATGCTGAGGTGACTGCAATGAGAAAAACAACTTTCCAAGAAAGAAATTTCAAGGAGGTGGTGGCTAAAGGTTCAAAGGGTGGCTTCATAAGCTGGCCAAGAACCAAGTTTAAGTCCCATGCCACCGGAGGTGGTCTAATGGGAGGTTTAGTTAAAAGAAGGCCTCTCATGAATCTTGCTATAAGAGGGTGAGGAGATAGGTTGTCCATTGAGAGGCTTGAGGGACGCTGCAATAGCACTCAAATGGACTCTTACTGAATTTGTTTTCAGGCCTGCATGGGATAGATGCAGGAGATACTCTAGTAGAGAATTCAGAGGTATTGCAAGAGGGTTTAGACCAGGGGTCTCAAACACGCGGCCCGCGAGACAACTTTGTGCGGCCCGCGAAAGAGAAAAACAAAAAAACCCCAAAACCCTGACTTCTGCCGTTGCCGCCGTGGCAGCGGCAGAATCAATTGTCAAATAAAAAAAAAAAGACTTCTGCTGCTCAAGCAGCAATATCACCTGTCCTGCGGCCCCTTCCCCTGTGCCCGGAGATCCGAATCTGCTCATCAGCGGCGTGCTTTTCAAGCCGCGAAGAGTATTCCCCTCTCGCGCGGCTTGAAACCGCGCGAGAGGGGAATACTCTTCGCGGCTTGAAAAGCACGCCGCTGATGAGCAGATTCGGATCTCCGGGCACAGGGGAAGGGGCCGCAGGACAGGTGATATTGCTGCTTGAGCAGCAGAAGTCTTTTTTTTTTAAATTTGACAATTGATTCTGCCGCTGCCACGGCGGCAACGGCAGAAGTCAGGGTTTTGGGGTTTTTTTGTTTTTCTCTGTCGGGGGGGGGGGGGTATGACTGGAAACGGGCAGATGGGGGTTAGGACTGGAAGTGGGCTATTGGCAGGGGGGGGGGTTATGACTGGTAATGGGCTATGGTGGGGGCTAGGACTGGAAATGGGCAGATGGTGGTTAGGACTGGTAATGGCCTATGAGGGGAGGTAAGACTGAAAATGGGGTGATGGGGGATACGACTGCAAGTGGGCTATGGGGGGACTAGGACTGGTAATGGGCTATGGGGGGGGGTAAGACTGAAAATGGGGTGATGGGGGGGTAAGACTGGAAGTGCGCTATGGGGAGGTTAGGACTGGTAATGGGCTATGGGGGGTCTAGGACTGGTAATGGGCTGGGGGGGTTGCTAGGACTGGAAATGGGCTGAGTGGAAGGGGGGCTTGAACTGCAAATGGCTGATGGGGAGGGGGGCTTGGAATGGAAATGGGCTGTGAGGGGAGGGAGCTAGGATTGGAAATGGGCTGATGGGGGGCTAGGATTGGAAATGGGCTGATGGTGAGGCTAGGATAGGACTGGAAATGGACTGATGCTGGATGGGGCTGGAACTAGAAGGGAGCTGATGTTGGGGGAGGATTAGAATGGGATGGAGCTGGGAAAGTGAAATGGAGAGGGGAAAAATATTTTGTCTGGAAGAGAAGACAAATCTACAATTGGCCAGGTATTGGGAGAGTAAGTGGGGATTGAGGATGGAGGGGTAAAATTTGAGTGGATGAAATAGGAATGAGGAAAGAGCAAAAGGAGAAAGATTAGTATGTTAAAGCAGATGTAGGGAGAGAGAATGGAAAAAAACTAGAAGAGAGAAGAAAGGACAAATGGACAGCAGACGATGGAGATAGCAGAAGACACGAAGAAACCAGAAGTGGCTGGAGCAATTGCAACTGAAAAAAAATGCACAAAAGGTAGAAAAATATCTCTTTATTTTGAATTTATTAACTGGAATATGTCAGCTCTGGGAAATGTGCATCATTAATGTTTGCGCTTTGTTTAGTACAAGAGGAAATTAATTTATAGTTTTATTTCTACAGTGTTGTTGTACATTCCAAGTTTGGCTTTTGGGGTTCCCAGTTTAATTATTGTCTTCCTATTTCTGAATCTTTTAGTCTTTCTTTATCCATACTCATTAAGAGGCATGTTTACTAAAAGTTAGTGTATGGTAACATTATGCAAATATTTATGCAAATGAGGCCCCACGTCTTATGCGGCCCCCGGGTTACTTTACAAGTCCTCATTTGGCCCTCAAAGCAATTTGAGTTTGAGACCCCTGGTTTAGACCCTTCTCTGAACACCAAATGGTGAATCTTTTCCATTTGAAAGCATAGGAACGTCGAGTAGAAGGCTTCCTAGAGGCATGAATAACATCTCTGACTTGTTGAGAGAGATGAAAATCTTGAAGGTCTAGGCCCTCAGCAACCAAGCCCTGAGATGGAGTGACTGGGGGTTTGGGTGCCACAATGTTCCCCCTCCTGGGACAGAAGGTCTGGTGCAGAGCCTAAGTCCAGGGAAGGAGCTTGAGAGAGATGCAGAAGTAGAGGGTACCACACTTGGCGTGGCCAATGTGGTGCTATGAGGATCATGGTCCCTCGATCTCTCTGAAGCTTGAATAGAGTTTTGGGAATTAGGGGAATTGGTGGAAAGGCATAAAGGAAGTCTTGACCCCAGTGAAGGAGGAAGGCATCCTTGGTCTGAACTCCCTGACACGGAATTCTGGAACAGAATCTGGGAAGTTTGGCATTCCACGGACTTGCAAAGAGGTCTATGTCCGGGGTTCCCCAAATTCGAAAAATCCTGGATACCTGGTCCATGTGGAGGGACCACTCGTGTGGGAGCAGAACTCGACTGAGTCTGTCCGCCCAAGAGTTTTGAATACCTGGAAGATATACTGCCAGAAGATGGATGTGATGCTCTCTGGCGAAGGCCCACAGTCGCAAAGCTTCGTTGCAAAGCGACAGAGAGCCAGTCCCTCCCTGCTTGTTTACATAGAACATGGCTACTTGATTGTCCGTATGGATAAGGACTGTCCTGTAGCTGAGCAGGGAATGGAACACTCTGAGAGCTAAGAATATTGCTCTGAGTTCCAATAGATTGATATGCAGAGAAGTCTCCTGTGGAGACCAGATGCCCTGGGTGGAGAGATCTAGTAGATGAGCTCCCCAACCCTTTGGAGAAGCATCTGTTGTGAGAGTTGCTTGGGGTAGCGGTTGCTGAAAAGGGGACCCCCCATATGTACAGTAATACAAAAATAATAATGGTCGTCTCGGAGTATAGAATCCAAAATCAAATTGAAATTACTCCAAATAGAAACAAACCTTCAAAGTGGTCGAACTTACTTAATTTTCTCTATTTTCTGCTGCCTGCATTTCAGCTCATATGCTTCTAATATCAAAAAACGCCACGCATGCGGTCTAACTAACTCATTCACCATTTGGTAGCTGGTATGAGGCAAGCCCATTGGTCCACATTACCCAATGATATCCTGCTCTTGAGCTTCCAAAAATTAAAGACAAACCTTCCATTCAATGGAAGAATTTAGACCGTAAGGGTGCAGAGTATTGACTTCAAAAATCCAGCGCTGCTCAAAAGACAGGAGGGTCTCATCCAAAGTCTTTCCGCGGGCAGCTACCTGAATATGATCTATGCAGAAACACCGTAACTGAACAAAAGTATGCCGCAAATCAATACAATGTTGAACTAAAGGAGCTGTCAAAATTTTGCATCGTAAACGACTTTTATGTTCTAGTATCCGTGTTTTAAAAACCCTCATTGTCTTTCCAATATAAAGTTTGCTACATGGGCATCGGATTGCATAGATAACAGAAGTTGTGGTACACGAAGCAGTATGTTTTAAAATATAGGTGTTCTCTAAATAAGTGAATTCAGTCATTTCTTCCATAACCTCACAGACGGTACATTCTCCACATTTCATATGTCCTCGCGGTGATGGCTCCTCTTCTGCATTTACCAGTGGTCGCAAAACTGCCGGGCTGAGCTGTTCTTTGAGATTTGCATTCCGTTGCCAAACACAGCGGACTGTTTTCTCTGCCAAGCCAGTGATCGTCTTCAATATATTTTCATGTTTTGAAATAATTTTTTGAATTTTATGGCTCAGTGGAGAAAACCGAATGATAAGATTCACATGTTCTTCTGATTGGTCTATCACTTTCTCCGGTCTGGGTCCAAGCAACCAAGCACGATCGTTATACAAAGCACGCTTGTATGCTTTTTTAACAATATGGCTAGGATATCCCTGGTCCAAAAAATCTCTCATCAGTTTTTTAGAGTGATTTTTAAATTCCTCCGTGTCCGAACAATTGCGACGAAAGCGTAAAAACTGGGAAAAAGGAAGACTGTTCTTCAGTCCTGTTGGGTGACCACTCGCATAATGCAGAAAGGTATTCCTAACTATGGGCTTTTTATAGACGGTAGAGACCCATCCTTGAGGTGCCTTCTCAATCTGAACATCTAAAAAAATGATTGTGGTAGTCGCAATAGTATGCGTAAATTGTATTGCTTTGTTGCAACCGTTCAGCCATTGAATAAATGTAAGCGCTAAATCTTGTGAACCTTTCCACAAGAGAAAGACATCGTCTATAAACCGAGCCCAAAGTTTGATATACCGGCAACGGAGATTGTTGCGGTATCGAAGGCGTCGAAGCCTGCATAAACGCCGTAAGGGTGCGCTGTATGGACAGAATTTACTGATCCATCGATGCCACCAGAGTCTGGATGTCGGTACCAGTGGAGGTCACCGGTACCCCAGAACACAGCAACAGGTGATCGGTCGAGGCCGTGCCATCGATGTCAACCTGTGACCCCATAGATAATGCTTTGGAAGCCGGAACTTCCCGCCGGGGTAATTTTGCCGGAGCGGAGTCCTTGAGAGCAAGCCCGGAGGCATCTCGACGCTTGGAGGGAGATTTGCCCTTCGAGGACCGGCTAGATTTATGTTTGGTTACCTGAGATCCATGGGAGGAAGAAGCAGCCCTGGAAGACGTCGATGCCACCGAGGCTGCATCAGAGGGAAACAGGGTACTGAGCTTGGCTTCTCGGTTCTGCCGAACCCTTTTAGACATCATGGTGCAGGACACACAATCCGTGATGGAATGGTCAGGACCCAAACATTTCAGACACCAATCAAGGGTGTCGGTGACAGAAATAGTACCGCCACATTTTGTGCACTTTTTGAACCCGGAAGCGGGCTTCTCCATGAGGAGAAAATATCTAGGCTTAAGGCCCAAACTGAAAATGCACAGCTGAAAGAAAAAAGGTTTTTGTTTTTTTTTGAAGAAGAAGAAAGAAAAGAAAAAACCGGCGGTACCGGTCTGACGTCGAAGGCAGACCCGACCACAGAAAAATAAAGAAAAAAATAAAGAACTTCTGCGGTGACAGGAACACGACCTGCTGGCTTCGCGGAAAAGAAGAACTGGAGAGAGGCGGTTGGGAAAGGCGGGAAGGCAGCGCGCAAGCGCGGTGGGATGCTCCCAAAAGCTTTCTTACTGGACGCTGGGGAGCGATCCCGCGCAGGCTCCGTCGGTACCGACGATACCCATATGTGAAGACTCATTCCTGCTTGTTCCTGGAGATGGAACTAGATTAAAAGATAGAAAACAGAGAGTAGGACTAAATGGCCAATTTTCTCAATGGAGAAAGGTGAAGAGTTGAGTACCCCAGGGATCTGTGCTAGGCCTGCTGTTTTTTTAACATTTATAAATGACCTGGAAATGGGAATATCAAGTGAAATGAAGAAATCTACAGATGAGACAAAATTATTCAAAGCTGTTAAAACACAAGAGAATTGTGAAAAATTGCAAGACCTTGATAAATTGGGAGACTGGGCATCCAAATGGCAGATGAAATTTAAAGTACAAAGTTATGCACTTAGAGAACCACCCCCCAAAATACGATTACACGATGCAAGGTTCTGCATTAGGAACCACTACCCAAGAAAAGGATTTAGGCATCATTGTGGATAATACATTGAAAGCCTCTACCAGTGAGCAGCAGTAGCAGCAGCAGCAGCCGCCGCTGCCGCCGCCGCCAAAAAAGCTAGGCATCATAAGGAAAGGAATGGAGAATAAAACAAAGGACATTTATAAATAGGAATTACACTTACCTGGTAATTGTGGTTCTTTGAGTGACTCCAGTTTAGTCCTCAACCTCTGGGTAGTGAACCTCTTCCTGCAGCTTGGAGACTGGGCATGTTAAACTCATGACATCACTGGATATAGCCTGCTGGTCTCTCCTATCAGCCACCAGTGAGCTATTAACAAAGCAGACTCAAAGGAGCAAAAAATCAGTAACTTTTTTTTTTTAACGTGTTATATTCAAGGGCACGCAGAAATATAATCTACTTACCTACTACTCCCCTTCCAGAAGGAAAGGGACTGCTTCCTGCATGCTCTCCTTTCTGTCAAATGCCTAGCCCTAAACAATCCAGAATAATATAGCAATATATAACAATATATCATAATATAATAATATAACAATATAGCGCAAAACAAATGGAAGCATCAAAACGACTGAACACCAGTGAAGGCCTATATCCACGTCTAACCTTGCACTTCCCCCAACAGAAAGACCACTGCTAAGACCCCATCCCCGGGCGGGAATGAGGACTAAACTGGAGTCACTCAAGAAACCACAATTACCAGGTAAGTGTTAATTCCTATTTCCTTATCGTTCCCCCAGTTTAGTCCTCAAACTCTGGGATGTATCAGAGCTGTAATCATTGGGAGGGACCTTTCCAGCCAGATCTTAACACCGCCTCCCTGAAAACGGCATCCTTAGCCCCCAGAACATCTAGGCAGTAGTGCTTACTGAATGTATGGAGAGACAATCAAGTGGCCTCCCTACAAATGTCCACTGGCGGAACCAAACTGTGCTCCATCCAAGAAGACGCTTGCACTCTGGTAGAGTGAGCTCATAAGCTCCCTGGGACTGTACGGTCCCATAGAAGATAAGCCGACGCACTCGCCGCTCCAATCCATCTAGAAATGGACTCCTTTGCCGCCGCTTCCCTTTGCGGGGCCCTCCGAACACCCCGAAGAGAGACGATCCGCCTTGCGAAGATTTCTGAAACCTTTAAACACTGCCGCAGCGCTCTCTTGATGTCCAAACAGCACAAGCTATGGTTCAATACACTCCCCTCCGCCGCACCTAGCGCTGGAAGAGAGACCATTTTAGTTAGGTGAACATAGAAACCACCTTTGGCAACAACGACGGAACTAGCCGCCAGGCCACCTTCTGTCTGGAGACAGACAAAAAACGATTCCTGACCAGGTCAACGCCTGCAATAACGAAAATCGCCTCGCCGAACAGATGACCATCAAACATACCATCTTCAAGGCAAAACCCTTAACCTACGCATGTTGCAAGGGCCCCAATGGCACGCTAGCTAACGCTCCTAAAACCAACTTGAGCTTCCCCGGTGGAATTAATATCCTACGAGAGGGCTACAGTCTGGTAACTGCCTGAGAAAGCGTACCACATCGACCTGTGCATGAGAGCCACTCCCTGTCCTTTGCTCCTATAGCAAGACAGAGCTGCTAACTGAACTCTCCAGGACCTGCCTTTACCAAACCCGTCCTGCAGAAAACTTAATACCAAGGGAACTGACATTGTTGTCACGCGAGCATGCCTCCGGGAGCACCCGTCCTCAAAGATGTGCCATATACGCACATATGCAAGGGACGTAGACTTTTTTTTTTTTTTTTGCGGCAAGGTGGCAGACTGCTGCCGAGCAACTCTTTTTCCTTAAGCTTGCCCTTTCAATGGCCATCCCATAAGTGAAAACCGATGCTCCTGAGGCATTCGAAGGGAACTCCGTAGCAACAGAATCTCCCATCGAGCAACCGTATGAGGCAGGCATACCACGGGCGCCTCAGCCAGCCCGAGGCCCCCAACCACACGTTTTCCCGAAGCGCTTCGATACGCAGAACCACTCAACCTATGGGATAATCATAGCTTTATAGGTACTTACACATCTTAAAAGACAGGAAGTGCTTTCAGGTGAAGCTCATTACCCAAATCAGTCATACACTAAGGACCTGAGATTAATTAAGCTTCAGGTGAACAAGGTATATTAAACGTATTAGGTACAGTTTTATTGGTATAAATACCCATAGCAACCCCTAGTAAGTAAGAACTTAAAGATCTAGACACAAACTTAAACTAAGATGCAGACAGCAGTCCAGCAGCGGGATGGGGGCTTTCCAGTCTTTTGCATTGAGTGTCACATGTATGATTTTCTCCCAGTTGGTGAGAGGTCTTACGTGTGCACTAAGTGCAAGGAGCTCTTTTCTCTCAGGGAACAAGTCCGTTCTCTAGAGGCTAAAGTAGCAGACTTGGAAAACATAAGACAGACAGAGAGGTACATAGACGAGACCTACAGGGATATAGTCCTGACGTCCCACCTCCAGTCTGGCAGCACCCCTGTTGCCATGGAGGAGAGAGGTCACGTGACAGGAGAGCATCACCCTGGTGTGGCAGGAAGTCATCCTGTAACTAGGACCTGTCCACCAGGTGATGTAAAACCCTCTCGCACCGAGGAAGTTTCTCCAGGGCCATGTGCCCATGAGGGAAGGGTTAGGACAGCCGTTATAGTTGGTGATTCGATCATTAGGCATGTAGATAGCTGGGTGGCTGGTGGACGTGAGGATCGCCTGGTAACATGCCTGCCTGGTGCGAAGGTAGCAGACCTCACGCGCCACCTAGATAAGGTCTTAGATAGTGCTGGGGAGGAGTATGCTGTCTTGGTACATGTCGGTACCAATGACATAGGAAAATGTGGTAGGGAGGTTCTGGAGGCAAAATTTAGGCTTTTAGGTAGGAAGTTGAAATCCAGAACTTCCAGGGTAGCATTTTCCGAAATGCTTCCTGTTTCACGCGCAGGACCCAAAAGGCAGGCAGAGCTCCGGAGTCTCAATGTGTGGATGAGACAATGGTGCAGAGATGAGGGTTTTGGATTTGTTAGGAACTGGGGAACATTCTGGGGAAAGGAGGGGCTCTTCCGAAGGGATGGGCTTCACCTTAACCGGGATGGAACCAGGCTGCTGGCATTAACCTTTAAAAAGGAGATAGAGCAGTTTTTAAACTAGATATTAGGGGAAAGCCGACAGTCGCCCAAGAGCGGATGGTTCGGAAGAATGTATCCTTGAAGGATACTACCAAAAGCAGAGAGGTTCCACAAAAGAGTAAAGTAGCGAAAATGCCCTCAAGTATGGAGCAGACAGAGCTTAAAGATACCAATTTACCCATGTCTAACAATAGCCAAATTAACATGAATAAAATACATTCTCTAAAATGCTTGTATGCAAATGCTATAAGTCTAAAGAATAAGATGGGAGAGTTAGAATATATAGCACTAAATGAAAGCTTAGATATGATTGGAATATCAGAGACATGGTGGAAGGAGGACAACCAGTGGGACACTGTGATACCTGGGTACAAACTATATCGTAATGATAGAGCTGATCAAATTGGTGGAGGGGTTGCGCTCTATGTTAGAGAGGGCATTGACTCAGAAAGGATTAAAGTTTTGCAGGAAACAAAATCTGCTGTAGAATCTATATGGATTGAAATTCCATGTAAAAGGGGGAAGGCAATGGCAGTGGGGGTGTACTATCGAGCACCTGGCCAGAATGACCAAATGGATGATGAAATGCTCAAAGAAATCAAGGAAGCTAACAAAAGTTACAGCGCAGTAATAATAATGGGTGATTTCAATTACCCCGGTATCGACTGGGTCAGTGTCACGTCAGGACATGCTAGGGAGATAAAGTTCCTAGATGAAATAAATGACTGCTTCT
The DNA here is from genome assembly GCA_033557465.1 of Ichthyophis bannanicus. Classification (NCBI taxonomy): domain Eukaryota; kingdom Metazoa; phylum Chordata; class Amphibia; order Gymnophiona; family Ichthyophiidae; genus Ichthyophis; species Ichthyophis bannanicus. The sequence continues at coordinate 137,101,974 of CM066042.1, forward strand.
TGGAGCAGCTGGTTCATGAACCGACCAGAGGGGAAGCCATATTAGACCTAGTCCTTAGTGGAACACCAGATCTAGTGCAAGAGATAAGGGTGTTGGGGCCACTTGGCAATAGTGATCATAGCATGATCGCCTTTGATTTAATTAGTGGAGGAGGGATAGTAAGGAAATCCACAGTACTACCTTTTAACTTTCGAAAGGGAGACTATGATAAAATGAGGAAAACAGTTAAGAAAAAACTAAAAGGAGCAGTTGCAAAGGTTAAAGATGTACATCAAGCTTGGGTGTTGTTGAAAAATACTATCTTGGAAGCCCAGACCAGCTGTATTCCACGCTTTAAAAAAAGTGGAAGGAAGTCCAAAAAACTGCCAGCATGGTTTAAAGGTGAGGTCAGAGAGGCTGTTGTTGCCAAAAAAGCATCTTTCAGGAAATGGAAAAAAAGAGCCAAACGACGAAACCTGGAAACAGCACAAGCACTGGCAAGTCAAATGCAAGGCATTGATAAGGCAGGCAAAGAGAGAATTTGAGAAGAAGCTTGCTGCAGAAGCAAAAACGCGAAATAAAGACCTTTTCAAGTACATTCGTAGCAAAAAACCTGTGAGTCAGTTGGTCCATTAGATAAGGGGGTTAAAGGAGCACTAAGAGGCGACAAGGCGATAACGGAGAGACTGAATGAATTCTTTGCTTCGGTCTTTACTGAGGAAGATGTAGGGATGTTACCCATGACTGAAGTGGTATTTAAAGGTGCGGAAGAATTGAAGGAAATATCGATACATCGGGAAGATGTCTTACAACTATTAGATAAACTGAAGAGTAGCAAATCACCTGGGCCAGATGGTATACGTCCAAGGGTGTTGAAAGAACTGAAATATGAGATTGCAGAACTGCTATCAGTAATCTGTGAACTATCATTAAAATCATCTCTAATACCTGAAGATTGGAGGATCGCCAATGTAACACCAATTTTTAAAAAGGGTTCCAGGGGTGATCCAGGAAACTACAGACCGGTGAGCCTGACGTCAGTACCGGGAAAAATGGTAGAAACCATCATAAAAAATAAAATTACTCAGCATGTAGATATAGTCACAACCTAATGGGAGACAGCCAACATGGCTTTAGACAAGGAAGATCTTGTCTTACTAATCTGTTATGTTTTTTTGAAGGAGTGAATAAACAGGTGGACAAAGGTGAGTCGGTTGATATTGTGTATCTGGACTTTCAGAAAGCCTTTGACAAGGTCCCTCATCAGAGACTTTTGGCAAAACTAAAGAGTCATGGGATAGGAGGCAGTGTACTATTATGGATCAGGAACTGGTTAAAAGATAGAAAGCAGAGGGTAGGGCTAAATGGCCAATTTTCCCAATGGAGAAAGGTGAATAGTGGTGTACCCCAGGGATCTGTGCTGGGTCCGCTGCTTTTTGACATATTGATAAATGACCTGGAAAGTGGAATAACGAGTGAGGTTATCAAATTTGCAGATGACACAAAACTATTTAAAGTTGTTAAAACCCAAGAGGATTGTGAAAAATTGCAAGAGGATCTTGATAAATTGGAAGACTGGGCATCAAAATGGCAGATGAAATTTAATGTGGACAAGTGCAAGGTTATGCACCTAGGGAAGAACAACCCAAACTATGGTTACACGATGCAAGGTTCCACATTAGGAACCACCACCCAGGAAAAAGATTTAGGCGTCATTGTGGATACCATGTTAAAACCCTCGGCCCAGTGTGCAGCGGCGGCCAAGAGAGCAAATAGAATGCTAGGTATGATAAGGAAAGGAATGGAAAATAAAACAAAAGATATTATAAATGCCTCTATATCGTTCCATGGTGAGACCGCACCTTGAATACTGTGTGCAATTCTGGTCGCCGTATCTTAAAAAGGATATAGCGATTCTAGAAAAAGTACAGAGAAGAGCCACCAAAATGGTAAAGGGGATGGAAGGATACTCCTATGAAAAAAGGCTAAAAAGGTTGGGGCTCTTTAACCTGGAAAAGAAACGGCTGAGGGGAGATATGATAGAAGTCTATAAATTAATGAACGGAGTGAAACGGGTAAACGTAGATCGATTGTTTACCTTATCAGAATATAGAAAGACATGGGGACATGCAATGAAGCTACAGGGTAAACTATTTAAGACTAATAAAAGAAAATATTTTTTCACTCAACGTGTAATCAAACTCTGGAATTTGTTACCAGAGGATGTAGTAAAGGCTGTTAGTGTAGCTGGGTTTAAAAAAGTTTGGACAAGTTACTGGAGGTAAGGTCCATAAACAATTATTAAGAAGTGACCGAAAATATCAATGCTTGACCCAGTACAAGCATTGTGGAACTTGTGTCTCTTGGGGAAACTGCTAGGTACATATGACCTAGATTGGCCACTGTTGGAAACAGAATACTGGGCTTGATGGACCTTGGTCTGACCCAGTATGGCATATCTTATGTTCTTATGTTCTTATGAGTGCCCCCGTGGAAAGACAGAGAAGACCGGACGACGGCCGCCGTTGAAACAGTGTGCCGATGCCTGCCGACCTCCTTTCGCGTCGTCTGCTGAAGAAGCGACCCGTTTATGCAGAGTGAAACGCCGCCATGAGGTCCATTACTGGCTGTCCCCATATGCGACCGATCTGTGCGAACATCTCCGGATGCCACTCCCATTCTCCAGCATCTTCTCGGACCCAGCTGAGGAAATCCGCCGTCACAATGTCCTTACCCACAACATGCGCCACCGAAAATGCTGGCAGCCAAAGCTCTATCCACACACACAGACCCTCTGCCGCAGCCTCTATGGCCACACTTCCGGTTCTGCCCTGCCGATTGATGTAGGCCACCACCGCGGAGCTGTCGGACAGTACTTGCACCGCTCGACCTCTCACCATAGCTTCGAACACCTGCAACGCCCGGCGTATCGCTTGCATTTCCAGTCGGTTGATTGACCACTGGGTCTCCTGTGTACTCCAAGAGCCTTGCGCGAAACGATCTTCGAACGTAGCGGAGTTTAACAAAGTTTTGGCCAAGCTCTCGGAGGAAAGGTCCATAACCTTTTATTAGAGAGAAGCTGGAAAATTATTACTTTTTTTTTATACCAACTTTCACCAATTCAAGATGTTCTACAAGGCACACAACCCAACAGAGCGTCACATCTGTTGTACATGCAACAGAACCCTTAAAATATGAGCATACATGAATCCACCGCTTGTCCCGATACAAGCATTGAGTAGCCTATTCGACTTTTTGGAAACTAGCCAGGTCCTTAAGACCTGGATTGGCTACCCTAGGAAACAGGATACTGGACCTGAAAGAGCTTGGTCTGACCCAGTATGGCATTTCTCGTATCCTTATGAACGGAACCTCCCCAAGGTCTCTGCCTTGGAAGTAACAGGCTGCGCCTGGCCCTATGGCCCTGTGGCTAGCTCACATGGAGCAGTGCGGCCTAGTGGTTGAGGCAAGTTGCCAGAGGACCAAGGGTTTGAATTCCAATCGAGACCATCAACCTTGGGCCATAAAAACTGGGGTTTCTGATCCCACAGGTGGTCCTTCTGGCCTTCGTTAAGCGAATTAACCCTCTGCCTCAGGTACCAAAACATAAATTGTGAGCCCGTCAGGGACAAGGGAAATAGAAATACCGCAATCGACTGTATGCCACCCTGACCTGTAGGCAATCAGTATTGTGGCAAAGTCATCCATTTTGAGCATGGGGGAGGTGAACAGCATAAGGAATTCACCTTAATCAAAGGGCCTCTGTTAGGTGTGCAGGGTCAAAAGGCCAGAGCCACAGTTCAAAGGCAGAAAAAGCACAGTTACTTACCTTTAACAGGTGATCTCTGGGAACAGCAGGAATTAATCCTCACATATGGGTACGTCGGTACCGACGGAGCCTGCGCGGGAAAGCTCCCCAGCTTCCCAGAAGAAAGCTTTTGGGAGCCTCCCACAGCGCATGCGCGCTGCCTTCGCACCTTTCCTGACCAACTCTCCTCAGTTCGAGTTTAAAGCTGAGACAATAGAGAGAGAGAGGAAAGGAAAGATAGAAAGAGAGAGATACAACTCCTAGGGGAGGTGGGTGGGTTGTGAGGACTAATTCCTGCTGTTCCCAGAGATCACCTGTTACAGGTAAGTAACTATGCTATCTCCAGGAACAAGCAGGAATAAGTCCTCACATATGGGGACTCCCTAGCTAAGATGCCCGGGAGATCCCCAAGGGTTTGAGACTCTGAAAGGTTCCTCGTCTTCCTATGGATCTCAGGCATCCATTCAGGGAAGGAGGGCAGGAGTTGTTCAAGAATGGAACAGGTGTCTGAGGACAGCCTGACCAAACAAGGCATCCCGGCAGGAGTCCTTGTCCAAACAGTAATGGGCTGTGAAGGTATGAACCGAGTCCCAGGTGGCTGCTCGACAGATCTGATCGATGGATACAGAATGAAGATGAGCCATAGAGGTGGCCATAGCCCTCACATTGTGAGCTGTGACATGGCCCTCCAGAGAAAGGTTCTTACTCTGGTAAGCAAAAGAAATACATTGAGCAATCCAATTAGACAGTGTTCTTTTAGAGACTGGAAGTCCTAGATGAGAAGGATCAAAAGCAACAAAAAGCTGGGAAGACTTTCTATGTTGCTGTGTCCTGTGTAAGTAAAAAGCAAGAGCTCTTTTACAATCTAGAGTATGAAGGTTCCTCTCTGCAGTGGATGCATGAGGAGCTGGAAAAAAGACAGGTAAATATACCTCTTGATTAAGATGAAAAGGTGAGACCACTTTAGGCATAAAGTGAGGATTTGTCCTAAGGACTACCTTATCATGATGGAACCTTGTACAAGGTGGATTAGCCACTAAGGCCTGCAGCTCACTAATGCGGCGAGCAGAAGTGATTGCAATAAGGAAAATAACCTTCCAGGAAAGAAATTTCAAGGAGGTAGTGGCTATGGGTTCAAAAGGTGGCTTCATAAGCTGACCAAGAACCAAGTTTAAATCCCATGCCACCGGAGGAGGTCGAATGGGAGGTTTAGTTAAGGTTAGGCCTCTCATGAATCTGGCAATAAGAGGATGAGAGGAAATAGGGATGCTGCAATAGCACTTAAATGGACCCTTACGGAATTTGTCTTAAGGCCTGCATTGGAAAGATGCAGGAGATATTCTAATAGAGAATTCAGGGGAAGTGCTAGAGGGTCAAGACCCTTTTGAGCACACCAAATGGAAAATCTCTTCCATTTAAAAGCATAGGAACGCCTAGTGGAAGGTTTCCTGGAAGCATGAAGGATATCCTTCACTTGTTGCGAAAGATTGAAGTCTTGAAGGTCTAGGCCTTCAGTAACCAAGCTCTGAGGTGAAGGGACTTGGGGTTTGGATGCCACAAAGTCCCCTCCTCCTGAGACAGAAGGTCTGGAGCAGCTCCCAAGTCCAGGGAGAGGACTTGGGAGAGATGCAGAAGTAGAGGGCACCACACTTGGCGTGGCCAGCGTGGAGCTATATGAGGATCATATACCCTTGATCCCTCTGAAGTTTGAACAGAGTCTTGGGGATCAAAGGAATGGGTGGAAAGGCATACAGGAAGTCCTGACCCCAATGAAGGAGGAAGGCATCCTTGGCCTGAACTCCCTGACACGGAATCCTGGAACAGAACCGGGGAAGTTTGGCATTCCACGGACTTGCAAATAGGTCTATGTCCGGGGTACCCCATTCCTGAAAGATTCTGGGTACCTGATCCATGTGCAGGGACCTTTCGTGTGGGAGCAGAACTCGATTGAGTCTGTCCGCCCAAGAGTTTTGAATTCCTGGGAGGTATACTGCCAGGAGATGGATTTGATGCTCTCTGGTGAAGGCCCATAATCTGAGAGCTTCGTTGCAAAGCGACAGAGAGTCAGTTCCTCCTTGCTTGTTTATGTAAAACATGGCTACCTGATTGTCCGTTTGAATGAGGACTGTCTGGTAGCTGAGGAGGGTATGAAAGACCTTGAGAGCTAGGAACACTGCTCGAAGTTCCAAGTGGTTGATATGAAGAGAGGTCTCCTGTGGGGACCAAGTGTCTTGGGTGGAGAAGTCTTGCAGATGAGCTCCCCAACCTGTTTGGGAGGCATCTGTTGTGAGGATTGCTTGGGGCAACAAGGGTTGGAAGGGGGACCCCAACAACAGATTTTGAGTGGACATCCACCATTGGAGAGACCAAAGGAGACGTTTGGAGTTTGCTATTTGGTCTGAGAGAGCTCCTGACGCTTGAGTCCACTGGGTGGACAAAGTCCATTGAGCTGCTCTCATGTGTAGACGAGCATAGGGTACCACATGTACTGTGGAAGCCATGTGGCCTAGTAGTTGTAGCATCTCCCGGGCAGTGAAGTGGTCCTTTGACTGAATCTGGGAGGCTAACTGCACCAGACGTTGGCAACGAGCCTGGGGAAGATAGGCTCTTGCAGTAGTGGTGTCCAACCAGGCCCCTATGAATTCTAGGGACTGAGTAGGGATGAGCTGAGACTTTGGGAGATTTACCAGAAGTCCCAGATACTGCAGAATGCACCTGGTAGTGTTCAGGGAAATTTGGGCTTCTGACTGGGATGGAGCTCGGATGAGCCAGTCATCCAGATATGGGAAGACAAAGATTCCCAGAGTGCGCCGAAATGCAGCAACTATTGCCATGCATTTGGTGAACACTCTTGGGGCAGAGGCCAGACCGAAAGGAAGGACTCTGTATTGGTAATGTTTTCCCTGGAACAGAAAGCGTAGAAATTTTCTGTGGGATGGATGGATGAGTATATGGGTGTACGCATCCTTGAGATCTAGAGAAGAAAGCCAATCCTGACCCTGTAGGTATGGAAGGAGAGTGCCTAAAGAGAGCATCTTGAACCTCTCCTTGTACAGAAATTCGTTCAATTCTCGGAGATCTAGAATAGGTCTGTATCCCCCTGTTTTCTTTGGGATGAGAAAGTAGGGGGAGTAAAAACCTGACCCCTGTTGAAGAAGAGGAACTTCTTCTATGGCCCTCTGAGCCAGAAGGGAGGTTACCTCCTGATCCAGAAGGTCGAGGAGAGATGTGGGAGAATTGAAATGTCTCACCATGGTGTAGGGAGGAAGGTCTGAGAAATGAAGTTTGTAGCCCTCTCTGATGATGGAGAGGGTCCACTGCTCTGATGTGATTTGCTCCCATCTGGGAGCAAAATGAGCCAACCTTCCTGGAATGGTGAGAGGTTCTGGCTGTTGTAAAGCCAGAAAGGTTAAGTTCTCTAGCACTAAGTCAAAACCCCTGAGGGGCTTGGGACTGCTGGGTTGCAGCAGCCCCTGCAGGTTTAGACCTGGCCTGTTTGGGTTGCTGACGCTTAGTAGCAAATCGACCTGCAGAAGACTGTTGACCAGAAGTGGAAGGAAATCTGCCCTTCTTGTAAAAAGACTTTTTAAAAGATTTTTTCTTGGCTGGAGTGGAGGTAGACTTAGAAAGTCTATCAAGAGCAGCATTTTCTGCATCCATTTGAGTGGCTTTAATTTGCCACTCTTTGCCAAATAGGTTTTCACCTGTACAGGGTGGATTTCCTAAACCATCCTGAACCCAGGGTTCTAGATCAGAAGCCTGGAGCCAAGCAATTCTACGAGCAGCTATAGCAATTCCTGAGGCTCTGCTGGCAACCTCAAAGGAATCAATGGCTGCCCTGTTGGAAAACTTTGAAATGTCTTGCGTATGCTTAAGCCAAAGAAGGAATTCTTCCCTTTTATCTTCAGGAATAAAAGGGAGAAAGTTGTGCAGCTTTTCTGCAACCTCCTTCAGAAACATACCCATATAAAGGCTGTATGAATTGATTCTGGCAGTAAGCATGCTAGCTTGGAAGATTTTTCTACCAAAAGCATCCAAGGTCCTGCATTCTCTTCCTGGAGGAGTAGAAGAGTGTCTTTTGGTACTCTTTATTCTCTTCATAGCTGACTGCACCACAATAGAATGGTGAGGAAGCTGAGTTTTTTGAAAACCAGGAGAAGGAGGGACATGGTACATAGTGTCCAATCTACGAGAATGAGGAGAAAGGGTGAGAGGAGTCTCCCACAATTCAAGCAAATGTTCTTGGAGAATTTCATGAATTGGCAAGGTGACTGCCTCTCTGGGATCCTTAGAGTATCCCAAAATGTCTAACTTTTTTGCTCTAGGTTCTTTTTCAGAGGTTAGTGAAATAGAGAGTCCTTTAGCTACTTCCATGATGAAGTCTTGAAAGGACAAATCCTCTGGAGGAGACAGTCTCCTCTTTGGAGAAGAGGGCTCCTCAGGAAGAGTAAGAGATACTTCAGGAGAGTCATCCGATGAATCGGAATCATCAGAAGACTGGAAGTATCGTCTGTTTGCTTCCAGGGATCGATAAGCGTATCGACCGGTATCGACATCGGGCGTACCCGGAACTGGATCGGTATCGGGAAAAGCCCCGGAACCGGGAACCGGAACCAGTATCCTGGTCGATGTGGATGCCCTGGGTACCGGTATCGGTTGTGGTACCGGAACCGAGGTCGGTACCGCTTGGTGCGGTACCGTGGGCGTCGCAGCCTTAATAAAAGCCATTATGGCCTGCTGCATGGATTTAACTGTATGATCCATAAACGCCACGACTGCCTGGATGTCGGTACCGGAAGAGTGTGCCGGTACCCCAGAGCAGTCTAACAGGTGATCGGTCGAGGCCGTGCCATCGATGTCAACCTGTAACCCCATAGGAGGAGCTTTGGAAGCCGGAGCTTCCCGCCGGGGTTGTTTGGCTGGGGCAGGGTCCTCAGGGTCAAGCCCGGGGGCATCTCGATACTTGGAGGGAGATTTGCCCTTTGAGGACCTGCCAGAAGAATGTTTGGTTACCTGAGATCCATCAGGAGAGGAAGACCTGGAAGATGTCGATGCTGGAGTATCTGTGGAAAACAGCATATGAAACTTGGCTGCTCGGTTCTGTAAGCCACGTTTAGACATCAGGGAGCAGGACTGGCAATACGGTATGGAGTGGTCAGGCCCCAAACATTTAAGACACCATTCATGTGTGTCGGTGACTGAGATGGTACCGCTACACTTGGTGCATTTTTTGAAACCTGAAGCTGGTTTCTCCATGAGGGAAAAATTTTCTCCAGGCCTAGAGGCCTAAGGGGAGAAAAATTTCACCAAGTAGGGAAAAGAAAATATATATTTTTTTTTTTTTGAAAAGTAAAAAGAAAAAAGACCGGCGGTACCGGTATGGAGTCGGGGAAGGCAGACACGCGACTAAAGAAACAAATTAAAATAAGAACTTCTTCAGCGGTGACAGGAACACGACCTGCTGGCTCCGCGGAAAAGAAGAACTGAGGAGAGTTGGTCAGGAAAGGCGGGAAGGCAGCGCGCATGCGCTGTGGGAGGCTCCCAAAAGCTTTCTTCTGGGAAGCTGGGGAGCTTTCCCGCGCAGGCTCCGTCGGTACCGACGTACCCATATGTGAGGACTTATTCCTGCTTGTTCCTGGAGATAACCCAGCTGGAACAAGTTCCAGGAAATGCTTGACAGTGTAAGAGGGATAGATTGCAAGCACGAGGACAAAAACCCTCACTCTAGTAACTGCACTGATTATTTTGATGTCAGAAGGCAGGGGGATTACAAACACCTGGGACAGAAAGAGGTGGGGTTGGATCCCAGCGAGTATAAACCTTGGTTAAATTATGGAGAGAGTAGTAGGAGTGGGAGGAGTGACTGGAGAAGGAGCAGAGGAAGCAGCAGAGGACAGACTTCAGAGCAGCAAGGACGATGGAATGCTGGAGAAGCCAGAGCAGGTGCTAACTTCTGGAGACAGGCTGAGCTACCCATTGCTGAGAAAGGTGATTTCCCTGAATCACGTTTGCAACAAAGGTGGGAGCCAGGAAAGAGAGAAGCTTTCAGACCACCAGAGAGGTTGTCAGCAGGGCACTCTGATCAAGTGGGTGAGTCAAAACCTATGCAATTGGGAGAACCAGTGTCAGAGCTAGGGGCAGAAGAAGATATGTTGATGGACTGTTCTTTATGCCAAGCTCTAGACTTAAAGTGTCTGAAGAAAGGCCAGCCTGGAAAGAACTGTTCCTCTTGCTAAGTAACCTCCAGAGTTAAGCAGTGAGAGAGTAAATTCCAGTGTGTTTTGAAAGGAGGAATTTACTGCAGCATAAGCTAGTGAAGTAAGGCTGTGATTCATGCTTCCGTGTCAGCTGTGTTGAAACTCTACAACGGAGAGAAAGTTAATTGGCTGCTAGAAGTGTTTGTGCTTTGCTCCTGTTTATAAGAAAAGCCTGCTATAAGGAGTCTTGAGGACACTTTGAATGCTTATTTCATAGCATAAGTTTGGTTCTTCACCTGGAAGTGCAGCCTAGAGAAAATTATGGCTGAGTGAAGATAAATTTGCCATAGAAGAAGTAAAGTTTGTTTTTCTATTGCTCTGTTTGACAAAGGACAATAAGAAAAGTGGCATCTTGTTATATGTGAAAAGGCTAAGCTTCTGCAGTGAAGAGGACTTTAAAAGCCAATGCTGAGTTCTGTTTGCTTTGCCACCAACTTGCTGAACCTTAAGCAAAAATCCTATAATTTAAAATTCTGTAAATGGTACCAGGAACCTGATCTGTTCTATTGTGTTCAAAATAAATTGTTTTTCTGTCATAAGCCTTACCCTTGGTTTAATACGACTACAATCCTTCTACTTAAAGCATAAATATAACGGCTGATAGAAGAAGGTTCTCAACCACCACGCCCTCAACAACTAGAAGACTAGTGGTTTTGGCGTTCTGCTTGTGACAGTGTACTCAAATAAATAACTGACTGGGAATATGTGACCATAGCAAACACTGGCAGTGGAGAGACATCAGAGCTGGTGCTGGTTCCTGTTCTTCATTTCTCGCTCTCCCAGTCCTTCTGCCAGCATTGAGAAAAGGCTGAGAATAGATTGTCCAGTGGGCCGGGGACCTTGCGTCCTGGACATCCGAGAGAAAGAGGGGTTAGGATCTGGGAGCAAAGCCCAAAGAGAAAGGGAAACTGGTGACTGTGACACTGTAGCTCCTCCGGATGGCTCACTCCACAGCAGATCCCACGACTGCATCTCCAACCCCATGTAACACCATGAGGACCTCACGTACTTTATTACAATCGACATCCCCCCATTACTGGAGAAATTACCTTAGCCTGATAATACAGTCTGAGCAAAGAAATGCAGTCTCACTCTGCAAAGAATGCACCCAAAAATCATGCCTAAGTAATTGTGAGCACATACAAAATGCACATCTACGTATATGGAGTGCAGTGAGCACGCTTGAACATAGACTGAATGCATGGAGCATGAAACCTTCCAATGTCCTGGAGCGCTAAGCCCCAGACTATGTACCTAGACGTCCTTCTCTTCACCCTCAGCCTTTAAGTCACTGCCCCTGCTAAGTGCTTAAAGCCCTGCTCTGACAGCACAGGCTCTAGAAATAGATGAGAATTTCCTGGGAAGGGAATGCTAAGTGGAGCTATGAAACACACAGGCATCCCCCCCCTCCCCCCAGCCTTCTTGCAGTCAGAGAAATAGCGGTGGGATACACGGACAACCTTGCAAGTGGAGGTCTTAGATGTTGCTGCCTGCGTGAACCTGATGAAGAACACGATTTTGCATTTTACAAACCCCCCCAGAGATGGGGGCACTGAATACTATATGTGATTCATGAGCAGCGCTGCCATCCGGTGGCCTTTAGGGAACCAGAGCCCAACAAACGATACAGAAGTTAAGAGCTTTAAATCTTGGTCATATAATCTTGATTTGCAGAATATTACAGTTGCTTGTTTAGTCACTAACCCCTGAGTGCCCATGTGGTGGCCCTGTGGTTATTTCTTCCCTGACTTGCAGAGATCAATCTGATGATGGCTGCATATACACGGTCACCGAAAGGCACTATTGAGTGTACCAGCTACCCTCTGGTGGCCATAGACCATAGCACAGGCACTTCTTGGTTGACAGTTTAACTTATGTATTTTTTATATCCTAAGGTTTCCTAAACCTGTCCCTGTGAAACCACAGGCGTTTGGGCAACTTTCACTATAGAATACATTTGCAGACTGTGAATACCAAAAAGGAGCTACTGTCTCAAGCACACTTCCAGCCTGTCACTCCTTCCAACTACAAGTTAGGGCTGTGCCCTTGAAGAACCTAAAAGCTAGAAATTTGCCTAATATCCCGGGACTTAACAGATGCTCCTCAGAGACATGATTAGGAGGGAGAGAACATGTGGCATCAGAGATCAATGCCAAAACTGCTGTCCTATAAAACTAAGAATAAACTTAAAAATAAAGAGGACTGACAACAGCCCCCTTAAGGCTGAGGAACCCCCCCGAGTCTCAAAAAACCTACAAACAAAAGAAAGAAACACTAGACCTTCCTCACACCGGCAGCTCGCTGCAACTCCCGCCACGCAGCCCAAATACCTAGAGAGAAAATGGCCGCCCCTTTGCCAATGAATTTTGGCACCAAGAACAGCCGCCGCTCCAAAAAGGAGGCCTCAGCAGACCGACAGAGCCCAAAGGCCTTACCTGCAGGGCCAAAAGCCATGCAGCCTGCTCCTACCGCCTTGAATTCATCCGATCCTCAAGTCGCGCTGCCGTCCCCGGCAGCCGCGGCGAGGACCACTCAGCCGGTTCCACAGAGTAAAAGTAAAATCCCGCAGCAACGGAGAGGCTCCATCTCACACAGCTTCAGTGTGGCTGTACGGGTCCCGGAGCTCTCTCCCGTACCGTCAAGGGAAAGAGATCCGCACCGGCAAATGCCTGCAGTAAGTGAAAATAACTGACAAGGAGGGAAGGCGGGAGCTGCTACTAGTTTAAAGAGCCAGGCTCAAATTTAAAATTACTGTAAATATAAGGAAATTTGCTCCTAACGACTAAAGGGAACTAATCCCCGATTGCCAATTAACCAAAGGTAACTGAATTAAAAGTAAAAGTAAAAGTAAAATTAAAGGTAAAAATCAAAAGTAAAATCAGAATAGAATTTGTCACACTAAATGCTCCTTATCTGATCCCCCAAGTGAGCCCAGAAGCTAGGCTCACTACCTCCTCCTGCTGCATGGAGACGACACACCGGGGGCTGATGGGAGAGACCAGCAGGCTATATCCAGTGATGTCATGAGTTTGACATGCTCAGTGTCCAAGCTGCAGGAGGAGGTTCACTACCCAGAGGTTGAGGACTAAACTGGAGGAACGATAAGGAATTCCTCATTATCGTTCCATGGTGCGACCACATCTTGAATATTGTGTGTAATTCTGGTCGCCTTATCTTAAAAAGGATATCCAAAATGGTAAGGGGATGACTGATACCCCTACGAGGAAAGGCTTAAAAGGTAGGTAGGGTTCTTCAACTTGGATAAAGAGCTGGCTGAGGGGAGATACGATAGAGGTCTATAAAATAATGAATGGAGTCGAACAGGTAAACGGACATCAGTTGTTTACTCCTTCAAAAAGTAGAAAGACTAGGGGACATGCAATAAAGCTACATGTAACACATTTAAGACTAATCGGAAAAAATATTTTTTCACTCAACACATAATTGACCTCGGATTCGTTGCTGGAGGATGTAGTAAAAGCTGTTAGTGTAGCTGGGTTTAAGAAAAGGTTTGAACACATTCCTGGAGGAAAAGTCCATAAACATTATTAAAAATGACCAGGGAAATACACCGGGATACGCAGCATGGAACCTGCATCTTTTTGGGAACCTGACAGGTACTTGATACTTGGATTAGCCAATGTTGGAAACAGGATGCTGAGTTTGATAGGCCTTGGTCTGACCCAGTATGGCATCTGTTATGCTCTAAGGATAATGCCTGGGGACAGAGTCAATGCTTATAATGGCAGCGTTTAAGAAGGAACCCTGTCACATGGATTCCAGTCCTAAACAGTCACTGCAACACTAAGTGCACTGGAGGAGGACAAGATGTGGTCAGGTAAAACAAGGGGGAAATAAAATAGATGTAAATGAAAGTTCATGGTGCCAGATCCCAGCCCTGATTCCAAGTCCAAAGCAGCAGGAAGAAAGTAGCAGGTTAAACAAAAATGTTTGTTGTAAAGAGTTCCATTTCTTTCCACTGTTTTGTGTTGCACACGAACTCAGGAAGCTGACATTCTTACTAAAAACTCAATCAAGTAGAAGAGACCTCATATAATTTCTGAACTCTGAATCATTTATTAGCCACCTTGTTACGATCTAAGCATGGTCCCCTTCTTGGCCTTTTGGCTGAGACTGAGAACCTGTACAATATGTGCTCTAACATCCTGCCATTCAGTTCCAATGAGGACATGATGTAATGATTGCCAAGGAAAGAGGAATAAATCTACCACCAAGCAAAAAGCATAGAGAGGTACTCGTGGTGCAGCTCTGTATTCCTGTCATGTCCCCCCCCCTACAAGTACCTGGCTAGTACACGGATGGGAAACCACTAGGCATTATATAGGAAACTAGCAATCCATGGAAGCATACAAAATAAGTGATGAAAAGGAACGAGAGAGAATATACTGAATAAACAGCAATACACAAAGTAAACAAACATTCATAATTGTATGACAATTCACATATTACCATAAATATGCTGAAAAAAATCAAATGCCAAAATTATCAAGCCCAACTATAGTAACTGCCAGATCAATTTATAGCCCAAAGGAAAAAGATTCTGTAGGACCAACATTCAAATTGCCAAGACAGGACTTTAGGACCCAAAGGATCCATTTTGGGAGTTTCTTTCCTAAAATAGTATGTACTGATGCATAGGATCAGGGGGAATCATGAACACTGCAGGCCACTGGATCCATCAGTTACAAGGGGGGGGGAAACTCACCTGCTAAACATGACTACAAGACAGCTCCACAATAAACAGCGCCACCCTAGTATCCTAAAAGGGCACAAAGAGGGCCCAATCAGTGAAAAGGTGCATCACAGAGATCCCAAAACGACCATGGGCAAAAACGTCACACGATCCGCCTCAGACTTACCTTCCGCCAACAGAAATTTCACTCAAAACCTTCAACCAACCTCCATAGGATGGGCTCCCGTAAGAACTGAGGAGTGCAAGGTGAAGCGGGAACCATGACCCCTCTTAACTGCCCATGATGAAGGGCGACTCAAACCTCAGGCCCTCACAACTGAAGCTGACAAGCAACTAGCCAGACTGAACTCAACCCGTGAGCTGTTTTAGGAGTTGCAGCTCAAGCTGGTTGACAAGGAGGACCCCCAGAGGGTCATCAGGCATGCAAGTAAGGCCACACTGCTATGCTCCACCTCTACTGGGCTGAAGCAGCCATCTGGATTGGCTATGGTGCAGGAAAGAAAAAAAAAAAAAAAAAGGAGTAGCAGGGACACAGGCATGGCATCGGGCCCCTGGGCACCCCAGAATGCAAAAAAAAGTGGCCTTGGCTTTACAGCCATAAAAGGGGCAAAAAGTAACAGCTGTGGTAGAAAAAACACACACACTAAGGGATAAAGACTGAACCAGGCCACACAGCAGAGAACTGCAGCAGCAACAGCAAAATAATGCAAAAAAACCCAGCACCCCGAAAAAAGAAGCAGGGCCATGGCAGAAAGCAAGTCCTGAAAAGGGAATCCCATGATCTGTTGGGCCAACTGGAGAAACCAGAGTCGGGAAGCCCAGACACCCACACAAGCCTAGAGAAGTCCATCTGTTTTCAAAGGCCTGCGTTTTGTTTTGAAATTTGAAACTACTTTATTAAGACAGCAGACAGCCAAATACTTCCCACTGAAACCAATGTGGGGGGGGGAAGCAAAACAGAAACAAATATCATCAGGAAAGATTCAGAAAAAGAAACAGCATGAAGATACGGACAGCAAGAGGGAAGGTGGGGCCTGGGCTCTACATAAAGGCCCCTCAGGGGCCTTGCGAGGTCCTCCTGTTCCTCTTCAAGCCCATCAAGCACTTATAACTGTGGAGGAGTAGCCTAATGGTTAATAACATTGGCTTGGGAACCCAAAGACCAGGGTTCGATTCCCACTAGCACTCCTTGTGGCCTTGGGCAAGTCACTTAACCTTCCATTGCTCAGAAAAATCCAAGTTATCAATGTCCCTGTTTAATGTATGTTTACCAAGTTTAAGTTACAATGTAAACCGCTTTGATTGAAATAATAAAGCAGTATATAAAACCCATTAAATAAATAAATAACTAGTGGGAAATAGTGCTGGATTCTAGGTGGCTGTGAGCTCAAGGAATCAAGGGTGCACCCTTGCTCTGAGCATCACCATGCACTTTAAAGCTCAATCCTAAGGCCACTACACCATAGTGTGGACTAAGACAGACAGGCCTATCTGCACTGTTGTATGGCCATATACCTTGCCTCCTGCTGGAGATAGAAACAATTGCAGCTTCTCTTAGTGATGCACCAGAGGATACTCCAAGTGATAACATCACTGAAAGTTGCTTAAGTCTGCCTCTACCTACTGGCAAGGCAGCATAACCTGCTCATCTAGACTGGTCTAGAAGGATTCAAGGAACTATCATTTATGGCATGTGTATCTCTCCTATAGTCTTCAGTAAAGACCGAAGCAAAGAATTAATTTACTCTCTCTGCAACAACCTTGGGCTCTCTTAGTATCCCCTTTTATATCTGTCATCTAATGTTCCGACTGACTCTCTCACAGGCTTCTTGCTTCAAATGTACCTGAACAAAGTTTTTATGAGTTTTTGCTTCCACAGCAAGCTTGTTTTCAAATTTTCCTTTTGCCTGTCTTATCAATGCTTTGCATCTAACTTGTCAGTACTTATGCCATTTCCTGTTTTCTTCATTCGGATCCGTCTTCCATTTTTGAAAGGGGTTTTTTTTGTTTGTGGGTTGTTTTTTTTACACTATAAACAGCCTCTCTCAACTTACCTTTAAACCACGTTGGCAGTCATTTGGCCTTCCTTTCACTGTTTTTAAAGCATGGAATACCATCTTGAAAGCCCAGACCAGATGTATTTTCAAACAATGTCCAGGCCTGATACAAAATTTTTAATCTTTGCAGCTGCTCCTTTTAGTTTTTTCTTAACCATTTCCCTCATTTTTTCATAGTATTCCTTTTTAAAGTTAAATGCTAATGCAGTATATTCCTTGCTGCTCTCCCTCCATGTATTAAATCAAATTTTATCAAGTTAGGATCACTATTGCCAAATGGTCCCAACATCACCTCTCATACCAGATCCTATGTTCCACTAGAGATTAGGTCCAAAAAGCTCCCCTTCATGTTGGTTCCTGAACCAATTGCTCCATTGAAACTCTCTCATCCAAAATCAAGGTGATTACAAAGAACCAATTAGCAGAAGCTAGGATTCAAATCCCATTGCTACTCCTTTGATCTTGGGGAAGTCACAACCCTCCATTGCCTCAGGCACACATTGTAAGCTTTCTGGGGACAGGAAAATCCATTCAGCTACAGTACGTAACACAACCTGAACTATACCTAGGTCCCTTGCCCTCAAAGGTTGAGGCTGACAATCTGGCTACCATCTTATCCTTAAACAAGTCAGGGTACCTGTCCCTAGACCATTTCTTTAGATATTTAGTTATTACACATAACAGCAACAGACTGATAAAATAATAGCTGTAATAATGATATAACTTGATTGGATGACATTACTAACGAGACTAAAGTTTGAGATGTAACCTGTCCTAATATGATGCATAGCTACATACATGTATATATGCACATACATAGATATTAAAATTATGCAATTTAATGAGCATAACAAAGAAATCATTGAAAAGGTTTAGTTTTTATGTGGCATTGTGTTTCTGAGGCAATAGCCTGCCCAGAGCTTTAAGAGGGACCATCCACCCACTCCCTGACTGTATCTCTGATAACCCCTCTCCACTCCCATAGCAGATGAGAGCCACAAATATGGTCTTGCACAAAAAAAAATGTTTGTCCACCCCTGCCTTGCAGCACCTTGAAACAACTCACAGGATGCCAGACAACATGGATTCACAATGGAATAATCCCATTAGACACACTGATTGAGTTCTTTAATGAGGCGGCAAAAAGTGGTGAATCAGGAAGAGGGAGTAGATGTTGCCTGTCAACTTCTGTAAGATCTTTGTTTTCTATGCCATGCAGTGTGTCAAACACAAGCTGCATGGTACAGAAGTAAAATAAAAGGCAGTAATTTGGATAAGAAACTGGTAAAGCAGCAGAATACAGAGGTAGCAGTCAATGGAGTCCACTCTCAAGAAAGGTGAAATTAGTTCTTACCTGCTAATTGTCTTTCCTTGAGTCCCTCCAGTCCAGTCCAGTCCAGCATGTGTGGGCGATCACTGTCATCCAGCAGCTGGGAACTAAGCATGTCAGATTTCTGACCTCAGAGGACAAGAGCTCCCTCCTTCAGCTCCAGAAAACCAGCATCTTAATGAGAAAGCAGACTGCCAAAGAACATTGCCCACATAGGCAAGTCAAATTAGCCTTCTACCAGCCCCATGGAAAAACTGTAAGCTATGAAAAAAGAATATTATTTAAACTATGAACAGGTGAAGGAGAATAGCCATGACAGAGACATACCTGCCACCACGCCACGCCCCCTCGGGACCGGAAGAGCTTACCTCAATAAGGTGGCATTCTTATTTGACTCTTCCCTCACACCAGCCAGACAAGCCTCTTTTGTTATTCCTGAAAAAAAGATGAAATAATCATTTCCTGTACGGAGGGTCCTGGACTGGGACTGGAGGGACTCAAGGAAAGACAATTAGCAGGTAAGAACTAATTTCACTTTCCTCATCATCCCTCCAGTCCAGTATGTGTGGGATGTACCAGAGCAGTATTCACAGATGGGAGGGACCAGTGAGTCTGGCCTAAAACATGCTCCAAACCCAGCATCTTGCCCCACCTGCACATCCAGTCTATAGTGATGCATAAACGAATGCAAGGACGACTGGGTGGCCGCCCTACAAATCTCCATCGGAATGCATGGCAGACCCACTGGAACAGTCTTACCTTTCAGCACATAAGCTAAGGCATTGGCCTCCTTCACCCACTGGGCAATCGAGGCCTTGAAAGCTGCCTCACCTTTCGTGCACCCCCGAGCAGTATGAACAATCTGTTCATCTTCCTAAAGGATTCCATGCATTTCAAGTAGCACCATAGCACTCTGTGCACATTCAGCGAATATAACCATTTGTCCCCATCCGAATGTGGAAAAACCGGAAGGGAAATCACCTGATTCAGATGGAACGGAGACACCATTTTCATCAAAAAGGAAGGCACCGGTCACAACACGACCTTCTGCTTGGTAAACACCAAGATGGGCTCCCTGCACGATAGCATATGAAGCTCCGAAATACGCCAAGCCGAACAGATGGCTATCAAAAAGACCATCTTTAACGTAAGATCCTTTAGCGAGGATCTAGCCAAGGGTTCAAAGGGAGCCTCTGTCAAGGCTGAGAATCAAATTCAGATTCGAAGGAGGAACCACAACCCGCAAGAGTGGCCAGACCTGTTTTACTTAAGGAAACAAGCAACATCCAGATGCTTCGACAAGGCACTCCCTAGAGGGCAACTCTGTAACATGACAGTGCTGCCACCTGCACTTTCAAGGAATTCAAAGCCAGGCCCTTCTCCAGCCCTAACTGTACAAAAGATAAGATATCTGATGCAGAAGCAGAAAAAGCTTGCAAGCCTCTATCAGCACACTAACCCTCAAATATTTGCCAAATTCTGATACAGGTTAAGGAGGTAGAATGCCGTCGAGCTTTCAACAGCGTTAACACTATCGCGGGAGCATAGCCCCTGTGACTCAACCTCGCCCACTCAAAACCCAAGCCATAAGTGAGAATCTATCCACCTGGTGCAAGAGAATGGGCCCCCTGTGAGAGCAGGTTCACCCTGTCCAGAAGTCTCCATGAAGGGGCTTATCAACAGCCACATGAGGTCCGCCTGTGAAGCTAATCCGGTGCAATGAGAATCACCTTTCCCTGGTGTGCCTCTATCTGCTGCAGCAGTCGCCCGATAAGAACTCGTGGAGGGAAAATGTACAGCATCCCTCCACTGGGCCACATTTATGTCAGGGCATCCAGCCCTTCAGACATATGTTCTCGGTGTCTGCTGAAGAACCTGTTCGCCTTTGTGTTGTCTAGGGTTGCCATTGATCTATGGTGGGTGTGCCCCAATGAACTGTGATCTCGTGAAAGACCGCTACATTCAATTCCCACTCACCCTGATCTAGCCGGTGCCGAATGAGAAAATCTGCCTGAACATTGTCCTTGCCTGCCATATGGGCAGCAGAATGCCAACAGGTGCGCTTCCGACCACAGCAGGATTGGCCAAATCTCCTCCACCAGAACTGCACTGCCCATGCCACCTTGGTGATTGATGTAAGCCACCATGGTCAAGTTGTCCGAGTAAACGTGCACTGTCCAGTGCATCAGCCGCAGCTGGAACGCCTGGAGCCAGGAACACCGCCTGCATCTCCAGGCGGTTGATGGAGCACGTACTATCCTCTGGCATCCACACCCCTTGGATGACCTGGGACTCACAATACACACTCCCCAACCATGAGGCTGGCATCGGCCATCAGAAGCACCCACTCCAGTGGCTTTAGAGGCATTCCCGCTGCCAAGTGTTTCATCTGCTACCCCATGTGAGCTGCGCTTTCACTTCACATGGAAAGGCTACCTTCCTGGAAAGCAGATAGTGCTGCAGCAACCATCGAGAGAACAGGGCCCACTGCAGAAGTCTCACGTGTGTCCAAACCAAAGGCAGCAGATTGAATGCCACTGCCATGGACCACAAAACTTACATGTAATACCACGCCAAAGGCACCTTCATGACCAAGAACTTGCGCACCTGCTGTTGAAGCTTCTGAAGCCTCTCAAACGGCAGGTAGACTCGACAGACATGGGTGTCGAACAGCGACCCCAGATATACCAATTTCTGAACTGGCTGCAGGTGACACTTGGGAACATTCATCACCCAGCCCAGACTCTGCAACACCTACATCACCTTTGCTGTAGCAGTCTTGCTCTCCTCCTGGGACTTCGCTCTGATAAGCCAGTCATCCAGATATAGGTGTACCAGAATACCCTCCTTTTGAAGGGCCGCTAGTGCCACCAACATCACCATCACCTTGGTAAAGGTCCACGGAGCTATAGCCAGACCGAAGTGCTGCACTCTGAACTGATAAAGTCCCATAGGAATGGCGAAACATAAGAACTGCTGATGGTCCAGCCAAATTGAATATGCAGGTATGCCTCGGTGAGGTCCAGAGCCATCAGGAATTCGCCTCATCTTACAACCATTATGACAGAACGCAGGGTTTCCATCTGAAAATGGGGCGCTCTCAAGGACTGGTTGACGTGCTTGAGGTCCAAGATGGGCTGGAAGGACCCCTCTCTTTTGGGGACCACAAAGTAGATGACTAACGGTCGAGTCCATACTGGTTGGAAGGAACCAGCACTACAGACTACAGAGCCAAAAGACATTGAAGGGTGTCTTGCACAGCTTTGTTTTCCAGTGGCGCTTGACAAGGTGATTGGAAAAAAGGCGTCGGTGAGAAGATGCATGAATTTGTGCACATACCCTTCCCAAACAAACTACAACACTATTGGTCCACTGCAATACTGGCCCAGGTGGGGTACATAAGAACATAAGATATGCTATACTGTGTCAGACCAAGGTCCATCAAGCCCAGTATCCTGTTTCCAACTGTGGCCAATCTAGGTCACAAGTACCTAGCAGTTCCCCAAAAAACACAGGTTCCACAATGCTTGCATTGGGTCAGGCAGAGGATAACACGGGTCTCATTTAATAATGGTTTATGGACCTTTCCTCCAGGAACTTATCCAAACCTTTTTTAAACCCGGTTTAAATGGCAGATGAAATTTAATGTGGACAAGTGCAAGGTTATGCACCTAGGGAAGAACAACCCAAACTATGGTTACACGATGCAAGGTTCCACATTAGGAACCACCACCCAGGAAAAAGATTTAGGCGTCATTGTGGATACCATGTTAAAACCCTCGGCCCAGTGTGCAGCGGCGGCCAAGAGAGCAAATAGAATGCTAGGTATGATAAGGAAAGGAATGGAAAATAAAACAAAAGATATTATAATGCCTCTATATCGTTCCATGGTGAGACCGCACCTTGAATATTGTGTGTAATTCTGGTCGCCGTATCTTAAAAAGGATATAGCGATTTTAGAAAAGGTACAGAGAAGAGCCACCAAAATGGTAAAGGGGATGGAAGGATACTCCTATGAAGAAAGGCTAAAAAGGTTACGGCTCTTTAACCTGGAAAAGAGACGGCTGAGGGGAGATATGATAGAAGTCTATAAATTAATGAACGGAGTGGAACGGGTAAACGTAGATCGATTGTTTACCTTATCAGAATATAGAAAGACTAGGGGACATGCAATGAAGCTACAGGGTAAACTATTTAAGACTAATAAAAGAAAATATTTTTTCACTCAACGTGTAATCAAACTCTGGAATTTGTTACCGGAGGATGTAGTAAAGGCTGTTAGTGTAGCTGGGTTTAAAAAAGGTTTGGACAAGTTCCTGGAGGAAAGGTCCATAAACCATTATTAAGAAGTGAACGAAGATATCAATGCTTGACCCAGTACAAGCATTGTGGAACTTGTGTCTCTTGGGGAAACTGCTAGGTACATATGACCTAGATTGGCCACTGCTGGAAACAGAATACTGGGCTTGATGGACCTTGGTCTGACCCAGTATGGCATATCTTATGTTCTTATGTTACACTAACAGCTTTTACTACATCCTCCTGTAACAAATTCCAGAGTTCGATTACATGTTGAGTGAAAATATTTTCTCTTATTAATGTTAAATAGGTTAACCTGTAGCTTCATTGCATGTCCCCTAGTTTTTCTATATTTTGATGGCATAAACAATCTATGTTTACCCATTCCACTCCATTCATTAATTTATGGACCTCTATCATATCTCCCCTCAGCAGTCTCTTTTCCAGATTGAAGAGCCCTAACCTTTTTAGCCTCTCTTCAAAGAGGTATCCTTCCATCCCCTTTACCATTTTGGTGGCTCTTCTCTGTACCTTTTCTAATAACGCTATATCCTTTTTAAGATATAGCAACCAGAACTGCACACAATATTCAAGGTGCGGTCGCACCATGGAACGATACAGAGGCATTATAATATCCTTTGTTTTATTTTCCATTCCTTTCCTTATGATACCTAGCATTCTATTTGCTCTCTTGGCCGCCATTGCACACTGGGTGGAGGGTTTCAACATGTTATCCACGATAACGCCTAAATTGTTTTCCTGAGTGGTGGTTCCTAATGTGCAACCTTGCATCCTGTAACCATAGTTTGGGTTGTTCTTTCCTAGGTGCATAACTTTGCACTTGTCCACATTAAATTTCATTTGGATGCCCAGTCTTCCAATTTATTAAGGTCCTCTTGCAATTTTCCACAATTCTCATGCGTTTTAACAACTTTGAATAGTTTTGTGTCTTCTGCAAATTTGATACCCTCACTCGTTATTCCCATTTCCAGGTCATTTATGAATATGTTAAAAAGCATTAGACCCAACACAGATCCCTGGAGTACTCCACTATTTACCTTTCTCCATTGGGAAAATTGGCCATTTAGCCCTACCCTCTGCTTTCTATCTTTTAATCAGTCCCTGATCCAGAATAGTACACTGCCTCCTATTCCATGTCTTTTTAATTTTGCCAAAAGTCTCTCATGAGGGACCTTGTCAAAGGCTTTCTGAAAGTCCAGATACACTATTTCAACCAACTCACCTTTGTCTACTTGTTTATTCACACCTTCAAAAAAACATAACAGATTAGTAATACAAGACCTTCCTTGGCTAAAGCCATGTTGGCCGTCTCCCATTAAGCCATGATTATACATGTTCAGTAATTTTATTCTTTATGATGGTTTCTACCATTTTTCCCGGTACTGACATCAGGCTCACCGGTCTGTAGTTTCCCGGATCACCCCTGGAACCCTTTTTAATAATGTTACATTGACCATCCTCCAGTCTTCAGATATTACAGATGATTTCAATGATAGTAGTTCTGCAATCTCATATTTCAGTTCTAAGACATTGTCTAGGTGGCGTGTGATTTCCACTACCTTTGCACCAGGCAAGCATGTTACCAGGCGATTCTCACATCCACCAGCCACCCAGCTATCTACATGCCTAATGATCGAATCACCAACTATAATGGCTGTCCTAACCTTTCCCTCGTGGGCACATAGCCCTGGAGAAACAGACCTCCCACAGGAGACCACTCACCCTGAAGCTCCCTGGATTTATTGGGCTTCCGTAGCGGGGGCCAGCTGGAGTGGCGTAGTAACCCCTTGTTGACTCTCCGGTAGCCTCAAAAGGGCTGATCTCTCTGAGGGAAGCAGCCACTCTGGCAGGGCATAAACTGAGATGTCTGAAACCTCCTAAAGTCCCCGGACTCACCTCAAACCATACTACCTTGCTTTGGCCCTTTAGGCTTATCTTTCGGCAGCCAAGCTCCTTTAGTTTCCCAGATCCTTGACCTACTTATCCAAACGCCTCCCCAAAGAGCAGCTTACCCTTAAAGGGTAGCTTGCTGAATCTCGTTTTGGAGGAGAAATCCACCGATCAGTTATGCAGCCACAAAAACCTACATGCCGCTATAATAGAAGCCATGGTCTTGGAGAATGCTTGTACCAGATCATAAAAAGCAGCCACTAGGTAAGCCAATGCTGATTCCAGTTTAGTCACCTCCTGCTGCTCTTGGGAGGCATCCTGAGGCCAACCCCTGAAGCCAGCGTATGGATGTCCTGGTCACGCAAGCCCCCACAAATCAAGGCTTTTAAGGTCAGGACACTAGTGTCAAACACCTGTTTCAGAGAGGCTCCAACTTGCGGTCCTGTAAGTCCTTCAAAGCCACGCCTCCTTCAACTGGAATTGTGGTTTTCTTTGTTACTGCCAATACTAAGGCATCTACCTTAGGGATTTTCAAAAAGTCTCTACTCTTCTCTGGGATCAGATACAAGCAGGCCATCGCCAGACCTCCTCTCAGGCCAACTTCCAGAACTTCCCATTCCACTTCAAGTCATTTTCCTAATCACTCTGTGCATTGGATAACACATCTGGGAACCCTCTGAGCTATATAACAGAGGATCCTCCTCTAAGGGTTCTTTACCACAATCAGCGGAAGCGCCACATTTAGAGCAGCCAAAGAATGAGTAATGAGAGCTAGAGGTTCTTCTCTAAGAAACACCCAAAACACTTTGGGATATTCCCCTTGAGGGATCATACCCTCCTCCAGCTCCTGTCCTCCTGTCTCTCCCTGAAGATCCAAAGGGCTTCCCCCCAGCTCCTCCGAATCTGGGGACTCAGGGGAGGCCTGATCCCCTCAGAGATCCTTCTACCACAGCCTGCTTTCCTCTTACAAGAGTCCCCTGCTCCTGGATTGCCCCTTGCAGAGGTTCACAAGAATGGCTGCTTACCTGGGCAGACTGCTGATTTTTACTACTACTACTACTATTTAGCACTTATATAGCGCTACGCATGCAGCGCTGTACTGCTCGACAGAGCTCACAATCTAGTCAAGACAACACAGAGTAATAGTCAATTCGGGGGAAAAACAGGATATGGCAATTACAATTTGGGGCAAAACAAAATAAGGCATTTACAATTTAATCATGACAAAGGACGGGAGTTAGGTCAAGATAAAGGCAAAAGTCAGGATCTGAAAGCAACAGTGAAGCAGTGGGTTTTCAACCTGGACTTGAAGAGGGCCAGGGAGGGTGCCTGACGTATAGACACAGGTAGGTTGTTCCAGGCGTAGAGTGCAACAAGGTGGAAGGAGCGAAGTCGGAAGTTAGCGGTGCAAGTGAAGGGCCTAGATAGAAATAATTTGTTAGAAGAGCAAAGTTCCCGAGAGGGGATGTAGGGAGAGATAAGAGATGAAAGGTAGTGAGGAGCTGCAGAGTGAATGCATTTATAGGTCAGGAGGAGAAGTTTGAATTGGATGCAGGATTGGATAGGGAGCCAGTGAAGCGACTTGAGAATAGGAGTAATGTGGGCATGGTGAGGTTGGCGGAAGATTAGTCGAGCAGCGTAATTTTGAATAGATTGAAGGGGGAAGAGATGTCTCGCAATAAGCTCCATGCATGGTTAAGATGAAATCAGAGAAAAACAGAGCTTCCAGAGCATGGTCTAAGGACCCGTCCCTAGCTCTGCCAAGTGTTTTGATTTACATTTGGACTTCTTTGACTGAGCAGGTCCTGAAATGGTCGGCTGTAGCAACATGGCCGCGTTTCCTGCCAAAACTATGGCTTCAGAAACCGTGGTTTGCTCTGATTCTGACTGCCCCAAAGCATGCTCCATTTCTGTGAGAGTAAAAACTGCCTCCGCTGCCTTCCCCTCTCTGAGGCAGCCCCTGTACACCCCGCTGTCTGCTAGTCCGCAACACTCTGCACAAACTACACAGTGGAAAGCCATGCAGATCATGCACTGCCTGACAAGGCCTCTTGACCTGCTTAATAACCCTGGGAAGACTGGCACGTCACCAACGGCACTCACCCAAAGCCGAAGAGGTGCTTCTGGCGTGTAATCACATGATCAGCTGCAGAAAAACAACAAAAGAACCCCGGGAAAACTTGCAAGGCTT
This sequence comes from Ichthyophis bannanicus, assembly GCA_033557465.1. NCBI lineage: Eukaryota > Metazoa > Chordata > Amphibia > Gymnophiona > Ichthyophiidae > Ichthyophis > Ichthyophis bannanicus. The sequence goes on from CM066042.1 coordinate 137,128,520, forward strand.
TCGGTTGAACATCTTGTCTGTGTTTTGTTTTTTGTAGTAACGTTGAGTGTCACGGTTAGAGAAGGGAGACCCAAGACTACGCCGCTAGTGTTGGGCTGTCCGGCTGGGGGGAAGGGGGAGAGGGGAAGGGCCCTGGACCACCAGGAAACTTAGACCTCGGGCTTCACCTGGCCCATTCAAGGACCCCGGTGAGGGAGGCCATCTCTGTATGCTGTAAACCCACAACTGCACCCATAAATGGGCAGTGCTATACCCAGCCTTTACCTGCAAGCAATTTGATCAGTCTCAAACAGGGCAATAATGCTGCTTTAGCATTAGCTCTCTGTATTATATTTTTCTTTTTTTCTTTTTCTTTCTAGTTGGTTAGGCCTAATCCCTCAAGTGGACACCACCACGCGAAGGCTCCACTCCAGCTGCTGGGAACTTAGATACTGGATTTCCTGGAGCTGAAGAGGGAGCTCTTATCCAGAGGTCAGAAATCTGACATGCTCAGTTCCCAGCTGCTGGAAGACAGTGATCCCCCAGTCCAGTCTAGTATGTGTGGGTTAACGATGAGGAAGTAAAATTAGCAGTGGCTTAGTGGTACAACTGGATATAGCAGAAGGAAATAAATAAAAAAAAGGGACAAAACAACTGCAAGAGAATGGTCAATGGTTTAGAAAACAATTAAATGATAAACTGTAAAATCATCATTTTGGGGTTCAAAATTCACTAATGATTTATCTTTTACAACACAAATGAAAATCACTGAACAAGAAAGTTCTAGGAGTAATCATGTCTTGATTATCTGCCAGTAGTCAGGTAATGTAATCAATCAACAAGGAGCCTTAAGAATAAGTTTGACTGCATAAATGGAAGCAGCAGTGGCAGGAAAATATTGCGTTTGTATAGGTCATTGCCAAGAATCTCACCTTGAGTACTGTGTTCAGTTCCAGAGGTTGTACTTATGTTAAGATATTAAGAGGATGGAAGCAGTTCAAAAGGAAGGCTACAAAAATGATGAACGGCCTGCTACATAAACACCGCATGTCTTTTTAAAAACCTTTTCTTCTTTCAAATTCAGGCCAATGCAGAAAGCCAATGGTAGAGCCCAGTGCTTAAAGCTCTAGCACAGGGTTTCATAGTGCAAGTTTAACACTGAGGTGGCTCTCCTGTTTGCTTGGGTGGTGAAGAGCCTCCTAATTTTTTGGCTCTGCACACTGCTGTGGTGGATACTGTAACATAGTAAATGACAGCAGATAAAGACCAGCATGGTCCATCTAGTCTGCCCAGCACGATGGCAAGCGTAGGTGCACCTGCCGCTCTGTGCAGGCCATCCCTCCCCACGCCCCTGTCTCAACAAATAGGGGTGTCCTGCATGGAGTGGTGGCTTCACCCCTGCCGTCATTTACTATGTTACAGTATCCACCACAGCCTTTCTCCTCTGGCAAGAAAGCTCTGTCCTCGCAAGTGTCAAAATGTGCTCCCAGAAACTCCAAGGACTGAGAAAGCAAAGGCTAGTTCTCTTCCTGATTGATCACCCAACTGAGACTTTCCAAAAAGGATACTACTTGGGATGTCATCTGAGATGCTTCTGACAGGGAACGGGCTCAAAATGAGCCAGTCATTCAGATAAGGATGAACACAAATCACCATAGCACTGCAGCCACCACAACTCTGAACTTGGAGAGCATCCTTGGGGTGGTGCAGGGCACAAAAAGAAGGGTGGCAAAATGAAACCGAGAGCAAGACATGGTAAAACTCTCTCACAACGGGGACACACAACATCCAGCCATACGCAACCACCAAGACAGCCCCCCCAAAACACACAGTCTCAGCCCTGCACATTAGCACTACCAAACACCCTAGTATGCTCATGTATATACTTACTTAATATTGTAAATAGTCGCCAAGCAGCTCTATCGCCACTCCACTTATGTTGACCCGACTGCTTAGCCTGTATATAGTTACCCCAGGTAGCCCAAGTTGCAAAACCTGTTCTTTGTAAGTACAGTATGGGCGCTGCCTGCACTGTACAAATTTGCTGTTGACTAAACCAAGCTGATTTTAAAGAGCGCGGTATAGAAAAGACTTTAAATAAATAAAAGAAAAGAAAAACGCAGATACTTCTGATCCGCCCGGCTGGGGTTATGAAAATATTCCTTGGCCAGATCCAGAGAAGCCAAGAATTCCCCTTGGCACACCACTTGACTCACAGAGCACAAGGTTTCCATCTGAAAGCACAGGATACACAAGTGCTCTTTAACCCCCTTGAGGTCCAGAATGGGACAGAAGGAACAGTCCTCTTTTGGCACCACAAAATAGATGGAGTATCTGCCCTTGCCCAACTCGTCTGGCGAGATAGGTACTACTGCCTTTAGGCATAGCAACTTGTCCAAGTTGGTCCGCACCATGGCACCTTTGATCACAGACCCACAAGGTGAAATAATGAAGGCATCAGGAATTGGCTCTTTGCACTCCAGGACACAGCCAAACTGAATGGTGTCTAGCACCCAGTGATCCTTGGTAACCCGGGTCCATTCCTTAAAAAAAGTCACACTCTGCCGCCCACTGAAGGCAATAGGGAATGAGCCCCCAAACCTTCATTGTGTAGCCCAGGAGGGTCCTCCTCTGAAGGGGACTGAATCCCTGGGCCCACGTGCTCCATGAAAGGACTGAGAATGAGCCCAACGCCCTGAAACAGAGGGGAAGAAAGGTTTTCCAGGTTGGTAATGAGGAGAGTCCCAAGACCCCTGGGATTCCAGCCAGCGTGCCCTTGGTGTTTGGACAGAGGCAAAGGAGAAAGGGACACTAGCCCGCTTCACAGGCCCCTTGGATCTGTCTTCCAGGAGGCAGTAAGATTTTGACTCGCCTAGGTCCTTCACCAGCTTCTCTAAATCAGTTTCAAACAGAAACGTCCCCTTAAAGGCGAGTTGAGCCAACCGGGCTTTGGAAGATGTGTCCGCTGTCCAGTGGCAGAGCCAAATCCAATGCCACGACACCATCATAAGGGCACCATCTTTAGCCACCAAACATACCAGGTCTTACATCAGAAAGGAAGGCCACAGACTCCAAAAGAGGTAATATCATCAGGCAGAAGAGACTGAATCCATTGGAGCAGAGCTCGAAACATCAGGCTGGTACATACCCCCAGCTGTAGAATAGTCACCACCACGGCAAACTGGCTCCTCAGCAAGGAATCCACCTTGCAGTCCAGAACATCCTTTAAGGCTGATCCACCTGCCACAGAAATAGTGGTCAATCTGATAAACGTTGTGACTTGTGCATCCACCTTGAGAATGTCAGACCATTCGCCATGCTCCTCCTCCGAGAGGTCACAGATCTTCTTATACAGCCTTAGCCTTTTAGGTAGGGAATCAGGGACGTCCCACTCCGACTGGATCATATCCTTTATCACCTCCGAGAATGGGAAGACTGCAGTGAATTTCCACACCCCATGAAAGAGCAGCTGTACCTTCAGCTCCTGCTCCATACCAGAAGCATTTATCAAGTTCAAGGTGGATGAGACCCTGGCAATTAATGCCAATAGCTCTTCTTTCCGGAATAGATGGATTACGCTGACCTCTGCATAATCTTCTGAAGGTGAGAGCACTTACTCATCCACATCAGAGTCCAATACTAATTCATCCAAATCAGAGGCATAGTCAACATCTTGGATAGTTCCCAACTGTTTCCCATCTTCAGGGAGTGGGTAATTGAACAGGGCTTCTACTTTCAGTCTGCCTGGCATGAGACTGCATCCGAGGATACCCATAGACCACAGTGTCAATTTCCACCCCAGAAGGTCCAGGCCTGTTGCTAAAAGGAAAAGAATTCCGAGGACAATTCAGAAGCTCTCTTCTCTGATAAGGCTGCCCAACACCAGGGGGCATAGCCGTCCCAGACCCCATAAAGGATGAAGAGTGGCTCACCGCAGTCGCCAGAGCCTCCAGCCGGTTGAATATCCTTACCCATAGTGTCATTCTTCACCTCCTGCCCTGAGGACTAACCTTATCCCCTGGCTGGGAGGGAAAAAACATGCCTTCCAGGGGCAACTAAAAAGCTGCCGTGCAGAGTCCAGAATCCAAGATGAGGCTCCTCACTTGCCTCAAGTCAAAACACTGCAAGATAGAGTTAACTGCGCTTTTACGTTACACGCTTTAAAGGCGCTAAGAAAGGAGTGCACGTTGGAGCTGCTTGGGCAAAACAATTCTAATGCATGCAGAAAATGGCAAGAAACCCCCACACAGTGCCAACTATCGCTAGCAGTCCACCCCGAATTGAATCCCTCAGACAGAACCGAGAGCCCCAACAAGGACAAAGACAAGGTCAAGCCTTGGTGCTCACCCCCCTGAGCGCCCCAGACAGAGGATCCATGTCAGGCTTAGCTCTACTCTTCTGAAACTGCTTCACCGGCTGTTTTTACTTTTAAAGCACTATGTGGAAGGTTGCTGGCAGGTAGATCCCTCTGAGACTTCTGCGATCTTCGGGAGAGAGCAGGGGATAGAGGAGGAGGGAGGAGTACTGAGGTTGGGTAAGGCTGCTGTACTCTTCCAGATCTTTCCAACTTGTGGCTGCTCAACAGACCCTTATTAGTTCCATGCTTTTATCATGATCTGAACCAAATTTTCCCTCCTCCTATGGCCACCAAAAAGACCGCAGTCTAGAGGAGCTTCCCACGTTACGCTCAAATGAGAGAGTCACCTTTCTGTACTCAAGGTGGTCGTACACAAGAGTTTAATCTCTCTTATCCTTTCAATCTTCAGATTTTCTACAGAAAGGAGAAAATCCATCCATCACCTACTGGAGACAAAAGAAATACTGAAGGGACTTCTGGTAGCCGAGGTGAACAGAGGCATAGGAGTGATGTCATTGAAACTTCAGCTTTTCATTGGTTCTTTGTCTCCACCAATCTGTTGGTAGGGGAACTCAATTCACTTGTTTGGAATAGTCTAGCAGGACGGTATGGAAATGCAAATTAACCAGTGCACAAAAAGTGAGTGTTAAACTGGGAGAGCAAGTCAAACACTTGCGCACAGGAGTCAGTGCATGTTTGTCATGCTGTCCTGGAGAAAACAAGGTCATCTGAGGTAAGGTGGCACAACAATGGAGGAGGGGCCAGTGCCTCCTCCTGGATACTAACCCCCCTGATAGAAGTAAAATGATTGGAGCCCATGGGGCCACCAATCATGATTCCCCTCCCTTCCTCTTCCCATACCATAAAAAAAATAAATTGGTGGCCCATGGGCCCCGATGCGAAACATCCCAACCTCACTAAAATCATCGGTGTCCTGTGGACCTCCATTAAACCTGCCTCACCATAGTACCTGTGAATAGAACAGGGGTAGGAGCAATGCTTATATGCTCCCACCCTCCGCCAGCCAGCTACAATGCCCAAGAAACTAAGTGGATGTATACTGCCATGTCAGGGGTGGGGGGAAATCAGGGTGCTGTCCAGCAAGTTAACCCGTTTTGGACAGCTCGCATAGTCTCTCTCTGTTCTGGATGATTTATTAGATTTGTTACACTCAAACAACTATGAAATACCGGCAATAATAAAAAATATTAAAACTTTGCAGAAAATATAAGTTTCACATAGTGTATGTTTTCATACACTAGTCCAATAACAGGTGTTCTCCAGGAGCAGCAGGAATCAGTCCTCACATATGGGTGACATCAACGTCGATGAAGCCCTTGCGGAGCATTTCCCCAGCTTTCCAAGAAAGCCTTTGGGAATGCAGGCACGCATGCGCGATTCCCTTCCCGCCCAAAGGTGCCATCTTGCTCAGTCAAATGACATAGCTAAAAACAGCACACAAAAACGTAAAAATAAACTATGTACAACTGCAACTCCCAGGGGAGGAGGGAGGGTTGTGAGGACTGATTCCTGCTGCTCCTGGAGAACACCTGTTACAGGTGAGTAACTACTCTTTTTCCAGGACCAAGCAGGAAGTCAGTCCTCACATATGGGTGATTCCCTAGCTCTGGGCTACCAGGAACCCAGGCTGAACAAGAGAACTCCCTCTAGTCCCAGCATCAAAGAAAGGCTTTTCACTGACAGAACCTCCACCGGTAGCCCAACAGAGGGCAGGAGGGCAGGAGTTGCCTAAACCTCAAAGAGATTCCGGAGTACTGCCTGGCCAAAAGCACTGTTCCTACGGGACTCCCTCTCCAGACAGTAATGGGCCGCAAAAGTCTGGCTTGAAGACCAAGTTGCAGCCCTGCAGATGTCTACCAACGGTACAGAGCGGAGATGAGCCACTGAGGCAGCCATGGCCCTGACACGATGGGCCATGACCCGACCCTGCAAAAGAAGGTCAGCCGCCCTGTAAGCCCAGGTGATACAGTCAGCCACCCAGATGGACAAGGTACGCTTGGACACAGCCAACCCCAAATTATTAGGGTCAAAAGATATGAAGAGCTGAGTAGCCCTTCTGTGCCCCTGCGTACGGTCAAGGTAGAAGGATAAGGCCCTCCTACAGTCCAGGGTATGCAGAACTGCTTCAGCCTGGCTTGCATGAGGCCTAGGGAAGAATGTGGGAAGAACCACCTCCTGGTTGAGATGGAAAAAGGAGACAACCTTTGGGAGGAACTTTGGATGAGTCCTGAGGACTACCCTGTTCCTATAGAATCTGGTGTAAGGCCTGTCACAGACCAGGGCCTGAAGCTCACTCACTCGCCTAGCCGAGGTTAGGGCTACCAAGAAGAGTGTCTTCCAGGACAGGAAGCGGAGAGGACAAGTAGCCATCGGCTCAAAAGGTGGGTGAGTCAGTTGCTGCCAGACCACATTCAACTCCCACTCAGGAGCTGGAGGACGGATTGGAGGCTTGAGCAAGAGCAAGCCTCTGAGAAACCTGGACACCAAGGGGTGAACCGACAGAGAATGTCCTTCCACCAGTGAGTGGTGAGCTGCTAGAGCTGAGAGGTGGACCCGAACAGAATTGGACTTAAGGCCTTGATTTGACAAGTGCAGTAAGTACTGAAGCACTAGTGGTACAGTACAGGAGAAAGGATCCACTGTACATAGCTGACACCACACAGAAAACCTTTTACATTTGAGAGCATAGGTTTTCCTAGTGGACTGTTTCCTAGAGGCTAGGACAACCTCCTCAACTTCCTGAGGCAGGCCCCAGGGAGCCAAAACTACCCTTGCAGCCTCCATGCCATCAAATTGAGAGCTTTGAGATTGGGGTGCAGAAGGGAACCCTGATCCTGAGAGAGAAGGTCGGGTTGCAACCCCAGAGGTAGAGGGGGATCCACTGCCAGCTGAAGCAGAAGTGGAAACCAAGGCTGTCTCGGCCACCTGGGAGCCACCAGCAGGACCGAGGCTTTGTTCCGAAGAATCTTGAATAGAGTTCAGGCCACCAAGGGCGTGGGAGGAAACGCATACAGGAGACCCTGAGACCAGGGAATCAGAAAAGCATCTGCTGCTATCCGCAGAGGATGCGGTTGCCTGCAGCAGAACTTTGCCAGTCCTCTGAACAAACAGCTGCCAAACAGATCTATGGATGGAAGTCCCCATTTCAGGAAAATCTTCTGAACCACCAAAGGATGGAGCTGCCACTCGTGAGGCTGCAGAATCCTGCTCAACCTGTCTGCCAGGCAGTTCTCCTGGCCAGGTAGATACACTGCCTTGAGGAGCATGTGGTGTCTGAGAGCAAACAAGCAAAGGTCCTGTGCCTCCTGACAAAGGAGCCGGGACCCAGTTCCGCCCTGCTTGTTCACATAAAACATGGCTACCTGATTGTCTGTTTGAACTAGGACAGACTGATGAGCCAGGGTTGAAAAGAAAGCCTTGAGGGCCAGCCGAATAGCCCGGAGTTCGAGGAGATTGATTTGCTGTGCGGCTTCCCAAGGAGACCACAGGCCCTGGGTGCACTTGCCTAGACAATGAGCTCCCCAGCCCCGCAGGGAGGCATCCGTGGTCAGCACCACTGTGAACCCAGAAATCTGAAAAGGCACCCCTTGCAGTAGATGGGGTGGGTGCAGCCACCAGCGGAGGGAGTTCAGAAATTGTCTGGACACCCTTATCTTGTCTCTGAGGCTGCCTGTGGCCTGTGACCACTGAGTCCGAAGGCACCATTGAGTAGGCCTCATATGGAGTCTGGCATTGGGGGTCACATGGACCGTCGAAGCCATGTGGCCAAGAAGCCTCAGGCAGAGTCTGGCGGTGACCAGAGACCTGCTGAGAAACTGGTTTGCCAAGTGTATCAGTCTTTGGGCTCTGTCTTCTGGCAAGAATGCCTTTGCCAGGAGAGAGTCCAACCTTGCCCCTATGAACTCCAAGTTCTATGAGGGGAGCAAAGTGGACTTTGCGAAGTTGACTACAAACCCCAAGCTTTGAAGAAGAGCAATAGTTCTGAGGGTGGCCTGTCGGGCCCCCTGGCACGTCTGACCCCTTATGAGCCAGTCGTCCAGATAGGGGAAGACAAAGATTGCCTGATTTCTCAGGTAGGCCGCCACCACTGCCAGGCATTTGGTGAAGACCCTGGGAGCGGAGATGAGACCAAAAGGCAGTACCCTGTACTGATAATGGTTTCCTCCCACAATGAACCTGAGGTACTTTCTGTGGTCTGGATGAATGAGGATGTGAGTGTACGCATCCTTTAGATCTAAGGAGCATAGCCAATCTCCCTGCTGGAGGTAGGGCAGAAGTGTTCCAAGAGTAAGCATCTTGAATTTCTCCTCCAGACATTTGTTGAGATTTCTGAGATCTAGAATAGGTCGAAGGCCACCGGTTCTTTTGGGTACCAGGAAATACCTGGAGTAGAACCCCTGACCTTGTAAGTGGAGAGGCACAGGCTCCACTGCCCTGTCCACCAACAGACCTTGGAGTTCTCGAAGGAGAAGATCTGTGTGCAGGGGAGGCCTTGGGGGCTCCCCTGGAAAGTATGGAGGAGGCAGTTGTTGGAAGTGAAGCAGATAGCCCTTGTGGACTATGCTTAACACCCAAATGTCTCCAGTGATGAGTGGCCACTGGTGGGCAAACAGGGCGAGGCGACCTCCTGTGCAGGGCTGGGAGAGCAGGGACAGAGAGGCTATGCCTAAGGAGTCAAAAACCCCCACCCTGCTGAGTGGGAGCAGGGGCCGGAGGCTTGGGAGTCCTCTGCCTACGTGGCCCATTACCCTGCCCCTTGGCTTGCTGACCCTGAGGGGCAGCTTGGGCGGCCTGGTACTGTGGGTACTGTTCGTAGGCAGTGCCCTTCCTCGGGTAAAAGGGCTTTTTACCCGAACCCTTCTTTTTGTGAGAAGGGGCAGAAGTCTTCCTAGACAGCCTTGTCCTCGTGAGGTGCTCGGTTTCGAGCTGTGCGGCCTTCTCGGTCATGGTCTTGGCAAAAAGGTTCTCACCTCGGCAAGGGACATCGACCAACTTGTCCTGAACCCACGGCTTGAGGTCCGATGACTGCAGCCATGCCTGGCGTTGAGCCGCGATGCCGGCTGCCGCAACATGGGCCGAAGCCTCTAAGCCATCGTAGGCAGCACGGGACATAAACTTTGAGCATTCCCGGATCCCCGAGGACAAGGACTTGAACCTCTGCAAGGGTACCTCGGAGAGACCAGCAGAGAACCAAGCCAACTCCTTGGCCAGGTCCCGCAAGTACATGCCCATGTACAGCTGGTAAGACTGGACACGGCAAGCAAGCATCGAGCCCTGGAAGCACTTTCTACCAAAACCATCAAAGTTCCGGGCCTCCATGCCAGGGGGCACCGCGGAGTGCATCTTCTGACTTTTCAGGCGATGCATGGTCGATTCCACCACCATAGAATGGTGTGGTAGCTGCGCCTTCTGAAAGCCAGGGCTCTTCCGGAGTCGATAGACAGAATCGACCCGCTTGCTTAGAACCGGCGCAGAGGCCGGTGCCTCCCACATCCGGAAGAGGAGCTGCTCCAGCATCGGAGGAACCATACAGTAAAGGCCTCCTTCGGAGGAGAGTCATACTGTAGGGCCTCGAGCTCATCGGCTCGAGGCTCCTCCTCGGCGTCCGCAGGGATAGCCAACGCGGTGGCCATATCCTGGACGAACTCCGAGAACCGGGTATCCTCCTGGGGGGGGGGGGGGATCTACTCCGGGGCTCGGACTGCGGTGAGTCCAACAGGACGCACCAAGTCCGGAAGGTGTCGGAGGACTCCTCGTCCTCCGTCTCCCAGGCAGACTCGTCCGATGAGGAATCGGGGTCCGACCTCACGGGGCCTGTGAGCACCCGCCCCGACGCCGAAGGCACCGGCGTTGACACCCTCGGTCCCGAACGGGAGGTCGAGGGAGACTGCGATCGAGGTCGACCTCGAGCCTTCATTGTCTCGAGTATCGGCTCGGTCTCCGGGGTCGACTTCGATGTCGATGTCCCGGTGGTCGGGGCAGATGCGCCAGATAGGCTGGCCATCAGTGCCCGCTGCTGTTCCATGAAGGCAGACAGTCTGCTCTCCAAGGCTGTCAGCCTGAGACCCAGCTCAGGAGACTCAGCAGCTTCCGACTCGGGCCCCCGCAGCGCCGGGCCCGACGTCGGCTCTCTGGGAGTTGAGTCCACGAGGACTACAGGACTTACATGTCCAGCAGACTCCGGCTCCACTCGAGGCACTTTGGGAGGCTTCTCCTGTTCCACGGGCCCGGGGCGACGGTCGGAGGTCTGAGACCTAGCCCTCAAGGAGCCAGGGACCTCTTCCGACGACGCCCTCACGAGCCGCTTCTTCCTCTTTCGTTCCTGGTCGGGGGACCCCCTGTCTGAGGAGCCCCGACGGCGCTCGGGATCCGATTCCCGAGATGTCGAGGCCTCAGACGAGGTCCAGGCCCGGCCGGAGGCCGAGTCGGAGAAAAGCCTTTCCTTTTGGTGCTGACGACTTCGAAGCGCCTTGGAAGACATCTTTCCACATGGTCCACACGTCTTAGGATCGTGGTCAGGACTGAGGCACCGAAGGCAGCAGTCATGTGTGTTGGTGAGAGACATTAGTTTCTTACACCGATCACACTTTTTGAACCCACTGGAAGCCATCGGGGAAAAAATAGTCCCCACAAGGTCAAAGGACCGGCCTTCCAGGGAAAAAGAAAAAAAGGGCGCGAACGCCAGCCACAAAGGGCAAAAACCGAAAAAAGAAGATCGGGCTCGATACCGGTGTACCGAACCCGACGGGAGGGGAACCGGCGTCGAACCGGAGAAAAAAATAGCAAAAAAAAAATCACAAAAAAATCTTCACGGAAAAAGAGAGACTGAGCAAGATGGCACCTTTGGGCGGGAAGGGAACCGCGCATGCGTGCCTGCATTCCCAAAGGCTTTCTTGGAAAGCTGGGGAAATGCTCCACAAGGGCTTCATCGACGTCGATGTCACCCATATGTGAGGACTGACTTCCTACTTGGTCCTGGAGAATAGTATATTGGCTCTCTTCTGAAAAGATAGGATTCAGTTCCAATATTCATTGACATAAACATACTGTATGATACTACTGAAACTGCAGTTTTCATTTAAAATACTTTATTATGATATAATATAGTTTGTCAACAGTCCATTCTGACGGCGGAATATGATACACGTGAAAACATTTCTGATGCAGTGCGTCGATACTGCACCATTGAAACACCTAGAACAGAATGCTTGACAGCAATTAGTTTCGACAACATATTAGCCCAGCGTATGAAAAACATACAAGGCCGATATATGCACCAATAACTCTGACAATAAGTAACTTACAGTTATCTAAACCTATTTTCTAAAGTCTACAAATACTTTTATTTGCAAAATAGTAGCTATTACAGCATTATAAGCTACTTACTATTTTTTTGTGATCTTTTTATGTTGAGCCGCCGGTACCGTCAAAATCAGAAAACTTCGAAAACCTATTAAACTAGCTAGATCTCAGATAAAAAATCTGTACATAACGCTTTTTGACATAACGATAATAGCTAAACGTAGTTCCACTGAATTTATAACCATTAATTAGTAAACAGTTGAGTAGTAAGTATGGAAACCTTATGTATGTAAAACATACGCTGGTCCAAAACGGGTTAATAAACAAGCAGTGATAAGAAAGCATAGCCTAATGACACAGCTTATCATGGTGCAGCCTTTTGGTAGCAATAGGTTACAAGGTTTCAGAAAACAAAAAAAACGGGCGCATACTGGCCAATTAGTGGTAATCAATTCATTCCACAAGGTCATGATACCTACGATGATGAATACTCAGTCAACATCCTTGCTTGTTTTTTGCAGCCATTTATAATGGTTACCAAGCTTTGTAATACCGCACATACCTATCTAATGCTGGTTGTAGGTTAAGTACGGGTTTTTGTATGTTTATCTACCCATAATAGAAAAGGAATGAAACTTCTATGGCAAAGGCTGGCTTAACCAATAAGCAGATTAGGCAGTCACCAAAGGCAGCAGCAAAGAGCAACTTCAGCAAAAGGAAAACAGTGGGTCCAGACTGGAAGAATCATCAGCACATAGTTTTACCAGCAAGGAGGATGCACAAATACTCAAATAGCTCATTTTCCTGGATACGCAGCTTTTGGAAACCACCCTTTCATAATGTTTCTTCTCTCTCTATATATGACACAGTTTAATAGTTAAAAGTTGATGTATGTTCATTTATATAAGTTCATTTCAGGAAGAATGTGATTGGGGTGATCAGAATTGTTCAGTTTTAAATTATCAGATTCTCACTGGGCAGTGGCACCAGTAGACAAAGTTAACCAAAGGGGAATCAAAGTTTAAGGTTTGCCCAATACCCTTGCACAGGCCCCATCTAAGGCTGGCCACGGGGACAGATCCTTGCTACATGGACAGAAATATTTAGGCAGACTGGATAAGATAATTCTTTTTTTAGGCCATCATCTACTATGTTCGCCTCCAATCCAGTTGCTGCATGGTCCAGTTTGCCAAGTTTTTTCTTAGACAGTTAATGCTAATTCAGGGCATACTTATGATTGGCTGTTCTGCCATCAATTTTAAGGTACCAGGTGCATAGAAACAGGCACCCTGACAGTATTCTGAAGTCAAACCAAAAACAAAACACTTCTTTTAAATATGTAGCAGTTTCCTCCTGCACCACTGGATTCCCATCTCAGTCCAGATCTAAGGCTGGGATCTAAAACTATAAGCCATCATTTGCAAAAACCCAAGACAATTTTCACAGTTATTTTCTATCCCCTCCCAGTTTACTTTAGTCTACTCACCGCAGCAATAGTCCTCGGCTGGGGACCAGGCATCAGGACTCCTTTTAGAACCCTGCGATCACAGGCCCTAAATCTAACCACTAAGTGACCCCCCTCCAAGGCCAATGAACACTGCCTCCACAGCATCCCCAGCCAAAAAACAAGGAGAAGACGACTTAGCCAGTAAGTAAATCCAGATTCTTCCACAATACGCACAGCACTGCCACCAAGCCATTGGGCTAGTCCTAAACGGACATTTTAATTTGATTTTAGTTAATGGCGTCTTTTAGATGAAACTAGAGTTCTACACAAATGCTATGTTTTGCACAACCTTGAATGAGCATACTGCATGTCTAAATGAGACAGACAATCAAAACGTGACAGGGCATCAACAACTATCACCATATCCACTATTTTCTGGCATTTCAGAGATTAAACATAAATGCTCCCATCTGGCTACCACTAAGAGCAACAGTATTGAAAACAATCTTGTAAAGCACAGAGGTACGTAAGTGGAACATGAAAACATGATTATTGTTAAACCATTTATCTCTCACCTATCTCTTAGATGTGTTGCAAAAAATATCCTTCTCTGATTTCTAAAGAAGTTCAAAAGTTTCCCAAATGAGCTTCCTGCACTTGAAACACACTTTCTAAAGTTTCTTGCACTTTCTGCTAAGTAGTATAATAAACATACATGGGCTCAAACATTCAGAGCGAGGGGGGAAAAAATGGGAGACAAACCATGCAACAGATGCAGAGTACAAAGACAAATACATAAACCAATGTGTAGAGAAAACCATGTGTGTAAAAAGACTAGGATGTGTGTCAAAAGCACAGAGTAACATGCATCTCACCGCCGCTCTGTACTTCATGTCTGCAAGTCCAGCACAGATCCTTCACAGACAAATCCTGCACAAAATGAAAGGAGGAGGGGGCGCCACAGGCAGGCTTCCTGTACACAACTTTCCTGGTGCTTCTGCTTATTGTATTTTACTGGCGAAAAACCTATACTCGTTACAGAAAAAAAGAAAATCTTCTCTGGATCCACTGCCACTTATGCCGCTTCCAGACTGTGGCTTTATTTAAAAAGAAGCATTTCTGGAAATACAAGTTCTCTGTTTTATATAAAGTGAGAAAGGAAAATAAAAAGGCACTTCAGATACCAGGAGAGGCATGCTGGTACAGGGCTGCATATTGAGACCAAACAATTTAAAGATGGAATAAAATGGCAAGAGAGACTAAACCAAAAGAGGGTTGGAAATGTTGAGTCACAGCCCAGAGCTAATAAAACAAGAGAAAACAGAAAGGAACCTTGTGACTGGAGGCTACGAGCCCCTCCAGTTTCTGCAAAGCGTCACATCTCTCTCCAGCAAGCAGCTAGGAGCAGGAGCAAATCCAAATGAAATACTTCTTGCCGTGGGAGCCCCAAACCACACTAAAACGCATCATCCCAAGGGAAGAGCAGCCCCCGTCCCCCACCAAGACTGCCAGTGGAATAAAAGCCCTTTCCCCACTTGCAGATGAAGTGCCTTTCCCTAGCATCCTCCACCTAGAGAGGACCCTCATGCCACCATGAGTACAAAAGTAGCCCTTGCCCCACAATATGATCAATTGAGGAAACTGGACATCATAGCTCTTAATTTCAAATAACGGTGGGACAATGGGGACATCATATTATTATTACCTTATTATACACATACACCCCCCCCCCTCATAGTGGAGCTAGGTAGTATGAGGATGACCAGATATGAGGTGTCCCATCTTCTAATGAAGCTCTGTAACAGGTTGCACTGAACAATGCTAGATTTGCAAATTTTAAATATGCAAACTTGGCTGAGATGCAAAATTCTGCAAGAATTAAAACTTCAATACATCAGGACTTCTGTCCCATGTTGCCAATATCTGACAACTAACATGTCTTTGAGTAAAACATTTAAAGCATTATTAATGCATCACTACAGGATGACAGCTTACCTGAAGTTGAAGCCTGCTTTTAATTGATAGCAAAGACTAGGGGACACACAATGAAGCTACAATATGGCCCATTTAAGACTAATAAGAGAAAATATGTTTTCACTCAACACAATCAAACTCTGGAATTCATTACCAGAAGTAATAAAAGCTGTTAGTGTAGCTGGGTTTAAAAAAAAGGTTTGGACAAGTTCCTGGAGGAAAGGTCAATAAGCCATTATTATAGAGGACCCAGGAAATCCACTGCTTGCCCCAGGATAAGCTATGTGGAATCTGTATACCTTTCTGGGAACCTGACAGATACATGTGACCTGGATTGGCTGCTTTTGGAAACGGGATACTGGGCTTGATGGACCTTGGTCTGACCCAGTATGGCATATCTTATGATCTTATGTTCTAAAGATTTGGATTTCAGTAATATTTGACCAATTTCTAAAATTCCATTATTTGCCAAGCTTACTGAGAAATTAGTCTCTGCTAAGTTTGAGTACCTGGAGGCTCAGCATATGTTAGACCCTTATCAAGTCCGATTCCGTGCTAGCTTATTCTATTTACTTGTTCTTTTTAAAAATCTAGTTAACTCACCTTGAACTCCCAATGAAAAGGTGTGATCTACTATTCCTGAGAGTATTTCTGCAAAGGGCTTACATTCTAAAAGTTTATACCTGTGGAAATGGAGAGTAAATAATTTTCCCAAGATCGTAGAGTGTCAGTAGGATTTGAATCCTGGTTTGCCTGGTTCTTGGCTGCTGCTACATATACATGGAAAGGACTAGTGAGATTACTTAATGATTTGTATCTACAGCCTGACAAGGGTAACAATGTATTATTGATTTTCTTAATTTTGGTGCAGCTTTCAATACCATAGATCTAGTGATTTTTCTGGACTGCCTAATTTATCTTGGGATTTCTGGCCAAGTTTTGCAGTGATTTTCCTCTTGAATTAATTGTTCCCAGGTAGTAAGGATTGATTCTCATGACTTATTTCCCAAGTTTATGAGTTGTCATCACTTTACACTTTAGATATTTATGTTAGTCCACAACAGAACAAGAATTGCCATAATGGGTCAGGCCAAAAGGTCCATCAAGCCCAGTATCCCGTTTCCAGGTCATAAGTACCCGGCAAGATCCCAAAATGTAAACAGATCCTATGTTGCTTATCCCAGAGAGAAAAATTGGATTTCCCCCAGTTCACTTTAAAAATGGTTTATGGACTTTCCTCCAGGAACTTGTCCAGCTCTTGTTAAATCCAGCTATACTAAGGGGGCATGTTTACTAAGCCCCATGCAGGTAATGCGGATATGGGCCATATAACTAGTGTGGGGCTTTGTGCAATCTGCAGGGGGGCAGATATAGCTGTCACCCTGCAGTTACCGCGGTAAACTCACTGCAGGAGCAACTAATATCACCCAGTGAGGTGGCGTTAATTGCAACTGTGCTAGCAACACTGCGGTGCAAACACTTTGTCCTGCCCAGTCGCCACTCAGACACGTACTACTTTTTAGTGCGGTACTGATATTGAGTGCTAACCCCATGCTACCCGGTCAGCAAACATTAGTAAATGTGCCCCTAACAGCTTTTATTACATCCTCTGGCAATGAACTCCAGAACTTAATGTGGTGAGTGAAGACATATTTTCTCCAAATCTTAAAAGCACATGTAACTTCATTACATGGTGATAAGAACATAAAGATATGCCATACTAGGTCAGACAATCAAGCCAGTATCCTGTTTCCAACAGTGGGCAATCCAGGTCATAATTACATGTCAGGTTCCCAAAAAGGTGCAGAGATTTCAAGCTGCTTATCCCAGGGTAAACTGGATTTCCCTAGTCCTTTTTAATAATGGTTTATGGACTTTTCCTTCAGGAACTTGTCTAAACCTTTTTTTTAAACCAACCTACACTAACAGTTTTTTACTATATCCTCTGGTAACGAATTCCAGAGTTTGATTACGTTGAGTGAAAAACTATTTTCTCCAATTAGTCTTATAGGGGTTAATTGTAGCTTCATTGGTGTCCCCTAGTCTTTCTGCTTTTTGAAGGAGTAAACTGATCTCCATTTACCTGTTCCACTCCATTCATTATTTTATAGACCTCTATCATATCTCCACTTAGCCGTCTCTTTCCCAAGTTAAAGGGCCCTAACCTTTTAAGCTTTTCCTCATAGGGGTATCCTTCCATCTCCTTAACCATTTTGGTGGCTCTTCTCTGTACCTTTTCTAATTCTGCTATATCCTTTTTAAGGTATGGCAATCGGAACTGCACACACTATTCAAGATGTAATCACACCATGGACGATACAGAGGAATTATAAATATCCCTTGTTTTAATTCTCCATTCCTTTCCTTATAATGCCTAGCATTCTATTTGCTTTCTTGGCTGCTTCTGCATACTGAGCAGAAGGTTTCAACGTATTATTCATGATGCCTAAATCTTTTTCCTGGGTAGTGGCACCTAATGTGGAGCCTTGCATAGTGTAAGCATAGTTTGGGTTGTTCTTCCTTAAGTGCATAACTCTGCACTCTTCCACATTAAATTTCATCTGCTATTTGGACGCCCAATCATCCAATTTACCAAGGTCCTCTTGCAATTTTTCACAATTCTCATGTTTTTTACAACTTTGAATCATTTTGTGTCTGCAAATTTGATTACCTCACTCATTTCCATTTCTGGGTCATTTATGAATATATTAAAAAGCAGCGGGACCAGCACAGATCCCAGGGAGGTACTCAACTATTCAGCACTACTCTTTTTTCTATCTTTTAACCAGTTCCTGATCCACAATACACTGCCTCCTATCCCATGACTTTTTCATTCTGCCGAGTCTCTTATGAGGGACCTCATCAAAGGCTTTCTGAAAATTCAGATACACTATATCAAACGGCTCTTCTTCATCTATCAGTTTATTCATATCTTCAAAAAAACTATAACAGATTAGCAAGAAGAGATTTCCTTGGCTAAATTTATGTTGGCTCTCTCCCATTAAATCATGGCTACCTACATGTTTAGTAATTTTATTCTTATTATAGTTTCTACCATTTTGCCATGTACTGACGTCCAGCTCACCGGTCTATAGTTAAAGGATCACCCCTGGAACCCTCTGTGAAAAATGGTGTTACATTGACCATTCTCCAATTTTCAAATACTACAGATTGTACTCTGAACTATCATTAAAATTAACAGTAGGTCTGCAATCTCATATTTCAGTTCTTTCAACACCCTGGGGTGCATACTATCGGTCCAGGCGATTTGCTAATCATCAAATAGCTGTGATACATTTTCCCGGTTATTGAGTTTTGTTTGAATTCTTTCAATACATTACCTTTAAATACCATTTCAAGCATGAGTAACTACTAGTTTTTATACTTTTTGAAAGAATAAACCACCGACTCACATGAACTCATTCTATACCACTCATTATTTCATAGGCCTCTATCTTATCTCCCCTCAGTCATCTCTTCTCCAAGTTGAAGAGCCCTAATCTTTTAAGCTTCTTCTCAAAGGGGTATCAATTTGGACACTCTTCTCTGTACTTTCAGTTCTGTGCTTTTTATTTTATTTTTTAAATATGCGGAACTGAACGCAATACTCAAGTTCACTCATACCATGCAGAGACATAGAGGCATCATGATATCCTTTGCTTTATTCTCCATTTCTTTCCTCATAATTCCTAGTATAAAATTGTGTAAGTTTGAATATTAGATATAATTCCTATATTGATGATTTTCAAAATGTTTGCTTCCATGGGTCAGACATCAAAAGAGTCACAAACTAGCTTCCTGTCTATTAAATATTGCTTTGATTTTAATTTATTAAAACAATCCCTTAATAAAAAAACAGCTATTGAGTATATATCAATCAAGTATGCTAGATTTGCATTCCGTATAATTTTTTTATGACGATTCTATCTGTGAGGAAGTTGGTACGTCATCTCAACGTTTTTCTTTAAGATGCGCAAAGATTTCTGTATCAAGTCCACATGTAAATCTTGCTTTGCTGATACCAGGTTGCCTGCTTCATCATCATTTTCCTGCTAACTCAGGATTAGTGGCTATTATAAAATTCCTATGTTACAACAAGAACTGAACCTATATTTGAAGCTTCATTGACTTACAATGGAATAATCATACCTCATGTAAGCCTGGTATTCAAATCTGTTTTGGGGCCCTGAAAAGATGGCTGAAAATTAATAGCCGGAAGTTGAACTTGGGTAAAATGGAAATTCTTTGGGTAAGTAATACCCCAAAGCCCATCAACTATGTTTCCTTATTAATCCAAAAATCAGAAGTTTGTAGCTTGGGTGTCATCCTGGACTTCTCTTGGATATAAAGCACAAATGTTGGCTACTGGAGGAGGCAGGTGCTACTCAAAGAGAGAGAGAATGATGAAAAGGAACTGGACAGAGAAGGAATGGAGAGAGAAATTGCCAGTGGATGGCTGAAGAGACAAACAGAGAGAGATAGAGAGAGAGAGGCTAGTGTGTTGGCAACTTGAAGGAGGAAGAAACCACCAAAGAGGGGCTTGCGAGAGAGACTAGCGAGAGGGAGAGAGAGAGAGAGAGAGACTGAAACTGATAAGGAGCGGATAGCGAAAGAGACCTTCCCCTCCCTTCACTTTCTGACCAGACTATGGCTGGCTACTTCCAGGACAAAGTTCATAAAATTAGTCTCAAGTTCTCCACCAGGTCACCACCATCTCTCCGTTCTCACATCCTTCCTTCAACTTTTATCATCCTTTCTTCCTTTTCTAAAATCAGAAAGGAGGAAATTCCACATCACCTACTATTACTACTACCACTACTGAGCATTTGTATAGCGCTACAAGTCATATGCAGCGTTGCACAGAAATGTAAGAGACAGTCCCTGCTCATCAGAGCTTATAATCTAGTCAAGACAGACAACACAGAAGGCAGGGATAAACAAGGGGGGACAGAAAAAGAAGATCAGGCTAGTCAAGATCCAAAAGCAGCAGCGAAGAGGTGAGTTTTCATCCTGGATTTGAAGAGGGTTAGAGAAGGTGCCTGGCGTATAGACACAGGTAGTTTGTTTCAGGCATAAGGTGCAGCAAGGTGAAAGGAGTGAAGTCTGGAGTTAGCAATAGAAGAGAAGGGCATAGATAGAAGCAGTTTTCTAGAAGAGCAGAGTTCCCGAGGGGGGTTGTAAGGAGAGATAAGAGAAGAAAGGTAGTGAGGAGCCGCAGAGTGAATGCATTTATAGGTCAGCAGAAGTTTGAACTTGATATGAAAATGGATAGGGAGCCAATGAAGTGACTTGAGAAGAGGAGGGCATGACGAGGCTGGCGGAAGATTAGCCGCGCAGCAGAGTGTTGAACAGATTGAAGGGGAGAGAGATGATTCAAAGGGAGACCAGCAAGGAGTAGGTTACAGTAGTCAAGACGGGAGGTGATCAAGGAGTGGATAAGCGTCTTAGTAGTGTGTTCAGAAAGGAAAGGGTGGATTCTGCTGATGTTATAGAGAAAGAAAACGGCAGGTCTTAGCTATCAGATGGATGTGTGTGGAGAAAGAGAGAGAGGAGTCAAAGACAACCCCAAGATTGCGGGCCGAGGAAACAGGAAGGAGTAAGAGTGGGGGAGGTTTTGGGGGGGAAAGATAAGAAGTTCAGTCTTGGCCATGTTCAATTTCAAGCGGCGATGAGACATCCAGGCAGCAATGTCAGAAAGGCAGGCAGAGATCCGGGTCTGGATTGCCGGAGAGATTTCAGGCGTAGAGAGGTAGATTTGGGAGTCATTGGCATACAGATGGTACTGAAAGCTATGGGAAGAGATAAGCGCACCAAGGGACTGGGTATAGAGAGAGAAAAGGAGCGGACCCAAGACAGATCCTTGGGGTACACCAACTGGGAGCAGGATAGCAGAGGAGGAGGAGCCACCAGAACACACACTGAAAGAGCAATGGGAGAGATAGGAGGTGAACCAGGATAGTACAGAATCCTTAAAACCAAGCGAGGACAGGGTATTGAGGAGAAGGTTGTGGTTAACAGTGTCAAAAGCAGCAGAGAGGTCAAGAAGGATTAGGACAGAGTAAAGGCCCTTGGATTTTGCCAGGAACAAGCCACTGGAGACTTTAGCAAGAGCCGTTTCAGTAGAGTGTAAAGGATGAAAGCCAGACTGTAAAGGATTCAGGAGGGCATGAGAGGAGAGGAAGTCGAGGCAGTGGCGGTGAACCGCACATTCAAGTAGTTTAGAAATGAAGGGAAGGAGGGAGATGGGTCGATAATTAGAAGGACAGGTGGGATCAAGTGAGGGTTTCTTGAGGAGAGGTGTGACCACAGCATGCTTGAAGTCTGCAGGGACTGTTGCAGTGAAGAGTGATAGGCTGAGAATATGAGAGATGGAAGGGACAACGGTGGAGGAGATGGGGCTTAGGAGACGGGTGGGGATAGGATCAGAGGAGCAGGTGGTGAGTTTGGAGGAAGAAAGAAGGTGTGCAGTTTCCTCTTCAGAGATCACAGGAAAAGAAGAGAGGGTAGCAGAGGTAGTGGGGAAAGTTGGGAGTGAAGAGGGGGAGGAGGGGAAGTAGCTGACTTTGTGGGGAATTGGAGGGTGATCTTGTGGATTTTGTCATGGAAATAGTCAGCCAGGGTTTGGGCAGAAAGAAAGAGAGGGATCAGAGGTGGAGGCACTTTGAGGAGAGAGCTGAGAATAGTAAAGAGATGGCGAGGATCAGAGGCAAGAGAGTTAGTCAGATGGACATAATAGTCTTGTTTGGCAAGAGCTATGGCTGACTGGAAAGAAACAAGCATGAATTTGTAGAAAGTCTGCAAGGGAGCGGGATTTCAGCCAAGCACGCTCAGCAGAATGGGCACAGGAACGTAGATAGTGGGTAGTGGATGAGGGCCAGGGCTGGAGTGCAGAATGCCTCACAGGACGTGGCATGGGTGGAGCAAGAGCATCCAGAGCAGAGGAGAGTGCAGCATTATAACAAGTTGCTGCCTCGTCAACAGACTTGGATGACATAGTGGAAGAAAGAGATGAAGAAATAGTGGAAGAGAGAACCAAGGGATCAATAGCATGAAGATTTCTAAATAGGTTGGAGGAGACAGGTCGAGGTTGAGGCAGCAGGTGATGAAGATTAAAGCTTAAAAGGTGATGGTCAGATAAGGGAAGAACTGAGCTACAGACGTTCGAGAGTAAGCAAATAGAAATTACACTTACCTGGTAATTGTAGTTCCTGGAGGGTCCAGTTTAGTCCTCCACATCAGGGTAGTGCACCTCCTCCTGCAGCAAGGAGACTGGACCAATCAAATCTTTCCCCTATCAGGATGTATACTGCTGGAGCTCCCATCAGCCCCCCAGTGACTGTTAACAAAGCAAACTCAAAGAGAAATATGTACCCATAACAGAAATGATACCCCTCCCCAAATAACTCAACTCCGTCCCCTAACGAGGGAGCCAGAACTGTGCACATCACGTCCACTTCGACAACTGAGCCAAAGGAAAGGCACTGTCGCACCGTCAAAGAAAAAACAAGCGATCAAAAGAGAGCGGAAGACCCCCAAACTCGAGGACCACAGAAAAATCGCTTAACCAGCTCTCTCACACCGCATTAGCACGCCGAATGGAAAAAGGAGAATCTCTCGGGAGGGAATGAGGACTAAACTGGACCCTCCAGGAACTACAATTACCAGGTAAGTGTAATTTCTATTTCCTGAGCGGTCCTACAGTTTAGTCCTCCACATCAGGGATGTAAAAGAGCAGTAATTAATGGGAGGGACCAATCCAACCAGCGCGCAAAACAGCCGAACCAAAGCAAAAATCCTTGGATGCCAGGACATCCAGCCGATAATGCTTACTAAAGGCATGGAGCGACGACCAAGTAGCCGCCCTGCAAATGTCCACTGGCGGAACCAAACTGTGCTCCGCCCACGACGTCGCCTGCGCCCTAGTGGAATGGGCCCGCAAGCCCAAAAGGAACCGCCCGGCCATGCAGAATATACGCCGACGCAATTGCCTCCTTAATCCATCTGGCAATGGAAGACTTTGCCGCCACCTCTCCTTTCCGCTTACCACCAAACAGGACGAACAGGCGGTCCGTCTTACGAAAGGATTCGGTGGCTCTCAGATATCGGCGGAGCACCCGACGAACATCTAGCCGATGCAACCCGTCGTCAGACGCGCCCGTCCCTGGAGAGTTAAAGACCGGGAGAAAAACGGCCTGATTCAAATGAAAAGGAGAAACCACCTTAGGAAGGAAGGAAGGAACAGGCCGCAAGACTACTCTGTCCCTAGAGAACGATAAGAATGGCTCTCGACACAAAAGCGCCTGCAACTCCGAAATCCGTCGAGCCGAACAGATGGCCACCAAAAACACAGTCTTTAACGTGAGATCCTTCACGGACGCCAGGCAAAGAAGCTCAAAAGGCTTCTGGACCAAAGCTTGTAATACCAGATTCAAATCCCACGGAGAAATCGTTACCCTGCGCAAAGGCCACAGCCGGAACACAACCCTCAGAAACCGTTGCACATCCGCGTGAGCCCCCAGGGGAACCCCTAAGATCTTACCCCTGTAACACGCTAGGGCCGCCAATTGCACTTTCAGAGAACTGGCAGCAAGACCCTTGTCAAAACCGTCTTGCAAAAAACTGAGAATGGCTGGTACTGAGGCCGTCGCGGCCCGGATATCGTGCTGCGAACACCAATCTTCAAAAATTCGCCATACGCGCACATACGTGAACGATGTAGAAGGTTTCCTCGCCCGAAGAAGAGTGGCAATGACTGCTGAAGAATAACCTTTTCGTCTCAACCTAGCCCTTTCAATGGCCATACCGTAAGCGAGAATCGATCCACCTGTGGCATCCGCAGCGGACCCTGAAGCAATAGATCCACCAAGGGCGCCAGCCGCCACGGTTCTCCGTCGAGAAGCCGAATCAGATCCGCATACCACGGACGTCTGGGCCAATCCGGTGCCACTAGAAGAACCTTTCCCCGATGCGCCTCTATGCGTTGAATCACCCGACCGATCAACGCCCACGGAGGAAAGACGTAAAGGAGCCCGGAGTCCGGCCAAGGGCGAATGAGAGCGTCTATGCCCTCTGACATGCGTTCCCTTCGTCTGCTGAAGAACCGAGAGGTTTTGGCCGACTGAAAGGTCGCCATGAGATCCATGACTGGAGGCCCCCATCTTCGGACTATTTGAGTGTACACTTGCGGGTGGAGCTCCCACTCCCCGGCATCCACCTGCACTCTGCTGAGGAAATCCGCCATCACATTCTCCTTCCCGGCGATATGCACCGCTGAAATGGCTAGTAGCCGAGGTTCCACCCACTGGAACATCATGTCAGACTCTTCTTCCATGGCTCTGCTGCCCGTGCCGCCCTGACGGTTGAGGTATGCAACGGTCGCCGAGTTGTCTGAGAGGATCCGCACCGCCCGGCCCGTCACTGAAGATTCGAACGCCTGCAGTGCCCGCATCACCGCTCGCAGCTTGAGGCGGTTGATCGACCAAGAGGCTTCCAGAGCTGACCAAGCTCCCCGCGCGAAGCGGCTGTCGCAATGAGCTCCCCAGCCCGCCAGGCTCGCATCCATTATCACAGGCATCCAGACCGGCTGCTCTAGAGGAACTCCCGCCTGCAATGCCTTCGAGCTCAGCCACCATCGTAACGACTGTCGTACTCGCCTCAGACAAGGCAGCCGCCTGCTCATCGAATCCGTTTGGTTCGACCAACGACGTAAAAGGGCTCATTGCAGCGGACGCATATGAAACCTGGCCCAGGGGACTACATCCAGAGTTGCCGCCATCGTTCCCAAGTTGCGAAGGTACCACCAAGCTGACGGCACCGGGAACGCTAAAAACTTGCGAACCAGAAGGCGCAAGGCTCGTGCTCGGCGGTCCGGCAGAAACACTAAATCTTTTGCCGTATCGAAGTGAACCCCAAGATATTCGAGGGACTGAGTCGGCACTAAACGGCTTTTTTTCTCGTTTACCACCCAACCGAGACTCTGCAGTAGAGCTATCACTCTGCCCGTGACCTGCAAGCTCTCCCTCTCGGTCTTTGCTTGAATTAACCAATCGTCGAGATAAGGGTGAACCAGAACACCTTCCTTCCGCAACGCCGCCGCCGCAACCACCACCATGACCTTGGAGAAAACACATGGCGCAGTGGCCAGGCCGAACGGCAGCGCTTGAAACTGGTAATGACCCCAAGGAAGGGCGAACCGTAGGAACTTTTGATGAGCTGCCCTGATCAGAATATACAAGTAGACCTCCGAAAGATCGAGAGACGTTAGGAATTCTCCCTGACGCACCGCAACTAAGACGGATCTTAGCGTTTCCATGCGAAAATGAGGCACCCGAAGACAACGATTCACACCTTTGAGATCCAGGGTAGGGCGGAGGGACCCATCCTTTTTTGGCACCACGAAATAAATAGAGTACCGACCCGCACCGAAATCGGAATCTGGAACAGGCACCACTGCCCCCAAGGCCAACAGGTGGTCCAACGTTACGCGAACTGCTAACACTTTTTGAGGACTCTTGCAGGGCGACAGAACGAAGGCATCCTGGAGAGGACAAGCCAGTTCCAGAGCGTACCCCTCCCGGATGATCTCGAGGACCCACTGGTCCGACGTTATCTGGACCCAGGAAGAAAGAAAGTGACGAAGCCGACCTCCGATCACCTGACTTCCTTCTGGGGTCCGCTTCGCTTCATTGCGGCTTGCGACCAAAGGAAGAGGAGGATGAAGCGGAGGCAGTCGAGAACCCTCTACCTGCTCCTTGAAACCCTCGAAAACCCGAGGATCTAGCTGCCAGTCTTCTGCGCTGGAAACCCCCAAGCCTGGAAGACCGGAACCTGCGAAAGTCCCAAAATTGACCTCTAGCCGATGACACACCCTTATTCTGTCGTGGCTTATCCTCCGGCAGCCTCCTGCCTTTAGATTCCCCGAGGTCCTTGACTAACTTATCGAGGTCGTCCCCGAACAACAGCTTGCCTTTAAAGGGGAGCTTGCTGAGGCGCACTTTAGAAGACCCATCAGCAGCCCAATTACGAAGCCAAATAGACCTGCGTGCCACTACTACTGAAGCCATGCTGTTAGCCAAAGTCCTGATCAAATCATAGTGAACATCCGCCAAATACACTGACCCCGATTCTAAGCGGGTTACCTCCAACAATCCCTGTTGGTCCAGACGGGAGTCCTGCCGCAAATGCTGAGCCCATCTCAAACAGGCTCTAGAGACCCAGGCCCCACAAATTGACACCTGTAAAGCCAAGGCATTAGTCTCAAAGGCCTGCTTCAATAATCCATCCACCTTTCGATCTTGAGTGTCCTTCAAGGCCACACTGCCCTCAACCGGAATTGTCGTTTTCTTAGTCACCGCCGAAACCGCTGCGTCAATCCGTGGTGAACGAAACTTCTCTTTGTCCTTGTCTGCCAGAGGATAGAGACGGTTCATCGTCCGGATACCCTTCAAGCCTGACTCAGGTTGATCCCACTCAGCCTGAATCATCTGATCAACCACTCTATGGACCGGGAACACACTGTTTGAGAATCTCGCACCGCTTGAATGAGAGGATCTTCCAAAGCCTCCTTCTCCCCGGGTCGCCCGACAGTCAGATTCAGGGCTTGCAAAGATTCTGTAATTAATGGAATCAGTTCTTCTCTGCGAAATACTCGGATGATCCGAGCCTGGTCCTCAGGTTCCGGAATCTCCCCTTCCTCTAATTCGTCGGTCCTGTCTTCGGGTTCCACATCAGACCATTCCGGCTCTTGCCACGCCATATCAGGGAGGTCCATTTCTGAAACCCGGGACCGCTTGGCCGCCTTAGGAGTGTCCACTCTCGCCCCCTCTCCCTTGAGAGACGGCGGAGCCGGTGAAACCGCGCACAGCTCAGAACATTTTCCCCAAGCGTCCCTTCTGGAAAGCTTGATGCTTAAGAAGCACGAAATCAGGGGAGAAATCCCCCAAAACGTCTCGCTGGCCCCCACTGCCTGCGAGACCCCTGGCACAGACAGAGTAGGAGAAGAGGAAGGTACGATAATCCCTGGAGCCAGCTCCTCTCCACCTGAAACTGGTGGGTCCACGGGATCCAAAAGTACACTGGCCTCCATTTGCTGCGGTAGATCTGGGGGATCGCAGGCGCAGCCCTTGCAAACCCCAGCATCAGAGACGGAGCCTTTGCGGGACCCACAGATCACGCACTGCGGCCGCCGGGACATGGAAAAAGAACCCGCAGTAGCGCAGAGCTGTTGAAAGAATAAGGTAGGCCAGGCCACAAGCAGGACTGCAACCAACCACCAGCCCGTCCGATGTGACTGAACTTTTTTTTGTTTTTGTTTTTTTTGTTTTAACACCCCGGCTCACTGTTAGGAAAAGGAACAAGGGCAATTCTGAGCCAGGTTGTAAAGCCCAGGACACGCCGCAGCACGGCCCCCGAAAAAAAAGCAGGAACCAAAAAACAAAATGGCCGCCGGCACCAGAGAGGAGAAAAAGGCACGAAAAAAAAAACCTAAAGTAAAGCAAAGAAACGCAAATAAAACAAAACCGCACTGATCCCGCTGCCACGAAGATCTCCGGGAACCTCAAAACCGGCAAAAAGGACACTTACCCTGTAGCCGCGAACCTGCAAAACAAGAGCTGAAACGGAGAGGGAGCTAATCGCTAGAGCCCCGCAGTGTGAGGAAATCACAGACCGGAGAGCTAAGCGTTCTGAGGTCCTCCAAGCTGCGGAATCGCCGTGCTGAATCTTTCACCAAACCTATAAGGTGGTGAGTATCGGACAGATTCCTCCTCCGTGCCTTCCAGGAGGGGAGATCATAGGCTACTGACTGCACCCGACGTGCCGTTACCCAGCAGAAGGCAGATGGGCAGTGCAAGCTCGGCTCCCTCCTTTATCGCATTTAAAGAGACAGACCCTTAAACTGAAAGAAATCAAAAGACTACAAGGAGCAAAAAGACATGAAAATAAACCAAACAAAAACTAATTATTGTCCTAAGCCCCAAAGTGAGCCCTGAGCAGGCTCACACCGCCTCCTGCTGCAAGGAGACTGGACACACTGGGGGGCTGATGGGAGCTCCAGCAGTATACATCCTGACAGGGGAAAGATTTGATTGGTCCAGTCTCCTTGCTGCAGGAGGAGGTGCACTACCCTGATGTGGAGGACTAAACTGGAGAATCGCTCAGGAACTAGAAAAAAATACCAGGTCAAGGCAGTGGCCATGCTGGTGAGTGGGGGCAGTGGAACAAAGCTGGAGGTCAAATGAGGAGGTAAGGGAGAGGAGCTCTAAAGCAAAAGGATCAGAGGGGTTATCGACCTGAATGTTAAAATCCTCAAGAATAAGAGTGGGGGAAGAGGAATCCAGAAAGAAGGAAAGCCGTGAGTCAAAGTCAGTGAGAAAGGTAGAAGCAGACTTGTCAGGAGGTCAATAAATAACAGCTACCCGGAGAGGAAGTGGAGTGAAAAGGTGGATGGAGTGGACTTCAAGAGAGGGAAAGGAGTGAGACTGAGGCAGCAGGAGGGGTTGGAATTGGCAGGAGGGAAAAAGTAGAAGCCCAACACCACCACCACGGCCAGTGGGACGAGGTGTGTGGGAGAACTGATAGCCTCCATGGCAGAGGGCAGCAGGAGATGCGGTATCATCAGGGAGGAGCCGGGTCTCAGTTAGAGCAAGAAGATGTAGAGCATTAGAGATAAAGAGATCATGAGTAAAAGCAAGTTTATTAGAGACAGAGTGTGCATTCCACAAGGCACATGAGAAAGGGAGAGTGGAAGGGGAAAGGAGAGGGATATGAATAAGATTAGACGTGTTGCGTGAAGATCTCTTCTCAGAGTGAGACAGAAGTCTAGGGGGGCCAGGATTGGGGTTGATATCTCCAGATGAGAGAAGGAGAAGGAGTAGCAGAGTATGGGGTAGAGAGGAAGTACGACGTAAATGAGGGTGAGGTTGCCTTAAAGAGAGAGGAGATGGTTGAGAGGGAGAACGCGATGAAGCTCAAGAGCTGATGATAGGGTAGAAGACAGAATGGAGGGGTAAGTGAGGATGGTAAAGGGGAGATAAGGAGGGGAGGAGTGAGGGTGCTGGTACGAGGGGAGACACCTCTCCTCCTCCAAACTCACCACCTATTCTTCTAATCCCAATCTCATCCAGCTATTCAGCTCTATCTCCCCCTGCTTCATCCCTTCCATCTATCATATATTCAACCTAATCACTTTCCACCTTCACTAGGCCTTACTTGCCCTTCCAATCATTGTCCCATCTCCTCCTCTCTTTTGCATCTAATGGCTCAAACAGGCTGTTCACCATTGCTGTCTTGACTTTTTCGTCACTAGCCATTCTGAATCCATTCTCATTTGGTTTTTATCCTCTACATTCTACAGAAACAGCACTTACAAAATTCTCCAGTGAGAAGTTCTTGGCCATATCCAAGAGACTTTACTTGATTCTCATCCATCTTGGAGTGGAGGAGTGGCCTAGTGGTTGGGGCAAGGTACTTCAGGCTGGAAGGTCGGGGGTTCAAATCCCACTAGAGGACAGCAACCTTGGGCCGGAAGGACTGGGGTTTCTAGTCCCACAGGTGCTCCTTGTGGTCTTGGGCAAGCCACTTAACCCTCCATAGCCCATGTTCCCTGTAAAATAGTTATCTCCAAGTTATAATGCCCTGTTCAATGTAATTTCAGTTTGTTCAATGTAAACCGCACTGATGCAGAATAGCGCGGTATATAAGAGAATATAAATAATTATTTATTTATTTAACACCTTCTCCTGGATACGCTGTTCTCGCTTAAAATTTTAGGGCTCTGTTCTCTCTCCCATTGCACTTTTAGTGTCCCAGTGTCAGTTGGTATACCCTCAGGGCTCTGTCTTAGGACTATACTCATTCCCTTGGTACTCTATTTTCCTCCTATGGTTTTCAGTACCATGTTTTTATGCTAATGTCTCCCAGATATGCCTCTCTGCACTAGAAATTTGTCCAGACATCCAAGCTCAAATCTCAGCCTGCTTGTCTGACAATGCAGCATCGATGTTCCACCACCATCTGAAACTCAACATGGCAAAGACAGAGCTCTTTATCTTTCCCTCATACCCCTATCTCCCTTCCTCCTTTCTCTATTTCTGTGGATAACACTGCCATCCTCCCTGTCTCCTCAGCTTGTAATATTGTGGTCATCTTCAATCCCTCTTTCTTTCTCTGCACATACCCAACACACAGCTAAAACCTGTTTCTTTCTCTGTAAGATCAGTAAAATCTGTCACTTCCTTTCTTAACACACTATCAAAACCCTCCTCACCTCTCACTTGAATTACTGAAACCTGTTTTTCACTGTTTTCCCACCGAATGCTCTCTCTCCCCATCAATTATTCAAAAAAACTCAGCTCAGCTGTATTATTAATCTTCTCATAACCCTTCAAGTCACTTCATTTGCTCCCTCTTTCCACATACAGTTCAAACTTCTACTGATCTAACAGTGCATTCATTCTACAGCTTCTTATCACCTCCCCTCCCTCCCTACCTCCCTTCTCGGAAAATCCACTCATCAGGTAAATCACTTATCTGTACCATTCTCCTTCAGCACTACCAACTCCAGACTCTTTTCCATCCACCTTGCTGCACCATATGCATGGAACATATTTCCTGAATCGGTACATAAAACTCTGTCTCTGGTCCTACTCAAATCCAGGCTAAAAATTCACCTTGTCAAGGCTGCTTTTGGAACCTGACCCCTTATTCTCCTATATAATTCCTGTGTGTGTTATTGTCTCCATAAATAAAATCCTATAATGCCTTGTTTCTTCTGTTTGTCTTGAATAGGTTGTAAGCTCTGTCAGGGAGGGACTGTCTTACATGAACGTGTTCAGCGTTGCATATGTCTAGTAGTGCTATAGAAATGATTAACAGTAGTAGGCTGGAGAGGAGACATACTGATGGGAAAGGGTAGGGCAGAGGAGAGAGAGACAGACCAGCAAGCAGAGAATAGAGAAGGGGAAAGAGGCCCTAAAAAGGGTCCCCCGCACCTCTGTTCTAGTCTATTCCTCAAGCTTTACTAGATCCATCTTCATTAGGTTTGCTAACTTTGGGGGGGGGGGGGGGAGGAGAGGGATTTCTGAATCTTTCAGTTGCCATTGCTGCTGCCACCATAAACCCTTAGAATAGATACACTCTCCAGTCCCCTTTGATGCATACTTCCTGTTGCCAAGGAGCAGGCGCGGAAGAGCCTTTAAGAGCTCCTGCATGCTCCAAAGCTTTGCAGTGAGCAGCGATGATAGCGAAACTCCAAGTTAGGTCCAACCAGACACGGTACAAATGGCTGCAAAACTGGACTTGTCCAGTCCAACACCAGGCCGTTGGTAACTCTACTATTAATGTTATCCACACCTTCCAAAATGTCAACTGCAGATATTTGTATCATCTGCAATGAGGCAACAGTTAGCCAACAGCATTTTGCAATTTGGCTTTCAAAAATGTTGGTCTGTGTTTCATTTTGATTTCTGTCAAGGACTAATCCCTGCAGCACACCAATGGCAACACCCCTTTTTCAGAGTGAGCTCCATTAACCGCTACCTTGTGTCACCTCCTATCCAACCAGTTTCTAATTCAGTCATCTTAGGGCTCATATTAATCATTCACCAAAGGTATTTGTCGAAAGGAGATAATCCAGGAGAGAATGACATCGAACAAGGATGGTGGACTCCTGAGACACCACAGCAGCTGGCTACTGCAGCACAAAGATGAGGAAAGGAATGAAGAGCCATGGAAAGCTCCTCTAGCACAGTGCATGTAGAGAAACCCACTATGGGGCAGGCTCCTGTAAGCACAGAGTGAATCCCTTCTGTGCTTTTGTGGCCACTGATGCCTCGGGGGTAGGGAGTCCTGGTCATCAAGAAGGGCAACATCTAGTGAACAGATGTAGAGCCCATGATACAGAGGTGCACAAGGAGCCATAGCACACAGTTCCCAATCTCAGGCTTCATGATACAAATGATTAGTCTACTGGATGGTATTAAAATAAGAGGAGGGGGGAATCCAGGTAACCGTAATTAAAGATTCAAGGTGCTAGACCCAAGCACCGATTCCAACTGAGATGAGAGAGGAGAAAGGAGGAACCACCAGGACAAAAAAAAAAAGTTAGTAACATTGTTGAACCTAAAAATTATAGGATGCAAAAGCAGGAATATACCTCAGGTGTTGGAATAGACACTGCAAGCTTCATGGCAGGGTCAGACGGAGGCTCCAGGAACAGCAGCAAAGAAGCAATACAAGGAAACAGCAGGATTTAGAGAGGTGGGGATACAAGAACATTAACCTCCACATATATAAAGAGAGACTATAAAACAATTCCCTTTATCTTTGTCGCACTCTATTCTCTTTCACACTGGAGCTTCTGTTCAGCGAGAGACATGACAGTGTGCTAGTTAGTACAGTGTAGGAGTAATGTTACCATCAGTACTGTGAAAGCCGAAGGAATGAGTTCAGCTGCTGTACATTCCTCTTTACTGACTTTCTAAACAGATGCTCTCTGGCAGCCCTGCTCAGCGCCTCGCCTTCCTTTTATGGGAAAAAATATTTGCACTGGAAAATGTGCCAAAGGCTATTTGAAGTACTGCAAGAGGCAAAAACTTAACAAAACCAGGATTTACATGTACTCCCCCAAAGCCTCTCTCACAAAAAGATAAGCTCTGCCCTACCCAGACATTTTACCCACAACCCATGTCACACAGATACATATACCTCGATTCAGAGAAAGGAGAGGAAATATCTCCCACAAATGTAAAATTTGTTAAAAAAAAAAAAAAAAGAAGGAGTTGGACAGAAAGAATACACTGATGTAATATGGATATGCCAAAAAATATCCGCTTTCCCACTGATCCAGAGGCAGCACTGGAGATAGAGGGAAGGAGACCAAGGTTTAATCTCCGAGCCTGGCTTCTGTGCCTCGGCTCATTAGGGGATGGGGATAAGGAAGAGGAACTGCTCATGGCTCTTCAGGTGGTGTCCCAACCGCATCTTAGCAATCAACCCTTCACTGTAGTGCTGAGACACAGTTAGTTAGTTTTTTGTTTTGTTTGTTTACTGCTGCCAGTGTTCTGCCTTTCTGCTGAAGAGAAGCTGTGCTGTGTTCAGGGTTTTTCCATTTGCCACGTGGTGCTGGAGAACCACAGACGACAGAGTGGCTGGACTTTAACCAAACCCCTTTTGCTTCTCCATAGCATGTTCTGCCTTTCCTGAGCAGGGCGCGTCTGCACCTGGCCAGCCTGTGTCCTAGCAACCTGCCGCTTCCTGCAAATCCCTCTCTTCCTAAGAACTGGAAGAAATGCAAACCCTGGACTGGATCACACCCACTCTGCGAGCCCATAACACATATCAATTCAAAGCTCAATATGCCTCCCTGACCTGCACGCAGCCCATGCACCACAGTACTTCCTGCTGAGGCGGAATGAGATTGCCGCTATAGATTCAGATTCCTTTATTGGCATGACAATTTTACATGGATTACCAACTACATACATTTAGCAATTAAGGTATACAAATTTGCAACATACAATAAAAATAAAACAAAAATTTCAGTGTAAGAGGACAAGGACACTTCCTATTTTGGTTCTAGTCTGTCTTGCCTCTGGTCAGGTTATATTACTTGCCTAGCTGCCATTTCTCCTCTTTCCTTCAGGTGTATACAGAGTGTTCCTGGTTATTCCTTTGTGGGAAATCTAATTTTCTGTTACTTTTTAGAAATCTGCATTTCTGATCTCTTTGTATTTTGTACAGTGCAGGAGGAAACACATTTTTGTTTATATTTCTTCAGTATTGCATTGTATAAAAAGCCTGGCTTCTTTGAATTTCCACTTCAGTTTGTGTCTGCATATTGCTAGTCCTTGGTCACTTATTCTTTATTTGGTGAAGCTGGATCTGTCTGTGCTTTGTATGTATGATGGACAGGTATTCTGTAGCCATAGTGTAAACTTTCTGTGCAGGGATCTGTAGCAATCCAGTTTGTTCTGTTTTTGGATCTGTGCCTCCCAAGTAGGTGGTGTCTTGATGCTGAAGAGCCTGTTCGGACTGCCTGTTTTTCATAGGCAGGGTCATCACTGTTGGGGTTCTGGGTATTATATTCAAGTTTGGCAGGACAGATTTCTATATATGTGTTAAGTGTGTTTTTCCAAGGGGGGGTGTATTACATCTCAGAATGCCTAGCAGTAGAGGGACTTTGTCACTTCTACTGAGAAGCCACCAAAATCTGTATATTCTCTCTTGTTCCGTGCATCCTAATTCTGCCTCCATTATCGGGGGTGTTTCTGCGTACACAGTATCTGCAGAACTGCGAGATGCAAGTTTTCTGTGTACTCCCATAAAATAGAATGGGTTGGATTGCTCTATCTAAATTTTAATTGTAATTTTACTTAGGAATTGTATTTGTTGTAAATAAGGCTCTAAGAGCTTTTTCCTGTGGTATCTTTAAAATTTCCAGACAAATTGGATCTCAGGCCAAAGTACAGAGATTCTAATGTATGTTCCTACTTCTTACTCATTATGTGGAATTTGAAATTGTGTCAAAGGTGTTTTTGGTCTTTTCTAAGTCTAGGATTTGCAGTATGCCTCTAGTATGTTTAGGTTCCCTAGACCTTCTGGGGTAGGGGACAGAAAGCATAGTTACTCACCTGTAACAGGTGATCTCCGGGAACAGCAGGAATATAGTCCTCACATATGGGTATCGTCGGTACTGACAGAGCCTGCGCGGGAACGCTCCCCAGTGTCCAATAGGAAAGCTTTTGGGAGCATCCCACAGCGCCTGCGTGCTGCCTTCCCGCCTTTCCCAACTGCCTCTCTCCAGTTGTTTTAAAGCTGAGACAAAGAGAGAGAGAGAGAGAGAGGGAAAGAGAAAGAGATAGAGAGATGTAACTCCTAGGGGAGGTGGGAGGGTTGTGAGGACTATATTCCTGCTGTTCCCGGAGATCACCTGTTACAGGTGAGTAACTATGCTATCTCCAGGAACAAGCAGGAATGTAGTCCTCACATATGGGGACTCTCTAGCTTTAGATGCCAGGGAGAGACCCCAGAAGTTGTGTGCCCCTGTGAAAGGGCTCCACTTCTCCCCATGGATCTCTGGCATCCTACCGGGAATGGTGGGTAGGAGTTGATTAAGTATGGAACAGGTGTTGGAGAACAGCCTGACCAAACAAGGCATCCCGGCAGGAGTCCTTGTCCAAGCAGTAATGGGCTGTGAAGGTATGAACCGAGGCTCAGGTGGCTGCTTGACAGATGTCGTCAACAGACACAGAGTGCAGATGAGCCATTGAAGCTGCCATGGCTCTCATTGTGAGCTGTGACATGGCCCTCCAGAGGAAGATTCTTACTCTGATAGGCAAAGGAAATACACTGAGCAATCCAGTTAGACAGCGTTCTCTTGGAGGCTGGAAGTCCCAAATGAGAAGGATCAAAAGCAACAAAGAGCTGAGAGGACTTTCTATGTTACTGTGTTCTTTGCAAGTAAAAGGCTAAAGCTCTTTTACAGTCCAAAGTATGAAGATTCCTGTCTGCATTTGATGCAAAAGGCCTTGGAAAGAACACAGGCAGGTAGACCGCTTGGTTAAGATGAAAAGGCGAGACCACCTTTGGCATAAAGTGTGGATGAGTCCTAAGGACTACCTTGTCATGATGGAACCTTGTATAAGGAGGATCAGCCACTAGTGCTTGCAACTCACTGATGCGACGTGCTGATGTGATTGCAATGAGAAAGATAACTTTCCAAGAAAGGAATTTCAATGAGGTAGTAGCTAGGGGTTCGAAAGGTGGCTTCATGAGCTGACCAAGAACCAGGTTTAAGTCCCATGCCACCAGTGGTGGCCTAATGGGAGGCTTAGTAAGAAGAAGGACTCTCACAAATCTTGCTATAAGGGGATGGGAGGAAATAGGTTGTCCATTTAGAGGCTTGAAAGAAGCTGCAATAGCACTCAAATGGACTCTTACTGAATTAGTCTTAAGTCCTGCATTGGATAAATGAAGGAGATACTCCAGTAAGGATTCCAGATGTATCGCAAGGGGGTTAAGACCCTTCTGTGAGCATCATATGGTAAACCTCCTCCACTTAAAAGCAAAAGTGTCTTGTGGAAGGTTTCCTGGAAGCATAAAGGACATCCTTTACTTGCTGAGAGAGGTTAAGGTCATGAAGATCTAGGCCTTCAGCAACCAAGCTCTGAGATGCAGAGACTGGGGATTGGGATGCTATAACATTCCATCCTCCTGTGACAGGAGATCTGGAGCAGATCCTAACTCCAGGGAGAGAGCTTGAGAGAGATGTAGAAGCAGAGGGTACCACATTTGCCATGGCCAATGTGGAGCTATGAGAATCATATGCCCTCTGTCTCTCTGAAGTCAAATAGATTCTCACCTGTACAAGGGATATTGCCTAGTTTGTCCTGCACCCAGAGCTCCAAATCAGATGCCTGGAGCCTGGCAATTCTACATGCCCCTATGGCAATGGCAGAGGTTCTGCTTATGCACTCAAAACAGTCAAAAGCTGCACGGTTGACAAACTTAGACACATCCTGGGCATGTTTGACCAGTGTGAGAAAATACTGCCTTCTATCCTCAGGAAGAAGAGGGTTTAAAACCTCTAAATCACCTGTGACTTCTTTAAGGAACATTCCCATATATAAAATATAGGAACTGATCCTGGCAGAAAGCATGGAAGCCTGGAAAGTACGACGTCCAAAGGCATCCAAAGTCCTACACTCACGTCCTGGAGGATTACAGGCATGCCTCTTTGCACTCCTGATCCTTCTCATGGCTGATTCCACTACAATAGAGT
The DNA here is from genome assembly GCA_033557465.1 of Ichthyophis bannanicus. Lineage (NCBI taxonomy): Eukaryota > Metazoa > Chordata > Amphibia > Gymnophiona > Ichthyophiidae > Ichthyophis > Ichthyophis bannanicus. Next base: position 137,165,378 of record CM066042.1, read on the forward strand.
GGTGAGGAAGCTGAGTTTTCTGGAATCCAGGACAAGGAGGGACTCGATACATGGTATCCAGTCTGCGAGAGTGAGGAGAGGTGGTGAGAGGTGTCTCCCACATCCTCAACATGAGATCATGTAAAATCTCATGGATAGGCAAGGTAGCTGCCTCCTTAGGAGCTTTGGGATATTGTAAAATATCCCAACTCCTTAGCTCTGGGCTCTGTCTCCGGAGTCACAGTAATGGACAACCCACGAGCCACTTCCCTGATGAAATCTTGAAAGGAGATATCCTCTGGAGGAGACATCCTACGTTTAGGAGAGGAAGGCTCCTCCGGGAGAAGTATCCTGGTACTGGCAGAGCTATCAGAATCCTCGGAGTCCTCCGAGGATTCGAAGTATCGTCTGTCCGGATGCTCTTGAAGAGCTCGATACCCATACCGACCGAAGTCGATATCGGGGGTAATCGGTACCGGTGTATCGGTACCAGAAGGCATCGCATGACTGGGTGCCGGCAAAGCTGGTACCGGCGTCGATGCTATCGGTACCGGTACCAATGCTATTGGTACCGGTACTGGTACCGGCATCGGTGCTGGTACTGGTTGAATCGTCTGACGCGGTTCCAAGGACGTCGATGCCACAAGGAGAGCTGCCAGACTGCGTTCAATAGCCAGGAACCTCTGGTCTATCGACGCTGCCGATGCCTGGGGGTCGGTACCGGAAAGAGCCGGTACCCCAGAGCATGGCACCAGTAGTTCTGCCGAGGTCGAGGCCTCGAGAACATCCTCGATCCCCGATAATGCTTTGGAAGCCAAAGCCTCCTGCCGGGGCAACTTTGCCGGTATGGAACCCTCATGGGCAACACCAGAGGCATCTCGATGCTTGGAAGGAGATCTACCCTTTGAGGACTGGCTGGACTTATGTTTAGTTACCTGAGATCCATGGGAGGAAGACGAAGCCCTGGAAGACGTCGATGCCACCGAAGCCGCATCGGAGGGAAAAAGGGCACTGAGCTTGGCAGCTCGGTTCTGTCGACCCCTTTTGGACATCATGGTGCAAGCCATGCACTTGGCGATGGAGTGGTCAGGACCTAAACATTTAAGACACCACTCATGGGTGTCGGTGATGGAGATGGTACCGCCACACTTGGTGCATTTTTTAAAACCCGAGGCGGGTTTCTCCATGATGGAGGAAATTGTGGGCCTAAGGCCCAAAATGGCGCGTGCACCTGGAAAGAAAAGTTTGGGAAAAAGAAAACTATATTTTTTTTTTAAAAAGAAAGAAAGAAGAACCAGTGGTACCGGTGTAGCGTCAAGGAAAGCAGACGCGACCACAAAAAAGAAGAATAAGGAAAATAATTTTCTGCGGTGACAGGAACACGACCTGCTGGCTCCGCGGAAAACGAAGAACTGGAGAGAGGCAGTTGGGAAAGGCGGGAAGGCAGCAGGCAGGCACTGTGGGATGCTCCCAAAAGCTTTCCTATTGGACGCTGGGGAGCGTTCCCGATCAGGCTCCGTCGGTACTGACGATACCCATATGTGAGGACTTCATTCCTGATTGTTCCTGGAGATTGAGCAGATCACCTGCATATAGCATAAAAGTAACGTGATAACCATGTTAGTGCATTTTAATGGTAGTTGGATAAAAGGAGAAACTAAACAGGAAAATAAGGTAAGCATTTGATTACAGAGTCATTTAGCTTTAGTTACCAGGATGTAGATCTCTCCCCAGGACTAAGGCTAAATAATCAAATGCCTGTTGTACACAGATCAGCTCATTCTATCTACTACACCAGAAAGTCTATCAGAGAACCTAAACCTACTAGGAGGGAGATCACCGATTAGATACTAAGGAGGGTGGAGCTCAGGTTACATCCTTGTCTCACCCCTCCCTTGCCTGGAAGCTGTCTGTCTGTTTGTGTGCATGCTATTTTTTTTACCTTACAGCTCATGGATTAATATAAATGACTTAATTATATAATCATAGGTTCCTGCCCCCCTCCCATTCCAGTTTGCACGAGTTTGAGACCAAGGTGCTATATAGAGTCAAAGGCTTTTCTAAAGTCACGAAAACAAGCAAATATTCTCCCAGATGGGATATTTTTTACATTCCTGCTGATCAGTGTCTGTAGGGCAAAGATATGGTCCCTGGTTTGGTGCTTTGGAAGAAACCCAGTCTGATTTCTGTGCAGACTTTTGTTGTTCATTAGGAATTTAAATATTTGTTTGTTAGCAAGGTTATCAAACTGTTCTGTAATGTGCTTATTTACATGTATCCCCCGGTTTATAAATCAGTGTTGCTAGCTCTTTTGACCCTGTCTTAGGGAAGTGATCAGACAATAAAATCACTGACAAAACTCTTTAAACCTGCTTCCTAGATTTGAAATGCTCAAATACAGCAACTTACATTTAATATTCCATTAGGGCCACATGCTTTCCTGGGTTTAAAGTGCCTTGAGGCATTCTCCGATTTCCTGTTATTGTTTTAGGGGTATATAGCTATAAGCTCTCTGTCCTACCCTCCCTTTCATAAGATGATCAAATGATCCTTTGAACACAGCTTTTTTTTTTGTTTTGTTTTTTTGTTTTTTTAAATACAGCTTTGCAGTTTAACCTTTTTTTTATTAAAAAAAATATGTAGAGCTTGCATGTCTGTTTTTTTTATGCTTTGGAAGGGAACTTAAAAGGACGATTTGTGCTACAAGAAACTAACCCAATTCTGAACTAGTCGATTTTCTCTCACACAAAGTGTCTCAGAGGATTCAATACACACCCAAAAGGTAGATGCATAATAAGAATCAGTCCATTCAAAAAAGTAATGGTTGTACGAGCATGAGAATCTCTGATTAATTCTTCACCGCAAATCTTTCTGCGCTCTTAAAAAGCTGCAGGATTCTGATTCAAAGGCACAAGCTCCTAAAATACTTTTCAGGCTAGATCTGCCTGAACACTTTATATAAAAATTAGCTAAGCCAGATATTCTAACACACCCTAGAAAACATTGCCCCTCAGGAAGTGATTTAACAGGAAATTAGCCTATACTTCCTAATGAGCATTATCTGCCTGAATCCTAGAATTTGGCACAATTCCCAGTCTTTCCTGACCGGGCAGAAGATGGAATTTCTGAAATGCACAGCTGTAGGAAGAGTTACTATAGAATGGGTGTCACTTTCCCAAAGCCAAAACAGCCCATAAAAAGCTGCTCCTTTCTCTATACAAAAGCTTCTCCTCACACTAAAGCTCTCTGGGCGCCCAAAGAATTTGCCTCAATAAGCATCCTTTCATAGGCACCTTATGACCAAGGGCTAAAGGATCACATGAAACACACCATATAATATTAACATGAAAAAAAAGCTTAAAAAGGCAGACCCCATAAAAGCAGCTAATTTCACAGCTTTAACATATAAACTTTCAACCGGCTCCTACATTTTTAGACTGGCTCCTCGACTTCAAGAACATTTGTTAAGGCCTGGTGTAAAACAATGGCTATGTCTCCTGGGGCCATCATGAATAGATTAGACATAGCCATTGTTTTACACCAGGCCTTAACAAATTTTCTTGAAGTCAAGGAGCCAGTCTAAAAATGTAGGAGCCGGCCACCAAGACCTATGTCACAGTGCACCTTTTCACCCCCCCCCCCCAAAAAAAAAAAGGGGTTATTGCAATTCCTTTTTAGGACCCCATTTACTAAGGTTACTTTCCCATTTTCTATGGGAAAAGAAAGCTTAATAAGTCAAGTCCTTAACATGCCATTGCACAGTGCCAACAGCAGGCGAGACTTAAAACCACAGCCCGAACATCCTCTACTGTACAACTTGAGTTTGCAGAGAGCTGATCATAGTGGAGAAGTTGAAAATGCAATGTTTACTGAAGAAAAACATTCAGAAACATGAAATCCTAGGCACCAGGATGCAATTTCTAAGTGCCATGGCGACCTGGGGCCTGGGATTTGTCGAGCTCTTGTTTACACCAATAATTTCCTTCTCTCGCATCAAAGCATCTCAAAGGAGTAATCTTAATGAGCAATGTAGGTCAATTATATAGAAGACACTCTCCTTCATTGCTCACACCCATTATGGCCACGCCATCCTAAATGAGTCCAATCTCATCTGATCTTGGAAGCTAAGTAGGCTCAGGCCTGATTTGTACTTGGATGGGCGACTACCTTAGAATACCAGGTGCTGTAGTCTTACTGTGTGGAAGAAAGACCTGGCAATCTACTTCTGGTCGCACCTTGCCAAAAAAATCCAGGTGATGGGTCGCCAGGAGTTGGCATCAACTCAACGGCATACAATATAAAGACACTTATCCAAAGAAAAATTTCCAGTGGCAAAAAGAAAGTTAATTTATTTCCAAGATAAGCCATAATTTTGATTTTATATATTTGGTCTCCAATTTTCAATTACCCGAAATGTTTCACTGGCTGATAATACAGTGAATGTGGTCAATTGTACCAGTACCATCTTCACCAACCATGAGATGAAAGTCAATTTTCAAAAACACAACTGCCTCTAGACTCTAGCAGTTGAGAATGTAAGATGGCCTCTTGTGTATAGAAAATCAGGTTGGAACAAAATCCCTGATATAACTACATGCTTACAGATATTTCCTATCAACTCCAGCGAGACACCTAATCAGCTCAGCTTTTTGTTTCGTACCAGTAACTTTACACAAATCTCTTTCAGGAGAACAGACAAATCTAGAAGAATCCCTAAAATCACTCTCAATCTGCAAATGAAAGGGACAACCATGGACCTTCTCAAGATAAGCTCAGGGAAGGAGAGAACTTTAGAGAACTCCTTTTGATTTCTGGCAGAGATAGCCTCTAGTATCCCCCTTAAAATAATACTCCGTTTCACAGATATCCACAGCCTTTAGGCCACAAACTCCTACCTAGAAGATAATTAGCTGAATGGATGTCTGGGAATGCACCAACTTTGGAACCAAAGACTTCTGTGGCTCCTCAGGCATCAATGTCAAGTAATGCCAAGGGACTGGAGAGGCTTCCCATTCTGAACCCATTTGACCAACTTAGCACAAATGCTGTTGAGACAAACTGGAGGGAGCCGAATCATGTTTCTGCCAAAATGCTCAGCAGCTCCCCTCACCAGAGACAGGGAGAATCACAACATAGCAAAAGGAATCAAGATGATCAATACTGACAGGCTTACACAATTCTTAGTAACAAACTCTCCTCAAAAGAGCATGGATGAGGGACAACATCAAGGACAATCTCAAAGAGAAGTAAAAAGATCCTCTAGGGTTCTCTGGTAGTCAACAGCAAAAGGCTCCAGAAGGGACTTACACTTTGTGTGCTTTTGAGGCAGAACTCACCCTCAGATACAGCTGTTCTGAACAGTACAGAACACCCTGCACTCCCTTGCTCATGAAGGCACATAAAGAGATGCATCAGCGCTTTCGAGCTTTTGCTCGACACCAACTCTGTCCAGCTCCATATTAGAACACACTAAGCCCCTGTCTCAGTTCAAGTGAGGAGAGTGAGATTGCTCAACTCCTCAGCCTGTCTTCTAACCACAAAAGAGGAAAAAGATGAAAATCCTCTTCAGCATTGCCTGATTATTACTGGCCATTAGTACAACTTTGTGGTCCTCACATCAAGCCTTCAACACTGACTTCAGTTAACTGGCTTTTGTTCACCAACAAAGAAGAAATCAAGAGGCCTGACCATCTGGGCTCAAACCGTTCTAGATGACATCCTTGAGCAGATGCCACAGCCCAAAGTCATGGTGGTCTTGTCCTGCACACTGTAGCAAACTTGATTACTGTCAGTAATAGACATCTTCTTGCACTGAGGATGGAACTTGAAGCCAAAAGGCCTGCTTTTCTGAGATGTGGAGGAAAACAGTCAAAGTAAAACATTTTCCTCAAAAGCACAAGCTGGTTCAGAAAAGGGTACGGTTCATTTTTACATACCTGATAATTTACTTTCTTTGAATACTGCTAGACCAATCCAGGAGGTGGAGGCAGGTTTGAGCAACTTTCAGTGATGTCATCATTTGGTATAGCACCGAGAAGCCAGCTTACTGGCCAGAAGGTTCACTGACCCAGTAGCCTCCTTAGGCCAGCAGAGTATAGAGAATTTATCCTTTGCCAGCTCTTTCCTCACACACTGAGGAGGACAGAAAAGGATCTGGTCATTGAGAGGAACTCGCAAATGTCATGTAACTGTGCAACATCATTTAAATCTTCAAAAGGGCCCCTTGCTGTGTCTAAGTATTTGGTATATCACTCTTTAACCAAAGGCCATCAGAATGCTTTACAATCAAGTAAAACAATCCTGTAAATGAATACATAAAGTAATAACAGCATGATAACAACAAAATATGACAACAATTAGTAGCCAGTACATTAATTAACATTAAAAAGAAAACCCACAATTCAAACCAATATTAAAACTCCTCCTGCCAACTTACCCAAGGGTAAAGGTTTTATTTAATAACCATTCAATAATTCCTTTTTATATTTTTTTATAGAGCTTTCAGAACAAAGACGCGGTGGAAGACTGTTCCATAAAGTGGGGGCCATAAAGCTGAAAGCAGAATGTCACATTTATTCGAGTCTAAACCTTGATGGAAATGGAATTGTTAGTGATTCTGTCTGCTGAAATGATTGACACTGTCAAGGACTGCAAATTTGTTTGAATCTTATCATTCACTGCACTAGCATAGATCTCAGGTGAAAAAGTAATTCAGGGCTGAGAATTAGCACCAGTGGCTAATTCTGCTACAATTTTAAAGAGGTGGTGAGGAATATTAGTACTCCTTTGAATTTTTTGTTGCATATATAAGGCAGTAATCAGACAGGCCAAAAAATTATATTTCCTTCCCTGAGAAGGAAAGGAGAAAAAACAATAGTCTAGTTAAGACAAAAAAATGAGGGCAGCATAGACCTCAAAGTGCAAGATGCCATCAAAAGACCAGACTGGTTCTCTGAGAGAGACAAGGGCGATAGAACGGACATCACCTGGAGGATGCTGGAGTCCCCAGGAAACCATTGGGACTCAGAGAAGGATCCTTCATGCAGCTGAAATATCTCCAGCAATTGGCATTCACCTAAGTGCCCATCAAATGGAGTACTCAAAGGCCCCATCTTCATACTATGGAGGTCACATACAAGAGAGTGGAGCTCTCACTTCACTTGGACCACAGAGTTCAGACGCATAAAGGCAGCCTACAGGTGGTCAAAGCTTGCAACATGTGCTGCAGACTGGGCAATCAGAAGCTCCTCTGCCCAACAATACCACTTGACAACCTCGAGGTCCATTTCAATCCTGCAAGCTCTGTCATGCTGGCTGACACATACAACTGCCAGAGCAGCAACTGAGAACAAATAGCCCACTCTGTCCACTAGAAGAGGCCAGAACCTCTCCAGGTCCAAACTGCTCACTCTAGCCTCCTGGAGCAAGATTGCCCCAGAGTCCTCCTAAGGGGCCAGAGTACCTACAGGCTGGGATCAGAGAAGCATTCTATCCAGTGTTTCCAACAATACACTGGCCATCAGATGGCAGAACTGCAACCAACACCTTAACGGCACCCTGATCTCCCTGGGGAAAGGAAGAGACTGGGCAAAATGAGATACATGGAACCCAGATGGTTAGCAGGTGCTCTGTAGTGAGCACATGTATACCCTGGTCCAAGGAACCAGATCAAAGGTCAATATCAGGACCAGAGAGCCTCGGAAATCCCAAGCCTGTGGAGCAGAGAACTGCATGCGCAGAGTTGGCTGAACCATGAGTAAGCTCTCCGCCATGAGGAACTCAGCTCAAGAGTATGAAACCAATGCCCAAATGCATGAACTCCTGAGAGAGAACCAGGTTGTTACATAAGAACATAAGAAACGCCATACTAGGTCAGACCAAGGTCCATCATGCCCAGTATCCTGTTTCCAACAGTGGCCAATCCAGGTCACAAGTACCTAGCAGTTTCCCAAAAAGACACACAGGTTCCATAATGCTTATATTAGGGCAAGCAGTGGATTACCTGGGTCCTCTAATAAACAACCTATTTTTAAGCCCAGCTATACTAACGGCTTTTACTACACCCTCCAGTAATGAATTCCAGAGTTTGATTACGCGTGGAGTGAAAAAATATTTTCTCTTATTAATCTTAAGCAGGTTAAACTATAGCTTCATTGCATGTCCCCTAGTCTCTCCAGTGAGAGCTCACCAGGTCTGTGACACGACATGGCTGTCAAGGAGACTGAAAGGTTCAGCCCAACATCTAGGTGTGAGCCTTCAGGCCGTCTAGAGGCAGAACAGCAGGATTCCCACCACCATTACCCTGGAAAGGTACAGGGAACTGCATCTAGGTCAAAAGGGAAGACCCAGCGCTAACGAGGCAGCCCAGAACACAGAAACAGAGAAACAGTTAATGCTGTGCGCACTGAGAAAGCAACCCATGCCATGGCATGGTCCAGGAGGTGAAAAGCAATCACCTGACTGCTACAAAAACAGACCCAAAGGGCCTCATAGGAAAAGGAGAGGAGAGATTTGAAATCCAAAACAACCAGCTCTAGGTCCAGGATATTTAGACAGTTTTGTATACCACCTTATCCTTCAATCAAAGTGGTCACAACACAATTGGGGGATACATTTAACATGAGGGGATATGAGACACACACACTAATACTGGATATGCTGGAAGGAGCCTCTCTTCCTTAGTACTCATGCACTAGGAATAACATCCCTGAGCTCACAGGAAAAATAAGGCCTTACCTGCTAATTGTCTTTCCTTGAGTCCCTCCAGTCCAGTCTAATACGGGTGGGTTATCTCTGTCCACCAGCAGCTGAGGACTGAACATGTCAGGATTTTGATGTCACAGTACAAGAGCTCCCTCTTCAGCTCCAGAATCCAGTCTCCTACTGACAAAGCAGACTACAATGAACATCAATAAAACTACTCCTCCAGAGCCAGAGCTCCGGCAGGAGGCAACAGCAGTAATACAATGTCAAAATGGTGCTATTACCACCTCAACTATGTACAAAGTGAGGATGAACCATGATGACAGGAACCTACCTGCCAGGACGCCCACCCTCGGGAAGGAGACCTCAACCACTATCATAAGCGTATTTCTTCTGATCCCTTGTAGAGGTCCTTCCCTTTCCAGCCAGCCGAACTTGCTCCATCCTCCGACTCTAAAAACACAGAAAAAATATCCCAACTCCACAAGGGAGGGTCCCTTGACTGGACTGATTCAAGGAAAATAATTAGCAGGTCAGGTCTAATTTTGCCTTCCTAATCGTCCCTCCAGTCCAATCCAGTATGTGTGGGAAGTACCAGAGCAGTATCTAAACATGGGAGGGCCCCATGAGTCCTGCTTGAAGCACAGATGCTCCAAACCGTACATCTGATGGCCTGAACATCAAGCCGATAATGCCTATTTCCATGTTATTGTCACCATAGTAATTTGTTATAATGTTCCAGTGTTCTATGTAAAACCATGTTGGCCATTTTGTTCTTATGTTAACAGCTTAGACTTGTAGATTAAGCGGTATATAAAAATAGCTAAATAAAAGTGTGAAGCGATGACCATGTCACTGCCCTACAAATGTCTGCCAGCAGGACCAAACTATGCTCCACCCAAGACGCCTCCTGTCACCTTGTCAAATGAGCTCTAAGACCCACTGGCACCGGCTTGCCTTTTAAGCTATATAGGCCGAGATGATCGCCCGTTTTACCCAGTGCGCAATGGAGGTTTTGGAAGCCACTTCTCCTTTCCGAGAGCCTCCAAACAAAACAAACAGTCTGACTTTTGACTGGACTCTGTCCTCTTAAGATACCTACGCAGGACCCTGCACAAGTCCAGCATATGGAGCTGGTGCTCTTCTTCAGACTCCCCCAAAAGTGGGGAAGGCCAGCATGAAGAATGTTTGATTCAGATGGAAGCACGATACCATGTTAGGTAGGAAGGAGGGCACCGGTAGTAAAACACTACCCTTTCCCTGGAGATGAGCAGAAAGGGCTCTCTGCAAGAAAGGGCCTGGAGTTCCTATAGGTGACAGGTGGAACATATAGCTACCAAAAACACTGTCTTCAAGATAATATCTCTCAGTGACACCCTGGATAGCAGTTCAAACAGCACTACTGTCAAAGCAGATATCACTAAACAGAGGTCCCGGGGGGGAGCCACAAGGGTTGATGTACCTGCGTGCAGCCCTGAAGAAACAGACCACATCTGGATGTCCTACTAATGAATGGCCCTGCACTCAATGTCTGCAGCAGGAAAGCACCGCAACCTCAACCTTCAAGGAACTGAGCGCCAATCCTTTGGAGGCCATTTTGCAGGAAGAATAAGATATCTGAGAGATATGAAGAGGACCGTTTGTCCCTCCAAGAACACCAACCTTCGAACATTCGCCAGATTGTTACATAGGACAAAGCAGTAGAATTCCGTCTAGCAATAACAGATAGTGAATAGCCCTTACACCTCAGCCATGCCCACTGAAGAGCCAAGCCGTAAACAAGAATTGATCCACCTGTTGTATTAGCATCGGGCCCTGGGAGTGCAGATTGATCCTGTCAGGAAGTCTCCAGGGCCTGTCTATCAGGAACCAGATTAGATCCACATACCATGGTCTGCACAGCCAGTCCGGGGCAATGAGAAACTGGACTGTTGTGAGCCTTTATGTGCTGCAGGTGCCGACCAATGAGTGCCCACGGTGGGAATACATACAGGAGCCCCCAGATGGCCACTTCTGCACCAGAGCAGAGACCCTCGGACATATGTTCCCTGCGTCTGCTGAAGAACCAGTTTGCCTTAGCATCGGCCAGAGAAGTCATGAGGTCCATGACTGGCTCGCCCCAACGCATGATGTTATGAACCACCACTGCATTCAATTCCCACGCGCCTGGATCCAACTGGTGCAGAGACTGAGAAAGTCCACTTGAACATTCTCTTTGCCCTCTACATGCACTGTGGAGAGAGGAAAAGGTGAACCCCAAGGCGTGTTGGGGAGGAGGGAGGGTTGCAAGGACTGATTTTTGCTGTCCCCAGAGAACACCTGTTACAGGTGAGTAACTATGTTTTTTCTGGGAACAAGCAGAAAATCAATCCTCACACATGGGACTCCCCAGCTACAGCCTACTGAAAGCTCATAGGAAAAAATGAGGGCTCCCTCACGGGGAGCCTCAAGCAGCAGCAATTTGTCAGTCCATGAACACAGACCACAGTAGGACCCCTGTGTCCGATGAAACCAGCAATCTGGTAGCCTGAACATAGAAGGATCGGAGGGTAGGAGTTGCCTAGACCCCGAAAAGGTTACAGAGCACAGCCTGGCCAAAGGCACTGTCCCATCGGGACTCTCTTTCCATGCAGTAATGAGCTGCAAAGGTATGGACTGAAGACCAGGTGGCGGCCCAGCAGATGTCCACCATCGGGACGGAGTGCAAGTTTGCCACCGAAGCCACCATGGCCCTGACACAGTGCGCCATGACGCAGCCTTCCAGCGGGAGCCTTGCCTGCTCATAAGCAAGAGCAATACACTGCCACCCATGTGGACAGCGTACACTTGGTTACCGCCTCCCCAGCCTGCTGGGGTCATAGGAGATGAAAAGCTGAGAAGATTTGCGGTGGCCCCGTGTGTGGTGGATATAGGACAAAGCCCTCTTACAGTCCAAGGTGTGAAGGACCATCTCCGCCTGACTGGAATGAGGTCTTGGAAAGAAGGTAGGAAGCACCACTTCCTAGTTAAGATGGAAGGGCGACTCTACCTTTGGCAGGAATTTGGCATCTGTGTGAAGCACCACTCTGTTCTTGTAGAACCTGGTATAAGGCGCCTCCACCACAAGGGCTTGGAGCTCACTAACTCTGCGAGCGGAGGAGAGTGCAACCAGGAAAACCACCTTCCAAGAGAGGTAGTGAAGGTGGCAGGTGTCCAGAGGCTCGAAGGGTGGGCGAGTGAGCTGCACCAACACAATGTTGAAGTCCCATTCGATTGCTGGAGAGTGAACCGGGGTTTTCGCTAAGAGCAGGCCCCGGAGGAAACAAGTCACCAATGTTTGGACCAAGAGGGGCTTACCATCCACCGGATGGTGGTGCGCCACCAGGGCACTCAGGTGCACGCAGACAGAGTTAGACTTGAGCCCAAACCGAGAGAGGTGGAAAAGGTACTGTAACACCAGAGTCATTAGGCAGGAGAAAGGATCAGCCCCGTGTACAGCGTACCAAGCAGAGAACCTGCGCCATTTGAGGGCGTAAGCCTTCCCAGTAGAGGCCTTGTGAGAGGCCAACAGAATTTCCTCCACCTCAACCAGGAGGTTGAGAGGGGCCAGTCACCCTCTCAGCAGCCACGTTGTCAGTGAGAGAGACCCCAGGTTGGAGTGCAGGAGAAAGAGCCCCCCCTCCTGAGATAAAAGTCCCAGGGCGGTCCCCCAAGGAGATGGGGGGCCTCCACCGTCAGCTGCAGAAGAAGCGGGAACCATGGCTGCCTGGGCCTTCGAGGAGCTATCAGGATAAACGAGGCCCTGTTGCAGAGGGTCCTGAACAAGGTCTTGGTGATCAGTGGCGGCAGAGGGAAGGCGTACCTTCCGACCAAGAGACCAGAAACACGTCCACTGCCATCCTGGAGTGGTGGGCCTGCCAGAAGCAGGGCAACTGAAAGTTGTCTGGACTGGTGAACAGGTCCATCATGGGCTCCCTCCAGAGCCGGAAAAGCTGACTGGCTACCCTGGGGTCCACCTGCCACTCCTGCGGCTGGAGAACTCTGCTGTCGGCTAGCAGGTTGTCCTGGCCTGGCAGGAACACTGCCCGCAGTAGGATACACTGTTGGATTGCGTACGAACAGAGGACCAGTGCTTCCTGACAAAGGGCACAAGATCCCGTACCCCACTGTTTGTTCAAGTAAAACATCGCCACCTGGTTGTCAGTTTGGACCAGCACCGGCTGGTGATGCAGGTGGTGGCAGAAAACCTGCAGGGCAAGGTGTATGGCCCGGAGTTCCAGGAGGTTGATCTGCTGGGTGCTTTCATCTGGGGTCCAGTTGCCCTGACTGTGGAGATCTCTGCAGTGGGCTCCCCATCCGAGCAGTGAGGCGTCCGTGGTGAGGATTCTTGGGTGGCTTGGGGCCTGAAAAGGCATGCCCGCTTCGAGATGCTGGGGCGACTGCCACCAGACCAGGGAGTCCACTAACTGGTGGGTCACCAAAACTCAGTCACGGAGGCGGCCTGTGACCCGAGACCACTGGTCCCGGAGACACGTGTCTGGGGCGAAGTGGACCGTGAAGGCCATGTGCCCGAGGAGGCGCAGAAGAAGCCTGGCAGGCACTGAGGGACAGTGCTGTATGTCCCAAGCTACAGATCTGAGACAATCAGCTCGGTCCTTGGGCAAGAAGGCCTGGAGAGTGTCAATCTTTGTCCCAATGAACTCCAGGCACTGTGTCGGGAGGTGAGACTTGGGGTAGTTTATGATGAAGCCCAAGTGTTGCAGAACCTGGATGGTACGTGTGGTGGCCTGCTGCACCTCTGAGGCTGTACCTCTCCTTATGAGCCAGTTGTCCAGGTAGGGAAAAAACAAAGATCCCCTGGAGCCGGAAGGCGGCGGCCATGACTGCAAGGCATTTTGTGAAGACCCTTGAGGCAGAGACTAGGCTAAAGGGGAGCACCCTGTACTGAAAGTGCCTACCCCCTACTATGAACCGCAGGTAATGCCTGTGGTTGGGGTGGATGAGGATGTGAGTATAAGCATCCTTGAGATCTAAGCAGCATAGCCAGTCTCCCTGCTGGAGGTTGTCAGACGGCTGCCTAGGGTGAGAACTTACACAATCTTGACGATGCATATATTCATATGATTCTTGCAAGGTATTGTGGGTATTGTAGTTCATTCACTCCCAAACACAGCTGATGACAATAATTTGAGTTGTGAAACCAAGTGGTAAGATCAATAAAATACTTCTTTTATTGATGGGGTTTAATTCACCCAGCACATGTATGCTTGATAGCACTATAAATGAGGTTACTTGCTTGCAGTGTTTAAAAATGGATAACAAAAAGTCACAAAGTAAACCAGAAAACAACCTTCAGCTTGTCAGGCAATTAGCTAATGTTTTCTTAGCAAGTAATTACCAAATACAAAGGCACAAAGTAAAGAATAAACTTTGCTGGTTAGGTTAACTTCTGCTTATTTTCCACGCCGATCTCAGCAGTGATTCTCCCTTGCTCACACACAATCAGGTGCAGCCCTAATTACTATCAATGGACCAGCTGAAAGCCTTTAGCTGGCTGGCTGCTACTGTGTGAGCCCAAATCCTGCTTTAAGAGCTGTTTGCAGTGGAAATAAAGAACCAAGTTAGGTTTCTTTGTGATGGCTGATGTGTTTGCTCACGGAAAACTAGCAATAGCATTTAGATAGAGAACAGTCCATATAAATAGTTTCATCTGCTGTATCTCTTCATCAACAATCATAGGGTCTATATCATACATTGGCACAGATGAGTCTTTCATTAAGGCACTATCATGAGAATGCTTATTCCCTTGCTGCCATTCTCTATTATAGATAGGGTCTGGATCAGTGTTCATACCTGAGCCTCTCCTGCTATCATTATTCCTCTCTGTATAGCCTGGCCAATATGTAACCCAATTCTGATGTCCAGCCTTCCAATCTTGATCCCTGGACACTGGATCTCCTCTCACATACCTTCTGGCCTTGGTCTGAAAGTCCCTTCCACATGCAGTCTTCTCTCTTCCAGGTAGCCACTGGTGATTCCTATCTCTGCCAATCCATTCCTCTGGCTGAATCCAGTCCAATGGACTCTGCTGGCATTTGGAATACCTCCCAGTAGGGGTACTGCCTTGGAATCTCCCAGACCTTCCAATGGGCTTTCTTCTCTTCCTTCCAGAGAGTTTCCTTCTTTCTCTATCCGCTTGGCTTGGCTTCTGTTTCTCCAGGTGATACTGGTGCTTGAGCTTGTAGCCGTTGCTGTCTCTGTATCTCTTTCTGAAGCTGTTCTTGTAGCTCTCCCTGAAGCTGTTATCTGAAGAATAATCTCTATTCTTATTCTGTTCTAATGTGTGCTGCTCCCTAATACAGCGCAGCTGTCTGGAATCAGGCCCTGCCCTTTGAGATGAGTGCTTAGGGATTACCTCATAGCTCTCTTGATTACACACACATTTTCTCACTTCAGCCCCTCTCATGGCTGCTGGAAACCTGGTGCATTCTGGGACTGGTAGTCTTTTATGTGAAAACTCTGGTTTCTTGCTTCTACCAGAACTGACAGGTTGCTTGTTCAGAGTCACATCATCTTTTCTATAGCTCCTACCTGAGCTATGATAAGCTTCCTTATCACAAGGTATGGCAGTAGTGCTCCAAGGAAGAGCATCTTGAACTTCTCCCTCACCAGGAATTTGTTGAGGTTGTGCAGATCAAGGATGGGCTTTAGGCCCCCCCCCCCCCACCGTTCTCTTTGGAGGAGGAAGTATCTGAAGTAGAGCCCCTTGCCCTTGAGGTGGTGGGGCACCAGTTCCACCACTTTGTCCTCGAGAAGATCTGCCAACTGCTTCAGAAGAAAGTCCCGGTAGAGAGGAGACCTGAGGGGCTCTCCCAGGAAATAAGGGGAAGATGTCTGAGCCAGGTGCAGGAGATAACCCTCCCTGACTACCCTTAGTGCCGAGGAATCTGTGGTGATGGCCACCCACCGCTAGGCATAGAAGGACAGACGTCCCCCTGTGGGCTGCTAATCTCCTTGGGGTAGAGCGGCTATGCTCAAGGAGTCAAAAGCTTCCCCTGGCTGGGCTGGGGCCGGTGCCTGGGGTTTTGGAGCCTTCTGCTTACGTGGGTCATGCCCATGTCCCTTGGCCTGCTGACCCTGTTGGGGAGGCCTGATAGGGTGGGTAGTTTCGGTAAGTAGCCCCCTTCCTCGGGTAAAAGGGCTTTTTACCCGTTGAGGAGAGGCAGTGGTCTTCTTAGAGAGCCTGGTCCTCGTCATGAACTCTGTCTCCAGCTCGGCAGCCTTATCGGTCATGGGTTTGCCAAAGAGGTTCTCTCCTTGGCATAGGACATCAACCAAATTGTCCTGAACCCACTGCTCGAGGTCTTACGACTGAAGTCAAGCTTGGCAGCATGCACCAATGCCTGCTGCAGCTTGTCAGACGGCTGCCTGGGTGACAATCTTCACAGTCTTGGCAAGTGCATATATCTATATGATTTGCAAGGTATTGTGGGCAATGTAGTTCATTCACACCAGACACAGCTGCTGACAATAATTTAGTTGTGCTCTTGGGTAAAGCCAATAAGATTTTTATTTATGGGGTTATTTCTCCCAACACAGATATGCTTGGTAGCACATAAATTAGGTTACTTGCTTTCAGTGTTAACTTGGAAAAACAAAGTTAAAATCAGGAAAACAACAAATGAAAAGCCACAAAGCAAGAAACAAACTGTTCTTTTCAGGTTAACTTCTGATTACTTCCCACATAGATACAGAAGTGATTCTCTCCTAGCTCACAAGCAATTAGGTAAGGCTTAATTGCTAGCAGTTCCAGCTGAAACCCCTTAGCTGGCTTGCCTTCCACTGTGTGGGTCAAATCCTGCTTCAGGAGCTTTTCTGAGTAAAGAACAAATTTATATTTCTTTGTGATGGTTGCTGTACTTTATAACAGAAAGTTACCAACGGAGTTTAGATAGAGAGCAGTCCATATAAACAGGATCCTCATCTGCTATTATCCCCCCTTGTTTAACAAGCATGGGTTCAATATCATGGATTGGCACAGATGAATCTCTCAATGGAGCATTTTTCAGGAGAATACTTGTTTCCCTGCTGTCTTTCAAGGTTATAGCTAGGGCATAGATCAGTGTTCATACCTGAGCTTCCATTGCTGCTAGAGTTCCTCTCTATATAGCCTGGCCAGTATGTAGTCCAGTTCTTATGTCCAGCCTTCCAATCCAGATCCCTGGACACTGGATCTCTCTTCACATACCTTCTGGCACAGGTCTTAGGGTCCCTTCCACGTGCAGCCGTCTCCCTCACAGGTAGCCTCTGGTAATTCCTAGCTCTGCAGCACCATTCCTCTGGCTTTCCCCAGTCCAATGGTGTATGCTGGCCCTTGGAATACCTCCCAGTATACGTACTGCTTTGGACTCTTCTAGACCTCTCAAAGGCTTTCTCCTCTTTCTTCCAGAGGGTTTCCTTGCCTCTCTGTCTGTCCGGTTTGGCTTCTGCTTCTGATGATCCTTCAGATGAAACTGATGATCAAACTCAAGCTGATTCTCAGGATACTGAGGACAATTCTCTGGATATCCAAGGTGATCATGAAGATGGTCATCTGTAGAATAAACTCTACTCTTATTCTGCTTAGATGAGTGCTCCTCCCTAACACAGCGCAGCTGTGCTGAATCAGGCCCTGCCCTTTGAGATGAGTGCTTAGGGATTACCTCATAGCCCTCCTGATTGAACACATGTTTCCCCACTTCAGCTCCTCTAATGGCTGTTGGAAACCTGGTGCATTCTGGGACTGGTAGTCTTTTATGAGAAAATTCTGTTTTCTTATTTCTACCAGAACTGACAGGCTGCTTGTTCAGAGTCACTTCACCTTTTCTATAGCTCCTTCCTGAGCTATGATAAGCTTCCTTATCACAAGCTATCTGGGCTGCCGACTTGAACCCGTCATAGGCTGCTCGAGACATGAATTTGGAGCACTCATGGCCGGCCTTGGTCAGGCTCTTGAACTGCTGCAAAGGTTCCTTGGAGAGACCAGCCGAGAAACCAGCGAGTTCCTTCGCCAGGTCTCTCAAGTACATGCCCATGTACAGCTAGTAGGCCTGGATGCAGCAGATGAGCATCGAGCCCTGGTAGCACTTTTTGCTGACGGCATCCAAAGTGTGGGCCTCCCTGCTGGGAGGCACCAAGGGGTGCGTCTTCTGGCTTTGCAGTCGACGCACAGCTGACTCCACCACCATGGAGTTATGTGGCAGTTGTGACTTCTGGAAGCCCGGGCTCCGCCGGACTCGATACATCGAGTCAAGTTGTCTGCTTACCACCAGCACCAACACTGTTGTCTCCCACATGCGGAGCATAAGCCACTCCAGGATGGGAGGGATGGGCACCGTGAGCGATTCCCGCGGAGGGGCCTCGTTCTGGAGGATCTCTAACTCATCTGCCTGAGGGTCCTCCTCAGACTCAGTTGGGAATGCCAGGGCTTTAGACATGCCCTTGACGAAGTCCAAAAAGCCCATGTGCTCGGGCGGGAACCGCCGTCAATGTTCCAAGATGGGAGAATTCGAAGGGACGTCACGGCGGCGACGGGTATAGGGGGATTCCTCGTCTTCCATCTCCCACTCGGAGTAGTCCATCGAGGACTCATAGGAGGGCTGCTCCATGGGCCTCAAGGGGCCGATGCCCTACAGCCGGCACCCAGTAAACTTACCGGGGATGGCCGCGGTCCTGTCAAGCGGGACTCAGAGTGCGAACTCAGCCGAGGATCAGCTTGGCCTCCAGAGACATCTTGGGAGGTTGAGGGCCCGGTGGCCGGGGCAGATGAACCGGTCGTGCCAGAGAACAGCGCCCGCTGCTGGTCAAGGAAGGCAGACAAACTGCGCGCCAGAGCCACCATTCTGGACTCCAGACCAGAAGGCTCCGCAGCCTTCATCGCAGGCACCAAGGAACTCAGGCCCAACGCCAGCTCCTCCAAAGGGGAATCCTCAACGAGGATAGTGTCTGGGGACAGAAGCCGGTCCACAGCACAGCGGATCTTTCTGGGGGACCTTTGCAGGTCGTTCCTTCTCCGACGCCTCGGACAAGCACCTCGGACTGCAGGACCAGGCCCGAGGTTCTCCTGGCCAGTCGGAGCCATCCAAGAATGCCGCCTTTGAGGGTTTCTGCTTCCTCCTGGGTTCCCTCAAGGGAGACAAATGGTGTCAAGGCATTAATAACCTGCAGGATGTCTGGGACACTACCGAGGGAGAGTGCAATGTGATGTTGGAGTCACGATTTGAAAAGATGCATGAGACCCCCTTTCTGAGGACCCACGATGAGGCTCAGGTTCGGAGAGTTCCCCCCGAGATGTTGGGGCCTCAGAGGAGGCCTAGGCTTTCAGAGGCATCGGGGACTCTGGGAAAAACTTATCGTGCTGCTGCTGGTGGTTCTTGAGAGCTTTGATTGACATCCTCTTGCAGAGACTGCAGGCCGTCGGGTGGTGGTCTGGCCCGAGGCAACGAAGACAGCAGTCGTGTGTGTCGGTCAAAGACATGATTTTAAAGCACCAATCACACTTCTTAAAACCATTGGTAGCGATGGGGGAAAAAAAAAAAAGTACCCCACGAGGTTGAAGACCCTTCGGGCTGCCAGCGGGAGAAAAAAGGTGCGAAAGGCACCAGAAAAAGAAAATAACGAAAAAGACTACAAAAATTAAACCGAACCCGATGCACCGAGGTCGGTAGGCAGGAAGAGTACCGGTGCAATACCAGAGGAGAGTTGGAAACTCAGGGAACAAAATAATCAACTTTTTCCAGGGACAATCCAGACAACATCTGAAGGGCTCTGCGGAAAAAAGGAGACTGGGCAAGATGGCACCCTTGGGCAGGAAGGGGACCACAGATGCGTGGTGGCATCTCCCAAAGGGTTTCTTTGAAAGCTGGGGGGATGCTTCCGCAAGGGCTCAGTCAGTGCTGACGTCACCCATATGGGAGGACCGACTTCCTGCTTGTTCCCGGAGAAAAAATAAAATCTGGAGAACGCAGATAAAAGGGCAGCAAGATGGAAAAGGGGTCTGGGCCAAACTTACAGACCCCCCTCATGGGCCTGTGGGATCTCATGCTCCTCTTCAGGCCCACTAAGCGCTCGTAAGCCATAAGAAACAGCACTGGATCCAAGGCAGCTATCAGCTCGAGGAGTCAAAGGCACATCCTAGGTCCCTTCCAGAGTCAGCCCTGAGGCTACCACACCATTGTATGGGCCAGGTGTGTCAGTCAGGCCTATCTGCACTGCTGTAACAGTCCACACACCTTGCCACTTGCTGGAGGCAGAAATTACTAATTTCTCTCAGTGCTGCAACAGATGACATACTAAGTAATAACAACATCATTGAAAGTTGCACAAACATGCCTCCACCTGCTGGCAAAAGAGCATAATCCACTCATCCTGACTTGTCTAACAGGATGATAAGGAATGATACATTTTTAAAAAATGGCTAAAGCCTAACTAGGGAAAAAACTGGAGGTTCAGTCAAGCCAAAAGAGAAAACAATCTTTCTTCAGCAACCCTGTGGTACCACAGAACAGAAAACATGTCCGACATTGCTGGTACATAAAAACAAAACCGAGTGGGCTACAGGGCTAGGGCAGCACAGACACTACCACCCGCGGGCAGTGAAAGGCTATTAGGCCCTTCCAGAAAGCTTGGAAAGAATTTATTTGGGAAAAACTGACCTATAGTGCAATTAACTGCCATTCTCAGAGAATCACAGAGAGATCAGATTTGTTCCAAATCTAGGTTTAACAAAAATGACTTTAAAAATTAAAAAATGTCTTTGTAATGCAATGTATGCCTTCGAGTCAATGTGAACTCCTGGCGAACCAGCAGCTCCTGGGGTTTCTTGGCAGTGTGACCGGAAGTAGATTGCCAGACCTTTCTTCCGAAGCAATGGAGGGTTAAGTGACTTGCCCAAGGACACAAGGAGTGCGAGTGGGAATCAAACCCTAGTCTCTTGGTTACCAAGCCAGTGCTTTAACCATTAGGCTACTCCTCCACTACTAAATCTTTATTACAAAAAAACAGTAATTGACCAAGAAATGCACTGGGCCAAGGTCCAGAGGGCATGAGACTTGTCTGATGTGTTTGTTCAAGTAAACAATTCTTGCAATTTCTAAACTTTGCTCCAATTCCCCAACGTGTTTTATATTTGTACACAGGGTTAACAGCGAGTGCTGAAGTTATCATGGAATAGTGAGGTTCTTTTAAGATGACTTAATCTTGCAGCTTTTGTGGCCGTCTGCTTTGAACATTTATTTTCTTCTGCACTTTTGATATCAGAACTGTAAATGATCTTAATGTATGGAGATATGGGCAATTAAGTTAAATTAGGGAATATTTCAAGACTCCTTTGAAGTAGTAGTAAACTATGCCATTCCAGATTTTACTAGGAGTTTAGTTAGCCCCATATTTTGTTTCTACACCGCTTTGAGCCTACGTTGACAGGTGGAAAATACAGTCATCCCTCGCTACTTCGCGGTTCATTTATCGCGGCCTCAGTACATCGCGGATTGTTCAAAAATTCAAAATTGAGGAATTATGGCGCGAACGTTGCCCACACGCCAGCAGAAGACAGGGAGTGCCCACACAATTCAAAATCCACGTCTCTGATTGGCTGCTAGCATCTCGCCAACAACGGTCACAACTCCCCATCACGATGTTCCTTGTGCGCCGAAAACGTTCTGCAGAAGCTCCTCCTGCTGCCTCTACACCGCCTCCTGCTGTATCTATGCGTCTACTGCAGCTACCCCAGCTCTATCCGAAGCTGCCCGTGACGATCCAGCGCCCCTAGCACCTGACGATGAGGCGTCATCTGAGGAGCAGTAAAGCTCTCATTAACTGTACTGCACAGGTGTTTCATCGACATTTATGCACTTATATCGTTTCATATACAGTACACTTATTGATACTATACATACACAAAAAATGTACGTGTTAAAAATGAGACACTACTTCGCGGTTTTTCACTTATCGCGGCCGTTCTGGTCCCTATTAACCGCGATAACTGAGGGATGACTGTACATCAAATATGAAAAGGCCGAAGTCCTAAGCTCGAGGATCTCAACCCATTGCCCCTGTAGCCATTAACCAGGATGCTCACATGAGATTTGCTTTGCTTGTACTGCCTCCACTGTATACAGTACTAGCACTACTTATTTGTACAGTGTTACAGAGCGTACACAGCGATGTAAGAAACAGTCCCTGCTCATCAGAGCTTACCATCTAAACCAAGATGAACATCACCACAAAACTGAGGACTAGAGTATGGTAAGCTGCACTTTATTTATTTATTTATTTATTTAGCTGTATTTATATCCCGCTTTTCACCGGGTCAAAGCGGTCAATTGGGGGATACATTTAACACGAGGGAATATGAGACACATACACTAATACTTACAGGGAACATGGGCAGTGGAGGGTTAAGTGGCTTGCCCAAGACCACAAGGAGTGCCTATGGGACTAGAAATCCCAGTCCCTCTGGCCTGAGATTGCTGTCCCCAGGTGGGACTTGAACCCCCGGCCCTCCGGCCTGAAGTACCTTGTCCTAACCACTAGACCACTCCTCCCCTCGTGGTCTAGTGGTTAAGTAGTGAACACGAGAGCAAACGGATCAGGACCCCAAAGCAGCTTTGAAAAGGTGGGTGATATGCATGTGTATTATTAAGAGTCCGAAAATCAGCCTGACTAGAAGATATATAAAGGACCATGTTGAAAACCCCAGCTATGAGAGTCCAAATACTTTCCAGAGCATTCTCCTAAATAGCAAAGGCAGTTGTATTCAGACAGAAGTAGTCTGGATGTTGTACAGGTGATCATAAGATCGTAAGATATGCCATACTGGGTCAGACCAAGGTCCATCAAGCCCAGTATCCTGTTTCCAACAGTGGCCAATCTAGGTCATACGTACCTAGCAGTTTCCCCAAAAGACAAAGGTTCCACAATGCTTGTACTGGGTCAAGCATTGATATCCTGGGTCCCTTCTTAATAATGGTTTATGGACCTTTCCTCCAGGAACTTGTCCAAACCTTTTTAAACCCAGCTACACTAACAGCCTTTACTACATCCTCCGGTAACAAATTCCAGAGTTTGATTAAACGTTGAGTGAAAAAATATTTTCTTTTATTAGTCTTAAATAGTTTACCCTGTAGCTTCATTGCATGTCCCCTAGTCTTTCTTATTCTGATAACGTAAACAATCGATCTACGTTTACCTGTTCCACTCCGTTCATTAATTTATAGACTTCTATCATATCTCCCTTCAGCCGTCTCTTTTCCAGGTTAAAGAGCCCTAACCTTTTTAGCCTTTCTTCATAGGAGTATCCTTCCATCCCCTTTACCATTTTGGTGGCTCTTCTCTGAACCTTTTCTAATAACGCTATATACGTTTTAACATACGGTGACCAGAATTGCACACAATATTCAAGGTGCGGTCTCACCATGGAACGATACAGAGGCATTATAATATCTTTTGTTTTATTTTCCATTCCTTTCCTTATGATACCTAGCATTCTATTTGCTCTCTTGGCCGCCGCTGCACACTGGGCCGAGGGTTTTAACATGTTATCCACAATGACGCTTAAATCTTTTTTCTGGGTGGTGGTTCCTAATGTGGAACCTTGCATCGTGTAACCATAGTTTGGGTTGTTCTTCCCTAGGTGCATAACTTTGCACTTGTCCACATTAAATTTCATCTGCCATTTTGATGCCCAGTCTTCCAATTTATCAAGATCTTCTTGCAATTTTCCACAATCCTCTTGGGTTTTAACAACTTTAAAATTTTTGTGTCATCTGAAAATTTGATAACCTCACTCATTCCCTTTTCCAGGTCATTTATGAATATGTCAAAAAGCAGCAAACCCAGCACAGATCCCTGGGGTACACCACTATTCACCTTTCTCCATTGGGAAAATTGGCCATTTAGCCCTACCCTCTGCTTTCTATCTTTTAACCAGTGCATAAGTCTCACTGGCAGGTCAAAGAAGAGCAGAGTCATTTCTGGGATATAACTAGATGTAATGATGAAAGCTCTGCTAAAATTACTGAACTCCTGTTTGCTACACAATGCCACTAGTAATTAACACACATGCTGAAGAGAAAGTGAATGAATTATTTAGGGACCACTTGACATTACATCTACTGCAGAAAGTATGACGTGCAGGAGAGGATCCACTTACAGTCCATCTCCCATCATCTAAATTACAGCACAAGCAAAACATTTCCACACTTCAGTACTCTGCCCCACAACAGTTATTTCACTCTCACACATCATCTGCGCTACTGGAACATGCTTGGTCCAGGCTTCATCCTAGTTTTACCACACATAGTTCCCAGTATGGATGGATGGAAGGGTAAGAGGCTGATGGATAGAGGAGAATTAGGAATCCTGGGTCCTCCTTAATCTGATTCAGTAAACTATAAGATCCTTTTGGTTAAGCCTTAGAGAAGGGATTGGGAGTGTAGTAAAGGTTTGCTTCATTCCTGTCGGGAAGGTCAGAAATGGCTGTAAAAATGGGGAGGTATGGGGATAACAAGATCCCTAGGGCAACCGTATTCAACATTTATCCATATCCTTCTGGTACATATTTAGAAGCACTAGATTGCCAGTGATATACAGATCTTGCTTCCACAGAAATCAAATAGAGAGCAGTTTCTGCAGTTATTCTCTGGATGCCTTAATATGGTTCTGAAATGGACGAGAATGAATTTCCTAAAGCTTAATCTGGAAAAGACAGTAGAGTCCTATGGGTACGGCTTGCAATTTCTCCCACTTTCGATTACTATACTTCCAATTTTACTGGAAGTAAAAAAAAAAAAAAGTTTGGAAATTATTCTGCATTTCTCTATAACCACTCTTAGATGTGGTCAGGTCTTTCTAATAACCATAACAAATTTGAGGCTTCATTCCTATCTGTGCCCAAAGACTTTTAGATCAGTGGGAAAGGTTACAGTGCTTATAGCCTGTTAGACTACTAGAATCCTATAAAACAAAGGCCTCCCAAAAAAATTGAGCCGATAATCAAAATATTGCCAGCAAGAATAGTTACCATATTTCCCAGATTATAAGCTGCTCCCGAGTGTAATTCGCAGAGGTCAAAACTAGGCATTTTACCTGTAAAAATCACAGTACAAGTTGCCCCACTATATAAGTCTCATAGCATAGCAGCTTATTCCACATTAGATTTGAGAAAGCCGTTGGTCCTCGTTTTCGGTATCACTGTGTAATAGTTCTGCAATTTCAGGCGCCAGTTCATTTTCTTTGTCTTCATCTTCACGATTATCGGGGCTCTTTAGTATCTCAACCTTCACAAAACCGGATTTTAGTATTTTATCACTCCCCTCCCCCCCAGACTTCTGCAAAAGTGGCGTGGCACATATGGCCGGTAGCCGTGAAACTGTGTTCTCCGTGGCACATCTAGTTTTCCCCATAAGTGACGCAACACAGCTTCGAATCTTCTGTTGACAGAAATGTCAAGCAGTTGAAGCATTTTTGTCATACCACCAGTATAATAACTGGGGACAGTGTTCAGAGATTTTATTTTTTTTCTTTATGGCTTCAGTAAAATGGGCTTTCATGCTATCCATGACAAGTAGTGTTTTTTGTCTCTTGAAAAATCCGTCCAGCCACTTACTAAAGCAGTGCTGCAGCCTTTTCAACTTCATGCTCTTATCCATCCATCCATGCATCCTCTCTCATTCACATCAACAACAATGTTGATGCCGCGGTGTACGAGTTCGGCACCTTTAGTATCACCATTTTTACAATTTCTGTGGAGTTAAAAAGAAGATGTGTTGATACTGAAATTTGTCTGGTATGTTATTTGCAAGTATATTCCAAGTACATACCAGTCTGTTGATCGGAGGGTCTGCTTGCAAGCGTTGGGCGTAGAGCAGAGGGTCCAGGGAGGAAGACTGTCCACTGCGCAGGTGTATTTATATGCAGATAAGAGGGGTGTGGTCCACCACGTAAATTTATTAAGTTGCCCCATTGCATAGGTGACGCCATCCTCCCTCTATGTAAAAAAATGTATTTTATATTCTGGGAAATATGGTACTCATAGCACTTGTTGGGAGAGACCTGGCTACTTTTCTCTCTGCACAGATTACTCTTACAGAATTGAGTTTGGTTGAAATGTCTTTATTTAATAAATCATTACTTTTTTAAAATTGGCATGGCCTTGGAAAATGGAGAAAAATATTTAAAAGTATACAGTACCCCAGCCAGCAAATGAATTCAGCTTTTGCTTCTATTAAAACCTTTCAGGCTGGAAAGAACTAGAGCCTGGTCCTTTTCAGATGCAGCCCCTAATCTGTGGGACATTTTGGAGCTGAAAAGGGATCCAAGATTATAACAGATTTAGAGGTAAATCCTAAACAGGGCTATTTAAGATGGTAGATTTATTGAAACCTAATGGATGTTTCCACCCCTGAGCCCTATCCTTTGTTTAACTACTACTACTATTACTACTACTGAGTATTTGTATAGCGCAACAAGACGTATGCAGACTGCACAGACATGTAAGACAATCCCTGCTCATCAGAGCTTGCAAATCTTGTCAAGACAGATAGCACAGTAGCTGTAGACATGGGATACATCTAGGGGGAATGGTAAGGAAACACAAAGGAAAATCAGGTGAGTCAAGATGCGAAAGCGGCAGCGAAGAGGTGAGTTTTCAGCCTGGATTTGAAAAGGGACAGAAAAGGTGCCTGATGTACAGACTCAGATAGTTTGTTCCAAGGATAAGGAGCAGAAAGGTGAAAGGTTTTAGACAGAATATGGGATGTTACGTATCACCTGGTTTATTATATGTCATATACTACCCTGAAGCTTCTCCAACTGAACATAGCCCTCATGCTGGTCTTTCATACTTGACCCCGGTAGAAAATGGTTAATCATGATGGTTCTCACTTGCTCACTCTATCCATTCCGTATTTATACTGTACTTGTAATAACTTTTTCTCCGTACTTGTAGTTTTAACTTATTTACCACCCCCATCTAATTAACCAAAAATACCATGTATATAGTTAGCCATGTTTTTTGTATATAGTTAACCCTGTTTACCGCCAAGTTTATGTACCCTGTTCTTTGTAAAAAACCAATGCTGTCTGTGTCATTGTGTTTATATTTGTTCATATGTAAACCGCACTGATTAAAAGAGCACGGTAGAGACTTCCCCTGCTCTTCTTTGGGAAGCTGGCAAGGCGGTTATGCGTGGGGAAATTATCAGTTATCATGGCCAGAAGCGTAAACGACTAAACCAGCAGGTTCTGCTTCTGGAGAGGGCCCTGACCAAAGCTCGGAGAGGAGCGTCCGCGGATAACTCTGCGGTGCATCAACGTGTATTGCGGGACCTTCAACTGGAGTTGGAGACGTTACTTCATCGCCGTGCGCAGAAATCTTTGTTGTATTATCGGTTCAAGCTTCACTGCCACGGTAACAAGGCTGGTAAACTGATGTCGGCCCTGGTGCGACCTGGGATGGGTGCCCGCCATATTGGGGCCATTAAACGGCCGGACGGGGTCATTCTGCGAGATCGGCAGGCGATTGAAGTTGAGTTCACGGATTTCTATCGGCGCCTTTATGGGAATGAGGGGGATCGGGAAGAGGAGGGTCGGCATTTTTTGGCTGGCTGTGTCTTGCCGCGCCTTACGGCTGAACAGCTGTTGCTCCTTAACCGGCCTCTCACGGGAAGGGAGGTTCAGGACGGCATTCAGCATCTGAAAAATGGCAAAGCACCGGGGGCCGATGGCTTTCGTGGAGAATTTTATAAGCTTTTGGGAAACGCCTTGGTGGTCCCCTTGGTGGGCTATTACGAAGATCTGGTGCAGAGAGGACATTTCCCGTTTGAGGCGAATAAAGCCATAGTTACTGTTTTGCCTAAACCTGGGCGAGATCCTCTTTTGCCGGGCTCCTACCGACCGATTTCGCTTCTTAATGTTGATATTAAACTCTTCGCCAAGATTATGGCGGATCGGTTGGCCCCCCTGCTGCCGTTTCTGGTACACCACAACCAGGTGGGCTTTGTTAGGGGCCGACAGGTGTCCCATAACCTTCAGAGAATCCTGCTTTCCTTTTGTTCTGAGCAGGTCCGGAGCCATGGTTCCTTACTTATAAGCTTCGACGCCGAGAAAGCGTTCGACAGGGTCCAGTGGAGTTTTATGTACCAGGTTCTCGGGGTGATGGGATTCGCTGGCTTCTTCGTGGACGTGGTCCGGCTGTTGTATGCCGCCCCAATGGGGGCCCTCTTGGTGAATGGAGCGGTGACGGCGGATTTCGCAATCCAGAAGGGGACCCGACAGGGGTGCCCGCTGTCCCCACTCCTCTTTGTCCTTACTTTGGAACCTCTTCTACATAAGATCCGAGTGGCCCCGCACTTTCGAGGTATCCCCATGGGCAGGGAGGAATTTCGTGTGGCCGCGTTCGCGGACGATCTGCTTGTACATCTGAGCGACCCGCGAGTTGGGCTCCCCTATCTTTTACAACTCATTCGGGACTACGGGCAGGTTTCGGGGTTTAAACTTAATTTGGATAAATCGGAAGCGTTGCCCTTAGGGGCTGAAGTGGGACGAGTATGGCCGGGCGACTTTCCTTTACGCTGGGCGGATGGCCATTTCAAGTACTTGGGGATTTATTTGCCGGCGGACCTGGGGAATCTCTACCGCTTGAATGTTGATAGGGTGTTTACTTCCATCTCGACGGCGGTGGACAAATGGCGGGATTTACCGTTGTCTCTGGGGGGGCGCGTAGCACTATGTAAGATGACGCTTTTCCCTAAACTTCTTTATGTGCTTCAGACGCTGCCGCTGTTTCTCATGCGCTCCGACCTTCGCCGGCTTGATCGGATATTTAACTGGCTGCTTTGGCGGGGGAGGAAACCTCGGGTGCGTTTGGCTGTCCTAAGTCAACCCCGTGAGCTAGGAGGCCTAGGCTTTCCTGACGTGCGGCAGTATAATATTGCATGCCTGTTACGGTATGTGCGGGACTGGTTATGGGATCTGGAGGATTACTCCCCGGTGGGGACACTTGCGGCTGTGGTCTCCCCGTGGCATTTGCGTTATCTTCTCCATGCTAAAACGATCCGGGGTATGGGGGGGCCTCCTCTTCTTCGGCGTGTTCTCCTTGACCCGGTTCGCTGGGCCTGGCGGTGTTTCTGCATAGGTCGCCGCTTGACGGCGGCGCAAACGCCGTACCTTCCCATTTGTGGGAATGCCGATTTTGCTCCGGGTATGGGGTCTTCGCCTTTTACGGCCTGGAGCCGACTGGGGATCATTAATGTGGAGCATGTGCTGACCCCAGAGGGAGGGCTGGTTGGCTTTTCTACTCTGTGTCAGCAATACCCATTGGGTCCCAATGATGCCTTTCGCTATGCCCAGCTTCGTAGTTATGTTTCTACAGTTCCCCAGGCCTCTCGGACAGGAGATGTGAGTACGGTGGTGGAGGTAGCGTTGTTGGGGGGTGAACAGGGCATGCGGGTGGCATGTCTTTATAAGATGCTATGGGACGGGGTCCCCCCCCCAAGACTTGGCATCCGCATGGACTATTGAATTAGGGGAGACGGTGTGTGGAGCTGAACTTCTACGGGGGTTGGCAAATATTGCCTCCCTGCGCACTCTGATCTCTCATCGTGACACTCAATATAAGCTTTTGAGACGGCTCTATTTCGCCCCTCTCAGGGCGTGGCGTGCGGGGGTGGGGGCAGACCACCGATGCCCTAGGTGTGGAGAACCCAGGGCCACGTTGGGACACATGTTTTGGCGTTGCCGGGCTGCCCAAGTGTTCTGGGAGAGGGTGCGCTCTTATTTGTCTACATGCCTTTACCGGAGTGTGACATGGACTGCTAAGAATGTGGTGCTGGATGTTTGGGAACCCGAATGGTTGACTACTCTGGGTGCCGTGTGCTGGAACTGGATGCGTTTGGTGTTGGTGACTGCGCGAGTGACTGTGCTACAGCAGTGGCTTGACTCTAAAGGTCCCCAGTATGGTCTCTGGCGTGTCCACCTTCACAGGCTTCTGCTAATGGAGCAGCTCGGAGCCCGGGGGTCTGAGCAGAGGTGGCAGAGGTTCTTGGAGGGCTGGGGTCCCCACTTGCACTTGCTACCTTGGCGAATGCGCAGTAGGATATTGAGGAGGCCCTGAGGGCCAGGATGGGGGTGTGGGCGATATGCCCCACCTCTTTGTAAGCTATGCTAGAAGGACCGACAGGCTTTGGTGTTACCCACCCTTTTGTTGCATAGGGCGGCTGAGGGGGGAGGGGGGAGGTGGGCATGGGGGGGGAGAGGGGGAGGGGGAGGTAGGCTTAGGGAGAGAAGGTGGGGTGGCGAAGGCCCATTATTGTGCTTTGGTCTTTGATGGCGGGCTTGGGAGCAGAGTACACCCCAAGCTGGGCCGGTTTCCTGTGGGGAAGTGTCATCTCCTTTCTTCTTCCCCTCTCTGTTTCCTATCACCCGCAGTGGCCCCTTGCGGAGGTTGCTGGGGTAGGGGGCGTTAACGAGATGGCTGTTATCTTCTTTTCTGTCTCCCCCTTTGTTAGTGTGGGTGTATGCGTACATTTCTTATTTCCTCCTGTACGACGGGGGGGTTGGGGGGGCGTGGGAGCTGGGCCTTGGCACTGGGACCCCTATGGGGGGGTCTCATTGAAAACTAGGGGACCTTGCAGCATGTTATTGTTGGTGATTTGTCTACTTTTAAGTGTTCTGGACTGTATTGATTGACCTTGACTTCGGCTTTGTGTTTAAACATCTCTTTGTGCTGGGGTTTTTTCTGTAACTCTCCTGGTGCTGTCTTTGTTGGATTTTCTGAATAAAAAACAGATTAATCATAAAAGAGCGCGGTATATAAGAAAAATAAATAAATAAATAAATTTTACCTTACTGTATTTCATATTTTACTTTTTGAATGCAGAGGTAGAATATATAAATTCTGAAATTAAAACACTCAGTTATCAATGAGCAGCTGTAAAAAAAATATTAAAAAAGGACTTATTGGGTAGGTAAAGAAATGGTGTACTGCATAAACAGGCTAAACATTGAAGACTCAAGAGAGAAACCTCAGGAAACGAAAAAGTATATTTGAAGCTACTGCAGATATATTGTAGTCATGTATATGATGCTGGGAATCTTGTAGAAACAAAGATTCCTAGATCCTCATATCAGCCTCAAGAGTTCTTCCTGTTGTAGACATTCATTAAAAAGATAGATAGATATTTTGGATTGGAGGAGTAGCTTAATGGTTAGAGCACTGGCTTGGGAACCAAGAGACCAGGGTTCAATTCCCATTAACATTCATTGTGGCCTTGGGCAAGTTACTTAACTCTCCACTGCCTCAGAAAAAGTTATCAAGGTCCCTATTTAACGTACATTACCAAGTTTAGGTTACAATGTAAACCGCTTTGATTGAAATGAAAAAGCAATATAAAAAAAAACAACCTACTGTTAAATACATACATACAGTATATTAGTACAGACTAGGTCACACTATCCTAAGGCCGAGGAGCTGGTAGACTGAAGGATGTGGATTCCTGTAACAATCTATGCAGTACTGTTATATGGGAGAATTTTCCAACTTTACAAACAGCTGAGATGGAATTACTCCTATTGAAGATGTCAAGTGCAGTGTCTATATTAGATCCTTTTCCATTAAAGCAGGCCATGACACCCTTCCTGATTAAGTCTACATTGGTCTCTGGGAGTTCTCATTTCTCCCCCTTCAAATACTTATTTTCCATTCTCTGATTGATTGTTCTTAGATAGAATAATATTGGTACTTTCGACTGTCTTCAAACAGAAATCAGTTATTAGATCCTTGTCAAGGAAGCCTGTATAAGGGGCAAAACACTAAATGGTATCTATGTTTGTTTTTAATTGCAGATGGATAGAGCCATGACAAACACAGAGGTATTTGACCTATCTGCCAGAGCCTGGATTGTTGTGATCTTATCCTATGCACTCAATGCAGCAGAAGGTGACCATTTTACTTACCAGATAAGGTCCTTTCCTCAAGTACTGCTAGACCAGTCCAGACAAGTGGGTTGTGTTCCCCTACCAGCAGATTGGTGAAATCAAAGGAACCAAATGAAAAGCCCAGGTTTCAGTGACATCACTCCCATGCTCCTATCCACCTCAAACACCAGAGGTCTCTGCAGTATCTGTTCCAAAGCATATGGGAGAACATGGCAAGACTCGCACAACTTCAACATGGGCAACAATGAGTAAAACAAACAGTAGGGATCTATGTACAGGAAAGCACAAACAGAAGGCTGTCAGTAGAATATGGACTTGCAGCACCAAGTAGATAAATCACAGCAGAGCTGGTCTAGCAGGACTCAAGGAAAGGACATTATCTGGTAAGTGAAATGTCACCTTCCATATCATCCTGCTAGACCAATCCAGACAAGTGGGACATACTAAAGCTATACCTCCACTGGGTGGAAGACGACACAGCAGCTCACAAAACCTTTGAGTCAAAGACCGTGTCCGCCCGAGCATGGACATCCAAGTGGTAATGCTTGACAAAAATAGAAAGTGAAAATGATGCCCACCTTGCCGCCCAACAACGTCTACAGGGGCTACCGAGCTCCACTCCACCCATGAGGACACTTGCGCTCAGGTAGAATGGACACGCAAACCCTCTGGAAACGGCCGGTTCTGCAACAGGTCCACCGAGGCAATAGTCTCCTTGATCCAATGCCCTAATGTAGACTTAGCTGCCATGT
The DNA here is from genome assembly GCA_033557465.1 of Ichthyophis bannanicus. NCBI lineage: Eukaryota > Metazoa > Chordata > Amphibia > Gymnophiona > Ichthyophiidae > Ichthyophis > Ichthyophis bannanicus. The sequence continues at coordinate 137,197,765 of CM066042.1, forward strand.
CACCCTTGCATGGGCCAGCAAACAGCACAAAAAGATGATTGGACTTATCAAAGGCATTCATAACCTCCAAGTACCAAAGAAGCAACCCCCCCCCCCCAAACATCCACAAAGCAAAGATCGTTATCCTCCCTCTGACACTGTTCCTTAGAGGAGGGCGGGCAAACCACCAGGTTCACATGAAATAGAGAAAATCACCTTGAACAAGAATGAAAGCACAGGCCGAATGGAAACAGCCTCCTCTGGAAAAGACAGATAAGGATCTTGGCAAGACAGAGCCAGCAGCTCAAAAATCCTCCTTGCAGAACAAATCGCAACTAAGAAGACCGCCTTAAGCGTCAAATCCTTCAGAGTAGCACGCTTCAATGGCTCAAAGGGTGCCAACATCAGGGCCCTGAGCACCAAACACAGATCCCAAGAAGCGACCACAGACTGGAGGGGAGGACACAGACACCGAACCCCCTGGAGAAAGCACGAGAGGTCCAGGTGCAAGACACAAGACCTACGAGGCACCAGACCTTGGAAACAGAATAAGGCCACCACCTGAACTTTCAGGGAGCTGAGTCAAAGGCCATTCTCCAGGCCATCCTGTAGAAAGGCCAACAGAGATGGCACTTTGGTCACCTCAGGGGCCACCTGCCGAGCGCCACACCATCGCTCAAAGAGGCAGCAGACCTGCACATAAGCCAGGTTAGAAGACCTCCTCCAGGCTCCGAGCAGAGTGGAAACCACTGCCGGAGAGTAGCCCTTACGCGCTAGCCATCTCCTTTCAAAAGCCAAGCAATAAGCAAGAAGGAAGCCAGGTCTTCAATGATGGGCCTCTTATGCAAGAGACTCCTAGATGGGGGCAAGCAAAGAGGTGGTGCTCGCAAGAGATGCATCAGATCTCCGAACCATGCTCTCGTCGGCCAATCCAGTGTCACCAGAATAATCTATCCCAGGTGGCACTTTATATGCCAAATCACACGTTACATTAGGGGCCATGGAGGAAACTCATACACCAGGTGTTGACTTGGCATCAATGCCCTTGTACCCACTCTGTGTGGTGACTGAAGAAGTGGCACACTTTGACATTGGAGCGGGTCATCATCAGATCCATCTCGGGGCAGCCCCAGCAGCGCAGAATTGACTGAAATGCCTCCTGACAACTCCCACGCTCCTGGATCCAAAGAGTGCTAGCTAAGAAAGTCCGCTTACACAGTATCCACTCTGGCAACCTGCTGAGCTGACAATGCTAGGAGGTTCTTCTCCACCCAGGCAAACAGGAGAGTCATCTCCAGGTCTACGCCGGCACCCCTTGTGCCACCTTGATGATCAAAATACCAGAACCGCCCAGCTTTCAACCAGGGATGGAAACACAGAAGAGCCAACCTCATGGATCACACCGCCTCCCTGTGGTTCCAACAACCCTGGGCTGTGCGGTCATAGTAATGAGCTCCCCAGCCTAAGAGACTGGCACCCATCATCAGAGGGATCCATGGGTAAATGTCCAGCATCATACCCTTCCCTCAGATGACTGGGCTGCCACTATCACAGATTGGTATTCACCATCATCGGGAGCAGGAACCTGAACTCCAGTTCCTAAGAACTCTGGGACCACCAATCTGCCTTCCACAGGAATGGCATCTTGCGCATCCACCTTGGAAATATCAAACCACGCAACACACTTCATCTCCGGGGGAGTGTGCATCTTCTTATACAGCCTTAGCCCTTTAGGCAGAGAGTTGGGGGAATCCCATGCCGACCGAAACAGGTCCTTGGGCACCTCCAGGAACAGGAGACAGTAGTGGATTTCTGCACCTCTTGCAGGAGTGGATGCCTCTTCAGTTCCTGCTCTGTGTCTGGAGCATCCGCCAAGCTCAAGGTGGATAAGACCCTAGGATCAACGCTTCCAGTTCCTACTCCTGGAACAGGCAGATAACATCAGCTTCCTTACAAGCCTCTGATGGCGAGAGTACTTCATCCACATTAAACATTTCAATCCACGTCACAGTCCAAATCTCAGACAGATCCCAGCTGATCTTCTCCAGAAAGCACCATCTGTCAGGAATGCTTAGCCATCAATCAAATAGGGCTTCTACTCTCAGCCTGCTCCTCACGAAACTGCACTTGGGAGGAAATCAGAGGCCGCAGGGTCTGAATTTCCACGCCAGAATGACCAGGTCTGCTGTAAAAGGAAAAGAATCCCAGGGGAGGACAATCCGGACTCTGGAAGCTCTCCTTGTGGAAATGACCTCCCATGCTAGGAAACATAGGTCACCATTGATCTCTTAGAGAATGGGGAGAGACCCACAGCACGGTTGGCTAAATATCCTTACCTGTAGCATCATATGCCACCTCCTGCCCCAAGGCAGGCAAAGTCAGACTAGCAGAATCCCCCAGCCAAAAAGAGGGGGAGTAGACCATCCAGGGACAACTCATTAACAGACATGCAAGAAGGGCAGAGTCCAGAAGCTGGGGATGAGGCTTACCACAAGCCAAATGTTTCCTGGAAGGCAGAGAATTAAGGCAACTATCACAATAGCAGGCGTTAAGGCTGCAGCAGTCCAATAGGCATGTGCTAATTGCACTTTTATTGCAACGTGCATTACAGGTGCGAGGGTAGGAACACGCATTGGAGCCACTCGGGCAGAAGGCGCACAAGGACCACGTGACCACAAGGCGCACAATATTAAAAATGCTATTAGCATATGCAGAAAACACAACACCAATGGTCGCCAGTAGTCCACCCCGAATTGCATTCCATAGATGGAATTAGGAGCCCCCAACAACAATGACGAGGTCAAGCCTTAGTACTCACCCCCTGAGAGTCCAGGCAGAAGATCCATGCAGGGCTCAGCTATACTCCCCTGAAACTGCTTCTCTGGCTGGCAGGCAGATTCCTCTGAGAGCCTTCTGCAGTCTTCGGGAGAGGGGGAACAGAGGAGGAAGGAGAGGGCATTGAGGTCGTGTAAGGCTGCTGAATTCTTCCATTCTTTCAATTTTCTGGCTGCTCAACAGGCTCTTAACCAGGGTAAGAGGGTGGTTGAACCAATTTTCTCTCCTCCTATGGCTAGCGAAAAGATTGTAGTCTAGTGGAGTCTCCCATGTTGCACTCAAGTGAGAGAGAGTCACCCTCAAAGTGGTCTGTCACGAGCAGTTTTTTTAATCAGTCTTTTCCTCTCAGTTCTTCAGAGAGAAGACAAATCCATCCACTATCTGCTGGAGACAAAGAAATACTGAAGGGACCTCTGGTGGATAAGATGAAAAGCGGCATGTGAGTGATGTCACTGAAACTTGGGCTTTTCATTAGTTCGTTGTCTCCATCAATCTGCTGGTAGGGGAACACAATGTAGTTGTCTGGACTTGTCTAGCAGGACAATATGGAAATTGCATTCAGAATATTGCTCTGGATCTATCAGACCCTGGTACTGTTATCTAAGATGCACAATGGTGCCAGTTCATGGCATGGCTGCGATCTCTCAGGTAGCTATATGCATTAGCTTTTTATACTGATGGGTCTTTTATCCTGATGGTTCCATGGAATCAGATCTGGAACCTAGGCGAGGAACTAAGACTTAACATTTATCATGCAGGTTGGTGTTTTTGGATTAGCTTGTCTGTTTATTTTAATTATTTTGATATTGTTATTTTTTATGTTTTATTTGTATCCCATGTACGCAATATAAGCAATACTTTTATTATGTGTAAATCTTTTTTTTATTAATATTCAAGATAATAACCAGTTATTTCTACATCAACCACACAGGGATGAACACTCAATCATTAGCAATTTCCAGACAATATTCTCAGATATATACATATCCTATTGCAACCCCTGTTTAGAGTGCCTTTATAAGTCAATATCTCAATAAGAGCATTATAGTTTCCATATTTTCAAACTTTACTACTCTCTCCCCCATCCATTCTCAAGAGGTATGTTGGCCATCATGATGTCTATCCTCTCCCTGCATATCAACCATCTGAGCATCCAGGTGGGTGACTCTTACCGCCCTTGAAGCTCTCCCTCCCCCCCCCCCTTCTTCTCCCTCCCCAGAGGATCCCATTAAGTGGAAACCAGATGAGTGTGTGAGTGAGTGTGTGTATGTGCGTGTGTCTGTCTGTCTCCACCAAGCATTCCCTAGAGACTGAAACTGGATTTATAAACCTCAAAGGGTGAGAATACCATTTCAGGCTCTTGGGGAAAGGTTATATATTCAAGTAAGGCTCCTAGATGCTTAAAAAAAAAAGTTGTCCTTTTTCTTCCCTCCCTTCTTGGATACGATCCCCTTCCCATATTATCAGTTGTTGGAGTGCGTTTCACCATTCCCAATATCCTGGTCCAGACGGGTCCCGTCAATGCCTTAAAAGAAATGATTTGGAAAGTAGACAGGCCTTGCGAACCAGGAGTAGCCTTCCTGCCCCCCTTACTCCAAGTGGTTCCTGAGTATCCAGGATTGCAAATCCAGGTGTGAGAGTCGGCCGTAGTCCCAGTAGTTGCCCTACATAAAATTTATACTTCTGACCAAAATGCTTTTATTGTCTTACATTCCCAGAACATGTGTCCTAGGTATGCCGGCTTGAAGTCATACTGGGGGCATTTTGCAGTTTCAGCAAAGCCTGCCTTCCAAGCCCTTTCTGGAGCACAGTACACTCTCATCAGGATTTTGAATTGCACCTTTCTGTATTGGACCCCTTGGACAAGACCAGATATACGCGCCACCACCGGTTCCCATGCAAACCCTTCTAGTGATATATCTAAATCCACTTCCCATCCATGGGTCCACTGTTCATATGTTCGAGTTTGGGGTAGTTCTCCTATGTTTTTACGGTATTGGGCTATGGAGGCAAAAGTGGTCCTGAAGATCTTGCAAATGGGAGTAGTCTGTCCTTCTCATCAACTACTTGTCTAAAGGTGTGTCACTCTCATTACAGCCCATATCTGGAAGGCGCACAAATCAGATTCTGGGGGGAAAGCTTTATTACTTTGGATAGGCAGGTACCTAGTAGTGCCAAAGGAAATTCCTAATAATCTACAAAGAGTTTTCTATCCATTACAGACCCCCTTTATCAGTAGACTATCTCGAGTTTGTAAAGGGAATTGGTCCCAGGGAGTGTGAAGAATAGACACTAGCAACAAAGGTGCCATCAAGGCTGCTTCTACTTCACAAGGTGTAAAGACCGATTGCTCCCCCATCCAGTCTCAGACATGTCGAAGCACACATGCCAGATTATAATGTGTTAAGTCAGGGAGACCCATGCGCCCCTATTCCATGGCCCCTGTAGCCAAACATGGGTCAACCTGGAACCTCCCGCCTCCTCCACAAAAAGCTCTGTAAGGATTTCTCTATTTCATGTACATCACGATGGGACAATTTAAATGGGCAATAGTTGCATAATATAAAGAATCCAGGGGAATACCATCATCTTATAGGCTGCAATCCTACTTAACAATGACAATGGCAGAAGGCTCCAGTCCCTTAGTTTGTCCCACACCTACCCCAGCAGGGGAGGAACAGTCATATTGTAAAGTCGATTTGGGATGCTAGGGAGCCAGATTCCCAAGTACTTAAATTTATCAGCTGCCCATTTAAGAGGAAACCGTTTTGGCCATTGACTTCATAGACATCCAAAGCTTCCAACTTAGATTTCTTTAACTGCAACCTAGCCAACCCTCCAAAATTCTCTATTTCTGACAATGACTTGGATAGGGAGTCCTTTGGGTCTGTTAGCATTATTAGTTGGTCATCCGCAAATGTGGAAACTTTAAAAACTGTGTTTCCTATTTGCACCCCTGGAATATCTTCTCTGGAATATATGATTCTTATAAGGGGATCCAGGAAGAGAACAGATAGTAGCAGTGATAGGGAGCATCCCTGTCTCGTACCTCTCTCCAAGTTAAAGTGCGAGGTAAGGTCCCCATTCACCCCCCCCCCCCCAAGTCGCCATAATATGATAATACAGGGCTTGCACTTCTTGAAGAAATTCTTCTCCTAGCCCGTAAACCCCCAGAGTCTCAGAAAGAAATGACCAATTGACCCCATCAAATGCCATTTTGGCAGTGAACTCGCTCCAGAGATGCAATGATCCAGAGATTACTACTAACCAGGTAGCACCCCCGCACAAATCCAGTCTGGCTCAGATGAATCACTCAGATAAACAATGGGCCAAGCACTCCACGATATCTTAGCAAAAAACAGCTTTAGGTCTAAGTTTAGGAGGGAAATTGGATGACAAAGACCCAACCATGGTTGAGTCCTATCGGCTTGGGCAGCACCACTATATGTGCTGAATTTACATCATACTTTAGTTTGCCAACAATTAGCCATTATTAAACACATTCACTAAGGGTCCTAACAATTGTGGCGATAAGATTTTGCAATTCTAAGCTCTGTAGCCGTCTGGCCCTGGGGCCCTGCAGAAAGTAGCACCTGCTACAGCCCTTTGTACTTCATCTGCCAAGACGGGAAATCCAAGGTTTGCTCGCTGACTTGGGGACACTTGCAGGAGCGACACCTGCCTCAAATAGGCATGAATTCATGTTGGGGAGACCTCATCTTTCCTATAGAAGGAGCGGTAAAGGTTAACGAAGATGTCCCCAATATCCTTTGTATCCCGTCACACTATTCCAGCCCCATTTTGAAATGCAGTCACAAATCGAGAACCCTGCCTTTTTTTTTTTTTTTTTTTTAAAGACAACTCGCCAGCAGTTTCCCAGATTTATCTCCATACTGATAAAGATGATATTTGTAATATACAAGGGATTTCTTCACCCGCTGGTGTGGCAAACGTATAGTTCCCGACATCTATCAGGTCTGGCTTTAATGTCTGCATAACCGCCCCAAAGTAGCGGTTTACAGTTCCTCCCATGAAAGCCATAGAAAGCACCACATCTCATCACTCTGTCTCCTCATGGGGTGGCAGAATTCAGGGCATGTATGGAGTCCAAATAAGAGAGACAGTCACCAAGCACTAAATCTGTATTGGACAGGTGCAGAGGGTCAGACATTCCACTTGGGCACCAGTCAATGGTCTCACAGCCTGGCTCACAGCTGTGTACATTGTTGTCCCATCTCACCGCTGACAATGGTACCCCCAGATGTTAAAGAAAAAAGCAAAAACTTCTTAGTATTTGCTTTATCTGAAAAGTCAAAGACAGAAATACATTTGAGGCCGCTTTAGGGTGTGAATATATTATGAGCTGTATCAGGAGATGCTCGAATCATGAGGCAATGTAGATCCCCATACCTAATAATCAGACAGACAATAGCACTTGCAAATTGATGTACTTTGGCTCTGGTCATACCTTGGAGATATGTGTGCATTTGTATGCCTGAAAATGTGAGAAAATACAAAAGTTGAAGAAAGGTAAATAAAAAATTATATAAAATGAATGGAGTAGAAATTTATTTTTAAACCGGCATGTCACATAGCCTGCAAGTTTTTGCTTTTTTTAAAAAATTTATGTATGCCTGGTCTTATTACACTTCGCTTGATCTTTCCTCCAGTCTTTCCATTCTCCCTCCTTCTCTCCAGCTGGAGGGCAGGGGCAATAACTTTTTTTTTTATGGCGGGCTCAGGCCCAGAGTCTTCTTTCCAAGTTAAATCTGGCCTTGGGAGCTTCTCCAAACCTTGCAATGGTGATTTCTCTGGGCCAGCAACAGCTGCTGAATTATAGATGCCCTGGTGACCTGGCACCTGGGACTTTTCCAGCCATATGGAAACTTAAAAAAAAGAAAAGAAAAGAAAAGAAAAAGTAACACGAAAGCAGCTCCAACAATATTTAAAATTGTTTTCACAAAGTGGTATACATAAAAACCTACTAAATACATAATGCAAAAGCACAGATTATTGGCCTATTGTCGTTTGCGAATTTGTGTTTTTTGTGAATTTTATTTATTATGGGGCATGTTTACTAAAGCATTGAAACTGGGAACATGAGGTCTAGAGTGTGACTAGCGCATGTCCCGGTCCCATCATAGTTGGAAGTGTGCGGCAATGAAGCAGCCATACTAAAAAGCGCCATGCTATGGATGTACTGAAAAAAAAAAAGGTGGTGTCAGGGCGGAGTTGGGGCAGAATAGGTGGGAATAGGCACAAGCTACTAGTGCTGCCACACTAGTGGCGTTGCAGAGCACAGAAGACACTACTAGTGTGGGTGCCAATAATGCCGGGCCTCTGGCCAGTCGCTAGTTCCATTTGCACGGTTCAAACACACGATATGGTTGAGATTCCCATACAGGTAACAGCCCAGAGCCATCAACACAGACAAAAGGCAAGACACCCATGGATGGCACTGTACCAAGGAAAATCAGGCAGATGCCTAGGGCGGTGGGCAAGTAGGGAGAGAGAATCAATGTGCAGCAACCAGAACAGCAAAACAAATGACCAACAGCTACATAAAACAGGACTGTATTCGCTGGCAGAGTGTGCACGCTTATACCTACAAAGCAACAGTAGTCTGGAAGAGTAAATTAGACTTACCTGCTAATTGTTGTTCCTTAAGGAACTCTAGTCCAGTCCCGGAAATGTAGAGTTGTCAACCTCCACCAGCAGCTTTGGAGACTGAATGATGTCATCATTTTGATGTCACTGGTACAAATAGGCTAGATCCGCCCCCTTTCACCAGTACCTATTGACAAAGCAGACTCAGCAGAGCAACAAATAAGTAGTTATCTCAAAACTATAAGAAACAGTATATACAGGTAGAAAAAAGATAATGAACAGTCCATACAGAAAGAAAAAGACTGTGAGAGACAAGACAGGGCCGCCCCGAAAGGACGGGTGATGTCCCCAAAGAACCGGTAACTGAAGCACCAGAGCCCCGGCGCTCCCCGGCCCATGTCGCCTGCTGCCAACCCCACAGAGACCCCCGCTGAAGACGCCCCTCATTCCTGCGCCTCCCCGAGCGCCCTGACACGAAGAAATTAGATTTCCCCATAATGATGTTTTCCTTTTAAAGGTTCAGCAGCTGTCCAAACTCACATCTCGCGCGGCCAGAAACTTCAGGCTGTTCCACACCCCTCGAATGGGAGGGATCCGGGACTGGACTAGAGTTCCTTAAGGAACAACAATTAGCAGGTAAGTCTAATTTACTCTTCCTTAGCGTCCCTCTAGTCCAGTCCCGGAAATGTAGAGGATGTAACAGAGCAGTACATATCAACGGGAGGGTCCGGAAACTGCAGCCTGAAGGACGGCTGACCCAAAACGACCATCCCCGCGCGCCTGTACGTCCAAACGATAATGCCGAGCAAAAGAATGCAACGAGGACCAGGTTGCAGCTCTACAAATGTCTGCCGGCGGAACGAGACTGACTTCCGCCCACGACGCTGCCTGAGCTCTCGTAGAATGCGCCCGCAAGCCGACCGGCACTTCTCTGCCCCTCAGAATGTAGGCGGAACTAATGGCCTCTTTCAGCCATCTAGAAATGGAAGACTTTGCTGCCGCCTCGCCCTTCCGAGGGCCTCCGAAGGCGACAAAAAGCCTGTCCGACTTCCGGAAGGAAGCCGTACGACGGAGATAGCTCTTGAGCGCCCTCCGCACATCCAACCGATGCAAGCGCCCACCCGCCTGAGCCCTCTGCTCCGCGGAAAATACTGGCAGCGACACCACCTGATTCACATGGAAAGCGGACACCACCTTTGGTAAAAAGGCTGGCACCGTCCGTAGCACCACTTTGTCCGGGGAAAAAATCAAAAAAGGCTCCCGGCAAGACAGCGCCTGTAGCTCCGAAATCCTCCTGGCGGAACAGATCGCCACTAGGAACAAAGTCTTGAGAGTCAAATCCTTAAGCGAGGCTGCACTCAAAGGCTCAAAAGGTGGCCCGATCAGGGCTTCCAAGACCAAATTGAGATCCCATAGAGGAATAACCGAACGCCTCGGCGGACGCAAGAGCAAAACCGCTCGCAGGAAGCGCCGAACGTCGACATGCGTCGCTATCACCTGACCCTGAATCTTGCCGCGAAAACAGGAGACAGCCGCCAAATGCACTCGTAAAGAACTGGCCGCCAGGCCCTTCTCCAACCCTGCTTGTAAAAAGGAGAGGACATCGGACACAGAAGCCCGCATGGGGATGACAGACCGATCGGAACACCAGGCCTCAAAAACACGCCAAACGCGTATATATGCTAGGGAAGTCGACCTCCGGCGCGATCGTAACAGAGTGGCTACCACGGACGTCGAATAACCGCGGGCCGTCAACCTCGCCCGCTCAAGAGCCAGGCCGTAAGCGAGAACCGACCCACCTGAGGCATCCGCAAGGGCCCCTGAAGCAACAGGTCCTCCCGGAGCGGGAGCCGCCACGGGACGTCGGCCACCAGCCGCACCATATCCGCATACCACGGCCGTCTTGGCCAATCTGGCGCCACCAGCACCACCTGACCCTTGTGCCTCTCGATGCGTTGTATCACCTTGCCGATGAGTGCCCAGGGAGGGAACACATACAGAAGCCCCTCCGTGGGCCATCGTTGCGCCAGAGCATCCAGGCCCTCTGCCATCCGCTCTTTCCTTCGGCTGAAGAAACGCTCCACTTTTGCCGACGCGAATGTCGCCATGAGATCCATCACCGGGATCCCCCACCGGCGCACCAGCATTGCAAAGACGTCCGGATGCAGCGTCCACTCTCCCGGATCCACGCGGCAGCGGCTGAGATAATCCGCTTCGACGTTGTTGACTCCTGCGACATGCTGAGCTGACAGAGCCTGTAAGTTCAGTTCCGCCCAGGTCAGCAGCACACTCGCCTCCTCCTCCAGGGCCACACTGCCCGTACCGCCTTGCCGAATGATATACGCTACCGTGGTTGCGTTGTCTGATAGCACCCTGACCGCTGCTTGCCCCAGCACCCGTCGAAACGCCCGCAGGGCCTGAACCACCGCTCGCATTTCCAACCGGTTGATGGACCACAGTTGCTCCTCCGGCGACCAAGTCCCCTGCGCAAACGAGCCCTCTAGATGAGCCCCCCAGCCCGCTAGACTCGCATCCGTCGTGAGCAGCCGCCAGCACGGGGGCTCCAGAGGCACGCCCTGATTCAGACTGTCGGGAAGCAGCCACCATTGCAGACTGTCCTGCACCACCGTCGGACAGGGCAGGCAGTGAGACAACGCGTCCGACTGATGAGACCACCGCCGAAGAAGAGCACTCTGTAGCGGCCGCATGTGAGCCCTGGCCCACAACACCAAGTCTATCGTCGCCGCCATGGTGCCGAGCAATTGCAGGTACTGCCAAGCCGTCGGCGCCCGAAGCCTCAAAAACCGACGCACCAGTTCTCTCAAGGCCTGCGCCCTTACGTCGGGAAGGAAGACCCGGCCCGACCGAGTCTCGAAGCGCGCCCCCAGATACTCTAGAACCTGAGAGGGGGTCAAACGACTCTTCGCCCCGTTGACTACCCAACCGAGGCTGTCCAAGAACTCCACCACCCTGGCAGTGGCTACCACGCTTTCCTCTCTTGACTTCGCTCGTATCAACCAATCGTCTAGGTAAGGGTGTACCAGTATCCCCTCTTTGCGAAGAGCGGCCGCCACCACAACCATGACCTTCGTGAATGTCCGGGGAGCGGTCGCCAGACCGAAAGGAAGCGCCCGGAACTGAAAGTGTCCCATCGGCACCGCAAAACGCAGAAAGCGCTGATGCTCCCTGCGCACGGGGATATGAAGATAAGCTTCCGTCAGGTCTAAGGACGTCAAAAACTCTCCCGCGCGAACCGCCGCCAGGACGGACCGCAAGGTTTCCATGCGGAAGTGGGACACGCGAAGGCAACGATTTACCCTCTTGAGGTCGAGAATCGGACGAAACGTACCCCCTTTCTTGGGAACCACAAAATAAATGGAGTATCGACCGGCGCCGCACTGGTCGACCGGAACGGGCACTATTGCACGGAGCCGCTGGAGCCGCCCTATGGTGTCGCCCACAGCTCTCAGCTTCCGAGGGGCCCTGCAGGGGGAAAGAACAAAGGAATCTCCTACGGGGCGCCGAAATTCCAGGGCATATCCTTCCCGAATGACCTCCAATACCCACCGGTCGGAGGTAATCTGGACCCAGGCAGGGTAAAACTCCCGTAACCTGCCTCCCACGGGCACTTCGCCCACCTGGGCCCGCCTCATCTCATTGGGACTTCTTGGCACCGGAGGGCTGGAAGGTACCAAAACCCCTTCCCGCTCCCCGAAATCCACGAAAGGACTGGCCCCGCGACGGAAACCTGCTCCGCTGCGATTGCTGAAAACGAGGAGTGCGAAACTTACGAAAATCTCTCGAGAGGCCTCGAGACCCAGAAGCCCCCCGAGACTGTTTCGGTCTATCCTCTGGGAGCCGGCCCCCTTTGGACTCCCCGAGGTCCTTGACCAACTTTTCCAGATCTTCTCCAAAGAGAAGTTTACCCCGGAAGGGAAGCTTACTGAGCCGCGACTTGGACGAACTATCCGCTGACCAGTTGCGGAGCCACAGATAACGGCGAGCCGCCACTACCGAAGCCATACATTTGGCCTGACCACGAAGAAGATCATAGTGCGCGTCAGACAGGTAGGCGGTGCCGGACTCCAGCCGAGATCCATCCGCTGATTGTTCCTCTGGGAGGGAGCTCTGGATACGTTGGGACCAGCGCAAACAGCCCCTCGCCACCCAGGCCCCTGCTATGGAGGCCTGCAGGGAAAGGGCACTCATATCAAACACCTGCTTCAGCAAAGTATCCAACTTCCTATCCTGACCATCTCTCAAGGCTGCCGCCCCCTCCACCGGGATGGTGGTCTTTTTAGTGACCGCCGCCACCGCGGCATCCACCTTAGGAGAACGAAAAAGCAGCTTATCCTGCTCAAAGATCGGGTATAACCTATCCAAAGCCCTGGTCCCCCGCAACGCCGAATCCGGCGAGTCCCATTCCTCCTGAATCATATCCCGAAAGACTCTGTGGATGGGGAACACTCTCTGCGAAGTGCGCACGGCTTGTAGCAGCGGATCCTCCAACGCTTCCGCGGAGGACGTGGAACCCGCGGGCATATTCAACACCTTTAGCGTCTCGGAGATCAGAGCAGGCAGTTCTTCCCGCCGAAATACGCGGACCAGCCTGCTCTGCTGCTCCTCCTCCAACAATTCCCCGTCTTCTAGGTCCTCATCCGACACCTCATCTTCCAGATCTGGCATTCCCAGGTCCTCCTCCAAAGGAGCCGGGGAAGCCGAATCGAAATCGTCCCGTCGCCTTTTTGGTAACGCCACGTCTCCTTCATGGAGAGTGGATGAGCGTCGCCTCGTACCCCTCGCAGGACCCGGAGACGGAACCCCCCGGTCAGGCTGCAGTAAGGCAAAAGCTTTTTGCATCAAGGAGAAAAATTCTGAAGGGACACCTGGCAGCCCAGCCCCCTGAGACCCTTCCGGCAACAGAGGAACGCTGCCAGCGGAGGACGGGCCCGCAACCGGCTCCGAAGCAGATAGAGAAGGGGGGATAGACCCCTCTCCTTCCAGAGAAGCCTCTCCCTGCCCTTGAGAGCCTTCCCCCCGGGACTTTTCCATGCCCATGGCCTCTAAAGAGCACGCCTTACACACCCCAGTGTCCAAAAGCTCTCCGCGCCTCACCCCACACACGAGGCAGCGGGGCTTGGCAGGCATGATCAATAAACAGCGCTGTACCAGTGCAGAAGAAGCCTTTGAAAGCCCCAGGAACAGCTAAATTACAAACGCGATTTTTTTTTTTTTTTTTTTTTACACAGATCGATGCAGTTAGCTCTAACTAGCTGCCCCCTAACACCGTTTGCCAAAACGAAGCTCCTAACCCTGAAAAAACGATCTTGTTAGGCAGAAGAAAAAACGGGATCCAAAATGGCCGCCGCAACGTTTGCGGCGCCAAAAATCATGCGGCCAGGCCTCCTGCACCCTGATGGAGCTGACAAACCCCTGCTGCCAGCAAAGATCACTCCCCCAAGGAACCCTAAGGCAAATTTACTCACCAAACACCGGGAGGAGAGTGAGGAAGGGCAGCGCTGAACCCCTCAAGAGCACAGCCCTTAAATCGGCATCAGCTCCTGGAGAGACTGCTATACACTCCAATCCTAAGCCCTGCCTGCTGCCAGCAGTCCAAACGTGCTCAACCTGCTCCTCACCCTTCCAAGTGGGTTCGGGAGCAGGGAGATAATGCCAGGCACACACCAGTGCACTCACAATGCTCGTTTAAATGCTGGGGCAATAAGGCAAAGAAAGAAAAGAGAAGGAAGGGGGGGGGGAGGAGAAGAGAGCAGGAACGGAGAGAAACAGCCCCAGCAGCACAGAATCTCTGTCAGCAGCAGCAGGCAGCTAAAAAACAAGAAAGCAAAGGAAAAATCCTAAATTTAAACAAAGAATTAAAGCTCTGCTTATTTGTTCCTCTGAGCCCAGTCCCGGGCTCAGAACCTCCAAGCTGCTTGGAGACTGAAAGTACTGGTGAAAGGGGGCGGATCTAGCCTATTTGTACCAGTGACATCAAAATGATGACATCATTCAGTCTCCAAAGCTGCTGGTGGAGGTTGACAACTCTACATTTCCGGGACTGGACTAGAGGGACGCTAAGGAAAGCACAGTTACTTACCTGTAACAGGTGATCTCTGGGAACAGCAGGAATAAGTCTTCACATATGGGTACGTCAGTACCGACAGAGCCTGCGCGGGAACGCTCCCCAGCGTCCAATCAGAACGCTCCCCAGCATCCAATCAGTGGAGGAGTAGCCTAGTGGTTGGGGCAATGTACTTCAGGCCGGAAGGTCGGGGGTTCAAATCCCACTAGAGGGCAGCAACCTTGGGCTGGAAGGACTGGGGTTTCTAGTCCCACAGGTGCTCCTTTTGGTCTTGGGCAAGCCAATTAACCCTCCATAGCCCATGTTCCCTGTAAAATAGTTTTCTCCAAGTTATAATACCCTGTTCAATGTAATTTCAGTTTGTTCAATGTAAACCGCGCTGATGCAGAATAGCACGGTATATAAGAGAATGTAAATAAAAAAAAATAAATAAAAAGCTTTTGGGAGCATCCCTCAGCGCCTGCGTGCTGCCTTCCCACCTTTCCAACTGTCTCTCCTCAGTTGAGTTTTATAGCCGAGACAAAGAGAGAGAAAGAGGAAAGGAAAGATAGATAGAGAGATACAACTCCTAGGGGAGGTGGGTGGGTTGTGAAGACTTATTCCTGCTGTTCCCAGAGATCACCTGTTACAGGTAAGTAACTGTGCTATCTCCAGGAACAAGCAGGAATGAGTCTTCACATATGGGGACTCCCAAGCTAAGATGCCTGGAGCCCTAGCATGTTGGGAATTGAAACATGCTACCCTTCATATGGCCAGGCATCCTGAGGATGGAGGGTAGGAGTTGAAAAGAGAGAGGAGCTGTAGAAAAAACAGCTAACCTAAAATAGGACTACAGGTAAGGAGTCCTTGTATGTATGATAATCATCATGAAATATATTGAAATGAACAATCACAATATGAACCTCACCTACTGGATTGCAGGAAGTAGAGAGGCAGATGGAGTCTACTGGGGATCCAGTAGAGGAATCTTCAAGGTGACCTCACTGAAGTGAAGGTCAAAAACTGGAAGTGACAGGTGACCCCAGGATTCAACTGGGGTAGTACAAAAACGGTAGGTCTTTAATGGGAAGCTTTATGGAAAAAGCTGAAAACTCTTTTGGCTACAGAGTTAATCATAGTTAGGAGCAAAAGAGGAAGACTGACCGATTTGGACAACTGGCCTAGTTCTTGGGGGAAGAAGGGGTATGGGAGAAACCCCGTATGCCCAAGAAAGGACAGATGTCTGAGGAGTTAAAAACCTCAGATCTACTGAAGATCCACCATGTCTTTCCTAAGTGATGAGAGGTAGGAAGATATTGGGGTATGGAGCTTCAGGGATACCTGAACCTAGGGTTATGGTAAGAGCTGTCAGCACCACAGCAGTGGTTGTGTGCATAATAGTCTAACATACTGTGGAATAGAATGAACATGTGCAAGCCCACTGACTGGAATATATAGGAAGGAAAAAACCTTAATGAGCACAGACAGTTAGAAAGATAAGTATGTAAATACATAATTACCTATAAGGAAGTATCTCGACAGATACACACACATACATATACACACACATACATATAAACATATATGTTTATGGCGAGATGCAGGGGGCATAACATATGCACAGATGGCTGACAGACATATGTATCTAAAGAATGTATATAGACATATGTACATATATGAATATATAGGTCTAAAGATAAATGTCTGCAATTAAGCAGACAGAGATATGTCTATAGGAAGCTTCACATGGAGGATGTGAAGAGGAACGATTCATCTAACAACAAGAAGGTGGAACCTACTTGAGAAGATATAGAGAATCTGTTCCCTCTGGTTAAGATGGAGCAGAAATGCTATCCAGTGAAATAACCAGGATGGTTGCGTGGAAAAACAGAGGATAATATCAGTCTGTAAACAGCAAGTCCTGAGTTCGGTAGAACTCTAACATGGTGAATGGACAGAAAACGCAGAGGATGAGATACCAGGTTGACCCACTTGAGGGACAAGGCGGGGGGGGGGGGGTAATCATGCGTTGTTTAGTTAAATATGTGCTGTCCATGAAGGATTAGGATACCATGAGGACAAGCTGCAAGGAAAAAGAGCATATTTCCTGTAGGAATTGGGTAACTCTTTAGACTGTCACATAGAGAAGGCTTATGTCCTTTATTAAAAGGAAATAGAAGGGTGTAAAGAACCCTTACAGTCATGAGGAATGACTGAGGAAGTCTTTTTCAACCATATAGGATAGTAATTAGAGAAAAAAATCCCCATGCTCTCTAGCAAGGGCCCATAGTGGAAAGCTTCTCAGTAGGATTGCAGAGAGCATTATGCAGGAGAATTGGGAAATAAAACTGGCTGTTGGAGAAAAACAGCTGCCACTTCAACTATGCTGCCAACTCCAGGGATTTGGAGATGGCAGAAAAGAAGCGATAAGGATTATCCAAGATAGATGAGCACTATCTTGGAAGCACTACTAAGGCTAGAGAAAAAAGTAGTGGAAGACAAGACTGGAACTTGTAGAAAAGTACCAGTAGTCCAATCACTGGAACTCCTGCATGGGCAGCTGCTGAATGGAACAGCAGAGAGAATCTTTCTGTTTTTAACAGAGAGAACAGACAGAACAATAGGAGAAAATCCTGATCATGTCTGATAAGCTGCCCAAATGAAAGAAGGGAGGTTACTCCAGAGAAAAAAAAACTCTACACTGGAAAGGAAAGGAAGACTAGAAAGGCTAAGAAAGCCTTCCAGTGGTATGGTACCACTCTTACAGGGGAAGGCCTGAAAAAGAGGGTAAAGAAAAATTGGAGCTGAAGGGAGACTTGCCATATGGTAAGTCTGTAGAAGGAAAAAATTCATGGTGGTACAGAAAAACTATCATGAGATAGTTGGCAAACCTCTCTTCATGGTAGGAAGAGGAGGAAAACCCTGTGATCCATAGACATGAATATCCTGACAGCTCACCATACCTAAGAGCAAGTGGATGTCCTGGAAACAGGAATCCATGTGTAGAGTTTTAAATGAAAAAACAGTGAAAAACCTTCTGAGAAGAAATGAACTGTAGGCTATAAAGAGATGAATTAGAACCCTATTGAGGGTTAATTTTCCTGGCTTGGGTTTGGACTCTTCAGACCAGGGCGAGGTTTCCCTTGTTTGGGAACATCTGTATGATGGGCAGGAGAAGAATAAAACCTTCTTCTTTTAGGGAAAGAAGGTTTGGTAGGGCATTTCCTACCTACTGGGGAAGGAGAAGGCTTAGGATAGCCCTCAGAAACAGGGAAGTCAGTGGAGCAATGAGCAACCTGACGTAAAGACTCCTTATTGAAGAGATTTTCTCCAGTACAAGGAGTATTACCCAGTCTTTGTTGTGCCCATCTGATCAAGTCTGAAGCTTGGAGCCAGGCTCTACGTCGTGCTCCTATGGCTATAGCAGAGGTTCTGCTAACAGACTCAAAAGAGTCTAGGGAAGCACGAGAAAGAAACCAAGAGATATTTTGGCTATGACTAAGAAGTAAGGAATAGTCTGCAGCCTTGGGCTCTGATAGAAAAGGAGTCAAAAGAGATAATTTCTTTGTGACCTCCTGAAGGGATAGACTCATATAAAAAAATATATGAGAGAATCCTTGTTGCCAGCATAGATGTTTGGAAGGTTTGACGTCCAAAGGCATCCAGTGTTCTAGATTCACGACCTGGCGGGTAAGAAGAATGCTTCTTCTTGCTTTTTACCTTCCTCATTGCTGATTCCACTACATTGGAATGATGGGGAAGTTGAGTCTTTTGAAACCCTGGAGAGGGGGGCACCTGATACAGAAGATCAGTTGCTGTAGAAGGTGAGGAAACCCTTAAAAGGTGCTTCCCATATTTTCAGAAGAAGATCCTGCAAAGAATGATGTAAAGGAAGCATTATATTTTCCTTTTCTCCAGAAGAGCCTTGTGTAGGATCATAGCCAGGGATAGGAATAGCAAGGAATGTTGCCATGTCAAGGAGAAATTTCTGAAAAGAAGGATCTCCAATGGGAACCATCCCTGGACAGGCTAAACTTGAAGAGCGAGCCTGGGCACCGGAGGATGTATTTGTCCGGTGCAGAAAAGGATCCCTAATGGATGGATACTGGTACTGGCGGTTATAACCTGAGACAGTCAGTACTGCATCGTCCATGCCAGGTATCAACTCCAAACTAGGTATAGAAAGGAGCGATCCTGGTGAAGAAAGCATGGAAGGAGCTGGTCCCGATGATACTGAAGGTACCGGCATCGATACCGATACCGGTAGCTGTGCCGGAATCGAAGCAGTCAGTCATCGGAGGCTGCTCAAGCAGTACCGAGGTAACCAAAAACCCTTGGTGATTATCCTCGGTACCACGCATCTGGAATCGGTAAGCGTCGGTTCCGAGACGCGTCGGTACCCAATCTTCCAGACTAGATATCGATTCTAGACTCGGCATCGAAGGAAGCGAGTTTATCGATGCATGTCTAGAGGGTACCGACGTCGGTGGTTGTATTGGCGGTGCTGCCGATACTGGAAAGTCAATCTGGAACGTATCGATCGGTCCCGAAGGTACCGAGAATGCCAGATGACGATCCCTGGTGAGGAGTGATTCGCTCAACACCAGTGCCGATGCCGGGGTATCGGTACCGCTCGAAGCGGATGCCACCACCGAGCACCCCAGGAACAACCTGAAACCCCTGAAAGGCTTTGGAGACCGAAGACTCCTGCCGGGGTTTTGAAGCCAATAGGGTCTTGAGGGCAAGGCCGGAGCCGTCATCATGCTTGGCATGAGACCTACCACTCAAGGATTGGCTAGTCTTAACAGACTGTTTGTGGGTTACCTGATCCTGTAGAGAAGAAATGGTCGGTGCCCTGACACTGGAAGGGAACTCGGTATCGAGGGAAACTCGAAATGTAAAATCTCTTCTCATAATATTGTAGCGAAAGTGTCAGGACCCAAACAGGTTAGACACCAGTTATTGGAGTCTAAAAAGAAAAGTGTATTTCCACAGTTAAGGCACTTATTAGGAGAAGGCGGCTCCATAATGGAGAGGCCTTACAGGCCCAAAAGTTTAAGACAGAAACTGAGGGAAAAAAACTCCCTGAGTTTGAGAAAAAGAAAAGAAAAAACCACCGGCGGTACCGGTGGAGTCGGGGGAACAGCCGCGACCACAAGAAAACAAAGAATTAAAGAAAACATTTTCTGCGGTGACAGGAAGTCGTCCTGCCGGCTCCGCGGAAAAACGAAAACTGAGGAGAGACAGTTGGAAAGGCGGGAAGGCAGCACGCAGGCGCTGAGGGATGCTCCCAAAAGCTTTCTGATTGAACGCTGGGGAGCGTTCCCGCGCAGGCTCCGTCGGTACCGACATACCCATATGTGAAGACTCATTCCTGCTTGTTCCTGGAGATAGTATGATGCAGAAGTTTACTTATGCACTAGTAAGTTGCGAGAGGGCAGCTGCTGTGATGAATTGGGGAGGGGTTGAGAGATAGGGTATGTGCTCCGTGAATCTACAAAAGTGGTCCACTCAGTCAGGGTTGCAAATACTTGAACACAGTTGGGGTTGGGGCATGCAAATGAAGTGTTGCAAATACTGGAAAAATGTTGGTTTGGCACAGAAATGTGCAGTTTCATCACTGCCTCCCCTGTATGGAAGGCAATGTATTGGTGCACACATGCACCTGGGGAGCCAGGCTGGAACCACAAGCTGTTTCCAGGGGTACACAGCCACTCACACTGACCATAGGAGGCCATGTCTATGACCTACTAACTCAGAGCACAAGCTTACACTAAAAAGCACTGAAGGAAGATTGTCTATTGGAACGCCCTGCTCAGTGTTCCCCCCACCTGGCACGCTGCAGAGGGGCTAAGGTATTCCATGTACCTATGGAGCATGTTGTGTGGGTTCCGCAGGATTGGGGCCCTCAGCTTCCTGAGAGCTGGTGTGCTTGGGGGGGGTTTGCAATGTAGTGTACCTTCAAAACGTGTTAGGAGCATGAATGCCTATGCATACCCCAAGAACACCAGTTGTTTGTTGGGTGTGACATATATGCCTGCCCTAGGGGTTGCATTTCGATAGCCTGTGTCCCTATAGATGAGAGGGGTGGATGGCAGAGAATCCCTGTCAGATTCACCCCATATCTGTGTGGTCATTTGAGCAACTAATCTGTGCATCAGGCCATGGCACACACCTTTACCCACAGGGAGGAGGGGAATCCATACTCCTCCCTAGCAAGGGCTCAATGCTACATGTATGAGGGGAGCAACAGGAAAAGGTCCCCCCATCAGAGGGCTGGTCACCTGTCCTATGTTGTCAAGCACCCTGGGTGACTATGAGAGTGTCGCTGGGTACTGCTATGAGCATGCTGTCACCAGGACGGTGCCCCCTGCACATGTGCATTTGCGCTTTTAACTCCCAGTGCAGCTCAGTCTCTAACTATGGGTTTGCTTCCCTGATTTGTACGCCCCGCCCTTTTGTACTTTGGTCCATCTCTCTGTGCTGTGCAGCCAGGTTTAGTCCGCCTTCTCTTTCCTTCACTGTTCTCCGTTGATTGGGCTGGGTGTCATGTATTGTTGTCTGCTCTCTCTCTGCCGGGGTGCAGTGGGCAGCTTCCTCACATGTCGACAGGGTAGCAGTGCTGTTTCTGGGTCGTCAGGATATGTGTTTCCACTCTCCACACAGCATGGTTGTATGGCTCCAATGCTGTACTTCTGTCGGGAAGGGGGGGGGGGCATGTGTCACAGCAGTTTAGCATGCAAATACAGGCTTCACAGACCGCATGCACGCCCGACATACAGTCACTATCACTGCGAGACTGATGCACCTAGCACGGCATTACTTCTCTGTCATGGCCTCGGCCCCTGCTGTTTCTGCAGTTGCCCCACATGCCAAGCATACTTTATTTCCACACTACCTGCAGCATTTCAGTAAACACGCCCCCCTGTCTGCTGAATTGTTATACCGCTGAAGAATGTAGTGATGGGTAGGCAAAAAATACAGTAAATAATTTCAACTTGCTGGTCAAGAATAAATCTCGCTAATGCAGATAATCAATGTTTGACATATTAGACTAACAAATGTCTTTTGTTTTCCCTTACACCAGGAGTTGTACAAACTATTTAGCCCGAGGACCATACCATGGTATGATTGCTTCCCACCACCGACTGTGGAGGGGTGAGAGGGGTCCTTCTGTAAGCTCTGATGGAGGGGACTCCCTCCTTCAATGACTCATAGGAAGCAAAAGACCCCACTGTGGTCTTTATGCCTAGCCAGCAAGACAATAACTCAATGCATCCCTATCAATACTTGAGGATGCTCCTCTCCCACATGTTTTTAACAACATATCACCTCCCTCCTTGCCCTGGTGACAGCTGTAGCACCCTGCTCTCCTAGGCTCTACATCAGTGGATTCCAAGTTTAGTTCTTAAGGGTTACAAACGGGTCATATTTTCAGGATCTCTCTAATGAATATGCATAAGAGATTTCCATACAATGGAGGTAGCATGTATACAGATCTCTCATGCATATTCATTATAGATACTACCTCCATTGTATGGAAATCTCTCATGCATATTCATTAGAGAGATCCTGAAAACATGATCCGTTTGTAACTCTCAAGGACAAGAACTTGGAAACCCCTACTTTACACCCTCCTGTGGAAGAAAGGGCAGCAGGGCAATACAGTGTGACTGGTGCTCTCCTCACTGCCCACTTCACTTAATCAGCTATACTATGGCTAAATTTTAAGTTAGTATTTTTTTTTACCCATTTCGTTGAGGATTATGTCCCTTTAAGAAGTCTGACCAAAATAAGCTGTGTGGCCAAACAGGTGTAGAAAGGTAGGAGGGAGGCTGTCAGCGGCGGTGGGAGTGGGGAGGACATCCCAGACCGTGGGGAAGGCAGATTTTTTCCTGCTCTCCCAACTGCAATCAGCTGGCCCAGGAAGCAGTGGAGCGTGCAGAAAGCTGCTGTGGTTAAAGTGCTCCTGGTCTTCGGGTCAAGAGTGGAAGAGAGTCTCCTCACCCAGAGTAGACCTCGGCCGACAGCTGCAGTGGGTGCACAGAGCTAGGATGCAGTGAAAGCCCTTAGGGAGGTAAGGGCAAAATCCCAAACATGTCAGGCAGCAGTGACTGGAGGAGGAAGCAGTTTGTACAGTTTCTGCATCAGTGATATGTGTTATTGGGGGGGGGGAGCAGGAGGAGGGGGAAAAGCAGACTGCACTGAAGTTCCTGATGATGGGAAACCCAAAGTAGAGCTATAGCTGGGATCATGGAAACAAAGAGAAAGCCAAGGTTTCACACAGGGGCAGGGGTCATCTAGCTGGTAGTAAGAGGGGAACCTCAAGATTAGGGGCTAGATAAAAGGTACTTGCAAGCTGTAGTTTACCATGACTGTTAATGCATTTGCTTATGGTTGATATACCTACATTACCATTAATGTACTTGTAATTTTTCCAGTTACAAGTGTGCATTCAGCTGGATGATTAATGTCCTAAGTTTCTATACGCAACTTTTCAAAGCTCATGTGTGTAAATATCAAATACCGTTTGCACAGTATTTTTCCCATGACATTTTTATTTATTGATATAAACACTTCTGTAATGAAATACTTTTCTGTAATGAAGAAAGAAGAAAAATAGAAGGACTACGGTATAAGTTCAATGTACCCTGTATTTGTTGCTCTTAGTCAAGTCAAATAATTTGTCTAAATGACCTTTGACCACAATACTAGGATGTGCAAGGGAAGCTGTCTTTTTTTTTTTTTTTTTTTACAGTCTGTTTGCATACACCCTCCTCCGAGTAAGCAGAATGGAATGAGGGAGAGATTTAATCATCTTTTCCACTTCAACTGTGGCGTTCCAGCAGGAAAAGATTGCACAGATCCAAAGGATGTGCAATAAAAGGACCCACATGGTAGCGGGAACGAGGAGGCAAGGAGTATTCATAGTGGGGGTGGGTGAGAAGAGGCCACAACAAAGAGCAAGACCTGGGTGCAAGGAAAGAGATTATAGAACAGGCTGAGCTGAAGAACACCTCAACATAGAGTGAATGGCTCTCCTGTATGTACCACTATATAAATTCACACATTCTAAGTGCACAGAAAAGCAGATGCCCACTGTAAGCCAACTACCAGGCAGGCGCCCGAGCTTTGAGAGACACTCCCTAAGTCTATTAGGGATGCTTTCATGCTCCCAGGTAAGCAAAACAGTTGTGGAGTACCCTATTTACACATCATGACGTTTACAGAGTAGCTGTGCCACTTTGCAGAAAAAAAGTTTAATTCTATTATGCCAACCACTAAATGTTTTTGAAATACTTGATATGAGGGGTGGGGGAGGAGTGGGTGCAGAAGGAACTTATTAAGTAAATACTTAAAACAGAGAGAAATATCTACAGTTGGTGATTCATTTCCCAAGGTGTGTGTATAATTTCAGAGTCACACCTCTTATATTTAACTACTTAACACAGGCATGAAAATAATCACATCCTTCAGCAACAAAATTCATTGCAAGCTAAGTGATGGAATTTTTTGCCCAAGGATGTGATCAAGGTTAATACAGTGGGTTTAAAGAAAAAAAAAAGTCTGAATACTTTCCCAAAGGACCAATCCATTAACAATAAGATGTGGGAATCATCAGGTTTTACTTCTGAAAAAGAGAAAACAAGGAATGGATCTCCCCCATTAGGATCTGCCAGGTATGCCAAATGATCTTGACTGGCCTCAGTCAGCAATAGAATGCTGAACTCTATGGACCACTGCTCTGACTTAACACAAAACTTCTTATGTGGACCTCACAATAAAACCAAGAGACAGATAAAATAAAGATGCACAATGGTGGCTTGAGAGAATCCTTATATGCTTAATTCTCTAAGAAATCTAAAGAACATTTATGTAGTTCATAATACCTAAAGGTTCGGATGCCTTTGCAGCCAAGAAAAGGAGAATAATTACCAATTTACTTTCAGACAGCTGTTAATATAAGTACAATGTCTGCACCTCAATTTTATAATTTAAGTTTTTCCTTGAGCTTGTACTTCTTGCAACATTTCTCTAAAAGAAATTTGTCCAGTTTTGCATCAAGAACCACTATAGTGTCATCTTATATAAGGAGGACATTGTCTGCAATATTCGAATTGTTTGTAAACTTTAGAAAGATCAGGACATTTTGACAGCTTTGAAAATGGTCTGAGCTGGGCACGTTAAGTCATCACACTCTCTCTCACACAGATACAAAGGATTTTTAAGAACATAAATGCCTGCAAGGTTGGACAAATCGAACACAGCATTTTCTCTCTTGATAGTGGTCAGTCCAGGTCATTTGAAGTACACCGTAGATCCCAACAGGAAAGCTCATATTACTTCCAAAAGTAAGAGGTGGAGAAACCTAAATTTGGCTAATAACAAGTTTGGAATACAGGTCGATTAATTTATTAAGCTCAATTATACTACTAGCAGAGCATATTCTCTGGCAACAAACCCCATAGCTTGATTACTCACCGATTAAAAAATAAAACATTAAGTTAGTTAGAAATCTAATCATCATGCCAAAATCTGTTATTCTCTTCACATGTGTCCTTTGTCAAATTTGGCAACACATCCCTAATGACCAACAGGAGAAATCAACTTCTCTGTAGCGATTTACTCAATTATCTGGGATTATTACACCTGCAAAGGTTTTCCTTATAGTTACAAGATTTACTACTAGAAAGCTGAGTATGCAGATTCACAATTAAGGAGTGATAAATGTAACACAGGTATCTAAAAAGCAGAAAAGGTGCAAAGAAATTAAGTAAAACGATTGTTACTCAAAGGAACCAGCTGAAGTTATTAGACTGGTTTCAACCAAACAAAAGGAAGCATTTCTTCGCTGTGAAAATTCATCTCTTACGAGATTTCCACAGAAAATTGCGTCCACTTGAAGGGCAATTATAAAGGGTTTTTTTTCCTGTTCTTAGTGTCGATAGTTTAAGCTACTTGAAATTAAAAGGATGTGGAGATTGATCAAGGAAGTGAAAGTGCACGCCGAGATTTTACTTTCAAAACTCTGCGTGTACCGTCACGCTGACTCAAGATAGATACAAAAGTACCTGTCCCCTTGCCAATTGCATTTTCAATGGGAAAAAGTCCGTATGGTCGGCGGGTCTTCTTCACAAATGCTAGGATACTGTTTCCTAAATATTAGGGATAAAACTACGGCTGGAGCACTTTCCTCCTCACTACCAAGTTAACAAAGTGACCGTGAGCGCCAGTAAAACAATTTATAATGAACTGATTTACACTGATCAATATAATCAAAAAAAAGAAGAAGAACAAAGTCAAAGCTCTGATAGAAATAACCGGCGCTGGCTGCGCCCACCCAGGTCAAGGCCTGAATTCAAACACTACACAACCATTATCTATTATTCACCCGGTACTTTGCCGTCATCAGCTGCCCCTGTTACCCCACCATCTACTGCTAGCACCTCCCTCCCAAGGCGTGAGGCTCTTTGTCCCTCATACCTGTTCTCCCCGGTTCTTGTCCAGACCTTCCACGCCCGGTGGACGGGATGGAGCTCACTTCCGGGTTCTCCGGCGCTCAGAACAGTAGCGAGTCGCTCGGCCCGCCTGATTGGTTCTTCAGCAGCCAATCAGCGAATCTTTTTCTAACTTCTTTCTTTAAATCCTCCAAGCGCCAAAAGCTTTAACTTGTCTTAAAGCAGGAGCGAACCCATTCACCTTCACGGTGCGAGCGGACGGGAAGACACGGAACAGACAGCTTGAAACCGCCCCCTGCTGTGCAGGAGGATACAGTCGTTCCTACATTACGGTTTTCCAAAACTGCCTGTCCCGAGGACTTCCCAGCCAGCGGGGTTTTGAGGATATCTACAATGAGTATGGATGAGATAAATTTGCATACAGAGGAGGATGCGGATATGCAAATTTTTCTCATACATATTCATCGTAGATATCCTGAATTTGAAAAGTCAACTCCCTAGGGTCCCTAGGACAGGTTTGGGAACCATTGTCCTGTTACAACAGGTTGGGTTTTCAGGCATGAGAACAATGTTCAAATAATGGATCTCTATGCATGCATAACTTTTCATGCACATTTTACTATGTATATATGTATATTGTTTGTGGAGATCCTGAAAACCCTACAGACTGTAGAGGGTCCCTAGGACAACTTTAGGAAATCCTTCCTACCCCATATTTGCATGAATTCTGTCACCTCTGCTATGACCTCAGACTAGGGTTGCCAATTTTTTCACCGAGAAAAACCCTGACACCTTTGGCTCGCCATGCTCCACCCATTCTCCTCCCCTAGTCCCAGCCCCACCCACAAAAATTACCAAGGATACATGTAGGCTAACTTCCTTGGTCAGATAATAATTAAACTGGGAACCCCAAAATCCAAACATGAAATGTACAACACTGGAGAAATAAAACTATAAAGTAATTTCCTCTTGCACTAAACAAAAACCCAAAGATGTTAGCAATACGCACTTCCCAGACCAGACATATTCCAGTTAGTAAAAACCCAGGAGCTTCTGGGTCGCCAGGAGTCAGGACTGACTCGAAGGCACACATTGCATTGCAAATTCAAAATAAAAAGTATTTTTCTACCTTGTTTGGGCATTTTATTTTTCAGTTGCAATTGCTCCAGTCACTTTCTTCTGGTTTCTTCGTGGCTTCTGCGAGCTATCGATTTGGCCTTTCTTCTCTTTTAGATGTTTTCCATTCTCTCTCTATATCTGCTTTAACATACTGATTGTTTCCCTTTTGCTCTTTCCCCCAATTCTTTCCTTATTCCTTTATCATCCATTTAAATTTCACCCTTCCATTCTCAAGCCCCTCTTACTCTCCCAATACCCAACCCATCATAGACTTTTCCTCCACACCAAATATTCTTTCCCCTCTCCATTCTCATTCCCCATCCATTCTAGTCCTCCCCCAAAATCAGTTCCCTTATAGTTCTAGACCCACCCAGCATCCACTCCCTTCTAGTCCCATTCTCCCATGCCCCACATCAGCCCATTTCCAGTCCTATTCCAGCTCTTAAGCCCATTTCCAGTGCTAGCCTTCACATCACAGGCCATTTCCAGTCCTGGCCCCCGCCCATAACAGCCCATTTACAGTCCAAGTCCCCCATCACAGCCTATTTCCAGTCCTAGGCCGCTGCCCCCCCCCCCATCACAGCCCATTTGCAGTCCTAGCTCCCCCCCCCCCATCAAAGCCCATTTGCAGTCCTAGCCCCCCTAATCACAGCCCATTTCCAGTCCAAGTTCCCCCTCCCTCCACCATAGCCCATTTCCAGTCCAAGTTCCCCCCCCCCCATAGCCCATTTCCAGTCCATGTCCCCCCCCCCCCATAGCCCTTTTACGGTCACGGTCCAGGTCCAGGTCCAGGTCCAGGTCCCCCCCCCCATAGTCCTTTTCCGGTCCAGGTCCCCCCCATCACAACCCATTTCCAGTCCAAGTCCCCCCCCATAGCCCTTTTCCAGTACAGGCCCCCCCCATCACAGCCCATTTGTAGTCCCCCCCCCCCATGCAGCTGCTGCTCCTCCTCCTGCTTCTTACTGAGCAGCAGCTGCAATAAAGTTAATTTAAAAGTAAGGAAACCTGTGAGAAACCCTACGCTCCTATGAAACTCCTTCTGCAGGGTCCCTGGCTGAAAAGGAAGTGACATCAGAGGGGCGGGCACTGCAGAAGGAGTTTCATAGGGCCGGAAGGCCCCTCACAGGATTCCTTACTTTTAAATTAACTTTATTGCAGCCGCTGCTCTGTAAGAAGCAGCAGCAGCGGCTGCAAGGGGGGGCCAGGACTGTGATCGCGATCGCAAGCGCAAAGCCGGTTTTCTGTTCTGGCCGCTCCGATCTCGCAGCCAGAGCAAAAAAACGGCTTTTCAATGGCCGGTTTCGGTTCTTTGCCGGCAGCCGGTCCGACCACAGGAAAACCGGCCAGGCCGGCTGAAAACCGGCTGGTTGGCAACCCTACCTCAGACATCCATAACTCTCTCACATTTCTGTTAAGTCTTCTGCCTTCCAAATTCTTCTAATAGCAAAGCCAGCACAGGTGATTTCCTTGTGTGGCAACTGGCAAGCTGCAGCAGTAGGTTTGCTACCTCACCCAGATCCAGACATAAGATTTTGGCACTTATAGCTATGCAAGACCGAACAGCGGGGAGGGGGAGATAATGGATGTAAATTCTAAAACCTGAATTCATATCACTAAATTTAAAATATTTTTTTTCTGTACTCCCTCCCTCTTTCTCCATTACTGGAATCAGGGACAGGAGGCTGCCTAAGAGGTACAAATAGGAGATATAGATCTAAAATTGAGGATATCTGGTAACCTTACGTAAAAATTGATTATTATTTATATTTAGCTCATGCCTTTCCAGGAGAAGATCAAGGTGAGTTACATTCAGGTACAGTATGCATTTCCCCGTCCCCAAAGGGCTTATAATTTAACAGACTGATGCAGAAAGACTAACCTGCTGTTTGTGCACAAATAATTCAACTTATATGCACAAGTTCCGCCACACCAAATGCAGAAAAGAGATTGCCGCATGCATAAACACAAAAGAAAAGTATGCATACACAGTGACGCCAAGCATATTTAAATATGCAAATTTTCGACAGGACAAGGCATACCTCAAGGTTCAGCTTTATCATCTATTCTCTTTAATATTTATATTCAACCCATGTCAAATTATTAATCTTCATGAAATTAATTATCATTTAGATGCTGATGACATTATGGTTTATACTATAATTGATCAAAATACCTTTGATACAACAAAAATTAATAACTGTTTGGCTGATATGAATGATTGGCTTAATAACAACAACTTAAAAATAAATTCTGACAAAACAGAAGCAATGTTCATATCTAAATGCCAGTCCTTAAAACTACCAATTGAAATTAATTTATTAAATAGAGAAATAAAAATTAAAGATGAAGTAAGATATTTAGGTATAACAGATAAATATTTAAATTTAAAATCTCATATAAACAAAATTGCATCAAAAGCATACCATCGTTTAAAGATTATAAGACGACTAAAACCAATACTAAATACAAATCACTTTCGCATGGTATGTCAGGCAGTCATAACACCTCTACTTGATTTTGGAAACATCTTGTATCAAGGTCTTCCTAAACACTCTATCCATCCTCTCCAATTAGTTCAGAACATCACTGCGCGTATTATAACTGGCTCTACAAAATTTGAACACATAACTCCTTTCCTCAAACAGTTACATTTCCTTCCGGTTACTGCAAGAGCAAAATATAAAAACCTAATGACTATTTTCAAAAATTTTCACCAATTCTCAGCGGATATTCTACAATCTATAATTTCAAAAGACAAGAGCATAAGACCAAGACGATCTCAAAATATCCATAAACTTAATACTCCTTTGAACTTCAACAAATCAAAATAAATTACTTCTAAAAGAGCATTTTCCTTTATGGCACCAGAGTTATGGAATTCTATTCCTGAAGACTTAAGAACTCAGGAAGACATTAAGGACTTTCGCAAATCTTTAAAGACTTACTTATTTATAGAATCATTTGGTGAAATTACTTAAATTAACCATTATGTATATTTAATTTCACTATGATATAGTATTATAACATACTGTTTTGTTTTGTATTTATATTGTAATGTATCATTTTTGTTTTCCCATACCCTCAGTATGTAAACATTTGTTGTCTTGTCAATCACTTTGATTGAAGGATAAGGTGGTATACAAGACTGGTTAAATAAATAAATGAGCTGCACATATTAGAACAGAATGCTAATAAGGTCTGCACCCAATTCAGAGAAACACATAGAGGATTACATAACCAGCAGGAACACCATAAGAACATAAGATATGCCATACTGGGTCAGACCAAGGTCCATCAAGCCCAGTATTCTGTTTCCAACAGTGGCCAATCTAGGTCATATGTACCTAGCAGTTTCCCCAAGTTCCACAATGCTTGTACTGGGTCAAGCATTGATATCTTCAGTCACTTCTTAATAATGGTTTATGGACGTTTCCTCCAGGAACTTGTCCAAACCTTTTTTAAACCCAGCTACACTAACAGCCTTTACTACATCCTCCGGTAACAAATTCCAGAGTTTGATTACACGTTGAGTGAAAAAATATTTTCTGTTATTAGGCTTAAATAGTTTACCCTGTAGCTTTATTGCATGTCCCCTAGTCTTTCTATATTCTGATAAGGTAAACAATCGATCTACGTTTACCCGTTCCACTCCGTTCATTAATTTATAGACTTCTATCATATCTCCCCTCAGCCGTCTCTTTTCCAGGTTAAAGAGCCCTAACCTTTTTAGCCTTTCTTCATAGGACTATCCTTCCATCCCCTTTACCATTTTGGTGGCTCATCTCTGTACCTTTTCTAAAATCGCTATATCCTTTTTAAGATACGGCGACCAGAACTGCACACAATATTCAAGGTGCGGTCTCACCATGGAACGATACAGAGGCATTATAATATCTTTTGTTTTAGTTTCCATTCCTTTCCTTATCATACCTAGCATTCTATTTGCTCTCTTGGCCGCCGCTGCACACTGGGCCGAGGGTTTTAACATGGTATCCACAATGACGCCTAAATCTTTTTCCTGGGTGGTGGTTCCTAATGTGGAACCTTGCATCGTGTAACCATAGTTTGGGTTGTTCTTCCCTAGGTGCATAACCTTGCACTTGTCCACATTAAATTTCATCTGCCATTTTGATGCCCAGTCTTCCAATTTATCAAGATCCTCTTGCAATTTTTCACAATCCTCTTGGGTTTTAACAACTTTAAATAGTTTTGTGTCATCTGCAAATTTGATAACCTCACTCGTTATTCCATTTTCCAGGTCATTTATGAATATGTCAAAAAGCAGCGGACCCAGCACAGATCCCTGGGGTACACCACTATTCACCTTTCTCCATTGGGAAAATTGGCCATTTAGCCCTACCCTCTGCTTTCTATCTTTTAACCAGTTCCTGATCCACAATAGTACACTGCCTCCTATCCCATGACTCTTTAGTTTTGCCAAAAGTCTCTGATGAGGGATCTTGTCAAAGGCTTTCTGAAAGTCCAGATACACAATATCAACCGACTCACCTTTGTCCACCTGTTTATTCACTCCTTCAAAAAAACATAACAGATTAGTAAGACAAGATCTTCCTTGTCTAAAGCCATGTTGGCTGTCTCCCATTAGGTTGTGACTATCTACATGCTGATTAATTTTATTCTTTATGATGGTTTCTACCATTTTTCCCTGTACTGACGTCAGGCTCACCGGTCTGTAGTTTCCCGGATCACCCCTGGAACCCTAGTCTGAGGTGACACAAACATTTTGTGCATGTAGGCAAAGCACAGTTACTTACCTGTAACAGGTGATCTCTGGGAACAGCAGGAATTAGTCTTCACATATGGGTACGTCGGTACCGACGGAGCCTGCACGGGAATGCTCCCCAGCATCCAATCAGAAAGCTTTTGGGGGCATCCCTCGCACCTGCGCGGTGACTTCCCACCTTTCCCACTGCCTCTCCTCAGTTGAGTTTCATAGCTGAGACAGAAGGAGAGAAAGAGGAAAGGAGATAGATAGATACAACTCCTAGGGGAGGTGGGTGGGTTGTGAAGACTAATTCCTGCTGTTCCCAGAGATCACCTGTTACAGGTAAGTAACTGTGCTATCTCCAGGAACAAGCAGGAATGAGTCTTCACATATGGGGACTCCCTAGCTGTGGATGCCAGGGGAGATCCCATAAAATGCGTATTCCTGGGACAGGACGGCATTTCCCAAACCTGGATCCCCGGCATCCCCTGAGGGATGGGGGGTAGGAGTTGAATAGAGAAGAGCTGCAAGGAGCAGCAAATCTAAAGACTACAGGAGAGAGGAGTCTTTAGAAAGTATGTCAAGTATCATTAAATATTTAATGAACTAGTACAATATAGAGCTTACCTACTGGATTGTAGGAAGTAGAACTGTGATGGAGTGTACTGTAGATGCAGTAGCGGAATCTTCAAGGTAACTTCACAGCAGTGAGGATGAAGTTCCAAACCAGGAATGGGCAGGAAACCCAGGTGTCAACTGGGGCAGGAGAAGAACGGCAGGTCTTCAATGGAAAGCTTTATGGGAAAAAGCTGAAAACCCTTTTAGGTACAGAGTTATTAACATTGAGGACTAAAAGAAGAAGACTGACCGATCTGGAGAATTAGCCCAGTCCAGAAGGGAAGAGGGGGTATGGAAAAAAGCCCCTATTCCCAAGGAGAACAGAAGTGTACTCAGAAATACTGAAGATGTACACTGTCATTCCTAGCTGGTAAGAGATAGGAAGACAATGAAGTTTGATACTTCATGGATAGGGAGAGCTATAACAAAAATAGAAGCTGTTGACGTCACAGCAGTAATTGTGTGTATAACCGCTCCCACTTACTGAGCTGTATGGAAATAGGCAAGTTGACTGTCTGGACCCCTTAAGAAGGTAAAAACTTTATAGCACAGACAGTTAGGGAGATAGTAGGTAATACCTAGGGTCCTATGGACATCTCCCAAAGGGCACATATATATATATATATATATATGGAGATACATACATGTCTATATATATGTGCATATATGTCCAGATATGTGTGATATATATAGATATAGAGAGGTATAGATATATATATAGATATATATAGATATAGATGGGCATGGCTTATGCCCATACAGATTACAAAAATATGTATGTATAGGACATATACATACAGGAATATGGCTCTGAGAATACATGCCTGCAACTGAACCACAGAAAGACATTCACATGGGGAATGTGATGGGAAAAAATTCATCTAATAATAAGGGGTGAAAACCACCTGAAGATATATAGAGAATCTAATTCTGTGGTGCAGGAATGTAATTCAGTGGAATAACCAGTATGGTTGCGTGAAAAACAGAGGATAATAGCAGTCTGGTAAGAGCACATCAGGAGTACTTTAGGACTCTGACATGTCCAAAGGACAAGAAAACGCATAGACTAAGACACCAGGAGGACCCAGTCAAGGGACTCAGAGGTATCATGTACAGTAAAAGAGTATGCGTTGTCCAAGTGGAGTAGAAAAGATAATGCCAAGCTGTAAGGAAAAAAGGGGTAGAGTCCTGCCAGATTGGGAACTCCTTGGACATTCACGCAGAAAAAGCTTGTCTTCTGTATCACAATAGGAGACAAGAGGGCATAAAGAACCTATATAGCCATGGATGACTATATAAGCTTTTCCTATTATATGGAAAACCCTCAGAGACAAGTTCAATGCTCTACAGCAAGGGCCCATAGTGGAAAGCTTCTCTGAAGATTGCAGAGAGCATTGTGCAGGAGAATTATGAGATAAACTGACAGCAGTCAGATATGGCCAGAAGAAGATAACCTGCAGTGAGTAGTATCATGCAAGATAGTTGAAAGTAACTTGCAAGAAACATTAGAGTAAGCACTGGAAGTTCTGCTTGTACAGCAACTGAACAAAAGAGCAGAGGGGATCCCCCTGTATAAAACACAGGGAGAAAAACAGACAGAGGAAGCGGAGATATTCCCGTCCCTGTCTGATGAGTTGTTCAGAGCATGCATTGAAGGATAGCAAAAAGTCTACACTGGAAAGAAAGAGAAGTGTTTCAGTATGGTACCAACTCGAGCAGGGGAAACCCTGGAAGAGAGGGGCTTGGAAGGTGACGTTCCATATGGTAAGTCAGCTGAAGGAAAAAATGTCCCTGTGTGGATAGAAACTATCCTGGGATAAGTGTAATCTCCCTTTGTAATAAAAAGAAAGGGAGAATTCTGTAACCCATGGACAAAAATATCCTAACAGCTTAGCATACTGAAAGGAAAAACCAGTGTAGGGTTTGAAGAATAACTTCTGATAAGAAGAAGTTAACTGTAGATTGCAACATACAGAAACCTATGGTTGCTGGCTATGACTAGCCTGGTTAGGGTCTGGAGACTTCAGACGAGGATGAGATGTCCCTTGCTTGGGTACATCTGGAGGATGGGCAGAAGAAGGATGAAACTTTCTTTTCCTAGGGAAAGAAGGTTTGGTAGGACATTTCCTACGTCCTGGGGAAAAAGAAGGCTTAGGACGGTTTCCAGAACTAGGAAAGTCAGTGGAGCAATGAGCAACCTGACGTAAAGCCTCTGTATTGAAGAGATTTTCTCCAGTACAAGGAGAATTACCCAGTGTATGTTGAGCCCATCTGCTCAAGTCTGAAGCCTGCAGCCAGGCTGTACGACGTGCTCCAATGGCAATAGCAGAGGATCTGCTAACAGACTCAAAAGAGTCTAGAGAAGCACGAGAAAGGAACCAAGAGATATTCCTGCTATGATTGAGAAGCAAGGAATAGTCAGAGGCCTTAGGTTCTGACAAAAAAGGAGACAAAAGAGATAATTTCTCTGTGACCTCCTGAAGTGTCAGACTCATATAAAAAATATATGAAATAATTCTTGAAGCCAGCATAGAAGTTTGGAAGGTTTGACGTCCAAAGGCATCAAGTGCTTTAGATGCACGACCTGGCGGATAAGAAGAATGCTTCTTCTTGCTTCTTACCTTCCTCATTGCTGATTCCACTACAATGGAATGATGTGGAAGTTGGTTTTTCTGGAACCCTGGAGAGGGAGGTACCTGATACAGAATGTCAATGGCTGTAGAAGGCAAAGGAACCTTTAAGGGTGATTCCCATATCCTCAGAAGAAGATCCTGTAAAGAATGATGTAAAGGAAGCATTATATTTTCCTTTTCTGCAGGATCTTGGTCAAGAGAAAAACCAGGAATAGGAATGGCAAGGAAGGCAGCCATGTCAAGGAGAAACTTCTGAAAAGAAGGATTTCCAATAGGAACTAATCCTGGGCAAGCTGAGGTTGAAGGAGCAGCTTGAGCACCAGAAGATATACTGGACTGGTGCAGAAAAAGAATCCTGCTCGATGGACTGTGATACTGACAGTTCTGATTTGAGGCAGTTAGTACTGCATTGTCAGTGCCTGGTATCGATTCCAAACTAGGCATAGAAAGGATCAATGGCACCGATGGAACTGCAGGAATCGATCCCGACACCGGTACCGGTATCGGAGATAATGTCATCGAAGCAGTAATCGAGGGCTGCTGAAGCGGTACCGAGGTAACCAGAGAGCCTTGGTGAATATCCTCGGTACTGCGTAGCCGGAAACGATATGGATCGGTTCCGAAACGCGTCGGTACCAAGTCATCTAGACTGGATATCGATTATAGACTCGGCATCGAAGCAAGCGAGTCTATCGATGCATGTCTAGAAGGTACCGACGTTGGTGGTGGTATCAACGATGCCGATACGTGACAGTCAATTGGAATCTCATCGAACGGCACCGAAGGTACCGAGGACATTCGAAGACGAAGCTCGGCGACGAGAGGAACACTCGACACCGGCACCGATGTCGGGGTATCGGTACCGCTCGAAGTCGGTACCAACCCCGAGCATGGTGAAGATATAGGAAAGTCAATCTGTGTCGACTCGATCGGTCCCGAAGGTACCGAGGATTCCAGATGACGATCCCAGGTAAAGAGTGGAACACTCGATACCGATGCCGATACTGGGGTATCAGTACCGCTCGAAGCCGGTACCAACCCCGAGCATGGCTGGGAAACAGGAAAGCCAATCTGGGTCGTATCGATCGGCCCCGAAGGTACAGAGGACACCAGATGATGATCCCTGGTGAAAAGTGCAGCACTCGACACCGATGCCGGTGCCGGGTTATCAGTACCGCTCGAAGCAGATGCCACCCCCTGGCACGGCTCAGGTATGTTCAGTGAGGGGTGAGCCCCAGGAACAACCTGAAACCCCGTGAACGCTTTGGAGCCCGAAGCCTCCCGCCGGGGTTTTATTGCCAATGGGATCTTGAGGGCAAGGTCGGAGCCGTCATCATGCTGTGCATGAGACTTACCCTTCAAGAATTGGCTAGTCTTAACAGACTGTTTGTGGGTTACCTGATCCTGGAGAGAAGAATAAACCAGTGTCCTCACGTTAGGAGGAAAAACGGTATCGAGGGAAACTCAAAAAAGGGAAGGTCTTCTCCCAACCATATAGCCTGAAGTATCAGGGGAAAAAGGGTCAGGACCAAAACAGGTTAGACACCAAGCATTGGAGTCTAAAAAGGAAACTAAGTTTCCACAGTGAAGGCACTTCTTAGGGGAAGAAGGCTCCATCTTGGAAAGGCCTGGTAGGCCCAAAAAAGTTAAAACAAAAAACTGAGGAGAAATATTTCTCTAAGTTTAAAAAGGAAAAGAATAAAGCACCGGCGGTACCGGTATCGGCGGGAAATACAGCCGCGACCACAAGAAAACAAGAAAATAAGGATTTTATGTTTGAATATTTTTATTAATATTGCAAATGAACAACATGACAGGGCGATAGGAGAACATGATAACTGTACAAAAAGAAAAACACAAGTACAAACCATCAACCGGCAGCCTCCAGAATCATAGCCCATAGCAAAGTCAGACATCTAATGACAGAGGCAAATAAGAGGAGCAACGGAGCGGCAATGCCCAGCCTCCCAACTCCAGGCATCACCGCAGGCTGAGCCCCGCCATTCAATCTAATGGCGAAGACAATAAATTTTTACCAAAACAGTTCCCCCCTGAAGAGTCCCCCCACCCAAAGAAAATAAGGATTTTAAAGTAAAATAATTTCTGCGGTGACAGGAGGACGTCCTGTTGGCTCCGCGGAAAAACGAAAACTGAGGAGAGGCAGTGGGAAAGGCGGGAAGTCACCGCGCAGGCGCGAGGGATGCTCCCAAAAGCTTTCTGATTGGATGCTGGGGAGCATTCCCGTGCAGGCTCCGTCTGTACCGACGTACCCATATGTGAAGACTCATTCCTGCTTGTTCCTGGAGATAGACTGTTTCAGGTTATATACCAGTGAACTGTTACCTTTGACCTGAATATTTTCTGCATGTACCTTTCTGTGTCTAAGTGAAAGTTCAGCATTCAGGAAGAAATGTTCTTTGCTTCTTATCCTTTTTGGACTCTTTTATCTTTTATTTTAGGGCTCTTTGTTGTGATTTCATAAAAAAATGTTTTTGGGAGAAATAGTGTTGATTATGGGATAAGTGCCAAAAGAACCTGCACACCCTGTACACATAAAGTGAGCATTTGACATATACACACATGCATACATAACCACTTGTAGTGCATCTGTTGTTTGTGAATGCATTGGCTCCCTCCTTTCAACTTTATGCTGAAGTTTTGTGCACAGCACATTTGCATACACACCCTTTGCTGCATACTGGTGCTGAAGTCTCATGCTATCGGCGCACTATGAAAAAGCGTACAAAGCTAATAGCACACAACTTCAGTGCCAGCTTTCTGCATTGGTCTGTAAGTTTGTATCTGAGGCAGTGGAGGGTTAAGTGGCTTGCCCAAGGCCACAAGGAGTACCAGTGGGATTTCAGCCCTGGTCTTTCTACTGCTAGGCTGCTGCCCTAACCACTA
Source organism: Ichthyophis bannanicus (assembly GCA_033557465.1). Classification (NCBI taxonomy): domain Eukaryota; kingdom Metazoa; phylum Chordata; class Amphibia; order Gymnophiona; family Ichthyophiidae; genus Ichthyophis; species Ichthyophis bannanicus. Next base: position 137,235,709 of record CM066042.1, read on the forward strand.
GGCCAGTCCTCCACTCCACTGTGTTGTGGTTTAAAGGGTATTGACACCATGCAGGTCCCAGAGAGGTGCGGCAGCAACATCAATGGACTGCTTTGGGAGAGCTGGCTCTCTAGGACACCACCTAGTTCACAAATTGGGGCATGCTGGCCCTGATCACTGCTTTGGAAAAAGATGGTATGGTCGAGAGGGGAGGAATCAGTTTATTTTTCTTTGGAATGAAACTGACAAGAAGTAGGATGTAAGTACACCAAATTTTGAAGCCAACCTAAACTCTAAAATTCCTTGCACCAGCCAGATATGATAGCAGCTTGTCCTTGAACCTCATTTTCCAAAAAACATTATCTTCTTTTACATTCTGGAAGACTGCCAGGTATTTTAATGGTTCTGTTTTATACCATTTTCCTGTCTTTGTTCTTAAAGTTTCTTAAAAATCTCTGCATAGATTTTTTTATCATAGACCTTGTATCATAGCAGCAGCCCTACTTCAATTGCTTTAATTCTCTCATTTTCTTACAAAGATGTGACCTCTAGAACTGAGCAAAATAGTGGAGCTGGGGTCTCTACAATGACCTGTACAAAGGCTCTATCCCCCCCCCCCCTTTTTTTTTTTTTTTTTTTTTTTACTAGTGATACCTTTCTTTGTGCATCCAAACATACCATATTGTTAGTGCACTATACTGACCTGTCATAGTGACTGTCAATCTTCAGATTATCCTAGGTTGCTTTCCTGTTTGTTTTTTTTTCCAACCAATAAAAGTTCTTGATTGACTAATACCTCCTGCTTCTAATTTTAGTTATGTCAATGGACGCAGTGGAACTACAGTTGGGTCCTTCAGCATTCTATACTGCTAACTCAGCATTTTGTAAGAGCAGCAAGACTAAGATAAAAAATATATTCTGTGCCAAGGATGACGTTCCAGAATATATGTACTCATTAAATTGTTTATTTCAAAAGGAAGCACATAGTAATTCCAAGTTGCAGAGGTGGTGGGAGCAAAATGGTGCTGAAATTCAAAAATGGGTGGATATATGCAGATAATCCTTAAAGGGCAAGAGGATGGAAACCAAGAATAGAGCACCTCAGCTCAAAACAGCTATACAATTACTTTGGCACTTCAAAGAAATCATGAGGCGAGTAACCTGCACTGCACAGCAGGTACTACCACAGAAACAAAAGCATGGGGAAAGTAGCCTGTACTGCACAGGAGGTACATCCCTAAAACCTTCCTGGGCAGACTCAATGGGCCCTGTTAGTCTTTATCGGCCATCATCCACCATGTTACTATAGTGATTAGCCAATTGTCTGGTTTTCAACTGGACAGACCTGTTTTCAGTCTTCCTGTACATTGTCCGATTACAGCTTGTAACTGGGCACCATATTGTCTCATCAAATATGACATAGACCATGGTCAGGCCAATCAGGTAGAGATTTCCCTGTGCACAGTCACAGAAGAGTCAAGGAGCACGTGCAGGGGATACTTCTGGTGCCTGCTGTAAAGTTGTTTATCATTTTACTGGCAGCCTGGTGCTAGCCAGCTGTGAAAGACACTGCTCATAGAGCTCCTACCTGCCAGTGCCAGCCGGCTAGCTAGAGAGCCCAAGTCAGTTTCCACCTTCCTCACCCTGAGTCTCCCAGCCAGGCCCCTGAGGTCTGTCTGAAGGAGGATGGAGGAGAGGAAGAAATAGCTGCAAGCAGCACAGCAACACCAACTGATGAGGACTGATGGAGCCTCTGCTCCCTCGCCTTGTTCTGTCCTCCAGCTCAAACCTGAGCTGATCTGCCCCCGGAGACCCTCCCTGACTGCCTGTGCAGGTACAGCCACTGCCCAAGCCTCACTACAGTGTTTCACCCTGCCGTCTCCCATCTACTATGCAGGTGGCTGGGTTGTCTTTTAGACTTTGCCACCAGACTGAGTCAAATGCTGATTCACCTGTCTGGTGTTACCACCTGCTCCAGCCCCACTCCCAACTGGCTAAGTGGCCCCTGCCCCGACTGATGAGAATGGCTCCCACCTCCATGGCTGGACCAAGGGTATCTAATGTTACGTGAACCTTCAGTCATGCGCTCCTCCCCTTGTTTCTAGCATCTCCCCTCCTTGAGGTGTCCAGCATTGCTCCTTCCTTTCCACCCCTCTCCAAGGTTTCTATCATCTCCTCTCCCCTTCCCAACATTCTTAGCACTGCTTTTTATATTTCAGTTAAGGTTTCTGGAAAAGTTGGCAACCTTAGGTTGGTGTAAGAAAGAAAGAGATGAAATTGTAGGAGGTTTGTATTGGACTAGAACCTTAAACTCATCTCTGTTGAAACATGCAGAGATCTGGTCTCAAAGAAAGCTGGTCCCCTTTACAGGCTGTGACATTTTTGTGTGCCCATTCTTGGAAGGGCTGTATACAAGCTGAGGTCATTTTTTGGCTGTTCCTAAGCTATGGAATGATTTGCCTTTGGATTTAAGAGATTTAACTGATTATGTACTATTTTGTCTCAAATTGAAAACATGGGGGGAGGCATATTCCAAAGCATTTATATGGTTTGAAGACTTGCAAACCGCTTAAACGCCGCTCAGCAGAATATTCAGTAGCATATGCCCACATAGCCCAGTGAAACACTCCGATGTTAACCACTTAGCATTAGGACATTCAAGGGGCAGAGAAGGAGCAGCATCAAAGGTTAGCCAGTCAGTGGTAATATTGAGCCATTAACCCCTTAACCTAAACCAGGAAAAGTTAGGAAGAAAAAAAAGACTCCCAAATTTAGCCGATTTAGCTATCCAGACAGTGACCAAATATCGCCACTGACCAGATAGCTATATCGTTAACTGACCACATTGGATATTCAGTGCTGCTGGTTGGATATGGTCCCAGCACTGAATACCAGGGATAACTTAAAACAGCATCATCCAGCTTTATCTGTGCTGGCTGCTGTTGCTGAATATGTTCCCCAAGGCTTTTTAAGGAACTATTTTGAATGATCAGTTTTTAAGTTTTTAGAATTTCCAGGAATCATTTTACATTTCTGTTGATATGTTTGGTTGTATCCTGATTATTTATGTATTTATTTATTTAAACAGATTTGATATACCACCATTTGGCCCTTGCACAGTGGTTTACAATTCATAAATAACTAGAAAACATAAAGAAACCACAACGCCAACAGAAGAGGCTGGAGAATGCATAACACAAACATAATATACCTTAAGCAATGTCAAAAACCAGAGACACGCAAGGGTAATGTTTTAACATAAGGATTTCTGCTTTTGCAGGTTTTATGTCATTTTGGTTTTTAGCATTTATGTCATTTTATTTTTAGTTTTATTATCATGATCCACCTTCTACATTTTTGTGTTCATAAAAGCGGAATACAAGTGTCATTATGAAATTAAATTAAAATTTTAAATGTAGTGCTCTTTATATATTTTCAGAGACATTTTTCAATACTGGAGTGGAGAAGTAGCCTAATGGTTAGAGCACTGGTTTGATTCCCACTAGTACTTCTTGGGGCATTGGGCAAATCACTTAACCCTCCATTGCCTCAGAAGAAAGGACTAGCAATCTACTTCTGGTCACACTGCCAAGAAAACCCAGGAGCTGCTGGGTTCACCAGAAGTCATCACTGACTCAAAGGCACACATTGTATTGGATTTTTAATACTGCTTGCCAGGTTGATGGGCTATTTTTGTTGCTTTATAGAAGCAGATTTTTAGAACCCTTTAAGAAAAGGGATTTTCTTAAGAAGCTTTTTTTGGCCATTAGGCTTTTTTCCCTAGCTTTAATAGTAAAAGTTCAAAGGGGTAAGACTATTAATATTGCTTGAAGTCACAACACTTCAGAGATGTTAGTCACGCCTTCCTCAGGAACCTTAACTTTCACCTTTCAATCTTGCTATATAGATTGGCTCATCTATTAGGAGATTGAATTAGACAGAATTGCTTGGCATTGGTTGGAAGGGAGAAATAAGGAAGTAATTAGGTCAATTTCAGGGATACCTTGATTAGTAATACCTTTAAGGTAATTCTACAAAGAGAAACACACTAAACTACACACCTTCATAAATACATTTTCCGTCTGAAAGAATAGAAATAAACTGCTCAATACTTACACTACACTTGAGCAAACAAAAAGGATCACACGCAGGGAATCAGAGTAGTTTAAGATTTCACATAAAAGAGGCTAGCTCATTTTATACTTGCAGAAAAGCTGAGCAAAAGGTAGTGACTTTGGTAGAAAAGTCTTTTTCTTATTTTTTCAACAGGTGCCAAAGCTCCAAACAGCACAGACTTAGTCTGGAAACATCATGTCACCAAAGCTGCCACCACTAATTTCTGCTTCTGTTCTGATGGGCAGCCTGCTCCATAAAGAGTCAATATGAAATATGCCTGCAAGTTGAATCCCTTGAGAAACAAGTGAAAGAGCTGAGAGGTTTTGGTGATAATAAGAACATCTTTGAAATAATTCTTGAGATATCTAACATCTATGGCAGAAGGTTATATCAAATTGAACTGAAATATGACAGCTGGACACAGATCATCAAAGCTAGCAAGACTGAAACCCTTAATACCACCTTCTCGTGAACTGAAGAAGCAATACGCAGCCCTGAAAGTGGAAGATGACAAACTGAAGCTCATGAATTCCAAAGCTGCAGAATCAGCAACCACTGTATCTAGGAAGCAAAGGATAATGGTGGTTGGTGACTCTTTTCTGAGGGATACAGAAGCATGCATTTGCCAATCAGATATGCTGTCCCACAAGGTGTGCTGTCTGCCTGGTGCCAAGATCTGAGACATGCTGAGACTCATCAAGCCTACTGGCTAAGTTGCGTTGACTCAGTTGCAAGGATATGTGAATGCCAACAATTTGTTAGATGAAGTTCAGTATGGTTTCAGGTCTAACTATTGCAATGAATCACTTTTGTTGTCTTGATATATGGTTGATATAGCTTGAGAACTCTGGACCTGCACTGGTGGCCTTTTTGGATATTTTGGCTGCATTTGATTCTGTTAATCACGAATTGCTGCTTCAACAATTGGAACAGCTTGGCTTATATAATACTGTATTGAAATGGTTTAATTCCTGATTGCACACAATAGGTGTGTTTAAATTAGCAGATATGCACACAGACTCCCTTAGCATGGGGAGTTCTGCTGGGATCAGTACTGTCAGCCCTTCTTTTCAACCTGTATCTTTGGCCTATCTGCTATAGATTTGAAGGCATTTGGCCTTGATTATAGAAATTATGCTAATAATATAATATTTTTATTCCCTCTGCTGGTGATATACAGTTTGCAATGGTAAGCATTCAACAAAGCATTCTAGACAGTGCCCAGTGGCTGAAAAGTCATTGTTCAGATTTCAATGACAGTAAAACAGAATGATTTTTTTTCATAGAAATGGGGTAGATGATCTGCTTTGTTTGATTGATCTTGGGGGGTGCAAAGTGGAAATTAAGAATGAGGTACATTATTTGGGGTGATGCTCAATTCTAAACTATCATTTAGTTCTCAATGAAGTCTGTTACTAGAAATGTGTTCATGAATTTAAGACAATTAATATAGACCGCGATTCAGAGAGGGGCATGTCCAGGCTGTCCGGATGGCCCCAAGCAAGACAAGCCCTTTTGAACCTGATTCTGGACTGCGAGAATTGGGTTTTCATTGCTTATTCTACCTTTGAGGTGGAATAAGTATCATGTGCCCACGGGTCCAGCAGGACCATGACTGGGCTGACCTGCCCCTGCTCCCTCCCCCTCCTGCTGGCTCTCCCTGTCCTGAGCATCAGGGCGTTTGGGGCGAGCCAGAGGGGGAATCAGGCTTGGACGGCTTGCGAGGCTGCACGTCCCAACCTGCATCCCAGAGTCAGGCCCATAGTAACATAATATATGACAGCAGAAAAAGACCAGTATGGTCCATCTAGTCTGCACAGTAAGCTGGTTAGAGTGGTTGTACCTACCGCTCCATGCAAGTTACCCCTCTCTATGCCCTTTTTTTAGGGTTGTACCCATTACTCTGTGCAGGATTTTAGAGAATAAAACTCAATCTTTGTTCTGATAACTTTAAGATGATTCTTCAATCATTGGTGTTGAGTCAAATGGATTTGTGCAATGTTTTGTACTTAGGATTGCCTGCAAGTGCTACAATTGGTACAGAATGTTGTAGTATGACTTATTTTTGGTGTTAAATGTTCTAACCACATTTCACTAGTCCTTCAGCACCTCCATTGACTGCCAGTAGTGTACCATATACAATTCAGAATACTGTGGATGATCTTTAGGTATTTACGACTGAATGTTCCTTTGCTAACTATATCATTCCATTGATATTCTAGCAGTCAAGGAGGCTGTTATGCTCTCAAACTCAGAATTTGTTTGAAGTATTTTCTCTTTGTTTTGCTAGATTCACTAGAACAAGAAATCATGCTCTTTCATTTGAGGATTCCAAGTTATGGAATCAGTTACCAAATTCTTACGGGAAATAGTTGATATGTTTGATTTCAGAAGTCTGATAAAGGCATTACTTTTCAGAGAAGCTTTAATGTTAATTAGGAATGTGATTTTATTTGTACTAGCTGCTGTATGGTTTTGTTTATACTCCGCAGAGGACATCAGATCCTACATATTTTAAATAAATCTGATGCTGCTCATTAATATTAGTATCCTGAGGAGAGGAAATGATGTCATTGAATGGTATGGCGGCATAGGCCGAGAGCTTCTCAAACTCCTGCAACAAAAAGCTTGTGTGAAGAGCGTTCTCCTCACCAAATGTTGCAGAATTGGCAGTAGATGAGTCCCATGATAGCACAGAATTATGGCAGGCAAGAAGAAAGTTGATTTTAAAGACTTTGCTTATGAGAAAGCTGGGACACCCCATAAAGAACCCAAGATGGCGATGAGTGACTCACTAAGAAGCTGCATGGCAGGAGATCATGGTGGCAAAGAGAGTGATTCTGACGGGAACTGTGCTGAAGAGACATGTAGCAGCAAAATAAAATGCCTACTGCTGGATTTAAAAATGGAGATATAAAGCCTGCGGAGTGACTTGGGGACCATGGCGGCAGACTTGAGAGCGGAAATGTATGAGTTCAGCGGCAACATGGAGTCCATCAAGGAGAAGTCAACTGCACATTAGACCACATTAAAGGAGCACGTGAGCCAACTTAAACAACTAACAGAGGCCCAGTCAGAGATTGACGATCATTAGAGGACATAGAAAACTGCAATCGTAGATGCAACCTCCGATTCCACGGAATCCCAGAGGAGAATACCAACCAAGACAGTGGTGGTGAGACAGATAGCTAAACAGTTATGGCTGGAGGGGGAGTGCCCCCAAATTGAATTTGATAGGGCACACCATTCACTGGCCTGTGACATAGTAATGTGCTTCCACAAGTACACACTAAAGGAATAACCACAGTCCAGACCTAGAAAGCAAGGTATAATAAAATGGAATAATATACCTATAGAGATATATGAGGACCTTTCGCCAATTACCCTCTGATGGCCTAGAGAACTTTGGGACGTAACCTCAAAACCATGAGAGGTAGGAATCAAATATAAATGGCTTTTTCCATTTATGCTGGCTATAACCCATGAAGAGTGTGCCATCAAAAGAAGAAACAGGGCAGAGGTGCTGAACGTAGTGCGTGAAATGAATATCGAGGGGACAGCCGACCTGCCAGTTGAAAAACCGGTGGAGACTCAAAAGGGAGCAGCATGGCAAAGAATAGAAGGAGGCTGTCGATTAAGGAGACAGCACAGCGAGCATCAAGCTAAAACCACAGTGGACTCAAATGACTGAGGGGAGATAGTATCAATGGGTTGTCGGGTGAGCCACTGACGGAGGGATTTTATAAATGGTATGCATAGCCCCAACATAGGTGAATGATCAGAACGATATTAGGTGTGTGAATGATTGGGAGCATGCTAATAGGCGTGGAGGAACTTAGACAAAAGGGTGGGGGAATATAGGAGAATGAATGCATGAACATTGAATGGAGTGCAAAAGGGTTGGGGCATGAGCCCACCGCTATTGGTTGAGGATTGGGAGGAGGCAAATATATAATAAGATAGTATATGATAGCAGATAAAGACTAGTATGTCCATCTAGTCTGTCCAGCAAGGCAGCAAGAGTAGGTGCAAATGGTGGTGCAAAGGGGAGAGAACTGAAGAGGAAGGGATGAATGTCACTTGCTCTGAAGGGAGGCGCTGCCGAGAAGGGGAGGGCAGCAAGATAGGGGGGCAAAAAGGGAGAGTGGTTAGACATAAGAGGGGGGATAGGGGAAAGGGGTTAGACTGCTGGTGACCACAGGGAGGCCTACTGGGAAGAAGGGGAGATTGAAATGAGGGGGTAATATTAATGCTAACGGCCTAATCTTGCCTAGGAAAAGGCACTTTTTTTTCTTTTCTTTTCTTTTAATTTTTTATTTATGCATTATCCATATAGAATCAAGCAATACCCTTGTACAGAAAAGATATACACCAGAAACAATCAACAAATTAAAATATCCAGAACAGGAAAAAATTTAGGTGATACATCTTTAGTCTCCCAAAACTTTAGGGGTGAAAACAACAATAATCCCTAGGGGGGAGGTCCCCCTAGATCATAGACACTAAGAATTGGTATAGGAAAACAAGACAGCGAAAAAGGCAGAGGAGTACTTTAAATACTGAGCACGCTAACGTACCTTATAAAGGGGAGGAAGTTACCAAATGAGTACCAATATAAGTGGATAAATCTCCAGGTTGTAAGAATACATACTTAAGGGAATTATGCAAAACAATACATTTACAGGGAAATCTTAATAAAAAAGTGGCCCCTAGCCGGAGGACCCCTGGTTTTAACAAAAGGAAGGCCTTACGCCTGCTTTGGGTGTCCCTAAAAATATCAGGGAAGATAGGAATCTTCTTCCCCATAAACAAATTCCCTCTCTTTTTAAAATAAACTTTAAGAAGCCAATCTCTATCTGATGAAAGCGCTAGAGTCACCAATAAAGTAGAAACCTTCACTTCTTCATCTGGAGGAGACTGGAACAGTGCTGATACATCCAGCGAGTCCATTTGCAGCCCACCAACTACACACTTCCCCTCCCTTTTCCCATCAGGCAGATAATATGCCTTCGATACAGGAGGAATCAACTCAGGAGAAATCATTAGAGACTCTTGCATATACTTCTTAAAAAGTTCCACCGGGGCCATCGCTGAGATTACAGGAAAATTCAACAACCATAAGTTGGAAGCTCTGGTAGCATTCTCCAGGGACTCTAACTTCGCTTTAAGAGACACATTATCTTTCATCAGCGAATCAGCTAAACCCGATATTTGTGAAAGTCTCTGGTCTATAGCCACTACTTTTTTTCGTATCCAGCAGTTCAGTAGATAAAATATTCACATTACCCTCAATTGAGGTTAAATTTGAAAAAGAAAGTGCCAATTGTTGATTCATAACCTGAGAAAGATGACTTATAGCCTCCCAGATACTGTCCAGGGTCACCTTAACAGGACGGACCAATGTAATCACAGGGGAACTCACAGGCATCGGAGCTCCAGAAGCCACCATCCGCTTATCAGCCTCAACCTCCAAGCTAAAGGTACGATCCACCTCCAAATGCTGTTTATCGCTGGGAATTACTGGCTGACTCCTAGTATCGGTCTTCAGACCATCGGCAGCCTCCTTCGGAGCGCCCCACCCAGGCAACACAGAAGGCACCAATTCAGGTGTCACTGCAGAGCCGCGCTCCGGGGCGCTAACCAACAGTCCTGAAACTGCAGGAGGGGAGCGGTCATCCGGGGAAAGCGAGATCTCCAATGCGGGAGCAGCCAAACCCTCCACCGCCGGCGCCACCATCCCGCTCCGAATTTCCCCTCTTTGCTCCTCATTAAGCTGCACAAAACGATCAATTGGACCAGAAACAGCAATTCCGGGATCCGTGGGAAGAGCCCGCGTTTTGCCCTTACGCTTAGGCATAACGCTCACAAACTCTCTGCCGCCATCTTGGAGAAAGCCACACCCCCCCCCCCCAAGGCACTTATTTTTTAAAGAACTAGTCCATTTACAGTCAGAAATAGCCTGCATTCAAGAGACACACTTATGGCTTAGGGACCACGGGCTGTTAAGGGATAGAAACTTTATCATTCGCCAAGGAACCGATTATTCGATCTATCTCTTCTTCACTTATGGGTCTACCCAGGTGGGTATGCTCATCTTCTGTCAATTGAGGCAAATCTAAGACAGCCAAGGATTCAGTTATATCCGTGTCGCTTTCTTCGCCTCCAACACTATAAAGTTTCTTGTAAAAGCTCGGAATTCCTCCCTAATTTCATCGCCGTATGCCCACTCCCCGTCACTGTTCCTAATCTTTCCAATGGCTAGTTGGGCTTGTTGAATTCTAAGACTGCGGGCCAGCAATCAGCCTGGTTTGTCCCCATGTTCATAAAATCTTTGTTGGGCACACTGTAATCGGTAAGCTAGCTGTTCAGAGTATATGTCTTGTACCTGAGACTTGGTTGCGGTCAGTTCTGACATTATTCTCTTTCTATAGCTCTTAAATTGTTCAGCGCTTTTTCCAGTTTCTCTTTACGCAAGCGCTTTTTCAGTACCCTCATCTTATAAATCGCCCTCATAGGTATGCTTTGAAAGCATCCCATACAGTTGCATCCCCTACTTCCTCATATCATTTAAACAAAAATACTCGTCTATATCCTTTTCATCAATTTGTTGAAATTTATGAACAATATCTTGGGAAAATAAACAAAGCTGCAATATGGCATCTTTAAGCATAGTCTTCTTTCTTGCTACAGCTGGAAGTCTGCGTCGGAGGAGGGCAGAAGCAGCAACTAGTAAAAGACTAAAATCATGGCACAGCACCGGAACCCTAAGGTAAGTGCTGCGTCATGGTTTCATAGCCATTGCCACCACTGCAGGCCCCAGAGAAGTGGCAATTGGTGCTCCTGGAGGGTCGGTGCTCAAGATGACTGTTCGCCTAATGGTAGTGCTGGTCCTGGGGCCACTGCTCAGGAGAGTTCAAAGAAGCTCCTTCCAGAGATAAATCTGACATAGCTGTACCTTGTATGGGGGCTTATAGAAGATGTTTATCCAGTGGAAATTAATTACTGTACCTGCTGTTTCCTTTTATCCTTGCACTTCCCCTTAGCCATCCAAATACTCACAATTAATAAACAAACAGGCAAGGGTATTGGCTCCTCTATACTCCAGAGGGCTGTTACCTACCTCTTAGGTCATGCCCATTTGGGTTTACACACAGCCGTGCGCTGCTGGACTTGCACTTGTTTAAAGAGCCTGGGCAGCTGTTGATGACGTCATTGGCTTGCACCGCTGCTGCTGTGTTCGAAGCCCCTTGGTGACCTGCTTATTTCCTGTAATCTCTCAGTACAAGTCACTGCCTGTGCTGCCCTTCTATTCAATATCTCCATTGGACTCACAGTGGTTTAAAGAGCCTGAGTGGCTCCTGATGATGTCATTAGCTGCCGGCACCGCTACAGCATTCAAAGCCCCTTGTGGCCCAGTTACTGCCTGTAGTCTCTTGGCCTAATTTGCTGTCTCTGCTGACCTTCCACTCAGTGTCTCCACTGGATTCATGGCGGTTTAAAGAGCCTGGGTGACTCCTGATGATGTCATTGGCTGGTGGTGCTACTGCAGCATTCAAGGCCCCTTGGTGACCCAGTTACTGCCTGCAGTCTCTTGGCCCAATTCGCCACCTTGGCTGGCTTTCCTTTCAGTGTCTCCACTGGACTTGCATTGTTTTTAAAGATCCCGGGTGACTCTTGATGTCATCAGCTGGAGCCACTGCTGCCATGTTCAATGCCACTAGGGACCCAGTTACTGCCTGCAGTCTCTCAGCTCAACCTTTGGCCTCTGCTGACCTTCCTTTCCAGCTCTTTTTTTTAAAGAAAGCTTTCAGAAACAAATATCTAACACTTTCAGTAAAAAAAAAAAAAAAAAAAAAAAAAAAAAAAGCAGTTAAATCAGGTGTTTTTACCTCAAGGTTTGTCTGAACTGTCTCAGCAGAACTGGGCAACCAAAGACATAACAAAATTTGGAAATCAATATATTATCAGGCTCTCACTTGGTTTGCAGCTTGTCGTGCTGTGAGGGCTTGCGTGCATCAGTGATGCTGAGAGCTAAACTATCGGTAGTTTAACTACTGGCAGGGTCTCCCAAGATGGACAGGTCTCAGCTGAGGTGCCAGACCAAGACAAACCACCCATCTGGGCAGCAGCAGAATGGGATAGTGTTGACGGCGGAGGATCACATTTCTGTGACAACGGCAACAACACCAAACTTAAACTGCGCGGAAGGAAGGCCCGGCAATCTACTTCTGTATCTTGCCATGAAAACCCAATGGATAGTTACAACAAAACAAATTGTGCTATGGTGCTTGAAGATGAGACTCCCAGGTCGGAAGGCACTCAACTAGCTACTGGGGAAGAGCTGAAGACTTTTCAGAGTAAAGCCAGCATTTATGATGTGGTTGGATCAAAGCCCTCGGGAAGTCTGACTGCTGATGTAGCTGCGCATGAAATGAGAGTCAGAAGCTGTAAAGATGTCTTACACATTGGAATATGGAACGTACGAAGCATGAACCAAGGGAAGTTGGAGGTGGTCAAGAATGAAATGGAACGTGTACAACTTGATCTGTTGGGTGTCAGCGAACTGAAATGGACTGGCATCGGGCACTTTGCATCAGATGATCACATGGTCTACTATGCTGGAAATGAAAGACAAAGAAGAAATGGTGTTGCATTTATAATAAAGAAGAAACTTGCAAGAACTGTAATGAAATACAATGCAGTCAGCGAACGCTTAATCTCTATTCGTCTACGAGGATTGCCTATCAACACAACTATAATTCAAGTATATGCCCCAACAACAGCTGCAGAAGAGAATGAAATTGAAGAGTTCTATGAACAAGTACAAGCTGAAATTGACAGAACATGCAAACAGGATATCCTGATAGTCATGGGTGACTGGAACGCAAAAGTTGGCAACAAAGAAGAAGGCAAAGTAGTTGGAAAATATGGACTTGGCAACAGAAATGAAGCTGGAGAAAGATTGATAGAATTCTGCAAGACCAATGATCTATTCATCTCAAACACCTTCTTCCAGCAACACAAGCGGCGACTGTACACATGGACTTCACCCAATGGATTGTATAAAAATCAAATTGACTACATCTGTGGAAGTCAACGATGGAAAAGCTCTGTAACATCAACAAAGACAAAACCTGGAGCTGACTGTGGTACAGATCATCAACTACTAGTATGCAAACTCAAGCTAAAGTTGAAAAAGAGCAAACCACTCATGAATGCAGCAAAATATGACCTTGAGAATATACCACTGGAATTTAAAGACTGCCTGCAAAATCGATTTGCTGCTTTAGATACAAATGACAGAGCTCCGGAAGAGTTATGGAATGACATCAAGAAGGTTGTGCTAGAAGAAAGCGAGAAGTCTCTACAAAAGGTGAAAAAGCAAAAACGGCCAAAATGGATGACGGAAGAAACTCTGAAAATTGCCCAGAAACGCAGAGAAGCTAAAGCCAAAGGAGAAAGAAAGACAATCGCAGAACTCAACAGAGATTTCCAACGTGCAGCAAGACAGGACAAGGAAAAGTACTACAATGACACTTGCAAGGAAATAGAAGCAGAAACTATTAGAGGAAGAACAAGATCGGCTTTCCTAAAGCTGCGAGAGTTAAAGAAAAAGTTCCAGCCTCGAATTGGAATGTTACAAGATGCTCAAGGTTCTATGTTGAATGATGCTGAGAAGATCAAGAAAAGGTGGAAGGAATATACAGAGTTTTTATATGATAAAGATCAAGTGGACCAACAGCCGTTTCAACCTATACCTTATGATCAGGAACCATTGGTGATGAAAGAAGAAGTTGAAGCAGCATTGAAAGCCTTATCAAAGAACAAAGCACCAGGCATTGATAGCATTCCCATAGAAGTATTGCAGCAATCTGATGCAGCTGTTACCGTACTTACAAGGCTCTGCCAAGAAATATGGAAGACAACATCATGGCCAACTGACTGGAAAAGATCTGTGTTTATACCAATACTAAAGAAAGGTGATCCAACTGACTGTGGAAATTATCGCACAATCGCTCTGATCCCACATGCCAGCAAGATTCTACTGAAGATTATTCAAAAGAGACTACAGCCATACCTAGAACAAGAACTACCTGAAGTGCAAGCAGGGTTCAGGAAAGGGCGAGGAACGAGAGACATCATTGCGGATGTGAGATGGATCCTTGAAAAGACTAAAGAATACCAAAAGGATATCTATTTGTGCTTTATCGACTATAGCAAGGCTTTTGACTGTGTAAACCATGAGAAACTCTGGGCCACATTAAGAAGCATGGGTATACCAGAACACCTGATAGTTCTCTTGCGCAATCTGTACATTGATCAAGAAGCAACAGTTCGAACGGAAACAAGGAGAAACAGAATGGTTTAAAATAAGCAAAGGTGTAAGACAAGGCTGCATACTTTCCCCCTACCTGTTTAATTTATATGCAGAACAAATCATCAGAGAAGCAGGACTGTATGAAGACAACAGAGGTGTGAAGATTGGTGGAAGACTCATCAACAACCTTCGCTATGCTGATGATACCACATTACTAGCTGAAAGTGAAGATGATCTGAAACATTTGCTTCTCACAATCAAAAAAACATAGTCTCAAAATGGGCCTGCACCTTAATGTAAAGAAGACAAAGATCATGACAACTGGCATAATCAACAGGTTCATCGTTGAAGGAGAAGAAATTGAAATCGTGAACAACTTTAACCTACTTGGATCAACTATCAATAAAGAAGCAACAAGCAGTCAAGAAATCAGACGACGCATTGCTCTTGGCAGAATGGCTATGAAAGACCTAGATAAGATTCTCAAGAGCAGAGATGTCTCTCTCCATACAAAGATTCGACTTGTTCAAGCCATGGTATTTTCAATAACATCATATGGATGTGAAAGCTGGACAGTGAAAAAGACAGACAGGAAGAAAATTGATGCCTTTGAATTATGGTGCTGGCGGCGAATACTGTGTATACCATGGACTGCCCGAAGAACAAACCAGTCGGTACTAGAGGAGATCAAACCTAAGCTTTCTTTAGAAGCTCAGATGACAAGACTTCGACTTTCATACTTTGGACACATCATGCGAAGAGAGAGATCATTAGAGAAAGACATCATGCTTGGCAAGATAGAAGGTCAACGCAAAAGAGGAAGGCCAGCAAGCAATGAGATGGATCGCTACAATAACAGCAGCTACGGGTACCAGTCTGTCAACAATGAGCCGCCTGACTGAAGACCGAACACAATTTAGGATAGCTATCCAGAGGGTCGCCATGAGTCGACTCCGACTCGACGGCACTTAACAACAACAACAACAACATATTATCAGGATTGGCAATGCCAGCACTTCCTTAAAATACTTTTTCAAAAGGAACTCAGATGAGAACAAACTTATACAAGGAAATTGAAGAAAAGTATGTTCCAAAATTTTAAACTTTATGATGAATAATAAGGAAATCCTTAATAAAGGAGAATGACACAGCCTGTACGGAGAGATGCTCACTTCTAGCACACCCAGCTTCTTGTCCATTAATTTCCAACTTATTATCAATGTTTTTAAACTTCTCCATAGTGTCGTGTGTGAATTGACAGAGCTGTGATGTAGTCAGGGTCAGCGTTACCATTAGGAGAATAAAGCGGTTGCCTAGAACGCTGCCCCTCTGGGGGCACCCATTGCCAATGCAGTGGGCCTGCGGCAGCAGCAATGGACACCAAACCACAATGCAGCACTTACCTGCCCATGCCCATGCCCATACAAAACATCTGAAATCCTCTCCAACAGCCAAATCCAGCCCATGAGATCTGATCCCCCATTCCTCATACAAAGCATCCAATCCCCCATACGTGCAACCCCCACCCTAAAATCTCCATCCTGAGCCTTATTGGGGTCCTTAGTATCTAGTGGGAGTAGGAACAATCCCAAGTTGCTCCTGCTATTACAGGCCCAGTTTCTAAAAATGGGCACACGACCCTAGCGGTAATCTCATGGTATTACACTAGAGGTCAGGCTGCCTTTTTTGAACCTGGACTCGTAAGAGCAGGAGTGACTGAGTATTATTCCTACTCCTACTAGACACCAGGTACCTCAGTAAAGCCAGGGATGGGAATTGGGGGTGGAGAGATCTGACAAGGAAACCTGTGAGGAGGTCTTCGTGCCAGGGGGTTGCAAGTAGGGAGGGGGGGGGGGGATTTCATGGGGAGAAGATCACCTGTCAGGACGGTCAGGGAGGAAACCAGATAACTTGTGTAGTCATCAGAGGGAGATTGAGGTTAGGAGGGGTGATTGAGAGGTGGTCCAGACCTCTGCCTTTACAACTGCCCCTTCACTCATATTTCAGTTATGTACATAGCTGCATTGTAACCACAATTTCAACAAGGTTTGTGCTGGTATTTTATAAAGACACAGAGGTGCCTATATGCCTTTATAAATAAAGGCACTTTCTTGGCCTCCTAATCCAGCTGAGCTCCACAGGGGTAATTTTATAAACTGTTATCTGCATATAAAGCATGTTTTACATGCACAAAATAGCTGTTCTAAAACTGCCCAGGGGCATACACATGTAAAAAGTAGGCTAATCACAAAACTATTCCTACTCTTATATACATGTAAGTATAACTGGACAGAGGTGTGCTGTACACTCCAATTTATAAAATACATGTGTATGCACACAGAGTAAATGCACACATTTACATCCTCAGAGCATGTGTACATTTGTGCAAGAGGATTTGTGTGCTACGAGGGGGGGGTGTCATTGTAGGAGACTATTTTATAACAATACATAGGTAACTTGTAATGAAATTATGCCTTAAAAGTATCTATGTACTTTCTTATCTCCACAGGATACTGAGAGTTGGAAAAATAGTACGTACATTTGAAAAACAAATATATGTGTAATTCTTTCACCCCTGACCTGTGCATACCTATGAGAATACCTTGTTCTGTGGCTAAAAGGCCAGGCATATTTTTAGCTGCTGAGGGCAGTTTACAGCTAAATAATTTTATCTGGGTAAATCACTGTTGACCCATTCAGCTGGCTCTGAAAATTTGTCATCTTTTATATATGATGAGGGCTTATAATTCGGTTTTTAAATTATTTTTTTTCCATTATGAATGTCTTTCTCCACTTTCCTTCCCTTTCAAATTCACACCTCAAGTATTTGTACTGGCTGCCAGCTGTTGAAAGCAGGATAATTGCACTGTTTCAGGCATATTGTACAATACTCCTCTCCTTCTCCCACTCATCCTGTTTAATTCAGCATGTTTACAGCGAGGTATTCATTGGATTCAAAATTCTCACTGCAAAATGTTACTGAGCTCTTCAATGCTGTTGTAGGCTATTGAAGTTCATCCACATTTACTCCAAACTCACACCCTTACTAACAAATTATATAAGCACCATGCAAAAAGGACAGAAAAGTAAATTTACATGCTTGCAGTTAGTGCACCGGAATTCTCCATCTTGACTGGCCAAGTGTATAATCTCTCCAGTGGGAATGCATTCAATTTTAAGTTCCATGTTACAAAAGTCGATGTTGAGCTTTTCTTCAATAGTGGTCGTTGGAGCGCAAGCGGTGCCTTTCTTGGGGACAAACTGCAGCGATTCCAACATGCAAAGTGACAGAGACCACAGTACAGCACATCTCCTAAGAGAGAACCGCTGAGAAAACTTCCTGAACCAGAGTACGGTGCAAGTTGGAACTGGCTCATTATATAGATGTAAATATAGACACTGTGTGACTTTCTACAACAATTGAAGTTCAAGTGGTTGCTTCCATGAGTTCATAATTTGTTCCTCAGGACAGCATGTCTGTTCCAACATCTAGTAATTTTTGGCTCTGATCGGCACTGTAAACTTGGTATAAGTTCAACTGTAGTTCAGAGAATTTTGCAAAGGTCAAGTGCTTAGAGCTACAATCTAGGGTCGATGCAGTTACCTTGTGTTAGAGCCATGTGCTAAAGCTTATACATTGGTTTTCTAATGCAAGCCTACCACTGAAAATTTGCTCACTACTCTTGTAAATAAAAGTATGCAAAGTGGGCTGTGCGCAAAAACTACACACTATTATACGAGAGCATGCGCACAAGGATCTGCACTAGCAGCAGCTGTTATCAGCACCCACCAAACCTATGATGGGACGTTATTCATCACATAGTAAGATTCATACTTATATGCATAAGAGCATTCCATCATATGCACAGATGTTATGTGGCTGCAACTCTGAAGCACCAATACTTCAGAATAGCATATGATGCAGTGCTATTCTGTGCATAAATAACATTATTTCAAAAGCTGCTATGCATGACTGGTATTCCAGCATATGCTGCAGAAGAAACAGGCATAACTCCTCACTGGTGTGGAGCGGAGAACAATGAACTACCCTCTACGCTTCCTCAGACCTTGCGTTAAAACTCCAGCTTTGAGCTAGCCTTCTGGTTTTCTGTACATTTCTCTGCAGCATAGCTAACTGCTTCAACACCATACACTTAGATGGATTAAATGCCCTGTGCACTGCTGCCTGCTCAGGGCTTGCTGCACAGTTAGCTCATGCACAAAACTTGTTCCTGTGGTGGTAGTGCATAAAATTGTGTGCTAAAACTGAGCTAACCTGCGCACAAAACGTAGTGCATTTTTCTGCATCTGCAAAGTCTAATAGAAACATAGAAATATGACATCAGAAAAAGACCACATGGCCTATCTAGCCTGCCCTTCCATATTAACTACAATAGTCAACTTTTTTACCTTTAGAGATCCTCTGTGTTTGTCCCATGCTTTTTTGAATTCAGATACTGTTGGGTCGCCAGGAGTCAGGACTGACTCGAAGGCACACATTGCATTTTTGTACTGTCCTCGTGTCCACCATCTCCACTGGGAGACTATTCCACACATCTACCATTTTTTCTGTAAAGTGTAGTTACTCACTTGTAACAGGTTTTCTCCTGGGACAGCAGGAATCAGTCCTCACATATGGGTGATATTGGTGCTGATGGAGCCTGCACAGAAGCATCTCCCCAGCTTTCAAAGAAAGTCTTTGGGAGATGCACCATGCATGCATGGTCCCCTTCCCACCCAAGGGTGCCATCTTGCCTCAGTCTAATGGCATAGCTAAGATGGCAAAAATTAAAATATGGTAACGAAGAAGCTCCAAGGGGAGGAGGGAGGGCTGTTAGATCTGATTCCTGCTGTCCCCTGAGAACAACTGTTACAGGTGAGTAACTACACTTTCTCTAGGAACAAGCAGGAAGTCATTCCTCACATATGGGACTCCCTTGGCTACAGAAAACCTGTAAAAATGCCACAGTGACCTGCAAAGGGTGAGCCATGAGCTGCAGCAGTTGAGTCCGAACTGAGAAACTCTCACAAGATGAAAGTGTCCGGCAGGTCACTCGCACTCTGGTAGCCTGAACCCAGAAGGGGCGGAAGGCAGGAGTTGTCTACACCCTGAACAGATTACAGAGTATGGCCTGGCCGAAGGTGCTGTCCCATCGGGACTCCCTTTCCAGGCAGCAGTGAGCTGCGAAGGTATGGACCGAAGACCAGGTGGCAGCCTGGCAGATTTCCATCATGGGGATGGAATGCAGATTTGCCATGGAAGTAGCCATGGCACTGACGCGGTGTGCCGTGACCTGCTAGTCTAGTGAAATCCCAGCTTACTCATAGGTAAGAACAATGCAGTCCACCACCTGTGGACAGAGTTTGCTTAGTCACTGGGAGCCCCAGTTGATGGGGGTCATAGGAGATGAAAGGTTGAGGAGCTTTGCAGTGACCCTGAGTCTATTGCAGATAGAAGGACAGGGCCCTTTTACAATCCAAAGTATGGAGGGCAGTCTCCACCTTGTCGACGTGAGGCTTCAGAAAGAAGGTGGGGAACACCACCTCCTGACTAAGATGGAATGGGGACACCACTTTTGGTAGAAACTGGGGTGTTTGCGGAGCACAATCCTGTTCTTGTAGAACTTTATGTAGGGGGGCTCTGCCATCAGAGCTTGGCACTCCCTAACTTTGTAAATTGATGTGAGTGCCACGAGAAAGATGACCTTCCAAGAGAGGTACTGCAAGTGGAGGTAGCCAGGGACTCAAACGGTGGCTTAGTAAGTTGCGAGAGGACCACGTTGAGATACCATTCTGCCACTGGTGGCAGGACAGGAGGTTTGGATAGCATGAGGCCTTGCAGGAACCAGGGGCTGAGCCGAAAGGGGTTTTCCCTCAATGGAATGATGGTGCGCTGCGATAGCGCTCATGTGCACCCTAACTGAGTTAGACTTCAGTCCCACCTCTGACAGGTGGAGTAGGTACTGGAGCACCATCTACACCAAGCAGGAGAATGGGTTTTCTTGGCTCTCGGTGCGCCAGACTGAGAACCAATGCCACTTGAAGGCATACACTCTCCTTGTGGAGGCTTTTCAGGAGGTCAGAAGGACCTCTTCCACGTCCTGTGGGAGGTTGAAGGGAGCTAGCGCTACCCTTTCAGCAGCCAATCCATGAGTGACAGGAACCCCAGGTTGGGGTGCAGGAGAGAACCCTCCTCCTATGAGAGTAGGTCTGGGGTGTGGCCCAGGGGAATCGGCGATTCTGTCACCAGGGAGAGGAGCAGTGGAAACCAGGGTTGCCCGGGCCATCGAAGGGCTGTCAGTATCAGTGATGCCCTGTCACGATGGACCTTGAAGAGGTTCTTGACAACCAATGATGTCAGTGGGAAGGCATAGAGGAGGCCTTCCATCCACTACACATGAGGAATGCAACTGCCACCACCCAGGATGGGTGCGCCTGATGGGAGCAGAAGTGGGGAAACTGCGTTTTTTCCGGGCTGGCGAACAGGTCCACTAGGGGGACACCCCAGAGTCGAAACAGTTGTGAGGCCACTCTGGGATCCAGGCACCACTTGTCCACCAGGGCATTGTCCTAGCCCAGGAAGAAGACCGCCCTCAGGAGCATCTCATTGCACATCGCATATGAGCAGAGGGCTACTGCCTCTTGGCAGAGAGAGTACAACCCCTTGCCCCCCTTGCTTGTTGACATAGAATATTGCAAGTTGGTTGTCGGTCTGGACCAGCACTGACTGGTGTTGCAGTCAGTGGCAGAAGGCTTGTAGGCTGGAAGGGCTGGGGTTTCTAGACCCACAGGTGCTCCTTGTGGTCTTGGGCAAGCCACTTAACCCTCCATAGCCCATGTTCCCTGTAAAATAATTATCTCCAAGTTATAATGCCCTGTTAAATGTAATTTCAGTTTGTTCAATGTAAACTGCACTGATGCAGAATAGCACGCTATATAAGAGAATGTAAATAAATAAATAAAATAAATAAATATATAGGCGGGCATATGGGGTCACGTGGACTGTGGAGGCAATGTGGCCCAGCAGGCAGAGGTGAACATGGGTGGGTAATGTCCAGCAGTGCTGTACCTCTGCGGCTAGCCTCCTGAGATGTTCTGCCATCTCCTGAGGGAGGAAGGCCTTTGCTTGGAGGGTATCTAGTTGAGCCTCTATAAACTCTAGGCACTGAGTCCAAGGCGAGGTGTGACTTGGAGTAGTTAATGACGAACCCTAGGTGCAGCAGGGTGTGGATGGTGCACCCGATGGCGTGGTGCACCTCTGCAGCTGTGCCCCCCATGAGCCAGTCATCCAGGTAGGGAAAGATGAAGGCCCCTTGGAGACGAAGGTGGGTCTCTAGCACTGCTAGGCACTTGGTGAAGACCCTTGTGATGAGGCAAGTCCAAAAGATTGCACTCTATATTGGCAATGGCCTCCTCCCATCACGAAGCAGAGGTACTTTCGATGGCGTATAAGCATCCTTCAGGTTTAAGGAGCATAGCCAGTCTCCCAGCTAGAGGTAGGGCAGCAATGTTCCAAGGGAGAGCATCTTGAACGTTTCCCGCACCAGGAATCTGTTCAAGTCCCACAAGTCCAGGATGGACTTGAGGCCTCCTGTTCACTTGGGGACAAAGAAATACCTGGAGTAGAAGCCCTTGCCCAATAGATGTCTGGGGCCTGACTCTACCACCTTGTCCTCGAAAAGACCTGCAAGCTCGGTGAAGGAGAGGTCTTACTGGCTCTCCTGGGAAGTGTGAGAGCGGTGTTCCTTGCAGGTGGAGGAGGTAGTCCTCTTGGATCACTTGCAGTACCCAGGAATCGGTGGTGATGGTGGACCACCTGTGGGCAAACAGGGCCAGATGCCCCCCTGTGGGCTGTTGAGGACCTCCTGGGGAGAGGTGGTCATACTCAGGGAATCAAAAGCTCCCCCTAGGCTGAGCCGGGGCCGGCGCTGGGGACTTGGGGGCCTTTTGTTTATGGGAGTCGTGCCCCTATCCCTTGTGCTGTTGGCCTTGCTGAGGAGCCAAGAAGGCTTAGAACTGTGAAGCATTACCAAAGCCTCCCTTTTTCCTCAGGAAGAAGAGCTTCTTCACCGGTGCCTTCTTTCGGGGCTCGACCAAGGTCTTTTTAGAGAGTTTGGTCCTCGTCAGGAACTTAGTCTCTATTTCTGCAGCTGTGTCTGCATTGGTTTCATGAAGAGATTCTCTCCAATACAGTGGACATCAATAAGTTTGTCCTGAACCCATGGTTCGAGGTCAGACAACTACAGCCATGACTGATATCGGGCCCCGATGACCGCGGTGGCCAATCTGGCTGAGGTCTCAAAGCCATCATAGGCTGCTCATGATAAAAACTTCGAGCACTCCTTGACCACAGAGACCAGAGCCTTGAACCTCTAGAAGGGTTCTCCATTGAGGCCTGCCGAGAACCCAGAGTGCTCCCTCGCTAGCTCTTTGAGGTACATGTTGATGTACAGGACTGAACTCGGCATGCGAGCATCGAGCCCTGGAAGGCCTTCTGGCCGAGGGCGTTGACGGTCCAGGCTTCCCTACCAGGGGGTACCGAGGAATGGGTCTTTTGGCTCTTGAGTCTGCGCATGGCAATGATCATTGAGTTGTGGGGAAATTGGGTCTTCTGGAACCCGGGGCCTCGGTGGACTTGGTACATGGAGTCGAGTTGCCTGCTTACAATAGGCACAGATGCCAGTGTCTCCCACATACAGAGAAGGAGGCACTCAAGGATTGGAGGAACAGGCACTATGAGGGCCTCCTTCGGAGAGGCCTCATACTGGAGGATCTCCAGTTCTTCAATGCGAGGGTCCTCCTCCGCCTCGGTCTCGATGGCGAGCGCCTTAGCCATGTCCCATACAAAGTCAAGGAAGGCGATGTCTTTGGGTGGGGAATGGCATCGGGGCGCTGTGGGAAACAGGTCCGAGGGCACATCTCAGTGTCACTGGGTGTCTAGGGATTCCTCAACCTTGGTCTCCCAGTTGGACTGGAAATACGAAGTTGATTCCGAGGATTTGCTGCCACCACAATTGAGTTCCGAGCCCAGGGGCCCGGGGCCTCCGGAAGACCTATGGTCCGAGCTGCGTGCACTTGCTGGAAAGGACTGGTGATCCGGAGAACGGGACTGGGATCTTGTCCGGCACCGATGGCTCTCTCAAGGTCGGTGGCATTCAAGGATCGGCTTGACGTCCGGGGAGGCCCTTGATGTCGAAGGTCCTGTTGTTGGGGCGGATGAACCAGCTGCTGGGCCACGAGGGCAGCAATACTGTGCTCTAAGGCCACCATCCTGGTCTCCCTACCAGTTGGCTCTGCAGACTTCGACATGGACACAGAGGGTTTCGGGTCCGGCTTTGGTTCCGACGAGGTGGAGCCTTCAATGAGGATGGCCTCGGGTGTCTGAGGCCGGTTGGCGGGTGTCAACAACTCCTTCCAGGGCAGCTTGTGAGGCCACCCGCTCTGATCCTTCTGACTCATGCTGGGGGCTGCGGGGCCTGAAGTGGGATTTTCCCATCTTCCCAGACCTGGTCTCTGAGGTGGTCTTTGAGGATTTCAACTTCTTGCATTCCACCTCTGTGGATTTCCTCTTGGAGGAACTGCAGCCAAGGGACTCTGAGGTGGCCCAGGCTTCACGGGGCACAGAGGTACCAAAGGGGACTCTGGACCGGGGTGTCACTGGAGACTCCAGTGCAGAGTCAACCTTGTCAAAACATTTTTCCAACTGCTGCTGATGGCTTTTAAGGGCCTTTGAGGTCATGGTCCTGCAAAGCTCGCAGTCTGAGTTGTCATATTCCAGGCCAAGGCACCGAAGGCAGCAGTCATACGGATCGGTGAGCGACATCATCTTATTGCACTGATCGCACTTCTTGAATCCACTGGAGGCCAGCAGAAAAAAGGGGGGCTCTGCAGCCCGGCAGGGATCCGAGGCCTTCAATTAAAAAAGGGTGCCAACACTGGTCGAGGGATATCTCGAAGAAGAATAAAAAAAAACAAGGGAATGAACCCAAGGAGCTATGCTGAGGTGAGCTGGCTTGGGGGCAGGAAAGGAACCGGTGTACAGACTGGATAAAACAGTACCAAAAAACACACTTTTTCCGGGGGAAACTGGACAGATGTCCGGAGGACTCCATGGAAAAAGGAGACTGAGGCAAGACGGCACCCTTGGGCAGGAAGGGGACTATGCATGTGTGATTCATCTCCCAAAGGCTTTCTTTAAAAGCTGGGGAGATGTTTCCTCGCGGACTCCATCGGCACCGACATCACCCATATGTGAAGACTGACTTCCTGCTTGTTCCCGGAGAAAGAAATATTTCCACATATTACTCTTGAGTCTATCCTCTTTCACTCTTGTGCTATGTCCCCTCGTAGCAGAGCTTGTTTTCAATCGAAAGTGGCTCTTCTCTTGTGCATTTATGCCACGGAGGTAATTAAATGTCTCTATCATATTGTCCCTATCCCGCCATTCCTCTAAAGTATACATATTAAGAACCTTAAATCTGTCCTCATATAGTTTATAACGAAGACCATTAACCATTTTAGTAGCCACCATTTGCACCGACTCCAACCTGCTTATATCCTTTTGAAGGTGCGGTCTCCAAAATTGCACACAGTACTCCAAATGAGGTCACACCAGAGACTTATACAGAGGCATTATCACCTCCTTTTAGTGCTGGCCATTCCTCTCTCTATACTCCCAAGCATCCTTCTGGCTTTCACAGTCACCTTTTCTATCTGTTTAGCTACTTTAAGATCGCCAACAGGGCTGGCCCGCCCATTGTGCGGAAATGTTGTTCGCACGGGGCCCTGTGCTTCAGGGGGCCCCGCACCAACAACATTCTGCACATGTTTGGTTCTCGGCTCACTGCCCTACAGCGGTTCGCGGCTCCCGGCAGCGACTCCATACAGCCGCCAAAGTGAAGAACGTTGTTTTCCTTCACTTCGGCAGCTGTGTTATAATGTAGATCGTTGGTGCACTGGAGGTCAAAGGGCATTTCCTGTGTCCTGGCACCCAGCACGCCAGCGATCTACATTACAACACAGCTGGTGAAGTGAAGAAAAACAATGCTCTTCACTTCGGTGGCTGTATGGAGCTGCTGCTGAGCCTGCCGGGAGCCGGGGTTCTTCAGGGAGGGGCTAGGGGGGCCTAAGATTAGAAATGGGCTGAGTTGGGATGAGGGGCTAAGATTGGAAATGGGCTGAGTGGGGAGGGGGGCTAGGATTGGAAATGGGCTGAATAGAGGGGCCTAAGACTGGAAATGGGCTGAGTGGGCGGGGAGGCTAGGATTGGAAATGGGTTGAGTATGGGGGGAAGAGCTAGGACTAGACATGAGCTGATTGGGGGGGCTAGGACTGCAAATGAACTGATGGGTATGGCTAGGATTGGAAATAGGCTTTTGGGGGTTAGGACTGGAAATGGACTGAGTGTGGGGGAGCTTGGACTGGAAATGGGCTGATGTGGTTCTGGAATAGGATTGGAAATGTCCAATGGGGGGGGGCTAGTTTTTGAAAGGGCTGATGGGGGGAGCTTGCACACGAAATGGACTGATGGGAGCTGGAATAGGACTGGAAATGAGCTGATTGGGGGGCTAGGACTGGAAATGAGCTGATTGGGGGGCTAGGACTGGAAATGGGCTGAGTGTGTGGGGGAGACTGGACTGGAAATGGGCTGATGTGGGGCTGGAATAGGATTGGAAATGGCTGACTGGAGAGGTTCTAGTATTGGAAATGGCTGATGGGGGGTTAGAATTGCAAATAGGCTGTTGGGGGGAGCTTGAACTGGAAATGGGCTGATGGGGGCTGGAATAGGACTGGAAATGAGCTGATGGGGGGAGCTAGGACTGGAATAGGCAGAGTGTGGGGGAGCTTGGAATGTAAATGGGCTGATGTGAGGCTGGAATAGGATTGTAAATGAGCTTATTGGGGGGGGGGGGCTAGAATAGGACTGGAAATGAGCTGGTTGGGGGAGGCCAGGACTGGAAATGAGCTGACTGGGGGGTTAGGACTGGAAATGAGCTGATGTGGGTGGTTAGGACTGGAAATGAGCTGATGGGGGGGGGGGGGACTAGGACTGGAAATAGGCCGTGTGGGGGAGCTTGGATTGGAAATGGGCTGATGTGGGGCTGGAATAGGATTGGAAATGACTGATGGGGGCTAGTATTGGAAATGGCTGATGGGGGGCTAGGATTGCAAATGGACTTATGGGGGGGGGAGCTTCGACTGGAAATGGGCTGATGGAGGCTGGAATAGGACTGGAAATGAGCTGATGCGGGGGGGGGAGGGGAGAATGGAACTAAAAGGAAGCAGATGTTGGGTGGGGCTGGAACTAGAAGGGAGCTGATGTTGAGGGAGGACTAGTAGGGGATCGGGCTGGGGGAATGAGGATGGAGGGGGAAAAGATATTTTATGTTGGAGGGAAGAAAAATCTATGGGTGGCCGGGTATTGGCAGAGTAAATGGGGATTGAGGATGGAAGGGTGAAATTTGAGTGGAAGAAAAAGGAAAAGAAAGAAATGGGGGTAAGAGCAAAGGAGGAAAGATCAGTATGTTAAAGAAGATGTTAGAAGAGAGTATGGAAAAAATCTAGAAGAGAGAAGAAAGGACAAATGGACAGCAGACAATGGAGAATTAGCAGAAGACAGAAGAAACCAGAAGAAAGTGACTGGAGCAATTGCAATTGAAAAATAAAATGCCCAAATGACAAAAGGTAGAAAAATACTTTTTTAATTTTGAATTTATTAACTAGAATATGTCAGCTCTGGAAAATGTGTATCGCTAACGTCTTTGCGTTTTTGTTTAGTACAAGAGAAAATTAATTTATAGTTTTATTTCTCCAGTGCTGTTGTACATTCCAAGTTTGGCTTTAGGGGTTCTCAATTTAATTATTGTCTTCCGATTTCTAAATTGCGATCCCTTGTTCTTTTTTTGGTGACGGTCTATGTTCTACATGTGTAACTGAGTTGAGGTATTCTGTTCATGTAGTATTCTATTTGACAATGCCACTTGTTCTCTTTCCCCAGTAGGAGATGTATTGGTATTCTCTGAGATGTATTGGTTTAATACAGGGGTCTCAAACACGCGGCCCGCGGGCCGCATGCGGCCCGCGGGAGAAGGTTGTGCGGCCCGCGACAGCTTCTGCTGCTGCCGTTGCCGAATCGACGGTCAATTAAAAAAAAATAAAAAACTGGCTTCTGCTGCTCTGTCCTGTGGCCCGTTCCCCTCTGCGCGAGAGCCCTGAATGTGCTTCCTCTGCGGCATGCTTTTCAAGCCGCGAAGGGAGTATTTCCCTCTCGCGAGGCTTGAAAAGTGAATAGGCTTAAGCCGCGCGAGAGGGAAATACTCTCTTCGCGGCTTAAAAAGCATGCCGCAGAGGAAGCACACTCAGGGCTCTCGCGCAGAGGGAAAGGGGCCGCGGGACAGCTGATTTTCTGCTGCAGCAGAAGCCAGCAGCAGAAGCCAGGTTGTTTTTATATTTACCGGGGGGGGGGTATGACTGGAAATGGGCTATTGGCAGGGGGGGGTATGACTGGAAATGGGCTATTGGCAGGGGGGGTGTATGACTGGAAATGGGCTATTGGCAGGGGGGGTGTATGACTGGAAATGGGCTATTGGCGGGGGGGGGGGGTTATGACTGGAAATGGGCTATTGGCAGGGGGGGGGTTATGACTGGAAATGGGCTATTGGCAGGGGGGGTGTAGGACTGGAAATGGGCTATTGGCAGGGGGGGTTATGACTGGAAATGGGCTATGGTGGGGGCTAGGACTGGAAATGGGCAGGTGGGGGTTAGGAAGGACTGGAGGTGGGCTGATGGGGGGAGTTAGGACTGGTAATGAGCTATGGAGGGGCTGACTGAAATGGGGTAATGGGGGTTAGGGCTGGAAGTGGGCTATTGGCAGGGGGGGTTATGACTGGTAATGGGCTATGGGGGGTCTAGGACTGGTAATGTGCTGGGGGGTTGCTAGGACTGGAAATGGGCTGAGTGGAAGGGGGCTTGAACTGCAAATGGCTGATGGGGAGGGGGGCTTGGAATGGAAATGGGCTGTGAGGGGAGGGAGCTAGGATTGGAAATGGGCTGATGTGGGGCTAGGATTGGAAATGGGCTGATGGTGAGGCTAGGATAGGACTGGAAATGGACTGATGCAGGGACTAGAAGGGAGCGGATGCTGGGTGGGGCTGGAACTAGAAGGGAGCTGATGTTGGGGAGGATTAGAATGGGATGGAGCTGGGAAAGTGAAATGGAGAGGGGAAAAATATTTTGTCTGGGAGAGAAGACAAATCTACAATTGGCCAGGTATTGTGAGAGTAAGTGGGGATTGAGGATGGAGGGGTAAAATTTGAGTGGATGAAATAGGAATGAGGAAAGTGAAAAAGGAGAAAGATTAGTATGTTAAAGCAGATGTAGAGAGAGAATGGAAAAAAAACTAGGAGAGAAGAAAGGGCAAATGGAAGCAGACGATGGAGAGTTAGCAGAAGACATGAAGAAACCAAAAGAAAGTGGCTGGAACAATTGCAACTGAAAAAAAATGCACAAAAGGTAGAAAAATCTCTCTTTATTTTGAATTTATTAACTGGAATATGTCAGCTCTGGGAAATGTGCATCATTAATGTTTGCGCTTTGTTTAGTACAAGAGGAAATTAATTTATAGTTTTATTTCTACAGTGTTGTTGTACATTCCAAGTTTGGCTTTTGGGGTTCCCAGTTTAATTATTGTCTTCTTGTTTCTAAATCTTTTAGTCTTTCTTTATCCATACTCATTAAAGAGGCATGTTTACTAAAAGTTAGTGTATGGTAACATTATGCAAATATTTATGCAAATGAGGTCCCTTATGCAAATGAGGCCCCGCGTCTTATGCGGCCCCCGGGTTACTTTACAAGTCCTCATTTGGCCCTCAAAGCAATTTGAGTTTGAGACCCCTGGTTTAATATTTGCAGTGTTGCCTTTTTATAGGTAGGGTTTGGTGCTTTGTGAGTCCTGATAGTGCCGTTATGATACGGTGGGTTTGCTATGGGTTCTAAATGTAAACCAAAGAAACATGATTCCCCTATAATCTATCACCAACCCAAACATCTACAAATGTTACCCTAGACTCTAAGACCAATAACTATCCCCACAAAGAAGTGTCAAGTTTTTTGTCGGATCGTTCACCGTGAGACAAAACCTTTCACCTCCTGAAGTGAACCCTCCTTTTTAATCATAATTGAAAGCAGCTGTTTCCCAGCCTAGCCGACCAAATCAGCACATTGCTGTTGTCAGCAAAAAATCTTTCTGTTAAAACTTCAAAAAGAGTCTATTGGATCCCAAAGGTCCTCGGGCTACAAAAACCCAAACGCACAGCTTCAAAAAGTCCCCCTTCAAACATAAAGATATTTTAGAGGACTTAGCTGTTTAGACAACTTAGCTGTTATGGAACGGGTCCCAGTCACTCCGTCGTTAATAGTCTCCAAAATTCACTCCTCTTGCCTTGAAGAATTAAGGACTCATACAATAACTGACAAGTGAACTACACCGCTCCAGCACTCCACACAACGAGGTTCAAGCGCGACACCAAAGGTGTTTCAAGCCGTCTGTTCTTCCTCCTTCCACAGCTCTTCGTCAGGCAGTATGAACCCCGTAAGGATCTCATCGCTTAAAACAGGTGATGTAATGATGTCAGAGTTCAAAGGTCCACAATTCAACAGCTTTATTGAACTCCCAAATGCAACCCCCACCAGTCAATGTCAGCGTTCATCCCATTCGGTGCCACTGATTGGAGACGAAAAATCCACTGCTGTTCTTTAAAATGTAAACGGGCCAATCGATCACCCTCCCGCAGCACTGGGGCTACCACATCTAAAACCCTCCACCGTAGATCGTTGAAATAATGATTGTTCTGTTGGCAATGTGAAACTCCTGGAGCCCCTTCTTGTCGTTTATCAATACGTGATCTATGCTCTAATAAACGTTTCCAAACCGGTCGAATAGTACGGCCCACATACTTGAGACCACAAGGGCACACCAGCATATACACCACAAAATCAGATTTGCAAGTGGAATGTGTTACTGAATGGTACTTCAACCTAGTGCATGGGTCTTCCCAAACCTCCCCTTGTAGCACTAAAATACAAAAGTTGCACCTCCCACAAGCATAATGTCCCCACTGTAACCCCAATGGCTCAACCACTTCCCGGGGCTGGGTCCTAACTACCCAATCCCCTATTGTACGAGATCGTCTGTAAGCTATCATCAATGGCTTGCAAAAACAAGTATGGAGGGACAGCAGAGCCCAATGTTTTTTCAAAATATGCACCAAGGTCGAGACCGTGGGTAAATAAGGTAGTATGCTGATCACCACATCCCTCTGCTTTCCTGTAGATGGAGTTGTAGGCTGAGATTCCCCACGGGCCCCCCACCACTCAGGGTGATTATAAAGGGCTCTTTTAAAGGCTCTCCGGACCAAATCTTCCGGGTACCCTCTGTGACACAACCGCTGACTCAAAGCTCTGGCGTGCAATCGGTACTCCCCCACTGATGAGCACAACCTCCGAATACGCAAAAACTGCCCAAAAGGGAGGCTTCTCCTCATTGCTGGAGGATGAAAGCTAGAATATTTCAGTAAGACGTTTTTTTGAACAGGCTTACGATACAGAGTGCTATATAGACGAGCTCCACGAAGATATAACAGAATGTCCAAATATTCTATCTGCTGATGATGAAAATGAGCTGTGAACTGTAAATTAGTGTCCAAAGAGTTTAACCATAGCAGAAACTCTTGCAAAGAGGCCTCCGATGCCCCCCATATGAAAAAAATATCGTCCAAGAATCTCCTCCATAAGAGTATCTGTTGGAACCACAAAGAACTATAGATATGTTGCTCTTCAAAATTTGTTACGTATAACGATGCGACAGTGCAACCTTTGCCTTTTCAGAGGCGGCCATTTCCAAACTTTTAGAGCATCCCTCCCTTTTGGATGAAACTGGGGCAGCGCGGTTGCAATCGGTACATACTCCTTCTTGGTCTGAATTTCAAAATTTACATAAGAAATCTATTCGGGTGCAATTACATGCTGCAACTATGACACAATATTTAAAGCAACAGATGATCCCACGTGGTTTACGTGTTTATAAACCACCCCATATGTTTGTGGATGATAAAAAGTTTTTTTGCCAAATGGAATAGTATACTTAATAAGTGTGGGCTGGATTTGATAGCCCTGTTAATTGAACGTCTAACAGTGGAGGAGAAGAGTTTGCAAGAACAACTGGCTCAGTTGGAATCACAATTAAAATCTGACATGGTGGATGAAACTTTTAAATCCAATTTTCAAGATCTTAAAGCATATAACCAACAATTTCGTGATCAATTGAAGTTTATTAAAATAAACAAACTGTCCCGGGATGCAGCGGACTACGCGCAGGTTCAGGTCTACACATGGCGGAAAAATAAAGTAGAGGCTATTGTTTCTAATAAGCGGGTCACCTTTGAGGACTCAACAGAAGATGTGTCCTCTGATTCTTCTGATGGTGGCACGAAGAAGACTGGTACGGCCCCTAAACAACAGCGGGGTTTTTACAGGGGCCGCCCCTCCGGTCGTCGGCCTCAGAACCAATATCAGGACGGTTGGAGGGGACCGTTTACCCGCTCACAGACCAGACAATAGTCATCAACCTTTCCGGTAGATCTTTGACCGTGGACCAGCAATCTGTTTTAGATTTGGGTTTGGGTTATGTTCCGTCTCCACGGTATGACCCTTTTCAAATCAGAATTGCCCTTCATCAATTTTTCCGTAAATTACACATGATGCTTTATTTTTCATCCAGTCCATCAGGCTCAGCTGATGTTTCTATTTGTAAACCCAAATCTTCTTGGAGGCCCCCTGTTAGTACGGATGCAGCTTTACTAACATTTCAAAATCTAGTGTTGCGAGATTTAGGGAAACTGGAAGACAGCACGAAGAAATATAGTTCCAATTTGACAGGGCAGCAATTTCAGGCGCTTCGCTCATTGAGGGATGAGGCTGGGATGGTAATTCGGAGGGCGGATAAAGGGGGAGCCACGGTCTTATTACGCCAAGAGGATTACCATCAGAAAGTCATATCCCATTTGGCTGATCCAAAGTACTATGAGTTGCTAGAGGTTGATCCTACCTGTGAGTTAATGTCCAAAATTCGAGCTTTGACTCAAGAAGCATTTGAGAGGCACTGGATAACCCATCATGAATTCCAGTTTTTGAACATCACCTCTCCAGTGGTTCCAGTCTTGTACATGGTACCCAAGGTGCATAAATCTTTGTATGATCCTCCGGGGAGGCCAATTGTCTCATGCCGCAACTCGGTTCTAGAACCTTTATCTCAGTATTGTGACCACTTTTTGCAGCCATTGATGACCTCGGCCCGTTCTCATGTACGGGATTCGTTTCATTTACTATCTGAGGTATTGCGATTGACCCTTCCAGAGGGAGTGCTGCTGGTAACCCTTGACGTGGTCTCATTATATACAAACATCCCTCAACGGGGGGCATATGAGGTTTTGGAGTGTATGGATTGGTCTCTGCCTCCTCGCATACCAAAGTCATTTGTTTTGAAGTTACTTGAATTAGTGCTCTTCAATAATTATTTTTTGTATGAACGCCAATTTTATCATCAGATTTACGGTGTGGCGATGGGGGCCACGGTTGCCCCCACTGTCGCATCGTTATACGTAACAAATTTTGAAGAGCAACATATCTATAGTTCTTTGTGGTTCCAACAGATACTCTTATGGAGGAGATTCTTGGACGATATTTTTTTCATATGGGGGGCATCAGAGGCCTCTTTGCAAGAGTTTCTGCTATGGTTAAACTCTTTGGACACTAATTTACAGTTCACAGCTCATTTTCATCATCAGCAGATAGAATATTTGGACATTCTGTTATATCTTCGTGGAGCTCGTCTATATAGCACTCTGTATCGTAAGCCTGTTCAAAAAAACGTCTTACTGAAATATTCTAGCTTTCATCCTCCAGCAATGAGGAGAAGCCTCCCTTTTGGGCAGTTTTTGCGTATTCGGAGGTTGTGCTCATCAGTGGGGGAGTACCGATTGCACGCCAGAGCTTTGAGTCAGCGGTTGTGTCACAGAGGGTACCCGGAAGATTTGGTCCGGAGAGCCTTTAAAAGAGCCCTTTATAATCACCCTGAGTGGTGGGGGGCCCGTGGGGAATCTCAGCCTACAACTCCATCTATAGGAAAGCAGAGGGATGTGGTGATCAGCATACTACCTTATTTACCCACGGTCTCGACCTTGGTGCATATTTTGAAAAAACATTGGGCTCTGCTGTCCCTCCATACTTGTTTTTGCAAGCCATTGATGATAGCTTACAGACGATCTCGTACAATAGGGGATTGGGTAGTTAGGACCCAGCCCCGGGAAGTGGTTGAGCCATTGGGGTTACAGCGGGGACATTATGCTTGTGGGAGGTGCAACTTTTGTATTTTAGCGCTACAAGGGGAGGTTTGGGAAGACCCATGCACAGGGTTGAAGTACCATTCAGTAACACATTCCACTTGCAAATCTGATTTTGTGGTGTATATGCTGGTGTGCCCTTGTGGTCTCAAGTATGTGGGCCGTACTATTCGACCGGTTTGGAAACGTTTATTAGAGCATAGATCACGTATTGATAAACGACAAGAAGGGGGGCTCCAGGAGTTTCACACTGCCAACAGAACAATCATTATTTCAACGATCTACGGTGGAGGGTTTTAGATGTGTTAGCCCCAGTGCTGTGGGGGGGTGATCGATTGGCCCGTTTACATTTTAAAGAACAGCAGTGGATTTTTCGTCTCCAATCAGTGGCACCGAATGGGATGAACGCTGACATTGACTGGTGGGGGTTGCATTTGGGAGTTCAATAAAGCTGTTGAATTGTGGACCTTTGAACTCTGACGTCATTACATCACCTGTTTTAAGCGATGAGATCCTTACGGGGTTCATACTGCCTGACGAAGAGCTGTGGAAGGAGGAAGAACATACGGCTTGAAACACCTTTGGTGTCGCGCTTGAACCTCGTTGTGTGGAGTGCTGGAGCGGTGTAGTTCACTTGTCAGTTATTGTATGAGTCCTTAATTCTTCAAGGCAAGAGGAGTGAATTTTGGAGACTATTAACGACGGAGTGACTGGGACCCGTTCCATAACAGCTAAGTTCTCTAAACAGCTAAGTCCTCTAAAATATCTTTATGTTTGAAGGGGGACTTTTTGAAGCTGTGCGTTTGGGTTTTTGTAGCCCGAGGACCTTTGGGATCCAATAGACTCTTTTTGAAGTTTTAACAGAAAGATTTTTTGCTGACAACAGCAATGTGCTGATTTGGTCGGCTAGGCTGGGAAACAGCCG
Source organism: Ichthyophis bannanicus (assembly GCA_033557465.1). NCBI lineage: Eukaryota > Metazoa > Chordata > Amphibia > Gymnophiona > Ichthyophiidae > Ichthyophis > Ichthyophis bannanicus. Next base: position 137,270,444 of record CM066042.1, read on the forward strand.
CTTTCAATTATGATTAAAAAGGAGGGTTCACTTCAGGAGGTGAAAAGTTTTGTCTCACGGTGAACGATCCGACAAAAAACTTGACACTTCTTTGTGGGGATAGTTATTGGTCTTAGAGTCTAGGGTAACATTTGTAGATGTTTGGGTTGGTGATAGATTATAGGGGAATCATGTTTTTTTGGTTTACATTGGGTTGATTTCCAGGGGTGTATTGGGTAGGATGGGTTCTAAATGGGCAGAATTTATATTACTTCCTAATGTGCTTGGTGGTTGGCACTGGAGTATAGTAATGTAGAAATCTGGTAGTCTTTCTTTATCCAGACACTCATTAAGAGGCATGTTAACATTATGCTAATGTTTATGCAAATGAGGCTCCTTATGCAAATGAGGCCCTGCAATGAGTCTCCGCACATGGCCCCATGCCCCCCTTGGGCCGCCCCTGATTGTCAAACACAATTATGCCCAGGTCCCACTGCTCTTTTGTGGACAGAAGTACCTCACCCCCTACACTGTACTGCTCCTCTGGATTTTTGCAGTCCAAATGCATGACCCTGCATTTTTTAGCATTAAATTTCAGCTACCAAATTCTCAACCATTCTTCAAGTTTAGCTAGATCCCCCCTCATGTTATCTACTTCTTCTTGGGGGTCTACTCTATTGCAGATCTTGGTATCACCCGCAAACAAGCAAACCTTACCTGACAGTCCAATGGTAACCTCCTTCTCCTCAGAGTGAGCTCCATTTACCTGTACTCTTTGTCACCTCCCACTCAACCATTTCTAACCCAATCAGTAACTTTAGGGTCCATCCCTAGGGTGCTCAGTTTGTTTATAAGTTGCCTATGTGGAACAGTGTCAAAGGCTTTACTGAAATCTAAATACACCACATCTAGGGCTCTCCTTTGGTCCAACTCCCTGATCACCCAGTCAAATCAATCAGATTTGTCTGACAAGACCTCCCTTTGGCAAATCCATGCTGTCTCAGATCCTGCAATCCAATGAACTCCAGAAACCTCACTATTCTCTTTTAGTAGCCTTTCCAATAATTTACTAACCAGAGAGGTTAGACTAACCGGCCTATAGTTCTCAATGTCATCCTTACGTCCACTTTTGTGTAAAGAGACCACATGTGCCTTTCTCCAGTCCTCTGGCACTACTCCCGACTCCACACAGTGGAACTACTAGAACGTGACCAAGTTCCCTCAGTATTCTTGGATGTATCCCATCCAGGCCCATGGCTTTGTCTACTTTTAGTTAGCTAGTTCCTCTTGAACAGTCTTCTGAAAATTGTCCCAGATCCACATCACTTCTGTTCCTGTTTGAATTTATAAGTGCATCCTGAGATTTTGAAAAACAAATCTGACATGTCTTAAAATATTTGCTTTAAACCAGAAGTATAGCTGAAAAAAAATCCAGTTTTACTTAATCTGACCAAGCCAAATATGCAAAAGGTTTAAACATTTAAACTTTGAAAAATCACTCAGTAATAGTAATGTAGGATTTCATTACACAAAGGAGCTTGGAGCAACTTCCCAACACAATATTGTAATGGTTACGGTTATTCTCTATGGCTATATGCGCAGCACTATTCATGGAATGTTGATAAATCACTTGACATTTATCAGATCCATTTGTGAACCCAGTACTCCATTCTGAGCAGCAGTTGCATGGTACATGAGCCACACTAAAGTTCTGAAGAGGAGAGGGATTTGGTTTATTCAGCAAGAAGAGCAATGGAATGCAACTCATAATGACTCAAGCATCTTGAAACAAAGAGAAGGCAAAACGGTGAGTTGGGGGAGAAATACTAACGCCATGAATGTGCATTATTATTATTATTTAGCTCACGCCTTTTTCAGTAGTGGTTCAAGACATTCAGGTGAAGTAGGTATTTCCCTGTCCTCAGAGGATTTGCAGTCTAAGTTTGTACCTGAGGCAATGGAGGGTTAAGTGACTTGCCCAAGGTCACAAGGAGCATCAATGGGATTTGAATGCTGACTTCTCTGGTTCTCAGTCCACTGTCCTAGGAAATAAACTGCTCCTCTACTAGAAGGGATCTAAGTTGAGCTCTACTTGGCAGACATGGCCCAATAGACACAAGGACATAAAGGATTCTGTGCCATCTGCCTGAGATGATCTAGTGTTTCATAACTTATCCACTTACCATGAATAAATTAAATTATAACCTTGTTTCATTTTCCTGAACCCGAATGTCTCCGAAAATAAAGACTCTTTGTTGGCAAAATGTCCTTCAGTCACAGTTTTATATCTGCAGGCCTCTTTCTTGATTCTGACTCATCCTTGCTGCCATAGTCATCTTGAGAGTGACCCTTTCAGTCTAACTCCTGATACTTTTCTTTGTTCATGTTGTCACTTTATTGACTTTACCTATTAAGGTCCTTATCTATGGTTTCACTGTCCAGTAGCTATGAAGCACCACTCAACCATTTAATTATTAAAGCAAATACCTCAGGCATCAAGTTATTCCAGCCTTTTTGCCTGAATGGTACTACGGAAGTCCTTTTAACAAAAGCTCTTCTTCTATCCACAAACATACACGAAGGAGACATGTGCTACTGGTACAGGAAAATATTGCTATACCTTTCAATCACAGCAATATTTTCCTGTACCAGTAGCACATGTCAAATTATATACCTAGAAATAAAAAATTAACTAGAACCTGATTATAGTCCTTGTTATTTTTCACATTCATAAGGGAGTCATTATGCATATTTAATTCTTCACTCTGATGGGAGTGAATGTGCATATGTATATGTCAATACCTCTTTCTCAGCCAGAAAGTACACAACTTTGTTCCTATGATCTGTAATTTTTCAAGTGTTTGTCTTTTTTTTTTTTGAATGCACAAAACTTAACTTGTATGTCTTTCTCATGCACACGTCTTCTTTCTTCCCCGTGTTAACAGATTTCCTTTGCTGCTATGCTTTTTCCTGTATGTACGCCAGTGTCTTCTCCCTGTGTAAACTTTTCTTCTTTCTGCATATTCCAGTGTCCATGGCCAGTCTCCTTCGTGTATGTTTGTGGATCTTTCCACATCTAAGGTAACTACCATGACCTGCTCAGAGGATGAAACTTTGGTTAGCAGTGAAGAGGACAAAAAATGAAGGATGAGAAATGGATAAATACACAGAGTTTAGCACTCACACACTTTCTAAAAAAAAATGGCAGTCTACAATCCATGGGTCTCATTAACCAGTCTCCATCCTCTCAACAGTGCACATTCTCAGATTGTAGCAGTTAAAAATGGCCTTTTCTGGAGCCCTATTCTCTTCCAGGCTTGCATGAATTGTAATGCATCTCTCTCTTTTCCAAGCCAGTTCTCACTTAAGATTTTTCTAGGAATCAGAGAAGTTTAAGAAATTCTGCTTTGGACTAGAATTAGGTCAGGAGTATTGCTTCTTTCTTCTCTGGATTCCTAGTAGCCTTCACTGGCCATACATCCTGTTATTCTCGAGTCTAATTTGTATGTTTCTGTCAGATCACACATTGTTTCAGGTTAGGTTTGATGGAAGAATGTCTCTACCCTGGGAAGCTCAAGAGAGGAAGTTTTGAAATAATGTTGGCAATTATTCATCTCTGCATAATCAGAATAAATTCTCATCCTAAGGAAAACATAATTCAAGTTTCTGTGAGTTGGCCTGTCTTCAACAGCAGATTCAATCAGGATAGTTTCATCTGAGTGTTGTCACTTCTTGACTAGTCAAGGAAATGCTGGCGATGCAGACAGCAGATCTTATCAGAGAATATTTTTCGGGTCTATAAGGCATGTAATATATTTTTGCAATATTTCCTGTTTGTGTTACTTTATTTTTTGCAGCAACATTTATAATGAAGGAGCATAATCAGAAACAACTCACCCTGGAGCTGGATAATGGTAAGAGGTACTCACTATCATCTGGTCACCTGGGCAAAGTGCCAGCACCTGCCAGGCCATTTTGAGGAAGAGGTGCCAATATAGCCTCTGCTGGACTTCACCAAGTAGTTTGTGCTACTGTGGCCCAGCACCAGACAGCTATAGGAGGAGGAGGACATGTTGATGCTTTGCTACAGGGGCAGAGAACATACCAGCACAGACAGAACCATGTGGGGGGGGGGGGGGGGAGGGAGGGAGCAAAGAACATGCTTGTGTGGCTCCAGTTGGGCCACAAAGGAAATGTGGCTGCAGCCCAGTGTAGATGCTGATGGTATAAACCTGAAAGGAGATGTTAGGGAAACTAAGAAAAAAGGAGGAGGCATAAAAATCTTCTGAAGTTAATTTTATGATTCTTTGATTCTACTGACTTGCAGTTTTTTTTCCTTTTTATTTAATGAATTTTAATTTAATATACCAAGCATCCACTTATACAGAATAGATATGAATAATGGCAATAAGTCAGACCAAGAAAAAAAAAGATACAATGTCTCTGTAGCCCTCAAGTAGGTTAAGAATTAAAATAATTAAAAATATAAAAAAACATGGAAGCAATTTAACGCTGCCATCAAACAGCCAAACAAACATCTATCGAAGCTCACTTAGGAGGGTCTCTAGGTGGAACTCCCAAAGAAATCCTGACAGCAACAAACATCACCAATTCAGCAAGCTCAAGAAAAACATAACACTGGTCAACATTGAAATTGTTACCGACTTTAAAAGGCCCTAATCTGTAGTATCTTGGTGAGCTGAACACGAATATAACATTAATTTTTTATTGGCTCTCGTTTTGAAGATATTGCAGGTAGTTCATTTTTTACTTTTCACCGTGTAAATTTATCCAGTAGGACATCAACAACATCCCAAATAAGCCTTGAATGATGTAATATTGCATCACATTGCATAATACCAGCATGCACACATCATCCAGAGTTGATTGCATCATTTTCTGATGCAATGCAATACTACTGCCAGACGGCTGCTGAAGCCATCTGACGTCAGCACTGTACTATACGCAGTCGGAAAGGAAAGTAATCTGGTATTCTGTTCCGATATTGAAAGCCTCATGAATGCCTTAAAAATCACTCATGACCCAAGACTAGAGACTATTTATAGACTGCTCGAAACTGTCTGAAGGCTGTGCTTTTGAACAATGGAAACTGTCTTCCATCTAATCCAGTAGCGCATGCCGTCCACATGAAAGAGACATACGATAACTTAAAGCATCTACTGACTTTCATTAACTATAACAAGTACAGCTGGCACCTCTGTGGTGACTTGAAGGTAGTTGCCCTTTTAATGGGACTGCAGCAGGGATATATAAAATACATGTGTTTCTTATGTGAGTGGGATAGCTGAGCAAGGGATTGGCACTACTTGCAGAAGGAATGGAATCGCAGACAAAATGTAACAGTTGGAGAGAAGAATATCCAGCACCCAGCTCTGGTTGAGGCTCATAAAATCCTGCTACCACCCCTTCACATCAAACTAGGTTTGATGAAAAACTTTGTGAAAGCCATGGACCGCACTTCGCCAGCTTTCCGATACCTGCATGAAAAATTCCCTCGACTCAGCGAAGCAAAGATTAAAGAGGGAGTTTTTGTGGGTCCTCAGATTCGAGAGCTCTTCAACGATGACCGGTTCAACAACTTCCTGCAGGATGATGCGAAACAAGCATGGAATGCTTTTCGCCTAGTGTCAACAAACTTTCTCGGGAATGTTAGGGTAGAAAACTACAAGGAACTAGTAGAAGACATGCTATTGCAGTATCAGAAAATTGGCTGCAATATGTCTCTAAAGATCCATTTCCTTGATTCGCATCTCAATTTGTTTCCTGACAACTATGGTATGGTTAGTGATGAACAGGGCGAACGTTTTCACCAGGATATTGCAACGATGGAGCAAAGATACCAGGGAAAATGGTCCACTACAATGCTGGCTGACTACTGCTGAGCACTCCCCAGAGAAGCTCCCGAACAGCTGTACAAGAGACAGGCGAAAAAAATCTAAGAAGTAGTCTATGACTTGTTTTTTTACAGGTATTAACCGAAGGCCTATTATATTTACTGTTGACATGCATTTTGTGATGTAAACATTAACTCTTGTAGATTACAAAAAAACTAGAGCCAACTTTGCAATTTCACTGTCATATTTGTGGTTCAGCATATAAAAATTGATAAATGACTATTTTTATTTCAGTAACATGACTTTTGTAAAAATTTGTTGACCAGTGTAATTAACTGAAATTTTATCAAACATTTACAGAGAAATTAAAAAATAAAGTCTACCCAAATTGTAATACCCCAAGTTTGAGCAGCAAGAATTTCCTTCTCTGCATTCCTCTAGACCAGTGGTTCCCAAACTGTGAATCAGGACCCCAAATGGGGTCACATCAGCAGCAGATGAGGGTCACAGAAATGGACCTCCACTGTGGCCTGTGTCCAGTAGTGGCAGTCAGATGGGGCCTCTGAGTTAGTTAATGGCTGTTGCTACATAATTTGAATAAGTGAAAGGAGGAGGAAGTGGATGAGAGAGGGGAATGGAGGTTTGCTATTTTGCTCTCACCATCTGGGGTCATGTGAATTTTTAAGTGTTTAAATGGGGTCATAGTGGATAAAAGCTTGGGAAGAATGCGTTAGACAAATTTTGGAAAATATAAACAGATTCATAAACTGAAGATTTCTTTTTCTAAAATATAGCTGTAACAGTCAGTTGTTTTCTACAGGCAAGGCAAACGTCACCAACAAAATTGTGGGAGATAGTGTATCTGATCCAGAGTTTTCCAGGAGAGCTGTAACATTCATAACATCTATATTTTGAGAATTCCTTAAAGCTTGTCTTTTTCCAGTTGGTAAATAACTTACTCCAGTTGGAGTGGAGGAGTGGCCTAGTGGTTAGGGCAAGGTACTTCAGGCTGGAAGGTCGGGGGTTCAAATCCCACTAGAGGACAGCAACCTTGGGCCGGAAGGACTGGGGTTTCTAGTCCCACAGGTGCTCCTTGTGGTCTTGGGCAAGCCACTTAACCCTCCATAGCCCATGTTCCCTGTAAAATAGTTACCACCAAGTTATAATGCCCTGTTCAATGTAATTTCAGTTTGTTCAATGTAAACCGCACTGATGCAGAATAGCGCGGTATATAAGAGAATTAAATAAATAAATAAAATACTCAAGATAAAGGAAGCAAAGATTCACTTGGAATGCTAAGACTCAAACATATATTTCTTAAACATGTCCTTAGCTGACATAAAAGTAGACCTGGAAAAATTAAGTATATATTTTATCCTTCATTAAGGCTCATAAATATATTATCTTTCATTAAGGCTTAATTTAAATTCTTAATTTGCTTACGTCCAACATCCAAATCCTGCACGTTAGCACTCAACCCCGATATAGTCACAGAATGTTAACTTATCTTGGTAGGATTCTCCTGTATTCTGGTAGACAACTGTCACATCTGAGGGAAGAAGGCTGCTCCAAGCTGCAGAATAGCATCCCAGATCAAGTCCGGTGTACGAGTTTCAGGTCTGGCTAAAATAAAAGCAGGGATCAGGGTAGAAGATCCCATACCAAACTGGTAGAAACAGCAAAGGAAATATCCAATGTTTGCAGGTTTCCCACTCAACCATTGACCATCTGCCTTGATTTCTTGGGCACTCTCCTTCCTCTCTCCCTGAAGCACAGCCATGGTTCTTTGGTGTTCCCGTGGTATCTAAGAACCAATACCAGCACCGGAAGTCTCCCCTCTTAGGAACAGTAATGCAGAGTACACTCAGCTGATACCCTGAGACTCTTGGGGGACTCTACTGTCGAGTGCTAAAGATGACTGCAGCTTGGGGGAAAGGTGCTACTACCCTATGAAGACACTGAGTCCACAGACTTCAGAACTGATGCTGCCAGGTCTTTCCCCCAAGAGAGTTGACTGCTTAATGCAGACAAAAGAATCCATTGCCTCCGATGCCTCCCCCCCCCCCCGAAGGGAAACCCGAGGAAAAGTAGAAGTAGTCCTAGGGATTTTCTCCCCAATTTTCTGTTCTTTTTCACTATGATAAGGAAGTGGAGTAGCAGTCTAGTGGTTAAAGCACTGGTTTGGTAACCAAGAAAACAACATTTAAGTTCCACTGGCACTCCTTGTGACATTGGACAACTCACTTATCCCTCCATTGCCTCAGAAGAAAGCCTGGCAATAGACTTCTGGTTACACTGCCAAGAAAACCCAGGAGCTGCTAGGTCACCAGGAGTCAGCATGGACTCAAAGGCACGTATTGCATTGCAGTTGCAGAGAGCTACAGCAGGGCAACCACCATCTGGACTTCTCCCCTTTGAAGCTGTATTAATTCAAGAGTGTTGTAGTTTTAACGATTTTGTTATTGTTACATTTTTCTGTTTTTAACTGCTGTGCCACTCCTGAGATGGTTGGTAAGGATGTAATAAATAATAAACAAACTCAGCCCCCCCCCCCCAAATTAGAGAAAGCTAAAATAAAACACCACAAAATAAACCAGAAAAAAAACAGACTAAAAGTAATAATAGATTATTAAAAAAACAAAAAACAAATGTTCCTTGATTCTTAAAAATTAGTCATGCTTAAAATCTCTAAATATTTTTTCACCCCTATTCACAAGCGAAGTGAAGAAATAATCAAAACTGCTATATTGATGCAAACTGCAGCTACTGTAATCAGTGGAGATTTCACCAGTAGCTAAAATAAAAGTTCATGCAGGCTTTTTGTTTTGGTCATTGCCCTCTGAAAGCAATGGTGCTTGCCTGTAACAGGTATTTTCCATTGACAGCAGAATTGATAAAGCATATAAGCGGGTGACATCATCCAATGATGCCTGGATGGAACTGCTCTCCCCATGTGCAGTGGCCTTCAAGGTCCTCAGTCTGTTTCAAAGCTCAAGAATGTAGGCAATTCTCAAGGAGAAGGGAGGGATTATATACCTAGGGTTACCAACTTTTTCACCGAGAAAAACCCGACACCTGTGGCTCGCCATGCTCCACCCATTCTCCGCCCCTAGTCCCACCCCTTCCCTGCCCCAGCCCCACCCACAAAAATTACCGAGGATACGTGTAGGCTAACTTCCTTGGTCATATAATAATTAAACTGGGAACCCCAAAATCCAAACATGAAATGTACAACACTGGAGAAATAAAACTATAAAGTAATTTCCTCTTGCACTAAACAAAAACGCAAAGATGTTAGCAATACACACTTCCCAGACCAAACATATTCCAGCTAATAAATTCAAAATAAAAAGTATTTTTCTACCTTCTGTTTGGGCGTTTTATTTTCAGTTGCAATTGCTCCAGTCACTTTCTTCTGGTTTCTTCGTGTCTTCTGCGAGCTATCCATTTGTCCTTTCTTCTCTTTTAGATGTTTTCCATTCTCTCTCTATTTCTGCTTTAACATACTGATTGTTTCCCTTTTGCTCTTTCCCCCAATTCTTTCCTTATTCCTTTATCATCCATTTAAATTTCACCCTTCCATTCTCAAGCCCCTCACTCTCCCAATACCCAACCCATCATAGACTTTTCTTCCACACAAATTATTTTTTCCCCTCTCCATTCTCATTCCCCATCTATTCTAGTCCTCCCCCAAAATCAGTTCCCTTATAGTTCTAGACCCACCCAGCATCCACTCCCTTCTAATCCCATTCTCCCATGCCCCACATCAGCCCATTTCCAGTCCTATTCCAGCTCATCAGCCCATTTCCAGTGCTAGCCCTCACATGACAGACCATTTCCAGTCCTACCCCCCCCCCATCACAGCCTATTTCCAGTCCTAGGCCCCCCCCATCACATCCCATTTGCAGTCCGAGTCCCCCCGCACCATCACAGCCCATTTGCAGTCCTACCCCCCCCCCACCATCACAGTCCATTTGCAGTCCTAGCCCCCCTAATCACAGCCTATTTCCAGTCCAAGTTCCCCCCTCCCTCCACCATAGCCCATTTCCAGTCCAAGTTCCCCCCCCCATAGCCTTTTTCCAGTCCAGGTCCCCCTCCCCATCACAACCCATTTCCAGTCCATGTCCCCCCCCCAGCCCTTTTCCAGTCCAGGTCCCCCTCCCCATTAAAACCCATTTCCAGTCCATGTCCCCCCCCCCCCAGCCCTTTTCCAGTCCAGGTCCCCCTCCCCATCAAAACCCATTTCCAGTCCATGTCCCCCCCCCCCATAGCCCTTTTAAAGTCCTGGTCCCCTCCCATAACTGCACATTTTTTTCCTGTCCATGTCCCCCCCCCCCCCATAGCCCTTTTCCATTCCAGGTCCCCCCCCCCCCATCACAACCCATTTCCAGTCAAATTCCCCCTCCTAGCCCTTTTCCAGTCCAGGCCCCCTCCCCCCATCACAGCCCAGGCAGTCCTTGGCCTCCCCCCCAAAGCCGCGGCTGTCTGAGGCTTTAGAGGGAGCCGGGGAAGCCCACGTGAGGCCCCGGCTCCCTCTGAACAGCTGCCAGCGTGAAGAGCCTTTTCCTTCACGCTGGCGGCTGTTCCTGTGAAGCCGCGAATGCTGGGAAAGGTTAAAGGGCATTGCCTTTAACCTTTCCCACCAATCGCGGCTTCACAGGAACAGCCGCCAGCGTGAAGGAAAAGGCTCTTCACGCTGGCAGCTGTTCAGAGGGAGCCGGGGCCTCGCGCGGGCTTACCCAGATCCCTCTGAAGCCCTCCGGGTTGGGAGAAAAGCCGGTTTTTTTGCTCTGGCCGCTCCTGATCTTGCGGCCAGAGCAAAAAAAACGGCTTTTCAAGGGCCGGTTTTGCCTCTGCGCCGGCAGCCGGCCTGGCCATGGAAAAACCGGCCAGGCCGGCTGAAAACCGGCCAGTTGGCAACCCTATATATACCTTATCAATTTATTTAACAGTTTTTTTATACCACTTTATCATTTTAGTCAAAGCAGTTTACATTGCAATTTAAACTTGGTAATGTATTAACCGAGAAGACCCAGCCTTAACCATTCAGTTTGGGCCTAACATCTAACTTGTAAATAGTTACTCAGCCACTGCTTTGATGGTTGAATATGTAAATAGTTCACCCAGTTACAGCTCCAAGTTACTGATCCTGTTCTATGTAAGCACTAGGCAGTTCTCACTGGTCTAGTGCAAGAATTGTTAATTGTAAACCGCACTGATATTAAAGAGCGCGGTATATAAAAGCTTTTAAATAAATAAATAAATGTACATTAAACAGGGACCTTGATAACTTTTTCTGAGGCAGTGGAGGGTTAAGTGTTTTGAACAAGGCCACAAGGAATGCTAGTAGGAATTGAACGCTGCTCTCTTAGTTCCCAAGCCAGTGCTCTAACCATTAGGCTACTCCTACCGAAAACACTTGTTAAAGGTGAGCAACACTGCTATTTCTGTCAACCAGCAGGACTGAATTAGCCACACAAATGGGAGACTCCTAAGCTCAGGGCTGCTTGATGCTTTGAATGGTACCACAATGATTGAATGCTAGAACTAGTGATTCGAATTTAATGTAAGAGTTGATCCAAGTAGCAGTGCACAGCTAAAGTATGAAGCAAGGGCCATGTAGCTGCTTTATAGTTATTCATAGTGATGCAGATTTTAGGAGCATCACAGTTGTTGCAATCACTCTAATTTACTGAGACTTCACTTTTGAGCTAAGAGGAGTACCTGCTTCTTTATAACAGAAATGGAAGCAGGATGCTAGTCAGTTTGCTAAAGTTCTTTTTGTGACTAGCATGCCAGGTTAGTTGGGATTAAAGAAAAAGACACAAAATGTTATGGTGGTCATTCCAGAACCGTAATAAGGGTTTGTACATGTGCCGGGGACATTTAAGTGCCAAAACGTCTAGAGGCGTTTTCTGGTACATGGCACCCACGCACATTTATCTCCCTTGCACGGGGATGTCAGAACATGTCTGGAAGGGGTGGAACGGGGGTGTGGTTTGCCACAGAGACATGTATAACATATTCAGGAAAGGCCCATGTATGCTTTCCAACTTTCCTGCAGATGTGCCCGTTATTCCTGCCACAGATGTGGAATAAGACCAGAAAATATTTAGCTGTGTTCTACAATTCATCCCTGTAAGTGAGAGTGTGAGTGTGTGGTTTGAGGGTTGCATGGGCGGATCTGGTGTGTTGATCTGCAGTTTAGGGGGGACATGAATGCCTAGCCAATATCTGGACCTTACGGATGACCACAGTGACACTAGGTGCCACTGTGATAAGGCAGCCATACAGCAGCTGTGCCAGGCATTGGGAGACCTGTCAGCTGTTGTGCCAATATTCCCCAGATTATGCCATGCGGCTTACAGCCTTACCCAGTCCAGGATCTAAGCAAACTGTGAGAATAGTGATATATCTGGAGGCTGGTTACTTGGTATGACGGCACAGAGATTCTCCCTCTCGTGCCCACACAGGCCTGACCAGTGGGGCAGTGCCACAAAATAGACCGTGGGAAGGCAGGCAGGCAGGATTGCCCCACAGATAGTAGATGTATATTGATCAACATAACCAAGGAGAGAGAGTGAACATTGTATGGGACAGGTGTAACCACATGTAGGGAGCTGTTGTGAGAAATGCTGCGCTCCTCCACCGATCGGCATCATCGAGGGAGAGCGGGCAGGTAAGCTCCGCCCCGCTCCCCTCCCACAAGGCCAATCGGGCCCGACAGACCCCTGCAGCTCTGGACACCACAAAAGGGGCCTGATCGCAGCATCCCAGCCTCTTCAGCCGTGCTCCTCCACCGATCGGCATCATTGAGGGAGAGTGGGAAGGTAAGCTCCACCCCGCTCACCTCCAACAAGGCCAATCGGACCCTCCTCCAGGTTACTTTCTCTCGGTACACGAGGCGTGCCCGTGCCTAGCATGCCCAGGCCTGAGGGCCTCGCCAGAGGGCCCTTTGGCATGGCCCTTAGGAGTGGAACCACAGAACCAACAGCCGAACTATCAACATAAGAAACAGCGCTTAAAGCGAGAGAAGCTCCAGGATCGTCACGGCCACCACCCCCAGCAGATGCTAAATAAAGAGGTTTTGTGAAGTTTAACAACATCTCAAGCAAGAAACCTTCTCACCACTGGAAGAAAAGGTCCTTTAAAACGAGAGGTTGCACACGTAGAGCTCAGCAACAAAGTAAGGATTCCATAGCTTTTATCAACATCGCATTGCTATTTTGCTATAAATTGTGCTATCTGCTCCAGTTTGCATTGCTTTTTATCAACATCACATTGCTATTTGCTAGAACTTGTGCTATTTGCTCAGGATTGCATTGCTTTATCAACATTGCATCGCTATTTGCTATAATTTGTGCTATACACCATACACTAGAACCATTTGCTATCTACTAGATCTAATGGCTTCTATTTGCACCAACTACTAGAACAATCCTCTCTGTTCTCACACTCAAACAAGTTGGTGCCATCTACTAGAACAATCCTCTGTGTTCACACACTCACACAGATTTCCTCACACACAACCCCCCACACCTCAAAACCCACAATGGCCCCCACAAAGCTTCAAGCCCTCCCTATCCCTCTTCTCCTAATAACTCTCCTAATACACAACATTTCCACATACAAATCAGACCAAACCCCCTATAATACTATTCCCATTATCCACAACCCACACAGAAACACATTACACTCTCCACCATATATCTACTCACATAACCAAAATTCACACCAAAATACCCACAGACCCTATCCTAGACTAATCCAAATAAACCATCAACAACCTAGTAGTACGAATGACTCCTCCAACACGCTCACCCTGAAAAAAACTCATCCTCATAAACATACGTTCCATAAGAAACAAATTACCAATCATCGACGACATGATCAGAGATGAAAAACCCGACATACTCTTCATCACGGAAACATGGCTCTCACCCACAGACACAATCCTACTAAACCAACTGTACACACAACAATATGATTTATTCAACTGCCAACAGGACGCCAAAAGAGGGGGAGGAGCCCTCATCCTTACCAAAAAAAGACCTTCACTATACCCTAACAAACATAAATAGTATAGATGGCATGGACATCATCAAAATAGAGAATAAAACCCTTGCACTCTGCCTCATCTACAGGCCCCCATCTTCTGACCGCAACAACCTCACCCCTATTCTAGAACTCGCATGCACAGCCTCACTGAGAAAACCACTTATCATACTGGGCGATTTAAACCTCCCATCACTCAACCCCTCTCACACAAAAAACTTCATGGACACAATGACAGAAATGGGATACGAACATATCATACATGCCCCCACACACATAAAGGGAAATACCCTGGATCTAGTCTTCCTCCCTACGCCTTTCAGTAACCACCAACTCCACACCCCCCCCCCAACCATAACTGAGGCGCCCTGGTCTGACCATCACTTAATAACCTTCTATCTCCACATACAACACCCAATATCAACACACCAAGCACTACGCCACATAACACACGCTTTACCCACTTCAATAAAGACGCCTTCCTAGACAATGTACTACCCAAACTCGCAACAAACACATCAAACATCAATATAGCCATAAACCAATGGAACTTAACAATCCAAAAGGCAGCCGCCCCTATACGTTACACCAAAACAAACCCTAAAAAGATCAGAAAAATGGTTTACCCAAGAACTCGCCAAGCTAAAAAAACAACCGAGAAAACGAAAAAAAAGATGGAGAATAACAAAATCGAACAAAAACAAATCCCAATACATAAGCCTATTCAACACATATAAAGACGCGATCACCAAATCAAAACAAGACTACCACACTAAAGTAATAAACATGGCCATCAACCGACCAAGAGAATTATTTGCAATTGTAAAATCACTGACAAAAACCCAAAAACCAGAACCAGAACACTCCACAATAAGCGTACAAACATTAGCCGCACATTTTGCTGAAAAACTAAAAAGTCCTCCAACACTATCACAGCAACGCATATAGATCCAAAAAACCCCAATAAATGGGAAACCTTTCACGTGGTCAATCAAAAGCACCTCCTCAAGATCATAAAAATGATTAATACCACAACCTCCCCACTTGACCCATGCCCAGTATCATGGATCAAATCCACCAAAGCTGAACTCGCTACAAACATCCAAAACATAATTAATCAATCACTCTCACAAGGCATCATGCCGGATGCTCTTAAGCTCACCTCCATCCATCCCATCCTAAAAAATAATACATTAGATCCAAAAGACCCAAGCTCATACAGGCCCATAGCCAGTATACCGTTCATTGCTAAAGTAGTAGAAAAAAATCATACAACTCCAACTACAAGACTATATTGAACTACACGCACCCCTTGACTCCCACCAATTCGGATTCCGCCCCTTCCACGGCGTTGAAACCTTACTAATAACGCTGATGGATAACCTCATTAGAGGAAAAAACAAACAAGGTTTCATCCTCCTTTTCATAGATATAGCCGCCGCATTTGACAACATTAACCATAACACACTAATTGATAGGCTAGCAAACCTGGTAATAGGAGGCACTGTCCTCAAATGGTTTATGTCATATATATCTCATCGACTGCTACATGTCCAACTAGGCCAAAACACCTCAAACCTTCTCACAAGGACAGGGAATTCCACAAGGTTCGGCCCTCTCGGCCCTCCTTTTTAATCTATACCTACAGCCCATCACAAACATATTTAAAAAATTCAAAATTAACCATTACATTTATGCCGATGACATTATGCTTGCTATCCCCATAAACACTAGCAGCCCCTCATACCACAATCTATCTGAATGTATCAGAGAGGCTGAATCCTGGCTAGAAACCAACTACCTCAGCATTAATCTTAAAAAAACGGAAGCTATGTTTGTATCAAGAAAACACGATGCAATCTACCCCAAAACCATCATAATCAACAACACCACTATCCCTGTTAAACAAGAGGTAAAATACCTAGGGATAATATTAGATCACACGCTCAGTATGCTCCTCCACATAAAGCAAACAGTAAAAACTGTATTCTATAAACTAAAAACAGTACAGCACCTAAGACCCCTCCTCGACACCCATGATTTTAGATCTGTAGTCAATTCATTAATTACCCCCCACTTCGACTATTGTAATTACTAAATGGCCTACCACTTAAAAACACAAACATACTCCAAAGAGCCCAAAACATCTCTGCCAGAGTGATAGCAAAAGCACGTCTAGCCGACCACATAACCCCCATTCTACATGAACTACACTGGCTCCCTATAAATAGCCGGATAAAATATAAAATTCTATAAATTCTAGAATCCACCAACCCCTGACAGAACTGCACCTGAGGACCGAACCTGAGGGCCCTTAGGCGTGGCACCCCAGTGCAGCCACAGAAACAACCACAACCCGACGCTACAAGAGCCACAAGCAGCAACCAAACTCAGACATCGAAGACAAGAAAGACAACACCAGCAGAGCAAAGTAAGTGCAACATCTACCATGTACACAACATGGATTCTGCCCATCAGCCTCCTCCTCACCCATCTCTTACCACACCAGGCAACCAACCACACCCTACTAACAAGCACTCCATGGCAGCCAGCACAACTCTTCACACACCCACAGTACACACACTGGAACACAATCAAGACCCCCAAGCACAGGAGGCAAAACAGACACAAACCCAACACACAAACAAACCCAAACAAAGCGCAGATTCAACTAAGCACCCCGACTACGATCACAATCGAGCTCATCAATGCCAGATCCATAAGAAACAAAATTAACACAATAGCAGACCACATAGAAGAGCATCAACCCGACATACTGTGCATTACTGAAACATGGCTCACCCCCACCGATAATATGCTACTTAATCAGCTAGTACCAACCACATACACAGCATTCAACTGCCCACGCACACAACGAAGAGGAGGAGGGGTCCTGATCCTCGCAAGGAACAGCCTAAGATTCAAGTCATGAAACACATCAAACACCAACCAATGCAACACCATCACTGTGGAAAACAAACGGATGGCACTTTGCCTCACCTACAGAGCCCCGAATGCACCACCAGACGAACTAGCATCCACTCTAGAGGAGGTCTGTGCCTTCAACACCAGCAACAAACCCATGCTACTACTAGGAGACTTCAACCTAAAATCCTCCAACACAAAGGACGCAGAAGCCTTCCTACAAGCTATGGGATCCTTACAATACACCCAAATGATCAACACACCAACACGGATCATCACCAGACCTCATATTCGCACCCAATTTTCTAATGGACAATGGTAACATATCTACACTAGATGTCACCCCCGTCCCATGGTCAGACCATCACATAATCAAAACAAAGGTCATGCCACAAGGACAAAACCATGACAAAAACCTAGACAAACCAACAGCACAAAGAAGATTTAAAAGCTTCAACAAGGACCAATTTCTCAAGGACACGATACCGCACCTGAATACGGAAGAAGAGGATTTAGACGATCAAATCAGAAAATGGAACAGCATCATCAATGCAGCCTCCAAAGCCACCGAACACAGACCAAAGAAAGATCACCGCACTAGGGCACATCACACACCCTGGTACTCAAAAACCATACGGATCAAACAAAGAGAACTCAGGAAGTTAGAACGACAATGGAGACACACCAAGTCTCCCAACAAACAGACTCTATACTTAGCAAAACAAAAAGAGTACAACGATCTCATCAACCAAACAAAGAGAGAATACCACACCAACCTCATACTCAAATCAAACAACAAACTGAGAGAGCTCTTCGGATTTGTGAAAACACTCACCAAGGAGAACAAATCCAACAGCGAAGTGCAAATAGACCCACAAACATTCGCAGACCACATCCAAGACAAATTCCACTCAGCTCCACGAAGGAATACTAACACAAGTACCAAACCAACCACCACCCCAAGAAAAACTTGGGACAAATTCAGCAACCCATCCACAGAGCAGCTCTCACACATCATCACCACCCTCAACACAAGCACGGCCCCAACAGACCCATGCCCAGTCACATGGATCAAAACGACAAAGTCAAACTTCATCCACACCATACACAACATGGTGAAAAGTTCTCTAACACAAGGTATCATGCCAGACCAGCTAAAACTCGCCACAATAAGACCAATCCCGAAGAAATCAGCACTCAACAAAAACAACCCAGCAGCCTACAGACCCTTCTCAAGCATCCCCCTACTGGCTAAGATTATTGAGAAAGTGGTACAACATCAACTACAAGACCACATCGACAACCACACACAACTCGACCACAACCAACACGGTTTCCGCCCCAACCATGGAGTTGAAACACTCCTGCTATATCTCTTTAACGACATACTACACCTCACAGACAACAGCAAGAACGGAATACTCATGATCTTCATTGACCTATCATCAGTGTTTGACACAGTCGACCACGGAACACTACTAGCAAGACTACAGAACATCGGACTACACGGAGCCACAGTGAGACAGACAGATACAGGTCAAGATTGGGCCCAACACATCCCGACCCATAAAAGTCATGCAAGGCATACCCCAAGGATCCGCACTATCAGCTCTCTTATTCAACATCTACATCCAACCAATATGCAACATCATAAAAGAGCATGGGATAAAATACATAATCTATGCGGACGACATAATGATATACACACCAATCACCCTCGACAACCCAGACCACACCAAGATAACAGACTGTCTCACACATATGAACACCTGGTTTCAAGACAACAACATGACCATAAACTACAGCAAGACCGAGGCGCTAATCATCACACGAAACTCCGACTTCATCCCCCCCCCGCGACATCAAGATAGGCACCACAACCATATCCATACAATCAGAAGTGAAATACATCGGAGTGACAATGGACAAAGAACTTAACCTTCAGTCCCACATCAGCAGAACCACCAAAAATGCATACCACAGGATGAGACTAGTACGACGCCTCAAGCCCCTCCTCACTCAGGAACACTTCCGCACAGTTTGTCAAGCACTAATAACCCCAATGCTAGACTTCTGCAACCCAATCTATCTAGGTCTAACAAAACAGACACTAAGACCATTGCAACTGGCACAAAACACTGCAGCACGCATAATTGCTGGCACCACAAGACAAGAACACATCACACCCACCCTAAAAGAGCTCCACTGGCTGCCTATCAGTGCCCGCATTAGATACATGACAATCATAAACATTTTCAAAATCAAACATCAATCATCAGCTTTCAGCCTACACCCACTCATACAACCAGATAACAGCACAAGACCGAGAAGAAGAGGCACATCCAACCGTGTCAACACACCTAAAGATATCAACAGGGTACGCAAGGACACCGAAAAACAAGCCTTATCAAAGGCAGCACCAACAATCTGGAACGCCCTCCCCCACAAACTGTGTTCAACAACAGACCTTAAGGAGTTCAGGAAACTACTGAAGACAACCCTCTTCATAGAACACTATGGTGACATTACTTAAACCATGCAACAGACACCTCAATTCCCCCCACATGTCACTATAATTGTAATTAAGCAAGGAACTGATACCCATAGCATTGTAAATAGCGTATGCTGTAAATAGCACCACAAGAATCAACGTCCAGACACACTCACACGCATACACTACTCACTGCATGTACACACTATACCCTGTATCTTATTGATTGTTTGTTGTTCAGACCGCCTTCATTGCAGGATAAGGCAGTATAGAAATACATTAAATAAATAAATAAATAAAATACTCTTAACAACATTCAAACTCCTCAATGACATCTCCCCCTCACAACTAACCACCCTTCTACACTCCCCACCAGAATCCAGATCACACAGACAAAATGCAACCCACTCACTTGACATACTCAAAACCAACTGCAAGACAAAGAAAACTACAAGCTCCAGAGCCTTTTCATTTGCTGCCCCTACCCTCTGGAATGAACTTCCACTGACTCTCCGCATGACAAAAGACCTCCAACTATTCAGAAAAGGACTCAAAACACACCTTTTCACTGAACATTTTGAAAACCCAACTGAAATCCCTCACCCCCCACGAGCTACCTCCCAACAAACACAGAACCAACCTACTAACCTCCAGAACCCACAGCCTATTAACCCCCCCACACCCCTTACCTAAACAACCCCAGAGCTTCACCCCGCCCTAACCAAAGAAAAAGACAAGTCAAGAAAAGGCCGACTCCTGTTTATATGTAACTACAAAGTTGACACATAAGTTTGTTTGTACAATATGTTCCTTGTAAATAGTTAATACCGCTGTTCCATGTAAAAGTTGTTTGTAAATAGTTAGTACTGCTGTTCCATGTAAAAGTTGTTCAATCTGTAAACCGCCCTTGATCTCTGGAAGGGGCGGTATAGAAGAAATGTATAAATAAACGCCAGTACCCAGATATATGGGAAACAGATGCCATAGCCAGACAGCCATAGGCATTAGAAGAGCATAGTTATGTTGCTCACCAAGACAATGCATCCTTTGGGGAACTGCAAAGTTAGTTTAGGTTTCTGTGCCTTATTACTTAAGGACAGAGAGACCTCTCTGGAAAGGATTTAAAGAATTCCTAAAGACCTAGATCTTTTATTTTGATCAAGTATTCAGTGAAGTCTTGAACTGAGAGTGGTCTGAGAACATATCTACTCTGCGCTATTACTATCTTATTTTAATCATACTTACCTTCAATTTTATTGCTTTAGGTGAGGGGTATTCAATGGCAGTAGCTAGCCTTCACTGCTGAACATTAAACCCGGTTATTCAATGCTGGGGCCATATCCGGCCAGTTTGGCTGGATAGCACCGCAGCTAACTGGGCAGCTGCAATATTCAGC
The DNA here is from genome assembly GCA_033557465.1 of Ichthyophis bannanicus. Taxonomy (NCBI): domain Eukaryota; kingdom Metazoa; phylum Chordata; class Amphibia; order Gymnophiona; family Ichthyophiidae; genus Ichthyophis; species Ichthyophis bannanicus. Next base: position 137,291,145 of record CM066042.1, read on the forward strand.
CACTGACCAGTTAGCAATGGCAACAAAAGTTAGGTGAACCTTTCAAGTGTCTATCTTTTGCCGCTGTGGGATAGCCAGCCGAATATTGCCACTAGCTGGTTATCCTCAGTTGCTGCCTCTGCTCCACCCCTAGAACACGCCAGTGCTAGCCGGCTAGCATCAGGGTGTTCAGTGACAGCACCCGTAGATATTCAGCAGCACTAACCATGCTAGTGCCACTCAATATCCTGGTCACCGCAATTAACGTGGTCAGCGAGTCTGTTAACTGGGTCAATCGCTTTGACTATCCTCCCCTTAATTTTTATACTTTATTTTAACCCCTCCTATTAATTTAACATTAGATTATTTGTTATCTAATTTATTTGTGTTTTATTCTTTTTGTTTATAAATTGTACTCCACTTTGATGTATTCTTTAAAGGTGAATCATCTTATGTGCATTTATTTTGTATGTTTTATTAATTATTTCATATGTTTTATTTTAAATGGCAAACATTTTTTTAAAGATTTTGTGGTTTATAAGTATCGACAGGGTCAATGTCACAGCAGGACATGCTAGGGAAATAAAGTTTCTAGATGAAATAAATGACAATTCTTGGAGCAACTGGTTCATGACTCAATAAGAGAGGAAGCTATTTTAGACCTAGTCCTTAGTGGAACACAGGATCTGGTGCAAGAGATAATGGTGCTGAGGCCATTTGGCAATAGTGATCATTGTATAATTGTATTTGATTTAATAAATGGAGGGACAGCAAGGAAATCCACAGCACTAGCTTTTAACTTTCCAAAAAGGAGACTATGATAAAATGAGGAAAATGGTTAAGAAAAACTAAAAGGAGCAGCTGCAAAGGTTAAAGATTTACATCAAGCATGGGCGTTGTTTAAAAAATACTATCTTAGAAGCCCAGAACAGATGTATTCCATGCTTTAAGAAAGGTGTAAGGAAGGCCAAACGACTGCTAGCATGGTTTAAATGTGAGGTCAGAGATGTTAATGTAGCCAAAAAAACATTTTTTTCAGGAAATGGAAAAAAGGAGCCAAATGATAAAAAATGGGAAACACAAGTGCATAGAGTGGGGCCCAGGCAAACGAAAGATCGTAGGCCTCGTGTGGTCTTAGCAAAGTTCTTGCAATTCCCACATAAAGAAGCGGTGCTGAGAGCGGCAAGGAAACAAGGACTTATTGTGAAGGATAATATGAAGCTGAAAATTATGCAGGATTATTCTGCAGCCTTGAGCCAGCGTAGGAGGGCATATGCGCCCATCTGCCTGAAGCTGGTGGAGGCCAACATTAAATTTACAGTGTAATTTCCTGCCAGGCTACACATTACACATGAGGGAACGCACCGGACCTTCGAAACAGCGGCAGAGGTGACCCAATACATACAGGAGCTAATGCGGAGTGAGACAGCCTCCATGGTGGAGCAAGTCAGAAGGCCATGAGATCGGGGCCTGAGACGATATGTGTGGTTGAGGGGCTAGATGATGGAGGAATTCAGTGGTGGAAAACGAAAGTCTGGACGGTCTGAGTAAGACTTGCCTGCAGCAAGTGCAGTTGCTATCGATGTACAGGACTGGTTGTATAGCCCTTATAAAAGTGAACAATTGGAGTGAAGAGAGTTGGGATTTGATTATCAGAAGACTTGGAGCTGCACTGGGCTGAGCATTTGAAATGTTTGATATGTTGTAAGTTGATATATATTGTGGTAAGGAGGGTGCAGCCCAGCTAGAGAAAACTGAAAAAAAGAAGAATTTTTCTTCTTTACGGGGGATGGGTGCACAAAATCACATACTCCATACTAAAAGCCCTGAAAGGAACCTAGGGGGCAGAGCTAAAGGTAAACCAATCCCAGACCCAGGGCCGGATTTACCTATACGCCATGTACGCCATGGCGTAGGGCCCACAGCCGGCAGGGGCCCACAAAAAAAGAACCAGGTAATTTTTTTAAAACTCAATTTAAAAAAAAAACCTGGTGGCTGCCGCCGCGGGGCCCCCTCTGCTGCCGCGGGGGCCCCGTCTACAAGTTGAAGCGGTGCGGGTCGGGTCGGGTCGGGTCCCTCCCTCCCTCGCTGCAGGCTGCGAGAGACGCGAAGATAGAGCGTCTCCTCGCGTCTGTGTTAAGCCCGCAGGGGCTGATGGGATTTCCCATCAGCCCCTGCCGGCTTAACACAGACGCGAGGAGACGCTCTCCCTTCGCGTGTCTTGCAGCCTGCAGCCTGCAGCGAGGGAGGGAGAGAGAGAGACCCGACCCGACCCGACCGCACCGCACCGCTTCAGCTTGTAGACGGGGCCCCCGCGGCAGCAGAGGGGGCCCCGCGGCGGCAGCCACCAGGTTTTTTTTTAAAATTAAATTTTACTTTAGGCCGGGGGGGGGGGGGTAGGACTGGTAATGGGCTATTGGGGGTAGGACTGGTAATGGGCTATTGGGGGGGCTGGGGCTGGAAATGGACTGGGGGGGTAGGACTGGTAATGGGCTATGGGGATGGGTAGGACTGGTAATGGGCTATGGGGGGGGTAGGACTGGTAATGGGCTATTGGGGGGGCTGGGGCTGGAAATGGACTGGGGGGGTAGGACTGGTAATGGGCTATGGGGGGGGTAGGACTGGTAATGGGCTATTGGGGGGGCTGGGGCTGGAAATGGACTGGGGGGGGTAGGGCTGGTAATGGGCTATTGGGGGGCTGGGGCTGGAAATGGGCGGGGCTGGGCTGGGCGGGGCTGGGGGGGTTAAGGCTAGAGGTGGGCTGATGGGGTTAGGACTGGTAATGGACTGTGGGCTGTTGGGGGGGCTTAGAACTGGCAAGGGGCTTTGGGGGGGGGTTAAGACTGGTAATGGGCTGTGGGCTGATGGGGGCTGTCTGGTAATGGGCTATGGGGGGGGCTAGGACTGGAAATGGGCTGGGGGGTTAAGACTGGTAATGGGCTGTTGGGGGGGGTTAGAACTGGTAATGGGCTTTGGGGGGGTTAAGACTGGTAATGGGCTGTGGGCTGATGGGGGTTGTCTGGTAATGGGCTATGGGGGTCTAGGACTGGAAATGGGCTGGGGGGTTAAAACTGGAGGTGGGATGATGGGGTTAGGATTGGTAATGGGCTGTGGGCTGATGGGGGGGGGGGGTAGGACTGGCAATGGGCTATGGGGGGCTGACTGGAAATGGGTTGATGGGGTTAGGACGGGAAGTGGGCTGATGGGGGGTTAGGACTGGTAATGGGTTATAGGGGGGGCTTAAACTGAAAATGGGGTGATGGGGGTTAAGGACTGAAAATGGGGTGATGGGGGGTTAAGGACTGTAAGTGGGGTGATGGGGGGGGGTAGGACTGGTATTGGGTTGGGGGGTTGCTAGGACTGGAAATGGGCTGATGGATGGCTAGGACTGGAAATGGGCTGATGCAGGGACTAGAAGGGAATGGATGCTGGGTGAGGCTGGAACTAGAAGGGAGCTGATGTTGGGGGAGGATTAGAATGGGATGGGGCTGGAAGAGTAAAATGGAGAAGGGAAAAATATTTTGTGTGGGAGGGATAAAAAATCTACAATTGGCCGGGTATTGGGAGAGTAAGTGGGGATTGAGGATGGAGGGGTAAAATTTGAGTGGATGAAATAGGAATGAGGAAAGAGCAAAAGGAGAAAGATTAGTATGTTAAAGCAGATGTAGAGAGAGAATGGAAAAAAATCTAGAAGAGAGAAGAAAGGACAAATGGACAGCAGACGATGGAGAGTTAGCAGAAGACACGAAGAAACCAGAAGAAAGTGGCTGGAGCAATTGCAGCTGAAAAAAATGCACAAAAGGTAGAAAAATATCTCTTTATTTTGAATTTATTAATTGGAATATGTCAGCTCTGGTAAATGTGCATCATTAACATCTGCGCTTTGTTTAGTACAAGAGCAAATTAATGTATAGTTTTATTTCTACAGTGTTGTACATTCCAAGTTTGGCTTTTGGGATTCCCAGTTTAATTATTGTCTTCCTATTTCTAAATTGTGATTACTTGTTTGGTGATGGTCTATGTTCTGCATGTGTAACTGAGCTGAGGTGTTCTGTTTATATAATTCCTATTTGACATTGCCACTTGTTCTCTTTCCCCAGTAGGTCATGTATTGTTGTTCTCTGAAATGTATTGGTTTAATATTTGCAGTGTTGCCTTTTGATTGGTAGAGTATGGTGCTTTGTGAGTCCTGGTAGTGCTGTTAGGATACGGCGGGTTTACTATGGGCAGTGTTTGTAGTAGTTCCTAATGTGTCTGGCAGTTGGCACTGGATTATAGTAATGTAGAAATCTTTTAGTCTTTCTTTATCCATACACTCATTAAGAGGCACGTTTACTAAAAGTTAGTATATGGTAACATTATGCAAATATTTATGCAAATGAGGCCCCTTATGCAAATGAAGTCCGCACCCCCCTTGGGCCGCCCCTGCTGGGGGCCCACAATTTTTGTTGGCGTAGGGCCTCACTCAAGGTAAATCCGGCCCTGCCCAGACCACAGGACAATCTTGCATAGGAGTAGGAGGTCCAAGTGGGCGGAGCCAGGAAGGGAGTTGCCTTGCTCAGCAGTTAACAGAGAGAAAACAAACACAAGAGGGAGAGCCAGTTTGAATAAGGAAGGGGCTTTGAGAAGAAGGTCCAGGAGGAATTCAAGAGCAAGCACAAGCAGCAGTTGCAGTTCCAGGCCTAGCCCAGGTTCTAGCCCAGTTCCCAGAAGGCACAGACCGGAAAGATCTGTGGCCAAACTGAAGAGAAGCTTTTCAGCCAAGGAGAGCAGCAGAAGGAGGAACCACTATAGAGGCAGCCAAGAAAGGTACGCAGGGACCAAGCATTGCCAAGAGTATAGTTCTTGCTCTGACTCAGAGGAGGCTGTCATACCCCAGAAGGCTCAGCACAGAAAGAAATATCTCACTAGGGAAGTTAAACAGGAGAGACCCCCCAAGAGACCGGCCTGGAGAAGGCAAGGCCAGGCACTGGGAGAGGCTGTTTAATCTGGTGAAGACTCTTAAGGAAAAGAGCCCGGAGCACTTTCAAGGAGCACCCAGCTGTAGCTCAATAGAGAGCATGGAGGTAGGCCCTGAGGAAAGTGTTGTTAATTCTAATGTCTCTGAAATGGAATGCGAGCTGTGCACTAAGGTATTAGTGTGAGCTAGAACAGTGGAACATAAAAAGGGGGGCTGTTGTAGCCTAAAGACAGTTCCAGAAGCTGGAAGAGAGGGGAAAGCCTGAATGTAAAGGATTAAGAAACTCTCCTAAGAAGCTGAAACTGCAGGAGCTCAGTGGAGGTTCAAACAACTGAAACTGTTTGTGTGTGGCAACAGCAGGGTTGAAGCTGATACCTCACTCACTATGTGAAGAGTTTTAAAATGCCTCTTTCTTTTGATGCTAAGGTTAAGCTGTTGCAGTAAGGAACAAGAACGGGTATGAGTTTGTTCAAGGTTACACTGTTTTGGACATTTTGATTTCTGGGAGAAATTATCCTGTATTTCCTTTTTGTCTGGAGAAACCAAAAGTTATGCTTGAAGAATTTTATGTTCACTACTTACCAACATGGAAACCGAATAAAATTTCCTGTGCGCTTTATTAACCACTTGGCTCTTCTTTCGTACACAACTACAAAAATCCTAGAAGGGATATCAGATGGCCAGCCGTCCCTACTAGGCAACCGCCTGGTAGGGGCGCGAGCATCACAATATACAAGTGTGTGCATTAGGGTATATGACTGTTCTGTTACTTGCTGTTTTTATGATTCCCCTCATTGTGGGAGGTGCAGGCATAGCTTCTGGGATATGGAAGCCATGGGGTGTGAGACATAGATGGGTTGTTTTCAAGGCCGGGATGGGTAACTGGGAGGGAGATAATAGATAGGGGGGAGGGAGGAAGACACTAATATTATATCGGAGTAGGCCTGGGTGGTTTAGCAGAGCGAGGTGTGGGGGAGGGGTATCCATACACATCCTTGGTGACTTAGATAGGTGAGGAGGGTTAGGGTCAAAGGTTTAAGATGAGAGGGTCCTGGAGGGGAACTCGGGGTAGGGGTAGGGGGCAGTGGGAGGGTGGGGGTGGGAAGGGTTTAGATGAAGGGAGTCAGGGGGGGGGGGGGGAATTGCAGCCGAGGGTGGATGGTAGAGCTGGAAGTTGAACATAGGAGTGAGGTTAAGGAGGAGTTCCAGGCTGGGGGGGGTTCCTCCTTGGGTAATTTTAAGTACTGAGAGTTATGGACCTGACATATGCCTACTAGCCTGAAGATTCTTTCATGGAATGTGTGCAGGATAGGGAGCCCGGTCAAGAGATATAAACTGTTGCGAGCTTTATCTAGACAAAATTGCGATATCGCCATGCTTCAGGAAACCCACCAGACCGCCGAAGAACACCTTAAATTGCAGAGGGATTAGGTAGGGCATGGATGGGGGGGCACCGGTGAGGGGGAAAAAAGGTGGAGTGGTCATTTTGATACACCGGCAAGTGAGATTTGTTTTGGAGCAGGAATGTAGAGACCCGGATGCAAGATTTGTCTTTCTACAGGGGGTATTAGAGGGGAGGCCTATAGTGTTGGGCAACCTCTCTAGTCTCAACATTGTAGACCAGGCGCTGTATACGAGATTGGCCTCCAGAGTAGAACAAATGCCAGATGTCCCTTTGATATTAGGTGGGGATTTTAATGGGGTGTTTGATGTTGAACTTGACACGACTCAAGGGGGAGGAGATAGAACACGGACGCAAACCGCCAGAGTGCTGCAGGGGTTTCGACATAGACTAGGGGCTGTAGATCCATGGCGTTTGCTACATCCGCTGGATAGAGATTTTACCCACTAGTCTCGGGCGCACAGTTCGAGCGCTAGGATTGATTATATTTTGGTATCGGAAGGGCTTTTTGCTAGGATAGCGGATGCACAAATCGGCCCTATGGAAATCTCTGACCACGCTTTGATCTGGGTAGAGTTAGAATAGCATGATGTTAGCTCACAGACTCAAATTTGGCGGTTCCCATTAAATCTATATAGGGACACCGAGTTTCACCTTTATCTTAAGCAGTGGTGGCAAGAGTTTGAGTTATATAATGAGGGGCACCAAGATGACCCTGAGTTGTTCTGGGAGACTGCCAAGGTTGTTCTGCGAGGGGACATTATTGGGTATGTAGCGTGGAAACTGTGATTAGTAACGGAGCAGATCATTCGACTTGAAAGAGAAATGGTTAAAGAGAGGCGGAAATGTGCGAGTTGCCCAAGTGCAGCGAGCAAAAAGAGACTATGGGAGGTTCAAACAGCCCTCAACGAGTTGCTCCATAGGCGGGCTAAGAAATCCTTTATGTACTATCGATATCAGCTTTATCGTTTTGGGGACAAGCCAGGGAAACCTTTGGCACGCTGCCTTCAGGGGAGTAGGGGTACTAGAGTGGTTGCGGCGCTGCGTGACGATCAAAGTAGGTTACATAAGGAAAATCGGGCGATTGCCCGAGTATTTCGATCCTTTTATCAAAAATTGTATTCGGGGGAGGGGGGGTCCCTGACTAGCATGGAGGAATATTTTCGAGAGTTGAAATTGCCCAAACTGGGGGCTGACCAGAAGGCCCAGCTGGATAAACCGATAACGCTTTGCGAAGTACAGCAGGTCATTCAGAAAGCCAGTTGTTACAAGACGCCTGGTCCAGATGGCTTTGGGACAGAATTCTATAAGCTGCTGGGTGACTTGGTACTCCCCTCCTTGATGGCAGTGTATCATAAAAGAGCAGAGCAGGGCGTTTTTACATGGGGCGAGAACCATGCGCACATTATATTAATACCGAAGCCGGGAAAGGATCATACGCAGGCTGCTTCTTATAGGTCAATCTCATTGTTAAAATTTGATCTGAAGGTGATGTCTGATATTGGCAGATTGTTTGGCTTTGGTGTTGGGTGAGTTGGTGCATTTTGCAAGTGGGATTTGTGAAGGGACGATACGCAGTGCGCAACCTGCGCAAAATTCTGGCATCACTGGAATGGGTGCGGAAGCAAGAGTTACAGTCTCTTTTGATTAGCTTTGACTTGGAAAAAGCGTTTGACTGTGTGAGCTGGCAATATTTGAAATTCCTTTTGCCGTCCTATGGCCTGGGAGATCTCTTTTGCAATATGGTGGAACTTCTTTATACGGGGCCTACTGCGGGGATGATATGTAATGGAGTGTTGTCGGAAAAATCTTCCCTGGAGAGGGGTACACGGCAGAGATGCCCACTCTCCTCCCTGTTGTTTGTGCTGTCACTGGACCCTCTAGTGTGGAGAATAGAAGCGTACAAGGAAATAAGGGGGATGTGGATTGGAATGCACGGGTTTAAGATGGCAGCATTCACTGATGATATGTTGGTACACTTGCTTTCCCCACCACAATCGCTGCCTAGATTGTTGGAGGAATTCTCCTGTTTTGGAAGCTTTGCAGGACTTCGCATTAATATGGATAAGTCCGAGGCTTTGGATGTGTCGGGTAAACTCAGAGGGAGCTGGGGAGGCATCTTCCTGCTTAAATGGGCCGGTGATTCATTTCTCTACCTGGGTATTCTTTTGACTAGAGAACCGAAGGAGCTATATAAGCGGAATTTTGAGAGGATCTTTCTCAGACTTCACGCACAGCTGCAGGCATTGAACCATCTCTCTCTGTCATTGCTGGGCAGGGCAGCGGCGCTGGGGATGGTGGTCCTGCCTCGGGTGCTATACTGGATGCACACTCTCCCTGTGTGGCTGTTGAGATGAGACCTAAGCTGTTTGAGCGAGAGATCCGGGAATTTTTATGGAAGGGAGCGAGGGCACGTATTCCGTTGAACCGCCTGAGAGGGGAGTGGTGGAAGGGGGGATAGGAGTCCCGGATTTATGGCTTTATGCATTGGCCTGTCAAGCGCGGCACATAGGGGACTGGTTGGGGAACACGGAAGTGTATACCCCCAGGGCTTTGGAGGAAGTCATGGTGGCCCCTCAGACATTGATGGCGGTCTTGCATTTGGAGGGGTCGGCTCTCCCGGGGGGAGTGACTGGAAGTGTATTGTTGGCGTCAGACGTGGAGACAACTGAATAGTTATTGGGGTAGATCTCCAGCTGTCTTAAGTTGGCTGCCTTTGCAGGGCAATATTAAATTCACCACTGGTTCTGATACAGCAATCTTTTGGAAGTGGAACAGACTCAGGATTCGGAACATTGGACATGTGGTAGAATCGAAGGGGAAATGCAAATCATTTGGGACCCTCTGTAGGGAATATGAGTTGAGTAACCGTCAGTTTTTTGCATATGCCCAGCTCTCCCACTATGTGGCCTCCCTCCAGGAGGGTGAGTTAACGTTGGAAAGTTCTGCGCAGATACTGGAATCTTTTGCACTAGGAGAGGAGTTCCCACCCACAATCTCAGATCTGAAGAGAAGTTTAGATCGGTGCATTGCTCCGCCAGATTATTCGGTAGAGGAGGCCTGATGGGCGGAGGAATTGAATCAGGAGGTGGCCCCAGGTTCAGTTCATAGAGCCTTGGGTCGGATTGCAGGCCTGGTGGAGGGGGCTAGATGGAGAGAGGTGCAGTTTAAGTGTATTATACGAGCGCATTTTTCCCCGAGTAGAGCGCCGCGGAGCCATCACACCCTGGACGGGGGTTGTCCAAAGTGCTCCTGTCCCCTAGCAGATCTGAGTCATATGTGGTGGGGTGTCAGAGAATTCATCTCTATTGGACACGGATTAGTACTTATATGAGCAGCTTGCTTCAACAGCAGATCAGCTGGACTGGGTCTCTGGTAGTCCTGGATCAACCTGGACCACTCCACCCAAGGGGAGATGGGAGCGTTTACTTGTGAGGAAGGCATGTCTGGTGGGGAAAGGTCCGATACTTCATAGATGGAGGGAGCAGATTCCCCCTACCTTTTGGGAATGGCGCAACAATTTTCATCAATTGATGCTTTTTGAGAGGAGGAGAGCCAGGGGAAGTGTTCCACGCTGGTCTTCTTTTTTGCTGATATGGGAATCCTACATTCAAAAATTGAGGCCACGTACTCGCAACAAAATATTACAGGTGGGTTAGGGCCAGGGTCCTGGTAGGTAGATAGGCGGGTATAGAGAGGACATTATAAAACTGGGTGAGTTGGTGAACAGTATGATGAAAATACACGCCTTGATGTATGTGAGATGGAGGAGGCTGTGATGGGAAGGGGAGGGAAGGAGGGAAGATGGGAGGGTATATAGTGTATTGTTCCACAAATGACTGATGGTTGGCCTCCGATGCGGTGGACAAGAGCCAACCCTGCCTGGAGGTGCCATGGATATACGGATTGTTGTATGATGTGTTCATGTGTTCAGAGTTTTAAAAAAATGGGAAACATAAGCAGTAGCAAGTTAGACGCAAGGCATTGATAAGTCAGGCAAAGAGAGAATTTGAAAAAAAAAAGCTTGCTGTGGAAGCAAAAACACATATTAAAATGTTTAACACATTAAAAATGTTTAACACATATTAAAGAACATTTGTAGCAAAAAAAACTTGTGAGAGAGTCAATTGGACCATTAAATAATAGAGGGGTAAAAGGGAGGATAAGGGCATAGCGGAGAGACTGAATGAATTATTTGCTTCAGTCTTTACTGAAGAAGATGTAAGGAAGTTATCCATGCCTGAAATAGTATTTAAAGGTGCTGTGTCAGAAGACTTGAAACACATCTCGATCAACCAAGGAAGATGTATTACAACTATTTTATAAACTAAAAGAGTAGCAAATCACATGGACCAAATGGTATACGTCCCAGGGGGCTGAAAGAACTGAAATATGAGACTGTAGACCTACTGTTGGTAATCTGTGAACTATCATTAAAATCATCTGCAGTACCTGAAGATTGGAGAATGGCCATTGTAACGCCAATTTTTAAAAAGGTTTCCAGGGGTGATCCGGGAAACTGCAAATCAGTGAACCTGACATCAGTATCAGGCAAAATGATAGAAACCATTATAAAAAGATACAGTTACTGAACATTTAGATAGTGTCGCCAACCTCCCCCTGGTGGCCGATGGCTGAAGGGAAGGTTGGGCATAGTTAATTTTAGGAGAGGAGGGTTTTTTAAGGCCAGGTGCAGCCTGGTCTATGTAGTCCTGCTCCAGGTGCAAATAAGTCATGTAAGCCAAATGGAGGGAGAATAAGGTTTTTATTTCCCTTTTCACAAAAAGATTCGTTGGGCTACAAAAATTAAGGAAAGTCCTTCTTTTCAGGCATAAACCAAACTCAAGGTACAAAGTAAACTGTTATAATCTTCACAGGAGTAGAAAGGAAATTAACCAAGGATTCTTTCAACATTGGAGTAAATTACAAGTCTGAACATTCTTCTTTCATTCAGCACAAATATGAAAACTTCTTAAGGTAATATTTGTATGGCTCACAGTTCCGGCAGTGATTCCAAATCACCCACAACACACATGGAACAATCCATAAACTCCTCCTGAGATGAGGAAATAGGGTCTATAAGCTCCACTTGCATCGGTTCTAAATCACTATTATCCTCTTCTGAGCTGGGGCTTTCTCTGGCTGTAATCAGTGGCCAGTCCTTATTTCTGTTCCCTTGTTTTCCATACAGTTGTTCTAAGGTTCTTAAATGAGCGTGGCCTGTTTTATTGCCTCTATATCTTGGCTGGTGAAACTCTGGCCTGCTTTCTCTTCTTTTAAACTGGGCATCTGTTTTATAAGGGCTTCTAGCAGCTGAGCCTTTCTTCATGAATAAAGAATCATCATACCTTGGTTTCCTGTAATAGGCATAGCTGGAAGTGTCCTCCTCAGGTATTTCCCTTAGGACCCAGTCTCTCTGGCAATCTTTCTCTTGAAAGCTTCTGGTACCTTTCAATCTGGTCTCCGGGCTTTCTGGCAAGCGTAGGCCTCTCTCCCAGCCTGGCTTCCTGATTCTTAGCTCTTTACACCTCTGGAGTTTCTGGCTACCACGACTTCCACAGGACTGACTCTCCTCCGTCTGTCTTTCTCTGGGACCTTCTGGTTCTCTTCCAGTTCCTGCAGCCGTGCCACTAGTCCTGGTTCCACTGCTCCTTTTCTCAGCAGTGCTCTCCTTTCCAGTGCTGCTCTGCCCTCCGGTGCTGCTCTGCCTTCTCTCTCCAGCCTCTCGCTTATAAAGGTCTTCTGCCTTTGAGCTTCCCGGGCTAGTTCTCAGGTGCTGCTGATTAGCTAGGTGTGTCCACTCAGTCTCTGTAAGTGCACGCCTGCTCCCTCTAGCTGTTTTGCTAGGCAATTGCATTCTCTGCACCTTATTTGTTTTGGGACAGACAGCTTCTTTTCCTATGTCCTCATTTTTATTAGCTCCTGCTCTATGACAACAGTCATGGTTTAATGGAAGAAAGCCAACATGGATTTAGCCAAGGAAAGTTTTGTCTTATTAATCTGTTGCAATTTTTTGAAGGTGTGAATAAACAGATAGAGAAAGGTGAGTCAATTGATATAGTGTATCTAGATTTTAAAAAGCCTTTGACAAGGTCCTCAGTGAGCGACTCTTGGCAAAATTTAAAAGTCTTGGAATAGGAGGCAGTGTATTATTGTGGATCAGGAACTGGTTAAAAGATAGACAGCAGAGAGTAGGGCTAAATGGCCAATTTTCTCAGTGGAGAAAGGTGAGTGGAGTACCCTAGGGATCTGTGCTGGGCCCTCTGCTTTTTAACATATTCATAAATGACATGGAAATGGGAATAACGAGTGAGGTGATCAGAATTTGCAGTTAACATAAAATTCAAAGTTGTTAAAACCAAAGAGGATTGTGAAAAATTGCAAGAAGACCTTGATAAATTGGATGACTGGGCATCCAAATGGCAGATGAGATCTAATGTGGACACGTGCAAAATTATGCACTTAGGGAATGACAATTCAAACTATGGGTACACAATCCAAGATTCCACATTTGGAACCACCACCCAGGAAAAGGATTTAGGCAGCATTGTGGATATGTTGAAAACCTCTGCTCAGTGTGCAGCCATGGCTAAGAAAGCAAATAGAATGCTAGGAATCATAAGGAAAGGAATGGAGAATAAAACCAAGGATATTATAATGCCTCTGTATTGTTCCACAGTATGACTGCACCTGGAATATTGTGTGCAATTCTGGTCGCTATATCTTATAAAGAATATAGCAGAATTAGAAAATGTACAGAGAAGAACCACCAAAATGGTAAGGAGGATGGAAGGATATGCAGGGCAGCTTCTCCAAGTGGGTTAGTTTTGCGCATACTATGACAGTCATGAACTTCACTTCTAAGCCAGGGTATGTGGAGTATGATTTCAGTCTCTCAAGTTTACTGCTAATGCTCGGTATAGTACTTGCATTGTGCCAGAGAGCTTCCTTCTGGAGTTCATAAGATGTAACAGATATGGGTAGCTTGCCAAGATGTGCTCCTATGTGGAAAAGCTTAAAAGGTTAGGGCTCCAACTTGGAAAAGAGACGACTTAGGAGAGATATAATAGAGGTCTATAAAATAATGAATGGAGTGGAATGGGTAAACAGATTGGCTGCTTATGTCTTCAAATGAAGAACAACTATATTATAGCATATTATCCCCCTCCCTTCCCACCTTCTCCCATTGTTAAAGGGGGGCGTAAATGTTATGTGTTAAGTATTTATGAGGCGTTATGTATACAAATAGTATAAGAGGTGATATCATTTATATAACCACTATTCTGGTGAAGATTGTTAAATTGTTAAAATGTATGGTTTATGTTTTTGTAATAGGGGGATATATGATAAAGCTTAAGGAGTGAAAAGATGTTCTGGATGAAGAGGGGAAATGGGAAACAAAGGAAGAAGGGGGAATAATGTTGCAGTTTCAGTTTAATGAAGGAAGGAGTGGGGGATGTGAAAGATGAAAGTTGCTATATGCATGAGTTGTAAATGCTGAAAATATAACAATAAACTATAAATTACAAAAAAAAATGAAGAATGACTAGACACACAATGAAGCTACAATGTAGCCCATTTAAGACTAACAGGAGAAAATATTTTTTCACTCAATGCGTAATCAACTCTGGAATTTGTTACTGGAGGATGCAGTACAAGCTGTTATTGCAGCTGGGTTTAAAAAAAGTTTGGACAAGTTCCTGGAGGAAAAGTTCATAAGCCATTATTAAAGAGGACCAGAGAAATCTACTGCTTATCCCAGGATAAGCAACATGGAGTCTGTGTACCTTTTTGGGTACCTGACAGGTACTTGTGATCTGGATTAGCCTTTGTTGGAAACAGGATACTGGGCTTGACGGACCTTAGTTTGACCCAGTATGGCATATCTGATATTCTTATGAAATAAATAAATAATGAAAACAGTGTGTGTGTGTCTGAGAGAAAGACACCTGTTGCACGGTCTCGCACCAAATAAATAGAAGTTAATATATTAAACTAGTCTCTTGCAAAGTTAAATGTGAGGAAGTCTTACCAGAAGATATTATAGCATGCTTAGAACTGTACCCCTCCCACCCCCAGCAAAAACCCCAGCAATCAGCAAAGGCAGGAAAAGCCTCCACTCAAACGATGCAGGAGTGTATGCCACTTCAAAATGATGCCATGGCGGTAGTGGAGAAGGCCTCATTGAAATCAGTACATAATGTGTCCCTGCTACCAGATCATCCCATGGCAATGAGAGCAAGCCCGATAAGGGTAAAAGATATAGAGGCAATTTTAAGCATGTTCAGAGAGGGAAAGGTGGTGCCAAACGAAAAGTTAAATAAGATATATACAGAACTTGGGGGAGTGAAATGGAATTAAAAGAGGTAGCTGAGAGAGTTAAATAGACGGAGTAATATATTTCTGAAATAGAGGAGGAGAATGGAATTTAAATGAGAGAATCTGGTATACATGAACTGATGGTTCAGAAGCTTTTACAAAAGCTGGATGATCCAGAGAATAGATCATGGAAATGTAATATATTACTACTACGAGAAAACACAAGGGGCGAAGGTCAGTATAGGGTCTCAGGTGCCAACTTTTTATGCAAACCCCTACGCGTTTTGGCGGGAAGCCTTCATCAGGGGGTACACATCTAAAAACAATACATTTTAATAAATAAAATCATCATAAATACATAAATTTAATTTATTAAAATTTTTTGTTTTTAGAAATGTACCCCCTGATGAAGGCTTCCTGCCGAAACGCGCAGGGGTTTATATAATAAAGTTGGCACCTGAGACCCTATACTGACCTTCGCCCCTTGTGTTTTCTTGCTGCTGCTGCGAGGGCTTTGCTCCCTTTGTGTTCCTCCTTCCTTTCATATATTACTACTACTACTGAACATTATATATAGTGATACAAGACATACATAGTGCTGCACAGACACATGTAAAAGACGTCCTTGCTCATCAGAGCTTACAATCTAGTCAAGACAGACAACACAGTATCTGTAGACACAGGATATATCTAGGGGGAATGGTAAGGGAACACAGAGGAGATCAGACGAGTCAAGATACAAAAGCGGCAGCAAAGAGGTGAGTTTTCAGCCTGGATTTGAAAAAGGTCAGAGAAGGCGCCTGACATACAGACTCAGGAATTTGTTCTAGGCATAAGGAGCAGCAAGGTGAAAGGAGTGACGTCTGGAGTTAGCAATAGAAGAGAAGGGCACAGATAGAAGTGATTTGCCAGAAGAGTGGAGTTCCTGAGGAGGGGTGTAGGGGGAGATAAAAGAGGAAAGGTAGTGAGGAGCTGCAGAGTGAATGCACTTATAGGTCAGCAGGAGAAGTTTGAACTGGATGTGGAAATGGATAGGGAGCCAACAAAGTGACTTGAGAAGAGGAGTAATATGAGGTATGACGAGGCCAGCAGAAGATTAGCTGCACAACAGAGTGTTGAACAGATTGAAGGGGAGATAGATGATTCAGAGAGAGACCAACAAGGAGTATATTACAATAGTCAAGATGGGAGGTGACTAAAGAGTGGATAAGAGTCTTAGTAGTGTGTTCAGAAATGAATGGGCAGACTTTGTTGATGTTATAGAGAAAGAAACGGCAGGTTTTAGCTATCAGATGGATGTGTGTGGAGAAGGAGAGAGAGGAGTCAAAGACAACCCCAAAGTTGCAAGCCAAGGAAACAGGGAGGCGTAGAGAGTTATTCACAGAGACTGAGAAAGGAGGAAGGAAAGAGGAGAGTTTAAGGGGAAAAATAAGCAGCTCAGTTTTGGCCATGTTCAATTTCAAGTGACAGTGAGACATCCAAACAGCAAGGTCATAAAGGCAGGCAAAGATCTGGGCCTGGATTGCCAGAGAGATTTCAGGTATAGAGAGGTAGATCTGGGAGTCATCAGTGTAAGGATGGTACTGAAAGCCATGGGAAGAGATGAGTGCACCAAGGGACTGGGTGTACAGAGAGAAAAGGAGTGGACCCAAGACATATCCTTGGGTACACCAACTGAGAGCGGGATAGCAGCAGAGGAGGATCCACCAGAACAAACAGTGAAAGAGCGATGGGAGCGATAAGAAGAGAACCAGGATAGTACAGAGCCCTTAAAACCAAGCGAAGACATGGTACCAAGGAGAAGGATGTGGTCAACAGTGTCAAAAGCAGCAGAAAGGTCAAGAAGGATGAGGACTGAGTAAAGACCCTTGGATTTTACCAGGAATAAGTCAATGGAGACTTTGTCAAGAACCGTTTCAGTAGAATGTAAAGGACTAAAGCCAGATTGTAAAGGATTCAGGAGGGCTTGGGAGGAGAGAAATTCGAGGCAATGGTGGTGAACCGCACGTTCAAGTAGTTTAGAAATGAAGGGGAGGAGGGAGATGGGTCAACAGTTAGAAGGACAGTAGGATGTAGTGAAGATTTATTGAGGAGAGATATAACCACAGCATGCTTGAAGGCTGCAGGGACAGTTGTAGTGGAGAGCGATAGGTTGACAATATGAGAGATGGAAGGGACAACAGTGGAAGAGATGGGGCTTAGGAGACGGGTGCGAATAGGATCAGAGGAGCAGGTAGTGGGTTTGGAGGAGGAAAGAAGGTGTGTGGTTTCCTCCTCAGAGGACACAGAAAAGGAAGAAAGGGTAGCAGAGGTAAGGGGGGAAAGCTGGGAGCAAAGAGGAGGAGGAGGGGAAGTAGCTGATATCATAGGGAATTGGAGTGTGATCTTGTGGATTTCATCATGGAAATAGTCAGCCAGGGTTTGGGCAGAAAAGGAAGGAGAGGTCAGAGGTGGAGGTACCTTGAGGAGAGAGTTGAGAGTTGTAAAGAGACAGCAAGGTTCAGAGGCAAGAGAATTAATCAGATGGACATAATAGTCTTGTTTGGCGAGTGCTATGGCTGACTGGAGAGAGACACACATGAATTTGAAGTGTAGAAAGTCTGCAAGGGTACAGGATTTGAGCAAGTGTGCTCAGCTGAATGGGCACAGGAATGCAGATAGCAGGTAGTGGAAGACAGCCAGGGCTGGGGTATAGTACGCCTCACAGGATGTGGCATGGGAAGAGCAAGAGCATCCAGAGAAGAGTGCAGCATTATAGGAAGCTACTGCCACATCAACAGATTCAGATGGCATAGTGGAGGAAAGAGGTGATGAGATAATGGAGGAGAGAGTCAAAGGGTCAATAGCATGAAAGAGGATGGAGAGACAGGGCAAGGTTGAAGCGGAGGGTGATGAAGAGTGAAGCTTGGCAGATAATGGTCCGATAAGGGAAGAACTGAGGTACATAAGTTTGAAGGGAAGCAATTATAGAAGAATACAAGGTTGAGACAGTGGCCGTGCTGGTGAGTGGGGGTGGCAGAACAAAGCTGGAGGTCGAATGAGGAGATAAAGAAAGGGAGCTTTAAAGCAAAAGGGTCAGAGGGGTTATCAACATGAATGTTAAAATCCCCGAGAATAAGAGAGGGAAAGAGGAATCCAGAAAGAAGGAAAGCCATGAGTCAAAGTCAGTGAGAAAGGTAGAGGTGGAATTGTCAGGAGGTTGATAAATAACAGCTAAGTGGAGAAGTAGTGGAGTAAAAAGGCAGATAGAGTGGACTTCAAAGGAGGGAAAGGAGTGGGATAGAGGCAGCAGGAGGGGTTGAAACTGGCAGGAAGGAAAGAGTAGAAGCCTAGCACCACTACCATGGCCAGTGGGATCAGGCATGTGGGAGAACTGATAGTCGCCATGACAGAGAACGACGACTGATGTAGAGTCTTCTGGGAGGAACCAGGTCTCAGTAAGAGCAAGAAGATCGAGGGCGTTAGCAATAAAGAGATCATGAGTAAAGGCCAGTTTATTTGAGATGGAGTGTGTTTTCCACAAGGCTCATGAGAAAGGGAGAGAGGAAGGAGAAAGGATAGGGATATGAACAAGATTTGAGGGATATGAACAAGATTTGAGGGATATGAAGATCTGTTCTGGGAGTGTGATAAAAGTCTAAGGTGACCAAGATTGGGGTTGATATCTCCAGATGAGAGAAGGAGAAGGAATAGAATAGTGTGGGGCAGAGAGAAGACAGCATGCCAGTGACGAGGGTGAGGTTGTTTTAGAGAGAGAAAGGAGATGGCTGAATGAGAGGGAGAAAGTGATGAAGCTTAAGAGCTGATGACAGGGTAGAGGACAGGATGGTGGGGGAAGTGAGGATGGTAAACGGGAGAGAAGGAGGGAAGGAATGAAGGTTTTGGTAGCAAGGAAGACAATTAGGGACTATGAGGAATAGGAAGTGATGAGGAGCCATAGAAGAGAGAGCTCGAGAGAACAGAGGTCAGAAGAAATAAGGATAGGTGGGAGAGAGATCACAGGGGATTAGGTGCACCTATGAATAATCATGGTAATGAGCAGAAGATGGCTATAAGAAACCGAACACCATGGGGTATGTGGGTAGAGGGGTAGGAAGAAGGGATATAAGTTATGAGGACATGTAGGAGATAGGTAGGAATAGAGAAAACTGAACAAACTTACAGATAAATAAATAGTACTCTAAGAATGGCACAGATAAATAAACAGCACACTAACAGTGATAAAATAAAAATATCAGTAGACACACAGGACTCACAGGTTGGCAGGTAAATGTGCCCAAACTAGCAGCAAAGCAAGTAAGCAGCTTCTCGGTACTGAGGCAGAGAGAAATCAGCACACCTGGGAAACAAAAACAGGAAGAGGGAGTTAAGCAAAGCTCGGGGGGGGGGGGAGGGGGTTGCAGGGGGCTTGGATAATGGCGGAGGGATGTTGCAGGGGGCTTGGAAACTATAATACAGTGACCTTTCTGAAAAAGAATTTTTAAAGAACTGTTCACATCACCAGTGTTGCCAGAGGATATTGTGATTGAAAGTGCTCACAGGGTTCTGGGAGGACTCTCACCTCCAGGAGGCAGACCAGTACCAATTCTGGCTAAAATTCTTAATTACAGACAGAAAAAAAAGAGTAGTTACTCACCTGTAACAGGTGTTCTCCAGGAGCAGCAGGAATCAGTCCTCACATATGGGTGACATCGACATCGATGGAGCCCCCATGCGGAGCATTTCCCCAGCTTTCTAAGAAAGCCTTTGGGAATACACCCACGCATGCGCGGTCCCCTTCCCGCCCAAAGGTGCCATCTTGCTCAGTCAGATGACATAGCTAAAAGACAACACAAAAAACAAAATGAACTATGTACAACTGCAACTCCCAGGGGAGGAGGGAGGGTTGTGAGGACTGATTCCTGCTGCTCCTGGAGAACACCTGTTACAGGTGAGTAACTACTCTTTCTCTAGGACCAAGCAGGAAGTCAGTCCTCAAATATGGGTGACTCCCTAGCTCTGGGCTACCAGGAACCCAGGCTGAAAAAGAAACTCCCTCTATGAAGCCGTAGCATGAAGGAAAGAATTTCACTGAGACCAGAACCCCTCGGTAGCCCAACAAGAGGGCAGGAGGGTAGGAGTTGCCTAAACCTCAAAGAGATTCCGGAGTACTGCCTGACCAAAAGCACTGTCCCGACGGGACTCCCTCTCCAGGCAGTAATGGGCTGCAAAACTCTGGCTTGAGGACCAAGTTGCAGCCCTACAGATGTCTGCCAACGGTACAGAACGGAGATGAGCTACTGATGCAGCCATGGCCCGGACACGGTGGGCTGTAACTCAACCACGCAAGGGAAGGTCTGCTGCCCTGTAAGCCCAGGTGATACAGTCCGCCACCCATATGGACAAGGTACGCTTGGAGACAGGAACCCCCAAGTTGTTTGGGTCAAAGGAGACGAAGAGCTGAGTAGCCCTTCTATGACCCTTAGTACGCTCAAGGTAGAAAGACAAGGGTGTGGAGGAATTCTTCAGCCCTGCTTGCATGGGGCCTAGGGAAGAATGTTGGAAGAATCACCTCCTGGTTGAGGTGGAAGGAGGAGACCACCTTCGGTAGGAACTTAGGATGAGTCCTAAGGACCACTCTGTTCTTATAGAAACGGGTGTATGGCCTGTCACAGACCAGGGCCTGAAGTTCACTCACTCGCTTGGCCGAAGTCAGTGCCACTTGGAAGAGAGTCTTCCAAGAAAGGAAGCGAAAAGGGCACGTAGCCATCGGCTCAAAGGGTGGGCGAGTAAGCTGTTGCAAAACCACATTCCACTCAGGGGCAGGTGGATGGAGAGGAGGCTTTAGCAAGAGCAAGCCTCTGAGGAACCTGGCCACCAGGGGGTGAACTGACAAAGAGTGCCCGTCCACCATTGAGTGGTGGGCTGCTAGAGCAGAGAGGTGTACCCTAACCGAATTGGACTTAAGACCCTGATTAGATAAGTGCAGCAGGTACTGAAGCACCACTGGCACAGGACAGGAGAAGGGGTTTTCCTGGCGCTGATCACACCACAGGGAGAACCGCCTCCATTTCAGGGCATAGGTCTTTCGGGTGGATTGCTTCCTTGAAGCTAAGACAACCTCCTCGACTTCCTGAGGCAAGCCCCAGGGAGCCAGCACTACCCTTGCAGCCTCCAGGCCATCAAATTGAGAGCTTTGAGATTGGGGTGCAGAAGGGATCCCTGATCCTGAGAAAGAAGATCAGGTTGAAACCCCTGAGGAAGAGGGGTGTCCACCGCCAGCTGTAACAGGAGGGGGAACCAGGGTTGCCTTGGCCATCTGGGGGCCACCAGGATGACCGAGGCCCTGTCCCTTAGAATCTTGAAGAAGGCTCGAGCCACCAGGGGCGTGGGAGGGAACGCATAGAGTAGGCCCTGGGACCATGAGATCAGGAAGGCATCCGCCACCAATCTTTCGGGATGCGGTTGCCTGGAGCAGAACTGGGGCAGCTGCCGGTTCAGGGGACTGGCAAAGAGGTCGATAGACGGAAGTCCCCATCTCAGAAAAATGGTCTGGACCACTAAAGGGTGCAGTTGCCACTCGTGAGGTTGCAGGACCCTGCTCAATCTGTCTGCCAGAAAGTTTTCCTGGCCAGGAAGATAGACAGCCCTGAGCAGCATATTGTGTTGAAGTGCAAAGGAGCAGAGGGCCTGTGTCTCTCGACACAGGAGCCTTGACCCTGTGCCCCCCTGCTTGTTGACATAAAACATTGCCACTTGGTTGTCTGTCTGCACCAAGACAGCCTGGTGGGCCAGGGTATAGGCGAAGGCCTTGAGGGCTAAACGTATCGCCCTGAGTTCTAGCAGGTTGATCTGCTGAGTGGCCTCCCATGGGGACCACAGGCCCTGTGTGCACTTGTCCAGGCAATGTGCACCCCAGACCTGCAAAGAGGCATCGGTTGTGAGTACCACTGTGGGAACAGGTACCTGAAAAGGAATCCCCTGTAGCAGGTTGGGGGAGTGTAGCCACCACTGCAGGGAGTTCAGGAAGGGTTTGGACACCCTTACTTTGTCTCTGAGGTTTCCTGTGGCCTGCCTCCACTGAGTTCTGAGACACCACTGTGCAGGCCGCATATTCAGGCGAGCATTGGGGATCACATGCACTGTCGATGCCATATGGCCTAGGAGCCGTAGGCAAAGCCTGGTGGAAACCAGTGGGTTGCTTATGAACCGGCTGGCCAAGCTCATCAGCCTTTCCGCCCTGTCCTCCGGCAAGTAAGCCTTTGCTTGCAGGGAGTCCAACCTTGCCCCTATGAACTCCAGGTTCTGGGAGGGGAGCAAAGTGGACTTTGCGAAGTTTATGACAAAGCCTAGTTGCTGAAGGAGAGAGACAGTACGGAGGGTGGCTTGCCTGGCCTCGTGGAGAGTCTGACCCCTGATGAACCAGTCGTCCAGGTAGGGGAAGACAAATATACCCTGGTTTCTCAAGTAGGCCGCTACCACAGCTAGGCACTTTGTGAAAAATCGTGGGGCGGAGGTTAGGCCAAAGGGCAGTACCCTGTACTGAAAATGGCTTCCTCCCACCACGAACCTGAGGTACTTTCTGTGGTCCGGATGAATGAGGATGTGAGTATACGCATCCTTTAGATCTAAGAAGCATAGCCAATCTCCCTGCTGGAGGTAGGGCAGCAGTGTTCCAAGAGTTAGCATCTTGAACTTCTCTTTTTCCAAGAACTTGTTGAGATTTCTCAGGTCCAGAATGGGCCGGAGACCTCCAGTCCACTTTGGCACAAGAAAGTAGCAGAAGTAGAAGCCCTGTCCCCACAAGTGTGGAGGTACAGGCTCTACCACCCCGTCTTGAAGCAGACCTAGCAGTTCCTGGAGAAGGAGTTCCTGATGCAGAGGAGGCCTTGGAGGCTCCCCTGGGAAGTAGGTAGGGGGTACCTGATTGACATGGAGCAGATAGCCCTTTTGGACTATGCTCAGTACCCAAGCATCCCTTGTGATGGGTGGCCACTGGTGGGCAAACAGGACCAAGCAACCCCCCGTGCTGAGGTGGGCCAGCAGGGGTGCAGAGGCTATGCAGAGGGAGTCAAAAGCCCCCTCCCTGCTGAGTAAGAGCAGGAGCTGGAGGCTTGGAGGCTTTCTGCCTACGGGGCCCATGTCCCTGCCCCTTGGCCTGCTGACCCTGCTGGGGAGCTGGGGAGGCCTGATAATGAGGGAAAGGTTTGTAGGCAGGCACCTTCCTCGGGTAAAAGGCCTTTTTCCCCGAGCCCTTCTTCTTATGAGAAGGGGCAGAAGTTTTCCTGGACAATCCTGTCCTCGTCAGAGTCTCAGTCTCGAGCTCAGCGGCCTTTTCGGACATGGGCTTGCCAAAGAGGTTTTCACCCCGGCATGGGACATTGACCAACTTGTCCTGCACCCATGGCTCGAGGTCCGATGACTGAAGCCATGCCTGGCATCGAGCAGCGATGCCGGCCGCTGCTACATGGGCCGAAGCCTCAAAGCCATCGTAGGCCGCCCGGGAGATGAATTTAGAACATTCCCGGACCCCCGAGGACAAGGATTAGAACCTCTGCAAAGGTTCCCCGGAGAGACCAGCCGAGAACCCGGCTACCTCTTTAGCCAGGTCCCGCAAGTACATGCCCATGTATAGCTGGTAGGCTTGGACATGGCAAGCAAGCATCGAGCCCTGGAAGCACTTTCTGCCGATGGCATCTAGGCTTCGAGCATCCCTGCCGGGGGGCACCGCGGAGTGCATCTTCTGGCTCTTCAGACGATGCATGGCTGATTCCACAACCATAGAATGGTGCGGCAGCTGCGCCTTCTGAAAACCAGGGCTCTTCCGGACTCGATACATGGAATCGATCCGCTTGCTCAAAACCGGCGCCGAGGCCGGTGCCTCCCACATTCGGAAGAGGAGCCGTTCCAGCATCGGAGGAACCGGCACATTAAAGGCCTCCCTCGGGGGAGAGTCATACTGGAGGGCATTGAGCTCTTCGGCTCGAGGCTCCTCCTCGGGGTCCGCAGGAACATTCAAGGCCTTGGCCATGTCCTTAACGAACTCCGAGAACCGGGTATCCTCCGGAGGGGGACCTACTCCGGGGTTCGGACTGCGGCGAGTCCAAAGGGACACACCGAGTCTGAAAAGTATTGGGGGACTCCTCATCCTCCGTCTCCCATGCAGACTCATCCGAAGAAGAGTCAAGGGGCTCCGACCGCGTGGGTTCCGGCAACACCCGCCCCAACACCGGGGCCATCGGCGTCGATGCCTTCGGTCCCGAATGGGAGGTCGAGGGAGACCGTGACCGAGACCGGACTCGGGCCTTCATGGCTTCGAGAACCGGCTCTGTCTCGGGGTCGACTTAGACGTTGACGTCCCGGTGGTTGGGGCAGATGCACCAGCCAGGCTGGCCATCAGCACCCGTTGCTGATCCATGAAGGCAGACAATCTGCACTCCAAGGCTGTCAGCCTGAGTCCAAGCTCAGGAGACTCAGCAGCCACCGACTCGAGCCCTGGCGGCGCCGGGCCCGATGTCAGCTCCCTAGGAGGAGAGTCCTCGAGGACAACAGGACTTACGTGCTCGACAGACTCCGGCTCTACACGGGATACCTTAGTTGGCTTCTCCAGCTCCAAGGGCCTGGGGCGGCGGTCAGGGGTCCGAGATCTGGCCTTCGAGGAACCAGAAGCTTCCTCCGACACCGCCCTCACGAGCTTTCTCTTCCTCTTATGCTCCCGACTGGGGGACTCCCTGACGAAGCTCGGGGTCCGACTCTCGAGACGTCGAGGCCTCTGATGAGGTCCGGGCCCGTTCGGAGGCCGAGTCAGAGAAAATCCTCTCCTTCTGATGCTGCCGGCTCCCGAGTGCCTTGGTGGACATTTTGCCACATGGAACACAGACCTTGGGATCATGGTCAGGCCCGAGGCAACGCAGGCAGCAGTCGTGTGTGTCGGTAAGAGACATGAGTTTCTTACAACGATCACACTTCTTAAAACCACTGGAGGCCATCGGGGAAAAAAGGGCCCCCCGCGAGGTCAAAGGACCGGCCCTCCAGGGAAAAGAAAAAAAGAGTGCGAACGCGTGCCACGAAGGGCAAAAAACCGAAAAATAGAGATCGGGTCGATACCAGCGTACCGAACCGGGTGGGAAGGGGAACCGGCGTCGAACCGGACAAAAAGAGGTGCGAGAATCGCAGAAAAAATCCAACTTTTCCGGGTGACAAGGACAGACGTCCGTTGGGCTCCACAGAAAAAGAAAGACTGAGCAAGATGGCACCTTTGGGTGGGAAGGGGACTGCGCATGCGTGGGTGTATTCCCAAAGGCTTTCTTAGAAAGCTGGGGAAATGCTCCTCATGGGGGCTCCATCGACGTCGATGTCACCCATATGTGAGGACTGACTTCCTGCTTGGTCCTGGAGAATGCACAGTTACTTACCTGTAACTGTTGATCTCTGGGAACAGCAGGAATAAGTCTTCACATATGGGTACATCGGTACCAATGGAGTCTGCGCGGGAACGCTTCCCAGCATTCAATCAAAGAGCTTTTGGAAGCATCCCACCACACCTGCGTGCTGGCTTCCCGCCTTTCCCAACTGCCTCTGCTCAGTTAAGTTTTAAAGCTGAGACAAAGAGAGAGAGAGGAAAGGAAAGATAGATAGAGATACAACTCCTGGGGAGGTGGGTGGGTTGTGAAGACTTATTCCTGCTGTTCCCAGAGATCACCTGTTACAGATAAGTAACTGTGCTATCTCCAGGAACAAGCAGGAATGAGTCTTCACATATGGGGACTCCCAAGCTGAGATGCTTGGAGTCCCAGCATGTCATGGGTTGGAACATGCTATCCCCCACAACACCAGGCATCCTGAGGATGGAGGGTAGGAGTTGAAGAGAGAAAGGTGCTGTGGAACAGTTAACCTAGCAGAGGATTGCAGACAAGGAGTCCATGTGTGGATGATAATTGTCATCAATGATATTGCAAAGTAAAAATATTGCAATATGGACCTCCCCTAACAGGACTTCAGAGAAGTATGGAGGTTCATGGGATCTACTGGGGAACCCAGTAGAGGAACCTCGAGAAGGACCTCACTGTAAGTGGAGGTAGTAACCCTGTAGGAAAAGCAATGGAGGTCAGAATCCTGAAAGGTAACAGGTAACCCCAGTAGGAAAAACTGGGGTAGTACAAAAACGGTGGGCCTTCAGCGGAAGGCTTTATGATAAAAGCCGAACTCTTTTGCAGCAGAGTGGCTCACTCTTAGGAACGAAAAGAGAGCGGCTAACCGATTTGGACAAACAGGCCCAGTCCTTGTGGGGAGAAAGGGTATGGGAACCCCTTGTATCCCCAAAAGAAAGGACAACGCGTTAGATCCTGTGATTAGCTGAAGATCCGCAATGTCTCTCCTAACTGAGGTCAGCTGGGAGAGATATTGGAACATGGAGAGCTTCAGGGGTACCTAACCTTAAGGTTATGGTAGGTGTTAACTACCACAAAAGTGGTTGTGAGTGTAGGACCCTAAAACATGCTGGATAGCATAAGTATGGGTAAAGCCCATCTGTCAGAATCATATAGCTATATGAGCCTCGACAGTCAGGTAGATAAAGCAGAATACATATCTACCGATAGTAAAATATCTCGACAGATACATATAGATATATATAGATATATTCTCATATATCTATAGGTTATATATATATGTATATCTATAGTGAGATATGAAGGGCATAAAATACACACAAATGATAGACATAGACATCTGTAAGATGTGTGCTATAGGTAAGAATATATAGGCCTCTATATGGAAGTCTGCAAAGAAGCAGACAGAGATATGCCTACAAAAAGGTATTCACATAGGAAAATGTGGAGAGGAAAGATTCATCTAATAACAAGAAGGTGGAACCTACTTGAGAAGATATATAGAGAATCAATTCCCACTGGTTATGGCTACAGGGATGCTAGGTAGTAGAATAACCAGGAAGGTTACGTGAAAAGCAGAGGATGATATCAGTCTGCAGCCAGCAAGTCCGGCGTATTCTAGAACTCTAG
Source organism: Ichthyophis bannanicus (assembly GCA_033557465.1). NCBI lineage: Eukaryota > Metazoa > Chordata > Amphibia > Gymnophiona > Ichthyophiidae > Ichthyophis > Ichthyophis bannanicus. Next base: position 137,317,804 of record CM066042.1, read on the forward strand.
CATGGTAAGTGAACAGAAGACGCATAGGAATGAGATACCATGCTGACCTGTTTAAGGGCAAAAAGGTATCATGCGTTCTTACCATGAGGACGAGCTGGAAGGAGAAAACATATTCCCTATTGGAAATATTATGGACCAAAGCAGGGAATTAGCAACTCCTTAAGCTTTCACGTAAGAGGAGGCCTATGTCCTTTATATTAAAAAGGAGAACTTTTCTAGTCATGGGAGACATGACTGAAAAAGCCTTTTTCAACCATCTAGTATAGCTGTTGGAGAAAAAGCCCCCCATGCTCTCTAGCAAGGGCCCATAGTGGAGAGCTTCTCTGTAGAATTGCAGAGAGCATGATGCAGGAGAATGAGGAGATAGAACTGGCTGCAGGAGAGCCAGTACCTATGTCAACTATGCTGCCAAACCCAGGGGAATGGAGATGGCAGAAAGAGAAGACAATCCAACAAGCTTGTAGTGAAAAAATTTCCAAGACAGATGACAGCACTGACTTGGAGCCACTACTAAGACCAGACAGAATGTTAGTGGAGGACAAATCTGGTTGCTGGTGGACAAGAACCAGTGGTCCAAACATTAAGGCTCCTGCATTGGCAGCTGCTAGCCAGACAGCAGAAGAATGGTACTGTTTAAAAACAGAAAGAACAGACAAAACAAGAGTAGAAAACTCTGGACGTGTCTGATGAACTGCTTCAAAGTAAGATTGAAAAAGAGGAGTCAACTCAGAGAAGAGAACTCCGCACTGGACAAGTAAGAAAACTAGAGAGGCTGAAGAAAAAGCCCTCCAGTGAAGCAATACCGCTCTTACAGAGGAAAAATCTGGTAAGAGGGTAAAGAGAATGGAGCTGAAGAAAACTTACAAAGTAGTACGTTTATAGAAAGGAAAAAAGACATGCTGGCACAGGAAACTATCATTTGATAGTGGATAGCAGGGCCGGATTTACCTGTACGCCATGGTGTAGGGCCCACAGCTGGCAAGGGCCCACCCGGGGCCGGCCCACACACCGCAGGGCTTCAGAGGGAGCAGGGTAAGCTCGCGCGAGACCCCGGCTCCCTCTGTACAGCCGCCAGCGTGAAGAGCCTTTTCCTTCACGCTGGCGGCTGTATCTGTAAAGCCGCGATTGCTGGGAAAGGTTAAAGGCAATGCCCTTTAACCTTTCCCAGCATTCGCGGCTTCACAGATACAGCCGCCAGCGTGAAGGAAAAGGCTCTTCACGCTGGCGGCTGTACAGAGGGAGCCAGGGCCTCGCGCAAGCTTACCCGGCTCCCTCTGAAGCCTCTCAGACAGCCGCGGTGCTGGTCGGGGGGGCCAAGGACTGCATGGGCTGTGATTGGGGGGGAGTACCTGGACCGGAAAAGGGCTGGGGGGGGGGGGGACTTGGACTGGAAAGAAATGGGCTGGGTAATGGGGGGGGGGGGAACCTGAACTGTAAAAGGGCGGTGGGGGGGGGGACATAACAAGGAAATGGGATGTGAAGGGGGGGGGGACCTGGACCGGAAAAGGGCTATGGGGGGGGGGGGGACTTGGACTGGAAATGGGGTGTGAAGGGGGGGGACCTGGACCGGAAAAGGGGTAGTGTGGGGAAATTGACTGGAAAGAAATGGGGGGGGATGGGGGGGGGACCTGACCTGTAAAAGGGCTATGGGGGGGGGACTTGACCTGGAAATGGGTTGTGAAGGGGGGGGGACCTGGACCGGAAAATGGCAAGGGGGGGGACTTGGTCTGGAAAGAAATGGGCTGTGATGGGGGGGGACCTGAACTGTAAAAGGGCTAGGGGGGGGGGGGCCAGGGACTGGAAGTGGGTTGTGTTGGGGGGGGACCTGGACCGGAAAAGGGCTCTGGGGGGGGGACAGGGACTGCAAATGGGCTGTGATGGGGGGGGGGGGAACGAGGACTGCAAATGGGCTGTGATGGTGCAGGGGAACTCGGACTGCAAATGGGATGTGATGGTGGGGGCTAGGACTGGAAATAGGCTGTGATGGGGGGGGAGCTAGGACTGGAAATGGCCTGTGATGTGAAGGCTAGCACTGGAAATGGGCTGATGAAGAGCTAGAATAGGACTGGAAATGGGCTGATGTGGGGCATGGGAGAATGGGACTAGAAGGGAGTGGATGCTGGGTGGGTCTAGAACTATAAGGGAACTGATTTTGGGGGAGGACTAGAATGGATGGGGAATGAGAATGGAGAGGGGAAAAATATTTTGTGTGGAAGAAAAGTCTATGATGGGTATTGGGAGAGTAAGAGGGGCTTGAAAATGGAAGGGTAAAATTTAAATGGATGATAAAGGAATAAGGAAAGAATTGGGGGAAAGAGCAAAAGGGAAACAATCAGTATGTTAAAGCAGAAATAGAGAAAGAATGGAAAACATCTAAAAGAGAAGAAAGGACAAATGGATAGCTAGCAGAAGACACGAAGAAACCAGAAGAAAGTGACTGGAGCAATTGCAACTGAAAAAATGCCCAAACAGAAGGTAGAAAAATACTTTTTATTTTGAATTTATTAAACTGGAATATGTCTTTTTTAATGTATTTCTTGAATTCCGATGCTGATTTTGTCCCTATTGCCTCTTTATGTCAGGCAATTCTATACATCTATTGCCATTTCTGTTTTGGTAAGTTGATCTTGTTTTTATTTTTTCTGGGGGCCCACAATTTTTGTTGGCGTAGGGCCTCACTCAAGGTAAATCCGGCCCTGGTGGATAGACCTCTTTCCCTAGCAGGAAAAGAGGAGAACCCTGTGACCTAGAAGCATGAACATCCTGACAGCTCATAGAACATAGAAAGAATGGATGTCTTTCGGGAAGAGATCCATGTTTAGGATTTAGAATGACAGCAGTGGATTGCCTCTATTGAGAAGAAGCAACTGCAGATTCTAATCCCAAGAGTCACAAGCATCTGATGGATTGATCAGAAACCCTGTGGTTGCTGGGTTTGCTGAGCCTGGTGAGAGGTTGAACTCTGCAGACCAGGACGATGCTTCCCCTGTTTGGGAACATCTGTATGATGGGCAGATGATGCATAAAACCTTCTTCTCCTATGGGAAGAAAGTTTGGCAGGACATTTCCTACCTACTGGGACAGAAGAAGGTGCAGAACAGCTCCTAGGAACAGGTAAGTCAGTGGAGAACTGAGTAACCTGACGTAAAGACTCCTTGTTGAAAAGATTGTCTCCAGTGCAAGGAGTATGTCCCAGTCTGTGCTGTACCCATTTGTCTAAGTTTGAAGCTTGGAGCCAGGCTCTACATCGTGCCCCTATAGTTATAGCAGACGTCCTGCTAACAGACTCAAAAGAGTCTAGGGAAGCATGAGTAAGAAACCAAGAGATATTCTGGAGATGCTTGAGCAGTGAAGAATAGTGTGCACTCTTGGACTCTGGAAGGGAAGGAGTCAAAAGATGTAATTGCTTTGTGACCTCCTCAAGAGATAGACTCATATAGAAAATATATGAGAGAATTCTTGCAGAAAGCATAGATGTCTGGAAGGTTTGACGTCCAAAGGCATCAAGTATCTTAGACTCATGACCTGGCGGATAAGAAGAGTGCTTTTTCTTGCTCTTTATCCGCCTCATTTCTGATTCCACAACTATGGAATGATGAGGAAGTTGATTCTTTTGAAACCCTGGAGAGGGGGGCACCTGATATAAGAGATCAGTTGCTCTGGAAGGTGGGGGTACCCTTAAAGGTGTTTCCCACATTCCTAGAAGGAGATCCTGCAAGGAATGATGCAAAGGAAGCATTATGTTCTCCTTTGCTTTGGTAGAAAGAGAGTCCTGTGCAGGATCATGTCCTGGGATAGGAATGGCAAGAGATCTTGCTATATCCAGGAGGAAACTCTGAAAAGAGGGTTCCCCAACAGGAATTTCCCTTGGACAGGTTAGATCTGAAGAACTAGCCTGAGCAGCGACAGAGCTATGCAGATATATAGGAATAGAAGATCCTGCACAGTGCAGTGTGGAATGCTTAAAGGATGGCCGCCAGTACTGGCTGTCAGGAGCAGCGACCGTCATTACCACATTGTCCATGCCAGGTATCGACTCCAAGCTTGGCATAGAAGGGAGCGATCCTGTTGAAAAAAACATGGTAGGAGTTGGCCACGATGCTACTGTGGATACCGGTAGCGATGCCAATACCGGTACCGATGTCGGAGTCGAGCCCGACAAAGACATCGGAGCAGTCAACGGTGACAATTCAATCAGTACCAAGGTAACCGAAAACCTCCGGGTGTTATCCTCGGTACCGAGCCACCGTTATCGATCGGTGTCGGTACCAAAGTGTATTGGTACCGAGTCTTCCAGACTAGAGAGCGATTCTAAACTCGGCATCGATAAGCGAAGCATGGAAGGCACCGACCGTAAGGGTAATGAGGATATCGGTACCGACTTCGGTACCGTGTCTGATACTGGTGAATGAAGGTCAGCTAGTGGCAACTCAATCGGCCTCGGGGGAACCGAGAGTTGCGGATCCGAATCATCGGAACCGAGCCTTCGGTACCGCCGAGAGCCGGTACCAAGGCGAGTCGGTACCCAGTCCTCCAGACTGGAGAGCGATTCCAGACTCGGCATCGAAGGAAACGAGGCTATCGATGCACGTCTGGAGGGTACCGACGTCGGTGGTCATATCGGTGCTGGTACCGATAATGGAAAGTCAGTCTGGAGTGTATCCACCGGTCCCGAAGGCACCGAGGACGCCAGATAACCATCCCTGGTGAGGAGTGTTTCATCCAACACCAGTGCCGATGTCGGGGTATCGGTACCGCTCGAAGCGGATGCCATCACCGGACACGGCTCAGGTATGTTCTATGAGGGGTGAACCCCAGGAACAACCTGAAACCCCTTATACGCTTTGGAGACCGAAGACTCCTGCCGGGGTTTTGAAGCCAGTGGGCCCTCGAGGGCAAGGCCAGAGCCGTCTACATGCTGTGCATGAGACCTACCACTCGAGGGCTGGCCAGTCTTAACAGACTGTTTGTGGGTTACCTGATCCTGTGTAGAAGAAGAAGGGGACGGTGCCCCGACGCTGGAGGGGAACCTCGATATTGAAGACCTCTTCTCACCAAACTGTTGTCAGGACCCAAGCAGGTTAGACACCGACTTCGAGGGTCTAAAAATAAAGTTGTACCGCCACAGTTTGAACATTTCTTGGAGAAAGTGGCTGGTAGTTCCATGAAGGAAAAAGAAGAGGCCTAAAAGGCCTAAGACACCATGAGACACTATGAAGAAAAAATATTCCTTGAACAAGAAAGATTTTACAAGAAAAGAAAAGAAAACACCGGCGGTACCGGTGGTGGCGGGAGACAGCCGCGACCACAAGAAAACTAAAAAAATAAAACAAGAATTTTCTGCGGTGACAGGACGACGTCCTGCCGGCTCCGCGGAAAAATGAAAACTGAGGAGAGGCAGTTGGGAAAGGCGGGAAGGCAGCACGCAGGCGTGGTGGGATGCTTCCAAAAGCTCTTTGATTGGACGCTGGGAAGCGTTCCCGCGCAGACTACGGTACCGACGTACCCATATGTGAAGATTCATTCCTGCTTGTTCCTGGAGATTTAATATTATCAACAGTGAGGAAGGCTTAAATATAATAAAACAAATAAATATGATTTTTCCCAGATTTTAGCCTTGAAGGCTGGAGATGCTATTTACTGCTAAGCTCAGAATAATGTGGAAAGCAGACGGGATTTATTTTATCGAGGTGAAAAAAATGAGGAACTTCTTACTGCCACATTTTCTTAAGGATCCACCATTCCAGCTAGAGGAAAGAAGGAAGATCTTGTGAGCATGTGAGGCCAAAAAAGCACAACATGAGAAAGGCAGAGCACATACAAAAAGTTTTGCAATTTTTTGCTCCCACTGATGGTGAGGAGAATGTCCAACGAGTATATAGTTGGATATCAAGATGGTTGGACATTTAGTTTCCTCTACCAGTTTGTTTTTCATGATGGATATATAAGTCTAGAAGCTTGCATATACCATGGAATGGATTGTGCTTGACGTGTGACCTGCTTACAAATTGTATGGTATCTTGACTTCAAGACTGCAGGGAAAAGATCTAAAGTTAAGAAGGAAGAAAGCTAGATATTCCAGTTTAAAAAAGGGATTCTTCTCTGGACGGAAAAATGTGCAGGAGAGGAGATGGATCTACCACACCCCTTCTGGAGACACCATTTGCAGAGTTTACTAGGATGGTTGTTTTTCTTTTTAATGTTTGGTTGAATTTGAACATCACATGATGTGGTGAATAGGAGACCGACATACTGTCCCTGAGCTCTGGGACCCTCCCTGCAGTTGTACCTAATCTTTGCAGAACTAGCTTTGCTTTGGGAATCCAGGTTCTTGAGCTAGCCATATAAATCTCTTTACCATTCTGAGAACCTGGAAGAAGGTGGTTATGGTGTCTAAACAGCCACATAAAAAGGAGAAAGTAAGGCCTACCAATGGCAAGATGTCAGATGCAACAGCCGGAATCTCCCAATAGATGACATGCACGCTAGTTTAAGAGGTTACCAAGACAATCATGAGGGCCATGGATGGATGCTTCAACCACCTGTGTGCAAAAATGGATTTGGTATCCCAAATTATAGATGTTATCCAGAGACAAATGGATGAAGTAGAGGTCCATATGTCAGGGCTAAAAGACACGGTACAAGCCACAGCAGATAGTCTAGCATGCTTGAAGAGGCAGACAAGCTAGATGATCTTGAAAACCAAAGGTAAACACAAGAACTTACAATTTGTTGGCCTGGTGGAGAGCCTACATGAATCATAAGATTACACAGGTTTTTTTTGACTTGGCTATCAGCTTGTACCATGAAACCATGGTGGGTACTGTAGTGAGGATGATGATTGCTGCAAATTAGAAAAGTACCTCTCTTCCTTCTTTAGAGGCGGGGTATGACAAATACTGAACTTGGAGGACTTTGTTGCAAAGTTAAGAGGGAAATGAGAGGCATTTATCAAGTCCTTTGGAACCCTTTACTATATTATTCAAGGACATAAAAGAGAGTAAGGAGACGGGGAGCGAATAGCTAATTTTGTATGTATATCCACTCAAGGATTATTTTATATCACTGAGATGAATGGATAAGAAGGGACAAGGTACTGAAAATAACTGGAATAACATGGAATTTTAGTGATATTTTTACTTTATTGGTTCCCTCCCTAAAGGAAAATTCATAATACACACTGGGCTCAATTCTACAAGGCATCCCTCCCTTCTCGCACGGCCAGAGCTGCAGTATGCGCAAAGCCGGCAGGGGGCGGAGAGTGGGCAGAGCAGGGGCAGGCCGTGGCGGCAGGATGTAAAAGGCTGACTGAAGTCATGGCCCTGTATGCCTTGTGACTGGGGGGGGGGGGGGTATGACGACATACTGCTTATTCCACCGTGGAGGTGGAATAAGCACTGAAGCGACCCTGATCGGGCCTGGGAACCCCCCTGAAGGCTGGAATCAGCACATGGTAGGTCCCCACCATCCGATCCAGGCCCCAGCTGCCCAGCCCGGGGTCAGGCGGTGGGGTAACAGGGGCCATCAATGCAGCAGTAGGACCAACATGTAGAGAGGATGAGCCCGCAGTGATGCAGAGGCATGCTGGACAGTCTCAGAGGCTTCAGAATCGGGTCCTAACAGGTCCATCCTACTCAGGGCCATCCAGACAGCCTGGACATGCCCCTACTGGGATCAGGCTCACTATATTTTAAGTTATTTGTTGTTTGGGGCAGCATGATTATGTTGATTTGTACTTGATTTGTGGAAAGAAATTACGTGGCTAAAATATTGTCATTCTGAAACACCAGTTGTGGCTATCTCTAATGCTGTTCTATGTTCTAGATTTAGGTTTTGGCTTATTGTAAACGACTTTTCAAATTGGAAAGTAATCAAGATAACATGAAAAAACAACTGAGTTTAAGGTTTTTAGATCATCACTAACACCTGAAGCTCACTGACTCTTCTAGCTAAGGTAATTACTACTATGAAGAGTACCTTCCAGTAAGGAACGTAAAGAGTGGTGGACTCCAGTGGATCAAAAGGTGGCTTCATAAGTGAAGCTAGCACCAGATTAAGGTCCCATGGCACAGGAGGTTTCTGCAGTGAGGAGCCGACATGAAGAAAATATATTAAAAAGCAGCAGGCCCAGCACAGATCCCTGGGGTACTCCACTATTCACCTTTCTCCATTGAGAAAATTGTCCATTTAGCCCTACTCTTTGTTTTCTATCTTTTAACCAGTTCCTAATAGTGCATTGTCTCCTATCCCATGACTGCAAGAGTCTCTCATGAGGGACCCTGTCAAAGGCTTTCTGAAAATCCATATATATGTGGAGCTTGATTCCCTTAGGGGCACGTCTGGGTCATCTGGACGGTCCCAAGCAGGACGGGTCTGTCAGCGTCCGATTCTGCACCGTGGGAGCAAGACATTTCCTGGCATGCCCCTGCATCGCCACGGGACATCCTTCCTGCGGCACAACCTGCCCACTGCTATTGGGACCCTGGTTTCCATGCTGCCCTACCCCAGCAGGGGTAGCCAGGGCCCAGATCAGGCAGCGGGGACTCACTGGACATGCCTTTGTTGCTGCCAGAGGGCTGGCTATTGGATCCAGAGGGGCGCCAGCACTTATTCGACCTCTGAGGTGGAATAAGCTGGCCATCCCACCCCCCCCCCCCCCGGCACTCCTCAGACGTACAGTGTCATGACCGGAATCAGCCCTGTACGTCTGGGTGACAGGACCGCCCACTCTCTGCCCCTGTGCCGCCCCCATCCCCAGCAACTTGCACAGCGGCTCTGTGCGTGCAGGGGGGCCTGGAGGTGGCATACGGTAAAGGCAGATAGAGGGACATACAGCCCCGCTATTCACCTTTCTGGATTAAGCCCTATACCAACTAGCTCATCTTTATCTACTTGTTTATTCACATCTTTGAAAAAATATAACAGATTAGTGAGATAAGACTTTCCTTGGCTAAATCCATTTTGGCTTTCTACCATTAAGCCACGATTCTCCACATGTTCAGTAATTTTGTTCTCTATAATGGTTTCTACCATTTTGCCTGGTACAGATATCAAGCTCACCAGTCTGTAGTTTCCTGGATCACCCCTGGAACCCCCCTTTAAAAACTGGCATTACACTGACCACTCTGCAATCCACAGGTACTAGAGATGATTTTAAGGATAGTTCACAGATTACTAAAAGTAGGTCTGCAATTTCATATTTCAGTTATTTCAGCACCCTGGGATGTATGCCATCTGGTTCAGGTGATTTGCTGTTCTATAGATTATCAAATAGCTGTAATACTATTCCTGATTTATTGAGATTTGTTTCAATTCCTCTGATACATCAAAATTGAATATCATTTCTGGCATGGGTAAGTTTCCTACATCTTCTTCAGTAAAGACAGAAGCAAAGAATTCATTCACTCTCTCCCTCTGCTATGGCCTTGTCCTCTCTTAGTGTCATTTTATTTCTCTATCATCTAATAGTCCAACTGACTCTCTCACAGGTGTTTTGCGACGAATGTACTTGATAAAGGTTTATTATGCGCTTTTGCTTCCATGGCAAGTTTCTTTTCAAATAATCTCATTGTCTGCCTTATCACTATCTTGCATTTGACTTGCCAGTACTTATGTTGTTTCCTGTTCTCATCATTTGGCTCTTTTTTTCCATTTTCTGAAGGATTTTCTCTTAGCTATAACAGCCTCTTTAACCTCATCTTTAAGCCAGAGTGGCTGTCCTTTGGCTTTACATAAGAACATAAGAAATGCCATACTGGGTCAGACAAAGATCCATAAAGCCCAGTATCCTGTTTCCAACAGTGGCCAATCTAGGTCATACGTACCTAGCAGTTTCCCCCCAAAAGACACAGGTTCCACAATGCTTGTATTGGGTCAAGCAGTGATATCCTGGGTCCCTTTTTAATAATGGTTTATTGACCTTTCCTCCAGAAACTTGTCCAAACCTTTTTTAAACCCAGCTACACTAACAGCTTTTACTACATCCTCCGGTAACAAATTCCAGAGTTTGATTACACGTTGAGTGAAAAATATTTTCTCTTATTTGTCTTAAACAGTTTACCCTGTAGCTTCATTGCATTTCCCCTAGTCTTTCTATATTCTGATGACGTAAACAATCGATCTACGTTTACCCGTTCCACTCCGTTCATTAATTTATAGATTTCTATCATATCCCCCCTCAGCCGTCTCTTTTCCAGGTTAAAGAACCCTAACCTTTTTAGTCTTTCTTCATAGGGGTATCCTTCCATACCCTTTACCATTTTGGTGGCTCTTCTCTGAACCTTTTCTAATAATGCTATATCCTTTTTAAGATACGGCGAACAGAATTGCACACAATATTCAAGGTGCGGTCGCACCATGGAACAATACAGAGGCATTATAATATCCTTTGTTTTATTTTCCATTCATTTCCTTATGATACCTAGCATTCTATTTGCCCTCTTTGCCGCCGCTGCACACTGGGCAGAGGGTTTTAACATGTTATCCACAATGACGCCTAAAACGTTTTCCTGGATGATGGTTCCTAATGTGGAACCTTGCATTGTGTAAGCATAGTTTGGATTCTTCTTCCCTAGGTGCATAACTTTGCACTTGTCCACATTAAATTTCATCTGCCATTTTGATGCTCAGTCTACCAATTTATAAAGAACCTCTTGCAATTTTCCACAATCCTCATGGGTTTTAACAACTTTAAATAGTTTTGTGTCATCTGCAAATTTGATGACTTGGAAAAGGGAATAATGAGTGAGGTTATTTATGAATATGTCAAAAAGCAGCGGACCCAGTACAGACCCCTGGGGTACACCATTATTCACCTTTCTCCATTGGGAAAACTGGCCATTTAGCCCTACCCACTGCTTTCTATCTTTTAACCAGTTCCTGATCCATAATAGTACACTGCCTCCTATCCCATGACTCTTTAGTCTTGCCAAAAGCCTCTGATGAGGGACCTTGTCAAAGGCTTTCTGAAAGTCCAAATACACTATATCAACCGACTCACCTTTGCCTACCTGTTTATTCACACCTTCAAAAAAACATAACAGATTAGTAAGACAAGATCTTCCTTGTCTAAAGCCATGTTGGCTGTCTCCCATTAAGCCATGACTATCTGCATGTTCAGTAATTTTGTTTCTTTATAATGGTTTCTACCATTTTCCCGGTACTGACGTTAGGCTCACCAGTCTAGTTTCCCAGATGACCCCTGGAACCCTTTTTAAAAATTGGCTTTACGTTGGCCATCCTCCAATCCTCAGGTATTACAGATGATTTTAATGATAGTTCACAGATTACTAATAGCAGGTCTGCAATCTCATATTTCAGTTCTTTCAACACCCTTAGATGTATACCATCCGGTCCAGGTGATTTGCTACTCTTCAGTTTGTCAAATAGTTGTAATACATCTTCCCGATGTATCGATATTTCCTTCAATTCTTCTGCAACTTTTGTTAAAGCGTGGAATAAATCTGATCTGGACTTCCAAGACAGCATATTTAAATAACACCCAGGCCTGTTGTAGACTCTTAACCTTTGCAGTTGCTCCTTTTAGTTTTTTCTGAAAAAGTTTCCTCATTTTATCATAGTCTCCTTTTTGAAAGTTAAATGCTAGCACAGTGTATTTCCTTGTTACCCTCCCACAATTTATTAAATCAAGGTTATCATGTTATGATCACTATTGCCAAGCAGCCCCAACACTGTTACCTCTCTCACTAGATCCTAGAACTAGCTCTAAAATTGCTTCATGGAGCAGCTTGTTCAGGAACCAACTTGAGGGGAAGCTGTTTTTTTTTCATCTAGAAACCTTATCTCCTAACATGGCCTGATGTAACATTGACTCAATCAATACTGTGGTAACTGAAATTCTCCATTATTACTGTTTTATAAACTATGCAAGCTTCTCTAATTTCTTTTAGCATTTCATCATTTATTCATTCTGGCCAGGGGGGTGGTAGTACACCCCTACTGCCATTCCCGTCCCCTTTTTAGAGAATTTCTATTCATAAAGGTTCTACAGTGTATTTTATTTCCTGCACAACTTTTATCCTGTTTGACTCAATGTCTTTTTTAAACATATAATGCCACCCCCTTCCACCTATGTGGTCTACCCTTCTTTTTATTTTAGTGCTCTCAAGTCAGTGCTGACTCCTGGTGACTCAGCTGCCTCTGGGTTTTCTTGGCAACATATCAATAAAAGTAGATTGTCAGGCCTTTTCTTCTGAGGCAATGGAGGGTAAGATGACTTGCCTGAGGTCACAACAAGTGCCAGTGGGAATTGAACCCTTGATCTTCTGGGTACTAGTCAGTTGCTCTAACCACTAGGCTACTCCTCTACTCATGGTCTACCCTATCACTATGATATAGTTTGTAGCCTGATATCACAGTGTCAATTGGTTATCCTCCTTCCACTAGGTCTCTCAGATATCAATTACTGTATATCTAACCTTTCATTCAGTACTATATATTCTAACTCTCCCATCTTATTTTTTAGACTCCTAGACTTTGCATACAGGCATTTCAAAGTTCATATTAACAGTTTGGCTATCAGATGACAGGGATAATCTGGAATCTTTCAACTCAGTCTGTTTTTTATCTAAAGGCACCTGGGTTACTTTTACCTTTTTGGAACCTTTCTATCGAGATGCCCTAACTTCCTTGCTTTGCTAGTATCCTTCAAAGATACATCGTTCTGAACCATGCACTCATGGGCAACTGTTGGCTTTCCCCCATTTTCTAGTTTAAAAGCTGCTCTATCTCCTTTTTAAAGGTTAAGGCCAGCAGCCGGGTCCACCTTAGTTGAGGTGAAGCACGTCCTTTCGGAAAATTCCCCCCCATCCCCAGAATGTTGCCCAGTTCCTAATAAATACAAAACCCTCTTCCTTGCACCATTGTCTCATCCACGCATTGAGACTTGGGAGCTCAGCCTGCCCCTTGGGTCCTGCGCATGAAACAGGAAGAATTTCTGAGACTGCTACCCTAAAATTCTGGATTTCAACTTTCTACTTAAAAGCCTAAATTTAGCTTCCAGAACCTCCCTCCCACACTTTCCTATGCCATTAGTACCAACATGTACCAAGACAACAGGCTCCTCCCCAGCACTTATCTATGTGGCGTGTGAAGTCTTCTACCTTCGCACCAGGCAGGCCTGTTTTCAGGCAACCCTTATATCCACCAGCCACCGTTATCTACATGCCTAATGATCAAATCGCCAACTATAATGGCTGTCCTAACCCTTCCTTCATGGGCACATGGCTCGGGAGACATGTCCTCAGTGCAAGAAGGTATTACATCACTTAGAGGACAGGTTCTAGCTATAGAATTGCTTTCTGCCGCACCAAGGTGATGCTCTCCTTCCACATGAGCTCTCTCCTCCATGGCAGCAGAAAGGCTGCCAGACTGGAAGTGGGACTTCTCTACTACTTTCTTGTAGGTCTCGTCTATATACTGCTATCTTCCTCAGCTGCTCCAAGTCTGTTACTCTAGCCTCCAGAAATTGGACTCCCTGACAGCAAAGAGTTCTTTGCAACTAGTGCGCACATAAGACTTCTCACCATTTGGGGAGAAAATCATACATGCAACATTCAGTGCAAAAGACTGGCTAGCCTCCATCTCTCTTCTGGACTGCTGTCTGCATCATAAAATTTAAAGATTTATTTTATTTATTTATTTAAAGTTGTTCAGTTGTTTAAAGTTGCTAGGGGGAATAGGGATACTTGAACCAATACAATTATGCCTAATAAGTATAAGGGACTTTTAGTATTCATCTCAAGGTGAACTGCAAGGACTTGATTAATCTACTCCCAAGGCCTAATAACTTGCTTATTAAGATAATCAGTTAAACCTGGAAATGAGCAAGATCATTCCTTTTCCTTAACTGATTTAGAAGGCTATAAATCAAGGATTATGCCTAAGGTGGGTGGAAGCCAGGAAGTGTGAGAAGGAAAGGAACACTAACTGAAAGGTGTCTTGTAATAGTAAGCCCTAACTGTCTTTAATTTTAATGAAAGCTGGCTTGTTTTAATATGCCCTAACTGACCTAACAAAAACACTGAATTTTTAAAATACACAGATTCTACCCAAGGATTCCCTTTTCCTCAAGATTCAGAGAATTTCCCAGCAGGTAGATTTATTCCCAGCAGTAGCATCCCTCTTGGTAGTCCTTCAAGAAGAGCAATCTCCTCCTCCAACAAGTTGGTATGGGAAGAGGAGAAATGAATCCTACCCTGTCCTTCCTGAATCAAGTATAGCCTGGAATAATTACATTTCAGTCATGGTGTTCCATGAACATGTCTCCGTAACCATCACTAAATCCAAGTTTGCTTCTTCCATTAAAGCCTTAACATCTGAGATCTTATTTCCCATACTATGGGCATTAATTCACACTGCTTTCCAGATATTGCCCTTTTTACCCATTTCTATAAAGGTTATTAAATGTTTCACTTACCCGATGGCTTCTACTTACTTGGGGAGGGGGGGGCTTTGTTCACCCATCCTCAAAGAATTTAGTTTAAAGCCCTCTTTAGTAGATTAGCCAGTCTGCTGCGTAAGACACTTTGACCCTTTTTGGATAGGTGGACACCATCTCTGCTCTGCAGCTCTTGGGAAATCATCCCATGGTCCAGGAAACCAAAACACTCTCAATGACACCATCCACACAGAGATGCATTTATCTCCAGGATGCAAGCTTTTCTGCCTGTTTTTACCCTCAACAGGGAGGATTGAAGAGAACACCACCTGCACATCTATCTGCTTCATCCTCTCTCCCAGAGCCATGAAGTCATGCTTGATACATTTGAAGGGATACCTAGCAGTATCATTTGTGCTGACATGGATCAGCATCATCAGATAATAGTCAGAAGGCTTGATGAGTCTCGGCAAACTCTACATAACATCTTGGGATTTTGGCACCTGGCAGACAGCACACCTCTCTGGATATCAAGTCTGTTCGGCAGATGGATGCCTCAGTACTCCTCAGAAGAAAGTCATCAACCACCACTACCCTTTGTTTCCTTGTGGTTACTCTCCAACTTTGGGGTGCTTGAGCTCTGGTTCTTCCTGTTCCTAGGCTATTTTCACCTCCTCCATTTCCAGGGCTGCATACTGGCTCTTCAATTCAAGGGCTGAAGGAGTTGGATTGTCAATTCTGCAGGTTCTGGTGACTCATGTCCAACTCTTGTCAGTCTGTAAGCATACCATCTTCACCTCTGTTGGAGAGTTTGGATGCTTCAAGAACCATCTCATCAATGCATTTCTTGCTGTCACAGATGCTTCTGAGCTTTGCCACCTCTTCTCTGAGCTCCTCCACTTGTTTAATGAGGGCTTCAGCTTGCAGGCATCATGCACATGGAACTTGTCCCTCGACTGGAAATGGGCTGTCTGTCTGGACAGAGGCAGAAGCCGTAATGGGGACAACAGCTTTGGCCACACGTTTCTTCCCAGTCATAGTTCAGTTGTTGGAGCTGTGGTACCTGTTGAAGGAAATGAGAAAGACTACCAAAGTCCCTAACCTTTCCTCAGATAAAAAGCAGTTAGCCTTGCTTATGTGTGTTCTAACAGTTCTTGTGTATGTACCTGTGTGCAGTTCTGCTAGCTTGCTAAATAGCTATTATTTTATACTACTAAATTCTGATATTATGTGTCAGAGGTATATCGTTTAATATGTTCCCTTTGTAAAATTACCAAATCAAAGTTCCTTCAAGAATATCAAATTGTTTATTTTTAGTAGCTATCCAAATATGGAACTGTTTACTTCCTAGATTTTCCCTACCAGCCAATAAAAAAAATCTGTTATCTTTGCTAACAAGTTAATTGGTGAGTTGCCCTATATAGCAAGAATTCTCACATGAGAAGGCAATGACTTCAAAGAGCTTGCGCCTTCCTCTTTAAATCTGAAGCTAGAGCAGAAGAAAAAAAATAACTATAACAGCAGAAAAAGCTTTGTCTAAGACAAAAACACCCCTTTTGCAATACAGCTACAGTTCACTAGGTGATGCAGCAGAAAAAGTTAGCAATTAAAAATGAAAAAAGCTCCCTTTAAGAGCTTTCAGGCTGAGTTTTTGTATTCAAGTGCCACAAAAGTACATTGCTTGCAATAGAGACCCTGTAGGTGGTATAAATGCACAGAAGGTAGCCCTCTTTCAATTTCAAGGAAACTCTGGAATGAGGGGTCACAGGATGAAGATGAAAGGAGACAGATTCAGCAGTGATCTGAGGAAATATTTCTTTATAGAAAGAGTGGTGGATGCGTGGAAGAGCCTCCCAGTAGAAGTGGTGTAGACAAGAAGTGTATCTGAATTCAGGAAAGCATGAGACAAATACAGAGGATCTCTGAGAGAGAGGAAGGGATTGTAGAACTTAATAATTTTTATGAATGGGCAGCCTGGATAGGCTATAGCTATACGGTCTTTATCTTCTGTCATTTTCTATGTTTCTGTGGTAATGGCTGGAGACCATTAGGGGGTAGAAGGGAAGCAAAGGTGATGATGCTACCGAGTGAGAGATAGGGAAATGAGGGATGTAGATACCTCTGGGTGAGGGGATTGGGGCAGAGGAATTGCTGTGCTATGAAAAAGTGAATCCAGTACCAGTACAAAAAAGTTAAGAAAGGTTATAAACCGCTGCTATAATGTCTAAAGACCTCACTGTGAGTGACCATTATCACAGAATGAAATACATGTGGCATTTGGGAAGCAGAAATTCAAGGGAATTATATGCAATAGGGGGCGAGAGGTTGGTGTGCACGGGCCAGGAGAAGGACCTTGGAGTAATTGTTTCTGACGATCTCAAGGTGGCAAAACAGTGTGACAAGGCGGTGGCAAAAGCCAGAAGGATGCTGGGCTGCATACCGAGATGAATTACCAGCAGAAAGGAAGAGGTACTAATGCCACTGTACAAGTTGCTGGTGAGGCCTCACTTGGAATATTGTGTTCAGTTTTGGAGACCATTTCTTGCAAAGGATATAAAAAGACTGGAAACGGTTCAGAGGAAGATGACCAAAATGATTTGGAGCCTGTGTCAGAAGACTTATGAGAAGAGACTTGAAGACCTAAATATGTATAACCTAGAAGAGAGGAGGGACAGGGGAGATATGATTCAGACCTTTAAATACTTTAAGGATTATTAATGAACAAACAAACCTCTTCCAAAGACGGGGACGCTGTAAAACTAGAGGGCATAACATGAAGCTGCAAGGGGGTAAATTGAAAGGCAATGTTCAGGAAATACCTTTTCACTGATAGGGTGGTGGATGCTTGGAATGCCCTCCTGATGGAAGTGATGGGGGCAAATACAGTGACAGAATTCAAAATGGCATAGGACAGACACAGTGGATCCCTTTTATAGCAACAGGATAAAATCAGAATAAACATAACTCTCTCTTATATCTGAACAAATAGAGGTGACCTACACGGAGCGGTGGGTACACCCCTAAACAAAGGCATGGGGAGGGGTGACCTGCATGGAGCGGCAGGTGCAGCTACTCTTGCTACCTTGCTGGGTAGACTAGATGGACCATACTGGTCTTTATCTGCCATCTTATACTATGTTATGTTACTAGGATTTTCTTACTCATGCACACACACATTTGTCCCCTTCTCTCACCCCCCCCCCCTTTTGTTTCCAGGGTGGAGTGCAAACTTGGGGCTTTAAACAGGAGTTTCTGTTCTCTCTATTATCAAGATGAACTATGTTTTGAATCTTGAGGGGGGAAAAGCTGGGTGGCAAAAACAACCCAACTACTAATGGCTCAATGTCAAACTATTGTGCACCAATACAATTATCTTATGTATCTAGAGGAATGCTTGGCAGATGAGAATTACAGTATAATAGGATAAAACCAGGAGAAGGATGAACTGGCAAGTTCCCAGCCTTTATTCAGGCTACAAATTACATGAATAGTTTGTCACATAAGATACACTGGACAGAAGAGGAAAAAGCTCCACTGCTTATGAAGAGGAGGTTGTAGAAAAAAAGTCTTAAAAATGTTTAGCTGTAGCATTGCTGCAAATTTGAAAGAACCATACAGTTTAGTCAAAGTAAGATTAATATTCAAATAAATATGCCCAAACTAAACAGTGGGTAAAATTCTCTGGTCAGAAAGCTGTTTTTCCCTCAGTGACACAGCATGCATACATTTAGCTATAGGGCCAAGGTGGGATTTAATGAAATCACAGTATCTATATCATTTTTCAAAGTGGCAGCAGAGGCTCATAGCAAGCCACTTTGGTGCTACGGTGGGCCTTAAAGCACCCACATGCGTGCACATACTCACGGCCTACTGCTACTGCCCCCTCCGATGCAAGGCCTGCTGCTACTGCTCTCTCTGACGCAACTTCCTAATAGGAAGCTGCATTGGGGAGCAGTAGCTGCAGGCCACGAGTGCCTGCATAATTGCAGCTTCTTTAAGGCCTCCTGTGGCACCGAAGCAGCTTGCTGTGAGCCTCCGCTATCGCTTTGAAAAACAATGGAGGGGTTTGCCATGCAATCTACTGGAGTCAGATGCTCTAGGCAACCACCTAGTTCACTTAGTAGACTGGCCAGCCCTGTTTATAGTGCTTCTTGGCATACACAGTGCTTTACCATTATACACAAGAGACCGTAAGCTCTACCAAGCAGAGACTAATCTAATCAAGCTACTCAGGCACTCTCAATATGTTGCCAGTGCTGTTAATCTGCGAACTAGGTGAAGTCGTTAGCAAAACCCTACTTCTTGATTTTGTTAGCATTGATATCACATGACACACAAGTACTAGAGTTCATGTTAATTTAGTTTTATGCACAGACATTTAGGCAAAAGAGGAGGAGCAGGGTTGGAAGGCTGATGAGAGGTTGATTAGAAGAATGGATATTACATTAGATGTGTTCTATCCTGTAAGGGAGGAGAGACTTAGGGTATTACTTAAAATCTTGCATATTACTTTCTCCCCACTGGATACAACACTCATTGCTTTTTTTAAAGCAATGTTCTGAAGGTACGCAGTAGTGGTTAAAGTTATTAATAAACTCTTCATTAGAGGAAGGGAAGGTGCCCCCTTAGGTTAAAAGAAACTGTAGTAATCCTAATCCTGATAAAAGAGGCTGCTGTCAGAAGCATTTGTGAGAATTTTCACCCTTTATTTAATGTACCAATATTGGCTAAATTGATAGAGAAAGAAGTAGTTTTTGAGATTATAATCTGTAAGATGAACGTCAAGGTGGCTTTTGGATTGGAAGTGGTACTGAAACATGACTGGCTATAGTATTATATCAGGTACATTTTTATTTAGATTAGTGATATCAAAAAGACTGTATTTTCTTGATATTTCAGCAGAATTCAATCATGTAAGTCAGAATTAATAATAAATTGTTGACAACAGTTCGGTATTAGAGGGACTACATTACTATGGATAAAGTCCTTTATGGAAGAATGTAGTTTTAAAATTCAATATGGAAATTTCTAGTCTGGGAAATACCAATGGGCATGAGGAGTGCCTCAAGGATCACCAATCTCTTCTGTATTGTTTAACATTTATCTTCAACCTCTACGTAATATAGTCTGAAAGTACGGGGCTAAAGATTTATATTTATGCAGATGACATCCAGTTGATAGCACCCCTAGAAGGGGATATGACAATAGCCCTCTCAGCTATCAACAAATGCTTAAATGAGATTAAAATATGGCTGGATTGTAGTGGATTGATATTAAATGATACTAAAACCTTTTGTTTTGGAATGGGGAGAATTGCTAAGAACATGTTGCATACATCTTCCAAAACTGATGATTCCCCAATCCCCTGAGTTACAGAATTGCAATCCCTAGGAGTAATTATAGAAAGTGAAGTGATCAGTGTGAAGCAGATTCTCAGCATAGTTAATTCTATGTTTTATAAACTGAAATTGGTTTATCATCTCAAACCATACTTAGGAGAAAAAGAACTATGATTGCTAACACAGTCCTTGTTATTGAGTCTTCTTGATTATTGTAATGTATTGTATATGGGGTTAAAAGGGAAACAGTTGAATAAATTACAGGTTGTGTAAAATGCAATTGCATGGCCTTTATGAGGAGGAAAGAAAAATGAGTGTTCTCAATCACTGTTGAAGAAGTGCCATTTTAAATTACTACTAATAAACTAAACTCCGTGCCCTCCTTATACTGAACACATCTAAACAACTACGAGGAGGAGAATACTAAACAATGAGACCCTGGTTGAGAAATTACCCCCCTCCTCCCCACTGTTACGGAGCCCCTACTATGACAAACAAACCATAGGAAGGAGAGGGAAAAATGGAAGCCTCAGACGGGGGTTCTTGGCAAAACAGGGCAATGCTACCCTGCCAAACAGCTCATAAGAAATTCTCCCAGATGTCATTCATAGGCTTCCACAGTGCAAAGTCAGTTTTTACAATTTTTCAAATGCATTTAAAATCACTGAAAAACAAAACTAGGCACTTATCTGGCAAGGAGACCCCCACACGCTTTGCAGGTTTAGTCGCCAACCACACCGAAAGGAAACTGTCAACTCGAGTTTTGCCCTTCTCATTTAAACGGGCTGCATCAGGACATTCTTACATGGGGGGGGGGGGGTAATTTCTCAACCAGGGTCTCATTGTTTAGTATTCTCTTCCTCATAGTTATTTTAAATTACTAGTCATAACTTCCAAGATCATTAGAGCTACTAAACCCTTGTATTTAAAAAAATAGAGTACGAGTGTACAATCGAAGAAGACAATTATGTTCCTCTGAAGGCAACCTTTTAGAAGTAACTGGGGTTTAATTTATTCGTATGTCAATTTGGATATCCAAAAAGGCACAATTCACAATGGAATGTCCAAGTGCAAATCTGACTGAGATGCCAATGCCAGAACATCTAAAAAAAAAAAAAAAGCAGGAACGTGCAAGTTCAGACACGATTTCAGAAACATGAATGAGCTCAATATGAACGTCTTTGTCCCCAAAATAGCATCTCAGAACATGAAAGTCTAATAGCATAATGGTTAAAGTAGTGGGTCAGGAATAGGGTGGCCAGGGTTCAAATCCCAGTGTGGGTGTTTGTGGTCTTAGACTAGTCACTTAACTCTCTACACTCTCTGGATGTTTTAAAACAAGAACTTTCCTGATACCTATTTGTGCCTGCAGCAGGTCTAAATGTGGGTGTGCCTGTAGATGTCCCTGTCATTCCTGAACTTGAATGGAGACGTGTAAGTCCTTGCATCTCTCCAGACATGCCTCCACCACACCCCCTTGCCTATTTGGACGTCCCTGCACCAAAGACGTCTATAAATGCCATTTGTGGAATGGTTTTGAAGACGTCTCTGTGATTTTGACTTTCATATGCACATCTTCAGACATCTTAAATCACAACTAAGCCTTTTAAAATGACCCCAAAAGCATTTAGTGTGATTGGACCTGAGCAATAGAATGCTGTGCCAGAATTTCTGAAACAGGAAACCAATTTAATAAATTTTAGGAAGGGACTGAAAACTATATATTCCCTGTTGGAGATTGCTTTAGGAGATGTGTTTTTAAAATAATAAAGACATTCTCTTAAAAGCTATCTCTATATCTACCTATGATCTTCTGTCTTCAAAGCTTTGACTAAAGATTGTTTTATTCAGTATGTCAACCATTTTGAACATATGTTACAAAAATTGTATCTAAAAACATTTAAATAAATAATTACATATTCAGCTACCATACACATAGTTCATGAGCCATTACTTAAGGGCTATTGTTATAGAAAAGCTTGTCACCTACAATATGTGTTACAACAACATAACTAAAAGTGTAATCAGATTCATCAAGACAAATACAGGTGCATATAGATGGAAAAGTGAAATTAAATTCCTCACTTCCAGTGCGAAAAACATGGGAAGAGTATGGAGGGCATGGAAGAGCATGTGAAGGATAGTCACTTAGGGAAAAATGCATGCCATCCCTGACTGGCTATACAACTCCTATACCTCCACCCCCAACACATTGGGCCAGGCTGTCTGTGCTTCACCTTTCTTCTCTTTATTTTCACGCACTTCCCTCTCACCCTACTTGACAGCTTTCTTGCCTGCCCACAGGGATGACCCTAAGCATGTGCTTTCTTCCCTGGAAAATACACAGCTTCCTCCTCATCCCAACTCTGGAACAGCTCTGGAGAGAAAGAGAAAAAAAAGAGGAGAGCGCACCAGATGAAAGAAAAAAGGAAGGAAAACAGAGGAAAAGAAGATAAAGCAAGAGCAAGAAGGGTGAGGAGTAAAGGGAGACGCAATAGAGGAAAAGAGAGGAGAGTAGGGGATGAAGGAGTACAGAAAAGTGAAGCATGAGGGAGGGAGAAGAAAGAGGGAAGGGAAACAAGAAAGGAGAAAAGGGAAAAAGGAGGAATCAGTAGCACAGAGGAAGAAGGAGGAGAAATAAAAGAGAAGGAGGAGGGCTAGATCATGAGGAGAATAAAGAATGGGGGAAGCCACAGAGGGTAGAAGTGTGTGGAGAGTAGAAGGGAAGAAAGTGGAAATGAAGGAAGAGAGATAAAGGCAGGGAGGAGCAGTGAAAGTGTTGGGAAATCAGGATACTGAAAAGAAGAGTGAAGGAGGTGAAAGAAAAAAGAATAGGGAAGAAGAGGAAATGAGAGGGGAAGGTGAAGAGCAATTGGGAAGGTAGTGCAGGAGGGGAGAGTGAGGCAAGCAGAGGGAAGAAGCAGTGAGCATGGGAGAGGGAGAGCAAACAAAGAGAATGAGGTAGTGACATTCAAGTGAAGTAAAGAATAGTCAAAAAAGGGAAGAGAGAAAAGAGAAAAAAAGAAAGGCAAGGGTCAGGCAGTGGCCAGAGGGAGGAATCAGATAGAGCTATGCAGGAAAAAGAGGAAGCAAAATACCCAACCCATCCTGCTCTTACCCAGGAGTCTAAGTAGGAGGGCAGACAGCCCAAGTTTGAACTATTGACTTCAGGAAGATCGTGACCTTCCATGTCAGAAAAGATATAATTGCCAAATAATCCAAGAGAGAAAACTAACAAGAAGTGGTTTGTGTTACTAGATCTTTAAATGTAAATATTAGAAAATATACATATGATAAAATATCTGACAATAACATGACAATATGCAAACTAAATTTTTAAAATAATTACCGAAATAAAGAACAAAAAATATATAGGTGATACTATATTTTAGTCTATACATTTCCTTAACTAGCTTTTGGAAGCTGACACACACTTCCTTTATCTCAAAATACAATCAGGCTGATATTCAAAGTCAATTATACACTCATTGTCAGCCGGTGAATATACAATATAAGTCGCTTATCTGTGGATTTTTTGGCCCTTATACAAATGGTATTGTATGAAAAATATGATAGAATGGCTCAATACTATGTGTATAAGAAATGAGTGGAAGAAGGCAGAGCAAGGACAGGCTGCAAAAATGATATTCAGTCACTACATAGATAAGTTGTATGTTTTGTTTAGGCCTGCTAAATAGCCTAAACAAAAAGGATAGTGTTGAAACCATGACCACACTATTTTAATATTCAGAGTTGCTAAATATAATGATGCTGAATATCTAGATTAAGTTAAGTGCTAGTATTTTTTTCATTTAATCTTTATTTGCATTATTTGTACAAAGAATTTGAGGAAGTGCATATAAACATATTGTTACAACTGTTACTGTTTGAATATCAAATATAATAAAATTACATTTGTGTAATAAGAAGATGTTTGAAGTACAATCATTGTATTTCATGGTTACAATTCTTCCTGTGATCATGCTACGTCAACCGAATTATAAAATGTGGTCCAATTCCCCCCCCCCCCCTCCCTGTCCTTCCCCTGTTCTCCTTCTGAGCGAGGGGATGTCCTTTCGCCAAAAATATTTTCTTTTGCGGGCTTCCCGCCATTTTCCTCAACCGCTGGCCTCGACCTAGTGAGGGCCCTTTTTGCCCCAATGGCCACAGGTTTTAAAAAATGTGACAGATGCTCCAAAAATATGTCGCTGAAGGACACCCATGACTGCTGTCTTCAGTGTCTGAGGGCCGACCATAACCTGGAACTCTGCTCTCTTTGCAAGAAAATGTCCTCCAAGGCCCTGCTAAGTTGTAAGCAGAAGTCCAATGATATTTTCCGTAAAGTGTCCCTGGAATCCCCGGTGGCACCCTCGGTTGTCCCTCCGCTGGTGGGATCCCCCGCTCCGGCCCCGCATTCAAGGTGGCACTCTGATCAGGAGTCCCCTGAGGTGGAGAGGCGCAGAAGACGACCTTGAAGCTGTCGGGGGCGCCAGACAAGCGCAAGTGCTCCCATGCTCGGTCGCTCAGCCCTCCCCGGTGTTCCCAAGAGTCGGACAAGAAGCGGCCTCGAAAGGTACCTTGTTTCTGGAGAAAGAAATAGGCAGAGAGCAAAGGGAGAAAAGAAAGGCAAAGAAACAGGAATAAGACTCTAGTTAACAGTTAGGGGAACAGGAGAAGAAGGGGGAGGGGAGGGGGGCAAGGATAGGGGACCTACAGGGGGGGGCGGGAGTAGTCTCGAGGGTAGAGTCCACAGCTGGGGGAGTGTTGCCGCAGTCTGAGGGGGAAGGGAGGTCAAAGGCCTGGTGGAAAAGGTGAGTCTTGAGTAGGGCCTTGAACCGAGGGAAGGACAGTTCTGTGCGGAGGGCGTGTGGGAGCGAGTTCCAGAGGGCAGGGCTTAGGAAGAAGAAAGCTGAGCGGCGAGTAAGTTTAAGACTGGCCTGGGATGGAGACGGAAGGAAGAGGCAGTTACCATGAGCAGATGAGACGGGCAGCGGTGTTCTGGATAAGCTGAAGGCATTGCAACTGGTATTATGAAAGATCTGCAAGAGCTGTGTTAGAATAATCAAGACAGGAAATGACGAGGGAGAGGATGAGAGTGGTGAGGGAGGAGGAAGGGAGAAAAGACCGGACAGCACGGATTTGGCAAAGATGGAAAAAAGAACGGCGGGTGAGTGCAAGGTGGTGATGGAAGGAAAGCGAGGGATCCAGAGTAACGCCGAGATAGCAGAGGTTGGAGACTAGAGGGACGGGGGAGGAGGACAAGGTAGGAGATGAGAAGGGAGGGGGGGGGGCACCGAAGGAAAACCAGAGGGCAGCAGACTTGGAAGAGTTCACATGAAGGAAGTTGCCAACAAGCCAAGTGATGACATGGGCAAGACAGGCATCAAGAGCAGTGAGGTCAGGGGCCAGGGGGCTAGTATGATACAGAAGCAGGATGTCGTCCGTGTTGTAATAGGTGGAAATCCCGGACTGCGATAAGCAAGGCAAGCAGTGCAAGGAAAAAGTTGAAAAGAAGGGGGGCAAGGACGGAACCCTGGGGAACACCGCAGTGAAGAGGAAGTGGAGGAGAGGTGGTGGTGCCAGACTCAACGGCGAAAGTGCAGGATGAGAGAAAGGAACGGAACAATTGAAGAACAGTGCCATGAATCCCAAGGTCTAATAGATGAGCAAGAAGGGTGCGGTGATCTACAATGTCAAAAGCAGAAGAGAGATCCAGGGAGACAACAATTGAGAGGTCACCACAGTCATGAGATTGATAGATCTTGCTCAGGAGTGCCAGAAGGGTGGCTTCGGTGCTAACGCATGTTCTACCCAAGCAACTCCAACGTGCGCTCCTTCCATAGCACCTATAACACAGTTCTGCAAAAGTGCAGTTAATGCATGCTTGCGGGTCGACACAGCATTAACGTGCACTCTGGTGATACTTATTCTAACTCTCTATGTCTTCTTCCAGGAAACATTGCAGCGAGTTGGACTTGAGCCCAGAATTGGAGAGGTGCAAAAGGTACTCCAACAGCTGGCCCAGGGGGAAGACAAAGGGGTCCAATGCCCGACCAGCGCACCAGATGGCAAACCGCCACCATTTGAATGTGTACGCTTTACGCGTTTATTCCTTGTGGGATGCTAGCAGGATCTCAGTGACGCCCTCGGGGAGGGCGAGCTCCGTGAGGGCTACCTGCTCAGCATCCATGCAGTGAGTGGCAGGGAGTGGATGTTGGGATGCAACAAGGAGCCACTTTCCGGTGAGATGAGGTCTGGTCAGAGCCCAGGCAAAGAGGCTCCCTCTGTGAGAGCTGCAGCAGATACAGGAACAACGGCTGTCAAGGCCAGTAAGGAGGGATGAGAATCATGGATCCCATCTAGGCCAGAAGCTTCAAAAGTGTCTTTGCGATGAGCGTAAATAGGGGGTAGGCAGACAGCAGGCCTTTCCCCCAGTGGACAAGAAAAGCATCCGGAGCCAGCGATTGCTGGCTGGCCTCCGGGAGCAGTACCAAACTACTTGGGGCATTCTGTGCTGTAGCGAAAAGGTTCATGTTGGGAGTGCCCCACTCCTGAAAGATCTGGTCCACCATCTCCCTCTTGAGGGACTATTCGGGTGGCTGAAGAACCTGTCTGAGGCGATCTGCTAGGCTGTTGCTCTCGCTGGGCAAATATGTTGCCCTGAGATCCATGCCACGGAGGAGGGCAAACTTCCAGAGGTGAACAGCCTCCCAATTCAGGAGGTACGAGCCTGTGCCTCCCTGCTTGTTCACACAGATCATGGCCACCTAACTGACCATCTGGATCAGGACCACCTGATTCGCCAGATGCGCCAGAAAGGCACGGAGAGCATTTGCAATGGCCCAGAGCTTGAGGAAGTTGATTTGATGGCGGCTCTCACTCTCGGACCACAGGCCCTGGGTGAGACCATTCATGTGTGCACCCCAGCCGAGCTTGAAGGCATCCATCGTGAGCAGCCTGCACGGCGCTACTGGTTGGAATAGGAGGCCCCAACGCAAGTTTGCGAGTATGAGCCACCACTTCAGGGACTGTGTGAGTGGTGCAGTGATCACCACCCTGTCTCGCAGGTGGCCTGAAACTCGCTGCCATTTATTTAAACCAATTTCTATACCGCCTTTCTAATATTCAAAGAGATTTACATTCTACAAAGTTTAACAGAGCAATATGCAATATATTAGCAAGTTCCACTGAGCCTGCCGCATTCAAAGTCGGGTCTGAGGGGTAACATGTACTGTGCCGCTATATGTCTGAGGGCTCTCAGTAGCCCCCAGGCCGTGGTTTGGTGTTGGCCCTGCAACAGGCCACCCATCTCAATGAGGCACTGCAAGAGGTCCACCAGCAGAAAAGCTCTTGCCCAAATGGTATCGAGGAGGGCCCTGAAAAACTCCAGTTGTTACACCAGCTGGAGATGAGACTTTGGATAGTTTATCACGAAGAAGAGTCCTTCAAGCATCTGAATGGTGAGCTCAGTAGACTGCCGTATGCTGGTTGGCATGGGACATTTTATGAATCAGCCATCCAGGTATGGAAAGACAAAAACCCCCGGGTCCGAAGGAAGGCAGCCATGACCTCCAGACACTATGTGAAGATCCTGGGGACTGTGGCCAGCCTATAGGGCAGCACTTGGTACTGATAGTGCTGGCCGCCTAGCAAGAACCAAAGGTACTGTCTGTGATGTGGGTGGATAGGAATATGCGCATACACATTCTTCAGATCCAAGGAGCATAGCCAGTCATCTTGTAGGAGGAATGGGAGCAGCTTCCCCAATAAGACCATTTTTAACTTTTCACGCACCAAGACCGGTTGAGATTTCACAGATCTAGAATGGGGTGGAACCTGCCGGTCTTTTTGGGGACCTCAAAGTATCTGGAGTAAAACCCCTGCCTGAAGTGGTCCAGGGTAACTGGCTCGATGGCAAGGTAAGCCAACAGGGCCATGACATCGATCTACAGGAGGCTCTCATGCAGAGGGTCCATGGGGGTAACTTCCCGAGATTGTAAGGAGGCGGCAGCTAGGTGAAATGCAACAGACAGCTGCTTTGGATGATCTGTAGCACCCAGGTGTCTGAAGTGATGAGAGACCACCAGTGGGCAAAGTGGATGAGCCGCCCCACCACCTGCGGGGGGACTTTGGCGGATGACAATCGGCTGGCTATGCTCCTGAAGATCCTGTCAAAAACCCGCACCCAGCTTTTGTCAGGAGAGCGGGTTGTGCTTTTGGGGTTTTCTCCTTCCGCTGTGAGTGGGGAGCTTGGGCCTTAGGCTGCACCTGCAACTGAGATGGAAAGTACCGCTGCGGATGTGGAAGAAAAGCTTTCTTGGTTTGAAGTTTCTTTCACGTGGGATCTGCAGTCTTTCTGGAGAGCCTGGTGAGGGTCACCTGCTCCTTTTCCAGTTCTTTGGCTTTTTCTCCATGGGCTTGCCGAAAAGGTTCTCAACCCCAACAGGGGATGTTGGCAATCTTGTCCTGGACCACTGTCAGAGGACTGCAATCCAGCCATCTGCTGGGTGGCAATAACCACGGCCACCACCCTACCAGTGGATTCAAAGGCGTCATAAGTGCCCAGGACCATAAACTTTGAGCAATCCTTGCCATGCTATACAAGGCCTCGAAAAGACTCGCGGCAATCCTCAGGAACATGGGAAGCGAGACCCTCGATATCCAGTATGACATAAGAACATAAGATATGCCATACTGGGTCAGACCAAGGTCCATCAAGCCCAGTATTCTGTTTCCAACAGTGGCCAATCTAGGTCATATGTACCTAGCAGTTTCCCCAAGGGACACAGGTTCCACAATGCTTGTATTGGTTCAAGCATTGATATCCTGGGTCCCTTCTTAATAATGGCTTATGGACCTTTCCTCCAGGAACTTGTCCAAACCTTTTTTAAACCCAGCTACACTAACAGCCTTTACTACATCCTCCGGTAACAAATTCCAGAGTTTGATTACACGTTGAGTGAAAAAATATTTTCTTTTATTAGTCTTAAATAGTTTACCCTGTAGCTTCATTGAATGTCCCCTAGTCTTTCTATATTCTGATAAGGTAAACAATCGATCTACATTTACCCGTTCCACTCCGCTCATTAATTTATAGACTTCTATCATATCTCCCCTCAGCCGTCTCTTTTCCAGGTTAAAGAGCCCTAACCTTTTTAGCCTTTCTTCATAGGAGTATCCTTCCATCCCCTTTACCATTTTGGTGGCTCTTCTCTGAACCTTTTCTAATAACTCTATATCCTTTTTAAGATACGGCGACCAGAATTGCACACAATATTCAAGGTGCAGTCTCACCATGGAACGATATAGAGGCATTATAATATCCTTTGTTTTATTTTCCATTCCTTTCCTTATCATACCTAGCATTCTATTTGCTCTCTTGGTTGCCACTGCACCGAGGGTTTTAACATGGTATCCACAATGACGCCTAAATCTTTTTCCTGGGTGGTGATTCCTAATGTGGAACCTTGCATCGTGTAACCATAGTTTGGGTTGTTCTTCCCTAGGTGCATAACCTTGCACTTGTCCACATTAAATTTCATCTGCCATTTTGATGCCCAGTCTTCCAATTTATCAAGATCCTCTTGCAATTTTCCACAATCCTCTTGGGTTTTAACAACTTTAAATAGTTTTGTGTCATCTGCAAATTTGATAACCTCACTCGTTATTCCACTTTCCAGGTCATTTATGAATATGTCAAAAAGCAGCGGACCCAGCCCAGATCCCTGGGGTACACCACTATTCACCTTTCTCCATTGGGAAAATTGGCCATTTAGCCCTACCCTCTGCTTTCTATCTTTTAACCAGTTCCTGATCCACAATAGTACACTGCCTCCTATCCCATGACTCTTTAGTTTTGCCAAAAGTCTCTCATGAGGGACTTTGTCAAAGGCTTTCTGAAAGTCCAGATACACAATATCAACCGACTCACCTTTGTCCACCAGATTATTCACTCCTTCAAAAAACATAACAGATTAGTAAGACAAGATCTTCCTTGTCTAAAGCCATGTTGGCTGTCTCTCATTAGTTCATGACTATCTACATGCTGAGTAATTTTATTCTTTATGATGGTTTCTATCATTTTTCCCGGTATTGACGTCAGGCTCACCGGTCTGTAGTTTTCCGGATCACCCCTGGAACCCTTTTTAAAAATTGGTGTTACATTGGCGATCCTCCAATCTTCAGGTATTAGAGATGATTTTAATGATAGTTCACAGATTACTAATAGCAGGTCTGCAATCTCATATTTCACTTCTTTCAATACCCTTGGATGTATACCATCCGGCCCAGGTGATTTGCTACTCTTCAGCTTATCTAATAGTTGTAATACATCTTCTCGATGTATCGATATTTCCTTCAATTCTTCTGCACCTTTAAATACCACTTCAGTCATGGGTAACATCCCTATATCTTCCTCAGTAAAGACTGAAGCAAAGAATTCGTTCAGTCTCTCCGCTATCGCCTTGTCGCCTCTTAGTGCTCCTTTAACCCCTTTATCATCTAATGGACCCACTGACTCTCTCACAGGTTTTTTGCTACGAATGTACTTGAAAAGGTCTTTACTTCGCGTTTTTGCTTCCGCAGCAAGCTTCTTCTCAAATTCTCCCTTTGCCTGCCTTATCAATGCCTTGCATTTGACTTGCCAGTGCTTGTGCTGTTTCCAGGTTTCGTCGTTTGGCTCTTTTTCCATTTCCTGAAAGATGCTTTTTTGGCAACAACAGCCTCTCTGACCTCAACTTTAAACCCTGCTGGCAGTTTTTTGGACTTCTTTCCACTTTTCTTAAAGCGTGGAATACAGCTGGTCTGGGCTTCCAAGATAGTATTTTTCAACAACAGCCAAGCCTGATGTACGTCTTTAACCTTTGCAACTGCTCCTTTTAGTTTTTTCGTGACTGTTTTCCTCATTTTATCATAGTCTCCCTTTCGAAAGTTAAAAGGTAGTACTGTGGATTTCCTTACTATCCCTCCTCCACTAATTAAATCAAAGGCGATCATGCTATGATCACTATTGCCAAGTGGCCCCAACAACCTTATCTCTTGCACTAGATCTGGTGTTCCACTAAGGATTAGGTCTAATATGGCTTCCCCTCTGGTCGGTTCATGAACCAGCTGCTCCAAGAAGCAGTCATTTATTTCATCTAGGAACTTTATCTCCCTAGCATGTCCTGACGTGACACTGACCCAGTCGATACCGGGGTAGTTGAAATCACCCATTATTATTACTGTGCTGTAACTTTTGTTAGCTTTCTTGATTTCTTTGAGCATTTCATCATCCATTTGGTCATTCTGGCCAGGCGCTCGATAGTACACCCCCACTGCCATTGCCTTCCCCCTTTTACATGGAATTTCAATCCATATAGATTCTACAGCAGATTTTGTTTCCTGCAAAACTTTAATCCTTTCTGACTCAATGCCCTCTCTAACATAGAGAGCAACCCCTCCACCAATTTGATCAGCTCTATCATTACGATATAGTTTGTACCCAGGTATCACAGTGTCCCACTGGTTGTCGTC
The DNA here is from genome assembly GCA_033557465.1 of Ichthyophis bannanicus. Taxonomy (NCBI): domain Eukaryota; kingdom Metazoa; phylum Chordata; class Amphibia; order Gymnophiona; family Ichthyophiidae; genus Ichthyophis; species Ichthyophis bannanicus. Next base: position 137,349,055 of record CM066042.1, read on the forward strand.
CTTCCACCATGTCTCTGATATTCCAATCATATCTAACCTTTCATTTAGTGCTATAAATTCTAACTCTCCCATCTTATTGTATAGACTTCTAGCATTTGCATACAAGCATTTTAGAGAATGTATTTTATCCATATTAATTTGTCTGTTAGACATGAGTAATTTGGGATCTTTAAGCTCTGTCTGCTCCATACTTGAGGGCATTTGGGCTACTTTACTCTTTTGTGGAACCTCTCTGCTTTTGGTAGTATCCTTCAAAGATACATTCTTCCAAACCATCTGCTCTTGGGCGACTGTCGGCTTTCCCCTAATATCTAGTTTAAAAGCTGCTCTATCTCCTTTTTAAAGGTTAATTTATTTATTTACATTCTCTTATATACCGCGCTATTCTGCATCAGTGCGGTTTACATTGAACAAACTGAAATTACATTGAACAGGGCATTATAACTTGGAGATAACTATTTTACAGGGAACATGGGCTATGGAGGGTTAAGTGGCTTGCCCAAGACCACAAGGAGCACCTGTGGGACTAGAAACCCCAGTCCTTCCGGCCCAAGGTTGCTGTCCTCTAGTGGGATTTGAACCCCCGACCTTCCGGCCTGAAGTACCTTGCCCCAACCACTAGGCTACTCCTCCACTCCAGCAGCCTGGTTAATGCCTGGTTAATGCCTGGTTAATGCCAGCAGCCTGGTTCCATCCCGGTTAAGGTGAAGCCCATCCCTTCGGAAGAGCCCCTCCTTTCCCCAGAATGTTCCCCAGTTCCTAACAAATCCAAACCCCTCATCTCTGCACCATTGTCTCATCCACGCATTGAGACTCTGGAGCTCTGTCTGCCTTTTGGGTCCTGCGCGTGGAACAGGAAGCATTTCGGAGAATGCTACCCTGGAAGTTCTGGATTTCAACTTCCTACCTAAAAGCCTAAATTTAGCCTCCAGAACCTCCCTACCACATTTTCCTATGTCATTGGTACCAACATGTACCAAGACAGCAGACTCCTCCCCAGCACTATCTAAGACCTTATCTAGGTGGCGCGTGAGGTCCGCTACCTTCGCACCAGGCAGGCATGTTACCAGGCGATCCTCACGTCCACCAGCCACCCAGCTATCTACATGCCTAATGATCGAATCACCAACTATAACGGCTGTCCTAACCCTTCCCTCATGGGCACATGGCCCTGGAGAAACGTCCTTGGTGCGAGAGGGTTTTACATCACCTGGAGGACAGGTCCTAGTTACAGGATCACTTCCTGCCACACCAGGGTGATGCTCTCCTGTCACGTGACCTCTCTCCTCCATGGCAACAGGGATGCTGCCAGACTGGAGGTGGGACTTCAGGACTATATTTATTTATTTATTTATTGTTCTTTTATACCGCACTCTTTTTCATCAGCGCGGTTTACATTAAACAGAAATACTCATTACAATCAACAAATTGTGATAAGTTTACATATAACAGGAGTAGTCAACTGGGAATTTAACTTTGGGAAACTTTGTACATATTTGTATATCCCTGTAGGTCTCGTCTATGTACCTCTCTGTCTGTCTTATGCTTTCCAAGTCTGCTACTTTAGCCTCTAGAGAACAGACTCGTTCCCTGAGAGCAAAGAGCTCCTTGCACCTAGTGCACACGTAAGACCTCTCACCAACTGGGAGAAAATCATACATGTGACACTCAATGCAAAAGACTGGAAAGCCCCCATCCCGCTGCTGGACTGCTGTCTGCATCTTAGTTTTAAGTTTGTGTTTAGATCTAAGTTCTTTACTTACTCAGGGTTGCTATGGATATTTATACTAATAAAACTGAACCTAATACGTGTAATATACCTTGTTCACCTGAAGCTTAACTAATCTCAGGTCCTTAGTGTATGACTGATTTGGGTAATGAGCTTCACCTGAGAGCACCTCCTGTCTTTTAAGATGTGTAAGTACCTATAAAGCTACGATTATCCCAGGGGAGGGTGGGAGGGAATTAACACTTATTAAAAGAGGGCTGCTACACAGTACCCTGTCTTGTGCTGCTGAGGTAAGCTATATTCTGATTTGATTTAAATTATAGCTCTTAGCTGCTGCTAGGCTCTAACTTCTTATGAAATTTAAAGTACAAGCTCTCTGCTGGGTTCCAAATGTAACCAGAAAGCTCTCTTCTGTGTTTTAAATTTAAACTAAAAGTACTTTGCTGTTACTAGGCCCTGAGTGACTATTACATTTAAAGTACAAGCTCTCTGCTGGGTATGAAATGTAACCAGAGAGTTCTCCTCTGTGTTTTAAATGTAAACTTAAACTGCTGCTACTAGGCCCTGACTGATTTAACAAAAATAGTGGATCACAGATTAATTAGCTTTAATACAAAGAATTCCTTTTAGAAAATTACCAGAAGTAAATTCTCACAGTTGCAGATCTCCCTCCAGAAGCAACAGTCCCCCTTACCAGTCATCCTTGAGGAACATGGCCATGTAAGTCTGGTAGGCCAGCATCCGGCTTATCAGCATGGAGCCCTGGAAGCACTTCCTCCCAAAGGAGTCCAAGGTCCATGCCTCCCATGTGGGTGGCACCAAGGAGTGTGTTTAGCACTCTTTGCACACTTCAAGGCGGACTCTACCACAATGGAATTGTGGGGTAATTGAGGATTCTCAAAACCCTAGGCTTTTTGGACCCGCTAGAGGGAGTCGAACCAGAGGCTGATGACTGGAAGCGTAAGCGGCACCTCCCACGATGCAGTAGCAGCCTCTGCAGGACATGGTGGATGGGAACCATCACTGCCTCATGAGGGGCCGAGGGGTACTGCAACTACTACTAATCATTTGTATAGCGCTACAAAGCGTACACAGTACTGTACAGACACTTTTAAAAGTTGGTCCCTGCTCATCAGAACTTACAATCTAGTCAAGACAACTGAGGACAAGGATATATCTAAGGGAGTAATAAAAAAAACATATAAGAGACTAAGCGGATCAGGATCCAAAAGAGGTCTCGAAGAGGTGAGTTTTCAGCCTGGATTTGAAAAGGGCCAGAGATGAAGCCTGATGCACAGACTCAAGTAGTTTGTTCCAGGCATAAGAAGCAGCAAGGTGGAAGGATAGAAGTCTGGAGCTGGCAGTAAAAGAGAAGGGCACAGATAGAAGGGATCTGCCAGACGAGTGGAGCTCCCGAGGAGGGGGTGTAGGGAGAGATAAGAGAGGAAAGGTAGTGAGAAGCAGCAGAATGAGTGCCATTATAAGTCAGTAGGAGAAGTTTGAATTGGATACAGAAATGAATAGGAAGCCAGTGAAGCGACATGAGAAGAAGGGTTATATGAGCATATCAAGGCTGGCAGAAGATTCGCCATGCAGCTGAGTTTTGAACAAATTGAAGGGGGAGAGATGATTCAGAGGGAGGCCAGCAAGAAGGAGGTTGCAATAGTCTAGATGGGAGGTGATTAAAGAGTGGATAACTGTCCTAGTAGTGTGTGTAGAAAGGAAGGGACAAATTTTGCCAATGTTATAGAGAAAAAAGTGACAGGTTTTAGTTATCTGTTGGATGTGTGCAGAGAAAGAGAGAGTAGAGTCAAAGATGACCCCGAGGTTGTGAGCAGAGGAAACAGAGAGGAGTGTAGTGTTATCCACAGAAACAGAGAAGAGAGGAAGGGGGGAGGTTAGGGGGGAAGATAAGGAGCTCAGTTTTGGCCATGTTCAGTTGCAGACAGCGGTGAGACATCCAGGCAGCAATGTTGGATCAGCAAGCAGAGATCCAGGCCTGGGTTCCTGGAAAGGTTTCAGGCACAGAAAGGTAGATCTGAGAGTCATCAGCATAAAGATAATACTGAAAATCATGGAAGGAAATAAGTGCACAAGGGAACGAGTGTAGAGAGAGAAAAGGAGAGGTCCCAAGACAGAGCCCTGAGGTACACCAACTGAAAGCAGGGTGGCGGTAGAAGAGGAACCACCAGAGCATACACTAAAAGTGTGATGAGATAGGTAAGAAGAAAACCAGGACAGAACAGAGCCCTTAAATCTAAGCGAGGACAGGTTATCAAGGAGAAGGTGGTAATCAACAGTGTCAAAAGCAGCAGAAAGGTCAAGAAGGATGAGAATAGAGTAGCGACCTTTGGATTAGGCAAGGGACAAGTCACTGGAGACTTTGGTAAGAGTTGTTTCTGTGGAATGTAGAGAACAAAAAGCCAGATTGCAGTAGGTCCAGAAGGTCTTTAGAGGAAAGAAAGTCAAGACAGCAGCAGTGAATCGCTCGTTAAAGTAGTTTTGAAGCAAATGGGAGGAGAGAGATAGGTCACTAACTGGAAGGACAAGTAGGATCTAGTGAAGGCTTTTTGAAGAGAGGTGTAATCACAGCATGTTTGAAGGCTACAGGTTCTGACAAGAGCCGGAGCAGAAGCAGGAACCAGGGCTGTCGAGACCATGAAGGAGCCACGAGGATCACTGAGGCTCGGTCCCGCTGGATCTTGTGAAGGGTCCTCACAATGAGAGGAGTGGGCGGGAATACATACAGAAGCCCGGAGGTCCAGTTCAGGAAGAACATGTCTGGGGCTACCCTACTTGGGTGCGGTATTGGCCTGCAAAACCGGGGAAGCTGCGTATTCACCAGGCTGGTGAACAGGTCCAAGGATGGAGTTCCCCAGTGGCAGAACAGGTGGAGAACCACCTCTGGACTCAGGCGCCACTCGTGTGTGCGAAGGAGCATGCAGAGTCTGTCCATGAGGACATTTTCCTGACCCGGGAGGTAGACCGCTCTCAGGGTCATGCCCCAGTGTACGGCGAAGGAGCAGAGGATGACTGTCTCCCAACAGAGTAGGCAGGAGTCCGTACCCCCCTCCTTATTTATGTAGAACATCGCGACCTTGTTGCCGGTCTGCACAAGCACCGATTAACCACACAGGTGATGCTCGAAGACCTTCAGGGCCAGCTGGACTGCTCGAAGCTTGAGCAGGTTGATCTGCTGCCGAGATTCTTCGGGTGACCACCACCCCTGAATATGGAGGTTGTCGCAGTGGGCTCCCCAGTCCAACAGTGAGGCATCCGTCATCATGATGAGCTTGTGTTGTCGAGCCTGGAAGAGCATGCCCTGAAGGCGGCTTTGGGGGTTCAGCCACCAATCCAGGAAACTAGAGAGGCTGCGGGAGACCGACACGTTATCCCAGAGGCGGCCTGAGACTTGGGTCCATTGCGCACTGAGCCACCATTGGGCCACTCGCATGTGCATAAGAGCATGGGGGGCGACATGGACGGTGCCAGAAGATGCAACATGGCCTGCGCCGAGACTCTGGATTGGCTTTGGACCTCGGAGGCCAGAGCATGGAACCACTCCGCACGTGCTCGAGGGAGGAAGGCAATCGCCTGTCCCATGTCGAGAAGAGCGCCGATGAACTCCAGGATCTGCATCGGCTCGAGGTGGGACCTGGAGTAGTTGATTAGGAAACCGAGATGCTCAAAGAGGAGGACTGTGCGTGATGCTGAGAGGCGAGCGTCCTCTGCCGATTTGCCCATGATGCGCCAGTTGTCCAGGTAAGGGTAGACGGATATGCCCTGTAGCCGGAGGTGGGCTGTGGCCACTGACAAGCATTTTGTGAAGACATGCAGGGCAGAAACGAGCCCATAAGGGAGCACTCTGTATTGGAAGCACTCCCCTTGCACCCTGAAACATAGGTACTTGCTGTGCTTGGGGTGGACAGGGATGTGGGCGTAAGCATCTCTGAGATCCAAGGAGCATAGCCAATCACCCTGCCAGAGGAAGGGCAGCAGGATGCCAAGCGATAGCATTCTGAACTTCTCCCGCACGATAAATTTGTCCCGATTCTTGAGATCGAGGATGGGGCACAGGTCTCCCATCCTCTTCGGGTCGAGGAAGTATTGGGAGTAAAACCCCCGATCTTGGAGGTGGGGCGGAACTCTGTCGACCGCCTGTTGACTGAGAAGGTTGATCAACTCTTACTGCAAGCAAGCCTGGTGTAAGGGAAACTGAGTAGGCTCTGCTGGGGAGAAGGGAGGAGGGAGTCTGTCCAGATGCAGACGATAACCTTCACAGATTACCTGAAGGACCGACCCAGGTATCTGATGTAATGGCCGCCCATTCGGTAGCGAAAAGGGACAGCTGTCATTCCACGGGCAGAAGTGCCACTGGGAGGTGAGGGGCTATGCACTTGGCATCAAAACACCAGGGCTGGCTGGGGCGGCGCTGGTTGTTGAGCTTTGGGCCCCATCGGTTTCCGGTGACCCTGAGCTCCTCCTTTGCCGTGGCTGCTGGGAGTCGGCACTGGGGCGGGTGGATTGGGTGGCTATCCCCAGTAAAGGGAGCTCCTCCCTCTGGAAGAAAGGCTTCTTGCTCTTTTGTTTCTTCTGCAGAAGAGAAGAGGTTTTACGAGAGAGACGGGTGCAGGTCACGAACTCCGTCTCGATCTCGGCTGCCTTGTCCTCCATATGCTTGCCGAACAGTTGTTCGCCGAGACAGGGGACATCCAAGAGCTTCTCCTGGACCCATTGCTCCAGGTCTGAAGACTGGAACCACGCTTGATGCCGGGTTCCAATGCCAGCCGCTGCCACATGGGCGGAAGACTCAAACCTGTCATATGTGGCGCGGGAAAGGTATTTCAAGCAGTCCGCGACCGATCTCAGAAAGGTCTGAAATCTGAGGAGGTGTTCGCTTCCGAGGCCCACAGAGAAACCGCTGAGCTCTTTAGCGAGGTCGTGAAGGAACATCCCCATATACAGTTGGTAAGCCTGGATGCAGCACTCCAGCATGGATCCCTGGTAAGTCTTCCGCCCAAGGGCGTCGAGGGCATGGAATTCCCTACCAGGCGCGACTGACAAGTGCGACTTCGGGTTCTTCGGCTTTCGCATTGCGGATTCTACCATGGAGGTATGGGGAAGCTGATCTTCTGGAATCCCGGGACATGTTGGACCCTGTACATGGCATTGAGTCTTTTACTGACAATAGGGACCGAGGCGGGTACTTCCCACATGCGGAGGAGCAGCAGGGACAGGACGGATGGTACCGGGACCTTGAGAGACTCCCTAGGGGGAGACTCATATTGCAAGATGTCGAGTTCCTCTGCCCTCGGCCCTTCCTCGGTCTGCGTGGGCAGGTTGAGGATTTGAGCCATATCCCGCACAAACACCAAGAAGGAGATGTCTTAGAGAGGTGACCGCCTTTGCGAGGTGGGAGGGGACAGGTCAGAAGGAAGGCCCCTATGGGCGCTGGTTTCAGGGGACGTGTCCCTGTCCAAGTCCCAGCCTGAGAGGTCCGAGGAGAACTCAGAGTTGGGCTGATCCCTGCACTCAGTGACTGAGGCCCGCTTGGAGCCGGAGGCACTGATACTGGAAGACCACACTCCCGAGGAACGGGACGGTGAGCGAGACCAGTGCCGAGGACCCTTGCGAGGCCTGCGGCTTTTGGGGGTTTCCAAGGCAGTTTTCGGGACCCCTGTCGAGGAACCCTTGGTCTTGAGGCGCGAGACAGCCATGCTGGGTAAAAGCACCTGCTGGGCAGCTAGGAAGTTAGAAATGCTGCGCTCCAGTGCCAGCATATGGGACTCCCACTCAGGCGTGGGTCCCTGTGCAGTCAACTCCGGGGTTACCGGGTCTGGCGTGGGGGAGGAGAGGTGGTCCTTGCCAGGGCGACCCTCAGGAGACCGGGTGCCATCGCCGGAGGCCTCCGTATCTGTACGAGATGCCTTTCGAGGCCACTACTTGTTCGACTCTTGGGAACGCTGAGGAGGGCTAAGGAAATGAGCACGAGACCGCTCACACTTGTCTGGAGCCCCTGACAGCGATTTTGAGATCTTTCGCCATTCCACCTGATTGGAGTGACGCCTGGGGTGTGGGGTCACTGCGGGGGACCCCACAAGTGATGGATCGGTGGGGTGATGCACCACCGGGGACCCCGGGACTGCCTTGCGGAAAATGTCATCGGACGTCTGCTTACGGCTTAGCAAGGCCTTAGTGGACATTTTCTTACAGAGCGAGCAGAGCTCCGGTTTGTAGTCGGCCCCCAGACACCACAGACAACAATCATGGGTGTCCATGAGCGACATATTCTTGGAGCATTTGTCACATTTTTTGAAGCCAGTGGCCATGGGGGCAAAAAGCGCCCCTGCAAGGTTGAAGACCCTCGAGGCCAGCAGTTAGAAAAAAAGGGCACGAAAAGGGCCCAAAGGGAAAAAAAAAACTATTAAAGGAGAATAAAAAAAAGGGATCCCCTGGCCCACAGCTGGAGCAAGGATGACAGGGAGGATGGGAGAGGACCGGTGCTACCGGAAAAAGGGCCAAAAGGCTGGAAAGAAAAAACTTTTTCCGAGGGACGAGGACATGCGTCTGAAGGGCTCTGCGGAAAAAGGGAGACTGAGCAAGATGGCACCTTTGAGCGGGAAGAGAACCACGCATGCGTGGCGGCAATCCCAAAGGCTTTCCTTGAAAGCTGGGGAATTGCTCCGCGTGGGCTCTGTCGGTGCCAACGTCACCCATAAGTGAGGACTGACTTCCTGCTTGTCCCTGGAGAAGGCAGGCACACAAGCATGGCATGCCTCTCATAAGCTTCCTTTGGAAGCTGAGAAGCATTTTTGTGTGGGACTCCGTTGGTGACATCACCCATACGTGATGACTTATTTCCTGCTTGTTCACGGAGAATAGATGAATCTTAGAGTATGTGTTGGGTGAGTTTGAGAAATTTCTGTTTCGTATATTCTCACCTCTGGATATCAATAAGCTTTAAATTCTCCTTTCATTGTTGCAATTTTTGTCTGTGTCCATTACCTGACTCCCTCACCTTATCTATGCTATCATATAATCTGGAGCAAGGTTGAAGTATCTTTGTATTAGTAATCTCTCTTCCATGAAGGTCTGTAGTTCAGTCACAATTTGGTCAGAGAATTCCCCTTGGTCCTCATTGGGAGAGAACCATTTAGCTAGTGCAACCATCCTACTATATATGCTCCTTTTCATAAATGAATATCTCCCTTCTTTATTTCTGAGTATTTCAATTATTTCACATTAAACATTGTTCCTTTTTAGGCTCACTACGCCACCTTTTTTGGATCCATTCTTTGCTGATGCACTCAGTATTATATTGCTGGTTTCTCAGTAATTTAGTATCTCCTGCTCCTCCTGCAGCCAAGGAAAGCTTTAAAAGATAGCGGGCTTGCACCTGAGGGTCTCGCCAGAGGGCCCTTTGTTGTGGCCCTTCGGTGTGGAACTGAGGTACGACCATATGTATTACTGTTAATAGGAAGCATAATAATAACCAAATCATTTACCACCAGCTGTATTTATACTTCATGCTATTTCACCTGTATGACTTTTACAATCCTGCACTCTATCAAACTGCATTCTCTACTGTATTATTGTTTTGTCAAACTGCTCAGACACTATATTCTTGGTTACACTTCCACACTTTGACTATTTGCCTTTTGAATATTACCAAAATGGAGCTTCAAAAGATGCTCACGCTCACCCTAAATATACTTTTCTACACAACTTGGCTACTACTTGCATACACCCCCGTCCTCTATACCCTCTCCCCTCCTCTTCACTTTATAAATCTGCCCACATCCCTAACACTCCCTATCAACCCAGACATGCCCACTATAAATATTTTAACAGCCACCCATTTATCGAGAGAACTCCTCCTTACCAGAGAATTCAGAACCGGAGATTATTCATATAAAATGAACTCCAAATGTGAATACCACAAACTACCCTAACCCCTACAGTATGTAACATTACAATTTATCCTCATTAACACCAGATCAATCAGAAATAAAATCCCACTTATAACTGACCTTGTCATTGATGAAAAACCAGATTTCCTCTGTATTTCTGAAACTTGGTTAACAGCATCTGACTCGGTTCTCTTTGCAATGCAATGTGTGCCTTCGAGTCAGTCCTGACTCCTTGCGACCCAGAGGCTCCTGGGTTTTCTTGGCAGTGTCACCGGAAGTAGATTGCCAGGCCTTTCTTCTGAGGCAATGGAGGGTTAAGTGACTTGCCCAAGGCAACAAGGAGTGCTAGTGGGAATCGAACCCTGGTTGCTTGGTTACCAAGCCAGTGTTCTAACCACTAGGCTACTCCTCCACTCCTCGGTTCTCTTTAACCAACTAAAAGTGCATGGATATACTATCTTCAACTGCACTAGGGACCATAAAAGAGGAGGGGGAGTACTCATGATAGCAAAATCAGATCTTAACCTCTCCCCACCATATGCGATAACCAAGCTGGAATGGATATTCTGAAAATAGAAAACAAAAACATAGCTATATGCCTTATTTACAGACACCCCCCACCTCTAATATCCAAAATTTAACTTCAATTCTTGAATCTGCCTGTATCTCCCCATTAAGAAAACCCCATATTATTCTTGGGGACTTTAACCTAGCCTCTCTCTCTAATAACCAGTCAGCAGCTTTCCTCGACATGATGGAAGAAATGGGTTTCAGGCAAACGATCAATTATCCAACACACACCAAAGGCAACACCCTAGATTTGGTATTCCTCCCAGAATACATAACTGATCTACCTCAATATAGTCCACCAACTATAACTCAGGTCCCCTGGTCTGATCATTTCATTATACGCTCTTCCATACACATACCACACACTATCACACTGCATACAACTACTACACACCAACGACCAAGATTCTGACCATTTGTCAAGGACAAATTTCTAGAAATAATTACACCACAGTTAGATGAAATATCAAACAACCTTAGTACTGCAGTAACAAACTGGAACATTTCTATCAAGACTGCTTCTGAACCATTTCCTACAAATAAAAGACCCCATCGCAAAATATCTGAAAAATGGTATACTGCAGATCTAATTACCTTGAAAAAGGAACTCATAAAGTTAGAACATAAATGGAGAACAAAAAAGAGCCCAGAACTCAGAGAAATATATTTTGCAACTCTTACATCCTACAAGGAAGCTATAAATAATGCTAAAAAACTACACCACACTAGAATTCTCTCAAAGGCCATTAATCGTCCTCGGGAATTATTTGAGATTGTTAAATCTTTAGCTAAAGCCCCTTCCAACCTCCACAAGATACCTATCAGCCCTCAGACTCTAGCATCTAGCCCTCAGACTCTAAGCATTTTGCTAATAAGCTAAAACTCAGCATTTCCTCTGTACCTGAACCACCATCTCCAATGATGAATAACCCTAATGAATTCAAATTTTTCCATCTCATTAATAACAAACAACTGATAGAGACAATTACAAAACTTAATACAAAATCAGAACTAACCCCCTACATTCTACATATAATGAACCAATCATTACTCCAAGGCTTCATGCCAAATGAACTGAAGCGTACAACAATTCGCCCTTTACTTAAAAACAAATTACTAAACAATACTGACCCTACGTCTCATCGGCCCATCGCTAGCATTCCTTTCCTGGCTAAGATCATTGAAAAAGTTGTCCAACTCCAGCTGCAGGACTTTATTGACACAACTGTCCCCCTAGATGAGCATCAATATGGGTTTCGGCCTTTCCATGGTGTGGAAACCCTCCTCCTGGCCCTCTGACACTCTCATCAAAGGCATGGACAACATTAAGAAAGTCTTTATACTTGTATTTCTTGACATTTCCTCCGCCTTTGACAGTATAAATCACAACATTCTCATTTCCAGACTTAATCAAATAGGCTTAAAGGAAACAACTCTCGATTGGTTTAAATCATATAAATCCAACAGGGTGCAAAACGTACAAATCAATCAAGTCTCTTCTTCAACCTTCCCACAAAAGCAGGGAATTCCGCAAGGCTCTGTGCTTTCTGCTCTGCTTTTTAACCTATATCTTCAACCCATATGCTCCATATTCAAAAGACACAACATAAACTATCACATATATGCGGACGACATCCTGTTGTTCTCAGCAATTGACATAGCTAACCCCAATTATGAAACATAGAAACATGATGACAGAATAAGACCACATGGCCTATCTAGTCTGCCCTTCCATATCAACAACTACAACAGTCCCCTTTTTACCTTTAGAGATCCTCTGTGTTTGTCCCATGCTTTTTTGAATTCAGTTACTGTCCTTATCTCTACCACCTCCACTGGGAGACTATTCCATGGACCCACCACTCTTTCCGTAAAGAAATATTTCCGCATATCACTCCTGAAACTATCCCCCTTCACCCTCATCCCATGTCCCCTCGTAGCAGAACTTGCTTTCAATTGAAAGAGACTCTCTCTCTCCCTGAACATTTATGCCATGGAGGTATTTAAACATCTCAATCATATCACCTCTATTCCGTCTTTCCTCTAAGGTGTACATATTAAGATCCCTAAGTCTGTCCACATATGCCTTATAATGAAGGCCACTAACCATTTAGTAGCCACCCTCTGCACCGAATCCATCCTGTTCACATCCTTTTGAAGTTGCGGTCTCCAGAATTGCACACTATACTCCAAATGAGGTCGCACTAAAGACTTATACAGAGGCACTATCACTTCCTATTTCTGCTAGACATTCCTCGCCGTATGCACCCAAACATCCTTCTAGCTTTTGCCGTCGCCTTTTCTACCTGTTTAGCTACTTTAAGATCAACAGACACAACCACTCCTAGGTCCCGCCCTTCTTTAGTTGACAAAAGTACTTCACCCCATAAACTATATTGCTCCCTTGGATTGCTGCAGCCCAAATGCATGACCTTACATTTTTTAACATTAAATCCCAGCTGCCAAATTCTAGACCATTCTTCAAGCTTAGCTAGATCCCTCCTCATGTTATCTACACCTTTCTGGGTGTCTACTCTATTGCAGATTTTTGTATCATCCGCAAAGAGGCAAATCTTACCCGACAGCCCTTCTGCTATATCACTAACAAAGATGTTAAAAAGAATTGGACCAAGGACAGATCCCTGGGGCACACCACTGGTAAAATCCCTCTCCTCAGAGTGAGCTCCATTTACCTGTACTCTTTATCGACTCCCACCCAATCAATTACTAACCCAAGCAGTAACTTTAGGGTCCATCCCTAGGGTGCTCAGTTTGTTTATAAGTCGCCTGTGAGGAACACTGTCAACGGCTTTACTGAAATCCAAATACACCACATGTAGGGCTCTCCCTCGGTCCAACTCCCTGGTCACCCAGTCAAAGAAATCAATCAGATTTGTCTGACAAGACCTGCCTCTGGTGAATCCATGCTGCTTCGGATCCTGTAATCCACTGGACTCCAGAAACGTCACTATTTTCTCTTTCAGCAGCGTTTCCAATAATTTACTCACCACCGAAGTTAAACTAACTGGCCTGTAGTTTTCAACCACATCCTTACTTCCGCTTTTGTGTAAAGGCACCACATATGAGCCTCTCTCCAGTCCTTTGGCACCACTCCCGACTCCAACGAGGCATTGTAAAGGTCAGTCAGTGGAGCTGCTAGAACGTCCCCAAGTTCCCTCAGTATTCTAGGGTGTATCCCATCAGGTCCCATCGCTTTGTCTACTTTAAGATGAGCTAGTTTCTCACGAACACAGTCTTCTGAAAATTGTTCAAGATGTCCCTCGCTTCTGTTCCCGTTTGTGGGTGTTTTCTGAGGTACTGCTCCTGGTTCTTCATCTGTGAACACAGAACAGAAATATTTGTTAAGCAATTCCACTTTATCCTCATCAGCTTCTACATATTGTTCCCCTTCACCCTTGAGTCTGACAATACCACTTCCGCCCTTCCTCTTCTCACTAACATATCTGAAAAATGTCTTATCCCCCCATTTTATTGCATTGGCTATTTCCTCCTCTTTTTGAATCTCTGCTTTCCTGACTACTTTGCTAGCTTCTCTAAGTTTTTCCTAATATAGATGCCTGTCTTCCTCTCTCTGTGATCTCTTGTATTTCATGAAGGCCTCCCTCTTTTTCTTCACTTTTTCAGCTACTTCTTTCGAAAGCCACAGCGGTCTCCTTTTCCTTTTACCTTTATTTACCATTTTAACAAAAAGGTTGGCTGCCCTTAAAATATCCACTTTCAGTTTTGCCCACTGTTTTTCTACATCCCCCAGCTGTTCCCATCCCACTAACAAGTCCCTGAGGTATTGGCCCGTCTTGGCAAAGTTAGTCTTCCTAAAGTCTAAGACCCTCACCTTTGAATGGATTCTAACAGCCCTAGTCCTAATACTGAACCACACCATCTGGTGATCACTGGATGCAAAATGATCTCCCACTACAACATCAGAAACACTTTCATCATTGGTAAGCACCAGGTCCAGTATGGCCCCTTCACGTGTGGGGTCTGTCACCAATTGCCTGAATAGTTCTCCCTGTAGAGAATCCAGGATCTATTTACTTCTACATGATACGGCAGCAGGAATGTGCCAATCAATATCTGGCATATTGAAATCCCCTATCAGTAGCACTTCCCCTTTCCTAGCAATGCTGCGTATGTCTTCAATTAACTCTCTGTCCACCTCTTCCTCTTGTGAGGGAGGTCTGTATATCACATCAATGCAAATAAATTTCTTTTTCCCTCTTTCTAGTTTAACCCACAATGCCTCCTCTCTCCCTTTTAAGCTCTGTAATTCCAAAGCTTTAATAGTATTTTTTACATATAGTGCCACTCCTCCTCCCCTTCTTCCTACCCTGTCCTTTCTGAATAAAGTATAGCCAGGTATAGTTACATCCCAATCATGGTTTTCTGTGAACCATGTTTCTGCCACTAAATCCAATTCAGCCATTCCCACCAAAGCTTCAGCCTCAGGGATCTTATTTTCCATGCTACGGGCATTTATACACACGGCTTTCCATATGTTGCCTCTGTTACCCATTTCCATAAAGTATTTAATGTATTACTTACCTGGGGGCTTTCTTCACCCATCCTCAACTAACCTAGTTTAAAGCCCTCTTCAGTAGATTAGCCAGTCTACTACTGAAGACGCGTTGACCTTTCTTGGACAGATGGATGCCATCTCTGCTCTGCAACCTTTGGAACAGCATCCCATGGTCTAGGAAACCAAAACGCTCTCGATGACACCATCCACGCAGCCATGCATTCATCTCCAGGATGCGAGCCTCTCTGCCTTGGCCTTTACCCTCAACAGGGAGGATTGAAGAGAACACCACCTGTGCCCCTAAGTGCTTCACCCTCTGTCCCAGAGGCATGAAATCACTTTTGATATGCTCAGAGGGATACCTGGCGGTATCATTTGTTCCAACATGGATTAGCAACATTGGGTAATAGTCAGTGGGCTTGATGAGTCTCGGCAAACTCTCTGTAACATCTTGGATTTTGGCACCAGGCAGACAGCTTACCTCTCTGGACATCAAGTCTGGTCAGCAGATGGATGCCTCAGTACCCCTCAAATGAGAGTCACCAACCACCACTACCTTCGCTTCCTTGTGGTCGCTGATTCTGCAACTTTGGGGTATTTGAGCTCTGGTTCATCCCTTTCCAGGGATGCTTTCACCTCCTCCACTTCCAGGGCTGCATAATGGTTCTTCAATTCAAGGGCTGGAGAAGTTGGATTGGTGATTCTGCAGGCCCTGGTGACTTGTGTCCAACCTTCGTCATTCTGTTGGCACCCATCTTCTCCTCTGCTGGAGAGCTTGGTTGGTGCAAGAAGCATCTCATCAATGTACTTCTCATTGTCCTGAATGCTCCTCAGCCTCACCACCTCCTCTCTGATTTCCTCCACTTGTTTCCTCGGAGCTTCAGCATGCAGGCACCTTGCACATGGAACCGGTCCTTCAACTGGCATTGGGACCTCTGTCTGGACAGAGGCAGAAGCTGTAACAGGGGCAACAGCTTTAGCAATACGATTTTTCCCAGCCATTGTTCTGTTCATGGAGCTTAGGTATCTGTTAAAGCAAAAGAGAGAGATCTACCAAAGTACCAGCTGGTTTCCCAGCAGTCCTTTCAGAGAAAAAGCAGTTAAATCCTTTTAATTATATTGAAAATGTGCTGTTCCAAATCCCTGTGCTTTGTTAGATGGGGAGGTGCCCTATAAAGCAAGACTGCTCACTAGGGGTGGGCGGGAGTTAGGGTGGGTAGGGAGGGAACTAACCCCTGACTAGGTGTCAGCAGATCCCTAAAGCCGAGAAGGTTACTAGATGTTAAAAACCTACTCTGCTAAAGGAAATATTTCTACTAAAGCACCAAAAAGAAAGTAACTTTGCTTTAAAAATATACAAAAACCCTATACCAAAAAATATACAAAAACCCATACCAAAATCCACAATCACCCATCACGATCTGCCTCATCAACGCCAGATCTATCAGAAATAAAACACACATCATACACAACATCATGACTGACAACAAACCTGATATTCTATGCATCACCGAAACATGGCTCACTGACACCGACCCAGCAATAGTAAACCAACTAACCCAACCTGACTATACAATGTTCAACTGCCCACGTCCTAACAGAAGAGGTGGAGGAGTCCTAATCCTCGCCAGAGCCTCCCTTCATTTAACAAACACATCCCTTGCTCCTTCTGAGGGCATAGATATACTCAAGATTGAGAATAAAACATTAACAATATGCTTAATCTACAGGCCCCCCACACCCCATCATGATAACCTGGCCACGGCACTAGAAATTATCTCAACCTCTGCAGTAAAGAAACAGCGAATTATACTGGGAGACCTTAACCTTCCTTCCATACCACACACCCAGGCCGTTACCTTCCTTGAAGCAATGGACCAGCTCGGATTCAACCAAATTATTCAGGAAACGACTCATAACAAAGGCAACACCCTAGATCTAGTGTTCATATCATCCAACACACAACTAAATGAAATGCGGAAACCTAAAACTCGAGTAACGCAAGTCCCCTGGTCTGACCACTACCTAATCGAACTGGAAATCCAACTACCAACCACAAAGGAGAAACATCAAAGCGACACAAAAATACCACAAAGGAAGTTCCGAAAATTCAACAGTGAAACACTGGTAGCATCTATATCCTCGTGCTTCGAATACACTCTCACGGATCTAGATAAGCTGGTAGACACATGGAACTCAAGGATCGAAGCAGCAGCAAGTCCAAACTGGACAACCACAAACACAACAACAAGAACAAGAACTGAACCTTGGTACTCCCCTACATTGTGCAAACTGAAAAGGGAATTACGCAGGCTAGAGAAAAAATGGAGGAAAGCCCAAACCGAGGAATGCAAGCGACTGTACCCTACTCTACTCATGGAATACAAGAATGAGGTCAACCAGGCAAAAAAGAATCACCACACTAACCTACTCAATAAAGCCATTAATAGACCCAGAGAGCTATTTGAACTTGTCAAATCTCTCACTAAAACCCCCCAGGACACCAACTGGACAAACGAAATCAAAGCTCAGACGATTGCAGACCACTACGCCAAGAAACTTAACCCGCAAGTACCCACTGCCACAGATCACAATATGTCTTTAACACTCACCCCTCAGAAAACCAACATGGTCCCGCATACAGAATCTAGAGCAGAATGGAGCACTTTTCACCAATTAAAAGAACAACAGGTCATAAACATCATAACCAATTTAAAATCCACAACCTCCCCTCTTGACCCATGCCCTGCGGCATGGATAAAAGCAACTAAAAATGAAATAGCAAAACCAATCACCCACATTATCAATCAGTCACTTCAACAAGGTGTAATGCCTACCTATCTCAAGAGATCACTTATAAGGCCCATCCTAAAGAACAAATCACTCAACAAAAGCGATCCTGCATCATATAGGCCAATCTCGAGTATATCTTTCTTAGCAAAGACGATTGAAAAAGCAGTCCAGCAGCAGCTGCAAGATCACATTGACGATAGGAAAGCCCTAGACATGCATCAATATGGGTTCCGTCAGCATCACGGAGTAGAAACCCTGCTACTAGCACTCCTCGACAACCTCCTCAGGGGTCTGGAGAACAAAAATGACATGTTCATACTTGTATTTATAGACATCTCAGCAGCATTTGATACAGTACATCACAGCACCCTCTTAAACCGCCTATCATCAATAGGTATAACAGGGACCCCCCTAAAATGGTTTACCTCATATATATCCAATAGGATGCAACAAGTCCTATTCAACAATGACAAAGCTGTTGCCTTCCCCCAGACGCAGGGGATCCCGCAGGGATCTGCCTTGTCATCTCTACTATTCAACCTGTATATAAAACCAATCTGTCAGATCTTTCAGAAGTGCAACATCAACTACCACATCTATGCTGACGATGTGATGCTGTACACACGCCTAAACACAACGCAGCCAGATTTCACTCCGTTGGAAAAATGCCTTGACATGTTACAAACATGGCTTCAACAAAACAACATGTCAATAAACCACAAAAAAACAGAGGTCATGTTCATCTCCAAAAAAACCAACTTCTCCCCACCCACCACAGTCACCCTCAACAAAAACATATACCATGCGAAGCCTGCAATAAAGTACCTAGGAGTCCTACTAGACAACAACCTTAAGATGAATAACCATCTCCGAACAGTCAACCGAGCCATCTTCTACAAATTAAAAGTCCTCCAACCACTTCGCAGAATCCTGGAAAAATCTGACTTCAGGACTGTCGCACAAGCGCTAATCATTCCACACCTGGACTACTGCAACGCCATTCTCCAAGGGCTGCCAAAGAACACCCTAAATATCTTACAAATGGCTCAAAATGTTGCTGCAAGAATCATCATGGAAAAAAAGGTCACAGATCACATAACACCAGTACTTATGGAACTACATTGGCTCCCTGTAGCCGCTCGTATCATCTACAAACTACTCATAACAACGTTTAAACTCATTCACAATATTGCGCCCTCATACATTGGCAACCTAATCACTAAGCAAGCACACAACAGGAACAGAAGAACCATACATCTCAACACCCTCTGTGTCCCAACCAGCATAAGATACGTTAAAACAGAAACAAGCAACAGAGCTTTCACCTATGCAGCGCCGATCCACTGGAACCAGCTCCCCTCTGAACTCCGAATGTCAAATAACCTGAATGAATTCAGAAGGAACCTCAAAACCCATTTATTCCAGGCATACTACAACCCAACCTAATTACAGCACCTTACCACAACAAGTTCCCTTCTGCCCACCATAATGACACTCGGAATACACGCAGCATATTGACGACTGATATGTAATCCTGTATATATGTATATTATATCCCCCTCCCATGCACCTTTTAATCTAATGTATATTTAAAGTTGTGAAAAGTATCTAATCTCTAATCCGTGTGCTATGTAATCATTGCTCTAATCAAAATTGTATTCTTAAAAAATTCATTGTATTGTACGATACATGATGATTCTGTAAAGAAAACCGCAGCTGATCGTAGGAAGCAGCGGTATATAAGTGTTTGCTAAAATAAATAAAATAAAAATTGCTAATTTTAAGAGCTCCCAGTCAGAGAGCTAGCAATTTAATAAAAATAAAACCCTCAAATCCTTACCGTTGTTTGACCTGTAGAGACCCTGTTAGGAATGCCTAGCAGCCTGTCTCTCTGAAGAAGAACTATGGCTCCGTTCAATGAATATGTTCATAAACTTCACAAATACGGAAGTGCTATTTACTTCAAGAAACACTAACTTCACCCCCCCCCCTCCAGTTATCAAGCTTCAAAACATCACCCTCCCAGTTGAACGTGAGGAAGATATTTAGGAGTTACCCTTGACAGGACAATCAGCTTAACCAAACACATAAAAAAGCCAGAACTCTCTTCTTTAAACGTAGGACTATTCAATAGACCACTGATAATTGAGATGATTTTAGAACCGTTGTCAAAGCCCTAATCATACCACACCTAGACTATTGCAACGGTATTTTGCTAGGCACAACCAAGAAAAATCTAAACATACTCCAAATTGCTCAAAATGTCACTGCTCGAATTATCTTTAATGCCAGGTTATGTGACCACATCTCGCCTATATTATACTTCCTTCACTGGCTCCCAGTTGCCAGTAGGATTCAATATAAATCCTTAGTGACAATCTGTAAACTAATCAATAAAATTGCCCCATCTCACCTTTCAACATTGATTCAAGCCCCACCTAAGAATAGAATGAGAAGGACGAAGAATCTCAACATTATTTTAGTCACTGACTCAATTCAAAAAACAAAACAGATAACAAGCAACAGTGCTTTTTCTTACATTGCACGTGTTCAATGGAATATTCTCCCAGTAAATTTAAAAGAGATCAAGGACCTCCAAGCATTCCAAAAGGAATTAAAAACGTACTTGTTCATCCAGCATTTTTACCCTCAAGATCATACACCTAACCAAACCCCTCAAACACAATCCGACCACCCTACCTAGGATTCTGCTCACACAATCGCAGTCACAACATTGCACTTCCTTCATAAAGCCATTTCACCACACAGCAATGGAAATGCTGCAATAAAACCTGAATACCGATTAGATAAGTTATAAGATTGTAAATAGTTTCCATTTTAAATTGTTTATTGTATATAGTTCCTGTGTTACAATATGTTCAATATAATGGTATTTGATGTGCTGTTCTCTGTAAACCGCCCCTGATCTCTGGAAGGGGCGGTATAAAAAAAGTTTCCAAATAAATAAATAAATCTCCTTAAGTGGGTCTCTTGCATGAAGACTTTTGTCCCATTGTACTGTAGTTTGGTTATTTCTCTAAATAATAAATTGCCTCTTTATTGGGACATTTAGCCCCCTTACATGTAATGACTTGATTTTCAATTGTCTTTGCATTTTGGTTTGTTAATTATTCTTTTCTTTTCCATTTTATTTGCTCCCCCCCTCCCCTCATCTTCCCCTATTCTTTTTTCTTCCTTTGCCCAGTCTCCCATTTTATTTCTGGTTTCTCTTTTTTTTAACTCCCTTTCTTATTCTGGCCATATACACCTTTTCCCTTCCCTTTCTCCTATTGCTCTTCTTCACCTCCCCTCTTGTTCCATATCCCATCCACTACTCCTGGCTCCTTAGTCCCTCCTCAGTAGCAATTTCCCTTCAAAAGAAGTGAACCGGGGGGAGATTGGGTACCCGCTAAAGAACAGAGGCTGGCTACCTGTGTGGTGTTTTTCCTTCCGAATTTTCCCCTTGCTGGCAGCGGTGAGGAGGACCTGGATTGTGAGTAAGGCTCCACCCCTCCCGGTGACATCATCGCTGGGCACCGCAGGATGCTTTAAAACAGAGGTAGTCATTTTCCAGGTTGGGAGATTAGATACCCTACAGATCCCAAAGGAGGTGACAAAATGCAACCAAGCAACAAAGAACCGAGCTTTCAAGTTCTACGCTCCTAGCATCTGGAACGCACTCCCAAACACCATCCGAGCAATCACAGACCTTGCTCAGTTCAGAAAAGCACTAAAACACTACCTCTTTCTCCTACACTACTCTAAACCCAATATCTCAATCACACCCACCATATGATGCTTGTCATAATCTCAAGATTAATGTGTACAGTTTATTCAAGTAAACAATATCAGTCAGCTACTTAGTATCCTTTCTCCCTCCTTTGCCTCCGTTCCCATTATCTATTTATTCCCACCCCAGAGAACCCTTAGCATGTACTTATTTCATTCATCCCTTGATGTTCATTCATTCATTTCACATTCACACAGATCTATTCTCATAGTAATCTGAGTTGATGTCCATTCACTCACTACATTTATACCTTTCTCAGTTGTTTAAGAGCAGTTTGCATTATAAAGTTCTTATGTGGGATTTTGGTCCATCGTGGGGCTGTGGGTGCCTGGGTCTGGGTCTAGTGGACTTTTCTTCCACTTCATTCTTTCTGCATCTTCTCTCAATTGTGCAGGTTCTTAAACATGGACTCTTGTCTTTTAGTTGTGCAGTATATTGGAGTGCTTTTCCTATTGCTTATTTTGTTCATTAGTTTTCCTGTTAAAGTTATATTGGTGCATAAGCAGCTTGTTCCGTTTCATTCTCATTTCTTTTCACCTTTCTTAATCATCTGTCTCTTTGGCTTCTTCTATGGAATCACCATTTTTACTTCAGTTTTGTTGGTCTGTTGCATCAGTCTTGATGAGCGGCTCTGGAATAGATTTTCTTCATTTGGTATTCTCTGCCAGGTCATTGTCAGTTTTTGTTTTATTGCTGCACTTTTGTCTTTGGTTGTGAGGTGTAAATCTTCTTTTTCTGGTATTTTCGGGAGTTGTTGCTCAGCTTGTATCTTGAATTGTGAATGCCAGACCAAATTGATACAACCATTTATATCTTATATTTTATTTCCTCTGTAATGTTGTGGTTTCATTACATTCTCCGAGTCTCTGTAGCATTATTTGGGATGTATCATTGAACAGTTCGATTTTGTTATTTCCCTATTTGATCGCCCCTCTGTGTCTGGCTTTAGTCATTAGTTTTTCCTTATGTGTAAAATTATGGAGGCATATGATTATATCTTTGGGTCTGCCACCTTTCTGGGGCCCCAAGCTGCGGTGCGTTTTATCAATCTGGAGTTTTTCACTCATCCATCTGCTGGCTTGGGACCCACCATTTCTTGGTGAATTTTACAGACCACCTCTATGCAGTTTCTGTATTCATTGCTTTATGGTATCCCTCCGATTCTTGTGTTGTTTCTGTGGAATTTAATTTTCTAAATCTTTGAGTTTGGTGAACAAGTACAATTGTGATGTTTTTATTTAGTCCACTAATTTTTGCTGGTCTGATTACAATAACTGAGGTAACCCAGATCCAATTCCAGCCCCTCGCCCTTTACTTGTCTACCCTCTTTTCCTTCCTCCAGCTTCCACCAACACATCAACTCCACACAGCTTATGGATGAACATCTGGTAGCAGCTTTATTTAAACCAAACCAAACTCAGAACAATTAATCCACATCAACTTGTTATACAGTCAATGTAAAATTCCCACCAGCATATTATTAGCAAGGTGGAACTGCATCCTCCTCCAGCCCACTGCCGTGTCCACCAGCAGCCACCAATGCCCCCACTGTTGGCCTTGCCATATTATAGGCAAAGGCTAGCACTCCTGGTGAATAGCCCCAGCCCAGAGTTTCACCATCCCCCAGCCCCCCCCCCCTCCTAGCTCCATGCTGAGATCACCCGATCACAGCCAAAGTCACCGGTTAGCCTGAATGCCTCAGGTCCCATCCCCACTACCCAGCTGCAACTAATCCTCACTTCCACGCCCTCATGAATGGGGCGGGTTGGGCAGGAACTGGCCCACCTCAGCTAATCCTCTGAATCACAGGGAACTCCAGTCTTGCTGCCACTGCAATAATCACTGCTAAAATCTGGAAGGAATGGGAAGTGAATCGATATGCCTCAAAATGCAAGTGCTTCAAAACTTTCCTCATGACCACTGTAAACTCAAAACGCTTTAGAGGAGAAGAATTGGCATGAAAAAACAACAACAACAACCCCCTCCCCCCACCCAGCCAGCTGTAAAGCCAAATAACATTGTAAACTTCCCACCAGACAAGTGACCACACCATCTACCTTATGCAGCACCGCCCACAACTCCTTTCCTAATTGATCAGTCTTAGATTTGGGAAGCAGGATCTGCAGTTGATCGCCCACCAGCCAAACAAGCTCGAGGGCCATGTTCACCCCCCGAGTGAGCTTTAGCCGAGTCAGCCACCAATTCACTGACCCTAAAAGCTCTTTAAAAGGCCAGTCTGGAATAAAGCCACCTCATATCCAGAGGCCACCATCGCATGCAGTTACCTGCACAGCCAAACCAGGTGGACAGGAGAAATTGGCCTTCGGAAATCCAGAGGCATCGGCGACAACCATTTCCAGAATATACCATATATCTACAGTAACCGCATAGGTTACTGTAGATATATGGTATATCAAATAAAGACTAACATTACACATAAAAAGCCTCCGCAGTGGGATTTCATGTGAGCGCATGAGCAGGTGAGGAGTTCCTTGCTGCGCTCCCGGGCCACCCTGCTGAATCTAAGTAAAAATCGGACGGAAAAGGCCGCAGGTTGGGAGAGTGGGTGGCAGAAGCAATCGAGAGAAGGCTCGGTAGTGGAAAGTGTCTGAGTGGCGGACACAATGCGGTCAGCGGCAAAAAAGGAGAAAACCGCGACTGCACGTGAAACCAAGATGGCGACTGCAACGAGAAATGGTAGCGTTCTGGATTCCCCGGGGAAGGAGAGTGTAGAATCGGGCCCGGAGGAAACAGCACAGGAGGTAGTCAAAATGCTTGAGCCTAAGTTTGACAATGTGATGAAGAAGTTGGAACAAATGGATGAGACCTTTGCTGAGATAACACGTGGAATGGAGGAGGTGGAACAGCGAGTGACGGCGTTGGAAGATACTGAGCTAACACTGGAGCGAGACACCCAAAAACATCAGAAGCAGATTGAAGCACTGATGCTAAAAGTAGATGATCTTCAGAACAGATCTAGGAGAAACAACTTTTACCTTGTGAGAGTGCCGGAGAGCTGGTCAGAACAGCAACTGGCAGAGTTGTTTGAGGTGTGGCTGCCGAAGGAGCTGGGCCTAGAGACCATACAAGGCAAGATAAAAGTGGAACGAGTGCATCGGCTAGGTCAAAGGATGGAAGGTAGAGAGAGACCAAGGCCAGTGCTGGCGAGGATTCTAAACTTCCAGCACAAGGCCCTTCTATTACAGGCCTTCTGGAAGCAACGTGACCTAAAGTTGAACAACAAGCCTATACTTATGTTCCAGGACTACTCGGTGACGCTTGCCACAAAAAGGAAAGAATTTTCTAAGATTTGTAGCGAGCTGGCACGTGGAGGCATACGCTTTGCTTTGAGCTACCCAGCCACTTTGAGAATATACCACAAGGGAGCGACACATGCTTTTGAGCAGGCGGCGGCAGCGAGGAAATTTGCGGCCGCATTGCAATTGGAAAAGACACCTGATAGAGTATAGCCTGGACATATATGTTGTTGGGTTAGCACTTTGGAGACTTAAATAAGGCTAAGGCTCTCTGGATGGTGGAAAAAGGGAACACTGTGGGTGAAGTTATGTTATGATGAACAAGAGAGACCCGCCACAGGGAAAAGAGGACGACCACCCTTCCATAGGCACACCAGAGTCTTGGAGGCGGGGTGGCCCGGAGGTGTGGACAGTGATCTAACCCCAGTGTTTGGGGGCTCTTGCTACGGCAAGACGGACTGATAATAAGAAGGGGAGGGAGGGGGATGGGGGGGAGTGTTGAGGGGAATGTGTGTGTGTGTGTGAGTGTGGTGTTAAGTGTGAGGTTTTTGGTTAGAGGTGTGAGTTTTGGCGGGATTAATAGGGGGGAAGGAGGAGGTTGAAGGTGGGTGGGGGGGTTAGGGGGAGGGAGAGGATGGAAAAATGGAACTGGGTGAATACAATGAACTTATGCATGCACCTGGGTGACATAAAACATGTGAATTACAAGAGATTACAAGATGTTTAATATAAGGCATCAAAACTATTTACACAGTTAGTATAGGTTAGAGAGGGGTAGGTTGGGATCTCTAAGGTGGGAAATTCAGGGAGGCGGGGTGGGAGAAATCCTGTTTGTTTGCAAAAGTTTATGTTGCATAGCGTTCTGCTGGGAGTCCGTGCCAAAGTGTTCCTGAAAGAGGTGCATTTTTAATCTCTTTTAGAAGTCTACAATTGAATTGATGTTTCTTAGAATGAGGGGTAGCGAGTTTGAGAGGGTGCGGGCATAGAGTGTTAATGCTCAGAGGTATATGTTTTTGTTGCTACTGCAAATCTGGGATGGGAAGCTGAGGAGGTTGTGTATGCTATTCCTTCTTGGTCTGTTGGTCTTGGGAGTGTTGATTAGTATTTGAAGGTGCTCGGAGGAATGGTTGTTTAGTGCCTTGTGGATGGTGGTAAGGACATTGTATTTGATTCTTGAGGGAATGGGTAGCCAGTAGAGGAGTTTGAGGATTGGTGTGATGTGAGTCTGTCTGGATACTCGGCAGATAGTGCATGCTGCAGTGTTCTGGGCAAGTTGTAGTGGAAGAAGAAGATCGTACTTGGGTAGGCCTTAGTATATTGAGTTGCAGTAATCAAACAGAGGGATGATGGGGGCTTGGCAGATTGAGTGGAATGTTTCCGTGGTTAGGAAGGGATGAAGGTTTTGTAGAGTTCTGAGTTTGTGATAGACATACCTGGTGGTGTTCTGAATTTGGGCTTGGAAGCTCAGTTGTTGATTAAGTATGATTCCTAGGTATTTGATTTCTGTTTTGACATGGAGGTCGGTGTTGCCAGTCTTGATGGATGAGGGGAGGTAAAATTTGGATCTCTTGCAATGTGAAGAATTTCTGTTTTATTGAAGTTGACTGACAAGTTGTGGAGGTGGAGACATTTGACTATTTCGGTGAAGCAATTTGATTTTTTAATATTTGGGAGCAGACGTGGAGAAAGGTGTGTAAATCATTATGTCATCGGCATAAATTAGGCAATTGACAAAGTTTTGTATGCCTGTGCATAGGGGTTGAATGTAGATATTGAATATGATTAGCCTTGGGGTACTCCTTGAGTTAGAATGTAAGGGTATGATCGTTGGGTTCCAATTTTTATTAAACCTCCAACACACATCCCTGCTGCTCCCCCCACTTTTAGCTGGCAGGGTCCCCCCGCCATCAACCAAAAGGAACGAGCACCACCTGACACTGCCGTGGCACCCTCTTTGGCTACCATGCTTCTGCCTGCACCATTCCGAACCGACATCTGTATCGGCCACAGATTAATATGAAGAGGATGAGTCATCTGCCCTCCTACGCCTCAGTGAATGCTTATTTTTATTTATTTATTTATTTACATTCTCTTATATACCGCGCTATTCTGCATCAGTGCGGTTTACATTGAACAAACTGAAATTACATTGAACAGGGCATTATAACTTGGAGATAACTATTTTACAGGGAACATGGGCTATGGAGGGTTAAGTGGCTTGCCCAAGACCACAAGGAGCACCTGTGGGACTAGAAACCCCAGTCCTTCCGGCCCAAGGTTGCTGTCCTCTAGTGGGATTTGAACCCCCAACCTTCCGGCCTGAAGTACCTTGCCCCAACCACTAGGCCACTCCTCCACTCCGCTTATGCTTTTTCATCACCTTCTTAGGTGCCCTGCCCCCAAGGTCCTCCCCCCCGGACTATTGTCACCACCCACCAGCACCCCAGTCCCTGACTCACCAGTCGGCCGATTGCTGTTTGACTCAGCCAAGGTCAATGCCACCCATGACAGTCCTAGGCACATAGCCACAGCCGCTGACGCTCGCTGCTGCTCCTGGCTCCAACTTGGTTGGCCCCCCCCCCCGTCACAACCACTCCTGATCCATTGTCACTGACAGCCAAAGGGTGCAGGTGGATGCTGCTAACCAGTTGCGAAGAGAAAGGAGACGAGACAGGGCCTGAGGCCGCCATGACAGTGTCCAAGTCCACCGGGGCAGGCTAGTAGGCAGTGGGATCAACCGGCCAACCCAGTTATGCCCTGAATGTTCCTTGCCCTCCTGCTGCCCAGAACCCTTCCTTCTGCCAGCCTGGAAAAGGCTGAGGCCACCCCTCCCCGAAAGCCAACCCTCCCAGCCCCCACAATATTTAGACCCCCCACATAGCACTGTTGTTCCCTTGAAGGAAAAAGACCCCAGTGCTGCATGTCCCACCATCAAGTAAGGCAGATGCTCCTCCACATTCCCTCTCTCTAGCAAGGCCACACAGCCCTGACTGCCAGACCTCTCCTCTGATATAACCCCAGGATGCGGCAGCGGAAACAACTCGAGCCGCTGCTAGCCCCCAAGAAATCTCCCGCTTCCCTACCTCCCCAACCTGTAGGACAGTCCGCCCATACCAAGCCATGACATCCATCCTACAGGTCCAGACCCACTCCCATCTCCCCACACACCGAGGGAGAATCCAGAGGCTGAGAAAGGGGTTGGAAATTACCCCTACGTCCTATCCAGTGCTCCCCAGATAGCTGGGCCTGGCTGCCCATCCCCCTGCGGAGCACCAATGCATTCCCCGCACTCTGCTGACCTAAGCCCCCATGTCCTCGGCTCACCCCTCCCCCGACCACACAGCATCACACTGCCCCTATGGCCCCTGCTGCACACAGCAGAGGCAGAAGCCTTTGATGCAGGGACTGGAACCAGGGAATGAGCCAGGCCTCACCCTCAACGCCCCCCTTCTTCAATAGTCACAGCGGTGGGAGATGGGTCTGGCCCTGCATGCATGGGCCCCACAGATGCATCTCCTGCCTCTGCGCACCTCCGCGACCTTCCCAAGCCACGCAGACAAGTTCCCCTAGTTGGGGTTCCCCCCAGCAGGCCCTCAGTGAGTGAATCCTTGGGCCCCCCCCTCACCAAGGGCTCGGGCTCCAGTTGCCCAGGCAACCCAGCTGGTTCAGCCACTCAGGTTCATCGTCGAGGTGGCATAGGGAAGAGTTGCCAAATCCGCTGGTAATCTTTCACGACACAGCCCTAACTCATGTTAAAGTAATGAACGTAATTAAATCACCCTTTTCTTTCTTTTTCTTTTAATCCCCAATGCTGCCAAAGCTAAACTAACTGGCCCAGCTGTGCTAGACTGCTGGACACCAGGAAGAGAAAGAAGGGGCCTATGCTGGGCAGTAAATACCCTCATCCAGGCACCTCCTCCCCTCCCATGCCCTGCACCTGCCTGAGTCAATGAAAACCTCTCCTGGGTGCAGGAAGGGATTTCAAACTAGCTACCCCCTTGCATTTAACTACCATTGGGCCCCTCCCTCTCCTGAACCCTCTTCCCCCAGCCCCCTTGGTGTGTGGCTTGGGCCTACACTCCTGGGCTAGGCACCCAGTTACTCTAGGCCAATGGGAACCCGGCTCCACAGCAAGAGGGAAATTCTTCTTGCTCTCTCACTCTGGACTCCTCTCACTTTTATTCCATGGTCTAGGTCACTAAGATCTTTGCACAGTTCTGTGACGGCATCCCTGATCTCATCTTTTATGGAGGCTATGCTCTTTTTGATCTCTCTCATCTACACCTCCATATCCTTCTTTGCTAGTAACTTCTCTGTGTTTGAGTTTTTGCGATATGCATCACTTTCTTCTTCCGTGCTTTCTCTTGTTCATGTTCCTGACACTATGGTTGGCAGACAGTTTCTTTGCTCCTCTAATATTTGACTTAGAGCGTCTTTGTTTTTCCTTTTTGTCACAATGGCCATGTTCTTTGAATTTTCCCACAATCGGATTTTGTTGAATTCTGTTGTTTTGGAGTGGATTTGGGGGTCTTTTTGCATGTTTCACTCAGCTCTCCACAGTTCAGCAACCAGGCAGCCATCTTCGTCCACTGATGTCACTTCCTCCCTTAATGCTAGCATTTTAACTTAAGCCAGTCACCATGCTGGCTGAATATCAGGCACAATATTTAAACCCCAAATTTTTTTTTACCTCTCATCTGTGTTTTGATTCTGTTTCCTTGTTCTGTCTCTCATCCTTTCTCCATCTATCATTCTCTTTGACACCTATTTTCCCTTTAATGTCACTATTTTCCACCATTTTCTCTTTACTTCCCATCTTGCTATCTCTCCACATCTTTCACTATTCCTTTCCTACTACTACTTATCTATATAGCATTACTTAACCAAGAAGCACTATAAACAGGTTAAGGTTAGATGCTAGCAGGGTTGAACCAGAGTATGTATAGGGAGAAAAAAGCTGGGAAATAGCCTGAGCAACCAGGCAGCACTGCCTTCCCATATTTGGTTGTTCTCCATTAACTCCATTCCACCATCCTATTTCACTGCCCCAATTGCCTTTCCTAGTCCTTAATCTATAAGAACATAAGATATCCTATACTGAGTCAGACAAGGTCCATCGAGCCCTGTATCCTGTTTCCAACAGTGGCCAATCCAGGTCACAAGTACCTAGCAGTTTCCCAAAAAGATGCACAGGTTCCGTAATGCTTGTATTGGGGCAAGCAGTGGATTTCCCAGGTCCTTTTTAATAATGGTTTATGGACCTTTCCTCCAGGAACTTGTCCAAACCTTTTTTAAACCCAGCTACACTAACAGCTTTTACTACATCCTCCAGTAAAGAATTCCAGAGTTTGAGTGAAAAAATATTTTCTCTTATTAGTCTTAAAAGGGTTACACTGTAGCTTCATTGCATGTCCCCTAGTCTTTCTACGTTTTGATGGTGTAAACAATCTATCTACATTTACCCATTCCACTCTTCATTATAGACCTCTATCATATCTCCCCCTCAGCCATCTCTTTTCCAAGTTGAAGAGCCCTAACCTTTTAAGTCTCTCCTCATAGGGGTATCCTTCAATCCTCTTTACCATTTTGGTGACTCTTCTCTATACCTTTTCTAATTCCGCTATATCTTTTTAAAGATACGGCGACCAGAATTACACACAATATTCAAGGTGCGGTTGCACCATGGAACGACAGAGGCATTATAATATTCTTTGTTTTATTCTCCATTCCTTCCCTTATGATTCCTAGCATTCTATTTGCTTTCTTGGCTGCCGCTGCACACTGGGCAGAGGTTTTCAACGTGTTATCCATGATGATGCCTAAATCGTTTTCCTGGTAGTTCCTAATGTGAAACCTTGCATTTGTAACCATAGTTTGGGTTGTTCTTTCCTAGGTGCTTAGCTTTGCACTTGTCCACATTAAATTTCATCTGCCATTTGAACATTCAGTCTTTCAATTTATGTTGGTCCTCTTGCAATTTTTCACAATCCTCTTGGTTTTTAACAACTTTGAATAATTTTGTCTCATCTGCAAATTTGATTACCTCACTCGTTATTCCCATTTCCACGTCATTTAGGAATATGTTAAAAAGCAGCAGACCCAGCACAGATCCCATTATTCACCTTTCTCCATTGGGGAAGTTGGCCATTTAGCCCTACCCTCTGCTTTCTATCTTTTAACCAGTTCCTGATCCACAATAGTGCATTGCCTCCTACCATGACTTTTTAATTTGGTCAAGAGTCTCTCATGAGGGACCTTGTCAAAGGCTTTCTGAAAATCCAGATACACTATATCAACTGGCTCACCTACAGTATGTCTACCTGTTTATTCACACCTTCAAAAAACATCATCTTTCCATCTCCCTCTTTCCCTCCACCTTTAGTTTGATCTTTTATCATTTAAGATATGTTTTTAGTATGAGATTTTACCTTGCTTTAAGTAATTAATTGCTGCACCCTGTTCTGAACAAACTGCTGTAAGGGTAAGTTATAACTAAGTAAACAAATAAAAGCCAAGTTCCCACTAATGCAGTGCTATTTCTGATAAAAATAAATTAGCACCACGGTTTCTTATTACAGAGTTTATCTACAGTAATTCTGGAAAAATACATGCAATGGTCCTAGGGAGATAATTTTATAAGAGAGCACTGAGGCACGGAAGGCACAGAGGTGCATAGTATGCGCTTTTATAGAACAGATTCTGCAAAAGCTGCCATACAAAGTTACACCTCCTCCAAGGAAGGAGGAATTTTGTGTGTATGTGTATCAAAAGGAATCAGCATGTATGTATGTACTTTATGAGATACAAGCATAGATGTTGAATCCTCCCCCCCCCCTCCATTCTCCACTTACAGGAATGTCCTCATGCATATCACATAAAAGTAGGTGTTATGATTTTTGAGTGCCTATTTTTATGCACATATACCCCTTGGAAATTGTAAGCTCCTATTTACTTGAATGGGTAAAATGCTGATCTCCATGCTCAAGTCACTTACAAAATTACTTTCATAGAGGGTAATTTTCAGTCAGGCAGCAGTACTTGCAGGTCCACTGGTGATTTGTACTCGAGAGTTTACAAGTCTATAAAGGAGACTCCCTATGAACATTCCATGGGCTACAGTGACACTGGGATTTTTTTCCTGCATACTTGGCAGTTGCAAAATATGCAGGTTAAATTCTTACAAAGCAGTCCAGAAATTTCAAAATGAAATCAGTTTGTTTATTTAAACTGGGCCTTCTCTAGCTTCATCCCCAGCACTACCTACTTTCCCTGATGAGGGCCTGGGACAATTTTGAAAGATTTTTTTTTTGGTGGATAAACTTCCACAGAAATCTCTTTGAAAATTACCCCTTAGCAAATGTTTAGGTTATACTGAAAATATTTTGCAAGACAACTATAATCAGCAAAAAGGCCATATGAAATATTTTGAGAATTCTCATGATTAGTAAGAAACAAATTGTGGCCAGTGAAAGAGTCTGGCAGAACATCTCAAGAATGTAAGGAAGTGTCACAGACAGCAGACGCCAAGTATGAAATCCATACACTGTTATCAGTGGGTAGAAAGTAGTGTTCTCTGGCCTACTTCTTTCAGATGGAAAACTACTTTCCAGCCTGCAAGTCAGTAAACAAGGCACACCCAATCTGACTTTCACATGCAGACAAAGTGCCCTCAAGTGGTGAAGGATATGTACAGGATTATTTCCTACAATATGTCGAACAAAAGCAGTAAATAAAAAGAGAAACAAAAAGGAAAATAAAGAGATGCCGTTTTACTGGACTAGCTTAATACATTTGTAGACTAGCTTTCAAAGATTACAACCTTCTTTTTCATGTGAGGACAGTATACCTTTGAAAACTAGTCTACAAATGCATTTAGTCTGATAAAAAGGTATCACCTTATTTTCCTTTTTGTTTCTCTTTTTATTTAGCTACCATTACAATGGACTAACACGGCTATCATACGTCTTGAACTAAAGCAGCACACTACAGCAATATTAACAAATTATTCTGAATTATATAAAAAAGGTAGAAACTCAAACACACTTTGTTGAGTCTTGTCTTTTCTTTGTTGTAGTAACTGGTAAAGTAATTAAGGGTAGAACCCATATTATGATTTCTTTTATAATCTATTTAAATCTTTAATCTCTTATTTACTTCTAAAAGATGCACAGACCTCTACAGGTTTCCTAGAAGGCAAACAACTTCATGTGAGGTTAAAAACTATTCAGAGCTACTTTAAAGGCAGCAGGCTCCATACACTCCCTAAAATCTGTACTCCATCCCACAGTTAATTTTGTTATTAAAGAGAAAATATATCTGTTTGGCTGATTTTATACAATGTCAAAGTTTAAAAATTCATATACCAAAATCCTAAAATCAAAATCATATCCAGTAAGAGAGGAGAGCACCTAAGCACTTATAGCTCCCCTAGGAGAGAATGGTGTTTGAATTGG
Source organism: Ichthyophis bannanicus (assembly GCA_033557465.1). NCBI lineage: Eukaryota > Metazoa > Chordata > Amphibia > Gymnophiona > Ichthyophiidae > Ichthyophis > Ichthyophis bannanicus. The sequence goes on from CM066042.1 coordinate 137,382,094, forward strand.
CCTTTCACAAGTTTTATGCTTAAGGAATGCAATTTTATAAAGGATTTTTCAAGCATATATGCTAGTATTCATATGTAAAATCTCTTATAAAAATACCTGCCATTTAAAAAGTATGCACAATGCAATTAGACCCACACTTGTACATGCTTAAAGGAAGCATGTTCAGGGGAGGAGTCTGGACAGAACACGGGCAGGATTACAATTTGTGTGTATTTTATAAAATAGGCACATATTTTGGGGCATGTTTAATAAGCCATGTGCCGGTAACATGTGTGTGGGTCATGTTACCAGTGCAGGGCTTTGGGCTAACTGCAGGGGGGCTTGTACATATGTCCCCCTGCAGTTATTGCGCTGTAGCACAGTGAACCTGCTGTGGGTACAACACACACCACCCACTGAAGTGGCATTAGTTGCACTCATCTACCTTTTTGGAACTTGAGAGGTACAGTACTTGTGACCTGGACTGGCCACTGTTGGAAGCAGGATATTGAGCTTGATGGACCTTTCGTCTGACCCAGTGTGGCATCTCTTATGTTCTTATGTACCTGTAGTTAACACCAGACACAGCTGATTGGCAGGCTGTCTTTTTTAAATCCTGAGAGTATCATGGAGGTTTTGAGAGAATTCCTGTGAATTCTTGCACTATTAAGAGTGAGTATGTTTTTGTACTTTTCCTTGGTGCCATAGCGGAAGTGTTTTATTTATAGTTCGTCTCTCACAGAATCAGCTCTGATGTAGGTATTTTTCACCAAAACACCTGGGCCCTATTCGTGGTGTTGGGTACGTGATTTGGAGAGATGTGGTAAAAGAAGACCATAGAAAAAGGTAGCAGAATGTTGATTTGCTGATTATGGGATGCCAGATGCTAGCTGCTCTGGCAAATGTACATGTTGACGAAGAGAGCGTGGCAAGACACTACAGAGATTATAAATACTACAGATACTACAAAGGTTAAAAGCAAAGCATTTTGAGATAAGTATTGATATGTATGTTATATCTTAAAAGGAAATGCTATGGGCCTGATTCTGTAAAGCAACTTGCGGGACTGTACGTCCCGGTGGGACGTGCAGCCCCGCAAGCTGTCCTGCCCCAATTCTGCATTCTTCTCCTCACATGCACAGAGCCACTGTTAAGGGAGAGCAGAACAGGGGTCGGCATGGGGGCAGGGCGTAGTCGGGCCAGGCACCCGGATGTACAGGGCTGATTCAGGTCATGGCCCTGTACATTTGTGGAGTGCTGGGAGGACACCCAGCTTATCCCACCTCAGAGGTGGAATAAGCACGGGACACCCCTTCTCACCAGTCCAGCAGCCCCCCAGGAGGAAGAGCGCAGTTGAAGGTGAGGCCCTGCTGCCTGATCCTGGCCCTGACGGACCCCACCAAGGGTTGGGTGGTGGGAAACCTGCTCAGGAAGGTGTCCGGCCTGCGGGAGTGGCGGGGGCTTTGTCGTCTTGTCACCTGGATGTCTCCCATGGCCTCTGAAGGGGCGCACCGGACCATTCTTGTGCCTAATCCTGTTACTGCAGGGGCGACTAGCTCCCATGGTGTAGAGTCAGGTACAAGGGAGCGTGTCCTGCTTTGGGATGTCTGGACGGTCTGGACATGCCCTTTCCTAGATCGGGCTCTACATGTTTTTGAAAATGCTCTTTTTGCAGCAGTAATTTGGATATTATTTTGGATTATGTTTGCAAAGTAGTGGTGGTAGTGGCGATATAAGGGAAGGAGATGAAGGGAACACTGTTTGAACTCACATTGATGGCACAGTGTGGCATAACTCAGCTTACTAGGGGAAATGATGAAATATTAAGTCCAAATATGCCTTTCAAGTTAATCAGTAAATGTGTTAATTCCTAAAGAGACAGTCCTGAAAACTTTTACTTTTTCTTTTGGTTGGACATTTACAACAAACTTACTACCGAGTTCAGTTTCTGCTAGTACCCCATTGGTCCATTCTGCTATATTTTATGTGAAATTAGTTGTTTATAACTTCACACTCACTCAAAGAAATCATTCATTCTTTTCCCATTGCTACTTTGTTGGGTAGTGGCAATTTACATATGAGAACAAAGTAGCAATGAAACAAGAAAGAATGAATGAATTTTGATGCTATGTTTAAAAAGAAGCGATTTGAAGAAAATTTCTTTAAGTGAGCATAAAGTTCTTACAAGAAGTGCACAACAGATTTAAAATAACTTATTTCACATAAAATATTGCAAAATGGTTCAACGGGATACAAGCTGAAACTGAGCTGGTAGTAATTTTGTTGTAAAGGTCAGACAAAAAGCGTAGTTACTCACCTGTAACAGGTGTTCTCCAGAGACAGCAGGAATCAGTCCTCACATATGGGTGACGTTGACGCCGACGGAGCCCGCGCGGAGCAAATCCCCAGCTTTCACAGAAAGCCTTTGGGAGTTGCTACCATGCATGCGTGGTCCCCTTCCCGCCCAAGGGTGCCATCTTGCTCAGTCAAATGACCTAGGTAATAGACGGCAAACAATGAAGAAAAATATAATTGGACTGCAACTCCAAGGGGAGGAGGGAGGGTTGTGAGGACTGATTTCTGCTGTCCCCGGAGAACACCTGTTACAGGTAACTACGCTTTCTCCGGGAACAAGCAGGAAATCAGTCCTCACATATGGGACTCCCCAGCTACAGCCTACCTTGAACCTATAGCGCAAAACAAAAAAAAGGCTCCTTCAGCAAGAGCCGCAATGAAATACTAACTAGGGAAGCAGCAATCTGGTAGCCTGAACACAGAGGGGTCAGAGGGCAGGAGTTGCCTAGACCTCAAACAGGTTACGGAGCACTGCCTGGCCAAAGGCACTGTCCCGTCAGGACTCCCTATCCAGGCATTAATGAGCTACGAAGGTCTGACTCGAAGATCAGGTGGCGGCCCGGCAGATGTCCGCCAAAGGAACAGAGCGCAGGTGAGCTACTGATGCTGCCATGGCCCTGACCCAATGAGCCGTAACACGGCCCTCCTGCGGAAGCACCGCTCCCTCATAAGCCCAGGCAATACAGTCCGCCACCCAAGTGGACAGTGTACGCTTTGTCACTGCCTTCCCCAGTTTACTGGGGTCGTAGGAAACGTAAAGCTGAGAGGCTTTCTAGTGAGTTTGCGTACACTGGATGTAGAAGGACAGAGCCCTTTTACAGTCCAGGGTATGGAGGACTGCCTCTGCCTGACTGGCATGCAGCCTAGGAAAGAAGGTAGGAAGAACCACCTCTTGGTTGAGGTTGAATGAGGAGACAACCTTCGGATGGAATTTGGGATGTGTGCGAAGCACCACCCTATTCTTGTAGAACATAGTATAAGGCCTCTCCGCCACAAGAGCCTGCAGCTCACTCACTCTCCGGGCAGAAGTGAGCGCAACCAAGAATACCACTTTCCAGGAGAGGTACAGGAGGTGGCACATGGCCATCAGCTCAGAGGGAGGCCTGGTAAGCTGCCCCAACACGACATTAAGGCACTGAGGTGCACTCTGACGGAGTTGGACTTAAGTCCCATCTTGGAAAGGTGGAGGAGGTATTGCAACACCATCACCACCGGGCAGGAAAAGGAGTCCATCTTTTGCCTGGCACACCAGACAGAAAACCTGTGCCACTTAAAGGTGCACGTCCACCTGGTAGATGGTCTATGTGAAGCCAGAAAGACCTTCTCAACTTCCTCCGGAAGAAGGAGCGGGGCGAGAGTCACCCTCTCAGCAGCCACGCCGTCAGCGAGAGGGAGCTGAAGTTGGGATGCAGGAGAGAGCCCCCCTCCTGGGAGAGGAGCTGTGGGGATGAACTCAGGGGAATGGGAGTCTCCACCGCTAGCTGCAGAAGCAGGAACCACAGTTGCCGAGGTCACCATGGTGCTATGAGAAGGACAAAAGCTCTGTCCTGAAGGAACTTGAACAGAGTCCTGGTGACTAGAGGTGTCGGGGGAAAAGCATACAGAAGTCCCACCGACCATGAGACTCGGAAGGCATCAGCAGCCACCCTGGCTGGATGCGGCTGTCTTGAGCAGAAACAGGGTAGCTGGTGATTGTCCGGGCTCACAAACAAGTCCATCACCGGTTCCCCACAGGTCTGGAAAAGCCTGTTGGCCACTGCCCAGTCCAGCTGCCACTCGTGTGGCTGGAGGATCCTGCTGAGTCTGTCTGCCAGCCGGTTGTCCTGGCCCGGCAGGAATACTGCCCTGAGGAGAATTCCCTGCCAGGTTGCAAAAGAGCAAAGGTCCAGGGCCTCCTGACAGAGGGTGTGAGAGCCCGTACCCCCCCCCATTTGTTTAATTAGAACATGGCTACTTGGTTCTCCGTTTGGACCAGGACTGACCTGTGATCCAGGTATGGCTTGAAAACCCTCAGGGCGAGACGGATGGCCCAAAGCTCCAACAGATTGATCTTTTGGGCCCTTTCGTCTGGGGACCAAACTCTGTGTGCAGTACTCCTGGCAATGGGCTCCCCAGCCCAACAAGGAGGCATCCGTGGCAAGGACCCTTGAGTGGGGAAGGGCCTGAAAAGGCATGCCTGCCCTCAAGTGTTGAGGTGAGAGCCACCAAGTCAGGGATTGCATCAGGTGCCTGGTTACCTTGATCCTGTCCTGGAGATGTCCCATGGCCTGGGACCATTGATCTCTGAGGCACCACTGGGCTGTAGAGGCATCTGGAGTGACATGGACTGTGGAGGCCATGTGCCCAAGGAGACGCAGCAATTGCCTCGCTGGCACAGAGGAACTGTGGCTCACTTTCCCTGCAATGGCAATAAGCCTGCTCGCCCTGTCTGCAGGCAGAAAGGCCTTCGACTGAAGGGTATTGAGCCTTGCCCCAATGACGTCTAACTCATGAGTCGGGCAGAGGCTGGATTTGGGGTACCTGATTACAAACTCCAAGTGCTGTAGGACCTGAATGGTGCGAGCTGTGGCCTGCTGCACCTCGGTGGCCGAAGTGCCCCTAATGAGCCAGTCGTTGAGGTAGGGGAAGACGAAAATCCCCTGAAGCCTGAGGAAGGCGGCAATCACCGCCAGGCATTTTGTGAATACCCTGGGGGCCGAGAAAAGGCCAAATGAGAACATGCTGTACTGGTAGTGGTTATCCCCCACCACAAAGCATAGGTACTGCCTGCGGCTTGGGAGGTAAGGATGTGTGTGTAGGTATCCTTTAGGTCTAAGGAGCATAGCCAGTCTCCCTGGTGCAGGTAGTGCAGCAATATTCCAAGTTAGAGCATCTTGAACTTTTCCCTCACCAGGAATTTGTTGAGGTTGCGCAGATCGAGGATGGGCCTTAGGCCCCCTGTCCTCTTTGGGACGAGGAAGTATCTGGAGTAGAACCCCTTGCCCTTGAGGTGATGGGGCACTGGTTCCACGGCATGGTCCTCGAGAAGACCTGCCAACTCCTTCAGAAGAAGGTCCCGGTGAAGGGGAGACCTTGGAGGCTCTCCGGGGAAGTAGTGAGGAGGCACTTGGGCGAGATGGAGGAGGTATCCCTCCCTGACCACTTGTAATGCCCATGAATCGGTGGTAATGGCCTGCCACCGGTGGGCATACAAGGCAAGTTGACCCCCTGTGGGCTGTCCAGTTCCAGCTGGGAGAGAGGCCATGCTGCTGGAGTCAAAAGCCCCCAGCAGGCTGGGCCGGAGCAGGGGCCTGGGACTTGGGGGCCTTCTGCTTATGCGGGCCATGCCTCTGTCCCTTGGCCTGCTGCCCCTTTGGGGGAACCGGGGAGGCCTGATAAGGGGGGGGGGGGTAGTTTCAGTAAGCAGCTCCCTTCCACGGGTAAAAGGGCTTTTTACCCAAACCCTTCTTACAAGGAGGGGCAGAGGTCTTCTTAGACAGCCGTGTCCTCGTCATGAACTCGGTCTCCAGTTCTGCAGCCTTGTCGGTCATGGGTTTGCCAAAGAGATTCTACCCTTTGCATGGGACATCGACCAGCTTGTCCTGAACCCATTGCTCGAGGTCAGACGACTGCAGCCAAGCCTGGCGGAGTGCACCGATGCCCGCCGCGGCTACCTGGGCCGCTGACTCAAACCCGTCATAGGCTGCCTGAGACATAAATTTGGAGCATTCACGGACTACTTTGGACAGGCCCTTGAAGCGCTGAAAGGGTTCCTCGGAGAAACCAGCCGAGAACCCGGCGAGTTCCTTCGCCAGGTCTCTCATGTACATGCCCATGTACAACTAGTGTTGCCTGGATGTGACAGTTCAGCATTTCGCCCTGGAAAAACTTTCTGCCGAGGGCATCCAAGTTGCGGGCCTCCCAACTGGGAGGCACCAAGGAATGCATCTTCTGGCTCTTAAGCCGACACATGGCCGATTCCACAACCATGGAATTGTGTGTCAGCTGTGATTTATGGAATCCAGGGCTCCGGCAGACTCGATACATCGGGTCGAGCAGCTTGCTGTTCAATGGCGTTGACACCGGTGTCTCCCACATGCGAAGCATGAGTCTTTCCAGGATCGGAGGAACGGGTACCGTGAGGGTCTCCCGAGGAGGAGCCTCATATTGGAGGATCTCGAGCTCGTCGGCTCGAGGCTCCTCCTCAGACTCTGTGGGGAAAGCCAATGCCTTGGATATATTCTGCACGAAGTCCATAAAACCCATGTCCTCTGGTAGGGACCTTCTCCGAGGTTCAGACACGGGGGAATCTGAAGGGACGTCCCTATGCCTCCGGGTATCCGGGACTGCTCATCCTCCGTCTCCCATGCCGAGGCTTCCTCGGGCATCGAGAGCCCCGGCGCCGTCTGTCCTGACGCCGGCAGACTCGGCGGCGACGACCTTGGTCCCAAACAGGAGGCCGAGTGTGACCTTGGCCGAAGATCGACTCGAGTCCGAAAGGTCTCGAGGATTGGCTCGGCCTCAGGGGTCGACTTTGATGTTGAGGGCCCGGTGGTTGGGGCGGAGGAGCCGGACATCAGTGCCCGCTGCTGTTCAATGAAGGCAGTAAAACTGCGCTCCAAAGCCGCCATCCTGGACACGGGTTTGGGAGGCTCCGCAGCCACTGGCTCGGGCTTCGACATGGTCATCAGAGACTTTTGGCAAAACTAAAGAGTCATGGGATAGGAGGCAGTGTACTATTGTGGATCAGGAACTGGTTAAAAGATAGAAAGCAGAAGGTAGGGCTAAATGGCCAATTTTCCCAATGCAGAAAGGTGAATAGTGGTGTACCCCAGGGATCTGTGCTGGGTCCGCTGCTTTTTGACATATTCATAAATGACCTGGAAAGTGGAATAACGAGTGAGGTTATCAAATTTGCAGATGACACAAAACTATTTAAAGTTGTTAAAACCCAAGAGGATTGTGGAAAATTGCAAGAGGATCTTGATAAATTGGAAGACTGGGCATCAAAATGGCAGATGAAATTTAATGTGGACAAGTGCAAGGTTATGCACCTAGGGAAGAACAACCCAAACTATGGTTACACGATGCAAGGTTCCACATTAGGAACCACCACCCAGGAAAAAGATTTAGGCGTCATTGTGGATACCATGTTAAAACCCTCGGCCCAGTGTGCAGCAGCGGCCAAGAGAGCAAATAGAATGCTAGGTATGATAAGGAAAGGAATGGAAAATAAAACAAAAGATATTATAATGCCTCTATATCGTTCCATGGTGAGACCGCACCTTGAATATTGTGTGCAATTCTGGTCGCCGTATCTTAAAAAGGATATAGCGATTTTAGAAAAGGTTCAGAGAAGAGCCACCAAAATGGTAAAGGGGATGGAAGGATACTCCTATGAAGAAAGGCTAAAAAGGTTGGGGCTCTTTAACCTGGAAAAGAGACGGCTGAGGGGAGATATGATAGAAGTCTATAAATTAATGAACGGAGTGGAACGGGTAAACATAGATCGATTGCTTACCTTATCAGAATATAGAAAGACTAGGGGACATGCAATGAAGCTACAGGGTAAACTATTTAAGACTAATAAAAGAAAATATTTTTTCACTCAACGTGTAATCAAACTCTGGAATTTGTTACCGGAGGATGTAGTAAAGGCTGTTAGTGTAGCTGGGTTTAAAAAAGGTTTGGACAAGTTCCTGGAGGAAAGGTCCATAAACCATTATTAAGAAGGGACCCAGGATATCAATGCTTGAACCAATACAAGCATTGTGGAACCTGTGTCCCTTGGGGAAACTGCTAGGTACGTATGACCTAGATTGGCCATTGTTGGAAACAGAATACTGGGCTTGATGGACCTTGGTCTGACCCAGTATGGCATATCTTGTGTTCTTATGATGCCAGTTCCCCCAGAGGGGAGTCTTTGACCAGAACAGTGGGTACTTGCCTTGGCTGGTCCGGTTCTCAGCGAGAAACTTTGGCCGGGTGCTCCTTCTCTGATGATCCTGGCATGCGCTCGGGGCTCCGCAGCCAGTCCCGCGAGGAGCCCAGCCACTTGGAGCCATCCAGAGACGCTGCCTTCGAGGATTTATTTATTTATTTATTAAATTAACGATTTTTATATACCGTCTTTCTACAAGTCAAGACGGTTTACATGGAACAAATTAGCAGTATGTTTCAACTGTTTACATAGAACAAGATAACGATGAATACATATGGTAACGAGAAGAACTATATACAAAGATCAACTATTTACATATGAATTTGCAATAAGGCATATGGTTGTGTTAAAGAAATTGAGTTTTGCAGAAGGGATAGGGAGGAGGGTGTAAAGGTTATGATCTAAGGAGGAAGGGAAAAATGTTCAAGGAAAAGATGGGTTTTCAACTTTTTTCGGAACTCAGAGTGGTTTGAACAGTTCCGAAGTTCATGAGGAAGGGAATTCCATAAGGATGGAGCATAGAGGGAAAAGGCCTTGTTACTTGTCGATTGTTTAGAGCAGTGGTTCTCAACCTTTTTTGTACCGTGACCCCTTTTACCATTGGTCAACTTGTGATGACCCCCAATGATAAAATCAAATGCGTCTCTCTTCCTTTACCGTTAATGCATTGTCGCTGTAGTCATTTGTTGAATTATTAATATATTATAGGCCTTTCATTATGTTTTTATTTATAAAATTTACTTATTTAAACCACAATAACTAATCCCAATAACAAGTAATAATATTTGATTTCAAAATTATGATTTTGTAATCAAATCACTAATATGAAATAAAATTATTTTTTCTACCTTTGTTGTCTGACCTGTTTATTCTCTGATCATGCTGGTCCCAAGCTGAGGCTTCTGCTTTCCTGTCTTCTCTTAGCTCTCTTTCTGTGGTCTATGGTCCATCTGCCATTTCTTATCTTTTCTTTCATTTTCTTCACTTCTTTCCATCAGCCTATTTCCAGTCCCAGTAACCCTCCCCAGTATCAGCCCCTTTCTCCAGGACCAAGCAGGAAGTCAGTCCTCACATATGGGTGTCATCGGCGCCGATGAAGCCCCAGCGGAGCATTTCCCCAGCTTTCTATGAAAGCCTTTGGGAATGCAGGCACACATGCGCGGTTCCCTTCCCGCCTAAAGGTGCCATCTTACCTCAGTCTCTTTTTTTCCGTGAAGCCCACCGGACGTGTGTCCTGTTTTCCCGGTTAAAATTAGATTTTTTTCGGCGATTTTCGCTATTTTTTCTCCCGGTTCGACGCCGGTTCCCCTCCCGCCGGGTTCGGTACACCGGTATCGAGCCCGATTCTTCTTTTTCGGTTTTTGCCCTTCGTGGCTGGCGTTCGCACCCTTTTTTCCATTTTCCCTTTTCCCTGGAAGGCCGGTCTTTTGACCTCGTGGGGACTCTTTTTTCCCCGATGGCTTCCAGCGGCTTTAAAAAGTGTGATCTGTGTAAGAAACTGATGTCTCTCACCGACACACACGACTGCTGCCTTCGGTGCCTCGGCCCCGACCACGACCCTAAGTCGTGCGGACCATGTGGAAAGATGTCTTCCAAGGCACTCCGAAGTCGCCAGCAGCAAAAAGAAAGGCTTTTCTTGGACTCAGCCTCCGGCCGGGCCCGGACCTCGTCTGAGGCCTCGACATCTCGGGATTCCGATCCCTAGCGCCGTCGAAGCTCCTCGGACAGGGGGTCCCCCGACCGGGAGCGCAAGAGAAAGAAGCGGCACGCGAGGGCGTCGTCGGAGGAGGTCCCTGACTCCTCGAGGGCCAGGTCTAAGACCCCCGACCGTCGCCCCGGGCCCGTGGAACACGAGAAGCCTGCAAAAGTTCCTCGCGTGGAGCCGGAGTCTGCTGAACATGTAAGCCCCGTAGTCCTCGAGGACTCTCCTCCCAGGGAGCCGACGTCGGGCCCGGTGCCGCCGGCTGCTGCTTCTCCCGAGTTGAGTCTCAGGATGACAGCCTTGGAGAGCAGATTGTCTACCTTCATGGAGCAGCAGCGGGCACTGATGGCCAGCCTGTCTGGCGCATCTGCCCCGACCACCGGGACATCAACTTTGAAGTCGACCCCGGAGACCGAGCCGATACTCGAGTCCATCGTGGCTCAGAGTCGACCTCGGTCGCGGTCTCCCTTGACCTCCCATTCGGGACCGAGGGCATCGACGCCGGTGCCTCCGGTGTTGGGGCGGGTGCTCCAGGGCCCCGCGGGGTCGGACCCTGACTCCTCCTCGGACGAGTCAGCTTGGGAGACGGAGGACGAGGAGTCTCCTGATACCTTCAAGACTCGGTGCGTCCCTTCGGACTCACTGCAGTCTGAGCCCTGGAGTAGGTCCCCCCCGGAGGATACTCGGTTCTCAAAGTTTGTCCGGGATATGGCCGCTGCCTTGGCTATTCCGGCGGACCCCGAAGAGGAGCCTCGAGCTGAAGAGCTTGAGGCCCTACAGTATGACTCTCTTCCGAAGGAGGCCTTTACTGTTCCGGTTCCTCCGATGCTGGAACGGCTCCTCTTCCGTATGTGGGAGGCACCGGCCCCGGCCCCGGCCCCGGTTCTCAGCAAGTGAGTCGATTCGATCTATCGACTTCGGAAGAGCCCTGGTTTTCAAAAGGCACAGCTACCACACCATTCTATGGTTGTGGAATCGACCATGCATCGTCTGAAGAGCCAGAAGATGCACTCCGCGGTGCCCCCTGGCAGGGAGGCCCGGAACCTAAGAATATAAGAACATAAGACATGCCATACTGGGTCAGACCGAGGTCCATCAAGCCCAGTATCCTGTTTCCAACAGTGGCCAATCTAGGTCATACGTACCTAGCAATATCCCCAAAAGACACAGGTTCCACAATGCTTGTACTGGGTCAAGCATTGATATCCTGGGTCCCTTTTTAATAGTGGTTTATGGACCTTTCCTCCAGGAACTTGTCCAAACCTTTTTTAAACCCAGCTATACTAACAGCCCTTACTACATCCTCCGGTAACAGATTCCAGAGTTTGATTACACGTTGAGTGAAAAAATATTTTCTCTTATTTGTCTTAAATAGTTTACCCTGTAGCTTCATTACATGTCCCCTAGTCTTTCTATATTCTGATAGCGTAAACAATTGATCCACGTTTATCCGTTCCACTCCGTTCATTAATTTATAGACCTCTATCATATCTCCCCTCAGCCGTCTCTTTTCCAGGTTAAAGAGCCCTAACCTTTTTAGCCTCTCTTCATAGGAGTAGCCTTCCATCCCCTTCACCAATTTGGTGGCTCTTCTCTGTACTTTTTATAATAACGCTATGTCCTCGATGGCGTCGATAGAAAGTGCTTCCAGGGCTCGATGCTTGCTTGCCGTGTCCAGTCCTACCAGCTGTACATGGGCATGTACTTGCGGGATCTGGCCAAGGAATTGGCCGGGTTCTCTGCTGGTCTCTCCGGGGAACCCTTGCAGAGATTTAAGTCCTTGTCCTCGGGGATTCGGGACTGCTCGAAGTTCATGTCCCGCGCCGCCTACGATGGCTTTGAGGCTTCAGCCCGAGTTGTGTCAGCCGGCATCGCGGCTCGACACCAGGCATGGCTGCAGTCATCGGACCTCGAGCCATGGGTTCAGGACAAGTTGGTCGATGTCCCTTGCCGAGGTGAAAACCTCTTTGGCAAGCCCATGACCAAGAAGGCCGCTCAGCTCGAAACTGAGCACCTCACACGGACAAGGCTGTCGAGGAAGAACTCTGCCCCTTCTCATAAAAAGAAGGGCTCGGGTAAAAAGCCCTTTTACCTGAGGAAGGACACTGCCTACAAACAGTACCCGCAATATCAGGCTGCCCAAGCTGCCCCCCAGGGTCAGCAAGCCAAGAGCCAGGGTAATGGGCCCCGTAGGCAGAGGACCCCCAAGCCTCAGGCCCCTGCTACCACTCATCAGGGTGGGGGTTTTTGACTCCTTGAGCGTAGCCTCTCCTCCACTGCTCTCCCAACCCTGCACAGGAGGTCGCCTCGCCCTCTTTGCCCACCAGTGGCCCCTTATCACTGGGGACAGTTGGGTGCTGGAGATAGTCCACAAGGGCTATGCCCTCCATTTTCACCAACTGCCTCCACCATATTTTCCAGGGGAGCCTCCAAGGCCTCCCCTGCACACAGACCTTCTTCTTCAAGAGTTTCATGGTCTGTTGGTGGACAGGGCGGTGGAGCCTATGCCTCCCCACTTGCAAGGTCACAGTTTCTACTCCAGGTATTTCCTGGTGCCCAAAAGAACCGGTGGCCTTCGACCCATTCTGGACCTCAGGAACCTCAACAAGTTTCTAGTGAAGGAGAAGTTCAAGATGCTTACTCTTGGAACACTTCTACCCTACCTCCAGCAGGGAGATTGGCTATGCTCCTTAGATCTAAAGGATGCGTACACTCACATCCTCATTCATCCAGAGCACAGAAAGTACCTCAGGTTCATTGTGGGAGGAAACCATTATCAGTACAGGGTGCTGCCTTTCGGCCTCACCTCCGCCCCCAGAGTCTTTACAAAGTGCCTAGTAGTGGTGGCGGCCTACCTGAGAAATCAGGGAATCTTTGTCTTCCCCTATCTGGACGACTGGCTCATCAGGGGTCAGACGTGCCAGGAGGCCAAACAAGCCACCCTCAGGACTATTGCTCTTCTACAAAGCCTTGGGTTTGTCATAAACTTCGCAAAGTCCACTTTGCTTCTCTCCCAAAACTTGGAGTTCATAGGGGCAAGGCTGGACTCGCTGCTGGCAAAGGCTTTCTTGCCAGTAGACAGGGCCCAAAGGTTGATAGCCTTGGCAAATCAGTTTCTCAGCAGGTCCCTGGTCTCCGCCAGGCTCTGCCTGAGGCTTCTGGGCCACATGGCTTCGACAGTACATGTGACCCCCAATGCCAGGCTCCATATGCGGCCTGCACAGTGGTGCCTTCGGGCTCAGTGGTCACAGGCCACAGGCAGCCTCAGAGACAGGATAAGGGTGTCCAGACCATTTCTGCACTCCCTCTCCTGGTGGCTTCACCCACCCAATCTTCTGAGGGGGGGTGCCTTTTCAGATTCCAGGGTACACAGTAGTGGTGACCACAGACACCTCCCTGCAAGGCTGGGGGGCTCATTGTCTGGGCAAGTGCACCCAGGGCCTGTGTTCTCCCTGGGAAGCTGCACAGCAGATCAATCTCCTCGAACTCAGAGCTATTCGATTAGCACTCAAAGCTTTCACTCCTACCCTGGCTCACCAGTCTGTCCTGATTCAGACAGACAACCAAGTTGCCATGTTTTATGTGAACAAACAGGGCGGAACTGGGTCCAGGATCCTTTGTCGGGAGGCTCAGGACCTTTGTTCCTTTGCCCTCAAGCACAACATGCTCCTCAGAGCTGTGTACCTTCCAGGCCAGGACAACTACCTGGCGGACAGATTAAGCACAGTACTGCAGCCCCACGAGTGGCAGCTGCATCCTTCAGTAGTTCAGAAGATCTTCCTGACATGGGGTCTCCCTTTGATAGATCTCTTTGCCAGCCCCATGAACAAGCAACTGCCAAAGTTCTGCTCCAGGCAACTGCATCCTCTGCGGATAGCAGCGGATGCTTTTCTGATATCCTGGTCTCAGGGCCTCCTGTATGCGTTTCCTCCCACGCCATTAGTGGCCCGAACTCTATTCAAGATTCTTCAGGACAAGGCCTCGGTCCTGCTGGTGGCTCCCAGGTGGCCGAGACAGCCTTGGTTTCCTCTTCTACTTCAGCTGGCGGTGGAACCTCCACTACCTCTGGGGTTGCAACCCGACCTTCTCTCACAGGAACAGGGTTCCCTTCTGCACCCCAATCTCAAAGCTCTCAATTTGATGGCCTGGAGGCTGCAAGGGTAGTCTTGGCTCCCTGGGGCCTACCTCAGGAAGTTGAGGAGGTTGTCCTAGCCTCTAGGAAACAGTCCACTAGGAAAACCTATGCTCTCAAATGGAAAAGGTTTTCTGTGTGGTGTCAGCTGCGTACAGAGGATCCTTTCTCCTGTACTGTGCCAGTAGTCCTTCAGTACTTACTGCACTTGTCAAATCAAGGCCTTAAATCCAATTCTGTTCGGGTCCACCTCTCAGCTCTAGCAGCTCACCACTCTCTGGTGGAGGGACATTCTCTATCTGGTCACCCCTAGGTGGCCCGCTTTCTTAGAGGCTTGCTTTTGCTCAAGCCTCCCATCCGTCCTCCTGCCCCTGAGTGGGAGCTGAATGTGGTCTTGCAGCAACTGACTCGCCCACCTTTTGAGCCGATGGCTACTTGTCCACTCCGCTTCCTCTCCTGGAAGACACTCTTCCTGATAGCCCTTACCTCGGCTAGGCGAGTGAGTGAGCTTCAGGCTCAAGTCTGTGATAGGCCTTACACCAGGATTTACAGGAACAGGGTAGTCCTTAGGACTCATCCCAAGTTCCTCCCTAAGGTTGTCTCCTCTTTCCACCTCAACCAGGAGGTGGTTCTTCCAACATTCTTCCCTAGGCCTCATGCAAGCCAGGCTGAAGCAGTTCTGCATACCCTGGACTGTAGGAGGGCCTTATCCTTCTACCTTGACCGTACGCAAGGACATAGAAGGGCTACTCAGCTCTTCGTCTCCTTTGACCCCAATAAGTTGGGGTTGCCTGTGTCCAAGTGTACCTTGTCCATCTGGGTGGCTGACTGTATCACCTGGGCTTATAAGGCGGCTGACCTTCCTTTGCAGGGTCGGGTTACGGCCCAACAAGTCAGGGCAATGGCTGCCTCAGTGGCTTATCTCCACTCTGTGCCCTTGGTAGACATCTGCAGGGCTGCAACTTGGTCTTCAAGCCAGACCTTTGCGGCCCATTACTGCCTGGAGAGGGAGTCCCGTAGGGATAGTGCTTTTGGCCAAGCAGTACTCCGGAATCTCTTTGAGGTTTAGGCAACTCCTGCCCTCTGTTGGGCTACCGGTGGAGGTTGTGTCCTTGAAAAGCCTTTCTTTGCTGCTGAGACTAAAGGGAGTTCTCTTGTTCAGCCTGGGTTCCTCGGTAGCCCAGAGCTTGGGAGTCACCCATATGTGAGAACTGACTTCCTGCTTGGTCCTGGAGAAAGAGTAGTTACTCACCTGTAACAGGTGTTCTCCAGGAGCAGCAGGAATCAATCCTCACAACCCTCCCTCCTCCCCTTGGAGTTGCAGTTGTACAAAGTTTATTTTTCATTTTTGTGTGCTGTTCTTAGCTATGTCATTTGACTGAGGTAAGATGGCACCTTTAGGCGGGAAGGGAACCGCGCATGTGTGCCTGCATTCCAAAAGGCTTTCATAGAAAGCTGGGGAAATGCTCCGCTGGGGCTTCATCGGCGCCGATGACACCCATATGTGAGGACTGATTCCTGCTGCTCCTGGAGAACACCTGTTACAGGTGAGTAACTACTCTTTCCAGTCCTCACTCCCAGTACCTTCCATTGTCAACTTACATTCCCATGACTGCCACTGGTGTCTATTCCCTTCCAGTCCCCCTCCTTCCCCACTGACCAGTCCCTTATAGTACAAATACCATGACAGCCCCTCAGATCCACTCCCTTCCGGTTCCATTCTCCCATCCCCTCGTATCAGCCCATTTGTAGCCTTAGCCCCCAGTTTTCTTCCAGGGCCAGCAGCTCTATCCTCCCCTCCCCACAATCAGCCCATTCCGAGTCAAAGCCCTCCAATCAGCTCACTTCTAGTGCTAATCCCCCCTCAACCCCATTACCAGTGCTAGCCTCCCCTAATCAGCCCAATACCAGTCCTACCCCCATCAGCTCATTACAAGTCCTAGCCTCCACTAATCATCTCATTTCCAGTCATAGCCCCCCCCGATCAGCTCATTTCCAATGCTAGCCTCCCATCAGTCCATTACCAGTCCTACCCTACCCCACCCCATCAGCCCATTACCAGTCCTAGCCTCCCCTAATCAGCTCATTTTCAGTGCTAGTCCCGCCCCTCAACCCCATTACCAGTGCTAGGCTCCCCTAATCATCCCATTACCAGTCCTATCCCCCCATCAGCCCATTACCAGTCCTATCCCCCCATCAGCCCATTTCCAGTCCTAACCTCACCGATCAGTTCATTTCCAATGCTAGCCCCCCATCAGTCCATTACCAGTCCCAACCCCCTTGATCAGTCCATTCCCAGTCCCAACCCCCCTTGATCAGTGCATTCCCAGTCCTAGCCTTCACTTATCAACCCATTACTAGTCCTAGCCCCCCATCTGCCCATTACCAGTGCTAGCTCCCCCATCAGCCCATTATAATTCTAACCCGCACTGTCTCTCGCCTCTGTCCAGCATTTATCCCCTGTCTGTCCAGTATGTCCCCCCATCTCTCCCCTTTGTCCATGTCAGCCCCCTCCATCCCTCCATGTCAGCCCCCTCCCTCCCTCCCTCTGTCCATGTCAGCCCCCCTCCCTCCATCCATCCATCCATCCATCCATCTCAGCTCCCTCCCTCCATGAAATCCTCCCTCCGTCCCTCCATGTCAGCCCCCCTCCCTCCATCCATCCATATATATCAGCCCCCCTCCCTCCCTCCCTCCATGTCAGCCCCCTCCCTCCATCCATCCATATCAGCCCCCTCCCTCTGTCCATGTCAGCCCCCCTCCATCCATATCAGTTCCCTCCGTCCATGTCAGCCCCCCTCCCTCCATCCATCCATATATATCAGCCCCCCTACCCCCCCTGTCCATGTCAGCCCCCCCTCTGTCCATGTCAGCCGTGTTGCAGGTTCCCTGCCCCCTCATCCCCTCTCCCCATGTCTGCCTCCCTTCTAATGTAGCCGCGGCTCCCTGCCTCTTAGGGAACTGTGGCTGTGCCTGTAAAATCTTTGCGGAGCCTCCCTGTCTCTCGACGTGCTCCGTGCAGCATTGTCCTGCCTCCAAAGGAAGTTCTTTACCACTTCCTTTGGAGGCGGGATAATGCTGCACAGAGCCCGTTGAGAGACAGGAAGGCTCTGCAACAGTTTTACAGGCACAGCCGCGGTTCCCTAAGAGGCAGGGAGCCGCGGCTGCATTAGAAGGGAGGTGGTGAGTTTGCTGCTGCTGAGAAGCGGACTCGGCAGAGGCAGCAACTTGTGTGCGTTTAAAAATTTTTTTTTAACTTGGCCGAGACGAGGCGACCCTCGCTAAATCCTGTGGCGACCCCCGTGGGGGTCGCGACCCACAGGTTGAGAACCGCTGGTTTAGAGTGTCTCTTGTTTATAGGGATGGTCAGTAAGTTTTTTGTAATGGTGCGGCGTGATCTTGTGCTGTTGGAGGAGAGAAGGAGAGGGGAGAGGCATGGAGCTGACTCATTAGAGATGATTTTATGTATAAGCGTGAGGGCCTTGAATTGAACTCTGTATTGGATGGGGAGCCAGTGGAGATCATAGAGGATAGGTGTGATGTGGGAACGTCTAGGGTTATTAGTTATAAGCCGCGCTATCGTGTTCTGGGCAAGTTGGAGTGGTTGAATAGAGTTCTTGGGGAGGCCATGATAGATATGGTTACAGTAATCAAGAAAAGGGATTGTGAGGGCCTGGCAGACAGTACGAAAGGAGTTAGGGCTTAGGAGGGGTTTGAGGTTGCGGAGGGTACAGATCTTTGCGTATATTATATTAGTGGTTCTCTTTATTTGGTCAGTGAGGGAAAGGTTCTGATCCAGGATAATACCAAGATATTTCACTTGGTTTTTTATAGTAAGTGTGAGATCACCAATAGTGAGAGTGGGAGGTGGGGTGTATGTAGGATTGGAAAATACCTGGAGAACCTCAGTTTTGGATTGGTTGATTAAGAGGTTATGTTGGGAGAGCCAAGATTTTAGATTAGTTAGGCATTTACTCAGTTTAGAAAAGTCAGGGTTAGAAAGGTTAAAAGGAGTGAAGCACATCATATCGTCTGCATATAGCTGATACTGAATGTCGTAGCTTTGGAAGATCTTGCAGACAGGTTGGAGGAAGATGTTAAATAGTAGAGCAGAAAGGCTGGATCCTTGGGGGACACCTTGTTTTAGGATGAATGGGAGGGAGGTATCGTTTCCAATACGAACCTGTTGGGTTCTGTTATCTAGGTAGGAACGGAACCAATTCAGGGTTGTGCCTCTATTTCGTGAAGTCTGCTTAGGAGTTGATGGTGAGGGAGGGAGTCGAAAGCAGCTGATAAGTCAAGGAATATAAGAAGACATCCTTGAGAGGGGTTCTGTGTGTGGAGGTATAAGGAATCAAGTAGGGAGGTAAGAAGGGTTTCGACTCCATGATTCTTTTTGAAACCATGTTGGAATAAGTCGAGGGGGGAGTGTTCATCAATATAGTTCTGAAGTTGAGTTTGGACCAGCTTCTCAGTTATTTTAGCCAGGAATGGGATACTAGGAGATGGGTCTGTAAGAAGTAGGTGAATTAGGGTCAAGCTTTGTTCCTTTTAGGATAGGGCGGATGGTGGCACTCTTTAGAGGTGGTGGTACAGAACCAGTTTGGAGGGATGTTTGAACAATATACAGGATGTATGGGCTGAGAGAACTTTTGGTAGATTTGATCCAGGGGACAGGGTAAGGGTCGAGGGCAGAGGTTGAGGCATTTAAGGTCTTTATGACATTAGATGCATTTTCTAATGTAAGATGGTCAAAATTGCTCCAGGAGTTTGAGGGGGTAGGCTCATGTGGTTGGGTGCTGTAGTCAGTAAACGTTTGGGGGTTATTAGAGGATAGGGGAGGGAGGAATTTGGAAATCAGGTGATTGGCAAAGGCTTGTGCAGTTATTTTTGGAAGTTGGTCCTGGTGTAAGGGCTCGTTAATTAAGAGTTGGTAATAGAGAACAACTCTCTAGGTTTGTTAAGTGATCGTTGAATAATATTTTCATTGTATTCTTTTTTATGGTTGAGGGTTTCAGCGCAGTAGGTTTGGAGTTTAGCTGTATAGGCGCTGTGTGCATTAGGGTCTTGAGAGCGTCTCCATTTACGTTCAAGACATCTAAGCTCTCTTTTGAGAGTTCTCAGACTTGTAGAGAACCAGGGGGCTCTTCTATGGTGTTTTTGAGGAAGTTGGTTAGGTGGGAGTAGAGAAGCTGCAGATAGGATCTCATTCCATTTAGAAATGTAGGCCTCATGGTTCAAGATCTTATCATATAGTAGGTCAAGAGAAGGGATTGTTTGCTCTAGAAAGGTGGCCGCATAGAATTTTTTAAATCTACGGGTATGTTGAGCCTGGAGGGGAAGTTGGTTTCTGTGAGTGGAGTAAGGGAAGGAGAAGAGGATGAGAGCATGATCAGACCAGGGTACAGGTTGAATGGTGTGTGTAACCTGATCAGTGTTTAGGGTGTGTTGTGGAAAAAATATAAGGTCAAGGATGTTTCCTTTGGCATGCGTTGGGAGTTTCAGTATTTGGGAGAAGTGAAGGGCATTCATTGCCTGGAGGAAGGTAGAGGATTGTATCGGAGATGTGGAGGATAAGTTTAAGTCACCTAGAATTATGAGAGGGCGTGAGGGAGGTTGAGGGGAGCAGGCTGTGTCTAGGATTGTGGAGAGATCAGAAGAGTCAGTCTGAGGTGCTCAATATAAGAGATGCAGAGATAGCGTAGAGTTGGAGACTGTAATACAGTCCAAGCCTACGGTAGAGGTAGATTCAATGGTAGAGAGTTGTAGATTAGATTTAGATATAATGGCTACACCTCCTCCTCTGCCATGTGCTCGGTTGCATATACTGATTGAGTATGCTTTGGGGCATAATTGGTTTATTAGGACTGTGTCAGTGTCTTGGAACCAGGTTTCAGAAAGGCAAAATATATCAAGGTCATAATCGGAAATAAGGTCGGCAAGTAGGGGGATTTTATTTCTAACTGAGCAAGCATTGAGTAGGGCGCATTTGAGAGGGGGATGGGGTAGGTCAGAGAGAGAGTTAAGTGTAGGGTCAGGATTTATAGTGATAGGTTTGAGTTTACAAGTGTGGTAGTAGGGGTTATGATGGGTATAGGGAAAATGAGGTGGAATGTATAGGTGTCTTGGAGAGTGGATTATTGGAATGGGTGTGTTATGGGTCGGTGTTAGTGCGTGTGAGAAGGTAAATAAGGAAGTACATAATATGGAAAGGATAACCCATAAGGTGAATGGGCAGGAGTCAGGCAGGGCCATTCTGGGAGATGTTGGAATTAGGTAGCACTAAAGGGTTTGATAAGGGGAGAGTGGGGATAGAATACTGGGACAGAGTTGTAGCTGGAAGTAGCGTGTGTTGACAGGATTGAAGAGCAACAGTAATTATTACAGTGATTTAGGTACTCTTGTGGAATAACTGCAGTGGTCACAGGAATTAGATATGTTTGAATAAGCAACAGTAAAATACAAAGATTTTGGGTACTTTTGTGAAGTAATATCAGTGTAAGTAACAAGAAGTTAGGTATGGTTGTAATGAAAGTTGTAACCTTTTAGCTTGGGCTATAATAAATCTTAACATGAAGAAATCTACAGCTAGTTGTTGAACAGGCGATGATGTATATTCGGCACAATGCATATTAAGCAACAATGTATGTTAGGCAACACTACATATTAGGCAACAATGTATTAAACAGATGGAATGTAGCAAGGTTGCTTACGTTTAGAGTTCAAGAGAGATAGTAGCAAGGAGATAGTTCATGTTGCACTGTAGGTTTGTAAGGCTTTAGATGCTGGAGTTTGAAGGGGAGCTGGATCGCACGTGGGGTTGAAGATGGGGGTTTGATAAGCTGTAATAAGTACCACGTTGGTTGTGGTGTAGACGAGGCATAAGAGGTTCATCAATCGAGCTCCAGGGATGCACTAAGGTCCGCGCCTGAGAGTGAAGATCTGCTGTTGGATTGTGTGCAGGTCGCGATGTTTGGGCTGCCGCCTAAGGGCAGAGCCAAAGGGCCCTCTGGCGAGGCCCTCAGGCGCGGGCCCGCCAGCTGGCGTTCTTCTTTAAACATGCAGATCTGCCCCGATTGAGCAGTAGAGCGCTGTGGGACGTCGGAGGCAAGGCCCGCGATCTGGAAGGCACACTCCCTCCTGGGAGTTGTGCAAGGCCGAAGAGGAGGTGTTCGATGCCGGCGCTCTTCTTTAAAACGTGCAGATCTGCCCCGATTGGGCAGTAGAGCGCTGTGGGACGTCGGAGGCAAGGCCCGCGATCTGGAAGGCACACTCCCTCCTGGGAGTTGTGCAGGGCCGAAAAGGAGGTGTTCGATGCCGGCGCTCTTCTTTAAACGTGCAGATCTGCCCCGATTGGGCAGTAGAGCGCTGTGGGACGTCGGAGGCAAGGCCCGCGATCTGGAAGGCACACTCCCTCCTGGGAGTTGTGCAGGGCCGAAGAGGTGTTCGATGCCGGCGCTCTTCTTTAAACGTGCAGATCTGCCCCGATTGGGCAGTAGAGCGCTGTGGGACGTCGGAGGCAAGGCCCGCGATCTGGAAGGCACACTCCCTCCTAGGAGTTGTGCAGAGCCGAAGAGGAGGTGTTCGATGCCGGCGCTCTTGTTTAAACATGCAAATCTGCCCCGATTGGGCAGTAGAGCGCTGTGGGACGTCGGAGGCAAGGCCCGCGATCTGGAAGGCACACTCCCTCCTGGGAGTTGTGCAGGGCCGAAGAGGAGGTGTTTGATGCCGGCGCTCTTCTTTAAACGTGCAGGATTTCTTCTTCCTCTTGTGCTCCCTTGAGGGATACCCCCTCTCTGAGGACCCCCGATGACGCTCAGACTCAGAGTGTTCCCCCCAAGATGTCGAGGCCTCAGACGAGGTCCTGGCTCTCGGAGGCATGGGGGACTTGGGAAAAATCTTGTCGTGCTGCTCCTGGCGGCTCCTCAGGGCCTTGGACGACATTCTCTTACATAGAGAGCAGACCGTCGGGTCGTGGTCTGGCCCTAGGCACCGGAGACAGCAGTCATGCTTATTGGTGAGGGACATAATTTTCCTGCACGATCGCATTTCTTAAAACAGCTGGTGGCCATCGGGGGAAAAAGGACCCCGGCTAGGTCGAAGACCCTACGGGCTGCCAGTGAAGGAAATGAGAAAAAAAGGTGTGAAGATGCCGCAAAGGGAAAATTAGAACAAAACAAGAAAAGGACAGACCCGATACAGAGGGGACCACGCATGCTAGTACGTGGCAGCTAGTACCCCACTGAACCATTTTGCAATATTTTATGTGAAATAAGTTATTTTAAAACTGTTGTGCACTTCTTGTGAGAACTTCATGCTCACTTAAAGAAATTTTCTTCAAATCACTTCTTTTTAAACATAGCATCAAAGGCTTTCTGTGAAAGCTGGGGATTTGGTCCGTGCGGGCTCCGTCGGCGTCACCCATATGTGAGGACTGACTTCCTGCTTGTTTCTGGAGAAAACAAATTTAAATATTTGTGAGACTCTCTAGGAATTGACACATTCACTAATAGAGATTTTGTATTCCTATAGAGCTGTGGTTCTCAACCCAGTCCTCTGGGACCTCCAAGCCAGTCAGATTTTCAGGATATCCACAATGAATATGCATGAGATAGATCTGTATACAAAGGAAGCATTGCATGCAGATCTATCTCATGCATATTCATTGTGGATATCCTAAAAACTTGACTGGCTTGGGGATCCCAGAGCACTGGGTTGAGAACCACTACTATAGAGAGATCCACAGTGTATTGGACTTAAACAATTCTGTTTTCCCTGGAAAAGGTCCATGTTATTACTGTAACTAACTCTGTTTTGATACCTCTTATAGCTTTTAGAGATAACCTTCTGTGGCACAGAGAGGTTTGTGGTTCTACTTTTTGATTTTTAAATTAATTATTTTTGAGGAACAGCTTTTTATCCCCCTTTGATACCCTTTTCTGTTAGCTTTAACAAGGTATAGCTTCAACCAGGCAAATGTGATTCTGAAAAAGAAAAGCCCGGTGAAGTGCTTGCTTTTGGCAGTTAGACTGGCACCTGCAACAAAATGCAATCAGTTATGCCACTCTTCCTTTACTAGCTTGCTTTTCTAAAGTGTGGAATGTACTGGACATTTACTTTGATTTATTTATGATCATTTATTATACTGCTTTTTGGGCAGGGAAGCACATCAAGGCAGTTTACAACATAAACGCCAGCTTGTAAAGGGAGAAAAGAGCAAATAAGGAGAGTATAGAAAGGAATGAAAGGGGAATAGGAAGAGGAAAGATGTGTCAGGAAGCATCGCTTCTGAGCTCCATGGTTCTCAAGGAAAGCAAGCTAAAAAAGTCAGGTTTTAACAGATTTCTTAAATTTACTGAAGGAGATTTCTAAGTGGACATGAAATGGTAGAGAATTCCAAAGTAAGGGACCTCAGTAAGAAAAGGTTAAAGTGGAAGGAACCGACATCACTCAATTTGAGGTCTGCTCTGTTCAGCCTATCTGGTAAAAATTGAAAAACCAGATTCCAACAAGTGAAAAAAATGACAAATCATCTTTGCAACTCATCTGAAACTGTTGCGGAGGCTGTGGGGATGTCAATGAGGAAGAAATCTATGGATCTCAAATAATTGGAGGGTCAGGCATGCCTAAAAAGTATATACAGGGGAGCTACAGCAGAACTGCTATGTTCTGGATTGATCGTAGATTACATTCTGAGGTGATGGAGGGCTGAAAGATCACAAATCACTTGGTCAGATCATACCCCTATTAGTATCTAGCCTGAATGGGGACCTGGGGTACAGGATTATGATTTTGGTGCCTCAGTCTTTACTCAAGCAGCCTGATTTTTGTAAAAAAATTAGAGGGAGTCACTGGGAAATACTTTTGAGCTGAATGAGGTGCCAGGGTTATGGGATGGTGTTAAGTGGGATGGTATGAAAGCAGTGG
Source organism: Ichthyophis bannanicus (assembly GCA_033557465.1). NCBI lineage: Eukaryota > Metazoa > Chordata > Amphibia > Gymnophiona > Ichthyophiidae > Ichthyophis > Ichthyophis bannanicus. The sequence continues at coordinate 137,406,109 of CM066042.1, forward strand.
TGTGTAGCCACCTGATAGCTAGAGCTGCACACATGAAGAAACATAGAATAAGGGAGGAGCAGGGATAAACTCAAGGAACTAGAAGAGAGACACAGCAAGATCATCTAAGATAGCTAGATAATTGGATTTGGTGTGTGGCAAAATGATGAGCTTAGCCAAAAATGAAATAGCCTTCAAGTTGCATCTATTTAAAAAGGCTCACTTTGAATTTGGGAACAAAGAGCTAGGACACTAAGAGGGGACAAGGCCATAATGGAGAGACTGAATGAATTCTTTGCTTCGGTCTTTACTGAGGAAGATGTAGGGATGTTACCCATGACTGAAATGGTATTTAAAGATGATGCTGCAGAAGAATTGAAAGAAATATCGATACACCGGGAAGATGTATTACAACTATTTGATAAACTGAACAGTAGCAAATCACCTGGACTGGATGGTATACATCCAACGGTGTTGAAAGAACTGAAATATGAGATTGCAGACCTACTATTAGTAATCTGTTAACTACCATTAAAATCATCTGTAATACTTGAAGACTGGAGGATGGCCAATGTAACGCCAATTTTTAAAAGAGGTTCCATGGGTGATCCGGGAAACTAAAGACCGGTGAACCTGATGTCAGTACCGGGTAAAATGGTAGAAACCATTATAAAGAACAATATTACTGAACATATAGGATAGTCATGGCTTAATGGGAGACAGCCAACATGGCTTTAGCCAAGGAAGGTATTGTATTACTAATCTGTTATGTTTTTTGAAGGTGTGAATAAAGGTAGACAAAGGAGAGTCGGTTGATATAGTGTATCTGGATTTTCAGAAAGCCTTTGACAAGGTCCTTCATGAGAGACTTTTGGTGAAATTAAAAAGTCATGGGATAGGAGGCAGTGTACTATTGTGGACCAGGAACTGGTTAAAAGATAGAAAGTAGAGGGTAGGGCTAAATGGCCAATTTTCCCAAAAGAGAAAGGTGAATAGTGGAATACCCCAGGGCTCTTTGCTGAGTCCACTGCCTTTTAACATATTCATAAATGACCTGGAAAAGGAAATAATGAGTGAGGTAATCAAATCTGCAGATGACACAAAATTATTCAAAGTTGTTAAAATCTATGAGGATTGTGAAAACTTGCAAGAGGACCTTGATAAATTGGAAGACTGGGCATCCAAATGGCAGATGAAATTTAATGTGGACAAGTGTAAAGTTATGCACCTAGGAAAGAACAACCCAAACTATGGTTACACGATGCAAGGGTCCACATTAGGAACCACTACCCAGGAAAAGGTTTTAGGCGTCATTGTGGATAACATGTTGAAACCCTCCGCCAAGTGTGCGGCGGTGGCCAAGAGAGCAACTAGAATGCTACGTATCATTAGGAAAGGAATGAAGAATAAAAAAAGGATACTGTAATACTTCTGTATCACTCCATGGTGTGACTGCACCTTGAATATTCTGTGTAATTCTGGTCACCGTATCTTAAAAAGGATATAGTGTTATTAGAAAAGGTACAGAGAAGAGCCACCAAAATGGTAAAGGGGATGGAAAGATACCCCTATGAAGAGAGGCTGAAAAGGTTAGGGCTCTTCAACCTGGAAAAGAGACGGTTGAGGGGAGATATGATAGAGGCCTATAAATTAATGAATGGAGTGGAGCGGGTAAACGTAGATCGATTGTTTACACCATCAAAATACAGAAAGACTAGGGGACATGCAATGAAGCTACAGGGTAACTTATTTAAGACTAATAAGAGAAAATATTTTTTCACTCAATGTGTAATCAAACTCTGGAATTCATTATTGGAGGATGTAGTAAAAGCTGTTAGTGTAGCCGGATTTAAAAAAGGTTTGGACAAGTTCCTGGAGGAAAAGTCCATAAACCATTATTAAAGGGGACCCGGGATATCCACTGCTTGCCCCAATACAAGCATTGTGAAACCTGTGTCTTTTGGGGAAACTGCTAGGTACTTGTGACCTAGATTGGCCACTGTTGGAACCAGGATACTGGGCTTGATGGACCTTGGTCTGACCCAATGTGGCATATCTTATGATCTTATGACACAGCAGCAGCAGATGGCTAAAATTAGAGATAAGGGGGCCCTGAAGTTTCAGAGTGAAGAGATTAGGGAGGTGTTCAGAGCCTTCTATATAAATCTTTATTCCAAGGAAGTTACTGCCAGTGCTAATGAGATGATGATTTATTTGAATGAATGCAAGATGAACAGTACAGAATCTGAGGAAACTGCTATGTTGGATAAAGAAATTAGCAGCTTAGAGATGCTACAGGCAGTTAAATCACTCAGAGAAGCAGTCGCCTGGTTTAAATGGGCTTACTGACCGGTTTTATAAAAGATTTAAGAGGGTTTTGATTGTTAAGTTACTGAATGTGATGTTACAGAAAGAGGTGGTTCCTGCATCTATGAACGAGCTGGGATAACAGTTCTACCAAAACCAGAGAAAGATCAGAGTGTGTATGGGTCTTACCACTCTATATCACTAATTAATTTAGACACTTGTTAACAAAAATCTTGGCCAATAAACTTCAGAGGGTTATCCTAAAATAGTTAAGAAGCATCAGTCTAGTTTTATTCCTGGGAGGCAGGAAAGCAATAACAGCAAGATACTCAATCAACAAGAGTGGGAAAGATTCAGTCCTTATTAATAGCTGCCAATGCTGAAACAACAGTCAACTGTACTGCATGGGAATTTATGTTGTAGGTGTTGAGGAAAGTAGGGATAAGTAAGATATTTATTAAGTAGATACAGGCACTCTACACATCCTCTACAGCATATATCCAGGTGAAAGGGGGGGGGGGGTATTCTGAGGAATTCCTGTTAAAGCATGGAATCAGACAGGGTTGACCCATCTCAGCTTCTCTTTGTTCTGGTAATTGAACCGCTCACAGACAGATTTAGAATGAAGGATGATGGTCAAGAATTGATATTGGCGTGGTTCATGAACTGACAAGAGGGGAAGCTATTTTAGACCTAGTCCTTAGTGGAACCGCAACCAGCATACAGTAGGGATGCCTCGGGAACATCCCGGAGCTCCTCTGGTGCTTTGGAAGAGGTATCCTCCTGCCGGACTATTTTGGCAGTCAGTCGATGTCCAATTCTCCTGCAAGGGAGTGCCGGTGTCGATGTCGGGTCTCTGAGTCGGATGCCAATGCAGAGGACCTCCATACCTTTTCTCCAGACATCGAGTCCGAGGTCTTAGATACCTTTTCTGCCTCTGAAGAGGGCTGGTGTCTGCTTCCATGTTTGGACTTTGAGGAGGTATGGGAACCATGCAACGACTGTGTGGAGAACACTGAAGAGTGTGCCGAAGTGACTGAGTCTGACAGAAACAGCTTTCCCGTTGTTGTTCATGGTTTTTGACTTGCCTCTGGGTTATCAATTGACTGAGGGGACAAGCCGAAGAATCATGGTCCAGGCCCAAACATTTAAAGCACCAGTTGTGCTTATCAGTAGCCTTAATAGTACTTTGGCACTTAGTGGCTTAAAAAAATGTACTATGTGGTTTCTCCATGACTGAAAAGACCACAGAGGCAAAATCAAAAAGAGCAATGGCAGCCTAGTCTAGGCCAGCCAAGAAAATGAAACGCCATAAATGAAGACAAATAAACGAATAAAAAGAAAATATACAAAAAATTTTGATGAAAAAAGAGAGACCAGAGCAGTCGATACCGCTGTGGACCAACGGGAAGGAAAGTACTATGTTCCTGGAGATAATATTTTTCACTCAACGTGTAATCAAACTCTGGAATTCATTACCAGAGGATGTAGTGAAGGCTGTTAGTATAGCTGGGTTTAAAAAAGGTTTGGACAAGTTCCTGGAAGAAAGGAAAACACTATTAAAGAGGACCTGTGAAATCCACTGCTTGCCCGAGACTTGTGGAACCTGTGTGCTTTTTTGGGAACTTGCCTGGATTGACCAATGTTCGATGGCTCTTGGTCTGACCCAGTATGACATTTCTTATGTTCTTATAAAATAACAGTATTTGCTGATGATGTTATATACACTCTAAGTCAACATTTGACATCCTTACCAATGCTCCTGCCAAGAGAGTCAGCATTACAGCTTTGCTCTCTGGATACAAAATGAATATGGGAAGTATTAAAAGATGACTCTCTAAAATCTAGATTAAGGTCTTTTTTTTCCTTTAAATGAGCTCGGGAGTGCATAAGGTATTTAGGAGTCAATACAAGGGAAGTAGAGGAGTTGTAAAGGTTTAATTACGAACAACTATTTCAGGAACTCAAAAAAGATTTAAGATGGGAGGAACTCTCTTTATCTTTGTTAGACGGGATTGCCACAGTAAATATTAGTACTTTGCCAGGGTTGCTGTTCCTGTTTATGTCCCTGCCACTGAAGAAACCAGCTAAGGTCATCAAGAGTATGCAAAGGAAGATGTTTCATTTTATCTGGAGAAAGCAACCATCCTGGGTAGCCAGGGAAGTACTACATGTGCTCAAGTGATATGGCGGACTCTGTATAACGAACTTGAAAGCATATTTTGAGGTAGCTCAACTCAAAGTCATAGTGGAATCACAAGGTAAACAATGGAGCTTCATTATGAACTGCAATTTGATACAGGGATTAGGAGGGATAAGAGGGGAAGCTGAATCCTTTTCTAATCATTATAATGCAGATGTGGGAAACTTAGACAATGTTTAGTAGAGGCTGAAGAGGTCCTATGAGGATTCTCCCATTGTTTTATAGAGACTTTAAACTGGGTCCACTACACTGACTGCAGACTGACAGACGAAAGAGTTAGAATGGGTGGGACAATCTTATACCTGCATACAGGTGTAATCAGTTTTGAGGAGCTAAGGGAGAAGTTTAATTTGTAACTTTTACTGAAACACTATGTGAAATCTGGCATGACTCAGAAGGGCCTGACTCGGTTTGAACTGTTATATAGTTCTTGTGTGGCCACAATATGGCTCCTTTCACGATTGTACAAGCTATTAACCCCCAAGGTAGGAGAAAGACCTGGCTATTTGTTGGAAACAGATTTTTCATGCTACAGGTAAACTGTCCATAGCAGCCTCCCTGGTAGAAAATGGTTACAAAATACACTTTACAAGTTCCCTCAGTACACCCTAGAATACCGAGGGAACTTGGGGACGTTCTAGCAACTCCACTGACTGACCTTTTCAATGCCTCGTTGGAGTCGGGAGTGGTGCCAAAGGACTGGAGAGAGGCTCATGTGGTGCCTTTACACAAAAGCGGAAGTAAGGATGTGGTTGAAAACTACAGGCCGGTTAGTTTAACTTCGGTGGGGAGTAAATTATTGGAAACGCTGCTGAAAGAGAAAATAGTGAGGTTTCTGGCGTCCAGCAGATTACAGGATCCGAGGCAGCATGGATTCACCAGAGGCAGGTCTTGTCAGACAAATCTGATTGATTTCTTTGACTGGGTGACCAGGGAGTTGGACCGAGGGAGAGCCCTACATGTGGTGTATTTAGATTTCAGTAAAGCCTTTGACACTGTTCTTCACAGGCGACTTATAAACAAACTGAGCACCCTAGGGATGGACCCTAAAGTTACTGCTTGGGTTCGAAATTGGTTGGGTGGGAGGTGACAAAGGGTACAGGTAAATGGAGCTCACTCTAAGGAGAAAGAAGTTACCAGTGTTGTGCCCCAGGGATCTGTCCTTGGTCCAATTCTTTTTAACATCTTTGTTAGTGATATAGCGGAAGGGCTGTCGAGTAAGGTTTGCCTCTTTGCGGATGATACCAAAATCTGCAATAGAGTAGACACCCAGGAAGGTGTAGATAACATGAGGAGGGATCTAGCTAAGCTTGAAGAATGGTCTAGAATTTGGTAGCTGGGATTTAATGTTAAAAAATGCAAGGTCATGTATTTGGGCTGCAGCAATCCAAGGGAGCAATATAGTATAGGGAGTGAAGTACTTTTGTCCACTAAAGAAGAGCGGGACCTCGGTGTGGTTGTGTCTGATGATCTTAAAGTAGCTAAACAGGTAGAAAAGTCGACAGCAAAAGCTAGAAGGATTCTTGGGTGCATAGGGAGAGGAATGGCTAGCAGAAAAAAGGAGGTGATAGTGCCTCTGTATAAGTCTTTGGTGTGACCTCATTTGGAGTATTGTGTGCAATTCTGGAGACCGCACCTTCAAAAGGATATAAACAGGATGGAGTCAGTACAGAGGGTGGCTACTAAAATGGTTAGTGGTCTTCATCATAAAGCATATGAGGACAGACTTAAGGATCTTAATACGTACATCTTAGAGGAAAGGCGGAATAGAGGTGATACGATTGAGATGTTTAAATACCTCCATGGAATAAATGCATAGGGGGAGAGCCTATTTCGATTGAAAGCAAGTTCTGCTATGAGGGGACATGGGATAGATTCAGGAGTGATATGCGGAAATATTTCTTTATGAAAAGAGTGGTGGATCAGTGGAATAGTCTCCCTGTGGAGGTGGTAGAGATGAGGATGGTATCTGAATTCAAAAAAGCATGGGACAAACACAGAGGATCTCTAAAGGAAAAAAGGGGACTGTTGTAGTTGTTGATATGGAAGGACAGACTAGATAGGCCATGTGGTCTTTTTCTGTCGTCATTTTTCTATGTTTCTATTTATAGTGACCCTCAAATTGAGTAAGATCTGGGCTTCCTATAAACAACTGTGCTGAAAGGGGGAAGCAGTGGGGAGATTTTTTTTCCACGTTGTGGAAATGCCCAGTTATTCAGAAATTTTGGCAAGAGGTAAATATCCTTGGATCAAGGAGATGGGGGTGGAACTAGCGCAAGCCCTGACCATTTTGTTTGCTAAACTGTGTACCTTGTGAGCTGGAGGAAGAGGCAAGTAAGATGACACTGATGTGCATATACAGTAGTGGTAGCTAGACTGGAAATTGTCCTCCTACAGTAAAAATGACCAGATCCATGTTGTATGGGAAGTGTGCTTTGCAAACTGGACTGGATCTACCAAATGTCAGAACTTATGGCAATTAGGAATCAGAAAATGGGAAAGTTCAAGATAATTTGGAAATCATATGAAGACTGGTTGGACAAGCAGCAGCGTCCAAGTGTGTCTTAAAATCAGCAGATGCCTTACTGAAGGCTTTGTGGGAAGACTGGGGGTTCTTTTCTTTTCCTCTTATTTTATGGTAGGTACTATTATTGCTTGGCATGCTGAATCATGTGAGTATTGAAATCTGTGGAGTTTAACTGTTCTTTTTTTGATAAACAGTAAACAGAAAGGTATGGAAAAATATCGGAGTGTACAGCTCTGTGAACCAGAATAAGGATTTTAAACTTCATGCAGGCAGAGACAGGAAAGCTAGTGTTGAGAGATAAAAAGATGCAAGTCATGATCAAAACAATGATCACCAAGCAGAAGTTTGATGGTGGTGGACTGAATAAGTTGAAGGCATTTAAGGGAAGACAAAGGGAGACCATTTAAAGGGCATTACAGTGAGAAATTACCAGGGACATTATCAAAATGTGAAACTGAACAGAAATTTGAATGCTCTGATTTAGCATAAAGAAAAAAAAAGAGAAGCAAACAGCATCAAGATGTAGTTTAAAGGATAGAATAGAGTTCACGGTTGCATCCAGAATGTGGATGCTGAAAATTCAGGTGGTTCCATAAAGTAGGGAGACGGAGGAATATAAGTGCATGGGAAGCGAATATATTTCCATTTGGAGATATTCAGATGCAAACTGATGGTCTCAGACATTTGCCAGGTGATTTCTGTTGATTTATCTCTAGTATTATATAAAGACACATAGGCACTTACATGGCCTTCACATCTAGGTGTCCCGTTATAAAATTACTTCCCAAATGTTTTTATATAACAGGTACCACTATAGATTTTTAAAAATCTGTTTAGCTTCATTTATTTACTGCCTCAACTGCAGCTAGTCATTGAAGATATTTGTCTTATTTTCATCTCGCTCAACACTCTAACACCATTATGCCATTTTTGCTTTGTCACACAACTTTCTGAAGAGGTAATAATACAAAAAGAAAATAATACAGCACAGGAGCATATGGAAGCAAAAAATTTGAAGTTGAAAGATCTTAAAAAATTATACTTTCATATTAAAGGTATTAATTGTACAGCAAACAGAAAACCTTCAAAGAAATTAAGTGTAGCACAAAGAAAGAAAAAAGAAATACAGAATTTAAAAAAAGCATAGTTAATATACCTTACATGGCCATGTTTTGGCAGAGTATCTACATAAGGGCTATAACGCCCTGACAAAATAAAATATTATACAAATTTAAAAAAAAATAAAAATAGAAAGAACACGAGACCAATATGCAGCCTCAGCTTTTTTTCCTGTAAAGTTCTTTTTTTGTTGTTAATGCCAGCTGCTGTGGCTATATAGAAATCTGGATATTCAGCACTGATATTTGGATAGTGGCTGCTGCTGACGGCGAAGTTACTCACCTGTAACAGGTGTTCTCTGGGGACAGCAGAAATCAGGCCTCACATATGGGTGATATCAGCACAGATGGAGCCTGCATGGATTCACTGTCTAGCTTTCAAAGAAAGCCTTTGGGAGTTAAACTGTGCATGTGCGGTCACCTTCTTGCCCAAGGGTGCCATCTTTTATCTTTATCTTTCTTTATCGCTTGATATACTGCCCAAGCATATGCGTCAGGGTGGTGTACAATAAAATCAATTGGAAAGTAGAAAATAAAGGAAAGTCACTATTTGGATAGGAAAGAGAGGGACAGGAAGAGACAGACGAGGACAGTTTAGAAAGGGTAGGGGAGGGAGGGATGGAGAGAGGACTGCTGGAGGGAGAGTGGCGGAGTGTGGTAACCTTAGGTATCGGGGAGGTCAAATGCCTGCTGAAAGAGGTGAGTTTTCAGTGAGCTCTTGAAGTGTTGATAGGACAGTTCGGTATGGAGGGCAAGGGGGAGGGAGTTCCAGAGGGCAGAATCCAGGAAAAAGAAAGCGGAGTGACGTGTAGATTCCAGGTGAGCCGAGGAGGGGGAGGGAAGAAAGAGGCGATTGCCGTGTGCTGAGCGAAGGAGACGGGGGGAAGGCTGCAGATGGATAGAGTCAGCTAAATATTGGGGGGAGCCAGTGTGTAATGCTTTGTGGATAAGAATGAGGATCTTGTAAAGGAAACGGGAGTTGAGTGGGAGCCAGTGCAAACGGAAAAGGAGGGGGATGATGTGATCCCGGGTGGAGGAGTGGGTGAGCAGATGTGCAGCTGTGTTTTGAACCAATTGTAGGCACTGGAGTTGATATTGTGGGAGACCTGCTAGGACGGTGTTACAATAGTCCAGCCTTGAGAGGACAAGTGAGATGACTAGTGAAGTGGGGGAGGAGGGGGGGAGAAAGGGGCAAACAGCACGGATCTGGCGTAGGAAAAAGAAGGAACGGCGGATGAGCAAGGAGAAATGGTAGTGAAAGGAGAGAAAGGAGTTGAGAGTGACCCCGAGATAGCGGAGGGAGGAGACCAGAGGAATAGGGGTAGAAAGGAAGAGAGGAGAACAGGTAGGAGGAGGTGTACTAAAGGAAATCCAAAGTGCAGCTGATTTGGAAGGGTTAACGTGCAGAAATTTACTGCTTATCCATGAGGCAACACGGGCAAGACAGAGATTAAGGGCAGAAAGATCTGGCGAGAGGGAACTGGTGTGGTGGACGAAAAGGATGTCATCTGCGTAGAAATAGCCAGAAATGCTGGACTGTTGAACAATGAGTGTCAGAGGGGCGAGAAAGATGTTAAAAAGGAGGGGAGCAAGAACTGAACCCTGAGGAACCCCAAAGAGGAGAGCTAGAGGAGGGGAGATGGCTGAGCTGGTCTTTACTGAGAAGGTGCGAGAAGAGAGAAAGGAGCCAAACCAAGAAAGAACAGACCCGTGGATCCCAAGATTAACCAGGCGGGCTAGAAGGGTGCAATGATCGACAATGACAAAAGCAGAGAATAGATCCAAAGCCACCACAAGGGAAAGATCACCTCGGTCGTGAGATTGGTGCACTTCGTTCAGGAGGGAGGTGAGAACGGTCTCAGTACTGTGACCCGTGTGAAAACCTTATTGGTGTGGGTGAAGGGAGAGGGTGGAATAAAGATGAGCAGAGAGTTGGGCAAACACAAGCTTTTCCAGGATTTTGGACAGGAAGGGGAGGTTGGACACGGGATGCCAGTTAGCAGGAATGGAAGGGTCGAGGGATGGATTTTTAAGGAGCGGGCGAATAAGGGCGTATTTCCAAGCTGAGGGAAAAACACCAGAGGAGAAGCTATTGCTGAAAATGTGGAGTATGTAGGGAAGCAGGGTGAGGGAAGGGTCTAGCAACCAGGAGGAAGGCAAAGGGTCAAGTGGACAGGTAGCTTTGTGAGAGGTAGCAATAGACTTGGAAAGCTCTGTTGCGGTGATTGGGCAAAACAAACGCAAGGTGTGGGGGAAAACCCTGTTGGAAGAGGGGGGAGAGAGAGAGGGGGATGGATGAATAGAGTTTGATGGAGAAGGGGGGGAAAGAGGTGGAGGGTAGGTTGGGAAGGTAGCACGAAGGGACTCAATCTTTTTAGAGAAAAAAAAAAAAAGAGGCGAGACAATTGGAATCAGGCGCATAGAGGGGAGAAGTGGGGGCTGCAGAGGGAGTGGACAGAGCAGTAACAGAACAGAGGATCTTGAATAGTAGTTGTGATGAACTGAAAGAGGAAGAGATACGGTCAGAGTAGTATGACCGCTTAGCATCGGTGATCATTGTACGGTAGAGCATCTTACCTCAGTATGATGACATAGCTCAGTCAAGCATATAAAAAGAAAACTCCACGGGGAGGAGGGAGGGTTATGAGGACAGATTCCTGCTGTCCCCAGAGAACACTTGTTACAGGTGAGTAACTACGCTTTCTCCAAGAACAAGCAGGAAGTCAGTCCTACACAACTCCCCTGCAACAAGCTACCGAAGAAAACCTTAAAAAGCCATGGACGACTCAAAAGGCGAACCATGACTAGCAGCAAGGAGCGCTGAATGGTTTGAAGTCCAGTGATGCAGCCCCAACTTTGACGATGGAATCACCTCTCTGGTAGCCTGGACACAAAGGGCTGGAGAGAAGGAGTTGCACTATTCCCCAAAGAGATGACAGAGTACTGCCTGGCCGAAGGTGCTATCATGTTGCAAGTTCTCCCCCAAGCAGTAATGAGCTGTGAAGGTATGGACTGAAGACCAGGTGGTGGCCTGGCAGATGTCCAACAGAGGGACTAAGCACAAGTGAGCTACCGAGGCTGCCATGATGTGCACATTATGCGCCATAACATGATGCTCCAGAGAGTTTAGCCTGCTCATAGATGAACAAGATGCAGTCTGCCACCCAGGTAGACAGGGTGTGCTTAGAGACCATAACCCTGAGCTTGTTGAGGTCATAGGAGATGAACAGCTGCAATAAGCAGCGATGGGATTGTGTACTCTGAAGGTAGAAGGACAGTGCCCTCTTGAAATCCAGGGTGTGAAGCAAGGCCTCCACTCAGACTGTGAGGCCTGGAGAAGGTGGGAAGGACCACCTCCTGGTTCATGTGAAAGGTTGACACCACCTTAGGCAGGAATTTTGGGTTGGTCCGGAGGACGACCCTGTTCTTATGATATCTGTTGTAGGGGGCATGGGCCACCAATGCCTGCAGCTCACTGACTCTTCTGGCTGAACTGAGGGCTACCAGGACACTACTTTACACAACAGGAACTTGAGATGGCACATAGCCAGAGGCTCCAAAAGGGGAGCCATCAGCTTCACGAGGACAACGCTCAGGTCCCACGCCACTGGCGGTGGGTGGATGGGGAGGGGGCTGCGAGAGGAGTCGTCCCCTCATGCAGTCCACAGTCTGGGAGAGGTGCAGGAGATATTGCCAAATATCCTGCATCAAGCAAGAGAGATTCCTGTTTGTGCACCAGATAGAGAGGGGTGGTGCGCTGTGGCGAGCCGTTCAACATCCACGCCGTCAGGGCGAGGGACTGGAGGGTTGGGATGAATAAGGGTCCTGTCCTTCTGTTAGAGCAAAATGGATCCTTGCCCAACTGTATGGGGGTCACTCGGGACAGCTGCAGGAGCAGAGGAAACCATGGTTGCCTGGGCTGCCAAGGAGCAATAAGGATTATGGAGGCCAGGTCTGACTGAATCTTGAGCAACGTCTTGGGAACCAGTGGAGTAGGCAGGCACGCATATAGCAGACTCCTAGACCAAGGCAGGAGAAAGGCATCCACTGCCACTCGGTTTGAGGCCGACCTCCATCAGCAGAAGTGCAGTAGCTGTGCATTCTTGGGGCTGGCGAAGAGATCCAACTTCAGGGTCCCCCGATGTCAGAAGATGAAGTTGGCCACCGCTGGGTTGAGGCGCCACTTGTGGAGCTGAAGAACTCTGCTGAGCCAATCTGTGAGCAGATTGTCCTGGCCCGGCAGGTAGACCACCCAGAGGATCATGCCATTCTCCATGGCTAAGTTCCACAGGGGAACTGCTTCCCAGCAGAGGAGGTATGAGCCCATTCTCCCCCCTGCTTGTCGATGTAAAAAATCACTACTTGGTTGTCCGTCTGGACGCGCATGACCTGGTCTGCCAGGTGGGCCTGGAACACCCGAAGGGCATTCCTCACCGCTCGGAGTTCCAGGAGGTTGACCTGGAGGGCTCTTTCCTTCCAAGTCCTGGCACATTGTGAACATAGACGGTGGCAGTGAGTGCCCCAGCTGAACTTGGCGGCGTCTGTGGTTAGGACACATTGTGCCAGTGGGGCCTGGAAGGGTAGGCCAGTCATGAGATTCTGTTGGTTCCACCAGCAGGGAAGAGAGGCCACCAGGGGTCAGGAGATCTGGACTAGACTGTCTAGTCGGCCTGTGGCCTGAATCCATTGAGAGCTGAGAGTCCACTGAGCCTGACGCATCTGGAGATATGCCTGCATGGTCATATGAACGGTTGAGGCCATGTGCCACAACAGGCACAGCAGGTAATGGGCGGATGCCAATAAGTGGCCCTGTACCTCTCCTGCTAGGGCTGCCAGACACTGTGCCCAGTCCAGGGGGAGGAAGGCTCTGGCCTGGGTCGAGTCCAGAAGGGCAAATATGAACTTCAGGTGCTGAGTTGGGAGCAGATGCAACTTTGGGAAGTTGATCACGAACCCTAAATGTTCCAGCACCCTTGTCAGTCATGGGTTTGCTGAAGAGGTTCTCCCCTCAGTAGGGAACATCAGCCAGTTTGCTCTGTACCCACTGCTCCAAGTTCAAGGACTGTAGCCAAGCCAGGCAGTAGGCACTAATGTCCACTGCAGTCACCTGTGCCACAGACTCAAAGCCGTCAAAGGCCACTTCAGTCTGGAATTTGGAGCATTCCTTGACAGAGGAAATAAGGAACTGGAAGTGCTCGAGGGATTCACCTGCCAGCCCAGCTGAAAACCCAGTGAGTTCCTTCGCCAGGTCTCTCAGGTACATGCCCATGTACAGCTGGTAAGCCTGGATGCAGGCCATGAGCATCGAGCCCTGGTAGCACTTTATGCCAAACCCATCCATAGTATGGGCCTCCCTACCAGGGGCAATGAGAACTGCGTTTTCTGACTCTTTATTCAATGCATGGCCAACTTCACAACCATGGAGTTGTGAGGCAGCTGTGTCTTCTGAAAGCCGAGGCTCATGCCAACTTGATACTGGGAATTGAGTCGCTGGCTCACTATTGGCACCGTCACCAGGCTCTCCCACATGTAGGTCAATTCTATTTGGGGCACATCCGGACATCCAAAATCTGGATGGCCCAGATCTGCACCAGATTCTGCACCTGTGGAGCTATATGTTCCCGCGGGAGAAGAATCAGGTGGAGAGGGCTTGGATGGCTCGGCCATGCCCCGATCCAGATGGCCTAGGCGTCCCCGCAACTCCCGATCTATACCACCCAGGGCCCTGCATGGAGCCTGGTGCCGTGGTGTCCCGTCGCTATGGCAACTAGGATGCCATGCAGAGGCCTCGATTGTTTGCTGAGCTGCAAAGCGTATTTTCCCCGCAGACTGACCCTCGATCGGGCTGCGGGGAACCCCCTGGCTGGCTTACTTCTTCGGGGGGCCTTCCCACCGACATCGTGAGGGACTTATTCCACCTCCATCACCAGAATAGGCCCTGTACATCCAGGGTCAGGGTCACGCTTCCGGCCACCCTCGCTCCTCCTCTGGCCCGCCTCCTCCTGCCCTCATATAGAGCTCCCTACACATCTTTGCTGTACATGCGGGGAGCTCTTCGGAGGGAATTGAACCTGGGCATTTAGTGGGGCATATACATCCAACCTGGACATATATCCCCGCTAAACACGGATCGGAATAGAACCCATCCTGAATAGCAAGCTCTCCAGGATGGGGGGGGGGGGGGTGGAAATCAGCACCATCAGTGCCCTCCTTTGGAGGGGCCTCATACTGGAAGATCTCTAAGTCCTTGGCACGAAGTTCATCCTCTGGCTCTGCTACGAATGCCAGAGCTTTCGACATCCCGTGGACGAAGCTGAGGCACACAAGGTCCTTGGATGGGGACTTCCGGTGGTTCTGTGGGGGAGATGGCTTGGAGGGCACATCCCTATGCAGCATGGTATCAGGCGACTCGTCTGTCTTCCAACCTGATTTAGAGTCGGAGGCCTCGAGTCCTGGCCGGTCATCGAGTCGATGAGTCATCAGCACCGGAGGGGAGCATGTGGTCTCCAAGGTGCTCGGGGGTGAGAAGCGCCTTGAGCGGGAGGCTGACCGCCGTAGCTCTAGCTCTGAATGGGCGAGGCATTCCAGCACAGGCTGGAATCCTCCGGGAAGGTCCTCACAGTGGAGGGTCCCATGGTCAGCGCCAACAACCCGGACGGCCCCAAGTCTGCCTCAAGGAAGGCAGCCAGGCTATGTTCCAAGGCTGCCATCCTGGCTTTGATGCCAGTAGGCTCTGCAGCGACCACTTCAGGTCTCGAGCCCAGATCTGGATCCCTTGAAAGGGAGTCACCGATGGTGATCACTTCGGGGGACTGAGCCTGATCCCCTGATGCAGTGGGAGTCTCCTCCTGCTGGGGCAGCTTTGAGGGCCTCTCCCGGCCATTGCCCTCAGCATCAGGTTGAGGGATCCAAGGCCAGGTACTGGAGGTCTTACCTCCAGCTCCGGGATTGGATTTTGACTTCAACTTGGATGATGTCTTGAGCCCATGGGGGAAATCCTTGGAGGTTCAAGGTTCTGTGATCTCAGAGCTTGGCATTTGCCACATTGCTTAAACCTACTGACTGAAGACATAGCGAGGAAGATGGCACCCATGAGATCAAACTCAAACGTCTCAGTTGGGGAGAGCGTGAGGGAAAAATCCCATGCCCCACAAGAAGAAAAAAGAAAAAGAAAAGGACCCGAGAAAAACGCGACGTGAGGGAGGACTTGGGCAGCGAGAAGCTGATGGAGAACTCACCGGCAAAAAGAGGAGCGAAAAAACGTTAAGTAGAAGGTTAGAAAAATCGACTTTTACCGGGGACCACAGACAGGACGTCTGCAGGGCTCGACATAAAATAGAAGGCTGAAGTAAGATGGCACCCTTGAGCAGGAAGGTGACTGCACATATGTGGTCTAACTCCCAAAGGCTTTCTTTGAAAGCTGGGGAGTGAATCCGCGCGGGCTCTGTCAGTGCCGAAGTCACCCATAAGTGAGGACTGATTTCCTGCTTGACTTCTTGCTTGTTTCTAGAGATAGATAGCAGCACCACTAAATGCTGGTGCTATCATCCAGACAGCATCAGCATTCAGTGCTAACCTGAAAAAGTTAGGACAGCCCCTTTTACTGTCAAACTTTATCTGAGATAGCCAGTTAGTGAGCCGAATATTGCCACTAACTGGATAACTGAGAACTCTGCCAAAGCTCCACCCATGGACCACGCTAGCACTATATGGATAGTACCAAGGCAACCCAAGACAATATTCGGCAACGCTATCCACATAGCACTGCTAAATATCCCTCTTACCCTACATCTATTTAGGAGGTGCTGCTAACCTAGTGTCTTTGAATACTGATGCCATAAATCTTCAATTACTGTAACATATATGACCTGACAAACCATTCATTGGTCCTAGAAAACCAAACTATCCAAACAGCGGAGATAGTTATGATACACATCAAGGGGTTGAAGTGAATTATACAGGAAACGACCCAGGGGGAAAGCTTATTATGGAACAAAGACTTTCCACAGTGCTCCAAAGTTCACAGCACAACTAAAACATTAGAAATGAAAAACTCTACTACATCCACAGCTGGCCCCAGCTGCTACAGGAAGGAAACTGAGGTGCCACAATTTCTCCAGTACTTGAATTATAAAGTGCAAAAAGATAATCCTAACCTGAGGGTTCTCTTACATGAGAGAGCTGCTGAACGGAATGCACAACTGCCTGATATATCTCAAGTTACACCCCCATTCAGCAATGTTGTGCAATTTTCTTGGTACCTCCATTCCTATTCTAGCATTGTTATTCCTGAGAGAGGCTTTATTAAAATAGCTATTTTTACATACCACCTTATCAACATGTCAAGGCAGTTTACAAGTAACATGGAGCCTAATCTGTCTGGACGTTCAAACACTGGATGGGCTCAGATCTTACCTGATTCTGCACCGTGGGAGCTGGACATTCCCATGGTTGCAGGATCAGGCACCGAGACGGCCTGGTGTGCCCCTGAATCCACTGTGGGAGACATCCTAACAGCAGCATGATCAGCCCGCTCTATGCTCCTGCTGGTGTGCAGGTGCTGTGGTGTTCCGTTGCCATGGCACCAGGACGCCCAACAGGACGCCGAAGGTCCGACACAGAGACAGAGGTGGTTTCCCTACCGCCCAACCATCGGCAGGGCCTGCTAGGGCCAAGATTGGGCAGAAGGGTCCTTACCTGACGCTGCTCCCTGCTTTGGGGGGCTGCCGGGCCCAATCGCTACCATCGCCATTGCTTATTCCATCTCCCGGATGTTAAACTACAATAGGCCAGATTTTCATCTCTGTATGCCTTCCTTGAGCATTTTAGCCTTAGGCTTGACAATCTTTTGTATGTGTGCATGTTTATTTTATTTTCAGTGATTATATAGCATGTTTTTTGTGTCTTTCTCTGTTTTTTTTGTTACGTTTACCACACTGCTCCATAAAATGCTGCATTTTAACTTTCCATATTACTTAATATATTGTTGTTTGCTAAAGTTTTCTTAATGCTTACTTTTATGTGTGAACATGCTGGGAAAATTTTATAAGTGTCTAACTGAACAAGTGAAATGCTGTTCTACATGCTCAAGTCTGATATAAAAAACTCTCTCTTCTGTGTTTTATTTACCTTTCCCTCCGCACATGAAGAACATCACTCATGATCTTTTCAAGTTTTCTTTATTCTGATACTAGTTTTTTTGTTCCCTTACATTTTTGTTTAAAGTTTTATAAAAGATCAATAGCTGTGCAGCCAAACTGCTGAACTGGCTGACACACCCTTGGCCTGGAATTCTAGTAGTGTCTACAGACCTAGCTGAACCCTTCTACTGTGGACTTTAAGACAGTCTTTCTCCAGAACATTTAAAAGACGTATAATTTGTAGGTGGTATATAATAATTTAATATATGCTGGCTAGCATTATACATTGACTTAAAACCAAATGTGCAGGGAGGGTGTTGGAGACATCTGGTGATAAATATTGGGAAGGTGCTGAATTGTGCAGTATAAGTCATGGTTAATCTCTTCCAGTGCACACAGTAACATGCATTGCTAACCAACAAAACACATTTTGAAGCTGTTTAATTCAAATGAAAATATTTATATCTAATAAGTTAAGAATGTATACTTCACAAATTAAAATTTTATATAATAGAAAGTTTACAGAATTTGAAAACATTAAAAAACATTTGAGTTTATGATATTCCAAGTAACAGTTACACTTACTAAAATATTTAAAATACTTGTTACCACCAATAGAATACACATACTAAATCTAGTTTAGAAGGACAGTGAGCCCATCTTACACATGAAAGAAAAATAAAAATATTCCTGTGGTTAGATGGATGAGGACCATAAAGAACTCTTACAACCTTGGTCTTGGTTTATGCAGCCTCAAAAAAAAAAAAAAAAAAAAGCATTCTGTTTGTCCAAAACGAAATTATTTCCTACACACAATCTAAAAAAAAAAGAACACCTTTGGTCATACTAAGAGCCCTACCTGAATCTCTCTGTCATCTTCCTGCCTCTTTATTTCCAATAAAAGGAAAAGAGTCAAATGTATCAAGTCCTAAAGCAGCAGAAGAGTTTTTGCTTCTTAGTCTCTACTGGCAAGTAAGTCATCACAACCGTTCCAACTCGTCAAATCCATCACTCTCATGGAGGTTTTCTACTAGGGTTTTCTTTTCCTCCAAATGTTGAGTTGTTTTAATCTAAAAGGAAAAGGGAAAACAGATAAAAATACATTCACTATTTTACTAACATTTAAAACACATTGCACA
Source organism: Ichthyophis bannanicus (assembly GCA_033557465.1). Lineage (NCBI taxonomy): Eukaryota > Metazoa > Chordata > Amphibia > Gymnophiona > Ichthyophiidae > Ichthyophis > Ichthyophis bannanicus. The sequence goes on from CM066042.1 coordinate 137,424,522, forward strand.
GCAGATGCTGCTTAGTAACTAAAATTTGCACAAATCAGAATATTCTTCGATGGGGCCTTTCTTCTAGTAGCCATATCACCTTATGGTTTGTGGTAGGGATTTTTCTGGGGACAGAGGACCATATATGCTAACAGGGCTGGAGTGACCCACTGTGCAAGCTGTGCACTTGGCACAGGGCAACGGCTTTCAAAGGGAGGCAGCAGCATGGAACCCAATACCTTCCCCCTTCAGTGGCAATAGCAAAAACCCTGGCTGCAGAGAGCAACAGCACAAATGCAGACAATCAGATAGAGAAGAGCATAAATGGTGGCATTCGTTTTATTTATAGCTCCTTTTCGCATTGCTGGAGCATGTGTCTTGTTAAATGCTTTACTTCCAGTGTGCAGCTTTGCTCTTGAAATTGCCCCAAGCATTTAATTAGAGCCACAAACCGCAACCTAAGAAGCAGCTTGAGATCTAAAAAACAAAACAAAACCCAGCATTTGTGCCACTGCCATTGGCCCTGTGATGGAGACAGTGGTCTTGATGCTGGACTAGGATGAGGAAAGGAAAAGGTGGTAAAGGCAGATTGGAGGAGGGGGGAGGGGAAAAGTGACAGATACTGGGATGAATTGAAGGGGGGGGGTAGGGGAAAGGTGAGATATAATGGGCTGGGAGGGGGAAAGGGGGACAGATATTGAGCTGGAATGAGGAAGGACAGGAAAGGTGACATACTGGACTGGTCTGGATTGGGCTGGACTGGATGGGAGGAAAACAGGAAAGGTGGCTGTTATTGGACTAGGCTGGGGAGGAAGGGGAATGGTGGCAGCTAGTGGACTAGGCTGGGGAAGAAGGGAAAAAGAAAGGGAAAACTGGTACTGGACTGAAGAGAATGAAGGACAGGGAAGAGCTGGGATTGGCGAAAGGATAAGAGACACAGAAAAGTAGATGAAGGCTGGGATGAGAGCAAGACAGAGAGTGGAAGAGGGCAGAAGTGAAACTGGTGAAAGATAGAAGGGGAAAAGAGGTTGGGGAAGGAGTGAGAAGGGGGAACAGGAGTGCTAGGGAGAGGGTAAAATAACTATACAGCTATCCACACCAAACCTGGACAATGACAATGAATCAATGCCAGCGACCATGCAACATAACCACTAACTGTAAATAAGTTATTTATATAAAAAGATACGAAATACTCTGTTACAATCTAATTATAAGTTATATAACTTATAACATTTTGTTACAATATAAACAGTTACTTTCAAAATGGAGTTTTAATGTTAACCATTAGCTGGTAAATTTGAGTTCAATGTAAACCACCTTGATTTAAGGAAAAGGTGGTATATAAATACTGTTAAATAAAAATAAATAAAGAGTAGGAACATGAGCTGGGAAGGAAATGAAAGAAAACTGATAAGTGAAAGACTTAAAAAGAGGGACTCCCTAGCTAAGATGCCGGGGAGATCCCTCTGCAAGAATTCCTCATGTCCCTATGGATCTCAGGCATCCATTCAGGGAAGGTGGGCAGGAGTTGTTTAAGAATGGAACAGGTGTCTGAGGACAGCCTGACCAAACAAGGCATCCCGGTGGGAGTCCTTGTCCAAGCAGTAATGGGCTGTGAAAGTATGAACCGAGGCCCAAGTGGCTGCTCGACAGATCTGATCGATGGATACAGAATGAAGATGAGCCATAGAAGTGGCCATGGCTCTCACATTGTGAGCTGTGACATGGCCCTCCAGAGAAAGGTTCTTACTCTGGTAAGCAAAAGAAATACACTGAGCAATCCAATTGGATAGTGTTCTTTTTGAGACTGGAAGTCCTAAATGAGAAGGATCAAAAGCAACAAAAAGTTGAGAAGACTTTCTATGTTGCTGTGTCCTTTCTAAGTAAAAGGCAAGAGCTCTCTTACAATCCATGGTATGAAGATTCCTCTCTGCACTTGATGCATGAGGACTTGGAAAAAAGACAGGTAGATATACCTCTTGATTAAGATGAAAAGGCGAGACCACTTTAGGTATAAAGCGGGGATTTATCCTAAGGACTACCTTATCATGATGGAACCTTGTATAAGGTGGATTAGCTACTAAAGCCTGCAGTTCACTGATGCGTCAAGCAGAAGTGATTGCAATAAGGAAAATGACTTTCCAGGAAAGAAATTTCAAGGAGGTAGTGGTTAAGGGTTCAAAGGGTGGCTTCATAAGCTGACCAAGAACCACATTTAAGTCCCATGCCACCGGAGGAGGTCGAATGGGAGGTTTAGTTAAGGTTAGGCCTCTCATGAATCTCGCAATAAGAGGATGAGAGGAAACAGGTTGTCCATTGATAGGCTTAAGAGATGCTGCAATAGCACTCAAATGGACCCTTACAGAATTGGTTTTAAGTCCTGTATTGGAAAGATGCAGGAGATATTCGAGTCAAGAATTCAAAGGTAGTGCTAGAGGGTTAAGACCTTTGTCAGCACACCAAATTGAAAATCTTTTCCATTTAAAAGCATAAGAACGCCTGGTGGAAGGTTTCCTAGATGCATGGAGGACATCCTTCACCTGTTGAGAAAGATTCAAGTCTTGAAGGTCTAGGCCTTCAGTAACCAAGCTCTGAGGTGAAGGGACTTGGGGTTTGGGTGCCACAAAGTCCCCTCCTCTTGAGACAGAAGGTCTGGAGCAGCTCCCAGATCCAGGGAGGGGGCCTGGGAGAGATGCAGAAGTAGAGGGTACCACACTTGGCGTGGCCAGCGTGGAGCTATGAGGATCATAGATCCTTGATCCCTCTGAAGTTTTAACAGAGTCTTGGGAATCAAAGGAATGGGTGGAAAGGCATACAGGAAGGCCTGACCCCAATGAAGGAGGAAGGCATCCTTGGCCTGAGCTCCCTGACACGGAATCCTGGAACAGAACCGGGGAAGTTTGGCATTGCACGGACTTGCAAAGAGGTCTATGTCCGGGGTTCCCCATTCCTGAAAGATTCTGAGTACCTGATCCATGTGCAGGGACCATTCGTGTGGAAGCAGAACTCAACTGAGTCTGTCTGCCCAAGAGTTTTGGATTCCTGGGAGGTACACTGCCAGGAGATGGATCTGATGCTCTCTGGCGAAGGCCCACAATTTTAGAGCTTCATTGCAAAGCGACAGAGAGCCAGTCCCTCCTTGTTTGTTTATGTAGAACATGGCTACTTGATTGTCGGTATGAACAAGGATTGTCATGTTGATGAGGAGGGTATGAAAGACCTTGAGAGCAAGGAATATTGCTCGCAGCTCCAAAAGGTTGATATGAAGGGTGGTCTCCTGTGGAGACCAAGTGCCCTGAGTGGAGAGGTCTTGGAGATGAGCTCCCCAACCTGCTTGGGAGGCATCTGTAGTGAGAGTTGCTTGGGGTAACAAGGGTTGGAAGGGGGCCCCCAACAACAGATTTTGAGTGGATATCCACCATTGGAGAGACCAAAAAAGACGTTTTGAGGTTGCTATTTGGTCTGAGAGAGCTCCTGATGCTTGGGTCCACTGGGTGGACAAAGTCCATTGAGCTGCTCTCATATGTAGGCGTGCATAAGGCACCACATGAACTGTGGATGCCATGTGGCCTAGCAGTTGTAGCATCTCCCTGGCAGTCAAGTGGCTTCTGGACTGAATTTGAGAGGCCAAGTGCACTAGACGGAGGCAACGGGCCTGAGGAAGATAGGCCCTTGCAGTGGTGGTATCTAGCCAGGCCCCTATGAATTCGAGGGACTGAGTAGGGGTGAGTTGAGACTTTGGCAGATTGATGACAAGTCCCAGATACTGCAGTATGCGTCTGGTGTGGTCCAGGGAAGTCTGAGCCTCAGACTGAGATGGAGCTCGGATGAGCCAGTCGTCCAGGTATGGGAAGACAAAGATTCCCAGAGTGCGTAGAAAGGCAGCTACTATTGCCATGCATTTGGTAAATACCCTTGGAGCAGAGGCTAGACCGAAGGGAAGTACTCTGTATTGGAAATGTTTTCCCTGGAACAGAAACCGTAGGAATTTTCTGTGGGATGGATGGATGAGTACGCATCCTTGAGATCTAGAGAACAAAGCCAGTCCTGACTCTGTAGGTATGGAAGGAGAGTGCCTAGAGAAAGCATCTTGAATTTCTCCTTGTATAGGAATTTGTTCAATTCTCTGAGATCCAGAATGGGTCTGTACCCCCTGTTTTCTTGGGAATGAGAAAATAAGGGGAGTAAAAACCTGACCCTTGTTGAGGAAGAGGAACCTCTTCTATTGCCTTTTGGGCGAGAAGAGTGGTCACCTCCTGGCCCAACAGGTACTGGAGAGAAGGGGGAGAATTGAATTGTCTCACCATGGAATGGGGAGGAAGGCTGGAGAAATGTAGTTTGTAGCCCTCTTTGACGATAGAGAGGGTCCACGGTTCTGATGTGATTTGTTCCCATCTGGGAGCAAAATGAGTTAACCTTCCTGGAATGGTGAGGGATTCTGGTTGTTGCAGAGCCAGAAAGGTTAAGTTCTCTAGAATCAAGTGAAAAACCCTGAGGGGGTTGGGACTGCTGGATTGTAGCAGCCCCTGTAGACTTTGTTCTGGCCTGTTTAGTTTGCTGATGCTTAGGAGCAAAGCGAACTTGGGAAGATTGCTGGCCAGTATTTGTGGAAAATCTGGTCTTTTTATAGAAAGGTTTCTTAAAAGGTTTTTTCTTGGCAGGGGTAGAGGTAGACTTAGAAAGTCTATCTAAAGCAGCATTCTCTGCATCCATTTGAGTGGCTTTGATCTGCCACTCCTTACCAAACAGATTTTCACCTGTACAGGGCAGATTGCCCAAGCCTTCTTGTACCCAGGGTTCCAAATCAGAGGCCTGGAGCCAAGCCAGTCTGCGAGCAGCTATGGCAATGCCGGAGGCTCTGCTTGCCCCCTCAAAAGAGTCAAAGGCTGCTCTGTTGGAGAACTTTGAAACATCTTGAGTTTGCTTTAGCAAAAGAAGGATCCTCTGGGATAAAGGGGAGAAAATGACGTATCTTTAATGCAATCTCTTTCAAAAACATGCCCATATAGAGGCTGTATGAATTGATTCTGGCAATAAGCATGCTAGCTTGGAAGATCTTTCTCCCAAAAGCATCTAGAGTCCTACATTCTCTTCCTGGAGGGGTAGAAGAGTGCCTTTTGGTACTCTTTATCTTTTTCATAGCAGACTTCACCACAATAGAGTGGTGAGGAAGCTGAGTTTTTTGAAAACCAGGAGAAGGAGGAACCCGATACATGGTGTCCAAACGTCGAGAATGTGGAGATAGGGTGAGAAGAGCCTCCCACAAGTCCATCATGTGTTCTTGAAGAATTTCATGTATGGGTAAGGTGGCTGCCTCTTTGGGAACCTTAGAGTATCCTAAAATATCCAATTTTTTTGCTCTAGGTTCCTTTTCAGAGGTTACAGATATGGAAAGCCCTTTAGCTACTTCAATAATGAAGTCTTAAAAGGACAAATCCTCTGGAGGAGACATTCTCCTTTTTGGAGAAGAGGGCTCCTCAGGAAGAGTAAAAGAGACATCAGCAGAATCATCTGATGTATCAGAATCTTCAGAGGATTTGCTTCCAGAGATCGATACACGTACCGACCGGTATCGACATCGGGCGTACCGGGAATCGGAGCGGTATCGAGGAAATCTCCGGCACCGGAGACCGGAACCGGCATGCTACTGGAAGTAGATGTTCTGGGTACCGGTATCGGTTGCGGTACCGGAATCGGAGTCGGAACCGATTGTCGCGGTACCGATGGCGTTGCAGCATTAATGAAAGCCAATAAGGCCTGCTGCATGGATTGTACCGTAGTACCCATAGTCGCCACAACTGCCTGGATGTCAGTACCGGTGTTAGCCGGTACCCCAGAGCAGTCTAACAGGAGATCGGTCGAGGCCGTGCCATCGATGTCTACCTGTAACCCCATAGGAGGAGCTTTGGAAGCCGGAGCTTCCCGCCAGGGTTGTTTGGCTGGGGCAGGGTCCTCAGGGTCAAATGCAAGGGCCTCTCGCTGCTTAGAGGGAGATTTGCCTTTTGAGGACCTGCCTGAAGAATGTTTGGTTACCTGAGATCCATCAGGAGAAGAAGACCTGGAGGATGTTGATGCTGGAGTATCGATAGAAAACAGCATATGAAACTTAGCTGCTCTTTTCTGTAAGCCCCGTTTGGACATCAGAGAGCAGGATGGACAATCCGGAATGGAATGGTCAGGCCCCAAACATTTAAGACACCACTCATGGGTATCTGTGACTGAAATAGTACTGGTACACTTGATGCATTTTTTAAAACCAGAAGCTGGTTTTTCCATGAGGGAGAACCTGAGAAGGCCTAGAGGCCTCACAGAAAAAATACACCAAGTGAGGAAAAAGTAAATTTTTTATTTTTTTTTTAAAGAAATAAACGAAAAAAGACCGGCGGTACCGGTCCGGAATCGGGGAAGGCAGACACGCGGTCAAAGAAACAAATTAAAATAACAATTTCTTCAGCGGTGACAGGAACACGACCTGCTGGCTCCGCGGAAAAAGAAGAACTGAAGAGAGTTGGTCAGGAAGGCGGGAAGGCAGCGCGCATGCGCTGTGGGAGGCCCCAAAAGCTTCCTTTCTGGGAAGCTGGGGAGCTTTCCCGCGCAGGCTCCGTCGGTTCCGACGTACCCATATGTGAGGACTCATTCCTGCTTGTTCCTGGAGATTCAGCTGTCCCGCGGCCCCTTCCCCTCTGTCCGGAAGAGCCCTGAGTCTGCTCCATCAGCGGCGGGCTTATCAAGCCGCGAAGAGAGTATTTCCCTCTCGCGCGGCTTGAAAAGTTAATACGCTTAAGCCGCGCGAGAGGGAAATACTCTCTTCGCGGCTTGAAAATCCCGCCGCTGATGGAGCAGACTCAGGGCTCTTCTGGGCAGAGGAGAAGGGGCCGCAGGACAGCTGATTCTGCCGCTGCCACGGCTGCAGCAGCAGAAGCCATTTTTTAAAAATTGACAGTTGATTCTGCTGCTGCCACAGTGGCAGCGGCAGCAGCAGAAGCCAGAATTTTTTTATTTTATTTTATTTACTTGGGCTGATGGGGGGGGGGGGTTAGGACTGGAAATGGGCTGATGGGGGTTAGGAAGGACTGGAGGTGGGCTGATGGGGGGGGAGTTAGGACTGGAAATGGGCTGATGGGGGTTAGGAAGGACTGGAGGTGGGCTGATGGGGGGAGTTAGGACTGGTAATGAGCTATGGAGGGGCTAAGACTGAAATGGGGTAATGGGGGGTTAGGACTGGAAGTGGGCTAATGGCAGCGGGGGGGGGTTAGGACTGGTAATGGGCTATGGTGGGGGCTAGGACTGGAAATGGGCAGATGGGGGTTAGGGCTGGAGGTGGGCTGATTGGTGGGTTAGGACTGGTAATGGGCTATGGGGGGGGCTAAGAATGAAAATGGGGTGATGGGAGGGTTAGGACTGGAAGTGGGCTGTTGGGGGGCTTAGGACTGGTAATGGGCTATGGGGGGGCTAGAAATGGTAATGGACTGGGGGGGTTGCTAGGACTGGAAATGGGAGTGGGGGGGAGCTAGGACAGGAAATGGGCTGATGGTGGGGCTAGGACTGGAAATGGGCTGATGCGGGGACTTGAAGGGAGCGGATGCTGGGTGGGGCTGGAACTAGAAGGGAGCTGATGTTGGGGGAGGATTAGAATGGGATGGGGCTGGGAGAGTGAAATGGAGAGGGGAAAAATATTTTGTGTGGGAGGGAAGAAAAATCTACAATTGGCCGGGTATTAGGAGAGTATGTGGTGATTGAGGATGGAGGGGTAAAATTTGAGTGGATGAAATAGGAATGTGGAAGGAGCAAAAGGAGAAAGATTAGTATGTTAAAGCAGATGTAGAGAGAGAATGGAAAAAAAACTAGAAGAGAGAAGAAAGGACAAATGGACAGCAGACGATGGGGAAGACACGAAGAAACCAGAAGAAAGTGGCTGGAACAATTGCAACTGAAAAAAATGCACAAAAGGTAGAAAAATATCTATTTTGAATTTATTAACTGGAATATGTCAGCTCTGGAAAATGTGCATCATTAACGTCTGCGCTTTGTATGGTAACATTATGCAAATATTTATGCAAATTAGGCCCCGCATCTTATGCGGCCCACGGGTTACTTTACAAGTCCTCATTTGGCCCTCAAAGCAATTTGAGTTTGAGACCCCTGGTTTAAAAGAAAAGAGAAGGGAAGGGCTTCACTGGAATGCTCCATTAGTTGGGGGAAGGAATGGTGGCACAGTAATCATTTGCACAGCACAGCAGAAAAGATAGCACTGGCCCTGTATGCCAAGCATTTTCCTTGCAGAAACAAAGCTCTTAGTGTGCCAGCTCAATGATGCTGAGTATTGGTATTAGAATTGGTATTTCCTTGAAATGGTAAAAATCTGCCGCTATATTGTCTAACATTTATGCATGGAAATCAACAAGCACAAAGAAGAATTGATTTAAAAAAGGTGCTGGTTATACGTATTTCAAGGAGGCATCTTCAAAAGTGTACTTGTATTCCATATTTTGGAATGGCATTTCAGATATATATCTCCATTAGTATTTACACCCGCTTTTAGTCATGCATATCCCTGGGGTTAGAAGTGCTTGAGGGGGAGATGTGCTTGCCTCTCTAGTGTTCAAAACCACTGTGAATGCTAAAGGTTTTAGGTTTTGGAGGATGTTGCTTTAATCAATCCAAGTGGATGTGCAGATTTCCAAAATCTGTCACTTACACATATAAATAGGAAAATCCTCACTTATATGTGGAGGTAGTGCTGCTAATATGTGCAAACCTCCTAGTGATGCTGCTCTTTTTAAATATTCTTTCCAAAATGGCTGTTCCTGTTGTGCATGGCATGAAATATACACTTTGTTGGTGGCACTATACATATTTTAGAAAAGGCACCATGTTTGCCAAGCCCCTTGAAAAATGCTACAGTTTTTTTTTGACTGCAGGAACCTAAATATCCCATTTTCCCACCTAGATGACCTATACAAAATTATCTTCTGTGTCACCCATTCTCCAATATACACGGTGTTGGCAATGGCACTGTTTGACATGACTTACAAAATACTTTAAAAATTATAAGTCATGAACTAATTTGTTCCAAGGAAAAAAACATCTATCAGTTTCATTCATATAAACTGTGTGCAAATGTTTAGGCACCCCTGATAAAAATGAACAGAAATTTCTCCAGCGATAGCAGTAGAAAAAGTAGCCAAGATGTGTGGTGCATGGTACAAAGTTAAATACATTTTTTTTTTGCAAATTTTGATGCATAATTACCATTTGCTGATTTAATAGATTCAAAGAAAACAGTGAATATGGCAGATATAAAAGTTTGAAGTAAACACAAGGAGCAAGAGTCGTGAACTGGTGAGATAAATTTATAGAATCCCCTACGCATTTCGGCTTCCGCCTTCTTCATTGGTTGTGCTGATTTGAATCACACATAAGGTTTTCCTTCCTTCCCCCTCCCCCCTTCCTCCTCCCCCTTCCCTTTTCCTCCCCCTCTCCTTCCCTTCCCCTCCCCATTTCTTCCTCCCCCTCCTTCCCTCCCCCCCTCTCCGCTTCCCCTCCCCATTTCTTCCTCCCCCTCCTCCGCCCTCCTTCCCTCTCCGCCTCCCCTCCCCCTCTTTCCCCTCCCCCTTCTCCCCCGTTCCATCTCCTTCCCCCCACCCCTCCTTCCCTTCCCCTTCCTCCTTCGCCCCCAGCCCGTTCGCCTGCGCCCCGTCTCCCCCCCTCCCCCCTCTCTCTCCCCCCCTCCCCCTTCCCTCTTCCCTTCTCTTCCCCCCTCCCCCTCTCCCCCCTTACTCCCCCCCTTCCTCCCCCCCACACCCCTTCCCCCCCAATATTTCCCTCCTCACATTAATCCTGTTGGGTCACATTAATGTCATTATATTGGTCATAACACGTTTGTTACAAATTTTAATGAGACACAAAAGTACAGTATTCTTTATTCATTATTTGATACATTATTTGTATGCATAATTTTTAGCACATCTTTTTATCTTTCATGTGGTTCTTCCACCCTGCGTTTGGACTTTTATTTATTTATTCATTCATTTTAAGTTTTATTTTGCACTTCGCCATAAGTATTATGGTATGTACATGTTGGTGCTTTTATCATTGTTCATTATTTATTGATATCAATGTTTTTAATCTTTTTATGGTTATTATATTATTTTTTTGACTATTAATTATTGTATTGTTTAGTTGTGTGCCCCCTGAAGAAGGCGGAAGCAGAAACGCGTAGGGAATTCAATAAATTTATCTCACCAGTTCACGACTCTTGCTCCTTGTGTTTACTTCGGACCCTACTGCAAGAGCAAGTGCTCCTCTCTGTGCATTTAGATATAAAAGTTTGGACATCATTTCAATCAATATTTTGTAATACTGCCTTTGGCAGAAATAACCGTTTCCACTCATTTTCTGTAGCCAGCTTTCTATTCCTGCTTTTGGAAGGCTTTTCCATTCTTCCTTGTTAGAACTTTTCTAGCTCAAACATTCTTAGGTCTTCTTGCATGCACTGCATGTTTGAGATCTCTCCACAGATTTTCAATAATATTCAAGCCTGGGGACTGAAGGCCATTCCACAACATTCATCTTTCTTTCCTGTATGTCATAATTGATTTTGAGATAGATTTCTGGATAATTTTCTTGCTGAAATTCCAACCTCTTCAGCTTCAACTTCTTCACCGACTGTGGATCTTAGCTTATAGGATATGTTGCTATTTAACGGAATCCATTCTTCCTTCTATTTGTACAGTATTTTATTTATATTTTTTATTTTATTTATTTATTGAATGGTTTTATATACCGCTTTTCAGCAAAATCAAGGCGGTTTACATAGAACAAAACTTGAAACATTACATTGTAACATATTCTAACAGTTAACATTACAGTGAACAAAGGGGAGTGTTATAGAATTTTACATAGTAGATTAAGTAATTTTGAATTACAATGTTGAGTAAATGCTGATTAGAGTGTTAAATAGTATAAAAATATAACAGATTTACAATATATACAAAATTTATACATGTGTTTTCATCTTATCTGGCTCAGGTAATATGCATTGTATCTCAGTAGAGTTGTCAATGTGAAGGTTAATTGGAATAACTATCTTAAACCATGTGAAGGATTGGGAATTGTGTAGAATAGAGAGAGAGATAGGAAAAAGTAAATTGTGTTTTGATGAATAGGAGTATACATGTGTTTAAGTGGGAAATATTTCGTCATTAGGTACTGAGTTACCAAAGTACTCTATAAAAAGGTGGGTTTTAAGATCTTTTCTAAAGGTTGATAGATCAGTAATATTTCTGAGCTTGTCTGGAAGAGCATTCCATATTAAAGGGGCAATGAAGCTGAATGCTCTATTTGTTGTAGTTTCATTGAGTTTTGTGAAGCTGTTAGGAACAAGTAGAGTGTTCAGGTTCCTTTGTCTCACTTTTCTGTTCCTTGAATGAATTGTTAGTAGGTCAGTTAGATACGATGGAGCTATATCTCTTATCAGTTTGAAAGTTGTCATAATAACTTTATATTTTAACCTACTTTGAATAGGTAACCAGTGAAGTTCGAACAATATTGGGGTTATGTGTTCAGTTGCACTTGAATTTATAAGCATTCTGGCAGCAACATGTTGTGCTATTTTTAGGTGATGTAGAGCATGTTTTGGAATACCTTGGAGGATTATGTTACTGAAGTCTAAGTGAGGCAGGATCAATGCTTGTAGAACTGATCTCAAGTCCTGGTGTGATAATAAAGGTTTTAGATTTTTAAGATATCTTAATTTATTTATTATATATTGTGTTTGTCGTGTTCCTAATGTGCGTTGATAGGCTTAATGTTCTGTCTATAATAACACCAAGATATCTTATTTCATCTTTTATGCAAATACTTGTGTTTTCAATTTTTATTTCTGTTGGGGGAGTAAATTTTTGATTTCTAGATACAAATAATGCTTCTGTTTTCTTAATGTTAATATATAGATTGTGTTCATTTAGCCATTGTGTCATTTTAATGAAGCATGATTTGATATTAGAGAAGTCCAGAGAGTCTATGTCCATAGGAAGGTAAATCATAACATCAGCATAAATTGCATATTTTATTTTGCACTGTTGAATGATGTGGCATATAGGTTGTAAATATATGTTAAAGAGTAGTGCTGACAATGTGGAACCTTGTGGGATTCCCTGTTTTTGCGTATAAGTTTTGGATGTATGATTTCCTATTTTGACTTGTGAACGATCAGTTAGATATGATTGGAACCATGCGAATACAGTACCATGTATTCCAATCTGTTTGAGTCTTTCAATGAGGATGTGGTGATTAATCGAATCAAAAGCAGCAGATATATCTAGAAATATAAGGAGTACTGCTTGCTTTGGTTTGTCAATGTATTTTAGAATATCATCAAAGATTACTGTAAGTAGTGTTTCCACACTATGGTGCGGCCTAAAGCCGTATTGATGTGTATCTAGGGGGGCATGAAGCTCAATGTGATCCTGTAATTGATTATACACTATTTTTTCTATGATCTTTGCCATAAATGGTAGGCTAGAGATAGGCCTATAAGAAGATGGATCAAGATTATCTAGTTTCTTGTTTTTCAGAATAGGTCTAATCGAAGCCCTTTTTAGGATGGTAGGCATAATACCATGTGTGAGTGAACAATTTGTTATATTTAGAATGGAAGGTGCAAGAAATGATTTAGTATTTTTGATCCAGCTAACTGGGCATGGATCAAGGCTAGAGGTGGTTAATACTTGAGATCACCTTATCAAGTTCCTTCAGTGTTACAGTATGGAATTTGTACCATACATGTTCAGGTTTCAAGTGGGAATAATTAAGTGGTATTGGGGGATTTGATAGTGGTGAAAGCTTAGTAATGTAATAGTCGGCAAGAGTTTGTGGGTTAATAAGGGTGCTATCTTTATTATGAGAGTTTGATACTTTTTTTTAACTATTTCAAATAATTCTCTGGGGTGGTTGAGAGAATTTGTCAGTAATTTTGTGTGAAAGGATTTTTTTGATTCATTTATTGTTTTCCTATAATAGTCTAGTTTCTCATTGTATAAATTTCGGTCATTGTGTGAGTTAGATTTTCGCCATCTTTTTTCAATCTTTCTAAGTTCTCTCTTTATTTGTCTTATTTCTTGTGTGTGCCAGGGTTGGGAGTCTGTCTAGTTCTGAATTAGTTTGTTTGAGAGTGAGGAAGTAAAGCTGCTTTTTTATAGTCTCATTCCAGTTAGCAATACTGGTATTTATGTCAAATACTGTTATAGGAATATGTGGTATTATCTGTTCTAAAAATTTTTCCTTGTCAAATTTTCTGAACATTGTAGTTTGTCTTTGTTTAGGCTGTTGAGTTGAGATCCTATTATAATGTGGGAGATTGAATTTAATTAGATCATGGTCAGACCATGGGATAGGTATAGGACAGCGATGGCGAACCTATGGCACGCGTGCCAGCTGTGGCACGCGAAGGCCTTGCAGCTGGCACGCGGGAAGGTCCGCAATCGAAAAAAAAAACAAAACCCTGTCTGCTGCCGCTGTCGGGGCCGCCGCGGCAGAATCGAGCGTGCCGCGGGGCCCCCCTGTACCCGGCAGATCCTGCCCTCCCCGTAGCAGCTCTCTCTTTGGAGCTACAGTCAGACGCGCCGGCTTGCAGAGCGCGAAGGGAAGAGTTTCCCTTTCGCGACTCCGTTAAGCCCGCGGGGGCTGATGGGAACTCCCATCAGCCCCCGCGGGCTTAACAGAGCAGCGAGGGAACTCTTCCCTCGCGCTCTGCAAGCCGGCGCGTCTGACTGCAGCTCCAAAGAGAGAGCTGCTACGGGGAGGGCAGGCTCTGCCGGGTGGGTACAGGGGGGCCCCGCGGCACGCTCGATTCTGCCACGGCGGCCCCGACAGCGGCAGCAGACAGGTTTTCTTTTTTTTTTAAATTTTCCCTGGGCTGGGCTGGGCTGGGGGGGGGGGTGGGGGTTAGGAGTGGTGCTGGGCTGGGGTGGGGGGGGTTAGGTGTGGTGATGGGCTGGGCGGGGCTTGGCTGGGGGGGTTAGGAGTGGTGATGGGCTGGAGGGGGGTTAGGAGTGGTGATGGGCTGGGCTGGGCTGGGGGGGGTTAGGAGTGGTGATGGGCTGGGCTGGGCTGGGGGGGGTTAGGAGTGGTGATGGGCTGGGCTGGGCTGGGGGGGGTTAGGAGTAGTGATGGGCTGGGCTGGGCTGGGCTGGGGGGTGTTAGGAGTAGTGATGGGCTGGGGTGGGGGGGGTTTAGGAGTGGTGATGGGCACTGGGCTGGGGGGGTTAGGAGTGGTGATGGACACTGGGCTGGCTGGGGGGGGGTTAGGAGTGGTGATGGGCACTGGGCTGGCTGGGGGGGGGTTAGGAGTAGTGATGGGCTGGGCTGGGCTGGGCTGGGGGGTGTTAGGAGTAGTGATGGGCTGGGGTGGGGGGGGTTTAGGAGTGGTGATGGGCGCTGGGCTGGGGGGGTTAGGAGTGGTGATGGGCGCTGGGGGGGTTAGGAGTGGTGATAGGCGCTGGGGGGGCTTAAACTAAAAATTGAGTGATGGGGGATTAGGACTGGGAGTGGGCTGATGGGGAGGTTAGGACTGGAAATGGGCTGGTGGGATTAGGACTGGGAGTGGGCTATGGGGGGCTAGGACTGGTAATGGGTTGGGGGGGTTGCTAGGACTGGAAACGGGCTGCGTGGACGGGGGCCTGAACTGCAACTAGCTGTTGGGGATGGGGCTTGGAATGGAAATGGGCTGAGGGGAAGTGGGGGGCTTGAACTGCAAATAGCTGATGGGGACGGGGCTTGGAATGGAAATGGGCTGAGGGGAAGTGGGGGGCTTGAAGAAGGGAATGGATGCTGGGTGAGACTGGAACTAGAAGGGAGCTGATGTTGGGGGAGGATTATATTTTTATTTTATTTATTTTTCTTATATACCGCACTCTTTAGCATCAGCGCGGTTTACATGGAACCATAATTAACAATAACAGTTTTACATAGAACAGGGAAGAAAAACTTGGATAACTTAGGGAGAAATGCACAAAATTATTTACATATATAACAATGAGTTTTGTGAATATCTTATGATAAATCTATGGATATGCATTAGGACTAGAGGATGGGTGTGTCTATGGTGTATTAGGATTGATTTGGTAGTATTGTATAAATAAGTGGTGCTTGAGTGCTTTCCTGAATTGCATGAGATCAGAGATTGATCGGATTTCTGGAGGCAGTGTATTCCAACATTTGGGAGCATAAAGACTGAATGCTCTGTTGGATGTTGTTAGTGTGCATTTTGTTGAAGCATTTGGTATAATTAGGGTGTTTGCTGATGTAGATCTTCTGGATCTGTTGGGTGGAGTGGGTTGAAGTAGATTGACTAGCGTTGAAGCAGTTATATTGTGGATGGCTTTAAAGGTGAGTACTAGGGTCTTAAATAGTATTCTTCCATGTGTTGGGAGCCAGTGGAGCTGCAATAAGATGGGTGTGATATGGTCATATCTCGCTGCTCCAAATAGAACTCTAGCAGCAGCGTTCATGGCCAGTTGTAAGGGGGTCAATGTAGATTGTGGGAGCCCTTGGAGAATGGCGTTGGCGAAGTCAAAATGGGGTAGGATAAGGGCTTGATAAACAGTTCGGAAGTCACTTGGGTCCAATAAGGTTCGGAGGTGTTTGAGTGTCCGGATCTTGAAATATACAGCTTTAACAATGTGGGATATGTGTAATTTCATGTCCAAACGTTGATCCAAAGTGACTCCTAAATAACGGATTGCAGGTTTTGTTTGTAGTTCGGCTTCTCTCACTTTTATATGAGGAGGAGGGGTAAAGTATTGATTTTTCGTGACAAAGAGTACCTCTGTTTTCTTATGTTGGATCCGAAGGTTTTGCGTTAGAAACCATTCGGATACTGCGTCAAAACAATCAATAAGAGGTGAGAGGTCCATTTGCTTTGTGGAGAATGGCATGTAAAGAAGGATGTCATCGGCATATATCTGCCATTGCACATTGAAGGATTTTATGATGTTACAGACGGGTTGAATGTAAATGTTAAACATGAGAGATGATAGTGATGATCCTTGAGGGACGCCCTGTTTTTGGTGGAAAGGCTTTGATTTTGTTGATCTTGATCTTACTTGCTGTCCTCTTCCCTCAAGGTATGATCTGCACCAGTCGAGAGCGAGGCCGGTAATGCCTTTTTCTTTTAGGCGTTCAATTAGTAGGCCGTGGTGAACAGAGTCGAAAGCTGCAGCTATGTCGATGAAGATAAGTACACATCCTTGGTGGATGTTGTCAACAAAGGTGGTAATATCATTGAAGAGGGAGGTAAGAAGGGTTTCTACGCCATGTAATTCTCTGAAGCCGTGCTGATGTGAATTTAGAGGGGCTTCAGTATCGATGTGGTCTTGTATTTGTCGTTGTGCTTCCTTTTCAAATATCTTAGCTAGAAAGGGTATGCTGGCTATGGGTCTATATGATTCAACTTTGCTGGGGTCAAGTTTGGGGTTTTTTAGAAGAGGTCTAATTGAGGTTTGCTTGAGTGCTGCAGGGAAGGATCCAGTTGTGAACGATAGATTTATCATTCTTGTAATTATTGGACTGATATCACTGCGTATATTCTTTATCCAATAGGCAGGACAGGGATCAGTAAGAGCAGTGGTGGTGTTGATGGCTGCAATGGTATCCTCAATATGTTTCTTGGGTGGTGTGGAGAATATTGAGAGGCTGTTTAGGCAGATGGTGTCCTGATGGTTAAAGGCAGCAATTTTGTTTGTTTGCAATAGTTTTGATTGCAGATGATCTGCGAAGGCTTGTGGGTGGATCTCTTCAGGTGGGCATGGAGATGGTTCCTTGGATATGGATTTGACTATGTTGAAGAGTTCCCGTGGTTTATTTAGGGATCTTTTGAGTGAGTCAGTGTAGAAATGTTTCATTTTCGTCAGGACTGCTGTTCTGTGGGTCGTGAGTTGAGCATTGTATGCTATCTGGTCGTTTGAGGAGCGAGATCGACGCCATCGTTTCTCGAGTTTTCGAAGGTGTAAGAGGGAGGTCCGCAGATCGGAGGAAAACCATGGTGCATGTTTTCTGTTGGTTGGGATTTTGCTATTGGGTGGTTTTTGTGCAATGGAGCTGAGGATGTCATTCCATGATGTGATCATTTTTTCCAGATTGAGGGTAGTGTCATTGTAGAGAGGGTGGGTTTGTGCAAGTATGAGTTCTTTGTTGAAAGCATTGAAGCTTCGAGTTGTCGTTTTAGTGGGATTATTGGAGGTTCTGTTATCCAATTTGCTAGTGTTCACAGGAATTGTGAAGTTAATTAATTTGTGATCTGACCATGGAACTGGTATCAGAGTTGTTACAAGGTTATTATCTAATTCACATGCTGAAAGAGGTGCAAAAATCATGTCAAGGGTGTTCCCTTTTGTGTGTGTGGGACTTTTGATTAATTGCCTGTATCCTAATTCATCCATTGCTTCTAAGAGAGCTGAAGCATGGCTGATGTGCAGAGAGGGGAGATTGAAGTCTCCTAATATCCAATTCGGTTTGTTGTGTTGGGCAGCGTTGGTTGCTAAGTCTAAAATGTTAGATTAGAATGGGATGGGGCTGGGAGAGTAAAATGGAGAGGGGAAAAATATTTTGTGTAGGAGGGATGAAAAATCTACAATTGGCCAGGTATTGGGAGAGTAATTGGGGATTGAGGATGGAGGGGTAAAATTTGTGTGGATGAAATAGGAATGAGGAAAGAGCAAAAGGAGAAAGATTAGTATGTTAAAGCAGATGTAGAGAGAGAGAGAATGGAAAAAAAACTAGAAGAGAGAAGAAAGGACAAATGGACAGCAGACGATGGAGAGGTAGCAGAAAACATGAAGAAACCAGAAGAAAATGGCTGGACCAATTGCAACTGAAAAAAAATGCACAAAAGGTAGAAAGATATCTCTTTATTTTGAATTTATTAACTGGAATATGTCAGCTCTGGGAAATGTGCATCATTAACATCTGCGCTTTGTTTGGTACAAGAGGAAATTCCTATTTGACGTTGCCACTTGTTCTCTTTCCCCAGTATTCACTGAAATGTATTGGTTTAATATTTGCAGTGTTGCCTTTTGATAGGTAGGGTATGGTGCTTTGTGAGTCCTGGTAATGCTGTCAGGATACGGCGGGTTTGCTATGGGTTCTAAATGGGCAGCGTTTGTAGTAGTTCCTAATGTGCCTGGCGGTTGGCACTGGATTATAGTAATGTAGAAATCTTTTAGTCTTTCTTTATCCATACACTCATTAAGAGACATGTTTACTAAAAGTTAGTGTATGGTAACATTATGCAAATATTTATGCAAATAAGACCACTTATGCAAATGACGTGCTGGCACTTTGAGGAAATTCTTTGGTTTTGTGCAGCAGTTTGGGCACTCGGGCTCAAAAAGGTTAGCCATCACTGGTATAGGATGTGGTTGAGAAGTACTGAGACTGTAATCTGGTGATCTTTGAAGAAAAATAAGGTCAAGGGTGTTCCTTTTAATGTGAGTCGGGAAATCAATGATTTGCTCAAAGTCAAGTTCTGACATGGTTTCCATGAATGCTTTCGAGTGTGTTGGTGTTGTTGAAGGGAGGTTTAAATCTCCAATGATTACTAACTGTTTTTTTTTTGTGTTGAGGGAACATATGATATCTAATATGGAGGTTAAAGAATTTGTATCTGTGGATGGAGGTCTGTATATAAGACCAAAAGAGTGTGGTGGTGTTTCAAAAATAAGTACATCCATGTTCTCAATATTACTAGTTGATATGAGGGTGGCTTTGAGGTTATTATTTATAATAGCGATGACACCACCACCCCTCTTTAAAGACCTAGAGCAGTGCAATAGTTCATAGCCGTCAGTTTGTAATTGATTTAGGAGAATGGTATCATGGACAGTGAGCCATGTTTCTGTTAAAAATAATATGTCTGGCTTGTAGTCAGAGAGGATATCAGTTATGATTGGTATTTTATTTCTAATTGATCTCACATTTATAAGCATACAAAGAAGGTCTTTATATATGGGTTTGGGTTGCTGGATGATGTATTGGGAAGATTTCCCAGGTGTGATATATATTAGACAATTTCTTTGTCCTTGAGCATGGGGTGTTTTGTAATATGTTGCATTATAAAAGATATTAGGATTCTTGTGATGGTAAATAATTGGAATGTTATGAGTGACAGAGGAGTATGCTTGGATATATTTTGGTATAAATAATGCAAATAAAATTAGAAAGGTAGACATGATTTTAAGATGATTAATGTAAACCATGATGATAAGAGATTAATATATATTAACTACCTTTAGATGAATTCTGTAGAATTGTAGGGTGAAAAGTAAAATTAAAGTCTCTGCTCAAAGTCAACACTCAGGTCCATGCTCAAGGGCCACGCCTAAGGGCGCTCTGGCGAGGCCCTCAGGCGCGGGTGCGCCTGAAGCGCGGTCTTTTAAAGTTCCCAATTGGCCTTCCTACCCAAGGGTGTGATCTTGCTCAATCAGAGGACATAGCAAAAAAGAAAAAAATGACTTAATGTAGGAAGGCAACTCTAATGGGAGGTGGGAGAGTTGTGAGGACTGATTCCTGCTGTCCCTGGAGAACACCTGTTACAGGTGAGTAACTATGCTTTCTCTAGGAACAAGCAGGAAGTCAGTCCTCACGTATGGGACTCCCTAGCTCCAGGCTGCTAAGGACCGAACCACGACAGCACTATCGGCGACCCGACAGGTGACCATAAGTTGCAGGAGGTGAGTCCCTACAGAAACTCTGCAAGACCCTCATGTAGGGCGACAACTTCACTCTGGTAGCCTGAAAACAGAAGGGTCGGAGGGCAGGAGTTGCCTATACCCCAAAAATATTACGGAGTACTGCCTGTCTGAAGGCACTATCCCTATGGGACTCACTCCCCAGGCAGTAATGAGTTACAAACAAATTAAATGAAGACCATGTGGCGGCCTTGCAGATTTCTGTTGCTGGCACTGAGCGGAGGTTGACTACTGACGTGGCCATAGCCTGCATGCAATGTGCAGTGATCTGGTGCTCAAGGGAGAGGCCCCTCGCTCATAAACGAGGGCAATGCAGTTTGCAACCCAAGTGGACAGAGTCTGCTTCATTACCAGAAGCCCCAGTCTACTGGGGTCATATGATACAAAGAGCCAAGGGGCTCTGCGATGGGCCTGTGTCTGCTGCAAGTAGAAAGACAGGGCCCGCTTACATATGCAGTAAGCATATGCAGTATGAGTTCCTCCCTGCCGGCATGAGACTGTGGGAAGAAGGTGGGTAGGACCACTTCCTGATTGAGGTGGATGGGGGATATCACCTTGGGGAGGAATTTAGGGTGTATGCGGAGTACCACCCTATCTTATAGAATGGTGTGTAGGGCGAATCTGCCACCAAGGCCTGGAGTTCGCTCACTCTCCAAGCAGACGTGAGTGCCACCAGAAAAACTACTTTCCAGGATAGGTATTGTAAATGGCAGGTGGCCAGGCGCTTGAATGGCAATCTGGTGAGTTGAGAGAGCACCACATTCAGGTCCCATTCTGCCGCAGGGGGGCGAAGAGGAAGTTTCGATAGCAAGAGGCTCGACAGGAACCTGAAGGCCAGGGGCTGGTATGAGAGGGGTTTTCCCTCTATAGGGTGATGGTATGTGGCTTGTCATGATGCGGGCACTAATAAAGCTGATTTTATGAAAAGAAATCTTGATTTAGAGGAACTAGAGGTGCAGTTACCTCCTGGCACCCATAGAGGGAGCGGGAGCAGACATACTGATCCTAGTGAATCTAATCACAGTAATGACCTGCAGCTGACAGAGAACCAGGAAGTCAGTAACAAAGGTTCTCTTTATAAACCAGAGCAGAACGCTCTTGAGAAGCGGCAGGAGGAGAAGGAGAGGCAAAAGCAGGAGCAGAACCGAAAGACACAGCAATGGAGATGGCAGCAGTTGCAAAGAAAGCCATGGACAAATAAGCAGTGGGAACAACAGCAGGAGCTGAGAAAGGAAGGAACTGGAACCGGAGCTGAACTAGAAGCTGAACCAACAGTAAAGCCTAGAAGCTATCAGAGGTACAAACCTGTTTGCTGTGAAAGAGGCCAAGCTGGAAGTTGGAACAGAAACAGACCACACGAGGTGGGAAGCCATAGAATCCAAACTAAGCCTATTGGGCAAGGAGAGTTTGGTAGAAGGTGCTCCAAGGTAAGAGGCGGTGCCACGCCTAGTTCTTTTACTCTGCCTGTTTATGATACAAGGAGAAGGAAGCTAAGAACCAGAGGGGAAGGTTCTGTAAGGAGTTTATCTCCAGAAAAGCACTGCTCAGTTTTACCCAGTCAGAAGGAAAAACAGTTGTATAAACAACAGAGGTTTTTACTCCATGAGCCAAGGTTTGAAACAGTAAGGTTTAACCCTAAGCACTGCACTGCTGGAAGCCACCCGCAAAGAAAGCTTCCCTCTAAAAACAACCTGAATAAAGATTGGTATTCTAATTTACCACCAGCCATAAGAGTTCCTCCTTACCTAAAGCAAAACTCCCATGCTGAAGATTGTCAGGCTAACATAGACAGGGATAGTGAAACCCCTTTGACCCAATATGAGGAAGAGGATATGATGGAGGTAGATTTCCCCCATGCTATTCCCTCATCTTTGCCGGAGGACATGGAGTGCGATTGGTGCACGGCCTACGCTCCCAAGTGTGCCTGCTGTAACGAAGAATGAATGTAAATATACTTTTGGTTGTTTATTGTGAAGAATATTACCTTTAAGAAAAACCTGCTATGAACTGTGAAGTAACAGTTCTCAAGCCAGAGAGCCTTGGCACCTTTTGAAACAAAGGACTATTTTGTTAAGCAACGTATCTCTAATTTGAACCCATGCATTATAACGGGGAATAAAGCCTTTTATTACCCTTCACTCAGGTCTTATTGTTCTTTATAGCGCTACATAGTGGCGCGCAATCTTTGTGTCACGACACCTTGTGGCAGGCTATGGCATTCAGATGTACCCTCACAGAGCTTGACTTCAGAATGGCATGCGAGAGATGCAGTAAGTACTGCAGTACCCATTGCACGCGGCAGGAGAAGGGATTTTCTTCTCGCTCCACACAAGACGGAGAATCTTCTCCATTTGAAGGCATACGCCCTACGGTGGAAGATTTTCGGGAGGCCAGTAGGATCTCCTCAACTTCTCCCAGGAGGTTGAAAGGGGCCAGGGCTACCCTTTCAGCAGCCACGCTGTCAACATTAGCACCCCAGGTTGGGGTGCAAGAGAGCCCTCCTCCTGGGACAGGAGGTCCTGACCCAGTGGGACTGGGAGTGCCACCGACAAGGAAAGCAGCAGAGGAAACCAGGGTTGCTGGGGCCTTCTGGGGGCGATCAGGATCACTGAGACCTGCTCACTCTGGACCTTAAAGAGGGTCTTGGCCACTAGTGAACTAAGTGGAAAGGCATTAAGGAGGTCCTCTGACCATAGGATCAGGAAAGCATCCGCTGCCACTCTCCCGGGTGCGGCTGGCATGAGCAGAAGCAGGGTAACTGTGTGTTGTCTGGAGAGGCAAATAGATTCATCACGGGTCTTCCCCAGAGGTGGAAGAGTCTTTGTGCCACCCTGGGGTTCAGGCACCATTCGTGCGGGTGCAGTAGAGCAACCGCCTCCTGACAAAGGGAGTGTGAGTCTGTGCTCCCCTGCTTGTTTACGTAAAACATGGTGTCCTAGTTTTCCATCTGGACCAACACATGTTGGTGCACAGCAGGTGGCGGAACACTTGCAGGGCCAGGAAGATGGCTCTGAGTTCCAGGAGGTTGATCTGTAAGAGGGACTCCTCTGAAGACCAGGTGCCTTGAGTGCAGAGTTCTCCACAGTGTGCCACCCAGGAGGGAGATGTCCATGGTTGGGACCCTCTGAGGCGCAGGGGCTTGAAATAGCAATCCTGCCTGGAGGTGGCATAGGGACAGCCACCAGTTGTGAGAGGCTGCTAGTTGATGGGTGAATCTGACTGTCCTGCAACCTGCCCGTGGCTTGAGTCCATTGAGAGCGGAGGCAGTATTGGGCCGCCCACATGTGCAAGTGGGCTAGGGGCATGAAAAGGACTGTTGAGGCCATGTGGCCCAGTAGGCAGAGGAGGAAGAGAGACTATATCGACTGGTGAGCCTGCATGTCCCCTGCCAGTTGTACAAGGCAATGTGCCCAATCTTTTGGGAGGAAGGACTTGACCTGCAGTGTGTCCAATTGGGCCCCTCTGAGCTCCAGGTTTTGGGCTGGAGAGAGGTCTGATTTGGAGTAGTTGAGGACAAACCCCAAGTGCTGCAGGAGGCAGACTGTTCACCCTGTGACCTGGGTGGCCTCGAGGGCCATTCTGCCTCTGATGAGCCAGTTATCCAAGGAAGGAAAGATGAAGGCCTCTTGCAGGTGCATCTAAGTGGCAACAACCACCAGGCACTTTCTAAAGACTCTTGGTGAGGAGGCCAGGCTGAATGGAAGCACCCTGTACTGGTAGTGCTCTTCTCCCACCACAAACCTTAGGTATTGCCTGTGGGAGGGGTGGATCAGGTTGTGGGTATACATATCCTTCAGGTCTGAGGAGCAAAGCCAGTCTCCCTGGTGGAGGTAGGGCAGCAGTGTCCCAAGGGAGAGCATCTTGAACTTCACCTTCACCAGGAACCTGTTCAGGTTTCGCAGGTCCAACTTGGGCCTGAGGCCCCCAGTTCTTTTGGGGACAAGGAAATACCTGGAGTAGAAACCTTTTCCTCACATGTGTCTAGGTACGGGTTCTACTGCTCTGTCTTTGAGCAGCCCTGTGAGTTCTGAGATGAGAAAAGTCTGGTGAAG
This sequence comes from Ichthyophis bannanicus, assembly GCA_033557465.1. Classification (NCBI taxonomy): domain Eukaryota; kingdom Metazoa; phylum Chordata; class Amphibia; order Gymnophiona; family Ichthyophiidae; genus Ichthyophis; species Ichthyophis bannanicus. The sequence continues at coordinate 137,448,301 of CM066042.1, forward strand.
GAGAGGCTGCACCAGCTCTCCTGGGAAGAATCCTGGTGGTGTTTGCTGGAACCGGAGGAGGTAGCCCTTCTTTACCACCCGGAGGACCCAGTGATCTGTGGTGACCCCGGCCCACCTGTGGGTGAAGAGCACCATGTGGCACCCCCTGTGGGCTGGGGAGGGCCTCCGGGGGAGGAGGCCCTGCCCGGGAAGTAAATAGCTCCCCCCAGGTTATTTATTTATTTATTTACATTCTCTTATATACCGCGCTATTCTGCATCAGTGCGGTTTACATTGAACAAACTGAAATTACATTGAACAGGGCATTATAACTTGGAAATAACTATTTTACAGAGAACATGGGCGGGACCTGGGGCTGAGGCTTCGGAGCTTTTGAATTTCTTGGCTTGTGGCCTTCATTCTTGGGCTGAGGGCCCTGTTGTTGCTGCCCCGAGAAGGGTTGGTAATGGCCCTGGTGAAAAGACCCCTTTTTCCTCGGGGGAGGGTCGAGGTCTTCCTCAAGAGCCTCTGCCTAGTCACTACTTCGGGCTCAATCTCGGCTGCCTTGTTGGCCATGGGGACATCTAACAGTTTTTTTTACACCCATTGCTCGAGGTCGGAGGTTTGCAACCAGGCCTGGCACTGGGCACCAATGCCAGCTGCTGCCACCCGGGCTACAGACTCAAAGCTGTCATAGGTGGCATGGGACAGAAACTCTGAGCATTCCCAAATCCCAGCTGTTAGGGCCTGGAACCTCTGGAGTGGTTCCCCGGTGAGACCTGCAGAAAAGCCTGCCAATTCTTGGATGAGGCCCTTGAGATACACGGCTATGAACAATTCATAGGCCTGTATCTGACAGCCCAACATGGAGCCTTCGAAGCACTTGTGCCCGAAGGCATCGAGGACTCGGGACTCCCTGCCCGGGGGGACAGAAGAATAGTTCTTCTGACTTTTGAGCTTCTGCATCAAGAACTCCATGACCATGAAGTTATGTGGGAGGGTGTCGAGGATTCCAAGTCTCGGAGCTCTCGGGTCTCAAGGCTGGCCCCGAGGAACCGGGATCCCCCGGTGGGTCTTGGATCAGATTCCTGGAAACTGGCCACGGAGGACTGGAATCCTAAGGGTCGGGATTGGAACCTCGATCGGTACCTAGGGCTTGCTGGAGGCCATCGACGCTTGGGACCTGGCTCGATGCCCGGAGACTCGCTCGCAATCAGGGGCCCAGTTGTCGGGGCAGATGATGCAGACGAACCCGACATCATCGCCTGCTGCAGGGCCAGGATTGCAGAGATATTTTGCTCCAGGGCCACCATTCTGGACTCAATGCCAGAAGGCTCCGCAGCTTTCGGCATGGGCACCTAGCGTCTCAGGCCGATGCCAGCACTCTCGCAAGTACATCCTCGACGAGGACCATGGCCTCGGGGAGCCTCACACAGTCATCGCTGGCCAAGGACTCCTTCTTAGAGACCTTAGGGGGTGCTGCTCAGAGTTGCCCGAGCCCCGCTGTGCGACTTTACTGGGTTTCACTGGTGGAACCTCAACTGGCTTCAAGGATTTCTTTTTTTTCTTCCCGGGGTCCAGCATCTTTACAAAGGAGCCGCCGCCACAGGACTCCGAAGATGCCCAGACCTTTCGGGATGTGCTTTGGCTTGGGGCTCAGCATCGGGGAAGCCAGGGCTGAGTGAGACCATGGGAACAGTTTCTCTTGCAACTCCGACCGTTTCCTGTTGGTTCGCAGAGTCATAGCCTGGCACAGGTCGCAGGTGGAACCGTCATGGCCAGGCCGAGACAGTGCAAGCAGCAGTCGTGGGTGTCTGTAACAGACATGTTTTGACTGCAGCAGTCACACTTTTTGAACCCACGGGGGACATGGTAGGAGAAACCCGGCTGGGATCGATGACCCCCAGGTGAAAAAAGGCCGCAAACACCAGTTGAGGCAAGCCTCATCAAAAAGAAGAGAAGAGCCAAGGATGGCAACAGGGACGGCGCTGGCTCAAGGCAGGAAGGCAAACCGGTATGCAAACAAGGAAAAAAACAACTTTTAAGGATAATTTTTGAGGATTTTTCTGTTGGGCTCCACGGACAAAAGACGACTGAGCAAGAAGGCACCCTTGGGCGCGAAGGGGACCACGCATGCGTGGCAGCATTCCCAAAGGCTTTCTGTGAAAGCTGGGGTATTGCTCCACGCGGGCTCCATTGGTGCTGACATCACCCATATGCGAGGACTGACTTCCTGCTTGTTCCTGGAGAACAAAGCTTTCTTTGCGTATGTTAAACGTTAGACTTTTATGATATAATCCAAGAAAAGGTTTTCTTCTTACAACTCTCCCCTGCAGATCACTGTTATGTAAATAACACTCTACTGTGAACAGCTACTCTAGTGTCAGCTAAAACGTTTTTGTAAGTTGTTTACAGCGATCTACTGGTTCTATTTTGTAGGTCTGACCAGTTCTTGGGCAAGTGTATCAGATATTTTTTTAAGGCAAGACAAGATTTGAAAGATGAACAGTTTCATGTAATTTAAAATGGATGTTTTTACAAATATTTATCATATTTTCCTTTGCTTTGTAAGAGTGAATTATCTTCATTTTCAAATGCTCAGTTGCTTAAAGGAGCCCAAGTTGTTAACATAGACAGAACAATCACCACAAGCTATGAGGTTGGGATCATCAGAGTAGTTGTTCAATCGTGGAATTATCTTCACCTGATAAATTGAAGGTCCAATGAGTCATTAAACGTTTTAGGACTTGTTAACAACTTTAAAAAAAAATAGTAATGAATCAACTGGGAGAGAGTTCAAAAAATAAGGCTCCTGCCATATTCATTTTAGTATTTTCACTCTGTATACCACTCTCTCATAACAACTTAAAGTGGTTTACAATAAGCATAGTCAGTCGAAAGAGAGGTGTTACACTTGCATACAATTTTGTGTCTCTGTTCCATCTTGCTACTGATCCTTTTACAATAAAAAAAGACATCATTACAGACAAACAGCTAAAAATAAGTTTGAACCTAAAATCCTTTGCCTTTTAAAAAATAACCACACAAAAAGATGCAAATTTTTGGAGATAAACTTTAGCAATGGCAATAATCAAAGCAGAACAACTGATAAAGTTTTGCTTTGATTATTCTGGCTAACGCTGCCATAAGAATTAACTGTGGGGTTTGCTGAAATGCAGGCAGTTTGTCGTTTTGCATTGCTAAACTAATTTTCCACAATAATCTATTCTCTCTAAAACTAGGAATGGAAAAATAAACTTGTTTTATAGACAGAAGTCAAGATATGTGGCAACAAGTAAATTTTGTGACAATTTCCCAATCCTTAGAAACATAAAACACTTTGAATACACGAGCCCTTTCCTCTTTTTATGTCTTTATATATACAATGGCTCATTGGGTACAAAGCAGACCACACAAATGCCACTTTTCTCAACAGGGTTAATTACAAACTTGCACAACAATCTCAACATTCAACAAAAAAATCAATTAGAACATAAGCTCTGCTTTGCAGACAGACTGATGGGAAGGGCTAGAGGAAGAACATTTTGTATCGAAAAAAGAACTCATCATGCTGTTGAAACATTTGCCTTTGCTCTTCCTTCCTTCAACAATCTCATTTCCTCACATTTTCATACATAGTTTTGTTTATTTGTACAAAAGACCAGGAATGCAAGCAGATATACTCAATTCTCTTTTTGGAAGTGCAATTCTAGGAGTGTGACCTGAGACATTAGTACTTATGCATTAAATATTTGTAAAAAGCTATGTTTAACTTTGTACCATGCAGAAGTTGTATCAGTTTCTGTTTGCTTACGGATTCATGGATATGTACAGTTTGACCAGGGATGACAGACTTTTGCACAACTGTATCCTTTTATGCCTCTATCTCTTTATCTCCAGCACTTGAAAGGAGTCAATTCTATCTTGAACCTACCAAACACAGCTATTTATTTATTTTATTTATTTAGTGCTTTTTCAATACTGCTTTTCTAAGAGTCAGAGCAGTTTACAGCGAAACAACATATTTTGACAGACACATGGAGTACATGAAATGTCTAACAGATAACGAGGGAACTAGATAACATGGGATCAGGTTGGGTGTGTTAGCAATAGTACAGAGTAACAAGGGTTAGATTGGCTAGCTTAACTTATGTACATTTTAAAATATCAACAGTTTAAAATGTGAAAGTCTTAGCAGTCCTTTATACCCATGCCTCCCAATAACAGCTGTTCCCCAACATTTGAAGTGTTAATGGTTTAGTGAAGTCAGTGTCCCTTTCAAAAAACGTCTCTCATCATTCTGGCTACTCCCAGAACTGTGTTACCTGGAAAGGCTGGCTTATACCGGTTAGTGACTGCATGCTATGGCAATAATAACAAAGAACAAACTCTCCTCCATTCCAAGGGATTTCATCAGCATTAATGTAAACCTGCAAATCCAGTGAAAAAGGAAAAAAAAAAAGTAATCAAATCACGTGGAAAGCCATCTCAAATAGAATATAAGTGCATAGAGGACACCTTTCAAAGTGTTTTACATGTGTAAATTGCCTAACAAATTGCCTTCCCTCAAAACAGATAAAAATATTCACTAAATATATGTTCACTGAGGGGGGTCTGATGCCAAAGGGAGAGGCTGCGGGGGTTAGGGGATTGGTGGGGGTTGGTGGGGGGGGGGGGAGGTGGGGAGAAGGGGGGAAATTGTGAATGCTGTATTTGTATAATTGATCTGTTGAGGTTCCTGGTTTGTATATTGTTTTGCATGATTTGTACTGTGTGGACTTTAATAAACAGTTTTCAAAAAAAAAAAAAAATATTCAATGACCATTTAGGTCACAGGAGGAAAACATGCACAGACTTCATTTTCAAATCCAAGTGCGTTATTTTCAATGAAAAAAGTCCCCATAGAAAAAGCTGGTGCAAATATCATGATATTACAAGCCCCTGGTGGCAAAAGAGCAAGACATAGCCCAAGGCATTGCACTGCTATTGTTCCCCAATGAATTCTGAGTTGGCAAAGAAGAGGTGAATCAAAGGTTTATTTGGATGGGGGGGAGGGGGGGAGAGAAAGTGGAAGAATACACATTGCCTCATCTTCACTTCACTGCCTCCACTGACGTTTTTCAGGTATCGTAGCGAGAGGAGGACGTGCAAAAGTGGTACTGTCAGACTTAAGGGTGAAAGGGAAGAATATCTAGAAACCGAGGAGGATAAAGTGGAATTGTTTAACAAATATTTTTGTTCTGTGTTCGCAGATGAAGGGTCAGGAGCACGGCCTGAGAAAACACCCACAAAAATGCAACAGAAGTGAAGGGGATCTTGAACAATTTTCAGAAGGCTGTGTTCATGAGGAACCAGCTAAACTATAAGTAAACAAAGTGATGGGGGCCGGACGGGATACATCCGAGAGTACTGAAGAAATTTGAGGAAGTTCTAGTGGCTCCACTGTCTGACCTTTTCGGTGCTTCTTTAGAATTGGGAGTGGTCCAAGAGGACTAAAGGCACATGTGGTCCCTTTACACCAGTAGTTCCCAACCTAGTCCTCGGATGCCCTCTGGCTAGTCAGGTTTTCAGAATATCCACAATGAATATGCATGAGATAGGTCTGCATGCACTGCTTCCATTGTATGCGGATCTAACTTAAAAACTCACCTTTTTACCTCCTACTACGGCACATTAGCTAACTCTCAACTTCAATATGAAAAAGGATAAACTATACAACACAAGTAGATCAACACCGCGGAGCCTAAAGACGTTTTGACCTTAATACTGCCTATAATTCTTAAACTGTTGAACTCCTCCTACTATATCTGTACTTAGTTAATTGTACATAGTTCCAAAAAGTTTAAAAGTTAAAAGTTCAAATGTTAATTGCACATAGTTCATGTTATCGTTCAATGTAAAAACAGTAATGCCTACCTGTTTACTCAATTGTTATATGTAAACCGCACCTGATCCTCGGAAGGTTGCGGTATATAAAAAATTTGTTAAATAAATAAATAAATAAATCTCTCTCATACATATTCATTCTGGATACCCTGAAAACCTGACTGGCCTGGGGGTACCCGAGTTGGGAGCCACTGCTTTACACAAAAGAGGAAGTAAGGATGAAGTTGAGAAGTACAGGCTGGTTAGTCTGACCTCTGTGGTGAGTAAATTAAAGGAAACGCTGATAAAACAGGGGATAGTGAGGTTTCTGAAGTCCAGTGGATTGCAGGATCCGAGGCAGCATGGGTTTACTAGAGGCAGACAAATCTGATTGATTTCTTTGACTGGGTGACCAGAGAGTTGGACAGAGGGAGAGCTCTAGATGTGCTGTACTTAAATTTCAATAAAGCCTTTGACACCGTTCTGCATAGGAGACATAAATAAATTGAGCACCCTAGAGGATGGACTCTAAAGTGACTGACTGGATTAGAAACTGGTTGAGTGGGAGGCGACAAAGGGTACAGGGTAAATGGAACTCACTATGAGCTGAAAGAAGTTACCAGTGGCGTGCCGAAGTGATCTGTCCTTGGTCCGATTCTTTTTAACATTTTTATTAGTGATATTGCGGAAGGGCTGTCAGGTAAGATTTGCTTCTTTGCAAATGATAGCAAAATCTGCAATAGAGTAGACACCCAGGAAGGAGTAGATAACAAGAGGAGGGATCTAGCTAAGCTTGAAGAATGGTCAAGAATTTGGCAACTGAGATTTAATGCTAAACAATGCAGGGTCATGCATTTGGGCTGCAAAAATCCAAGGGAGCAGTAGAGTATAAGGGGTGAAGTACTTTTGTCCACACAAGAGGAGCAGGACCTGGGTATGATTGTTTCAGATCATCTGGAGTGGAGGAGTGGCCTAGTGGTTTGGGCAAGGTACTTCGGGCCGGAAGGTCGGGGGTTCAAATCCCACTAGAGGACAGCAATCTTGGGCCGGAAGGACTGGGGTTTCTAGTCCCACAGGGTGCTCCTTGTGGTCTTAGGCAAGCCACTTAACCCTCCATAGCCCATGTTCCCTGTAAAATAGTTCTCTGTGTGCTGTGCTTTCCTGTCTAATCAATGTGTTTATACCTCAAAAATTTCATGTCATGATTTGACAATTTCCAATCTGTAATCAAAACCGCTGCTGATCGCTGGAAGTAGCGGTATACAAATGTATACTAAATAAAAAATAAATAAATAAATCTTAAAGTGGCTAAACAGGTAGAAAAGTCGATGGCGAAAGCCAGAAGGATGCTTGGGTGCACAGGGAGAGGAATAGCCAGCAGGAAAAATGAGGTGATAATACCTCTGTATAAGTCTTTGGTGAAACCTCATTTGGAATATTGTGTGCAATTCTGTAGACCACACCTGTGAAAGGATATAAACAGGAAGGAGTCTGTGTAGACTAGAGGGTGGCTACCAAAATGGTCAGTGGTCTTCTTTATAAGCAATATGGGGACAGACTTAAAGATCTTAATATGTGTACTATATGAGTGAAGGAACAAGAAATATTCCCATCAAGATATGTTTTTTGACGGACTATATAATACCTTGCCTGAGGCCATTTAACCAGACTCCTAGGCTATGGTAAATCTTGGTCCATTTTAATTAAACAAGCAGTAAAAGATAGATTTATACTTAACTGCTCACGGCGAGATCGTCAAGGTGAAAGACACATATGACACAGTCCTGCGATTCGGGTACAAAATTTAGTTTACCCTGCTTCAGGTCAAAATTGTCATCACCAATCGAAAGCCGTCGCCAAACGAATGAATGATAAAAACATTTGTGGGAAGGTACTTTTAAAGAACATGGCGTCTGATGTCATCCAATCTCCTAGACCAATCGTGAAAAAACAGGGAAGGGGAAGGGGAGGGCCGTGAAACTACTGCCATCCCTAAAGTTGTCATAACAAGCTGTGCCAATCTAGCTCCAGATTAAGGCCATGTGGAGCAACTGTATTGAGTCAGAAAATCCAGTGTTGTTCAATGTATTGCAGTTTTTGGATCCTGTTGCCCCCACACAAATTTGGAGGGATCAAATCAATCACTCTCCATTGGAGTTCCTCAAATGTATGATCACAAGCGAGCATATGCTGAACCAATGGAGCCATAAGCGCCCGAGTACGAAAGCGGGATGCATGTTCAGACAGCCGAACCAGCAAAGGACGAATAGTTCGGCCCACATAGATCAGGCCGCATGGGCAGCAAAATCAAATATACCACAAATGAAGAGTCACATGTAGTTGAATGTTGAAATGTCCATGATTGTTTTGTACGAGGGTCAATCCAGGTAATACACAATAGAGACCCTGAACAATAGGAGCAATGCTCACAGGGAGAATGTTCTTCTTGATTCGTAGGGACAACAGACCTTGGAAAGGTTCTAACTAATTTATCCCGCAAATTCTTTCCTCTAGTAAACGCGACACAAAGTTTTTTCCGAAAGCAGTTATGAACTGAAAGAATCCCCCAATGTTTTCGTAGAATACAATGTACTATATGTATACGATTATTGTTAGGTAATATCCCAACAAATTTAACTCCTTCATCACTCTTCGTGTTATATCTATTTCTTCCTTTATTATAATTATTTTTATTATTATTATTTTCATGGTTATCACTTATGTCATATTTTTCAATAACACCATCATGACTATCAACCCCCTCAAGTAACCATTCCCGATGATTACATAGAGCCCATTTATAAGCATTTTGGATGACACATTTAGGGTAACCTCGCTGTTGTAAATGTTGACTCAGTTCCTCCGCATGTATTTTAAAATCCTTACGAGAGGAACAAATCCGTCCTAGCCGTAAAAATTGGCCAAAAGGAAGTCCTAGTTTTAAAGAGGGGGGATGGAAACTTGAGTATTTCAACAGAGTGTTACGCTGGACAGGCTTTCTAAAGCCCTTCCCCTTCCCCCTTTTTTCACGATTGGTCTAGGAGATTGGATGACGTCAGACGCCATGTTCTTTAAAAGTACCTTCCCACAAATGTTTTTATTCATTCATTTGTTTGGCGACGGCTTTCGATTGGTGATGACAATTTTGACCTGAAGCAGGGTAAACTAAATTTTGCACCCGAAACGCAGGACTGTGTCATATGTGTCTTTCACCTTGACGATCTCGCCATGGGCAGTTAAGTATAAATCTTTTACTGCTTGTTTGATTAAAATGGACTAAGATTTACCATAGCCTAGGAGTCTGGTTTAAATGGCCCCAGGCAAGGTATTATATAGTCCAACAAAAAACATATCTTGATGGGAATGTTTCTTGTTCCTTCACTCATATAGTGTAGATATTACTTGAGCCGGGTGATGGGATTTGGCTCGAAGGGTTTGGCTTGTAGCCGTTGGTGATTACTTTAGAAGAAAGGCGGGAGAGAGGAGATATGATAGAACCATTTAAATACCTCCATGGCATTAATGCACAGGAGGAGAGCCTCTTTTGATTGAAAGAAAACTCTGCAATGAGGGGACATAGAATGAAGATGAAAGGGGATAGACTCAGGAGTAATATGCAGAAATATTTCTTTACAGAAAGAGTGGCAGATGCATGGAATTGTCTCTCCCTGTGTAGGTAGTAGAGAAAAGGACAGTATCTGAATTCAAGAAAGCATGGGTTAAACAGAGAAGGTCTCTAAAGGGTAAAAAAGGACTATAGTAGTTAATATGGAAGAGCAGACTAAATAGGCCATATGGTCTTTTTCTGTTGTCGTAATTACTGTTTTTATGTTTCTGTGTTTCTACGTTTCAATCTGGTTTGCCAATCTCCTAAAGCAATTCTGTATTGATAGGCCTCTTCTGGCTTCAAAAGACTGAAAGCACTGCTAATAATCTGCAATTAAAGCTAGTTACTCACCTGTAACAGGTGTTCACCGTGGACAGCAGGAAAAGGTCCTCACGTATAGGCGATGTCATATGAAAGAGGTTGCGTGGGCATGCTCCCCAGCTACTAATCGAAGCTTTTGGGAGCTTCCTCTGCATATGTGCACCATCTTCCTGCCTGCCACGACGGCACCATTTTAGATCAGTCTTATACTATAATACAACTCCCAGGGGAGATGGAAGGGTTGTGGGGACTTTTTCCTGCTGTCCAAAGAGAACACCTACTACAGGTGAATAACTACCTTTTCTCCATGGACAAGCAGGAAAAAAGTCCTCATATATGGGATTCCATAGCTACAGGCTACCTTAAAGAAAAGAAGAATGCACGTTTCGCCCAACAGGGGCAACTAAGTCTGTCTTTTTGTCGGCAACAGGCCTTTTGTATTATACATTATATACACACACACACACACACATATATATATATATATATATACACACACATATACATATACTTTTTTTTTGGTAGCCTGAACATACTGTAAAAGAATGGGCCTCGGAGATGGAGTTGGATTCTAATCCCCAAACAGATTCTGTAGTATTGACTGGCCGAAGCTGCTGTTGCATTGGGAATCCCCTTCCAGACAGTAGTGAGATGTGAATGTGTGAACTGAAGACCACGTTGCAGCTTTGCAAATCTCTTCCATGGAGACCAAGTGCAAGTTGTCACCGATGCTGCCATGGCTCTGACATGACCATCGAGGTTCAGGCCTGCCAGGGCATAAGTGAAAGAGATGCAGTTTGTTAGCCAAACTGAAAGAGAGCGTTTGGAGATGGCAGCCCCTAACTTATTGGGGTTAAAAGAAACAAAAAAGGTTGGATGGACTTTCTATGGGCTTTTGTCCACTCCAGGTAGAAGGCAAAGGCTCGCTTTCAATCAAACATGTGTAGCGCAGTTTCCCCTTTGTGAGCAAGTGGTTTTGGGAAAAATGATGGTAGGACAATTGACTGATTAAGATGGAAATCTGATACCACTTTCAGAAGGAAATTAGAATGAGTTCAGAGGACCACTCTATTACAATGGAATTTAATATAAAGTGGCTGAACAATGAGAGCCTGAAACTCGCTCACCCTGCGTGCTGAAGTGATTGTCACCAAAAACAAAACCTTCCAAGTCAAGAACATCAGAAGGCAGAAATTGAGTGAATTGAAGGGATCTTCATCAGCTGCACAAGAACCACACTGAGGTCCCAAGACACTGCGGGAGGTTTTTAGGGAGGCTTCAAGAGAAGCAACCCATGCATAAACTGAATAACTAAAGGCTGTACAGAGATGGGCTTTCCCTCTACACCTCTATGTTAAGCTCCAATTGCACTGAGGTGAACCCTAACGGAGTTGGATTTAAGTCCAGACTTGGAGAAGTGTAGAAGATATTCAAGCAGTTTTTGTGTGGGACAGGCACAGGGATATAGGGAATGGTCTTCACACCAGACAGCAAATGTCTTCCACCTGCATGAATAGGATTTTCTCGTTGAGGCCCTCCTGGAGGCCAAAAGAACACTGGTAACACTGGCTGGCAGATTGAGCTTGGATAGCATTAGCCTCTCAACATCTACGTTTTGAGGGTCAAGGAACGATGCAACATCATTCTGTTCTCCTGCGATATCAAGTCTGGTGCATTGCCTAACCTGAGTGGTTTCTGACTGCTGAGTTGCAGCAGGAGAGGAAACCAAGGTTGTCTGGGCCAGTAGGGAGCAACGAGAATCATTGTGCCTTTGTCTGTTTGAAGCCTCAGGAGGGTCTGCAATTGAGAGGGATTGGAGGATATGTATACAGAAGACCCTCCCCACAATGTAGGAGGAAAGCATCCGAGGCTAGACTGCTGTGCGATCTTACTCTGTAGCAGAACTGATCCATTTGGGCATTCTGAGGAGTCGCAAACAGATCTATCGAGAGGGTGCCCCACTCTCCAAAGATTTGAGTAGCAACCTCTCTGCCCAGTGTCCATTCATGTGGCTGGAGGACTCGACTCAGTCTGTCTGCCAGAATATTTTGCTCACCTGGCAGATATGTGGCTCTGAAGTCTATCCTGTGTGCGTTGGGGAACTTCTATAACCTGACAGCTTCCCAACACAGGAGGTACATGTCTGTTTCTCCCAGCTTGTTGATGTAGAACATTGCTACCTGATTGTTGGTTTGAATCAGGACAATTTGGTTGGTTAACTGATCTCTGAAAGCCCTTAGAACGTTTGCCATGGCTCGTAGTTCCAAAAAATTGATCTGGTGAAGACTTTCTTGGAAGGACCAATTGCCCTGGATATGAAACCCATTGAGGTGAGCTCCTCAATCTAGTTTGGATGCATCTGTCAACAAAAGCAGTTTGGAAGGGGAGACCTTTGAGCAAATTGAGGCGGATTGTCCATCATCGCAATGAGTGAATGAGTGGATTGGTGACATACAGATGATCCCTGAGTAGTCCTGTGGCCTGGGTCCACGGAATCCTCAGAGTCCACTGAACCTGTCTCATGTAGAGATGCCACTCTAAATATTCAAAAAACACTTTACTTAGGCTAATGTCCATACAAAAGTCTATTAACATTTATTCACGTATCCATGGAGATATTCTAAAACAAGAGGAAAAGACCTTAGTAGCCCTCGGAGCCAGAACAGACTCAAAACAGAGGGAGAGTCAGCCAGTCAGAAACAACATGTTAACATCAGGGATATGTAAGTGCTTTGTGGCCAGCAGTAATGATTGATATGGGCTTTTTTGTTTGGGTGCTTTTCAGGTATGGTGTGCTGACATGCTGTCTTGCTCCCTGAGGAAGCTAGCAGTGGCGAAACACCTGGTGTTGGGGCTATGACATCTGGCAGGAGCAACTGCTGAGAAGAAGCTAAGTCACTGCTTTTTGATAATTTTTCTGGTATAATATATTCAGCTTTTTATGCAAGACCCACAAGATTTTCATACTGTATTTGGATTTGCACACAACTTGGCTTACCAAATATAACTATTAATCCTCTACAATTAGCCATGAACGCAGCTGCTCGTGTCCTCTGCGGATCATCAAAGTGTGAGCATATTTCCCCCATTCTAGAGAAGCTTCATTGGTTACCAATAAACTGTAGAATCCAATATAAGGCCATCCTTACCACCTTTAGGGCCTTCAATAATATTTCTCCAGATTCCATCTCTGATCTCATCATACACACAACAAATAATAGGTCCAGGAGATCTCCAGCTGTTGACACACTACTTATACCAAAGGTTTCCTTAAAAGCTAATCAATTATCCATCAATAGGGCTTTTTCGAATTATGCTCCTAGATGTTGGAACAAACTCCCTCCCAATATCAGAGCAATTAAAGACATCAAACAATTCAAAAAAGCCATTAAACACCACCTTTTCATCGCACACTTCAAACACCTAAACACCCCTTCCCCTCCCCCATCCTTTTAACCTCATACCTACCCTAACTAACTGTATAGATTTTATATATCTCCAACATGTATATTCTAGAAATATAAATGATTTCCCTGTTTACTTCCATGTTAATTTTCCTGTTACTTGTAATAGGTCTGTTATATCTGACCAATTGTTGTATTGTTTCAATGTAAACCGCACTGATGACAAATAGCGCGGTATATAAGAAAATTAAATAAATAAATAAACTGTAGCTATTACTGCAGTTTACAAGAGGTTTTTCTGACCGTTGAGGTTTGGAGTTCACCAGTTGGATGTTGTTTCTGACTGGCTGATTCCCTCTGTTTTGAGTCTATTCTGGCTCCGAAGGCTACTGAGGTCTTTTCCTTGTATTTTAGAATATCTCCATGGATGCTTAAATAATTGTTTATAGATTTTTTGTATGGATACTAGCCTAAGTAAGGAGTTTTTTAAATATTTAGAGTGACATTTTGCTCCTTGTGAGGATTTTTCATTTGTATAATTTCATGTGGAGATGTGCCAAGGATGTTACATGCACTGTACAGGCCATATGACCTAGTGCAGTTAACATCCTGCGAGCTGTTACCTGCTGATGCAATTGAGTCTCCCGCACTAGCATTGTCAATCTGTGAAGTTTGTCGTGCGGGGGGAAGGCTCTTGCCACAGTTGTGTCGAGCAGGGCTCCAATTAATTTCAATTGTTGGGAGGGCTAAAAGTGGGATTTGGGGTAATTTATTATGAACCCTGGTAGCTCTAGCACCCAAACAGTCAGCCGTGTTGATTCTCAAACTCCTTCTGGAGTGGAACTCTTGATCAGCCACTCCCAGCGCCCGAAGGGAAGCTGCTACTACCCATAAGGAATTTTTTAAAAACATTCAATGGTTATTAAACATTTTTTGCAATACAGGAGAAACAAACCAACTTAACCCACAATAAATTATACAACCCCCCCTCGCCTGTTTATATGTGACTAGAGTTGCCCTGACCAGATTGCTCTTGCCCTCCCCTCCAACTGTTCACCGCACATCCCCTTTTTCCGCTTCCCCTCTTACCCCTTTTTGCTGAAGCCACTGCCATACCCCTCACCACTGGCGGTGCTCCCATTCCACTCTACCCCTTTTGAGAGCATTTAGATAATGCATAGAGTACAGATGGGCAAGCCTCTTGAGAAAGCCCTCTACTCCTGGCAAACACGGGCGGTCCCAGTGCAGAGCCATCTTACGCTGTTGCTGGTACGATGCATGCTGCACCACACCCTGGAGGTGCCCTGAACTGTGTCCATGCGCTGATGAAGCAGGATTCCCATCATATCCTCCACCAGCACAGTATCCCAGTATCGTTGAACCTCCCAACATTTCCACCACATGTGATACAGCGCTCCCCTCTCTCCACAATGTTGCCAGTCCACACTGTTGCTAGCAGTCCCCTTGTGCAACTGTTCAGGGGTTAGGTACCATTGCATCAGCACCTTATATCCATTCACAACCAGCTTTGCTGCCACTGACAGCTTTACTATCCCCTAAATAATCCGCTTCCACTCTTCGTCCTCCCATTCCACCCCCAAGTTTCTTTCCCAGTATATCATGTATTTGGGCTTCATCCCCTTCTAGACTTAGGCCTCGATAAAACTGGGATACTAACCCTTTCCTACCTGCTGCTCCCGAGCAAAGCACTTCAAACCAAGTCCTCTCCTTCCTCAAATCTGCCCTCATCACCTTCTGAGATAGGAAATAGTGAAGCTGTACATAGCTATAGTGGTCTGTTCCCTCCAGATGATACACGTCCCGCAAACCCTCAAAGAGCCACACCCTCCCCCTGTTAAAGAGTTGAGAGAGCTGAGATAACCCTTACGCCATCCATTTCCTCAATGCCCTCCTTGTCCCAAAATCAAGCGGACAGGGTCATGATCATGGACACCTTCTTTCCCGCCAATAAGGAGACCAGACCCTGTGTGTGTGGCGAATAAAGGGATTGCGCACTCCCCCCCTTTCCTCCCCACAGCAGTCCAACTAAGGGACCCCCGCATAAGCTCTCTTTCCCTTGTAACTCAGTGCTTGTAAGTCTCGCGTATCCACAAGAAGACCCCTTTTAATTGGCCACCTCATAATAGCTCTGCAGGTCTGGTACTCCCAGCCCTTAACATAAGAACATAAGATATACCATACTGGGTCAGACCAAGGTCCATCAAGCCCAGTATCCTGTTTCCAACAGTGGCCAATCTAGGTCATAAGTACCTAGCAGTTTCCCCAAAAGAAACAGGTTACACAATGCTTGTACTGGGTCAAGCATTGATATCCTGGGTCCTTTCTTAATAATGGTTTATGGTCCTTTCCTCCAGGAACTTTTTTAAACCCAGCTACACTAACAGCCTTTACTACATCCTCCGGTAACAAATTCCAGAGTTTGATTACACGTTGAGTGAAAAAATATTTTCTTTTATTAGTCTTAAATAGTTTACCCTGTAGCTTCATTGCATGTCCCCTAGTCTTTCTATATTCTGATAATGTAAACAATCGATCTATGTTTACCCGTTCCACTCCGTTCATTAATTTATAAACTTCTATCATATCTCCCCTCAGCCGTCTCTTTTCCAGATGGCTGAGGGGAGATATGATCGAAGTCTATAACATTCCGAGCCACCCTCGGGGTTCGGCCATTCCATATAAATCGCTCAATTTTCTTCTGCACCTCTCTAAGTACCTGTTATGGCACTTCCACTGACAATGCCTGAAATAAGTCTAGGAACAGAGGCAACAGCATTGTTTTTACTGCCGCAATACTCCCCAACCATGATAGAAAGCCCTGTCCCCACCACTGCAGCAGACTATCCACTTCCCCGTCACCCATTTGTAGTTACACTCATATAGATCCTTGTGATCCCTTGCCAGATTTATCTCCGGGTATCAAATCCCCTTAGTCACCCACCTGAAAGCGTAGTTACTCACCTGTAACAGGTGTTCTCCGGGAACAGCAGGAATCAGTCTTCACATATAGGTGACAGTGGCTCCAATGGAACCTGTGCAGATCCACTCCCCAGCTTTCACAGAAAGCCTTTGGGAGTTACACCATGCATGCAGTCACCTTCCCGCCCAAGGGTGCCATCTTACCTCAGTATTATGACATAGCTTAATCAAGCAAAAAAAGAAAAAGCAACTCCATGGGGAGGAGGGAGGATTGAGAGGACTGATTCCTGCTGTCCCCAGAGAACACCTGTTGCAGCTGAGTAACTATGCTTTCCCTGGGAACAGGCAGGAAGTCAGTCCTTACATATGGACTTCCAAGCCACGGACGACCCAAAAAGCAGACCGTAAAGAACAGTAGAGAGCACTGGTTGGCTGGAAATCTGGCAATGCAGAACCAACATTGAAGATGCAATCCCCTCTTTGGTAGCCTGGACACAGAGGGCTGGAGGGAAGGAGTTGCACTGTTCCCCAAAGAGGTGACAAAGTACTGCCTGGCCGAAGGTGCTATCATGCCGTGAGCTCTCCTCAAGCTGTTGTGCGCTGCGAAGGTATGGACAGAGGACCAGGTGGCAGCCCGGTTATTATATCCAGCGAGAGCACCCAGCGCAGATTGGTCACAGAGTACAGCATGGCGCACACATTGTGCGAGTGACATGATGCTGCAGAGAAAGCCCAGCCTGGTGAAGGAGATGCAGTCGGCCACCCACTGTGAAAGGGTGCATTTAGAGACTGCCACCTAAGATGGTTGGAATCAAAGGAGACAAAGATCTGCATTGAGTGGTGGTGGGGCTGTGTCCTGTGGATGTAAAAGGACAATGCCCTCTTGCAATCAAGAGTGTGCAGGGAGGCCTCTGCCCTGGAGGAGTGAGGCCTGGGAAAGAATGTGGGAAGCACCACCTCTTGCTTCAGGTAGGAAGCAGAGACTACCTTCAGTAGGAACTTGGAATGGGTCCTAAAGGACTACTCTGTTCTTGTGGAACCTGGTGTAGGGCGCATATACCACCAGCGCCTGCAGCTCGCTGACCCGTCAGGCTGAGGTGAGCACCACCAGGAAAGCGACCTTCCAAGACAAATATTTAAGGCGGCACATCACCAAGGGCTCATATAGGGGAGTAATGAGCTTCTTCAGCACCACATTTAAGTACCATGCCACTGGCGGTGGACGGACTGGGGGACCGGGACAGGAGGAGTGCTCTCATGAAACAGCCCACCAGTGGTTGCACCGAAATGGCCAGGTGATTGACAGGATGGTGGTGTGCCGAAATGGCACAAGGTGCACCCTGACCGTGTTAGACTTTAGGCTGGGCCTGGAAAGATGCAAGAGAGATCGCAAGACATCTTGCACCGAGCAGAAGAGGTTAAGATCACTGTCCGTGCACCAGACAGAGAACCTGCACCATTTAAAGACGTATGCTCGACGCGAAGCTAGCAGGACATCTTCCACCTCCCATGAGAGACGGAAGTGTGCGATGGCTAACCTCTCAGTATCCAGGACGTCAGAGTGAGGGACTGGAGATTGGGGTGCAAAAGCATCCTGTTCTCCTGCGACAGCAGGTCCAGGGAGCTCCCCAATGGCAGTGGGTCTCTCCGAAGAGCTGTAGAAGCAGGGGGAACCAAGGCTGCCTGGGCCACATGGAAGCAATCAGGATGAATGAGACCACCTCTGCTTGGATCTTGAGGAGCACCCGGGGAACCAGGGATGCAGGCGGGAATGCATACAGGAGACCCCTTGACCAAGGGAGGAGGAAGGCGTCCGCTGCCTCCTTGCCCTGGGTGGGGCTCTGGGAACAGAAGTGCAATAGTTGCACATTCTCTGGACTGGCAAAGAGATCTATCTGTAAGGTCTCTCTCCGAGCTGCTGGGTGCAGCTGCCACTCGTGGGATTGAAATACTCTACTCAGGCAGTCAGCCAGCACATTGTCTGGACCTGGCAGGTAAACCACCCGGATGGCTATGTTCTGCCTGATGGCAAAATTCTACAGGTGAACGTCTTCCCAGCAGAGGTGGTATGAACCTGTGCCCTCCTGCTTGTTAATGTAGTACACTGCTACCTGGTGGTCCGTCTGGACTTGAACCACCTGACTTTTCAGGTGATCCTTAAACACCCAAAGGGTATTGTATACCACTCTGAGCTCTAGTAGGTTGATCTGCAGAGCACTCTCTCCTAATGACCACGGGCCCTGTGACTGCAGGTGATTGCAGTGGGCCCCCAAACCCAGTTTGGATGCGTCCGTCGTGAGAACGCGCTGAGTTGGGGCGCCCGGAAGGGCATTCCAGCTCGGAGGTTGGGGGCCTCTGCCACCAATCGAGGGATGCCACGCCAAGGTCAGCATGATCTGAATCCTGTCTTCCAAGTGGCTGGAAGACTGTGTCCACTGGGTGCTGACCATCCACTGGGCCTGCCGAATTCGGAGGTGGGCAAAGGGTATAACATGGACAGTAGAGGCCATGTGCCACAGCAGGCGGAATATCTGTCTGGGTGTCATTACTGAGCAGCCCTGAACTTCCCGGGCCAGGGCAGAGAGGCGCAGCATGCGATCCTCCGGTAAGAAGGCCCATGCCTGGGTGGAGTCCAGAAGAGTGCCAAAGAATTCTAATTGTTGGGCCAGTAGCAAGTGTGACTTTGGGAAGTTGACCACAAACCTGAACTGCTGTAGCAGTCCTATGGTGTGCTGCGCAGCATAGCGTACACCTTCTCTGGCCAGCCAGTCTTGATGAGCCATTCATCCAGGTAGGGGAAGATCAAGATCCCTAGAAGACAGATGCAGCAGGTGGCAAAGACCGTCAGGCACTTGGTGAATACATGAGGGGCCGAGGCTAGGCCAAAGGGGAGCACCCTGTACTGATAGTGGCATCTGCCTACAACAAAGTGGAGGTACTGATGGTGCCTTGGATGGATCAGGATGTGTGTGGAGGCATCTTTGAGTTCCAAGGAGCATAGCCAATCTCCCTACAGGAGGTAGAGCAGCAAGGTTCCAAGGGATACCATTCTGAACTTTTCCCTGACCCGGAAGCGGTTGAGGTCCTGCGGATCCAGGATGGACCGGAAGACCCCTGTCTTTTTGGGCACAAGGAAGTAGTGGGAGTAGAACCTCTGGCCCTGCAGGGGCTGGGGGACTCACTCTACCATGCGATCCTTGAGCAAGGATTCTAGTTCCTTCTGCAGGAGCGCCCTGTGCAAGGAGTCCATGGGTATTCTCCTAGAAAAAGGGAGCAGGTAGCTAGAGAAAGTGGAGGAAGTACCCCTCCTGAACCACCTGCAGCACCCAGGAGTCTGTGGTGATGTTCAGCCAGAGGTGTGCAAAGTGGACCAGCCGTCCTCCTGTGAACCTCGGGCCCGTTACCTGCTGAGAGAAGGTGACTATGCCCAAGGAGTCAAAAGCCTCCCCCCCCCCAGGCTGCAGCTGGGACGCTGTTTGGGCTTAGGGGCTTTCTGCTTACGGGAGCCATGCTCCTGGCCTTTGGCCTGCTGCCCCTGTTGGAGAGCCTGGTAGACCGGAAACAGGGGAAATTTCCTGTAAGCCTTCTTGGTCTTCAGGTGGAAGGGCTTTTTCCCCAAAGCCTTCCAACAGGAAGGGTCAGCAGTCTTCCCGGACAGTCTGGTATTGGTCAGGAATTCTGTATCCAGCTCTGTTGCCTTCTCTGTCATGGGCTTGCCAAAGAGGTCCTCTCCCAAACAAGGGACATAAGCCAATTTGTCCTGAACTTACTGCTGCAGTTCGGAAGACTGTAGTCAGGCAAGGTGTCCGGCACTAATGTCCACCGCAGCCACATGAGTCACCGACTTAAAGCTGTTGAAGGCTGCCAGAGTCTGAAATCTGGAGCATTCCTTGACCGAAGAAACCAGGGCCTGGAAGTGCTCCAGAGATTCACCTGTCAACCCAGCTGAGACCCTGGCAAGCTCCTTCGCCAGGTCCCGCAAGTACATACCCATGTACAGCTGGTATGCCTGAATCTGGGCTGTAAGCATGAAGCTCTGGAAGCACTTTCTGCCAAAGGCATCCATGGTGCGTGCCTCCCTACTCGGGGGCACAGAGGAGTGCGTCTTCTGGCTTTTGATTCGACGCATGGCTGAGTTCACTACCATTGAGTTGTGAGGCAGCTGTGCCTTTTCAAAGCTGAGGCTCTGGTCGACGCGATACTGAGAATCGAGTCAACGGTTCACAACTGGCACCATCACCAGGCTCTCCCACCTACTGAACAACAGCATTTCCAGGATGGGAAGCATTGGTACCATCAGTGCTTCCTTCGGGGAAACCTCATATTGTAGGATCTTGAGATCCTCAGTCCGAGGCTTGTCCTCTGGCACCGCCACAAAAGCAAAAGCCTGGGACATCTCCCTCATGGTCCAGAAAGGCTAGGTCCTCCAGAGGGGGACCGCTGATGAAGGTGAGGCGGAGAAAGATCGGAGGGGATGTCCCGATAGAGAATGGTTTTGGGAGATTCCTCATCAGTCTCCCAATCCAACTCAGTGTCAGAGGAATTGCTGAGTGATTCTCAAGTGAACAGACACCGGTACTCTGTGGCCATGGGGCCCAGTGGCGAGTCAGGTCTCAAGTCAGATGCTAGAGTCTGTGTCAGACAAGCCAGCTTCTCCAGGTTTGGCCGAGTCTCTTTCGGGGAAGTCCTCACTGAGGATGGCCCCCGAAGTTGGCACCGACAACCCATGCTGCGCCTTGAGGAATGCAGTGAAGCTGTATTCCAGGGCCGCCATCCTGGCCTCAATGCCAGTTGGCTCTGCAGTAGCTGACTTGGGTCTCGAGCTCATCGAGCTCGGAGCCACGTCCCTCATAGGAGACTCACCAATAGTGATGGCATCGGTGGACTTGACCAGATTTCTGATGCCGTGGGAGTCTCCTCCCATTGAGGTTGCTTGGAGGATCACTCCCGGCTGTTGCCGTCAGGTCGAGGACTCTGAACCCGGGCACCGGAGATCTTACCTGCCGGTCCAGGATCGGATCTCGCCTTCGGTCGATGACATCCTGGACCCACAGGGAAGGTCTTCGGAGGATGATCCCCAGTCCGAGACTCCATGACCCTAGAGCTCCGACCAAACCTGGGCGCACGACGACAAGTCATCGGACGCCGGTTCCGAGGGCAGGGATTCCATCCACGATGCCGGTCCAGAGGCAGACTTAGAACCAAACAGCTCCCCCTGCTGCTTTTTACAATCCTTGCGGGTCTTTGCCAACAGCTGTTGGCAGAGTGGGCAGGTAGACATGTCATGGTCTGCCCAGAGACATTTATGCAGCAACTGTGGCAGTTCATGATGGACACACTGTGGGGGCACTTGCCATATTGCTTAAAACCACTGATCAAGGCCATAGCGGGAAAGACGGCACCCGTGAGGTCCAAGTCTGACGTCTGGATCAGCTAGGCCGTGAGCAAAGACCCATTTGCTGAGAAAAAATAGAGAAAAAGGGGACCCGAGAAAAAGCACGAAGCTGAGACAGTGGACTCAGGTGGCGAAAAGGTGATCGGAACCGATCCCAGTGAAAAAAACGAAGAAAAGTATGTGAAAAGAATCAACTTTAACCAGCAGGGGGGGGGGGGGGCACATACGGGATGTCTGCAAGGCTCCGCAGAAAAAAAGAAGAAGACTGAGATAAGATAGCACCCTTGGGTGGGAAGGTGACCATGCATGCACAGTGTAACTCCCAAAGGCTTACTATGAAAGCCAGGGAGTAGATCCACGCAGGCTCCGATGGCGCCAATGTCACCCATATGAGAGGGCTGACTTCCTGCTTGTTCCCGGTGAAAAGAATGCTACTTTGTAATCATTCCCGAATATCATCCTGGACTGTAAGATTTAAGATCTCCGACTTAGTCTAGTTTAGCCAGAAACCCAATAAATGCCCAAACTCAGGAAGTTCCGAGATTATCAAGGGCAATGAGATCTGTGATCGAGACACTGCCAGAACAATGTCGTCCGCGAAAAGCGAGATCCTATAATCATGATCCCCAACTTGTATCCCCTGGATGTCCTTTGCTCATCTGTATCTGGGCCGCAAGGGGTTCCAGTGTCAAGGCAAACAGGAGTGGAGAGAAGGGACACCCCTGTCACATATCCCTCTCAATCGGGAAGAAGGAAGAATAGCCCCTATTCACTTTAACGCAGGCTTCCCAAAGCCCATTTTCTTGAGGACTCTGAACATAAAGTCCCACAATACATGATCAAAGGCTTTCTCAGTGTCCAGGGAGAGCAGAGAAGCCGCTTCCGTGCGCTGTTGAGCCGCCCAGATGACGTTCAGAATTTTACACACATTGTCAGCTGCCTGTCTCCTCAGCATAAAACCTACCTGGTCATCATGGACCAGTGTGAATATTACTCTGTTAAAGCGATTGGCTAAAATCTTCGCCAGAATCTTTGCGTCTATCTTCAGAAGAGATATGGGGTGATAGGAGGTGCAGGACAGGGGGTCTTTCCCTTCCTTCGGGATAAGGGGTTATGCCTACACACCCCATCGTGTCTGCTACCCTACTACCCACCCTGGGCAAATTGAACACCCATAGCATGCGCCCTATCAAGCGTTCCCCAAATTTCTTATAAAAAGCACACTGTGAGGCTGTCAAGACCAGGCATATTATCTGCCTTAGCGATTTAATGGCCAGTCGCACCTCATCCCTCCTAATCTCCTCCTCCAGCGGGTAGTTTTGCAGCTAGCAAAGTGGGAACGAATCAAGGAAGCTATCCACACTCCCACGCGGTGGTGTCAGAGTGTACAACCTCTGGAAGAAGCTTAGGAATTCACCCTGCATGTCCTCTCCTCTATTAAGCACCATCTCTCGAGCCCCCTTAATGGCCGTTATCTGGGCATTCACCTTCTTCTGACACAATTGCCTAGCCAGGTATTTTCCGCCTTATTACCCCATTTAAAAGACTCCTGTTGTGCCATCTGCATGTTATGACAAATCTCCTCCGCCTCCAGCGCATTTAGCTGCGCCAGAACTGCTAACACCTGTCCCCCGTCAACCTATCCCTTCCAATACTGGCATCTGCCTTGAGGAGTTGTAGCAGCTAGCTATGAAGCTGAAAGAGCTGCTCCCCCCTTTGCCCTCTTAACTCTCATCCCCCCATTTCAACAACACTCCTCTCAGGGTGGCCTTAAACCCATCCCAAACCACCTCCCCAGTTCACCTCCCCTGTGTCATTGAATGCAAAGTATGCTTGAGTAAGATCTTCCATCTCCCATATTACCTGGTCATCTTTGAGTAGTGATTCATTTAAACGCCAAAAGCGAACCACCTGCCCCTATCATGCAGCTCTAGTGACGCTTCCACTGGCACATAGTCCGAGCAAGTGATAGCATCTATGTCTGCCCCCCTCACTCGCGAGACCCCCTCTTTCCCCACCCACAGTATGTCAATTCGGAAATAGGTATAATGTACGTGAGAGTAATGTGTAAACTGGCGCTTACCCGGGTGCAGCAGATGCCATACATCTACCACTCCTTGGTCCCTGATGAAGTTCTTGAAACAAGCTCTTTCTATCTTGTGGCCCTCCCCCCTCTCCATTGAGTCCCGCTCCGGGTCCCCAAGTCATATTGAAAGCCCCATCAAACAGTAGCAAGCCCTTACCTAAGTCATTGAATTTAACCCCTAGTTCTGCAAAGAAAGCCCCCTGAGTTCCACTGGGTGCATAAATGCTTGCCATCCTATACCTCTCAAACTCCACCTGTCGCCATGCCAACAAAAATCTCCCTGCCCTATCCCATACCACCACCTTGACCTCGACCCACATACCCGCATCCACAAATATCGCTAACCCCCCTCTTCTTCTTTACCCTATTCAATGCGAAAAGCCTCAGTTGTTTGTGCTTGGGGCTAACCAAATGTTCATGTGTACACAGGAGATGCGTCTCCTGGATGAGATAAATTGCTGCCTTTTGCCTCAGCATTTCTTTGTATAGATTTTGCCGTTTGAATGGGAAGTTAAGGCAGTGAACATTGAGGGGGACCACTCTAAGTTCTGCCATCTACAACCTGGTCCTGCCAATCCCCCCCCAACTCATACACTCTCCCACCCCCTTCCTCTACCCCCCTTCCCCTTCACCCCCCCTTGATATGTTAGGATGCATTGAGGCTACCGCCACCATCCCAAGATGGCTAGTCCCATACCCTGCACTTTTCTGGTACCAGAATATTCTCCCCAGCCTCCGTATCTCCGAAAGCCCATCACCCCGCCACCCATCTCTCCACACACCGTCACATACAACCCCCATCAGGTTGCAGAATTTAAACTATGCAAACAATGATGAACTTTTCCCCCCCCCCCCATCTCAACCACACTCAAACCTACAACATTATGACTCATCAGTCCAATTGTGCTCTAAGCACTGATCATGCTCTCTAGGCCCAGCTGTCTATGGCTCTGTCCCACATTGGGTCCAGTCCTGCTCTCATGTCTCGTCTCCAGGACCCCCATCGTGAGCATGCCCTCCGGACTGCCAGCGAAGTCGTCTCTGGCCATGGGAGGTACATTGCTATCGCAGATGCTTTGGTCGCAGAACCTGATCTTTGGGGGGTGAGGGGGGGCTGGGTCAAGGCCTGTAAGAGCCTCAGTGAGGGTCTGCATGGTCTCCTTTTGGGTGTGTACTTGCCATCATTTCCCCCGCAAGGTAAAGGTTAGTCCAAAGGGAAAAATCCATCCATAGTGAATGTCCTCTGCATGAAGCTTTTGCAGGATCTCTCTCATCTCCAGTCGCTTTTGCTGTGACCCACTAGGGAATGATACTGTTCCAGTTTCTCTGGAGGGAGATACTGGGACAGATCAGCTAGGTCACACATGATGTTCTTTAGAAGCAAACCCATGTAGAGCAGGTAAGAGGCCATACTGGCCATAAGCATGTAACTCTGAAAAAACCTTCTGCCAAAAGAGTCCAATGTCCGAGCTTCTTTCTCTGGGGGCGTCGAGAAGCGAGTCTTGGAACTTTGGACCTCTTAAGGGTGGATTCAACTACTAAGGAACTGTGAGGAAGCTGGAGCTTCTCAAATCCGGGAGCCTTTTGAACTCTATACATGGAGTTAAGCCTTCTATTAATGGGAGGTACAGTGAGAGGGTTCTCCCACATTTTCATCTGCACTCTGAAGGATGTGGTGCACGGGCACTGTCACCACTTCCTTAGAGAATGAAGAGTACTGAAGGATCTCCAATTCTTCTGCCCTGGGCTCATCCTCAGTCTCTAAAAAAAATGGTATGACCTTGGCCATATCCCTTACAAAATCTTGGAAGGTCATATCCTCAGGAGGTGACTTACGTTATTCATAAGGAGGAAAAGGGTCTGATGGAAGCCCGGGGACTTGTCCTCCAATATTCCTCTGATTCAACATCAGTGACCCAGCCTTCTGAGTCAGACTAAAAGAGGAAGTATTTCTGAGTCTCTACCTGGCTCTCTCTCCTGACTCTTGGGGAGCTCCTTCGGGAGCAATGATGCATCGATGCTCTTCTAGTTTTCAAGGGAGCATCAGACCTCGAAATACTAGAGTGTGAAACTGGCCATTCAAGCTTCGGTGTCGGGGCCCTTTGATGCTCTGATGTCAATGCCTTTCTTGCAGGCAAGCTATGCGTCTCGAGGATCAGCTGGACGGGTGCCAATGTTAATGCAGCAGACAACGATGTACTGACATGCTGCATGGCAAAAAGCAAAAGAGGGAAGTTAGAGCATCCCGACAGAGAAGTTCCAATAAGATAAAAGTAACTCAGATGCCCTTAAGTACAGAGCAGAGTTGAAAGATTGAAAATACAACCTCTAAAATGCCTGTATGCAAATTCTAGAAGTCTAAAAATTAAGATGGAAGAGCTAGAATATATAGAATTAAATGAAAGGTTAGATATGATTGGCATCTCAGAGACCTGGTGGAAGGAGGGCAATCAATGAGACACTGTGATACTGTACCTGGGTAGAAACTATATCGCAATGATAGGGTAGATCAAATTGGTGGAGGGGTTACACTCTAGGTTAGAGAGGGCATTGAGTCACACAGGATTAAAGTTCTGCAGGAAACAAAATACACTATTCTATATGCATAGAAATCCTATGTAAAAAGGGGAAAACGGTGGCAGTGTGGGTGTACTACCGACCGCCTGGCCAGAGTGAACAGATGGGTGATGAAATGCTAAAAGACAGATCCGTGCCATTCGTCCCTTTCTTACTTCATCCCTGATCACGTTTCTGCTTTATTAGATTATTGTAACATCGTCAACACCGGTCTCCCGCAATATCAGTTACATAGGTTGCAGCTTTTACAAAACACTGCAGCCTGCATTGTCACACACGCCTCCCGTTCAGATCATATCACTCCATTACTCATATGCCTTCATTGGCTCTCTGTTGCTTACAGAATTCAGTTCAAGATCCTAACCTTAGTCCATACAGCAATTCATTCTGACCCTCCGCAATATTTCTCCAACCTTGTTCATCTCCACAACCCTCAGCGCTCACTCCAGCTCATCCACTCTAACCATATATCCCTCCCCTCTCCTTCACAAGCACGTCTCGAGTCCACCCGTAATTCCACTTTCTTTTTTCTTGGTCCCAAACTATGGAACTCCTTCCCCCTGGACTTCTGACTGGAGATCTCCTTCACCAAATTCAAGACAATGCTAAAAACTCATCTCTTCTGCTCTGCTTTTGATCTCCCTTCCACCTCAGCTTTTTCTCCCCCCTCTCCTTTGTGCTGATGCTTTCTGACCCTCCCCCCCCCAATTGGTCCCCTCTCTTCTTGTCTCATCCCACTTTCTCTTTCATATCTAATTATGGCATTCTTTTCCTCTTCCAGCAGTGATATGATGTATTTGTATACTGCTCAGAAGCTTAAAAACCGAAATAAAGATAAAGAAATCAGGGAAGCTAACAAAAATTACAACACAGTAATAATGGGCGATTTCAATTACCCCAGTATTGACTGGGTCAGTGTCACAGCAGGACATGCTAGGGAGATAGTTTCTAGATGAAATAAATGATTACTTCTTTGAGCAGCTGGTTCATGAACCGACAAGAGGGGAAGCTATTTTGGACCTAGTCCTTAGTGGAACACGGGATCTGGTGCAAGAGATAAAGATGTTGGGGCCGCTTGGCAATAGTGATCATAGCAAGATTGCATTTCATTTAATAAATGGAAGCGGGACAGCAAGGAAATTCAAAAGGGAGACTATGATAAAATGAGGAAAATAGTTAAGAAAAAAATAAAAGGAGCAGCTGCAAAGGTTAACGATTTACATCAAGCATGGGCGTTGTTTAAAAATAATATCTTGGAAGCCCAGACTACATGTATGCCATGATTTAAGAAAAGTGGGAGGCCAAAAAACTGCCAACATGGTTTAAAGGTGTCAGAGAGGCTGTTGTAACCAAAAAAGCATCTTTCAGGACAAGGAAAAGGGAACCAAATGACGAAAATGGGAAACATAAGCAATGGCAAGTTAGATGCAAGGCATTACCACCTAACAATTGGCATAGAAGAAGCACTGCACAGCATCTCCTTGCTCTTCCGCCGGATCTTAGCAAATTCAACCAGATGGCCTGTTTGCGAGCATTCTCATTATATGCTCCTAGCCTTTGGAACACCCTACCTGGTCATATTCGAGCTACCACTGATCTCATAGCCTTCAAAAAGCTATTAAAGAACTTCTCTTCAAAGAGCACTTTGTAGGAATTACATCATCACTCATTCAGCCATCATGAATTACAAGCTAGCTCCACGCACCTGTTATGCGCTAAATAACTATCATATATTTTGACATTTTAGTCCCCACCCCTTATCCCTGTTCAATTTTAGATTGGTAATCTGCAATATGTTAAAATGTTTTCTGGGATGTTAAGTTACGTTAATTGCAAACTGACTTGATCATTGGAAATGCAGTATATAAGCCTTTGGAAATGCAGTATATAAGCCTTTCAAATAAATAAAATAGAGAATTTGAAAAAAAGCTTGCCGTGGAAGCAACACATAATAAAAACTTTTCAAGTACATTCGTAGCAAAAAAACCTGTGAGAGAGTCAGTTGGACCATTAGATGACAGAGGGGTAAAAGTGGTGCTAAGGGAGGACAAGACCATAGCAGAAAGACCAAATGAATTCTTTGCTTCGGTTTTTACTGAAGAAGATGTAGGGAAGTTACCAATGCCTAAAATGGTATTTAAAGGTGATATATCGGAAGAATTGAAAGAAATATCAATAAACTGGGAAGATATAGTACAATTATTTGATAAACTGAAGAGCAACAAATCATCTGGACCGGACGGTATACATCCAAGGGTGTTGAAAGAACTGAAATACGAGATTGCAGACCTACTATTAGTAATCTGTGAACTATCATTAAAAACATCTGTCGTACCTGAAGAGTGGAGGATAGTCAATGTAACGCCAATTTTTAAAAGGAGTTCCAGGGGTGATCTGGGAAACTACAGACTGGTGAGCCTTACATCAGTACCGACAATTTTACAAAAATCCTCAGAAACAGCAGTGAATCATCCAATCACCAAACAACAACTGCTACACCAAATCAGTGAGCTGATTAAGGCAACCTCAGATCCTAGCTAACTACTACAGGGACAAACTAAAGCTCAAGACACTACCTGACCTGAACTACACCACAGAATGCCCTACCCACATAACACCTTGGTCCAATTTCTACCATCTAAGTAAAGATGTCCTCAAAAATATCTTTTCCAAATTAAACACCACCACATCTTACCTAGATCCATGTCCTGTAGACTGGATAAAAGCGTCATTCTTTGAATTCTCCTCATTTTTTATACCTATCATCAATATCTCCCTTACGAACGGGTACATACCAGTCACACTTAAACATGCTCAAATCCGTCCAATACTAAAACTCAAAACCACTGACAAACGCACCTACGTCATACAGGCCAATTTCAAGCCTACCACTCTTTACAAAAATCTTAGAGAAAACTGTCCAAATACAACTACAGGACCATATAGATGCCTCTGCCCAGCTGGACGAACAACAATACGGTTTTCGCCCATTTCATGGGGTAGAAGCACTTCTTACTGTCCTAATTGACACACTTGCAAGAGGAATTGATAATACAAAAAACGCATTCCTACTGTCATAGAGCGGAAGCTGAGGAAAGTGAAGACTTAGAAAAAAACGCTGTCTTTTACAAAACAAATGATCTGCAGAAGATGCAATTGCCTTGCAGCGCAGCCAGAGGGAGCAGGAGAGAACTTACAGAGCCTGAGTTAACACACCCGGCTAATGATTCTGCAGGAGTTAATCAGTTGCACCTGGAAAGTAGCCCGGGGAATTCAAAGGTAGAATGCCTTTATAAGCAGAGAGCTAGTGCAGAAGCTAAGGAAGAGAAAAAGAGGAGAAGGGGAGCTGAGACAGCCAGGAACAGCAGCCCAGCCAGGTCAAGCAGTGCAGCCAAGACAAGCAGCATGACAAGGATAGTAGGAGCTGGAAGAGGAGCAGAAAGAGCCAGAGAGAAAGACGGGCCGTGGAGAGTCAGTCCGGGGAAAGACTTGGTAGCAAGAGACCTCAGAGGTAAAGAGCTCAGAAGGAGAGAGCCATACCTGGAGAAAGGCCTACGCTCACCAGAAGGCTCTGAAACAGGATTGAAAGGCACAAGAAGGAAAGGTACTGATAGCAGAGTTACCTATACCGGGAAGCAAGGAAGTCTGGATTCCTCACCAGGTTTTCCTAGGCTACAGAAAGTTCAAGCAGTGCCCAGAAGCTTCCAAGAGAAAGTCTGGCAAAGAGACTGTGTCCTGAGAGAAGTGCCCGAGAAGGAAAACTCCAGTTATACCGGCTACAGGAAGCCAAGGTATGGTGACACTTTATTCATAAAGAGAAGTTCAGCTCCTAGAAGCTCTTGTAAAGCAGATATCCAGTTTGAAAGGAAAAGAAGCAGGCCAGAGTTTTATAAGCCAGGACAGAAGGGCATAGGAACAAGCCATGCTTATTGGAGAGCCTTAGAACAGTCTTACTGGAAACAAGGAAACAGAAACAGTGACTGGCAAACTATAGCGGCCAGGGAAAGCTCCAACTCCGAGGGAGATAACAAGGACTCAGAGCCCATGCAGATAGAGTTTGAGGATCCTATTCCCTTATCTCAAGACGAATTAATGGATTGCTCCATTTGTATTGCGGGCAGTTTTGAATCACTCCCTGAACTGTGAGTTATACAGACATTGCTTTCAGAATACTCATGTTTGTGCTGAATGAAAGAGGAATGTTCACTCCTGTGTTTTGCTCTAAAGTTTGAAAGAATCCTTGGTTAAATCCTACAAGCAACTGTGAAGTTTGTAACAGTTTACCTCTTTATTTATGTTGTGATGGAAGCCTGAAAAGAAGGAAATTCTTTATTTCTGTAACCCATTGAACCTTTTGTGTTAAAAGGGAAATAAAAGCCTTATTTACCCTCTACTTGGCATACACAATTTATTCACATAAGGAGCAGGACTACAAAGACCAAGATACCCTTGGCCTTAAAAGAGCCCTCTACTCCCAGAAAATAATAATATGCTCAACCTACCCTTACAGCCACCGGCCACCAGGGGGGGTTGATGACACTACTCATTTTTATTGATATCACTGCAGCTTTCGACAGTGTAAACCATCAAAGAATGATAAACAGACTTAAGCAGATAGGGATCAAAGACAATGTCCTAAAATGGTTCACCTCTTACTTAGCTAATAGGAAGTTGGAATAGAACATCAAATGTCAGATACCTATAAACAAGAACAGGGTCTCCCCCAAGGCTCCGCCTTCTCCGCCCTTCTCTTTAACATTTCTATCTAACCGATATGTTCCATATTTAAAAGGTTCTGCATAAATTACCAAATTTATGCGGACGACATAATGATCTATTTTCCATGGGACATCTTAAACCCACCGACCCAACTACTTGCTGACTGCCTTTCGGAAATCACAAACTGGCTAGAGAATCACAACCTCTACATCAATTTCACAAAAACTGTTTTGTAACACGAAGTCAGAACTTTTCCCTCCCTCAACAATTAGAATCAATGACATCAACATAGCGATTAAAAATGAAGTTAAATACCTAGGGGTAATCATTGTCCGCTCACATAACTTTACAACCCATATTACACAAACAACCAAAAAGATATACTATAAACGCAAACTCCTAAAACAACTCCGCCCTCTACTTCACCTTCATGACCTTAGATCAGTTATACAAGCAATGGTAACGCCCTTGACTATGCAAATATTATCCTGCAAGGCATCACAAAACAGGACTTAAAACGCCTCCAACTATCTCAAAATGTTGCAGCAAGAATAATCTTGAACACTAACTTCACTAAACATATTACACCAACACTCCACACTCTCCACTGGCTACCAATACAAAGTCGCATAAAATATAAAATACTTGTTACAACATTTAAACTTATCAACCACGTTTCCCCATTATACCTTTCTACACTTATCACTAAAGAAAATAATAACTGCAACCAACGCAAGGGAAACAAAAACAAACTTATGATCCCAAGTGCTTTTAGGAAAGCTCGACAAATAACTAGTAAGAAAGCATTCTCTCACATGGCCCCTCACCTCTGGAATACTCTCCCTGACCACCTCAGAGAACAAAACAACCTACAGATCTTCAGAAAGAACTTCAAAACCTATCTATTTACCCTCCACTTTGGCACTCCTGAGCAAAATAATACTCTGGTAACTCCCCCCTCCCCCCTAACCTCCTCTAACCAAAATCCCCACTTTACAAATGAACTGTAAATAGTTATCTGAGTTTAATTGTGTTTGTCTATGCTAACATGCAACGCATGAACATAGCTCATGTATATAGTTTCTCTCTGTTCCATGTACTTTGAGAATGCAGCTGTTAATGCACTCTTCAAAATTTAGTTATCTGTAAACCGCGATTCTTGGAAATTGCAATATAGAAATTGTTTCAAAATAAAATAAATAAATAAATAAACTGTGCATATGATTCAGCTTTTCAATAGAGAGTATCTGTTGACTTCAGTGTTTTTCTTATAAGGGCTGTATAACAAAGGTTCGTCATCTGACCTATGCCTTCAATCAATACCCCAATGTTGACATCACCAGTCAAAAAATAGTTTCTCAGTAACAAACTATTCATTTAAAAATCAAAATATGACTATATCAAATATTGTTATTCATAATGCACCGATGCTAGCAGAGTTTCGCTGTTTTGCTGCTTCAGGAGGCAAGAGAATCAAAAGCCAACTATAAAAGAATAGACATGAAAATCAACAACAGAAATAGCACAGAAATGTGGGACCATCTATTTCTGTTTGCAGTTTGAGTATGTATGTAGAAGTGATAGCTACTGTTTAAGATCAGGTTGTTGATTTTCATGTTTGTTCTTTTACAGTGTCGCTTTTGATTCTCTTGCCTCCTGAAGCAGCAACACAGCGAAACGCTGCCAGTGTCGGGGCACTGTGAATAATATTTGATGTCTGAGGTGACATTTTAAAAGATAAATCAAAATATTTTGATTTTTAAATGAATAGTTTGTTTCTGAGAAACCTTTTTTTGACTGGTGATGTCAACTTTGGGGCACTGATTAAAGGCATAGGCCAGATGACAAACCTTTGTTGTACATCTCTTATAAGAAAAGAACTGAGGTCAACCATTTTCTCAGTATTGAACAGCTGAATAGCTAAATTATATGCACAGTTGCCTTAATCAACTCTGATTAGGTACAGCAATTGATATCGGTACCAGGCAAAAGGGTAGAAACCATTATAAAGAATAAAATTATTTACTGAACATGTAGATAGTCATGGTTTAATGGAAGAAATCCAACATGGATTTATCCAAGAAAAGTCTTGTCTTACTAATCTGTTATATTTTTTGAAGGTATGACTAAAGAAGTAGAGAAAGGGTATGACTAAACAAGTAGTTGATATAGGGGTATGTTTACTAAACAGTGGTAGCAGCTTCTGTGCGATATTGGAGCCGTGGCTCCTATATCGCACAGAAGCCGCTACCGCTATTTAGTAAACATATCCTATAGTGTATCTGGAGTTTCAAAAAGCCTTTGACAAGATCCTTCACAGACTCCTGGCAAAATTAAAAATTTTGAGATAGGAGGCAGTGTACTATTGTGGGCCAGGAACTGGTTAAAAGATAGAAAGCAGAGAGTAGGGCTAAATGTCCAATTTTCCCAATGGAGAAAGGTGAATAGTGGAGTGCCCCAGGGATCTGTGCTGGACCTGATGCTTTTTAACATATTCATAAATGGTCTGGAAATAGGAATAACAAGTGAGGTAATCAAATTTGCAGATGTCACACAATTAGTCAAAGTTGTTAAAACACAAGAGGATTGTGAAAAATTGCTTGAGGACCTTGATAAATTGGAAGATGAAATTTAATGTGGACAAGTGCAAAGTTATGCACCTAGGAAATAACAAGCCAGATTAAGGTTACACATTGCAAGGTTACACATAAGGAATCACCACCCCGGAAAATATGTTGAAACCCACCCAGTGTGCAGCGGCAGCCAAGAAAGCAAATAAAATGCTAGGAATTATAAAGAAAGGAAAGGAAAATAAAACCAAGGATATTGTAATGCTTCTGTATTGTTCCATGGTGCGACTGCACCTTGAATATTGTGTGCAATTCTGGTCGCCATACCTTAAAAAGGATATAGCAGAATTAGAAAAGGTACAGTGAAGAGCCACCAAAATGGTAAAGGGGATGGAAGGATACCCCTATGAAGAGAGGCTTAAAAGGTTAGGGCTCTTCAACTTAGAAAAGAGACAGCTGAGGGGAGATGATAGAGATGTTTATGTTTATTAAGCTTGATATATCGCTTTTCAATCATCAAAACAAAGCGGTATACAAAATCAAAGTCACAGTAACGGCCAATGGCCTAGAAGAGGAAAAGAAATTACAATAGTAACAGGACAGAAAGAGTAAGCATACATACCAGACAGGGGAGAGAGGTCATAACATAGAGGGTAAGTCAGATAGTGTGGGTAGGAAGGTCAAAAGCAGATGAGAATAGATGTGCTTTCAGGCAAGACTTGAAAGTAGAGTAATTCTGTTCGAGTCTGAGGGAGGAGGGTCGTGAGTTCCACAGTGCGGGTCCTAGAAAGAAAAGGCAGAGGAACGGGTAGATTGTAGGTGGAGCCTGAGAGGGGGATGGAAGGTGAAGGCGGTTAACTTGGAGGGACCAAAGAGAGCGACTGGGAGTGTGAGATTGAAGGAGATCAGCCAGATATTGAGGGGTGCGTGTGTAGATGACTTGGTGGGCAACAGTGAGAATCTTAAAACGAATGCGGTGATCAACGGGAAGCCAGTGAAGGTGAAGAAGAGGGGTGACGTGATCAAAATGGGAAGAAAGGGTAATGAGGCATGCTGCCATGTTCTGAATGCATTGAAGTCTATAAATTAATGGAGTGGGATTGGTAAACATAGATCAGTTGTTTATGCCATCAAAAAAGTAGAAAGACTAGGGGACACATAATAAAACTACAATGTAACCCATTAAAAAGAGTAATAAGAGAAAAGAATAAGAGATAAGAAGCAAACAGAAATCTCAAATACCCTGCCAGCTCTTGCTGCGGGAAGCCCTGTGATATGGTCTAGAGATAAACGGTGAAGGGTGAGGACCAGGGGTGTTCCGACATTATTGGGCACGAGAAGCAGATCCCCTCCCATGCTGGGCCCTTACAGAGGAGGCACGCGTGACAAACATACCTTCGCTGGCTTGTCTCACTGCCTCCTCTCTACACCCGTCGACTGTTCCCTCCCAGTCTAAGTTTCATGAAAACAGTTGCATCATGAGACTTTGGCTGGGAGGGAACAGCCACCAGGCGTGGAGAGGAGGCAGCATGGCAAGCCAGCAGAGGTATGCTTGCCACACATGCCTCTTCCATAAGGGCCTGGAAGCAGCCCTCCTCTCCTGACTGGCATCCGCCACACCACCCTTGGTATGCCACTAGTCAGGACACAGCCAGGAATGCTAGTTAAGTGAATGCTGCAAACCCATGGTTCAAAGCTGAGAAGCTTGGTGAAAAGCTAAGAAGGTCTTAAGGTAAGACCTGCCTTATGTTTTAACCTTTGAATGTGAGACACGAAGTTTAAAAGGAAAGTAGAGAGCCCTTCGGGAAAGCTGAGAAGCTTGATGGCTAAATGTTCTTAAATTGAGACTAGCCTTATGTTTTATCCTGAACGTATGAGGCAGGAGGTTTAAAAGTGAATGCAGAAAGTCCTTGTGAAGAGAAAGCGCCTTTGGGAAAAGCTGAAAAGATGGATAGTTAAAAAAGGGCTAAAGGTAAGAGAAGCCTTAGGTTTGTCTTGTAAGTGTGGTGAAGGAGGGTGTGCCCTGCAGCTAAAAACATGCTATTGGAACCTGCTGAAGCAGACAAGTTGGAAGCTAAGGAAAGAGAGCTTTGGGAGCAGTGAAGTCTTTTACTCAGGTATGTTTGTCGTCTTGGGAGTGCACATGTTGCCATATTGAGTACGGAAAATAGGACAAAAAAAAGGAAACCCAGCCTGGATTGCTGGAAGAAAAAGCAGGACTAGAACAGACTGTTAGAACCAGCTCTAGTTCAGGTCTGTAAATGCTATGTTGCTGATAATGTGTGTGAACACTGAACATCAAAGCCAAGTACGGCGATTTATTTGGGTTTTGTCTCATTTGGAAGGACTTTGAGCCAGGTTTGGAACTCTACAGACTGGTATTTATTTATTTATTTTATTTATTTATTGCTTTTATATACCGCGCTCTTTAAAATCAGTGCGGTTTATCGGTAACATTTATGCATCTGGGTGTATCAGGTATGCATTTACAGAGAACAGGGGATACAACTTGGATTTCAACTGGGGAGACTATTTACAATATCTACAATTCTGTTCATTATGGCTATGAATTGTTTGTGGCTTATCGCTGTTTAGCTGGGTGTACTGTGGATAATATTGGGCTGTGAATAGTGTAAGAGAAAGAGGTGGTGTTTTAGTGCCTTTCTGAATTGAACAATATCGGTAATTGCTCGTATGGAAGATGGGAGCGCATTCCAACAGATGGGTGCGTAAAACTTAAAAGCTCTGCTCCTTGTCGCTTGGGTGCACTTGGTTATCACATTGTGGCAGACAGACGGTAGTCCTTAAAAGGGACCAAGCTCTTTTTTAACAATAAGCTGCACACCTGTACAGCAATGCTGCAATTGTTGGCACTTCAGAAGAAGGTAGCCTTATTTTTGGTTTCCTATAATCTGAGAAATAAAGTCTGCGTGCTGAATTACAATGTGGTATGCATGGAACTTAACTACGTTTTTCTCTGAGAGTGGCCATCAGTTGTTGAAATAAAGGACATGCTAACCTGGAGGGCTATTCAGTTGGCTCAGAACTGGCACCTAAATGAAAGCCCAAATTAGCCTGAAATGCATATGTCTAGAATTTATTGTACATGAAAGTTTAACATAATTGCTGTAGGAAGTGAAATCCTCATAGAAACTGTTGAACATATTTGGTATTTATAAAACTTATAGCATCATCCATGAACATAATTGATAAGGTGAAATTTTACTTATCGTTAATTTCCTTTCCTGGAATCCTGCTAGACCAGTCCAGACAGGTAGGTTATTTCCCACTGCCAGCAGATGTTGGAGACAGAGAAAGTACCAGAAGTTTCAATGACCTCAGCACTGTTACCTAACCTGGCTCCCCTAGACGTCGCCTTCAGTACATCCGTGAAAAAATAGTTGGACCTCTAAGCAAGCCCAGCGTCATAGGACAGAAGGCACACAAGGCAAAGGTACTACAAAAAGGCACCCAACAAGATGGTGCAACTATATACAGAGCGTCCATCCGAGATGGCACAACGATATACAGAGATTGGTGTATTGTGCACAAGCAGTAGAACAGCGATACCTGTGTACAGTTCTTCGGAAGGCTGTCACAGTAAGACAGAGACAGGGTGGATCCTGGACTGCTCTAGCAGGATTCCAGGAAAGGAAATTAACAGCAAGTAAAATGTCACCTTCCAAATCATCCTGCTAGACCAGTCCAGATTAGTGGGGAGTACCAGAGCTACACCACGCCAGGGTGGAAAGATACCGCCACTGAAAGAACACTGGCCCCAAAGCGTGCAACGTTGCAAGCCCGGAGATCTAGGTGATAATGGTGTGAAAGCAGAGAGGGAAGACCCGGCAAATATCAAGTGGGACGACCTGCGACTGTTCCACCAAGGAAGTTGCCTGGGCCCACGTAGAATCAGCCCAAAGTCCCACCAGGATGAACTTCCTTTGCAGAATATATGCAGATTCAATAGTGAGCTTGATGTAGCACACTAAGGTAGCTTTAGAAGCTGCAAGGCCTTTGTGCGGCCTGGCAAACAAATGAAAAGGCAAGCAGACTTACAAAAGGCGTTAGTCACTTTTAGATAACACCGTAATGTCCTGCTGACATCGACCGTGTGAAGGTTTCCATTACTCCCCTTACACTGTTCCTTAGAGAAGGTGGGGAGTAAAATGGATTTAGGTAAAAGGCGGAGAGAACCTTCGGCAAAAAAGAGGGGACTCTTCGCAGGAAGACAGAGAGGTACATAGATGAAACCTACAGGGATATATAGTCCTGAAGTCCCACCTCCAGTCTGAGAGCATCCCTGTTGCCATGGAGAAGAGAGCATCACCCTGGAGTGTCAGAAAGTGATCCTGCTGCTAGGATCTGCCCTCCAGGTGATGTAAAACCCTCTCACACTGCGGACGTTTCTCCAGAGCCATGTGCCCAGGAGGGAAGTGTTAGGACAGCCATTATAGTTGGTGATTTGATCATTAGGCATGTAGATAGCTGGGTGGCTGGTGGATGTGAGGATCACCTGGTAACATGCCTGTTTGGTACGAAGGTAGTAGACCTCACACGGCACCTAGACAAGGTCTTAGATAGTGCTGGGGAGGAGTCTGCTGTCTTGGTACATGTCGGTACCAATGACATAGAAAAATGCGGCAGAGAGGTTCTGAAGGCTAAATTTAGGCTTTCAGGTAGGACGCTGAAATCCAGAACTTCCAGGGTAGCGTTCACTGAAATGCTTCCCGTTCCACGCGCAGGACCCAAAAGGCAGGTAGAGCTCCGGAGTCTCAATGCATGGATGAGACGATGGTGCAAGGATGAGGGTTTTGGATTTGTTAGGAACTGGGGAACATTCTGGAGAAAGGAGGGGCTCTTTCGAAGGGATGGGCTTCACCTTAACTGGGAAGGAACCAGACTGCTAACATTAACCTTTAAAAAGGAGATAGATCAGCTTTTAAATTAGATAATAGGGGAGAGCTGACAGTCGCACAAGAGCGCATGGTTCGGAACAATGTATACTTGAAGGATACTACCAAAAGAATGAAGTTAGAGCATATTAGCAGAAAGGTTCCAATAAAGATAAAAGTAGCCCAAATGCCCTTGAGTACAGAGCAGACAGAGCTTAAAGATTCCAAATTGCCCCTGTCTACTCATAGCCAGATTAATATGAATAAAATACAGTCTCCAAAATGCTTGTGTGCAAATGCTAGAAGTCTAAAAAATAAGATGGGAGAGTTAAAATGTATAGCACTAAATGAGAGTTTAGATATGATTGGTATCTCAGAGACATGGTGGATGGAGGACAACAAGTGGGACACTGTGATACCTGGGTACAAACTATATCGCAATGATAGAACTAATCAAATTGGTGGAGGGGTTGCGATCTCTGTTAGAGAGGGCATTGAGTCACAAAGATTAAAGTTTTACAGGAAACAAAATTTGCTGTAGAATCGCTATGGACTGAAATTCCATGTAAAAAGGCAGTGGGGGTGTACTATCGACTGCCTGGCCAGAATGAACAAATGGATGATGAAATGCTCAAAGAAATCAGGGAAGCTAACAAAGGTTATAGCACAGTAATAATAAAGGGTGATTTCAATTATCCCGGTATTGACTGGGTGAGAGTCAGTTGGTCTATTAGATGATAGAGGAGTTAAAGGGGCACTAAGAGGCAACAAGGCGATAGCGGAGAGACTGAATGAATTCTTTGCTTCGGTCTTTACTGAGGAAGATGTAGGGATGTTACCCATGACTGAAGTGGTATTTAAAGGTGCGGAAGAATTGAAGGAAATATCGATACATTGGGAAGATGTATTACAACTATTAGATAAACTGAAGAGTAGCGGAGAGACTGAATGAATTCTTTGCTTCGGTCTTTACTGAGAAAGATGTACAGATGTTACCCATGACTGAAGTGGTATTTAAAGGTGATACTGTGGAAGAACTGAAAGAAATATCGATACACCGGGAAGATGTATTACAACTATTTGATAAACTGAAGAGTAGCAAATCACCTGGACCGGATGGTATACATCCAAGGGTGTTGAAAGAACTGAAAAATGACACTACAGACCTGCCATTAGGAAACTGTGAACTATCATTAAAATCATCTGTAATACCTGAAGATTAGAGGATGGCCAATGTAACGCCAATTTTTAAAAAGGGCTCCAAGTGTGATCCGGGAAACTACAGACCGATGAGCCTGATGCCAGTACCAGGAAAAATGGTAGAAACCATAATAAAGAACAAAATTACTGAACATGTAGATAGTCATGGCTTAATGGGAGACAGCCAATAACGCTTTAGACAAGGAAGACCTTGTCTTACTAAAATGTTATGTTTTTTTGAAGGTGTGAATAAACAGGTAGACAAAGGTGAGTCGGTTGATATAGTGTATCTGGACTTTCAGAAAGCCTTTGATAAGGTCCCTCATCAGAGACTTTTGGCAAAACTAAAAAGTCATGGGATAGGAGGCAGTGTACTACTGTGGATCAGGAACTGGTTAAAAGATAGAAAGCAGAGGGCAGGCCTAAATGGCCAATTTTCACAATGGAGAAAGTTGAATAGTGGAGTACCCCAGGGATCTGTGCTGGGTCCACTGCTTTTTGAAATATTCATAAATGACCTGGAAAAAGGAATAACGAGTGAGGTTATCAAATTTGCATATGACACAAAACTATTTAAAGTTGTTAAAACCCATGAGGATTGTGGAAAATTGCAAGAGGATCTTGATAAATTGAAAGACTGGGCATCCAAATGGCAGGTGAAATTTAATGTGGACAAGTGCAAAGTTATGCACCTAGGAAAGAAAAACCCAAACTATGGTTACACGATGCAAGGTTCCACATTAGGAACTACCACCCAGGAAAAAAATTTAGGTGTCACCGTGGACAACATGTTAAAACCCTCCGCCCAGTGGGCAGCGGCGACAAAGAGAGCAAATAGAATGCTAGGTATAATAAGGAAAGGAATGGAAAATAAAACAAAGGATATTATAATGCTTATGTATCGTTCCATGGTGTGACCGCACCTTAAATATTGTGTGCAATTCTGGTCGTCGTATCTTAAAAAGGATATAGCGTTATTAGAAAAGGTACAGAGAAGAGCCACCAAAATGGTAAAGGGGATGGAAGGATACTCCTATGAAGAGAGGCTGAAAAGGTTAGGGCTCTTCAATCTGGAAAAGAGATGGCTGAGGGGAGATATGATAGAGGTCTATAAATTAATGAATGGAGTGGAACGGGTAAACGTAGATCGATTGTTTACGTCATCAGAATATAGAAAGACTAGGGGACATGCAATGAAGCTACAGGGTAAACTATTTATGACTAATAAGAGAAAATATTTTTTCACTCAACGTGTAATCAAATTCTGGAATTTGTTACCGGAGGATGTAGTAAAAGCTGTTAGTGTAACGGGCTTTAAAAAAGGTTTGGACAAGTTCCTGGAGGAAAGGTCCATAAACCATTATTAAAAGGGACCCGGGATATCATTGCTTGACCCAATACAAGCATTGCGGAACCTATGTTTTTTAGGGAAACGGCTATGTACTTATGACCTAGATTGGCCACTGTTGGAAACAGGATACTAGGCTTGATGGACCTTGGTCTGACCCAGTATGGCATATCTTATGTTCTTATATGTTATTCACAGGAGAAGGATTAGAATGGGTCGCGACAGGACAAGGACTGTAACTCTGACAGTAGCTGGGCAGAGGTAATGGCCACTAGGAAAATGGACTTAAAGGTCAAACCCTTGAGAGTGATACCTTGGAGTGCCACAAAGGGAGAGCACATGAAAGCACGGAGCACTAAGGAGAGGACCCACGGTGGGACCACTGCCTGTACTCTTCGTAGGAAACAGTTGACATCAGCATGGGAAGCAATAGAGTGACCCAAGATGAGGCCCCAAAGGGACGTGAGGGCCATCATCTGAACCTTTAGAGAATTCTGGGCAAGTCCCTTGTCAAAACCGTTTTGCAGGAAGGCCAGAATGTCTGGGATCTGGACCCACCAAAGAGATAGTGCCCTTAGACTGCACCAGAATTTGAAAAGACGCCACACTCGTGCATATGCCCTGGAGGTGGAAGGGTAACGATCCTGGAGGTGAGTGTTCATGACCTGAAGCAAATAACCCTTGTGTGTTAAACAGCACTTCTCAAGAGCCAGGTCATAAACAAGGAATGAGCAGGTCATCCATCACAACTGGGCCCTGCCTTAGGAGACCTTTGCGTGATCCCAGTGCCAAGGGCACCACTGCCAAGAGGAGAACGAGATCAGCATACTATGGGTGACTAGGCCAGTCTGAAGCTACCAGGATCACTAAACCGGGGTGAGAGTCAATGCAGTAAAAAGCCTGTCCTATCACTACCCACAGAGGGAAGATGTACAGGAGCGACAAATTTGGCCAGGGCTGGACTAG
This sequence comes from Ichthyophis bannanicus, assembly GCA_033557465.1. Classification (NCBI taxonomy): domain Eukaryota; kingdom Metazoa; phylum Chordata; class Amphibia; order Gymnophiona; family Ichthyophiidae; genus Ichthyophis; species Ichthyophis bannanicus. The sequence goes on from CM066042.1 coordinate 137,490,173, forward strand.
TGTGTCCAGGCCCCAGAAGCTGGGCTCTTTCTGGCAACTGAATAAGGCCTAACCTTGGCATTGGCTGCAGTGGCCATGAGATCCAGATGAGGCCGTCCCAGCACTGCATGATGTGACGAAAACCCAAGGTGCGAGTTCCCATTTGCCTGGGTTCAGGGCATGCCAACTGAGAAAGTTGGCCTGTATGTTGACGATTCCCATGATGTGCTGGGCCGATAGCACCTGTAAGTGCTGCTTGGCTGAGGGGAAGAGGAGCTGCATCTCCAGTGCTACCCCAGGGCACTTCGTCCCCCCCCCCCCTGCTTGCTGAGGTAAGCAACAGTCATGGAGTTGTCCGAGAGCACATGGACTACCCGAGTGCGAATCAGGGGTAGGAAAATGCATAATGCAAGGCATACTGCTCGTGTCTGGAACTAGTTGATGGTTCAGCTAGCTTCCCTTCGGTTCAAGATGCTCTCTGTCGTCTGGCTGAGACAGTGGGTGCCCCAGTCCAAGAGCCTGGCATTGGTGGTCACCAGCACCCAGTTTGAAACTTACAGGGGAACTCCCCAGAGGAGACTGCATGGACAGAGCTACCATCAGAGACTATGCCAAATGTCCCAGGGGAGGGGCAGACAATGTCAAACTCTTGGGAGGATGGGGACCAGCAGCACAATAGGGGTGCTGAAGTGGTTGTATGCGCGCCCGAGCCCAGGCACTACTTCCAATGTGGCCACTATGGCTTCCAACACTTGCAAGTAATCCCACACTTGAGGGCATACTTGCACCAGGAAAGTCTGGAGCTGGTCCAAGAACTTGCAGCAGCGCACCGAAGTTAGGTATACTCCGCCACACTGAGTATCGAATTGGGCCCCAAGAAACTCGTGGCATTGGGAGGGTCACAAGCAGCTTTTGGCATAGTTGATTACCCAACAAAAGCTTTCCAGAAATCGCACAGAGCGCCTCCTGATGAGACTTCGCCCGGATAAGCCAATCATCCAGATAGGGGTGAATACGAATCCTCTGCCGAAGCAAGACTGCAGCCACGACCACCATGACCTTGGAGGAAGTATGTGGTGCAGTGTTAAGCCTGAAAGGCAATGCTTGGAACTGAACATGCTGGCCCCAAATGGCAAAGCGCAGAAAATGCTGTTGATCTTCGTGGATGGGAATATGAAAATAGGCCTTGGCCAGGACCAGGGATGCGAGGAACTCCCTTGTGCGCACAGCATGGATGACAGAGCAGAGCATCTCCATCCAAAACAACATTCAATACACAATTTATGCAGACGACATAATGATTTACACCCCGATATCAATCAACAACCCGGACTTCTCTAAGATAACAGACTGCCTCACCCAAATGGAGAGTTGGTGTCAAAACAACAACCTAGCAATAAACTACAACAAGACCGAAGCCCTAATCATCACCCGGAACCAAGGCTTCAAACACCCACCAAATCTAAAGATACAAAGCACCACTATACCAATAAGATCAGAAGTGAGATACCTCGGAGTTACTCTGGACAATAAACTCAATCTCAAACCACACATAGACAAAACAACCCAAAAAGCCTACTACAAGATGCGAATCATCAGAAGACTAAAGCCGCTCCTTGCCCCGGAACACTTCCGTACCGTCTGTCAAGCACTGATAACCCCACTACTGGACTTCTGCAATCCGATATACCTCGGCCTACCGAAACAAGCCCTCAAACCTCTACAACTAGCACAAAACACTGCTGCACGAATCATAACAGGAACGGCAAGACAGGAGCACATCACACCCACCTTAAAAGACTTACACTGGCTTCCAATCGGTGCACGCATCAAATACAAAACTATCATAAACATATTCAAGATCAAACACCACACATCAGCCAACAGCCTACACACACTCATACAATCAGACACCAGTACGCGTCCCAGAAGAAAACAAACCCACAACAGAGTCAGCACCCCCAGTGAATACAAACACACACGCAAGGACACAACAGACAGAGCACTCTCAATGGCCGCTCCAACAATATGGAACAAACTCCCGGACGACTTGAGGGCCGCTACAGACCTAAAAGACTTCAGAAAACAGCTAAAAACCATACTGTTCATAGAACACTATGGACACATCACATAACTTCAGAGAATGAACAACAGCGCATGATCCCGCCTAACCAATGTATGCATGGAATTTGTTTTTGCACCTCTGTATATAGCCCACTCTGTAAATAGCTCATACCAATCTAACACACAACACGACACACACTCAATTTCCCCCCACTGCATGTATAACACACTCACCTGACCTGATTGTTTGCCGTGATACCACCTTGATTATTAAGATAAGGCGGTTTAGAAATACTGTTAAATAAATAAATAAATAAATAAATAAAAACAGGGCAGCCGCAAGCAACGGTTGACTCCCTTGAGAATGAGAACAGGACGAAAGGAGCCGTCCTTCTTGATAACAATGAAATAGATGGAATAGCAACTTTGCCCTTTCTCTGGAAGTTGAATGGGGCAAATTGTGTGGCGCGGCAAATGCCGCTGAAAAGTGGCCCGCACCGCCATCCGTTTGCGGGATGAAACATATGGAGAGACCTTGAAGGCATCTGGAATCACCCGCATGCAGTCAAGGACGTAGCTGTTTTTGATGATGTTGAGTACCCAGCGATCTGTCGCAACTCAGGCCCACTGCTGGGGGGAAAGGGTCAGCCGACAGTCTACCTGTGGCATCCTAGAGCAGGCCATCCATTCGTCAGCAGGATGAGTGGGCGGCTCTGGAGAATTTGGCGGAGAAGGTCTTGGAACCGGCAGCTGCCCAGAAAGGGCTGCGCCTTGTTCCCGGGTTTGGCTGAAGAAGAAGAGGAAGACTTGCCAGGTCAATAGTGGCACGAGTCCCAAAAGTGGGCGCTGGTAGAGAAGGGGAATGATACTCCAGAGCCAGAATGTCAAGAAGACAATTTAGGCTTATCCTCGAGCAATGCTGAGGCTTGACCTCACCCAGGTCTTTGACCAGCTTCTCACGATCCTCCCCAAAAAGGAGTTTGCCTTTGAAAGGAAGTCTAGCTAAACAGGCCTTGGAGGCAGCATCAGCTGACCAATGCCGAAGCCAAAGCCATCGGCATGCCACAGTAGCAGCCACCACGGACCAAGCTGTTAAGCACAAAGGGTCATAAAAGATCCTCAAGGAGAGCAGTTGAGTTCAGCACAGCAGGGCCCACGCTGCCAGATCTCCCAAAGTCAGAGGCCTGCAAGGCAGGGGAAAAGGAGGAAAAGACAGTTTATAAATGTCCCTCCACCTTATAATCATTTTGATCCCAAAGAGCTATGCCACCATCTAAAAGGATGATCGTATGCTTGGTGACAGCTGTCACGAGAGCATCAACCTTTGGAAACCGAAGCCATCTATCCAAATCCGCTGAGGACCACACATAATAGCAGGAGTGGTCAGTGCGAAAGGCGTTTGCGTGAGCCCCAAGCCAGGTCCTGAGGTGGAGGCAGAGCTCAAGAAGGAACTGGATCTACTTTCCAAAGATCCCAGGCCTGACAGAACAGGGCCATGAACTGGGCTGAGTCAGTATCCGAAATCTGCTGGAAGAGAATCTGTTGCGTCTCCTGTGGGAGCAGGAGCGGCAGGGGAGGGGGCATTAGCAGGCCAGGATACAATAAGAGAGAGGAAGCTGATTCTTGAGGGGAGGCTGTTTCCCATGGTTCCCCAGCATCCTAGACAAGGGGAGCCGAAGATAGCCCCATGTCTGTCCTCGATCAGCTGCGCTGGCTGTGCAAAGCTGATCAATTAAATACTTGCGCTTTTTGCCACATCCCAAGCAGCACGGATTGGAAGAGGGCATGGTGCCGGAAGAAAAGGCTTCTAATGAAGATTTGAAGGCTCCCAATTAGCGCTAGCAGCAGTGTGCAGCAAGGGTCGAAGACTGCATGTTCAACAGCCAGAAAATGTCGCATTCCAGCCTTCAAAATGGCTGTCACAAACTGAAAACCAGCAGTCACACTGCAGCTCAACAGCACATCTGAAGCAGGTGGGAAAGCCAGAATCTGGCAAAATGACAGCGCAGGAAATTCTTGATGGAAAAGGTAACCTTGGGTCCCGAATTCCTCCAGTAGCCGACAGCGCTAGTAAAGGAGGGGGGTGGGGTGGAGGAAGCTCACTACAGCCTGTCCGGGAAAGTGCTGAGGAGTGAATTGCTTGCAGTATACACTCTTCTCCAGATGTTTAATTCTAATTTTAAAAAAAAAGTATTGAAGCTTTGCTGACTACTGACAAGAAGAGACAAAGGCTGCCTCGGCTGGGTTCTATTGGTCCTCCTGACCAGGAGCCTGAGCCCCCCCCCCCTCCTGCCATGACTCTGCTGGGAAGCTGCACCAATCCTCTTGATCAGGAGCTTAACCCCAGGGCAAGTGTGGAAAATTCTCGTGTGTCCTGGAGATGTCCACAAACAAAAGTTTGTCCAGGAAAAAACTCTCTCACTGGCAGAGTACTCTCCAGGTATCTGCCAGGAGCAACACTAAGGAGATCCACCATCTGCTGAAGATAGAGAAATACTGAAGACAACCTCTAGGGGAACCAGGTTAGGTATCAGTGCTGGGGTCACTGAAGCTTCTGGTACTTTCTCTGTCTCCAACATCTGCTAGCAGGAGGAGGTAACCCACTAGTCCGGACTGGTCTAGCAGGATGATTTGGAATTCATTTAGCAAAAATGATTCAATTTGGTGTGTTAAAACATTATCAAGTCCTAATTTTAATACATTTTCAAAAACTAACAGAAAACAAATTTTATTTTCACTAATCAAAAAATAGAGTAGCTACACTACTGTGCACAAGCCACAAATTAAAAGTTAGTTTAAATGACATTTTCTCTACAAATCCAGTCCTTGGTGAGTACAAGAATCCCCCTCTAGCACAGGGGTTCTCAAACCAGTCCTCAGGACACATCTAGCTGTCAGATTTTCATGATAACCACAATGAATATGCATAAGAGAGATCTGCATACAATGAAGACAATGCATGCAAATCTTTCTCATGCATGTTCAGTGTGGTTATCCTGAAAACCTCACTGGCTAGGTGTGTCCCAGATTCTTGGTTGAGAACCCCTGCTCTAGCTAATACTCAAAAGCCCCGTAGATGCTATTTATTATAAGGAACTGAAGTGCTTTCCTAGCACAAGGTCCTAATAGGTGAATCACAGGGAAGCTGACTATATAGCATCCAAAATGAAGCCACTGAGTCATGAATACAGATTTCAATGTAAAAATCATTCCCTCCTATGAATCAGGAAGCCTTTTATCTTGGCAAGCTTTTACCACAAGGCCACACCTTTGTTTCATTGCACCAGAGTCTTCTGGCTGAGACTGAAAGACATTAGATTCTTTTACTCACCTGTTTAATATTTGCATTGCAGGAAATTTCATTGTCTTCTACCCATACATAGGTCACATAGTCATGGATATGCCTGAACTCCACCTGCAGTGAAAAAAACCCGATCAAACACTAGAATTCCTGAATGCCCTTCTCTTCATTAGTGATGAATTAAAATGACTCCTTTTTATTGAGAAAGTAGTCTAGCAGCACAATAATATAGTTCTGGATTTTAACATACTGTTTGGAATCATTTATTATCAAAGAGGAGAAAAATATCAAAACAGATTCTAAGAAAGATTTTTACCGTTTTGCATGGTAAGATATCAAAAGTCAAGTAATTTCACCTTGTACAACCCAATCCAGTCCCAGATACTGCTAGGAAGGTCTGGTACCACAGAATAAATGATTAAAGCATCCTCGTCTGCATTCCACTCTCCATCAGGCCAAAGAGTAACTAATGGAGTAGGTACAAATGGTTTCAACTGAACAGGAGGGAAGAAGATGGAACATGTTTAGTGTGGTAGTCCCCACATAGGAAACATAAATAAAATACTGCCCTATAAAGGTCCATCTTTACATAGAATGCTGAGATGGGAACACAGACATTCAGGTTGAGATGTTCACAATACCCCTGGTATTTTGCAAAAAGGTTTCTACCTCTGGCACTCTCCTGGGTCTTACTCTTGTGTCTAGCATGGGGGGAGAGGAGAGGCGGAGGAACCAAGTTTAAAATGGTGCTGTCAATCCCTAGTGGTAATCCTGCAGTATGATCACTAAGGGTCAAGCTGCCAAATAAGGCCAAATATCTGTGAGTACCACTATGGGTGCTATATTGAACCTGGCACCAGATGAGGTAGGAGCAATTGAGGATTGCTCCTGTTCCCCACTAGACATCAGAGAGACCCTTAGTAAGACCCAAGGGAAGTCACAGGGTGAGTCAAGGGGGCACAGGAAGGATTCTATTTCCATATGGAGATGCTGTTAAAAGAACCCCCTATATGTGCTAAATCTCTTGCAAAAATACACTCAGAAGATACGAGTTTTGAGTATTATGTGAGTACATGTATGACAAATATTCAGGAATGGAAACTTGCAGGTATGCAGTTCAAATGAAAATGCTTGCCCCCTGTCACTACTGGAGCATCAATAGTCAGTGAGGCCTCTAAAAAAAGCCTGTGAGAAACTCTCAAACCACCATGCTAAAAAACAAAATAAAAATACTTATTTATAATTGTCTTTAAGATTTACTAAAAAAATATATTCAGACATCTGAACCGTGATAACTAATCCTTTGATACCAAGCTATCAAATATGAAGAAACTGGGAAGTCATACTTAGCTAGCAGTAGAGCTCCAACAAGAGTTGGCTGCACGCCATCACTGCTGTATAATCATAATCCCAGCAGAAAAAGGTAGTTACTCACCTGTAGTAGGTGTTCTCCATGGACTGCAGGAATTAGTATTGGTGACATTCCCCAAAGGAGCCCCGCATAGGAATGCTCCCCAGCTTCTATTGCCAGCTTTTGGAAGGCTCTACCACATCTGTGCACCTCCTTCCTTCCTGCCTGCTGCCACAGCGCCATCTTGATTCAGTCTGATAACATAGCTGTAGCAGAAGACAATTCCTCAGGGAGGTGGGAGGGTTGTGAAGACTAATTCCTGCTGTCCATGGAGAACACCTGCTACTCTTTCTCTGTGGACAAGCAGGAATGAGTCCTCACATAATGGACTCCCAAGCTACAGGCTTCCAAAAACCAAAGAGAAGCCCAAAAGAGGCAAAACTCAACTGCGGTATGGCAACCGGTCAGAAGGCCAACTATATACAATAGTAGTTATTCTCCCCCCTCCCCTTTTTTGGGTAGCCTGGATAGAAGAGAATAGGCCTAGGGGGGATGGAGTTGGATTCTAATCCCCAAAAAGATTCCGGAGTACAGATTGGCTGAAGTTGCTCTTGAGTCTAGGCAGTACTGAGATGTGAACGTGTGGACTGAAGACCATATTGCATCTCTTCCATGGTGCCTGAGTGCAAGTTGGCCACAGACACAGCCATAGCTCTGACATTATGAGCAGTGACATGACCATCAAGGCTCAGGTCTGCTTGGGAATAAGAGAAAGAGATGAAGTCTGCTAGCCAAATTGAAAGAGAACATTTGGAAATGGCAGCCCTTAGCTTGCTGGGGTCAAAACAAACAAATTTTGGATGGATTTTTTATAGGCTTGTGTCTGCTCCAAGTAGAAAGGCTTGCATGCAGACCAACATGTGTTACTTAGCTTTCCCCTTATGTGCATGAGGTCTCGGGTAAAAGGTTGAAAGAACAACTGACTGAATAAGGTGAAAATCCAATACCACTTTGGAAGGAATTTAGGATGAGTATGAAGGACACTCTATTATGGTGGAATTTGATGTAAGGTGGATGAAGCTTGCTCACTCTGCATGCTGAAGTGACCACCACCAGAAATAACATCTTCCAGGTCAAGAACTTCAGAGGACAGAAACTGAACGGTTCAAAGAAAGCTTTCATGAACTGTGCAAGAACCACATTGAGGTCCAAGACACTGTGGGAGGCTTCAAAAGAAGCAAGCCCTGCATAAAGTGAAGAACTAAAGGCTGTACTAATATGAACTTTCCTTTCACACCTCGATGGTACACTCAAAATTGCACTGAGGTGGAACCTGACAGAGGTGGATTTAAGGCCAGACTTGCAGAGGTGTCGACGATATTCAAGCAGTTTTTGTGTGGAACAGATGAAAGGACCTAGGGCCTGGCCCTCACACCAGACAGCAAATCTCTTCCACTTGCAAGAGTAAGATTTTTTCATAGAGGCCCTCCTGGAGGCCAAAAAGACTTTGATTATACTATCCAGCAGGTTGAGCTCAGACAACATCAGCTGTGAGGGCCAAGGGCCAGATGTTGGGGTGCAACATCATCCGATCGTCCAGCATTATGAGATCGGGCCCGTTGCCAAGTTATGGCGGTTCCTGACTAGAGAGCTGTAGCAGGAGAGGAAACCACAGTTATCTGGGCCAGTGGGAAACAATGAGAATCATCATGCCGCCATCTGTTTTGAGCTTCAGGAGGGTATTTGCAATGACGGAAGAAATTATCCGACGCTAGTCTGCTATGTGAGCTTACTCTGGAGCAGAACTGATCCACCTGAGCATTCTGCGGGATGGCGAACAGATATATCAAGGGGGTGCCCCACTCGCGAAAGATGCAAGTCGTTAACTATCCTGTCCTGCATCCACTCGTGTGGCTGGAGGACTTGAATCAGTCTGTCTGCCAGAGTGTTTTGTTTGCCTGGTAGATATGTGGCTTTCAAGTCCATACCAAGCATGATGGCAAACTTCCATAACCTGACAGCTTCCCAACACAGGAGGTACAAACCCTTTCCTCCTTGCTTGTTGATGTAGAACATAGCAACCTGATTGCAGATCTGAATCAGAACAATTTGGTTGGACAATCGATCTTGGAATGCCCTTAGAGCATTCGCCACTGCTCGTAGTTCAAAGAAGTTGATCTAATGGAAACTTTCTTGGATGGACCAATCACCCTAGGTGTGCAACCCATTGAGATGAGCTTCCCAACCCATTGGATGCATCGGTCATCAGAACGTTTTGGGGTGGAGCAATTTATAAAGGAAGATCCTTGAGCAAACTGTGTTGGACTGTCCACCATTGTAACGACTGAATGAGAGGGGCAGCGACACACAGACGATCCCCGAGTCGACCCTTGGCTTGGGTCCATTGCCTCATCTGGAGGTGTGCCAAGGGTGTGACATGTTCGACCTAACAGGTTTTTTAGAAAGTTCATTAAAAGTTGTCATATGCCATACTAGGTCAGACCAAGGTCCATCAAGCCCAGTATCCTGTTTCCAACAGTGGTCAATCTAGGTCAGAAGTACCTAGTAGTTTCCACAAAAGACACAGATTCCTCAATGCTTGTATTGGGTCAAGCAGTGATATCCTAGGTCCCTTTTTAATAATGGTTTATGGACCTTTCCTCCAGGAACTTGTCCAAACCTTTTTTTAAACCCAGCTACACTAACAGCTTTTACTACATCCTCTGGTAACAAATTCCAGAATTTGATTACACGTTGAGTGAAAAAATATTTTCTCTTATTAGTCTTAAATAGGTTACCCTGTAGCTTAATTGCATGTCCCCTATTCTTTTTATATTCTGATGATGTAAACAATCGATCTACGTTTACCCGTTCCATTCCATTCATTAATTTATAGACCTCTATCATATCTCCCCTCAGCCGTCTCTTTTCCAGATTGAAGAGCCCTAACCTTTTTAGCCTCTCTTCATAGGAGTATCCTTCCATCCCCTTTACCATTTTGGTGGCTCTTCTCTGTTCCTGGTGACATTTGCTCTTGAGCCAGACAAAAACATGGTGTTGAGACTGTATTTCCAAAATATGGATGCTCTGTATTTTGGTTCAAGGATCCAAATATTTCCGGACTTTTCTCGGGAAATGCAGCTTTGATACTAGGAATTCCCGCCAATCTCCTTTTTGAAGGTAAGGAAGCATGGGGCCTAGAGAAATCATTCTGAACTTTTCTCTCACCAAGTACAGGTTCAGATCTATTAGGTCTAGGATGGGAAGGTATCCCCCATTTTCTTGGGGGGAATCAGGAAGTAGCTGGAATAAAACCCCTGGCCTCTTTGCTCTGGTGGCACGAGCTCAATTGCAAGATCTGTCAAGAGGACCGTAGTTGCACTCTGAAGCAGTTCCTGATGTAGAGGGTCGACATGAGGCAACCTCAGGAGGCAATTTGGTGGTAGTTCCAATAAATATAGTTGGTAACCACTTTCGATGATCTGTAGAACCCATGGGTCCGAGGTTACCAGGGGCCACTTTTGTGCAAAAAAAAAAAAAAAAAAAAGAGAGTGAGCCTTCCCCCGACCAGAGGGTTTTCTACTGTGGTCATTAGAAGATTGGCTATGCTTTGCAGGAACCAGTCAAAACAATGCCCTAGGTTTTGGCTGAGGAGTCAGCTGGGCCTTTTGAGACTTCTCATGCCATTGCTGCTGGTGAGGGGCCTGTTTGGGTTGGGAGGTCTGGGGCCCAGGAAAGTACCTATTCCTGCAAGGATAATAGGCCTTTTTCTGGTTTCCACCCTCGTATCTCCTACAATAGGAGGCGTGCTCAGACATGTGCCTGGAGAGCCTGGTAACATGCTGCCTTTCGATATAGCTAGCTTTCTCTTCAATCTGTTCCTCAAAGAGATTCTCTCGTGACAAAGGACATCCACCAACTTGTTTTGCACTGACTGTTCCTGGATGGATGACTGGAGCCAAATGAGTCTCCAGGCACCAATACCAATGGCAGCATTCCTGGAGGCTGTCTTGGTCGCTCGGACCATGAACTTCGAGCAGTCCTTGTTGTGGGCCACTAGGGAACAATGCTGATCTATTTTCTCTGGAGGGAGAAACTGGGCCAGATTATCCAAGTTGCACATGATGTTCTTCAAGAATGTGTCCGTGTAGAGCTGGTAACAGGCTATGCAGGAAACAAGCATGGAACTCTGGAAACATCGTCTCCCACAGAGTCCAAATTCCAAGTCTCCCTCCCTGGGGGTGCCAAGGAATGAGTCTTGGTACTCTTGATTCTCTTTAGGGTGGATTTGACCACCAAGGAATGGTGCGGAAGCTGGAGGCTTCTCAAATCCGGGAGCCTTCTGAACTCTGTACATGGAGTCAAGCCTTCTACTAGCTGGAAGTACAGTGAGGGGGTTCCTCCCACATTCTCATCTATACCCTTTGCAGGATGTGGTGCACAGGTACTGTCACTGCATCCTTAGGGGCTGAAGAGTACTGTAGATCTCCAAACTTTCTGCCCTGGGCTCATCCTCAGCCTCCAAAGAAAATGTAATGGCCTTGGCCATATCCCTCACAAACTCCTGGAGGGTCATGTCCTTAGGAGGGGACTTGCGCCAATTATGAGGTGAAGAAAGATCCAATGGGAGCTCAGGGGACCTGCCCTCTGACAAGTCCTTTGATTTCATGTCAGTGACTCAGTCTTCTGCGTCAGACTCAGAGATGAAGTCAAAGTACTTCTGAGTCTCTGCCTGGATCATTCTCCTGCTTCGAGGGGATCAGGAGCTCCATCAGGAGTGATGATGCACTGATACTCTTCTAGATCTCGAGGGCGCATCGGATCCTGAGATGCTAGATAGGAATATCAATTTGGCAGCTACCAGTGTCGGGGTCTTTCGAGGCCCCGATGTCGATTGCCTCTCCCGCAGGCAATGCATGGAGGTCCAATCCATCTTATTCCCTCCCACGCACCTTAAAGGTCGATGATTACACTATCAATGTGAAAAGTGAAGTCAAATACCTGGGAATAATCCTTGACCAGAAACTCAATTTTCAAGAACAAATAAGAAAAAAACAACCCAATCCGTCTATTATCAACTAAGAGCTCTGAAGAACCTCCGCCCTCTTCTAAGTCCAGAAACATTCTGTACCATCTGCCAGGCCATGATTACCCCCACCCTCGACTACTGCAACATTATGTACTTGTTATGTACCATTCACATTGTTGCTCCTTGTAAACCGCGCCTGATCCTTGGGAAAGCACGGTATAAAAATGATTGTTAAATAAATACATTATATATATCACGGCCTCCCCAAACAAACCCTCCACCCTCTCTAAATGGCGCAAAATATTGCAGCAAGAATAATCCATAGAACCCCCAGACAAGCCCACATCACCCTTAACCTGAAACACTTACACTGGCTCCCCATCTAAGCCAGAATACAATATAAAGTACTCATTATGATTCACAAGGTCCTAACACAATGAATCAGCAACCTGTCTTTAGCCCCTACTCACCAGACCATAAAGTGACAGACTCCGAAGACCCAATTCTATCAACCTCCTCAACATCCCAGCCCATAAAATGAAAAGTAAACAATCCATGTGTAGCCGTGCATTCTCCATTTTTGCCCCAACCATATGAACACCCTCCCACCTGTTCTGAGAGGATGCTCTGACCATTCAGAAATTAGGAAAAAAACAAAAAAACTTTCCTATTCCATGTACACTATAGCACAACCACAATACTGCAGGAAAGTGCAACATAAACAACACAAACCCCCAACCTCATCATATATCACAAACCCGAATCCCACACACCTTTGTACGTAGTTAAAATTGTTACTGTATTGCTTAGCCTTCTCATATTGTTCATTGTATTGGTTATTTGTAATTAAACATTCTTATTTCCTGTACAAAAGTGCATCTCTGCACTGTTATTCTTTTGTTACCTGTAAACTGCCTTGAATAGTAGAAAGAAACGGTATATAAATAAATTAAAATAAATGTTGATGCAACCAACCTTGAAACCCCAGCCTGCTGCTTCACTAACAGTGCCACAATGCGTTCTTTAAGCATCTCCATGGCTGCTGATTCCGAAGGCTGTGGTGTCTGAGCAACTTCGACTGATATACCCAGTAGGTGTACAGGGATATTGGCGGCTGAGTCTCGGCTGTCAGTGTCCCTTCGATATCCTGGAGGATGAGCTCTCTTCCCTTTGGGCCACCTTCGAGGGGTGCTGAAGCGGACCCCCATTGCTCTTGACAGGCTCCAATGCTAATGCACCAGAGTCTTCATCCGATGTTCAGCGTGGTCACCCCTCGATGTTGAAGAAGATGTGGTCAATCCTTCCTTATCTTTGGGTGGAGATCGATCATTGGCCGATGCTCTGGGGCACTATGGGTGCTTGGCTCCAACTGAGCTCGAGAGCCTCTCGGTGTCAATGCACCACCAGCATCTGATGTAGCCTTGGAAGCAACAGAGACTGATGCCGTCAATGCCAGTATCGATGGATCGGACCTCTGAGCACCAAAAAGTGATTTGCGCTGCTTCTCAAGATCCTTGAGTTCTCTTTTTGATATCTGCAAACACAAATTACAAGAAGAGGGCTGAGGTCCCAGGCACCAATTACGAGTATCTTAGACTGATATGGTCCAAGTGCACTTGGAACACTTCTTGAACCCACTGGTGGATTTCTGGGACATGTCATCTGGAAAAATAGCCATGGCAAAGTCAAATGGCTTAATGATGAGAACAGAGGCCCACCAGAGCACCAGCACCGGGAAAGCCAAGGTGCCGTGGTAAGAATAAAAATACATGATCGATGTAAGAAAGTAAAAAGGAAGAGAGAACCACAACGGCGGGTGATAGGGATGAACCCCCACCCCCCATGGACAAAAGAAGTTTACTAAACAGAGAATGTCTGGAATGTGTCTGTGGGTTCTGTGGAAAACAAAATACTGAATCAAGATGGTGCCACAGTGGCAGATGGGAAGGAGGTGCGCAGGCACAGTGGAGCCTCCCAAAAGCTTCCAATAGAAGCTGGGGAATGTTCTCACGTGAAGCTCCATCGGGGATATTACCCATGCGTGAGGACTCATTCCTGCTTGTCCACAGAGAAGCTTTAAATATGTACTCTTACGTTATATTCAGATCATGGTGAAATTAAGCCTTACCTACTAATTTTCTTTCCAGTCCAAATGTGTGTGTTTGTGCCTTCCTCGTAGAGACTGAGAACCACTGATTTGATGCCACCCTATAAGGGGCCTATGCAGTCACGTTTCACCAGTATTTCTGTAACAAAATAGACTCCATAAAACACAGCTATTACTTTATCATCATGCCTATACCACATCAGTTATTTACACCGAGTAACTCTGCTTGTTCACAGGAGAGTTCACAGTAGTGGACTGAGACCATGAACCTCCAGACCCCTATTAGATAACACAGCAGAAAAGGAAATGAACAGCAGAGCAGAGCAGCAAACTCCCAAAAAGGCACAGTCCATGAAGGGAAACTTCCTCAAGGCCACCCGACTGCAGATACTCAGCGCAATCTTCCTCCAACCAGGCTCAAAAAAGTACAATCAGACAAGGTGGATCCTGGACTGGACTGGACTGGAAGGACTCAAAGAAAATTAGCAGGTAAGGGCCTAATTTCACCTTCCTCATCATCCCTCCAGCTATATACTCTGCCCACAATGATGCCCTGGTAGAATGGGCTCTGAGCCCCTCCTGCACTATCTCCCCATCCTTGTCCCATACTTGGTCCACTTTCCAACCCATTTTGCCGTCAGAACTGTCTAAATCCATTTCTGCAACCCAGAAAACACTGTGTGCCCTTGATCCCATTCCTTCCCAAAGGATTCTAGAGCCTTCTCTGGCTCTTCTCCCCATCCTACTATCTCTGCTGAATTCCTGCCTCTCCTCTGGGTCTTTTCCTAGCTCCTGGAAAAGTGCCATAGTTCGCCCCATCCTCAAGAAGCCTTCCCTTGACCCAACCGACGCTGCCCATTATCACTCCAAATCTAACCTCCCTTTTATCTCCAAGATTCTTGATAAAGTAGTCTTTTTACTGCTCGCCACTCACTTGGATTCCACTCACTTCCTACATCCACGTCAATCTGGTTTCCACCCTAGCCATAGCATAGAGTCCATCCTTCTGTCCTTCCTTAATGAGTTACACATTTCTCACAACTGGGATGATGTTTCTTTAGCAGTCTCTCTAGAACTTTCTGCCACTTTTGACCTCATTGACCACTCTCCTCTTTCTCTCCAGTCTCAGGGATACAGGGCTCCGAGGCACAGTTTTTCGTTGGTTTCACTCCTTTCTGCACTCCTGCTCATTCTCTGTCATCACTGGCCCCTGCACCTCTGCCTCACTACCTTTGCTCTGCAGTGTCCCCCAGGATTCCGTATTTGCCCCGCTCCTTTTTAACATCTTCCTGGCCCCTCTTACTCTTCTGATACAACAGACAGGTATCTTGGCATACTATTATGCAGATGATATCATTCTTCTTTTTCACACCTCCCCTACCAATCCGGATCTGTTGCCTCTAAATACCTGTCTTTCACTCGTTGCCCACTGACTACTAACCTCCTTCATCCCAATTCTTCCAAGATATCTGCAATATGGTTCACCTTCAGCAACTCCTGTCCCAAATCTGCCCCTCTTCTCCTCAACTCACTAATCCCGTCATATTGGACTCTGATTTGTCCTTTCACATTCACATGTCAGTCCTAACTCATCGCTCATACTTCTACCTTCAACAAATCCGCTCTGTCAGTGCAGTCCTGCCCTCTTGCATCTCTCACCACTCTCCTCTTATCTCTGGTTATCTCACGATTAGACTACTGCAACATAATCTATGTCGGTCTCCCTCAATATCAACTTCATCGCCTCCAAATGATTCAAAATAATGCTGCCCAGATCCTCTCCCATATCTCCTGTTTCAGCCACATCACATCACACCACACCTCACCTTATTCAGTTGCATTGGCTGCCAGTCTCTCATTGTATCATTTTCAAGCTACTGATTCTGACTCACAGAGCCTTTTATACACACACTCCTCATTACCTGTACGACTCCCAACAGTTCTGCCCAGCACCCCGTAGCCTCTGGTCCATACACATCAATCAACTTGCCCTTCCCTCTCCTGCCCATGCCCACCTTGAGCAAACTCATCACAGCCTTCTTTTTCCTGGCCCCTTCCCTCTGAAATTTTCTCCCCTTCACACTTTGCCAGGAGCAGTCCTATCTTAGGTTCAAGTCACTCCTAAAAACTCACCTCTTTAGTGCCGCCTATGACCTTCCCCCTCACTCTCTTTGGCTTGAGCCCTCTTCTCTTCCTCTTCCTTCCCTCACTCTGGTATGAACGTGTGCTTTCCTTTCCAAAATTGTAGTTCCTTTCCTATTTCCTGGCCTCTGGCCACCTTTTGGTTATTATTGTACACCACCCTGATGGCCCCCAAAGGAGCGGTATATTAATCGTTCCAATAAAGATAAACATAAACATAAACCTGCAGGCAGACACAATGGCTTCCTTCAAATAGTGGGCAATTGACACTTTAGAGGCTGCTTCACCCTTGCAGAGCCCTCCGAACAGTACAAAGAGATGATCCAACTGCCTTTCGAATACTGCCTAAGAACTCAGTAGACATCTAGCTTGTACTAAGCCTGAGACTCCAGCTCTCAGGACAAACCCACAAATCTTGGAAAAGTCACCAACTGGTTAAAGTAAAAGGAATATACTACCTTAGGCAGAAAGGTACTGAGCCAAAGAACCACCTTCTCCCTGGAAATCAAAAGAAAAGGCTCTGCAGGACAAGGCCTGGAGCTTGGAGATTCTATGTGCCAAACAGATAACCATGAAGACTTTTTGGTAGTTAAGTCTTTCAGCCAAGTCTCCAACAGGGCTCAAAAGGTGTGCCTGTAAGTGCCGATAGTACCACATTAATATTCCAAGATGGGATCACCGTGTGCACCGGAGGACACACATACTTTACTCCTCTCAAAAATCGCACAATGTCCAGATAAGAGGCGAGGTACCCTCCTTGGATCTGGCCTCTAAAAGCAAGCCAATGCTGCTACCTGCACCCACAAAAAATTAAGGGCAAGTCCTTTATCGAGTCCCGCTTGTAAAAAGACTAACAAATCAGGTAGTGAGGAACCAAAGGGATGCAGACCTCTGTCATCACAGAAAACTCTTGAAAGTCGCCATACCCGAACATATGCCAGAAAAGTAGACAGATTGTGGGCCCTAAATAAAGTGTGCTATGACTTGAGGAGAGTAGCTCCTCTTTATCAGCCTAGCCCTCTCAAGAACCAAGCTGTAAGCAAGAACAGAGCTGCTTCTGGCATGAGAATAGAAGCATTAGACAGGAGATCGTGCACCATCAGTAACAGAAAGGGCTGTTCCACCGCTAAATAAGAACATAAGAACATAAGATATGCCATACTGGGTCAGACCAAGGTCCATCAAGCCCAGTATCCTGTTTCCAACAGTGGCCAATCTAGGTCGTACGTACCTAGCAGTTTCCCCAAAAGACACAGGTTCCGCAATGCTTGTACTGGGTCAAGCAATGATATCCTGGGTCCCTTCTTAATAATGGTTTATGGACCTTTCCTCCAGGAACCTGTCCAAACCTTTTTTAAACCCAGCTACTATAACAGCCTTTACTACATCCTCCGGTAACAAATTCCAGAGTTTGATTACACGTTGAGTGAAAAAATATTTTCTTTTATTAGTCTTAAATAGTTTACCCTGTAGCTTCATTGCATGTCCCCTAGTCTTTCTATATTCTGATAATGTAAACAATCGATCTACGTTTACCCGTTCCACTCCGTTCATTAATTTATAGGCCTCTATCATATCTCCTCTCAGCTGTCTCTTTTCCAGGTTAAAGAGCCCTAACCTTTTTAGCCTTTCTTCATAGGAGTATCCTTCCATCCCCTTTACCATTTTGGTGGCTCTTCTCTGAACCTTTTCTAATAACTCTATATCCTTTTTAAGATTCGGCGACCAGAATTGCACACAATATTCAAGGTGCGGTCTCACCATGGAACGGTATAGAGGCATTATAATATCTTTTGTTTTATTTTCCATTCCTTTCCTCATGATACCTAGCATTCTATTTGCTCTCTTGGCCGCCGCTGCACACTGGGCCGAGGGTTTTAACATGTTATCCACATTGACGCCTAAATCTTTTTCCTGGGTGGTGGTTCTTAATGTGGAACCTTGCATCGTGTAACCATAGTTTGGGTTGTTCTTCTCTAGGTGCATAAAACTTTGCACTTGTCCACATTAAATTTCATCTACCATTTTGATGCCCAGTCTTCCAATTTATCAAGATCCTCTTGCAATTTTCCACAATCCTCTTGGGTTTTAACAACTTTAAATAGTTTTGTGTCATCTGCAAATTTGATAACCTCACTCGTTATTCCACTTTCCAGGTCATTTATGAATATGTCAAAAAGCAGCGGACCCAGCACAGATCCCTGGGGTACACCACTATTCACCTTTCTCCATTGGGAAAATTGGCCATTTAGTCCAACCCTCTACTTTCTATCTTTTAACCAGTTCCTGATCCACAGTAGTACACTGCCTCCTATCCCATGACTCTTTAGTTTTGCCAAAAGTCTCTGGCGAGGGACCTTGTCAAAGGCTTTCTGAAAGTCCAGATACACTATATCAACCGACTCACCTTTGTCCACCTGTTTATTCACATTTCAAAAAAACATAACAGATTAGTAAGACAAGAGCTTCCTTGTCTAAAATCATGTTGGCTGTCTCCCATTAGACCACCACTATCTACATGCTGAGTAATTTTATTCTTTATGATGGTTTCTACCATTTTTCCCGGTACTGACGTGCGGCTCACCGGTCTGTAGTTTCCCGGATCACCCCTGGAACCCTAGATGAATCAGATGTGCATACCATATCCTCCATGGCCAATCCAGAGACACCAAAATCACCAGACATGGATGTGACTCTACCTTCTGTACCATGCGGCCTATGAGAGGCAATGGGGAAACATGCATAAGACCCCTTCCCGAGGTCACCTCTCCACCAAGGCATCCAGGCCTTCCAACATTCTCTCCCTTTTGCGACTGAAGAATCATGCTACCTTGGCATTTGTAGCGGATGCCATGAGATCCATTATGGGCAAGCCCAAACAGTCCACAATCTGCTGAAACATCAACTCTACCAGAGATCACTATCCTGAGTCCAGGAGATTTTGGCTGAGATAATCTGCTTGCACATTTTCCCTTCCTGCCACAGGGGTCGCCAACAGTGCCAGCAGATTGGTCTCTGCCCAGGTCATTAGGGCTGGTGCCTCCTTAGCAATTGATATATATTACAATGTGTCCCCAGGCGCCCCTACTGGCGTAGTAAATAAGGGCGTCCGGTGACATTTAATTTATTTTAAGGAGTGGTTGAGCTGAAGGACCAAGAGGATTCTGGTCCTTGTAGTGCAGAACTCCTTATAAAGAACAATCTACGCCAAAGTGTAGGGTAATAAGGCTTTATTTCCCCGGTCAACGCTTAGGTTCAATAAGACACAAAAGAAAATGAAGGTAATTCTTTCCTCTAACAAAAAGGTTCCACCGTGATATAAACAGTTAAAGGTTGTAGGCTTCACAATTAACTGTTTATCTGGGTTAAGGCTTCTTTCAAATCAATAGAAATTAACATCAGGAAACAAATGGTTATCAACTTCACCATATGCAGAGTTCTCTTTTCTCTATACATCTAGCAAGGCAATCAAGCTAGTTCTTGAACAAAAGTTACATTCCATTGGTTCACTCTGAGGAATGGGAACACTGGTTTCACAATCACAGTCCATTGATTCTGGGTCACTACCTTCTTCAATGCTATGACTGTCTTCAGTATCTGTTAATTCCTTACAGGGGTTCTTTGGTTTCTCATACAACTTCCTTAGCACACTGTTGGGAAGTGCTTTTAAAAAGTTAGCTTTACTTCTTCTAACTTTCTGAGGCTTATCTATTTGCATAAGGTTTTCATCACTTAAACTTTCCCTTATAATGAAAGGCTTTTCATACCTTGGCTTCTGTAGGAGTGCCACACCCAGGACTCAGCTTGTGACGTAGCTTCTCAGGCTGACAAGCTGTTCTGTGCACTGCTCTATAATCAGAGTTACCAGGAAAACCTGACGTGGATTTCCACTCTCTGTGTTTCTTGGCAAAAGGATCACTGTAGAAGGAATCTCCTTTCCTTATGCCTTTCTGGTTTAGCATAGGAGACTTACTTGGGCTAGGAGAATAGCTTTCATCAGGCAAGCTGGTTCTTTGGTTTGCTTGGCTTTGGACTCCGTTCCAATACCTTTGGCCTCTCTGGACTTTATTCCTTTGAGTATACCTCTTTTGGAATCTATCTCCTTGAGTTGGCTGCACATGGAAGCCTTCCTGTTCCAGGCTTCTCTCACTGCTCCTGCTGCCGGTCCTTCTTCCCCAGCTCTTGGCCTTTGTCTCTGCTCTTGCCTCTATCTCTCCTCGTTCCAGTTCCTGTTCCTCCTCCTGTTTCTCCTTCACTGATCATCTGATTTCCTTTATAAAGGGATTTCTGGGTTGCACGTTCTGAGCTTGAGGACAGTTGAAACTGCTTGTTACTAATGTGATCAATGCTAGAGCACGTTGCTTCAGGTACTGTGTAATTGTTCATGCGCCCTCTGGCTGAGCTGCGCTGGAACTTTCTGAGTTCCATGAAAATCAGGAGTTTTTTTCAACACTGTTTCTTCTCTAGCTTCAGCCTCATGACAAATGGTGGCATTATCTAACAGAATCCTCATTGCTCTGTTCTGAACCAGAGGAAGAAAGGATTTGAGCACCAAGAAAACCGCCCATGTTATTACCTGATTGATAGACCAGCTCCTCTCCTCTAGGGACCACTGCTGCTGCATCACTCGAAATCGACAGTGTGCTCTCCAACTGTTGAAACTGGCATCTGTGATGACCAACAGCAATTCTGGGGCCTCTGGTGACATCTTTGTGGCTAGCTTGGCAGGGTTCAACCACCAGAACAAATTCGCCTGGGCTTCACCCATCAATGGCAGCCTCTGCCACAGTGACTGAGTCTGCGCCAACCATTGGAACAACATCATCCACTGGAGCGGATTCACGTATGTCCTTGTCCAAGGCACCAACGCCAATGTAGCCACTATGGAACCCAGGACCTATAGATGGTTCTAAGCCCGGGGATGATGCCTCTGTATAAGTCTTTGATGCAATCTGATTTGGAGTATTGTGTGCAATTCTGGAGAACACACCTTCAAAAGGATATAAACAGGATGGAGTCAGTACAGAGGGTGGCTACTAAAATGGTTAGTGGTCTTCATTATAAAGCATATGAGGACAGACTTAAGGATCTTAATATGTACACCTTAGAGGAAAGGCGGGATAGAGGTGATATGATTGAGATGTTTAAATACCTCTGAGGCATAAATGCACAGGGGGAGAGCCTCTTTCAATTGAAAGTAAGTTCTGCTACGAGGGGACATGGGATGAGGGTGAAAGGGAATAGATTCAGGAGTGAAATGCGGAAATATTTCTTTACGGAAAGAGTGGTGGATCTGTGGAATAGTCTCCCAGTGGAGGTGGTAGACATGAGGACAGTATCTAAATTCAAAAAGGCATGGGACAAACATAGAGGATCTCTAAAGGAAAAAAGGGGACTGTTGTAGTTGTTGATATGGAAGGACAGACTAGATATGAAAAGACCACATGGCCTGTCATTTTTCTATGCTTCTATGCTTGCACCTGACTCTTCACCTTCTGTAACCTTTCTGGTGTCAGTGACATTAAGCCTGCCCTGGTGTCGAGGCGTGCTCCAGGTACTCAAAGGACTGAGACAGAGAATGAATAGCGTGATCTTGAGATGAATAGTGATTGGAAGTAGGGAATAAAGACTAAGAAGTTAGTAACAGGAAAAGAAAGTGTCATGGAGCAATAGGAAAAAGACAGAGAAGAAAATACAAACCTGAGGAGATGATATAGCGATGTATACCTTCGGGCAAGCAGCTGGATAGAGCATGATGCATCAGCAGCAGAAACCTGAGTGGATGCTGGGGAAGTTGCAGCCCATTTGTGTATTTCTCCCAGAGTCTTCTGGAGTAACTCCCAGGTCCACTGTAACCCTTTTATGCTTCCACTTCAGGTAGCTATCAGGTACTTACGGGGCTCAGAGCAAGGCTGAGGCCCTGATGTGGATGGTTCAGGTTGGGCCTGGCATGGGGCAGGAAATGCCCAGAAGTCAGGAATTGCCCTTGGTGGACAGAGATCTAGATCCGGAACTTGCAGGCAATCAGAGCTGGGGTGCAACTAGATTCAGAGCTTGCAACCGACTAGGACTGCAGATGTTGGACTGAAGTTAGTAGCAAATCTCAAGGCTGGAACGAAAGCTGAATGTGAATCTGAACAGCAGGTGTGGAACTGGAGTCAGCAAGCAAGTCACAAGCAAACTAGAACTGGAAGCCCAGAATGGAGAAAACTGGCAATAATAATTCTGTGTATAGTTTGATAGTAGGAGGGCTGGCTGACCTTCTGGTGGCTGCAAACAACTTCCTGCTTCTCAGTAACCTCTTTTAACTGAGCAACAGTCAATCCCCGATAGGAGTCTAGTCCTATGGTTTTTGTGTGCTCTAGGTCACTAACTAGTCTAGTGGCTTAAATTCCTGTCCTAAACTCTACAGTCTGTCTTGTCCTGACAAATAGCTATTTATACTGTCTATGCCCAAAGACAGGGAATCTTCATAGCCAGAATGGATAAGTGAATATATGCATTTTATTAATGTCCATGTATTATTTACTATTTTTTTTTACAGTAAGTATATGTATTTAAGGCTTTCTGCCAGGATCAGATAATATAACGATAGTGGTTTACAGTCAATTCCTGTTGGAGCATGACTTCCCAGTTTTAGTGTTTGATAGTTTATTATATATTTGAATAATCACATGACTGTTTACACATTAACAGGAAGCATAGGAAACTCAGCTGTTAAACAAAATAACAGGGACCCTACTGACACTGCAAACAGATAAAATATACAGGGTTTTATTGTTCTTTACTAAGACCTCTTTCTGCTCGGTAATATTACAACATATAAACTATTCATTTTTCTAAAACCAATTGCATGCCCAATTCTGATAAGTCATTTCATTAATAATATAGCTAAGTTCTAGGTTATTGTTATTTCAGTTCCATGAAATATAGAAATTGCTATGGGAACGCTTAGGCAAGAAGTTGCCTAGGAATAATTAACCATCAGGCAAGTGACTAGAATCTGCAAGAGGAAAAGTGTAGTTACTCACCTGTAGCAGGTATTCTCCGGGATCAGCAGGAGTCAGTCCTCACATATGACCGACGTCGGTACCGACTAAGCCCGCGCAATAACTTCTCCTCAGTTTTCAAAGAAAGCCTTTGGGAGATCCACCACGCATGCATGGTCACCTTCCTGCCCAAGGGTGCCATCTTGCCTCAGTATGATGACATAGCTCAAGATGGCAAAAACAAAAGCAATTCCTACGGGGAGGAGGGAGAGTTGTGAGGACTAATTCCTGCTATTCCTGGAGAATGCCTGCTACAGGTGAGTAACGACGCTTTCTCTGGGAACAAGCAGGAAGTCAGTCCTTATATATGGGATTCCCCAGCTACAGGTTACCAAAAAAACCTGTAGGCCATGGGTGACTCAAAAAGTGAACTGTGAAGAACAGCAGAGAGTACAGTTTGGCTGCAAGACCTCAGCGGCTACCACAGCATCAACCAGGGAACCCAGCTCTCTGGTAGCCTGGACAAACCAAAGGGCAAGTCTAATTGGGCCAAGGCTACCCTTTGAGCAGCCAGGAAGTCAGGGCCAGGAACCCCAGGTTGGGGTGCAGGAGAGAGCCGTCCTCCTGTGAGAGCAGGTCGGGGCGCACCCCAGTGGAGTAGAACCTCTCACTCCTAAGGTGGGGTGGGACCAGTTCCACTGCCTTGTCGGCCAGGAGCCAGGCGAACTCTCGCTGAAATAGGTCTCAGTGAAGAAGAGTCATTGGGAGTTCCCCTGGAAAGAGAGAGGCATCTGATGGAAATGGAGGAGGAAACCCTCCCCCACCATCTGCAGGGCCCAGGTGTCAGTGGTGATGCTGGACCACTGGTTGGCGTAGAACACTAGACGCCCCTCTGTGTGCTGTGGGGCTGGTCTTCTCAGGGGAGGTGAGGCTATGCCCAAGGAGTCAAAAGCCCTCCTCCCTCCCAGGTGGCAGCTGGGGTGCCACCCGGAGCTTGGCAGCCTTAGGTTATGTGGGCTGTGCCCCTGTCCCTTGGCCTGCTGGCCCTGTTGGGGAGCTGGGAAGGCCAGGTACTGGGGGTAGTTTCCCTAAGCCTTCCTCTTCTTCATGTATAGGGGATTTTTCCCAGAAGTCTTCCGTCAAGAAAGGACAGCAGACGTTTTAGAGAGCCTGGTCCTGATCAGGAAATCGGACTCAAGCTTGGCAGCCGTTTCCATAATGGGCTTGCCGAAGAGATTCTCTCCCCAGCAGGAGACATCAACCAACTTGTCCTGAACCCATTGCTCCAAGTCGGAGGACTGTAGCCAGGCCTGGTAGTAGGCACTAATGCCTACCACAGTTACTCTGGCCACCGACTAGAAGTCGTCATTCTATAACTCCTTGACCATTGAAGTAAGGGTCTGGAACCACTGAAGAGGTTCCTCCGACAGTCCAGCCCAGAGGCCATCGAGCTCCCTCATCAGGTCCTGCAAGTACATGCCCATGTACAGTTGGTAAGCATGGATCCGGCCCACAAGCATCGAGCCCTGGTAGCACTTTTTGCCAAAGGCATCCATGGTGCGGTCCCTCCCTGCCTGAGGGCTCCGAAGAGTGCGTTTTCTGGCTCTTGATCTTGTGCATGGCAGACTCTACCAACATGGAGTTATGAGGCAGCTGTGCTTTATGGAACCCAGGGCTCTTGCAGACTCCATATATAGAATCGAGCCATCTGCTCACGACTGGCACCGAGACCAAGGCCTCCCACATGCGGAAGAGAAGCTGTTCCAAGATGGGGGGAAACAGGCACCATGAGTGCCTCCTTTGGAGGAGCCTCGTACTGGAGGATCTTGAGATCCTCCACCGAGGCTCCTCCTCGGACTCCATGATGAAGGCCAGGGCCTTTGCCATGTCCTTAATGAAGTTCAAGAAGGAGAGATCCTCGGGTAGGGACCTGTGGCGGTTCTCCAGAGGAGAGGGGTCCAAAAGGACATCCCGATGGAGGCATATATCGGGGGACTCATTGTCTGTCTCCCACTCTGAATCTCAGACCTTGAGGACCCTCCGGGCATTGGGACCACACCGGGTCACCAGCATCATGAGGGTCCCGGATCTCCTATACTCTGACCCAGAGGCGCTGTCAGGGGAAGTCCTTCATCCTGAATAGGACTGAGACCAGTGCCAGGAATCATCCTGAGGCTGATGGTGCTCAAGGACTGGCTCCATGACCTCTGAGATGCCCTTGTGGTGGAAGGGGTCAATGGTCAGGACTGGAGGAACCAGGCATCAGTCCCCGCTGCTGGGCCAAGAAGGCAGCGAGGCTGCGCTCGAGGGCTGCCATCCTGACCTCAAGGCCATAAGGCTCCTCAGCCACCAGCGTGGGCACAGAGGATCTTGGGCCTTGACACCGGTACCATTGAGGAGGTGTCCTCAATGAGGATGGGTTCAGGAGGCCGGGGTCGATCTCACAATGCCAGAAGAGTCTTCTCCTGCTGGGGCAGCTTGGAGGGTCACTCCCAGCCATCACCCTCAGCATCGCACCAGGGACTCCTATGCCGGTGACCGTGGGTCATATTCATGGTCCACACCGATGACATCCAGCTCATTGGGGGGACGGTCCTCAGAGGATGATCCCCGGTCTGAAGCCCCACTACCCTGGGGCTCAGATAGGGCATGGCTGTCACATGAGACAGAAGCCACTATGGCGGCCCCCAATGGCACTGGTTCCACGAGTGACGCTGGAGCCAAAATGGAGGTCTTACCAAACATGGTCTTGTGCTGCTTCTCATGGTTCCTCCGTGCCTTGCTCGTCATTTGCTGACAGAGCCCAAAGGAGGAGTTGTCATAATTAGCACCGTGGCACCGAAGGCAGCAATCATGCGGATCCATGAGGGACAGGATGTGCTTGGAGCGGTCACACTGCTTAAAACCACTGGCTGGACTTCTGGTGATGTCATCGGGCTATATGGCGGCATAAAGGAGCTCCGCCGCCAAAGCCTGCATCAAGGGGGAAAAAGCCCCAAAAACAGAGACTTAGAGCAGCGAAACGAGGGGGCAGGAGCGGAGGAGCTATCCGGAAAGGATAAAGAGGCAGAGAGAGCCGCAGCACCGGTAAAAATAGCGGGTGGCCAGCGAAGCAGTGCGGTGAGCAGGGGAACACATGGTGGAAGGTGGCGGCGGCCTGGGCACAACGGCGGGAGTGATCCCGGTAAGGAGGACGACGCAGCAAAGCAGCATTGGAGAGGAGCGATATTTGAAAGGATGCAGTCAGTGAGAGACGGTGGAGAAAACGGCGCAGCAAAAAGAAAGAAACCATTAAAGGCAAGTCATAGAAGGGGACTACAGCAATTAAGGAGTCACAAATCCACTCAACAAAACACAGCTTTACAAACCGAGTCTAACTAACTGCACTGCAAAACAATTGATGACTTCATTGTAATAATATAAAGGGGGAAAAGTGCACCTGCAAATTTTATAGCAGAAGGGCTTGCAGGGAGAAGCAGGTGGCTGATCTGGGAGACTGAGGACTCCAGACGGCCCGGAAGAGCTTATAGAAAAGCAAAGTGTGTCAGACGGCTGCCTGGGTGAGAATCTTCACACTCTTGGCAAGTGCATATTTCTATATGATTTGCAAGGTATTGTGGGCAATGTAGTTCATTCACACCAGATACAGCTGCTGACAATAATTTAGTTGTGCTCTTGGGTAAAGCCAATAAGATATTTATTTATGGGGTTATTTCTCCCAACACAGATATGCTTGGTAGCACATAAATTAGGTTACTTGCTTTCAGTGTTAACTTGGAAAAACAAAGTCAAAATCAGGAAAACAACAAATGAAAAGCCACAAAACAAGAAACAAACTGTTCTTTTCAGGTTAACTTCTGACTACTTCCCACATAGATATAGAAGTGATTCTCTCCTAGCTCACAAGCAATTAGGTAAGGCTTAATTGCTAGCAGTTATCCAGCTGAAACCCCTTTAGCTGGCTTGCTTTCTACTGTGTGAGTCAAATCCTGCTTCAGGAGCTTTTCTGAGTAGATTAAAGAACAAATTTGTATTTCTTTGTGATGGTTGCTGTACTTTATAACAGAAAGTTACCAACGGAGTTTAGATAGAGAGCAGTCCATATAAACAGGATCCTCATCTGCTATTATTCCCCCTTGTTCAACAAGCATGGGTTCAATATCATGGATTGGCACAGATGAATCTCTCAATGGAGCATTTTCAGGAGAATACTTGTTTCCCTGCTGTCTTTCAAGGTTATAGCTAGGGCATAGATCAGTGTTCATACCCGAGCTTCCATTGCTGCTAGAGTTCCTCTCTATATAGCCTGGCCAGTATGCAGTCCAGTTCTTATGTCCAGCCTTCCAATCCAGATCCCTGGACACTGGATCTCTCTTCACATACCTTCTGGCACGGGTCTTAGGGTCCCTTCCACGTGCAGCCGTCTCCCTCACAGGTAGCGTCTGGAGATTCCTAGCTCTGCAGCACCATTCCTCTGGCTTTCCCCAGTCCAATGGTGTATGCTGGCCCTTGGAATACCTCCCAGTATACGTACTGCTTTGGACTCTTCTAGACCTCTCAAAGGCTTTTCTCCTCTTTCTTCCAGAGGGTTTCCTTGCCTCTCTGTCTGTCCGGTTTGGCTTCTGCTTCTGATGATCCTTCAGATGAAACTGATGATCATTCTTTGGATATCCAAGGTGATCATGAAGATCATGAAGATGGTCATCTGTAGAATAAACTCTACTCTTATTCTGCTTAGATGAGTGCTCCTCCCCAACACAGCGCAGCTGTGCTGAATCAGGCCCTGCCCTTTGAGATGAGTGCTTAGGGATTACCTCATAGCCCTTTTGATTGAACACACGTTTTCTCACTTCAGCTCCTCTCATGGCTGTTGGAAACCTGGTGCATTCTGGGACTGGTAGTCTTTTATGGCAAAATTCTGTTTTCTCATTTCTACCAGCACTGACAGGTTGCTTGTTCAGAGACACTTCACCTTTTCTATAGCCCCTTCCTGAGCTATGATAAGCTTCCTTATCACAAGTGGCAAGATGGATAAGTCTAAAGGAGGACCCCCTGCAAAAAATTGGCAGAATTTAGATCCTCTTATGCACCTTTGAGAGGAGGTAAGGAAGGGGAAAAGGACGGCAAAGTGGTGGCGGAACACGAGGCTGAGCCAGCGGAGGAGATGGAGAGTTCCTGGGGGTCTGGGAGTAGCTGATATGATTAAGACGTGGTTGAATGAGTTGAAGGAAGAACTTAAAGTGGAAATTGGCGGAGTTAAAAATGAATTAAAAGAGACATTGTAATCTTTAAGACAGGATATAGTGGACCTGGGATCCCAGGTAGAGGAAACAGAAAACCAGCTGGAACAACATGAAGATGCATTAGAGGACCTACAAAAAGGATGGGAGGAGTTAAAGCAAGCCCACGCAGAATAAAAAGAGAAGGCGGAGGATCTGGAAGATCGATCCAGGAGAAGTAATATAAGAGTGAGAGGCGTGCCAGAGGACCCCATATATAAAAATTGTGAAGAAGTCATTACAAAAGTGTTTGGGGCATTGTTACAAGCGGTGGCCCTTGAAGAGAGTGGGGAAGATGAACCCTTACAAATAGAGAGGGCGCACTGGGCGTTAGGGCCTATAAGAGACAATCGACAAAGGGACATTGTGGTGTGCCTTTGATCCTTTAAAACAAAAGAAAATCTTTTGAAGGCGGCATGGAAATTAGGACACTTTGAGTGGGAAGGACATGTGGTGGAACCGTTTCAAGATCTCTCTCTAGGCACATTGCAGCGACGGAGAGAGATGAAGGAAGTGACGGCCTATTTGAGGATGGAGGAGGTGAGATACAGATGGCTGTATGCTTTTGGCCTTTTAATCACAGCTAATGGCATATCGAGAAAGGTAAAGACCAGCGAGGAAGCTTGGGGGGGGGGGGGGGTGCTTGGAGACATGGGACAGCGTAGTTACTCACCTGTAACAGGTGTTCTCCAGGAGCAGCAGGAATCAATCCTCACATATGGGTGACGTCGGCGCCGACAGAGCCCCCATGCGGAGCATTTCCCCAGCTTTCAAAGAAAGCCTTTGGGAATACAGCGTGCATGCGCGGTCCCCTTCCCACCCAAGGGTGCCATCTTGCTCAGTCTGATGACATAGCTAAAGACAGCAAAAAACAAAATAAATTATATGACTGCAACTCCAAGGGGAGGAGGGAGGGTTGTGAGGACTGATTCCTGCTGCTCCTGGAGAACACCTGTTACAGGTGAGTAACTACGCTTTCTCCAGGACCAAGCAGGAAGTCAGTCCTCACATAAGGGACTCCCCAGCTTAAGGCTACCGGGGACCCAAAGCTGAAAAAATGAGCTCCCTCTAGAGCCTCAGCATGTGTGAAAAGAATCTTCTCTGAGAACGCCCCCGAATGGTAGCCCAACACCAGGGCCGGAGGGTAGGAGTTGCTTATACCTCAAAAAGATTACGGAGTACTGCCTGTCCAAAAGCACTGTCCCTGCGGGACTCCCTCTCAAGGCAGTAGTGGGCCGCAAAAGTCTGGTTTGAAGACCAAGTAGCGGCCCGGCAGATGTCTGCCAACGGAACAGAGCGGAGATGAGCCACTGACGCAGCCTTCGCTCTGACACGGTGAGCCGTGACTCGACCCTGCAAAGAGAGGCCGGCTGCCCTGTACGCCCAGGCGATACAGTCTGCTACCCAAATGGACAGGGTACGCTTGGAGACAGGTAACCCCAACTTATTAGGGTCAAAAGAGACGAAGAGTTGAACAGCCCTTCGGTGTCCCTGCGTACGGTCAAGGAAGAAGGACAATGCCCTCCTACAGTCCAGGGTATGCAAGACCATCTCAGCCTGGCCGGCATGCGGCCTGCGAAAGAAAGTTGGAAGAACCACCTCCTGATTGAGGTGAAAGGAAGAGACAACCTTTGGAAGAAACTTAGAGTAGTCTCACGGACTCACCCTATTCCAATAGAACCTAGTGTATGGTGCCTCTGACACAAGGGCTTGAAGCTCACTTACTCGCCTTGCTGAGGTAAGAGCTACCAAAAACAACGCTTTCCAGGAAAGAAAGCGCAAAGGACAAGTAGCCATAGGCTCAAATGGTGGGCAAGTAAGTTGTTGCAAGACCACATTCAAATCCCACTCAGGGGCAGGTGGACGAACTGAAGGCTTAAGCAAAAGCAGGCCTCTGAGGAAGTGAGCTACCAAAGGGTGGCTTGAGAGAGACTGACCCTCCACCGGTGAGTGGTGCGCTGAGAGAGCACTGAGGTGGACCCTAACAGAGTTGGATTTAAGGCCTAGATTGGACAGGTGCAGCAAATACTGCAGCACCACCGGTACTAGGCATGAGAAAGGATCCTCCTTGTGCTGGGTACACCAGGTGGAAAACCTACGTCACTTAAGAGCATATGACATCCGAGTGGACTGCCTCCTAGAGGCCAAGACCACGTCCTCCACTTCCCTAGGCAGCAGTAAAGGTGCTAGAACTACCCTTTCAGCAGCCAGGCCATCAGATTGAGGGACTGGAGGTTGGGGTGTAAGAGAGATCCCTGCTCCTGAGACAGGAGATCGGGTTGCATCCCCAGAGGAAGAGGAGCGTCTACCGCTAGTTGTAAAAGAAGTGGGAACCTCGGTTGCCTTGGCCATCTGGGGGCACCAGGATCACCAGGATCCTCTCCCTATAGTTTTGTCACTGCTCCCACCTGACCTAGCTATGCTCACCCGTAGATCTTAAGTACTAGTGTATATAGCTCTATGTAAATATTTTGTATATATCGTGTAAATAGTTTCCCCTGTTCTCCCATTCTTGATTATCCCCTTGTTCTATGTAAGCACATTGTGATATTAATGCATTGTTGCATTGTTCAGTTCTAATGTAAACCGCACTGATCTTAATAGCGCGGTATATAAGAAATAAAAATAAATAAATAAAATAAATAAATCACCGAGGCTTTGTCCCAGATCACTTTGAACAGTGTTTTGGGCACTAGAGACGTGGGAGGAAACGCATATAGGAGGCCTGTAGACCATGGTATGAGAAATGCATCCGCTGCTACTCTCAGAGGATGCGGGTGTCTGGAGCAGAACCTGGGCAGTTGACGGTTCAGTGGACTGGCAAACAGATCTATGGTGGGAAGACCCCATCTTAGGAAGATCTGTTGAACTACCAGAGGATTCAACTGCCATTCGTGTGGCTGTAGGATCCTGCTCAACTTGTCTGCCAGGTAATTCTCCTGTCCAGGGAGATAGACCGCCTTGAGAAGTATGCCATGCTGAACTGCCCAGGAGCACAGGTCCTGTGCTTCCTGACAAAGAGGTCGGGACCCTGTGCCCCCTTGCTTGTTCACATAGAACATAGCAACTTGATTGTCCGTCTGAACTAAGACGGACTGCTGAGAGAGGAGATGAGAGAAAGTCCGCAGGGCTAAGCGGATCGATCTGAGCTCTAGGAAATTGATTTACTGTGTGGCCTCCCAAGGAGACCACAGGCCTTGAGTGCATGCTCCTTGGCAATGTGTACCCCAACCTTGAAGAGAAGCATTGGTTGTCAGCACTTGAGAGTGTGGAGGTGCTTGAAAAGGCACCCCTTGCAGCAGATTCGGAAGATGAAGCCACCACTGCAGAGAACTTGCCTGTAGATTGGACACTCTTACTTTGTCCGTCAGGTTTCCTGTGGCCTGCAGCCACTGAGCACTGAGGCCCCACTGAGCGGGCTTCATGTGCAGACGGGCATTTGGAGTTACATGAACCGTGGATGCCATGTGGCCTAAGAGCCTTAGGAATTGTCTGGCGGAGACTAGAGAATTGCTGCGGAACTGTCTGGCCAGATCCATCAGTCTGTGGGCCCTGTCCACGGGTAAAAAGGCCTTCGCTTGAAGGGTGTCTAGTCTTGCTCCTATGAACTCCATATTTTGTGAGGGGCGCAAAGCGGACTTTGCAAAGTTTATGACAAATCCCAGATGCTGGAGGGTGGCTTGATTGGTTTACTGTGGGGACTGACCCCGGATGAGCCAGTCGTCCAGGTATGGAAAGACAAAGAGTCCTTGAACTCTGAGACAGGCCACCACCACCGCCAGGCACTTGGTGAAAAACCTGGGGGTGGAGGTTAGGCCAAAAGGGAGTACCCTGTACTAGTAATGGTTTCCTCCCACTACAAATTGGAGATATTGTCTGTGGTCTGGATGAATAAGGATGTGAGTATAAGCATCCTTTAGGTCTAAGGAGCATAGCCAATCTCCCTGCTGGAGGAAGGGCAGCAGGATTCCAAGGATAAGCATCTTGAACTTTTCCCTGTACAGGAACTTGTTGAGATTGCGCAAGTCTAGGATGGGCCTGAGGCCTCCTGTCCTTTTTGGTACCAGAAAGTACCTGGAATAGAAGCCTTGACCTCTCAGGTGGTGGGGCACCGGTTCCACCACCTGCTCCTTTAGAAGACCCGCTAACTCCTGTAGGAGTAAGTCCCTGTGCAGAGGGAGTCTTGGAGGCTCCCCTAGAAAGTAGGAGAGAGGTACCTAGTGGAAGTGGAGGAGATAGCCTCTCTGGACTATGCTTAGTACCCAAGTATCCCTTGTTACGGCTGACCACCTGTGGGCATACAGGGTCAGCCGGCCTCCTGTGCTGAGAGGGGCCAGCTGAGGAGGAGAGGCTATGCCACTGGAGTCAAAACCCCACTCCCTGCTGCGCAGGAGCCAGAGTTGGTGGCTTGGGGGTTTTCTGTCTACGAGGCCCATGTCCCTGGCCCCTTGGCCTGCTGACCCTGTTGGGGAGTTACAGAGGCCTGAAAGTGAGAGTATGATTTGTAGGCAGATGACTTCCTCGGGTAAAAGGTCTTTTTCCCGAGCCCGTCTTCTTCTGAGAAGGGGCAGAGGTTTTCCTGGACAGCCTTGTTCGGGTGAGAGTCTCGGACTCGAGTTCTGCAGCCTTTTCAGCCATGGGCTTGCCAAAGAGGTTTTCACCTCGGCAGGGGACATCGACCAACTTGTCCTGAACCCACGGCTCGAAGTCCGATGACTGCAGCCAGGCCTGATGGCTTGCACCGATGCTGGCCGCGGCTACTTAGGCCGAAGCCTCAAAGCCATCATAAGATGCTCGAGAGATAAACTTCGAGCACTCCCGGATCCCCAATGACAGGGCCTTGAACCTCTGAAAAGGTTCCTCGGAGAGACCAGCAGAGAACCGGGCAATCTCCTTTGCCAGGTCTCGAAGGTACATGCCCATGTACAGCTGGTAAGTCTGGACACGGCAAGCAAGCATTGAGCCCTGGAAGCACTTTCTACTGAGGGCATCCAGGTTCCAGGCCTCCTGGCTGGGAGGCACTGAGGAGTGCATCTTCTAACTCTTCAGATGATGCATGGCCGATTCCACAACCATGGAGTGGTGCGGTAGCTGTGCCTTCTGGAACCCGGGGCTCTTGAGGACTCGATAGATGGAATCGACCTGCTTGCTCAGAACCGGTGTGGAGGCCAGCGCCTCCCACATGCGGAAGTGCAACCGTTCCAGCATCGGAGGAACCGGTACAGTAAAGGCCTCCTTGGGGGGAGAGTCATACTGCATGGCCTCGAGCTCCTTGGCTCGAGGCTCCTCCTCGGGATCCGCAGGGAAGGCCAAGGCCTTGGCCATGTCCCGCACGAAGTCTGAGAACCGGGTGTCCTCTGGGGGGACCGTCTCCGAGGCTCGGACTCCGGTGAGTCCGAAGGGACACACCGGGTCCGGAATGTGTCCGGGGACTCCTCGTCCTCCGTTTCCCAGCCCGACCCCTCGTAGGAGGAATCGAGCGGCTCCGGTCGGGCAGGCACCGATGCCATCCGCCCCGACGCCGAGGGTACTGGCGTCGATGACCTCGGTCCCGAACGGGAGGCAAAGGGAGACCTTGGCCGAGGATCGACTCGAGAGCGCATGGACGCGAGGATCGGCTCGGCCTCCGGGGTCGACTTGGATGTCGATATCCCGGTGGTCGGGGCAGATGCACCGGTGAGACCGGGGATCAGTGCCCGCTGCTGTTCCATGAAGGCAGCCAAACTGCTCTCCAAGGCCGTCAACCTGAGTCCGAGCTCAAGAGACTCAGCAGCCCCCGACTCGGGCTCCGACGGTGTCGGGCCCGACGTCGGCTCCCCTGGAGGAGAGTCCACGAGGACTACAGTTCTCACGTGACTCGGGGACTCCGTCTCTACACGAGGTTGTTTAGCAGGCCGCTCAGACTCCGAAGACCCGGGACAGCGCTCGGGGCTATGCGACCTGGCCCTCGAGGAACCAAGTGCATCCACCGACACCGCCCTCGCGGGTTTCTTCTTCCTGCGATGCTCCCGCGAGGGAGACCCCCTCTCAGAGGAACCCCAGCGATGCTCGGGATCGGAGTCCCGAGACGTCGAGGCCTCTGACGAAGTCCGGGCCCGTCCGGACGCGGAGTCAGAGAAGATTCTTTCTTTTTGGTGCTGCCGGCTCCTCAATGCCTTCAAGGACATTTTCCCACACAGGCCACAGATCATCGGGTCATGATCGGGCCCGAGGCAGCAGTCATGGGTGTCGGTGAGAGACATAAGTTTCTTACACCGATCACACTTTTTAAACCCGCTGGCAGTCATCGGGGGAAAAAGGGCCACTGCGAGGTCAAAAGACAGGGCTGCCAGTGAAAAACAGAAAAATGGCACGTATACTAGCCACTAAGGACAAAAACCGAAAAATGAAGTCTGGGCTCGATAACGGTGTACTGGGCCCAGGCGGGAAAGGGAAACCAGCGTCGAACCGAAGAAAATATGGATCCACGCAGAAAAATCAACTTTTTCCTCGGGTGAAAACGAAACATGTCCGTCGGGCTCCGCGGAAAAAAGAAGACTGAGCAAGATGGCATCCTTGGGCGGGAAGGGGACCGCGCATGCGCACTGCATTCCCAAAGGCTTTCTTTGAAAGCTGGGGAAATGCTCCACATGGGGGCTACGTCGGCGCCGACATCACCCATATGCGAGGACTGACTTCCTGCTTGGTCCTAGAGAATAACTAACATTCCAGCAGGCAATGGGAACTAAGCAAAAACACAGAATGCCACGGTATCCGGGACTAAGGCAGCCAATCGGAGATGGCACAGAGCTCCAAGCACTGGTCAGAGAGTGCCGAGACTGACCAAAGGCAGCCAAGGAGCAAAGGCGGTGATGAAGGACAGTGGCTGAGGGGAAGGACCCCGAGATTCCAGGCACCAGAGGAATTAACACAAGAACTGTAATGTGGGACATTGATAAGAAGCATGTAAGGGAGGTGGGGGGAAGGCATGGGAGGGTGGGGGGAATAGGAGAGGAAGAAGGAGGGAAGTCTAAAAGAGGGGAGGAGGGCTCGGGTCAATATTGGATTGTAATATAGGGAGCATAATATGGGGGAGGGATGATGGGGGTGGAGTAGTGGGAGTTATCAGACAAGGGGGTGGTTAAGATTAGATAGGGCAGAGGGGGAAGGAGAGGGGGCAACTAAGGCGGGGGGGGGGCGGAGAGATAGGAGGGATAGGCTGGAATAGGGGAGATGGAGTTAGAGAGCGAGAGAGGGGAGAGGGAGACTAGGAAGGCAAGGGCAGGCTGAGGTCTGATGGATAGTCACTATTTATGGAAGTTGAGTCTCCAAGGAGGGGACAAGGGAAGTGGAGGGGGGAGGGGGGCTGGGGGCAAGAGAGGGGAAATGCAACAAATATCAAAGGTGAGCTAAAAATAGTAACACTAAATGTAAAAGAGCTTAACTCACCATTTAAAAGACAGAAATAAAGAAATAATACGACAAAAGGCTTCGGTGGTACTCATACAGGAAACACACCTCACTCGGGCGACGGAATATTTGGTTAAGCCTAAGGGGTATGGGGTTTGTGTCCATGCATTAAACACAATAGAAAAAAAGAAAGGATGAGTAGCAATCCTAATAGATTCAAAGGTAAACATGGAATTACAGAAAGTAGTCGGGGATAAAGCGGGGAGATATGTGCTACTGCGTCTCAAAATAGGGAATGAGTGGTATTGTATAATTAATGTATATGTGCCTACAGGGACGCAAGGAGAATTTTGGACAAAGCTCAATGAAGAAGTGGGAAAATTAGGAGAAGGTATTCTTATCTGTGGTGGTGATTTTAATCTAACATGGAATACAGCTAGAGATGCTACGGGGAAAAGAGAGGGCAAGAGAGCAGATAGAAGCAAATATCGTCATTTTGTAACACAACACTGCTTGATAGATGCATGGAGATTTCAGCATTCTCGGAAAAGGCAATTCTCATATTACTCCCCAGTACACGGTTCGTATTCTAGAATAGGCGCCATTTGTATAACTAAGGAGGTGGTGGGAAGAATTAAAGGTGGGGAGATGGACTCTATTACGTGGTCTGACCACGCTTTAGTGGAAATCAGAATGGCAATAGAGGGGGAGGCAAAGGGAATACAATTCTGGAGATTAAATGAATCTCTACTAGAAGACAAGCAGGTAAGAGATGATATAGAGCGGGAAACAAGAGAATATTTTTGATGGAATGATAATGGGGAGGTGGCGTATGGGATGGTTATAAGGCAGTAGTGAGAGGTGTACTGGCTAAATGGGGGGCACGAAAAGGGAAGGAAAGGGAGAAAAGAGACAGGGAACTGAGAGAAAGACTACTGAAATTGGAAGAATTAGATGCGCAAGATAGAAAGGATCCTATAGCATAGAGGACAAGTGTTGGCAGTAAGAGCGCAAATAAATGCAATGCAGGCGGATACCATCAGGTATCACATGCAACTTTTGAGACAGGAATTTTTCGAGGGAGGCAATAAAGCTGAGAGATATATGGCGCAGAAACTGAAACAACGGAAGATCTCACATACTGAAAGTTAGAGATGCGGGAGGGAAAATAGTCTCTAAAGATGGGTATATTAGGGAGGCCTTTAAGAGATTTTATCAATCATTATATGAGGCAAGAACTCCCCCAGAGCTTGAGAGGGTACAAAGCTACTTAGACTCTGTACAGCTGCCAAAATTGGCTGAGGAGGAACAAAAAGAGTTAAATAAAGCCATAAAAGATGAGGAAGTCTTGAGAGCTATAAAGCAGTTGAAAGTAGATAAGGCGCCAGGATTAGATGGGCTAACTGTGAGGTTTTACAGAAGGTTTGGAGAGATATTAATAAATCCATTAGTGCAGCTGTTCAATTTACCAAGGGAGGGAGGTTTGCTAGCAGGGACTATGGGGTGGGCAGGAATAAGAGTAATACATAAAGCAGGAAAGGATCCGCAAGAATGCTCGTCATACAGACCTATTTCACTAATAAATTTAGACGCTAAATTATTGGCTAAAATATTGGCTACACGATTGAATAGGGTAATAGGGAAATTAATTCATCAGGATCAAGAGGGATTTATCCCAGGCAGGCAGGTAGCAGATAATATTCACAAGATACTAAATACAATCTGGTCGATTGAAAAAAGCAAGGAGGAGGCATTACTGTTATCTTTGGATGCGGAAAAGGCTTTTGATAAAGTGTCTTGGCCGTTTCTATTTCAGGTAATGGAAAGAATGGGTTTGGGACAAGAATTCATGGGTTGGGTACAGGCACTATACCGTAACCCGAAAGCTTGCCTTCAGGTCAATGGAGCTTATTCAAATTTCTTTGAACAAGGGAGGGGGACGAGGCAAGTCTGCCCTTTGTCGCCTCTCTTATTTGTGCTTTCAGTGGAGCCATTTGCAGCAAGGGTAAGAGAACGGTAAGATCTGAAGGGCATAGTCATAGGAAAGAAAGAATATAGTATATCTTTGTTTATGGACGATATTATTATGAGTGTGACTAGACCGAGATTCACTATACCAATATTAATGTGGGAATTAGAAGAATATGGCAGACTGTCTGGGCAAAATCTGAAATATTGAACTTGTCAATAAAAAAGGAAGTGCAGGAAATAATACAAAAGAAATATCCATTTAGGTGGGCTCGGGGGCAGATTAGGTATTTAGGGATCCAAATAAGTAACAGGTTGGAATCTTTATACGACTTAAATTATTTAAAGTTATTTGGGCAAGTGGAGAGTTTGTTGAATGGGTGGGGCAAGGCTATCTGTCCTGGTTTGGACATATCACTGTTATAAAAATGATGCTACTACCTAGATTTCTTTTCCCGTTTCAAACATTGCCAATACAGGTGCCGCATAGCACATGCAAAGAATCATTAATCGCTTTATATGGCAAAATAGGAGTCCCAGGGTAGCTTTTCAATCATACAGCGAGCAAAGGGGGAGGGGGGGCTGGGGGTTCCTAACTTCAGCAAATACTATGCGGCAGCACAGTTGAAAACAATATATGAATGGCAAAGAGAGAAACAGAAGCACTGGGTACAAATGGAAGAATCAGTAAGGGGAGTGGGATTGGAGAGGATAGTATGGACGGGAAGCAAAGTATTGGAAGTGACCACCTTAAACCCCATAATTGCACATAGTTTGAAGGTTTGGAAACAGAATAGGAAAATATTAATACAAGACAAAGAGTAAATACAAGGGATGACTCTAGTGGCATGCTTCGAGAGGGGACAGGGGCCCGGGCAGAGGGTATTGAGTAGATGGGCAAATTTAGGACTAACACATATTTCCCAAATAGTGGCTAAAGAGAGAGTTAGAGATTTTGAGGGTATTAAGGATCTATACGGGTTAACACGAAATGATTACTATAGCTATAGCCAGGTCAGTCACTTTTTGCGACAGCAGAAGGTATGGAAGGATTTATGGGAAAATAGGGGGTGGTTTGAGGCTCTAGTTTCCGGACAGCTAGGCAAAAAAGGAGCTTTGTCCAAGATATATAAAGGGTTAATGGAGGGAGGAGAGGGTAAACTAGAGTTTATGAAGAAATGGGAGGAAGATTTAGGGGTGCAATGGAATGAAGAGGAATGGGATAAGGTAATACAGACTGTGGCAGGTATATCAATAGCCACTCAAATAAAAGAAAACGCCTATAAAGTGTTATATAGGTGGTACTGGACGCTGATTCGTAAAAGGCGAGCAGGATTGGGACAATCTGATTTGTGCTGGAGGGGCTGTCAAGAGAGAGGGGATATGCTACATATGTGGTGGAAGTGTGGACAGATCAAAAATACTGGGAAAGGGTGTTGGATATTTATGAGATGACAGGGCATAGACTGCAGAGGAGGCCAGAGGTCTGTTTACTGCATCAGGTAGAGGAGGATATCTCGGAAAGGGAAAAGGGGGTATTACACCATTGTATAGTAGCAGCAAGGTGTGAGATAGCAAAATATTGGACAGGGTCGTCCACACCAAACAGTGAAGGCTTCATCAGAAGAATGACAGAATTGTGTTTGATGCATCAGCTGACGAAGTTGAGGCAAGGGAAAGGGGAGAAGAGTGCGGAACAATGGAAGAGGGTATGGAAATGGCTGGGAACCTGGGAAGGGGGAGAAACGGTGAAGGGGGAGTGAAGGAGGGATGGAATGGAGCAAAGAATGTTATTATTATGATATCATGTTAATGTGATAAATAGGGGGAAGTTTGTATATATCTGTGATGATTGTGACAGTTATGATGAGACATCGCAATAAAAAATACATGAAAGAGGAAAACGGAGAGGGGCAGGAAGGGAGGGGGGAAGACAGAAGAATAGGCATGATTGAAGTTGTAATAGCAAGGGGGAAACATAATAAATGGGATTGGGTAATTGTTCTAAAAGTTGAATATTGAGGTGTCAGAAGATGTCTGTTATATTAACGGAAATTATCAATAAAAAGTTAAATGGAAAAAAACTCCCACTGGCTGAGGACATAGTGGGGAAGACAGCACCCACGAGGTCAAACTCAAGAGTCCCGGCCAGGGAGGGTGCACCGAGAGAAAAAACCAGAAGGGGAAAAAGAACCAGAGAAAAATGCGGCACTGAGGTGGAAGCGGTCCCGGGAAGCGAGAAGACACCAATATGCGTACTGGAGAAGAAAAAGAGAAGAAAGAAAAAAAAGAAACGATCAATCTTTTCTGGGGTGCAGATGAACGTCCAGTAGGTTCTGTGGGAAAAAAAGGGACTGAGGCAAGATGGCACCCTTGATTGGGAAGGTGACCATGCATGTGTGATGGATCTCCCAATGGCTT
This sequence comes from Ichthyophis bannanicus, assembly GCA_033557465.1. Taxonomy (NCBI): domain Eukaryota; kingdom Metazoa; phylum Chordata; class Amphibia; order Gymnophiona; family Ichthyophiidae; genus Ichthyophis; species Ichthyophis bannanicus. The sequence continues at coordinate 137,530,192 of CM066042.1, forward strand.
TCTTTTAAAGTTGGGAAGCGGTTACCACATGGGCCCCGTCAGTACTAAGTCACCCATATGCGAGGACTGACTTCCTGTTTGTTACTTAAGAATATAAGCTATAATCTGGCCGTTCAGTGATGGACTAAACAATGCAGAGTGGATAGATGTTATGCAATGCTTGCATGTACATATTTCTAAATTCCGGTCACTGGATTAGGAACACAACATAGAACTAATACCTGGAGCATAAAGGTTCCCGTCACTGGTTTATGGTCACTGATACCATAGCACATGTGGTTGATGTAATTATTCAAAGCCAATGTGAATACTGGGTCCTCTTCTGATTTCTTTTCTTCTGGCGGTATCTGGGACACATTTTTCATTTTCCACAGAATACGATCAGTCCAGGCTGGTTTACGCTTTTTTTCACTTTGGGGAGAATAGGAAAGGAAGAGAGAACAAAAAATAATAAATCAGTCACTAAATCACATACTAATATGAGAGAGCTTGATCCATTTAATGCTAGCAGGAATTGATAAACTGCATTATCGACTCTAAAGCAAACATTCACTTTCATTATGAAATTAGAATAATGCTGGACTTAAGCTGATACCATATCCCTAGCCCTCTCCCTTTTCTTAGCAAAGACCCCTCTAAGTTGCCTTGCCGTGGTAAAGGAGAAAGAGGTAAGAACAGCATTGCTAACAGAACTATCAGTACCAAACAACTATTCTGTAAAACGTATGGAGAAAGATCCTGAAGTACCAAAAAAAGTGATCAGACACCAGAAAACAAGGTAGAAAGAAAGAAATTATCTCAGCTGTATTAGGTGCCAACAGCCTAATTCAGAAGAGCTTCCAAGTGCATCTTGATATATTGCCAGTACATAGTACATCCTATGAACTCCAGGAGGCGATTCTTTGGTACAATACAATGCAAGGTAAGAACTAGTAGTAAATTTGAGAGATTGAAAACATCTTCAACATACCCTGGCTTATGAATGAGATTCACTTCTGTCATGGTATGTATAAAACAAAAACCACCACAGACCAACACCCTTGACCCTATTCCTCTCAATACTCCAATTTCTAAAACAATTCTATATCTTCTCAAAATATTGTTATTTACACTTTAATAAGGCACATAACGACCTCAGGATGGTCCTACCCCATCATGTGGTGAACAAGTCACCATAGGGTTTAAGAGCAGACACTCACATCATGGGTCACTGCCTCCATACCTTTAATGCAGACTACAACATTACATATTACATCGTTCACCTAAACTACATATATAACACAACCTTACCACCAACCAAAAAATACTTATTGAGATTCCCAAAAAAACAACCACCAAGGGTTACAAGTGTCTGCATTTCAACATAGATCCGGAACGTTTAATATTCTTCAATTATTTTCCTAAAAAAGAAAGAGAAATTTCCTCTTCAGACAGCAGAATTTATGCGCCTTCCAATAGAAATTTGTTTACTTATCTGAAATAATCCAGAAATCCGGCTCATGTCAGCAGACAGACATCTATTTCCACTGCAAAAGTCTAGTCCAAACGCCAAACTGCAAAGAAAACACGCCATTCTGGCAAGAGTATAATATCTTGGGGGGGTGTTTTCTTTGCAGTTTGGCGTTTGGACTAGACTGTTGCAGTGGAAATAGTTGTCTGTCTGCTGACATGAGCCGGATTTCTGGATTATTTCAGATAAGTAAACACATTTCTATTGGAAGGCGCGTAAATTCTGCTGTCTGAAGAGGAAATTTCTCTCTTTCTTTTTTAGGAAAATAATTGAAGAATATTAAACGTTCCGGTTCTATGTTGAAACGCAGACACTTGTAACCCTTGGTGGTTGTTTTTTTGGGAATCTCAATAAGTGTTTTTTGGTTGGTGGTAAGGTTGTGTTATATATGTAGTTTAGGTGAACGATGTAATATGTAAAGTTGAAGTCTGCATTAAAGGTATGGAGTCAGTGACCCATGATGTGAGTGTCTGCTCTTAAACCCTATGGTGACTTGTTCGCCACATGACAGGGTAGGACCATCCTGAGGTCATTATGTGCCTTATTAAAGTGTAAATAACAATATTTGAGAAGATATAGAATTGTTTTAGAAACTGGAGTATTGAGAGGAATAGGGTCAAGGGTGTTGGTTTGTGGTTGTTTTAGCTCAGCCCTTGTGCAGTTAGCTTTATTTATGTATAAAACAAACCCATTTGGAGACAGAAAGAAGATAAAATACTGGAAAAGAAACAATGAGAAGTGTCACTTAGTGACAGGGTGAGCAACATTCAAAAGCTGTATTAGCAGATAAAAAAGCATTTTACCCATGGAAATGGGCTATTTGAAAACTGCCCACCCTCAATGTAGGTAGGTTTATATGCGTTGATCAACATGATGAAGAGTTTTACTTATTGTCTGGAGGTGGGATTCCCAGGATAAGTTTAGGTTGGAGGTGGGAAAAATACATGCAGATGGCATATTCTAACATATGCTTCTTGTTTCCGAGGGATAAAGTAGGTACAAATCTCTGCGGGTACTTTTCCTGGGACAATAATCTAAGCAAAATGGTGACATTTTACTTACCAGATAATGTCCTTTCCTGGCGTCCTGCTAGACCAGTCCAGACAAGTTGGTTGTGATCCCCTACCAGCAGATTGGTAGAAACAGATAGCCAATGAATTTCCCAGATTTCAATAACATCACTCCCATCAGCCTCAGCCTGAGCCACTAGAAGGCATTTCAGTATTCAACCCAAAGCATATGGGAGAGCATGGCAAACCTCACACAACCTCAAAGTGGGCAACAATGATGAATCAAACAGTAGAGAAACTATGTACAGGAAAGAATGAACAGCAGGCTGTCAGTAGGACATGGACCTGCATAGCCAAGCATATTAATCATCAGGTTAAGGTACCACCGCAACATATCAGACCAAACACAGTTCCACTGGTGGGTCCTAGACTGGTCTAGCAGGACTCAAGGAAAGGGCATTATCTGGTAAGTAAAATGTCACCTTCCATGTCGTCCTGCTAGACCAGTCCACACAAGTGGGACGAACCAAAATTACGCATCTACTGGGCGGGAAGACGACATAGCAACTTGTAATCTTGAGCCAAAGGCCGTGTCTGCCCAAGCACGGACATCCAAGCATTAATTCTTGATAAAAAGTGCAAAGTGATGCCCATATTGCCACCTGACAACATCTGAAGGGGGCTACTGAGCTCCACTCTGCCCATGAGGATGCTTGCACCCAAGCAGAATGGGTATACAAACCCTCAGGAACTGTCACAGATATGCCGAGGCAATTGCCTCCTTAATCCAGAACCCCAAGATAGACTTTGCTGGCCCGCGCAAGGGTGTTGTGGCAGCTAACAGCACAAAAAGATGATCGGACATACGGAAGGTATTCATAATCTCCAAGTCCTGGAGAAGCACCCTCTGGACATCCACAAGGTGAAGATAATCTTCCCTCTAACTCTGCTCCTTAGAAAAGAAAGGCAAGCAAAACACCTGGTTCACATGAAAGGGAGATATTACCTTGGGCAAAAAGGAAGGCACAGTCCAAATGGAAACGGCCACCAATGAAAAGGATCCTGGCAAGACAGGGCCTGCAGCTTGGAAATCTGCCTTACTGAACAAATCGCGACCAAAAAAAGTCTTTTGAGTCAAGTCCTTCAGAGTAGCACACTTCAGAGTCTCAAAGGACTTCAACACCAGGGCTCTGAGCAGCAAAAAGAGATCCCAGGAAAGGACAAATGACCAGAGGGGAGGACACAGTCTCAAACCCCTTGAAGGAAACGTGAAACATCAGAATACAAGGCTAAAACCTTTCCAGCTATAGGACCCCTGAAAGAGGACAAGGTTACCACCTGGACCTTCAGGAAGCTAAGGATAAAAACCCCTTTTTCAGATTATCCTGCAGAAGACCAACAGAGCCGGCACCTTGGTAGATCTAGGAACAAACTGTTGTGCGCTGCACCCAGCTCAAAGAGGTACCAAACTCATACATATGCCAGGCTGGTAGAACCTCTCCGGGCTTTGAGCAGAGCAGAAATTATTGCAGGAGAATAGTGCTTATGCGTTAGCCGACCCCCTTCAAGAGCCAAACCATAAGCAAGAAGGGAGCCAGGAAATCCAGGACAGATGGCCCGATGCAACCGGCCCCAAAATGGGGCAGATGAGGAGGAGGAACCTGCAGAAACTGCATCAGGTCCCTAAAACCACACTCTCCTCGTCCAATCCAGCCCCACCAGTAGAATCCAGCCTGGATGATGCTCTATGTGCCAAAACACATGCCCCCAATAGCAGCCATGGAGGAAGCACATACAGCAGGTACTGCTGTGGCCAGGAGTGAACCAGGGCGACTACACCCTTGGACCCAGTTTCTGTGTGGCGTGTGAAAAAAATGGTACACTTTGTCATTGGAGCGGGATGCCAATAATTCCATCATATGGCAACCCCAATGGTGGAGAAGCATCCGAAATGCCTCCTGACAACACCCACTCTCCAGGATTGAGAGAGTGATGATGGAAGAAGATCGCTTCCACATTGACCACCACGGAAATGTGACGAGCCGACAGAGCTAGGAGGCTCATTTCTGCCTAGGTGAACTAGAGAGCCATCCCCAGGGTCACTCCTGCACACCCTGTGCTGCCTTGGCGATTAACCGTATTAGGTACAGTTTTATTGGCAACCCTTGGTAAGTAAACAACTTAAAGATCTAAACAAAAACTTAAAACTAAGATGCAGACAGCAGTCCAGCAGCGAGATGGGGGCTTTCCAGTCTTTTGCATTGAGTGTCACATGTATGATTTTCTCCCAGTTGGTGAGAGGTCTTACGTGTGCACTAGGTGCAAGGAGCTCTTTGCTCTCAGGGAACGAGTCCATTCTCTAGAGGCTAGAGTAGCAGAATTGGAAAACATAAGACAGAGAGGTACATAGACGAGACCTACAGGGATATAGTCCTGAAGTCCCACCTCCAGTCTGGCAGCATCCCTGTTGCCATGGAGGAGAGAGGTCATGTGACAGGAGAGCATCACCCTGGTGTGGCAGGAAGTGATCCTGTAACTAGGACCTGTCCTCCAGGTGACGTAAAACCCTCTCGCACCGAGGAAGTTTCTCCAGGGCCATGTGCCCATGAGGGAAGGGTTAGGACAGCCGTTATAGTTGGTGATTTGATCATTAGGCATGTAGATAGCTGGGTGGCTGGTGGACGTGAGGATCGCCTGGTAAAATGCCTGCCTGGTGCGAAGGTAGCGGACCTCACGTGCCACCTAGATAAGGTCTTAGATAGTGCTGGGGAGGAGTCTGCTGTCTTGGTACATGTCGGTACCAATGACATAGGAAAATGTGGTAGGGAGGTTCTGGAGGCTAAATTTAGGCTTTTAGGTAGGAAGAGGCTCATGTGGTGCCTTTACACAAAAACGGAAGTAAGGATGTGGTTGAAAACTACAGGCCGGTTAGTTTAACTTTGGTGGTGAGTAAATTATTGGAAACGCTGCTGAAAGAGAAAATAGTGAGGTTTCTGGAGTCCAGCGGATTACAGGATCTGAGGCAGCATGGATTCACCAGAGGCAGGTCTTGTCAGACAAATGTGATCGATTTCTTTGACTGGGTGACCAGGGAGTTGGACCGAGGGAGAGCTCTAGATGTGGTGTATTTAGATTTCAGTAAAGCCTATGACACTGTTCCTCACAGTTACTGCTTGGGTTAGAAATTGGTTGGGTGGGAGGCGACAAAGAGTACAAGTAAATGGAGCTCACTCTGAGGAGAAGGATGTTACCAGTGGTGTGCCCCAGGGATCTGTCCTTGGTCCGATTCTTTTTAACATCTTTGTTAGTGATATAGCGGAAGGGCTGTCGGGTAAGGTTTGCCTCTTTGCGGATGATACCCAGGAAGGTGTAGATAACATGAGGAGGGATCTAGCTAAGCTTGAAGAATGGTCTAGAATTTGGCAGCTGGGATTTAATGTTAAAAAATGTAAGGTCATGCATTTGGGCTGCAGCAATCCAAGGGAGCAATACAGTATAGGAGGTGAAGTACTTTTGTCCACTAAAGAAGAGCGGGACCTAGGCGTGGTTGTGTCTGATGATCTTAAAGTAGCTAAACAGGTAGAAAAGGCGACGGCAAAAGCTAGAAGGATGCTTGGGTGCATACGGAGAGGAATGGCTAGCAGAAAAAAGGAGGTGATAATGCCTCTGTATAAGTCTTTGGTGCGACCTCATTTGGAGTATGGTGTGCAATTCTGGAGACCGCACCTTCAAAAGGATGTGAACAGGATGGAGTCGGTGCAGAGGGTGGCTACTAAAATGATTAGAGGGCTTCATTATAAAGCATATGAGGACAGACTTAAGGATCTTAATATGTACACCTTAGAGGAAAGGCGGGATAGAGGTGATATGATTGAGATGTTTAAATACCTCCATGGCATAAATGTTCAGGGAGAGAGCCTCTTTCAATTGAAAGCAAGTTCTGCTACGAGGGGACATGGGATGAGGGTGAAGGGAGATAGATTCGGAAAGAGTAGTGGATCCATGGAATAGTCTCCCAGTGGAGATGGTAGAGATGAGGACAGTAACTGAATTCAAAAAAGCATGGGACCAACACAGAGGATCTCTAAAGGTAAAAAGTGGACTGTTGTAGTTGTTGATATGGAAGGACAGACTAAATAGGCCATGTGGTCTTTTTCTGTCATCATGTTTCTATGTTTCTAAGTTGAAATCCAGAACTTCCAGGGTAGCGTTCTCCGAAATGCTTCCCGTTCCACGTGCAGGACCCAAAAGGCAGGCAGAGCTCCGGAGTCTTAATGCGTGGATGAGACAATGGTGCAGAGATGAGGGTTTTGATTTGTTAGGAACTGGGAAACATTCTGGGGAATGGAGGGGCTCTTCTGAAGGGATGGGCTTCACCTTAACCGGGATGGAACCAGGCTGCTGGCATTAACCTTTAAAAAGGAGATAGAGCAGCTTTAAACTAGATAATAGGGGAAAGCCGACAGTCGCCCAAGAGCAGATGGTTCGGAAGAATGTATCCTTGAAGGATACTACCAAAAGCAGAGAGGTTCCAAAAAAGAGTAAAGTAGCCCAAATGCACTCGAGTATGGAGCAGACAGAGCTTAAAGATCCCAAATTACCCATGTCTACCAATAGCCAAATTAATATGAATAAAATAGTCTCTAAAATGCTTGTATGCAAATGCTAGAAGTCTAAAAAATAAGATGGGAGAGTTAGAATATATAGCACTAAATGAGAGGTTAGATATGATTGGAATATCAGAGACATGGTGGAAGGAGGACAACCAGTGGGACACTGATACCTGGGTACAAACTATATCGTAATGATAGAGCTGATCAAATTGGTGAAGGGGTAGCGCTCTATGTTACAGAGGGCATTGAGTTAGAAAGAATTAAAGTTTTGCAGGAAACAAAATTTGCTGTAGAATCTCTATGGATTGAAATTCCATGTAAAAAGGGGAAGGCGATGGCAGTGGGGGTGTACTATCGACCACTGGGCCAGAATGAACAAATGGATGATGAAATGCTCAAAGAAATCAAGGAAGCTAACAAAAGTTACAGCACAGTAATAATAATGGGTGATTTCAATTACCCCGGTATCGACTGGGTCAGTGTCATGGCAGGACATGCTAGGGAGATAAAGTTCCTAGATGACATAAATGACTGCTTCTTGGAGCAGCTGGTTCATGAATCGACCAGAGGGGAAGCCATATTAGACCTAGTCCTTAGTGGAACACCAGATCTAGAGCAAGAGATAAGGGTGTTGGGGCCACTTGGCAATAGTGATCACAGCATGATCGCCTTTGATTTAATTAGTGGAGGAGGGATAGTATGGAAATCCACAGTACTACCTTTTAACTTTCGAAAGGGAGGCTATGATAAAATGAGGAAAATAGTTAAGAAAAAACTAAAAGGAGCAGTTGCAAAGGTTAAAGACATCAAGCTTGGGTGTTGTTGAAAAATACTATCTTGGCAGCCCAGACCAGCTGTATTCCACGCTTTAAGAAAAGTGAAAGGAAGTCCAAAAAACTGCCAGCATGGTTTAAAGGTGAGGTCAGAGAGGCTGTTGTTGCCAAAAAAGCATCTTTCAGGAAATGGAAAAAAGAGCCAAACGACGAAACCTGGAAACAGCACAAGCACTGGCAAGTCAAATTCAAGGCATTGATAAAGCAGGCAAAGGGAGAATTTGAGAAGAAGCTTGCTGTGGAAGCAAAAACGCAAAATAAAGATTTTTTCAAGCAAAAAACCTGTGAGAGTCAGTTGGTCCATTAGATGATAGAGGAGTTAAAGGGGCGCTAAGAGGCGACAAGGCGATAGCGGAGAGACTGAATGAATTCTTTGCTTCGGTCTTTACTGAGGAAGATGTAGGGATGTTACCCATGACTGAAGTGGTATTTAAAGGTGCGGAAGAATTGAAGGAAATATCGATACATCGTGAAGATGTATTACAACTATTAGATAAACTGAAGAGTAGCAAATCACCTGGGCTGGATGGTATACATCCAAGGGTGTTGAAAGAACTGAAATATGAGATTGCAGACCTGCTAATAGTAATCTGTGAACTATCATTAAAATCATCTCTAATATCTGAAGATTGGAGGATCGCCAATGTAACACTAATTTTTAAAAAGGGTTCCAGGGGTGATCCGGGAAACTACAGACCGGTGAGCCTCACGTCAGTACCGGGAAAAATGGTAGAAACAGTCATAAAGAATAAAATTACTCAGCATGTAGATAGTCATGGCCTAATGGGAGACAGCCAACATGGCTTTAGACAAGGAAGATCTTGTCTTACTTATCTGTTATGTTTTTTTGAAAGTGTGAATAAACAGGTGGACAAAGGTGAGTAGGTTGATATAGTGTATCTGGACTTTCAGAAAGCCTTTGACAAGGTCCCTCATCAGAGACTTTTGGCAAAACTCATGGGATAGGAGGCAGTGTACTACTGTGGATCAAGAACTGGTTAAAAGATAGAAAGCAGAGGGTTGGGCTAAATGGCCAATTTTCCCAATGGAGAAAGGTGAATAGTGGTGTACCCCAGGGATCTGTGCTGGGTCCGCTGCTTTTTGACATATTCATAAATGACCTGGAAAGTGGAATAACGAGTGAGGTTATCAAATTTGCAGATGACACAAAACTATTTAAAGTTGTTAAAACCCAAGAGGATTGTGGAAAATTGCAAGAAGATCTTGATAAACTAGAAGACTGTGCATCAAAATGGCAGATGAAATTTAATGTGGAGAAGTGCAAAGTTATGCACCTAGGGAAGAACAACCTAAACTATGGTTACACAATGCAAGGTTCCACATTAGGAACCACCACCCAGGAAAAAGATTTAGGCGTCATTGTGGATAACATGTTAAAACCCTTGGCCGAGTGTGCAGGAGCAGCCAAGAGAGCAAATAGAATGCTAGGTATCATAAGGAAAGGAAAGGAATGGAAAATAAAACAAAAAGGTATTATAATGCCTCTATATCGTTCCATGGTGAGACCGCACCTTGAATATTGTGTGCAATTCTGGTCGCAGTATCTTAAAAAGGATATAGAGTTATTAGAAAAGGTTCAGAGAAGAGCCACCAAAATGGTAAAGGGGATGGAAGGATACTCCTATGAAGAAAGGCTAAAAAGGTTAGGGCTCTTTAACCTGGAAAAGAGACGGCTGAGGAGAGATATGATAGAAGTCTATAAATTAATGAACGGAGTGGAACGGGTAAACGTAGATCGATTGTTTACGTTATCAGAATATAGAAAGACTAGGGGACATGCAATCAAGCTACAGGGTAAACTATTTAAGACTAATAAAAGAAAATATTTTTTCACTCAACATGTAATCAAACTCTGGCATTTGTTACCGGAGGATGTAGTAAAGGCTGTTAGTGTAGCTGGGTTTAAAAAAGGCTTGGACAAGTTCCTGGAGGAAAGGTCCATAAACCATTATTAAGACGGGACCCAGGATATCAATGCTTGACCCAGTACAAGCATTGCGGAACCTGTGTCTTTTGGGAAAACTGATAGGTACGTATGACCTAGATTGGCCACTGTTGGAAACAGGATACTGGGCTTGATGGACCTTGGTCTGACCCAGTATGGCATATCTTATGTTCTTATGATTCTGCGTTCAAAGCCAGGGCTGAAGAACAGGTCTTGTGGCCAAACCGTGTCTCCCGCTGCCTTTCACGATTCTTATAACCCTTGCTCGTCATCTGAAGACACAGCAACCATGCAGAGGCATCGTGATCAGCTCTGAAGCACCTCAGGCAGCAGTCATGTGGATCTGTGCGAGACATGGTGTGCCCGCAGCAGTCACACTGCTTAAATCCACTAACCGAGAACATAGCAGGGAAAACATTACCTGCAAGATCAAATTCCAAGGTCCTGGTTAGGGAGGGCACGAGAGAAAATCCTGCGCACCCGAAAACAAGAAATATGAAAAAGGGAATCCCCAAAAAAAACGTGACGCTGAGGCGGCAGTGGTTCCGGGAACCGAGAAGGTGATGGTACTTGACCAGAAGAAAAGAAAAAACAGACAACGAAGAATGGCAACTTTTGAAGGGGTGCAGATGAAGACGTCCGATGGGTTCCGCGGAAAAAAGAAGACTGAGGTAAGATGGCACCCTTGGATGGGAAGGTGACCGTGCATGCATGGTTTAACTCCCAAAGGCTTTCTGCTTGCCGCCGTCACCCTATATGTGAGGACTGACTTCCTGCTTCTTCATGGAAAAATAAATTTTATTTTCAATTTAGTAACTGGAGTATCAGTCTGGAATTTACATATTCTTTCTTTATATTTTGCCCAGTATAGGGGCATATGCACCTCCTATTTACCTGATGCTGTACTACATGCAAAGGTGCAGCCAGGTCCACCCAGTCAGTGGCAGCAGAACAGTCAAATGAAAGGATAACTGAAGGCACCCATGTTAATCCCAGCCCCCATCAAAATATTAGTCCTGGCTACGCCACTGATGCAGAGTATGGCTTACTTGGGGTTTCAGTTTACTTTTGGTTTACGAGACTGGGGGGATATTCAGAGATGGTGACTAGTGCTGATAAAGCGGCTAGCTGTCGCTGGTGAACTTTGAACCCAGATATTCAATGCTGGGGCCATATCTGCCCACAGATATTAAAGCATTCACCTTTTACTCTCCAGCCCTCAGGAATGTTCGCACTCCCAGACAGCCTAAGGGAAATAAATGAACTAACTACATTCAGAAAAAAAGACTCAAGACATATTTATTTACTGAATATTATGAAAAAGGAATTGACAACCAGAACCTATACCCCACACAACTCCTGAATCTGCCACATTCATATACCTCCCCTCACTGGTATAACCTACATATTACATGTATTGCCCATAAGTATATTATTTACTACACTGTAAGAACCATAACACAGACCTGCTCAATGTACATAGTTAACTGTAAAGAAGTTCTGCCTAACCTCCCTGTATCCTAAAGGCCCACATGCAATGTTTGAAATATTGAATTTGATGATGTTCACTATAATAGTTCATTGAGTTCCTTGTAAACTGCCTTGAGCAGTGATAGTTTATTGAGTTCTTTGTAAACCACCTTGATTACATGGATAAAGAGGTATATAAAACCCAGAAATAAATAAATAAAAATAAAAATTTTGGCAAAAAAGCATCATTTTAATAAGATGCACTTGCCCTATCAGCAATAATGTCAAATCTTCCCATTGCGCCAGCAATCTCTCTGTGTCCCTTAATAAGGCCCAACATTTAAAGTATATAGTTCTTTCAAATTCTGAGGAAGAATTAGACCTAAATGATGAAATCAGACTTACCTGCTGATTTTCTTTCCATTAGGACCTACAGTCCAGTCCAGACTCCTGGGTTGTGTCCCTTTTCCACCAGATGGAGACTGAGCATTCTAGCTTTTGGTGATGTCACACTGCAAGGATCGAGCATTCTTCCCACCAAGCCAGTATTTCAATGTCAAAGCAATACATAAGAACCAACAAGATCCCAACGACCAAAGGATTCCGACTATGTACACACTATCTCCTCAATATTCTGTGGATCAAGGCTACAACTAGGCTCCCAAGCCCCCAAAACCAAATCCTTTGGCTTGGAACCAACCTCTCTGCCTCAAATGGAGGATAAGCACGGTCCTCTATATGCTATCTGAACTGGGCTTGCCACCGCACTGAAAATAGGTGGGCTCTGGACTGGACCATAGGTTCTAATGGAAAGGAAATTAGCAGGTAAGTCTAATTTTACCTTCCATGATGTCCCTACAGCCCAGTCCAGACTCCTGGGATGGAGAAGAGCTGACTCGGGCAGGACCAGCAAGCCTCGCCTCCAACCTGAAAGTCCAACTTATAATGACAGATGAAAGTATGCAAAGACATCCAGGTAGCTGCCCTTCAAATATCAACCGGAAGAACCAGAGCACACTCCGCCCAAGACGTGGCCTGTGCCCGCGTGGAGTGCGCCTGGAGTCCCATGGACACCTGTTTACCTTTCAAAAGGTACGCCAATGCAATCGCCTCCTTCAACCACCTGGCAATGGAGGCCTTCGAGGCCACCTCCCCTCTGCAAGGGCCTCCAAACAGAACAAACAAGTGATCTGTTTTCCGGAAGAGCTCCGTGGACCTCACATAGCGTCGCAGGACCCTCTGCTGATCCTCGCCCCTAGGGAAAACCGATAGAACCACGGATTGGTTGAGATGAAATGGGGAAACCACCTTAGAAAAAAGGATGGGACTGTACGCAAAACTACCCTGTCTTTTGCCAAAATCAGTAGCTCCTGAGAAGATGCTTGCAGCTCCAAAATTCTTTGTGCCAAACAAATGGCGACCTGAAAAACCACTTTAACGTAAGGTCCTTCAGGAAAGCCGCCATCAGAGACTCAAACTGCATGCCCAACAGGGCCCCCCAACACTAGCGGCAAATCCCAAGGCACAGGCCGCAAAGGCGGTCTGAGGAGCTTGACCGCTCAAAGAAACTAGAGCACATCTGGATGTGCTGCCAAAGAAACCCCATACACTCGCCCACAATAACATGCTAAAGCTGCAATTTGAACTCAAAGGGAGTTCAAGGCTAGCCCCTTATCAAAGCCATCCTGAAGAAAGGCCAAAATGTCTGGGATGGAGGCCTAAAAAGAGCATTGCTGTTTTTCCTCGCACCAGGCCTCGAAAACTCTCCAGAAGCGCACATAAGCTAAGGATGTAGACCTTCACCTCGTCTTCAGCAAGGTAGCAATCACCGGCACTGAATAACCGTGATGGCTCAAGGATGCTCTCTCAAGAGCCAAGCCGTAAGCAAGAATTGTTCCACCTGCGGCATCAGGATGGGACCCTGCAACAGGAGGTTCAGCCTTGCTGGCAGCTGCCAGAGTCCATCCACCACCAGTTTCATTAGATCCACATACCACAAACACTGAGGCCAATCGGGAGCTATGAGGATCACTAGACACCTGTGATTCTCGATGCACTGAACCAGACATCCTATGAGAGGCTATGGCAGGAAGACAAACAGCAGACCATCCATCGGCCATGGTTGTGCCAACACATCGAATCTCTCGGACATATGCTCCTTGCGCCTGCTGAGGAACCTTTCAACCTTGCTATTTTCTGCTGACGCCATCAGGTCCAAAACCAAGCTTCCCTAACGCTAAGTCAACTGATGAAACACTATGTCCACCAGGGACCACTCTCCCGGGTCTAAATGATGTCTACTCAGAAAGTTGGCCTGCAGGCTTTCCTTTCCTGCCACATGAGCTGTCAACATCTGTGCGAGATTGTCTCTCTTCTTCATTGGGCAGAGATCAATCTCCTCTGCTAGATTAGCGCTGCCTGTACCTCTCTGACAGTTGATGTAAGTCACCGTGGAGGCATTGTCTGAAAGGACCCACACTGCCTGGTGCTAGATCAATGGAAGAAACCCTACTAGGGCTAACTGCACCACCCACATTTCCAGACGGTTGATGAACCACTGTGCCTGATCCGCTAACCAATTGCGTCATGCAATGTGCTCCCCAGCCAGAGAGACTGGCATCCGTCATGACCACCATCCACTCCAGCGGCTCTAGCTGTATCCCTTTGGTGAGGGTGACTAGAGACAACCATCATGCCAGGCTGCTGCGTACTTCCAACGAACAAAGAAGCCAGTGAGAGAGTGCCGCTTAGGAGACCAATGGGAGTGCAATGACCTCTGCAAGGGACACATATGAGCAGCACCAGGTCCAGAGTCGACACCATGGGCCCCAGAACCTGTAGGTAGGAGCACACCGATTGCGTCCGCTGTCTCAAGAATTGTTGAATCTGATGCTGAAGCTTCAGGTACCGTTCTTCCGGCAGGAATACCAGCCCCTGAGACATGTTGAAATGAGCACCAAGGTACACAAGATTCTGAGAAAGCGTAAGGTGACTCTTGGCCACGTCTATCACCCAGCCCAGGCTCTGGAGACTGAGGACCTGCTGAGATGTTGCCATGCTCTCTTGCCATGACTTTGCTTGAACAAGCCAGTTGTCGAGGTAGGGATGTACCAGTACCCCCTGGCTCCACAGCTGTGTTGCCACCACTATCATGACTTTGGTGAAGGTGCATGATGCCGTGGCAAGTCCAAATGGAAGGGCCTGTAACTGATGGAACGGCACCATAGGCACTGTGAAATGCAGGAAGCGCTGATGCTCTGTCCTGATAGGCACGTGCAGGAAGGCCTCCATGAGGTTCAGAGAGGTGAGAAACTCGCTTTGTTGTACTGCCACAATAACAGACCGCAAGGTCTGCATTCGAAAATGAGGGACACGCAAGGCCTGATTGACATGCTTCAAATCGAGAATGGGCCAGGAGTCGTCCTCTTTCTTGGGTACCACAAAGTAGATGGAATAGCATTCTTGCCCAATCTGGGCCGGAGGTACTGGGGCGACTGCCCGAAGCTGAATCAACCTGTGAAGCATCTCGATCACTGCACCCGCCTTTCCGGGTGCCCTGCACAGTGACACAAGAAAGCCATCCACGAGAGGGAATACAAACTCCAGAGCATAGCCCTTGCAAATGACCTCCAGGACCAACAGTTGGATGTAAGGTGGACCCAGGCTGCGCAGAACTGTCAGATGACCGCTGATCGGCACAGGCCACTCCTGGGTCCCCCGCATCTCTTTGGGGCTTCCTTGCCACCACCCTGGAACCGGCAAAAGAACCACTTCTGGATCCTCTACCTCCTCGAAAGGAATTCCCCTTACCTGAGTAGGCGGGCTTCTGATAAGGTGCAAATCATGTTGCTTGAAATCTACAGAAATCACAAGATCACCCTCTTCCTTCTGTCGGCGATGGTTTCTAGGCTTAGGCTTTAGCAAATGAGTGGGCTTGGACTCCCTCAGATCCTTAACCAACTTCTCTAGAGCCTCCCTGAAGAGAAGTCTGCCTTGAAAGGGCAGCCTACTGAGGTGCTGCTTTGACGAAACATCCACCGACCAACTCCACAGCCAAAGTAAGTGCCAGGCGGCAACAACCACTGCCATGCTCTTCGCTGATGCCCGAAGCAAGTCATAAAAGGCATCCTCCAAGTAAGCCACTCCCGAGTCTAGCCATAACGATTCAGGCATGGCTGCAACAACTCCTATCTAAGCAACTGATAAGGCCTGAATCCATCACATGCAGGCCTGCGCAACATAGGCTCCGCAGACAGAGGCCTGTAAGGCCAACACATTGACCTCAAAGGCTTGCTTCAGCAGCATCTCCAACTTCTTGTCCTGGGGATCTAGTGCTGCACCCCCTTCTAACAAAATGGCGGTCCTCTTAGCGACTACTGACACCAGGAAATTCACTCGTGAAAGTTGGAAACACTCCCGTTCGGTGGTAAGAATGGGGTAGAGGCGCTGAATGGCTCTAGTGCTGCGCAACCCCACCTCTGGGGAATCCCACTCCAAATCAGTCATCTGCTTTAGTGCCCGATGAACTGGAAAGGTGGTTTCTGACATACTGATCCACTGTAGCAAAGGGTCCTCCAAAGGAGGATCCATCAGTGGTGCTTTCACAGAAAGGTGCAGGGCTGCCAGCGAATCTGCAATCAGCAAACCTAGCTCTTCCCTACAGAAGACTCTAACAATACTGGGATCTTCCCCCACAAGTCTAGAGTCCTCCTGAAGGCCCCCAGGCCTTTTCTCAATCCCAAAAGCATGAAGGGCCCTCCCCGGAGTTCTCTGACCCCAGAGACCCTTCGGATTCCCGATTCTCCTCTGTGTCCACTAATCCACCAGAGGCTATGACTGCCAATGATGTCCTTATGCCAGGGAGCTGTTCCTTGTCTTGCCCGTCTGACCATAGCTGTTCTCTCCCAACTGCATCAGGCTCTGTTTAATACAGTAAGCCTAATGCAACAGGAGGACGAAGTCCGGCGAGAATGGAACAGCGATCGCAGGACTTTGTGCTGGAGAAGGGCCTTGCTCTGCCTGCCACTGAAGGAGAGGCCTCTGCACTGATTGCCGTGGCACTGCCGAGACCCCTGAAGATGGTAAAATGATCACCAGAGATTCCATCAAGATGGCCACTGTTCCTTCCAAAGGAGCGAGAGCCGGGGCCATTGAAGATGTCAACAAGAAACCTCCCACAGGCTGCGAGCTGCGAGGCGATGTTCGCTCCGAGACCGGTGATGTCCTTAATGAATTCCCTGCTTCACGATCCTCTGCCTCGCAGGTCCGGCAGAGCCCAACAGCGGAAAGGTTGCTCCACCTGCTCCCGCAGCCCACACCCCCAGCTTTGTCGGCCAGCATCTGAAATCGAGAACCTCTGACCCCTGATCAGCGCGATGATAAACAGCTGCCCCAAAACCGAAGCTCAGACTAGGGTTAACCCCACTGTCCTGAACAGCTCAGGAAGCAAAGAAGACTCACCAAAATTCCTAGTTGTGTCACCAAGCGGCAGCAAGCCCAAATACCTCTAATCCACTAAAGGGTGCCGAGGTATTAAGCAGCAGGTCTGAAGGGAGAACCAGAGAGCAGAAGATCAAGCCCCTCATGCCTTCCAGGGCTCTACTGCCAACCAAACAATATCGGTCCCCTGAGGCTGCCTTTACTAAACTGCCCAACTTCCTTCCATCAAGCAGGAAACAAACCCTTCTATGGCACCGGAATAGCAGCCACTGCTTACTATATTAGCGCTTATTTCTTATCTTTTTCTTGTCTCAAGGACCTATAGTATAGCCCAGGCTATCAAGGGTTCTATCCCATCTGCTGGAGACCGAGGATACTGGCTTGGTTGGAGGAGCACTCACTCCTTGTAGTGCAACATCACCAAAAGCTAGACTGCTCAGTCTCCATCTGCTGGAAAATGGACACAACCCAGGAGCCTGGAAATGTCACATAATGTTGCACCACTGCAATGGAAAAGGTCCCTGCCAGAGTTCCCGCGACATTCAAAGCTAGCAATTTTTCCTGATTAATACAGATCCCTGAAACTCACCAAAATCCCGCAAAATCCCCATTAGGCAAGGAATTCTGAGGCTCTTTCATCACCCCAGCAAAAACAGCACATTTAAGCACTTTCTCCCCCATCCGAACATTCACCACACCCCAGCTTCTTATTCTAACTTCCCAGCCAGGGACTCAATGCATAAGCATATAGACCAGGAGATAGAGGGCACCCTTGCTGGGTATCACTCTCTCAAAAATGTGATGACACAAAGCAATATCAATATCAAAAAGTCAAAACATATAAAGAGCCTGGGAATCAGCAATCCAAAACCACAAAAATATTTCAAAAAAACAAAAGTGCAATAATAACAAACATGTTTTATTGTCGGGATCTGCCGACAAGAGATGGAGAGGAGAAAAAACTTCGTTGGAGAGTGATTGATCTGGTTCCTTTGGATCCCCGAGGTGGAGACCGGGAGCAGCATCTACAACGCTGCGAACAACGTTGGATTTTTCAACTCAAAACGGTAGCTCCTGCAGGTTTGAATTTGGAGTGCGATTGGTGGAGCTTGCTGTAACTGTGTGTTTTTTCAGCTTTTTTCATCTTTCTCATTCAGTTTTTTGCTGTGTGGGACTTTTTGGCGATTAAAGTTTTCATCTTTCCTTTCTGATGACGCTCTTCACGACAGCCATACAGGGACTCTTTTGGTGTTTTAAAAGCCTGGTGTTCTCGGCGTTCTCTAGGGCGCGCACATTTTGAAAACAGCTTGAACAGAACCTCTTTCGGCTCGAAACATGCATGTCGCTGCTTGGATTTTTTGCTGCCCTATTGTCATATTCTCAGATAAGTGATTTGCACTACTTATATTAAGGTTTTTGAAATTATAAATAAAAGGCCTCTGCCGACACCGAGTGGGGAGTTTTTTCTCCTCTCCATCTCTTGTCGGCGGATCCCGACAATAAAACATGTTTGTTATTATTGCACTTTTGTTTTTTTGAAATATTTTTGTGGTTTTGGATTGCTGATTCCCAGGCTCTTTATATGTTTTGACTTTTTGATATTGATATGGGTATCACTCTCTAGCACAAACTCAGAAGAAAGGCACCCATTAGCAAACACCTTAACTCTGGGGAAGCATAAGACACCTTACTGCCTCATTTCCTTTCTCAAATTTCCTCAACATATACCACAAATAATCCCAAGAGATCGTATCAAATGCATTCTCAATATCAAAGCTCTTCACTTGCTTCCTTTGCACTGCTTCCACACCTGCCAATATGTTCCGTACCTTAGTTATCTTACTCCTCCTGGAATAAAACCCACTTGCTCACCCGCTATTAATTTTGGTAACATGCCAGCCAATCTATCAGCAAGAACCTTATCACAAATTTTGATGTCAATATTCAGAAGAAAGATTGGGTGATACAAGCTCACAGCCAAACCATCCCTACCTTTCCATTACGCACTGCTTTATTAAACATCTCCTTTAAGGGGACAGATATTTCCATTCCCATAATTTTATAAAGGAGTAGAGGAGTATACTAGTGGTTACAGCAACAGCTTAACATCCAGGAGATTGGGGTTTGATTCCCACTGGCACTCCTTGTGAAGTCACTTTATCCTCCCTTGCCTCAGAAGAAAAGGCAGGGCAATCTACTTCTGGTCATACCTTGCCAAGAAAACCCAAGGGCTGCTGGGACACCAGGAGTCAGCATTAACTTGATGGCACTAAAATAATTTTATTTTTTAAAAAACTCCACCCTTAGGCTCTGGACCTGGGGCATTACAGTTTTTCAAGTGCTCTATCACATGGCCTCTCTCCTCAAAGTCTGTTGGGGCTCGCAAAATCTCTTTTTGATCCTCAAAAGAGCTGGCAGCTCAAGACCCCTAAAAAATTCCTCTATCCTTCCATCAATACAGATTCCTCTAGTGTAAAGCGTATGTGGCATCTACTTTGTAAAGGTAACATATGCGCCTTTGTGCTTTATAAAATTACCCCAAGAAAAGTAGGCACACATATTTATCCCTGCTCCAAGGCAGGTGTAATAATATGCATGTATGTGCCAATAAAAACACACAAATGCCAACTACCCCTCACATACTTGCACGCACTCTGCTTTATTCTCTATTCTGGGAGGAGTGCCCTAGTGGTTGGCGCAAGTTACCTCAGGCCGGAAGGTCGGGGGTTTAAATCCCACTAGAGGACAGCAACCTTGGGCCGGAAGGACTGGGGTTTCTAGTCCCACAGGTGCTCCTTTGTGGTCTTGGGCAAGCCACTTAACCCTCCATTGCCCATGTTCCCTGTAAAATAGTTATCTCCAAGTTATAATGCCCTGTTCAATGTAATATCAGTTTGTTCAATTTAAACCGCCTTGATATCATGGAAGGCGGTATATAAGAAATGTTAAATAAATAAAATCACAGTGCATACCTATGCATAGAGGAGGAACCTAATGGTTAGAGCACTGGCTTGGGAACCAAGAAACCAGGGTTTGATTCCCACTAGCACTCCCTGTGGCCTTGGGTAAGTCACTTAACTCTCCATTGCTCAGAAAAATTAAAGTTATCAATGCCCCTGTTTAATGTACTTTACCAAGTTTAAGTTACAATGTAAACTGCTTTGACTGAAATGATAAAGCGGTATAAACAAACCTGTCAAATAAATAAAAAATAAAAATAAGAGTAGTGGAAATTTACATACTTATTATATGTGTAAACTGCAGCAGTCATCGATGCGCACAAATAATATGAGTGTGATCCTGTAAGTATACATGTGGAGTCCACTACACATACTTTCAGTATGGGCATACAAAAAAGCAGAGCATACATTATAAGTGGCATTTTGTAAATCGGTGTCCAAGTGCACTCGGGGACATCCAGGGTAAAACGTGCAAACACACACCAGGGACAACCATGCTTTGGCTGATTTCAGAAACATAGATGGCTCCGACATGGACATCTGCACCGGCATCCACATAGATTTCACCACTAGGGAAGTAAGAGGAGGTGTCTAACTCATGCATGTCTGCAGAAAGGAACGTTCATCAGCACGGCTAACAAAATCATGAGCCCTTTTTGCCCATCAGTATTCGTTATCAACATTGCAAATATAGGGGACGTGAGCATACCTCCTTCTCAACACCCTCTGGATGTTTGGCTGACAAAACAAGCACTTTTCCCATGCCTATTTGTGCCTGGAGCAGGTATAAACTATGACGCAGCTTGGGACATCCAGGGCAGTTGTGAAATCGAGTGAGGATGTCCAAGTTCTGGGGAAAACCTCAGACATGCCTACACTATGCCTCCATTCTGACTTGGACATCCTTGTGCTGGGGACAGTGTAGTTACTCACCAGTAACAGGTGATCTCTGGGAACAGCAGGAATTTAGTTTTCACATATGGGTGACATCGGTACCGATGCAGTCCGCACAGAAACGCTCCCCAGCATCCAACTGGAAAGCTTTTGGGAGCACTCCACTGCGCCTGCATGACTGCCTTCCCACCTTCCCAACTCCCTCTCTTCGGCTGAGTTTGTAGCTGAGAAAAGAGAGTAAATGAAACCCAATAACTCCTAGGGGAGAAGGGCGAGTTGTTAAGACTAAATTCCTGCTGTTCCTGGAGATCACCTCTTACAGGTGAGTAACTGCGCTATCTCCAGGAACAAGCAAGAATGTAGTCTTCACATATGGGACTCCCTAGCTCCCAGATGAATTCAAAACTGGTGAAGGTTCGCCTCAGAGTAGGCTCGAAGAGGTTATGCATCCTTCATGGATTTCTGGTATCGTCAAAGTCCGGGACGGAGGGTAGGAGTTGCTTCTAAGTCTGAAAGAGGTGCTGGAGTACAGCTTGACCAAACATGGCATCCCAGCGGGAGTCCTTGTCCAAACAGTAATGGGCAGCAAAGGTATGGACGGAAGACCAAGTTGCTGCCTTGCAAATTTCGTCGATGGCTATTGAGTGTAGGTTTGCCATCGAGGTTGCCATGGCGTGAATGTTGTGAGGGGTGACATGCCCTTCCAGGGAGAGTCCCGCTTTGTCATAAGCAAATGAAATGCAGTCCGCTATCCATCTTGAGAGCATACGTTTAGGTACAGGGAAACCCAGGTGACTAGGGTCAAATGAGATGAACAACTGCGAGGTTTACGATGATCTCGGGTCCTTTGGAGATAGAAAGCCAATGCACATTTGCAGTCAAGAGTGTGCAGAATTGCTTCCACTTGAGATGCATGCAGTTTAGGAAAGAAGATTGGAAGGTAAATTGACTGGTTTAAATGGAAAGGAGACACCACCTTTGGCATAAAGTGTGGGTGAGTCTGAAGGATGACTTTGTCATGGTGGAACCGGGTATAGGGTGGGTCCGCCACCAAAGCCTGAAGTTCACTAATTTGTCTAGCTGAGGTGAAGGCAATTGGGAAGAGTACCCTTCAAGACAGGAACTTTAGTGAGGTCATGGCTAATGGTTCAAAGGGTGGCTTGAGAAGCTGCGCTAGAATGACACTGAGGTCCCAAGCCACCTGAGGTGGCTTAATGGGCTGTTGGGACAGCAGGAGACCTCTCATGAAACATGCTACTAGCGGTTGTGAGGACATGGGCTGTCCATCCAGTAGGTGGTGAGAGGCCGCAATGGCACCGAGGTGGACTCTCACTGAGTTGGTTTCCAGATCTGTTGAGACAGGTGGAGAAGATACTGGAGAAACGACTCCACTGGGGCAGAAAAGGGATTGAGATCTTTCTGGGAACACCAGACAGAGAATCTACGCCACTTAAAAACATATGAATGTCTGGTGGAGGGCTTTCTAGAAGCCAAAAGGATCTCCTTAACCTCTTGTGTAAGGTCGAAGCCTTGTAATGCTATGCTCTCAGCAGCCAAGCTGTGAGATGGAGAGACTGTGGATTGGCATGGAGAAATGAGCCATTGTCCTGGAGATTGGGAGCAGATCCCAATCACAGAGGACGAGTCTGAGTCAGATAAAGTAGCAGTAGAAATCATGAATGCCGCGGGCAGTAAGGGGCTAAGAGAATCATGGAGTCCTTGTCAGACTGAAGCTTGCAAAGCGTCTTGGGAATGAGGGGTATAGGAGGGAAAGCATAAAGCAGAGCCTGTCCCCAGTGTAGGTGGAAGGCATCCATCTGCTGGTTGTTGGATGTCTGAGTTCTTGTGCAGAAGCAAGGGACTTGGCATTTTCAGAGTCGCAAACAGGTTTATGTCTGGAGTTCCCCAGGTCTGGAAGATGTAGAATGTTGTGTCCGGATGGAGAGACCATTTGTGAGGAAGAAGGACCTGACTCAGCTTGTCAGCCAAGACACTGAACTCCCCCAGGAGGTACACCACTTGTAGGTGTATTTGATGAGAAATGGCAAAGGACCAGAGGTGTATCGCCTCCTTGCAGAAGGCCCATGAGCCTGTTCCTCCCTGCTTGTTCACAAAGAACATGGTAACATGATTGTCTGTCCTGACTAGGACCTGTTGCATCCTGAGGTGGTGTTGAAACACTCGGAGGGCATTTGAGATAGCACAAAGTTCCAAGAGATTGATTTGGAGTTGTGACTCTTGCGATTTTAGGGAGGAGTGGTCTAGTGGTTAGGACAAGGTACTTCAGGCCGGAGGGCCGGGGGTTCAAGTGCCACCTGGGGACAGCAATCTCAGGCCGGAGGGACTGGGATTTCTAGTCCTACAGGCACTCCTTGTGGTCTTGGGCAAGCCACTTAACCCTCCATTGCCCTTGCTCCCTGTAAGTATTAGCGTGTGTGTCTCATATCCCCTCGTGTTAAATGTATCCCCCAATTGACCGCTTTGACCCGGTGAAAAGCGGGATATAAATACAGCTAAATAAATAAATAAATGATTGTCTGTCCCGACTAGGACCTGTTGTGTCCTGAGGTGGTGTTGAAACACTCGGAGGGCATTTGAGATAGCACAAAGTTATTTTTATTTTTATTTATTTAGACAGTTTTTGTATACCGCTTTATCCTTCAATCAAAGCAAGTTCCAGGAGATTGATTTGGAGTTGTGACTCTTGCGATTTTCTGGAGACCACCACCACTGTAAGGATGTGGTTAGAGGGGCACTGACTTGGATCCCGACTCGGAGATGGCCAGAGACCTGCTTCCACTGGGAGACAAGAGTCCACTGGGCTGTCTGCATATGTAGTCGGGCAAATGGAATGACATGTACTGTAGAGATCATGTGTCCAAGGAGCTGCAGCATCTCCTGGGTGGTCAGATTGTCTCGTAGGAATGTCTGGGACGCTAGTTCGACTAGAAGGGCACAATGGAGTTGGGGCAGAAACGCCCAGGACTGCTGGGTGTTAAGTAGGGCTCCAATGAACTCTAGTTTTTGAGTTGGAGTGAGCTGGGATTTTGGGAAGTTTATCACAAATCCCAAGTGTTGTAGTACTGTAATGGTACGATGCAAGGAAAGCAGTACCTCCTGGGAGGTGTGTGTTTTTATCAGCCAGTCGTCTAAGGAAAGACGAATATCCCCAGAGACCTTAGGTATGCAACTATGACCACCATGCACTTTATGAAGATTCTTGAGGCAGAGGCGACTGCGAAGGAATGGACTCTGCATTGATAATGTTTTCCTTGAAAGGTGAAGTGTAGATGTATCCTGGATGGATGAAGATATGTGTGTACGCCTCTTTCAGATTTCGAGAACAGAGCCAGTCTGGAGATAGGAAAGAAGAGTCCCGAGAGAGATCATCTTGAACTTTTTATGGACTAGAAACTTGTTGAGGTTTCTGAGGTCCAGAATGGGTCTGTATCCTCCGGTTTTCTTTGGAATGAGAAAGTACGGAGAGTAGAAGCCCATTCCCTGTTGGAATGTTGGGAGATCTTCTATGGCACCCTGAGACAGAAGAGAAGACACCTCATCCTGTAGGAGAGCAACAAATAGGGGTTGCATTTGATATTCCCCCTGTGAAAGTGGAGGGGGGCAGAGTCTTCAAATAAAGTTTGTACCCCGAAGGCATCGAGAGTTCTCGATTCTCAACCTGGAGGATTAGAGAAGTGAGTTTTTGAGCTTGTGATTTGGCGCATCTCCATTTCAATCACCATGGAGTGGTGGGGAAGTTGTGGCTTTTGGAAGCCTGGACATTCTGGTACCCGATACATGGTATCGAGACGCCGACTGTGAGGTGAGACCGTGAGGGGAATCTCCAACATATGGAGCATAAGGTCATGAAGGATGCGGTGCACCGGCAGCATGGCTGCCTCTTTGGATGCTGTTGGGTATTGGAAGATCTCTAATTCCTCTGCCCTTGACTCCTTCTCAGATGTTACCATGATAGAGAGATGCTTAGCTAGGTCTCAAATGAATTCCTGGAAGGACATGTCTTCAAGAGGCGACATACATCACTGTTGAGGTGGGGAAGGATTCAAAGGAAGGTCCCGGGGCCCCCAGGATTTGAGCGACTCCATATCTGAAAAGGAAGAATCGGAATTAGAGGACTTGAATTATCAACAGGCATGGCGTTTGCCCAAAGCTAAATGCCAGTACAGATGCTCCAAGGTATCAGCCTTGGTGAGCTGTTTAGGTTTGTTACCGGCATCGGTGATAGTTTCAAGGGAGGGCATGGGTGGAAAGAGATGTCGATGTCATCTGGAAAAGCCCTGATGTCAGTACCGGAACTGGTACTGACAGGGCGGTGCCTGGAGCCAATAGCTTGATAGGTACCGAGCTGCCAGGAGAGCTGCTAGGTTCTGCTCAATGGCCAGAATGCGCTGTTCCATTGAGGTTGCTGATGCCTGGGTATCGGTTGCGGGTGTTTGTGCTACCGTCCCAGAACATGGCACCAGTAGATTTCTGGAGGTTAAGGCCTCAGGAGCATCCTGGGGCCCCTCGATGGCTTTGTAGGACAGGGTCTCCCCTGGGGCTGTTTGGCAGGCCGATCCACCTCTGAAGCAACGCCCGAGGGATCTCTATGCTTTGAGAAAGATCTACTCTGGAGGTTTTCTCAGACTTCGATGCGGACTTCTGCCTGGACCAGTGGTTCTCAACCTTTTTTGTACTGTGACCCCTTTTACCATTGGTCAACTTGTGATGACCCCCAATGATAAAATCAAATGTGTCTCTCTTCCTTTACCGTTAACGCATTGTCACTGTAATCATTTGTTGAATTATATTATAGGCATTTGCATTATGTTTTTATTTATAAAATTTACTTATTTAAACCACAATAATTAATCCCAATAACAAGTAACAATATTGGATTTCAAAATTATTAGGATTTTGTAGTCAAATCACTAATATGAAATAAAATTATTTTTTCTACCTTTGTTGTCTGACCAATTTATTCTCTGATTATGCTGGCCCCGATCTGAGGCTTCTGCTTTCCTGTCTTCTCTTAGCTCTCTTTCTGTGGTCTATGGTCCATCTGACATTTCTTATCTCTTCTTTCGTTTTCTTCACTTCTTTCCATCAGCCTATTACCAGTCCCAGTAACCCTCCCCAGTGTCAGCCCCTTTCCAGTCCTCACTCCCAGTACCTTCCAATGTCAACTTGCATTCCCATGACCTCCACTGGTGTCCGTTCCCTTCCAATCCCCCTCTTTCCCCACTGACCAATCCCTTCTAGTACAAATACCATGGCAGCCCCTCTCAGATCCATTCCCTTCCAGTTCCATTCTCCCATCCCCTTGTATCAGCCCATTTGTAGCCTTAGCCCCCAGTTTTCTTCCAGGGCCAGCAGCTCTATCCTCCCCTCCCAACAATCAGCCCATTCACAGTCGAAGCCCCCCAATCAGCTCACTTCCAGTGCTAGTACCCCCTCAACTCCATTACCAGTGCTAGCCTCCCCTAATCAGCCCAATACCAGTCCTACCCCCCATCAGCTCATTACCAGTCCTAGCCTCCACTAATCAGCCCATTTCCAGTCATAGCCCCCCCGATCAGCTCATTTACAATGCTAGCCTCCCATCAGTCCATTACCAGTCCTACCCCACCCCATCAGCCCATTACCAGCCCTAGCCTCCCCTAATTAGCTCATTTCCAGTGCTAGTCCCCCCTCAACCCCATTACCAGTGCTAGTCCCCCCAATCAGCCCATTACCAGTCTTACCCCCCATCAGCCCATTACCAGTGCTAGCCTCCTCTAATCAGCCTATTTCCAGTCCTAACCTTACCGATCAGCTCATTTCCAATGGTAGCCCATCAGTCCATTACCAGTCCTACCCCCTTATCAGCCCATTACCAGTACCAACCCCCCCTTGATCAGTCCATTCCCAGTCCTAGCCTTCCCTAATCAACCCATTACCAGTCCTAGCCCCCCCATCTGCCCATTATAATCCTAACCCGCACTGTCTCTCCCCTCTGTCCAGCATTTATCCCCATCTGTCCAGTATGTCCCCCTGTCTCTCCCCTTTGTCCATGTCAGTCCTTCCCTCCCTCCCTCCATGCCAGCCCTCCTCTGTCCATGTCAGCCCACCTCTGTCCATGTCAGCCCCCTCCCTCCATGTCAGCCCCCTCCCTCCATGTCAGCCCCGTTGCAGATTCCCTGCCCCCTCCTCCCCCCTCTCCCCATGTCTGCCTCCTTCTTCTGCAGCCGCGGCTCCCTATCTCTTAGGGAACTGCGGCTGTGCCTGTGAAGCCGTTGCAGAGCCTTTCTGTCTCTAAACGGGCTCCATGCAGCATTGTCCCACCTCCAAAGGAAGTGGTAAACAACTTCCTTTGGAGGCGGAACAATGCTGCACGGAGCCTGTCGCGAGAAGGAAGGCTCTGCAACGGTTTTACAGGCATAGCTGCGGTTCCCTAAGAGGCAGAGAGCCGTGGCTGCATTAGAAGGGAGGCGGTGAGTATGCCGCTGCCAAGAAGCGGACTCGGCAGCGGCAGCAACTTGTGCGTTTTTTTTTTAATGGCGGAGTGAGGCGACCCCTGCTAAATCCTGTGGCGACCCCCATGGGGGTCGCACCCACAGGTTGAGAACCGCTGGCTTGGACTTTGAGGATACCTAGGATTCATGGGAGGAGGATGAGGACCTCGATGAAGTGGATGCCAAGAATACCGCATCTGAAGCGAACAGTGTCCCAAATTTAGAGGTCCGGTTCTGTAGACCTCTTTTAGTTATCTTTTGACAGAGGGGACAATCTGTTGGCTGGTGTTCTGGGCCAAGGCATTTTAGACACCAGTCATGTGTTTCAGTTACTGAGATGATGCTGGCACACTTGGAATATTTTTTGAAACCACTAGCTAGTTTCTTCATGCCTTCAACGGATGGGAAGGCCATGGTAGGCTTAAGGCCTGAAAGAGCGTTGACACATCCTTTTTAAAAATAAAAAACCCCCAAAAACTAAAAGGAGGACATGACCAAGGTGGCGGCGTGCAGTTGAGGCAGAGCAGCAGTGTTTTTCCTGTTCGAAGTTTTCTTTTCTTGTTTATGGCTCAGAAGAAGAAAGGGAAGGGAGCGACTAAGAATGGTAAAGCTGCCCCGAAAGTCCCCAAACAGCCATCGATTCTTGCAAAACTGCAGAAGATCCCTGTTGATGGCAAAGCTGTGAGTGAGTTCTCTGCTGCAGGACTGGATGGTGGTAACCAGTCACTGCTTGGAGACGCTATCAGCTCGAACCCGCAGCACTCAACTTCACTGGACAACACTCCCCAGTGGTTTCGATCAGAGTGTTTGTGGATTCAACCCCCTCCCCCCCCCCTTTCTCCAGGGTGGGGAGTTTGAAGGACCCAGTGGCTTTAGCTTCACAATTCTCAGGCCGGGAGAAGGTGACTCTTCTTTCAAGAGAGAAAGTTGGTGAGGATTCCCCAGTTGTTTTGCCAACACGGTCCAGGACCCCCGAGTTGGGGGATTTAGGAGCTTCTCTCTCTCCTTTTCAGGTAATTGTGCCATCTTTATCTTCGGATGTTTTGCTGACATTGATTTGGAATTGGTTACTTCTGCTCCAGGAGACGGTCTCAGAGTGTAGCTGAACTAAATGTTTTGGTTCAAACTAAGTTCAATAGCTCTGAAGCAAGAGACTTTATATCAAGAAATATCTACAAAAGTTGTTGATTTGGATAAGAGAATTTCTACAGTTGATCAAGTTATTGAAACTTTAGTTAAGGACAGAATTATGGCCATCGAAGCTCCAAGAGATTACACAAAGCTAAGCTTTCAGATTTTACTATTGCCTGGGTTTTATTTAATATAAATTTTAACTTTTGGCTATAAGTTTAGGAATATTTAGACTGCCTTCATTCCTTGCATAGCCATTAAATTAGATATCAAAGTATACCCTCAGTTCATATAAGGTCTACTGGCCAGGGACACTTGTGATATATAGTTGCTTGGAATTGAAGTACACATTTGCTTTTAGATTTGCAGAGACCTAGTCTTCTATTTAAGTCTCCTACTTAATTTTGCAGCAAAGGTATACATTTAAGGTTACAGGGTCCTTTGCATAGTGGGATGATACAGAGAAGTAAGATTTCACTTTGAACTTTTCAGTTTCCATTGTTATATTACAAGCCTGCTTCACAGGGTGTGGTTAATTGAATCAACTCTGCAGCCTGAGCAAGTTATCTGATCCAATTCTGGTCATCACAGCTCCAATAGACTACACAAAGCTAAGCTTTCAGACTTTACAATTGCCTGTTTATTTTTAATATAAATTTTAACTTTTGGCTATAAGTTTAGGAATATTTAGACTGTCTACATTCCTTGCATAGCCTTTAAATCAGATATCTGCGTGTACCCTCAGTTCATATAAGGTCTACTGGCCAGGGACACTTAACTTCCCACCTACCCTACCCCTCACCCCACCCGCTCCAGGGTTGTATTGCCTATATAGTCATCATATATATATGACATCTGTCGTTTAATTAGGTGTTACACCCACCTTTTCTCCTTCTCCTAAGACTGCTTTATAACAGTCTTAATCAGCATGTTGTATATTCAATGCAATAACTGTGGTGCTTTCATTCTAAAAAGAATCATTTGGAACCTAAGAGCTTGCCCTATATGCCTCAAGTTAGCTGCTATGCATAAAGAATTTACTCTACTAAGGAAGAATTAAATGCAATTAAATACACCTCTTCTAGGATACAAACTGAACAAAATCCACCACTGTTCCCACAAAGAATCAAACAGTCTAGGAACAAATAGATCACAATGGGCTCTGGTAGGTTGTGACTTGTAACACGGAGACAACCTCTACATCAAGAGATATCCCTGCATAAAGCCTTCTCTGCCTTGGATAATGAGGGTGCCCAATCCATGGAAAATGGAAGTGCCCTTAAATGAGAGAGTCAATGCCCAATCTACTGATAATGCAACAAATATGAAGAAAAATAATTACAAAACAGAAAATTACTACCATTTGGAGATTCCATCATCAAAGGCACCAACTTAGGAACACAGTTCAAAAGAGAGATGGTCAAATGCCTCCCAGGCTCTTCAGCCAGCAGGAATATGAACCAAATTGTTGGTATACTTAGTGCAGAAAGTGAGTACTCCAAAACTGATATTGTCATCCACTTGGATACAAGTGACCTGGCTAGAAGCAATGCCTCTGCAGTTCAAAGGGACTTCCAGACTTTGGGAAAGAAACTCAAGCCCATTATTAACACAATAGCATTCTGAGAACTTCTACCTGTTCTTGGTAAGGGGGCAGAAAGGCTGCATAGCATAAACAACTTTAATATATGGCTCCAAACCTGGTGCAAACAAGAAGGATTTAGATATATAGGCAACTGGGGAAACAGATGGATCAATAAGAGACTAAACTGTGCTAATGGACTACATCTCTTTGTCTCAGGGAAAAGGATCTTAAGTGAAAATTTCAGGCAGTATGTGGACAGGCATTTAAACTAGTGAAAGGGGGTGATGGATGGAGAAGGACAAGTTCAGGACGTTTACTATGTAATACTGGTTTTGGATTTATGATTCGTACATGATTTATGACTCTGTAATAATCTCAAGCACCCTTTGATATTTTTGGAGGTTTTTCTTGGAGATAGCACTGGGGCAACAACCAGATGGGTCAATGAATTGTTTGCAGATTGACTATGTCACTCCATCCATAGAAAAGTTCATACTGAGGTAAAACAATCTGAACAGTCAGAAAAGCTGAAATCAATACCACAATCAACATGTAAGGTGGGATAGGTTAGTAAGATTGTTAGTTTTGAATCATTCATCTACAAATCAAAACTCCCTTCTCCCTCAATTCATTATTAAAATTCATAGGGAACACACAATGAGTAAGGAGGTAGCAATACTACATAGGGAAAGGCTTTCCTCCCTCCATTTGGCCTGCATCTCCATTTCCCACCCATTCTTCCAGCTGCTGGGACTCCAAGAGTTCATTTGGCCATCCATGCACATACAGACTTTCTTTGCCCTGCCTGGAGCTTACACCCCATTCAGTCCCTCCCTCATTCTCACTGTCCTACACTCACAATGATTCTTGATAGGAATCTGCTGCTGTTTTTCATACACAGTTAAAAGAAAACATTTTTATGGACGGCATATATCCATGAACTTGCCCATCCATACCGTATTTACCTATTTATTCACAAAAGACAGAAAGGCAAGGCACAGCTGGCAGATGTAAGAAATGTTCCACAGGCCATGGAGGGAGTGATATTAACAAAGAAGAACTACTGCTATTTTGACAGATGACAACTTTTGAACAATATTACAAATTAAGAAAATTCTTAACACTTCACCATTTCTGCTCTGCTGTAGGTATAGTATGATGTGCTATCTGCATAATGCCCCACCCTATGTAATAATCTATTTTTCATTTTCAGCCTCAGTTCCCCCCGCATCCCCCTCCCCTCACATAAGAAGGGTGAAAGCAGAGAAGAGATCCTGAAATGTTACTGTATGGAGGGAATTAGGCAGTTCTTACTTAAACCCAAACAGAGTCTTCTTTCCCCTGAAATACAAAGAATGATCAGTGCAGCAATTTTTGAAGGAAGGAGCAGCAAATAATGCTTACTCAGTCCAATATTACCCAAAATAAAACACACCCCTCTCATAGGCCTTAATCTTTACACACAAGCCTTTTGTCATTCAAGACTCACATATACTTCTTCACATCCCAAATGCACTATTCTGCTGCTATGCTGTAAGCCACCCTGGGTCCTTTTTTGGACATGGTTAACATAAATCTAAAGCATACTGTATTTCTACATACCCCACTCCCACACATTCTACAAACAACAACACAAATGCACATATGCTGACCAGCTACTGCTCATTTCTTCAACCCACATTCTTTCCTCCACAATTGCTTTTCCCCAATTACTCATCTTCAATTTCAGTCTTTTTTTTTTCAAATCAGCACATTCCCTTCTTTCCCTTTGCAGACTTAATAATTACTTACATTGATCTCATGAGCACCCTGAGAACCCATTAAGATACATTCAAAGTCATCTGGTTAAACTGACCTGTGAACAAATGTAGTTACTCACCTGTAGCAGGTATTTTCCATGGACAGCAGGAATAAGTCCTCATGTATGGGTGACATCACTGACAGATCCCGTGAGGGAATGCTCCCCAGCTTCCAATGGAAGCTTTTGGGAAGATCCATCGCTCATGCACGCCTGCCTTCCTACCTGCCATGGTACCATCTTCTCCAGTAGAATACAAAGGCTGTGGCCTAAAAAACAACTTCTCGGGGAGGTGGGAGAATTGTGAGGACTTATTCCTGCTGTCCATGGAGAACACTTGCTACAGGTGAGTAATTATGGTTTTTCCCGTGAACAAGCAGGAAGTAAGTCCTCACATATGGGACTCCCAAGCTACAGGCTACCGAAAACTAAGGAGGCCAAAAGCCCAACGGGGCAACAGAATCGGAGAACAACAGAAACAGCATGAATAGTCCCTTTAGGGGACTTGACTGATGCAGCATCTTCAGTGTTAGGCATCCCTGAGGAATACACTTTTTGGTAGCCTGGACGGACAGAAGGGCCGCTGGGAAGGAATTAAAACCTAATTCCCAAAGAGATGCCGGAGCACGACTTGGCTGAAGTTGCTGTTGCATCAGGAATCCACATCCAGACAGTAATGAGCTGTGAATGTGTGGACCGAAGAACACGTTGTAGCCCTGCAGATCTCCTTCATGGAGGTTGAGTGCAAGTTGGCCACTGACGCAGCCATGGCTTTGACATTGTGAGTCATGATATGACCATCAAGCTCAGGCCTACCTAGGCATAAATGAAAGAGATGCAGTCTGCTAGCCAAATCGACAGAGTGTTTTTGGAGATGGCAGCCCCCAGTGTGCTGGGGTTAAAAGACCTTCGTGTAGAAGACTTGCGGGAGGCCAGAAGGCCTTTCTTAACGTTCTCGGGCAGGTTGAGTGCCAAGAGGACTACCCACTCAACATTTATTCTGTGAGGGCCAAGGACAGAATGTTGGGATGCCTCAGGGTCCCATCCTCCTGAGAGATGAGATATGGGACAGAGCCCAGTCATAGAGGCTCCCTCTGAGAGAGCTGGAGCAGCAGGGGGAACCACAGCTGCTCGGGCAATAAGAATCTTTATCTTTATTTGTGCTTGATATACTGCCCCAGGCGGCTGTAGCTTTGGAGTGGTTTACAATAAAACACAATGGCTGCAGGAGAAAACAAGAAAGGAACGCCAAAGTATGACAGGAAAGCATGAGTATGGAAAGAACAGGAAAAGTCAAAAGGCAGCAAAGTAGCGGTTGCGGGCAGAAAAGCATTTCAGGACTGGGAGGGCTATGGGTAGCCTGCTAAGTGGCAGAGGGAGGGAGCTTGAATGCAATAGTGAAAAGGTAAGTTTTTAAATGTGCCTTGAATTTCAGGAATGAAGTTTCAGAGCGTATGTTTATGTTTATTAAAAATTTTTATACCGCCCAACACCAAAGGCATCTGAGCGGTTTACAATCGTTAAAAATACAGGCTGCGTGGAAACAAGAAAGGAACGCCATTTAAAATAAAAGTAATAGAGAAGGGAGAGAGAAAGGACAGGAAAGCAAATTGCATAAAAAGACATCGTCAAGGAAGGGGGGAGGGGGACAAGGACAGAGGGGGAAGGTCAAACGCCAATCTGAACAGGTATGTTTTGAGTTGTGTTTTAAAGGACTTATAGGACTGTTCTGAGCTGAGGTACGGGTGGATTCAAGGTGAGCCTGCGAAGGGGAGGGAAGAGACATGCGGTTAATGTGGATGGAACGGAGCAAGTGGTGAGGAGTGCGGAAGTGAATCTGGTCTGCGAGGTAGAGAGGAGTGCCTGTGTGAATTACCCTATGTGCGAACGTAAGGATCTTATACTGAATGCGAAATGAAACAGGTAACCAATGTTGGTGCATAAGAAGGGATGATGGTATGATGGGAGGCGAGTTCCATAAGGTGGGGCCCAAATAGAAAACAGCAGAATTCCTGGTCCGTTCAAGTTAGGCATGAGTGACTGTGGGAAGAGCCAAACAATGGAATGGAGGGACCTAGGGAGATGGTGAGGGGTGTGAAACTGCAGCAGATTTGAAAGATATTGCGGGGTGCCAGTATAGATGGCCTTGTGGACGACAAGGATTTTGTAATCGATCCGGAATTTGAGAGGAAGCCAGTGCAGATGGATCAGAAGTGGAGTGATGTGGTCGCGCCGTGATGAGTGTGTGAGAATATGTGCAGTGGTATTTTGTAGAAGTTGGAGGCAACGAAGCTGGAAGAGTGGAAGGCCTGCGAGTGCAATACTGCAATAATGTAACTTGGACATAACTAATGAAAGGAGGAGAGTCGTGAGGGAAGACATAGTGAGGATGGGACGAAAGGCATGAATCTGACAAAGAAAGAAGGAGGACTGCTGAATCAGGGAAGAGATGTGCTCATGAAAGAAGAGGGAAGAGTCAAGTGTGACTCCGAGATATCCTAGTGATTGGACAAGCAGAATAGGCGTGGAAGCAATCTGGGGAGTGAGTGAAGGACAGGGCACATGAAGACTAAACCAGATGACAGCCGATTTGGAAGCGTTGAGATAGAGGTGATTTGCAGATAGTCACAAGTAAACTGAGGCTAGGCATGAGTTTATTGAAGAGAGATCAGGTGACTGGGAGCTAGTATGAAAGAGAAGGATAATATCGTCAGCATAGAAGTAAGAGGAAATACCAGTTTGTTGGATGAGTAACGCAAGTGGTGCTAGGAAAGCATTGAAAAGAAGTGGAGCCAGAATTGAGCCCTG
Source organism: Ichthyophis bannanicus (assembly GCA_033557465.1). Lineage (NCBI taxonomy): Eukaryota > Metazoa > Chordata > Amphibia > Gymnophiona > Ichthyophiidae > Ichthyophis > Ichthyophis bannanicus. Next base: position 137,564,703 of record CM066042.1, read on the forward strand.
GGGAACACCATAAGTGAGAGGAATAGTGGAGGACATGGAGGTGCCACAGGAAACAGCAAAGGAGCGAAGGGAGAGAAATGACTTAAACCACCGAAAGACAGAACCACGGAGCCCATGATCGTAGAGACGGGTGAGCAGAAGAGAGTGGTCAACTAAGTCAAAAGCTGCAGAGAGGTCTAGTGAAACAGCGGAAGAGACATCACCTCGGCCGTGGGCTACGTGTATTTCGTTAAGTAGTGCAAGGAGGATGGTTTCCGTGCTGTGGCCTGACCTGAAACCATATTTATTTTATTTTATTTAGACAGTTTTTGTATACCGCCTTATCCTTCAATCAAAGCGGTCACAACACAATTGGGGGATACATTTAACACGCGGGGATATGAGACACATACACTAATACTTACAGGGAACATGGGCTATGGAGGGTTAAGTGGCTTGCCCAAGACCACAAGGAGCATCTGTGGGACTAGAAACCCCAGTCCTTCCGGCCCAAGGTTGCTGTCCTCTACTGGGATTTGAACCCCCGACCTTCCGGCCTGAAGTACCTTGCCCCAACCACTAGGCTACTCCTCCCTGGGGTCTGGGGTGGAGTGCATGAACAGCATTCTAAGTAAGAAGGCAATTTGGAAAAGACAATCATCATGCCCCTGTCGGCCTGCAGCTTCAGCAAAGCCTTCGCCATGAGCGGAATGGGAGGAAAGGTGTATAGCAGGCCCGCTCCCCAGTGTATGAGGAAGGCATCCAAAATCAGCCAGCCGTGATCCTGGAGTAGAACTGATTCACCTGGGCGATGCGTGGGGTGGCAAAGAGATCTATTGCGGGAGTACCCCACTCCCGAACAATCTACCCCGCAACCTCCTTGTTGAGGGTCCACTCATGTGGCTGGAGGACGTGGCTCAGCTGGTCTGCCAGGAAGTTGAGTCCCCTGGGTAGATAGGTAGCTCTCAGCTCCATCCCATGAGCGATGGTGAACTTCCACAAGCAGACTGCTTCCCGTGCTTGTTGACATAATATATCACCACCTGGCTGTATCTATCTGAATAAGCACAGATTGGTTGGAAAAAGGAACCTGGAATGTTAGGAGGGCACTTGTTATGGCCTGGAATTCCAAGAAATTGATCTGATGCAGGCTCTCCTGCTCGGACCACAAGCCCTGCATGTGTAGGCCATTCAGATGAGCCACCCAGCCAAGCTTGGACACATCCATTATCAGCATCCCTGGGGGGGGGGGGGGGGGAGCAACACCTGAAAAGGAAGTCCCCTGAGTAAGTTCTGCACTCCTACTAACAGTGCAAAGACCGGACCAGGGGCACGGTGACCATCACCCGGAGGCGGACAATGGCTTGCTTCCACCGCGTCCTCAGAATCTATTCAGCTTGTCTTATCAATTGATGGCAAAACAAAAGCTTTTTGGTCTCCTCTCAGAGTGAATACTTCTTGGTAAAAATTTATAAATCAATTCACTCAATATCTCACTTGACGTCCACACGTGTATTCCTATATCTAATTCAGGTCTCAGACAAACAGTGGCACCAATGTCTGGGTTTATTATGCTTCCCAGTTACGTGCCCGTTAGCATCAATGACCTTCATGAATCTTATTCTTGCTAATTGAACAGATAAATGTGCTTAGCTTCATATGAGTACTATATCCTATGCTTTTACTGTTCTTACAAATTTCAATCTTATTCTTACTGATTGAATGAATAAAAGTACTTAGCTTCACATGAGTATGCTAATCTTCACTTCAAATGTTCTGACGTGCCCCAACGCCATATTGATAGGCGCCCTCGCGTTTCACCTTACGGGTTCCTCAGGGGACCTCGTAGCTTATATTTCTTTCTGCAAAGATATCAAAATACCTCTGGGAACCGAACTATTATAGTGCTTACTTAGCATGATAACTACCTTTCAGTTACATTGTTTTGTTAAATGCCATACCAGATGCTGCTGCCCACTTATTCTTCAGGAACCTCCGAATCGTGTGTTATGGAAACCGTCTGAAAACACAGCACATGTGGACTTCCTTTCAGGACGTCAGTTTTAAAACCCTATCAGCCGGCATTTCATTGGTTCGTCCGTACTGACACGCCCTCCCTGGTGCTTTCTCCAATAAGGAACCCCCCGCTCTCGTCTGCAACAACATAGCCATCTCCCAAATGCTGTTACTCCTCTCCCTTCTCAATTGATGGGCCAGGGTAGTGACATGGACTGTCGAGGCCATATAGCCAAGCACCTTCAACCTCCCCCAGGCTATCACCTGACACTGCTGTCGGGTATTGCAGACTAGGGCTATCAGCCTCTGCAGGCGATCCATCAAGAGAAAGACCAGAGCCAGAATGGTGCCCAGGAGGGCCCCTATGAACTCCAGCTGTTGAGAGGGCTGGAGGTGAGACTTGGGGTAGTTGACTACAAACTCCAGCCACTTGAGTACCTGGATGGTCAACTGGACCAACTGATGGACTCCAACCATAGTGCAGCTCTTTATGAGCCAGTAGTCCAAGTAGGGGAAGACAAAGACCCCCAGAATCTGAAGGTAAGCAGCCACCACTGCTAGACACTTCATGAAGACTCGGGATTCTGATGCCAGGCTGAAGGGAAGTACTCAGTACTGGAAGTGCCGACCTCTCAGGACAAACCAGAATAATTTTCTGTGAGCGGGGTGGATTGGAATGTGTGTATACGCATCCTTGAGATCCAGGGAGCATAGCCCTTTAGGAAATACGGGAGCCGAGTCCACAGTGAGTCATCTTGATCTTTTCTTGCATGAGGTAGGTATTGAGATCTCGGAGGTCCAGGATGGGCTCCCCCTCCAACTTCTTGGGGACCAGGAAGTACCTGGAGTAGAAGCCCTACCAGACCTGAACTGGAGGCACTGGCTCTATGGTGAGATTGGTTAGCAGAGTGGAAACCTCTACCTGTAGCAGGGTGAGATGCAGGAGGTCTAGGGGATACTTCCTCGGGGGGGGGGGGGGGGGGGAGGAGCAGGCAGCTCAGCAAAGTGCAGCATATAGCCACTTTGACTATCTGTAGCACCCATGTGTCTGAGGTAATGAGAGGCCACCTATGGGCGAACAGGATGAGCCGTCCCCCACAGGAGGGCTGTCCACTGTAGAGACTGGCAGAATGGCTACGCTCTGGAGGAACCAGTCTAAACTCCATTCCAGTTTTGGGTTGTGGGGCCGACTGGGCCTTATGCGGCTTCTTACAATGATGCTGACGAGAAGCCCAAGCTCTTGGCTGAGAGCCTTGTGAGCTCAGGAGGTACTGGCGTTTATGTTGGAAGTAGGTCTTCTTGACCTGGTATTGTCCTTGAAAGCCTGGTGAGAGTGACATGATGCATCTTAGTCTTGCCAGTTTTAGCCTCCACCTGCTTTCCAAAGAGGTTCTCACCCTGGCATGGTGTGTTGGCCAACTTATCCTGGATGCACTGCACCAGGTCCAAGGACTGAAGCCAGGCGAGCCGGCGGGCTCCAATGCCCACCGCCGCAGCCCTGCAGGCTGACTCAAAGATGTCATGAATTTGGAACAGTCCTTGCCGTGGCCCACCAGGCCGCGAAGGTCTCCAGGCCTTCCAGAGGAAGCAGCGGGCTAAATTCAGTTGGATCTCGCATGATATCCTTGAGGAACATGCCCATGTACAACTGGTATGAGAGGACCCTGGCCACCAGTATAGTACTCTGGAAGCACTGCCTGCCAAAGGAGTCCAAGGTTCTCGCCTCCCTACCCGGGGGAAACGAAGAATGCATATTGCTACTCTCGTCTTCTGACTCCAGGGAGAAGGGAATGGCCTTGGCCATATCATGCACGACGTCCTGGAAAAACATATCCTTCGGGGGCAATTTCTGCAGTTCATGAGGAAGAGAGGGGTCCAAGGGGAACTCGGGAGATCTGCTCCTGGACACCTCTGATTCTGCCTCAGCCTCCCAGACAACAGAGTCGGACTCCTAGAAGAATTCAAAGTAATGTCGGGCCTCATCCCGGCATCGACTCTGGCTGCATGGAAAGGAAGAGCACCTCAGACTAATGGTGCATCATGTGCTTCTGTGGTGTCATCGGGGCATCGAACCCAGATATGCTCAATAGGGCGATGGCTGCAAGAACCGCCGTGGAGTCTGATCTTCAACTTGATATGCCTACATTGGCAGGCTGCGTATGGGTCTCGAGGATCGGCTGCACTGCCTGCAATGGTAATGTCCTAGGCACTGAGGGGCCTGCTGGTTGCATGGCCAACACTGCCACCATATGGGCCTAGAGAGCTCAAAGGTGTTCCTCCACTGTCTCCAAAGGCATTGGGGCCAGAATTACAACTTTGGCCACCAGTTCAGGCACCCCTGCAGAGGAATCCACAATGGTGGGGACATAGGGGATTCCTGGTACCCCTCTGGTACACTGGATGATGATTCTTCTTGTTGGGGTACTTTAGCAGGCCGCTCCTGGCCATCACTCTCCATGTCGCGTCCGGAAGGGTTCCGATGTCGATGCATGTGGACCTTGGCCTGGTACTCATGGATGCCCCTTTTCAATAATGGGGTTGATGAAGTCAATTCTGGGTGAAGGTCAACAGAGATCTTTCACTCCAGGGACACTGGGGCCCCTGCAGCTCCAAGTTCGCTCAGGCTCCCCTCTATGCCGATGCCTTTGCAGTGCCAGAGGACATCGAGCTTGATGCTGGAGTTGAAGATGCAGGCCTCTTCTTGTAATCTGCAAGCACAGGTTACAAGAGGCAGACTGGTGGTTGGGGCCCAGGCATTGAAGGCATCAGTAACAGAGATAGTCTGGGCACACTTGGTGCACTTTTTAAACTTGCTTGCTGGCTTCAGTGACATGCCCAGGAACATGGCCTTGGCAAGACTGAATGGTTTGATGGTGCCAGCTGCGAGAAAACAAGATAGAACAGAAAAAAAGGACAAAGACACGAAAAATGAAAGCGACTGCACCAAGGCTGGCACTACCAACGACAGGTGGTGAAAACTAGAGGACCCCGAAGGGGCAAAAGCGAAAACCTTTTTCTGATGATGCAGGAACACGTCCTAGGGCTCCATGGAAAAAGAAGACTGGGGAAGATGGTACCACAGTGGAGCCTCCCAAAAGCTTCCACTGGAAGCTGGGGAGTATTCCTGCACAGGGTTCCGTTGGTAATGTCACCCATACATGAGGTACACAAATACTTTCAGCTTGCATACTATACGATAGCTGTGTAGCCTCCTTTGAAAAGTAACCATAAAGTATCTATGGTAAAAGTATCAACTAATTTGTGACTATATAGGCTACTCAATATCATCCCCATAATTGTTTTATGTTATAGTGGGAAAAAAAACCTACAACTAAAATTTATATAATGCTACAAGCTGTACACATCATTCTACAGAAAAACATGAGAGAGTGCCTGAAAAGTAGTTGCCTTATAAATCACTTTTTCAATGTTCTCCATACCTTGTGTCATACATATCAGAATGCAAGTCAAACTTGTAGGTAGGCTTAAACAAAAGGTGACCTTCCATAAACCCTTGGAGAAGTCCTTTCTTTCTCTTTGCAAGGTTTAACTGTGGAAATACAACAAGTTTTTAAAGATGAGCTATGGAAGGACATACAAGGTTAAAGTTTTAATACGAGCATTCATACCATGCTTTGGATATGAGTATTTTTGTTTGTCTTTCCAAAACATCTCAAGGTGGCTTACAGCCTTTGTTCTCCCCTTTCCTTCTCTCTCACCTAGTCAAAGACATCATCAGACCTGTGGGGAGAGGTGGGGAGGGGGAGAGGGGAACCATGGGCCCTCCACATACATCAAGACAGCGGCAGAGCAAGCTGTTAGCACCATGAAGGGCTTTGATGCACATGCACTCATAATCCGTTGCTCCTGCACTCTCCGATAGGAAGCTTGCTTTGGAGGAGGCAGGCGCAGCAGGCTATGAATGCCCATGCACATGGGTGCTTCCAGGACTGCCGCTGTGCCGACAGCAGCTTGCTCTGCTGCTGTCTTGAAGTATGTGGAGAGACCATGGTGCCGCCCTTGGGGTCTGCAGCCCAACAAAAAATGGTATACTGCCGAACTAGTGACATTAAGGAAAGGTCTCAGGAAAATGGAAACCAACTGGAGAAGTAAGAAAATACAAGAACTCAGATTGCAATATTTCTCACTGCTTAAAGCCTACAAAAAGGCGATCAATACCGCCAAAAAACAATATCATTCCAAAGTATTGTCAAAGGCCATAAACCGTCTTAGGGAACTATTTGAGATTGTTAAATCTCTGACCAAATCCTCAACTAACGATACACGCAAGATCTCTATTAACCCCCAAGCTCTAACTGACCATTTTGCAAAGAAACTCAAACAAAACTGCCATTTCACACCAACCATCCTATCTCATCCAGATAACAACCACATTGAATGGAGTGCCTTCCACCCTATTACAAGCAAACAACTGCTCCACACAATCTCCAAACTGAATACTACAACCTCTCTGAAAGATCCCTGCCCAGTGGCATGGATAAAGGCAACAAAAGCAGAACTCACCCCGGACTTGCTGAACATAGTGAATCAATCATTTCAACAAGGATGCATAACAGAAGACCTCAAAAGGTCAGCAATACGACCATTGCTAAAGAACAAAGCACTAGATAGCAATGACCCCTCTTCATACCGCCCCATTGCAAGCATTCCATTTCTCACCAAGATTATCGAGAAGGTTGTACAGATTCAATTGCAGGACTATATAGACCCATCAGCACCATTAGATGCGCAACAATACGGATTCTGCCCACACCACGGTGTCGAAACCCTCCTATTAGCACTATTCGACGCCATCATCAGAGGCATTAATAATACCAAGTGAGCCTTCATTCTCATTTTTCTTGATATTTCCTCGACATTCGACAATGTAAACCATGCCACACTCATCTACAGACTCTCCCAACTAGGCATTAAGGATAAACTCTTGATTGGTTTAAATCCTATTTCACTAGCCAGACCCAATATGTACAAATAGATCAAGTCGCATCGTTGCCATTTCCACAAGAACAGGGCATCCCGCAAGGCTCCGCCCTCTCTGCACTACTGTTTAATCTGTACCTTCAACCCATCTGTACCATATTTCAACGCTACAAGATAAATTATCACATCTATGCAGACGACATTATGATGTACTCATCTTTCAATGTATCCAACTCTGAATATTACAATATATCCTGCTGCCTAACTGAAGTGGAATTGTGGCTGAAATCAATGAACATGAATATTAATTTCAAAAAGACGGAAGTACTATTTGTAACAAGAAATACGAACTTCACACCACCGACAGAAATCAACATCGGAAACAAACATCTCCCTACCAGTTAAGGCAGAAGTCAAGTATCTAGGAGTCACGCTTGACAGGATGCTCAGCCTTACTCAACACATAAAACAAGCTGTTAAAGCAATATACTTTAAAATAAGGACAATTCAACAACTACAACCGATAATAGATAGCACTGACTTCAGAACTGTGGCCCAAAAACTAATAACAACGAAGAAACCAGTCTGGAAAACGTAACAGATAAAGCAAAGAAAGCCTTTATTATTCCAAGGGGTGAGTGATGCCAAAACCCGACACTGGCCGTGTTTCGTGTGACCTTCCTCAGGGGTATATGGCTCAACACTATCTTGTGTGTTGAATGAACAAAACCTTTTTCTGAAAACGGATCCACGAGGATCATGAACAAACCGAAGGAACCCTTCTTGAGCAGATCTGACAGCCACTGCTGGAATCGTAAAACCAATTTATACAGCTATAATGCCACCTAGATCACCCAACTTTGAATATATTTGTTTGCCACTTATGTAAATAGTTACCTGATGTAATTTTGAATGTAATTAGTTATAGGGCGCGGCATTAATTTGCCACCAAGTCCACCTATTTTCATGTTAAGAGTTAATTTTTTAAAATGCTCTACAATCGTTCCCTGTAAAAGTAATAGCTTGCTATTATTAACGCTTTTATTTATTTATTTATTTGCAGTCTCTTTTATACCGTGCTATTCGACATCAGTGCGGTTTACAATGACATTAAGAGTTGCACATCTCAATTTCGTGATTTGTGCTTACAGTGAAACAGGTATAATAACTTGGGTATACATTAAACAGGAAAATTAAACTTGGGTATGCATTAAGCAGGTATAACAGGTAAAATAGGGTATAAATAACCAGTCCCTTAACAAGGAGACACGATGAATAAATACAGTCTACTTTATGCAACAATATAATGAGATAAGAACATAAGAACATAAGATATGCCATACTGGGTCAGACCAAGGTCCATCAAGCCCAGTATTCTGTTTCCAACAGTGGCCAATCTAGGTCATACGTACCTAGCAGTTTCCCCAAGGGACACAGGTTCCACATATGCGGCACTGCATAAGTTTCTCATGGTGGTTGGAGGAGAAGGTGTGATTGCGAGTGATCAGTCTGGGAATGTGACGTGCATGAGTTTGAGGTGCTGCATTGAGATGTGAGAGTGGGTGGGTGTGGGGGGAAGACTGCAACATCGTAGTGATGAAGAAAGAGGTGACGTTTCAGTGCCTTCCTAAATTGGGAGAGTTCACTGATGGTTCTGATAGTTGCTGGTAGTGCGTTCCAGCAGGATGGAGCAAAGAAGGAGAAGGCTCTGGATCTAGTGAATTGAGAACACTTCGTGCTTGCCTTAGGTAATATGAGAGTATTTGCGGCATTCGATCTCCTTGCTCGATTGGGAGGTGTGATTGAAATTAGGTCAGTAATGGCAGTAGCAGGGTATTTCTTGATGGCTTTATGGGTGATAATTAGGATCTTGAATGAGATCCTGGCTTTTATGGGTAGCCAGTGCAATTGTTTTAGTATTGGGGTAATATGAGAACTTCTTGAGGCTCCATGAAGGATTCTTGCAGCTGAATTCATTGCAAGTTGTAAGGGGTTAGTCGTGCACTTAGGTAGACCATACAAGATCGCATTGGCATAGTCAAAGTGAGGCATTATTAGGGCCTGAAAGACAGTTTGGAAGTCATCAGGCTCTAACAGTTGATGCAGATTGCGGAGGGTCCGGATTTTATGGTAGACCGACTTTGTTATGTTTTTGATATGAGCCTTCATATTAAGTTGCTGATCAAGTGTTACACCTAGGTATCTTACTGTAGTCTTGCATATGATCTCTGCGTCGCGAACCTTGATAGACAGGGGTGGAGTAAAAGCCGGATTCCTGGTGACGAAGAGGGCTTCTGTCTTTTTGAAATTTAACTTAAGCATTTGTGCATTTAGCCAGTCTGTGACAGCGTCAAAGCACCTGATAAGTGGGGATAGTTCAAGATGTTCTGTCGAAATTGGCATGTACATCAAGACGTCGTCAGGCAGTTGATATTAAATGACTGGATGAGATCACAAATGGGTTGCATATAGACATTGAATAGCAAGACGGATAGAGGTGAGCCCTGTGGAACACCTTTAGTTTGGGGGAAGGAATCGGAGTTGGAGGGGCCAGAACGGACATGTTGCCAGCGATCAGTGAGGTATGAAGCGCACCATGACAAAGCTGAAGCGTGAACTCCCTTCTCTCCGAGGCGTAGCAGGAGAACTTCGTGGTCTACGGTGTCAAATGCAGCGGCAATGTCCATGAAGATTAGTGCAAAGCCTTGTCTGATGTTATCGAGACCTAAGGTTATGGTGTTGAATAAGGTTGTGAGTAATGTTTCAACACCATGTGCTTCGCAAAATCTATGCTGGCAGGGATGCAGGGGTGCATTAGTATCTATGTGATCTTGTAATTGGCGTTGGGTAATCTTTTCAATGATTTTCGATAGGAGAGGTATGCTGGAGATAGGCCTGTAGGATTCCATCATCGAAGGGTCCAACTTACTGTTTTTAGGAGTGGTCTGATAGCCGTCTGTTTCAGGCTTCGAGGGAATGTTCCAGTAGAGAATGATACATCAATCAATTTGGATAGGAATGGGCTGAGCTCAGCACGCAGGGCCTTTATCCAGGGAGCTGGACACGGATCGGAGGGTGCTGTTGTAGTGTTTATGTTTAGGATAGTGTCTTGAATGACTCTGTCAGATGGAGTAGAAAATGATGTGATAGTGTGTTGGGACCCACTCAAGAAATGACCAAGAGGAGGTTGTGGGATGGAGAAAGGTAGGCTGGCTGGTATGGTATGGTTTTGTTACCTGTAAACCACCTCTGATCTCTGGAAGAAGCGGTATACAAAAATGTATAAATAAATAAATAGGCAGGCCTCTAGGTCACCTGTGTGGAGGTCACAATTATTTTTTTTTAATTTTTTATTATGGACCACACGATTAGAAATCTTTTTGCAGACAGCATGAATATTTTGACTTGTTATAGCATGATGTATATGCATCAGAATGTGGGAATCTCTTCTGAAACTAATTTCATATCTATCAGATAGCTCTGTAATGCTTCAAAATAATGTGTGCTAGCTAATTAGGCAAAAAAACCCAGTTTTGCTAAAATTCTCAAGTGGGCTGCATCCCAATGTCAGGCAGGCTGCTCTAACCACTAGGCTACACATTGTCTAGCTCATCACTCCAAACAAATCCTCCACTCCCACCCAAAATTTAGAGGAAAGTAAAAGAACAGTTATCCCTTACTATAGAATAAAAATATGATAGATATTCTTACTATAGAATAAGGTCTTTAGGAATGGTTGTTGACTCAGACCTACCAGAGCCGCTTTTCAAAAATTATTTATGCAGTTTCAAAAATACCTAATAAGATAAACTTGCATCAGGAAATATAGAGTGAAAAGACATACATCACTATCCAGGAAAACCACAAGGGAAAAAAAAAAGGAAAATAAAAAATGAAACAGTCTATCATGTGTAGCTAGTCCCCAACAAGGGGGGAAGCTCAAAGGGAAAGTCTCACTCAAAGAAGAAAAAGAGAACACCAATCAAGCTAATGAACAACTTTAAACAGAAAAATGTGGATTGTTCAAGGAATTTTTAATTAGGAATCAACCATAAACCCTTAAAGCAGTGCTTTTCAAGCTTTTATCCCGTTACCCCGTATGACCCCATTTTAACAACTAAAAATTCAGATGACCCCCAGATGATTATGAAATCAAACTGGTAGATCTCCAGCTTCCTTCCCCTCCCCCCACTCATCTAGAACAGGAAGGCAGCAGCAGTCAGCACAGGGTCACTTGTGTCAGTGTGCAGTGTGTGCTTACAGACCCCAGTACTCTGCCTGGGTTTCCAGTCTAACAGTCTAACAGGAGGAGCAAGGGCCTATGAATATTCACTGGCTCACAGGCCACATGCTGACTGGTGACTTGGCATAGGTCACAGCAAAAGTACAGGCAGATGGGGAAATGACCATATATTTCTGTGACCCCTTCCATGATGTGACCCCATTTGGGGTCCCGACCCCAAGTTTGGAAACCACTGCCTTAGAGGTTCCAGAAGGGCCCAAATCCAAGCCCCCAGACATTTTCAAATAAAGGAAAGACTATACATTGCTATAGTGTAAAGAACACATATTTAACATCAAGACATTTCATAATATATTTATAGAGAAAATGTAAATAAATCATTGCACCAAGTCCACATGTTTCCTGAAGCAGTGACAGAAATAACGTCCTTCTTTCTTGAGTACACTTGGATACGAGTGGGCATATTCATATTCTCTGTCTGTCAAACAATCATGTTCTTATGTTCTTAAGTTTTCCAGAAATAAAGGCGTACCACAGAGTCAAGATCTTATACAAATATGAGCAATACCAAAAGAGTAGTTCTCTTCAAACTAAGGAAGATCTCACCAATAACCCCGAAGCATCTAGACTGTCAAAGGGGCTCAAGGTTGTGCTCATCTCATCCAAAGGACTTCCCACTTTTTTCCCCTGCTAGACAGAAAACTTTGTTCACAGACGTTTAGAAGGTGTATTTGGCATCTCCATAATATATCTTAAAAGTCCATCAGAGGGATCCCATCAATTTTAGGAAAGTTCAGTACATGTCAATTTAAATGCCTAGCAAATGTTCTCCAGTCCACTGTGGCCATGGGGGAGGGGGTTTCACTATAAGTACCCAGGGCGTAATGGAGATAGCATTCCCCTCCACCCCCCCACCCTTCCCGAATGAAATGTTGAGATGAAACCACTTCTGCTTGATCTTCTATCCCACTCTCTTAGCCCAAACTCACTGTTGACACTTGGAAGTCAGTCAGAATGGAGTGGACCCCTTTCTCTGCACTGTCGAGTGTTGAATCATTATCCAGTGCCAACAGTACCGATGCACCTACAGTGCCTCCTAACCATTATGAGACAGTTCAGAAAGGACCTAAAAGAGAATTCTGATTAGATTTGAACAGACATGTACATACCTGGGAACTCTCTGGATTTCACCTGGAGACTCCAGGATGTCAATGAAATCTCTGAGTCTCCCGAGATACCTGGGAAATCTTCAGCTGTTGGCACCTCCCCTCCTGCTCTCTGTAGACTTCCTGCGACCCTTAGAAGGCACCGCCATCAGGAGCACCAGCACCATGCTGGACGGCTCGTCCCTCATTCTGGGTCCTGCGGCCCTTAGGAGGAGGCACCATCGGGCACACCAGCACCATGCCGGACAGCTCGTCCATCATTCCGGGTCCTGCGGCCCTTAGGAGGAGGCGCCATCAGGCGCACCAGCACCACGCCGAACAGCTCGTCCCTCATTCCGGGTCCTGAGGCCCATAGGAGGCGGTGCCATCAGGCGCACCCATGCCGGAGGGCCCTTTGGCGTGGCCCTTCGGCGGGGACCAAGGCGCTTTAGCGCGATGCTCCTCTACACCTTGCCGCCTGACCCTAACCAACTTCCTTACGAAGTAAGCACCCCACTGCTACTGCTACCCTCAGCCAAATGATTCCACTGCTACCCATCGCTCCCTCACTACCTCTACCCATGTACTTGCAACTAATCCTGCATTGCACTGATCTGGCTACCCACTGCTTGCACTGAACTGGTTACCCATTGCTAGCTCCGAACTGACTACCCATTACCTGCACTGTACTAGCTACCCATTGCTTCCACTAAACCTTGCTGCACTGGCCTCAGTCCCTCCACTACCCTTACTTTACCTTACCCTTACCTCAACCCATAGTGCATAGCGTGTAGTCCCCACTTGTAACCCAACTTATACTGCATAGTGTTTAAAATCCGAAGCCATCTCATCACCTGCAAGATAACTCATGCTGCTTTGCTCCCAACTACTCCTCTGCTATGCCCCCACATCATATTGTTCTTCTCTTCCTCATACTCCCCAACTGCCTCCCCTCCTACCAACACCCTCACTCCTCTCCCCCCTACTCTCCCTCTCCCTTCCTCACCACTCCCTCCATTCTGTCTTCTAACCTAGCATCTGACCTTGCGCTACATCTCCCCCTCCCCCTCATTCAACCAGCTCCTCTCTTGTTAAGGCAACCCCACCCTCGCTTCCACTGTACTGCCTCTGCCTTACCCCGCTCTCTACTACTTCTCTCATCAGGTAATATCAACCCCAACCCTGGTCCCCCTCGATTTCCTTCTCATTCTAAGAAGAGCTCCTCACGCACCTTATCTAATCTCATCCATATCCCTCTCCTTTCACCTTCTGCCCTCCCTCACTCATGCCCCAGTCTCTCAACCAGCGATATCGACCCCAAGTCCCAACCCTTACCCTATCCCCTTTAGAGTTCTGTCCCACTCTAAAAAGAAATCCTCACATACCCTATCTGATATCATCAATACTTCCCTTCATTCCCCTTTCACTTCCCCTCCCTCATGTCAGAAGTCCTCACGTAACTTATCCAACCTTATCCATATTCCTCTTCTTTCCCCCTCCGCTCTCCCGTTCTCATGCGCCCTATGGAATGCATGCTCACTCGCTAACAAACTTCCTTTTACTCATGATCTCTTTATCTCTAATGCACTACACCCTTCTTGCCCTAACTGAGACCTGGCTCCTCCCAGACGATACCACATCCACTGCTGCTCTTTGCCACCAGCGGGGGCTACCAGTTCTCCCATACACCTCGTTCCACTGGCCGTGGTGGTGGTGTTGGGCTCCTACTTTCTCCCTCCTGCCAATTCCAACCCCTCCTGCTGCCTTAATCTCACTCCTCCCTCTCCTTTGAAGTTCACTCCATTCGCCTCTTCACACCACTCCCCCTCCTTGTAACTGTTATCTATCAGCCACCCGACAAATCCAAATCAACCTTCCTTACCGACTTCGACTCCTGGCTTTCCATCTTTCTAGATCCCTCTTCCCCCACTCTTATTCTTGGCGACTTTAACATTCATGTCGACAACCCCTCCGATCACCATGCTTTAAAGCTCCGAGCCCTCACCTCCTCGTTTAACCTCCAACTTTGCTCCACTGCCCATACCCACCTGCACGGCCATTGCCTTGACCTGATACTCTTCTCTAACTCTTCTGCTTTAAACTTCCACAACTCAATCCTTCCCTCATCTGACCATCACCTTTTAACCTTCAATCTTCAGCTTCCGCTGTCTCAACCCCGTCCCGTCTCCTCCAACCTATTTAGAAACCTTCATAATATTGATCCCTTGACTCTCTCCTCCACCATCTCTCCACCTCTTTCCTCCATTTTGTCCTCCAAATCTGTCAACGAGGCAGTAGCCTTTTATAATGCTGCACTATCCTCGGCTCTTGACACTCTTGCCCTGCCCACCCCTCATCCCGTTAGATGTTCTACTCCTCAGCCCTGGCTTTAAAACATAGAAATATGATGACAGAAAAAGAACACATGGCCTATCTAGTCTGCCCTTCCACATCAACAACATGCTTTCATCTACAACCCGCTATTTACGCATCTGTGCCCGTTCTGCTGAACATGCCTGGACCAAATCCCGCTCCCCTGAAGACCTTCTACACTTCAAATTCATGCTTGGCTCCTTCTAATCAGCCATAGACCTTGCCAAACAAAACTATTTCATCCATCTGACTAACTCCCTAGCATCTGATCCTCGCCGCCTCTTTAATGCCCTCAATTCTCTCTTCAAGGTGCCCCCGCCCCTACTTTCTGCCTAAACCCTTGCTGACTACTTCCATGACAAAATCCAAAAGATTACCCTCCAATTCCCCACATCCTCATCTACCTCCCCCCCTCCCCAACTCTCCCCCCATCTTGACTTCCTCTGCTACCCTCTTCTCCTTCCCTACGATCTCTGAAGAGGAAACCCCACTTCTTCTTTCCTCCTCCAAACCCACCACCTGTTCCTCTGACCCTATCCCCACCCATCTTCTACACCTCATCTCCCCCACCGTTATCCCCTCCATCTCTCATATTCTCAACCTATCACTCTCCACTGCAACTGTCCTTATCGATTTCAAACATGCTGTTGTCACACCCCTCCTCAAAAAACCCTCACTCGATCCCACCAGTCCTAATTATCGACCCATCTCCCTCCTTCCCTTCATATCTAAACTTCTAGAATGAGCAGTCCACCGACGCTGCCTCGACTTCCTCACCTCCTAGGCCCTCCTGGACCCACTACAATCCGGCTTCCATCCCCCACACTCCACCGAAACGGCTCTTACAAAAGTCTCCAATGACTTGTTCCTCACTAAATCTAAGGGCCTCTACTCTGTCCTCATCCTTCTCGACCTCTCCGCTGCCTTTGACACTGTTGACCACAATCTTCTCCTCTCCACCCTCTCCTCGCTGTCTTGGGCCCCCTCCTTTTCTCTCTCTATACCCAATCCCTTGGCGCCCTTATCTCCTCCCATGGCTTTCAGTACCATCTCTATGCTGACTCCCCCCAAATCTACCTCTCTACACCTAATATCTCTCCAGCAATCCAAACCAAGATCTCTGCCTGCCTTTCTGACATCGCCGACTGGATGTCTCATCGCCGCTTGAAATTGAATATGGCCAAGACTGAACTCCTCCTCTTTCCCCCTAACTCCTCTCCTCCTCTTCCCCCCCTTCTCAGTCTCCGTGGATGGATCTATGATCCTTCCTATTCCCTCGGCCTGCAATCTGGTGGTCATCTTTGACACCTCTCTCTCCTTCTCCACACATATCCAGCACGTTGCTAAAACCTGCCGCTTCTTTCTCTACTTCCTCCCGCTACTTCAACTTACAGCCTTTCTGATATTGACTCAGCTAAGTAACGCATTTTAGTGTTTTTTCATAAAATTTAAGATTCACGTCTTACTTAATAAAATGGACGGGCCACAACGGCACAAGGTGTGCTTCCTTCTGCTTGGTTGGCCCCTCCGACAGAAAATTAATTAATAGCTGCAAGTTCTTTTTGAAAACACGGGCTATTTGTTACCCAGGTTTTTTGGTTTTTGATGGTTTTGTTTAACTTGGTGATTGGTATTTGTTAATTGCTTCTTTCTCTACAACATTAGCAAAATCCACCCCTTCCTGTCGGAACACAACACCAAAACGCTTCTCCACTCCTTAATCTCCTCTTGCCTCGACTACTGCAACCTACTCCTTGCTGGTCTCCCCTTGAGGCCATCTCCTCCCCTTCAATCCATACAAAATTATGCTGCTCGACTAATCTTCCGCCAATCCTGCCATGTCCACATTACTCCTCTCCTCAAGTCGCTTCATTGGTTCCCCATCCAATTCCGCATCCAATTCAAACTTCTCCTACTCACCTATAAATGCATTCACTCTGCGGCTCCTCAATATCTCTCATCTCTCCCCACATCCCAGCTCGGAAACTTCGCTCCGCTAACAAACTACTTCTATCTATGCCTTTCACTCGTACCGCTAACTCCAGACTTCGCTCTTTTCACCTTGCTGCACCCTATGCCTAGAACAGCTTACCTTTGTCTATACGTCAGGCACCCTCCCTAGCCCTCTTCAAATCCAGGTTAAAAACCTCTCGCTTCACTGTCGCGTTCAGATCTTGACTTCTATCCTTCATCTAACCCCCATCATTTTCATGACCGAACTGTAAAACCCACCGAATTGACTAATGTTTTGTACTGTCTTGACTAGATTGTAAGCTCGGACGAGCAGGGACTGTCTCTTGTACGTTTGGTTGTACAGCGCTGCATGCGTGGCACTATATAAGTGTTTAATAGTAGTAGTAGTAGTAGTAGAAACCAGAGGGAAGGGTCTGATTAGGGAACAGAAGAACTCTTCCCAATTCTTCCTCCTCCCACTTTGTTCTCTGCACCAATGCCAGGGCTAGCCCCACCATTGAATGCCTGTGTTTTTTTGCACATGGCTCCTCTTTTTAGTCCCTACTGACTTATGCTAATGAAGCCCTGCAATCAATTAGTCTCCACACATGAACCTGAATTCCTCTGCATCCCCCCTCAGGCCATCCCTGACCACAGCAGGGGGAAGGAGGGATTGGATTAGGAAGCAGAGCAGCTTTTCTCTACTCTGCCTGCTGCAGTCTCATCCCTTTACCTTCTTTTCTCTGCATTACCTGGAAGGACAGCAGCTGGAAGTGGGAGTAGCTCTTACTCTTCTCTCTTCTGTCTGCTTCAACCTCATTTCCTCCTGTTTTGATCTCTGCAGGAGAGAAATTGGATAAGGAACAGAGGGGTTCATCTTTCCTCTAGCTTCACGTTCTCTTTTTACTTCCTCTGTGCTGCCTGGGAGGAGAGGGGTTGGAACAAGAAGTCAAGTGTCTCTGCTGATTGAGATTACAGGCACTAGAGTCAAGAGTCTGTCAGATACCTTCTTTGCTCATATCCAGTGAAGGTAAGAGTTTTGCAATGGACAGTCCAGTTTTGTACCTTCTTGTACAGTGGCTAATTACAAAATGTAACTGGACACTGTAATGTCAGATCAGGCATGGCTTCTAAGGTCAGGCCAATGGGGTGCCTTGCAACTTGTGTTTTCAATTTTTTTCCAAGCGGCTGCCACAATCGAAGAAGACAAGCACAAACATGTGCAGGAGGAAGTTTGACGGTATACTTCATTGTGCCATTTTTGCCTGTCCTCTCTGCAAGCTGTATCATTGTGGCTTTTTGCTGCTCTTTTTTCTTTGTTCAGAGAAGGCACGGTGGTGGAGGGAGGGGAGAGGGAGGGGTGTCTCCCATATTCTCATGTGAAGCCTCTGAAGGATGCGGTGCACAGACACTGTTACCACTTCCTAGTGGGATCCAGGTAGTGGAGAATCTCCTATTCATTGGCCCCGGGCTCCTTCTCTGCGTACAACTTAAACAGAATGGCTTTAGTCGAGAATGAGTTGGTGCCTGCTCTTTGAGGTCTTTATGTCGACATGCTTCCCACAGGTAGGTGCAGAGTTTTGAATATTGACTCGATGTTGCTGCTTTGGAACTGGAATTGTCAGCTCCTGCAGAGAAAGTGTCAACAAGAGCTTCTCTTCCATTCTCTTAGCCAAGCGATCCTTGAGAACTGCCAAGAGCAGACATGGGGGCTTCAACAGTATTGGTCAATGTCCTTTGAACTAGTAGAGGAGTATCGGCTGGCTGCTCATAGACCTTTGGAGTCTGGCACAGTCCCTCTAGTGGCAAGGATGATTAGCTATCCTCATGTCAGGGCTGCTTCAGAGGTTGTGCATTGGTTGAATCTCTAGTGTTCCTAGCATTGTACTCCAATGAACCCAGGTGCTGATGCATTACAGCTTCTGTCCAGTACTCTGTATTGAATGTCCTTGATGCCATCAAAGATGAAGATGAATCCTCCCTCTTCCTCAGGGCAGGATTCGTGGAAGACCAATTTCAGGGGCCTACTGGTTTCTGGATCCAAGCGGGCTGGAGAGCTCCTCGATGCTGGTGTACCACCAGTGTCCAGTGCGGCTCCGGGGTCTATGTGACAGATGCTGATGGGCCAATCCGAGCACAAAAAGGTTTACTGTGTTTGTCCCCTCGACCCTGCAGATCTTGTTTAGTCATCTGTAAACACAAATGGAATAAAGAGGGACTATGGTTGGCCCCAAGCACTGCAGGCACCATTTGTGAAAGTCCATGACAGACATAGTCTTGTTGCACCTAAAGAACTTAAGCCTATCAGCAAGTTTCTGGGACATATCAGACAGAAAAATAGCCATGGCAAAATTTAAATCAATTATGAATAAAAAAGTATAATTAAGAACCTCAGATAGGTGTGCCAGAGACATAAAAGTGGCCTATGCGAAGCTCAAGAAAAAAGAAAGAAAAAAATAAAAGGTGAAATTAGGACTTACCGGCTAATTTTCTTTCCTTGAACCCCAAACCATGCATCGTCTCTGGCCTAAATATCAAGTCGATAATAGCGCACAAAAGTATGAAAAGATGACCAGGTGGCCACCTTGCAGATATCCAATGGCAATATGAGACTGTACTCTGCCCAGGATGCCACCTGCGCCTTGATTGAATAAAGCTTTAGCTTGGGCAAGTATGCCAAGGCAATAGCCTCTTTCAACCAATGCATTACAGATGCTTTAGATACAGTTTTTCTCCCTTGGGAGGACCCCAAAACAGGAGAAAAAGATGATCTGATTTCCGAAAAGGTTATGTTCTCTTAACATAGCGGTGAAGCACCCTATGAACATCCAGTAAATGCAACTGCTGGTTCTCCCTGCTGTCGCTGAAGCCAGAGAAGACTGGGAAAGACACGGTCTGATTAAGATGAAATGAAAAAACAACCTTTGGCACAAAAAACTGAACTGGATGCAACACCACCTTCTCCTTTGTTAAAAGCAGGAAAGGCTCCTACATGACAATGCTTGGCGTACCGAGATGCGCCGAGCCCAGCATATAACCACCAGGAAAACCACCTTCAATGGTAAGATCCTTAAAAGTAGCAGAGGCTCTGTCAAGACCAAAAAGACCAAATTGAGATCCCATGGTGGCACCAATTGATGTATGGGAGGATAAACCCGCTCGACTCCCTGAAGAAAAACGCACCTCATCCGGATGGACAGTTATGGCACTGCCTTGCACCCAACCTCTATAACAGGCCAGGGTGGCAACCTGCACCCACAGTAAATTCAACGCAAGGCCCTTATCTAAGCCTGCCTGCAAGAACTCCAACACCTCGGGAACAGAGACCGAAAGCACCCAGTGACTGTGTTTCTCACACCAGCTCTCAAAAAGTCACCAAACGTGAATGTATGACAAGGAAGTGGAACATTTTCGGAACCGCAGCAGCGTGGCGATGACTGAGCTGAGTAACCCTTCTTTCTCAACCTAGCCCTCTCAAGAGCCAAGCCGTTACTGAGAATCGATCCACCTGAGGCATGAGAATTAGACCCTACTACAAAATATGTCCATTACTTGGAGATGCCACAGTATACCCACTGTTAACTGGATGAGATCCACATTACCAAGGTCTGCATGGACAGTTCAGAGCTATTAGAATCAGCAACCCATGGTGTGCTTCTATCTTCTGAAGAAGCTGCCCAATTAATGGCCACAGCGGAAACACATATAGAGCCCTGTTTTTAACCATGCCTGAGCGAGAGCATCCAGCCCCTTGGACATCCTCTCTCCCAGCAACTGAAGAACCATCTCACTTTGGTATTGGAGGCAGAAGCCATCAGATCCATAACCATTGGACCCCAGAGCTGAACTATGCTGCAAAAAACTGAGTCCACCAAAGCCCACTCCCCCAGATCCAACTGATGTCTGCTGAGGAAGTCTGCCAGCATGCTTTCCTTTCCAGAAATGAGTGCCGCTCATAGCGCTAAAGAGGTTTAACTCTGCTCACCACAGCAGAGGAGCCACCTTGTCCACCAGACTCGCATTCCCTGTGCCTCCCTGCCTGTTGATGTGGCATGGTGGCATTGTCCGACAAATGCTTTGTTCTGAAGGTTAGAGTGGATGAATTGCAGAACTCAAACCACCACCCACTTCTCTAACAAATTTATGGACCAGAAACTCACCTCTGATGACCTTCGCTCCTGTGCCACCTGAGCCAGGCAATGAACCCCCTATTCAGCCAGACTTGCATCGGTGGTCACCACCACCCACATGGGTTGGCTCTAGTGACATCCCTACTGCTAGTTTCCTGGGATCTAGCAAGCTGTTTCTCACTTCTTGCAGGCACGACAATTGCTTCAAAAGAGCGTGCCTCTGAGGTGACTACCTTGACAGTTAGGCCCTCTGTAGAGCTGCATGTGCGCCCTCACCCAGGGAACCAAATCCAGTCACTGCCATGGAGCTCAGGAGCTGAAGGTAATGCCATGTTGATAGAGCTTTCCTGCGTAAGAACTTACGGACTTGGCTCTGCACCTTCCTGGCCCTGTCTGACGGCAGAGACACTATGCCCCTCTGTGTGTCAAAGTGTGCCCCTAAATACACAAGATTTTGTGATGGCACCAATTTGCTCTTATTGAAATTTATCACCCATCCGAAGCTTTGGAGAGACCCTATTTACTTTTTGTGTCACTTTGTGATTCTCCTGTGCTGACTTTGCTCTAATCAACCAATCATCTAGGTATGGATGCACTAACACTCTATTCGTGCCACAGGGCGGCTGCACCACCACCATGACCTTTGTAAAGGTCCTGGGTGCAGTCGTTAGGCCAAATGGCAACACCTGGAACTGATAATGTCTCCCTGGCACCTCAAAACATAAGAACAGTTGATGGTATGGGTGAATGGGGTTATGAAGATACGCCTCCGTGAGATCCAGTGCTGTCAAAAACTCACCCTGTCTTATGGCCACTATCACTGACCATAAGGTTTCCATGTGAAAGCGAAGCACTTGCAAGGCCTCATTGACCTGCTTCAGGTCTAGAATTGGGCAAAAGACCCCTCCTTTTTGGGTATGACGAAATAGATGGAGTATCGACCTGAACTGCACTGGCTTGGAGCCACCTTAACTATTGCTTCTAACTGGATTAGTCTTTGTAGTGTCTGCCACCATCTTGAGCTTGGCCAATGCCTTGCATGAAGACAACATAAAGGCATCAGGAATAAGCTGAGAGAACTCTAGGGCGAATCCTTCTCGTATCACTTCTAACACTTACTGGTCGGAAGTAATTTGGACCCAAGCGGAGTAAAACTGCTGTAGCTAACCTCCTACCAGAACCAACTCCCCTTGGGTCCTCTTTGCTTCACTGCGGCTTCTTGGGGGCCAACCTAGCTCTCGAATAATAAACTCTACCTGTGCCTCTGCCTCCTCGAAGAATAGCGAGCATGCTGAAAAGGAGCAAAATGGACTGCCTGAAATCTCTGGAAATCTCTAAACTGCCCTATGAGCAGAGCTGAAGACTTCCCACTCTTGGGCTTGTCCTCTGGCAGTCTTGCCCCTTTGGTTTCTCCCAAATCTTTCACCAAATTCTCCAATGCCTCTCCAAACAGCAGCTTACCCTAGAAAGGCAGTTTACTGAGCCAGATCTTCGAGGACACATCCACTGACCAATTCTTTAGCCAGAGAAACTGCATCACTGCCACTATCAAGGCCAGGCTCTTCATGGAAGCCCTTATCAAATTGTAGAAGGCATCCATTAGATACGCTGACCCTAACTCCAATTTAGCCACCTCCGATGGTGGATGCTGCGAGGACTTCTCTGAATCAGGTAATTCTGCACCCATCGTAAACATGCATAAGTCACATAAGCCCCGGAAATGAAGGTTTGTAAAGTCAGAGCATTTATAGTGAAGGCCTGCTTTGGTAGATTCTCTAGCTTCCTGTGGAGTGTCCTTCAAGGCCACTCTGCCCTCGACTGGGATGGTTGTCTTTTTGGTAACCACTGAAACCAAGGCATCTACCTTTGACAACTTCAGAATTTCCCTCTCAATAGGCAGAATAGGGTACAAGCGAGCCAAAGCCTACCCCTTCTCAAAGCGGCCTCCGGCACCTCCTATTCCATATCAATCATCTCCTTGACCACTCTATGCACAGGAAATGCATTTTGAGGCATATGAACGCCCTGCAATAAGATATCCTCCAACGCAATTTCATCCCCGAGATACCACAGGGAATATTCAGGGCCCCTAATGAGTGAGCAATAAGGGACCCCAACTCTTCCCGCCAGAACACCCTCACAATGTTCGGGTCCTCTCTCGGGGGAATCTCTCCTTTCTCAAGGTCCTTCGGAGAAGAGCTCCCCCACAGACCTGAAGGGCCCTCAAGCGGATCTTCCAAGGCCTCTGAAAGCACAGACCCCTGATCCTCCAGCGGTTTATGCTCCATCTGTCGGTGTTAAGCTAAAGGCCCAGGAGACTCCCTCTTCACAGCCTTCTGCTCAGTTATCACAGGAGATGCCCAGCTGCCAACCAACAAACTCCCCAGGCCCTGTGGAGCAATAATACAAAAGCCGGCGAAAATGCAGGCATGGCAGCATGCTGCTGACATTCAGTTTCCCCCTCCTTGTGTCTCCCCACAGCTGCGGAAAATGGCTGTTGCCCCTTTTGAGGAGGCATTTTCTCCCTGCAGGCCCGCATTCAAAATGGCCACCATTCCTGCCATCAATGAGAGCTTCTGTGGCTGAGGGAGACTCCTGAGAGGGTTGAGAACAAGACTCTGATCCTGACTGGGAGACCCCTAGCGTGGATGTCGCACTGCTATATAGATCTTCCATGGCCCAAAACTCTGCTACACACATGGCAAAACTCTGCTACCAAAAGAGTCCCCCTCTGACTATCACATGTGACTCACAGGGCCTTTCCCAGCGGCATGAGCATATGCAGTAAGAAAATGAAATCAAAAGAAAGGGGAACCTCCACAAAGGTGAAATTAGGTTTTACCTGCTAATTGATGATCCTTGAGTGAGTCCAGTCCAGTCCTGGACCTGTGGGTAGGGTCACCTCACCAGCAGCTTGAAGAATGAGCATGTCACAGTTCTGACATCAGGGCATATATACCAGTGGCCCCTCACACCAGAGCCAGTATCCTATTGACAAAGCAGACTCATGAAAGCAACAATGAACAAACAGCAACTACTTTTTTTTTTTTTTTGCATTAAACTATTATACTACCATACCCCCCCCCACCCATTAAGAGAACCCCACCGTCCCCTGAGAGAGAGAATGAAATCACTTACCACAGTAGATTTACTTCCACTAAAAGCAAGGGAATACTCCCGACTATGTCAAGCGCTGTACCAGAGGGTACATGCCCTGCCGTCCCTTTGTGAGTTCCGGCTCCTATACATGTTGACATCTTTGCTAGCCGGAATTGAGGCTGTATTGAATGATACCCCCCAAAACAGAGGGTGGAAACCAGGACTGGACTGGACTCACTCAAGCAACGTCAATTAGCAGGTAAGACCTAATTTCACCTTCCTTATTATTCCTCCAGATCAGTCCCGGACCTGTGGGATGTACCATAGCAGTACTGCTCCTGGGAGGGACCCGCTAGACCAGCTTTAAGAACCGCCAAAATGCGCATCCCCCGCCGCCTGAACATCAAGTTTATAGTGCTTCATAAAGGTATGCGGGGATGACCAGGTTGCCGCCCTACAAATATCTCCCGGTGGCACCAAACGCAACGCCGCCCATGAAGCCGCCTGCACACAAGTTGAATGAACCCACAACTCCCCGGGCACCTGCTTATTTTGTAGCATATATGCTGTGGTGGAGAAGCAGGCTCAGAATGCAGAGAAAGAAAGAAAAAGCAGCCTTTTTTTTCTTTTCCCAAAGAAACTGCAGGCACAGAAAGGGTTAACACCCAAACTAAAGACAAAGATTCCCCACAGAGGAGTGCAGACCTAGGGACACGCCCTGTTCCCATGGAGACAGAGGGAGGAGATGGGAGTGGTTTGGGGGCAGAGTCAGGAGCCATAGGACAGCCCCAAACATTTAGGCAGGGAAGTTGCACTCACAAACAGGAACAGGAAAAGGCAAAGGCAAGGAAACGTGGAGAGGGAAGGAGAGAGAAAGAGACGGAGTCACAGACACAGACACGAGAGAAACAGGAGACACAGAAGCAGCTTGCACAGAAGCAGTTTGAAAGCAGGAACAGAGAGCTGAGAAGGCCAGTGGAGAGCTCAGGGGAGGATTCCTCAGAAGAGGAGATATTCTCCAGGAACTCATGGCCTAGCCCTTCTCACTGCAAGGAGCCTACAGGAAGGAAAAGCACTACTAGTAAGGTGAGCCCTTTACAAGCTTTGAAAGAGCTGCTAAACAGGAAAACCTTTTCCTGCCCTTCCCCCACAAGCTCACGTTCTGCAAAGTATGGCTGGGAGCAAGTCTTGAAGGTTTTACAACCTACAAAAGCTTCTCAGGCGGATACTAAGGAAAGCAGATATAGCGTAGTTACTCACCTGTAACAGGTGTTCTCCAGGAGCAGCAGGAATCAGTCCTCACTTATGGGTGGCGTCGGCGCCGACGGAGCCCTCGCGGAGCAATTTTCCCCAGCTTTCAAAGAAAGCCTTTGGGAATTGCAGCGCGCATGCGCGGTCCTCTTCCCGCCCAAGGGTGCCATCTTAGCCAGTCAGATGACATAGCTAAAAAAGACAGCATAAAAATTTGCAAAAAGTAAAGCAGACGATTGCAACTCCAAGGGGAGGAGGGAGGGTTGTGAGGACTGATTCCTGCTGCTCCTGGAGAACACCTGTTACAGGTGAGTAACTACGCTTTCTCCAGGACCAAGCAGGAAGTCAGTCCTCACTTATGGGACTCCCAAGCTTAAGGCTACCGGAGACCCTAAGCACAAAAATGAGCTCCCTCTAGCTCAGCAGCACAGAAGGAAAGGATCTTCGCTGAATTATTACCCACCGGTAGCCCACATCCGGGATGGAGGGTAGGAGTTGCTCAGACCTCAAAGAGATTACGGAGGACTGCCTGTCCGAAAGCACTGTCCCTGCGGGACTCCCTCTCGAGACAGTAATGGACCGCAAAAGTCTGGCTCGAAGACCAAGTAGCGGCCCGGCAGATGTCTGCCAGCGGAACAGAGCGGAGGAAAGCCACTGACGTGGCCTTTGCCCGAACGCAATGAGCCGTGACTCGACCGTCCAAGGAGAGTCCGGCTGCCCCATAAGCCCAAGTGATACAGTCCGCAACCCAGATGGACAGCGTACGCTTGGAGACCGGGAGCCCCAATTTATTGGGGTCAAAAGATACAAAAAGCTGAGCAGCCTTACGGTGTTCCCGCGTACGGTCAAGGTAGAAGTTCAAAGCCCTTCTACAGTCCAGGGTATGGAGGACCGTTTCAGCTCGGCTGGAGTGTGGTCTGGGAAAGAAGGTTGGAAGTACCACCTCCTGATTGATATGAAAAGGGGAGACCACTTTTGGAAGAAATTTTGGGTGAGTCCGTAGGACTACCCTATTTTTGTAGAACCGAGTGTAAGGGGGATCAGACACGAGGGCCTGCAATTCACTTACGCGTCTAGCGGAAGTGAGGGCTATCAAGAACAGTGTTTTCCAAGAAAGAAAACGGAGAGAACAGGTAGCCATAGGTTCAAAAGGCGGACAGGTGATCCGCTGTAAAACCACATTCAGATCCCAGTCAGGCGCTGGCGGGCGCAGAGGTGGTTTAAGTAGAAGGAGACCTCGGAGAAACCTCGCT
Organism: Ichthyophis bannanicus; assembly: GCA_033557465.1. Classification (NCBI taxonomy): domain Eukaryota; kingdom Metazoa; phylum Chordata; class Amphibia; order Gymnophiona; family Ichthyophiidae; genus Ichthyophis; species Ichthyophis bannanicus. The sequence continues at coordinate 137,591,086 of CM066042.1, forward strand.
ACAAGAGGGTCGCTGGAAAGAGGTCTGCCGTCCACCGGCACATGATGTGCTGAAAGAGCACTGAGGTGAACTTTGACGGAGTTGGACTTAAGTCCCAGATTAGAGAGGTAGAGCAAGTACTGCAGGATCACCGACACCGGGCAGGAGAAGGGATCCTGAGACTGTTGGCCACACCAAACGGAAAAGCGACGCCATTTAAGGGCGTAGCATTTGCGGGTAGAAGGTCGCCGAGAAGCTAGGACGACCTCCTCCACTTCTGCCGGCAGGAGAAGGGGAGCGAGGACTACCCTCTCAGCAGCCAGGCCATCAGGTTGAGAGACCTGAGGTTGGGGTGTAGCAGAGACCCCTGATCCTGAGTGAGGAGATCTGGTTGTAACCCCAGAGGGAATGGATCCTCCACCGCTAATTGCAGCAGGAGCGGAAACCACGGCTGTCTGGGCCAGCGAGGGGCCACCAGGATCATGAGGGCTTTGTCTCGGAGAACCTTGAAAAGAGTCCGAGAGACTAGCGGGATGGGAAGGAAAGCGTACAGAAGGCTCCCCGACCATGAGAGTAGAAAAGCGTCCGCCGCAACCCGAAGGGGGTGTGGCTGACGAGAGCAGAAGCGAGGAAGTTGCCGGTTGTGAGGACTGGCAAAGAGATCCATCGTGGGGAGTCCCCACTTTAGAAAGAGCTTCTGAACTACCAAGGGATCCAGACGCCACTCGTGCGGCTGGAGGATCCTGCTGAGTTTGTCCGCCAGGTAATTCTCTTGGCCTGGGAGATAAACTGCCTTGAGGAGAATGCCGTGACTGACGGCCCAAGAGCAGAGCTTCTGTGCCTCCCGGCAGAGGAGGAAGGAGCCCGTGCCCCCCTGCTTGTTCACGTAGAACATGGCAACTTGATTGTCCGTCTGGACAAGGACGGACTGGTGAGAAGTCAGGTGGGAGAAGGCCTTGAGAGCCAGGCGGATCGCCCTGAGCTCCAGGAAGTTGATCTGCTGAGCAGACTCCCACGTGGTCCAGAGGCCCTGAGTGCGTGCCCCTTGGCAATGCGCTCCCCAGCCCAGGAGGGATGCATCTGTTGTCAGCACCCGGGCCGGCTGAGGTGACTGGAAAGGCATTCCGCAGATCAGGTTCGGCTGCTGCTGGAGCCCCCACCGGAGAGACGAGATCAGCGGCTCGGAGACGCGCACTAGGTCTGCTAGGCCGCCTGTGGCTTGTCGCCACTGCTGGCGGAGACACCATTGAGCAGGCCGCATATGCAGGCGGGCATTGGGGGTCACATGGACGGTGGAAGCCATATGGCCGAGTAGTCTCAGGAAGCGCCTGGCGGAGACCAGGGGCTGGCTGCGAAAACGGTCGGCTAGGTCCATGAGCCGTTGAGCCCTGTCGAGCGGTAGGTACGCTCGTGCCTGACGAGTGTGCAGCCTTGCGCCGATGAACTCGAGATCCTGTGAGGGGAGCAAAGTGGACTTTGCGAAGTTTATAACAAAGCCCAAGTGCTGCAGAAGAGTCACCGTGCGGCGCGTGGCGTTGGTGACCTCCAGAGCGGACGCTGCTCTGATGAGCCAGTCGTCGAGGTACGGAAAGACATAGAGGCCGTGAAGCCGGAGATGGGCCGCCACCACCGCGAGACATTTTGTGAAGACTCGCGGTGCGGAGGACAGGCCAAAGGGCAGTACTCTGTACTGGTAATGATTTCCTGCCACCACAAACCTTAGGTATTGTCGGTGGCTTGGGTGGATGAGGATGTGCGTGTAGGCATCCTTTAGATCCAAGGAGCATAGCCAATCTCCCTGCTGGAGGTAGGGCAGAAGGATTCCAAGGGTAAGCATCTTGAACTTCTCTCGCACGAGGAACTTGTTGAGGTTGCGCAGGTCCAGGATGGGTCTGAGGCCTCCTGTTCTCTTTGGTATCAGAAAATACCTGGAGTAAAAGCCTTGACCTTTCAGGTGGTGGGGCACCGGTTCCACCGCCTGTTCCTGTAGAAGACCTGTTAACTCCTGAAGGAGTAATTCCCTGTGCAGAGGGGGTCGTGGAGGTTCTCCCGGAAAAAAGGAGGGAGGGACCTGGTGGAAGTGGAGAAGATAGCCTTCTCGCACGACTTGAAGCACCCAGGCATCTGAGGTGATGCTGGACCACCTGTGGGCGAAGTGAACCAGCCGGCCTCCGGTGCTGGGAGGAACCAGTGGGGGGGGAGAGGCCATGCTTAGTGAGTCAAAAACCCCCACCCTGCTGAGCAGGGGCTGGTGGTGCAGGCTTGGGGGCTTGCTGCCTACGGGACCCGTTACCCCGTCCCTTGGCCTGCTGGCCCTGTTGGGGAGCTGCAGGGGCCTGATAATGGGGGTATTGTTTGTAGGCAGCCGCCTTCCTCGGGTAAAAGGACTTCTTTCCCGAGCCCTTCTTTTTCTGGGAAGGGGCGGAGGTCTTCCTAGAAAGCCTAGTCCTGGTGAGAGTCTCTGTCTCAATTTGTGCAGCCTTTTCAGCCATGGGCTTGCCAAAGAGGTTTTCGCCTCGGCAGGGGACATCGACCAACTTGTCCTGCACCCAGGGCTCAAGGTCAGATGACTGAAGCCAAGCCTGTCGGCGGGCACCGATGCCGGCTGCGGCCACTCGAGCCGACGCTTCAAAGCCATCGTAGGCTGCTCGGGATATGAATTTTGAGCATTCCCGAATACCAGTGGACAAGGCCAGGAACCTCCGCAAGGGTTCCTCGGACAAACCAGCGGAGAATCCGGCTAGCTCTTTAGCCAGGTCTCGGAGATACATGCCCATGTATAGCTGGTAGGTCTGGACACGACACGCAAGCATAGAGCCCTGGAAACACTTCTTGCCAAGGCCATCCAGGTTACGGGCCTCCCTGCCAGGGGGCACCGAGGAGTGCATCTTCTGGCTCTTAAGACGATGCATGGCCGATTCCACTACCATGGAATGGTGTGGCAGCTGTGCTTTTTGGAAGCCAGGGCTCTTGCGGACTCGATAGATAGAATCGACCCGCTTGCTCAGGACCGGCGAGGTGGCCGGACTCTCCCACATGCGGAAGAGTAGTCGTTCCAGCATGGGAGGAACCGGTACAGTAAAGTGTTCCCTTGCGGGAGAGTCATACTGGAGGGCGTCGAGCTCTTCGGCTCGAGGCTCCTCCTCGGGGTCCGCAGGGAAGGCCAAAGCCTTGGCCATATCCCTGACGAAGTCCGAGAACCGGGCATCCTCCGGGGGGGGACTGCTTCCGAGGCTCGGACTCCGGTGAGTCCGAGGGGACACACCGAGTCCGGAAAGAATCAGGCGACTCTTCCTCTTCAGACTCCCAGACCGACTCCGACGAGGACTCGGTGGGGTCGGCCCGGGCAGGGCGCGGCGCCTGCCGCCCCGACGCCGAGGGAGTCGGCGTCGGCGACCTCGGTCCCGAACGGGAGGCCGAGGGTGACCTCGACCGAGGATCGACTCGAGTTCGCATCGACTCGAGGATCGGCTCGGTCTCCGGGGTCGACTTGGACGTCGACGTCCCGGCGTTCGGGGCAGCGGCGCCAGCGAAGCCAGCGAGCAGTGCCCGCTGCTGGTTCATGAAGGCAGACAATCTGCTCTCCAAGGCCGTCAACCTGAGTCCGAGCTCAGGTGACCCAGCAGCCCCCGACTCGGGCCCCGACGGCGTCGGGCCCGACGTCGGCTGTCTCAGAGGCGAGTCCAGGAGGACCACAGGACTTACCCGAGCAGGCAGCTCCGACTCCAGGCGAGGTTGCTTCGTGAGATGCTCCTTCTCCAAGGACCCGGGACGGCTATTGGGGCTATGCGACCTGGCCCTCGCGGAGCCAGGAGCGTCCACCGACGCCGCCCTCGCGGGTTTCACCTTACGACGATGGTCCCCGGAGGGAGAACCCCTGTCGGAGGAACTCCGGCGACGGTCCGAGCTGGAACCTTTGGATGCGGAGGCCTCCGACGAGGTCCGGGTACGGCTGGGGTCAGCGAAGATCCTATCCCGCTGATGCCGCCGACTTCTCAACGCTTTGGAGGACATTTTGCCGCAGGGCCCACAGATCATTTCTTCATGATCCGGGCCCAGGCAGCGGAGGCAAAAGTCGTGTGTGTCAGTTAGTGACATATTTCGGTCACACTGACCACACCGCTTGAAACCACTGGCAGCCATCGGGGGAAAAAGGGCCCCGGCGAGGTCAAAGGACCGGGCTGCCAGGGAAAAACCGAAACGAAAAACTGACTAAGTCAGAAAAACCGAAAAATAAGAAGAGGACTCGAGACCGGCGTCGCGAGTCCGGCGGGAAAAAGACCGGCGTCGAACCGAATGGAAAAAAAGAGAAATTCTGAAGAAAAATCAACTTTTTCGCGGGGACACGACGGGTACGTCTGTAGGGCTCCGCGGAAAAAAGAAGACTGGCTAAGATGGCACCCTTGGGCGGGAAGAGGACCGCGCATGCGCGCTGCAATTCCCAAAGGCTTTCTTTGAAAGCTGGGGAAAATTGCTCCGCGAGGGCTCCGTCGGCGCCGACGTCACCCATAAGTGAGGACTGACTTCCTGCTTGGTCCTGGAGAACTGAAGGAGCCTAGCGAGGAAGAGATGGACCTGGGGTACAGTTTGGATGCAAGCAGTGTTTCAGATATGGAGATAGACTGTGCTGTCTGTGCCAAGGAAGAGTAAAAGAACTGAAAGCACAGTTACTTACCTGTAACAGGTGATCTCTGGGAACAGCAGGAATTAGTCTTCACATATGGGGTACATCGGTACCGACAGAGCCTGCACGGGAACACTGCCCAGCTTCCAATCAGAAAGCTTTTGGCAGCATCCCTCGCGCCTGCGCGCTGACTTCCCGCCTTCTCCAGAGCCTCTCTTCAGTTGAGTTTCAAAGCTGAGACAAAGGCGAGAGAGAAAAGGAAGAAGAAGATAAAGAGATGCAACTCCTAGGGGAGGTGGGAGGGTTGTGAAGACTAATTCCTGCTGTTCCCAGAGATCACCTGTTACAGGTAAGTAACTGTGCTATCTCCAGGAACAAGCAGGAATGAGTCTTCACATATGGGGACTCCCTAGCTGGAGATGCCAGGGGGAGATCCCATAAAAATGCAAGAGCCTGGATCAGGGGTGCATTTTGTCTCCAGGAATCCCCGGCATCCAATGTGGGATGGAGGGTAGGAGTTGACAATAAAGGAGCTGTGAGGAAAGAAACAGCATAGCCAAGGACTAGAGGGTCCTACAGACTACAGGAGTCCTTGGTATATATGATGAGTAGCATTAAACACATTTAATGTACACTTAAAATATGCAGCTTACCTACTGTATTGTAGGAAGTAGGAAGCAGGATGGAGTCTACTGGATAAGCAGTGGCGGAATCTTCAAGGTGACCTCCCAGTAGTGAGGATGAAGGTCCAGACCTGGAGGTAGTAGACGATCCAGGTGTCAACTGGGTAGGATTAGACGTCAGGTCTTCAATGGAAAGCTTTATGGAAAAAAGCTGAAAACTCCTTTAGGCATAAGGTCATTAACATTGAGGACTAAAGGAAGAAGACTGACGGAGTTGGAGAACTAGCCCAGTACTGGCCGGAAGAGGGGAACTGGAAAAACCACTATTCCCAAGGAGAACAGCTGTGTACTCAAAGATAAAGATGTACACTGTTTTTCCTAGCTGGCGAGAGATAGGAAAAATATTGAAGCTTGATGCTTCAAGGACTTAAAGAAAAAATGGAAGATGTTAGCACCACAGTGGTTATTGGTGCCTTACAAATTCTGCATCGTAATATGGTATGCGAAGTAGGGCGATAGATTGTCTAAAACCTCTAGGAGGTAAAACATTTAGTATAGACAGTGATAGTGTGTAAGACATATCAACCCTCAAGAAGCCCCTCAACAGACACATATATATACATACATATATACATATACATATACATACATACATATACATATATGTATGTATGTATATGTATATATGTATGTATCTATATATCTATATCTATATCTATCTACGAGGGCCGGTTTTTTTTCAACCTCCGATAGGCTATAAATAAAAGACAAGTTCATATAAAACAATAATTTTATTACCAAAAGATTGGTACACTTACGGTTACTTTTCGACATAATCACCGAAGAGATTGAGACATTTGTCATATCTGTGGACAAGCTTTTCAATACCCTCTGCAAAGAAAGTTGCCGCCAATGAATTCAAGTAGTCCTTGACGTTGGTTTGAAGGTCCTCATTGGTTTGAAAGCGCTTTTGTGGCCGTCCGTCAACATTTTTGGGACCCAACGTGCACAAAGGTTTTTGTAGCCTAACCGTTCAGTAACAATAGAGTACAAAACAGACCTTGAAACCTCTGGAAATTCCGTAGACAAAGCAGTAATGGTGAATCTGCGGTTTTCTTTAACCATTCTGTCAACTCGTTGCACCAGGTCATCTGAAATGACAGATTTGCGTCCTTGGCCCAACACCATCACTCATGAAGTTTTCCCCATACACACGACTCATTCTCCGATGGATTTCTGCAGCACTATGGCCTTCAGCCTGTAGAAAACGAATCACACATCGCAATTCACACTTGGAGGGAGCATCAATCATGGTGGACATGTTTACGTGGCTGTAGCACAACGCCGACTGACGCCTGAATGTCAACAATGGCGGAGTGTGTAGTGCAAGAGCTGCGCAGTCGCCTACAGCGCATGCCCGCTTTCTGCTGCCCGCGTAGCGTCTGCACGGAGCGATCGGAGGTTGAAAAAAAAATGGCCCTCGTATATATATATATATCCAGATGTGTATATTAGAATATGGGTGGAGAAATGTATCAATATATATATATATTTATATGTATATAGATATAATATACCCAAATATAGATACATTTGTGGGGCATGGTTTTGCACCACCAGAGTAATGATATAGGTATGTAGACATATATGGAGATGCTACATACAAGACAACAGGTTGAAGATACATGTCTACCACCCAGCCCCATAATTGTACATGGGGAATATAAAAGAAAAAGATTCTGTGCTCTACAAGAGGGTGAACCCACTTGGGATATGTATAGAGAATCTATTTCCGTGGATTGAGGGATACAGGAAGGCAATCCAACAAGATAACTGTGATGTTCGCGTGAAAACAGATGATCATATGAATCTGTAAGGAACAAGGCGGGAGTTCCACAGAACACGGGAGTTCCACAGAACACTGACATGGCAGATGTGCGGAAACGCAGAAGAAAATACCAGAGGGACCTACTGGAGGGACCCAGAGGTAGCATGCGTAAACATCAGCCTTGGATTTTCACGCAGAAGAACTGATATCTCGTGTTAACACCCCAGGCTAGAGGGTGTGGAGAACCCTCACAGGCATGGGAAGGGTTTATAAGCTTTTCCCTAATAATAGAGAAGCTTCAGAGACAAAGTCAATGCTCTATAGCAAGGCCCTCATAGTAGAAAGCTTCTCTGAAGACTGCAGAGAGCATTGTGCAGGAGAGATATGAGACAAACTGACTGAAGTCAGGTGTGTTGCCATATCCTAGGAGAGGAGATGGTTAGAATAATGTGAGAAAGCCTAAACGAGTAGGAGGATATAGATGACGAATAGCTTGGAATCACTACTGAGGCTAGAGAAAATTTTGAACAAGGGAATGGAACTTGGAAAAATTACCAGTAATACTATTACTGTAACTCCTGCAGGCACAGCTGCTGACGGAAACAGCAGAGAGATTGTCCTGTGCCCAATAAAGAAAAACAGACAGGAAAAGAGAGGAGATATCCCTTCTCCTTGTCTGAGGAACGAGCTTGCTAGAGAAGCTTTTCAGTATGGTACTCCTCAGTCAGGGAAAAAACCCGGTTGAGAGGTAGTAATTTGAGGGTGACGTACCCCTAGGGTAAGTCAACTGAAGGAAAAAATGTTCAGTTGGGACAGAACTATCAGGGGATAGTTGCAACTGCTCTTCTGGAGAGTTTGTAGTCCCTGAACAAAAAATTTTCGACAGGTTAGTACACTGAAAAAGAAAAGCACAGTGAATAAACTTCTAATGGGTAGAAGTGAACTGTAGGTTACAATTCCCGGCCCTTATGGTTGCTGGGAATGCTGAGACTGGCCAGAGCTGGAGGACTTCAGACCAGGCTGAGGCGTCCCTTGTTTAGGTACAGCCAAAAGATGGGCAGGAGATGAATGAAACTTTCTTTTCTTAGGGAAAGAAGGTTTGGTAGGACATTTCCTACCCCTTGAAGAAGGAGGTGGCTTAGAATGGTCTTTAGTGGAAGGAGAGTCAGTGGAACATTGAGCAACCTGACGTAAAGCCTCCTTATTGAAGAGACCTTCTCCTGTACAAGGAGAATGAGCCAGTATAGTTTGTGCCCATCTGCTCAAGTCTGAAGCTTCAAGCGAGGCTCTGCGACGTGCTGCAATAGCAATAGCAGAGGATCTGCTAACGGACTCAAAAGAGTCTATAGAAGCACGAGACAGGAACCAGGATATATTCCGGCTGTGATTGATGAGCAAGGAATAATCAGTAGCCTTGGGCTCTGGTAAAAAAGGGGTCAAAAGAGACAATTGCTCTGTGACTTCCTGGAGTGTTAGACTCATGTGAAAAATAGATGAAAGAATTCTGGAGGCCAGCATAGAGGTTTGGAAGGCCTGACGACCAAAAGCATCGAGTGTTCTGGAAGAACGACCTGGCGGATAAGAAGAATGCTTCTTCTTGCTCTTAACTTTCCTCAGTGCTGATTCCACTACAAGGGAACGATGAGAAAGTTGAGGCTTTTGAAACCCTGGAGAGGGTGGCACCCGGTACCGAACCTCAATGGCTGTAGAAACTAGAGGAAGTCGTAAGGGCGATTTCCAGAGCCTCAAAAGGAGATCCTGCAGAGCAGGATGTAAAGGAAGCATCATATTTTCCATTTGTGCCGGTGTGCCATGAGTAGCATCACAACCAGGGATAGATATATTAAGAAAGGTTGCCATATCCCGGAGAAAAGCCTGAAAAGACTGATCTCCTATGGGAACTATCCCTGGTAAGGCTAAAGAAAGAGACCTAGTAGATGGACAGGGATACTGGCATGTTAACTTAGAGGCAGTGGGTACTGCATCAATGCCAGGTATCGGTTCCAAACTAGGCATCGGTGCAAGAACAGGCATAGACATCGATACTGATAGAGGATTAGCAGTTGAAGTTGCCATCGGGGACTGCTGCAGTGGTACCGAGATCATGAGAGAGTTATGGCTAGGATCTTCGGAACTGCCCATCTGGAAACGACAGGAGTCGGTTCCGGGACGCGTCGGTACCCAGTTCTCGAGACTAGATATCGATTCAAGACTCGGCATTGAAGAAAGCGAGACTATCGATGCATGTCGCGAGGGTTCCGAAGCCGGTGGCGGCATCGGCGATGCCGATACCACTAAGGCAGCCTGGGTTGCATCGATCGGTACCGACGGTACCGAGGATACCCGATAACCCTCCCTTGCCAAGGGTAAGGCGGTCCACCTCGATGCCGATGCCAGGGTATCGGAACCGATCGATGCTGGTACCGTCCCGGAGCATGGCTGAGATTGAGAGACGTCAATGCGGTGTGTATCGATTGGTCCCGAAGGTACCGAGGATGCCCGATGACGATCCCTGGTGAAGAGTGGAACACTCGACACCGGTGCCGATGCCGGAGGCTCGGTACCGCTCGAAGCGGATACCACCCCCGCGCATGGCTCAGGTATGTTCTGTGAGGGGTGAGCCCCAGGAACAACCTGAAACCCCTTTAACGCTTTGGAGCCCGAAGACTCCCGCAGGGGTAATGCCAATGGATTCTTGAGGGTAAGACTGGAGCCGTCACCATGCTGGGCATGGGACATACCACTCAAGCATTGACTAGTCTTAACAGACTGTGGGTTACCTGATCCTGTGAAGTAGAGAAACCGGGTACCCTCACTGCTGAGGAAAAAACGGTATCGAGGGAAACTCTAAAGAGTGAAGGTTTCCTCACAAAATTATCCCCTGACAAGTCAGGGGAAAAAGGGTCAGGACCCACACAGTTGAGACACCAACTATTGGTGTCTAAAAAGAAACAGGTGTTTCTACATCGAATGCACTTCTTAGGAAAAGAAGGCTCCATAATGAAGAGGCCTGGTAGGCCCAACAAGTTAAGGCAAAAAAACTGAAGAAAATGTTTCTCAGAATTTAGTCAAAAATCCACCGGCGATACCGGTGGCAGCGGGAAATACAGCCGCGACCACAAGAAAACAAAAAACTAAAGTAATTAAAGAAATTAACAAGAAAAGTTTCTGCGGTGACAGGAGGACGTCCTGCCGGCTCCGCGGAAAAATGAAAACTGAAGAGAGGCTCTGGAGAAGGCGGGAAGTCAGCGCGCAGGCGCGAGGGATGCTGCCAAAAGCTTTCTGATTGGAAGCTGGGCAGCGTTCCCGTGCAGGCGCCGTCGGTACCGACGTACCCCATATGTGAAGACTCATTCCTGCTTGTTCCTGGAGATTAGGGGTTTAATGAGCTGGAGGAAAACCCAGGAGTTCTTGATTACTGAATGTGATATCTGTGTTAAAAGGAATAAGAACTGAATAGGGTTTGTTTAGCTGGAGAAAACCCAGAAGTTCTTAACAAGGATATTTTATGAAAAGCCCATAACTTTTAGCTAGGCTTTTAATGGTAGCTTGGCTGATAAAAGCTGCATGGATAAGAAAGCCAGGAAGAAGCTAAAAGTTCATATTGTAACTGGAAGAAATACTACTGCATTTGGAAAGTCTCTTGGTGGACCAGGGAATATTGCTATACCTTGCTGTGAAAGTAACAGTGGAGATTTATAGTGCCTCCTGGGAACCAGAAAGCAGACTGCTGTTGTAAAAAGAGTTTTTACATGTGGAACAAAGGTTTGAACTAAACCAAGCCAAGGACTGTTCAATAGGCTTGTGTTTATATGGAGAAGTATCCTGACTTTGTGTTTTGTAAGCTTCAAAACTATTCTTGCCAAAGAATTTAATTTGGTTAGGAAATCCTTATTTCTTAAATAAAGAAATATTCCTGCGACCTTTGCACTTGGCTCTAATCCTTTAAAGGACACAACTACATGCTATTTGGGCTGAATTTACACAAAGGACAATCGGAACCCTCTCGTATCACTAAGCAACCGCCTGGCCACACGGGGGAGCTCCGACAATGCTGAGGAAATTGCCTCTCGCACCCACTGAGAAATGGTGGTCTTAGACGCCGCTTGCCTTTTATGCACACCGCTATACAATACAAACAGCTGATTGGATCTCCAAAAGGACTCAGTCCTCTTAAAGTAACGGTGCAACACTCGTATGATGTCCAGACAGTGGAGCAAAGGGTCTTTGTCCTTACTGCCTGCCCCCGAGAACACTGGCAGCATCACCGCCTGATTCAAATGGAACACTGACAGAACTTTTGATAAGAAGGAAGGGACCGGTCGGAGAACTACGTTCTTGTTGTCCAACACCAGAAAAGGTTACCCGCAGGATAAGGCCTGCAACTCTGAAATCCTCCTTGCTGAGCAGATTGTCACCAGGAACACCATCTTTATGGCAAGATCTTTTACTGAACACTCCCGTAAGGGCTCAAAGGGCGGTTCTGTCAGCACCAATAGCACCAGACTGAGGTCCCAGGAAGGCACTACTGGTCTAAAAGGCAGATTTATTTATTTATTTATTTACATTCTCTTATATACCGCGCTATTCTGCATCAGTGCGGTTTACATTGAACAAACTGAAATTACATTGAACAGGGCATTATAACTTGGAGATAACTATTTTACAGGGAACAGATGCTTCTGCTTCACCGCTCTGAGAACAACGTCTGGGTGAGCTGCCAGGGAATGCCCTTTGACTCTTCCACGGTAACATGAAAGCACTGCCACCTGAACCCTGAGAGTGCTGCATGCCAAGCCGTTCTCAAACCCAGCCTGCAAGAAGGTCAACATCTCCGGCACTGAAGCAGACAACAGTGAACAGCGGGCTTGTGTACACCAATCCTCAAACACTCTCCATACTCGACGTAAGCCAGTGACGTCGAGCATCTTTTAGCTCTCTGAAGCATTGAAATCACCGGGGTTGAGTACCCTCTTCGCTGCAAGCATTCCCACTCAATAGCCAAGCCATAAGCGAGAATCGATCCACCTGCAGCATCAGAATAGGACCCTGCAACAGCAGGTCTGCCCTCGCTGGCAGCTTCCACGGACGGTCCACCTGCAAGCGGATCAAATTGGCATACCACAGGCGTTGAGGCCAAATCGGACACTATGAGTACCACCAGGCCTGGATGGGCTCCTATCCATTGAACCACTTGACCTACAGTATCAGGGCCCAAGGCGGAAAAAACTTACAGCAGCCCGTCCTTCGGCCACTCCTGCGCTAAGGCATCGAGACCTTCTGACATTCGCTCCCTTCTTCTGCTGAAAAACCAGGGAGTTTTTGCTGAATCCAATGTCACCATGAGGTCCATAATGGGCTGACCCCACCGCCTGACCAGGTGCAGAAGCACCTGCGTGTTGAGTGACCATTCTCCCAGATCGATGTGCACTCTGCTGAGATAATCGGTTGTCACATTGTCCTTTCTTGTTACATGCGCTGCCGAGAGACCTCAGAGATGCTCCTATGCCCATTCTAGTAACGGAGCCATCTCCTCCTCCCGTGTGGCACTCCCCGTGCTCCCCTGATGGTTGATATATGCCACCATTGTTGCTTTGTCCGAGAACATGAATACTGCCTCCCCATGGAGTTGAGTGCAGAATTGCTGCAGTACTAGGAACACCTCCCTCAACTCGAGGCGGTTTATTGACCAAGTAACTTCCTGCTTGGACCAAAGACCCTGCGTGATCTGTCCCTCACAATGAGCTCCCCAACCTGTCAGGCTGGCGTCTGTCGTCACTATGATCCAGGCGGGAGTTTTCAGGGACATGCCCCCTTTCAGGTTGTTACTGACGAGCCACCAACGGAGTGAGCACCAAACCTTGTCCAGACACAACAGCGGAAGCGACAGAGGCTGATTCTGAGCTGACCACCTGCTCAGCAGACTGTTTTGCAGTGGATGTAGGTGCGGCCCTTGCCCACTGCACCAGATCGACTGTCGCTGCCATCGAGCCTAGAACTTGCAGATAGTGTCACACTGTTGGTCTTGCCATGCTGCAAAATCTGCGAATCTGCGATTGCAAAGTCAGCACTCAGCTCTCCAGTAAGGAAACCCATCCAATCCTTGACTGAAATCACAACCCCAGATATACCAAGTCCTGAGAGGGATGCAGATGACACTTTGCGACATTTATCTCCCAACCAAGCTCCTGCAAGTACTTGATCATCTCCAACGTGACTTGCCTGCTTTCGGCCTCTGACTTTGCTGGGATGAGCCAATTGTCCAGATAGGGATGCACCAGTATTCCTCTTTGCCTCAGAGCCGCTGCCACCACTACCATTATCTTTGTAAATGTACAGGGTGCAGTTGCCAATCCGAAGGGCAACGCCTAAAACTGGAAATGGCCCATGGATACCGTAAACCTTAAGAACTGTTGGTGCTCTGCCCGAATGGGAATATGTAGATAGGCTTCTGTCAGGCCAAGAGAAGTCAAGAACTCTCCTTCCCTGACAGCTACAATCACTGAACGAAGCATCTCCATGCGGAACCAAGGCACCCTGAGACATTGGTTTACGTGCTTGAGGTCCAGAATGGGCCAGAAGGAGTCTTCTTTCTTGGGTACCACAAAAATAGACTGGGTAATAACCGTAACTGCTTTGGTCCTCCGGCACCGGCTTGACTGCTTGAAGCTGCAGTAGCCTTTCCAACGTTTCACACACCGCCCTTCGTTTCTGAGGAGCCTTGCATGGTGAAAGGATGAAGGCCGCTGGGAGAGGATGCTGGAACTCCAAGGCGTACCCCTCTCGGATGATCTCCAGGACCCATTGATCGGAAGTCACCTGTGCTCACACAGGGTAAAAGTCCCGCAGTCGACCTCCCATGGGTACCCCCCTGAATAGGCGGTCCTCATTTCATTGCGACTTCTTGGGGGCTGCAGGAAGCAGAGGAGAAGCTGCCCCTGCCCGCTCCTCTGAAACCACGAAAGGCCTGCCCTCTAGCCAGGAACATGCCTCTCTGATACAGAGCAAAACGAACTGCCCTAAATCAGTGGAAATTCATTGCCTGGCCCCGCTGTGGACTACTTGTTTTAACGGGCCTTGGCTTATCTTCCGGCAGATGACTCCCTTTCGACTCTCCCAAGTCTTTCACCAGATTTTCAAGGTTATCCCCAAACAGAAGTTTTCCTCGGAATGGCAACTTGCTCAGCAGCACCTTTGATGAGCCGTCTGCCGCCCAATTCCTCAGCCAGAGGTATCACCTCGCTACTACCACGGTCGCCATACCTTTGGATTCACTGTGAATCAAATCATAAAAAGTATCCACCAGGTATGTGGCCTCGGCCTCTACCTTGGCTGCCTCATCAGGAAGTTGTTCCCCAAAGATCTCAATCATACTTTGCATTCACCTTAAGCATGCTCGTGCCACAAAGACCCCAAAAATCGACATTTGCAGGGACAGCGCATTAATGTCCAATGCCTGCTTTAAAAGGGTTTCCACCTTCCTGTCCTGAACATCCTTGAGTGCTGAACTGCCTTCTGCTGGAATGGTGAGTCTTCGTAACTGCCGACACTGCGGTGTCTACCTTCGGGGCACGTGGAATGTCTCTGTTCCGCTCCATGAGCGTGTACAGCCACGCCATCATTCTCATGCCCTTCAAAGCGGCCTCTGGCACATCCCATTCCACCTGAATCATCTGCCTGATGATCCTATGAATGGGAAAAGCCTTCTGCGTGGTCCTGAATGCCTGGAAGGGCAGATCCTCCAATGGCTCTTCCTCGGAGGGAGCTTCCTTATCCATTTTAAGGGCCTTCAAAGAATGCGCAATCAACGCCGACAGTTCCCCCTTCCTGAAGGCCCACACTATACGTGACTCATCTGCTTGAGGAATCTCTCCCTCCTCCAGCTCCATCACCTCCTCTCCCTCCTCTCTCAGCAGTGCACACTCTTTCTCTTCTTCTTCCTCAGAAGGAAAGAGCCCCCTTCTCCCCAAGGGTCCTCCTCCATCTGCCTTCTACTAGGGCCCAGTTCCCCCAGTGCCCTACCTTCCAAAACTGCCTCTGGCCCTGCCCGCTTTAAGCTGGGCCCGTGCATGCCCTCCACTTCTCCCAACTGCTGCTTCAGACAAAAAGCTTTATGCAGAAGCAGAACAAACTCTGGGGAGAAAGCATCTGGCAACTCTGCCTGCTGTGCTACCCCTCGAGAGCGTTTAGAGGGTTTCCCGGACTTCCCTGTCTTTTTCTTTGCTTCTGGCTCTCGAGGAGGGCGAGTCCCGGTCCTTACTTGGCACCTCTGCTGGAACTGTGGAAGCCGATCCCCCCGGCAAACGTACGGAAGTTTCCCCTTTCTCGTTTGAGGGTCCTGGCATATTGTCGTCCTTGCCCCCGAGATAACCAGCCTCTGCTGTCCTGGCTTCCGCCTCATAAGTAAGACAGAGGCCTGCACTGGACACTGATCCCCTCCTGGACACACATTTCAAGCATCTGCTTTTGCTGGCCATCTCTAATTTTCTTTTTTTTTTTTTTAAATGAGACCAAACAGACTGCCCCACTCCCAGAGCACCATGTCAGCTAAGCTGTTACTCAGGATATCTGGAGCCTGACAGGACCTACACCACCTGCTCTCCTCAGTGAGGCCATCTGAAGGGAATCAGGACTGCACAATAGTAAAAAAATGTGATTGCAGCCCCCAGAGTCCGGCTACCCCCCACTGCAACTGAACTCTTCCTGCACCACTAAAATGCCAGGTCCTGAACCCCAAACAAGCAGTGCAGACAAAAATAACTGCTGAAATTAAAAGGAAAAAGAAAAAACACTATCTAAAATGGCTGCCGTTCCCGCGCAACACGGCAGACCGCCATCTGTAACCCCTAGAGCTGGGTCCCTCTAAGAAAGTATGCCTCACCAAACCGGCATTGAAGCTTTCTCTCCCTTTCCCCCACGACACTCAGCTGCCTTGGGAGCTTCGGCGTTGTTGGGAGTGATTTCCAGACAGTGCAGTCTCAGCTGCTCATAATGGGACTGAAGACCAGGCAAATGCAGCCGCATTCCTCTCTCTCTCTCCCAGGGGCTGGTCTGCCACTCTCTCCTGTGCCCTTCATTAAAGCACTTTTTTTTTTTTTCTTTTTCAGTTAGACAATGTTTGTAGTGCCTCTGGACTGCAGCTCCTTTACTTTAACCTAACTACCAATTCCCTATAGTTCCTCTAGTGAGCCTGACCTAAGGACTCACTTCACCCCAGCTGCTTGGAGAATGAGATACTGGCTCTGGTGGGAGGTGCCACCGGTATATATGTCCTGATGTCGGAACTGTGACATGCTCAGTCTCCAAGCTGCTGGTGAGGTGACACTACCTATAGGTCCGGGACTGGATTGGAGGAACGATAAGGAAGATCGCATTGCTAGAACCCCGACTGCACTCTTAAGTTGCGGGGTGAGTGAGGAGGGCAAAAGCATACAGAGAATTTGGGATTAAGTTCGCAACAGGCAACAGGATTGATGGTATGGGAGTATGGCAGTGGATGAGTAAGAAGGATGAGTACTGGAGATTGGCTAAGGAGGAAGGGAAAGTGTGTGATGGGGGACTTCTGACTGTGGAGGGAAAGATTATTAGTTTATGTCCAGGATAATTCAATGTTATATAATCATTAAAATACAATATTTCATTCACAACAGTAATTTTTATAGAATATACCCCACTCCTCAGGTTCAGAGAGGATTGTCCTTACCCATTCCTCCCAATGCCTCCCCCTCCTCATTAATAGATTTCCAGTTATGGTTTGTGGAAAAATTGGCAACCCTATGTAAGAGTGTTGGGGTCATCTCTGAAGAAAGGAAAAGATAGAGACAGAATGTGTGACTCTCAGAGGAAGAAAGAAAAAAAATGTGAAGAATTTTGTGCAAAGGCATAGTGGTGGGAGGGGGGAATGGAAGAGAAAAAGCTGATCTCCCTCCCCCACTAATCCACACCAAATTTCTGGGCGACAACTCAAAAGTTCTAAAATATGGTTATAAAAACAGAATATGATTGTACAGAAGGACTGAAAAGTCCATCTAGTCTATCCAATTTACTTCATTTTATAATGCCACCTTTGGGCCTGGTCTGGTCTTGAATCAGTAATCCTCAGATCTGAAGATAGAGGGCTTGCTCGATGGGCTACAGCTTCCAGTAGGCTTATCATGCCTCCGTTTCTGCTAGCTCTCACCAGTGTCCACATTATTGCACCCTGATGCAATAGGGAAAAATAAGCTATAACTAGTCATATTTTTCCATAATATAAGCTGTATAGATCTTGGAAAAGAAAGTTTAAGTCTTAAGCTTGCTAACACCAGAAATATAACACCCCCCCTAAGAAAAACAAAACAAAACAAAGCCTACCTGATCCTTTTCCCACAGCAGACTGAACTGTGAATTGTTTATTGCCTCTCGGACAAAGTGTAGCCCATGATCTGCAATTCGGAAATTCAGGTCGCCAAACCAGAAAAGAACACTTTGTACAAAAGCAATGTAAAGTATGAGATTATTTCTTGCATGCAAATCACCAAGAACGAGCAACATACAGTAAGACATCATTAATAATAACTATATGTACTTATATAATCCTTTAAGCAAATAGAATGCTTTAAAAGCAAGCAGAGAGCTCTAACCTGGAAGTTCTTTAATGATTTCATGCATTAATCCTGCAAGATAACTTACAAAAGGAAAGAAGGGTACAAAGATATTGCTCAGAGGATAAACCGAATAGTAGTACTTACAAGTAGGTGACATCAATGGAGGCCAGGATGGATTTCTTCCTTAGAAGCTTTCAAAGCAGGGTTGCAAAACTGACAATCTAAAAGGACTGCAAGTTAGTCTGATTTTCAGGATACCTTAAAGAATATGCATGAGATATACTTACATTAAATGCCAGCAGCACATGAAAACCCTCCCCCCCCAAAAAAACAATCTCATGTATATTCATCGGGATACCCTGAAAAGAACAGTTTGCAATCTTCCAGGACTGCAATTTGATATTCCTATTTTCATTAAGCATATACAGGTTGACCTGTAATGTCATCTCACAGGACCCCCTTCACTCTGCTTCCACATAGATACATTTATTTTCACCAAATTTTTGTTTGTTTTCAGCCTTTTGACCCATGGACTTCTTTAGTCATGCCCATTTCCACTGTTACCTGCTTTTAAGGCCTTGGTCTGCACTGTGGCATTGATCAGTTTTTTTTCAGAATTGCGTCATTTGATTTTGCATTGTTTATTTTTCCAGCAATGTCAGAGATGCACACCAGTAGCTTCAAGAAGCATGTTCACATCATATACATATGCTGCCCCAGTGCCTCCCACAAAATGCTGGGTGTGATACCTCTCAGAATATATCTCACAAGGCACCAACACAGACTGGCACAATTTGGCACTGTCTGTAGCATAAGTGACCCTCCAAAGAAGGTTGCTTGGGAAGATTTATGACAGCTGTCTTATCTCTCTGATTCCAGCATCATGCATTGATGTAGAACAATGCTGATACCTATTAATGTTCAGCTAATGAATATTTGCAACTTTTGATACCAGAACTGATATTGCAGAATCTTTTGCATGAAAGGAGTGGGAACAGTCCATACTCCTAAGCTTCCTATCATTGCTGGACCTTGAGGAGAAGTGATGCTTCTCTAAAGTCTGTTCACTACCGGTGGGTGATGCAGATTCTAAATCCACTAATACTGATGCTGTAAGGATCAGATTTTGTGGTCAGGCCACAGACACTAGTATTAGTGGATCTAGAATCTGCATCACCTACTGGTAGTGAACAGAGTTCAGGGAAGCATCACTTCTCCTCAAGGTCCAGCAATGGTAGGAAGCTTGGGAGTATGGACTTCATACTATTACTAATCTGTGAACTACCATTAAAATGATCTGTAATACCTGAAGATGGAGAGTGGCCAATGTAATGCCAGTTTTTAAAAATGGTTCCAGGCGTGATTCAGGAAACTACAGAACGGTGAGCCCAACATCAGTAACAGTCAAAATAAATAATAAAATTACTGAACACGTAGACCAGCGCTTTTCAAACTTTTATCCTGTATGATCCCATTTTAAAAACTGAAAAGTCACGTGACCACAGATGATGATGAAATCAAACTGGCAGATCTCCAGCCTTCTTTCACTCATCTAAAGCAGGAAGACATCAGCAACAGTAGTGGTAACAGCAGCAGCAGTCAACACAGGGTTCCTTGTGTCAGTGTGCAGTGTTTACTTGCAGACCCCAATACTCAGCATGGTTTCCAGCCTAACAAGAAGCTTATCCAGGAAGGGCCAGGTTCACTGGCTCACAGATCACTGCTAACTTGGTGACGGCATAGGTCACAGTGAAAGTCCAGAGAGATCAAGATATGGCTATGTTTCTGTGACCCCAATCCACTGACGATGTAACCCCATTTGGGGGTCCCGACTCCATGTTTGGGAACCACTGATGTAGATAGTCTTGGTTTAATGGGAGAAAGTCAACATGGATTTTGCCTAGGAAAGTCTTGTCTTACTAATCTGCTAAATCTTTTTGAAGGTGTGAACAAACAGGTAGATAAAGGTGAGCCATTTGATATAATGTATCTGGATTTTTAGAAAGCCTTTGACAAGGTCCCTCATGAGAGGCTCTTGGGGAAATTAAAACGTCATGGGCTAGGAGGCAGTGTACTATTGTGGATTACGAACCCAGCCAATTTTTTCAATGGATAAAGGTGAATAGTGGAGTATCTCAGGGATCTCTGCTAGGTCCGCTGCTTTTTAACATATTCATAAATGACATGGAAATGGGAACAAGTGAGGTGATCAAATCTGCAGATGACACAAAATTATTCAAAGTTGTTAAAAACACAAGAGGATTGGGAAAAATTGCAAGAGGACCTTGAAAAACTGGGAGACTGGATGTCCAAATGGCAGATTAACTTTAATGTGCACAAGTGCAGAGTTATGCACTTGGGAAAAAACACCCAAACTACAGTTACACGATGCAAGGCTCCACATTATGTACCACCACCCAGGAAAATAATCTAGGTGTCATTGTGGATATGTTGAAATCCTCTGCCCAGTGTGCAGCAGCTGCCAAGAAAGCAAATAGAATGCTAGGAATCATAAGAAAAGGAATGGAGAAGAAAACCAAAGATATTATAAAGCTCCTGTATCACTCCATGGTGCAACCGCAACTTGAATATTGTATGGAATTCTGGTTGCCATATCTTAAAAAGGATATAGCAGAACTAGAAAAGGTACAGAGAAGAGCCATCAAAAGGGTAAAGGGAATAAAAGGATACTCCTACAAGGAAAGGCTTTAAAGGTTAGGGTTTTTCAACTTGGAAAAAAAGACAGTTGAGGGATGATATGATAGAAGTCTGTAAAATAATGAGTGGAGTGGAATGGATAAATGTAGATCAGTTGTTTACTCCTTCAAAAAGTAGAAAGACTAGGGGACACGTAATGAAACTACAGTGTAGCACATTTAAAACTAATTGGAGAAAATATTTTTTTCACTCAACGTGCAATTAAACTCTGGAACTGATTACCAGAGGATGTAGTAAAATCTGTTAGTATAGCTGAGTTTAAAAGAGGTTTGGACAAATTCCTGAAGGAGAAAGCCATAAACCATTATTAAAGAGGACCAGGGAAATCCACTGCTTACCCCCAGGATAAGCAACATGGAATCTGTGTACCTTTTTGGGAACCTGGGATCAGAAGGAGGAGCGTAACTCTTGCAGGTATACAGGAGAACAAACAGAGCAAGAGAATAGAGCAGGTTTGGAACAGACTGCTTTATTGAGGATGGTCCCTACGCGTTTCGGCTTGCGCCTTCTTCGGGGGACATACAGCTACCATGGGGTTAAACAAACAATGTTAGAATAAAAGAATGTTTTAACAATCAATGTATCACATTCAAGATAAATGATAGTCTCAAAAGAATATTTTTAAAAAAATAATTATCTAAAAACAATAAAAGGAAAAATTTTTAGACACGTATATTCACACATATGTTATATGTATAGATTGCATGTAAAACAAAAGAACAAACCAGAGAACCAGATAAATTGATAAAGGTTAAAAATGGAAAATATTAAAAATAATATTAAAAATATTGTAGACAAAACAGGGGCCGAGACAGAGGACCTAAGTATGAAAACGAGAAAAGCAATGATTGCATAATTAAACAAATAAATACTATATAAATATAAATATGTATCAATTGATAATAAATAAATAATAAATAAACCATAAAGATGATGATACAAATGATAATAAAATTGATAATAAAAAAATGATAAAAAGTGTAATAAATAGATAATTGTTAAATGGATAAAACAATGTGAATAAATAAATTGATAAATGAAAATGTGCTAATGGTAATGTAGTAACATACCAATGTTGTATAGGGTGGAATGTCTCAAGGACACTTTGGTGAAGGCACTATGTATGGATAGAGCCGTGTGTGATGAGCTTGTCTCTTAAGACAGTTGGGTCGTAGCACTATATAATAGCTATAAAAAAGAAAAACTATGTAATCACATGTTAAGATGAACCATTGAATAAAATACAAACATTAAATACTGCCAAATAAAAAAAAAGATATAAAAAACAAAATATAAAATAAATAATGAAAAATAAAAAATAAAAAATAAAGAAATACATAGCAATGTTAATAAAAAATATAAAATATAAATGTAAAATATAATATATAACGTATAATATACAAAATAAAATATAATATATAATATATGACATATACCATATAATACATAAACTATAATATACAATAAATATGTAACAATCATATATAATAAAATAATATGTGATATATAATGTATATAATATAAATATGTATGAGATGAAGTAAAAATGTGTTCATACGTCAAAACATCTATATGAATATAAACTATGTATTTAAAAATATATTATATATAAAATATTAACAATATATTAAACATATAGACAAGGGGAAATGGTAATAAAATAGAAGGACACTTCTAATATTATGAATCTATAAGCAGAACATTCATATATAGAATGGACTACAAATGTGGACACGGAGCATACTGTGATGAGACACTAGTATACAATGAGTATAAGAATTATTGCTCCGATAGAGGAGAAGGGGATGTAGAAGAGAATTCGATAGTGTCAATGTACATGTGGGTGGTCAACTCAGGAGGCAAAGATTAAAAAGATTAAAAAAGATATTTTGGGGGGAAGAGTGCAAAGATTGTTTAAGACGCGCTGGTGAGCTTCGGAGTAAACATATTTAATGTGATTTAAGGATCGATGATATGACCTAACGTCTAACAATATTACGATACATATATTACTGGAAGGTATAAGTTAAGAAATCTAATAAAATGCAAATATATAAATATGTAAAACCATATATGTAATAAATGTATGTTATGCATAAAAAATGACATGCATGTCGCCAGAGATTGGATGGTGTGCTTTATAATATAAAAATGATGATGTAATGGAAAACCAAGTGTATATATTAAGGCAATATTATAGCTCCCCTGTTTATCATTATTTTTATATTTTTTTAGTCTATTATGTCCTGTTGATTTTTAAATGGTACGTCGCTTACATTCTTTTTCTAGTTTTTTAATACATACAGTAGTTGTCTCACTATGTAATCACATTTTTATAGACCATCGTATATACTATTGCCCTGACATTTTGCAATTGTTCTTTATCAGTGCATCATACTATATATTTTTTTAAAAAATAGACACAAAAAGATGCTTGCCATTGATGGAGCTTTTGAATACGTTTCTGATTTTTACTCCGCCCATTTCGTGACGTCTTTTTTAAAAAAAAGGGCGCGAAAATTGGCGTCTATAACAAGACTTCTTCTCGATGTTCCTCCTTTCAATGTTGCAGTATTATTGCAAGATCTGATATGCTGTGAGCCTCCGCATTCGCACATCGTATGGTTTTCACTTCTCTGTCTAATCAGCAAGTACGCTCTCAATCTCTCAACTTCGTCCCTCCAGTCTTTATGCCTTTCGTCTTTTACAAAATACTGATCAAGTCCTTATTTTCAATTTTTGTTTGCATTGATGATCAGGTTTAATTCATTCATACTCACTAAGTTTCCTCTGTGTACAGTCTCCTTGCCCAGGGCACGATTCTTCTTCTTTTTTATAAACGTCCCTTGACACTTTACGCTTACAATTTTATGTGAAGTGTCTCCCTCAGCTATCTGTCATTTAATTTAAGCTCCTCAAACTTATCCAGCGTGCACACTTATTCTTCATATATACACTCGGTTTTCCATTACATCATCATTTTTATATTATAAAGCACACCATCCAATCTCTGGCGACATGCATGTCATTTTTTATGCATAACATACATTTATTACATATATGGTTTTACATATTTATATATTTGCATTTTATTAGATTTCTTAACTTATACCTTCCAGTAATATATGTATCGTAATATTGTTAGACGTTAGGTCATATCATCGATCCTTAAATCACATTAAATATGTTTACTCCGAAGCTCACCAGCGCGTCTTAAACAATCTTTGCACTCTTCCCCCCAAAATATCTTTTTTAATCTTTTTAATCTTTGCCTCCTGAGTTGACCACCCACATGTACATTGACACTATCGAATTCTCTTGTACATCCCCTTCTCCTCTATCGGAGCAATAATTCTTATACTCATTGTATACTAGTGTCTCATCACAGTATGCTCCGTGTCCACATTTGTAGTCCATTCTATATATGAATGTTCTGCTTATAGATTCATAATATTAGAAGTGTCCTTCTATTTTATTACCATTTCCCCTTGTCTATATGTTTAATATATTGTTAATATTTTATATATAATATATTTTTAAATACATAGTTTATATTCATATAGATGTTTTGACGTATGAACACATTTTTACTTCATCTCATACATATTTATATTATATACATTATATCACATATTATTTTATTATATATGATTGTTACATATTTATTGTATATTATAGTTTATGTATTATATGGTATATGTCATATATTATATATTATATTTTATTTTGTATATTATACGTTATATATTATATTTTACATTTATATTTTATATTTTTTATTAACATTGCTATGTATTTCTTTATTTTTTATTTTTCATTATTTATTTTATATTTTGTTTTTTATATCTTTTTTTTATTTGGCAGTATTTAATGTTTGTATTTTATTCAATGGTTCATCTTAACATGTGATTACATAGTTTTTCTTTTTTATAGCTATTATATAGTGCTACGACCCAACTGTCTTTAAGAGACAAGCTCATCACACACGGCTCTATCCATACATAGTGCCTTCACCAAAGTGTCCTTGAGACATTCCACCCTATACAACATTGGTATGTTACTACATTACCATTAGCACATTTTCATTTATCAATTTATTTATTCACATTGTTTTATCCATTTAACAATTATCTATTTATTACACTTTTTATCATTTTTTTATTATCAATTTTATTATCATTTTTATCATCATCTTTATGGTTTATTTATTATTTATTTATTATCAATTGATACATATTTATATTTATATAGTATTTATTTGTTTAATTATGCAATCATTGCTTTTCTCGTTTTCATACTTAGGTCCTCTGTCTCGGCCCCTGTTTTGTCTACAATATTTTTATTATTATTTTTAATATTTTCCATTTTTAACCTTTATCAATTTATCTGGTTCTCTGGTTTGTTCTTTTGTTTTACATGCAATCTATACATATAACATATGTGTGAATATACGTGTCTAAAAATTTTTCCTTTTATTGTTTTTAGATAATTATTTTTTTAAAAATATTCTTTTGAGACTATCATTTATCTTGAATGTGATACATTGATTGTTAAAACATTCTTTTATTCTAACATTGTTTGTTTAACCCCATGGTAGCTGTATGTCCCCCGAAGAAGGCGCAAGCCGAAACGCGTAGGGACCATCCTCAATAAAGCAGTCTGTTCCAAACCTGCTCTATTCTCTTGCTCTGTTTGTTCACCTTTTTGGGAACCTGACAGGTACTTGTGATCTGGACTGGCTACTGTTGGAAATGGGATACTGAGCTTGATGGACCCTTCGTCTGACCCAGTATGGCATATCTTATGTGATTATGTTCTTAAGCCAATCTATTTGCTTTGGAGTAGAAGAAGAGTCCAAAGCACCAATATCTGGCCTCTTGATGAAATTGTGGGAGCCATCTCTTGTGCATTTACAGTTAATACAAAGTATCATGTCCATAAAGTTCCTGGCTTCTAGCAGCTCCAGTTTCTGTATCAATCCATTTCAGTGAAATCCATTCTCAGAAAGCCAAGTGGCCTAGGAATCATTCCTCAGTACCACTGGGAAAGGACTCTCAGATTCTTGATCTTTTTGAGAAAATAATTACATCAAAATGCTAAGCTTAATTTCTATATACCTTCTTAACAGATCTTCATGGTCTATATATGCATTCCATGTTGGAAGAGAGATGGAAACATTTTTTTACTAAAGAAATAAGAAAAATGTGTTTGTCTAATGAATTCAGGGAAGGAGTGCAAAAAACAACCGATCAGACAGAACTACAATGCTTATCATTAAACAGCGAGAGTCTCTACAAACACTAATTGCCATGACAGACTCTCATGGCTGTGGGCATCAGACTTCAGTATAGATGTGTTCAGTTTTGGAGATCATATCTTGCAAAGGATATAAAAAGACTGGAAATGGTTCAGAGGAAGGCACCAAAATGATTTGGAGCCTGCGGCAGAAGACTTAAAAGAGATTTGAAGACCTAAATATGTACACTCTGGAGAATAGGAAGGACAGGGGAGATATGAACAAACCAACTCAAAGATGGGGAAGCTGTAAAACTAGAGGGCATAACATAAAGCTACAAGGGGTAAACTGAAAGGCATTGTCAGGAAATACTTTTTCACTGAAAGGGTGGTGGATGCTTAGAATGCCCTCCCGATGGAAGTGGTGGGGCAAATACAGTGACAGAATTCAAAATGGCATGGGACAGACACATTGGATTCCTTTATAGCAAGAGGATAAAATCAAAATAAACTTAAATATTAATTACACTTACCTGGTAATTGTAGTTCCTTTAGTGACGACAGTGCAGTCCTCTACGTCTGGGTAGTCAACCTCGTCCTGCAGCTAGGAGACTGGCATGTCCAAATTCGTGACATCACTGGTATATCCTGGCACCATCAGCCCTCCTACTTCCAGTGTGAACTACTAACAAAGCAGACTCAAAGGAGCAAGAAATAAGTAGCAATGTAACAACGTCAACTGAACAATGTGTTTTCCCCTGTCTGTTTCCTTTTTTTTTTTTTTTTACAACTAGGTACAGAAGTGGGAATGGATTCTGTTATGTACTGCACTTTTAAATGCCATAGAAAAGCTATGACCCAGGTTCTGCTTCCTATCCCTGCGCCCCGAGCAGCGGAAGCAATAGGACAACTTAGAAAGCAATAGACAGGAAAAGATCGGAGCCGGCTCACCTGTAAGACTCTTTGACCCGTACTCCACGCCGGAAACCTGGAAAGATCATGAGTAGGGCGGGATGGAGGACTGCACTGTCGTCACTAAAGGAACTACAATTACCAGGTAAGTGTAATTAATATTTCCTTAGCGTTCCTCCAGTGCAGTCCTCTACGTCTGGGATGTACCAGAGCAGTACTTAACGGGTGGGATCTTTCCGGCCGGCCGACAAAACTGCCGATCCGGAACGGGTATCCGCTGCCGCCGCCACATCCACGCAATAATGCTTACTGAAGGTATGCAAGGACGACCAAGTAGCCGCCCTGCAAATATCTCCTGGCGGAACTAACCGATGCTCCGCCCACGAACAAGCCTGCGCCCTAGTGGAATGAGCACGCAAGCCCGAAGGCGCCGAGCGGCCCTGAAGCAGATAAGCCGAAGCAATTGCCTCCTTAATCCATCGGGCAATGGAAGCTTTAGCAGCGGCTTCCCCCTTACGTACGCCCCCAAAAAGGACAAATAAACGATCCGACTTACGAAAGGATTCGGTAACCCTCAAATAGTGCCGCAATACCCGCTGCACATCCAAGCGGCGCAAGTCGCGATCGGAACCGCCGAGAACGGGGAGTGAAACCACCTGATTCATGAGAAAGGGCAAAACCACTTTAGGGAGAAAAGAAGGAACGGTCCGCAACACCACCTTGTCGTCCGAGAAGGACAGAAACGGTTCCCGACAGGACAAGGCCTGCAACTCAGAGATACGTCTGGCCGAGCAGATCGCCACCAAGAACACCACCTTCAAAGTTAAATCCTTCAGGGAGGCATGTTTCAACGGCTCAAAGGGAGACCGGGACAAAATTAAGATCCCAAGGCGGAACACAAGACCTAAGGGAAGGGCGCAGCTTAGAAACTGCTGACAAGAACCGCCGAATGTCCGGGTGAGAACCCAACGAAAGGCCGTTGACCTTGCCCCGATAACAGGCCAGCGCCGCCAGCTGAACCCGCAATGAGCTGGCCGCCAGACCTTTGCTAAAACCATCCTGTAAAAAATCTAGAATTATGGGCACGGCCACGGTGGTCGCTCGTATCCAGCGCCGAGAACACCCATCCTCAAACACGCGCCAGACGCGGACATAGGCAAGGGAGGTAGAACGCTTTCGAGACGCAAGCAGCGTGGAAATCACCGCTGCCGAGTAACCCCGCTTACGCAAACGCGCCCACTCAATGGCCAAACTGTAAGCGAGAACCGATCCACCTGCGGCATAAGGAGAGGACCCTGAATCAGGAGATCCGAACGAGCCGGGAGACGCCAAGGACAACCGTCGAGGAGACGAATCAAGTCCGCATACCATGGACGTCGGGGCCAATCGGGAGCTACGAGAAGAACTCTCCCCGGATGTCGCCCTATCTTCTGCACGACTCGACCTATGAGCGCCCACGGGGGAAACACATACAGAAGACCTTCCCCCGGCCAAGCCTGCAGCAGCGCATCTATTCCCTCTGACATTCTTTCCCGTCTTCTGCTGTAAAAACGAAGAACCTTTGCGGAGAGAAAGGTCGCCATCAGATCCATCACCGGTGTCCCCCAGCGCTGCACTACCTGAGCGAACACGTCGGGATGCAGCTGCCACTCTCCGGCATCCACTCGCACTCGGCTGACATAATCGGCTGTCACGTTGTCCTTTCCGGCAATGTGAGCTGCCGAAATCGCCACCAATCGCGTCTCCACCCACGCGAACAGCTGATCCGCTTCCTCTTCCATGGGGGCGCTGCCCGTGCCGCCCTGCCGATTGATGTAGGCGACGGTCGCCGAGTTGTCGGAAAGAACTCGCACCACGCGACCCAGAACTAAGGACTGGAAAGCCTGAAGAGCGAGGAACACGGCCCGGAGCTCCAGACGACTGATTGACCATGAGGTTTCTGGAGGAGACCAGCGACCCTGCGCAAAGGCCCCCTGGCAATGAGCTCCCCAGCCCCCCAGACTGGCATCCGTCAAAAGAGGTATCCAATCGGGTTGTTCCAGCGGCATCCCGACCGCTAAGGAGTGCGGAAGAATCCACCACTGGAGAGACTTGCGAACCGACAGAGGGCAAGGCAAACGTTTGCTGAGAGGATCCGCCTGATGCGACCAGCACCGGAGTAGAGACCGTTGTAACGGGCGCATGTGCACCTTTGCCCACGGCACCGCTTCCAGGGTCACCGCCATGGTACCTAAGACCCTCAGATAGTCGGAGGGGCCGGAGTGGACCTGAACTTCCGAACGAGAGCTCGCAAGGAGGTGGCCCGCCTGGCAGGGAGAAACACGTGACCCGAGCACGTATTGAAGCGCACGCCCAGGTACTCCAGGTTCTGAGAGGGTTTCAGATGACTCTTTCCGAAATTGATCACCCAACCCAGACTCTGCAGAAAAGATACCACTTTGCTCGTGACCTGAATGCTTCCCTCCTTGGACTTGGCCCGAAACAACAAGTTGTCCAGATATGGATAAACCAAAATCCCTTCGCGCCTCCGAAGGGAAGAGCCTGGAACTGGTAATGTCCCCACGGCAGCGCAAAGCGCAGGAACATCTGGTGAGCCTGTAGAATGGGCACATGCAAGTACGCCTCGGTTAGATCTAGAGACGTCAAAAACTCCCCTTGGCGGACCGCGACGATCACCGACCGCAAGGTCTCCATGCGGAAATGCGGCACTCTCAGACAACGGTTGAGCGCCTTTAGATCCAAAATAGGGCGAAAAGTCCCCTCCTTTTTGGGAACCACGAAATAGATGGAATATCGACCCATACCATAGTCGCTTTAGGGAACCTCGGTCACTGCCCCCAACTGCAACAATCGGTGCACGGTGGAGGCTACTGCCGCCGCCTTGACCACTCCCCGGCACGGCAACCGCACGAAGGAATCCCGAACGGAACAGGCAAACTCGAGAGCGTAACCGTGTTGAATGATATCGAGCACCCATTGGTCCGTGGTAATGAGAGTCCAAGCGGGGAGAAACTCCCGGAGGCGGCCGCCCACCGAAATATCCACCGCCGGGACCCGCTGTATCTCATTGCGGTTTCCTAGCCACGGAGGAGGCGGCCACGGAGAAGCCTCGGCCGCCGCCTCGGTAGCCTCGAAACCCTTGTGGACGGGACTGGAAGCGGCCCCTTTGAAATCCTCCATAGCGGGAGGACCGAAACCGCCGAGAATCCCGAGGCTGTCCCCGAGGGTACGGAGTCGAACGAAGCGGCTTAGGCTTATCCTTGGGAAGCCGACCGGCCTTGGACTCCCCGAGATCCTTAACAAGCTTATCCAAATCATCCCCAAAGAGTAAGCCGCCCTTAAAGGGAAACTTGCTAAGACGGGATTTAGAGGGACCATCCGCCGCCCAGTTCCGGAGCCACACAGAATGCCTGGCCGCCACTACCGAAGCCGTACTGTTGGCCAAGGCCCGAATCAAGTCATAATGCAGATCTGCCAGATACGCTGCTCCGGATTCCAAACGATCCAGCTCCTTGACATCCGCCTCCTCCAAACGCGAGGAAAGGCGGAGACGCCGAGCCCAGCGCAAGCACGCCCGGGCCACCCAAGCGCCACACAGCGACGCCTGCAAGGAGATGGAAGCAGCGTCAAACGTCTGCCGCAGCAGATTATCCACCTTCCGATCTTGGGCATCTTTCAATGCTGCACCACCCTCTACAGGGATGGTAGTCTTCTTAGTAACCGCCGAGACCACCGCGTCTACCCGCGGAGCTCGAAAACGCTCCTTATCCTTATCCGTTAAGGGATAAAGTCTACTGAGAGTACGAACCCCCCTCAAGGCCGATTCCGGACGGGTCCATTCGTCCGTAATCATCTTATCCACCACGCGATGCAAAGGAAAAACAACCTGCGACTGACGTTCCGCCTCAATAACCGGATCCTTGATCGCCACATCCGGAACTACCGGAGCCGCCATATTCAAAATTTGCAGCGACTCCGAAATGAGAGAAGGCAACTCCTCCCTGCGGAACACACTGATGATCTTGGCTTGGTCCTCGGGCTCTGGAATTTCCCCTTCTTCCAGATCCTGAGGCTCCTCTGCAGGGTCCCAGACGTCCGCAGACTCCGGGGGCCATTCCCCCTCGGCGTCAGAGTCCGGCGCCGTCCTAGCCCGCTTTGCCACCGGCGGAGGAAGAGACGCTGCCGCGGCAGAATCTCGCTGCCCCTCCAGGGACGCCAAAGGTCTGGATGCCTGAAAGGTACCCTGCTGACGCAAGCAAAACGCTTGATGCAGCATTAAGACAAACTCGGGGAAAAAGGACCCAAGAGCAGTGGAGGACCCCCCA
Organism: Ichthyophis bannanicus; assembly: GCA_033557465.1. Lineage (NCBI taxonomy): Eukaryota > Metazoa > Chordata > Amphibia > Gymnophiona > Ichthyophiidae > Ichthyophis > Ichthyophis bannanicus. Next base: position 137,621,916 of record CM066042.1, read on the forward strand.
GTCAGGGCCCCAGAGGGTCCCGCGACGCTCTCCGACCGTGGGTCGGCCACTACGGAGCGTGCTGCAACCGCCTCGTCTAATACGGGAGGCTCAGACACCTCCGCGGGCTCAAGCACCTCCATACGCTGCTCCATTAGAGCGGAGAGGGTGGGAGAGGGTGGCACAGCCCTGACACACTCCTAACACTGACACCGGCCCTCTGTGGGTACCACAAATTAGACAGAGAGGCCTCTGAGGCATTGGCCAAGCAGGAAAACCAAGGGGACCGCGCTGGAAGCACTACTGGCTCCCCCCACCCCCCAGAAATGCCCTGGAAGGAAAGGGAAGAATCAGCTCTAATAGAAAAATAAAATGAAATAAAAGAAAAGATATAAAAGAAATAAACCCCCCAAAAAACCTGAAAGGAAGGGTCACTAAGTCCCCCAATGATAAAATGAAGCACTCACCACGTGCTAGCAAAAACTCCTCATGTGCTTGGCTGCCTGCAGTGTAAAACTGCAGTCAAAATGGCCACCGAGGCAAAAACCCCGAGGCTAAAAAGGGCGCCAAACAGAACTGCTTAAGAAAGGCCTGCAAATGCCTGCCACAGGCTCTCTTCAACAAGAAAATACTTAAAATCCACTTACCCCAGCTCCAAAGGCACTCACCTCGGGGAAACAACTGATTGAAACTCAACAGGAAATCCCCAGCACAGCAGGGAATCCCGGAGCTACAGTCAAGTGAAGGGCTCGGCTCAGTAATGTCTGGGAGCAGAGAACTTCAGTACTAACAGTGACAGCCTGCTAAAAATCTCCACACCACAACTTACAAGAAAGGGAGAGGAGAAAAAAGGAAAATAAAGGAAATGGAAAATAATGGCAAAGAAGCAGGGCTGCCACGAGGAGAGACAGGAGGCTCCCTCAGGGCTGAGCACTGACCCCTCCTCCCTGCAGAAACTCTAAAATTTAAAGTAACAGGCACCCAAAGAAAGGGAAATTCTCCAATCCCCTAAATAACCATCTAGAAATAAAAGTAAGCAATAAAATGAAATGAAACTAAGCTCCTTATTTTTTTCTCACAGTGAGCTCCCACATTCAGGGCTCCACAAGTCCTCCTGCTGCAAGGAGACTGGTCACACTGGAAGTAGGAGGGCTGATGGTGCCAGGATATACCAGTGATGTCACGAATTTGGACATGCCAGTCTCCTAGCTGCAGGACGAGGTTGACTACCCAGACATAGAGGACTGCACTGGAGGAACGCTAAGGAACTATCTCTTATACCTCAACAAATAGGGGTGACCTACATGGAGCGGTGGGTACACCCCTAAACAAAGGCATGGGGAGGGATGACTTGCATGGCGCAGCAAGTGCATCTACTCTTGCCGCCTTGCTGGGCAGACTAGATGGACCATACTGATCTTTATCTGCCATCATATACTATGTTACTATGTAGATGTTCAGGGTGGGCTTGTGGACATTCCCTGTAGTCAAGAAAGCAGTGGCTCAGATCAAAGACCTCAGTTCAACTTCATATCCTCTTTGCAGCCACTTCCAATCCGTCCTTCTTTTCCACAAGGAGGTATCTGAATGGACTACTGGAGGAGACACTTCCATCCTCTGAAGAGCTGTTTTCTTTCACTATCTTGTCCCCATCAATAGCAAGATCCTCATCACCATCCTAAAAAGACTGGCGGAGTCCCAAAATCCCGGGCAGCCTCCTTGTCAATACCTTGAATAAAGTTTTGACTGGATCCAGAATACACTGCCAATATTTGATTTTAGATTTCATAGGAAGGCTAAAGTTCTCCATAAACCATTGACCCATGTAACCTCAGATAGGTTGGTCCTTCAAGCCATAAATAAGGGATACAAACTTTCATCAGGAAACCCTCCAAATTGCCTACCAAGAAGATCTTGAATCTCTTGGAGCCCCAGAGAGATGGAAACAATCCCACTGCATGACTTTTAGGTCAAGTATTTCCAGATACCCAAAAAGATAGGATCCTGAAAGAACATCGAACAATTTTTTTTCAAAAGAGTACTGGCTATGCTCTCTGGATCTAAAGGACACATACTTATATAGAGATACATCCCAGTCACAGACAGAAATGATACAGATCATCCCACACATACTCAATGAGCATTAGTATAGCTCAAGAAGCTTCTAAGGAAGAGATCTTTCCCAGGCTTTTTTAATGAGCTCACCTGCTTGTATAGACTGGTTTCCTGCTGTCTTGGGAGAACACCTGTTAGAGGTGAACAACTTTGCATTTACAGTTACATATTACAGTTAGGTGAGCTCACATCCCATGAAATCAAACAAGAGGTTCAATGGAAACCTTATGGAGCTTACTGTACAATTCACACTCTTCTATACATATCTATGAATCTAAAAAAAAATAAATCTTACAAAAATCCTACCCCTGTCAGGATACACTTGGATCCCATGACATATTGGAAACTTGGTATGGATAGTTCATTAAATGCAAATTGGCTGATATTCACAACTGCTGATAAACACCACAGTGGTCAGCCATGGCACTTAAATATCGGTGGGATATTCAGCGGCAGCATCCAGATAGGAGCTGCTGCTAAATATCCGAGCTCAGTGGTTAGTGCAATTTTCAGCCAGCCCTTGTCCAAATTGCAATTTGGGCCAACCTTTCATGCAGCCTAAGCAGAAAATCACACTAACCAAGTAACAGCACTTATCCAGCTGGTGCCGATACCATTCCTGCTCCACCCACCAACCACCCTGTACTAATCAGATAGTGCCAGAGCGATCTGTGGAGATATTCAGCGCTACAATCTGGATATGACTGCTGAATATTGCAGTCTTCCCCCTTAGCCAGCCTGCCTCCCATTGGCCAGCTGGCTAAGGGCTTTCAATACTGGCCCCAAAATATTAGACGCTCTAGCAAACTTCAGTCTTGTGCACCTTGCAATTAAAGATTAGATCCCTGGGCATCCCCCACCCTTTAACAATTAAACTCAATCATAATCACCACCATCATCCCCTCCAAGAAAATCCTATAAAACTGCATATCTGGATATCGTACTTTTAAATATTAAACTCTGTTTTGTAAATATATATGTAATGAAGGAAATTTCCAAAAGCCACTTACAAGGATAAATGAACTATTTCCAAATTGTCCATTCTTCCTACAGGTAAAAGTACACACTGATAAGTCTTAGAGGTATGTTTACTAAACAGCAGTAGTGGTTTCCGTGTGATATCAGAGCCGCAGCCTCAATGGCAGTTCCGATATCACACGGAAGTCACTACCGCTGTTTAGTAAACATACCCCTTAGAGTTGGTGTGGCAGTTAGGACCCACTGATTTGCTTTGATTAACTGCTCTTTTCTGACCCCAGAAGCTGCTGCCCTAGGCAACTGCCTAATTTGCCTAGTAGTTGGGCAAGTCCTGCTTCCTTATAAAAGTTGGCTAAAAGAATTGCAGATATATAGAGAAAGAATCGAGGAAAGCAGTACACAGAGAAAAAAGTAGAGGCTCGGGGGGGGGGGGGGGGCCAAGTTGCTGCACACCATTCCACTGTTTCCTTATATGTTTTTTTACCTTGTTTCTTTTATGCCATGTAAGAAGAGGAAGGAGAAGCAGCAGCAGGAGCTGGTAAAGAAAATGCAGATGGTGCAAGGGTCGTTCAGAGCTTTTGTTCAGCTCAGACTCCTCCAATGAGCACACTGGAGACTGTGGAAGCGGAAGGAGGCTCTCAGCATCTCTCTCAGCCCGATGTCACCCTGAGTCCAGAGGATTGGTATGCCCCGGCACAGCCCTCATCTTGCGGGGCTGGATTATCTTAGGTGGGAGCACGAGCCTTCTAGACTACTCCTGGCGTAGCGCCTGTTGTGAGTGAGCATACCGCTCCAGTGCTGGATGAAGCATGGATAGCGGCAACAGCTGCTAGGCTCCCGGTGGCTAAAGAATCTGTGGCAGAGGTTCGCTTTCATCTGTGGGGCCAGGAAGGTGCTTCCCACTACATTTACCAACTGTTCTTGAAATGTTGAAGTAGAAATCTTTTCTGATGAGACCTCTCAATTTAACTTTGAGACTCTTTGGGACAGACTGTGTGCTTTGGAATCCTCTCTTTCATAGAAACATGACAGCAGAAAAAGACCACATGGCCTATCTAGTCTACCCTTTAGTATTTGATATGGAAGGGCAAACTAGATAGGCCATGTGGTCTTTTTCTGCCGTCATGTTTCTATGAAAGAGAGGATTCCAAAGCACACAGTTTCTCTCAATTTGATTCTATGCAAGCAACTTTAGCTGGTTCTCTGCAGGCTCTGGATCAGCAGAAGCAGGAGCTGACTCAGTTATCCACACGAGTTGCCCAGGTTGAAACTAAGTGTGCAGATTTAACTGGACTTTCAGGTACTATGGTTAAAGACCTCTCCAGTGTCCATTCTAAGACCGAGTCTTTGGAGAATTCGGCTAGGAAAAAGAAATTTGTGTTTGTTGAATTTCCAGCATGTTTCTACAATATCTCCAAAGGAGTTGTTTAAATCATATGCCATCTCTGTTCTTAAAATTCCTTCAGAGGCAATGCTTCCTCTTGCTAGGATTTTCTATTTGCCGGTAGCTAAGCGAAAGGAATTTGGGACATCTTCCCCAAGTCAACAGCTTTCTTTTGACTCCTTGAATCTGACTGGGTTTCTAGAGAAGGCTGCTTCTGAAACTTTGAGGACAGCCACTCTCCTAATTACTGTTGCTCTGGAGCCAGACCGGGACTGGCTGTTGAAATTATATTTCAAAGCTAAGGATGAGATATTTATGGATGCTTGTCTTAGGATGTTTCCTGATGTCTCAAAGATGATTCAAATGTGTACGAAGCAATTCCTTATAATATGCCTTAAGGTTTTACAGATGGGGGGGGGAGGTCTGTTCTTTTTGAGAAATCCATATAAATGCTTAATTAAATGTCAAGGGATTAGGTACACCTTTTTTGACTCCAGTCATTTCACATAGTTTGTCAATGAGAGTTTAGAACATCTGTCATAGTCCTTGGAACTTCCAGGATCTGCTTCATAGAGAGATAAAGCAGTGGTTCCCAACACAGTTCTTGGGTACCCCCAGGCCAGTCAAGTTTTCAGGATATCCACAATGAATATAAATGTGATAGATCTGCATGCACTACTTCCATTGTATGCAGATCTCTCTCATGCATATTCATTGTGAATGCCCTGAAAAGCTGACTGTCCTGGGGGTGCCCGAGGACTGGGTTGGGAACCACAGGACTAGAGGGAAGATTATATCTGCATCAGTTTGTGTGTCTTATTTCCTTCGGATTTTTCTTTTGAGTATGGTTTTGGCCCTCTCTGTATAATTCTGAGCTAGTGAATAATTCTGTGTTGTTTACACTAATTCTTTTGTTCTTGTTTTGTCTTTTTTTTGCTCCTGTGAATGTTCTTTTTCTGATCAAGAGTTTATCTTGTGTTTAAATTGAACAATTTGCATAAATTAAAAAAGGTAGACATATATGGATTAAAATTACATAGCAAAGAAGAGCATGTATGAATAGATATACAGCGTGTAATGAGAGAAACAAGGACATTTTACTTACTAGTTGATGTCCTTTCCTTGAATACTGCTAGACCAGTCCAGACAAGTGGGCTCTGTTCCACTACCAGCAGATTGGTGGAGACAAAGAACCAATGAAGAGCCCAAGTTTCAATAACATCACTCTCATGTCTCCATTCGCCTCAGCCACCAGAGGTCCCTTCAGGATTCATCCCAAAGTATAGGGAGAAACATGGCAAGCCTCACACAACTTCAAACGTGGGAACAAGGAGTAAGCAACAGCAAAGAACTATGTACTGGAAAACAAACAGAAAGCTATCCATAGAAAATGAACCTGCAGAGCCAAGAATAAAAATCATAGTGGACCCAAAGGAGCTGAGCAGAAGAACAAAGCAAATACAGGTTAAGGGGCGGGCCCTGGACTGGTCTAGCAGGACTCAAGGAAAGAATATTAACTGGTAAGTAAAATGTCACCTTCCATATCATCCTGCTAGACCAGTACAAACAAGTAGGATGTACCAAAACTATAATTCCACTGGGCGGGAAGCAGATACAGCAGCTCGCAACACCACCAGAGCCAATGCAATGTCTACCAGTGCGTGGACATCCAAACAGTAACAATTGACAAAAGTGGAAGTGATGCCCATGTTGCTGCCTGGCAAATGTCTGCAGGAGCTACTGAGTTCTGAGCACAGACATGCTGAGGCAATGATCTCCTTAATCTAGTGCACTAAAGTTGACGTGGCCACCATGTCACCCTTGCATGGGCCAGCCAACAGCACAAAAAGATGGTCGGACTTACGAAGGGAATTTGCAACTTCTACATACCGGAGAAGCACCTTCCAGACATCCACAGAATGAAGATCCTTATTCCTCCCCCGACACTGCTCCTTAGAGAAGGAGGGCAAGCAGATCACCTGGTTCAGATAAAGGGGAGAAATCACCTTAGGAAAGAAATGGAAACGGCCTCCTTAGAAAAGACAGATAAGGATCTCGACAAGATAGAGACCGAAGCTCAGAAATTCACCTTACGGCACAAACCACATCCAAGAAGACCATCTTGAGCGTCAAATTCTTTAAGGCAGCATGCTTCAAAGGCTCAAAAGCCATCAGGGCCCTGAGCACAAGACACAGATCCCAGAAAGGGTTTCACAGGGAGGACGCAGAAGCTGAACCCCCTGGAGAAAGCACAAGATGCCCGGGTGCAAGGCGAGAGATTCACCAGCTACCGGACCTCGGAAACAGGCCAAAGCTGCCACCTGAACTTTCAGGAAACTAAAGGAAAGGCCCTTCTCCGTGTGCTGTAAAAAGGCCAAGAGAGGTCACCTTGGCCACCTCAGGAGCCAACTGCTGAGTGCCGCACCATTGCTCAAAGAAGCACCAGAACCGCACGTATGCCAGCTTGTAGATGACCTCCAGACTCCAAGCAGAGGCGAGATCACCACTGCAGAGTAGTAGCCCATACACACTAGCCGTCTCCTTCCAAGAGCCAAGCTGTAAGCGAGAAGGGAACCGGATCCTATGGAACGATTGGTCCCTGCCATAACAGGCCCCAAGATGAAGGCAACTGAAAAGGAGGCACCTGCAGGAGATGCATCAGGTCTCCAAACCACGCTCTCCTCAGCCAATCTGACACCACTAGAACAATCCTGCCCAGATAGCATTTTATGCACAAACACATGCTCCACCAGGAGCCACGGAGAACGTGTACAGCAGGTGCTGACTTGGCCAAGGCTAGGTCAGGACATCAATGCCCTCAGACCCCGTCTCCGTGCAGTGACTGAAGAAGCAGCAAACCTTGGCAATGGTGGGTCGTGATCAGCTCCATTTCGGGACGACCCCCAGTGGCGCAGAATCACCTCCTGACTCATCTCCCACTCTCCAGGATCCAGAGAACCGGCTGAGGTAGTCCACCTCCACACTCTGGAGCAATGTGCTGAGCTGACAAGGCTAGGAAGTTCTTTTCCACCCAGGCAAACAGGAGAGCCATCTCCAGAGCTACCCCGGTACTTCTCATGCCACCTTACCGATTGACATAAGCCACCGTTGTAGCATCTGAAAACACGAACTGCTTGGCTCTTGAACAGGAGCCAGAAATGCAGAAGAGCCAACCTGATGGTGCTTGCCTTGAGGCAGTTGACAGACTGCACCACTTCCCTGTGGTTCCAATGGCCTTGGGCCATACAGTCTTGGCAATGAGCTCCCCAGCAGGAGAGACTGGCATCCATCGTCAGGAGGATCCAGGAGAAATTGTCCAGCGACACACCCTTCCTCAGATGGCAGGGTTGCTGCCACCACCATCACAGGCTGGACTTCACCATCAATGGGAGTGAGAGCCTGCGCTCAAACTCCTGAGAACTCGGGGCACTGAGCCAACAAGGACTGCTGGAGCAGTTGCATGTGAGGACGCACCCACGACACCATTTCTAAAGTCGTTGCCATCAATTTGAGGAGCTGAAGATAATCCCAGACTCTGGAGCCTGCTGCATACAGAATAGTGCCAGGCAATCCAACAGTCTTTGACTTTCTCCTCTGGCAGGAAAACTCTGCCCACTCAAGTGTCAAAATTTGTTCCCAGAAACTCCAGGTACTGGGAAGACAACTGGCTCTTCACCCAGATCACCTAGCTGAGGCTTTCCAAACAAGGACATCACTTGGGATGCCACCCAAGACACCTCTGAAAGGGAATGGGCCCAGATGAGCCAGTCATCCAGATGGTGATGGACACAGCACCATTACTGCCACCACCATGATCTTGGAGAATGTCTTCATGGCAGTGGATAGCCAGAAAGGGAGGGTAACAAACTGATAGTGACAGTCAAACATGGCAAAACTCAAATACTTTGCTGATTCTCCTGGATTGGGATATGAAACTACACCTCAGCCAGATCCAGAGAAGCCAAGAACTCCCCTTGGTGCACTGATGGAATCATGAAATGCAAGATTTCCATCCGGAAGCGCAGGATGCGCAAGTGCTCATTGATCTCCTTGAGGTCCATAATGGGCTAGAAGGCACCACAAAATAGATGGAGTATCCATCCTTGCCTCGCTCGTCTGGTGGGATAGGTACCACCACCTTTCGATTGCAGACCCACAAGGGGAGATGAAGGCATCCAGAATCGGCTCTTTGCAACCCAGAAAGCGTAGTTACTCACCTGTAACAGGTGTTCTCCAGGAGCAGCAGGAATCAGTCCTCACTTATGGGTGACGTCGGCGCCGAAGGAGCCCTCGCGGAGCAATTTTCCCCAGCTTTCAAAGAAAGCCTTTGGGAATTGCAGCGCGCATGCGCGGTCCTCTTCCCGCCCAAGGGTGCCATCTTAGCCAGTCAGATGACATAGCTAAAAAAGACAGCATAAAAATTTGCAAAAAAACTAAAGCAGACGATTGCAACTCCAAGGGGAGGAGGGAGGGTTGTGAGGACTGATTCCTGCTGCTCCTGGAGAACACCTGTTACAGGTGAGTAACTACGCTTTCTCCAGGACCAAGCAGGAAGTCAGTCCTCACTTATGGGACTCCCAAGCTCAAGGCTACCGGAGACCCTAAGCACAAAAATGAGCTCCCTCTAGCTCAGCAGCACAGCAGGAAAGAATCTTCGCTGAATTATTACCCACCGGTAGCCCACATCCGGGATGGAGGGTAGGAGTTGCTCAGACCTCAAAGAGATTACGGAGGACTGCCTGTCCGAAAGCACTGTCCCTGCGGGACTCCCTCTCGAGACAGTAATGGACCGCAAAAGTCTGGCTCGAAGACCAAGTAGCGGCCCGGCAGATGTCTGCCAGCGGAACAGAGCGGAGGTAAGCCACTGACGTAGCCTTTGCCCGAACGCAATGAGCCGTGACTCGACCTTCCAAGGAGAGTCCGGCTGCCCCATAAGCCCAAGAGATACAGTCCGCAACCCAGATGGACAGAGTACGCTTGGAGACCGGGAGCCCCAATTTATTGGGGTCAAAAGACACAAAAAGCTGAGCAGCTTTACGGTGCTCCCGCGTACGGTCAAGGTAGAAGTTCAAAGCCCTTCTACAGTCCAGGGTATGGAGGACCGTCTCAGCTCGGCTGGAGTGTGGTCTGGGAAAGAAGGTTGGAAGCACCACCTCCTGATTGATGTGAAAGGGGGAGACCACTTTTGGAAGAAATTTTGGGTGAGTCCTTAGGACTACCCTATTCTTGTAGAACCAAGTGTAAGGGGGATCAGACACGAGGGCCTGCAATTCACTTACGCGTCTAGCGGAAGTGAGGGCTATCAAGAACAGTGTTTTCCAAGAAAGAAAACGGAGAGAACAGGTAGCCATAGGTTCAAAAGGCGGACAGGTGATCCGCTGTAAAACCACATTCAGGTCCCAGTCAGGTGCTGGCGGGCGCAGAGGTGGTTTAAGTAGAAGGAGACCTCGGAGAAACCTCGCTACGAGAGGGTCGTTGGAGAGAGGTCTGCCGTCCACCGGCACATGATGTGCTGAAAGAGCACTGAGGTGAACTTTGACGGAGTTGGACTTAAGTCCCAGATTAGAGAGGTATAGCAAGTACTGCAAGACCACCGACACCGGGCAGGAGAAGGGATCCTGAGACTGTCGGGTACACCAAACGGAAAAACGACGCCATTTAAGGGCGTAGCATTTGCGGGTAGAAGGTCGTCGCGAAGCTAGGACGACCTCCTCCACCTCTGCCGGCAGGAGAAGGGGAGCGAGGACTACCCTCTCAGCAGCCAGGCCATTAGGTTGAGAGACCTGAGGTTGGGGTGTAGCAGAGACCCCTGATCCTGAGTGAGGAGATCCGGTTGTAACCCCAGAGGGAATGGATCCTCCACCGCTAATTGCAGCAGGAGCGGAAACCACGGCTGTCTGGGCCAGCGAGGGGCCACCAGGATCATGAAGGCTTTGTCTCGGAGAACCTTGAAAAGAGTCCGAGAGACCAGCGGGATGGGAGGGAAAGCGTACAGAAGGCTCCCCGACCATGAGAGTAGAAACGCGTCCGCCGCAACCCGAAGGGGGTGGGGCTGACGAGAGCAGAAGCGAGGAAGTTGCCGGTTGTGAGGACTGGCAAAGAGATCCACCGTGGGGAGGCCCCACTTTAGAAAGAGCTTCTGAACTACCAAGGGATCCAGACGCCACTCGTGCGGCTGGAGGATCCTGCTGAGTTTGTCCGCCAGGTAATTCTCTTGGCCTGGGAGATAAACTGCCTTGAGGAGAATGCCGTGACTGACGGCCCAAGAGCAGAGCTTCTGTGCCTCCCGGCAGAGGAGGAAGGAGCCCGTGCCCCCCTGCTTGTTCACGTAGAACATGGCAACCTGATTGTCCGTCTGGACAAGGACGGACTGGTGAGAAGTCAGGTGGGAGAAGGCCTTGAGAGCCAGGCGGATTGCCCTGAGCTCCAGGAAGTTGATCTGCTGAGCAGACTCCCACGTGGTCCAGAGGCCCTGAGTACGTGCCCCTTGGCAATGTGCTCCCCAGCCCAGGAGGGATGCATCTGTTGTCAGCACCCGGGCCAGCTGAGGTGACTGGAAAGGCATGCCGAGTATCAGGTTCGGCCGATGAAGCCACCACCGGAGAGACGAGATCAGCGGATCGGAGACGCACACTAGGTCTGCTAGGCCGCCTGTGGCTTGTCGCCACTGCTGGCGGAGACACCATTGAGCAGGCCGCATATTCAGGCGGGCATTGGGGGTCACATGGACGGTGGAAGCCATATGGCCGAGTAGTCTCAGGCAGCGCATGGCGGAGACCAGGGGCTGGCTGTGAAAACGGTCGGCTAGGTCCATGAGCCATTGAGCCCTGTCGAGCGGTAGGAACGCTCGTGCCTGAGGAGTGTGCAGCCTTGCGCCGATGAACTCGAGATCCTGTGAGGGGAGCAAAGTGGACTTTGCGAAGTTTATAACAAAGCCCAAGTACTGCAGAAGAGTCACCGTGCGGCGCGTGGCGTTGGTGACCTCCAGAGCGGACGCTGCTCTGATGAGCCAGTCGTCGAGGTACGGAAAGACATAGAGGCCGTGAAGCCTGAGATGGGCCGCCACCACCGCGAGACATTTTGTGAAGACTCGCGGTGCGGAGGACAGGCCAAAGGGCAGTACTCTGTACTGGTAATGATTTCCTGCCACCACAAACCTTAGGTATTGGCGGTGGCTGGGGTGGATGAGGATGTGCGTGTAGGCATCCTTTAGATCCAAGGAGCATAGCCAATCTCCCTGCTGGAGGTAGGGCAGAAGGATTCCAAGGGTAAGCATCTTGAACTTCTCCCGCACGAGGAACTTGTTGAGGTTGCGCAAGTCCAGGATGGGTCTGAGGCCCCCTGTTCTCTTTGGTATTAGAAAATACCTGGAATAAAAGCCTTGACCTTTCAGGTTGTGGGGCACCGGTTCCACCGCCTGTTCCTGTAGAAGACCTGCTAACTCCTGAAGGAGTAATTCCCTGTGCAGAGGGGGTCGTGGAGGTTCTCCCGGAAAATAGGAGGGAGGGACCTGGTGGAAGTGGAGAAGATAGCCTTCTCGCACGACTTGAAGCACCCAGGCATCCGAGGTGATGCTGGACCACCTGTGGGCGAAGTGAACCAGCCGGCCTCCGGTGCTGGGAGGGACCAGCGGGGGGGGAGCGGCTATGCTTAAGGAGTCAAAAACCCCCACCCTGCTGAGCAGGGGCTGGTGGTGCAGGCTTGGGGGCTTGCTGCCTACGGGACCCGTTACCCCGTCCCTTGGCCTGCTGGCCCTGTTGGGGAGCTGCAGGGGCCTGATAATGGGGGTATTGTTTGTAGGCAGCCGCCTTCCTCGGGTAAAAGGACTTTTTTCCCGAGCCCTTCTTTTTCTGGGAAGGGGCGGAGGTCTTCCTAGAAAGCCTGGTCCTGGTGAGAGTCTCCGTCTCAATTTGTGCAGCCTTTTCAGCCATGGGCTTGCCAAAGAGGTTTTCGCCTCGGCAGGGGACATCGACCAACTTGTCCTGCACCCAGGGCTCAAGGTCAGACGACTGAAGCCAAGCCTGTCGGCGGGCACCGATGCCGGCTGCGGCCACTCGAGCCGATGCTTCAAAGCCATCATAGGCTGCTCGGGACATGAATTTTGAGCATTCCCGAATGCCAGTGGATAAGGCCAGGAACCTCCGCAAGGGTTCCTCGGACAAACCAGCGGAGAATCCGGCTAGCTCTTTAGCCAGGTCTCGGAGATACATGCCCATGTATAGCTGGTAGGTCTGGACACGACACGCAAGCATAGAGCCCTGGAAACACTTCTTACCAAGGCCATCCAGGTTACGGGCCTCCCTGCCAGGAGGCACCGAGGAGTGCATCTTCTGGCTCTTAAGACGATGCATGGCCGATTCCACTACCATGGAATGGTGTGGTAGCTGAGCTTTTTGGAAGCCAGGGCTCTTGCGGACTCGATAGACAGAATCGACCCGCTTGCTCAGGACCGGCGAGGTGGCCGGACTCTCCCACATGCGGAAGAGTAGTCGTTCCAGCATAGGAGGAACCGGTACAGTAAAGTGTTCCCTTGCGGGAGAGTCATACTGGAGGGCGTCGAGCTCTTCGGCTCGAGGCTCCTCCTCGGGGTCCGCAGGGAAGGCCAAAGCCTTGGCCATATCCCTGACGAAGTCCGAGAACCGGGCATCCTCCGGGGGGGACTGCTTCCGAAGTTCGGACTCCGGTGAGTCCGAGGGGACACACCGAGTCCGGAAAGAATCAGGCGACTCTTCCTCTTCAGACTCCCAGACCGACTCCGACGAGGACTCGGTGGGGTCGGCCCGGGCAGGGCGCGGCGCCTGCCGCCCCGACGCCGAGGGAGTCGGCGTCGGCGACCTCGGTCCCAAACGGGAGGCCGAGGGTGACCTCGACCGAGGATCGACTCGAGTTCGCATCGACTCGAGGATCGGCTCGGTCTCCGGGGTCGACTTGGACGTCGACGTCCCGGTGGTCGGGGCAGCGACGCCAGCGAAGCCAGCGAGCAGTGCCCGCTGCTGGTCCATGAAGGCAGACAGTCTGCTCTCCAAGGCCGTCAACCTGAGTCCGAGCTCAGGTGACCCAGCAGCCCCCGACTCGGGCCCCGACGGCGTCGGGCCCGACGTCGGCTGTCGCGGAGGCGAGTCCAGGAGGACCGCAGGACTTACCCGAGCAGGCAGCTCCGACTCCAGGCGAGGTCGCTTCGTGAGGTGCTCCTTCTCCAAGGACCCGGGGCGGCTATCGGGGCTATGCGACCTGGCCCTCGCGGAGCCAGGAGCGTCCACCGACGCCGCCCTCGCGGGTTTCACCTTACGTCGATGGTCCCCGGAGGGAGAACCCCTGTCGGAGGAACTCCGGCGACGGTCCGAGCTGGAACCTTTGGACGCGGAGGCCTCCGACGAGGTCCGGGTACGGCTGGGGTCAGCGAAGATCCTATCCCGCTGATGCCGCCGACTTCTCAACGCTTTGGAGGACATTTTGCCGCAGGGCCCACAGATCATTTCTTCATGATCCTGGCCCAGGCAGCGGAGGCAAAAGTCGTGTGTGTCAGTTAGTGACATATTTCGGTCACACTGACCACACCGCTTAAAACCACTGGCAGCCATCGGGGGAAAAAGGGCCCCGGCGAGGTCAAAGGACCGGGCTGCCAGGGAAAAACCGAAAACGAAAACTGACTAAGTCAGAAAAACCAAAAAGAAGAAGAGGACTCGTGACCGGCGTCGCGAGTCCGGGCGGGAAAAAGACCGGCGTCGAACCGAAGAAAAAAGAATAAAACTATGAAGAAATATCAACTTTTTCGCGGGGACACGACGGGGACGTCTGTAGGGCTCCGCGGAAAAAAGAAGACTGGCTAAGATGGCACCCTTGGGCGGGAAGAGGACCGCGCATGCGCGCTGCAATTCCCAAAGGCTTTCTTTGAAAGCTGGGGAAAATTGCTCCGCGAGGGGTCCGTCGGCGCCGACGTCACCCATAAGTGAGGACTGACTTCCTGCTTGGTCCTGGAGAACATAGCCGACTGAACAGTGTCTAGCACTCAGTGATTCTTGGTAACCCAGGCCCATTCCTGAAAGAAAAGGTGAAACTTGCCTCCAACCAGAGGAACCAAGGAATGGGCTCACAAACCTTCATTGTGCAGCTCGGGAGTGTCCTCCTCTGGGTGGGACCGTCCCTGGGACCTCAGGCTCCATGAAAGGACTGAGAACCAGCCTGAAAGTCCAGAAGCAGAGGGAAAGAAAGATTCTTTTTTCAGGTCGATAATGGCAAGAGGTCAGACACCGCCAGGGGATCCGGCCAGCGTGCCCTCGGTTGGCAGGCAGAGGCTGATAAGAAAGGGGCACTAACCCGCTTCAGAGGGCCCTTGACCTGTCTTCCAAGAAGTAAGATTTTGTCTCACCCAGGTCTAAATCGTCTCCAAAAAGAAGCTTCCCCTTAAAAGCCAGGTGGGCAAACCAGGCTTTGGAAGATGTATCCGCTGCCCAGTGACATAGCCAAATCAAATACTGTGACAGCATCGCTAGGGCACAATTCCTGGCTGCCAAATGTACCAGGTCATACATGGCATCAAAAAGGAAGGCCATAGCAGACTTCAAAAGAGGGGTAGAAAATTCGATGGAAAAGACTGAAGGCACTGGAGAAGGGCTTGAGACATTAGGCCTGCAAATACCATAACTGAAGAATCGTAGCATCCACAGCAAACTGATTCTTCAACAGGAATCCACCTTTCAGTTCAGAGTATCCTTTAAGGCCAATCCACCTTCCACGGGAATGGTGGTCCATCTGGTAACCGCTGAGACCTGCGTATCCACTTTGGAAATATCAACCACACAACGTATTCATAGTAACATAGTAAATGACGGCATATAAAGACCAGTATGGTCCATCTAGTCTGCCCAGCAAGGTGGCAAGAGCAGGTGCACCTGCCGCTCCGTGCAGGTCACCCCTCCCCATGTCTTTGTTTAGGGGTGAACCCACCACTTAGTGTAGGGCAACCCTGTTTGTTGAGAAATTAGATAGTTACGTTTATTTTGATTTTATCCTGTTGCTATAGAGGGATCCAGTGTCTGTCCCATGCCATTTTGAATTCTGTCACTGTCTTTGCCCTCACCACTTCCATCGGGAGGGCATTCCAAGCATCCACCACCCTTTCAGTGAAAAAGTATTTCCTGAAATTGCCTTTCAATTTACCTCCTTGCAGCTTCATGTTATGCCCTCTAGTTTTACAGCTTCCCCGTCTTTGGAAGAGGTTTGTTTGTTCATTATTTCTCTTTAAGTATTTAAAGGTCAAAATCATATCTCCCCTGTCCATCCTCTCCTCCAAAGTGTACATATTTAGGTCTTCAAGTCTCTTCTCATAAGGCTTCTGATGCAGGCTCCAAGTCATTTTGTCACCTTCCTCTGAACCGTTTCCAGTCTTTTTATATCCTTTGCGAGATATGGTCTCCAAAACTGAACACAGTATTCCAAGTGAGGCCTCACCAGTGACTTATACAGTGGCATTAGTACCTCTTCCTTTCTGCTGGTAATTCCTCTTTGTATGCAACCCAACATCCTCCTGGCTTTTGCCACTGCCTTGTCGCACTGTTTTGCCACTTTGAGATCCTCAGAAATAATCACACCAAGGTCCTTCTTCTGGTCCATTCACACCAACCTCTCGCCCCCTATTGCGTACATTTCCCTTGGATTTCTGCTTCCAAAGTGCATGACACTGCACTTCTTTGCATTAAATCTTAACTGCAAAGCATTAGACCATTCTTCCAGCTTTGATCTTTCTTCATGTTATCCACTCCCTCAGGGGAGTCCATTCTGTTGCAAATTTTCGAGTCATCTGCAAAAAGACAGACTTTTCCATTCAGTCCTTCAGCAATATCACTCACAAATACATTAAACACAGTGCTGGTCCAAGGACTGAACCCTGGGGCACCCTGCTAATCACCCTCCTTTCATCCGAGTGAGCTCCATTTACCATCACCTTCTGACGTCTGTCAGTCAACCAATTTCTGATCCAGTTTACCACCTTGGGATCCATCCCCAAACTATTGAGTTTATTGATAAGCCTCCTATGAAGAACAGTATCAAAGGCTTTGCTGAAATCCAGATAGATGACATCCATTGCATGCCCCGATCTAGTTCTCTGGTCACCCAGTCAAACAACTCAAATCAGATTTGTTTGGCAAGATCGTCCTTTGATAAAACCATGTTGCCTTGTATCATGCAACCTGTTGTTTTTGAGAAAGTCCACTATTCGCTCTTTCAGGAGCGCCTCCATTACTTTCCCTGCCACTGAGGTAAGACTCACCGGCCTGTAGTTTGTCACTTCTTCCCTGTCACCACTTTTGTGAAGAGGTACCACATCAGCCCTCCTCCAGCCCTAAGAAACTTCTCCTGTTTCCAAGGAACTGTTAAAAACATCCTTTAACGGCCCTGCAAGAACCTCTCTGAGCTCTTTCAGTATCCTGGGATGTATCCCATCCGGTCCCATGGCCTTGTCCACTTTCAGTTTTGCAAGTTGTTCTAACACATCATCTTCTGTGAATGGTGTGGTATCTACTTCATTCCCATTTTTATATTTGGGAGTCACAGGTGGTCCTTCTCCAGGATTTTCTTTAGTAAAAACAGAGCAGAAGTATTTGTTTAGCAATTTCACTTTTTCAATGTCACTCTCCATGAATCTGTTCCCAGCACGTCTGAGTCCTGCAATTCCACCTCTGATTTTCCTCCTCTCCCAAATATACCTGAAGAAAGTTTTGTCGCCACACTTCACATCTTTAGCCATCTTTTCCTCTGCCTTTGATTTTGCTTTCCTTATTTTTCTCTTTTTGTCTCTTTTAGTTTGATCCTATATTCCTTTCTGTGTTCCTCTGTTTGCAAGCTTTTGAATTTTGTGAAAGCTGTGTTTTTTGCCTTTATTTGTGCAGCTACTTCTTTGGAGAACCTCTTGTTTTTATTTACTTTCCTTACATATTTATCTGTTGCCCCTTTTATTGCCACCTTTAATTTATCCCATTGCAATTCCATTTCCTTTATCCCACCCAACCCTGCCAACTCCTCCTTCAGGTACTTGGCCATTTTACTGAAGTCAGTGTTTTTGAAGTCTAGGACTTTGAGCTTGCTATGATAGGACTGCACCTTGGCTTTTATCTCAAACCACACCTTGTGATGATCGCTGCTGCTCACAGGGGCACCCACCCGGACATCTGACATGCTATCTCCGTTGGTGAGCACTAAATCCAGCATTGAGCTTTCCCTAGTTGGTTCCATCACCATTTGTCTAAGTAATGCATCTTGGAAAGCATCCACAAATTTTATTTACTTCTTTCCAGATTTGCAAAAGGAGTATTCCAATCCACATCGGGTAGATTAAAGTCACCCAATATGATCACTTTCCCCTTTGTGGCTATCTTTGCAATATCTATAACCACTTCGTTATCTATTTCTTCAATTTGAGTCGGAGGTCTGTAGACTACACCGGTATGGATGACAGTGCCATCTCCTCTTTCCAACACAATCCAGAGCCCTTCTTCTTTTCCTCATGCCCCCTGCATTTCAGTAGCTTTAATATTGCTTTTGGCATATAAGGCTACTCCTCCTCCTTTTCCACTTTCTCTGTTTCTTCTGAATAGATTATAGCCAGCTATGGCTATATCCCATTCATACGATTTATTAAACCATGTTTCTGTAATGGCCACAATGTCCAGGAGAGCGTGCATCTTCTTATACACCCTTAGCCCCTTAAGTGGGGAGTTGGGGTAATCCCACTCCAGTCAGAACAGGCCCTTGAGCACCTTTGGGAAGACAGTAGTGGATTTCCAAACCTCTTGCAGGAGCAGATGCCTCTTTGGTTCCTGCTCCGTGACTCGAGTATCACCAAACTTGAAGGGGATAAGACCCTGGGATCAACACCTCCAGTTCCTACTCTTGGAACAGGAAAATAATCTTGGTCTCCTCACAATCCGCTGAAGGCAAGAGTACTTCTTCATCTACATCAGACATCTCAATCCAGGTCACAGCTGATCCCATCCTTGGTGGGAGAGGGGGAGGGGAGGCGCCCCTTCCAGGGACACTATGCCATCAATCGAAGGCGGCTTCCACTCTCAGCCTACCCCCATAAGACTGCACGCAGGGGAAACAAAAGGCCACAGGGTCTGCACATCCAAACCAGAATGACCAGTCCTGCTGCAAAGGGAAAGAATTCCAGGGAGGACAAACTGGACTCCGGAAGCTCTCATCACAAAAATGACCCCCCTAAATTCGGGGGCATAGACACCATCGATACCCTAGAGGATGCGGAGAGGCCCCCTGCACAGATGCCAAAACCTCTGGCCAGCTTACCCATAGTGCCATCCACCACTTCCTGCCCTGAGGCAGGCAAGGTCGGGCTAATAGCATCCCCTGGCTGAGAGAGGGGGAGTAAGCCCTCCAGGGCCGACTCAGAAGCAGCCATGCACCAAGAGTCAACCTCCAGAAGCCAGAGATGAGACACCATGCTTGCCACAGGCCAAATAACATCACCTGAAAGAAGACATAAGAGTTAAGGCAAGTGTCACAACAGCACGAGCTAAGGCCTCGGCCACCCAAAAGGGCACATGTTAACTGCACTTTTACTACAGCGTGCATTACAGGTGCTAGAGTAGGTGTGCGCAATGGAGCCGGTTAGGTGGAATGCGCACAAGGATCGCATGGCCACCAGGCACACAATAGAGAAAATGTTATTAACGCATGCAGAAAATGGCGGGAAACTCCACCCAGTGACAAAGGTCATCAGCAGTCACCCACAGACAGAATCGGGAGCCCCCAACAAGGATAATGATGAGGTCAAGTCCTTGAACTCACCCCGAGAGCTCCACGCAGAGAATCCGTGCCGGGCTTAGCAGTACTCCCTTGGTACTGTTTGGCTGACTCTGCAGCACTGCATATAAGGTGGCTGGCAGGCAGATCCCTCCGAGAGCCTTCTGCAATCTCCGGGAGAGAGGAAGCAAGCGTTGAGGTTGTGTGAGGTAGTCATACTCTTTCAGATCCTTCCAAATCCTTCCAACCTCTGGCTGCTCAACAGGCCCATATCCAGGGTAAGAGCATGGAGCTGATCCAATTTTTCCTACTCCTATGGCTACTAGAGCCTCCCAAGTCATGCTATAGTGAGAGATCAACCTGCAGGCTATTGTTCACAAGCATTTTAAACCAATCTTTTCCTCTCAAATCTTCAAAATTTTCTTCAGAGGCGCGAAAATCCATCCACCACCTGCTGGAGAGAAAGAAATACTGAAGGGACCTCTGGTGGCCGTCTGTTGGAAAGAGAACACAACCCACTTGTCTAGCAGGACGATATGGAATTAATTTTGTTGTGGAAGAGGGAGGCTGATGGCATCCTAGTAAATCAAGACAGATGCTGAACTGACAACTGGAAACTGAAGTCTTTGGTGTATCCAGAGGATAAAGTTTAGCATAAGCAATAGTACTGTATAAGCTTCTCTACACTGCCACAACTACTTAGAAATCTGGAACTGCAGGAGAGTGAGACAAACAAAAGACAGATTAAGAAATCAACTGAAGAGGAAAAAGAAGGGAAGGAAAAAGACCAGAGGTGGAGGAAAAAGATGAATATGCTAGGTTCCAGGCAAGGGAAAGATAACCTAAGTTAAATTTAACCCCTAAGGTTAAAAGTATGATTATAAAGCATATGGCCTTGTCCATCTTATTTAAGGGACCATTTACTGACAGACATCACAGAAATAAATCAAACACAAAATTGTACAGCTAAAATTACTGAAAGAACACTACCAACTAAAATGCAGGGCCAGAAGTAAAAGAGAATAATAATAATTCCTCCTCGGAAAAAGCGCATCAAAGGAAAAATAAAATCACTGTGTGCAGAGGTATCCATGATAAACAGATATCTAAAAGGATTAAGATCATCAAAGATATTGAGGAAGATCCAAAACATCAAGCTGAAACATGCTGCACTAACAGAAGTAGACCTTAAATTTATATGCTCCAAGAATAAACTGAAAGTAGAAGCAGAAACACAAAAACTGCAAAGATATGAAGAAACTAGTAAAAAAAAAAAAGATATCAAAATAAACTATTTAGAGAGAACCCAAAATAGTCCTACAGAGAATTAGGAAAGAGTATTAATATGGTAAACACAACACCAACCAAAGCTGAAACAGAAACCTTCTGGAGAAAAATGATACAGGACCCCATAGAGCACAATCAAGAAGCAGAATGGTTACCCTGCATACGCGAGCATTTAGAAAAAACGAACATCAAACCTATGGAATGGCCTGCAGTCTAACAACAGCTGGAAAGCAGGTCAAAACGAGCCTCAAACTGGAAGAGACCTGGCTCAGATACAAACTTTGACTCAAACAGTTAATATCACTCCACCAAGATCAAGCAAACTGCAAAAACCAATTGATCAAGCAGCCGGACTTAACACCATAATGGCTAACAGGAAGAACATATCTCCTTCCAAAGGAACTCAAGTAACATTTCCAAAAATGAAAGAATAACTTGTCAACCGATAATCTATAAGCCGTTCACTGCAAAAGATGCAGACAGAATATATGATCATGGCAATAGAGCAAAAGGCAATAAGACGGAAGCATATGGACCCAAAGACTAGTTAATGTTGAAGGAGGTCATCATGGACAGCGCTAAGAAAAGCAGGAATCTCAGTATAGCATGGACTGATTATAAGAAAGCTTTAGACAGCGTCCCACACTCTTGGATAATAAATCGCCTTGAAATGTATAAAATAAGTCCTAGTTTGATAGAGTACATTAACTTCACCATGGCAATGTGGCAAACTACACTCTTTTTGAAACATGAAAATGATCAGTACCATCATTCCTAACATCAAGATTCAGTGAGGAATATTTCACGGAGATTCCGTGTCGCCACTTCTGTTTTATATGGCATTCAGTCTAATGAGTACTCTCATCAATTCTTTGGGATACGGATTTAGCCTGAATCATAAAGAAGGTAACAACCCAAAGCTGACATCCCATTTAATATTTGTAGATGACCTGAACCTCTATAGTTCCAGTGACCAACAATTAGCAGAGGAACTCTGTGTAGTGAAAAACTTTTCTGATGACATTGGGATGATTTTTGACCTTGAGAAATGTGCCAATATAAGTTTCTTTAGAGGAAAATTGAGCAAAATGCAAAACACCTTCCTGGCTGAGGTGCTATGACATCAAGGAACTTGAACAGGAAGCCATACATAAATATCTCAGAGTGGAGAAAGGAATGACATTCAAGCAGAAATTACTGAGAGAAAAGAACAGTAAAGAACATTACAGATTACAATCAATATTGGCAAGTGCTTTAACATCACCTAAGATACAAGCCATCAATCAGCTGGCAATTCCTGTACTCTCATACAGCTTTGGAAATGTAGACTGCCCTCTTAAAGATCTTGAAAAACTGGATGTGCAAACAAGAAAACGCCTCCATGCCCATGAGGTAATTTACAAGAAATCAGTGTATGCTGAGACTGTACATCCCTAGAGCTGAAGGAGCGCTGGCTAGGCCTATGATAGTAGCTCCATATATGTAATCAATCTCTACGAGGCCTAGCCCTCCTTCAGCTCTAGGGATGCATTCAGTCCAGATGTGGGGAGGGGGGCTAGGACTAGGGGGCTGATGTAAGGTGAAAGAGAGGGGAACAGGAAAGGGCCTGGGGCACTGGAAATGGGCTGATAGTGGTAGGGATTGGAGAGAACTGGGACTGGAAATGGACTGACACTGGGAGGGGACTGGGACTAGAACTGGGCCAACACTAGGGCTGGGGGTAGGGAACTAGGACTAGAACTGGACTGATACTGGGACGAGGGGTCTGGGACTAGAAATGGGCTGATGCTAGGAGACTGGGACTAGAAATGGGCCAATGCTGGGAATGGGGGGCTAGGACTAGGAATGGGCTGATACAGGAAATGGAAATGGGCTGATACTAGGCTGGGGAGGACTGGAAATGTTTTTAGGGCTGGAGGGCATGGTACTGAAAGGAGGTTAATGCTGGCGTTAGAGTGTGAAAAAGAAGGAGATTCTAGAGGAGTAAGAAGGGAGAGGAGAACAGATATTCCATACTGACCTCCTGAAGCGCTCAATAAGCAAACCGTACGACCTATTCAACATTGTAAAGACATTAGCGAAAGAACCAACACCAGACCAACCATGCATGCCACACCCACAGGCATACTCTGACTACCTACAATCAAAGATGATCCTGACTGACAAGAGCACAAACCTCCCAAGTTGCACCCCTAGGCACAAGCCACCACCGCCATCTATACTGTCCAATTTCAACACCATATCAAACAAAGAGACGGAAGACACCATCGCATCCATCAACACCTCCACTGCACCTAATGACCCATGCCCAGCACCTTGGATAAGAGAGATGCGTTGCGAACTAAGCCAGTTCACGAGTATATTCTTGAATCAATCACTCTCAACGGGATCCTTTCCTCAAAAACTAAAAAACAGACCGTTATTAAAAAACAACAAGTTGGACCCATCAAAAGTCGAATCCTATAGACCGATATCAAGCATACCACTGCTTGCCAAAATAATCGAAAAGGTTGTACAACACCAAATTCAACACCACATTGATACCGAAGCACCACTGGACCCAGCCCAACACGGTTTCAGGGAAGCACACGGTGCTGAAACCTGTGATAAGGAAGCTTATCATAGCTCAAGAAGGAGCTATAGTAAAGGTGAAGTGACTCTGAACAAGCAACCTGTCAGTTCTGGTAGAAATAAGAAAACAGAATTTTTCCATAAAAGACTACCAGTCCCAGAATGCACCAGGTTTCCAACAGCCATTAGAGGAGCTGAAGTGGGGAAACGTGTGTTCAATCAGGAGGGCTATGAGGTAATCCCCAAGCACTCATCTCAAAGGGCAGGGCCTGATTCAGCACAGCTGCGCTGTGTTAGGGTGGAGCACTCATCTAAGCAGAATAAAGGTAGAGTTTATTCTACAGAGAATCATCCTCAGTTTCATCTGGGAGATCCTCATCCTCAGTTTCATCTGGGAGATCCTCATCCTCAGAATCCTTATCCTCAGGATCAGCTTGGATATTCTCATCTTGGACATCTTCATCATCGGGAGGATCATCAGAAGCAGAAGCCAAACCGGACGGACAGAGAGGGCAAGAAACCCTTTGGAAGAAAGAAGAGAAAAGCATTTGGGAGGTCTAAAGTAGTCCATAGCAGTACGTATACTGGAAGGCATTCAAAAGGCAAGCATACACCATTGGACTGGGGAAAGCCAGAGGAATGGTGCTGCAGGGCTAGGAATCTCCAGACGGTACCTGTGAGGGAGACGGCTGCACGTGGAAGGGACCCTAAGACCCGTGCCAGAAGGTATGTGAAGAGAGATCCAGTGTCCAGGGATCTGGATTGGAAGGCTGGACATAAGAACTGGACTACATACTGGCCAGGCTATTTAGAGAGGAACTCTAACAGCAATGGAAGCTCAGGTATGAACACTGATCTATGCCCTAGCTATAATCTTGAAAGACAGCAGGGAAACAAGTATTCTCCTGAGAGCGCTACATTGAGAAATTCCTCTGTGCCAATCCCTGATATTGAACCCATGATTGTTGAAGAAGGGGGAGCGGTCTTAGATACAGGCTGTGAATATATGGATTGCTCTCTGTCTAAACTCCTTTGGTAATTTTCTGTCACAAAGTACAACAACCATCACAAAGAATTACAAACTTGTTCTTTAATCTACTCAGAAAAGCTCCTGAATAGGATTTTGAGCCACGCAGTAGAAAGCAAGCCAGCTAAGGGGTTTCAGCTGGATAACTGCTAGCAATTGAGCCTTACCTCAGAGCTCACAAGCAAAAACTCACAAGCAAAAACACAAGTTACTGATCATTTTCAAAGAAGGGAAAAACTGTTCTTTTCAGGTTAACTTCTTATATCTTCACACATAGATTCAGATATAAGAAGTTAACCTGAAAAGAACAGTTTTTCCCTTCTTTGTGGGTTTTGCTTGTTGTTTGAAACACTGCTAAGAAAATATTAGCTAAAGCCTACAGAAAAGACCAGTTTGTTACCAACCAGGTCTTTATTCTTTTCATTTGATTGCCTGACAAGTTCATCTGTTGTTTTCCTGATTTTGTTTTTCTAAGTTTAACACTGAAAGCAAGTATCCTGTTTTATGTGCTACCAAGCATATCTGTGTTGGGAGAAATAACCCCATGAATAAATATCTTATTGGCTTTACACTCAAGCACAACTAATTATTGTGAGCAGCTGTGTCTGGTGTGAATGGACTGCATTTCCCACAATCCCTTGCAAATCATATTGATATATGCACTTGCCAAGACTGTGAACATTCTCACCCAGGCAGCCGTCTGACAAACCCTCCTCGCCACCCTCTTCAATACTTTAATCTCAGGAATCGATAACGTCCGGCAGGGCTTCGCCCTCCTTTTTATGGATATCGCAGCAGCCTTCGACTCTGTGAGCCATGAGATACTCATAGAACGTCTTGAGGAAAAGGGAATACAAGGCACTGCCCTAAATTGGTGCAAATCCTACCTGTCCAACAGATGGCAAAACGTGAGGATCGGTACCACAACTTCAGAACCATTCCTACAAAAACAAGGTGTGCCCCAGGGATCATCACTATCGGCATTAATGTTTAATATTTACATGCAGCCCATCTGTACTCTGATCCGACCATTCAATGTCCAATGTCTAGCATACGCAGACGATATCCTTCTATACATGCCATTTGCAACCGACCAACCAGACTTCTCCCCGCTAACAAGATGTTTCGATGCAGTAGCGGACTGGCTCTACACGCAAAACCTTCGGATCAACCATAACAAGACAGATGTCCTCTTCATCACGAGGAGCCAAGAATTCACCCCTCCCCCATCCTCCCTAAAAGTCAAGAATGCAGAACTGATAACCAAATCCACAATTAGATACCTTGGTATCACGCTGGACCAAAGGCTGGACATGAAAACACACATAAAAAAATACAGTAAAAACAATATACTTCAAAATACGGACACTTCGACAACTAAGAGCACTACTGGACCCCAGTGATTTCCGAACAATCTACCAAGCCCTTGTACTCCCACACTTTGATTACGCTAATGTTATACTATATGGGCTCCCACAGGCAACGCTACACCCGCTCCAACTTGCAATGAACACAACTGCAAGAGTCCTAGTTGGGGTATCAAGGACGGACCACATCATATCAATATTGAAGAACCTTCACTGGTTACCCATTCAGGCCAGACTAATCTACAAGATCTTAGTCCTGGACCTTCAAAGCCCTAAACAACCATCCCCCCACATCCATTAACGAGATGATCCACATTACACATCCAAACAGAATCAGAAGATCCATAACGGTAAACACCCTGATGATCCCAAAAGAAATGACAGCGTGCTCAAAAGCAACATCTAACAGGGTCTTCACGATATATGCACCCAGAGCCTGGAATGCCCTCCCCACCGACATGCGAGTCATTACTAGCCTGACTCAATTCAGGAAGGCGCTGAAGCATCATCTGTTCATAAGACACTATCCAGAAACCAGCTATAGAAACCAACCAAAGAGCACTCACATCAAACATTGCCAGCCAAAGCTGGTTAGTCTTGAATAGACTTTAGCTTGAAACATAGGCATCATTGTAAATAAACTGTAGAAAAGTTACCCCAGTTAAATCCAAGTTTTAATTCCCGGTTCACTGTAAATACCATGCGGACCCGCTGCACGGTATATTGTTTCTGTTGAATGTACACCGCACTGATATGAATAGCGCGGTATATAAGAGAAGTTAAATAAATAAATAAATAAAATATTGTGGGGGTTGGGTTAAGAAGCAAAGTCGTAACCAGGGGAAAGGTGAGAGGGAAGATATAAGACCAGATGCTGGGGTAAGGAGGAGGACAGGAAGAGTCAATTTGTATTGGAGAAATGGAAATTACACTTACCTGGTAATTGATGTTCCTTGAGGGAGTACAGTTCAGTCCTCCACCACTGGGTAGTGCACCTCCTCCTGCAGCATGGAGACTGGACAAGTCAAACTTGTGACATCACCGGGTATATCCTGCTGGTCTTCTCCCATGATCCCCCAGTGACCTACTGTCAAAGCAGACTCAAAGGAGCAAACAAACAACCAGTTAAAGCACTAAATACAAAGCTATGCTCAAACTCCAACTTTAAAACCACAGGGCCCTGGAAGGAAATGACGTCACCGGCGACGACGGCAGCTTGATTGTAGAGCTCCGTCGGCGGTCAGCTAAATACCTGGTTTAACAGCAGCCTGAGCCCCGTAAACGGCCACACACCGGAGGATTGGAGGGAAGGTGAGCTCCGGAGGATGGCAGGAGTAAAAAAGGGCACCTCCGACTTGAAAACCTTCGCTTTCAAAGCAGCGCACAGCGGACCGATGGGGAAAACCAAAATGGCGGCGCCATGTGCGAGCCCGGGAGACGCCACGCAGGAGAAAGGTGACCGGCCCACCGATGCTGCACAGTTGAGCGAGATTGCAGGGTTAAAGCGGGAGCTCCAGGAGTGGTTTACCTCTATCCGGCAGGATCTGGCACATTTTAAAGCTGAGGCGCAAAGCTGGATGGAGGAGCTGCGCGTGGACGTGCGGGAGGTAGGCCAGCGGTTAGATGACATGGAGACTAAGGTGGAGGAGCATGATACCGCGCTTAAAGAGCTACACGAGAAGCAAGGAGAGTTTGAGGGGGAACACGAAGAGCTCTGGCGTAAGATTGAAGACATGGAAAATCGGGCGAGGAGAGCAAATCTGAGAGTCCGAGGAGTGCTGGAAAGCAAGGGCACGGAGAACTGTGCACATATTGTGGAGCAAGTGGGCAAGTGGATTTTGGCCCAGGCAGGCGTGGAGGATGAGAGTTTATGCTGGAGAATTGATCGAGCTCACCGCGCATTAGGACCGCAGAGAGGGGCGCCCGCGGGATATCATTGTGTGCTTCCATGAATATACTACAAAAAATGCGATAATGAGCGTGGCCAGGAAAGTGGAAGGGTGCTGCTGGGAGAACCAGAAAATAGAGATTTATGCTGATATATCGGCCATTACTATGAGGAAAAGGAGAGAGCTGGCTGGCTTGACTAAAAGACTGAGAGAGGAACACATTAAATATCGATGGACATACCCCTTCGGATTACAATTTAGCCGGGAGGGAGTTGCCTCCCATATTCGGAACGCCCCAGAAGCACAGCACTTTATGCAACAAGTGGGGTGGCCAGACATTACGATACAGGCACATGGCCGGTCTATACAATCATCACTGGCCCAGGAAAAGTGGCGCAGGGCGTCCGGGGGCGAGAAACGCCTCAGGAAGCAGAGGACAACCGGACCTCCAGCGGAGAAAAAAAGCTGAGGACGGGGACACTGTCTGCTATGCTGGTTATGATTTTGCTGGGGAGTGCCTTAGTGGGAGCGGGGAGGTGAGGTTGCTGAGCTAAATGAGCATATTGTTAGTGTAACAGGTTTTGTTCATGTGTGTTATGAAGGGAAGAGCCGTCTGGTACGTCATGCCTTTGTACTCCAGACAGACGGTGGAGGGGAGACAAATGGTTGGAAGAAGGGTGGGGGAGGGGGTGGTAGGGGGGGAAGAGTAAACGGGGGATTCCAGCCAGCCATAAGTTTGCTAGTTGAGGCTACTGTAGATCATTTTGTCTATGGCTAAAGTACGTGTATTAACTTTGAATGTACGGGGCTTGAACTCCCCAGTTAAGAGGCAGAGAATGTTTAAGGAATGCATGCGGCTCAAAGGTGATGTAATATTCCTTCAGGAGACGCACCTTCGGAGAGGGGACGAGTGGAGAGTGCAACACCGACAGTTCCCTGGCCGTTGGTTCGCCTCCAATAAAGTGGAATTAAAAAAGGGGGGAGTGGGAGTGCTGATCAATGAGAAACTCCAATACACCATAGGGGAGGTTCTCCGAAACAGGGAGGGACATTTCCTGCTTATCAATATCAAAATTCAAGACAAATGGTTTACCCTGGTTAATATTTATGGTCCCAACACAGCACAAGGAAAATTTTATGAGAATCTCACCCATCAAGTGGAACGCTTTGCGGTGGGGGAGGTGATTATGGGAGGGGACTTTAATTTGACCATTAATCCCCAATTGGACAATTCAATAGGGGGTGGGGGGGGAAAGAACAAGGATAGGAGGCAGCTCCAGACAATGGCCCGATCACTGGGTGTCAGAGACACTTGGAGAGAGTTGAGGGGTCGTCAGCGGGTATATACCTTTTTCTCACCCGTACATGCTTCCTTCTCCAGACTGGATATGCTCTGGGTTTCAGAAGCGTTGCTGTGTACAGTAATTGATTGTGATATTGGCGAGAGGACCTGGATGGATCATAATCCAGTGTGGATAGATATACAGGTGGGTCCCGCACAGAGGGTACAGCGGAACTGGCTGTTGAATGAAGCCCTCTTAGATAGCCCGGAGATACGGAAGAAAGTCTCGGCTGTGATAACAACTTACCTTGACATCAATGACCGGGAGGGGTGTCGAGTAGACACCTTGTGGGAATGTTTGAAAGTGGTGGTGAGGGGAGAGTTGATCTCTCTGGCTACCCATGAGAAAAAACTTAAAGGGGAACGAAAACAGGCCTTGCGACAGCAGATTCGGCGGGGGGAGGAGTGTCAACAAAGGGGGGAGATGGATGACCAAGAGAGGCAGAGTATCCGGGAAGCCCAAAGGGAGCTGGGGGAAATTGAATTGGCTGAAATCAAATTTGCTCAGGATCAATTGAAGCAAAACTTCTTTGCTTATGGTAATAAACCTACTAGGTGGTTAGCACACCAGTTGAAGCAGCATCGGAAGCGGAATTATATCACCAAGATCCGTGATGCAGCGGGGAAGGAACTTAGGAGTGGGGAACAGATTAGAGAGCAATTTGTCCAGTTTTATAAACGACTTTATCAGGCAGAGGAGGGGGGGTCTGCGACGGAAAGGGCTCAGTATCTGCAGATGCAACTGCCTAAATTATCGTCTACTGAGGCTGCGGCATTAGCATAGCCCATTACCGGGGCTGAAGTGGCGGCAGTGATCGGCACTCTACCTGCTCATAAAGCGCCCGGTTTGGATGGGTATCCGAATAAATTTTACAAGATTTTTCGGGAGGAGGTGAGCGAGATTCTGGCTCGGCTCTACAACTCATTTGGGGAGGAGGGGGGACTGCCGGTTACTCTTCGGACGGCCGGAGTCACGCTGCTGCCTAAGGAGGGCAAGGATCCCACGCTTTGTAGTTCATACCGCCCTATTTCACTGTTGGGGTCTGATTTTAAAATCTTCACCAAGATCCTAGCTAACCGACTACTTCCGCATATGGCCAGCCTAGTACACGAGAACCAGGGGGGCTTCGTGCCTGGCAGACAAACCGCCGATAACATACGGAAGGTGTTGAACGCGATTTGGAGGGGTAAGACCAGCGCTACACAGTTGGTTTTATTAACCATCGACGCTGAGAAAGCGTTTGATCGCGTGTCTTGGCCCTACCTGTTGCAAGTCTTAGAAACAATGGGCCTTGGGGCAGGGTATATACAATGGGTGAAGGCAATTTATTCTAGCCCGCTGGCACGGATCCGAGTAAACGGGGCCTACTCCAACCCCTTTGAACTGGGAAGGGGGACACGCCAGGGTTGCCCTCTTTCACCTTTGCTTTTCGTACTCTCCATGGAGCCTCTGGCGCAATTAGTGCGGGAAAGTCCACAAGTGAGGGGGGTACCAGGGGCGGCAGGGGAAAGCAAAATCTCCTTATTTGCTGATGACTTGCTATTTTTAGTAACGGAACCCCTGAGTTCAATGGCAGTGCTGTATCAGATCTTACTGGATTTTGGAAAAATTTCGGGGTTTAAGATTAATGCTACTAAGTCAGAGATCCTAAACATCTCGGCAGAGGCCAACACGCAGCGGTTATTGCAACAGAGGTTTCCGTTTAAATGGGCTAAAACGCGGGTGAAATATTTAGGGGTCTACTTATTGGCCAATGAACTAGACCTAGGTAGGGTGAATTATGGGGCGATGGAACAGAAGATGCGGAGAGAATTGGAATATTGGGAGGGGAAAAAACTATCGTGGCTAGGGCGGATCGCGGCTGTTAAAATGGTGATCCTACCACAATGGCTTTACTTATTCCGGACATTGCCCGTGGGGATGCCCAGGCCTTACTTAGGGAAGATTCAAAAAATTATCATGCGCTTTATTGGGGGGGGCAAACGTAATAGGGTAGCCTGGCCCTTACTCACCAGGAGCAGACGTAACGGAGGGATGGCCATCCCAGACATGCATAGATACATGGAGGCGGCGCAATTGAGCGCAATAGTGGCTTGGGGAGCAGAATCGAGCAAGGAATGGGTGCGATTGGAGGCTGACGATCTACAAGTGGGGACTCTCTCTGAGTGGATCTGGTTACCCAGCACTAGGCAGAAAGGAATACGGGGCTGCAATCCCTATGTACAGAGAACGTTGTATCTCTGGCATCGCTGGAGGCGTAAATGGCTGGGCCTGGGAGAAGTATCCCGGTTAATTCCTATAGTGGATAACCCCGATTTTCCCCCTGCAGTGGGATGAAGTGTGTTTCTTCGTTGGAGGCAGAAGGGGTTGACGCATGTTGGCCAACTTCTCCGGGGGAAGGAGCTTCACTCATTCTCAGCCCTACAGCAGAATTATGGCTTAGCGCCTATAGATTATTTTCCTTACCAACAGATTTGCCATTACTTGACCTATAAAATAATCCCAGGGTTAACTGGGGACCCAACTGAGATTGAATCAATGTTTCTGATGGGGCAATCAAAGAAACTAGTGACGAAATTCTATAATATGATGGAGGGGCAAGGGGGACGTAGCTCATTTCAACAAGCCTGGGAAAGGGATTTAGGGATGCAGTGGGAGGTCAAGGAGTGGTCCAGCATCTTCCAGTCTAAATATAAAGGAATGCTGGCAGCTAGCTTCATCGAGAATAACTATAAACTGATGTATAGGTGGGCACCTCACCCCTGAAAAGATACATGTAATGTTTCCAGGTCAATCGGATAAATGCTGGAGGGGGTGTGGGGAAGTGGGGACTGTATTGCATGTCTGGTGGTCTTGCTCTAGCGCGCAGGAGAGATGGGGTGAGATCTTTGCCCTGCTGAGCACCATTATGGGGCAGGAGCTAGAACTTAATCCAGCCGTTGCATTGCTGGGGTACACACCAGCAGTACTTACACAAACTGAGAGTTTCTTTGTTAATGTGGGGTGTGTGACCTTTCGTATCTTGCTGGCACGGCAATGGCGGCAAGTGCGTCTGCCCACGGTGCGGGATTGGTTATCTGCTCTTGAAACTAATTACTTACTAAGTAAAGCTACTGCTCTGAGAAATCATAGCTCCAAAAAATTTTCTACAACTTGGGAGAAGTACTTATGCTGGCGAAATACGACTTTATAAGATTTCAATGGTTTACAGGAGCTGGCGGCTGGAAGGGGGGGGGGGGGGGGTTAGCGGGGTTATTACAGTTTGCTGTGGTTGTATAATTGTGAACCTGGTAATTTTGTTTGGTTTTCTGTAATACAGTTTCAATAAAAAGTTTAAATCAAAAAAAAAAAAAAAACCACAGGGCCCTAAAAAGAAAGGCCGAAAACACCCTCCTCCGTGCTCCTGTCCCCCTGCGCACCAAACAGCGGAAGACAGAGAGCCAGAAGGAAGGAGAACTAAGGAAAGCATAGGCAGAAAAGGTTGCTCTCGCGATTACCTGCCAATCAGAGCCCGTTGCCGACTCTAGGATCCGAAAGCACACTCGGAACTGACGCCTCGTGTCTGAAACATCCATCCCCGGGCGGGAATGAGGACTGAACTGTACTCCCTCAAGGAACATCAATTACCAGGTAAGTGTAATTTCCATTTCCTTATCGGTCCTACAGTTCAGTCCTCCACCACTGGGATGTACCAGAGCAGTAATCATTGGGAGGGACCTATCCAGTCGGCTCGGCCCCTAAACGAACAGAGCAGGCACCGATCCCTGCCTGCTCCTCTCGTCAACAGACGTTAAGCCAACCAGGAAGACACGACCGAGAGCCCATTTGGACCCTCTTCACTGGTGAAAACAGCACAGAACTCTGCCCCAAGCAGCGCTAGTGCTTCAGAAAGACAAACTCGCCATCGCAAACACACTGAACGCCCTAGAAACAGACCTACGGATAGGGCTACCTGAGCTCTGCCTG
Source organism: Ichthyophis bannanicus (assembly GCA_033557465.1). Lineage (NCBI taxonomy): Eukaryota > Metazoa > Chordata > Amphibia > Gymnophiona > Ichthyophiidae > Ichthyophis > Ichthyophis bannanicus. The sequence continues at coordinate 137,654,582 of CM066042.1, forward strand.
AAAAATCCACTTGAGCACCCCCTTGGTTCTCGACCCCACCAGGGTGTCAAGAGTTAGCAACCGCTGCTCTCCTGCAGAACCCGCCTCCACGGAGGGACAGGCAGCGAAGAGACCTCCCAGAAAGCGACGATACCTTCACCTAATGTCCAAGGAACGCAGGTTACAAGCAAAGTGTGCTTGCGTAAGTCTCAAACCAACAACTAGACAGGCACAGCCGGAATCCACGAGGGAGAACTGAACAGAGGTCCATCCAGACAGAGGTGGGAAGCAAAATGAGGGAAAAGGAAAAAAACCACCGGCGTCAAACACCCAAATTGTCACACCTCTTAAGGACTTTATTCTTCGTAACACAAAGGAGCTCTACAGCTATGTCCTGAACCAGTTGGAGTCTTTTTAATTGAGAATGTGGAATGCAGCTAAGTAATGAGTTGCAAAAAACCAAGCGTGTTCCACCAAGGGCATATAAGAGGGTGTCAAGCGCCCCAGAGCCCAGCGTTGTGTCAGAAGAAGTGGAGTCTGACACGGTGTGACAAAAAAGAAAAGAGACTCCGGTAGCCACACCCACGACTCTATGCCAGGTGGCTAACCGCTTACGTCACCTGGATATGCCATCCTGAATCGGAGGAGCCATGCAGAAGTAGCAATCGCCGACGTGATCCATGGGCCCTCTGCAGATCACTGGAACCGCAAAAGACATTGATGGCCTTTTTTCCCATTCATCCATAGCCTGAGATCTGTTGCACATGTATTGCAGCATATGTGCGGCGCCTATCTTTTATCCTGATCTCCTATTCTGCAGCCAAAATATAAGTAGTAGGCTTTCTGAACCGCCACAGGCATATGCCATTTGTTGTGGTGTCACAGTCACTTCACCACAAAAATAGCAGAAATTATCAGTATGATTAACACAAGTACGAGGAATCGCCAAATAAGCTGTGAGGGACCCATCGGTATAAAATAAATATGTCCCAATTATTATTCTTTTTTTTATTTTTATATTTTTTATATTTTTTTGTACTGTCAAGCAAGGCAAATTTAAGTAGTGATTGCATCAACTGTTTTCGGACAGATATTTCTATTGGTTGCAAGTAAAGATTATGCAAGCCCACACAAATGTTGCATAATACACTGGTAAGGGTCCCTACTGAGTAATGAAGAGCACCTATCTAAGCAACCAGACCCAGTCGGCCATTTCCAGTATGATTACTGAAAGTCATAGAATGGACCGGGCCACCGCCCCTGTTGTACCAATGCGTCGATGCTTTCCGGCAGCCTCATATGTCCCCTGCTAAACATCGACCCGTCGCCACAGACTGGAAGGTCGCCATGAGGTCCAATATGGGCAGACCGCATCCGAGCACACGCGGCGCGAACTCCGCCTGATGCAATCTCACTCCTCCGGCAAACACTCGGACCCCGCTAAGGACATTCGCCACCACAGTGTCCCCACCGAAAACGCAGGCTGCCAAGGCACCAACCACGCACGCTGTCCCCCTTCGCACGGGCCACCCTGTCCACCCGACTGACTCCACCCTGCCGATCGAAATAGGCCACCATTCCGGAGTTCTCAGACAGCAGTTACACCGCTCGATCCGCTACCGTGGCCGCAAACGCCTGCCACGTCTGATGTACCGCTTACCGTTCCAAGCAGACGATGGAACACTGGGCGTGCTGCGTACGCTAAAACGCTTTGCACAGAAAGGATCCCCAAAAGGTAGCTGAGTCTAACCACGCTCCGGCCAAGCTCCCGGAGGAAAGGGACAGAACCTTCTAAGAAAGAAGTTGGGACAATTAGGAAGGCTTTCCTGTTTGAGTAGTCTTTTTCTGTTTTGTTTTGTACAACTCCATAAGGGCCACAAGGCATAGAACCGAACAGGGCATTGTCCAGAGAACGCAAGGCCTCTCCCTCCAGGCTGACTCCACATCCACAGCCTAAACCGGTAGTCACGCTGGCTGATGCCGATCAGCGCGGAAGCCATCTTGTAAGCCCAACATATGAAATATGCCTACTAGTACAGTATTCCACAAGGCAGGAACATGTAACGGACGGCTTTGAATATGAACCTACAGATATCCTGCGCTTGCTCCAAGACAAGCACTGTGTAGCCTACTGGTCTTCTCGGAGCACCGCCACGACCCGAAGACCTAAATCGGCCAGCAAAAGATGTCGTACGCTGGGCTCAAAGGAACCTGGTCGAACGGAGCCCAGCACTCCCTGTATCGTCAGGATTGGAGCCTCCCCCCAAGGACTCTGCCCTGGCTGGAACCGGCTGAGCAGAACTCTAGGTCCTGCGGCGAGCCCCCACGAAGAAGCGGGACGCAACGATGCCTTGAGGAAAGGGGAGGCCCAGTGGGCGGATCAAGTTGCCAGCCAACCAACGGAGTGAACCCCACATGCGCACCCCAACGGAAGGTCGGAAGAACTGAGGATTCTGGTCCCACAGGTGTGCCTGCTAGCCTCGAACAACAAACACTTCCGCAGGTACAAAAAAAAACTTAAATGGTGAGCACCTTCAGGGGTAAGGGGAATAGACTACAGCCTCCGACGGTTGACCACCTCATCTTGCACAACAGACAGCAGCACCTAACCAAACAAATGATTGGGGATATATGACCTCAGAACCCCAAGGCAGAGGTAAAACAGTAGAACGTGCAGTGGACGTGAATTCCAAGTTCTTCCAGCCTCCCCGCCCACATTGAGAAGAGGCAGACAAGAACTGGGCTGGCGGATCTGGCGGGGAGCCTCCCGGACAGCCGGGCCACCGAAGGGAAAGCCGATGACTGAGGCCCTAACTCCTCAGGATGGCCCTGTCGTGCATTTGCAACCCCATGCAACACCATGACAACCCCGCTCACGAAATCCCAAGCGATCTCTCTCATTGCTGCAACAATCACCTGAGCATGAGACCACAGACGGGACACGGACATGCAGACGCACTCAAGGGTGAGTGCACCTAAGAAGTATGCTGAAGCCAATGAACCTATCCAACCTCCAGCACCACATGTCCAGGTGTCCCACTCCTGTCACCCAAAACACAGGACAGCGAGCACGCTGGAACCTAGGTGACCGTCCTAGCAAAGACAGGGAGGCCTGACTGCTGCTATCAACCCTGCCATGACCCTGGAACACTAAGCCCCGGACTGCGCCATCCAGCAACACTTCTCATGATCCCCAGCAGGGGCCTTTCCCCGGATGACCCAGCTGGGCAGTGTTCCCGCCAAGTGGGCAAGCTGCGCTCTGAGAGCATAGTGCAGAAAACCAAATCAAAGTGTCTTAACCTAGCCAAAGTCTTGTCTAATAGTGAGCATTTATAAAGTCAGCAATGCTTAATCATAACAGTACTATTAATGTTTTCGAAAGATTGAAGAGTTACTAATGTAACACGAAGATTTTTTTTTTTCTCAAAAGAACTTCAAAGGTGATCTTGGAAACTACAGCCCAAGGAATCTGATTTCAGTGCCAGTTAAATTATAGAACTTGTTCTGAAAAGCAACATATGAATAAACAAAATTCAACAAAGCAGAGTTAGCATGGTTAGCAAAGGGAAGCCTTGCCTTACAGTACCAAGCTGTCTTTTCAAAGTGTTAATAAACATGTGAGTAAGCCACATGATATGTATCTGGATTTATTTAGAAGGTACTTGACAAAGCCCCCTATGAAAGTCTCCTGAGGCAGGAGATGAGCCATTATAGAATGGGAAATGGTTCCAAAACAGGAAAGTCAATAGGACTAAATGGTCAGTTATCTCACAGGAGACCAGTAAATAGTGGAATGCCTCGGGATCTGCACTGGAATTGGCATCTGGTAACATCTACTGCACTTAAATGATCTGGAAAAGAGATCAACAAGCATGGCGACCAAATTTGCAGAAGGCATAACGACATGTAGAGGCTTTCATCACAATTTCCAAGCGTATAAACATGGAAATAGCATCAATATGCAAATGACAATTTTAGAAAGGGCTCAATATGTAGGTGGTTGTGCCGCCGATGTACCTGAAAGGCCAAATCCTAGCACGGAAACCTGCCGCTGACAGACGGTGCCGACTGCCAGAATGCAGACAAAGGTAAAGGCAGCCCCCATGAAGTAAACCCCAAACCAAACACATTGCATTCAAAGAACTATAAACGAACATGAAATTAAAGGGAAATTAAAATTAAAAGTAACAGCAAAAGGGAGTCCTTATCTGGGTGTAGCCGCGTGGAACAGTGTCGTCTGCCCAAACGCGGGGCTGCTCTGCTCTCTGCCACGAGGCCTCAGCCCTGTCGAGAAAAGGGCGCCAATCCGAAGCAGGCCTGTTTGGCGCCAAACACCACATAGGCGGCAAGAGCTCCGAGCCCCTCCATGCGGGCTCGAGAAACTCTCCTGCGGCGTCGGAAAGCAGCAGTTACCCCGCTGTAGCCGTGGGGTGAAGAGCTGTCAAGACACGCTGCTGCCTCGCGCCACCAGAAGTAGCAGACGCTGCGAGCCCCGGCCCGCTGGCTATAGAACCTCGAATGGCCTGAGGCTCCCGCTGCGACGGGAATCTGCCGCATGGACACTGCTAAGATGCAGGTGTTCCACCGAGCTCTCCCCCATACAGTCCTGGGGGAGAGATCATCACCGGGCATAGAGAGACCGAAGGATCCCAAGCAGAGAGGCTAGCTGGCAGCATGAACTTTTAAAAGGGACAGAACCCCCCTTTACACTAAGGCAGACTAGGTGAAAAGAAATAAAGTAAATTAAATTAAAGTAAAATGAAAATGAATACAATTTACAGGATTACACCTAAGGAAGGGAAAAAGAAATTCAAGGTAAATGAAATCCTGACTAACTGCTCCTAAACTGCTTCTCAAGTGAGCCCAGCACCTAGGCTCACTACGTCCTCATGCTGCGTGGAGACTGGACACACTGGGGGATCATGGGAGAAGACCAGCAGGATATACCCGGTGATGTCACAAGTTTGACTTGTCCAGTCTCCATGCTGCAGGAGGAGGTGCACTACCCAGTGGTTGAGGACTGAACTGTAGGACCGATAAGGAATGAGATAGATGGGCAAGCATTGGGGATATGGGAGAACAGGGACTTGGAGTTAGGTGGAGAATTTAAGAGAAACAGAAGAAAGATTCTTAATATAGGCTGGGTATTGGGCATGCAAGTGGGGACTCAGGGCTTGGGTGGCATTGTATGTGAGAGACTAGATAGGGTGGAAGAGTGGGGACTTGAGGTTGTCTGAGGGGATAGTGGAGTTATCTGTGGACTAAGAAATTGACCAGAGATTAGGAGGGTAGTGGGGACAAGGTGATTGGGCAAGGGGTACGAATAGGGCTGTGAGACCAAAGTGCAGAAATATAGGGAGGGGAGAAGGTTTGAAGAGCCTTAGGAGGTCTGGGGAAGGATTGAGGGTGGTTGAAAAGAAAAGAGGGCTATAGAGCAGGTGGGAGGCACAAGAAGGGTCAGGTCTTCCTTGAAGGTGGTGAGTGAGTAGAAATGGGGGAGGTGAAAATGTAAACAGAAATCTAGATAGGAAGTAAGATATGAGAAAGGGCCTGGAGGTGGAGAGAGGGTGTGCTAGGGAATGAGCTGGGGCTGATGAGGGTATGAGAGACAGAAGGTGGTAGATGAGGCTGGGGAGGGGATGCATACAGAAGGAAGAAATGGGGACTAGAAAGTGGGTGAAAAATGGGGATCATGGGAGGCAGGCAAAGGAATGAGACAGGTCGGGAAAGGAAGGACTAGGGAAGTAAGGTTAGGAAATGGGAAACTGGTAAGAAGGTGAAAGGTGAAAAGAGGAAGACTGAAGATTAAAGAAGGGAGAGGGAGGAATGAAACAAATCCATAGTTAAGTAAAAGGCAAGTGAGAGAAACAGAGAAAAAAGATGTAACATAAGGAACAGTATAAGAGAGAAGTATAGGGAAGGGAAGGACGAAGACAAGAAGTATGAAGACAAAGAAAATAGAAATGAGATCCTGGAAAAGGACTTAGAAGAAAACCAAGAGGAAGTGGAAAAGGTAGACCAGGAAAAACCAAACTAGAAAAATAAAATGATCAGATAACAAAAGTATAAAAGAGTGGCAGTTTTTAGAGAATGAAATATGTCACATTTTAAAAATGTGCATTTCTTACAGTTCAGTAGAGGACAAAATGCATTTTTGTTTCTTTCTTCAGTGTTCCACAGCTCAGTCTGCTTTGGGGGTTTTCTATTTCAATTTTTGTCTGAATATTTTTTTTTCTAATTTGTAGTTTTATTTTTTACTAGGTGATGGTCTGTGTGGTCCATGAGCAGCTGAGATAAGGGATCCTGTTAGCATTTAGGCTCTCTCTATGAATCTGTAGAATTTCAGCTTGTTCTCTTTTTCCAACTGGAAGTTGCTGATGTTTTAGAATATTTGCAGTGCTAATTATACATAGGTAGAGTTGATGCCGATTGAGTTCTTCGACTTGGTTCCGATGTTGAGTGTTAGTTTACAGGGTTTTGTGTTATGACACACAATGTTTGGCAGTGGAGCGAGTTGATGGTGTTGTCACTGATGCTAGAACAGAATTTGAATGAAATCTTTTTTGTATGTTGAGTTGTAAAGTGAAAAACCCTACTTCTGCTCTGCATCTGTTGGGAGAGTTTTATTAGTGATTCTCTGAGTGCTCCATATGAATGAATAACTATGCCCTATTCAAAAGGCAATTATGCATTCACTGGAAAACACATAATTAGACTAGGTGTGTATTTTTTTAAAAAATATACAGATAACAGGCTGTTTAAATTGTTAAATGGCCAGATGTTATCCGTATATTTGTGGGCCAAGTTAAGGGAAGAGCGAGGGCAGGCCAGAAAATTATTTGCCAAATAGCGAGCCTAGTTAAACCAGATAGTTTCTTCACCAATGTTGTAAACAAAAGTATGCAAAAACCTCTGGTCCTGGCCCGCCCCCACAGGTCACTTCCAGCTCTGGCCCTGCCCACAGTGCCACTTTTTTTTTTGTCTACAAATTAAGCCCTGTGTAGAGCAGAAGGGTAAAAGCTTGCTTAAGGCAAAATTACCTGCTAATTGACTTTCCTCGAGTCCCTCCAGGCCAGTCCAGTTACGCTTGGGTAGTCACCATCCTCCATCAGCTGAGAACTGAGCATGTCAGGATTCTGAGATCCGAGTAAAACTACTCCTCCTTGAGCCTCAGCATCCAGTCTCTTACTAACAAAGCAGCCTTCTCCTTGACCTCTGAGACACCTCTATCACCATACTTGAAACTCGGTACCAGCACCCTTCATACCACCATCATTTACCAGTCCGCCATAACCGGCAGTAGTCAAACTTCGTTAAGTACCTAAATAAATGAAATGAGTTTATTTCCTCTTTTTTTTTTCTTTTCAGTTACTGAGATAGTCTAGGTGAGCCGTAGACACGTGCAGAGAGCATGCCCTGCTAGGATGCCCATTTCCCCCACAAAGGGACCCGCTAACATGCAGTGCTGTACCTCTTAATCGAAGCCCTCACCTGTACCCCTGGTCTCTGATGTGTACCAAGTAATGGGAGGGACCTGGACTGGTCGGGAGGGACTCAAGGAAAGACAATTAGCAGGTAAGGTCTAATTTTGCCTTCCTAATCATCCCTCCAGGCCAGTCCAGTTACGCTTGGGATGTACAAAAGCAGTATCTAAACACGGGAGGGACCTGCGAGACCAGTTCTCAGAACCATGGAACCAAATCTGGCATCATCCACCATCTGCAAACCCAGATGATAATACCTAGTGAACGTATGCAAAGACAACCAGGTTGCCACTCTGCAGATCTCCACCGGAGGAACAAGATCTGCCTCTGCCCAAGATGCCGCCCAAGACCGGGTCGAGTGACCCCGAAGCCCCACTGGCAGAGTCCGTCCCCACTGCTCATAAGCCGTGGAAATAGTCCGCTTCACCCAATGGGACACTGTGGCTTTAAAAGCTGCCTCCCCTGACAGAGGGCCCCCAAACAATCTGTCCGACATAAGCAACGACTCTGTCATCTGAAGATATTCCTGCAAAGGTCTGCGCAGATGAAGGAGATGTAACTGCCTACCTTCAGTGGGGTCTCCCAACTCCGGGAACGCTGGCAAAAAGACCGTCTTGTTCAGGTGAATCTGTGACACCACCTTTGGCAGAAAGGACAGCACTGGTCACAAGACCACTGGAAAGGAGCAAAAAAGGCTCCCCACAGGACAGAGCCTGAAGTTCCAAAATCCATCGTGTGGAACAGAGCACCACCACAAACACTGTCTTCATGGTGAGATCCTTGAGAGACGCCCTCATGAAAGGCTCAAACGAGCTGCTGTCAGAACTGAAAACCTGGTTGAATTCCAAGCCAGAACTATCTTCCTCCTAGTTGGCCTCAAGTGCTGCACCGCCTTGGGGAAACGCACCACATCTGGATGTGCTGACAGAGGGTGCCCTTGAATCCGGACCCCCTGTAACAAGATAGGGCTGCGATCTGAATTTTAAGGGAATGAAGCGCTAGCTCTTTCTCAAAACCGTGTTGTAAAAATCGCAAGATCTCCAGCAGCTGACAACAGAAAGGTCGAAGACTACGTTCCGCACACCAACCCTCGGAGATCCGCCACACTCTCATGTATGCCAAGGTGGTGGATCGCTTCCTGGCCTGTAACATGGTAATAATGACCCCTCACCATGCCTGTTCAAGAGCCATGCCATAAGCAAAAGCTGAGCTACTTGAGACATCAAGACCGGCCCCTGGACCAGAAGGTTGATCCTGTCGGGGAGCCACCAGGGCTGTGCTGCCAGCAATCGCCCGAGGTCTGCATACCAGGGTCGCCTTGGCCAATCCGGAGCAATGAGGATGAGGTGCTGTGCACCTGTATCTTCTGCAATAAGTGACCTATCAAGGGCCACGGCGGGGAGATGTACAGCAATCCCTCTGCTGGCCAAGGCTGATCGAGAGCGTCCAGGCCTTCTGACATGTGGTCCGTGCATCTGCTTAAGAACCTGATTGCCTTTGTGTTCGCCTGCATTTCCATGAGGTCCATGACCGGCTGTCCCCAGCATGTCATGAGATTGTGGAACAACTCCTTCTATAAATTACGGTCCAATTTCGTAGGACGTAAATGAATCACTAGGAGAGAAAATGTTTTGATGTTTTTAAACAAAGGAAATACTAACTGGTGGCACATTGTTTTCCCAAGAATTGTTTTCATGTGAAATTACACTGAAAGTTGAAAGCTATTGAGAAGAAATTTGGAAAGTGCCTGACAGTTTTGTAATATACATACCGAATTGAAAAAAAGAAAAAAAGAAACAAAGAAAATAAGAGAAAAGCAATAATAAAGTATATTTCTTACATGTATGAGTATTTTGGACGCATCATTTTTGATCAATGAGATTGTGGAAAACCGTGGGTCTGAGTTCCCATTCACCTGGATACAATTGGTGCCGGCTAAGGAAATCCGCCTGGGCATTCTCCCTGCATGCCACATGTGCTGCCAACAGGGCCATCAAAAATTCTGCTCCGTCCAGGCCATGATGGCCTGACTCTGCTCCAATAGGGTTACACTGCCCGTTCCCCCCTGTCAGTTGATATAAGCCATCGTGATAGCATTGTCATGAAAAACCCGTTCCGCTTTGTTTACAATCCATGAGAGAAAGCACAGTTACTTACCTATAACAGGTGATCTCCGGGAACAGCAGAAATAAGTCTTCACATATGGGTACGTCGGTACCGACGGAGTCTGCGCGGGAACGCTTCCCAGCGTCCATCAGAAAGCCTTTGGAAGCATCCCACCACGCCTGCGTGCTGCCTTCCCAACTGCCTCTCCTCAGTTAAGTTTTAAAGCTGAGACAAAGAGAGAGAGAGCAAGGAAGGGAAAGATAGAGATAGAGAAAAAACAACTCCTAGGGGAGGTGGGTGGGTTGTGAAGACTTATTCCTGCTGTTCCCAGAGATCACCTGTTATAGGTAAGTAACTGTGCTATCTCCAGGAACAAGCAGGAATGAGTCTTCACATATGGGGACTCCCAAGCTCAGATACCCAAACGGAGTCCTAGCATGTTGCAAGTCTAGAATGAGCCATGCTATTCCTCAGGACCTCAGGCATCCTGGGGATGGAGGGTAGGAGTTGAATACAGAAAAGGAGCTGTGGAACAGCTGGCTAGAACAGGGCTTCTAAAGGGGACGACCCTGTATAGAGGGCATTTAGTAGTGAAATATTGTAATCTGGGCCTCCCTTGTTGGCATTGCACAAGTGCACTGAGCTACATATGGATCTGTTGGAAGAGCCAGTGAATGTGCTCAAGGGGTACCTCACTGAGAAGTAGAGGTAATAAGTAGAAGAAAAACAAGTGGAGGTCAGAACCCTACAGGGTGAGAAATAGCCCCAGGGGAAAAACTGGGGTAGTATGAGAGGTAGAGCTTCAGCAGAGACGCAGAAGGTACTATTAAAGAAAGCTTAAGCAAAGAAAGCTTAAGCTGTTTGGTCCAAAACAGTACAAATCTAGGACCAAGGGAAAAAATGAGTCTGACCCAACTGGACTGGGGTTGGAATCAGTCCATGTAGGGGAGAAAGGGTATGGAGACCCTTGTATCTGATAAGAAAGTAAGGACAGACTCAGGAGCGCTAAGCTTTAGAGTAACTGAAGCTCCGCAATGTCTTTCCTAAATGGGGTCAATTAGGAAAGAAAAAAAGGTACATGGAGAGCTTCAGGAGTACCTAACCTAAAAAGGTCATGGTAAGGAAACATTTGTTAATTACCACAGGGAGTGGTTATAAGTGTAGCCCCCTAAGAATGCTGGCACAGCATTGATAGGGGTAGTGCCCATCTGTCAGGATCATATATTTTTATTTTATTTATTTTTATTTACATCTCTTATATACCGCACTATTTGCGATCAGCGCGGTTTACATAGAACAAACAATATCCGACAATAAACAAGAGTCAGGTCATTACAATGAACAGGAGCAGTAAACTTGGATAACAGGGGAAACTATCTACATGTGTGGAACATTGAACAAGGTAACTGTATATATGAGAGATGGAGTTATTGTGTGTTGCTCATACATGGTGGCTGGGGTTCGGGGGGAGGCTGTGAGGTATTTAATGAAGAGGAAGTGTTTTAAGGCCTTCCTAAACTGGCTCAAGTTGGGGATAGCTCTGATGTGTGGTGGTAGGGAGTTCCAGAGGCTTGGGGCACTCAGACTGAAGGCTCTGTTTGAAGTTGATATGGCGCATCTTGTCATCACTTTTGGTATTGCTAGCATGTTGGCTGCAGAGGTTCTTCTTATCCTGTTGGGTGTGGGTGGTTGTATGAGGTCACATATTGAAGAGGCGGATAACCCGTTGATGGCTTTGAATGTCATCACTAAGGTCTTGAAGCTAATCCTGGCTTGGATGGGGAGCCAGTGAAGCTGCATCAGGAGGGGTGTGATGTGCTCTCTCCTTGGTGCTCCAAAGAGGATTCGCGCAGCGCAGTTCATGGCAAGTTGTAAGGGATGTAAGGTTGTCTGGGGGAGTCCTTGTAGGATGGCGTTTGCATAGTCAAAATGAGGGATGATGAGGGCTTGGTAGATGGTACGGAAGTCGCTCAGCTCGAGTAGAGGGCGTATGTGTCTGAGGGATCTGATCTTGAAGTAGATTGCTCTTACTATTTTTGCTATGTGCTGCTTCATGTTGAGGTTCTGATCCAATGTGACTCCGAGATACCGTATGGCTGATTTTACTTGTAGTTTGGCGTTGTCTACTTCCAGTTGGTTAGGTGGAGTGAATTCTGGATTTCTAGAGATGAACAGGACCTCAGTTTTCTTATGTTGGATACGCAGATTTTGGGAGAGGAGCCATTCTGATATTGCATTGAAGCAGTTGGTTAGTGGGGTGAGGTCCGGGCAATCCAGTGATATTGGCAGGTACAGTAGGACATCGTCTGCGTAAATCATGCAACTCACATTGAAGGATCTGATGATGTTACAGATGGGTTGGATATAAATGTTAAACATAAGTGACGATAGGGAGGATCCTTGAGGGACTCCTTGACTTTGTAGGAATGGCTCGGATGTGGTTCCGTTTGTTCGTACATGTTGCCATCTTCCAGACAGGTAAGACCTACACCACTCAAGCGCTGTTTCGGTAATGCCTTTCTCTCTTAGTCGAATCAGGAGAATCTCGTGGCGGACTGAGTCAAAGGCTGCCGCAATATCTAGAAAGATAAGTGCGAAACCTGTACGTGAGTTGTCAATGCCTGAGATTATGGTGTTGAAAAGAGTAGTGAGTAGTGTTTCCACTCCGTGTGACTCTCTGAACCCGTGTTGTGATGGATCTAGAGGTGCGTTAGTGTCCACATGATCTTGTAGCTGCCTGTAGACTATTTTTTCAACGATTTTGGCGAGCATCGGGATACTGGATATGGGTCTGTAAGACTCGACCTTTTGAGGGTCTAATTTGGTGTCTTTAAGCAGCGGTCTAACGGAGGTCTGTTTGAGCGTGGATGGGAATGACCCGGTGCTGAATGATAATCCTATCATTTTAGCTAAGATTGGGGCAAGGTCGGATCGCAGATCTTTTATCCAGAATGCTGGACATGGATCTGAGTATGAAGTGGAGGTATTTAGGGTAGCAATGGTGTCTTCGATAGTTCTCTTAGACGGAGTGGTAAAAGTGGTTAGAAACACTGTGCGTGCTTTGTCATCAGGAGGGTCTGGTATCATCATCTTGTCAGTCTTGCATAGTTTTGATTGCATAAATACGGCGTAATCCTGTGGGTGTATAGATCCTGTGCGTTCCGGGGTTGGTTCTTTGGCAAGATATTTGACCAGGTTGAAGAGGTCATGCGGTTTGTTTAATGAACGTTTCAGAGTGTCAGTGTGATGTTGTTTCATCTTGTCTGTGACTGCCCTGCGATGTGTGTGTAGGAGTTGGATGTATGCTGCTTGGTCACTGCTGGTACGTGATTTCCTCCAGCGTTTTTCCGATCTTCGTAGGAGGGTTAGTGACGCCCTTAGGTCAGCTGTGAACCATGGTGCGGATGGTCTTTTCTTTGGGGCTTTAGATGTGGGGGGACGGATTGCGATCGAGCTGAGTCTGCTGTTCCACGTGGAGATTAGGACATCTAGGTCTTGTGAGGTATTGTCAAGGAGAGAGTTTGTTTCAGCCAGGATGCGTTCTTTGTTAAATGGGTGAAATCTTCTGGTATTTGCGGTTGTGTTTGTTTGTGAGTTCGTAATGGGTCTCAGTGACTTGATGGGGGTCGGAATTTGAAAGGAAATGAGCTTATGATCCGACCATGGAACTGCTGTTAGTGATAACGTGATGTTTTGTGCTTGCTGAAGCACCGTTTGTGGGGCGTATATCAGGTCGAGAACGTTGCCCTTTGTGTGTGTAGGTTCATGAACCAATTGGGTGTATCCCAAGATATCTAGGGCTTCTGTGAAGGCGGCTGCTTGATTGTCCTGTAGGGATGGTAAGTTAAAATCTCCTAGTATCCAGTTAGGTTTATGTGGAACATGGGTATTTGATGCTAAGTTTATGATATTGGAGAGGTTGTCTGGATCCGCAGAGGGCGCTCTATAAATAAGGTTTATGGAGCAAGAGTGGTTGGAAATAGATAATGTTTCAAGGGAATTGGTGTTGCTGGCTTCTTCCATTTTGAATTGAAGGTCAGATCTGGTGATGATGGCAACTCCTCCACCCCTTTTGTTTTGCCTAGGAATGTAGGGATATCTGAACCTAACAGACAGATAGATCTGTATTCATCGACTTATCTATCTAAAAACATATCTCACTATATCTATAAATAAATATATCTATATATATATAAATATACACATATAGGGTATATATGCCTATATCTATAAGAGATATGTATGGGCAGAAGACACACAGATAGATATAGAGAAGTATATATGTATCTATATATATCTATATACCTATATGAATATATAGGCATATGGAGACGTGTCCAGGCATGCGGATGGAGAGATGTCCATAGAACCTCATCCCCCCTAGGGATTTAGGGAGAGAGGAAGATTCATCTGACAGCAAGAAGGTTGATTCCTGCTTGAATAGATACATAGAGATCTTCTTTTCCTGGTTATGACTGGCAGAGTCAGAGGAAAGGTCTGTCTGACAAGAAGTAGTCTGAATTTTTTGCAGAATTTGAGCTCTTGAATAACCAGGATGGTCTACGTGAAAATTGCAGAGGATAACTTCAGTCTGCAGACAGGAAGTCCAGATCTCTCCAGAATTGCAGTGTGGAGAATGGATAGAGGACGCCTCTGGAAGAAGATACCCTAGTGACCTGTCTATGGAGGGCAAGATGGGTATTAGGCATCCTCTGGCTGTGATTGAAGAAATTTATCTCTGGCGAGAAGACCCAAGGAGATATGGGCCAAGCCAGAGAATTGGCCCTCCTTTAGGTTTTCACGTAATGAAATGCCTGAGGCTTATGCCTCAAAAGAGATTTAAGATGTGATGGTAAAGGTAGGGAATACCTGCCAGACATGAACATGACTGGGGGAACCCCTCCTAACCATCTGGGGTTATCTGCTAGGCAAGATACTAATGCTCTCTAGCAAGGGCCCATAGTGCAAAGCTACTCTGTCGAGATGCAGAGAGCATGCTGCAGGTTGGTTAGAAGAAAAAACTGGCTGTGGAAAGCCAGCAGGTAACCAGCTATTCTGCCAAGGACAAAGGGGGCGAAGAATAGAAGTTAACCAACCAGACTGTGAGAATAGGGTTTCCCAAACGAGGTTGATAACCCGAATGGGACTTAGCACTGAGGCTAGGAGGATTGCTAGTGGAGGGGAATGCCTGGTTGTGTAGTGAACAAAACCAGTGGCTTAACCACTAGGAATTGCTGTGTCTGCAGCAACTACCAGGGCAGCGTGGAAAATTTCTTTTCCCTCTTCCTTTTTTAGGGAAAAAGAAACAACAGAGATGGTAGGACTTCCTATTGTCTGATGAGCTAAGGTAATAAGGTAATAAGGGGGGGAGACAACTCCAGAAGGGAGAATCTCCTGGTAGAACAGGTAGAGGACCATAGGGCCTTACTTGTGTAAAAGAGCCCCTCTTACAAACCAAGTGTTGTAGTAAGAGGGAGGTAAGACAGAGATGCAAGAGACGGACTATGGAGGAAGTCTCGGACAGGTGAGATGATACATGCCAGTACAGGAAAACAACTGTCTATTGATAGTTATTATCTCTCTGTCCTCCAAGAGGAAGAGGAAAATCTGTTAAGGATGGGCATGATCATCATAAAGACTCAGAGTTAGGGAAAAGATGTCTCATGAAGAGATATCTAGGTAGGTTAGGATAAATTTAGTGCAGATACTGCAAGTGAAAAGAAGCAGACTGCCACCTGTGATAAGGAAGCTTATCATAGCTCAGGAAGGAGCTATAGAAAAGGTGAAGTGACTCTGAACAAGCAACCTGTCAGTTCTGGTAGAAATAATAAAACAGAATTTTCCCATAAAAGACTACCAGTCCCAGAATGCACCAGGTTTCCAACAGCCATTAGAGGAGCTGAAGTGGGGAAACGTGTGTTCAATCAGGAGGGCTATGAGGTAATCCCTAAGCACTCATCTCAAAGGGCAGGGCCTGATCCAGAACAGCTGCGCTGTGTTAAGGAGGAGCACTCATCTAAGCAGAATAAAGGTAGAGTTTATTCTACAGAGAAGCAGCTTGAGCTTGATCATCTTCATCATCAGAAGGATCATCAGAAGCAGAAGCCAAACCGGACGGACAGAGAGGGAAAGAAACCCTTTGGAAGAAAGAGGAGAAAAGCCTTTGAGAGGTCTAGAAGAGTCCAGAGCAGTACGTATACTGGGAGGCATTCCAAGGGCCAGCATACATCATTGGACTGGGGAAAGCCAGAGGAATGGTGCTGCAGAGCTAGGAATCTCCAGACGGTACCTGTGAGGGAGACGGCTGCACGTGGAAGGGACCCTAAGACCCGTGCCAGAAGGTATGTGAAGAGAGATCCAGTGTCCAGGGATCTGGATTGGAAGGCTGGACATAAGAACTGGACTACATACTGGCCAGGCTATATAGAGAGGAACTCTAACAGCAATGGAAGCTCAGGTATGAACACTGATCTATGCCCTAGCTATAACCTTGAAAGACAGCAGGGAAACAAGTATTCTCCTGAAAGTGCTCCATTGGGAGATTCATCTGTGCCAATCCATGATATTGAACCCATGCTTGTTGAAGAAGAGGGGGTGATAGCAGATGAAGAATCTGTTTACATGGACTGCTCTCTGTCTAAACTCCTTTGGTGATTTTCTGTTATAAAGTACAGCAACCATCACAAAGAAATACAAACTTGTTCTTTAATCTACTCAGAAAAGCTCCTGAGTAGGATTTCTAGCCACGCAGTAGAAAGCAAGCCAGCTAAGGGGTTTCAGCTGGATAACTGCTAGCAATTGAGCCTTACCTAATTGCTTGTGGGCTCTGAGAGAATCACTTCTGAATCTATGTGGGAAGATATAAGAAGTTAACCTGAGAAGAACAGTTTTTCCTGTCCTTGTGGTTTTTGGTTTGTTGTTTGATACATTGCTAAGAGAATATTAGCTAAAGCCTACAGAAAAGACCAGTTTGTTGCCAACCAGGTCTTATTTCTTTTGCTTTGATTGCCTGACAAGTTCAAATGTTGTTTCCTGATTTTATTTTTCCAAGTTTAACACTGAAAGCAAGTAACCTGATTTATGTGCTACCAAGCATATCTGTGTTGGGAGAAATAACCCCATAAATAAATATCTTATTGGCTTTACACTTGAGCACAACTAAATTATTGTGAGCAGCTGTGTCTGGTGTGAATGAACTGCATTGCCCACAATCCCTTGCAAATCATATAGATATATGCACTTGCCAAGACTGTGAAGATTCTCACCCAGACAGCCGTCTGACACACCCTAACCACCAACCAAGAGGGACAATGATCTATTTGAAACCCTGGAACTGCTGGGTTTGTTGACCCTGTTGAGGTTGTGGATTCTGCAGACCAGGGCGATGTTTCCCCTGTTTGGGAACATCTGTGTGATGGGCAGATGATGGATAAAACCTTCTCCCCCTAGGGAAAGAAAGTTTGGTAGGACATTTCCTACCTACTGGGAAAGCAGAAGGCGTAGGATAGCCTCTAGAATCAGAACAGTCAGTTGTTAACTGAGCAACCTGGAGTAAAGACTCCTTGTTAAAGAGATTTTCTCCAGTGCAAGGAGTATTTCCCAGTCTAACTTGTGCCCATTTGTCTAAGTCTGAAGCTTGGAGCCAGGCTTTACGTCGTGCCCCTATAGCAATAGCAGAAGTCCTGCTAACAGACTCAAAGGAGTCTAGGGAAGCACGAGTAAGAAACCTAGAGATATTTTGAGCATGACTAACCAGTGAGGAATAGTCTGCACTTTTGGGCTCTTGAAGAAAAGGAGTCAAAAGATGTAATTTCTTTGTGACCTCCTCAAGAGATAAACCCATATAAAAAATATATGCGAGAATTCTTGCTGAAAGCATGGATGCCTGGAAGGTTTGACGACCAAAGGCTTCTAGTGTCTTAGACTCACGACCTGGCGGATAAGAAGAGTGCTTTTTAGTACTCTTCACCCACCTCATTGCTGATTCTACAACAATGGAATGATGAGGAAGTTGAGTCCTTTGAAACCCTGGAGAGGGAGGCACCTGATATAGAAGATCAGTTGCTCTGGAAGGTGGGGGTACCTTTAAAGGAGCTTCCCACATTCGTAGAAGGAGATCCTGCAAGGAATTATGCAAAGGAAGCATGATGTTCTCCTTTGCTTTGCCAGGAATATAGAGGGATCCTGTATTCCCTTGTGTAGGATCCTGTCCAGGAATAGAAATGGCAAGTGATTTTGCCATATCCAGGAGAAAAGCCTGAAAAGAAGAATCCCCAGAGGGAACTTCGTTTGGATAGGCTAGATCTGTTGAAGAACTAGCGTTGGCACCGAGGGATCTATCCAAGTTTATAGGAATAGAAGATCCTGAATGGTGCAGTATGGGATCCTTAGAGGATGGTCGCAGAAGTCAGGACCAGCGACAGTCGGTAGCACATCGCCCATGCTAGCGATCGATTCCAAACTCGGTATCGAGGGAAGCGAGCCTGACGAGAGAAGCATGGAAGGCACCGACAGCAATGGTAATGTGGATATCGGTACCGACTTCGGTACCGTATCTGATACCGGTGGATGAAGGCCAGCCGGTGGCAACTCTAACGGTATCGGAGGAACCGAGAGTTGCGGATCCGAATTATCGGAACTGAGACTTCGGTACCGAGGCAAGTCGGTACCCAGTCCTCCAAAATGGAGATCGATTCCAGACTCGGCATCGAAGGAAGCGAGCCTATCGATGCACGTCTGGAGGGTACCGACGTCGGTACTAGTATCGGTGCTGGTACCGATACTGGAAGGTCGATCTGAAGCGTATCCACCGGCCCCGTAGGTACCGAGGACGCCAGACAACGATCTTTGGTGAGGCATGTTTCATCCAACACCATTGCCGATGCTGGGGTATCGGTACCGCTCGTAGCGGATGCCACCACCGGGCATGGCTCAGGTATGTTCTGTGAGGGGTGAACCTCAGGAACAACCTGAAACCCCACACATGCTTTGGAGGCCGAAGACTCCCACCGGGGTTTTGAAGCCAGCGGATTCTCGAGGGCAAGGCCATAGGCATCTCTATGCTGTGCATGAGAACTGCCGCGCGAGGACTGGCTAGTCTTAACAGACTGTTTTTGGGTTACCTGATCCTGTGTAGAAGAAGATATGGTTGGTGCCCTAAAGTTGGATGGGGACCGCGTGTCGAGGGGAACTCGATGTTGAGAACTTCTTCTCACAATATTATTGCCCGAGGGCTCTGGAGGAATATGGTCAGGACCCAAGCAGGTTAGACACCAATTGTAAGTGTCTAAAAATAAGGTTGTACCGCCACAGTTTGTACATTCCTTGGGGAAAGTGGCTGGCGGTTCCATGGAGGAAAATGGAGAGGCCTAGAAGGCCTGAGAAACCGTGAGACACTAAGGAGGAAAAATATTCCTTAGAAAGGAAAAAATTTTATAAGAAAAAAGAAACACCGGCGGTACCGGTGGCGTCGGGGAAGGCAACCGCGACCACAAGAAAACTGAAAAATAAAAGAAGAATTTTCTGCGGTGACAGGACGACGTCCTGCCGGCTCCGCGGAAAAACGAAAACTGAGGAGAGGCAGTTGGGAAGGCGGGAAGGCAGCACGCAGGCGTGGTGGGATGCTTCCAAAGGCTTTCTGATTGGATGCTGGGAAGCGTTCCCGCGCAGACTCCGTCGGTACCGACGTACCCATATGTGAAGACTCATTCCTGCTTGTTCCTGGAGATAATATTCAAGGGACAGAAACACTGCCCTCATCTCTAAGTGGTTGATGGACCATGAGCTCTCCTCCGGAGTCCACTGATCTTGCGTTGCCCGAGACTGGCAATGTGCTCCCCAGCCCGTGATGCTGGCATCAGTCATCACCAAAGTCCAGGTCTGGCACTCCAACGGCACCCTCGCCGCAAAGTGATTAGAATGCAGCCACCACTGGAGGCTGTGGCACGTGTCCTCCAAGCACTCCAACTGCTGCTGCATGGATTGTGACTGTGGAGCCCAGCAGGATAGCAGAGCTTGTTACAGTGGATGCATGTGCACCCTAGCCCAGGGCACCAGGTCCGGGGCAGCTGCCATAGAGCCCAACAGCTGCAGATAATCCCACGCCACTGGCGCTGTCCTGCCCAAAAATCTGTGGACCTGTGCCTGTATCTTGCATATGTGCTCCTCTGGAAGGGAGACCAAGCCTGCTCTATATCGAACTGAGCGCCTAAGTATACCAGGCGTTGCACTGGCCGAAGCTGACACTTGGTCAAATTGACCACCCAGCCAAGGCCTATTCGTGCCTTCGCTGCGACCGAATCCTCTCTCGACTTTGCTCTGATGAGCCAATTGTCCAGGTATGGGTACACCAGGATACCTTTCTGCCGCAAAGCCACTACCACTAACACCATGACCTTGGTAAAGGTGTGCGGAGCGGCAATGCATGAAACTGAAAATGCCCCTTTGATACCACGAATTGAAGGTACTGCTGATGTTCCGGCTGAACAGGAATATTCAAATAGGTCTCTGTGAGATCCAAGGCCGTAGGGTACTCTCCATGCCTTACCGCTAAGATGACAGACCACAGAATCTCCATCCGGAAGTGTGGAACTCTTAACACCCGATTGACATACTTGAGATCCAGGATAGGCTAAAAACACCCTTCCTTCATGGGTTCCACAAAATAGATGGAACATTGACCTGATACACACTGTTCTGGTGGCATTTGAACTCCCAATTGCAACAACCAGCAGAGGGTGTGCCGGACTGCCTCTGCTTTCTGTGGTGCCTTGCAGGGCAAGTGAACAAAAGCTTCGTGAAGAGGTCTGGCGAATTCGAGAGCATAATCCTCCCAAATGATCTCCAAGACCCACTGGTCAGTCATAATGACAGCCCAGGCAGAATAAAACTGTTGCAACTGACCCCCTACTTGCACCACCACCTGGGCTTCCCTGGCTTCATTGGGGCTTCTTGTTCTGTCCTGAAGAAGTGGAGTAATAATCCCGTCCAAGCCCCTGGGAGCCACAAAAGGACTGACTGCGTGACCCAAAACGGCCTCTCTGATAAGGGGAGAAAAGTGCCCCCCAAAATCTCTGAAAGCCTTTAGTCTGCCCCTGCTAAGGGATCATAGCCTTAGGTCCCTTAGAATCCCCCAAGTCTTTCATAATTTTCTTTAATGCCTCCCCAAAGAACAGTTTACCCTTAAAGGGAAGCTTTCTGAGCCGTGACTTGCAGGAGGCATCCGCCGTCCAATTCCTTAGCCAAAGGAAACAGCAAGCTGCGATAACAGAGGCCATGGTCTTGGAGGCCACCCGCATGAGATCATAGAACATATCTATCATGTAGCTGCATCTGACTCTAGCCTACAAACTTCCATCGCAATTGATTCCCTGAGGCCCCCAGGTGCTAGCCCTTGGATCCACCTGATGGAAGCCCTGGAGACAAATGAACATCTGCAGTGCCAATGCACTGGAGTCATATGCCTGCTTGAGCAGCGACTCCAACCTCTGATCCTAAAGGTCCTTGAGAGCCGCTCCGCCTTCTATGGGGATAGTGGTCTTTTTGGTCACCGCCACAACCAATGCATCGACCTTGGGCATTTGCAGGAGGTCCCGCTCCTTCTGAAGAATGGTGTACAGCCTACTCAACAACCGACCACCCCTCAGGGTGGCCTTAGGAAACTCCCACTCTGACTCAATAATTCTCTTGATTACCCTGTGTATTGGGAAGCACACCTGCACCCCCTTGAAGCCCTGCAACAAAGGATCCTCCAAGGGCTCCTCTGCCAGGGTTGGAGCAGGCATGATATTGAGCGCTGTCAAAGACTGGGAGATGAGAGCTGATAGCTCCTCTTTATGGAAGACCCGAAAAATATTAGGGTCCTCGCCCAACAGGATCTCACCTTCCTCCACTTCCAGGACTGCCTGTTCTCCCCAGCGGTCTGAGGGCCCCTACCCCAGGTCCTCTGAGGCCTGAGACTGAGGGGAGTCCTAAGCAAGCAAGGCCTCGGGATCCCTCCTGCTGCGCTTTGCCATGGGAACCTTCAGCAAAGGGTCCTCCTGAGGCAGTGCTATCTCTGACCTCAAAAACAGTTACTTGCTAACCAATTCTCCCTCCTGGGCCTGCTTCCTCTTTAAGCAGTAAGTCCTATGGAGAGACAGAATGAAATCCAGGGAAAAAAACACTTTGAGGGACTGAGTAACCGCCTTTGTTGATGACCGCAGTGCTGAATTACTTTCTGGGCTGCCGCCTTAGCTTTCTTTTTCCCACGCTTCCTTTCACCTCAGGGGAAATGGCCAACACAGAGGAAATGGCCATGGTTCCTGCCAAATCCCCTGCGGCATCTCCTGCCAGTCCCCACCATTCTGAAGTTGTCTTCAGGTCCATGGAAGTGCCCAGCAAAAGAAAATGAAAGCTCCTTCCCCATTTAAAACAGAGCCGGCAGAGCCCCGAAGCAGAAAAGCTGAGGCTGCCTTTACAAATGGCACACACCGAATGCTGTGGCCGCATACACCTCCTCCCCCTTCCTCCCCCCGCATACCCAATGACACTGAAGAGGAAAGAGAGGAGCCTATCCGCCCAGACCTGCACTTTGTTTCACACCACCGTGAAAAAACACTGACGGCTGCAATGGCAAACATGTTCTCCTTTTCTTCCCCCTCCCCCGCACACCCGACACTGTTGAAGAGGGAAAGAGAGAAACTTACCGGCCCGGGCCTGCACCGCCTAGAAATGAATGTGCCTAACAACTTGCTGACACTGGTCCTAAATACCACCGACTAAGCAGCACAGCACCAGTCAAGCCCAGGGAACCCAAACCCCTGTAACCAAGAGGAGTTTTCTTGGGATATCCAGCTGAAGAGGGGGAAAGGGACATTGGGCTCCCAGGTATTTTAACCCCGGGTAGTATCAAGGAGGAAGGCATGCTGTACCCACACTGTCTGCCCCCTTTAGGCTACCCCAGTAACCTGCTCCTCAGGATCATAAAGGCTCCTCTCCAAACCATTTAAAAGTGAAATTAGACTTACCTGCTAATTGTTGTTCCTTGAGGAACTCCAGTCCAGTCTCGAACCTCTGGGTTTTGCTCCTCCTCCAACAGCTTGGAGACTGAGAAACGTTTTCCTTTTTTGATGACACTGGTATATCCTCACAGGAACTGCCTCCTCACTCCAGTACCCTATTGACAAAGCAGACTCACTGGAGCAACAATTAAGTAATAACACTACAAATAAACTGCAAACTAACTTAATTCAAACACTTACAGGAGAAGAATTACTTCTTTGTCCTCCTCCAGCACTATACTAAGGTTGATAGAACTGCTCAGGTCTGCCCTCCCCCGTTATGGAGGATACTGACCCCATCTTAATCACCATCTACATAAATTACTTTTATGGACGATACTTTCCCCTAATTACAGTAGCCTCTTACCTGTGAAATAGCTCTTGCTTCAGGCTACAGTCTATGGAATTAAACCAGGGAGGGATACAGGACTGGACTGGAGTTCCTCAAGGAACAACAATTAGCAGGTAAGTCTAATTTCACTTTCCTTATCGTCCCTCCAGTCCAGTCCCGAACCTCTGGGGATGTAACAGAGCAGTACAACAAATCAACGGGAGGGACCTGTTAGACCAGCCTGAAGCACCGCTGATCCAAAACACGTGTCCTTTTCTGCCTGAACATCCAAACGGTAATGTTTGACAAAGGAATTTAATGATGACCAGGTAGCTGCTCTACAAATTTCTACAACTGGTACCAAACTGAACTCAGCCCAGGACACCGCTGGCGCTCTAGTCAAATGAGCTCTCAGCCCTTCTCGTACCGTTTTACCCTTCAAAACATATGCCGACACTATGGCTTCTTTAATCCACTTGGCAATGGAAGCTTTTGATGCTGCCTCTCTTTTTCTCGCCCCTCCGAACAGGACAAATAGTCATCTGCGGAAATACGCTGTCCTTCAGATATACTTCTTTAATGCACAACGAATGTCCAAGAGATGCAACTTCCCAGCGGAAGAACCATCCGCATCCTCACCGAACACTGGTAATGAAACTACCTGATTCACATGAAACGCCGACACTACTTTGGGCAAAAAGGACGGCACTGGCCTCAAAACTACCTTTGTATCATAAAATGACAGAAAAGGTTTTCTACAAGACAAAGCCTGTAACTCTGAGATTCTCCGAGCCGAACAGATAGCTACCAGGAACACTAACTTGAGAGTGAGGTCCTTTAATGATGTTCTAGACAATGGCTCAAATGGCTCGCACCCCAACGCCTCTAATACAAAAGGGAGATTCCACTTTGGTACTATCTGCCTACATGGTGGCCTCAAAAGAGATACCGCCCTCAAAAAAACGCTTAACATCTGGATACCCACCGAGTGCTTCTCCTCCTATCTTTCCTCTATAACAGGACAACGCTGCCACCTGCACCCTCAAGGATGCGGCCGCTAAGCCTTTCTCCAAACCATCCTGCAAGAATGCCAGAACCTGCAGTATCGACGCTCTTAACACCTCAAACTGCCTGTCAACACACCATGCTTCAAATACACGCCAGATGCGAACATATGCTAACGAGGTAGATCTCTTCCTTGCTTTCAAAAAAGTGGTAATCACCGATGCGGAGTATCCCTTCGCCCTCAGCCTAGCCCTCTCAATAGCCAAGCCGTAAGTGAGAACCGATCCACCTGAGGCATATGCAGCAAACCTTGAGATAACAGATCTTTCCGAAGAGGAAGATGCCACGGCTTCTCTACCAAGAGCCTCATCAGATCCGTGTACCAAGGTCGCCTTGGCCAATCCAGTGCTATCAATATCACCTGTCCTCTGTGTAGCTCGAGCAAGGTGGAAACACGTACAGGAGCTGTTCCTCTGGCCAGACCTCTATGAGAGCATCCAGGCCTTCCGACATCCTCTCTCTTCTTCTGCTGAAAAAGCGATTGACCTTTGCCGACTGGAAAGTTGCCATGAGATCTATTACTGGCGTTCACCAGCATTGCACCAGCATTTTGAACATGTCCTGATGGAGGATCCACTCCCCCGGGTCCACTTTCACTCGACTCAAGAAGTCGGCCTCCACATTATCCACTCCCGCTACATGTGCTGCCGACAATGCCAGTAGATTTACTTCGGCCCACTCTAACAACTGTTCGGCCTCGGCTTCCAGTGCGACACTGCTGGTACCCCTCTTGGCCTAATGATGTAGGCTACTGTGGTCGCGTTGTCGGAAAACACCCGGACGGCACTCCCGTGGAGATAGGGATGAAAAATTTGCAATGCCAGCGTTACTGCTCGCAATTCCAACCTGTTGATTGACCAGTCCTTTTCTCGATCGGTTCACTGTCCTTGGGCGAACCTTCCTTGGAAATGAGCTCCTCAGCCCAAGAGGCTGGAGTTCGTCGTTAGGGGTAACCAACAAGGTGCTTCCAAGGGCATCCCCTTTTCTAGACACCCCGGAAGTAACCACCATTGAAGAGCTTGACGCGTCTCTGTCGGACAAGGCAATCTCCGAAACAGGGGATCGTTTTGATGTGACCATCGTCTGAGCAATGTTCTCTGCAAGAACCTCATGTGGGCTCTTGCCCATGGAACCGGCTCTAGAGTCGCCGCCATGGTCCCGAGCAACTGCAGTTAATGCCACGCCGTGGGAGTCGTTCTGTCCTGAAACTGGCGGACCAGCCTCCGCAATCCTTCTGCTCATTGCTGCAGCAGAAAGATTCTTCCAGCGCTCGTATCGAACCCCCAAGTATTCTAGACTTTGCAACGGAATCAACTTGCTCTTTGACATATTGACCAGCCAACCGAGACTCTGTAGGAATGTTATCACTCTGGCTGTAGCCGACTCGCTTTTGGCCCTGGACTTCGCTCGGATCAGCCAGTCGTCTAGATAAGAATGCACTAGAACCCCCTCCTTTCGCAATGCTGCCGCTACTACCACCATCACCTTGGTGAACGTTCGTGGTGCTGTAGCTAGTCCAAACGGTAACGCCCAGAACTGAAAATGTCCCAGAGGAACCGCAAATCTGAGAAATTTCTGATGTTCCTGCCGTATGGGAATGTGTAGGTACACTTCCGACAGATCCAGGTAAGTAAGTAAGGAACTCTCCTTTTCTTACTGCCACGATCACCGACCTCAGGGTTTCCATATGAAAATGAGATACGCGAAGACAACGATTTACTCTTTTGAGATCTAAAATTGGCTGAAAGGTCCCTTCTTTTTTCGGGACTACGAAGTATATGGAATACCAACCGAAGCTGCATTGGTCTGGAGGTACTTGTACTACTGCCTTGAGGTCAAGCAGCCTCTTTACAGTCTCCTTCACTGCGGCGCACTTGGCAGGCGCTTTGCACAGAGACTGTACGAATTAATCTTTCACCGGCCGCTGAAACTCTAAAGCATAACCTTCTCAAATGACCTCCACTACCCAACGGTCTGACGTAATTTGGACCCAGGCGGGGTAAAAATCCCGTAGCTGACCTCCTAGGGCACCAGTTCTACCTGGGTCCCTCTGACTTCATTGCGACTTTCGAAGATTTGAGGAAGAGGCACCAAATCCTCTGCCCGCCCCCCAAAAGCCTTGAAACCCCTGATTTCTGTTGGGAAAGCGTCCTCTTTGAGCTTGACTGAACCTCAGGAAACGGAATCAACGAAACTCCCTCTGCTGACCTTTGGATGTGGGAGTGGACCGTCCCTGCTTCTGTTTGTCTTCTGCCCTTGGACTCTCCCAGATCCCTTTACCAGTTTCTCTAAATCTTCCCCAAACAGGAGCTTCCCTCTAAAAGGAAGCTTACTTAGCCTAGCTTTGGAAGATCCATCAGCAGCCCAATTGCGCAGCCAATGGTACCATCGTGCCACTATAACTGATGCCATGCTTTTTGGTAATCCTCGAATGAGGTTATAATGAATATTGTCCAGATAAGCCGTCCCTGACTCCAGTCTGGACGCTTCCCCGGTCGTGTCCTCTCTCTGCTCACCTTGAACTCATTGTGACCAGCGAAGCAAGTTTTCGCAACCCATGCTCCACCAATAGCTGCCTGAATGGACAGAGCATTGACATCGAAAACCTGATTCAACAAGGTATCCAGTTTCCTGTCCTGGGTATCCCTGAGTGCAGCACTTCCTTCTACTGGAATAGTAGTCTTCTTTGTAACTGCCGAGATGGCTGCATCTACTTTCAGAGACTTAAACAATTCCCGATGCTGGTCTACCAGCGGGTAAAGACGGCCCATAACTGGACCCTTTAAGACCTGCCTCTGGCATGTCCCATTCTTCCTGAATCATTTTTTGAACCACTCTGTGCACCGGAAAAGCTCTCTGAGTGTTCTGAAAGGCCTGCAGTAACGATCTTCTAAAGTAGAATCCTCCGCTGGCCCCGCTGATGGCATATTAAGCGCCTTTAGTGTTTCTGAAATGAGTGCCGGTAACCCGTCTCTCCGGAACACGCAGACTACCCTAGCCTGGTCCTCTTTGTCCATGAGCTCTCCTTCCTCCAAATCATCGTCCAATTCCAAGCAGGATCCCCCTCGTCGGAGTGAAGCCCCTCCGAGGCCACCGACTGTTCCTTCCGCTCCTTCTCAATCCTGGACTTCTTTGCCAGGCCTCCTGTTGCCCTTGCACTCAGAGGGGTCCCCGGCCTCTTTTCCCCCAGTTACCCTTCTGTGGAACTGGTTGCTAGCCTCTTCTGCATGCCTCCAAAAGCTTGCTGTATAAGCCCAACAAACTCCGGAGAAAAGATGGCTGCCAGTCCCCCTGGCAAGGACGCCTGCGAGGAGGGAAGATCTGGAGCAGAAGAAGTCCCCGCCACGGGCTCCCTAAGTGGCAAATCTAGGGAAACTGGGTCCGGTAGACCTACTGCAGCTCCTTGACTCTCAGCCCCTACTTCCAAGGCGTGTTCCATAGCGGCTGTTTCTTGAACGCACCCCCTACAGACCCCTGTCTCCGACACTGCTCCTCTTCTAGTACTGCAGACTAAGCACTGCAGTCTAGAAGGCATCCCATTTGCGCGGAGACGCTGTGTTCCTCCCCTACAAATTTCTACAGCTGGTACCTGAGTAACCACTGGACCTTAGGCCTCACCAGCAGATTATGACTGCAACAGATCTAGCTCCGTCAGAATTTTCACTTTTTTTTTTTTCCAAAAAACACTGTGGAGCCTTTGCTGAAGTGCCCTGAGCTCGACTATGAAGATTAAAGTCGAAAACGAAGCTTCCCACCGAAAAAAACGAGCTTCTGCAGGCACCTAGACAGCACCAGTGCTTCCCGCGCTGCCGACACACGGTTTGGCCTGCTGAGATCTATGCGCCTGAGTCCCCCCAACAAAATCGCCGCAGCGATCCGGCACTCCCTTACCTTTTCTGCCTCAAAACACCTCTCTTTGAGCTGTCCTCTCTCCGCGCTCAACCAGCTAGACTCTGCTTCAGCGTCGGGAGCTAGGCAGAGAGAGAGAGAGAGAGAGAGAGAGAGAGGGAGGAGCTGCTGCTGCACTCTGCTGGACTCCCCGTCCTTGGCTTCACAGCACTGACAGGCAAAATCTTCTGTGTGCGCTGGCTGACTACTTCTCTGGTTCCTCACCCATTAATGTGGGTTCGGGAACAGGAGCCTTGCTCGCCCAGAAGCCTGCTTCCCCGATGAACCCACAGCCCAAATCCAACGTGGTGCGAGGGGGACAGGGAACTCAGCCTAGTCTTAAAGGCACAAACTAACCAAAACAAAAAACCAACAAACCCCCTTTCTTTCTTTTTTTTTTGTTAACCATTATTCAACTCTAAGCCCTCTCTCTCTTTAATTGTTCCTCAAGTGAGCCCGGACCCTCCAGGCACACCAATCCTCCAGCTGCTTGGAGACTGAGGTAACTGGAGTGAGGAGGCGGTTCCTGTGAGGATATACCAGTGTCATCAAAAAAAGATGACATTTCTCAGTCTCCAAGCTGCTGGAGTAGGAGCAAAACCCAGCAGGTTCGGGACTGGACTGGA
This sequence comes from Ichthyophis bannanicus, assembly GCA_033557465.1. Taxonomy (NCBI): domain Eukaryota; kingdom Metazoa; phylum Chordata; class Amphibia; order Gymnophiona; family Ichthyophiidae; genus Ichthyophis; species Ichthyophis bannanicus. Next base: position 137,683,101 of record CM066042.1, read on the forward strand.
GGGACGATAAAGAATTTATATTTCTCTCCTAATGTAAGGACTTCTAATCGCCTTCCACAACAAGTCACTGGGAGCTCTTCCTCCAGCTGCTGAGAACAGAGACTGGATGCTGAGGCTCAAGGAAGAGCTCTTCTACTGGGATCTCAGAATTCTGACATGCTCAGTTCTCAGCTGCTGAAGGATGGTGACTACCCAAGCATAACTGGACGGACGATTAGGAATTTTAATTTTCAGTACGAATATACACCATGAAAGCAGGGTGTCACAATCCTTCTGACCTTTTGGCTTTTAAGCAGGTGGTGTCAGAAGGCCACCACAAGCCATTATCCCTGTGGTAACCTAAGCGTTCGTAGCAACATCACTTTTTGATCCTTCGATGTCGGCTCTTCCTATTATTATGATAGGGATTTGCATGCACTGCCTCCATTATATGTGAATCTCATTCACTGTGGTTATCCTGAGAACCTGACAGACTAGGTGTGTCCCAAGGACTCTGTTGAGAATCATTGCTCTAACCTAATGAATGTAAAAAGGGATATGGCAATGAAGGAGCTGAAACTGAACTGGACCCTCCTAAATATTATCTAAGAAAAACTCAGACAAACCGACACTAGGGGGGGTAGAAATTAATACATCAAAAATGCTATGCATATTTGCTTTTCCCTCTTTTGTTGGAGATTATATTATAAAGAAATTAACACATCTTGGACAAAATTAACACCAAAATTTGATTTGCTCACTCGTGATCTAGGATGTCTGGAACACTCTCTCCTTCGAAATGTTGCACTTCTAGAATTCTCTGAAAATCATCCAGTCGCTGATTGGCATTTTCCATGTGAGCTGGTAAATGGCAGTTCAAGAAGCATACCATGTGGCCATAGATGGACATGCGAACAGTAACCCCACCTTTGTTTCCCTTATTTAATCAATTAAGATAAACACATATGCTGGTTATTTTCATCAAATCCCATTTTAGCCTTTCCTGTGCACTTCAATAATGCTCAAGGTAGAAAAATACAAGCCATTCCACCCAGAGCTAATCAAGACTACTTTGCGATGCATACACATATCTGTGATCTAAAGATATGTGTCAATCTAAAATAAAACAAAACCCATAAGCACCCCCCCAAGGGACTCCTCATGTCCCTCTCCCTTCCAATATATCCTCCAAATTTTGTGTCACTGGGACCAGTTTAAGAGGGTCACAGTCACATGATGAACCCAAAAGCCTTATTTCCCAACAAACTTATTTAATAACAATCTATGTGTCTTTAACTATTCCTTAAGGTATGTTTCCCAGTATAATGCCCAGCTTGCAATATCTGTCATTATCAAACGCATATAGGTTCATATTCTTTTTTCCACTCTGGCAGTTTCCTCCTACTCCTTTGGGCTGCTAGCTCAACTAGAACCAACCTCTGCTGGAGCTACTGAGTCCTTCATTCACAACTGGCTAGGGTTTAGCCCATTCCCCCTGCCCATTTAAACAGGCCATCACAATTCGCTCTATACTGTCAGTCTGGCCACTAACTATTGTTTTGTGCAATACTGAGAAACCTTGGAAGAGATATTAGGCAGTAGTGGCTAGCGCTTCTAGAGCTGCTATTTGTCAAAGCTGAACTTTGCACCAGGATATTCAATGCCAGGGCCATAGCCAGCCACCGGCATTGAACATCCAGGTTGGCTGGATAGCGCTGAAGCTAATTGGGCAGCGGCAATATTCAGCTGCTGCCCAGTATGCTTTAGTAGCGAAAGTAAGGCAAGCCTTTCAGGTGCCTAACTTTCGCTGCTTTGGAATAACCAACTAGTGGCTGAATATCGCTGCTAGCTGGTTATCCCTGGGTGTCGCCTCCGATCCACCCTAACGCTAGCATCAAGCTTTCAGTGGCGACACCTGAGGATATTCAGCATCCTGCAGAATGCCATTTAGGCGGTTTGCAAAATGCCCTCCCCCCACCTTATCTGTTCTCCACAGGGATTATGATTGTGAACAGCGCTTCCACAGTATCCCAGCCAGTCCAAAAAGCAGAAGCCAGGCATCAAACCCGGAAAGCTTGCATGGCAGCACACAGCACTGCTAATGAACTAGATTCTAGGCTGCTTTCCAAGTTTCTGTTCTGGGTTAAAAATAACCTTTCCACCTACAACTACCAACAAACTCTGCTTAGGAATGGGTTTGTTTTGTAGACTCTGTGGAAAGCAAAATATATACACATACCCTATACCAGGGCACCCCACACACAACCTTCACTAGGAGTTCATTACCCAATATCCGTAGAGCCCAGTACGGGTATAATTAGTACGAATATCCTGTATAAAAGGGATATGCAAATGCTTTACAAAAACCAAGAGCATAAGGCCCTGCATCCGGATGGAGGCAACCTGTAAGAGATCACAAAGACAAATGTTCAAAAGAAACTTTAGGGAATTTCCCTGGTACATGGTGTATTACATTTCTAGGTTTGCATGGATATATGATAAATAAATGTACAGTCTTATCCCCTATTCTCCTGAAATCCTTCTGTGATTTTAATTCTCTCTCTGTGCCAGATGTCATTTAACAAACAATTTTTTCCTGTGATGTTTTAGATATTTTTGGGATACATTCACATATATCCCTTTTCAGATAAATTTAGCAACAGGCATAGGACATGGATACAATTTTCTCAAGATCTCCAACAGCCCCAGAATGCATCATACCTCCGAAATCAGAGGCAAAGAGAATGCATACTGAGAGAGAACAACAGTTCAGAATAACAGAAGTTCTTTGCAGTGCAGAAATTGGGAAGTTACCTTAACACAACCACGAGGAGCAAGAATATCCATGAAGAAGAGACTCCAAGGATCATCAAAGACAAAATCAGACAGAAGGGTCATTATCTTGCAGTTCACTTCCTGTAAACTGAATAGAAAACTCTTTAAGAAATGCCATACTGAAATCAGACCAATGGTCCATTAAGCCCAGCTTCCTGTCTTTGACAATGGCCAGTCAAGATCACTTGGAAGTACAGGCAGATCCCAATAGGAAAATCCTTTCCATATTGATAAAGTGATAGAGATACACAAGTCTATCTGATTAGATACTTAAAGACCAGCTAGAAACCTATCACTTAGACACATCACTTATATATAGTCTAAACTGGAGATATTCAACCTTTCTTGGTAAAAGAAAGGAAAAACCTTTACATACCAGATAATTTTCTTTCCTTGAATCCTGCCAGACCAGTTCAGACGACCGGGTTTATGCTCCCTTGCCAGCAGATGAAGGCAGACTTAAGTATCTTTCAATGACAACATCTTTCAAAGATAACATCCACCAGTGCAGCACTGAGAGAAGTCAGTATAAAAACTTCCCAAGCAATAAGCAAGACCAAAACATTCAGAAAAAAACCTCAACTATTAGAATTAATAACCAGTCAATCAGAACAAACATTGGAACAAGTATTTGGTTCTCTTATCATAGTTGATTCTGCATTGGGCACTGAAAAATAAGGCAGCAGGGATTCCCAACCTGTATGAAATTCTTCCAAGGTGGGTCCTAGACTTGTATAACAGGATTCAAAAAGAGAAAATTGTCAGGTATGTAAAAGTTTTCCTTCCTTATCATCCTGCTAGACCAGCCCAGATGAGGCGGGAGGAAGACGATGCTCTGGTCAGAACTGCCTTGCCAAAGGCATCATCAGTCCCATGCAACCTGTAATGCTTCACAAAGGTACTTAAGGAGGACCAGATAGTCACCTTACAGATGTCGTCCAGAGATACCAAGGGAGACTTTGCTCAGCAGGCCTGTGACTTAATAGGGTTGAGTCCTGACTCCCTCCGGCACTCATTTCCCAGGCGAAAAGTAAGTTGAGCTAATGGCCTCTTTGATCCAGTGGGAAACTGAGAACTTAGCAACTGCCTATCCCTTACTCGGACCACAAAAGAGAACAGAGAGATGGTCTGACTGATGAAAGGGAATTGGTAACTTCCACGTATCTGAATAAACACTCTCCTCACTTGGTTTGCAGCGTCATGTTGTGAGGGCTTGTGTGCATCAGTGATGCGGAGGGCTAAGCTATTGGTAGTTTAACTACTGGCAGGGTCTCCCAAGATGGATAGGTCTCAGCTGAGGTTCCAGACCAAGACAAACCATCCATCTGGGCAGCAGCAGAATGGGACAGTGTTGGCGGCAGAGGATCACATTTCTGCGACAACGGCAACAACACTAAACTTAAACTGTGTGGAAGAAAGACCTATCAATCTACTTCCATATCTTGCCATGAAAACCCAGTGGATAGTCACAACAAAATAAATTGCACTATAGTGCTGGAAGATGAGACCCCAGGTCGGAAGGCATTCAACTGGCTACTGAGGAGGAGCTGAAGACTTTTCAGAGTAAAGCCAGCATTTATGATGTGGTTGGATCAAAGCCCTCAGGATGTCTGACTGCTGATGTAGCTGCGTGTGAAATGAGAGTCAGAAGCTGCAAAGATGTCTTACATATTGGGACATGGAACGTATGAAGCATGAACCTAGGGAAGTTGGAGGTGATCAGCATGGTTTAAAGGTGAGGTCAGAGAGGCTGCTGTTGCCAAAAAAGCATCTTACAGGAAATGGAAAAAAGATCCAAATGATGAAAACTGGAAACAGCACAAGCACTGGCAAGTTAAATGCAAGGCCTTGATAAGGCAGGCAAAGAGAGAATTTGAGAAGAAGCTTGCTGTGGAAGCAAAAAAGCGTAATAAAGACTTTTTCGAGTACATTCATAGCAAAAAACCTGTGAGAGAGTCAGTTGGACCATTAGATGATAAAGGGTTAAAAGGGGCACTAAGAGGGGATAAGGCCATAGTGGAGACATCGAATTAATTCTTTGCTTCGGTCAACTGAGGAAGATGTAGAGATGTTACCCATTAATGAAGTAGTATTTAAAGGTGATTCTGTGGAAGAATTGAAAGAAATATTGTTATACCAGGAAGATGTATTAGAACTATTTGATAAACTGAAGAGTAGCAAATCACCTGGACTGGATGGTATACATCCATGGGCATTGAAAGAACTGAAAATGAGATTGCAGACCTGCTATTAGTAATTTGTGAACTATCATTAAAATCATCTGTAATACCTGAAGATTGGAGGATAGCCAATGTAACGCCAATTTTTAAAAAGGGTTCCAGGGGTAATCCGGGAAACTACAGACTGGTTTGCCTGATGTCAGTACTGGGAAAAATGGTAGAAACCATCATAAATCTTTATCTTTTATCTTTATTTTGCATTTTATATACCACCCTTGTCGAGACATTAGGGCGGTTTACAATAAGTAAAACATGTCTACGCTATGAGAAATAGAAAAGAACGCCATAAAAATTTAGAAAAAGATAGAAGTAATAGATCATTAGCAGATAACACAAAAGCAATATTTAAATAGGATATACAAAGGGTATCATATGGGGGGGGGGGGGTTGAAGACCTGTTCAAACAAATGAGTTTTTAGCAAATTTTTGAATTTTGGGTATGAGGGTTCTAAACGGAGTGAGGGTGGCAGGGCGTTCCAAAGTATGGGACTAAGGAAGAAAAAGGCAGCACGTCGAGTCTGTTCTAAATGGGCTTTAGAGGGGGAAGGTAAAGATAGCCGATTTGCATGCAATGAACGGAGTTGACAATAGGGAGTGTGGAGAGAAATAAGATCAGACAAATAAAGTGGGTTTGCTGTGTGAATAGCCCGATGTGTCATGATCAGAAATTTATATTGGAACCCGACACGAAGAGGCAACCAATGAAGATGATAAAGGAGGGGGGTAATATGATCGGACCAGCGAGCATATGTAATAAGACGAGCTGCTGTATTTTGTATTAACTGTAAGCGTTGAAGTTGATAAGAGTAAATTAGCAAGGACTATATTACAATAGTCCAACCTACTTATAACCAAGGCTAATACTTGAGTAGTATGTGAACTGGGAGGAAGCAAAGAATGAACTGCCCCGATTTGACGCAGAGCAAAAAAGGAGCGGCAGGTAAGGGTTGACACATGGTTGTGAAAAGAAAGGGAGGAATCTAAGGTCACGCCTAAATAACGGAAGGAGGAGGTAAATGGGACAAAGGAAGTCAATTTGAGGGGCAACAGTGGGACATGAAGTGCTCAGAGAAACCCACATGGCTGTGGACTTAGCAGGGTTCAGGTGAAGAAAATTAGCGGCAAGAGGCAATGTGAGTAAGGCACTGGTTAAGTTGCGAAATATCTGGACCTCCCCATCCTCTCTAGTTCCCTCCCTCCCGATTTTGCAGCGCTTTACTGCTCTCGGCGGGGCAGAGGTGGAGGCGGGGTGGCCCTTCTCCATCGTGCCTCCCTTAACTTTGAGGAAGTTCCATCACCAGTACCGCTGCCCCCAGAATCCCTCCTCCTGAGGCTTTCCTCCGCCTCCCCTCCCCTCTACTTTCTCCTTCTTTACTTCCCTCCCTCCCTTGCAGCCTCCCAGTGGGAGGCCGCCCTGCAGGCTATTTCTGATCTTGTGCTACATTTCTCCAACCTTATCTTGCTGGGCGACTTCAACGTCCATCTTGATAATCCCATTAGATCAAAGGATCAGGCCTTTGTTAGCCTTCTGAAGGATGCTTCCTTACATCAGCACGTGGTTGGTCCTACCCATGTGGCTGGTCACATCCTAGATTTAATCCTGTCTCCATTGTCACTACAGCCCACAATCTCACTCCCTTTCACCTTGTGTCCCTTGGTCGGATCATTTCTGCGTTTTTTCTTTACTTTCCTTCCCCCAGTCAGGGCTCGGCCCCCCAGCCCCTCCCATTCCTCTCCTCCGTCGTAACTTATCTCAGGAAACGCTTCAGGCGTTCCCTCCAGCCTCCGCGATTTTCCCCACTGACTTTGCCGACCGCCCCATTGATGACCAGGCTACTCTTTGGGACTCCATCTTATCTACCTCCCTCGACAGCCTGGCACCCCTCCATCCTGTTTCCCAGTCCGCTAGGGTACCTCACTCGCCTTGGTATCATCCTACTCTCCGCACTCTTCGCTCTCAGATGCGTCAAGCCCAACGCCATTGGGCCCGTCATCCCTCACCAGAGCTCCGTCTTCGTTTCCAACTTCTGTCTTCTGAATATCATTCGGCCACACAATCTGCTAGACTCACCTTCTATTCTGCTCAAATCTCAGCGGCAGCTAGCTCTTCTCGGCAGCTTTTTAATGTCCTGCAGAAGCTGTCGTCCACCAAAGCTAAGAACTCACCGGCCACTTCTACTCCGGATCCTCAGTCCCTCACCACCTTTTTCTCCAATAAGGTATTGACCTTACGCTCCTCTTTCTCCTCTCCACCCCCCCTCTCTCCCCGTCCCCTCTTCCCTATAGTTCGACCCCTCTCCCCCTGATCCCTTCCTCTGTCTGCTCTTCACCTACCTCTGTCACTAGTAATCCTGTTTGCATGCATACTTGGTCATCTTTCCGCCCTGTCCTCTCAGCGGAAGTGTTGATGTTTTTGTCTAAATCTAGGAAAACCACTTGTGTCCTTGACCCCATCCCCTCCCGGTGGCTCTCCGAACCTTCCTTACAATTGGTCCCAATCATCACCACTATCATTAATTCCAGCTTTTCTTCTGGCCAATTTCCGACATCTTGGAAGTCTGCTATCCTTCACCCTTTATTGAAACAGCCTTCCCTCGATTCATCTGTCCTTTCACATTGGCACCCAGTATCCAACCTCCCATTTCTCGCTAAGCTCCTAGAACGCTGCGCTTTTGATCAACTGAGTGCCCATGTTGAATCTACCAATTCCCTCCACCCACGTCAGGCTGGTTTCCGCCAGGGACACAGCACCGAAACCGTTCTCCTTGCCTTACTAAACGAATTGCACATCGCCCATGACCGTGGTAATATTACTCTCCTTGTATCACTAGATCTGTCCGCGGCATTTGACCTGATTGATCATCCTACACTCCTGTCCCGACTCTCTGATATTGGTCTCCGTGGTGCTGTTTGGCACTGGTTTCGCTCCTTCCTCTCCTCCCGTTCCTTCTCTGTACACGTTAATGACCAGGCCTCTCCCGTCCTTCCCCTCACTTGTGGTGTCCCGCAGGGCTCTGTGCTTTCCCCCATATTGTTCAATATCTTTCTTGCTCCGCTGCTCTTGATCATTCAGCAATATCCGGTCTCCTCTTACATTTATGCAGATGACATTGTTCTCCTGTTTCATACCTCGCCTTTATCCCCCGATGTTACTCAGTTAAATCTCTGCCTTTCCCATATCGCTTCTTGGCTATCAGAACATTTTCTTCACCTCAATCCTGCAAAGTCCTCCGCAATGTGGGTTTCCTTGGGTGGCTCATGTCCCACTCTAGCTCCCTCCATCGATTCAACCAGCATTCCTCTCACATCCTCTTTCCGTTACTTGGGTGTTCTTCTAGATCCTTCTCTGTCCTTTCACGAACATATCTCCATGATCTCCCGCCGTTCCTTTGCTGCTCTACGGCGTATCAGGGCCGTCCGATCCATATTACCCATTAGCTCCCTAAAGCGTAGTTACTCACCTGTAACAGGTGTTCTCCAGGAGCAGCAGGAATCAGTCCTCACTTATGGGTGACGTCGGCGCCGACGGAGCCCTCGCGGAGCAATTTTCCCCAGCTTTCAAAGAAAGCCTTTGGGAATTGCAGCGCGCATGCGCGGTCGTCTTCCCGCCCGAGGGTGCCATCTTAGCCAGTCAGATGACATAGCTAAAAAAGACAGCATAAAAATTTGCAAAAAAGAACATAAGCAGACGATTGCAACTCCAAGGGGAGGAGGGAGGGTAGTGAGGACTGATTCCTGCTGCTCCTGGAGAACACCTGTTACAGGTGAGTAACTACGCTTTCTCCAGGACCAAGCAGGAAGCCAGTCCTCACTTATGGGACTCCCAAGCTCAAGGCTACCGGAGACCCTAAGCACAAAAATGAGCTCCCTCTAGCTCAGCAGCACAGAAGGATAGAATCTTCGCTGAATTATCACCCACCGGTAGCCCACATCCGGGATGGAGGGTAGGAGTTGCTCAGACCTCAAAGAGATTACGGAGGACTGCCTGTCCGAAAGCACTGTCCCTACGGGACTCCCTCTCGAGACAGTAATGGACCGCAAAAGTCTGGCTTGAAGACCAAGTAGCGGCCCGGCAGATGTCTGCCAGCGGAACAGAGCGGAGGTAAGCCACTGACGTGGCCTTTGCCCGAACGCAATGAGCCGTGACTCGACTTTCTAAGGAGAGTCCGGCTGCCCCATAAGCCCAAGAGATACAGTCCGCAACCCAGATGGACAGAGTACGCTTGGAGACCGGGAGCCCCAATCTATTGGCGTCAAAAGACACAAAAAGCTGAGCAGCTTTACGGTGCTCCTGCGTACGGTCAAGGTAGAAGTTCAATGCCCTTCTACAGTCCAGGGTATGGAGGACCGTTTCAGCTCGGCTGGAGTGTGGTCTGGGAAAGAAGGTTGGAAGCACCACCTCCTGATTGATGTGAAAAGGGGAGACCACTTTAGGCAGAAATTTTGGGTGAGTCCGTAGGACTACCCTATTCTTGTAGAACCTAGTGTAAGGGGGATCAGACACGAGGGCCTGCAATTCACTTACGCGTCTAGCGGAAGTGAGGGCTATCAAGAACAGTGTTTTCCAAGACAGAAAACGGAGAGAACAGGTAGCCATAGGTTCAAAAGGCGGACAGGTGATCCGCTGCAAAACCACATTCAGGTCCCAGTCAGGCGCTGGCGGGCGCAGAGGTGGTTTAAGTAGAAGGAGACCTCGGAGAAACCTCGCTACGAGAGGGTCATTGGAGAGAGGTCTGCCGTCCACTGGCACATGATGTGCTGAAAGAGCACTGAGGTGAACTTTGACGGAGTTGGACTTAAGTCCCAGATTAGAGAGGTGCAGCAAGTACTGCAAGATCACCGACACCGGGCAGGAGAAGGGATCCTGAGACTGTTGGGTACACCAGACTGCAAAGCGACGCCATTTAAGGGCGTAGCATTTGCGGGTAGAAGGCCGTCGCGAAGCCAAGACGACCTCCTCCACCTCCGCCGGCAGGAGAAGGGGAGCAAGGACTACCCTCTCAGCAGCCAGGCCATGAGGTTGAGAGACCTGAGGTTGGGGTGCAGAAGGGACCCCTGATCCTGAGTGAGGAGATCCGGTTGTACCCCCAGAGGGATTGGATCCTCCACCGCCAGTTGCAGCAGGAGCGGAAACCACGGCTGCCTGGGCCAGCGAGGGGCCACCAGGATCATGAAGGCTTTGTCTCGGAGAACCTTGAAGAGTCCGAGAGACCAGCGGGATGGGAGGGAAAGCGTACAGAAGGCTCCCCGACCACGAGATCAGAAAGGCGTCCGCCGCAACCCGAAGGGGGTGTGGCTGACGAGAGCAGAAGCGAGGAAGCTGCCGGTTGTGAGGACTGGCAAAGAGATCCACCGTGGGGAGACCCCACTTGAGGAAGAGCTTCTGAACTACCAAGGGATCCAGACGCCACTCGTGCGGCTGGAGGACCCTGCTGAGTTTGTCTGCAAGGCAATTTTCTTGGCCCGGGAGATAAACTGCCTTGAGGAGAATGCCGTGACTGACGGAGCTTCTGTGCCTCCTGGCAGAGGAGGAAGGAGCCCGTGCCCCCCTGCTTGTTCACGTAGAACATGGCAACTTGATTGTCCGTCTGGACAAGGACGGACTGTTGGGAAGTCAGGTGGGAGAAGGCCTTGAGAGCTAGGCGGATCGCCCTGAGCTCCAGGAAGTGGATCTGCTGAGCAGACTCCCACGTGGTCCAGAGGCCCTGAGTACGTGCCTCTTGGCAATGTGCTCCCCAGCCCAGGAGGGATGCATCGGTGGTCAGCACCCGGGTCGGCTGAGTTGACTGGAAAGGCATTCCGAATATCAGGTTCGGCTGCCGGAGCCACCACCGGAGAGACGAGAGCAGCGGCTCGGAGACGCGCACTAGGTCTGCCAGGCCGCCTGTGGCTTGTCGCCACTGCTGGCGGAGACACCATTGAGCAGACCGCATATTCAGGCGGGCATTGGGGGTCACATGGACGGTGGAAGCCATATGGCCGAGCAGTCTCAGGAAGCGCCTGGCGGAGACCAGGGGCTGGCTGCGAAAGCGGTCGGCTAGGTCCATGAGCCGTTGAGCCCTGTCGAGCGGTAGGTACGCTCGTGCCCGAGGAGTGCCAAGTGCTGCAGCAGAGTCACCGTGCGGCACGTGGCGTTGGTGACCTCCTGAGCGGACGCTGCTCTGATGAGCCAGTCGTCGAGGTACGGAAAGACATAGAGGCCGTGAAGCCGGAGATGGGCCGCCACGACCGCGAGACATTTTGTGAAGACTCGCGGTGCGGAGGATAGGCCAAAGGGCAGTACTCTGTACTGGTAATGATTTCCTGCCACCACAAACCTTAGGTATTGGCGGTGGCTTGGGTGGATGAGGATGTGCGTGTAGGCATCCTTTAGATCCAAGGAGCATAGCCAATCTCCCTGCTGGAGGTAGGGCAGAAGGATTCCAAGGGTAAGCATTTTGAACTTCTCCCGCACAAGGAACTTGTTGAGGTTGCGCAAGTCCAGGATGGGTCTGAGGCCCCCTGTTCTCTTTGGTATCAGAAAATACCTTGAATAAAAGCCTTGACCTCTCAGGTGGTGGGGCACCAGTTCCACCGCCTGTTCCTGCAGAAGACCTGCTAACTCCTGAAGGAGCAACTCCCTGTGCAGAGGGGGGCGCGAAGGTTCTCCCGGAAAATAGGAGGGAGGGACCTGATGGAAGTGGAGAAGGTAGCCTTCTCGCACGACCTGAAGTACCCAGGCATCTGCGGTGATGCTGGACCACCTGTGGGCGAAGTGAACCAGCCGGCCTCCGGTGCTGGGAGGAACCAGCGGGGGGGGAGAGGCTATGCTGAGCGAGTCAAAAACCCCCACCCTGCTGAGCAGGGGCTGGTGGTGCAGGCTTGGGGGCTTGCTGCCTACGGGACCCGTTACCCCGTCCCTTGGCCTGCTGGCCCTGTTGGGGAGCTGCAGGGGCCTGATAATGGGGGTACTGTTTGTAGGCAGCCGCCTTCCTCGGGTAAAAGGACTTTTTTCCCGAGCCCTTCTTTTTCTGGGAAGGGGCGGAGGTCTTCCTAGAAAGCCTGGTCCTGGTGAGAGTCTCAGTCTCAATTTGTGCAGCCTTTTCCGCCATGGGCTTGCCAAAGAGGTTTTCGCCTCGGCAGGGGACATCGACCAACTTGTCCTGTACCCAGGGCTCAAGGTCCGACGACTGAAGCCAAGCCTGTCGGCGGGCACCGATGCCGGCTGCGGCCACTCTAGCCGAGGCCTCAAAGCCATCATAGGCTGCTCGGGACATGAACTTTGAGCATTCCCGAATGCCCGTGGACAAGGCTAGGAACCTCCGCAAGGGCTCCTCGGAGAGACCAGCGGAGAATCCGGCTAGCTCTTTAGCCAGATCCCGGAGATACATGCCCATGTAGAGCTGGTAAGTCTGGACACGACATGCGAGCATAGAGCCCTGGAAGCACTTCTTGCCAAGGCCATCCAGGTTACGGGCCTCCCTTCCAGGAGGCACCGAGGAGTGCATCTTCTGGCTCTTAAGACGATGCATGGCCGATTCCACTACCATGGAATGGTGTGGCAGCTGTGCCTTCTGAAAGCCAGGGCTCTTGCGGACCCGATAGATAGAATCGACCCGCTTGCTCAGGACCGGCGAGGAGGTCGGACTCTCCCACATGCGGAAGAGTAGTCGTTCCAGCATAGGAGGAACCGGCACAGTAAAGTGCTCCCTCGCGGGAGAGTCATACTGGAGGGCGTCGAGCTCTTCGGCTCGAGGCTCCTCCTCGGGATCCGCAGGGAAGGCCAAAGCCTTGGCCATATCCCTAACGAAGTCCGAGAACCGGGCATCCTCCGGGGGGGACTGCTTCCGAGGCTCGGACCCCGGTGAGTCCGATGGGACACACCGAGTCCGGAAAGAATCAGGTGACTCTTCCTCCTCAGACTCCCAGACCGACTCCGACGAGGACTCGGTGGGGTCGGCCCGGGCAGGGTGCGGCGCCAGCCGTCCCGACGTCGAGGGAGTCGGCGTCGGCGACCTCGGTCCCGAACGGGAGGCCGAGGGTGACCTCGACCGAGGATCGACTCGAGTTCTCATTGACTCGAGGATCGGCTCGGTCTCCGGGGTCGACTTGGACGTCGACGTCCCGGCGGTCGGGGCAGCGGCGCCAGCGAGGCCAGCGAGCAGTGCCCGCTGCTGGTCCATGAAGGCAGACAGTCTGCTCTCCAAGGCCGTCAACCTGAGTCCGAGCTCAGGTGACCCAGCAGCCCCCGACTCGGGCCCCGACGGCGTCGGGCCCGACGTCGGCTGTCGCGGAGGCGAGTCCAGAAGGACCACAGGACTTACCCGGGCAGGCATCTCCGACTCCAGGCGAGGTCGCTTCGGGATGTGTTCCTTCTCCAAGGACCCGGGGCGGCTGTCGGGGCTATGCGACCTGGCCCTCGCGGAACCAGGAGCGTCCACCGACGCCGCCCTCGCGGGTTTTTCCTTCCGACGATGGTCCCCGGAGGGAGAACCCCGGTCGGAGGAGCTCCGGCGACGGTCCGAGCTGGAGCCTTTCGACGCGGAGGCCTCCGACGAGGTCCGGGTACGGCTGGGGTCAGCGAAGATTCTCTCACGCTGATGCCGCCGACTCCCCAACGCCTTTGAGGACAGTTTGCTGCAGGGCCCACAGATCAGTTCCTCATGATCCGGGCCCAGGCAGCGGAGGCAAAAGTCGTGTGTGTCGGTTAGTGACATATTTCGGTCACACCGACCACACCGCTTAAACCCACTGGCAGCCATCGGGGGAAAAAGGGCCCCTGCGAGGTCAAAGAACCGGGCTGCCAGGGAAACCGAAAACGAAAGCTGACTAAGTCAGAAAAACCGAAAAAAGTAAGCGGACTCGAGACCGGCGTCGCGAGTCCGGGCGGGAAAACGATCGGCGTCGAACCGAAAGAAAAAAGGATAAAACAAAGAAGAAAATCAACTTTTTCGCGGGGACAAGACGGGGACGTCTGTAGGGCTCCGCGGAAAAAAGAAGACTGGCTAAGATGGCACCCTCGGGCGGGAAGACGACCGCGCATGCGCGCTGCAATTCCCAAAGGCTTTCTTTGAAAGCTGGGGAAAATTGCTCCGCGAGGGCTCCGTCGGCGCCGACGTCACCCATAAGTGAGGACTGACTTCCTGCTTGGTCCTGGAGAATCACTCTTGTCATTGCTCTCGTCATTAGCAGATTAGATTACTGTAATGTTTATTTAGCCAACCTCCCTAAATACAGCCTGCAAAGGCTGCAGCGCATCCAGAATACTGCCGCTCGCCTCATCACCTCTTCCAGTAAATTTGACCACATTACACCTATCCTCCTTCAGTTGCACTGGCTTCCCCTTCATTACCGCTTCCATTACAAATTTCTGATTCTCCTTCATCGGGCCATCTACACCAGTACTCCTCTCTATTTGGCTGATTGCATTTCTCTACATTCTCCTCATCGTCAACTCCGTTCCATCAACACCAATCGCCTATCCCTTCCCTCGCCCTCCCAAGCCCGCCTAGAACAGACACGACACTCTGCCTGGTTCTCTCTCGGACCTATGTTATGGAATACGCTACCCACTTATCTTCGGCTAGAGTCATCATACCCCCAGTTCAAGTCTTTGCTTAAGACATATTTATTCCAGAAAGCCTTTGACCTCCTCCCCGAAGTCCCCTCCTGACTGTCCTATGTTTTGTCTAATATGTTATAAATTGTCTTTGTTTGTCTCCCACTTTGTCTTTATGGTTTATTATGAGTTGGTTTCACTATATGATTTGTTTGCCCTTTCTGTACCTCTCTTTCCTATCTAACTTTGGCGTTCTATTTCCTGGTGTGCAGTGTTTAATCAAATTTTTTATTGTACACCGCTTAATGCTTATGCCCTAGCGGTATATCAAATATGTAAATAAAGATAAAGATAAAGATAAAGACTGACCGAAGAGGTATGGAAGAGAAGCACAATATCATCGGCATAGATGTATATAGAAACTGGATATTGTTGAATTAGAAGTGGCAAAGGGGAAAGGAAAATATTAAATAACAAAGGGGAAAGGACAGAGCCCTGGGGCACACCACATACTAAAGGAAAGGGGGACGAAGACTGATTACTAAGATGGACAGTGAAAGAACGGGAAGTGAGAAAGGACAGGAACCATTTCAGCACTGTGCCCCATAAACCAGTATCGTACAGACGAGAGAGAAGAATCTGGTGATCAATGAGGTCAAATGCCGCAGATAAATCTAAGGAGACAAGAAGAGTAATATTTCCACGGTCATGGGCAACGTGAATCTCGTTTAATAAAGCCATGAGAACAGTTTCCGTACTATGTCCTGCCCGGAAACCTGCTTGTTGAGGGTGAAGGGCATTAGTAGACTCCACGTGAGATGTTAGTTGGGAAAACACAAAACGTTCAAGCAATTTAGCCAGGAAGGGGAGATTCGAAATGGGATGCTAATGGGAAAGAACAGAAGGATCAAGTGAGGGTTGTTTTAGGAGGGGATGGACAATAGCAGATTTCCACAGAGACGGGAAGCACCCTGATAACAAACTACTATTGAGAATAGAAACGATAATAGGCACCAGTTGCAAGGAAGGTTCACTCAGCCAACGTGAGGGAACTGGATCTAGATGGCAAGTGGTCTTTCTGGATTTAGACAGGGTTGTGAGCAATTCAGCAGAAGTGATGGGGTGGAAAGAAGACCAGGTATGAGCGACAGCTCGATTAGAGAAAGGAGAGGCCTGATATAGTGGATCAGGAGAAGCTACTGTCCCACAGGAGGCAAACGAGGAAGAGGGAGGAGAAGAATGGGGGAGAGGAGACAGAGGAAAAGGCGGAGGATTAGTGGGGGAGGAGATAAAGGAGAAGGCGGAGGATTAGGGAAAGATAAGCGAAAGTTATGGACCTTTTCAACAAAAAAAAGAAGCAAGTGATGAGGGGGCCGGTGCTACAGCCTGCAGAGTAGAAGAAGAAGTAGTACAGGAGAGTTTGCGCAATATCGAGTACAATTGTTTAGTAGAATTTGCAGCCTCAGCAATTTCTGAGGTATAGAAAGAACGTTTGGCAGACTGGACTGAAGAGCGGTACTCCGCATACAGTTGCTTAAACCGAGACATTGTAATAGGTGAAGGGTGTTTTGCCCAGAGACGCTCGGCCTGTCGGAGTTGAGAACGTTGAAGACGCCGGCCTGGATGAAACCATAGAGAGCGAACTGATTGCAGCGGTCTAGTTGACGCTTGAAGAGGAGCCAGGTTATCTAGGGCATCAGTAAGACAGGAGTTCCAGAGCAAAGCCTGGAAGTCTGGTGAGCGTGAAGCAAAATTCGAAGAAAAGATGGATGGAGCAGATGGAAAAGCACTTAGTGTTTGAGGTCTGATGCGACGATGTAAGTAGGAGGAAGACTGAATCTTGGAAGACCCATCACTACATGAGGTCGGCCATGAGACAGAAAAAGAGACACAGAAGTGATCTGACCAGGGAATGCAATGGGTAGTAGGGGGAGAGATCATAGAACTCAGAGAAAAAGAGGTGAGAAGTAAGTCCAGTGTATGCTCTGCACAGTGGGTAGGGCCTGAAACATGTTGAAAAAGAGAGAGATCATTTATAAGATTCAAGAAAGCTCGGTCTTTATGTCTGGTTGGGGTATCCACATGAATATTAAAGTCACCCAAAATAATGAGGTGAGGATAATGAAGAACAGTATCTGATAACGTCTGTAAGGTGGTCTCACACCTAACAGCAGAGAGGGAGGGAGGAAGGTAAAGTAAGAGGAAGTGAACTGGGGGAGTTGACTGCAATCGCAGAAAAAGTGACTCTGAGGAACGAATAGTAGGGGTAGTGACCTCGCTAATAGACAGGGAGGAGCGGTAGAGAAGAGCCACACATCCACCGCCTTCGCCCAACCTGGGCGAGGAAAAGGCAGAGTAGCCGGAAGAAAGCGAGCTGGACAGGAGAGGGTCATCACCCTCCTTAAGCCAAATCTCAGTCAGAAAGCAGAGGTCATAAGAGTGTTGCTGGATAAGATCACAAACTAATAAAGATTTGGTATGAAGAGAATGACAAATGAGTAAGGCCAAACTGAGGGTCAGGGTAGAAACTATAGACATTGAGGTGGCTAAAGCCAGACAACGACGTGGCAGGGCTCTAGATCGCTTGCATAAAACCAGATTCGGTAAACAACGAGTTGACGCAGCCGAGCGGATCCTATCAGCAGAGAAGGGCGCCATCCCCAGTGAACTGGGACTGGAAGAGATGCCATGTGGCTAGAAATCCAAGCGGGGCCGCAGAAAGGTAGCAAGGAAAACAAAACATGTTGAAACTTACCAGAGCACAATGGGAGGAATTGCCGGGTACGTAGAAGAAACAAGAGGCACGATAACCACGAGAGAGCACCGGCACACCAGCTAAGCAGGATTTTAAACATCAGATTCACCCCGGATTCACCTACTCCTTGGGCGCGCGCCTCCGTGGCGCGGAACGCCGTGGATAGCTTGTTTAAATAGGTAGCAGGATACCTAGAGGGGTTGCGTCACTTCCGGAGGGCGAGAACAGGCTCAGGAAGCATACAATGGGGAATTAAGGCACCAGATGTCCTAGGAGGGGTCGTGTTCTAGAGGGGTCGCGTCAGTAAGAACACAATTACTAAACATGTAGATAATCATGGCTTAATGGGAGACAGCCAACATGGCTTTAGACAAGGAAGATCTTGTCTTACTAATCTGTTAAGTTTTTTTGAAGGTGTGAATAAACAGGTAGACAAAAGTGAGTCAGTTGATATAGTGTATCTGGACTTTCAGAAAGCCTTTGACAAGGTCCCTCAGAGACTTTTGGCAAAACTAAAAAGTCATGGGATAGGAGGCAGTGTACTATTGTGGATCAGGAACTGGTTAAAAGATAGAAAGCAGAGGGGAGGGCTAAATGGCCAATTTTCCCAATGGACAAAGGTGAATAGTGGAGTACCCCAGGGTTCTGTGCTGGGTCAGCTGCTTTTTAATATATTCATAAATGACCTGGAAAAGGAAATTACGAGTGAGGTCATCAAATTTGCAGACGACACAAAACTATTTAAAGTTGTTAAAACCCATGAGGACTGTGGAAAATTGCAAGAGGATCTTGATAAATTGGAAGACTGGGCATCCAAATGGCAGATGAAATTTAATGTGGACAAGTGCAAAGTTATACACCTAGGAAAGAACAACCCAAACTATGGTTACACGATGCAAGGTTCCACATTAGGAACCATCACCCAGGAAAAAGATTTAGGTGTCATAGTGGATAACATGTTAAATCCCTCCGCCCAATGTGCAGCAGTGGCCAAGAGAGCAAATAGAATATTAGGTATCAATCATAAGGAAAGGAATGGAAAATAAAATAAAGGATATTATAATGCCTCTGTATCATTCCATGGTGTGACCGCACCTTGAATATTGTGTGAAAATCTGGTCGCCGTATCTTAAAAAGGATATAGCGTTATTAAAAAAGGTACAGAGAAGAGTCACCAAAATGGTAAAGGGGATGGAAGGATACCCCTAAGAAGAGAAGTTAAAAAGGTTAGGGCTCTTCAACATGGAAAAAAGAGACAGCTGAGGGGAGATATGATAGAGGTCTATAAATTAATAAATGGAGTGGAACAGGTAAATGTAGATCGATTGTTTACGTCATCAGAATATAGAAAGACTAGGGGACATGCAATGAAACTATAGGGTAACCTATTTAAGACTAATAAGAGAAAATATTTTTTCACTCAACGTGTAATCAAACTCTGGAATTTGTTACCGGAGGATGTAGTAAAAGCTGTTAGTGTAGCAGGGTTAAAAAAGGTTTGGACAAGGTCCTGGAAGAAAGGTCCATAAACCATTATTACAAGGCACCCATGATATCACTGGTTGACCCAGTACAAGCATTGTGGAACTTGTGTCTTTTGGAGAAACTGCTAGGTGTTCATGACCTAGATTGGCCATTGTTGGAAACAGGATACTGGGCTTGATGGATCTTGGTCTGAGCCAGTATGGCATATCTTATGTTCCTATAATCCTATAAGTACAATTTGATCTGTTGGGTGTCAGCAAACTGACATGGACTGGCATCGGGCACTGTGCATCAGATGATCACGTGGTCTATGCTGGAAATGAAAGACAAAGAAGAAATGGTGTTGCATTTATAATTAAAAAGAAACTTGCAAGAACTGTAATGAAATACAATGCAGTCAGTGAATGTTTAATTTCTATTCGTCTATGAGGAATGTCTATCAACACAACTATAATTCAAGTATATGCCCCAACAACAGCTGCAGAAGGGGATGAAATTGATGAGTTCTATGAACAAATACAAGTTAAAATTGAGAAAACATGCAAACAGGTTATCCTGATAGTCATGGGTGACTGGAATGCAAAAGTTGGCAACAAAGAAGGTGGCAAAATGGATAGAAAATATGGACCTGGCAACAGAAATGAAGCTGAAGAAAGACTGATAGAATTCTGCAAGACCAACAATCTATTCATCTCAAACACCTTCTTCCAGCAACACAAGCAGCGACTGTACACATGGACTTCACCCAATGGATTGTACAAAAATCAAAATTGACTACATCTGTGGAAGTCAACGATGGAAAAGTTCTATAACATCAACAAAGACAAAACCTGGAGCTGACTGTGGTACAGATCACCAACTACTAGTATGCAAACTCAAGCTAAAGTTGAAAAAGAGCAAGCCACTCATGAATGTAGCAAAATATGACCTTGAGAATATACCATTAGAATTTAAAGACTGCCTGTAAAATCGATTTGCTGCTTTAGATACAAATGACAGAGCTCCAGAAGAGTTATGGGATGACATCAAGAAGGCTATGTTGGAAGAAAGCGAGAAGTCTCTACAAAAGGTGAAAAAGCAAAAATGGCCAAAATGGACGACCGAAGAAACTCTGAAAATTGCCCAGAAATGCAGAGCAGCTAAAGCTAGAGGAGAAAGAGAGGCAATCGCAGAACTCAGAGATTTCCAACGTGCAGCAAGACAAGACAAGGAGAAGTACTACAATGAAGTCTGCAAGGAAACAGAAGCAGAAACTATTAGAAGAACAAGATGGGCTTTCCTAAAGCTACGAGAGTTAAAGAAAAAACTTCAGCCTCAAATTGGAAAGTTATAATATGCTCAAGGATCTATGTTGAGAAGATCAAGAAAAGGTGGAAAGAATATACAGAGTCATTATACCATAAAGATCAAGTGAACCAACAGCTCTTTCAACCTGTACCTTATGATCCGGAACCATTGGTGATGAAAGAAGTCGAAGCAGCATGGAAATCCTTATCAAAGAACAAAGCACCAGGCATTGATGGCAATCCCATTGAAATATTACAGCAATCTGATGCAGCTGTTACCATACTTACAAGGCTCTGCCAAGAAATTTGGAAGATAACATCTTGGCCAACTGACTGGAAAAGATCTGTGTTTTTACCAATACTAAAGAAAGGTGATCCAACTGACTGTGGAAATTATTGCACAATTGCTCTGATCCCACATGCCAGCAAGATTCTACTGAAGATTATTCAACAGAGACTACAACCATACCTGGAACGAGAACTACCTGAAGTTTAAGCAGGGTTCAGGAAAGGGCAAGGAACGAGAGACATCATCACAGATGTGAGATGGATCCTTGAAAAAAGACTAAAGAATATCAAAAGGCTATCTATATGTGTTATTATTGACTACAGCAAGGCTTTTGACTTTGTAAACCATGAGAAACTCTGAGCCACATTAAGAAGCATGGGTATACTAGAACACCTGATAGTTCTCTTGCACAACCTTTACATTGATCAAGAAGCAACAGTTCGAACGGAAGGAGAAACAGAATGATTTAAAATCAGCAAAGTATACGACAAGACTACATACTTTACCCCTACCTCTTTAATTTATAGGCAGAACAAATCATCATGACGACAACAGAGGTGTGAAGATTGGTGGAAGACTCATCAATAACCTTCGCTATGCTGATGATACCACATTACTGGCTCAAAGTGAAGACTATCTGAAACATTTGCTTCTCAGGATCAAGGAACATAGTCTTAAAATGGGCCTGCACCTTAATGTAAATAAGACAACGATCATGACAACTGGTAAAATCAATAAGTTCATCGTTGATACAGAAGAAATTGAAATAGTTGACAACTTTAACCTACTTGGATCAACTGTCAATAAAGAAACAACAAGCAGTCAAGAAATCTGACAACACATTGCTCTTGGCAGAATGGCTATGAAGGACCTAGACAAGATTCTCAAGAGCAGAGATGTCTCTCTCCATACAATGATTTGACTTGTTCAAGCCATGGCATTTTCAATAACGTCATATGAATGTGAAAGTTGGACAGTGAAAAAGATAGACAGGAAGAAAATTGATGCCTTTGAATTATGGTGTTGGGGACGAATACTGTGTATACCATGGACTGCCCGAAGAACAAACCAGTCAGTACTAGAGGAGATCAAACCTAAACTTTCTTTAGAAGCTTAGATGACTTCAACTTTCATACTTTGGACACATCATGCGAAGAGAGAGATCAACACAAAAGAGGAAGGCCAGCAACGAGATGGATCGATACAATAACAGCAGCTGGCCAGTCTGACACAATGAGCTGCCTGACTGTGTCTGATCTTCAATTTAAGACAACAATCCAGAGGGTCGCCATGAGTCGACACAGACTTGACGGCACTTAACACCACCACCACATCCACTAGGCGCAGAGAAGGATCATACCAAAGATGCTCCTCTGAGGGGGGGGGGGGCAGATGAACATCTGACTGAGGTGAAAAGGTGAAGTTCCTTTGGCAGAAAGGATGGCATAATCTGTAAGAAGATAGAAGCTGTCACAATAACCAAAAATGGCTCTCAACAGGACATGGCTGCAGTTCTGACACTCATCTGACATATGCAATAGCCACCAGAAAACTTCCTTAAGGATCAGTTCCTTGAGAAAGGCCTTACAAATGGGCTTGAATGGGGGCACTTTGAATGTTTTCAACACCAGAGAAAGGCTCCATGGGGTAACTACCAGATGTACTGGTAGGCAAATCTGCTTTACCCCTCTGAAGAAACAAGCCACATCTGCCAAGAACAAGCCTCGAATACTCCCCCAGTAACATGCCAGGGCCGCCACCTGAACCTGAAAAGAAAGTTCAGGGTCAGCCCCTGGTCCAAGCCCACCTGCAAGGAGGACAAAACAGCTCCTATGTCTGCCTTCCCAGCCTCCAGGTCTTGAGAAGAACACCAACTCTCAAAGACCTTCCAAACTCTCACATAAGCTAAGGAGGTCAAGGTTGAGGTCCTGCAGGCCTTAAGCAGGGTAGCCACTACTGCTCCAAAGTAGCCCCTCCTAGACAACTTATGCCTCTCAAGGGTCAGGTTGCAAGCAAGAAGGAAATGGGAACCTCCATCACTAAGGGCCCTTGCTGAAAGAGACCTCTTTCCTGAGGAAATAATACTGGGGCCCCCATCTACAGATCTCTTAGATCTGTGTACCATGGCCTGTGCGGTCAATCCAGGGCAAGAGAATCATCAGGTCTGGGTGAGACCAAATCCTATGTAGAAGGCAGCTCACAAAGGGTCACAGGGGGAAGACAAACAGAAACCCCTCCTGAAGCTGCATCTGAAGGGCATTCAAGTCCACTGTTTGCAGATCCCTCCTGCAGCTGAAAAAGTTTTTCACCTTGGCATTTTCCTGCATGGATATCAGATTGAATGCCAGAAGGCCCCACCCTCCACAATGAGGCTGAATGCAAGGGTGGCTTAGTTCCCATTCTCTAGGATCCACCATTTCCCATGGATTGCCTTGCCCTTCAGCAAGGATTGAAGCTGCACTAGGGCCAGACAGATTGCCCTACCCCCAGCTGGTTAAACAGTTAGTGGGGCCTCCTGAGGAGACCAAAGACTCTGAATCATCTGGCCTAGCTAATGAGCCTCCCAGACCTTCAGGCTGGCATCTGTGGTGACTATTACTCAATTCAGCACTTCCAGTGGCATATTGCTTATTAGATGGCGAGACTGAAGCCACCACTCTAACTGCTCCCTAACCTCCCAGTGAAGGAGGAGGATCTGGTCAAACAATTGAGAGCAAGGAGACCAGAGGGACAGAAGATGTCTCTGAAGTAAATGCATATGCAACCTGGCCCAAAAGACCAACTTCAGCATAGACATCATGGACCCCAGAAGATGCAGGCAGTCCAATGCCAGAGGGGCAGGCCACCCACAAAACTGCATCAGCTGACTTTTTAGCTTGACCATCCTCTCTGTTGTGAGGAAGACCCAACCCAGGAGAATGTTAAAATGAGCTCCCAGATACTCCAAAATCCTGGGAGGGGTTCAGGCTGATTTGGCCACTCCAGCCAAAGAATCACTCTTTTTCAGCTTCTGCAAGGAGCCTGACCAAATCAGCCCGTCATCCAGGTATGGATTAACCCGATTCCCTGCTTGTTCAGGAATACCACCAACACCATATCACTTTTGAGAAAGTGCATGGCACCATGGCCAGCCCACATGGCAGAGCCCAAAATTAGAAGTCAGTGTGAGGATGCAGAAGTGGAGGAACCACTGATGCTGCTCCCCGAAGGGGATATTAAAGTAAGTCTTGGCCAACTCTGAGGAGGTAAGGAATTTCCCCGGCTGAACTGATGCAATAACTAATCCAAATATCTCCATGAGGAAACGGAAAATCCAGTGTTTGGCATTGACTGCCTTCAAGTCCAAAATGGGCCAAAAGGAGCTGCCTATTTTGGGCACCAAAACGTAGATGGAATAACAGCCCTGACCTTGCTCTGAGAAAGATACGGGTAAGACAGCCTGCAACTGTAGGAGGCACTGCAGAGTTTCTGCAACTGCCACTCATTTTAGCAGTGAGCTGCAGGGAGATGCCACAAAAGCATCGCCTAGTGGTTCTGTAAACTCCAGTGCATAATCATGATCCAGCAACTCCAGAACCCATTGGTCTTTTGCAATATGGGAACTGTCCCCCTACCAGCTGCAAGGGCTTACCAGCTCTGGTAGTGGACACCAAGGAGCCACAAGATTGTTGTGAACTCTGAAAGGACCGACTCTTCTTGGACCTCTCGATCAGGGGCACCTCCAAGCTCCATGCAAGGCCCTCAGAGATAGCTATAGCACCCTTGGATCTGTTTTCAGAAAGTTTTTGAGGAAAGGCCTGTCCCAGGTCCTTTACCAATTTCTTGAGATCTTCACTGAAGAGTAACATGCCCCCTAACGGGACGCTTGCACAGTCGCAACTTGAGGACGCATGTGCTAACCAACTGCAGAGCTGGAACCACAGCCACCGCCAGGCCTCAACAACAGCCACCATGGAGGAATACCTGATCGAGCTATATAGAGCATCAGCCACATATGCAGCCCTGACTCCAAACCAGACGCCTCCAAGCTGTCTGACAACTGCTGAACCCAGCACAAAAAAAGCCCTGGCCACGAGGTTTGCAACAGGGCCCCTTGAGAGCACAAGGCTGAGGCCACAAAGACATTCTTTAGGAGGGCTTCTACTTTCCTATCATGAGAAAAATTTGAGGATAGTGCCATCTTCCACTGGAAGAGTCATGTGCTTGGTCACGGCCTTGACAAGGGCATGCACCCAAGGAAGTCCAAAAAATTGATCCAGCTTGCCTTGGGATACAACCAAGAAATGACCTTTGGGCCCTTAAGGCCCAACTCTGGATTCTCCCACCAAGAGACCAGAAGATGTTCCATAAACTCCGGCAAAGAAAAATAAGCCTAAAGGATGCCTGATACCCTGTAAGATGGGGTTTACTTGAGAAGGTGAGGTGGACATTGGCTCCTCAATGTGCAAGACCACCATTGCATCTGGAATCAAAACTGAAAGGCCTTCTTGATGAAAAAGGCGGATCACCAAAGGATCCTGGCCCTCAACAAGGGGAAACTCCCTCCTCAGACTCACCTTCTGAAGCCAAAGAATCCTCTTTAGCATACCAACCAACCCCATTTGGGTTTCTGGAGGTGCCCTGAGTGGC
The DNA here is from genome assembly GCA_033557465.1 of Ichthyophis bannanicus. Lineage (NCBI taxonomy): Eukaryota > Metazoa > Chordata > Amphibia > Gymnophiona > Ichthyophiidae > Ichthyophis > Ichthyophis bannanicus. Next base: position 137,708,137 of record CM066042.1, read on the forward strand.
TGTGGCAGTACCACTTGAGGGCCTGGAGTCCCTCATAGGGAAGGCCTGGGCCCCAGACTCTTGTGAATAGGGTTGTTAAGCAGCTAAAAATGAGTGAAAACAGTCTATGAGCTGATAGAGCAGCTACTGCTCAAAGCAGACAGACTCCTGCAAGTGAGTCTCCTGGCTTGAACCCGAGGTCTCTTCGGTCCTCTGCACAGTCCCTGGAACTCACTGCCATAAGGGTTGCCTGCCCCATGAGTGAAGCAAGTGCAAAGGACACAAAGGAAGCCCCAGAACCGGTAATGAGCCTTAGACCCTACACAGAGGCTCACAATGATGACAAAGAATTCAGGCTCCTGCCATCCTCATCACACAGGAGGGCAAAAGGAGCCCACCACAAAGCTGACCCTAAGCATGCCACACAAGGCACAGCACCAGGCATATGGTATGTTCACTAGGTCCCCATACTTTGCTTTATGCTGAATTAACTATTGCTCCGTGTCACCATAATTGTTTTCCCAATCTGTCTATTGTTATGTGTTGTCTTGACTAGACTGTAAACTCTGACGAGCAGGGACTGTCTTTTTGCTTATATTTCTGTACAGCGCTGCGTGTGTAATGCTATATAAATGCTACATAGTAGTAGTAGTAATAGTAGTAGTAGGTTCCACGTGGTGGCTTGGAAGGGAAAAAAAAGCAAAAGAGACCACCAAAAAAACAGCAAGAGATACAAAAAAGAACCACGGAATAAAGATGGCACCACCGTGGCAAAAAAGGAGTCTCAAAAAAAGAACCCCAACACCCAAAAGGTTCCACTGCCAAGAAACAAGGGTGTTTTATTCAAGCAGAAAGAGAGCCAAATAAAGCCCACTATAAATGAATGGGCTTAAAAATAATTGAAAATAATTAGAAAAAAAAGCTAGCATGCGGATATGGGACAGCAAGAGGGAAAGTGGGGGAGGAGCCTGGGCCTAACTTACCAATCTTCCTCAGGAGCACTGTGGAGTCCTCCTGCTCCTCTTCACCTCCTCTTGGAATCTGTGGAAAACAGCTCTGGGAACAAGATGGCTATCAACTCCAGAGACATGGGCACACCATGCTCCAAGCAACACTGGGCCCTACTGGACTCAGTCATAATGACCACAACACTGAAAACTGGGCCATATGCACTGCTACACCAGTCCTCATACCTTGTTATCTGTTGGAGGCAAAGGTGAAATTACTCCTTACCTGCTAATTTTCTTTCATGGAGTCCCAGTCCAGTCCAGATGTACAGGTTATATCCCACCACCAGCAAATGGAGACTGAGCATGCCAAGTTCAGATGATGTCATAGTATAAGAGCTCTGTGCACCTGTCATCAAACTAGTATCCTACTGACAAAGCAGACTTCAAAACAGAACAATTAAAAAATGCTGTCAATAAACAGATTTGAACTAAAAATGCTGTATAAACTTCTCTCTTTTTTAACTCTAAATATAAGGTAAATTAAACTTGTCAAGAACACTTCCACAGGAAGTAGAAAAAGTGGCACCAAGAAATCTGCTCTCCCGAGAGCTGCTCCCAGAACTCCAATTGATCTCTAACCTTTTCTGCTCCAGTCTCGCCGACGAAAGACTGAAATACAAGGGCTGGTTCTGGACTAGACTGGAGAGACTCCATGAAAGAAAAATAGCAAGAAAGGACTAATTTCACGTGGTTGTCCCTCCATTCCAGTTCAGATGTATGGGATGTACCACAGCAGTATCTAAATTTGAGAGGGACCTGCGAGCCCAGTCCATAAAACCCATGTTCCAAAATGCATATCCTGCCTTTATCTATCTGGCATCTAGCCAGTAGTGGTTTGTAAAGATATGTAGGAATGACCACATCGCTTTCTTATATATCTCCAATGGTGGCACGAGATTCAACTCAGCCCGCAACGTTGCTTGCGCACTTGTGAATGTGCACGTAAACCCAGAGGAACAGGTCTTTGTTTAAGTATGCTGACACGATAGCCTCTTTAACCCACCAGAATATGGAGGCTTTGGAAGCCGTTTCTCTCTTACACGATCCTGCAAAGAGCAGAAAAAGATGATCCAGTTTCTGAAATGACTAAGTTTGCTTCAGATATCTGTGCAATGCTCTGCAAACATCCAATAGATGCAACTGTCTGTCCTCTGCTTCACCACTGTCCCCCCACAAAAACCGGACGAGAAACCACCTGATTAACATGAAAGGAAGATACCATAAAAGGACAGCAGGGAGCCGCAGAACCACCTTTTCCTTGGAAATCATAAGAAAGGGCTCCCTACACAACAAAGCCTGAAGTTCAGATATTCACCGAGTGGAACAAATAGACACCAGAAAGACGACTTTCAGCATTAAGTCCTTTAGCGTCACGCTGCCCAGGGGCTCAAAAGGGAGCTACTGTCAGAATCGGTAAGACCAAATTTAGATCCCAACATGGAACGAGCTGTCGCACAAGACGCCGCACTTGTTTAACAGCTGTAAGGAAACATACCACGTCCGGATGAGTTGAGATTGACATGCATGTACCCTACTACAATAACAAGACAAGGCTGCGACCTGCACCTGTAAAGAGTTTAAGGCCAACCCCTTGTCCAGTCTTGCTTGCAGAAATGCCAAAATAGTCACTATCGAAGCTGACAGCACCCTCAGATCATGCTCCTCACACCAGGCCTCAAACACACGCCAAACTCTAATGTACATCAGCGAGGCAGACCGCTTTTGAGATTGCAATAATGTTGCCATCACCTGAGGAGAATAATCCCTGCTCCTCAACCGAGCCCTTTCAAGAGCTAAACCATAAGTGAGAATCAATCCACTTGAGGCATGAAAATCGGACCTTGAACAAAGAGGTTTTCCTGCTCGGCAGACGCCACAACCTGCTTACTATAAGATGTATTAGATCTGCATATCACGGCCTCCGAGGCAAGTCCAGAGCCACCAGAATCACCCCACCTTGGTGCGCCTCTATCTTTTGAAGAAGCCTCCCAATGAGAGGTCAAGGAAGAAACACATACAGTTGACCCATGCTTGGCCATGACTGGGCTAAGGCATCTTCTCCACCAGCCCAATCAGAGCTCAAGCAGGGAGCGGGAAGGTACGCTCCGCCCCGCTCCCCACTGGACGCCCAATCAGACCAGCAGAGGCTGTCCTTTAATATCCTGCGCGCTCAAGACCTCGGTCTCTTCTCCACCAGCCTGATCAGAGCTCAAGCAGGGAGTGGGAAGGTACACTCCGCCCCACTCTGCACCAGATGCCTAATCAGACCGGCAGAGGCTGCCCTTTAATATCCAGTGTGCTCAGGTGCATCCATATCTGAGAGCCCTTTGGCCTGGCCTTTAGGCATGGACCAAGGAAGACTGCAAACACAATTTATGGAGCAGGAAGATCTCCACAAAGCAAATGCGCATACAAATCCTTCAGAATCACCACTGCCACTGTCAACATGAGGGACTGAATGAAAGCAAGTTGCAGAATCGGAGCTCAAGGACTTATTGACTGGACATCCAACCATAATTACCTGTAAGTCTCAGTAACAGTTGTTAATTGACTATTGTATTTACTTAAAAACTACTTATTGGGGAACAAACACTGTTAAAAATCTCACACACTAAGGCAGGAACGCTATCCATCCCCTCCAGCTTCATTGCATCCCCTGAAGGCTTATCCCTCTATCCTGTATTTAGCAAGCTTGATCAAGTGGCTATTGAAATAACCAGGGGACATCTAACGTGCCTCATACTATGCACTGTACATTCCATAACATGAAGGAAAAGCAACTAAACTGAATCACTGCCCTACTCCAACACTCCACTTCTCGTACATACATTACTCAACCAGCCCAGTACCTCTGTGAAACTCCTATGCTGTTAAAGATAACAGAACAGTATATAAACAGAACTTACCTTCTTACTTTATTTACTTATTTTATTTGACATTATTTACATACCGCTTTTCATGTTTATCAAGGCGGTTTAAAATGAACTCAACAGTTTTACAGGGAACAAGTTCTTCTGAACTATTTTACAATAAACAGTAACAATCATAAGATATGTAACCAATTACAGTGCAACATTGTAGAACTATTTACAAAGTAACTATTTGTACTAGGTAGGCATTGTGTGGTATTGAGGTGGTGTGATTGCAAGTCGTTCATTATCTTTAATGCTGTGTATTTGATATTGTGCAGTAGTAATCTATGAATAGGTGGGTCTTCAATTGTTTTCGGAAATCAGCTATATCTGTGGTAGCTCTTAGGTGGGCAGGGAGTGAGTTCCAAAGATGTGGGCTGTAGTATTCGAACACTCTGAATTGCAGTTTGTGAGGTGTTGGTCTTGAGAGTGGTGACAGAGTGTTTTGATGTTGACTCCTCCGCAGTCTGGTGTCCGGCTTTTTCTGGATCAGTTCACTTAGGCATTCAGCAGACTGGTCATGGAGGATCTTGAAGATTGTTAGAATTGATTTGTAGCATATGTGTGATTGGATAGGGAGCCATTGAAGGGAGTGTAATGTTGGGGTAATGTGGTTGTGTTTTTTTGTGCCCGTTATTAGTCTAGCCATGGTGTTTTGTGCTATTTGCAGGACCTGTGTTGCACATTTGGGTAATCCTTGAAGTAGCAGGTTGCAGTAATCCAGTTGTGGAGTAATTATGGCCTGGCATACGGTGCAGAAGTGGTTGTGGCGCACGTTTTGAAGGATCTTCATTTTACAGTACGTTTTGGAGGTAGTTTTCTTAATGTGCGTTTGAAGATTAAGCCTCTGGTCTAGGAGCACCCCTAGGTATTTTACTTCGTTCCTTACAGGGATTGTCATGTTTCCTATTAAGAGGTTGTCTGGTGGGTTGTATGCAGTGTCTTTGGTGATTGTCAAGGCCTCGATTTTATTATAGTTGATTAAAAGATTGCAACATGTGAGCCATTCTGAGATTGATATCATGCAATTGGTGATTTTGTAGTAGTCAGGTTTTCTTGTGTTGAAAGGGGAACAGATCATTACGTCATCTGTGGTTCTGTATAATTTTGCAGACCGGTTGAAAACAGATGTTGAATACAAGGGCTGACAGTGAGGAACCCTGCGGTACTCCTTGGAGAATTTGGAAAGGTTTAGAGGTTGTGTTTTTTTATCTTGACTTGTGATTTCCTCATACCTCTCAGGTTGCCAAACTATGTCAGAAGGGTGCCGCTGATAGCTATCTCGATCAATCTGTCCAGTAGTATGGAGTGGATTATTGAGTCAAATGCAGATGAAATGTCGATGAATATGAGTATGAAGCCTTGTTTGGAAGTTTCAATTCCTTTGAGGAGTGTGTTCATTTTTATTTATTTTATTTATTTATTTAACATTTCTTTTATACCGCGCCCTTAATCATCAGTGCGGTTTACAGTTAACAGAACGACTCGAGGACCGCAGGGTACTCCCGAGTTTACATCGAACAGGGAAAACAACTTGGAGAAAACAGGGAAAACTATGTACAATTTATATACTGCTGTGCAGGGAGTGAGATCCACTGTGAATCATGTTCCATTTACGGGCCACTTCCTCTTATCATTAGAGAGGTTAGGAGTGTCTCTATATTTATGTTTATTTACTTTATATACCGCTAAACAATAACATCAAAGCGGTTTACATAAAACAAAAATACAGAAAACCAATGGCGGAAAGTGGAAAGGAAGTTACAATAATGGATAGGAAAGCAAAACAGTGGATTCATACAATGAGACAAGAGAGGAGAGGAAGAAGAGGGGGAACAAGGAGAGCAAAATTACACAGAGGGGGCGGGGAGGTCAAAAGCGATGGCAAAGAGGTGGGTTTTCACCATGATATTGTTGGAACCCATGTTGTTGTGGGTCTAGGGGAGCATTTGTATCAATGTGGTCTTGTAGCTGCCTTTGCACCACCTTTTCGATTATTTTTGCTAGCAGTGCTATGCTGGAGATGGGCCGATATGATGCTGGAGAGCTAGGATCGGATTTGTTGTTCTTTAAATGTGGTCTTATGGATGAGATCTTTAGTTCTGGAGGCATGAATCCTTGTGTTAGAGATATAATTTACCATTTTGGATATCACTGGTGAAAGTTCATGTAAACTTGACTTTATCCAGGCTGTTGGACAGGGGTCGAGAGGTGAAGTTGTAGTATTTAGGGATTTCAGTAGTGTGGTGCAGTGTTCTTCGGTAATGGAGAAGAATGAAGTCCATTTATTTGAGTAGTCTTGATTCGTCTTAGGCACTGGCATTTGGATTATTGGATGGTTTGATCTGGCAAGCGTGTTCTGTAGATGGGTTGCGAATGCCTCGGGAGAGCTTGTATCATGTGCTTGGGGTTGTGGAGATTCCGTGAGGTTCTTTACTATTGCGAAGAGCTCTCTTGGGCGATTTAAGGATTTCATGATGGTGTTTGTGTGATATTGTTTCTTTCTATTTTGAATTAGTTCATTGTATTCTCTCTGTTTAGTTCTGTATTCCAGGAGATCGGTTTGATTTTTTATTCTCCTCCATTGTCTCTCAAGTCTTCTCAACACAAGCTTGGCTTTTCTTACGTCAGTGGAGTACCATGGGGCTTTATTTGTATGCTGTGGTGGTTTTGATTTCTTTGGTGCAATAGCCATTGAGGAAATGGTGTTATTCCAGCTTGTTATTAGGGTAGTAAAGTCTGTGGTGTTGATGTTAAGGTTGGAGTGTAATTGTTCTAGTAGGCTGTCCTTATCGAATTGTTTAAAGCGACGCTGGGTGGTTGTGTGTGGTTGTCTAGGCAGCTAGGGTTCTAGTGGGAATTCAAATGAGATCATATGGTGATCTGACCAGGGTACTGGGGTTACTTGGAAAGGGATATGTAGTTTGTTAGAATGAAGTCTTGAGGGTACGAATAGCAGGTCGAGGTTGTTCCCTCCGATGTGTGTCTGTGTCTCTATGATTTGGGTGAGGTCCAGTGAGATCATGGTATCCATGAAAGTGGAGGCTTGAGTTGAGGAAGCTTAGGTTGAAGTCACCTAGGATGATTGTAGATTTCCTTTGCAGGAGTGTTTACAAGCTTGTTCAATAATGGTTGAGAGATCTTCTGTGTCAAGAGTCGGGGACCTGTATATCAGGCATATTAATAGTTGTCTCTCACTTGGTTTGCAGCTTGTCGTGCTGTGAGGGCTTGCGTGCATCAGTGATGCTGAGAGCTAAACTATCCGTAGTTTAACTACTGGCAGGGTCTCCCAAGATGGACAGGTCTCAGCTGAGGTGCCAGACGAAGACAAACCACCCATCTGGGCAGCAGCAGAATGGGATAGTGTTGACGGCAGAGGATCACATTTCTGTGACAACAGCAACAACACCAAATTTAAACTGCGCGGAAGGAAGGCCCGGCAATCTACTTCTGTATCTTGCCATGAAAACCCAATGGATAGTTACAACAAAACAAATTGTGCTATGGTGCTGGAAGATGAGACTCCCAGGTCGGAAGGCACTCAACTAGCTACTGGGGAAGAGCTGAAGACTTTTCAGAGTAAAGCCAGCATTTATGATGTGGTTGGATCAAAGCCCTCGGGAAGTCTGACTGCTGATGTAGCTGCGCATGAAATGAGAGTCAGAAGCTGTAAAGATGTCTTACACATTGGAACATGGAACGTACGAAGCATGAACCAAGGGAAGTTGGAGGTGGTCAAGAATGAAATGGAACGTGTACAACTTGATCTGTTGGGTGTCAGCGAACTGAAATGGACTGGCATCGGGCACTTTGCATCAGATGATCACATGGTTTACTATGCTGGAAATGAAAGACAAAGAAGAAATGGTGTTGCGTTTATAATAAAGAAGAAACTTGCAAGAACTGTAATGAAATACAATGCAGTCAGCGAACGCTTAATCTCTATTCGTCTACGAGGATTGCCTATCAACACAACTATAATTCAAGTATATGCCCCAACAACAGCTGCAGAAGAGAATGAAATTGAAGAGTTCTATGAACAAGTACAAGCTGAAATTGACAGAACATGCAAACAGGATATCCTGATAGTCATGGGTGACTGGAACGCAAAAGTTGGCAACAAAGAAGAAGGCAAAGTAGTTGGAAAATATGGACTTGGCAACAGAAATGAAGCTGGAGAAAGATTGATAGAATTCTGCAAGACCAATGATCTATTCATCTCAAACACCTTCTTCCAGCAACACAAGCGGCGACTGTACACATGGACTTCACCCAATGGATTGTATAAAAATCAAATTGACTACATCTGTGGAAGTCAACGATGGAAAAGCTCTGTAACATCAACCAAGACAAAACCTGGAGCTGACTGTGGTACAGATCATCAACTACTAGTATGCAAACTCAAGCTAAAGTTGAAAAAGAGCAAACCACTCATGAATGCAGCAAAATATGACCTTGAGAATATACCACTGGAATTTAAAGACTGCCTGCAAAATCGATTTGCTGCTTTAGATACAAATGACAGAGCTCCGGAAGAGTTATGGAATGACATCAAGAAGGTTGTGCTAGAAGAAAGCGAGAAGTCTCTACAAAAGGTGAAAAAGCAAAAACGACCAAAATGGATGACGGAAGAAACTCTGAAAATTGCCCAGAAACGCAGAGAAGCTAAAGCCAAAGGAGAAAGAAAGACAATCGTAGAACTCAACAGAGATTTCCAACGTGCAGCAAGACAGGACAAGGAAAAGTACTACAATGACACTTGCAAGGAAATAGAAGCAGAAACTATTAGAGGAAGAACAAGATCGGCTTTCCTAAAGCTGCGAGAGTTAAAGAAAAAGTTCCAGCCTCGAATTGGAATGTTACAAGATGTTCAAGGTTCTATGTTGAATGATGCTGAGAAGATCAAGAAAAGGTGGAAGGAGTATACAGAGTTTTTATATGATAAAGATCAAGTGGACCAACAGCCGTTTCAACCTATACCTTATGATCAGGAACCATTGGTGATGAAAGAAGAAGTTGAAGCAGCATTGAAAGCCTTATCAAAGAACAAAGCACCAGGCATTGATAGCATTCCCATAGAAGTATTGCAGCAATCTGATGCAGCTGTTACCGTACTTACACGGCTCTGCCAAGAAATATGGAAGACAACATCATGGCCAACTGACTGGAAAAGATCTGTGTTTATACCAATACTAAAGAAAGGTGATCCAACTGACTGTGGAAATTATCGCACAATCGCTCTGATCCCACATGCCAGCAAGATTCTACTGAAGATTATTCAAAAGAGACTACAGCCATACCTAGAACAAGAACTACCTGAAGTGCAAGCAGGGTTCAGGAAAGGGCGAGGAACGAGAGACATCATTGCGGATGTGAGATGGATCCTTGAAAAGACTAAAGAATACCAAAAGGATATCTATTTGTGCTTTATCGACTATAGCAAGGCTTTTGACTGTGTAAACCATGAGAAACTCTGGACCACATTAAGAAGAATGGGTATACCAGAACACCTGATCGTTCTCTTGCGCAATCTGTACATTGATCAAGAAGCAACAGTTCGAACGGAACAAGGAGAAACAGAATGGTTTAAAATAAGCAAGGGTGTAAGACAAGGCTGCATACTTTCCCCCTGCCTGTTTAATTTATATGCAGAACAAATCATCAGAGAAGCAGGACTGTATGAAGACAACAGAGGTGTGAAGATTGGTGGAAGACTCATCAACAACCTTCGCTATGCTGATGATAGCACATTACTGGCTGAAAGTGAAGATGATCTGAAACATTTGCTTCTCACAATCAAAGAACATAGTCTCAAAATGGGCCTGCACCTTAATGTAAAGAAGACAAAGATCATGACAACTGGCAAAATCAACAGGTTCATCGTTGAAGGAGAAGAAATTGAAATCATGAACAACTTTAACCTACTTGGATCAACTATCAATAAAGAAGCAACAAGCAGTCAAGAAATCATACGACGCATTGCTCTTGGCAGAATGGCTATGAAAGACCTAGATAAGATTCTCAAGAGCAGAGATGTCTCTCTCCATACAAAGATTCGACTTGTTCAAGCCATGGTATTTTCAATAACATCATATGGATGTGAAAGCTGGACAGTGAAAAAGACAGACAGGAAGAAAATTGATGCCTTTGAATTATGGTGCTGGCGGCGAATACTGTGTATACCATGGACTGCCCGAAGAACAAACCAGTCGGTACTAGAGGAGATCAAACCTAAGCTTTCTTTAGAAGCTCAGATGACAAGACTTCGACTTTCATACTTCGGACACATCATGCGAAGAGAGAGATCATTAGAGAAAGACATCATGCTTGGCAAGATAGAAGGTCAACGCAAAAGAGGAAGGCCAGCAATGAGATGGATCGCTACAATAACAGCAGCTACGGGTACCAGCCTGTCAACAATGAGCCGCCTGACTGAAGACCGAACACAATTTAGGATAGCTATCCAGAGGGTCGCCATGAGTCGACTCCGACTCGACGGCACTTAACAACAACAACAATAGTTGTTTGTTTTCTAGAGTTAGGATACTTAGTGTTGGGGTTGACAGGCTATTTGTGACTTTGAAGTTTAGTTGTTTATTTGTTAGGACAAGGATTCCTCCTCTTTTGCGTTGTGTTCGGAAGCAATGATGATGGTCCATGTTTGATGGGGTGAGTTGATTTATCAGTACATTTTCAATCAGCTCTTATGTCTTACGGAATCCTTCAACTTAATCCCCATCATTTGCCAATATGACATTCTGAGATTAAGATGTTCTCCTCAAAGGATAAGAAACAGAGTCTCATGCAACCCTTATGCAACCTACCAGAATCACTAATAATCACAAACCCCTGCGATGCCTTCTCATTAATACACGCTCTGCAAGATAGGATTTGGATCTATCTAACAGACCATGACTTGGACGTCATGTGCGTAACTGAATCGTTGCTCTCAGAAACAGATAGTATCCTTGTTAACCAACTAAAATATCCAAAATTATGACATGTACAGCTGCCCAAGAGTCAGCCACAGAGGAGGTGGCGTATTCATACTTTCAAAAAAAAGCCTGTTTAACATGTTGCTCACAAGAAACACAGACGGAATGGATATTATTGCCATCACCAATGAGCAGACGTCACTGTGCCTCATGTACAGATCTCCTACTGCAAATAATGATGATCTTGCAGTGCTCCTTGAACTAATCTGTACCTACAAAAATACTAATTGACCTTTGACTCTCTTGGGTGATCTAAAACTATCCTCTGTCCCACAGAAGCAAGTCAAAGCTTTTACCTCCCTCATTGACACTGTTGTTATCCCGCTGCTGAAGAGCAACCTGAATGATCTGGATCTATTTGCCAACACTTGGTTCGATGCCATCAATGCAACTGCCTCTGCCCACTCTCTCTACCCTTCTGGGTAAACTCAGAAAAACTGAAAGAAAATGGAGATACATTCAACGAACAAATCAAAAATACTTACTTACATGCATTAAACTTGTACCAAATGGAGACCAATAAGGCAAAAAGAGAATATCATGCTAAAACTATAATGAAATCTATCAACAAACACAGAGAATTCTACAATATTGTAAGATTATTGGTAAAAGAGAACAAACAAGCAGCTTCTCCGACCATTACTGGACCACAAACCCTTGCTAAATAATGTACTTCTATTCCAAACAACTTAATTCTCCTCTTTGTACATCCAAGAATGTCATCAAGACCTTTACTGGTAATCTTCTGCAAGCATTCAACCCCATCTCCCCTGAGAACCTTATTAGAAACCTTACCACCACTAGATCTCCACTGGATCCCTGCCTGGTAAACTGGTTTAAAGATGGCAAGAGTAGAGTTAGCCCTGATCATAAGCAAGATGCTACGACTTTCCTTTTCTCAAGGATATATGCCCTTCAGAACTTAAGAACCACAAACTAGATCCATCAGAACCAAGCTCTTACAGACCAATCTCCAGCCTTCCCTTTCTGGCAAAAATAATGGAGAAGACTGTCCAACTTCAATTACAAGATCATATTGACTCCAATGCACTACTTGATCCACAACAACATGGTTTCCGGTCTGGTCATGGAGTCGAAACTCTGTTAATCTCTCTTTTCGATAAGCTGATAAAGGGCATAGAAAAACCAACACAAGGATAAGTTCTCATATTCTTAGATATTGCTGCTGCTTTCATAGTAACATAGTAAATGACGGCAGATAAAGACCAGTATGGTCCATCTAGTCTGCCCAGCAATATGGCAGAAGTAGGTGCACTCCTTCCCATGCCTTGTTTAGGGGTGCTGGGAGTAGGTGCACCCCTTCTCATGTCTTTGTTTAGGGGTGCACCCACCAGAAGCAAGTGCACCCCTCCCCATATCGTCACCCCTCCCCATATCTTTGTTTAGGGGTGAACCCACCGCTCCTCCCCCCATCGCTCCATGTAGGACACCCCTATTTGTTGAGAAATTAGATGGTTCCGTTTATTTTGATTTAGACTTGTTGCTGTAAAGTGATCCACTGTGTCTGTCCCAGGCCACTTTGAATTCTGTCACTGTGTTTGGCCCCACCACCTCCATCGGGACGGCATTCCAAGCATCCACCACCCTTTCAGTGAAAAAGTATTTCCTGACATTGCCTTTCAATTTACCACCTTGCAGCTTCATGTCATGCCCTCTAGTTTTACAGCTTCCCTGTCTCTGGAAGGGGTTTGTTTGTTCATTATTTCTCTTTAAGTATTTAAAGGTCTGAATCATATCTCCCCTATCCCTCCTCTCCTCCAAAGTGTACATATTTAGGTCTTTAAGTCTCTTCTCATAAGGCTTCTGACGCAGGCTCCAAATCATTTTGGTCGCCTTCCTCTGAACAGCTTCCATTCTTTTTACATCCTTTGCAAGATACGGTCTCCAAAACTGAACACAATATTCCAAGTGAGGCCTCACCAGAGACTTATACAGTGGCACTAGTACCCCTTCCTTTCTGCTAGTAATTCCTTTTCGAATGCAGCCTAACATCCTCCTGGCTTTTGCCACCGCCTTGTGGCACTGTTTTGCCACCTTGAGATCTACAGAAATAATCACACCGAGGTCTTTCTCCTGCTCCTTGCACACCAACCTCTCGCCCCCTATTGTGTACATTTCCCTTTGATTTCTGCTACCCAAGTGCATGACACTGCACTTCTTCAAATTAAATCTTAATTGCCAAGCATTAGACCATTCTTCCAGCTTTTGTAGATCTTTCTTCATGTCAAGCACTCCCTCTGGGGAGTCCACTCTGTTGCAAATTAAGTATTTAAAGGTCTAAATCATATCTCCCCTATCCCTCCTCTCCTCCAAAGTGTACATATTTAGGTGCCATTGTGATCCATTTGTTCCTGGTGTGTTTTATTCTTTGTGGGAGCAGTGGTGGACTTTGTTCAGTCTGTATCCTAGAAGAGGTGCGCTTCATTGCAGCCAGTTCTTCCCTCAGTAGAGACAATTCTTTATACATGGCAGCTAGGTCTTCCCTTAGTAGAGTCAATTCATTATGCATGGCAGATGACCTGCGGCACATAGGACATGCTCTTAGGCTCCAAATGCTTCGTCTTGGAATGAACGTACCACAGGTATTGCACTGAATACAAGACATGCTGGTTAAGAGAATGTGGGCGTATCCCAAGCTATTAGCCACTATATAGGCAATGCAGCCCCAGGAGTGGGTGGGGAGAGGGGTAGGGTGAGCGGGAACCTAAGTGTCCCTGCCCCAGTAGGCTTATACCTGAACTGTGGGCACACTCAGATATCTGTTAAGGCTACACAAGGAAATCAAGCAGTTTGAATATCCCCAAAAGTAATGTAGGACCAGCAATTAGCAATATCCCCAATACCTAAAAGCTTAACCAACAGTTAATATTCTATATTTGCAATAAAAACCCAGCAGACAGAAGAAAGAAAAAAGCTTAGTCTTAGCTGTGTGTAGTGCAGCTCCGGCCTTTCAGACTGGCTGTGACCGGTATGTGAGGCCAGGTGTATGATGATCTAAAAGTAGCCCCTCCCTGGGAGCTGCCTTTCAAGCAGACAAAGAAGCAGAATTACCCAAAATATATCTTTGTAGTTCCATCTATCTGCCCCCTGTGCAAAGGTCTCTGTAAGTATTTCTATTCCAAGTAGCTGATTATCTTAAAAGTGTCCCTGCCCCAGTAGGCTTATACCTGAACAGTGGGCACACTCAGATATCTGTTAAGGCAACACAAGGAAATCAAGCAATTTGAATATCCCCAAACGTAATGCAGGACCAGCAGTTATCAATATCCCCAATACCTAAAAGCTTAACCAACAGTTAATATTCTATATTTGCAATAAAAACCCAGCAGAGATAAGAAAGAAAAAAAGCTTAGTCTTAGCTGTGTGTAGTGCAGCTCTGGCCTTTCAGACATATATTTCAATATAGTATGCCATATTACGCTATTACAGCGTCTACAATGCATTGGAATCCATGATCTAGCTCTAAACTGGCTGCATTCCTATCTATCTAGACACCAGCAATATGTCCAATCTGGACCCAACACCTCTGACCCATACATTCAAAAGCAAGGGGTACCTAAAGGCTCAGCTTTATCAACCCTCTTATTTAACATGTATATACAGCCTATATGTGGCCTCATACGTTCTCATGATGGCTTCTTTCATCTTTATGTGGATGACATCATGATTTATACTCCATTCTCTACTACTGATATGAACCTCACACCAATAAGATGTTTCAATGCAATAGCCCAATGGCTCCCTGAGCACTCCCCAACCATAAATTATAACAAAACAGAAGTAATCTTCATAACCAGAGACCAATCATTCTTCCCATCAACTTTGCTGAGACTAAATAATGCACACCTCACAGTCAAACATGAAACCAGATACCTTGGAGTAACCATTGATAAACACCTCAACTTACAATCGCATATAAATATAACAACAAAAACCATTTTGACAAAATCAGAACCCTCCAGCAACCGTGTCCTCTCCTTGAAAAGCATGATTTCCGATCAGTCTTCGAGGCTATGATCCTCCCCCACCTTGATTTTTGTAATGCAATCTTCCAGCGGATTCCAAAAAGCTCTCTACACCCACTTCAACTTGCTAAGCATGCAGTAGCAAGAATACTCATTAAAGCTCCTGGGTCTTGCCATATCACACCCATTCTTAAAGAGCTACATTGTCTTCCATTGACAAGCCACATAAAATACAAAACTATTATGACAACATTCAAAACCTGTCACAAACTATCCTCTTAATACCTATAATCTCTAATAAGGATATCACCTAACAATCGTAACAGAAGAGCTCCTACACAACATCTACCTACTCTTTCCTCAGACCTTAAAGTTCAACCAAACCACTTGTTCCCGCGCATTCTCCCTTTATTCGTCTAGCATATGGAACGTGCTGACTGGAAACCTTAGAGCAACTAATAGCCTTGTAGACTTCCGTAAGCTACTGAAAACTTACCTGTTTAAACTTACCTGTGAAAACATAAAGAACATTTTGGAGATATAACAACCACCCATACAACCTACATAATATGAGAACTATACTCAGAAATATTTGACTGTTGAACACTACCTAACCACCAACTCTCTAACCTCCAATCCTTTCCTGAACCCTCATAAGCCTTCTTAAGACCATTCATGTTGTTTACTGTTCACATGTTCTATGTAAAGCTGTTCAGTTTATTAGGTTTAATTGTGTTATATTAACCTTGTTCTCTGGAAAGTTATGTTTAATGTAAACCACCTTGATCTTCGGAAAGGCGGCATATAAGCCTTTCAAATAAATAAATAAAAATAAACTTGGATCCTCAGACATTCACTCTCAATGGTAACTAAAGAACTGACTCACTTTGGCATTGGAGGCAGACGCCATTAAGTCCATGACCGGCTGATCCCACCGATGGACTATGCTGCGATACGTTGAATCCAGGAGGGACCACTGCCCGGGGTCCAACTGATGTCTGCAGAGAAAGTCAGCTTGTACATTCTCTTTGCCTCCCACATGTGCCATCGATAACACTAGGAGACTTGCCTCCGCCCATTGAAGGGTTGGAGCTACCTCCAGTGCTAGAACGGCGCTTCCTGTGCCGCCTTGCCAGTTTATGTATGCCACTGTGGTGGCATTATCCAATAACACATTGACCGCCTTCCTCTGAAGTATCAGTGAAATGTGTTGCAGGGCCAGACACATTTCTCTTACTTACAGGTGGTTAATGGACCATGCGCTCTCCTCCTGCGTCCACTGCCCCTGCGCCACTTGCACCATGCAGTGAGTTTCCCCCATTCTGACAGACTGGCATCGGTGGTCACCATCATCCAGTCTGGAATTTCCAATGGCATTCCTTTTGCTAACTTCTCCTGATCCAATCATCATCTTAAGCTCACCCTGGCATTCGCTGGACATTGCAAACACCTGGAGAGAGGGCGATTCTGGGGAGATCATTTCAACAGAAGAGCCTTCTGCAGTGGCCGCATATGTGCCCTGGCCCATAGAACCAAATCCAGTGCTGCTGCCATGAACCAGAGCAGCTGTAGATAGTGCCACCCAGACAGAGCCTTCATCCATAAGAACCTCGGGACCTGCTCCTGCAGCTTGGCTATCCTTTCTGGTGGTAAAGACACTAGCCCTTTTCCGGTATCAAACATACTGAGATACACCAGTTGCTGAGACGGGACCAATTTGCTTTTGGATATATTGATCACCCAGCAGAGACTCTGAAGGAACACAATTACTCTCAGCATGATCACTTGGCTTTCCATCTGTGATTTTTCCCTGATCAGCCAATTGTCCAAGTAGGGATGCAACATGCTCTCTCGATGCAGAGCGGCTGCCACAACTATCATCACCTTTGTAAAAGTCCTTGGTATCATTGCCAATGCAAATGTCTATCTATCGATCTATTTAACATTTATAAAGCGCTTCAAACGTACGAAGCGCTGTACATACATGAAGAAAAGACAGCCCCTGCTCATCAGAACTCGCAATCTAGTCAAGAAGATCACAAAATACAAATACAATCAAGTAAGACAAAGTATACAATAAACAAGAAGAGCAATAAACAAGAGAGAAGGTGAAATTAGACTTACCTGCTAATTGTTGTTCCTGGAGTGGAACCAGCCTAGTCCCGGAACCTCTGGGTTGCCCATTTTATCCAGCAGCTTGGAGACTGAGAAACTCCTCTTTTTCTGTGACATCACCAGTATATCTCCTCAGTGTCCGCCCCTTGTCACCAGTGACCTATTGACAAAGCAGACTCCCCGGAGAAACAAGTAAGCATTTCAGAACAAATAACATTATCCATGCCTAAAGAAGAATAACACCGGAGAAAACCCCCTGCCAACTCCGAGACTGTAAAACCTGTAGAGGCCACCCCTTCTTCCCCAGAAAATACAGAAAGAAAGAAAAAAGGGCCCCCCAAAATGACGAACAATTATGTCACTCCTCTCGCACTGCGCTCCCTACGGCAATCTGTCTGCTGAGAGTTCGCTCTCTGAGTAAGACTTAAGCTATTGCAGCTAATATTATGCATTCCTTTTCACCTAAAGACTTGACTCACCTGTTACGTCAGCGCTACTTCAGGCCACCGCTCGCCCAACACTGGGAGGGATACGGGACTAGGCTGGTTCCACTCCAGGAACAACAATTAGCAGGTAAGTCTAATTTCACCTTCCTGATCATGTCCCCAGCCTAGTCCCGGAACCTCTGGGTTAGTACCAGAGCAGTGAAACACCTACACATGGGCGGGACCTGGCAGACCAGCCTGAAGTACTGCAGATCCAAAAGAGGACTCCTCCGCCCTCTGCACGTCCAGCCGATAGTGCCGTGCAAAAGAATGCAACGTCGACCACGTCGCGGCCTTACAGATCTCCTCCGGAGAAATCGACTGGAATTCCACCCAGGAAGTAGCCTGGGCTCTGGTAGAATGGGCCCTCAACCCGTCCGGGACCCGTTTACCGCACAACACGTAGGCCGACGCGATAGCTTCTTTGATCCAGCGTGCAATCGACACCGCTTCCCCACGGCGCGGACCCGCAACCAGGACAAAAAGCCTATCCGATTTCCGAAACGGCTCAGTCTGGCGTAAATACTTCTTCAAAGCCCGCCGGACATCCAACAGATATCGCTTCCGGGACGACTCTCCCCTGTCCTCTGAAAACACTGGCAATGAAATTTCCTGGTTCACATGGAAGGCCGAGACCACCTTCGGCAGAAAGGCCGGAACGGTCCTCAAAACCACCTTAGTCGGAAAAAAGGAAAGATAAGGCTCCCTGCAGGAGAGGGCCTGCAGCTCCGACACTCTCCTTGCCAAACAAATCGCCACCAAGAAGACTACCTTCAGCGTAAGGTCCTTAAGCGATGCACGTGCCAGCGGTTCAAAAGGTGGCAGCTGCAATGCATCCAAGACGAAGGGAAGATGCCACTTAGGGAAGATCTGCCTAGAGGGCGGCCTAAGAGACACCGCTCTGAGAAAACGCTTTACATCCCGTTGACACCCCAACGACTGACCTGCTATCCGACCTCTGTAACATGCCAAAGCCGCCACCTGAACTCGCAACGACGACGCCGCGAGACCTTTGTCGAAGCCAGCTTGCAGAAAGTCCAAAATCTGGGGAACAGAAGCCTTCAAAGCCGCGCACTTCCATGCCCCACACCACGCTTCAAAAACTCGCCACACACGCACGTACGCTAGAGACGTAGACCGCTTCCTGGACTTCAAAAGCATGGCAATAACCACCGACGAGTAATCCCGGGACCTCAAGCGAGCCCGCTCAAGAGCCAAGCCGTAAGCGAGAATCAGTCCACGTGTGGCATCACCAGAGGACCCTGTGTCAGCAGATCTGGCCTGCAGGGGAGCCGCTGGGGTTTTGCTATCAGCAGTCGCACCAGGTCCCCGTACCAGGGGTGCCGCGGCCAGTCCGGCGCTATGAGAATCACGTGTCCGCGGAACTTCTCTATGCGCTGCAGTACCCTCCCTATCAGGACCCAGGGAGGAAAGACATACAACAGCTGCCCCGCTGGCCAGGCCTGCATCAGAGCATCTAGGCCCTCCGACATCCTCTCTCGGTGTCTGCTGAAGAAGCAGTTGGCTTTTCCGGAGGCAAAGGTCGCCATAAGATCCATGACCGGAGAGCCCCACCAGCGAACCACCATGTCGAAAACCTCGGGATGCAGGACCCATTCTCCCGGGTCCACCGCCACCCTGCTGAGGAAGTCGGCCTGCACATTGTCCACCCCGGCCACATGCACTGCCGACAGATCCGAGAGATGCGCTTCTGCCCAGGTGCACAGGAATTCAGCTTCGGCCTCTAGCGTCGCACTGCTGGTGCCGCCCTGCTTGTTGACGTAGGCCACCGCCGTCGCGTTGTCAGAAAAACACCTGGATCGCCTTCCCCTCGAGGAACGACCCCAACTCCTGCAAGGCCAGGGACACCGCTCATAGCTCCAATCGGTTGATGGACCACGCCTGCTCCTGCAGATTCCATCGCCCCTGCACAAATTTGCCCTGGCAGTGAGCTCCGCAGCCCAGCAAGCTGGCGTCTGTCATCACTGCCAACCAGTCCGGAGCCTCCAGCGACTTCCCCCACTCCAGCGACTCGGGGAGTAACCACCAGCGCAGAGCACTTCGCGTGTCCTCCGGGCAAACAAGCCGCCGGGATAAAGGGTCCCGCTGATGTGACCATCGCCGGAGCAACGCCCTCTGCAGAGGCCGCATGTGCGCTCTTACCTACAGCACTGTCTCGATCGTTGCCGCCATGGTGCCCAGCAACTGAAGGTACCGAAACGCGGAGGGGGCCTTGAGCCCCAAAAAACTCCTGATGAGCCTGCGGAGACCCTGAGCTCTTTGTCCCATCAGAAACACTTTCCCTGTCTGAGTGTCGAAACGCGCTCCCAGGTATTCGAGATTCTGAGAAGGCCGCAGGTGGCTCTTTGTCAAGTTGACTATCCACCCGAGACTTTCCAAGAACGCAATCACGCGGGCCGTAACTCTCTCGCTCTCGGCCTGGGATTTCGCCTGAATTAGCCAATCGTCCAAGTAAGGATGCACAAGTATCCCCTCCTTGCGCAGGGCTGCCGCGACTACCACCATCACCTTGGTAAACACTCTCGGCGCAGTCGCTAAGCCGAACGGCAGTGCCTGGAACTGAAAATGACCGAACGGAACCACGAATCTCAGAAATTTGTGGTGTTCTGCTCTTACCGGGATATGCAGATAAGCCTCTGACAGGTCTAGGGACGAGAGAAACTCCCCCTTCTGCCCCGCCACGATGACGGAGCGTAGCTTTTCCATGTGAAAATGCGACACCTTCAGACGACGGTTGACGCCTTTGAGATCGAGGATCGGCCGAATCCCACCATCCTTTTTCGGGACAACCGTGTACCGACCGCACCCGTGTTGGTCACCGGGAACTGGAACAATCGCTCGGAGGTCCAGGAGCCATTGTACCGTCTCCCGCAGCGCCGCACACTTTGCCACGGATCTGCCGGGGGACAGAACAAAAGAGTCCCGCACTGGACTCAAGAACTCCAGAGCGTAGCCCTCTCGAATTATCTCCAGAACCCATTGATCGGTGGTAATGTGGGCCCAGGCAGGATAGAACTCCCGTAGCCGCCCCCCTACCGGTAGCGGAGGCGCCTGGGCCCCCCTCATCTCATTGGGACTTTTTGAAACCAGCGGAGATGGTGGAGGAGGGGCCAAAACCCCTTCCCGCCCCCCTGAAGCCACGAAACGCCTGAGTTCGGTACGGAAACCGCCCCCGTGGCCCGGAGCCGAATCGTTGGGAGCGAAACCGCCAAAAATCTCGGGGCTGCCCTCTCCCCCCTGGCACACCCCGAGATGGCTTAGGCTTATCCTGGGGCAGCCTGCCACCCTTGGTCTCCCCGAGGTCCTTCACGAGCTTCTCCAAATCCTCTCCAAAGAGTAAGCGACCCTTAAAAGGGAGCTTACTCAGCCTATCCTTAGAGGAACTATCCGCCGCCCAATTGCGGAGCCATAAGTACCTCCGTGCTGCGACCGCCGAGGCCATACTCTTAGAAAGACCCCGCATAAAGGTCATAGTGAATATCCGCCAGGTAGGCTGCCCCTGACTCCAAACGTGCAGCCTCCCCTGCCAGGGGACTCGGCTGCCCCTGCTGCACTTGCTGCGCCCAGCGAAGACAGACTCTAGCTACCCACGCTCCACAAACGGCTGCTTGAAGCGAAATAGCAGTGACGTCGAAGACCTGCCTCAGCAAAACATCCAGCTTCCGGTCCTGAACATCCTTGAGAGCCGCACTGCCCTCAACAGGAATAGTCATCTTTTTGGTCACCGCCGAAACAGCAGCATCCACCTTCGGCGATTTGAAGACCTCCTTATCCTGATCCAATAAGGGGTACAGACGACCCATTACCCTAGCACCTTTCAAGGGTGCTTCCGGAACGTTCCACTCCTCCTGAATCATCTCTTGAAAACTCTGTGCACAGGAAACGCCATTTGTGTCTTACGGAACACCTGTAATAGGGGATCTTCCAATGCCTCATCCACTGCAGCCCCAGGCACGGGCATGTTGAGCGCTTTGAGCATCTCCGCAATGAGAGCTGGGAGCTCTTCTCTCCGGAAGATTCTTACTACTCTAGCTTGTTCCTCTCTCTCCGAGATCTCTCCCTCTTCAAGCTCTTCTTCCAACAGCACACTGCGCTCTTCCTCATCAGAAAGAGGCGCTTCCGAAACCTCCGAAGGGTCCTGCAATGTTCCCTCCAGCCGAGGTCTCTTATCCCCACTCAGAGCCGCCACCGAAGGTGGGGGCACTGGACGTTTCCTCACCCCACTGCCCTCGGGCGGAAGACTCTGCTGCGCAGGGCCGCCTAACACCGCCTGCTGCAGTAGAGCCACAAACCGAGAGGTCCGCAGGGAACGCCGCTTGTGCAGAGGGAGAGACCCCCGCTGAGGAGGGTCCAGGCACAGGGTCCTCCTGCGCTATCTCAGGGACAGTAGAAAGAGTAGGTTCCGGAGCGCTCTCCGTAGTGCCCGACAGAACCCCTGAGTCTAGTCGCGAACCCTCTGCCTCCCCCACGCAGGTCTTGCAAACCCCCGCGCTGGAGACCTTTTTAGAACCGCACACCACACACTGCGGTTTGGAGGGCATTGCAACCTCTTATCAAACTGGACGTCCACCCCCTGGCACTCTAAGGGGATGCAGACTAAGCACACTAGGCCTCCTTGACAAAAACACTGACCCAGGGCAAAGCAAGAGAAGTTAAAGGCTAGCAGGACACTCGTAGTTGTCCCCTTCGGTTTGCTTTTTTTCTTTTTTTTTTTTTTTTAAACCCCAGCGGGGATGGACAGCAAAAAGAAGAAAATGGCCCGGAGGCTGCTCGCAGCGCACACGGCCGCCATGCGACTAGGCCGCCACGCAGCTGGGCCGCCCGTCAAAAGCGCGCCAAAAATGCACCGTCTTACAGAGCAGGCCGCACTTCCCCAATGCTTACCTCTGTCGCCGAGAAGCGCTGCCCGCTATCCTCCAGTGCCTGTGTCAGCCGCGGACCATTGGAGCAGTAGCGTCTCCGGTCTCGGTCTCCCCGAACAGATCAAAGTGCAGGAGTAGAACTGTCGCGGCGTGCTAATGCCCAGGCGCGCTAGCAGGCAACTCGTCGGCGCCGGCAGCCTCTGCTGAAGCGACTCCTGCCCCAGCAAACCTAGGACTGCCACTGTCTGACAGGAGTCCCGCGGAGGCAGGTAACTACAGGACCGAACCCAGCCGGAGAACACAGAGGGAGGGGAGGAGAGGAAGAGAGTGAATGAGACAGGAGCAAGAAATAGAGGGAGAGAAGCCGGCCTGCTGCAAGCTGACAGTCTTCAGAGGCTTAAAGGCACAGGACTCTTTCCAAACCAACACTAGTATCCCCAAAATTAAAAACTACACTAATTCTGGTGATCCTTAATCGTTTTTCCAACGAGCCCGGACCCCCCGGGCTCCCATCTATCCAGCTGCTTGGAGACTGAGGTAACTGGTGACAAGGGGCAGACACCGAGGAGATATACTGGTGATGTCACAGAAAAAGAGGAGTTTCTCAGTCTCCAAGCTGCTGGATAAGATGGGCAACCCAGAGGTTCCGGGACTAGGCTGGGGACACGATCAGGAAGAGATGGGTTTTCAATCTGGACTTGAAGAGGTCTAGAGAGGGCACATTGCGCACAGACAGAGGTAGATTGTTCCAGGCAAAGGGTGCAGCCAGGTGAAAGGACCGAAGTCTAGAATTAGCAGTACGAGTGCAGGGCATAGATAGACGAAAGAGCGAAGAACATGAGAGGGTATGTAAGGAGAGATAAGAGATGATAGGTAGTTGGGGGCTGAAGAGTGAATGCATTTATAGGTCAAGAGGAGGAATTTGAATTGGATCCTGAAGCAGATGGGAAGCCAATGAAGGGACTTGAGAAGAGGAATGACATGGGAAAAGCGATGCTGACGGAAAATTAGTCGAGCAGCAGAATGTTGAATAGATTGAAGGGGAAAGAGATGGTTTGCGGGAAGGCCAGCAAGGAGAATATTGCAGTAATCAAGACGGGAGGTGATCAAGGAGTGGGCAATCATTTTAGTAGTGTCATCAGAAAGGAAGGGGCGAATTTTGTTAATGTTATAAAGGAAGAAACGGCAAGTCTTAGCTACGAGTTGAATATGAGTGGAGAAAGAGAGGAGTCAAAGATAACACCCAGGTTACAGGCCGAAGAGATAGGAAGGATTAAAGAGTTATCCACAGAGACTGAGAAAGGGGGTAGATGAGGGGAGGCATTGGGGGGGGGGGGGAAAGATAAGGAGTTCAGTCTTAGCCATATTTAATTGCTACTTGGATGTCTCACCACCCCTTGAAATGTCTGAAAGGCAAACAATGATCTTGTCATGGATTGCTGGAGAGATATCAGGCGAAGAGAGGTAGATTTGAGAGTTATCAGCATAGAGATGGTAATGAAAGCCATGGGAAGAGAGAAGAGTACCAAGAGATTAGGTATAGAGAAGAGGAGCGGTCCCAGGACAGAACCCTGGGGAACACCATCTGGGAGTGGGGTGGCAGAGGAGGAGGAGCCACCAGAATACGCACTAAAAGAGCGATGGGAAAGATAAGAGGAGAACCAAGACAGTACAGAGCCTCTAAAGCCGAATGATGACAGGGTGATAAGAAGGTGGTTGTGGTCAACAGTGTCAAAAGCAGCAGAAAGATCAAGGAGGATGAGAACAGAATAAAGACCTTTGGATTTTGCTAGGAACAAATCATTTGATACTTTAGTGAGAGCTGTTTCAGTGGAGTGCAAGGGACGGAAGCCGGACTGTAAAGGATCAAGAAGGGCATGAGATGAAAGGAAATCGAGACAGCGAAGGTGGACAGCATGCTCAAAGTAGTTTAGAGATAAAGGGAAGGAGAGAGATGGGTCGATAGTTAGACAGATAGGATCGAGTGAGGGTTTCTTGAGGAGGGGTGTGACTATGGCATGCTTGAAGTCAGTAGGGAAGGTAGCAGTGGAGAGGGATAGGTTGAGGATATGAGAAATGGAAGGGACAATAGATGATGAGATGAGGCATAAGAGACGGGTGGGGATGGGGTTGGAGGAGCAGGTGGTGGGTTTGGAGGAAGAAAGAAGGAGTGCTGTTTCATCAGAGACCACAGGGAAGGAGGAGAGGGTAGCAGAAGTTAGTGGGGAGAGATGGGAGAAAGGTGAGGTAGAAGGGGTAATGGGGAATTGGAGGGTAATCTTGTGGATTTTATCATGGAAGAAATCAGCTAGTGTTTGGGCAGGAAGAGAGGGAGGAATCAGCAGTGGAGGCACATTGAGGAGAGAATTGAGAGTATTAAAGAGACAACGAGGATCAGAGGTGAAAGAGTTAGTCAGATGGGTGAAGTAGGCTTGTTTGGCAAGTGCTATGGCTGACTGGAGTGAGAAAAGCATGAATTTAAAGTGAAGAATGTCAGCATGGCAGCGGGATTTAAGCCGAAGATGCTCAGCAGAGTGGGAACAGGAACGTAAATATCGGGCAGTGGGTATGAGCCAGGGCTGGGGAGAAGAATACCTTACAGGGCGTGGGGTAAGGGGAGCAAGAGTATCCAGGGCAGAGGAGAGTGCAAAGTTATAGGATGTCACAGCCTCATCAACGGATTTGGATGAGAGGAGGAAAGGGGAGGAGAAATAGAGGAGGAGAGGGCTAATGGATCAATAGCAAGAAAGTTTCTGAAAAGATTAGTGGAGACAGGATGAGGCTGAGATGGGGGATGATGAATAAGAAAACTTAAGAGGTGGTGGTCAGATAAGGGAAAGACTGAGTTGCAGAAGTTGGAGGGTGAGCAATTAGAGAAGAAAATAAGGTCAAGGCAGTGACCACGTTGGTGAGAGGGGGCGATGGAGCAAAGTTGAAGATTGAATGAGGAGGTAATGGAGAGGAGCTTACGAGCATGGGGATCAGAGGAATTGTCAACATGAATGTTAAAATCGCCGAGGATAAGAGTAGGGGAGGAGGGGACTAAAAAGATAGATAGCCAGGAGTCAAAGTCAGAAAGAAAAGTGGAAACAGACAAGTCAGGAGGCCGATAGATTACAGCAACTCGAAGGGGGAGAGGAGAGAATAGGCGGATGGAATGGGCCTCAAAAGAGAAAGAGGAGTGAGACTGAGGAAGGATGAGGGGTTGGAAGTGACAAAAGGGAGAAAGTAGAAGCCCAACACCTCCGCCACGGCCTGTGGGGCGAGGAGTATGGGAGAACTGATAGCCGCCGTGACAGAGAGCGGCAATAGATGCAGTGTCATCAGGGAGAAGCCAGGTCTCTGTTAAGGCAAGGAGGTGGAGGGCATGAGAGATAAACAGGTCATGAGTAAAGGCAAGTTTGTTAGAGACAGAGTGAGGGTTCCATAAGGCACATGAGAAGGGGAGCACAGAAGGTGAAAGGAGAGGAATGTGAATAAGGTTGGATAGGCTAAGTGAAGGCCACTTTAAAACACGAGAGAAATGCCTAGGGAGAGCAGAAATGGGATTGATATGAGAGCGGATGAACATACTATGTGGAGGGTAGTGTAAAGTGTGAGAGATAGATTTAGAGGAGCCAGGGCTAGGGAGGATATAGATAAGGTTTGAGAGGTTACGTGAAGGCCTCATTATAAGGTGAGATGCAAGACATAAAGAAGCAGCAATAGAGAGATAGCAATGTAGTGTAAGATAATACAAGCAACAAATAATTACAAACCAGGCCACGTAGTGACCTACAGGCTATGCAGTACATAAGAGATCAGGCAATGGGACGGTGAGGGAAGCGGCTAAGGTCCCACGCCTAAGGGCTTGAAACTGAAAATACCCCAACAGAATGGCAAACCAAAGATAACACTGGTGCTCTGGCTGAATGGGGATATGTAAGTACACTTCCTTGAGGTCGAGCACCGCCAAAAACTCCCCTTTCCATACTGTTACAATCATGGATTGCAATGTCTCCATGAGAAAGCGCAGCATCCTCAAGGCTCTGTTGACATGCTCAAAGTCAAGCACTGGACAGAATGAGCCCTTCTTTTTGGGCACCACAAAATAAATGGAGTACTAATCTAACCCTAATTGGTCTTCTGGCACCTCGACTACCGCCTCTAATAGAAGTAACCTTTGCAAGGTGTCTGCCACCGTTTGTGCCTTGATGGGGGATTTGCACAGGGACAACATAAAGGTGTCAGATAGGGTGAGTGAATTCCAGCGCACATCCTTCTTATATCACTTCTAACACCCAGTGGTAAGATGTAATTTGGGTCCAAGCGGAGTAAAAATGTTGAAGGCGACTGCCCAGTGGTATGCACTTCGCTTGAGCACCCCTAGCTTCATTGCGCCTTCTTAGAGGCCACTGCAGAACCCACATAGTAACCTTCCTCTGCCACAAAAGAACTGGCCTCGAAAGGGATACTGACCTTGTTGAACAGGGGCAAAGCGAGGTGCTCGAAAGCCATGGAAATCTCTAAATTGACCTCTGGCTGGAGCCACCAACTCTCCCCCCTCCTGAGGTTTGTCCTCCGGAGGTCTGGCTCCCTTGATTTCTCCTAAATCCTTTACCAACTTCTCCAGGGCCTCCCCAAAGAGTAACTTGCTCTTGAATAGCAGTTTACCGAGTCTGATCTTTGACGAAACATCCGCTGACCAATTGCAGAGCCAAAGGAAATGACAAACTGTGACCACAGAGGCCATGCTCTTGGCTGAGGCCTGTACCAACTTGGCTGCCTCTGTGGGCTCGTGATGGAGGCTCTGATCCTTTCGGGCAATTCCTGGGCCCATCTAAGACAGGCCCACATAACATATGCTCCATAGATGGATGCTTGCAATGTGAGAGCATTGACCTCGAAAGCGTGCTTCAACAATGTCTCTAGCTTCCTGAGCATCCTTCAGCGTGGCTCCTCCCTCAACTAGGATAGTCTTCTTAGTAACTGCTGACACCAAGGCATCCACTTTCAGTATTTTAAACATCTCCTTCTCCCCTGATGGAATGGGGTACAATCTTCTCGCAAGACCACCTCCAGCAGCTCCCATACTGCTTCTATCATCTGCATGATGGCTTTATGTACTCCTCAAAATTAAATTTTCAGTCCAAATACCCTGACGTACAGGATCCTCCAACGTGATTTCCTCTTCTGTGCAACTGATGGAATATTCAAAGCCACCAAAGACTGAGAAATCAGCTAGAGCAATTCCTCCCGGCAAAAAACTGAGACAATATTTGAATTGACACCTGGAGGAATCTCTCCATCCTCCAGCTCTAAAGTCGTGGGGTCATTGCACAGACCCAAAGACCCTTCCAGAGGATCCTCTGATGCCTTGGAACTCACTGAGGCCCGCTCCTTCACTGCTTTGTCCTCCAACCTGCAGCATTCAGAAGGTGGTTCAGCAGTGCCTTTCAGGAGTCTGAACCTTCCTGATACCACAGCAGAAGCAGACAGCCTGCTCTCAGAACCACTTACCTGGTCCTGTTTCAGGCAGTAAGCCTGGTGCATAAGTAATACAAAATCTGGAGAAAATGGCAAATTGTCTGATCCCTGAACACTGCTAGCACCTAGAGACCTTCCACCTGCTGAATTTCTGCTCCAAAGGGAAAGGGCTGCTGCTTTCCCAAGAGAACTTTGGTGCCTCCAAGCTGATCGGGTAAAATGGCCACCATTCCCGCAACACGGGAAAACTCATGTGGCTTTGGAGATGCCTCAGTTAAGTGATCCAAAGACGCTGCCGGGCCCTGCAAGTCTTCTGCTCTTAATTGGACTGCTTTCAAATGCTTTTCTACTGCCAGGCCCTCTTCCATGCAGCCGCGACAAATCCCAGCTGAGGAGAGGGAACCGCAATGGCCTCCACATGTGGCACAAACAGGTTTTGCTGCCAGCATAGTCGTTCTTCCTGTTGCCGCCTGCCTAGCACACCACTCAGTTCATGCGCTCTTCCTTTCACAGGGACTGAATGAAAAAGCCACAGGAAGGAGGAATGTGAAGTTCCCACCAAAACTGAAGCAGTTTCTGACAGAATGATTCCTCTACAGACAAGCACCAAACCCACTGAGCCTTTACTACTGATCTCCTGCTCTTTTTCTTTAAACTTCAAAGCCTCAGAAAACAAGTGAAGTCCTGAAAAAAAATTCAAAACACTTATTCTTTGCATTCCAGGCAAGTATTAGCCAGCGGGGAGAGAAAGACCCGGACCACCGGGTTTGCCCTCCTAGCTATAAAAGACTGTCTGCTGACTCAACGGCTCCTGGTACTCAACCGAGAGGCTTCCTCTACTTCCTCTTAGACTCTTGACAAGGTGTTTTAAGACTCGTGATCTCTCTCCTGTAGCTAAAACGTAGCTGCTTTAGCCTCTACCATGGTATCTATTGCCTTCATTTTTTTTTTTAAACAGCCAGTTTTCGCTGGAGACTGAGAATACAGGTCTGATGACAGGTTCACAGGGCTCTTATGCTATGACATCATCAGAACTTGGCATGCTCAGTCATCATCGGCTGGTGGCAGGACATAACCCATACGTCTGGACTGGACTGGAGGGAGGATAATGAATACTGGGTTCTCTCTGCTGCACCAAGTGATGACATCACTGAAAGTTGGTTAAGTCTGCCTCCATCTGCTGGCAAGACAGCATAACTCACTCATCTGGGGATTGGTCTAGCAGGCTAAGGAAAATATAATTTTCATTTCTGGTCAAGGCTGCAAACCATCCTCCCTCACATCTTCCTTAATCCCTTCTCTCCAAGGGTCAACTGCTGCCTTCAGGACTCTACTGTTAAAGCTCTAAAGAACACTCCTCCTAAACCAACTGCTGTCACTATTCGTTGGTCCCAAAGTTCATAAGCATGGATATCAGGAAGACTGGCAGAGTGTACAGAGCATGAGTCACAGCATAGGGCATCCTCATAAAACAAAAGAAAAGGCCAAGTAGTTCAGAAGGTAAAATTAAAAAGAACAGAGAAGTGGCATGTGTCAGTTATGCACATACTAGACCTGACATTTAAAAAGGCTTATGTAGTCAGTGCCAATGGCAAGTGCATAAGGTTTTATTTTATTTTATCTTTTATTTTGCTCCCATTTTATGCACAGAGTATGCAACTGCAGTTTCTATGCAGAAAGCTTATGTATATTATAGCAGAAGACAGGGGATGTGGTGGGTCAAGGGTAGGCAGTAAAGTTAGACCTAAAAACAGCAAAATTCAGCTGTTTTGTATACAACTCCGACCTATTCATAAGTTAAGCCAGCAAAAAAAGAAAACCTAACTTACGTGTAGAAGCGCTGGTTATATGTATATTCAGTGGTGCCATTTAAAAAGCTGACACTGTTGAATATACGAACAAAGTAAAGCTCCAGTGTCAGTGCTTTACTTTATACAGCAGCTACTGAAACTCAGGCCCACACAAAAAAAAAAAATCTACAAATAAACAGTATAACACGGAACAATTTAAATAATTTATAAAGTGAAAAGATTTCAAAATAATTTTACTTCTAACCACTACCATATTGTTTTCATCTTCTCTCTCATTCATTTTCCTTATGTCTCATTTTCTCACTCTCTCAACACCTATTCTTTCATGCTACTTATTTTTTCCCCTTCATCATCATTTCTTCAAACCTTCCCTTGAACCCTCTATCTCCCCCTTACCAACTAAGAACATAAGAATATAAGATATGCTATACTGAGTCAGACCAAGGTCCATCAAGCACAGTATCCTGTTTCTAATAGTGGCCAATCTAGGTCACAAGTAGTCAGGTTCCCAAAAAGGTACACGGATTCCTCCCTCCACTGTTTTATTCCCTTCTCACAATTTCCTACTTTTCTGTCTCTCACCTCATTGCCTTTCTCAGTTCTCAATCTCCTCTTTTCCAACTCTCATGCTTCTAGCAGCATCCTATATTCTCAGTTTCAAATCTTCTCCCTATTCCCTCTAACCCCCTTCCTTCCTGATCTATTACTTCCTTTCCTGCTTTCTCCCCCACCAGTCCCTTCTTCCACACATCTCTCTCATCCTCTTTCCCAAACTCCCACAGATGCTCCTCCTACTTCTCCTCTCCAAGTTGTTCTCTAAACTGGCTGCACACCAGCAACAAGAGGAGGGGATGCCTCTGAGAACTGTGAGTTGCATGCTCTTTATGCTTTTTCATTGGTATTACTCTGCCACTCCTGTTGTCCTGGGGACCGAGCTGCTTAACATTGCTGGTCTTCATCCTTCACTCTGCATCTAGCTTGTGCAGACTGAAAACTGTTGATTACCATTCAGCTTGAAGATCACATGAAGCCTGTAGGTTGATCATCACTGCTCTGAACTACATTAATTTTTTATTGTCTTCCGGTTACTATCCTTGAACTAACTTTCATGTATTGGGAAGATAGGCAGGTTTTTGTCTCTTCCCCCTTTAACAAGCACATTTTGAAGCTTTGAAATTCTTTATGCATTCCTCAAAAATAATTTCAATGTTATAAATGTCTTTCTCTCTCATATCTATACATATACACACCCCCACACACATACATATATAAAGTCATTTTCATATAAATTTTAAAATTATCATGATCATCTCTAAAATGTATTAACTTGGAAAGATTGACTATTTTAATAGTAATAGGGAGGGTCATTTGTATACTTCACTGGGCAGTCTTGTTTACTGGCAGTGTGGCACAGAATAAATAAATGAAATGAAATACATTGTCTTGGCTCTTCTGTTTGGCATGTTTATGTCTCATTTGTTTTTCTAAAAAAATATATCATGAAAAACTGCAAAAAAGAAACACATTTTAGTTTATAACAGCAATAGCTCCCTCTAAAAACAGAATATTTATTGTTTGTTCTAGCTGTACTGGACAGGTTATTAACAATCTCTGTCATATACCTACCCAATGACATACATATCCATGGGCATGTCCAGCTGCAGTAGAGAGTCGGCATCCTGAGGAGGAGAAGCTGTCCCCACATTCCATGTCACCAGGTGTAGTCTTTAAAAAAAAAAAAAAAAGACAATAATATACAAAGACTGGAATGAACGTATGGATTGTTTCATGTTGGAACCCAAATATCTTTCAAGTAATTCTAACCTGTATGATCTGTGATGTAGCTAGCATCAAAGTTTAAAATGCTTTATGATAATTTGAAAAAGTTCTTTGAGAGTGCTTGCCAACATTCATACACCATTAATTTAATTCAGCACAACTGGCATGCGGGCGCAATGGAGCCACCCAGGGACTTCTGGTGGAGGTTGGGGAGCATTCCCGCATAGGCCTCCATTAGGGGTGTCGCCATACATGGTGACTTATTCCTGCTGTCCATGGAGAACACCTGCTACAGGTGAGTAACTACCTTTCCTCCTAGGTAAGCATTTGTAGGACTGGGTTCCCTCACTCCTCCCCCTCCCTGGGTATAGGTTGATGTTTGGGGATTCTCCTTCTGCTTTGTTACAGATAATGCTGAAGAGCATGTGGCTGTATGGTGCCCTATGTACGGTAGAGCCCACAAATATTTGGTCTCCATCTGCTGATAAAGAGGCATAAACCATTTGTTCTTGACAGGTCTGGTGGACTTAAGAAAAAAAATTAGCAGGTAAGGCCAATTGTTTTCCTTGTTAGGGAAGGAATGGCAAATAAAAGATAGAATACCACAATGCCTCTATATACCCATCTCAAAAAATACATAGCAGAAATAGAAAAGGCACAGAGAATAGCAGCCAATTATAGGGGGAATGTAATGTTTCCTAAACCAAAATTCATTCTTTTTCTTTCTGAGCACATTACCAAAAAAACTTTATCCAGTATCTCATCTCCCACTTAAACTATTGCAACTTGCAGGTTTCCCACTCAGCCTCTCTCACTTTACTTCAATCTATTCTGGACTTACATTCCACTGGTATCACTATTCAGATAAGTCTCTTCATACAGATCAGGCTTCTCTTACTTGCCTACAAGTGCATTCATTCTGCAGCTCCTCATTGTCTCTTATCTCTCTCCTATTCCCCCACCTTAAAGTCTGCTCAAGTAAGTCAGTCATTCTTATTTGGGCTCTTGTCCTTTGCTGCCATTTCAAGACTCCCATTCTTTCCACCTTGCTGTGTGTGCTGAATGTCTGCAAGAAACTTTCTTGAGTCAGTGATTTATGCTCTTTCTCAAATCCAACCTAAAAGCTCACCCTTTTCAGGCTGCTTTTAAATCTTAACCTCTTATTCTCCTGTTCATAATCATGTTTTAGCCATTCCTGTAGTAAAGGAAATGTCTTAATTCTCTAATTTCTTCAGTATGTCTTAAATAGATTGTAAGCTTCAGAGAGCAAGGTCTGTCTCAAGTACAGTGCTGTGTAGTAATATAGAAATTATGAAACTAGTAGTAGTCTTTTAGCTTGGAGATGAGATGACTCAACTTCTATCATATCCCCTCTCAATCATGAGTGAGATGTAACAGGTAAATTGGGAATGGTTCTTTACCCTAGTAAATAGCAGATTTAAACAAATCGGAAAGTGTTTGTGTCATTTAACTCACAATCACAGTATGGAATTTGTTACCAGAGGATGTTGTCAAGACAGTTAACATAGATAGA
Source organism: Ichthyophis bannanicus (assembly GCA_033557465.1). Lineage (NCBI taxonomy): Eukaryota > Metazoa > Chordata > Amphibia > Gymnophiona > Ichthyophiidae > Ichthyophis > Ichthyophis bannanicus. The sequence goes on from CM066042.1 coordinate 137,741,092, forward strand.
TAAGATTTCAAAGGGGTATGGACAATTTCCTGGAGGAAGAATCTCAAATTTAGTCATGTGGACTTGGAACAAGCCACTGCTTATTCCTGAGAGTGAGCAACAAGGAAAAAGGTAGTTACTCATCTATACCAGGTGTTCTCCATCACAGCAGGAATAAATCCTCACGTATGGGTGATGTCACCGATGGAGCCCCGTGTGGGAATGCTTCCCAGCTTCTATTGGAAACTTCTGGGAGGCTCCACCATGCCTGTTTTCCCACCTACTGTGGCGCACTCGTCCCCAGTAAGATAAAGCTGTAGCAGAAGAGAACTCCTCAAGGAGGTGGGAGGGTTGTGATGATTTATTCCTGCTGTCCACAGAGAACACCTGCTACAGGTGAGTAACTATATACCTTTTCTCCAGGGACAAACAGAAATTAAGTCCTCATGTATGGGACTCCCAAGCTACAGGTTACCAAAGACCAAGGAGGCCGAAAAGCCCAACAGGGGCAAATTGAACAAGAACTGAAGAAACAACTATGTAAAGCAATAGTAGTCCCCAAATGAGAACTCACCTGATTCAGCTTCTTCACCATACAATCCCACTCATTATCATTCATGCTCTTTGGTATATTTTCCTTTTATTTATTTATTTAGCATCTCTTATATACCGTGCCATTTAGAATCAGTGCGGTTTACATATAAACAAAAATGTGTGCAGTGCAGGCAGAACCTTCACTGACTGGACTTACAATGAGCAGGGGTTTCTAACAAGGCTAACAGGGGAACTATGTACAGGCAAAGCTGGTTGTCACCGGCTACGTGAGCAGCTCACAACTATTTACAAGTTGGCCTAACTATATACAGATTGGCAGGTTACTATGTATGCATTGTTCCAGTCGAGGGTATTGGGAACTAGAGGGCGGGGCTGCAAATATGCGTGGTAGCTGTATTGGGGATGTCAGCCTGGTTCCCGAGTATGAATGGCTGTGAGACGGCATCTGAGCCGGTAAAGTGCTGGAGGAAGAGATAGTGCTTTAGTGACTTCCTAAACTGGACGAGGTCAGTGATGGCACGGATGGCCGGAGGCAGGGCGTTCCAGCATGTGGGCGCATACAATGCGAAGGCTCTGTTTCTTATTGCCTGTGAACATTTTGTAATCGCCTTTGGGAGTAACAGAGTATTGGTGGTGGCTGATCGCCTAGCTCTGTTGAGGGGGGTGGTCTGGATGAGATCTGTGAGGGAGGTGGAGGAGCACTTGTTGATGGCTTTGTAAGTCTTTTTTTTTTTTTGGTAGCCTGGATGGACAGTAGGGCCTTGGGGGATGGAGTTGAATTCTAATCCCCAAACAGATGCTGGAGTACCGATTGGCTGAAGTTGCCATCGTGTTGGGAATCCCTATTCAGACAGTAGAGAGAAGCGAATGTGTGGACAGATGACCACGTTACAGCCCTGCAGATCTCTTCCATGAAGACCAAGCGCAAGTTGACCACCGACACAGCCATGGCTCTGACATTGTGAGTTGTGGCAGGGCTAGCAAGGATCAGGCCAGCCTGAGCATAAGCAAAAGAGATGCAGTCTACTGGCCAAATTGAAAGAGTGCGATTGGAAATGGCAGCCCCTAGCTTTCTGGGGTCAAAAGAAACAAACAGCTGGGTGGACTTTCAGTGAGCTTTCATCTGTTCTAAGTAGAAGGCCAAGGCTCGCTTGCAGTCCAGCATGTGTGGCGCCGCTTGCCCTCTATGGGTGTGAGGCCTCGGAAAGAAAGTCGGTAGAACTTTTCACTCAACGCATAATCAAACTTTGGAATTGTTATTGGAGGATGTAGTAAAAGCTATTAGTGTAGCTGGGTTTAAAAAAAGGTTTGGGCAAGTTCCTGAAGGAAAGGTCCATAAACCATTATTAAAGGGGACCTGGGAAATCCACTGCTTGCCCCAATACCAGCATTGTGGAACCTGTATCCTTTAGGGAAACTGCTAGGTACCTGTGACCTAGATTGGCCACTGTTGGAAACAGGATACTGGGCTTGATGGACCTTGGTCTGACCCAGTATGGCGTGTCTTATGTTTTTATGTTCTTAACGACTGACTGATTAGGATGGAAACCTGATACCACATTCAGGAGGAATCGCGGATGAGTGATTTATGATGGAACCTGGTATACAATGGGTGAGCCACCAGAGCCTGGAGCTCACCAACTCCTCCTCCTATCCAAGCAAGAGTACTATGTCCATCTAACTAACTCTCTTGCCTCTGACCCTTGCTGTCTCTTTGCTACGCTCAACTCTCTCCTCAAGGTCCCTCCTCCCCCTATCCTTCCTTCACTGTCTGCCCAGACAATGGCTGACTACTTCCTTGACAAAGTCCATAAAATTAGATTTGAATCCTCTGCAGGGTCACCTCCACCTCATCTTCCTCCTCTTCAATCACAAATCTTTTCCTCATCTTCCGTCACCCTGTCTTCCTTTTCTGAGATCACTGAGGAGGAAACTGCAAATCTTCTCTCCTCCTCCAAACTGACTACCTGATCCTCTGCTTCCATCCCCACCAGTCTACTAAGCTCTCTCTCTTCCGTCATCCCTTTCATCTGTCATATTCTTATCCTATCACTTTCCACTGCGACTGTACCTATGGCTTTCAAACGTAGAAACATGACGGCAGTAAAAGACCACATGGCCTATCTAGTCTGCCCTTCCACATCAAACACTACAACAGTCCCCCTTTTTCCTTAAGAGATCCTCTGTGTTTATCCCATGCTTTTTTGAATTTAGATACTGTCCTCATCTCTACCACATCCATTGGGAGACTATTCCACGCATCTACTACTCTTTTCGTAAAGAAATATTTCTGCATATTACTCCTGAGTCTATCCTCTTTCAACCTCACCCGGGAACCCTTTTTAAAAATTGGCGTTATATTGGCGATCCTCCAGTCTTCAGGTATTACAGATGATTTTAATGAAAGCTCACAGTCCTCTGGTACCACCCCCGACGCCAAAGAGGCATTGAAAAAGGTCAGTCAGTCAGTGGAGCTGCTAGAATGTCCCCAAGTTCCTTCAGTATTCTTGGATGTATCTCATCTGGTCCCATTGCTTGGTACACTTTTAGTTTAGCTAGTTCCTCCTGAACAAAGTCCTCTGAACATCGTTTGAGATGCCCCTCGCTTTTGTTCCTGTTTGTGGGTATTGTCTGAGGTCCTGCTCCCAGCTCTTCCTCCTCTCATTAACATATCTTAAAAATGTCTTATCCCCCCATTTTAATGCATTGGCTATTTCCTCTTCTTCTTGTATCTTTGCTTTCTTGACTACTTTGCCAGATTCTCAAAGTTTTTCCAAATATAGATGCCTGTCTTCCTCTCTCTGTGATCTTACGTGAGTAGTAGGCCTTCATCTGATCCCCACACCTCGATACCTCCTGTGAGCAGGATCAGACATGTGACTAGAGTGCCTGGTGAGAGTAATATGCTGCTTCTGTATGATGCTAGCTTTCTCCTCCATCTGTTCTCCGAAGAGGTTCTCCCCCAAGCATAACATGTCCGTAAGCATATTTTGCACTGACTGTTCCAGGTGGGAAGATTGAAGCCAAGCGAGCTGGCGGGCTCCAATGCCAAATGCTGTCGCTCTGCAGAGAGTCTCTAGGGTGTCTTACGTCATCCTGACCAGGAACTTCGAGCAGTCCTTGCCATGGCCCACCAGGGTACGATAATGCTCCAATTTCTCCAGAGGGAAGAATGGGCACAAGTTGGCGAGATCATGCATGTCGTCCTTCAGGAACATGCTCATGTAGAGCTGGTAAGAATGTACTCTAGCCATAAGCATGGAGCCCTGAAAGAACCTCCTTTCGAAGGAGTCCAATGTCTGAGCCTCCCTCCCCCGGGGCGTCGAGAAATGAGTCTTGGTGCTTTTCATCCATTTTAGGGCGGACTCCAACATTAAAGAGTGGTGCAGATGCTGAGGCTTCTCGAATCCTGGGGCCTTTTGAACCCGGTACATCGAGTCCAGCCTCTCACTGTTTGAGGGCACAGTAAGGGGGTTCTCCCAGATTCCCATTTGCAGCCTTTGTAGGATTCGGTGCACTGGCACTCTAACTTAGGAGCTGAGGAATACCGGAGGATCTCCAACTCCTCTGCCCTAAGCTCATTCTCTGTCTCCAGTGAAAATGGTATGGCTTTGGCCATATCCCTCATGAAGTCCTGAAAGGACATGTCCTCCGGAGGAGACTTCTGTCATTCATACAGAGGAGAGGGGGTCCGATAAAAGTTCAGGAGACCTGCCCTCCAACAGGATCTCAGATTCCACATTGGTCACCCAGCCGTCAAAATCAGACTCCGAAAGGATGTCAAAGTACCTCTGAGACTCTGCCTGGAGCCCTCTCCGGCCTCAAGAGGAGTGGGTGCGTCGACAGGATCGATGAATCATTGAGTGCTTCTGGAGGTTTCATCAGGACATCAAAACAAGATACACTAGAGAGAGAGATGGCCCAGCCTGGAACCAGCGTTGGACCTCATCGACGCCCCAATGTCAATGCCTCTCTGTAGGCACAACACGCATTTCAAGGATCGGTGCACAACATGCAATGATGATGCCGTGGGCGTTGAAGCACCAGCCAGCTGTTTCTCTAGCATTGATGCGATGCAGGCCCCGAGCACCTGAAGGTGTTCCTCCATGCTGCAAATTCCGAAGGCCTTGGGGTCTGAGCAACATTGACCAATGTCTCCAGCATCCCTGCAGGAGTATTGGCATGGCCTCAGTTGTCAGGAGATGGTCATTGCCCCTATAGAACTCTGGAGGTCGACTCCTCTCTCTGGGGCACCATGGTGAGCCATTCACATCCATCACTCTCGACATCGTGTCGGGAAGGACTCTGATGCCGATGCACATGGGACTTAGCCCGGGGCTCAGAAGGGTCCCCTTTCAACACTGATGGAGTTGAGGTTGAGTCCTTCTTCGATTCCAGGTGGAGATTGACCGATGGCCAATGTTCTGGGGCATTTTGGACCCTTTACTCCGACTGAGCCCAGGAACCTCTTGATGTCTATGCACCTTTGGCAGATCCTAGGGGAGCCATCAAGCCTGATGCCGGTGGCAATAATGCTGAATCAGACCTCAGATCAAAGAGGGAATCTCTCTGCTTCTTTCAACCCTTCAGGCCTCTCCTTGTCATCTGCAAATACAAATTTCAAGAGGAAGGATGGGGATAGGGACCCAGACACTGGAGGCATCAATTGTGTTTGTCGGTGATCGAGACGGTCCTGGAACATTTGGTGCATTTCTTGAACCCGCTGGCTGGTTTCTGGGACATGTCTGGGAAGATGGCAGTGGCTAGATCTAACGGTTCAATAGTGCCAGCTGGATCACAGTAAAGAACAAAAATAAAAGAGTTACCGAAAAAAAGCACTGGAACCAAAGGTAGAACCACAACTGATGGACTCAATGCTACCGATGGCAAGCAGAAATAGAAAAAAAGAGGCAGAAAAAGATCCCGAAGAGGGAAAAAGCCCAAAATGTTTACTGGCGGATGACCAATTCATATCTGTGGGAAACTAACAGTGGAGGAGAGGGTGCCGTGGCAGGCAGAAAAACAGATACACAGGCACGGTGGAGTCTTCCAAAAGCTTCCAAAGAAGCTGGGGAACGTTCCCATGCGGGGCTCCTTCAGTGACCTCTCCCATACATGAGGACTTCAATCCTGCTTGTCCGAGGAGAATAGGTCTAGTCTTCCGCATCCTGCTGAGTACTTGTGACCTAGATTGACTGTTATTGGAAAACAGACACATCTTGTGGTGTTATGAAAAATAGTTTTTAATGGTGTCTAATTGAGTTGCTTGTGAATAATTGATAATGGGTCCAGTATAGTTTGCATATTTGGTAATGGTTCCCTTACCACGCTCCAAAGGAAAGCTGTGTCAGTCTGAATAAAAATTTAATGAGGGATTGGAACATGCTAGATTAGTACAACACCAGCCTGTTTCACCTCTGGGCTTCTGGGTCAGATTTTGGTACAAGTCAATAGGGATAAAAAGATTTTACTAGGCAATACTTATTTGGACAGTGTTTGGTGAAACAAGTAACCAGTGGAAGCACACTGGACACGAATGCCCAAGCTCGATTTTGGCTGTATCTCCCTGTTTTGGTGGAGCTTCACTGACTCCCCATTAAGGGTTGGATAGAAAAGCTGTTAGTTAGTTCGATAGATAGATATATAGATATTATGTGAAATTTAAAACGCTAGTGCCTTGTATATAAAATTATTCATAAATTGACTAGCAATGAAATTGGTTACCTTTTGCACCGTTACCTTCCAAGAACCCTGAGAGCTAGTGAGCAAGATCTACTTGAAATATCATCATTTGCAACAGTTGCAAAGCTCTCCAGTTTTTTTTTCAGTGACTGATCCACAACTATGGAACATCCTGCTTTTGGATTTGCAAAAAGAGCTTTTTTTTTATCATGCCATAGAAGAAAGCCTCGAGTCTCCTTTCAGACTGTCCCTATTCTTGAATTATGATGGCACAACACTTTCATGTTTTTTTTCCTAACAGTAAGTATTTTTCTGCTTTCATGTGTGTTACGTTGAACACCGCCTGATATGTAATGATTGGCAGAAATTTAAAAAAATAAAATAAAAATGAAACGATCAAGACTTTCTCTTTGGTTCTTCACAATTATGGATTCTGCATGTTTATACCAAGTCCCCGGGATTTCAGTTACTGCTTTTGTCTTCATTGCCTGCCCTACTCTGCCCTACTACTACTACTACTACTGAGCATTTGTATAGCGCTACAAGACGTATGCAGCGCTGCACAGACGTGTAAGAAACAGCCCGTGCTCATCAGAGCTTACAATCTAGTGTCAGACGGCTGCCTAGGGTGAGAACTTACACAATCTTGACGATGCATATATTCATATGATTCTTGCAAGGTATTGTGGGTAAGGTAGTTCTTTCACTCCCAAACACAGCTGAAGACAATAATTGAGTTGTGATACCAGTGGTAAGGCCAATAAAATACTTCTTTTATTGATGGGGTTTAATTCACCCAGCACAAATATGCTTGGTAGCAATATAAATGAGGTTACTTGCTTGCAGTGTTTAAATGGATAACAAAGTCACAAAGCAAATCAGAAAACAACCTTCAACTTGTCAGGCAATTAGCTAATGTTTTCTTAGCAAATAATTACCAAATACAAAGGCACAAAGAAATGAATAAACTTTGTTTGTTAGGTTAACTTCTGCTTATTTTCCACGCAGATCCCAGCAGTGATTCTCCCTTGCTCACACACACAATCAGGTGCAGCTTTAATTACTATCAATTGACCAGCTGAAAGCCTTTAGCTGGCTGGCTGCTACTGTGTGAACCCAAATCCTGCTTTAAGAGCTGTTTGCAGTGGAAATAAAGAACAAAGTTAGGTTTCTCTGTGATGGCTGATGTGTTTGCTCACAGAAAGCTAGCAATAGCATTTAGATAGAGAACAGTCCATGTAATGAATAGTTTCATCTGCTGTATCTCCCCCTTCATCAATCAGCATAGGGTCACTATCATACATTGGCACAGACGAGTCTTTCATTAAGGCACTATCATGAGAATGCTTATTCCCTTGCTGCCATTCTCTATTATAGATAGGGTCTGGATCAGTGTTCATACCTGAGCCTCTCCTGCTATCATAATTCCTCTCTGTATAGCCTGGCCAGTATGTAATCCAATTCTGATGTCCAGCCTTCCAATCTTGATCCCTGGACACTGGATCTCCTCTCACATACCTTCTGGCCTTGGTCTGAAAGTCCCTTCCACGTGCAGTCTTCTCTCTTCCAGGTAGCCACTGGTGATTCCTATCTCTGCCATTCCATTCCTCTGGCTGACTCCAGTCCAATGGACTCTGCTGGCATTTGGAATACCTCCCAGTATAGGTACTACCTTGGATTCTCCCAGACCTTCCAATGGCCTTTCTTCTCTTCCTTCCAGAGAGTTTCCTTCTTTCTCTATCCGCTTGGCTTGGCTTCTGTTTCTCCAGGTGATGCTTAAACCTGTAGCTGGGCTGGAGCTTGTAGCCGTTGCTGAAGCTCTCCCTGAAGCTCTTTCTGTAGCTGTTATCTGTCGAATAAGCTCTATTCTTATTCTGTCCTAATGTGTGCTCCTCCCTAACACAGCGCAGCTGTGTTGAATCAGGCCCTGCCCTTTGAGATGAGTGCTTAGGGATTACCTCATAGCTCTCTTGATTGCACACACGTTTTCTCACTTCAGCCCCTCTCATGGCTGCTGGAAACCTGGTGCATTCTGGGACTGGTAGTCTTTTATGTGAAAACTCTGTTTTCTTACTTCTACCAGAACTGACAGGTTGCTTGTTCAGAGTCACATCATCTTTTCTATAGCTCCTACCTGAGCTATGATAAGCTTCCTTATCACACTAGTTGACAGACAACACAAGGGAAACATAAGGAGATCAGGTGAATTAGGATCCAAAAGCAGCAGTGAAGAGGTGTCCTGCCCTGTATCCACTACCCTTTCAGTAAAGAAACACTAGATCATGGGAAAACCCAAAGAGACTAGCCACAAATAAACCTGGAAAAGACAAAAATTAAGATTTTTCCAGGAAGGACCAAAAGTCTCCAGTATTTTTATAGTCAACTCCGTAATCAAACTCTGGAATTTGTTGCCAGAAGATGTAGTGAAAGCTGTTAGTGTACGAAGTGCAATCAAAAAGTATCCAGACTTGTACAACACCACAAGACGTATAACACTGGCAGTTACTGCACTCTGTCTCCTTCAGAGTAGCCCCCTTTGGATAAAACACACTTCCTCCAGCATTCCTGCCACTTCAGGAAAAAATTATGAAATGCCTCTTTTGTTAACAAATTTTGCTTAATGGTCTCCAAGTCGTCAAATTTCCTTCCTTTCAGTAGTAGTTTCAGTTTTGGAAACAAGAAAAATACAGAGTGCGAGGTCAGGTGACTACAGAGGCTGACAGACTTGCTCCATTTGGTGTTTGGCCAAGAATTACTGGACAAGATGTGATGCATGTGCTGGGGCATTATCGTGATGAAGCAACCATTCACCATTCCTGTGCAACTCTGGCCTCTTTCAACAGAGCTGCATCTCTCAAACGAGTCAGAACTTGTCCGTAGTACTCCTTATTGATGGTTTGGCCTTTTGGAGCATACTCATGATGAACAATATCAGGGTAATCAAAGAAAACTGTAAGCATGACCTTGACATTGCTCCTCATCTGATGGGTTTTCTTGGATCTAGGAGAGAGTTTGGAGTCTTACATTGTAAGAACTGAGCCTTAGTTTCCGGGTCATAACCATAAACCCATGTAATAATCTTTTTGATGAAATCCGAGTCACTTTCAACGCATTCCAACAACTCCCTGGCTGCAGACAATCTTCTTTTTGGTCAGGGGACAGGAGTTTCAGCACAAATTTTGCAGACATGTCTCCCAAAATGGATGTCCATGTCCTCAGCAAGTTCCCCGATAGTCAATCAATAATTTGAGCGTATTGTGGCATTCACTGCTTCAACTTTGTCTTCATTCATGCTCGTGGATGGCCTTCCAGAACATTCATCACTGTCAACACTTTGGCGGCCCTCTTGGAAACATTTGTACCAGTCATGAACTCGAGCATGACTCATGCATTTATCACCATAAACTTGTTGTAACTTGTCATAAGTCTCTTTGCATGAATCTCCAAGTTTCTGGCAGAATTTAATGCAAAATTTGCTGTTCAATTTTTTAAATTGTAAATCTGACAAACTGCTTTTACATGATACCAAACATGTGATTAAAAAAAAGTGTGCAGGGGTACTGCAGCCATGCTACACTCTGCTCATGCAGAGTACATAACTAGGTCACTGCATACTTAATAGCATCATAATGCGATGTATTGTTTTATAGCTACACAACAAGTCTCAATACTTTTTGATCACACCTTGTAGCTGGGTTTAAAAGAGGTTCAGACAAGTTTCTACAGGAAAGGTCCATAAACCATTATTAAAGTGGACCGGGTACTTATGACCTGGATTGGCCACTGTTGCAAGCAGGGTACTGGGTTTGATGGACTTTTGGTTTGATTCAGTATGGCATATCTTACGTTCTGGCAATACACACTGAGAGGCTAATGCTTCAGAACAGGGCTGAGTTATATGTGGGGATGTAGTGCTTAATAAGCAGAGGTTGTTGCAGAGCTGAGTTATATGTGGAGAAACAGCATTGTATGAGCCGGGAGGAGGGAGGTGGCAAGGGGGTGCTGACAGGCAGTTCTGTGGAACAATAAAAGCTGTGTAGGAGCAGATACACATAAAATGTAAGCAGATGGAGCATGTTTTATAAACAGGTCCCCTAGGTTGAAAGGCAAACTAGGTGCCTATTTTGGCCTATTCTATCAAGACAAGATAGGTTCTTTTGCATCTTGATAAAATAGCCTCACAAATGCAGCAGAAATTGAGGCTAAAACACTAGTGCACATTTACACCTACTCAGGGATAGGTGTAAAATAAGCCACGTGGTAATCTATGACTGCCAACCCCTTACTCCTCCTATAACTATAGCTACCCATACTTAATCTCAGACGCATAAAGAACAGCCTTCTCTTCTCCCACCCAATAATACATTTACTTTAGGTATGTAATTATTGTAAAATAGTTCTTTGTAAATATGTCGATTGCAAACATGTTCCACTAAATGTTTTTAAAAAGTTTAATGTAATTGTTCTGTTCTTTGTAAACCGCCCTTGATCGATGGAAGGGGCGGTATAAAAAACCCACCTAAATAAATAAATCTAAAAGGATGATGGATGGCAAATTCCTGAAATTGCAGCAAACTATACATTCAAGCATCTTAGCTAGAAAGAGAAGACTAGATATAGAGTTCTAGCAACTAGAGAGGGAATGATCAGATGCCATCTTTAAAACTGGCTGAATGCAGGCCCTCTAAGTTTAACAGCATTGCGCCCGTTGTTAGGAAAAACTGTACCATGTGCAGAAGATCATCATTCCTGCTTTAATCATTTTTAACCAACTTGTGGGACAGGGATCTAATACAGAGGCAGTCACACTTAAGGTAGTCACAATCCACAAGAGATCCTCCTTACAACACCGCATATGCCTTGTAGTGCTTTATAAAATGATTAGTAGTCATAGTAATAGTAGTCACTTCCTGGAAAACTATCCATTGCGCAAATAAAGACTTGTGTTCAGGCGCAGCCACCTCTATATTTTTATATAATTCTTGAATTTTATTTTCAAAATAGCATGCTATTAATTCAGGACAAGTCCTGTTGAGGACCAGGTTCTGTACTTTCGTATGTTAAAACGTTCAACAACCTCAAATAATTCATCATGCAGGGGAACATCAAGGCAGCATGCTCTGGGCCGTACGGCTGGGTTGTGCTTCAGTAGAGGAGGTCCCGCGGCTAGCAGTGCATCTGGTTGGCAGCTTAGTGGACGACTCCTGCTGACATCATCTGGAAGGAGGTCCCCCTTTGGTGCAACGAGAGAGCAATGTCGTGGACTCAAGAGAATATTTTCTTGTAAGGTATTGTTTGGTGGTTTTATTTGGTGGGTTTGGTGTTGCTGTTATGGGGGAAGCACAAAGCACAGCTCACTACTAAGCCTTTTTTAGGGCCCCCGACTGATAAAGTGGTTGGTCCTTTGGATTGCCATTTGGTCGCTGTTGGCCCCTTTCAGTCATCAATAGAGGGAGCCTCTCTCAATCCAGCAGAAAGGACTCCGCTGTCTCCGCCTAATCCCTTGTTGTCCTCTACAGGGGTATTCGATGCGTCTGATGCTTTGGTTCCTAGCCGTAGTTTGTTTCATCTCACCAAGCCTGTAGCTCTTCCAATAGAGACACGAAAGAAAGAGGACCCCTCTCATGATATTACTTTAAAAGATTTATGGCCATTGTTATCAAATATTGATGTGAAGCTGTCCTTAACAGTTTCCTCTCTTTGTGAATTTTCTCAAGAAACAAACAGTTAAGTCATTGCAAGACTTAGATACTAAGTTTGTGGGTTTGGTTGGAACGGTTACTAAATTAGATGGCCAATTGCAGTTTTTGCAACAGACTAGTATCTTTTCTATTAAAGATTCCTTGTCTTTACATTACAAATTAGAAACTTTGGAGAATTTTTCTCATGTTAGTAATTTGAGATTTATAAATTTTCCTGTGACACACTTGCTGTCTCCTGAGATTCTGTTAGATAAATATTTGAGAGACATTCTCCAGATATCCGATGTGGTTCCTGTACCCTTTAATTTCTTTATAGTAAGTTGGGTTAATTTTGTTTTGTTGTTCCTATAATGTGGGCTAATACATGGAACTTTTTTGGAAGTCTTGTGTGATTTTCTTTATGTAATGATTCTGTTGATTTCTTTGTACATATTTGTTTTTGTAAATTTGCAAAACTTTAATTAAAAATAAATAAATAAAATATAATTCATGCAGTCAATTTAAAGCAAAGTGCAACTGCCTAAAAAAGTGTTGTTTCTTCCATTTCTAAGTAAGTTTGGTACTCATTCAACAATCGCATATACTCCTTTTTCGTCATGTCATTCTTTGTACAACGCCAATGTCTTTCTACCCTACGCAGTGATCATTTCTTGGCCCCAGGTTTGGGGTTATACCATGGTGTGCTATATTTTCTCGTAAGCGTACCTGCCCCTGTGGGCCCAAGTGCTACTTTGCTGATGAAATTTTGTCAGACAACCACCAAGATGTCCAAATCATGAGCAACAGAGTCTAGAATTTATGTGATAACAAGCAAGGCTTCTTTATCAAACGAGCTGTAAAGCTGTGGTGAATAAACTGACACATGAGATTTACATTACATTACAATCTGACTAGGGAACCAGTTCAATATGAAGGGGAATAGATGAATGAACATTAATTGTTATGCCACAGAGATTGAGTAAATCAAGGATGCCACCCTACTTCCAGTGTTGCCAGAGCATGAATTGCTAAATAAACCAACTTCCCAATTAAAATGAGCAGGGTCTGTTTCCTCCATCTGACCACATAAGTTTAAATTTGGAAAGCAGTCTTACTACACGCATCTAATTTATAAATAATTAATTGTCAGACAGTGATTCTCAATGCTGAAATATGTGCAAAGGAATATTTAAGTTCTTCAAACCTGATCATTTGAGGCTTTGGATTCCTCTTTTTCCCCCAGATCACAAACGTTTCACCAAGATGTTTCTCACACATTGGATGAATCTCATCATCCAAGCCAATATCCTCCACACAGGCAGACAGAGCTAGGTCCATTTGCAGAAGCCACTGCTATTGTCACTTAGAGAACAGTATCGGAAAAGATGCAGGCTGTACAGGTCTGGAGGAAGGACAGATGCTGAATCCTAGGAACTGTCCCCTTATGACAAAAGCTTTTCACTTCTGCATAAGATTTCAGTACCACAAATGGCAGCTTAGTCCCTTAATGCCTAACAAGAGCCGTACCAATTGTAATGAATCTCCAAGGAAAAATACTCATTGGATGGCTCAGTTTAGATTTGACCTCATTTGGAATACAATTACTCCCAGCTTTACAGAAATGAATGCCATGTTCCAAGTTCAAGAAGAAACAAAGGCAACATAACAGCGCACTCCATTGATTTGTCTGATCCACTCCAAAACTACTTAAGAGAATTTAGTTCTTAAGGTTGAAGCATGTCATGGAAATGTAATCTTCTACTTTCTTAAAGCAGAAAAATCATGTTCAGTCATGTGTGTACTGTAGCAATTTCTTCTTAACTGACAAAACAGCACTCTTTAAATATAAGCCTTGTTAACAGCAAACATGCACAGGAAGAGGGTTTTCTCTCTCAGTACTGCAATTAGCAGATTGCTTGGCAACTGCTTCCTCAAATGTTGCAGGCTATTACGAACATGACAGGATAACCTAGAGCACCCTGCAAAGGAGCAATTATATTTGCTAATCCTACTGTCTCAAAAATATTTCATTTTTAAACATTAAAGGAAACATTAAAACTTAACTCAGCACCCAAACTGTATTTACTCACTTCCTTTCCAAATATCATGACATCAGAGTTGCCAAATTCTAAGAACTGTTATGCTTAGAACAAGTTCCCTCACTGTGGTCTTCACTTACATAGGACAGTAAAGTATTTAAAATCCATACATGAATGTCAAACATTAATTTATATAGATGTTTTTCTCACCCTACATACACAGTTGGTGTCTTTTGAAAGGGTAAATGACTGGCAGTGACGTGGCTGCTACAAGCATCCACTGTAAAAAGGCACTTATGGTACATGCAAGCTTCTGTATTAGATGGTCAGCATAGGTCAGGGATCTCTTCCCTCACCCTCAGTATGAGAAGGGGATTCTCTCTCTGAGCTGCAAGAGCATAGGAGAGTCAGAACAGGCTGAAAGTTCCCTCCCCAGGATCCCAGAGAAAACTTCAAACAAAAGAAACATAAAAATTATCATTTTATGATTTTGAGAGTTTTCATTTTGTTTTTCTTAATCTGTTTATTGGTACAAGAGTACAGCTCCATCCAAATACAAACAAATAAACATGTAAACCACTTAGACTTTTAGATTTGCGGTATATAAAATGTAGCTAAATAAATAAATAAAAAAAACAAATGAAGGATATACTGATCCTAGGAGAGTTTCAATTTGTAATTCATATCTTATCAGAGTACTCTACTACCGTGCTGTGGTCTGGTTCATGTGACATCTTTATGTCTAAAGAACATTTTAAAAAATGCTGTGTTTTTTTTAAAGGGAGACTTAAAAATATCCTTTCTAGGGCTCTATTCGTTTTCTTTCCAAAAGAACTGGGGTGGTCTTATATAAGCAAGAACCACACTTAAAAATTATGACTGATTTTGTTGGGTTAGAGCTACTTAACACAGCTCCATTTTTCTGTACACTGTATATTATTATTTATTTTTCCCTCACATCACACTAATCTGGTAATTTTATACAGTATGATATACATGTGGAAAAGAGCTTTTATATAACACTATGGAGGTATACACATGAAAAAGCAGGCATATGAAAAGCCTAACTATTTTTTTTTTTAATACTTTATTTAAGTCCACCATAAAGTCCAGACATATAACAACAGACGACACCCCGGGGAGGGTTTACTCTTCACCCCCCCGGGAGCCAACAAAAAGATAGTACAAAGGGCAGGCATTTTACAGTATCTCCCAACCCCCCTCCTCCCACCCCCCACCCCTCACCCACCAACCCACCCTCACTCCATTACCCACTGCAGAAACCAATTGTCATCAAGAACTGTAAAGCAACTACCGCCTACCCACTTCCTAGGTCCGCAGTCAGTCAACTCCCCCCTGGAGGGTGGCATTACGGCTGTGGGGTCCTAGCTGCTGGATATATGGCTCCCATGTCGACATAAAGACTGTCCAACGCCTGGCACTGCCCCGCGCCATCCAACGCTCCGTTAGCATTAATTGATGAAAATTATTCCGCCATTCACTAAAAGTGGGCAGTTGGCGTTCCCGCCATAAACGAAGAATCGGCCCTTTACCCACCAGACAGGCCTTCCGCACAAGCAAACTCTCACCGGCTTTCACAGGTCCAGGGGTCGGCAACTGATCCAGTGCAACAAATAGTCCCGTCCAATGAAGCCTTCGCTGAAGCAGCATGCAAAGGAATTTGCATATCCGAACCCAATATGCCCGTACTCCCCGACAGCCCCACCACATGTGTAAGAGAGTAGCCAAGGGCTCCGAACAGCGTGGGCAGGAGCCATCCGTGTCCAACCGACTGCGCAGCGCCCGCCTTGGTGAAAAATGAGCCCTCGTCACGCACTTTAAATTGGATCTCCCGCCAGCGTGCTCCTTGAACTAGTTGGCTAATCCGTTTCAAATGCCGTCAGTACCAATCCCGGCTGTATGTCTACACCCAATTCAGTCGCCCAAGCTCTCTCGACTCCACTATAATCAGGGAGGGAGCGATACCGCTCCAGACTGCGTTTCAAATTAGAAATCGACGGCGGGTGTTCCTCTCCCAACTGGAAGAATTCCAAAATATGGGCCGATCGTTCAACCTGCAGCGCTTCGCGCGGCAGTGCGGCCACATAGTGGGAAATTTGTATGTAGGCAAAACAATGCGAGTCGGGGAGATCGTATTCCCGACTGAGCATTCGGAATGACTTACAGTTTCCCGCTTGGTCCACCAAGTGTCCTATCAACCGGATACCCCGTATCCGCCAGTCCCGAAACACTGCAGTCGTGGATCCTGGAGTGAATTGGGCATTACCCTGCAGCGGCAACCAACAAGACACCTTCCACGTTTCCTGCCAATATTGGTTAAGTAATTGCCATGTGCGTCGGGCCGAGTCCATTAACGGACTCTGCCGACTAGTAGCCGTGAAGTCCGTAGACGTGCCGTGCAAAAACGCCAGGAGAGTCACAGGGGCCACCAAACACTCCTCTAAAGACCTAGGCGTGTAGACTTCCGTCCCCCCAAGCCAATCCCCCAAATGTCTGGCTTGACAAGCCAATGCATAAGTCTTCAAGTCGGGAAGGCCCATACCACCCTCTCGCCATTTGCCAAGGAGACGATTCCATGCGACCCGCGCCCGTTGCCCCCTCCAAAGAAAACGCTTAATCAAAGTCTCCATTTTACACAAGTCCCGTCGGAGCAACCAGACCGGCAGGGTCTGCAGCCAGTACAAAATTCTGGGTAGAACTATCATTTGGACTGCCGCTATCCTCCCTAAGCCTAACTATTTTTAAGGGATTTGGGGTTTTTTATAATTTAGTATTTACAGTAGCTCATGCCTTTCCAATAGTTGTTCAGGCATATTGAAATCACCTTTTAGTAGCACTTCTCCTTCATGGCAATACTGTGCATGTCTTCTATTAAATCTCTGTCCACTTCTTCTCCCTGTGAGGGGGATCTAGAAACATAGAAACATGACGGCAGAAACATGGCCCATCTAGTCTGCCCTTCCATATCAACCACTACAACAGCCCCTTCTTCCCTTTAGTGATCCTTTGTGTTTCTCCCATGCTTTTTTGAATTCAGATACTGTTGTCATCTCTACCACCTCCATTGGGAGACTATTCCACGCATCTACCACTCTTTCCGTAAAGAAATATTTCCACATATTACTCCTGAATCTATCCCCTTTCACCCTCATCCTATGTCTCCTTGTAGCAGAGCTTGCTTTCAATCAAATGAGGCTCTCCTCCTGTGCATTTATGCCACGGAGGTATTTAAACATCTCAATCATATCAACTCTATCTCGCCTTTCCTCTAAAAGTATTCATATTAAGATCCTTAAGTCTGTCCTCATATGCTTTATGATGAAAACCACTAACCAGTTTAGTAGCCATCCTCTGTACCGACTCCAACCTCTTTATATCCTGTTGAAGGTGCGGTCTCCAGAATTGTACACAATACTTTAAATGAGGTCACACCAAAGACCTATACAGAGGCACTATCACCACCTTTCTTCTGCTGGCCATTCCTCTCCCTATGTGTTTGGTGGCTCATAGTATCTCATGATATTGCTAATTCACACATTTACATTAATCAGGCAAGTTAATTTAACCAAAATAAAGAATTATTTAAAATCGGTCTTTTCTTGCTCACAAGATAAAATGTATGCTATTACTAAACAAGTTGAAAAGTGCATACGTATAGTGTGACAAAACAGCGTGTTTCCTCTTCCACCCCCAGATATGTACGAGTTTGCAAATGGAGGAAGAGATCAAAGAGAGATGATAGCGTGTCTTATTGTAGCAGGGGCTGTATGAGGCATGTTTAGACAGAAATATATAGATAAAAACAGTTGCAGTATATCATCAGATAGCAAATGTCTTTGTGTGGTGCAACAGTGGTGTGCCTGTCTGTGTATGGGATGGGGCGGTTTGTGCCTCTGTGTGGTTGGGGTGCAGGGCTGAGGTGTGTGTGTGTGTGTGTGTGCGCTGCAGAGGTGGGATGCGTGTGTGTGGGTGTGAATGTCAGCGTGAGTAAACACAGAAACATAGAAATATGATGACAGAAAAAGACCATATGGCCTATCTAGTCTGTCCTTCCATATCAACAACTACAACAGTCCCCTTTTTTCCCTTAGAGATCCTCTGTGTTTGTCCCATGCTTCTTTGAATTCAGATACTGTCTTCATCTCTACCACCGCCACTGGGAGACTATTCCACGGATCCACTACTCTTTCCGTAAAGAAATATTTTGGCATATCACTCCTGAATCTATCTCCCTACACTCTCATCCCATGTCCCCTTGTAGCAGAACTTGCTTTCAATTGAAAGAGGCTCTCCCCCTGAACATTTATGCCACGGAAGTATTTAAACATCTCAATCATATCACCTCCATCCCACCTTTCCTCTAAGGTGTACATATTAAGATCCTTAAAGTCTGTCCTCATATGCTTTATAATGAAGACCACTAATCATTTTAGTAGCCACCCTCTGCACCGACTCCATCCTGTTCACATCCTTTTGAAGGTGCAATCTCCAGAATTGCACACTATACTCCAAATGAGGTCGCACCAAAGACTTATACAGAGGCATTATCACCTCCTTTTTTCTGCTAGCCATTCCTCTCCGTATGCACCCAAGCATCCTTCTAGCTTTTGCCGTCGCCTTTTCTACCTGTTTAGCTACTTTAAGATCATCAGACACAACCATGCCTAGGTCCCGCTCTTCTTTAGTGGACATGACCTTACATTTTTTAACATTAAAACCCAGCTGCCAAATTCTAGACCATTCTTCAAGCTTAGCTAGATCCCTCCTCATGTTATCTACACCTTTCTAGGTGTCTACTCTATTGCAGATTTTGGTATCATCCGCAAAGAGGCAAACCTTACCCGACAGCCCTTCCGCTATATCACTAACAAATATGTTAAAAAGAATCGGACCAAGGACAGATCCCTGGGGCACACCACTGGTAACATCCTTCTCCTCAAACTGAGCTCCATTTACCTGTACTCTTTGTCGCCTCCCACCCAACCAATTTCTAACCCAAGCAGTAACTTTAGGGTCCATCCCTAGGGTGCTCCATTTGTTTATAAGTCGTCTGTGAGGAACAGTGTTAAAGGCTTTACTGAAATCTAAATACACCACATCTAGGGCTCTCCCTCGGTCCAACTCCCTGGTCACCCAGTCAAAGAAATCAATCAGATTTGTCTGACAAGACCTGCCTCTGGTGAATCCATGCTGCTTCGGATCCTGTAATCCGCTGGACTCCAGAAACCTCACTATTTTCTCTTTCAGCAGCGTTTCCAATAATTTACTCACCACTGAAGTTAAACTAACTGGCCTATAGTTTTCAACCACATCCTTACTTCCGCTTTTGTGTAAAGGCTTCACATTAGTCTCTCTCCAGTCCTTTGGCACCACTCCCAACTCCAACGAGGCATTGAAAAGGTCAGCCAGTGGAGCTGCTAGAACGTCCCCAAGTTCCCTCAGTATTCTAGAGTGTGTCCCATCGCTTTGTCTTCTTTAAGTTGAGCTAGCTTCTCACGAACACAGTCTTCTGAAAATTGTTCAAGATGTCCCTCATTGCTGTTCCTGTTTGTGGGTGTTTTCTGAGGTCCTGCTCCTGGTTCTTCATCTGTGAACACAGAACAGAAATATTTGCTAAGCAATTCCGCTTTATCCTTATCAGCTTCTACATATTCCTCCCCTTCACCCTCGAGTCTGACAATACCACTTTTGCCCTTCCTCTTCTCACTAACATATCTGAAAAATGTCTTATCCCCCCATTTTATTGCATTGGCTATTTCCTCCTCCTTTTGAATCTTTGCCTTCCTGACTACTCTGCTAGCTTCTCTAAGTTTTTCCAAATACAGATACCTGTCTTCCTTTCTTCCTCTCTCTGTGATCTCTTGTATTTCGTGAAGGCCTCCCTCTTTTTCTTCACTTTTTCAGCTACTTCTTTCGAAAGCCATAGTGGTCTCCTTTTCCCTTTATTTACCATTTTAACAAAAAGGTTGGTTGCCCTTAAAATATTCCCTTTCAGTTTTGCCCACTGTTTTTCTACATCCCCCAGCTGTTCCCATCCCACTAACGACTCCCTGAGGTATTAGCCCATCTTGGCAAAGTTAGTCTTCCTAAAGTCTAAGACCCTCACCTTTGAATGGATTCTAACAGCCCTAGTCCTAATACTGAACCACACCATCTGTTGATGACTGAATGCAAAATGATCTCCCACAACATCAGAAACACTTTCACCGTTGGTAAGCACCAAGTCCAGTATGGCCCCACCACGTGTGGGGTCTGTTACCAACTGCTTGAATAGTTCTCCCTGTAGAGAATCCAGGATCTCTTTACTTCTAGATGATATTGCAGCAGGAATGTGCCAATCAACATCTGGCATATTGAAATCTCCTATCAGTAGCACTTCCTCTTTCCTAGCAATGCTGCGTATGTCTTCAATTAACTCTGTCCACCTCTTCCTCTTGTGAGGGAGGTCTGTATATCACACCAATGCAAATAAATTTCTCTTTCCCTCTTTCTAGTTTAACCCACAATGCCTCCTCTCTCCCTTTTAAGCTCTGTAATTCCAAAGCTTTAATAGTAGTTTTTACATATAGTGCCACTCCTCCTCCCCTTCCTCCTACTCTGTCCTTTCTGAATAAAGTATAGCCAGGTATAGTTACATTCCAATCATGGTTTTCTGTGAACCATGTTTCGGTAACTGCCACTAAATCCAAGTCAGCCACTCCCACTAAAGCTTCAATATCAGGGATCTTATTTCCCATGCTACGGGCATTTATACACACCTTTCCCTATGTTACCCCTGTTACCCATTTCCAAAAAGGTATTTAATATATCACCTACCTGGGGGCTTTCTTCACCCATCCCCAATGAATCTAGTTTAAAGCCCTCTTCAGTAGATTAGCCAGTCTACTACCAAAGACGCGTTGACCTTTCTTGGACAGATGGATGCCATTTATGCTCTGCAACCCTTGGGGTAGTGTGAAGGTGCAGTGCCTGTATATATGTGGTGTGGAAGCGAGGTGCCAGTGTGCGACTGTGTGGCTTGAGTCAGTAGTCAGGCTCCTTCTCTAGCCCTATTCAAATACAGACTCAAACCTCACTTTGAGGCTGCTTTTGGATCCCAATGCCCCTCATTCTCTTGTTCGCCACTTGTGTGTAGCCTACCATACTCCGGTCCCCAGTTTTGTGATGTGGTTAGTCTTAGATTGTAAGCTCTGAGGAGCAGGGGGTGTCTCTTACATCTATATGTACAGTGCTGTGTATGTCTTGTAGCATTCTATAAATGATTAGCAAAAGCAGTGCAGAGGTGGGGTGTGTGTGTGTGTGTTGCGGAGGTGGGGTACCTGTTTGTGTGTGTTGTGGTATGGGGGTGGGGTATCCATTTTGTATGTTCGGGGGGGGGGGGAGAGGGATGCACCTTTCAGTTTATACACATTGGAGGTCATTCAGTACAGCAAATAGCAGGGATGGACATCTGGATTGGATGACCATCCCTGCTATTCGCTCCCGTGCCAGTCCCGGCTAATACCTCCCCAACGAACAGCTCATTTGTATGGGGAGGCTTAGACAGGGGCAGGAGGGGACATTACTGAGGCGGAGAATGGGCGGGCCGCAACTCCGGATGTATAGGGATGATTCCGAGGCTGGCCCTATACATCCGGAGTTACACTATCAAAAATAATTATCCTCAGGGAGCCAAAATATCGAAAAACCAAAAGAAAAAAACTCCCAACTCTACTCTCAAAACAGGAAACACAAAAAAACAGATCCTCCATTTATTTTTCCTGTTTTGAGAGTAGAATTGCGAGGTTTTTCTTTTGTTTTTTTCCTATACATCCGGAGCCATGAACATGGACAAGGGACTTATTCCACCGCAGAGCTGGAATAAGTCCCCCTGGAAGTCGGGGGATCATGCTGCCGGGCCCGCAAAAACAGGTAGGAAGTGGAGGAAGATCCCCGCAGCTGGACCTTGGCCACAGGAGGCCAGATCGAGGGTCCGGCTGTAGGGAAAGAAGATAATCTGCGGTGGCCGGCATTTGCGGCTCCTGAATGGAGCCACTGTGGCATAGCGATGGGATGCCATGGCACTGCGACTCCATTCAGGAGCCCGACTGAGGTAGCCAAGGATCTGCTGTAAGTGCAGGCCGACCAGAATCAGGGCCCGGCCTGCACTTTCAGACCATTGACCAGATTCTGATCCTGTGGGCACATTTAGCCCCCGCAGGATCAGAATCGGGTCTAGCTTTGGGCGTCCTGTTTCTGGTCGGCCGCACAAGGGGCTGGACGGCCAGATCAGAATATGCCTTGTGTTCTTTATTCCCATGTATTCATCCTTTAACCTCCAACCTCTATCCTGTTGATCCAACTCTCTTTTCCCCTTACAGACTCTCTCCCCTTCTCCGTCCCCCCCTAGCACTCCCACACCTACCATCCATACCCTCATCCTTTTTTTTTTTTTTAACTCATTGCTGCAGGCTATGATTAAAGCCATTCTCTTCTCTTCTGCCTGTGGGAGATGAGATCCCTTCAGGCAGACAACTGAGGTCTTCCCCTAGTCTTTTAGCCTTGCATGCTTATTAACATCTGCATGGATCCTCCTCCCCTCTTCCTCAATCAAGACCCCTCCAGACCCCAGTAGACACCCAGCCTCCGCTGAAGTCACCTCCCCAGACCTTTTCTCCACCCCTTACAGGAGTCATCCCGCTCTTGACTCCTCCAAACCAATCCTTCACCCTTCCCAAAGCCCCTCCCCCCCACCTGCTGGTAGGTCCCCCTCAGCCTACCTTTTCAATCCTCGGTGATCTAGCTGGTATAGGGTAGAAGTGATCCTCATTCTCTCCTGTCTGGTTCTGAGTTTCAAAATGACGGCTTGTGATCCTTAGCAATAATCTTGCGGCATTACCATTGGGGGTCATGCTGCCAAAGCCTATCCCCAACCTCCTTTCATACACACCTATCTACAGTTTTCTGTAACTTGGTCCCTTCTTTTTACAACCCACACAGATTCCCTTTCACAACCCCCCCCCCCACACCTAGCCACTCCCTTTCTCAGAGGACATCTGCCCCCAGCCCATTTTAAATCCCCTCCTATGCCACGCCAGGTCAGCAGGAGGGAGGGGGAGCAGGTGCAGCACCTCAGGCTGCATCCTTCCCAAATACCACCTGGGGCCTGACTGCTGCTTTGAACAGCATGGGATACGTATACCTGTGTGGTTTAAAGCAGCTGATGGGCCTCGAGCAACAGATTGGAAGAAATGCCTGGCAGGATCAGCACAGGAATGAGGGAGAGAAGTTCCTTACACACATTCAGTAAGAAGCAGCCACCTCCCTGACCCAACCAGGTTCCCAGTCTCCCATGACAATTCTGTCACAGACCAATTCGACATGGAGAGGTAGATTTGTGGCCTCCCCCCCCCCCCCGAAACTGGGGCCTTAATGAAACAAACAATGAGAAGAGGAAGGACTAGGAATAGAACCAAATCATATTATCCAGTATCGAAGACTGATCTTTTTTTTCTGGCCCTACAAAAAAGAAATATCTATACTAGAAAAAGATAACACTCTATAAAACTGAAACAAAGACAATTTTTGGGTTGGGATTGGATCTAGATTTTAGATTACTCACCTTTTACAAATCAGAGCACCAGGTGAGTTACATTCAGGTACACAACTTATTTTGCTCTAAAAGAGTTTGGAAGCAACATAAATAAGGCCTTGTTCCCCATCTTGGTCATGCTCTAGGCATTAGCCATATCAAATCCACTTTTCTGCTCCATGTGACAGCTATGCGTGCACAACTAGTGCAACTTGGTGAAAGAACTGGGACAGAATCACACACCTTTTGTTAATAAATGAGCTAATCTTGGATTTGTATAAGTCATGAGTTATGCTGAATAGAGATGTCTTTCCCTGATCAAAGAAAAGTACAGGCTATGAAGAGCTTTTTCAATTTAGTAAAAATGTCCAGAATCATATGTATCTTCATGCAGCGTGACATTGTGCTCAAAAACAATCAATCAGACTTCTGCATTTTAGCCACACAAAAGGTAGAAAACTGAAAAACAAAATAACCAACTTCTAAATCTTGACTCATAAAAAGAAGAGAGGGAATATGAGTGAAAAAATTTACATTAGCTTTCATTTTTTTTAGTATTTTATTTCATAAACGTTTGCCTCATTTTAGCATATGTTAACATTTTATTTATGTAAAATGTATTACCCACAAGTCCGAATAACTTGTTCCACGTGGTTAACAATAAAACAAACATACATAAAATAATGTGCTCTAACCACAGATAAACAGTGGGGGAGGAAGCGCCTCCTTATGTTCATGTGTCATGTAGCATTCTCAGATACTGAAAAAGCTCATAAATACAGTCATTTATTTCCTTAAACAGTTTCAAGCTGAGGAAAATATATTCTTTACAATAAATTATTTCCTTTACTAACAGCATTGCTTGAAGTTTCTTTAAAGAGGCTAGAAAATCTTCATTGTGAGATGTATCTGTCATTCTTTTAAGTTACTTATTTTAATAAACTTACGGGCCACTTGGTTTGCAGCTTGTCGTGCTGTGAGGGCTTGCGTGCATCAGTGATGCTGAGAGCTAAACTATAGGTAGTTTAACTACTGGCAGGGTCTCTCAAGATGGACAGGTCTCAGCTGAGGTGCCAGACCAAGACAAACCACCCATCTGGGCAGCAGCAGAATGGGACAGTGTTGACGGCGGAGGATCACATTTTTGTGACAACGGCAACAACACCAAACTTAAACTGCGCGGAAGAAAGGCCCGGCAATCTACTTCTGCATCTTGCCATGAAAACCCAATGGATAGTTACAACAAAACAAATTGTGCTATGGTGCTGGAAGATGAGACCCCCAGGTCAGAAGGCACTCTACTAGCTACTAGGGAAGAGCTGAAGACTTTTCAGAGTAAAGCCAGCATTTATGATGTGGTTGGAGCAAAGCCCTCAGGAAGTCTGACTGCTGATGTAGCTGCACATGAAATGAGAGTCAGAAGCTGTAAAGATGCCTTACGCATTGGAACATGGAACGTACGAAGCATGAACCAAGGGAAGTTGGAGGTGGTCAAGAATGAAATGGAACGTGTACAACTTGATCTGTTGGGTGTCAGCGAACTGAAATGGACTGGCATGGGGCACTTTGCATCAGATGATCACATGGTCTACTATGCTGGAAATGAAAGACAAAGAAGAAATGGTGTTGCATTTATAATAAAGAAGAAACTTGCAAGAACTGTAATGAAATACAATGCAGTCAGCGAACGCTTAATCTCTATTCGTCTACGAGGATTGCCTATCAACACAACTATAATTCAAGTATGTGCCCCAACAACAGCTGCAGAAGAGAATGAAATTGAAGAGTTCTATGAACAAGTACAAGCTGAAATTGACAGAACATGCAAAAAAGATATCCTGATAGTCATGGGTGACTGGAACGCAAACGTTGGCAACAAAGAAGGCGGCGAAGTAGTTGGAAAATATGGACTTGGCAACAGAAATGAAGCTGGAGAAAGACTGATAGAATTCTGCAAGACCAATGATCTATTCATCTCAAACACCTTCTTCCAGCAACACAAGCGGCGACTGTACACATGGAGTTCACCCAATGGATTGTATAAAAATCAAATTGACTACATCTGTGGAAGTCAACGATGGAAAAGCTCTGTAACGTCAACAAAGACAAAACCTGGAGCTGACTGTGGTACAGATCATCAACTACTAGTATGCAAACTCAAGCTGAAGTTGAAAAAGAGCAAACCACTCATGAATGCAGCAAAATATGACCTTGAGAATATACCACTGGAATTTAAAGACTGCCTGCAAAATCGATTTGCTGCTTTAGATACAAATAACAGAGCTCCGGAAGAGTTATGGAATGACATTAAGAAAGTTGTGTTGGAAGAAAGCGAGAAGTCTCTACAAAAGGTGAAAAAGCAAAAACGGCCAAAATGGATGACGGAAGAAACTCTGAAAATTGCCCAGAAAAGCAGAGAAGCTAAAGCCAGAGGAGAAAGAAAGACACTCGCAGAACTCAGAGATTTCCAACGTGCAGCAAGACAGGACAAGGAAAAGTACTACAATGACACTTGCAAGGAAATAGAAGCAGAAACTATTAGAGGGAGAACAAGATCGGCTTTCCTAAAGCTAAGAGAGTTAAAGAAAAAGTTCCAGCCTCGAATTGGAATGTTACAAGATGCTCAAGGTTCTATGTTGAATGATGTTGAGCAGATCAAGAAAAGGTGGAAGGAATATACAGAGTTTTTATATGATAAAGATCAAGTGGACCAACAGCCGTTTCAACCTGTACCTTATGATCGGGAACCATTGGTGATGAAAGAAGAAGTTGAAGCAGCATTGAAAGCCTTATCAAAGAACAAAGCACCAGGCATTGATAGCATTCCCATAGAAGTATTGCAGCAATCTGATGCAGCTGTTACCGTACTCACAAGGCTCTGCCAAGAAATATGGAAGACAACATCATGGCCAACTGACTGGAAAAGATCTGTGTTTATACCAATACTAAAGAAAGGTGATCCAACTGACTGTGGAAATTATCACACAATCGCTCTGATCCCACATGTCAGCAAGATTCTACTGAAGATTATTCAAAAGAGACTACAATCATACCTGGAACAAGAACTACCTGAAGTGCAAGCAGGGTTCAGGAAAGGGTGAGGAACGAGAGACATCATTGCAGATGTGAGATGGATCCTTGAAAAGACTAAAGAATACCAAAAGGATATCTATTTGTGCTTTATCAACTATAGCAAGGCTTTTGACTGTGTAAACCATGAGAAACTCTGGACCACATTAAGAAGCATGGGTATACCAGAACACCTGATCGTTCTCTTGCGCAATCTGTACATTGATCAAGAAGCAGCAGTTCGAACGGAACAAGGAGAAACAGAATGGTTTAAAATAAGCAAAGGCTGCATACTTTCCCCCTACCTGTTTAATTTATATGCAGAACAAATCATCAGAGAAGCAGGATTGTATGAAGACAACAGAGGTGTGAAGATTGGTGGAAGACTCATCAACAACCTTCGCTATGCTGATGATACCACATTACTGGCTGAAAGTGAAGACTATCGGAAACATTTGCTTCTCACAATCAAAGAACAGTCTCAAAATGGGCCTGCACCTTAATGTAAAGAAGACAAAGATCATGACAACTGGCATAATCAACAGGTTCATCGTTGAAGGAGAAGAAATTGAAATTGTGAACAACTTTAACCTACTTGGATCAACTATCAATAAAGAAGCAACAAGCAGTCAAGAAATCAGACGACGTATTGCTATTGGCAGAATGGCTATGAAAGACCTAGATAAGATTCTCAAGAGCAGAGATGTCTCTCTCCATACAAAGATTCGACTTGTTCAAGCCATGGTATTTTCAATAACATCATATGGATGTGAAAGCTGGACAGTGAAAAAGACAGAGAGGAAGAAAATTGATGCCTTTGAATTATGGTGTTGGCGGCGAATACTGTGTATACCATGGACTGCCCGAAGAACAAACCAGTTGGTACTAGAGGAGATCAAACCTAAGCTTTCTTTGGACACATCATGCGAAGAGAGAAATCATTAGAGAAAGACATTATGCTTGGCAAGATAGAAGGTCAACGCAAAAGAGGAAGGCCAGCAATGAGATGGATCGATACAATAACAGCAGCTACGGGTACCAGTCTGTCAACAACGAGCCGCCTGACTGAAGACCGAACACAATTTAGGATAGCTATCCAGAGGGTCACCATGAGTCGACTCAGACTCGACGGCACTTAACAACAATAACAACAACGGGCCAATGCAGAAAGACTAGCATACCCTTTGTGCGCAGATAACGCAACTTATATGCACAAGTTCCACCACGCCAAATGCAGAAAAGGACACATGTGTAAACAACAAAAGAAAAGTATTCGCAAATAGCAATCCAAGCATATTTAAATACGCAAATGAGCTGCACGCATTAAAATGAATGCTGATAATGTCTGCACACAATGCAGAGAAATGCGTAGAGGATTACATAGCCAGTAGGAATATCAATATCTCTATGTCTGGTCTGAGGTGACTTAAGCAGCTTGCACGTGTAGGGAAAGACTGTTTCAGGGTATGTTCCAGTGAACAGTTACCTTTGATGTGAAAATCTTCTATGTGTACCTTTCAGTGTATATATAAAAGTTCGGCGTTCTAGAACAAATGTCTTTTGCTTCTTACCCTTGTGCGTTTTTGGACTCACTTATATCATTCTCCTTTTACTGTTAGGCCTCATTGTTTTGAGTGAAATAGTGTGGATTATTATGGGCCGAGTGCCAAAAGAACCTGTATGTCCTATGCACATAACGTGAGCATTTGACGCTTAGCACATGGCCACTTGTAGCGTGCATTTGTGCATGCGTTGGCTCCCCTCCTTTCAACTTTATGCCGTTTTGCGCTTATTTGCATACACACCCTTTGCTACATACTGGCACTGAAGTCTCGTGCTGTTTCATGCTACGAAAACATAAACACAGCTAATAGCGTACAACTTCAGAGTCGGCTTTCTGCATTGGCCTATTAGGGTAATATCTTTTCCTTGAGTCCTGCTATATCAGTCCAGACAAGTAGGTTGTGTTCCACTACCAGCAGATGTGGAGACTGAAGACATTCCAGAGGCTTCTTATGACACCATCATGCTATTACCAGCCTGTGCCCCTAGGACTATAATTCAGTATCAGTACCCAAGTAAATGGTCAGGAATATATGACCTCACACAACCTCAGTGAAGATAAAGTTCAACAGAACAAGAACCATAATTATGTATAGTATCAGCTTCAACAGAAGGCTTGCCAGAAGGGTAAGAGCCTGCAGGGCCAACCACAGAGAATAGCAGACCAAACAAACAGTTTCCAGGGGTGGGTCCTGGACTTATCTAACAGGACTCAAGGAAAGAACATTATCTGGTAAGTAAAATGTCACCTTCCATATCATCCTGCTAGACCAATCCAGATAAGTGGGATGCACTAAATCTACGACTCTACTGGGCAGGAAAAAAGACATGGTAGCTTTTATGACCTTCGAGCCAAAGGCCAGGTCCGTTCAAGTGGCAGTGCTCGGCAAAAGTGAAAAGTGATGCCTACATTGTTGGCCAACAAATGTTTGAAGGTGCAACTGAACTACACTCCTCCCATAAGGAAGCTTGTGTCCGAGTGGAGTGCACATGCAAACCTTCCAGAACCAGTGAGTTCTGTAACAGATATGTGGAGGCAATAGCCAATCTGCCCCTAATCAAGCCAGACTAGTTGGAGTGAATCAAATCAAACAAAATGTTTATAGCCATTATCTAACAAGAAGCTAGGGCAAAATGACATAGGCTGTTTAGGGTCTTTACCCTCCTTTCAGATCAAAGTGACACCTTCTAGGCACATAGAAGGTGGAAGACCTCCCTCTATACCGATAGCATTTACTAACTTTATAAGGGACCCCACTAGCTATTTATAGAATTTGGCAGAGTAATCATCAATCCCGGGGGCCTTCCCATTTGGTAAGCTCTAGATAGCTTATTACTGCTAAGATACCGGGACTTCAGGTGACTGATATATTAAATGTAACTGCTTTGTTAGAGAATTCAGATGCAGAATTGGTTACTTCTGGCACCTGTTGGTCATGTTTGCTCTGGCGTCAGATAGGGAATGGCTCCTTAAAATGTTTTTTAGGAAGAGGAATGTGCCTTTTAAGGGCTGTTTGGTGCGCACCTTTCCTGACCTTGCCAGGGAAACCCAATGACACAGAAGAGAGCTTTTGATTCTGCACCTGCAGGTTTTGCAACTGAGCGGGTATTTTTTTTTTTTTTAATATCCCTGCAAGTGCCTTGTGAAGCTAGAGGGCATTGTCTATATTTATTTTTAATTTTCCATCTCTGTTGATTTCTGTTTTGAATACTCGGGGGTCCATGGGTATGGGGTCCGCCAGTTGTTCTAAGAACATAAGATATGCCATACTGGGTCAGACCAAGGTCCATCAAGCCCAGTATCCTGTTTCCAACAGTGGCCAATCTAGGTCATACATACCTAGCAGTTTCCCCAAAAGACACAGATTCCACAATGCTTATATTGGGTCAAGCAGTGATATCCTGGCTCCTTTTTAATAATGGTTTAATGGACCTTTCCTCCAGGAACTTGTCCAAACCTTTTTTAAACCCAGCTACACTAACAGCCTTTACTACATCCTCCGGTAAAAAATTCCAGAGTTTGATTACGCACTGAGTGAAAAAATATTTTCTTTTATTAGTCTTAACTAATTACTTCTATACCACAATAAGTTGATATATTGGCTGATATTGTCTCTGCCAATTTCCTATAAGAGTAGCTATTTTGTTTGTATTTCCTTTTGTTTTTGGATCCGCTATAGTGGGCTTGAGCGAGGTTACCTATGTGATGTTTTCCTCTGATATTATTTCTTATGTGTATTATTATATTCTTGGTTTTTCCCAGTTTCCATGCAAGTGATTGTATCCTTGTATTATATTTTGTAATTCTATAAATATAACATTTAAATTAAAAAAAAATGTTTTGAGGTATTTCATAGAGTAAAGTGAAATGCAAGATTTTTTCCTAGTTGTAAACAGCATAGTTACTCACCTACAACAGGTGATCTCCGGAAACAGCAGGAATTTAGTCTTCACAAATGGACAAAGTCAGTAGCGACAGAGCCCACGCAAGAATGCTCCCCAGCATCCAATAGGAAAGCTTTTGGGAGTACTCCACTGCATAGCTACCTTCCCGCCTTCCCAACTCCCTCTCTTCAGTTGAGTTTGTAGCTGAGAAAAAGGACAGTAAGAGAAGAAAACCCTACAACTCCTAGGGAGGAGGGCGGGTTGTGAAGATTAAAATTACTGCTGTTCTGGGAGATCACCTGTTACAGGCAAGTAACTACGCTATCTCTAGGAACAAGCAGAAATGTAGTCTTCACATATGGGACTCCCTAGCTTCCAGATGAAGTGACCTCAGAACTGGTGGAGTTCGCCTCAGAGTAGGCTTCAAGAGGTCATAGATTCCTCATGGATGTCTGGTATCATCAAAATCCGGGATGGAGGTAAGAGTTGCCCCTAAGAATGAAAGAGGTGCTGGAGAACAGCCTGACCAAACATGGCATCCCGCCATTGAATAGGCGTTTTTGGAAGAGTGAAATGGTTACACTACCTCCTCAACGATACACTTGAAGCAGGAGCCTAGTGCTTCGAAACGTGCACGTCGTGCTGTGCTTGAGCAGATAAGTGGGACTTCCCTTTGGTTTTTAAATACAACAATTGAATATACTTGAGAATTAAAGAATAACAAATAAATAAAAAAAGGGGTATGTACTGCGTGAGGTTTAGAGGAATTTCCTCTCTACCTTGCGGTTTATACCCGACAAAAATTGGTGATTTTCATTGGGGGATCTAGTATTCTATTTTTGATGATTGACTGATTGGAATAATAAATTTTGGGAGCGTTTATTTTGGAATTACTGAGGTAGCCATGGCATGAACATTATGAGCAGTTACATGCCCTTCCAGGGAGAGTCCTGCTTTGTCATAAGCAAATGAAATGCAGTCCATTATACATCTGGAGAGCGTACGTTTAGATACCGGGAGACCCAGATGACAAGGGTCAAAGGAAATGAACAACCATGAGGTTTTATGGTGATCTAGAGTTCTCTGGAAAGAAAAAAAGTCAATGCACGCTTGCAGTCAAGGGTATGCAGGGTTGCTTCTGCTTTAGACACAATAGTAAATGATGGCAGATAAAGACCAGTATGGTCCATCTAGTCTGCCTAGTAAGATGGCAAAAGTAGGTGCACCTGCCGCTCCGTGCAGGCCACCCCTCCCCGTGTCTTTGTTTTAGGGGTGAACCCACCGCTCCATGTGGGACACTCCTGTATGTTGAGAAATTAGATAGTTATGTTTATTTTCATGTTATCCTGTTGCTGTAAAGGGATCCACTGTGTCTGTCCCATGCTATTTTGAATTCTGTCACTGTATTTTCCCCCACCACTTCTATCAGGAGGGCATTCCAAACATCCACCACCTTTTGAGTGAAAAAGTATTTCCTGACATTGCCTTTCAATTTACCACCTTGCAGCTTCATGTTATGCCCTCTAGTTTTACAGCTTCCCCGTCTTTGGAAGAGGTTTGTTCATTATTTCTCTTTAAGTATTTAAAGGTCTGAATCATATCTCCCCTATCCCTCCTCTCCTCCAGAGTGTACATATTTAGGTCTTCAAGTCTCTTCTCATAAGGCTTTTGACGCAGGCTCCAAATCATTTTGGTCGCCTTCCTCTGAACAGCTTCCATTCTTTTTACATCCTTTGCAAGATACGGTCTCCAAAACTGAACACAATATTCCAAGTGAGGCCTCACCAGAGACTTATACAGTGGCACTAGTACCCCTTCCTTTCTGATGGTAATTCCTCTTCGAATGCAGCCTAACATCCTCCTGGCTTTTGCCACCGCCTTGTCGCACTGTTTTGCCACCTTGAGATCTACAGAAATAGTCACACCAAGGTCTTTCTCCTGCTCCGTGCACACCAACCTCTCGCCCCCTATTGTGTACATTTCCCTTTTATTTCTGCTACCCAAGTGCATGACACTGCACTTCTTCACATTAAATCTTAATTGCCAAGCATTAGACCATTCTTCCAGCTTTTGTAGATCTTTCTTCATGTTAAGCATTCCCTCGGGGGAGTCCACTGTTGCAAATTTTCATGTCATCTTCAAAAAGACTTTTCCATGCAGTCCTTCTGCAATATCACTCACCAATACATTGAACAGTGCCGGGCCCAAGAGTGAACCATGGGGCACACCGCTAATCACTCTCCTTTCATTCGAGTGAGCTCCATTTACCATCACCTTCTGTCGTCTGTCAGTCAAACAATTTCTGATCCAGTTCACCACCTTGAGACCCAACTCCAAACTACTGAGTTTATTGATAAGCCTCCTATGAGGAAGAGTGTCAA
Organism: Ichthyophis bannanicus; assembly: GCA_033557465.1. NCBI lineage: Eukaryota > Metazoa > Chordata > Amphibia > Gymnophiona > Ichthyophiidae > Ichthyophis > Ichthyophis bannanicus. The sequence goes on from CM066042.1 coordinate 137,774,018, forward strand.
AGGCTTTGCTGAAATCCAGGCATAAGATCATAAAATCATTAACAATGATTTTAAGTATAATTTCATTTTATACTATATGTACATTTGTTTATGTTTTTACTTGCTTGTGTCCGTTTTTTGTGGGGTTTTTTATTTTTTGATTTGATGGATTCATTTTATGATAGCTTTTACTTTGCTTTTTACGTTAATTATTTATTTATTGTGTATTTTTGAAGTGAATACCCCCCTGAAGAAGGCATCCAGCTGAAATGTGTTGGGATTCAATAATAAAGCTTTACAACATCACCTGTTAGTGCACCGTTTAGGTGCATGGGAGTGCCAGTGTGCAAAGCCTTGAGGACAAGGGTGAGAAGTTTGTATTGAAGATGGTACTTGAGGGGGAGTCAATGAAAACTGATCAGAAGGGGATAGCATGCTCAAAATGGGAGGCATGTGACAGAATATGAACAGCGGTGTTTTGTATACGTTGTAAACAGTGGATCTGATATTATGGGGCAGGGGGTTCCCCCATTCTCTTCCCTTTGTTTTTTTTATCTTTATTCTTTGCTTTTGCAGACTCGACTTCTTTTTGCGATTTTACTTCTCCCCCCCACCCCTATCTAACTTTTATATTAAAAATCGCTGTCCCCGTCAGCTCTCTTCTGCCTTCCGGCCACGATCCTGGCCTTCTCCCACCTGTTCTGCCCATGGGTATCTGATTTCTCATAGGCAGAAGAGAAGAGGATGGCCGCAAATGCAGCCCCGATGCAAGCTGCCTGCCCGTGGAAGATCGGATCCTATCTCCTGCGAGTAGACAATTTCCATCGGTGCCATAATTGCAGCCATCCTCTTCTTTTCTGCCTATGAAAAGGAGACACCACTTTTGGCATGAAATGAAGGCGAGTCCTAAGGATGACCTTGTCATGGTGGAACCTGGTATAGGGTGGATCTGCCACCAAAGCCTGAAGCTCACTACTGCATCTAGCTGACGTGAGGACAATAAGGAAGACCACCTTCCAAGAGAGGGACTTTAATGAGGTCATAGCCAATAGTTCAAAGGGCTGCTTAAGAATGCGCTAGAATGACATTGAGATCTCAAGCCACCAGAGGTGGCTTAATGGGTGACTTGGTCAACAAAAGTCCTCTCATAAAACAATTGCTAGCAGCGATTGTGAGGAGATGGGCTGTCCATCCAGTAGATGAGAGGCTGCAATGGCACCGAGGTGAACTCTGACTGAGTTGGTCTTGACACCTGTCGAGGACAGATGAAGGAGATACTGGAGGAGTGACTCCATGGGAGCAGAGAAAGGATTGAGATCCTTTTGGCACTTGAAAGCATTTGGTGGATGGCTTCCTGGAAGCCAAAAGAATCACCTTAACCTCTTGTGTAAGGTTAAAAATCTTGTAATGCTATGCTCTCAGCAGCCAAGCTGTGAGACGGAGAGACTGTGGATTAGGATGCAGCAGTGTCTCATCTTCCTGGGAGAGGAGATTGAGCGCAGCTCCCAGTTGTAGAGGCTGAGTCTGAGTTAGACGTAACAGCAGGGGGAACCACAGTTGACATGGCCAGTGGGGGGCTATGAGAATCATGGCGCCCTTGTTGGCCTGTAGCTTGAAAAGTGTCTTGGGAATGAGAGGGAAAAGCATAAAGCAGATCCTGACCTCAATGCAGGTAGAAAGCATCCACCTGCAGGTTGATGGATGTTGGAGTTCTGATGCAGAAGCACGGAAGCTTGGCATTCTACAGTGTGGTGAACAAATCTATGTCTGGAGTTCCCCAGGTCTGAAAAATGTAGGACATTGTGTCCGGATAGAAAGACGATTCGTGGGGCACAAGGATCCGACTCAGCTTGTCCGCCAAGAGATTGAGCTCCCCTGGAGATAGACCGCTTGGAGGTGTATCTGATGAGAGATGGCAAAGGACCACAGATGGAGAGCCTGTTCTGCCCTGTTTGTTCGCGTAGAACATGGCCATCTGATTGTCTGTCCTGACTAGGACCCTGTGTCCAGAGGTGATCATGAAACACCCTGAGAGCATTTGAGATAGCACAAAGCTCCAGGAGATTGATCTGGAGCTATGATTCCTGTATTGTCTAGAGCAGCGGTTCTCAACCTGTGGGTCGCGACCCCCATGGGGGGGGGGGGGGTCGCCTCACTCCGCCAAGTTAAAAAATATTTTTTAAAAGCGCACAAATTGCTGCCGCTGCCGAGTCTGCTTCTCGCTGCGCGGCGTTTTTTGCCTGTTGTGGTTAATTGCATTATATGAGCGGAAGAGTCTGCTTCTCGGCAGCGGCAAACTCACCGCCTCCCTTCTAATGCAGCCACGGCTCCCTGCCTCTTAGGGAACCACGGCTGTGCCTGTAAAACCGTTGCGGACTGCGGAGCCTTCCTGCCTCTCGATGGTTTACCACTTCCTTTGGAGGCGGGACAATGCTGCACAGAGCCCGTTTAGAGACAGAAAAGCTCTGCAACGACTTCACAGGCACAGCCGCGGTTCCCTAAGAGACAGGGAGCCACGGCTGCAGAAGGAGGCAGACATGGGGGGAGGGGAGGAGGGGTGGAGGGAAGGGGAGAGACAGTGGGACATACTGGACAGACAGGGGATAAATGCTGGACAGAGGGGAGGACAGTGGGGGTTAGGATTATAATGGGCAGATGGGGGGGGGCTAGGACTGGTAATGGGTTGATTAGGGAAGGCTGGGACTGGGAATGGACTGATCAAGGGGGGGGGGTTGTGACTGGTAATGGACTGATGGGGGCTAGCATTGGAAATGAGCTGATCAGTGAGGTTAGGACTGGAAATGGGCTGACTAGAGGAGGCTAGGACTGGTAATGGGCTGATGGGGGGGGGTAAGACTGGTAAAGGGCTGATTAGGGGAGCCTAGCACTGGTAATGGGGTTGAAGGGGGACTAGCACTGTAAATGAGCTGATTAGGGGAGGCTAGGACTGGTAATGGACTGATGGGAGGCTAGCTTTGGAAATGAGCTGATCGGGGGGGCTATGACTGGAAATAGACTGATTAGTGGAGGCTAGGAATGGTAATGAGCTGATGGGGGGGGGTGGTAGGACTGGTATTGGGCTGATTAGGGGAGGCTAGCACTGGTAATGGGGTTGAGGGGGGACTAGCACTGGAAGTGAGCTGATTGTGGGGAGGGGAGGATAGAGCTGCTGGCCCTGGAAGAAAACTGGGGGCTAAGGCTACAAATGGGCTGATACGAGGGGATGGGAGAATGTAACTGGAAGGGAGTGGATCTGAGAGGGGCTGCCATGGTATTTGTACTAGAAGGGACTGGTCCGTGGGGAAGGAGGGGGACTGGAAGGGAATGGACAACAGTGGCAGTCATGGGAATGCAAGTTGACATTGGAAGGTACTGGGAGTGAGGACCGGAAAGGGGCCGATACTGGGGAGGGTTACTGGGACTGGAAATAGGCTGATGGAAAGAAATCAAGAAAACGAAAGAAGAGAGGGCAGATGGACCATACACCACCGAAAGAGAGCTAAGAGAAGACAGGAAAGCAGAAGCCTCAGATTGGGACCAGCATGATCAGAAAATAAATTGGTCAGACAACAAAGGTAGAAAAAATAATTTTATTGCATAGTAGTGATTTGACCACAAAATCATAATAATTTTGAAATCAAATATTGTTACTTGTTATTGTGATTAATTATTGTGGTTTAAATAAGTAAATTTTATAAATAAAAACATAATGCAAAGGCCTATAATATATTAATAATTCAACATATGATTACAGTGACAATGTGTTAACGGTAAAGGAAGAGAGACGCATTTGATTTTATCATTGGGGGTCATTATAAGTTGACCAATGGTAAAAGGGGTCATGGTACAAAAAAGGCTGAGAACCACTGGTCTAGAGGCCTTGTCTAGAGAGAGTGCCCGTGAGCTCCCCAACCCAGTTTGGAGGCTCCATCGTCAGGGTGCATTGATGTGGAAGCATCTGAAAAGGTGACCCGACGAGGAGATTTTCTGGGGAACACCACCACTGGAGGGATGTAATGAGAGGGGTTGTGACTTGGATCATGTCCTTGAGGTGGCCTGAGGCCTGCATCCATTGGGAGGCAAGAGTCCGCAGGGCTGTCGGCACAATTAACAATAACCAAAACAAGGAGCACCGCTCTTGCAGATGACCACAGGATGCACAATAAGCAAGAGTCAAAGACCGTAAGGATAAATTTGAAGTTCTTTATTGAAGTAGTCTCAAACGCGTTTCGGCATACATTGCCTTCCTCAGGGGGTAACAGCTAAAACATCAAACATAAGAACTCATAACAATAATAATAAACCATAAACATAAACATGATAAAAACTTTAAAACTTTGTAAAGATCAAAAGTGAACCTTAAACTGTAAATTACTTATTCCAAAATTATATGTAACACAGGACATAAAATGAATTCACATGAGGAAATATCAAGAAAACTTATGTATATACAAAAAACATGTATATGTATAAAAGTTGTGTATAAAATGCCGTTATATAGAAAGTTGTTACTACTAGCATTACAACATATAAAGCCACATCACTCTTTTTATATATAGATACATCTTATAAGCTAGTATGGTAGGCATGGATCACATGGTTCTATTATGTCATCTTTAATTCCACACTTTTGAAATATGCTAATTAATTTAGACCCAATGGGACTAACTCTGATTTTTCGATAAGTATCTTTTATGTGATGTGGCTTTATATGTTGTAATGCTAGTTAGTAACAACTTTTGTGTTCATTAACATTAGTCTATCTATTCAAGGTCCACTGTATTAGTTTGTCTATTTTATCTTGTAGTTTGACCTCATCATTTGCCTATGATATAATAGGAAATTTAGAATTGGTCTACTGTGAGTATCTGTTTATGCATAATGACTTTTGATACTGTCCCCCTTTTTTGTCTTTGATTGTCTGTCTCTTTCTATATAATGGCATTTTATACACAACTTTTATACATATACATGTTTTTTGTATATACATGTTTTCTTGATATTTCCTCATGTGAATTCATTTTATGTCCTGTGTTACATATAATTTTGGAATAAGTAATTTACAGTTTAAGGCTCACTTTTGATCTTTACAAAGTTTTAAAGTTTTTATCATGTTTATGTTTATGGTTTATTATTATTGTTATGAGTTCTTATGTTTGATGTTTTAGCTGTTACCCCCTGAGGAAGGCAATGTATGCCGAAACACGTTGGGGACTACTTCAATAAAGAACTTTGAATTTATCCTTACGGTCTTTGACTCTTGCTTATATGGCACAATTAACAATAGACATCATGGACTTTTGGAAGCAGCTTAAGACAACACTCTTCATCGAACACTACGGGGTCATCACATGAACTACTCACCAGTCAAGACCACAGACCAACCCCCCTCCCCTTCCCCATGTATATAGGATTGTATAATAGAGCACGCTGTAAATAGATCAACACAAATCTACGGCACACCACCGCACACGCACTCACTGTATCACTGCATGCACACACATAAACATTACTTGTTGATTGTTTGCTGTGTAGACCGCCTTGATTGAAGGAGAAGGCGGCATAGAAATCCTTTTAAATAAATAAATATGTAAGCGGGTATATGGGACGACATACTGTTAAGGCCATGTGGCCCAGAAACTGCAGCATTTCCCGAGCAGTGAGATGGTCTCGGAGTAGCGCTTGGGATGCTAGCGTCATGAGATGGGCACAACTGAGTTGGGGATGAAACGCCCTGGACTGTTCTATGTCTAATAAAGCTCTGATGAACTCTAGTCTGAGTTGGAGCAAGCTGGGATTTTGGAAAGTTTATGACAAATCTCAAAGTGTTGTAGTACTGTGTTGGTATGATGCAAGGACAGCTGAACCTCTTCGGAGGTGTCTGCTTTTATGAGCCAGTTGTCTAAGTAAGGAAAGACAAATATTTATGTTATTATTTATTTAATGTCTCTTCTATACTGCGCTATTTAATATCAGTGCAGTTTACATACAACAGTATCTTATACAGAGCAGCCAGAGCTGCTCTGTATTTACAGCGAACAGGTACTATAACTTGGATATTGCTGGGGTAACTATTTACAGAGTATATATAAATCTTTACAGAGTGTGAGAGTATATACAAGCTGCTATTTACAAGGTGTGCGTAATCAAGGCTGGCACCACTTCAACCAGGGTAGGGGTATATACATGCTGCTAATTACAAGTAAGCATATACAAGTAAATATCCCCAGAATTCTTAGATAAGCAGCTATGATCGCCATGCATTTTGTAAAGACTCTTGGGGCAGAAGTGAATCCGAAAGGAAGGACTCTGTACTGATAACGTCTTCCCTGAAAGATGAAGCTGTGCCCTGGGTGAATGAGAATATGTATGTTCACTTCTTTTAGATCTAGAGAACAGAGCCAGTCCTGACTCTGGAGATAGGGAAGAAGAGTCCCTAGAGAGATCTTGAACGTCTCATGGAACAGAAGCTTGTTGAGGTTTCTGAGGTCCAGAATGAGCCTGTACCCTCCAGTCTTCTTTAGTATGAGAAAGTATGGAGAGTAAAACCCCACTCCCTGTTGGGATATTGTGAATCTTCTACGGTGCCCTAGAATAGAAAACAAGAGACCTCTTCCTGTAGGAATGCAGCAAGTGGGGGTTGTGTGTGATATTCGCCTACAAGAACTGAGGGGGACAAAGTTTGCAGGTGAAGTCTGTACCCCTCCCGAACTATGGTTAGTGTCCACTGCTCTGAGGTGATAAGATGCCACCTGTGGGCGTAGTGACACAGTCTGCCTGCAATGTGGAGGAGATGAGGGTTCTCCTGAGGAAGGGTGGCAATGTTCTCTAGAAATAAGTAAAAAAACAGGCGCAGACTGATCATGCTGCTCGACTAATCTTCCGTCAACCTCGGCATGCCCACATTACTCCTCTTCTCAAGCCGCTTCACTGGCTCCCTGTCCAATTCCGCATCCAGTTCAAACTTCTCCTGCTGACCTATAAATGCATTCACTCTGCGGCCCCTCAATACCTCTCATCTCTTATCTCTCCTTACACCCCCTCTCCGGGAACTTCGCTCTTCTATCAAATCACTTCTATCTAGGCCTTTCACTCGCACCGCTAACTCCCGACTTCACTCCTTTCACCTTGCTGCACCTTACGCCTGGAACAGCTTACCTGTGTCTGTGCGCCAGGCACCCTCCCTGGCCCTCTTCAAATCCAGATTGAAGACCCACCTCTTCACTGTCGCTTTCAGATCCTGATTTCTTTCTCTTATCTCAACCTGACTCCCGTCAATTTTCATGACTAAATTGTAAAGACCATACTGTGCTTTTGCACCAAAATTGACTATTGCTCTGTATTGTCTCAACTAGATTGTAAGCTCTGACGAGCATGACTCTGACGAGCAGGGACTGTCTCTTGTATGTATACCTGTATAGCGCTGCATGCGTAGCGCTATATAAGTGCTAAATAGTAGTAGTAGTAGTAGTAGATTGAGATTTAGCTGCCTGTGGCTTCTTTTGTTGTTTAGGAGGCTGCTGCTTTTTCTGAGGGCCTTGAGTCTGGTACCGAGAAACAGGAATGTAAGAGTAGAATTTCTTCTTATTATTGAAGAAAGTCTTCTTTGCAGCTGTCTTTTTCCTAGCAGGATTAGCTGTTGTTCTGGACAGCCTGTTTAGAGTGGTATTCTCTAACTACGAAGCTTTATCCTGCCAATCTTTGCCAAAGAGGTTTTCCCTTGTGCAGGGTATATTGCCCACTAAGATCCGAGGCATGAAGCAATGCAATCCTGTGTGCACCGATGCATATCGCTGTGGCTCTGCTTGTGCATTCAAATGCATCAAGGTTGCCCTATTGACAAACTTTGATATGTTTCAGGCATGTTTGACTAGAGCAAGATTGTTGTCTCTCCTATCATCTGGGAGAAGAGGGGCCATTGCCTCGAGGTCACTAGTAACCTCCATGAGGAACATACCCATGTAGAGTATATAGGAGTTAATCCTGGCTGAGAGCATAGAAGCCTGGTGGATTAGAGGAATGGGTCTTGGAACTCTTGATTTGGCACATCGCCGATTCCACCACCATTGAATGGTGGGGAAGTTGTGGCTTTTGGAAGCCGGAACCTTACAGTACTCGATACATGGTATCGAGATGCCAATAATGAGGCAAAATGGTGAGGGGAGTATCCCACATCTGGAGCACAAGATCATGGAGGATGCAGTGCACCGGCAGGGTAGCCGCTTCCTTAGGAACTGTTGGATATTGAAGGATCTCCAATTCCTCAGCTCTGGGTTCTTTCTTGGATGTCACTGTTATTGAGAGACTTCTAGATAGGTCTCAAATAAATTCCTGGAAGGACATGTCCTCAGGAGGTGACATGCGTCGTTCTGGAGGTGGGGAGGGCTCCGATGGTAGGCCTCGGGGCCCCCTGGAGTGAAATAACTCCTCATCCAAAACAGGGGAGTCAGAATCAGATGACTCAAAGTATTGGCGGGAATGGTGTTCACCTTCCACCAGGTGCCGATACCGATGTGTGTCCCAGAGCATGACACCAGTAGCTCTCCAGAGGTCGAGGCCTCGGCATCATCCTGGGGCACCTCGATGGCTTTGGAGGGCAGGTCTTCCCGCCGGGGCTGCCTGGCAGGCCAATCCACCTCCAGGGCAACACCCAAGGCCTAAGATGGCGTTGATGGGCCTCAAAAAAATTTTTTTTTAAAGAATAATATAGATAGAATAAGGGAACCAGTTGTGTCAAGATGGTGCCAGCGTCAATGGGAAGGCAGAGGCAAACCACAAAAACAAAAAAAAGAGAATTTTCTGCGGTGATAGGATTTGCTTCCTGCTGGCTCTGCGGAAAATGAAGAACTGAAGAGAGGGAGTTGGGAAGGCAGCCATGAAGGCACAGTGGAGTGTTCACAAAAGCTTTCCTATTGGACACTGGGGAGCATTCCCACACAGGCTCCATCGGTACCGACGTCATCCATATTTGAAGACTACATTCCTGCTTGTTCCTGGGGATCATACTGAGGTGCTCCCTTGCCTGAAAGGTGGTCTAATAAATGTTCATTCATACATAAATAAATAAGCAAGCAAGCATTGGCTAAGCACAGAGGACCCTTAATTGAAAAAAAAAGAAAAAAAAAAAAAGTAGACTGTAGAAGAATTAAATAGCAGTTGGGTTCATCTGGCAGTTTACCTCTGATCCTTCAGAATGGTGACCAAATCCAAGAATGGAATTCCACTCTCAAATCAGCATTTGAAGATATGATTCCTTTATAGACTTTTATTAACCAGAAAACAAGTATTTTATTTTATTTTATTTATTTATTTAGCTATTTCTTCTATACCGCCCCTTCCAGAGATCAGGGGCGGTTTACATGGAACAAGTAAACAAATTTGTATACTAATGTATACATTACATGAAACAGAGATTTTTTAACTTTATACAGATAATAGTTGTTAACAGAGATTTATAACATTGTAACTTTATACAAATAACTGTGCATTAATTGTCAAAACTATTTACATTTTATATACATTAATAAGTTTCTGTATCGTAGTGTTGATCTAGTGTTGATCAGAGTTTTTTCTACCTTTTTATAGGTAGTCAGAGTTTTCTACCTTTTATATGTGTGTGTGTGGAGGAATTTATTTCCTTTTTTCATCTCTTGGGAGTATTTTGGGGTGTATGTGGTGGGTGTATGTGGTGGGTGTATGTGTGTGGGTAGTTGAGTGTGGTTTTAGGGCTTTGTGTTTGAGTGTTTGGGGATGGTGTGTGGTTGGACTAGGGGGTCTGGGATTTCATAGTGTTCGGAGAAAAGGTATGTCTTGAGTTCCTTTCTAAATTGGGTGAGGTCTTTTATGATCCGAAGGTTTATTGGGAGATTATTCCAGAGCATGGGGCAGTGAATGAGAAGGCTCTGGTGCTGGTGGATTTTTTAGTTTTTTTGAATGAGTTTGGTATTTCAAGTGAGTGTGTTGCGTTTAGTCTGCGCGTTCTTGATTCTGATGGGGCATGTAATAGCATGGATAGATATGATGGGGCGATGTTGTTCAGGAGCTTGAATGTGATTAGGAGGATTTTATATCTGATTCTGCTGTTTATAGGGAGCCAATGCAGTTCCAGCATTATTGGGGTTACGTGGTCCACTAGGCGGGCTTTTGTGACTACTTTGGCACAGATGTTCTGGGCTCTTTGAAGTAGGTATGTACTTTTTTGTGGTAGGCCAATTAAGAGACTATTACAATAGTCAAAGTGTGGGGTGATGAGTGTGTTAACAACTGATCTAAAGTCATGGGTGTCAAGAAGGGGTCTTAGATGTTGTATGGTTTTGAGTTTGTAGAATATGGTTTTTACCGTCTGTTTTATATGTGGTAGCATGGTGAGTGTATGGTCTATTATTACCCCTAGGTATTTTACCTCTTTTTTGACGGGTATAGTTGTATTTATGATTGAGATTGATGTTGGATAGATGTCCTCAGTCACGGGTGATCTTGTTACGAACATTGCCTCAGTTTTTTTGAGGTTGATGCTAAGGTAGTTAGATTCCATCCAGGAGGTGGTCTCCACCATGCATTTTGATAGGGCATCGTAGGTAGGATTTTTGGTGGATATGGGGAGAGCAAGCATGATGTCATCAGCATAGATAAAGTGACTAATTTTGTGTTTTCTGAATATTTTTGTAATGGGTTGGAGGTACAGGTTGAAAAGGAGGGCAGAAAGGGCGGATCCCTGGGGTATTCCTTGTCCTTGGGGGAAGGTTTCTGACACTTCCTGGTCTATTTGAACACGTATTAGTCTGTTTGTGATGTAAGACTTAAACCAATTGAGTACTGTCCCACCTATTCCTAGATTTTCTAGTCTATTGATCAAAGTAAGGTGGTTGATGTTGTCAAAGGCGGCAGAGATGTCTATGAAGAGGAGTAGGAAGCCTTGACTGCTATCATCTGTGCCTTTGATGAGGAAGTCTATCAGTGTAGTTAGAAGGGTTTCTACACCGTGATAGGGGCGGAAGCCAAACTGGTGAGAGTCTAAGGGTTTGTGTTCATCGATATGGTCTTGTAATTGTAATTGGATGTTTTTTTCTATTATTTTAGCTATAAATGGAATGCTGGCTATCGGTCGGTAAGAGTTTGGGTCTTTTGGGTCAAGTTTATTGTTTTTTATTATTGGTCGAAGCGTTGTGAGTTTTAGGGCGTTGGGCATGATGCCCTGGACAAGGGATTGGTTCACCATTTGTTGGATGTTTTCAGCGAGTTCTTCCTTTGTGCATTTGATCCATGACACAGGACATGGGTCAAGTGGAGAAGTTGTGGTGTTGATAAGTGTTATGATCCTAAGAAGGTGTTTTTGATCTATCGTGTGGAAGGAGGTCCATGTGTTATTAGATTCAGTGTTTGTAGGTAGTGTCATTGGTATGGTGTTGGATTTGCACTTTAGTTTTTCTGCAAAGTGGGTTGCTAAGGTCTGTATGCTTATAGCCGACTGTTTTGGCTCTTGGTTTTTAGCTTTTGTCAAAGTTTTTACGATTGCGAATAGTTCTCTGGGGCGGTTGATAGCCATGTTTATTACTTTGGAGTGGTAATCTTTTTTTGACTTGTTAATTGCATTTTTGTAATTGTTGAGGGTGGTCATATATTGGGATTTGTTTTCGTCAGATTTAGTTTTCCTCCATTTCCTTTCTTGTTTCCTCAATTGTTTTTTTATATTTGCTAGTTCTCTCGTGAACCATTTTTCTGTCTTTTTTACTTGTTTATGTATGGTATGTGTGGGGGTAGCTGCTTTCTGGACTGTTTGATTCCAATGGTTTACAGCGGATTCGATGTCTGGGAGGTTTGTGTTGAGTATGGGTAATACTTTGTCAAGGAAATTAGCTTTGTCAAAGTGTGTAAAACGTGATATGTGGGGTGATGAGTTTGTTGTGTTTAGTGTTGCTTGAGCTGGGAGGTGGAGTGTGATAAGGTAGTGATCAGACCATGGTACCTCTGTTATTGTTGGAGGGGTATGTTGGTGTTGGTTATTAAGAAGGGAGGAGGGAAGGAAGATGAGATCTAAGGTGTTGCCTTTTATGTGGGTGGGAGCATGTATTATCTGAGTGTAACCCATTTGGGTCATAGCATCCATGAAATTGTCTGATTGAGAGTTATTCAGGGAAGGGAGATTCAAATCACCTAGGATTATGAGAGGTTTGTTTGGTGATGCTGTGCATGCGAGTTCTAAGATGGAGGAGAGGTTTTTTTGATCAGTTGAAGGGGGTCTATATATGAGAGTAAGTGCAAGGGTTCTATTTTCTATGTTGATGATGTCTATTCCATCTATATTGTTTAAGCATGTTAAGGTGAATTGTAGGTCTTTTTTAGCGAGTATGAGAGTGCCACCTCCTCTTTTTGCATCCCGATGGCAGCTGAATGTATCATATTGATGTGATGTTAACTGGTTTAGTAGTACGGTGTCTGTGGGAGTGAGCCATGTTTCAGTAATGCAGATGATTTCCGGGTTTGTGTCTTTTATCATGTCGTTGATGATTGGTATTTTATTTCGTATGGATCTAACGTTTATTAAGATGAGCTTTGTTTGGGTATCTATTTTGGTTGTGTTGTTGCTTAAACCAGTGTGTGGCTGGTGTTTTATTTGGATGAGTCTGCGATGGTGTCTGTTTGAGTCATTGCTTGAGTAATTATTGTGGGTGTGTGTAAAGGTTGAACAGTGTGGTGTGTTTTGGTGAGGATTGTGGGTAGTGATAATGTTGTTATATGGGTTTCTGTAACGATTATGTATGATGGGGATATGATTATAGGGGTTTTGATTGGTTTTGTATGAGTATATGTGTTGAGTTAGGAGAGTTATTAGAATGAGAGTGAGTGGGAGGTTTACCTGTCTTGTGGGAGACATTGTGTATATATTTTGGTGGGCAAAGGAACTCTGAGAACGGGGCTCTGGGAATGGGGACTAGTGGAAGTGTCTGTGTATTAATGGTATATAGCTGTCTGTGACAGTTTTCGATGTACTGGGTGACTACTGGCAATAGTAGATGACTAATAGGATACACTCTATAGTGTTGTAGCTACTGGGTTACAAATAACAATACAATAGTATATGTGCTACAGATGACAATATAACAATGTATCAATATCCGAGAGGAGGGTGAGAGAACTAGTTACTGTTAACAATTAGCTACTAGTAATAATACAATGTGTGATTGATTGCTGTTAGTGATAGTCTGAAAACCTGGAAACAGTTTTATAAATGAGATAGCTACTGGCAACAGTATTTCTACAGTATTATACTGATTAATTGCTGTTAGTGATAGTCTGAGAACCTGGAAACAGTTTTATAAATGAAATAGCTACTGGCAACAGTATTTCTACAGTTTTATACATGAAATATAAATGAGACAGCTACTGGCGACAGTATTTCTACAGTATTATATATGTAATATAAATGAGACAGCTACTGGCAACAGTATTTCTACAGTATTATACATGTAATGGCTGATTGGTAACAGTAATATGAGACTGTTACTGACAGCTGCTACTGACAACAGTAATGTAAGAAAGTTAATAAAGGGGAAATGTCAGCTGGATAAAGTTTGTGAAGGGTATACTTGCTGTGCTTGAAGTTCTGTGGAGGAGGTGAAGTACGCGATCTCGACCCTCTAGGGGAGCTCAGCTGTACTTGGGTGTAGGGCGTGGCCTCTGCGTTTGCTGCTTTAGTGGTAGATCTTTGTGTAGGGGGAGGGATTCACATTAAAAGATCTCTTTTGTGAATGCAGGTTTTCAGAGTGGCTGGAGCTTCGGTTACTTGTCTCCGGGGGAGAGAGGGTTCTCCTCAGATGACTGTTAGGATGTAGCTTTTTGCTTATCGTGCCCCGCAAGGCGCGGGCGCCGCTTGCCAGCGGCGCTTCTTATGTGCGCCGCTGTGACCTCCCACAGCCCTCGATTGGGCTGGAGTTCAGGAGCGGGAAATCGCTGCTCGTGCTGGGCTCTACCCCGACCGGGGAGCCTCTCAAGATGGCTGCAGCAGTTGGAATATAATCCTCTCAAATATCTTAGCTTCTCTCGGTGCGCTGACGATCAGTGTTGTTGCCTTGATCTCCTGTCGTGCCACTCCTTGTTCGTTCAGAAGCAAAATGCTTGGGTCAATATATGAGAGTTCAGGAAAACTTGCGAAATTTGCGAGAGGAGCAGAGTTATGTTTTTTTGCTACTTAGCAGTGTCTTCGTGGTTAAGGATTCACTGTTGCGGTCCCCGCCTAAGGGCCATGCCAAAGGGCCCTCTGGCGAGGCCCTCAGGCGCGGGCCCGACAGGCGCGGGCCTGCGTGGAGGCCGGCTGCCTTTGAATGGCTGCTGCTCCCCTCCCACAGCCCCGATTGGACTGGAGCACCTGAGCAGGGCAGCCGGATGGTGCGGTGAGGTGCTCTACCCCGTGTCGGGGGAGTTTACAAATGGCGCTGTTCCCGCCGATCGCGGGCTGCCTTTGATAACGATCGTGAACCGCTACCGCGGCTTTGTAAACAAGCCCCAAAGGATAGGTAGTTCTATTGGAATTATAACACAGACCCTTAGTACAAGTAAATATATTGTGGTAATAAACCCAGACAATAATAATGATAGAAGTACATCTGCGCTCTATTTAAGTGGAGACTTGACAGTTTGGCACTCTTAAGCCTGTGTCTTCTGTTGCACTGGCAAAATTCCTCACATCTCTGAATCCAACTACTTCGGAATTTGATCCCCTGCATTCTTTGCAAGAGCTGCATCCTTTTCTTTTGGCTTGGAATCTGGAGTCTTGCCTAGAGCATGTAAGTATGCCATCATCCTGTCTCTCTTTTTTGGATACCTATAGACTAGTGTCCAATATTGCTTCATTAGCAAAAGTTATGGAGAAAGCTGTATTCTTTCAAATGTCCAACTTCATATAAAATAGAAATACTCTTCATGTTTGTCAATCAGGCTTTTGTCCAAATGACAGTACCAAAACTAGCCTCCTGGTCATGATCAGTGAAATTAGGGAGCCTATGACAAGGGTCAAGCTGCCCTTATTGTGTCAGATTTGGCGGCGGCAGCATTTGATTTAGTTGATCAAATATTACTCAGACAGCTGACTGACCTTCAAAGGTAACATATTGCATTGGTTTCAGACTTTTTTCAAGACTGTTACTATACTGTTTGGTTCCACTCGTCCATAGTTGCTGAATATCCATTAATCTGTGGGGTTAGCTCTCACATCATGCTTGGCAAGGTAGAAGGTCATCGCAAAAGAGGAAGGCCAGCTTTGAGATGGATCAATACAATAACAGCAGCTACAGGTGCCAGTCTGTCAACAATGAGCCACCTGACTGAAGACCGAACACAATTTAGGACAACTAGCCTGAGGGCCGCCATGAATCAATATTGAGTCAATGGCACTTAACAACAACATCTCCCACACTTTTCAGTATTTAAGTCCCTTAGCTTCATTAATCCATTCTTTTGGAATAAGCAGCTAATCACTTACACAAATCCACATCTGACTAAACTCAACATCTGCTTCACTTCTATCTCTTGCTGGTTAGAAAAAAATCACTTTAAACTGAGAGGTCTGCTTACTATGTGGCGCTAGCGGTTTCCCCATTGAATAACATGGGGCTGTGGCTCTGATTTCACTTGGAAACTGCTAGAGCCACTTAGTAAACAGACCCCTGAATCTGCTGAAAACTCAAGCAATACAGATAACAGACCACTATTCAGCCATGGACGAGGCTCCCCTCATCCAAGGGCTAAAGTTACCAGTTCCAGCTTTAAAATTCTTGGGCATTATCTTGATCACCAATTGTCCTTTAAAACAACAAATAGCTGTCATTACTAGACCTAGCTTCTTGACTTTGAGACAGATTTGCTCAATTTGCTCATATTTAGATAAACCAACAATGCTAACTTGTTCCTTTACTTGTAATAAGCTGACTTAGATTATTTTAATTCCTTGTACAGAAGACAGAGCCAATCCTCAATGAAATACCTACAAACAATGCATTCCATGGCTATTAAAATTAGTTACACATTCACATAAATTTGACCAGGTAACACCATTACTAAAGGAACATCATTTGCCTCCTATATATTATTGTATAAAATTTAGGATACTGATATTGGCACATAAAGCATTCTATTCAGGTTTATCTTCCTCACATCTCAGGAAGGACCCTTCAGTTCATGTGACAAAATAGATTATCTATGTCTTCTAATTCTAGGACACATCTCAACATCAAAGGGTAAACAGCTTTTTATTACTTCGTTCCAGCACTTTGGAATTCTTTACCTCAGGAAATCAGACTAGAATCATCTCTTTCTAAATTTAAAGCAACATTGAAACCTTATTACTTTGTACCAAGTTTTAAAAAGTTTAGTTGATCTGATTCTCTGGGTTATTGCAGAGGACTGCATCTTAAACTATTGGCCTTTATAACTGTTCTATAATCCTGGGACTCCTACTCCCAATAATATTGTAACTTTCTCCGCTTTCCTGTTTTTATTTTCCGAGCTCTTTGTTGCCTTTTTTTAAATGCTAGAATTTTAATATACTGTAAACCGCCTGGATGTGTGAAGAAAGAGCAGTATATGAGGAGGGTGCTGTAAGTCTCTGGCCTTGTAACAAAACAGAAAGCTATGGGCACACTTCAGTTTCAGAGGTCCGAATGATTTCTCTGCAGTTTCATTTTATTCGGTACCCAATAAAACAAAACAGAGGTCCAAATGATCTCTCTGCTGTTTCGTTTTATTGGGTACCAAATAAAATGAAACTGCAGAGAAATCATTTGGACCTCCGGAACTGAAATTTGCCCATAGCTTTCTGTTTCGTTACAAGGCCAGAGATTTATCAGTCCTCCCTTTTAGTATGTTTTTAATAACTGCCGATGCTCACACAAGCAACTCTGTCTGGCAGGCTGCATGTATACAAACATTTCAGTGACTGGGCATTGTGGGGGGATGAAGGGGATTTAGTGAGGAGTGCTTGATGTTTAGCAAGCTATGTGGGTTGTTAGTGTTTTTAAATTGTTATTGTTATGTATTTTTTTGTAAATGGCAATGAGTGCAGGCTCAGAGTGGCAATAATAAAGGTCTGATAGATAAATAAAATAAATAAATTTAAAAAACAGAAGTCCTAGTGGAAACATGTGTACTCAATTAACTGGATCTGTCTGGCAGGCACACTCTCCTTGTGCTGAATAGGTTAGTGTTGAAGTTTGATGCTGATAACGTACTAGCTGGAAAAGCCCCAGGAACTTTGGAGGTGGGCGTCTTTTGTTGGACCTAATTGCTTGGTTTCTGGTGAGAAAGATGATATTTGTCTTTTAAAACTGTTATTGTTGATATAATTACCCCAAATTCTGTTTTTAAGTGGTTATATACACACACACTCTCTCATTAGAGCATTTGAGGTAGCATATATATACACACACACACTCTCTCATTAGAGCATTTGAGGTAGCATATATATACACACACACACTCTCTCATTAGAGCATTTGAGGTAGCTTTTTAAAACCTAATGTGGGCTAGGTACTCTCCTCCCCTATCTCTTCTCCTGTTTTTCTTAGATTGGCTGAAAGAAAATCAAAAATTTATATAGCCCCTGTTTTCAAATGAATTCTACTATTAAACTGCCTTTGCTATACAAGCAGTAATTGCTTTAATCCCTCCCATGAATCCCAGTGGCAGGGAGAAATGATTGGCTAGCCATCATGATAGGACAGCCAGATGAAGACTGGTAGCTGCTTTTCAAGTGAAAATCTCTAGCAAAACCAAACGTGTGTATTCCACTGGCTATTTTCTTAAAGAGTTAATTTAAGATACGTCATTCCTTATTTATTTATTTCCTTTTTATACTGCACTCTTTAGAATCAGTGCGGTTTACATGTATACTAACAGGTACTTTTTTTTATTCCCTTGTCCCCGAAGGGCTCACAATCTAAGTGTACCTGAGACAATGGCGAGTTAAGTGGCTTGCCCAAGGCCACTTACCAACCTAATCTAATGATGTTTGATGTACAAATATATATAGTTTCCCTGTTGCTCCAAGTTTAAACTCCTGTTACAATGTAAGCACAGAACAGTCTCCTGAATGTGCAACCTTTGTTATATGTAAACCGCACTGATAACAGCGCGGTATATAAAAGCTGTTAAATAAATAAATAAATAATAAATAATAATAGAGACCCCAGTCCTTCTGGCCTGAGGTTGCTTGTCCCCATGTGGGAATTGAACCCCCGGCCCTCCGGCCTGAGGTAACCTGTCCCAACCACTGAGCCACTCCTCCCTCCTTATAGCTTTACTCAATACAAAGTTGTCCATTCCTCAATTATTTAAGCCTCTAGCCCACTTACTTTAGATCATCTCAAATCATTTTATTTAAGTTTTTTTTATACCGCATTGTCATTTCAGTCAAAGCGGTTTACACTGTAACTTAAACTTGGTAATGTACATTAAACAGGGACATTGATAACTTGGATTTTTCTAAGCGACTTGCCCAAGGCCACAACGAGTGCTATTGGGAACTGAACCCTGGTCTCTTGGGTTCTGAAGCTAGTGGCTCTAACCATTAGGCTACTTCTCCACTCCTTGTCATGTCATGACCTAGACATATTAATTTCAGAGCCTTTTTTTGTTGTATGTCTTGTTTGCTTTGACTAGATTGTAAGCTCCAAGGAATAGAAACTGTCCTGTATAAACCTTTGTGTACAGTGCTGCTTAAATTTGGTATCTACTACACAAATCATAATACTAACAAGTGTCTGGATAATAGCACTAATATTGCCTACTGTTGGATTACTGTGGGAACTTGTGTCTGGATAGGGGAGAGGGAAAAATATTAGTGTGAACTTAAAAATGATTCTGTATGCTCAGCTCCTCGGGAGGGTGGTGTACAATGCAGGAAGATGACAAAACTTCTCTCTTATCTCTACAACAGGGATACACAAATTCAGTACTCTAGGGCTAAAAATAGAACAGGTTTTCGGGATAGTCCTAATGAAGACGCATGAAGTACAACTGCATACATGCCATCTCATGCATATTTATTAGGGCTATCCAGAAAACCTGGCCTGTTTGCAACCCTTGAGGACTGAATTTGTGCACCCCCGCTCCACAGGGAGTACTTCTCTATGGCTGACAGTTGGGCTGATCCTTGGCAACAGGTCAGGAAATATTGATCAAAACAGATTGATAGTAACAGCAAATAATGGTAGAAAAAAACATCCAAGTGGTTCCATTCTACTGGATTTACGCAAATAATATAGGCTTTCAAACTAGGATCCACTAGCTGACCTGTAACAGCTAGTTTCAGATACAATCTTCTTACCTGAGCTTCTTCAAATTTGGATCTAGAATGCTCGCACTAAGTAATTGAGAGAGGTCTTCTGTATCCATTTGCCCACTTTGAACCTGTCAAAAATAAAAATATATGGAAGGAGTACACACCCAGCAGCAGCACTCTATCAACTGCTGTTCATCAGCTTTATGACATGACTTTGTTCCTATTTACTAAAAGAGGAGTATTGCAATTTCCATGCTAGTCTACTTGTTTGACCTTGATTCCCCATATTCAAGTCATAACTGATACTTAAGTAGATTAACAATACTATTTTGTATTTCTAAACCATTTTACTAAATTTTAGCTCAAGGCTAAATTATAATAGTTTTTCATGTAAGATAAGTACCATCTCACAAATTACTTTCCTAAAGTCAAAAAGGAATAACAGTGAGAAAATTGGGATTTGAACACCTAGGTTCTAGTCCATTGTTCTAACCATGAAGCCAGTCCTTTCCCTTATTTTAAAGGCACTAGCAGACTACCACTTCAGATTCAATTCATGGGGATTCCTAGTCTACTCAGCAAGTCACACCGAATTGAGATAGAAATAGTGAGACTGTGACACAATGAACCTGTGCTAGGCAGTGATGCGAGTATACCTATAGGCCAAGACCAAAGTTTTGACACCTTGGTCTGGGACTGAGAGCTTCATTTCTCTCCAGATTTGCAGAAGGAATAGTTAAAATGTGAAGAGAGTCTGAACAACTGTTTTAGGCGTTCCGGCTTCCATTCGTACATCTATCAAGAAAAGTCACTTAGGGCTCTCATAAACCTCCCCGAACTAGTTTTCTAGCTACCCATGTGGCACTGTGGTTACTAAAATAAGGGCAAGGTCTGTCTCCGATAGCGTTTGGATATTCTGATTTAGGCTCCATCCACTGTGTATATGCTGGTCTACAAAACAAAAACGGAACTATACGAAACGAAACGGGTCTAGACAGAGACACAACGAAGAAAGCTGAAGGTGCTTGTCTCTGATGCTGTCTTCTAACAGGTAGAAAGGGAGTAAAGATACATACAAACCATGGTAGAAGAGCGACAATCAACGAAAGAGGGAACGAGGAGGAGAGTGAATTTGATAAAGAAAAAAAAAAATATATATATATATAGAACTCCAGAGGAGGGTGACACAAAGGCAAACTGCCTGCCTGCCTCACTAGATCCGGGCTCAGCCTTCCTACTTCTCGGGTTCCCCCGCTTTTACCTTTCCCCTCCTCCTTACCAGGTCGATCGTCCTCGGCTGAGTCTCTGCTGAATGCAGAGGGCCCCTGCCGCCACTCTGCTAGCTCCAGACTGGATTTCCCAAACGAGCGTCGCCTCGCCTGTCACCCCGCAAGTTTCCAGGTAGCGGCTCTTCACTTTGTCTCGCGCGGGTTTGTTTTCCTTGTCGCGTCACTGACGTTTTCAAACGGCCTGGTGGTCCCCATCTGATGACATCGCCTTCAGGCGCTTGTTTGCCGGAAGCGTTCGCTTGCCCAATGCTGCTGCAGCGATTTCTTGGCTGGAAGCGGCGATATTTAGGAACGCGGCTGCGACAGGGAGCGAATTTAGGGTCTGGCGACGTTCTGATATTTGTTTTAATCTGTATATATCTGAGCCTGAATGGAAGTAGAAAAGTATGTTTAAGCAGCGGTCATAGCCCTTTTGGCTTCAAGAAGACGATTCAATTTCATTTTCCACAAACTATGCAGGAAGGACCCCGAGTGCTAGTGGAACTGTATAATCAGAAAGCGCCAGAGACGAGCGAATCGAAAGGCAAGCTCTGGTGGCAGGCAGGAGACGAGCCATAAGACATAACAAAGTCAGACCAAGGTCCCTCCAGTTCTGCATAATGTCATGAAGAGTGGTCAATCCGGGTCGCAAGAACACGACAAATCCCAAAAATATAGATAACACTTCTTATAGCTCACTTTAAAGAGACAAACGTTGGCTTTTCGCTTTTCCAAGATTTCTTAAGAATTTTTATAGATTTTTATCCAGGAACTTGTCCTATAGAACCTCCTTTGTTGCCCACTACGTTGGTTGTATTGACCATATCCTCCGACAACAGATTTGACAGCTTAATTTTATGTTGTGTGAAAAAATATTTCTACCATTTGTTTTTAATCTGCTAGTTGTTCAATGAAATGTTCTCTTGCTTGAAAGATTAAACGATTTAGCAGCTCCACCCCACTTATGTACTTATACATTTCTGTATTCTCTCCCCCCAGTTGCCTTTATTTCAAGCCTCTCTCTATACGGAAGGTGTTTCTTCTCGTTTATGATTTTTATTGCCCTTCACAGATCCTTTTCTTTCTGCTATTCCCTTTTGAGATGGGTGAACACAAAATACTCAAGTATAGTTGCATCATTGGCCTGCACAGAGGCATAATGATATTCTCAGTTCAGTTCTGCCTTCATTTTGAATAATCCTAGAAACATAGAAAAATGACGACAGAAAAAAGTTCACATGGCCTATCTAGTCTGTCCTTCCATAGCGACAACTACAACAGTCCCCTTTTTTCCTTTAGAGATCCGCTGTGTTTGTCACATGCTTTTTTGAATTCAGATACTGTCCTCATCTCTACCACCTCCACTGGGAGACTATTCCACGGATCCACCACTCTTTCCGTAAAGAAATATTTCCACATATCACTCCTGAATCTATCCCCTTTCACCCTCATCCCATGTCACTCGTAGCAGAGCTTGCTTTCAATCGAAAGAGGCTCTCCCCCTGTGCATTTATGCCACAGAGGTATTTAAACATCTCAATCATATCACCTCTATCCCGCCTTTCCTCTAAGGTGTACATATTAAGATCCTTAAGTCTGTCCTCATATGCTTTATAATAAAGACCACTAACCATTTTAGTAGCCACCCTCTGCACCGACTCCATCCTGTTTATTTCCTTTTGAAGGTGTGATCTCCAGAATTGCACAATGAGGTCATACCAAAGACTTATACAGAGGCACTATCACCTCCTTTTCTTCTGCTAGCCATTCCTCTCCATATGCACGCAAGCATCCTGCTAGCTTTTGCTGTCACCTTTTCTACCTGAACGATCTATTTGCTGTTTTGGCAGCTGCAGCACACTGGATGGAAAATTTCAAACTATTGTTCACAATGGGTGGTGACAGTTCCTCTAGTTGGGATGATGTTCCCCTATGTACATTATTACTCTACACTTGTCCACATGAAATTTCATCTGACATTTAGATGCCCAGTCTCCTATCTCACAAGGTCCTTCTGCAAATCCTCACAATTTTCTGACATTTTAACAACTTTGAATAATTCAGTAGCATCTGCAAATATGATCATGCACATTGTTTTCTTTTCTGCAGATCATTTATTAATATGTTAAACAGCATAGGTCCTCATACTGCCCCTAGGAGTAATCCACTACTAACCATTTTCCATTTGAAAAATTTGGTTTTAATCTGTTTCCTGTGGTTCAGCCGGTTTCCAATCCACAGTTGAGCATTCTCCTATCCCATGACTTTTTTAAATTATCTAAGAAGTCTCTCATGAGGAACTCTTTCATATATCTTCTGAAAATCTAAATACACTATGAGGATAATTCATTACTAGAACCTGGATCATTTTTTTTGCAACCCTGTGTTAAATGTGCTAGATCTTATCGTCAAGACATATCAGATTTTTTTGAGAAAATGATCACAGGTACTGTTCATGGTGAATAAATAAATAATGGCGTTGTACACCAATATTAGAGTTAACCAGATTTTTTCTTGACATTCATCTACAGAACACATCACATCTCACTTTTTGTTTCAGTTGGCTGATCTGGTTATGACAAAAAATTATTTTCGTTTTGGACAAGATTTTTACTTACAGATTCAGGTGTCTCTATGGGGGCTATGTTGACCCCCACTATAGCGAATCTATATGTATCTAACTTTGAAGAATCTATTTTATATCCATCAGTTTGGTTTACATAAATTAAATGTTGGCTGCAGCTTACTGCAACATTTTTTGCATTTGGACGGATTCCGTCACAAAGTTACAAGATTTTATACAATGGCTCAACCAACAGGATAGTAATTTACAGTTTACTATCAAGCAATCCTTCACACAAATTTCATTCTTGGATGTTTCAGTTTTTGCAGATACTATCCAACTTAGAACATCACTATACTGGAAGAATCTGGATTGCAACAAATTGTTACACTTCGACTCACATCATCCTTTGAAATTAAAAAGGGCTTTGCCCTTTGGACATGTTTTGCATTTACCCCGCATTTGTTCTGAGGTAGAGATTTTGAAGTAAAAGCACAGGCACTTACTGAAGCCTGCGCTCGAGGGGGTATCCCCATAAGGTTGTTCGGCAAGCATATTTTAGAGCTAAATATGCAACGAGATCATTGTTGTTACTTAACGCACACCAGAGGTGATGGAAAAAAAAGTTTGTGTCCTCCAATATTCCGATCATGCTCAGAGTTTAGCTAAAAGTATTTACAAGCACTGGCATGTTTTGGAACTTCATAAGATCTTTCAAGCAGGGCCATGTATAGCTTTATCTCCAGGAACAAGCAGGAATGAGTCTTCACATATGGGTACGTCGGTACCGACGGAGTCTGCATGGGAACGCTTCCCCGCATCCAATCAGAACGCTTTTGGAAGCATCCCACCACGCCTGCGTGCTGCCTTCCCGCCTTTCCCAACTGCCTCTCCTCAGTTTTCGTTTTTCCGCGGAGCCGGCAGGACGTCCTCCTGTCACCGCAGAAAATTCTTCTTTTAATTCTTTAGTTTTCTTGTGGTCGTGGCTGTCTTCCCCGACGCCATCAGTACCGCCGGTGTTTCTTTTTTCTTTTCTGTAAAATCTTCCTTTTAAGGAATATTTTTTCTCCTTAGTGTCTTACGGTTTTCCAGGCATTCTAGGCCTCTCCATGTTCTTCATGGAACCACCAGCCACTTTCTCCAAGAAATGTTCAAACTGTGGCGGTACAACTTTATTTTTAGACTCCCAGAATTGGTGTCTAACCTGTTTGGGTCCTGACCTTTTTCCTCCGGAGCCCTCGGGCAACAGTATTCTGAGAAAAGGTTTTCAGCATCGAGTTTCTCTCGACATACGGTTCCCTTCCAACCTCAGGGCACCGACCATTTCTTCTTCTACACAGGATCAGGTAACCCACAAACAGTCTGTTAAGACTAGCCAACCCTCGAGTGGTAGGTCTCATGCACTGCATGTAGACGGCTCCGGCCTTGCCCTCGAGGGCCCATTGGTTTCAAAACCCCGGCGGGAGTCTTTGGCCTCCAAAGCCTATGTGGGGTTTCAGGTTGTTCCCGAGGTTCACCCCTCACAGAACATACCTGAGCCATGCCTGGTGGTGGCATCCGCTTTGAGCGGTACCGATACCCCGGCATCGGCACTGGTGTTGGATGAAACACTTCTCACCAGGGATCGTCGTCTGGCGTCCTCGATACCTATGGGACCGGTGGACACGTTCCAGACTGACTTTCCAGTATCGGTACCGGCACCGATACTACCACCGACATCGGTACCCTCCAGACGTGCATCGATAGACTCGCTTCCTTCGATGCCGAGTCTGGAATCGATCTCTAGTCTGGAAGACTGGGTACCGACACGTCTTGGTACTGATACCTATCGGTACCAGATGCTCGGTACCGAGGATGACTGCTTTGATGTCGGTGTCCGGTTCGGTTCCGACAGCGGTACCAGTGTCCACAGTAGCATCGTGGCCAGCTCCTTCCATGCTTCTTTCAACAGGATCGCTCCCTTCTATACCAAGTTTGGAGTCGATACCTGGCATGGACCATGTGGTACTGACTGTCGCTGGTCCTGACCTCCAGTACCAGCGACCATCCCTTAAGGATCCCATACTGCACCGTGCAGGATCTTATATTCCTACATACTTAGATAGATCCTTCGGTGCCCAGGCTAGTTCTTTAGATCTAACCTGTCCAAGGGAGGTTCCCTTTGGAGATCCTTCTTTTCAGAGCTTCCTCCTGGATATGGCAGCAATCATCGGAACCGAGCCTTCGGTACCGCCGAGAGCCGGTACCAAGGCGAGTCGGTACGCAGTCCTCCAGACTGGAGAGCGATTCCAGACTGGGCATCGAAGGAAGCGAGGCTATCGATGCACATCTGGAGGGTACCGACGTCGGTGGTAGTATCGGTGCTGGTACCAATAATGGAAAGTCAGTCTGGAGTGTATCCACCGGTCCCGAAGGCACCGAGGACGCCAGATGACCATCCCTGGTGAGGAGTGTTTCATCCAACACCAGTGCCGATGTCGGGGTATCGGTACCGCTCAAAGCGGATGCCACCACCGGACACGGCTCAGGTATGTTCTGTGAGGGGTGAACCCCAGGAACAACCTGAAACCCCTTATACGCTTTGGAGACCAAAGACTCCCGCCGGGGTTTTGAAGCCAGTGGGCCCTCGAGGGCAAGGCCGGAGCCGTCTACATGCTGTCCATGAGACCTACCACTCGAGGGCTGGCTAGTCTTAACAGACTGTTTGTGGGTCACCTGATCCTGTGTAGAAGAAGAAGGGGACGGTGCCCCGAAGCTGGAGGGAAACCGTGTATCGAGGGAACCTCGATATTGAAGACCTCTTCTCACCAAACTGTTGTCAGGACCCAAGCAGGTTAGACACCGACGTCAAGGGTCTAAAAATAAAGTTGTACCGCCACAGTTTGAACATTTCTTGGAGAAAGTGGCTGGTGGTTCCATGAAGGAAAAAGAAGAGGCCTAAAAGGCCTAAGACACCGTGAGACACTATGAAGAAAAAATATTCCTTGAACAAGGAAGATTTTACAAGAAAAGAAAAGAAAACACCGGCGGTACCGGTGGCGGCGTGAGACAGCCACAACCACAAGAAAACTAAAGAAATAAAACAAGAATTTTCTGCCGTGACAGGAGGACGTCCTGCCAGCTCCGCGGAAAAACGAAAACTGAGGAGAGGCAGTTGGGAAAGGCAGGAAGGCAGCATGCAGGCGTGGTGGGATGCTGCCAAAAGCTCTTTGATTGGACGCTGGGAAGCGTTCCCACGCAGACTCCGTCGGTACCGACGTACCCATATGTGAAGAGTCATTCCTGCTTGTTCCTGGAGATTGTTTTTTACCAGGGCCTATTTTGATTATTTTCCTCCCTGTTGTTGTTTTAGATAATTTATAAAAGGCATTTAATATATGTATACTGGCACATATGCATGAAAATGCCTCTATAAAATTACATAGCATGCACTTGTATGTGACTTTAGTACATGGAACAGAGCACAGGCAGAGCTGCAATTATCATGTCTACTTTATG
Source organism: Ichthyophis bannanicus (assembly GCA_033557465.1). Taxonomy (NCBI): domain Eukaryota; kingdom Metazoa; phylum Chordata; class Amphibia; order Gymnophiona; family Ichthyophiidae; genus Ichthyophis; species Ichthyophis bannanicus. The sequence goes on from CM066042.1 coordinate 137,800,599, forward strand.
AATGTGCATATTGAAAGTGCATATAGTTACACTTACTTTCAAGCAGGTGCAAACACATATTTATTTATTTAACCAGTTTTCTATACCGCCTTATCCTTCCATCAAAGCAGTTTACATTATGTAGCTACTACAAATAGGTACCGGATATATTCCCTCATCCCCCAAAGGGTTCACAATCTCTGGGTTTGTTTCATCCACAATTTTTGCAGAATTTGTGTTAATGTTTTATAAAGACACATAGATCTTTCTTGTTCTTTCAGTCTGTAGGACCTGTCATAAAAGTACCATCTGTACATAAACCAGCTCATCTAATAAGTTGCAAAGACAAGACTGGCTTTTCCCAAGCCCACGCTTACTCAGTCCCATTAAGCCATGTCAGTCCACCATTTTGCCTGGCACCAACATCAAGCTCACTGGTCTATAGTTTCCAGATCACCCCTGGAATGTACCTGGCGGTTCGATGCAGGATTGAAGAAATGCAGTGGCAATTTTGCAGCAACCTCAAGAATGTTGCCTGATGATCTGGCAACCCCATTCATTAGCTCATCCAGCTGACTAATGGGAATGGATGGGAGGAAGATGTTCCTGCTGAGTGAGCACATGAGCAGCTGCACACCACCACATTAATATGTGCATTTCAGAGTGTGCAGCAGTTAAAACGAGCAAGTGTGTGTATGTAAATGTCAGAGCAGAGTTGAA